>CAIIXF020000005.1:24334383-27064893 GCA_903813345.2 Owenia fusiformis
TCTGAACAGCACGCTAGTGCGCCAGTGCATTCAAAATTGGCACTCAAATTTATTACTACCCTCTTCTACTAAATTTTTAGGTTAGCTGGAATCCTTGGAGGGGTATTCGGAGTTCTGCTTCTGACTGGTGTAATTATTGCAATTGTTTGCTGTTGGCTGGTCAAATCGGGACGATACAAGTGTGTCAAATATCAAACAATGCACAGAAGGGGATATCGACTACAGAAATGCACACCAGCTGAGAGAAACCAAATCCAAACTGGTGACCAAAATCCTCAAAGTAACAACCCAGTGCCTTTACATAGCATACATAATTCTCCTTTTCAATATCAAACTCAATATGGACTTGATTCCCATGGTTTTACTCCAAACCAGGACCCTCCACCAAGTTATGACACAGCTACTATGCAGCCTAAACCTCAACAAGAAAAACAAGATGACAAGCTTCAGAGATTTTAAGTTGTTCACAGACTGACTCTGTGGACAAATGAGGACTGGTAAAAATGGAGTTCAAATTTTTTTATTATGGAGGTTTCTAGTTACTAGCTATAGGATAAATAAATGATGACAGATGACATTCAAAATTCAGATATTTTGTAATATGTCAGTATAAGCATTTTGAGCTGATGATTGGTAATCTTGCTTTTGGATTCCAAGGAGACCGTGATAAGACAATTAATTAGATAAGGGTGCTAGGAATATTAGACTTCTAGTTAATACATTGAATAATCAAAGAAACACAGGAATATAAATGACCAATTAAACCAGGAAAATATGGTCATGTGACATATATGTTTATTGTACAGTATATTCAGAAACTTAGAGAATATATACAAATATTCAAAACATATTCAGAAATTCAGCTAACTTACTGACAGGATATTATATTCTCTTATAAATGCTTGACATGACAGTTCTTTTTTCTAGGCATAGAGCCCCCCCCCCCCCCCATAGAGGTTTTGAACTGCACATCTACACTATCATAACACATTGCCTATTACTGAATTTGTGAAAAATATGTTTCTGTTATTTCGAAGAAAAAAGTAGATGATATTGACCAAAAAATTTGATGAACAGTATGTAAAAAAAACATTTTGACCTAATTCCAAGGCATTATTATTACTATTCAAGAAACAAGCATAGCTGTTTATATGCTTCTTTTCTACGCTAATATTTATATATATGTACATATAGTCTGACCTTATGAAAGTGATAATTTTGAAAAGACCCACTCTGCTTGCAGTATCTTTCATTAGAACTTTTGATGGAGTTTGTTTTATACTTGTATTTTACCTATCATTATATCTGTATTTTCTAACAATAAAACCATATTTTGTTGGATTTCAACATAAAAATGGGTTGTGTGTGTCTGTCAATCAAACCTAAAAAAAATAAGTAAACAAAAGACCTCATTATTTAATCCTTGAGATTTAAGTCCAGTCTTTTTATTTCCTTCAAATGTGGATTTTTGGGAATTTTTGCCATTACAGGGTTGCATAATTTACATTTTTCCCCACTATCATTTTTTGCTGCATAAATCCAATTTCTTGCCTGCATAATTCTATGACCTGTGGATAATTTCTGGGGAAAGAGATATTTCTCACAGGTGACCTTTGGTAGAATATTCATCATTTCAAACCATGACCTAATTAATCATTTATTTATATCTCTGCCTAAACTGACATCCCATTCGTATTCTGCAATGATGCATGCATGATGTCACATTAAAATCGCAATATGAAAAGACCATTACACCCAAACTCTAGCTACCAATTCTCGTATCTGAATTAGAAATTGAATTTTATTGATTCAGACCATTGAGAGTCTAATCCAAACTCCCTGCCAAACTCCCAAATTATGTTCTTTGTAATGAACTAGGTAGCGTGGATGGTGCAATTTCATTGGTTTGCAAAAAGTAGAACTCCACTTTGGACATCCTGGCCACAGGCCTGATTCCCTGTTCCCTAGTATTTTTTGATGCTTTGAGGCTGATATTTGTTGGCTAAAACCCCAAATTTAAGACACCCCTAGAGCCACTAGTTTACTGCATATAAAACAAGGCCTTAACTTATTTATCTGAAATATACAAACCTGAGGCCTTATTCACAAAGCATCACAATTTCGCTATGGCACTATTGTAATCGCAAAGCAAAATTTAGTGATTTTTCCTATTCAAAATGACGTTTTAAATTTAGCAATTGCTATATCGCTATTTTACTGTGGCTTATCCCGTTCCAAGACTATAGTCCTGTACTGAGCGCATACATTTGCCTGTACGATTACAACTTGGGAGAATTATCTACGTCCCTTCCACTTAAGAAACCTACCTCAAAGCATTCTAGAACTCAAAATGTAACTTCTAATATATTGGAACCGCCGATTGTCTGGGTTAGTTGGCAGAACGAGGTCTTTTTGTTTCTTATGGCTCCTTTGGTCGAAGTTCGATTAAGATGGCGGTTATAACGGAATTTCCCGAACTTTTCTGTAATAGCACGAACTTGGTATTTCGTTACGTCACTTCCGTGTTTAAATGGATTCGTTTCCAGTAAGAAACATTGTTTAACCATTTGGTATACAGTTAAGAGCATAGGATGTCGACATAGCAGTAAATATTGAAAATATTGTCCGAAATTTTCGAAATTCCCTCTTACCTGAAACAAATCCATTTTACACGGAAGTGACGTAACGAAATACCAAGTTCGTGCTATTACGGAAAAGTTCAGGGAATTCCGTTATAACCACCATCTTAATCGAACTTCGACCAAGGGCGTTACAATACCCGGGAATTTATCGGTTCGTGCAGTACTTGTTTGTGATAGCGCCCTCTGTAGGTCACTGTGCTTAATAGCCTACAGTAATACGGGGTAGGATATCGGGAATTCGGTCAGTTTCTATCCGTCGATTACGCTATGAATTGAAGCAAGTGTGACCACTTTATCCACTTAAACAATTTGATAATTGATTAAATCTTTAAACAAAATCGATAAACGCGTTATACACTTCCTATCTCCTTAGAAATTAGCATGTATTTATGGATTGTGTTTTCGAACAAGGCTCGACCCAGACCAATAGGGAAATCCTTATGCTAATTAGTATGACGTCATATTTTCCTGGGGAATCCTAGATTTCAAAGCCTCAGTCTGTTATTGTGTCAAATGTAAACGCTCTTTTGCAGACAGAAAATTGACAGATTAGCTTTTAACTTTCAGCTTTTGATGTTAAATATTCTGTATTTCTACCGGACTTCTTGCTGAATATCATATAATGTTATAACTTGATTTGGACCATTGCCTGATTGATCATTCTAAAATTTTGATTGTGATTCATGATTGATTGGCGAGAAAAATAATTCCTCAGTATTGTTTTCCAGCGAAGTCAAAATGTTACAGCATGAGTTATAATGTCGAGTTTGCATCATGTTAAATTCTGCTAGTGATTAGAAGTCCATACACAAGCATACACATAAGAGACAAACACAGGCCGTGGATGGAAATATAAAACTATTTAAGGCACAAACTGGTATTTAATAGACCGATAAGTAGTGTCTGCCATGTATTGAAGGTAAACAATCTGCATTATTAATGTTACTTCTATCAATACATGGATTGTGCAATGGAAAAGCAATGGCACAATCAAAAATGTGCATATCAATCATGAATATCTCTCGGTTCAAAGCTTATTTCCAACAGAATCGTGTCAAAATATGTGTCTGAGTAACAGTTATACATTATAAGATCGCAAACTCTTACCAATTATCAGCCGAATGGCTCATTTTCAACGAAATGTCCTTAAGACAACAGCCCTGGGTCGCGCCTGAGACCAAAAACTATTTCAAATAGCCCTCCCCTAAATATATTGGATAATCACATTCATGCGTGCGCGCGCAGCTCATCCACTGAACGAACGAAATGCCACTTCCCGCTGAAATCACCGGGTATTGATCTTTCCCTTGCTTCGACCAAAAGAGCCATAAGAAACAAAAAGACCTCGTTATGCCAACTAACCCAGACAATCGGCGGTTCCAATATATTAGAAGTTACATTTTGAGTTCTAGAATGCATTAAGGTAGGTTTCTTAAGTGGAAGGGGTGTAGATAATTCTCCCAAGTTGTAATCGTACAGGCAAATGTATGCGCTCAGTACAGGACTATAGTCTGGAACGGGATAAACTGTGGCAATATCCCAGATGCGAGTAGACAGAATCTTGATTTACGTCTTTAAAAATTCACAATTCAGTCAAACTGATATCATATTTGGAATCTACATGTAAAATTACATTCAGAAATGTGGTTTTGAAAAGAGTTAATCAACTTTGAAAATTTAATTTTCTTTGAAAATATGACTTCGAGGTCGGGGAGATTCCCCATAGACCCCATGTTGGAAAACCACAAAAAGTGAAATATCTTTTCATGTGTTGGGCAGATAATATTTTCTTTTACTGGAAATATTTTAATTTGTATAACTATCAGATACATAAGGGTAATATGAAAAGTGAACCACTAAATCTGATGCATATTCAATTTTAAGGTAATTTTGTAATACCCTGCCATGTTAATTCCCCCGAATCAGCCACCTGGTGGCGTAACTGGTAACTACCTACTCGCATCTGAGTAATTGCTATAAAATCGCAAATATTTAGCGACAGGGTACTTACCTGCATATTGCAATCGCTAAAAATTGTGATGCTTTGTGAATAAGGCCTCAATTCTGCAAAATAAACTTGAATTAGCCGTGGATTACTTCCTGCGAAAGTTATGTGGATTTTGATCACGGACATCTAATACGCAGTTCTTCGAACTGCCCTGGAACTATATCTATACCAGCAAAGTGTTTGAAATCCAGAATTTCCGCCAGAAACATTCTCTCTGACTGTGATTTTGATATAAGTTTCAAAATCTAACATGGCTCTGGAAGTTCAGGAGTCAATGTTTTTTCTAGACCACTTACCTTGCCAAGTGGTTTTACCACATTTGTCACATTTAGCTGGAAAGCACATCTTCGCTCTATTCTAAAGTGGTCCTTTGTGAATAATAACAGTCTCCAACCTTGTCTAGATCCTAAGAATATCGACAAAACGTGACAAAAAATATCTAAACGTGATTCAAGAGAATTTGGTTTGGGTGACGTCACTTGAGAAAATACCAGGGAATTCCCCTAGCGACGTGATTAGTAACCAAGATGGCGGATTGACTTCGAAATTTGGTGAGAATATTTCAGGTTTATTTTTATATATTTCCATGTTTGATGTACGATTTAGCACAATTTGCTTTTTATGTATAGTGGAAAGTAATGATTTGTTTTAGATCAAAATGAAAACTCGCCAAAGTATGGTCAGATTCAGCTCAAATAATAATTAAAAAATCGATTCCATCGATTTTCATGATTTTTTAAAAAAATTTTAAATTAATTTTGGATTTGCTTAGGCCTAAGACCTTCCTCTACTCTACATACATGTATATCTTTTTCAGATCAGAAGTGCTGAATGAATATTATATGAAACTGCAGTGAAAGCAATTAAACCAACAACAATGATCAAGTTTAGCGTGCCAAGTAAAAGTAGGGTGTCTTCAAGACACAGAACAGTTACCATCCAACAACCTGTGGTGAAGAAGAGGAAGCCACCTCCTACTAACCCACCATGGTATACATGGCCAGATTCAGAGATGGGACTAGAACGATTGTATGATGTAGACAATATGGACCATATTCCTGAAGATAAACGCCTTGATCAGTTTCAGCAGCGAGATCTTCATAAAACTCATTTTTATAAAACTGCTGCTAAAATTTTTGGTCCTCCTAAGTCTCGAAAACGTGTCATCATTGCTCCTCCTATGGAGAAACCTGTTAGGTTTGCCAGATTGCAGGTAGATGATGATGAATCATTTAAACCACTCATTGACAATGATCCTGACTTGGATGTACGTCAACCTAGATTTCCAACTTCCATGACATCTGCTAATACCTCAAGCACAGACAATACTAAAGTTAGTCAAGATGAGATTAATGACTACAAGGACTGGATTACCAAAAGAAAGAAGTTCAGGAAAGATATTGATCAAATGGGACTTCGTGAAGAATGGCTAGTCAACAAACCCAATAAAACTGCATTAGAAAAAAGAGTACTTAGAAGAATGATTGCCGAAAGATTGCCAAAACCAGAGACTCCAAAGGAGGAAGAAGATACAGGAAAAGAACCTGAGATTACTGAGGAACTTCCAATTGTTCATATGCCATCACCATTAGCTCTTCAAATAATTGAAGAGTTCTTGCATCAGAAAAAGATGAGACTATATGATTTGTTCCGACGTATGGACAAGGATGGTGGGGGAAAACTCACTCGAGAAGAATTTAGGAATGGGATCAGGAATGTAAGTTGACTACATGTTTTCTTCCACCCTAGAATCATAACCGTGCCATGCAAAACCAAAGGTCATTTTTGAATTTGAATTCATTATAATTTATGGATTATATTCATATACATTACCTTTAGAATAAAAAGGAATATTAAATAGTTGTTTACTTCATTTTTAGTGACACAGTAGGCATTTAACCTTCACCACCACTTTTTTCATATATGAAAATAGTAAAACATGTCCAAGGATTTTAGATTTATTTGTTGACACATTTTGCTGTGACACAAAACATTATTGATATCATCAAATGAAGACATTTAACCGCAATGAGTATTTAGGGGTAGCCCATAAACTTTATGATGAAAAGATGAACAAATAATTTATATCACTAGGATATCATGAACACCAATACTGTACGAAGAGTGTAAATGGTTCAAAATCGATAAATGTACATTTATTCTTTCTTTTTGCTCATCAACAAATGATCTTTTTATTTAGGTTGGAATACCAATATCTGATCTGCTTCTGGAGGATCTCATCATTGCTCTGGATTATAATTTTGATGATGAAATTGAATTTAAAGAGTTGAATATGGGAATGGAGCAATGGAAGAAAGAAAAGAAGGAAACAAAGAAGAAAAATATGGTTGCTAATGCCAGTGGTGAGCTTTATTGCATATTTGCATTTTGTTTACATGTAAAATAGTTTATGGCAAGCTTGTGTTACATTTGATTTATTTTTTTATGTGAAACATATGTTTGATCGGAATTACTAGGCATTTTAATGTTTACTTTAAAAGTTTAGATATTAGCTTTAAAATTCACTAGTGCAACATGTATAGTGCATTAGAAATCATCTGCAAATGAAAATTGTCTTGAGTCATTAAGAATTGTAAATCAATAGACCTGTCAATATGCAGTGTATTAATTACTAAAGGCTACATACCAACTGAGTTGTGTCTATATTTTCCATATCACCATCTATATCATTCGACCATTCACAAAATAACATGTATTTCAGGTGGACATAATGGTTCAAAGCCTCCTACCATAGTCAACATATCAAAGAGTGTTGATAAGGTGCGTCCAAAATCTGGGCTCAGCACCATCAGTGATAAGTCTGGTTTGGATCGATCCCTACTGTCCACTCCCCCTCCTGATACAAGAGCTGAACAAATGGTCTTATCATCAGAAGAGGCAATGTTAGATCTAAGAAAGAGAGACAAGGCTGCCTTAGCTAGGTTGATGGGCAAGAAAGTGGTAAGAATTGTTAGATTGAAACAATATTTTCATGTGAAACTGCATTCTATAATATTTTGCACTATGCTATAAATATGTTCAATGTTAATCTTGTTCCAAGTTTCTTTCTTCTTTTTGCATGAATTTGTAAAAATCAGCATGTATTATCTAATTATAATATATATTTGTGCTAATAATTAATTGTTGTTCAAGAGTGATCATAATCATAGAATGATTCTAAAAATGATTTGTTTTAAATAATTGCTGATCCTCACCTAGTTACAGAAATGGGTGACAATATGTGTCTAACATCAACTGCATGTAATCACCTTCCTTTTGATTGAAATCAATGTGTTCTGTCTCAACCTAAAATTACCAAATCTACAGGATGTCCCAAATGCTATTTAAGTGAAGAAGAAGGGAGAGAAGAGTTGAAAATAAGTTTTAAAAAACTGTCACAATTTAACTCTTTTTTTTTGCTTTCATCATTTGATGTCTCGCCTATTTTCTAAAAAGTGCTAAACTTCTGATTTAATTTCAGAATGATCTTTTGATTTTTAAGGTAACCTTATTTGGCAATAGTTTTAAAAATGTATGACCATTGGTATGCTTTTTGAAAAGATTGCTTCCAACATTTTGCATTCTCCATCTAAAACTACTTCTTACAGTAATAAATAGCCACTTTTGGGACACCCTGTATTTTAACAACACAAAGAATCTTGTATTTTATTATGGCTACTTATTTTGTAGCATGTATTCAACACATAACAGAACTACATTAGAAAGTTGTGTTTATTTTAAGTCATGATTTTGAATATTTCTAACCAGGATTCAAGACCTAATAGTTCTTCAACATTTGAGGTATATATCAAAATTTGTGTGTCAGAGTGATGCTTTATTAAGTGTATACATATAAGACAGAGTGACTTTTTGCTACTGTCCATGTCTTCCATCCAACAACATAGCAACAGTTTGTGACAGAGTAACACTTTGTAACGGAGTATTAGACTTTGTGACTAGTAGTGCTTTGTAAATGAGTGACACTTTTTGGAGAATTTTTTGTGTGACAACTTTCTGTTGGCAATAAGGGCTATCTCAAATGTTTCCAAACACTAAATTCTACATGTAATCATTCTGATAGTTACAAGACTCCCCTCCCCCATTTAGTGTCAACTTTACAGGGTTTTTAAAGAATAAGTTTTTAAATAAAAACAATTATACTGTTTATATTGTAGAATTCAGAGTTAAACTTATGAGATAACCCCTTACAATATACATACTTGATTGTGTTTTTATTTGTGTGTAATTACTAACAAAGTGTGTTAATGTGTAATGTTATTAACTTGGTAGAATGTGTAACATACAGGGTGTGAAGTAATGCTTATCATACTGTATAAAGCTTATATAAGGCAAAACCCAAGTAAGCTGAACAGCATGAAAACCAAATGAGAGTTGTTAATATAAAACTGTCCATTTTACAGTTTGGTGGGGCCAGCTTAAAATCCCCTCAAGCCTCATGTAACAAGGTAAAGGTAATCAGATGGGTAACTCAAAGTCTCAAATGATTTGCAACAAAAAGTAAATTATAAAAGTGTAGTGTACAGATGTATATATATTTATATATTATGTGTGTTTATTTATTATTAATTATATTTAAGGAATAATAAAGGAAAATCCTATAGTTTTGAAAAAAATATCATTTATATCCATGAGTGGATATTAATATCTTCATGAGTGAATGCAGTGAAGGAGTGAACATATTGATATCCATGAGTGAATATGATTGATATTTTTTCAAAACTTATAGGATTTTCTGTTTATCCCATGTGAAATTATTACCCAGTGAACATTGAAAAGTCGATGGTCGATGGTATGGGGATTTTTTGTTTTTGCTAAAAGACGATACCTTAATCCACACATCAAATATATGATCACATGATATTGAAATATATTCTTGCAACCATGGGATAAAAACTGATATAAAATTTATCATACAATGCAGGATAAAATCTGAGGTTATATATTAGCCATTACATGATACTTTTATATTAGAAAATCAAGGAATTTATCATATTGGAATATAAATATAAAGTGTTGTTGTATACAAAAAAACTGTGAAAATAACTTTGCTTCAGTCAGGAACTTTGTAATATATTCATAATCTTATTTTGAGGCTGAATGACGATCTTAATTTGAAATTTATTCCATACTAATTCTATTTATTCCATATTAATTCTAATTATTCCATATTAATTCTAATCCTTAATATAGTACGCATTACTTTTCATTTAATACATATTTTTGCAGCCAAAAGCTCAGCGAATTGTGAAGAAAAAGGAGGTTTCAAAGGTTATCAAAACTGGTATCAAGGGGATTGATGACCATTCCATGCCAAGTACATTAGAGGGGGACACCGCATCACTCATTGATGAATTCAGACAGCTGAAACTTAAGGAATATCACGCTATCACAAAACTCTGCCAGGACAGCCATATTGAGCTGAGTGAACAACTATTACAAAAAGGTGAGAAATCCATCATACTTTACAATAGTATGGTATGTTTGGAAAGAACAAACTAGATATCAGGGTTTGTGAAATAGATATATAAAAAGCAACAAACAAAGAATCAGATATGAAACTCAAAACAGAGTATCAAATACAGTGCTCCATATTTACACTACCATGTGTTAAAAAAGATGTTTTTTATCATTACCTTTTAATACCTGCTCCTCTTGTAATAAATATTTTTCAGAGAACTTTAGAACTTAATTTTCTCCATGGTCATATTCTTCTCCATAAATCATCTGTATTTTTTACCTCTATAGTTCTACTATACCCCCCTGAGTTGACCCATAAAGAACTGAAGAAGAGGATCAAGCAGCCAGGGGATGAGCTGTTATCATCAAAGTTTGCAGACCCGCCTAAAAAGCCAAAAACGCCAATAGAAATCCGTCATAAAGACAAAGTCAAGCGATCCAAAACGGGTAAACTATTAATGGACACGAGATACGCATATCCTCAGCAACACTCTATAGCAAACCATGGTACAAAGGTGACATTGCCCCATGGGAAGGTTGTCATAAGACGTAAGACAGATTGCTGGATGACCTTTGAGGAATATGATAGACTCACAAAGTAAGAATTCAAACTGATTTTGTAAAATTTTTGTCAACTGAGCAAGTTTTGGGAATTTTGATGTGTGCACATCCTGACATCTTGTGTTTTCAATCAAAAATCATTTCCCAACTCATGCATCACAAATCAAAAATAATTTGAGAGGACTTCAAACTCAGAAATAACATGATACATAGACTATAATATAACTTGTAACCAGCTTTTAATTATGTCACCACCAGAAGTGGTGACATATTGTTATAATCTCCAATTTTTTGTGGATGATGCATTTAGCAGTCAGTATTCAGTGTCTGTAACAAATGACAGGTGGTGACATTTTGCATGTTCATGCCTTGTAAAATCTTTGTTTACCGTCTCTTTGACTGGCTAACTTAGAATTTTAATTCAGTGATATTTCTGTCCCTCCTCCCAATAACAAAATTTGAAAATATTGATTTGCTGCTTGCATGATTTTTTCATAATTATTGAATATGTGATAACGTTTATGAATACTAAACATGACATTTTAGATGCAGAATTATCCCAAAGATATCAAACTGGTGTTTATTGCAGTTGTAATTTCCTCTAACCACTGAATGAAAAGCTTAATACTCAGTTGACATTATAATGACCAAAAAATCATATACCCCCTACTCAAAATAAATTAATAACTATGTTCTGCTACACTTGGAATGAAGTATTTGTATGTGTAGGTTCTAATTACATGTACATGAAACAATAGTTGTAATATAAAATCAAAATGTTTGATACAGCCCATCATAATGTCTTTTTTCATTTGTTTCTTTCCAGGCATCTTGCCATTCGCTACCAGCAGCTTCATGGGAGAGTCCAAGAAAATGTCTTCTGGCCAGGCCATCTATTGGACAAATTGAGACTGCACATGCCGGGGGCAGAGAGTACTGTTGGAACCAACTCATTATTCAGGACAATCACAGAGAAGGCGCCATCTAACAGTGGCTATAACAACAATCTCTTAACTTGGCCAGTTAATGATGAAGGATTTGTACAGTATGGTACAGTGGATCCATACCAGAGGAAATATTAGCAGCAGCCATTTGTTTGTAGACCCAAGTTGAAACAAGAACCAGACATTTGTGGGAGACCAGTGTGGAAACCTCCCTGTAAACATTATAAGAGACAGACAATGGATACTTGGCTCTACAAATTGTAAGGGTTCTTGCTATGTATTTTCTCAACCACATTCTGTATACACATACAGTTGTTTGTTAGGAACAAATGAATGTAAAACAAGGATCAAAATTCTGTTTGATCCCGATTTGCGTAACATAAAAATGGAACGTAAATACACTATTAGAAAATTATTTTGCAAAATTCCATCATATATTGCTTCAATGCCATCGTATTTGCCTATTGTTGTATCTGAAGCGATACTTCACAATTTGTGTGTATAATTGTGCAATATATTTCACCAAGAAAACTCCAAAATATGCATTCATATAAACCCCTTTTTCGCATAAGCTTACAGGCCCTAAGCCAGGGGGGGTTCGGGGGGTTCGGGTGAACCCCCCCTGGCCAAAATTTCTTTCAAAATCATGCAGTTTTTCACCATTCTGACTAATTTTTGAGTGATTTTTGGCCAATTTTGCCAAAGTGAACCCCCCCTAGAATTTTTAGAAAAACGAACCCCCCCTTGGAAAATTCTGGCTACGGGCCTGAGCTTAACTTACAAACAGTTGTTATTAATGTAACACATGAAACCATATATCAATAACAGATATATGAGAACTATCAGTTTAGTATTAGCTATCTAAAGTGTTAAGAATATGTTAATATTTTTGATAACGTAAACATATTCAGTGCTTTTTTAAACCAATATATACATGTAACAAAACCGACAGAATTAGCATTTTTGAATCAAAGTTGTCAAATTTTAGTGTATTCAGCTTACAGATTTTCTATTTACATCTTACACGAGTCATCCATTTAAGAAAAAATTTTCCAAATATAATTGCTGTTTTAAGTGTTTTTAAGGAATCTAATTGAAACCTTTTTTAAACCGGATTTAAACCTTTTTGTACCAATGTTTCTGACATGTAAAAATTGGAATTTTTTACTCAATATTATGTTTAATTCTGGCGGGTAAGCTAGTATTGTATGCAGTAATTTTGCCAAATTATGAATTTGGTAAAATAGGTGATGAGACACCAGTCTGATCCATCAAACATCATTTTCTGTAATTGTTATCATTTTGAAGCAGATATTAAAGCCAATATGTTTGTTTTATGCTTCAGATTCCAGCGTATATATTAAGCATTGTCTTTTTGTCCAATGCAGTCAGTACATTCATTTGTGTACTTGTTTCCTTTCACATTAAATGTACATGTTTATTAATTTTACATGTTCATTAAATAACTGCTTCTGGTATTAAAGGGACATTTTTTTACATGAATGGAACATCAATAAAATTGCTAATCATAATGCAAATTATACTGCTGCTTTTACAGGTTATATGAAATAAATCATAATGCCTTAATATAAAGGGGGGGGGGCACAAGGGCTTCATCTAAGACTGGGCCTTTTCTTTAATTTATTTATATACTGTATATTGCTGAGTTTTAGGTTGAATAAGCGTAATCGATGCCTTAACTGTATGTAGTAACTAATAACATTACAGTACATATTTCTATTGTGTTAACTGCTGGTCAGATAAATAAATAAAATAAAACTAATGCCATTATTTTATATACTGTGCTGTTATTTATTGACAAATACACATTAAGTTATTATACAGGTACATAGTATTTGGAATACACTTAGTAATGGATATAGAAATGTTAGATCCCAAGGAATCTTAGATTTAAATACACAGGCATGAATCTGGCCAGAAACCATGAGATGGACATGTAACAATTCAGTCAGTTTCTACATGTATCTTCTAGAGAAAGCCAATTGTTTCCATGACAATGTATTAAGAACGAAATGGAACACAGGGGATTAGCTGATTGAACTACTCAAAAGTACTAAAGCATGACATGATTATGAAAAACATTTTTTCTTTGACTTTACATAAGCCAGAAACAATTGAGATTGAAGATGTAATGTCCATTTCTCCATTTTCATCAATCGTTGCCCTAACATTATTGTTCTATATATTGAGTTCCTGTATGCTCCAATTTTAGAAGTATGGGTATCATGACTTGACAACTGATTCTGTTAATTGAGTAATAGCCTTTTCCTGGAAATAAATAAACACAAAAAGTAATATCATTGGCTTTCTCATAATGTCACTTCTTGACTTCCTTGAGTATATATAAATCATCACTTAATCAAACAAGGCATTAACATGCAAAAATGTCACCACCTGCCATTTGTTGCAGATCCCAACCACAAACTAGATGGAGTTTTGTGTTTGGTTGAAAACATTTTTGGAAGAAAAATCTCAGCCCATAACAATTAAGAATCCTTTACATATACATAAACATGATAATGCTAATTTATTTTACTCAAAATGTAAACAGAATAAAAGAACATGAAGTCACCTACATGTACCTCGGAGAAGGTGCATATGAAGTGAAATTGACAGATAATCACCAGTATTTGAATTATATTGTGTACATTATCCTTGCTGATAAACTGGAAGTGAAAATCGGAAATGAAATTTCATTAGAATCTTCATAACTAGGTGTCTTTGAGCCAGTAAACTATGGCTAGTATTAAATTTTTATGGTCGTAGATATGATTATAAGCAGAGTTTGAGCTTCCCTGGGAACCCACAAGTGTCTAGGTTTACGAAATCAATCAGAATAAAAAATAGAATGAAAGTAGGTCAAAGATCATAGGGAATTCCACTTGCATGGCTTGACACGCTGATTGTCGATTTTATAAAACAATGATCCGAAATTTACCTCTTGTCGCATTCAGAAAACAAAATATATTTGCAAAGTTTAAAGCATTTATTTACTTTTTTTTGCATTAACTAAAGTTGCCGTCAGCTTATACTACAGAAAAGTCAGCTTCCAATTGTCAGACCTGACTTGGAAGGTATGTCTAGTGTTCATTCAAGCCATGGGACACTCACTCCGGTAATTTAAAATTTTTACAGGACCGTACGATAATTGGTCGGTCTTGTCCAACGGTCCGGTGCTTAGGAAATACCCTGGTTTTCATTTGTTAAATCATCTCACAAATAATGTTTCAATGGTGCCACGAGATACTTTTTCTGAGATGGTTTAAACATAAAGTATGACTGAAATATTTGAATGGAGAATTTTGTATTTCAATCTATTACACTGAAGTCAAACAACAGTGCCATAGACCAGTTTGTATGATCAAAAACCCAGATGGTCATACTTACATCTGACTTTGGGAACTCCTTGGATAGATCTCGTCTCATAGCATAAGCATCCTCACCATCTGCATAGTATTTAGGCTCTATTTCACTAATTCTATAATCAAAGGAATAACTAGACATGTAAATTGAACAAGTTCAATTTAAGACTCCAGATTTCAGACTTTTTTTAAGCTGAGTCATCAATAAAGCAATAAATATTTCTTAATAATAAAAAAAAAAAAAAAGAAAAAGCTGAGTCATCCAAATACTTGTAAGCTGAGCCATTCAGAATAAGCTGAGTCAGCTAGAATATAGACATTTAGACAACTCTTAAGAATGTTATCTTTGACTCCATTGGCTTAACATGGGGATATCATCATATCGACTTTTCGAGACTTCAAACCGCTTTAACTATCTAATCAGAAGTTGGATCGAAATTTGGTTTAAAGATTCTGATTCCTGAGAAAATTCTACCCTTAATTCATAACTCATACGTAAGATTTGGAGAACTTTTTATTTTGACCTACTTTTCAGACACCATATCTCAAAAGTGGGTCAAAATATTTTCTGACGGCAGAAGGCTAACACTATAAGCACACTCTTTGCTACCTGTATACAAAATTTCGAAGCAAATCATTAAAGTGTAATGTCAGAATCGCAAAAATAAGAAAAAACTATGAATTTGACCTAGATTTTGACCTAGGCATTTTAGTGTCCAAATTTTAAAGCTAGATAGCCTTCGAGGTCCCCTTCTTTTATAGGCTTTCAGAATGTTAAGCTGTACTCAGTTTATATCTGGTATTTTACACTTAAAAAAAATCTTTTTTCTAATTGACATAACATGGAGCACCAAATTTAGCGATTTTTGAGCTTTCAAAACGCCATAACTTCCGAACCGAAAGTCGGATTGAAATTTGGTTTGCAGACTCGGATTCCTGGGAAAATTCTACCATTAATTCATAGCTCATATGTTAAATTTGGAGAACTTTTTATTTTGACCTACTTTTCGGACACCATATCTCAAAAGTGGGTCAAAATACTCTCTGACGGCAAAAGGCTAACACTATTAGCACACTCTTTGCTACCTGTATACAAAATTTTGAAGTAAATTATTGAAGTGTAGTGTCAGAATCGTAAAAATAAGGAAAAACTATGAGTTTGACCTAGATTTTGACCTAGGCATTTTGGTGTCCAAATTTTGAAGCTATGTAGCTTTTGAGGTCCCCTTCTTTTATCAGCATTCATTATGTTAAGCTGTACTCAGTCTATGTCTTGTATTTTACACTTCAAAAAAGTCTTTTTTTTCCCATTGACTTAACATAGGCACCAAATTTAGCGATTTTTGAGCTTTCAAAACGCCATAACTTCCGAACCGGAAGTCCGATCTGCAGATTTGCAGATTCGGATTCCTGAGATCATTCTACACTTATTTCATAACTCACATGTTGAATTTGGAGAACTTTTTGTTCTGACCTACTTTCCGGACGCCATATCTCAAAATCGGTAAGAGTAATCAAAAATCTGATAGCACACTTATGAAAGATCTTTTTCTAAGATATATGATGAAAGTAAGATGATGGAGTTAGATGAAAGATGTAGGAAGATAAATGTCAGAATGTTTAGAATGTAGGACGTGACCTAGTTCTTGACCTTTGACCTAGATAAAAATTTGACCTAATTTCCGAGAAACTAGGTTACTGAGCATTGTTAGCCATGTAGGCAGATTAAAGTAAGCTCTTCTAGTTAGCGAGAAATAGTGGGTAGAGGAAGAATAATAATAACTAGACTTTGGAAATTGAACGAAGTTCAATTTCAGACTCCAGATCTAGACTTTTTTAAGCCCAGTCATCTAAAATAAGCCGAGTCATCCAGAATAAGCTGAGCCATCCAGAATAAGATGGATGGATAAAATAGGAAGGTAGGATAGGATAGAATGGGAAGGAACGATAGGATAGAATAAGAAAGAAGGATAGGATAGAACAGAATAGGAAGAAAGGATATGATAGGAGAGGATAGGAAGGATAGGAAGGAAAGGATACGAAGGAAGGATAGATAGGAAGGATAGGATCAGATAGGAAGGATGGATGGATGAATTTTTCAATATTTTCTTCTCTACTCTTGACTTTCTATCAGGATACCATCAGATCAATTTTCTGAAATTTCAAAACGCCATAACTTCCGAACCGGAAGTCGGATCGAAATTTGATTTAAAGATTCGGATTCCTGACAAAATTCTACCCCTAATTCATAACTCATACGCTAAATTTGGCGAATTTTTATTTTGACCTACTTTTTGGAGACGCCATAACTTTGGAACCGGAAGTCGGATCGAAATTTGGTTTGCAGATTCGGATTTCTGAGAAAATTCTTCCCTTAATTCATAACTCAAATGTTAAATTTGGAGAACTTTTTATTTTGACCTACTTTTCGGACACCATATCTCAAAAGTGGGTCAAAATACTTTCTGACGGCAAAAGGCTAACACTATTAGCATATTCTTGGCTACATGTATACACAATTTCGAAGAATATAATTAAAGTGTAGTGTCAGAATCGAAAAAATAAGGAAAACCTATGAATTTAACCTAGATTTTGACCTAGGCATTTTGGTGTCCAAATTTTGAAGCTAGATGGCTTTTGAGATCCCCTTCTCTTAAAGGGAATGCGAAGTTTCATGTTCTAATTTACACGCTGGCTACTTATAACCATCATCTATCACTTCAGCTCACTCATGGGACATATCGTGTTTGAACTAACATATAATTCAAGTTCAAAGTACCCATATCTGGATCGCGGCGGATGCCGCCATTGTTATGTATCAATGACGTCATTGATGCCTTAAAATTGATGCCTCGGAAATGTCGCTATATAATCACGTCATACTCGGATCGCAGAAATAGAACACATTTCACTGATATTTTATAACTATTTCTGTCCGCTTAACATTGTTGCCGCATGTTCATGTCCATATCATATCATATATTTGAAAAAGTTGTTTCAGTATATTCTTCATAGAAATTGAATTGTTGCAATGTCTTTTTTCAAATGTTTGTATTTATTTTCTCCAATGTGATATAGTAAGTTTATAGGCTAGGTAGAAAAATCACTAAACTTATGAGATATCGGCTGCGCGATTCGGAAGTCATCGCATTATATTCCACTAGAATTATTTTATATAATGATAACACTGGGTCAAAAAGGATAAATCTGTTCGAATCCTTAAATGCTTTCTTGTATATTTAACCAATAAATGAGGTAAATGCATTAAAATATACAAAATGGCATTTACACATAAATGCATTACTGTGCATCAATGGGGATTTATTTAACTAAGATTAATGTGGCTAATGTGTTGGCGTATTTATGGTGAAAATAAGTAAGTTATATCATCAGCTGAACGCATCCAACAAATAGTTGCATTTACCATATTTATGTAAATACACTACATACCATTTAAAATATAAAAATCTATGCTAATGTTCATTAATGCATTTACGGCACATCATTATCAACCTTAAGGTTTACGTCGGCAAATAGGCATACTGCCGCAATTGCTTTCTTACCTAATCATAAATGGTAGATTTCTTCAATCTGTAGTATTCTATTCAAATATGAATAGATGCATATTGGAGAATGAAAGAAATAAAACAAAAAGTAGTAATCCAATGAAACAGTAACTCCCTAAAGTGTTTAGCCATTTAAATGCTGATGAAAAACGCAAACAGAAAAACGAAAAATCGATGTCGTCTAAATGATACGTATGTTAATGTCAATCTCCTAAATATTAAGATTGGCAATTGCTTTACAAGGACATGCCACTGTCATATTTTCAAAGAATAATACGTAATGTTTAATTTTTCTCAGTTGTTAAACGAACAATTTCAATCATCATATCACCGTAGCGACATTCAATATGACAAAAAAAGCTTTTCAAAATTCAATGGTATTTCACCTTGGATCATGACAAGAGAAGGCTCATAACATTCAGTGATGTGGGGAGACGACGGGGTCGATTGTAGTATGATATTTCAATTCAACGACGATAAGGGAATTGCCGTATTGATAGTACGCCAATAGTTTAATATTTATTTTATTATATATTTATTTTTAAAAACAATTCCTGATTTCGAGCTCGAATTTAATTATATAACATCCGTGGTAAGTACAGTTCTATAGTATTTTCGGAATAATGATTTTCAATTTAGTGGCATACAACCTTTTGTTTTTCTATATCGGAAAATAAGTGGAACTTTAAAAGCTTCAGTCACATTTGTTCAATGCGACCACACGTCGATCGTATTTCCCTAAAATCAGTAAAAAAAACATAGGAAAACTACAGTCGACTTAGGTCACCTTGCTGTCTACGTACACGACATATCCAATTTTTACAAGGCGTAGAGTCGGAGTTATAACTTTTTCTTTCCTTTGGTCACCATAGATATCAACAAGCAGCAGCCAAACCGTAGGTCTCACGACGGCCGTACGTCGGGTTCACGGTCGACTTGCGGCTGCGCTTGGATTTTATAGGTTACAATTGAAGAAAAACTATGCACGTCGTAGGGCCACCCTACACTGATCGGGCGTCATCATTTATCAGCCGTACGGGAATCGTAGTTTTTCCTCATAATCAAGATACGCTGTACGGCTATCTTAGCAAATGTGACTGCTAATTTATCTGACTGCCAGAAATACTTAGGCAACCGTAGAAATCCAAAAATGTTACGTGAGGCTAAGAATCCATGATAGTAAATGAATACGGTTTTAAAATTTAATTTTAAAATTTTAATTTCTTTGAATATCTGTGTTAAAGATAAACATAAATGCAATGAATATTAAAGTACGAACACGTATTTTTGTAATGAGACTAGCAAATTGAACCATTGCATTCTTGGAAATTCAAGATGGGTTGGTTGAATTAATTTTATCATGTTTTATTCAAATAGTTTGCATTCGCCTCATAGAATTAGCATTCTCTGTTCGCATTTAGCGCTAGACCTAATAAAAGTTAAAAAGTCACGAATCCCAGATTGTTTCAAGTGTAAATAAAGAATAAATCTAACCTGCATTCCATGTCTAGATAGGTAAAAAGCAATTCCGAAAATGCCGGCGTTAATATTCTATTGAAATCGTTCTTTATTATGGGTGGTATATACGTATTCTTTTAGTTCCTTTGAAATGATTTCTTTGGTTTTGGAATGGCAACAACTCGGCATTCATTTTTGGATTCAAAAATGGCGCCACAAAACTTTTTGAATGCCAAGGCATCAATCTGGCATCAATGACGTCATAACAATGTCGTAAAGAACCACTTTACGGTTGAAATGGCAGCTCCGTGGTCCAGTTCATATGCAAAACCCGGGGCTCAATAACAATTATAAGGATAATGATAGAACAATAAAACTAAGCTGAATTGAAAGATATATCTTTATTCTAACTTATTATCAAGTTTAAGGGACAAAACTTCGCATTCCCTTTAAAGGCTTTGATTATGTGAAGCTGAACTCAGTCTATATTCCGTACTTTTCACTTCAAAAAAATCTTTTTTCCCATTGACTTAACATGGGCACCAAATTTAGCGATTTTTGAGTTTTCAAAACGCCATAACTTCCACACCAGAAGTCGGATCGATATTTGGTTTGCAGATTCGGATTCCTGACAAAATTCTACACCTAATTCATAACTCAAACATTGAATTTGGAGCACGTTTTGTAGTGACCTACTTTCTGGACGCCATATCTCAAAATCGGTAAGAGCAATCAAAAAACGGATGGCACACTTATGAAAGGGCTGTTTCTTAGCTACATGATGAAAAAAAGACAAAGATGTTTCGATAAATAATGAAGAAGATAATTGATAGAATATGGAAAATGTAAGATTTGACCTAGTTCTTGACCTTTGACCTAGATAAAAAATTGACCCAATTTCCGAGAAACTAGATACTGGACCTAAATTGACCATATACAGATCTTGACTCAATGTCTTCTAGTTACTGAGAAAACGTAGGTAGAAGAATAACTAGATTTTGGAAATTGAACGAAGTTCAATTTCAGACTCCAGATCTAGACTTTTTTTAGCCGAGTCATCCAGAATAAGCCGAGTCATCCAGAATAAGCTGAGTCATCTAGAAAGAGATGGATAAATAAAATAGGAAGGTAGGATAGAATAGGAAAGAACGATAGGATAGAATAAGAAAGAAGGATAGGATAGAATAGAATAGGAAGAAAGGATAGGATAGGATAGGATAGGAAGGATAGGAAGGAAAAGATATGAAGGAAGGATAGATAGGAAGGATAGGGTAGGATGAGATAGGAGGATGGATGAATTTTTCAATATTTTCTTCTCTACTCTTGACTTTCTATCAGGATACCATCAGATCGATTTTTCTCGAAATTTCAAAACGCTATCACTTCCGAACCGGAAGTCGGATCGAAATTTGGTTTGCAGATTCGGATTCCTGACAAAATTCTACCCCTAGTTCATAACTCATACGTTAAATTTGGCGAATTTTTATTTTGACCCACTTTTCGGACACGCTATAACTTCCGAACCGGATATCGGATCGATATTTGGTTTGCAGATTCGGATTCCTGACAAAATTCTACCCTTAATTCATAACTCATATATTCAATTTGGAGAACTTTTTATTTTGACCTACTTTTCGGACACCATATCTCAAAAGTGGGTCAAAATACTTTCTGACGGCAAAAGGCTAACACTATTAGCATATTCTTGGCTACATGTATACACAATTTCGAAGAATATAATTAAAGTGTAGTGTCAGAATCGAAAAAATAAGGAAAACCTATGAATTTGACCTAGATTTTGACCTAGGCATTTCGGTGTCCAAATTGTGAAGCTAGATGGCTTTTGAGGTCCCCTTCTTTTAAAGGCTTTGATTATATGAAGCTGAACTCAGTCTATATTCCGTATTTTTCACTTCAAAAAAATATTTTTTCCCATTGACTTAACATGGGCACCAAATTTAGCGATTTTTGAGTTTTCAAAACGCCATAACTTCCGAACTGGAAGTCAGATCCAAATTTCGTTTTCAGATTCGGAATCCTGAGAAAATTTCCTATAAGACTAATATCCTGGACATTTGATTCGAAGAACTTTTTTTTGGACCTCGTTTTCGGACACTGATATCTCGAAATCGGTTTGAGATATCAAAAAACTAAATCGACCCTAGGTTTTCTACTTTTTTATAAGGAGCACAATGAAAAAAACCCGGATCGAAAATATTGAAGGACGACCGAGAAAATCGAAAAAAGTGACAAAGTACTGAATTTGACCTAGTTCTTGACCTTTGACCTAGATAAAAATTTGACCCAATTTCCGAGGAACTAGATACTGGACATAAATTGACTGAATAATGATCTTTATTGGAAGCCTTATGGTTATCGAGAAAACTGGGAAAGAATAATAAAGAATAATAATAATAAAGAATAATAAAGAATACTGACGAAAACAATAGACTCCAGATTGACATCTGGAGTCTAATAAGAATAAGAATAAAGAAGAAGAATACTGGCAAAAACAATAGACTCCAGATTGACATCTGGAGTCTAATAAGAATAAGAAGAAAACAGGCAAAAGCAATAGACTCCAGATTTTCAATCTGGAGTCTAATAATTTTACAGATGTATACAAGCTCATCTACATACTAAAGCAACCATTAGAATTCTAATCTTTGACAAAGTTTCCATTAATCAATCCCAGGTCCCAAACTCACCAAGAGAATCAAAAGGTCATGGCTACTTAATTTACATAATATTGATAATCAATATAATATAATATTGACTATAATATTGACTATAATACAAATATACTTTGCTGAAACCCAGCTTAAAAATATTAACCAGAGCTAGTTAGAAGCTCTGAGGGAGCATGAAAACCTCTAAATCCTTTAAAAACAATTTAGTATACATCATGGTGATATTCATAATAAAAGAGACAACCTACTGGAATTTTAATGACTGTGTGTATAGATGAAGGGCAGCTCTATTGCTCTTCCTCACATGGAGAGAGACATATTTAGCCTGGAAGCTCTCTACCATGGCACGACTAGCCTGATCCATCAACTTCTGGGCCAGACCCAACCTCCTGTGTGATCTCTTCACAGCCTACAACAAATGTTAGGAAGGCATTAATATGACAAAATGACATCACCTGGAACAGTGTAACAAATGCTGACCAAACACTGACAATCAACACCAGTCAAAAATAGTAGCTGAATTCAAACATCTCAGTTTTAAAAAGTGAAGTGATTTCTCAATCTCAGTTGATGGAAGTGTGTGGAAATTTAAAAAATGAGTATGTATTCATTTGAAAAATAATTCCTTTAAACCAATTGAAGACAATCATTTCCCCATAGACCCAGACAATTTTAGCCAATCATACAATTACAAGCTTGTTTGTGCTATAATAACATATGGTCCACATGATGTGACATGATTTGTGAGCAATAGGTTTTTATCCTTGGATGGATAATTGTCTCTAGCAGAAAAGCTAGAGTACCACCTCCCAATTGTTACAGACGGCAAATACCAAACACTGTCCTTCGAACACCAACTGCCACCACAAAAATTTGGAGATTATAACAATATGTCAAAATTTGTTGTGGTGACATAAAAATGACACCATTCATTCATAGTGATTCTTCATACCAATTCTGTTATTCCAATTTACCAATAATTTGGTATACCTTTAGAAAACTTCTTTTGACTTTCGTCATTTTATAACATGGGCACATGGGCATATGAATGCTTTTTTGTCTGAATATTGTAGATGGATGGAAGGATGGACAGACAGAAGGACACACAAATGGGTGATACAATAGGCCAACCATATAAGCCAAATGTCATATGGTATAATGTCCATTCTTATCACATATATTTTGAAGTGAACTTACCAATGATGTAATATGACCATGCTGCACAGAATCCTCTGGGTCTTCTTCCCTGTGTACAGCAATCAACAAAAAATCAACATAACATAATCAAATGTATGAGTCTACTTCTATTTTTAAAATGAGCTGCAGTTACAGTTTTTAGCAGTAGACAACAGGCAAATTTCTCTGGCTATTTTACAAAAATTGTCTGATGTTTTGAGGGATTTTACAATTCTTTCCATCATTTTGCATGGTGTAAGAATTCAAATGAAACACTGAGTTAATACTAACTCATTTTCAGAATAAGAAAATCATGAATTATGAAATGATGGATTTTTGCTGTCATTGACAGTTCAATCCTTAAGTGTTGTTAATGCTCATGTGTTGTGTTCCTTACTGACATTAAAATTTCATTTTACAACAACATTTGACATACAACAAACCTTTACAATGCTATGGGCAGTTATGGGCAGTTATGCATAATTTTTTAGTGTTCAAGCACAATATAACTTACATTTTAGCAAGTACATAGCCGACTATCTTTCCATTCTCATCCTCAGCTACATATGACAACTGGAATCAAAATAAGAAACAAACTTGACAAATAAAGTTAAACCTGTGGAGCACCTTTGACACCTCTAAAGAGTGTTCCACTTTGGAGGTGTTATATACATGTAGTAGGTTCCATGTAAAATAAGAACTCAAGACAACTTGTTATGCATATAGTCAAAAAAGTGTCATCATAAATGTGGAGTTTTTTTTAAAATGCGGCTTATATTAGTTACCTGTGGCCAAGAGAGTCCATGGTAGAAATAGTATTTCATCTGATAGTTCTCAGGTAGACACAGTAGGTTGCAATGCTGCATGTTCATCAGGTCCTCAGGCTGAAATTGTACAAATAAACATTAAACAATGAATATTCGAGTAGGAAATTAATGGATGTTTAAACATTAGAGCGTTACAAGTATTGACTACAATTGACATGTGTACTTGTAGGTACCAAGGTTTCTAATATCCAGGGGGGTCATCCATCAAACTATCTCAATTTTAGTTGTCCTTCACTGCGACATCGCACAGATTCCTACCAATGACGGTCGCACAAGAATGATGAGTAGGATGTAATCGCTAAAAGGGCCCTTGCTACATTGCAGGCTTGTGACATGCTTGGGATAACTTGATGAATGACCCCTCTGTTGTCTAAAACAGCCCATACATGTGTCTCATCTCCAAATTTGAAAAATTGTCAGAAACAAAAATGGTGGTCATAAAAAGGAAACTATACTCGGAGGAAGTGTAAGTTGTCACACATTATTTTTGTGACTGAAATTCCTTATAAAATTTCTCTGCTCTTCACCCTAATTTGAGTTTGTAGAAAAAAACGGGTGCCGGGTAGTAAATCCACCAAGCTGGGTTCAAACTTGGTACCCGGTCTAAAAAACGGGTACCCAAAAAACGAAAAATACGAATATAACATAATAATTAGATCATTAGAAAACGTGTAAGATTTGTTTTGAATTTACAAAAATGTATGTAACTTCCTTCAAAATTGAAAACGACCACTGAAGTGTAAATTGTTATGTCTTACAATGTCATAGGCATAGCCAGGAGGGTGTTCGCTGGTGTGATCGCACCCCCACCCCCATAACCAATGAAAATATGACCATGATGATAGAGGAAGAAAAGAGCCTTAAAATGCTTTTATTTGAAGCTTGTAACATTTTGAGGAACAATAAAAAGTCAGTGAGCTAAATTAGAAGGTCATGTCAAATTACTCTAGAGAAGTTGATTTTGACCGTGGAGTGCAGACATGACTTCAAAATCATCAAAACGTCGAGTTATATTTGACATTTCCTCCAAGCTAAGATCACTTTTCAAATCAGTATTCTTTGATTTTTCTATTTCTGGCAATGATTCCAAATGTTCACATTTTCAAAGCTTGTATTATTTGGAGCCATATGTTGGGTACATTTTCTGAAAAATTCAAAATTTTCTGTTTGCTAACCTATCCGAAAGCACAGTTTTTAACTATTTTTCAGTCACATTTTCAGAAGGCTATAAAAGCTATTTCATCATGCTTACACAGGCTGGTATCGAAAAATTTGTCCGCTGTGACGGAGCGTGTTATTTTGCATAGAAACACAAGGAAATCCAGGCAATTTATTTTTTTACTCATATGTTTCGCTATATCAAAGAAAATTACCTTCTCCATGCAATGGATATATCATTTGCGGTTAACCTTAACTTCTGTTTGAAGTCCAACAACGGTAAGAGTTAAAGCTATTGAAATCGGCGCCGGAGTATCATACTCCAAAATGTACCTTTTGTTTTATTTCTTTTAAATGGTACAATATAGTGACACGATAATATTTACATATGTTTTCAGCATAACTCTGAAGGTATTAATGAGATATTGATGTATTGGGTATTTTTGATTTGTTTTATAAAAAATAATGTTTAAATTTTTTGTCCGCTGTGACGGAGCAGTTTCCAAATACGTTAAGAATTCAAGATTTATAATATCTTATACTACACTGTGGAGGAGCGAACGTGTCAAATCTCTTTCGTAAAATATTCTGAAAATGAAACGTAATAATAGTACACAATTCAAATTTTGAGATGTATAATGTGTCTATGGTATTAGGTTTGGTATGTTAACGAAGACGCATTTCACATATTTAGTCCCTCGCTTTTGTTACACTGACGATCGGCATTAATATTGCCAATATTACACTGATATTGGTCGTTCCTCAGTGTAACAAAAGCGAGGGACTAAATACGTGAATTGTGTCTTCGTTAACATATAAAACCTAAAACCATCGACACATTCTCAAACTAGACTATCTTCCTTAACTTCGGGCCAAATTATTATCCACAATGTGACTTAGAAGTAGGTGTAAATCGGGAAATAAAAAAATCTTACCGAAACCTAGTCCCGGAAGTAGTTCCGCCATGATACACTGACGATACGTCTGTGTAACTAGGTGGGTAGCAGTGAATAGATAGCATGTGCTATGATTTGCTTATTTTTTAGATTCAAAATACTCAATAGAATTTTGAAGCGGTCTATATTCTTAGTTAAAAAAAATTAAAGGAGGATTGGCTCTCAGGATTGAAACTCTATATTTTTCAACAATAAAAACGTCAAAATGTCATTATTTTAAGAAATTATAACCGATTATAATTCAAAATAAACAGTTCAAAAGATTAGAACCAATGTCTTGATCTTGTGAGTTTTGGAACTTTTCGTGAGAAAATAAGACCAAATATCACCGACCTTTGCCAGAAAAAGACATGCGATCTTCGGAAAATTTATTTTTCCTTGATTTTGGAGACAGTTTTTCAATAAATATCACATGTCATACCTCAAATGATGCGTACTGTTGTTAGCTTCAACTCCAATCACTAAAGCCACATATCGAAGTAAGCGTCTGTTGATAAAAGTATAAAATAAGCGAGCATATATTTAATGGAGCGCTTCAGCTAACTCCGTTGTTCAAATGATTATTCCCAAAGTCAAATGCCTTTTCTGAGAATGTGACGCCACTCAGGATGATGTCACATCAGAGATTACCGAGAAGTCCAATGACGTTTCTTTAAACTCCTGTAGAAACAATAACATTGGTTTGTTAGGCTACGCAATTCTTTACTTTCATTGGCTGTTTGTTGCGATGTGACATAATTTGAGAGACGAACAAAATCGGACACTGCCGGAAATTACCAAAGCGCTCCATTATCTTTACGCTCTGAAAATTTGAAATAAATGTGATGAAAAAAGTTGAATTACTGCTTCAATAATGGATATCATGCAACCATTCAAACTAATACATAAAGAAGAGATAACAGGGTAAATATTGGTCAATCAATGTCTGACAGATGGAAAAATTAAAGGTCAGTACGAGGGTCATATTTTTGGGTGGTCATTTTTTTGATGTAGCATTTTTGGCTCGAGTCTCTTCCCATAATCCTTTGAGCCTACTACCAATAGGGGCTGGATCTGGCTCCGGATCTGTGCCAAAAATCATGATTCAAATGTTGAAGTGAACTCATTTTTTCTGACTTTCTGTTTTGTCACTTTTGAGACAAGAGGCCAGAGGTTTCTGCACATGGAATCGGGCTAATTAATCCTAAATATACGAATGTTATTCGTGTATTATTTGAATGTATTTTTCCATATATCACGGCACCATGGTCTTTGATGTTTTTTAGGTTGACGAAACAAACTCCTATGCAGTGTCTCGGTATAGACACTGCGGCGGGCAGATTATGGAATCCCCAAAATTTGGGGAAGATAGTCCCCTTTTTTCTCACAGATGTACTTGTTTTTCACACAACTTATAAAATATATGTTCTTTTATGTTCACCAATAATTATTTTGTCAAAATATTCCAAAATCAATGAAATATAAGAGGAAATCCCCGCGGAAGGAATTCTGAGTAAAAGTTGTATTGATAAAAGTTTACCGCACGTGTTGTTTATTAGTTAATACGCGCAATTCAACCAATGAAATTGTCTAAATTTTACAATCACGCGACCTGAGCATGGGACTAGAACCAATCACGTCAGTTGTTTATTACAATGTTACCATGCTTACGGTGAGATACCTGCCCGCCGCAGTGATATATCACTGCACGGGAGTTCGTAGTTCAACGTCGTTAAACTCAATAACGGCGTTATTTATTATTAAGAATTTTCTTGGGGCCGTTATTGAGTTTAACCTCTTTACTATTCTTTCCATTGATGCAAGTTTTGGATCCACCGAAACCATTTTTCCGCGATAACATGCAACTGATACTTGACAACAATATAAAAACACATAACATCAAGCGATTCAACACAATATTATTGTATTAAATGGTCATTTATACGAGTAAAATGAGGTTAAACTTACCAATCTCTAAAATGACATTTCCGTCGTTGTGTCTGTTCGTCCCGGGTTAAAATTTAAACTATTGAAACGAAATTGTTGTCAAAAAGATTGATAATTATCACGCGATTACTCGGGATAAAATAACCATTTTTGAGGATAGCATGCAGGTATCTTTGATTGATTTATATAGCACTTGTATACACACAAAATAGTTATTAATTGCAAACCTACTGTTCGTTGATGCAGTGTCGCAATGACGGTTAATTCCTGATACGATTTGCAATTTCGATGTTACCGGAGCTGACCGATATATTTTCGTAAAATTCCAAACCTGTCTCCAATATTTTCGTAATTATGCATCAATATGGTCTAAGGGGGATACGGGATGGTGTGTATGTATTTATAAGGTATGTATGCATGCTTGAATCACATTCTTTATGTAATATTGCAATGTTTTCGGAGTTTAAGGTTCAGCTGGAAAGTGACATTTTGGTAAAAAATTGCTATACCTGCACATGTTATTTTCTGGTACAGAATTAAGTATGAAGTCATGTGTGTATTTCCTTGCTTTTTTCAGCAAAGTATCATTACACTGTTTACTTTTATAATATCTGGAAACAGGTCAATGGTAGCTCCTGTGTTGTCTGGAAATTTGGAAAGAAAATTTGGAAAAATAGAAAGTGTGAAATATCAGAATTTCCTGGAGTTTCCATTGAACCCCTACTAGATATTCTAAAAGAAGACAATGTAATGATACTTTCCTGAAAAAAGCAAGGAAATTGACACATGCCTTCATACTTTATTTTGTACCAGAAAATAACATGTGCAGGTATAGCAATTTTTTACCAAAATGTTACTTTCCAGCTGTACCTTAATTAGTTCCGCTTATTGGAACCTGCAGAACGATTAAATTAACGCATCAAGGGCAAAATGGTCATGGAGGTTAGACCTAGCCGGGGCCATAAGACATGTCAGATAAGAAACGAGGCCCAGGCTAGGTCTAATGTTGTTGGACTAGGGAGTTCGTTGACGAAAATAAAACATTGAAACGGATAATGAAATCAGGTCGGAATCTATAACAAGAAATAATATTTTATATCTCCCTTCATATAAAACATGTCAGTAATTACTTACCCTTGCATTTCGAACATTCATTATGAACACAGACCCTTTCTTTTCTGCGAATACGTCAACTAAAACTCTTGAAATTTTTGAAAGTATTTCTTAGTGGGCGATAATAGATTTCGGCATGTATCGAAAATGAATACTTTGATCTACTAAAGTATTTTACGACAATTAATTTTGAATGCCAATCAATCATCGACACTGCCTCTCCTCTAACAATTACAAATCTAAGAATATTAAATACTATTTATGCTTAGGTGAAAAAGGGGAAGGGACAAAACTTATTACAGAAAGGAGTACACCAGTCACATGGAAAACAAATCCCAACTATCCCCGAATCATAACTCCAACTGAAATTAAGCCATCACATTGGCGTCAGAAGGGGGAGGGCTGAGGCCCAGGAATACGTTAAAATGTTTTAAAAGTCCCCTAGTGTACTGAGTTGGTTGAATGCGTGGTGTATACATGTTACCTTCTTCTAAGGCCACTGTATCGTATTGGCTAGAGACTCGAGTAATATACATGTACACTCCCCTCCATAAGTTTGGCAACCTTTTTTCCCCATTGAACTACGTGTTAAAGCCTCTTTACGTTTGGATTTTTATTTACTTAACCGGCCATGAAATAACTTATAATGTTAATGATTCTTCTTCTTCTTTATCCAATTTACGTGTTAGTGTACTTAACACGATGGCACTTTAATGCTGCCTTTGGTCACTAGATACATTGGTTTCACTTTGTACTATGTTATCACTTGTGCTTTTCACTAATACTTGTTTTGATTTACTTTTTGAGAGTGCGCATTTTACATTCGTTTTCTTCATCTAAAAGAGTCAATTTCTCAGTTATATTAAAAAACTTTTGTTTAAGAGTCACTATCTCAGTGTTGTTTTACGTACTGTAGTTAAATTCTAATAGAAGATAGTATGAACTGTTGTAGTCGTTCTACTATTTTTATGTTGATTTGCTGGTCTAAGTTCTTGTTAAGACCTGTGATGGTTTGTAAGTCTATGGTTGGGTTGTGGTTGGCTCCTAGTAGTACAGTGTCTATAGCTGCTAGCATAACCTCCCTTTGTGTACTGTATTTGCTGCACTGAAACAAGAAATGATGCAAAGTTTCTGGTGAATTACAGTGTTCACAGTTAGGAGAGGGGAGATCAGGGTTGATTTTGTAGTAGTGGCCATTGAGACGGGTGTGCCCAGATATAATTTGACTGACTTTTGTCTGACTGTATCTTTTACCCAACTTTACTGATTGTGATTGTACTTTTACTTGTGGGATAAGGTTTTGAATCAAGTTGACTTTATCAGAGTAGCTATACCTAGTTTGCCATATATCAATAGACTTATTTTTAATTGATTTGTAAGCCATTGTTTTTGTTGTTTTTGGGGGTGGGAGGGTTGTGGCTGTTTTAGCAGCTTTTTTGGCTATCTTATCAGCTACCTCATTGCCCTCAATTCCTAGATGCCCAGGTACCCAGAAGATTTCTAAGTTTTTCTTTAGCATGGAAAGTGATTTGCAAGCTTTTCTTATGCTAAAAATTTCGGGCATCATATTTTTGAGTTTAGTGTTCAGAAAGGCAGTTGTTATAGCTGGTTGGCAGTCAGATTGTATGATAACTTTATCTGACGTCCTTGTTTTGATAATGAATTCCACAGCCAGCTTGAGTGCAGTGACCTCTCCAGTATAGTTGTTGCCCTGACTGGCTACTGGTTCCTCCAGGCATACCGGATTGCTCTTTAAGCCACTGATGTAAATAATGGCTGAAGCACCATTTGGTCCTGGGTTGCCCTCAGCGGATCCGTCTGTGAAGATAACAGTCTCCGAGCCATCAAGATCATTCAGCAAGTTGTTGATGCGATGAGATTGCTCGGATTTAGATCTGCTGAAATCCTCGGTATGCACGATGGCATCAGCTGGTAAAAAGGTCTCTGCATCTGCTTGGTAGTAGCTGTGTTTGACGTAGTTGGTTGGTTTGGTTGGACAGTTATGCAATCTGAGTCTAGCTGCTAAGATGTTAAAACAGGTAGGCTTTCTTTCTTGTTTTCCAGATTCTGCCCAATGATGGTATTCTTCAGTAATAGGGTCAGTTATATTATGAGATAATATTCTGACAGCCTCTTGAGCTTGTCTGGCTCTCAGGTGTATGTCTATGGGAAGTACTCCAGCCATCACCTCCAGTGATTCTGTGCTCACTGTTGATAAACATCCTGTTGTTTTTAGGAGAGCAGCACGTTGGACTGAAGAGTAAGCTTTTGCTGCTTTGTCTGTGGCTGTAGCAATAGCACTTATACCAGTTTCAAAGTGAGGGATCACCAGTGTCTTATAAAGTGTGGTGAAAACTTCCTCACTGCACCCTCTGGTGTTCTATGTGGCCCGTCTGTCCCAGGTGGCGCCATCGAGCTTTAACTATTTAAGTGTTTTTTATTTTGCTTAAAATGTTAAATGTACCTGAACTTCAATATGTAAAACACGCATACATTATAATACGGGCCTGTAGCCAGGGGGCGGGGGATCGGGGGGCGAACCCCCATCACCCCTAATATCTCCTAAAAATGCTACGTTTTCGAGCATGTAATATCTAAAATCTTTAATTTTACAGCATTCTGCATTTTGAGTGTCCGTTTTTTAAAAGCAAAACCATTATATGTAGATTGAGCATAAGAGATCTGGATGAAGAAATGAATACAATGCATTGAATGATTGCACTGTTTTCATATGTAAGTAGGGTAAACAGGGTTCTCTGGTCGATCTGCATTCGTAACGTTGGTAACATACATGTAAACGCATCCAGCCTGTCGCATTCACTTTGTTGTTCAGGTCGTAAGCTACAAATTGGAGTCTATTTGTGTAAATCATAAAAGGGTGATGCCGATTTTACTCATAGTTATGCTACTGGGAATCGCCCAGGCGCAGATTGACCCACAAAAGAAAGAAGATATAGACACATTCGTGGAAGAGATCATTCAATGCAGAGGAAAAGTTGGGATGAATCTTGCGATTGTGCAGGATGGTACACCTTTGTACACAACTGGATATGGCTACGCGGACCTGGAGAACGAAGTGCCTGACGATGGGGCCACAATACATGGAATATCTTCCATCTCAAAGTCATTCGTTGTGACATTGTTTGCAACTGTGATAGAAGAAACGGAGTAAGATTTTGTTAAAAAAGCAAAATGTTTCTGTCACGAATTGTGTTTTTTATGTATTGGCTCATATCAAAACGTTTTTTCTATGCCTCCCCACCACCAAGAAGTGGTGATATATTGTTATGGTCACATTTTCTGATCGGTTTGGTGTCGTTGTCCGTCACAACTGTAGCAACATTTTAATATGTTATGTAGGTGCATTTAGGTAAAAAACAATCGTTTAACCGATTAATTAACAGAAAAAATCTGTTTAAAATTGAACCTTTAATATTCGTATATATTTCAGAATAACATGGGATTCGTTGATCACAGATCTGTTGCCGAACTTCCGATTTCGAGATGAAGAAAGGAACAAAGGGTTAAAGTTGAAAGACCTACTGGGTCACGTAACTGGAATTCCCGAGGGCTTGGATGCTCCTTACGATTCAAAAGCACAATTCTTAGAGTAAGTCAAAACACAATATCAGAAAAGCAGCCGAAAACCCATCGGCCCATCCTTCAAGATCGGGTTTTACTGTTGTTCAGCAGCTATAGTAGTATTAGGATGCCCAAACCACCGTCCAACCTCACCTTCAGAGAGGTACTGTTTATGCTAGGGACGCCAGGCATTTAAATACAATGTGAACTTGACATATTTTAAGGCGAACTTAAAGTAGTAACTATGTCTTATGAATATAAATTAAGATTAATGATTATTTTCACAAACGTACAATGTTTCAGAGCGACAGTATCTGAAAAGGAATTGTTGTCTCATGGAATTCTGTGCTTTCTCTTTTCCAGCTCCAACATTACATACACAGTCTCAAAGACTTGAAGTTTATTACTTATGTCACCACCAGAAAAGATGACATATTGTCATAGTCTTAAACTTTTTTATTGACGGTGTTCGGGGTTCGGCGTCTTCTTACAACTTCCAATAACTGGTGATGACATTTTGCCATGTTAATGCCTTGTTGTATACAAATGTAGATGTTAAAGTCATTTTGATTTAGCGTGGTACAGTGTCAAGATCCAGTGATGAGTATGCGAGAGAGTTTTTGTTATGTCGACAAAAATTATTACATTGCTGGTGCGATACTTGAACATCTGACGAACCAAACGTTTTCCGAGTTGATGCAAGATCGAATATTAACCCCATTGCAGATGAACTCGACACTGCCCTCCATCGCGCAAAGGTTCAATGAGTCCATAGGCAAATGGGCTTATGGTTATAGTTTAACAAACGGGGAGCTTGTGAGTTTCAGAATACCTGGAAAGAAAGGTGAAATCACGTAAGCATGTTTGAGTATATTTGTATTTGATATTGTTGTTTCGATACTTTGGTAATCAAAATATTAAACATACGTTTTCAAAATAACAATTTTTATGTCACCATCACTAGCAAAAATTGTAACATATCGCAATCGCCTTCATTTTTGTGACCAGCGTCGGCGTTCGGCGTATGTCGCAAATTGTGAATACTTATGTTACCGTTTCAGCGTGTATTTTAATGCCTTGTAATAATGTCATGTTTTTAGAGAAACGTTAAGAGCGGCAGCAAGTGGGGTATTGACTACTGCAGAAGACATGGCGAAGTATATGGCGTTCCACCTTGGGGCATATAGGAATGACGGATCCTTAAATCCAGTTGTGGATGGTGGGATAATAAGAGAAATGTACCACCCAAACCAAGCCTTAAATTTTTTCACATCGTTCCTTGAGATTGATGGCCTAGATAATATTGATGAAACGTGGAGAGTCTATGACTATGGGATGGGATTTTGGAGTGGGAATTTCAGAGGTGAGTGCATGGAGCAAACTTAGTATGACTATTTTTGATCGTAAAGTCAGATACCGTTGTCACAAATGGTGGCCAAAGGTTTGCATTCGATTCGATTTTCATTAACTGCATGTTTAATAGAGCACCTAGATTAAATTCCTTTGGTACGACAATCAAAGTGGCAAAATGTCTTTCTACTCATCGTATAGTTAAATGTGTTATTCCATCAAAATAAAGCCTTTGATTGTTCCAATCAGACACAAAACAACGGATACCGTATAAATGACAATGGTAAATGTGGGTCAAATTTGCTGTAAAATCAGGATGACAACGGAATTTCAAAAGACAACAGTTAATGTGTCTAGTACACGTTGTCATTTTTCTACGTTCCATTGCAATACATCCACCATAGTCCGTTGTCACATATAATCATGTGTCGTTTGTCTCTTTTCATTATTTGAAATTCAGATTCCGTTGCTTAATGTCTGGGTGTTTGGATGTAATTAACTCATCAGTTCTTGGGCATTTGTATCTGCATCCTTTTTACCATCGGTAGTCGTTGTTTCGTCGATGACAAAAATGAAATTTCCTTGAACTTTAAAGGATGATTGTATATATACTGTTCCTTCCATAAAATTACAAATACCCAGGATGCGAATATTTTTGTAATGATGCATTTCAGAGAATGACTTCATACAGCATGGCGGCTATAGTTATCATGATAGTTTGTTAACAATGTTCAAGCAATGGAATCTAGGCATCTACACTTCGATGAATGGACCTCGTGGAATCGATTCACACGCAACAATTACATTGATCCAGTTTTACATCGCTGACGTCCTCCGTGGGAACACCCCCGTCTATGATATCAGTTACGCTTGCGATTTCACACTTCCCGAAAAACATGGCGCATATTGTGGACCTTTTAACGTACATCCAGATCATCGTATCAATAAGACCAGAAATCCGACCTTCTCCATTGAGTCCTACACTGGGTTATATGAAGACCGAAGTGCCAAGTTTAAAATAAAAGTTGATCCGAATACAGCTACTTTGGTGATGACACAGGGTTGCGAAGAATACCATCTCTACCCCAGTGGTGCGCCTCATGCGTTTGTGGCCCAATCCACAGGGGAGTGTTTTGGATGTACAAGGCGAATTGTTTTCAACGTTGCTCATGAAGCTGGATTAATCGATGATTTTTCAAGTGTAAACATAGATGGAGAAGATTTCCGCAATGCCAAAACGAGGCCAACTGCCGGCCCTCCACCAGACTGTGAAGTCTCTTTGGCGAATGAAGTCCATCACTCTTGGATGTGTGTTTTTTCATTAATTGCTCTGCTTATTCTACAAGCTTAGTAATCATTATTATGATATCAGCCCCTGTGTAAAAGTGATGAATAATTGTCTTAGTGTTTAATGCCCCCTTACATCTGCATACTGTTCTAATAAGAGGAGTTTCCATATAGCTTTGAAATCTCGATAAGTCTCGTTTTTTCATGAGATTTTACTTTTTACTTCTAACGACTATTTTTAAAAGCATATTCGAATTCTGTGTAAAGTTTTCTACAATATAACTTTAATTTACATATGTCATTTAAATCATTTTCCATGACTTTTTAAAAAGAATTTGGGCCAAATCCTCATTGATGCAAGGCTAAGATTCCTTAAAACCTTGAAACAGAAATAGAAACTATACTATTCGGCGTATTAGTCACACCCAGTTGCGGTATGGTCGGGCGTCAGGTAGATACTCTACTTTGAACTTAATACAGACTAGGACAATATTCATTTTACTCTTTTACACCAGTGTATATATACCCGGGATATTTACAAAATCTGTCTTACGTAGAAAAAGACAGGTAGAAGTGATCATAGGGCCGCCATCATGTGTGATTCGCATCAAAGTCGAAAATTTAGACCCGGGCCTTCTAATGAAATTATCCAAAATAGAAAAGTTAACTACTAGTATTCGATTATTACATTAAAAAAGACATTCAGATTGAAAAGAAGGAAGAATACTTATCAATAATTATATGGACGGAATGTCATTCAAAGTTGGCGCAGAGCCTCGATGATCTTCCCAATGCATAATTGTTGAGTTTGAATAAATATGTTTTATTTTATATTTGGATTTATGAGACAGTTCAATAAATATACAGTATTTCAAAATGAAACTGGTTTATCCACGTGTCATGTTACAGAGAATGTCCGTAACTCCAGTTTACGCTCAACGTCGTCTTGTTTGGCTTTGTTGATCAAAAACTGTCGCCTGACGAAACGGCAGTGTACAGTCAGCACGAGCAGCAGGCAAAATACGAAAAGGACCCCAATGGCACCCAACATATGATAGAAAGATGCTTGGACACCAGCCGCTTGTTCCTCTTCCAAATCTGAAATTAAACAATTGATGTTCTTTTATCAGGTCTTCAACTGAAATATATCATGATATGATTGCCTAGACTAAAGTCTATGTTGCATCGAGAAGGACAGCGATTTGGAAAAGTTGCGACTTACCACAATATTCATTATTGTGTGACTAACGTAAGAGATCATTAAGATGGGAATTCGGCCATATTTCAAAGCATGAGAAGAAGAACAAGAGCTTTAATTTTGAATTCTAAAAAGCTTTTTCGGAGGGGAGATTTGTATTTTTTGTAAGTAAAGCCATTTTGAACTTTCTGAATTATTAGACAGTCACAAGTAAAGCCTGTGAACCAATATGATTCTAGACAAGTATTTTATAAATATTAAATAAACATATTTGCTTGAGTACCTTCTTGGTGTAAGAACATAACTACCGCCTTAGCTACTGCCCCCATCTGGCCCGGTGGCCCTATTGGCCCATTAGGACCCCTTAACCCAGAGACACCTGGTGGACCATTTAATCCACTGAATCCAGTATTTCCAGGTGGACCAACGATGCCTCGACCACCCGGTGGGCCTGGAATACGGGAAAACATAAAATAGGACACAGATAGAAAAAGCAAAGTAGTTTCTGTATACAACTTTCCTTCCACAGTTGGAATTTAATACTCGGTCTTTTTATCCTTGAACTCAACCAAAAATATGTATTACAAAAAGTTCAATTCTTTTTAATGATACAGAGTAACCTACCAGAAATGCCTCCTGGTCCCATTGCTCCTTGTCCACCGGCAGCTCCAGGTGGACCAATTGCTCCAGGTGGGCCATTTACGCCAGTGTCGCCAGAATCTCCGGGAGGTCCACCAAACCCTGTCCGGCCCTTGGCACCATTAGATCCTAAAATTTATGGGCATGAATTTAATGCGTTGACGTGTTGTTCTATTTCTACTTTTCTGGTGTTTTGATTTACTATTTTCTACCGCAAGACAACTTATGTCATATGGAATTGATTTTTCTAGAGCTTAACATTTTTTGTTATTACGAACCTGCGATGCCCTGATTCCCGGGCGGTCCAGGAACACCGGAGCTACCTGCTGGTCCTAGTTGTCCCGGGGAACCAATGTTTCCTGTCATTCCCCGTACGCCCGGGAGACCAGGGCCTCCTTTTGTGCCATCATCTCCAGGAGGACCTTGATTTCCACGCTCTCCTTTAGGCCCTACTGATCCTGGGGGACCGGCTGTACCAGGACCTGGGGTTCCACGTGGACCTACCTGCCCCTTCGTTCCCGTAACTCCAGATGGACCAGGGGTGCCAATTGGCCCGAACAAGCCTTGGGGACCAAGGCTTCCTAGAGAACATTTTATTTATGATTAGGATACAAGAGCCAACATGGCAAATGAACTTTTAGAATTCCCCTTTTTGTATAGGTAGCTTACATGTAATTATCAACCTTACCAGTTTCCCCTCTTTTCCCTGGTGGTCCTCGTACGCCTGGTGTTCCAGGTGGCCCTTCCGTCCCAGGTGGTGCCGTTGTGCCAGGGGGGCCCGCTGACCCCAATTCTCCAAGGATTCCTGGTGGTCCTGTAGTTCCAAACATTCCCGGAGGACCCCCTGTCCCCGGAGGACCGGGTATTCCTAGCGTCCCTTCAAGTCCCGGAGGACCAATTGTTCCTGGAGGGCCTTTTGTTCCTGGCGGTCCAACTGATCCTGGTGGTCCTCCAGAACCTGGGGGTCCTCCTGTTGCCGGAGGCCCTCCTGTTCCAGGCGGACCATGCGTTCCTGAATCAATAAAAGCAATAAAAGTATCATACCTACATACTGCTATACATGTACTACATATTAATAAAGAAATATTCATGATCATAAGGTCAATATAGTTGTTTTTACCCCATTTAAATAAAATTTTCATATTTTATAATTCACAGTACCGCATTTACATCCCAACATGGACTACAATCACACTGAACTGGTCTGTAAATGTAAATGAAGATGAAGAACAAAATCACGGAGAGGACCTTGAATTGATCATTAATCAATGCAACATGATTGAATTTATATAAAATACTTGTATTTGAATGTCTTACCCGGTGGCCCAATAGTCCCGGGTGGACCTATTGTACCGGGCGGACCTACAGTTCCAGGTGGGCCTCCAGTGGCTGGTGGTCCGCCAGTCCCGGGTGGTCCCCCAGTACCTATGTGAAGAGAACACTCAATACAATCATACATTTCTAGCTATATATAATCACGTATTATAGATCATGAAATAGATTTGGTTGACACATCATCAAGTGTATAAGGCACATGGTGCCTCGAAGTAATAATTCATCAGTCGATATTCGTACCCAAAGAAAATCAAATTATCTTAAATATGGTTTACAAAATATTTCTCCACACTGCAAGTAGTTGACACCCTGTGTGCAATACAGGGTGCCAGGGTGTTAGTTTTTTCATAAATGTTGTTGTGCCATTTAAGACCAAGGATCAATTTTAAATATGATGTCATACCTGGCGGTCCGTGTGTGCCCGGTGGTCCTATTGTTCCAGGTGGACCTTCAGTTCCGGGCGGACCTTCAGTACCTGGCGGGCCTCCTGTTCCTGGTGGTCCACCTGTTCCTGGTGGACCTCCAGTTCCTGGCGGGCCGACTGTTCCTGGAGGACCTCCTGTACCAGGTGGGCCTATCGTTCCTGGTGGACCTCCAGTACCTGGTGGCCCACCTGTACCTGGTGGTCCTCCTGTTCCTGGAGGCCCTCCTGTTCCTGGCGGACCTCCTGTGCCTGGTGGACCTATAGTACCGGGTGGTCCTTCTGTGCCGGGTGGCCCTCCTGTTCCAGGTGGTCCACCTGTGCCTAAATCATAAAAATATATCTATTATTAATCAAAACTGTGACAATATTCTAAATAAAAGAGGAAATTGCAATTATGTGTTGTATTATAACATATAACAATTAGTTTTTTTTATAGGAATTGGTAGCGACTGATATATGAAACATTTGTAAAACATGTATCTGGCCCTTCTAATTACATTAGGGGCAATCATTTACGCACAGCAAACGAATGTGACTCTTTCATCTCCCTAAGGTGGTATGCTTGCATCTTTTTTGTCGTAAATCGATTGATACATTCCCGAACAGATCATTCAAGAACATCTTAAGTGATATGATTATACCTGGCGGACCACCGGTTCCGGGTGGACCTCCTGTTCCTGGTGGACCTCCTGTTCCCGGTGGACCTATAGTTCCCGGTGGACCTCCTGTTCCTGGTGGACCGCCTGTTCCAGGAGGACCTCCGGTACCTGAAAAGGATAAATGTTGTCTCAGGACAAACTACAAAGTACAGTGTCGACATCTTTACGAAACATGGAGGAATTACAGATTTAATTTGAAGAAAATTATAGTATTACCTGGCGGGCCTCCTGTTCCAGGTGGACCTCCTGTTCCCGGCGGACCCCCTGTTCCTGGTGGGCCTATAGTCCCCGGTGGACCTACTGTTCCTGGTGGTCCTCCTGTTCCTGGTGGACCTCCCGATCCTGGTGGACCACTCGTACCTGGAGGTCCGCCCGTTCCTGGTGGACCAATTGTACCTGGTGGTCCAACTGTACCTGGGGGTCCAGATGTCCCTGGCGGACCTCCTGATCCCGGGGGACCTGACGTTCCTGGAGGCCCTCCTGTTCCAGGTGGACCTCCTGTTCCTGGTGGTCCTATTGTTCCTGGCGGGCCCATTGTACCCGGAGGTCCACTTGTTCCTGGTGGACCAGAGGTTCCTGGTGGTCCCCCTGTTCCTGGTGGACCAGCCGTTCCTGGTGGTCCTGTAGTTCCAGGGGGTCCGTATGTACCCGGTGGCCCGAATGTTCCAGGAGGACCAATTGTTCCCGGGGGACCAACTGTACCTGGAGGACCCGATGTTCCCGGAGGACCTCCACTTCCAGGCGGTCCGAAGGTCCCTGGTGGACCAAGCGTTCCTGGTGGACCTTTAGTACCCGGGGGACCTTTTGTTCCAGGCGGACCTCCTGTACCTGATGGACCAAAAGTTCCTGGAGGACCCCCTGTTCCTGGTGGACCATCTAGTCCTTGCGACCCTGTTGGTCCATTAGGGCCAGGTGGACCCCCTGTTCCCATAGCTCCAAAAGTACCCTGTGGGCCAAACGGTCCACTTGGTCCAGGTGGACCAACGTTTCCTGTCGGACCGACGGATCCTGGTGGACCCCCGGTCCCAGACATAGCCATAACTGTATCTACATCGTCTGCACTCACGACGTTTCCGAGAAAATCACCGTTATCAAAGAATGACGAAGAGATTGCATGTGGGTCAGAATGAACATCTTCGTGGACATTAGCATTGTTGTTGTCATCTACCTCGGTTTGTAGGTGTTCATTGTTCTTTGATTCACATGTTACACCTTTAATTAAATATTTTTGTTATAATAGTGATTTGTAACATGTATAACAGATCTGATATATACTGGGGTATATACGAATTTATTTAAATGATTTTGGATCATGATGTAATAAACGATCTATTCAATAAAATGATAGACCCACGCTGAAAATTAAAATTCTTAGATCCTGATTAAGTTATCAATTAAGGTAAGCATAGTTGAGCAACTTCTGACATGCATTTGCACAACGTCGGAATGCAAGCCTACATAACGTACATGTGGACCTAATAACTCATTCTACTCTGTCTACCTTGAAACTTACTTGTAATGCTCAACGAAGACAAAATTCCATAAAGTATGAACTGTGTCAGCCTCGTTCTCGCCATAAGTCATCTGAGCCCTGAGACCTGTGTGAAAAAATAGATCATCTCAGTTACAACTTTTTGTCAACGTAATCTTTAATTAAGTCATCGTATTTTGTTACGTTTTGATATTGCCAATCTAGATGTCATATCATATTTTTAGATCAGAGAAACGATGAAACAGAACTGACAAAATCTCAAAATACATACTCGATGCTGGACTATCGTTGGTTGAATAACATCTTTATTTATCATGTTTATCGAATAATTTCGTCAATTATCAATTCAATCTTATCTGGAAACAAGAAATAAAGTTATTTTCGAATAATCGGATATCGCGTAATCTGTTATTTGGCATATTAGGTTTAAAACCGTTGATTGATAATTATCAAACTAACTTACCTCAGTTGGGATCATACCGCCATTTTCTTCGAACGTTCACCTCAAATTACTCCAAATACATTTATTGAAATTCTATTCGAGTTTTACGATCATTTTATAGCTTTATCCAATTTATTAATTAACAGTAAATTGTTCAATTGTAAAGTACCATGGAATCAACAGCATTGATTTGTCAAATATCTGGAAGCAATAGGTAGTTAAATTTAAAATTTAACGTTTGGAAACTAAACTTGAATACCAATTATCGTGTATGATACATTGTAAGTGGGCTATTAATTAGTGTTAATTGCTGTAATTCTTTGACTTCTATGGCATAGCTTACTCGCCTGCTCTAAAACTATGTGAAACCAATTTTTCTCATTACATCAGTTTACAACAGATTATTAAGCAGCCTAATAACACAGGCTGGTATCGAAAAAATTGTCTGCTGTGACGGAGCGTGCTATTTTGCATAGAAACACTAAGAAACCCACACAATTTATTTTTTTACTCATATGTTTCGCTATACCAAAGAAATTTTCTTACTCCATGCAATGCGTATATCATTTGCGGGTAATTTTAACTTTTGTTTGAAGTCCAACAACGCTAAGAGTAAAAGCTATTGAAAACGGCGCCAGGGTATCATACTCCAAAATGTACCATTTGTTTTATTTCTTTTTAATGGTACAATATAGTGACACGATAATATTTACATATGTTTTCAGCATAACTCTGAAGGTATTAATGATATCTTGATGTATTGGGTATTTTCAATATTTTTTATAAAAAATAATGTTTACATTTTTTGTCAGCTGTGACGGAGCAGTTTTAACTGTGAACTACGTTAAGAATTTAAGATTAAAATTATATCTTTTAAAAGTACCCTTAGAAGAGAGAACGTCACAAATCACTTTCCTAAATAATGACAAGCAGCCTCTTGGAGATATGGGGTAATGTAAATCTGAGATATAAAAACGACCACTCTTAGTATAATTCGGAGGTTTGTACTGAAATCAACATGAATCAACATGATGTAAACTCAACATAATATTTCTAATACGTTTTCGCCTAGACGTCTTGAAATGTCACGTGTAGTGTAAGTAGGGCTAATATGAATTTACTTATTCGAAATAGCGCACAGACATCATGCATGCCGACAGATGTATAACCTTTTACCACATAATATTATATTACTGTATATAAGATGATCCCAATACAGATATAATTTGCAATTATTTGAAATTCATGAAATTCATCGTTTTGCATAGACTAAAATTATAAAAAAAGTCTTTGTAAACGTGCTGCACTGTAAAACCTGTATCAATGAATATCTTTCTCTAGTGAACACCTCTTCTTATCAAATATTCCTCTGACTTCTGTATGAAATTGCCTCTATGGAGTGACAACTGGGAACACATTTTTGGGCTCCATATGTGTTCACTGTACACATATTTTACTGTAGTTGCATCAGATAGCCATAACTCTTAGTCAAATAAAGAACGATCTTAAAATCAAATTTTACATTTTCGTATTTCAAGATACATTCAACTTACCTTTTGGAACGACTAAAGAGGGTAGAACAATCCACAGTCCATACCATTATATGTATTTAGCTTCATCTTCAGCAAATCATTTTACTTCAAATAATTAAGTTACCGTAAAAAATGACCATGTCAGGCCGATGGATCCACAGAGGGCACTACGAAAGGCAAATGGAAGTTGACTATCATTTTCATGAGTTACCATGCATAAGTTGGATTGCAGTACAAACTGAGAAAAGAAGCTTAAAGAGTGGTCGTATATACATCTCAGAATTTGAATTGTGTACTTTTATTACGTTTCATTTTTCAGAATACTTTACGAAAGAGATTTGACACGCTCGCTCCTCTAAAGTTTAGTTGTAAAGAAATATATTATGAATCTAAATTCTTAACGCATTTCAGATTTGAAACTGCTCCGTCACAGCGGACAAAAAAATTAATTATTATTTTTTATCAAAAAAATTAAAAATACCCAATACATAAAGATCTCATTAATACCTTCAGAGTTATGCTGAAAACATATGTAAATATTATCGTGTCGCTATATTGTACCATTAAAAAGAAATGGTACATTTTGGAGTATGATACTCCGACGCCGTTTTCAATAGCTTTTACTCATAACGTTGTTGGACTTCAAACAGAATTTAAAGTTATCCGCAAATGATATATCCATTGCATGGAGTCAGTAATTTTCTTTGATATAGCAAAACATATGAGTAAAAAAATAAATTGTGTGGATTTCCTAGTGATTCTATGCAAAATAGCACGCTCCGTCACAGCGGACAAATTTTTCGATACCAGCCTGTGAATAAAGCCTCAATAAATATGTCAATTTTTGCAAAGAAAGTCGTTGCCTCGCATAGCTGATGAACTTTGGGAACTGCATCATGACAAAATCAATACAGAGTGTGGATTCATTGTGTTTTGACGCTTGAATTAAGGATTTAAGTCCTAGACTCAGTACATTATATGCTGAATCATTCCATTGAAGATATTGTTTCCAAATCTTTGCGTGACCGCGCATTCCTAGGTGGAATGAATCAGCCACAATGCATTGAGTCTTGGTCTGAAATTCTATTTACACATGGCAAAATATTTTTTACAAAATCCCCTAAAAGAACACATTTTCAATGAAACTTTTTGCAAGGGTCAAGCTGACAAAGCATCAATTTGAATCTGTGAGTCCAGATATCACCTTGACAACCATACAACAAATGCGTTATTGGTTATATAACGGAATGCAGTTACGTGAAATTGTGTGTTCTGATTGGCTTGAATTTAACACACCTTGCCTAGCTATGTGTGAATGAACAGCAAATATTTTCAAGAACTTTTTATGAATTTTAAGGCACGTTGGTCAGCTCCTTGATGGCTATCGTTGGTATAAAAAGAGACCCCAATCGTAACACATGATCAATGTGACTGACTGACAAATTGTTATTTGTTGAATAAAAGTATATCTTTATTTGTTAAGGAAAAATCGTGATATATGAAACTGTAACAACCCACCAAATTCAGATACACTTATAGCATAATTTCTCTTATTATTTGGTGTGCTGTTACTGTATTTATCTCTATATTTAATCAGATTTTAACTTTAATCGTTTATAAGTTGTACGTTTATATGCATTCAGCTGATATTCACTCTCAAGAAGAATGCCAATCTCCAAATACATACTTTTCAGTGATGGCGTATTGATATTTAACTGCAAATAGTGCAGAATATAGTCCCAAGATTTGATCCAGTAATTAGCATTAATTATAAGCAATTTACTTTAATCACAGCTTCTTAAACATGTTTATTTATGTTCATCATATTTTGATATCAGTATTAGGTATGAAATACTTTTGTTTGTTAAGTTAGTATTCGGCGTAAGGTTTTCCTCAGTTGAGAAGTTTGGTTTGTGTTCTGTTTAGATTTCAACTGTAAGGCTGCTAATGGATATATCTCCTGCGTTTCGATCGATTTTGCAGTATTTCGACTCTATTGGTGTTAGGTAAATATATATTTGTATTAATCAAATGATGATCAACAAATTGATATATGTTTTATGACATTCTGTTATGAGATTTGACATGAAAGTTACCTTGAAATGTATATAATGCTCCGGCCCAAAAGTTGCCCAGGATCCCCTTTACATCTACTCTAGTCCCAGGACCATGTATCCTATTAGAGAGATGTATTTCCCCTTCCCAAAGTACCCCACAGTCCAGCTTTCCCAGTCTCTGGAAATTCCGGCAGTCATATTGCAAATTTCCGGGCAAATTTCCAACCATGTAGCTCGTGTTAGTCACGTGCTAGTCACTTGATAGTCACTTGTTAGTCACTTTCTAGTCACTTGCTAGTCACTTGTTAGCTCGTGTTAGTCACTTGTTATAATTCGTGCTAGTCATTGTTAGTCCATGTTAGTCACTTTATATACAGAAACTTCTCCCAGAACACAGTTTGATTATTCATAACTAATTTTTACTGTACTGTTGTCATTGTTATCTTAAATATCTTAAAAATATATACACCTGTAAATATGTTTCTTTAAAACTTTTGTCGTGTTATATTTCTTAAGGTGATATTATTCCCCCCTTCATGAGACAATTCCAAGTATAATCAAGATGTAGAGATTTTTGCCAGAGCGCCATCTTTCTTTCGACATAAAAGTTTATTTCCTATAAGACTCATTGTAAAGACGATGTTTTACACCCTCCATAATTAACTTAGAATAAAGCTCATAATTTTAACCAATAACATCTCCCTCTCTTTTAACCACGCTACCACAATGAGTTGAGGGAATGTTACACTGGCTGGCAGCGGTGGAATTTTGATAGGTCCCGCCCTATCAAGACCCACGTTTTTTGTGATTCTATGTCCGTTTTTAGTTACCTACAGTGAAACTATTCAGACCACCCAGTCCCCATAGCCTACCATAGGGACTGCCCCTTTTGATTAATGCAGTAGTTTTCCCTAAATCTACTTCCTGTTAAAGTGGCCACCTCCATTATACACCTTTATGGTATGTTTTCCCCACCTTGCATACCATTTTATTCCATTACAGTGAAACCATTGATACTTGAACGATGCCCATAAAGGCCCTTGTAACAAATTATCATGATATATTAATATCCCCGTCCATCCCTTGTTTGTGAGTTTCTTTTTTGTTTGTTTGTCATGCTGGACATGATGAGCATTTAAGAGATAGCTTGGGTACGCGCGCACCCATACGAGGCAATGAACGTCCCTGTAAATGTTACCTTAAAGTCCAAGCACCTCACAGACTGTGTCCAATAATATCAGTCATGAAATGTGATATATTCCTCACTGTATCCAAATCTCCAATAGTCCATGATGTCAATACCCCTGGCATCAATTATAACTAATTCTGTTGTCTCTCCACCAACAGAACATGGCACATGTCCTAACCACAGTGCGTACACCAGACCAACCCGAGAAGTTGAGCATTCAGGTGCTCTTATTTAGATAAATATAATGTATATACCAGTAAGTAAGATCTCATCCCAGCCCACATGAGATCTTTGTAAATAGTCAAGGGGCCGATGATACGAAATTCAGGTGTGTTATTGCCTATAAGTTTAGGTAGTATTGTCTATATGATTAGGCAGTGTTCTCCACTGTTTGGTTTGAAAATAGGGGTTAAAGTAAGTGTATTGGCAAAGAGTCATGTACATATAAGTTAGGCCAAGTGGTCTTATAAGGTCCCTTCAGATAGCGAGGCAGTTACGGCCATAACTGTCGCCAATGGTAGTCAGTTACCCACCCACGGAAAATTGATTATTAAATATCTGTTGAGTAGGGGGTTAATTTCCAACAGTCTATGTATGTTGCTGAAATTCAATATCCATGCATTCTGGGTCGCGACTTCCTGAAAAGTCATGAGACTGTTGTTGATGTGAAAGCTAGCTTGTTGTCTTTAAAGAAAAGACCAGCATACTTCGTTAAAGCATTGTTATTGCCCCCGCCTGGGTTGAATGTCCTGAAACAGTGGAAATCCAAGTTCGCCCCAAGTATTGAATGTATTGCTGTAGCCCTTTTGTAAATAATAAATCCGTCGGATTCCATTGTCTCTACAAATCAGCAATTTCAACGATGTAGAAAGGATACTTTTCCCAAAACTTTTGCTGCCTTGGGTAAAGAATTCAAAGTAGTGATTAAGGTACAGCCAGCTGGAGACTGGTTAGAATAGCCCCTTAGACAGTGTACATAATGTAAATATTATATTCTTATAGAATATAAATAGTCCCGGAACAGTCAGACATTGTTCTTATTGAATTAACAAGGTGGATGTTGTTCAAGTAGACCAACTACAGACAAGTAGTGTTTTAATAAAGACTGAATTAGTGCTTGATAGTCCCAAGCTGTCCCATTATTCCATATAGTTCCAAAAGATGGAGCCATTGGTCCCGTGGTGAACGAATTCAAATAGAATTCAAATTGGAAGGTTTTTATGAAACTTGAATACATATTGTTTCTATGAAACCGTATGTCATTATTAGTCCAAAAGTCCAAGTTAGACCCGATAAGAATGGATGTCCCATAGGAAAATCCCAATGTCCTGAGATACCTGGAAACGAATGCTATTGTATTTATTTCAATGTTACGAATTATCCAAGATTGATGACCTGTTAAGGTATCCTAATCCCCGTAGAAATGAGTTGATCATTCAAATTGCCCCTGTAGATGAGGAGATGTGTACCCTTTGCATTCGTTTGACTTCACTTCTTAAAAGAGAGCTTCGTCTTCACTCTTTCAAACTAGAATAAACCTGTGAACTCACCGCGCCAATCAGTGTTCGTCGGCCAAATTTGACCGACGTTCTATATATGGTCATCCCTTCTAACGTCATCGTTGAGCCCGGAATTGACCAATGACATGCGCATATTTAACTAGAACGCATTTGGCGTATGTTTCTTCAAGCTCGCTGACTGGTGGAAGAAAGGTCAGCGCGTAGGTCAGAAGTGATTTATTACCCAAACTGTCACCGGTACCCGTCGTTGGGGCGGGGCTACTAAACTGTAATATGGTCTCTACTAGGCAGAGTGTAGTTTAACTAGACTCTGCACGCAGGGTAGGAGATGTGTCCCATGTCCCTTATTTGTGAGAATATGAAAAATTGACTTATGTACCGATGGTGTGACCCTGGCCCGTTATTGGTTTACTTTCTGGTGTATTGCTATTTCACGATAGGATGTCTGTGTAGCAATGTTTCAGGGATGCAGAACAGAAGATGTCAACTTAACCAGATGCAAGCTGAAGATTCAACACAATTTACAGACCTGTCAACCTCTCATATATTTTTTACGGGAATCTACCGACCATTAAAGAACACTGAGAAATAATCTCAAATGCATGAAGTTTGAACATTTGGTGCATTGACAAGATTGATGTCAGATAATAAACTGCAGTGAATGAACTGTTGAACTTTGATATTGCAGCTCCAGAGAAGAATGTAGCGATATATGATAGAATAATGACAGTGTGAAATTACTATAATTTTAGGTGCTGACATTACATGTTTATCAAATTAAGGACTTCCATTTTTTTTATTTTTAAAGCGTGTTCGGGTCGAACACTTATTAAAGAGGGAAGCTGTGTAACAACCCACCAAATTCAGATACACTTATAGCATAATTTCTCTTATTATTTGGTGTGCTGTTACTGTATTTATCTCTATATTTAATCAGATTTTAACTTTAATCGTTTATAAGTTGTACGTTTATATGCATTCAGCTGATATTCACTCTCAAGAAGAATGCCAATCTCCAAATACATACTTTTCAGTGATGGCGTATTGATATTTAACTGCAAATAGTGCAGAATATAGTCCCAAGATTTGATCCAGTAATTAGCATTAATTATAAGCAATTTACTTTAATCACAGCTTCTTAAACATGTTTATTTATGTTCATCATATTTTGATATCAGTATTAGGTATGAAATACTTTTGTTTGTTAAGTTAGTATTCGGCGTAAGGTTTTCCTCAGTTGAGAAGTTTGGTTTGTGTTCTGTTTAGATTTCAACTGTAAGGCTGCTAATGGATATATCTCCTGCGTTTCGATCGATTTTGCAGTATTTCGACTCTATTGGTGTTAGGTAAATATATATTTGTATTAATCAAATGATGATCAACAAATTGATATATGTTTTATGACATTCTGTTATGAGATTTGACATGAAAGTTACCTTGAAATGTATATAATGCTCCGGCCCAAAAGTTGCCCAGGATCCCCTTTACATCTACTCTAGTCCCAGGACCATGTATCCTATTAGAGAGATGTATTTCCCCTTCCCAAAGTACCCCACAGTCCAGCTTTCCCAGTCTCTGGAAATTCCGGCAGTCATATTGCAAATTTCCGGGCAAATTTCCAACCATGTAGCTCGTGTTAGTCACGTGCTAGTCACTTGATAGTCACTTGTTAGTCACTTTCTAGTCACTTGCTAGTCACTTGTTAGCTCGTGTTAGTCACTTGTTATAATTCGTGCTAGTCATTGTTAGTCCATGTTAGTCACTTTATATACAGAAACTTCTCCCAGAACACAGTTTGATTATTCATAACTAATTTTTACTGTACTGTTGTCATTGTTATCTTAAATATCTTAAAAATATATACACCTGTAAATATGTTTCTTTAAAACTTTTGTCGTGTTATATTTCTTAAGGTGATATTATTCCCCCCTTCATGAGACAATTCCAAGTATAATCAAGATGTAGAGATTTTTGCCAGAGCGCCATCTTTCTTTCGACATAAAAGTTTATTTCCTATAAGACTCATTGTAAAGACGATGTTTTACACCCTCCATAATTAACTTAGAATAAAGCTCATAATTTTAACCAATAACATCTCCCTCTCTTTTAACCACGCTACCACAATGAGTTGAGGGAATGTTACAAAACTACATTGATTACTCAATTGGGTTTAATACCAGCAATATAACAACTTGTAGATTTATAACAATATACTGCGCACAAAAAGTCTCAATCCTACTATTACGCGTGTGGGAGTTGGCGTTAACACTTGATCACAATTTGGAAAGTGAGATTACAATCAGAAATGTCGATCTTTCTCATTTTAGTCTTTCCTAGTATCCTATCTTGCGCATGTTTATTTCCTGTATTATGGCAGGTCGGTGTTTCCACAAGTCTGTAAACTGGTAACATTGGCACTATTAATGTCTGCTGATGTAATTAACTCAGAAATAGCACTAGCCTTATGATCGATGTCTGTTAGATCAAAGTCGTCTGCGATGAAAATGTCGTCTGCTACCTCATTGTTGACAGCAGTTTCCTGGTCATGTCGGATTTGTTCCAGCTTGGCTTGCTGTTCCTCGAAATTTTGCTTTCTCCATTTGATTCTCCTAAAAGTTGTTAATGTGAAAAAGTTAAATGTGATAATTGCGTTTTCAAACGCAAGAGTGTATCAAGCTAAGACATCTTGATTGGAACATCCTGAGACGAAAGAAACTCATGAATTAGTAGTGTGGAAGAATAAGAATAAAAAGTACATGACACATGTTAATCCATCAAGCCGTAACGCCAACATGATAAACCATGGCATCTCATTTTCTCTCAGTTTGAGAGCCTTTGGCGAAAAAAAAGATGCTATGAGTATCAGAATGTCGTAACGCATGAATCAATTAAGTGACAATATTTAAACAGTGACAATTATCGTGTCATTTTTGTGCTGGCAGAAATGTGTCGCGTGTGATATGATTAGATCAAAATTAAGTGTTTTACAAATTGCGTGTGTTCCATCACTTTTCATGAACACATGATTACATCTAATTGCGAACCTTGTTTCTTAAAATTTTATTGGATGAATTTAAGTAATCGATGACTGTAAGGAATAATCAGCCAATGTGCACCATTTTATAAATGTAATGTTGTCATTCTTAACAAGACAATTTCGAGACTTACCTGTTCTGGAACCAAACTTTCACCTGTGCCTCTGTGAGATTCAAGCTGATGGCAAGATAATATCTGCAAATAATATAGAACTTATTGACCAATCCTCGTTTGTTTGTTTTCAAAGTTAAATGCTGTAAAAGTTAAGAACATTTGGGACAAAGATAAGGGAAAGAAGCAATTTGAGAGTAATTTTTTAAGAAAATGCAACACTTTTAAAATGTTTTTGTTTGTTTTTAGCATTCAATGTCATGCATGTTTTCTAAAGAGTGCAACGGTTGTGACTAAATATTTCGCGTGATAATCATTTAATTTTTAAGGTTATTTATTAAAATTACAGAAGGGAGAGACGTCCCCTTTTTCAATTTTAGAGAGTTTCGACATTACTGCATCTGACAATTCATTTTTAGAAAATAAAATTGGGTTGAAATGGAAACATGATTTTTGAAAAGATCGGTTCTCACATTTTATACTCTATTTTCCCTCTTATTCCCAAATGAATAATTTCATATATATTAATTCACACATGCCGAGTAAAGAGTAAATGACAAATGTTATAACTGCTTTTGAAAATAGAGCAAATAAAACATTTTTACACATTTTTGACACTGACGCCATTAGATGTTCAGTTGAAACTGAATATTTTATTATAAGACATTCCTCAGACATTGACTAAAATCTTCCAAAGAATTTAACGACTTATTATTCCTCTATCATTTACGAATCTTTGAACTGTACATTAAAAAGAATTCATAATTTTGGGAAGGCTAATGTGGTAATAAACCAATAAAAACATCAATATTATATCTAATATACCACAAGGAGCTTCATTCTAAAGGAGCGTCTTCAAAAGTTAATACAAAAATCGACGAATCAATAATGGGCTTGATGTTAGTTTCATCTACATGTATACTATATAGAGATTAGAGAATGTATCTCTTTATATATGCTCTTTATAATGAATAAAAGTGCATTAATTTCTGTTTGGCATGTGTCACGCCCTCTTTCTCTCTAGAAAATGGTGCTAGGTAACATTTTGTTTTCAGTGCGTTTTGAAATGTTTTCCCTCTCTTCGGTGAAGTTGGATAGATGTATTTTTTTAGTTCAATCTCTAATGCGACGGTGCATTGTTGATTCGTAATCATTATCGTAGACGTTGATTTGGTAGTTACATTTATGACTGGTGTTTGATATACCTTTCTGTCCCCACCATGTATTGCTGACGTTCGAATTCCTCTTCCAAACGCTCAAGTTGTTCCGGAGTAAAGATGGTCCGCACTCTCTTTGACTTCACATCTCCCCAGTTGAGGTCGCCGCACTGCTCGAGCCCTTCGATTTCTAAAAACAATTTCAGTAATTATATAATGAATACGAATAAGTTGACACATACAGATTTTTATTTTGTTGAAACTTTGTTGGTTTTCAGTTTTCAATGTCTTCCATATTCATCCGGCTGTGATGGAATTACGTTTGTTAGATTTAGATTTAATTTTATTAAAGTGATGAAACATTGCCATTATAAAATGAAATCGAATACAAGAAAAGTGTACGCAAGTAAATGATTATTAATATGAAGTAAACAAAAAATAATCAAATCAAGTAATTACCTTTGGGTAAAGCTCTGCAATCATTTTTTGAAACCATCGAGCCGCGTAGCTGTTGATTTGAGTAATGGCTGTGAAAATATGGATGTGGTCGAACAATCTGTGACAAGCTGGATTTAGATTTTCGGGCCTGCATATATTCCATATTATGGATTGTGTTTGGGAGGGCAACTTCAGAATCACGGGACCTATTTAGTCCCAATATTGCGTCGATCATAAATGACGAAGTGCGTTTAGCTTCCCTGTTCATAACTGTCATTTGTGGTGCGTTTGCCACCTCTGCTTTGTCGTATGGCATCGTGTTGGGCACATTTCCTATTCCTTGGGGCACTGTTCCCCGGGGAATCATGCCTTGGTGAAACTGCATCATGCCTGCTACTCGGGGGAGTGGTAAGTATCCAGGGAAACACATAAATTGATGATGCTGGGGCATTAAAACTGGAGCAGATGGCGCTGTAGATTGATGCCCTGTGTATAAAGATCGAAGTGTTTTTGTTTCCTCACTCACAGATGATGTATCCAATCTTTCGATGCCCGTCATATTTGCTTCTTTTTCCGAATCCATGCGTTCAGGACTTTGTATTCAGAAACGTCAATAGCTGGTCTGAGTATGACAATTTTCACCAGTATAATGCCTGAACAATAGTCGTTAATTTCCTAATATGTCCTGAATTGTTTTTTCTTATATAGAGGATATCGTTCTTTATTTATATCGATGTTAATATCACTAACTATCTGAAAATTGCCAGAATTATTTATTCTTGCGGCAGATCTTAAATTGTCGCACTTTTATCTCGCGTGTTAATGATCTTCAATAACTATGGCAAGTTGTTTGACTCGTCATTCGATACCTGACTCGCGTTTCGTTCTTTAGAAGATTGTTTGCAGTCTGGCGTCAATTTCACAATAAAGGTGAGCATTTTTGCAATTCCGTGTGCATCTTCGATATTTCCTAACGATTTTGATTGGTTCTTGATTTGTAATACCACGTGATGTTACGTAAGAATTTATGGATCAAATGCAAGTCCACCCGGCCCCCTCTCTTGATTTTAATCTGCACGTGCAAACAGCTACTAGATTATTGTATAGGCCTAGTTCAGTAGTATCCTGTACACACAATTTCTATAATGTGATTTAATGTTCGCTTGTAAAGTGAGATTTGACTTGCTAAGTATCAAAATGCTGTTTTCATTTCATATAGTTTTCCTCATGAGTGAATAACATTATTTATTCTATCACTTTAATATCCTGTTAGGTGGTACATAGTATTTTTATTAAATTCTTTCAAATTATCTCCTAAAGTAGGCTGGTATGTTCATCAACATGCAACGTGCCATAATCTATTGGGATACATTTAATTTGATACACGTCGCATGGCTGCGCTTTCAAAACAAATTATCAATAGCAAAAGTTTCGGTTCGTGATTCTTTTTGTCGTTTTTGCGAGTTGACAAGTCTGACATGTCCCCAAGGTGTGAACCTTACGCCCAGGTGGGATATCTTTTGTACCATCATGATGACTTCTTACACAATTTACGTTTTCAATTGATTAGCATAATCCGTTTTATCAACACGGCGTCATCGGTGTAAATGATATTCTATATTCATATTTTCTTATTGCCGAATCGGTGCTATCAAGTGGAATATATTATACAATTCGCCACTTTCAAAGTTATTTATCTTCAATCGATTTTAAATTGGGTGGAATGCTTTGATTAATTGTAAACAGAATTTTGAAATCCTTTAATGATCTCATTAAACTAAAATTTGAACAATTAATTGACATATTTAATGAATTAATCGTTAATTTCCCACAGTATTCAATTAAACACGTAGTGTGTTTGCGGATTAGGCCCGTAACATCAATAAACGTTTCTTCGATTGAGCCCATCAAACATGTGAATTAAACATATGTAAACATACACGATTTAATTAACAAATAATAATTGAATTTAAGTCATAAACATTTCATTAGAACATGTTTAATTTTTCTTCATACTTTATTTAAAGATTAAAGGGATGTTTCAACTAACATTCAACAGTTAACACAAAAGATCTTATACAAACCTATCGAACGCTTATATTTTCAAAGAAAACAAATAATTCATTTTACTCGTCCTCAGTTTTCAGGTTTCAACTGGATTTGAAGATTAATATTTTTGTATTTATTTTTTGTAGTTAATTTTGTGTAGTCTTCTTTCTTTTTGCCTAAAACATATATTGTACATAATTTATTTATTTTACTTGTATACGTATAAAGTAAAAATGAAAGAAGAAATAAAATTTGTTTTGTTAAAACTAAAACGTTTTTCTGTTAGCTTTGTACATAACGACATAATTTAACCGATATGAAAGCTTTAAATCGATTTGAAGGCGTGGGCTAAAATAACGCAGCAATTTACGAGACAGGAGTACGGTATTCAATGGAATGTGGAGGCAAAATTCAAAATGAGCAAATTAATTAATCATTCAAACTTATTAAACAAATCGCATTAGACTCTTGATCGTTTATGGGGAATAATGGCGTTTAATAAAGGACGGAATTCTGTCTAATAAGGCAAGAATGCAGTTGTGTTTTCTCAATTAAATGATGTCCATCTTATAAAGGTCTTATTAAAGGTTTCTTCACAGCTTTAATGAGTTTTACTACAATAAATCTGATAAATATGTTAAGCTTAACTGTTTATCCATGGAAACACAGATTTCATCATCATGGATTATTGAATAGTGTCATTAGGCGTCGTTTTTGGAACATAATAGTAATAGGCGATCAGCCTGGGGGGTTGGTCGGTACCAAATCAAGGGAATAATGGCCATGGTGATTTTTGGGAAGGTCTAGACCCCTAGAGTAAGGAAATATGTGATAGCATTGCAGAAGTGGTAGCTTAATAGGTGTTATCACCCATTTTTCAAAATGGCCGCAGGTGCGCTTGCTACCAAATAAAAGAAGTTATATCTAAGCATACTGAGAGGCAAAATCAGTGACTTTAGGGTCTAATTCTGGGTTTTAGGGGTCAATGATTTGAGTTATGCCTAAATCCAAGTCATCAAAAAATTAATTCATATGAAAATCCAAGATGGCCGCCAAATTTGGTTCAAAAACAAATATGTACCAATGATACAAGCTCAAAAACGTTTCAACATGATTTTGAAGAGTTTTAGAAGAGGTTTTAGAGTCTAAAGATTTTATTAATGTCTAAAGCTATGTCATCAAAGGATTACCTTATATTGAAATCCAAGATGGCCGCAAAATAGGTGCCAAAACGAATATGTTGTTACAGTATTGATATATATGCAAGCTCAAGGAACAGATAAAAAGCAATTTTGTAGAAAATGAAAGGGTTTCGGGGTCAAGGATTTCATTTATGCCCCATTTAAGTCTAAGTTAGCAAAGAATTGCTTTATATGGAAATCCAAGATGGCCACCAAAATGAAAATGCAACTACATGTATTGATATCAGCTCAAAGAACAGATAAAAATAATTTTGTAGACCATGAAAGTGTTAGGGGATCAATGATTTTATTGTCTGAGTCATCAAAGAATAACGTGATGTGGAAATCGAAGATGGCTGCCAAAATGAATATGTAACTATTAATATATGTTCAAAGTGATTTTGGAGACCATGTCTAGGTTTCAATGGTCGAGAACTTTAATTATGTCTAAAACTTAGTCATCAAATAATAATTTTATTTGGATATTCAGGATGGCAACCAAAATGGCTGCCAAAGGAATAATTAATTTTGGAATACATTTATTTGAATATCCAAGATGGCCCTGATGGGATGTACCATCTCAATTGTACCCTCTTCATCGCAGCAATGAACTAGATTGTGAAAGCAGAAGAGTCCAAGTAAAGAGGTCTCAAAGTGAACGATGACACAAAACATCCTTCTTGCCAAGCCTTTATGGACACCATCACTGTTATGACCTAGTCATTCCCTGGAGCACAACGGATTCTAAGCTGCCTCCAGATGATGGCCAATTGGGCATGTATTTAGTACAATCCAGGGAATGTTTTCAGCTGAGTGGTATACAAAGGCAGCTAATGTGCAATTATTCATACTATCCATGATGAGAGAATTGAATATCTAGGGAAATAATTTGATGAGTTTCTTAAAGATATCAACAGCATCTGTGAGAACTAGAAAAATGAATGAAAGCTATTGACCTTATCCATGTAGGGAGTTGGTTCAAAGTCTCATGCTTTCAGTTTGGTGTTGTTCTCCTATGACTTTTCCAACTATGTAACTTCCATTACAACAACAGAGGCTGAGGAGAAAGAGCAACATCAACAGAGTAAGAAGGGGTAACTTGCAAAGGTTACCTGGGAGTAGATAGGCAACTTTGGTTCCAATAATCTTAAACAAACACACACCCAAAAAAGGTTAAAAAGTATTTTAGCACTCTGGGAATCAGCTCTTGACAATGGACCAAGTTAAATGTTGGTGTATCCCGAAAGCTCTAATTGACTCTAATTCCAAGAAAAAAGAAAAAGAGAAAAACAAAGAAAATTAAAAAACAAAGACAACACAAATGAGAAAACACAAATAAAACAAATAATTGAAAGGCAGCAAAGAAAACAGAAGAAAGAAAACAAAAACAAAGTGGTAACTGAAATCCTCAATACCTAGATCCTAGTTTACTAGTCAAAGATACCACAATCACTTGCCAACATCCTCTGTTAATGCTTATATGTATACACGTATGTACATGTAAATATTCATTTTGGCAGCCATTTTGGTGATCATCTGGGATTTTAATATGAGGAAAAGTTAAGATGACTTTGGTAAAGGCTAAATTGAAACCATTTTCCCCTGGAACCTAGTTTCAGATATCTATTACGTACATTGCTTTTCTAACTTTTCTATGTGCGTATGAATTCATTTTAGCAGCCATATGTATGGCCATTTTGGCAGCCATTTCAAATTTCTAAATAAAGATATCTTGGATTTCCATAAAGCAATTTTTTGATGACTTAGATTTTGACATAAGTGAAATCCTTGACCCCTAAAACCCAGAAATAGACTTCAAAATCACTGTTTTTGCCTCTCATTATACTAAGATATGATTTCTTTTATTTGGTAAAAAGCGCAATAGCAGCCATTTTGAAAAATGGGTGATAACACCCATAAGCTACCACTCCTGCAATGCTATCACATATTTTCTTACTCTGGAGGTATTTACCGTGCCACAAATCACTATGAGCATTATTCCCCTAACTTGGTACCGATAAGCTAAATTTTGGGGTGAACCTGATGGCCTATAAGGCTATGATGTCCTATTTGCAATGCATATTGTGAGAAATCACAGCCTCCCTATCAGTTTTGCAAGGCAGAGATGGTCGGAGTATCAGAAGTTTACCATGCATTTCATTTGACAAATTCTAGAAAAGGTGTGTGATACCGAAATATACAAATATTCATTTGAGACAATATTTCGGTATATCATCCCCCTTGTTGATCGTCACTCGGATTTTGATGTTCTTTAAAGAAAAGGACGGTATGATAGTAATGCAGTGCCATAAATATAAGGGTTTGATATACCATTGGAAAGATCATCCAAAGTTACGTTGATTGGCATGTATCTGATACCTGCCAGTCAATGTCACAAATTGCTACATCATATGAATTGAAGTGACCATAGACCTAGAAACATGTGATTTTAGCGTATTCTGCATGATTATAAGAAATGGAAATCAAAAAGTTAAAAGAAGATCAAGATGACAATTTAACTACTTTGTGGATAGATTCAGATGTGTCGAAAATAGAGCGGCAAGGGTACTGTTGAATACTTTTTGCATGAGCTTTGATATGCTGAGATCATATCCTTCTCATTTTGATGCAATAAAAGCTGCTGGAATGGGCCACACTAATTACTACCATTAAGAAAATATAAGTTTTCATCATCAAAAAACTTTTGTTGGTGAGTTAGTATAACTTTGGATGATGTTTCCAATGGTATATAACATTAGGTACCATATAATCAGGTTTTAGCTGGACCAGGTGGACGGGACTTATTTGACACCCTGTTTCTACTTTACCTGAACTGATGTGTCTTGCTCTACAATGATCAAACTAGTTTTGATGAAGTGGAGACTTTGGTCTCATATGATAGTAATATAGTGGCATTTATAAATATACTTAACTTGGGCTGATATTATATATGTATTGTTCTACAATGATCAAAATCTTTTTGATGGCAGTGGAGACTTTAATCAGTTGTGTGACCACCCATGAGCGTTTTAAATGAATCTGTTTTTACACTGTTATTCCCATTATATGTATATGAATAGGGATGATTTTGATTATGTCATCTTATATTTAAGATACATAAAACTTGTTCTCGTTTTATACCATCACCTTTATTCCATTTACACAATTAGATATTTCATTGAACAAATTATTGAATATTGTATATGACCTTTGGACTTGTACACCTTTAAAATGAGATTTTCATATGAGAGGTTTCATATACAGGTATACACTGTAAATGTATTATGTATATGGCACATAAGAAACTGCATAGATTGAGGACATTGTCTCTTACATAAATAAATAAAAACTTCAATCTATGTAGATTAATGAAGATTAGAAGAGACAAGAAGTTTCAGATTTGGACCTACTCTAGCTAAATATATGTCCCACTAAGCCTATATGATTATCCATTGTTCAACTATGCTCTACTACTTGTATGACTAAAGAATCATTAACATTTAACCCCAATTTCAGCATGTATTCTTGACTAGTGTCAACACCCTTGTAACAAAAGTTTTTTAATTTTAAAATTGGGTACTCAAAAAAGTATGTACCCACTTCTAGTTATTGTACGAGCCTTTGACGACCCATCCATAAATAAAATCTAAATCTGTAGATTTTAGCATCAAACACTGCCTAATAGAATGGTTGTCCAGAGAGTCTATGTAAACCCATGCATTTAGGTGTCTGATACATGTCCTAATAAATTACATACAGCTGAATGAATGCCACCTATAATTAATATGTGATTGTCAAGTTCTTGTAACGTTCTGGATATGTACGGTGAAATTAGCAAATTCACTATCTGGTAAAGTCATGGACTTTCTACCAGTTCTTTCTAGTCGAGAGCCCATGGGAAAAGTGCCAAAAACACAAAAATTGGTCCAAATTGCAGAGACAAAAACTGAATACAATTCAATGGTTGGTAAATATTATTGGAATGTGTGTTTCTATAGCAGCCTTTGAACATGTCCCATACCCGATACAGCTTAGTCATTAAAGCATGGATACTCCTATAGCACATCAGTGTCTTAATAAGGGGAATAAATATAAAGCAGTTTTTCCACTGATAAGATCTAAATGACCCTATAATAAGTAGCTGCCATGGTCTTAATGAGAATTTTATTCTGAAATGAATACCAGCTACTTGGAAAGCACATATCGTGTAATTCAGTGAATGTTATTTTGATTTTTATCTACCATATACTGTACTCCCACTTGTATTTGACTCTCTCATTTTTGTGATTTTGAAATTTCGCACCTATTGATTCTTGCATATTTTCAGTTTTTCGAAATTTTGCAGCTATTATATTTCCAATTAGAACTATTGAAATTTTGTGGCTACTCGTATTATATTTCACAAATTTTCCAAACTTGCGAAAAACACGAAATATCGTAGCATGCTAAAATTACCAGACCAGGAGTACAGTAATCACAGTATTCTGATTGGTTTAGCTAGATCAAAGGATTATCTCTAATTCAAAGAATGTGAATGAAGCTCTCTTTTGAAGAAGTAAAATCAAACTATTGGAACATGTATAGATTAATCCTAGTAGCAAGTAGTGTACATGAAGCAAGTGAACAGCTTAATCCTTATGTTATAGTCCTTACATCTTTGTATATTCCTCTCATTTTCAATAAAACAGACTTAAATCACATTTGAGCAACTTTGATAGTCAGGGTACAATAACATATCCCATTACTATCATATCATGTAGTAATTCTGTTAAAACTCTGGTGCTACTGGAGCATCCCCTACACCTCCAGCGAGTTCATAAACTTTCACACTGACTTCATGAGCCAACATGTCCGCATTCTGACGTGTGTCTGACTCTGCATACACTCGGACGACATCTTCAGTACCAGATGGCCTGGAAAATATTAAAAATTATATTCTACATTTTTCATGTTTGCCTTGAGACCTTAAGGTTAGCAGTACTAATTAAAACAACCTAAGTCCTTCAATTGAATTTGCACTTTTCATTCTTTATGACCTCAATTGTAGGGTTTATATGCCCTTCATTAATACCCTGCGTGCAGAGTCTAGTTAAACTACACTCTGCCTAGTAGAGACCATATTACAGTTTAGTAGCCTCGCCCCCACAACGTTTACCGGTGATAGTTTGGGTAATAAATCACTTTTGACCTACGCGCTGCCCTTTCTTCCACCAATCAGCGAGCTTGAAGAAACATACGCCAAATGCGTTCTAATTAAATATGCGCATGTCATTGGTCAACTCCGGGCTCAACGATGACGTCAGAAGGAATGACCATATATAGAACGTCGGTCAAATTTGGCCGACGAACACTGATTGGCGCGGTGAGTTCACAGGTTTATTTTAGTTTGAAAGAGTGAAGACGAAGCTCTCTTTCAAGAAGTGAAGTCAAACGAATGCAAAGGGTACTTCATTAAATGCGAAGGCAGATGAAAGAACAATCTTATACCTGAGAGTGAAGTTATTGTTGTACAGTATAGGCAAACTGTAGACAAACACTCTAAAACTTTTTATGGTAGTCTAGTCATAATTTGGTTGTTTCTAATTATCAAGCTTGACAAATGGAATGACTTTTGGACGTTATTGCTAATATGCCACACACAAATACCAATTTTAGTTATACATATGATATTCGCTTACCTGACAAAAGACCTTCCATTATTATACTTGGCTACAATTGCATCTATGGCTTCCTGAAGACCTGAGGGAGAAGTTGTGCGTCTCTCTGCATCAGTTGTTTCTATCACAGTCCTGTCTTTAACCTATAACAAAAAATATTTCCTTAAAACATAACCGTATGTACAAGATAAGGTATACTGTAGGTTATGATTCGTTGCTTTAGGCACGGGCTCTTGAAAGCCTGTGGTTTAGGTAAAGTAATTGCATGAATGGGTGAGAAAAAAACTTTCAAACCTAGAGGGAAAGGAATGACATTTAAGATTATACCTTGACTTTTAATTGTCTGTTGGGTAGATCCTTGTAAGCGCTATTCCATTCACTGATGTCCCACCCCTTGGTATGTAGTATGGTTTCCACCAAAAGCATATCTGATATTGCATCCCCCACTGTCTGGAAGTTGAAAGTCGTAAAAGCTATTCATCATTTTGTGACTGGTCCAAGAAGTTCTATATGACAACAAATATGTAGGCATATACATGTTTCAAGAAATTGTTGTATTTGATTTTGATAAGTTTTCTTCAAGGACATAAATAAGTAAGAAGTATAGATAAAAAATCTTTAGGTTCTCATAGTTATAATAATCTATGAATCCATCTTGTATATTTGGAGTTAAAGACCTAAAAACCATAAAAAATGCTAACCTGGTTAATGAGATCTATCACATTTTTAAGTTTCTCAGCTGCTTCCCTTTGTTCACTTGACAACCTGTAGAAAAATATGCATTTAGACTCTACTACATTTTCAAAGAATTTTGGTTTTAAATATAACCACATATTAGAATGTGCCTGACAATTTATTCCCACCACATAGCAAAAATGAACCAGAATAGTTTACACATAAATCACAATACATGACTTAAGAATACTTATATGAATATGTATGCAAGGGTACTAAATATTTTGCAGGTCCTATTCATGGATTTTTAAAAATCTTACAATTTTATTGGTTCATAGACTAACAGAAATTACTTACGTTTGATCATCTTTGGCAGTTTTTATTTTGTTTTGAGCTTTGTCACTGAATGTTACAGTTCCATGGCCATTCGCCTCAAAGTAGACCCCAATGTCAAAATCAAGGGCCCTGTGATGTAAATGCTTTACACCTGTTTTCGCACAGGCAACAGGCACTTTCTGAAAATGACATGGAAGTTTCAAAGCTTAAAATAGAATAGAAAGTATGAAACTATTAATGAATAAATGAAAGAAGTATGTACAATAAATCCTGTATATCTGAACACCTCTGTTCGTCCAATTTTGTAATCTCTGAATGACTCCCTTGATTATGAAACCTTGAAATGTAATGTGAGCACTTTTGGAGAGTCCCAGTGGTTGCACTCTAAACTGCATAGATATACCAAATAGGTACCAAATAATCTACAACTTCATTCAAAGGAAAAGTGTTCTAGACATTTTTGAAAAATAAAATACTATTGATTACAGTTGAACCGTAAGTCATTCTTTTAAAACAAACTATTCATTGAGATAGACTTGAGCTTCCAATATCAAGGTCTTTAAATAGGTTTACATATATTACATTTTGTAACACAGGCTTTGGGAATTTACTGGAAAATAAAAATGTCACATTTTGGTACAATTTTTCAAAGGTGATTAATTCATTTAATGTAATATCAATTTTAGAACATGCAGAAAAAACGTTTATGTCAAAATCTATTGATGGTTGGAAGTCATAGATTGTTCTGTTTTTTTTCATTTATTCAGAGTTAGGAACTACAACTTGTGTCTATTTCAAAGTATACTGTACCAGCTGTTCCGTGATGTAGTTTGTTGAGCTGCCATTTGCATAAGCTGTCTGCACAAGACCAAGGTCAAGGTCACACCCACATTTTGACACTAGATCCTTAAGGTACCCAGCTACCAAGGTGGCAATTTTATCACCATCCAGTAAATGGAATGTGCCCTCTGGAACAAAACAATTTTAGAATAAATTATCATTTTACAAACATCAAATTACATAACGTTAATAATGTCAATAATTAAAGAAGAATGTCTTAAAAAATCACCAATCAATAAATAATTTCCCCCAAAAATCCAAGACGTGGTTTTAACAGTTGAACACATTTCTAAAAGTAGTACATTCCAAATATGTTGATACCTTTGTCTCCATAAAAGTAGACAATTCTATCTGCATCTCCATCAAATGATGCACATCTGTCCCCAGCCTCAATGATCATGTTCTCTGGACACTGCTGACCTACTTTCACATAGTCAGCCCCACACTGGGAAATACAGAGAAAGATACATGAAATATGTAAATGTCTATGTTTCGAACATGCAATATTCACTAATTACAATTAAAATAAAGAATACAATCAAAATAGGTCTAAAAGTCAAATTAAAATGCAGAATTACATTATTCATACATACTGAATAGATATGAATGCTAGTGTGTAAGATATTAGTAAAACACAATTCTTTGATACATCGATATGTGCGGAAAAATGAAACTCTTACCAAATGGTTCAGTTTGCCAGATGACCCATCATTAGTGACTTTAATAGTGATACTGTCCCCGAGATGGCTCTGTAAGTTTTCAACTTTCAAGGCACCCACACCATTAGCACCATCTATATGTAGAACACTCTTGTATTGTTTATTACTTGGATTCTGCAAACATAACATTAACAATAGTAGTCTTGGGTGAAATGTACCTAGCCTCCAGTGCTAATCCATGGTGTCAAATGATGAGTACATGTATATTTCTTCAGTAAAAATCAAGGTGAATAAAACTCTTGAGTTTAAAGGTTGCATTCTAATATTGGTACCTTTCTTAAAATGGAGCTATTGTTAGCAGAACTTGATCACAAAACATTTATAACAATGGATGACATGAAAATACCCCAAATCCATCTCAACAAGGTCTTCTTGTTGACAATGTTCAAAAATAGCTAAAAATACACAGGCAGACACACAAATAGCAATAGGTCAGAAATGAGATATGAATGCACTTACATCTCCTCTCAAAAGCTTGAATGCTGTTGATAGTTTCTTGTAATATCCTTGTTCATTAGGCTGACCGTATTCATTGTTTGTGTTATTGCATCTGACCATGTAGTGAAGTTGAGGTGTGCTTAGGAGACCTGTGTAGAAATCATGGATATGCTAGAGGGATATACTGGTAAAAATAGAGTTCATCTTTCATCTCACGAGTCCTAGTCCCTAGGTTTCATTTGTAACACATAATGTTGTGAAAATAGTATACAATTAATAGTATACAATGAATTTAAGGGTCTACTATATTTCAGCAAAATTACCTCTAGCCTAAAAGTTATAACCGGAGTTTTGATAGACTTGTTATCCCGACTGATCTGGTGAAGTATGAATGTTTTTTAATGTTTCTTGCATTTTCATCCAACTTATTTATTTTCTATTTTATCTCCATTTTAGTCTACATGAGCCATATCTAACATTTTTTGTATTTCTGTCATGTAAGGCTATTTAAAACTTACCATAATCTGTGATAATACTGCTAAATACATTAGCACCATCTATACAAGCTTGGGCTAATGGTAAACTACTGGGCCTGAAAAAACGTGAAATATCTTTGAAAAATAAATGACTTTCAGGGACATTTAAGATAACTTGAGTCAAAGTCTATGTAACATTTTCCTGCTTACTTTGTTTCATGATTTTCTCTCTAAAATGAAGTGTCTTTTTTACTATTTGCATTTAAAACCAAGATTTAGAAGCACGATTGACATTTTCCTCACCTTGTATCGCGACCAATGAATACTTTCGAGGGAGCGCTGATGTCAATGTCAACTGTTTTGATTATTTCCTCCAATTTAGAACCCAGATCTGCATCCCTGAAAGGTAATAGTTAGTTAGTTAAATATTTATTATAGTGTCACAGGCTATACATGGTGAAGACATACATTTACAAGAATAGCCCCCAGCCGTCTCGGCTTATGAGACACTTTTAATATCAAAGTATATACTGCGTTTGTTGAAATCATTTTGTGCAATTCAGTTCATTTATTGTCCAGTTTCGAAGTAATTAAAGAATGAGTCCATAATGCTATTAGTATTAATATCGAAGTAATTACTGTATCTTCATGTATGTATGTTGACGTTATTTTGTGCCATTCAATTCATAATAATATGTTTACAACTAGCACTAGAGACAGTTAATAACAACAGTGGCAGATAAGAAAACATTTTTTGAGCTCCAGAATTCCATAAAAACATTTTTTGAGCTCCAGAATTCTATAAATTCATTGTGGGGCCTCATTCAAAAAGTAGGCCTCATTATAATAACTGGCAAACAGTGGATTGTCAAATTTGTCAATTTATAGGTTAGGTTGTTGATGCTGCATCCTGAATATGGATGGGACAGAATCATCAAGATTGACCAAATACATATAGCAATAGGTACGACTGAATAGCATTCCCATGGTTTCAATAGGTAAGCATTGATAGAAAGTTTTCTGAACTTGTACTTGAGTTCTCTCAATCAAATCCGCAAAATGGGGAATATTTCATATTTCATATTGAAAGTGCAATTCACTAGAGATACCTGCATATTTGGAAAATGTCAAACTGATATAAAAAATTTAAATGATTTTTTCTTCCATAAAATAGATTAAAATATAATTATTATGGGTTAACTGGGAACTAATTTTCTGAATTAAAAACCCTTCCTTGATGACAACATCGTTAACAGCTCACTCACTTTACATTAGCAAGGGAGGTAGCTATTGGTTCCCATGATGCTTCAAGCATTTCACCCAATGGGTCCACTAGTTTTACTCCATTGTCCTCCTCTGGATTGTGGGAAGCTGTGATCATCACTCCTATGGTGGCTGAAAATATCAAATAAACTGTAAAACATTTTAAAGGATAGGTCCCTTCAGACAGCCATAAAATACATGGAATCTTTTGAAAAATAAAATTAATTTTATATTGTAAAACCTAACTACTTCTTAAAGCTACTTTCTAAAATTTGAAAAGTGCATATATTCTTGAAATATTTCTTTATTTGCAAGAGACCACAAGTGATACCTGAGACCATAGCTTTGAAAAATCTGCACCCCCAATGTTATTAAATGGGGGATTTAAAAATGAAATATATGATTTGATTTGATTCTATTTAATGTCACCATTAATATGAAAATTCTGAAAATGTGAACTCATCATGAAGAAAAAACATTTGGTATTTTTGAATTGTTAAACTCTTCATTGATTACATTCATTTGGATATAGATGTGTAGACAGGATTAAATCAGGGATTAAATCCATATGTTGTTCCCCCCTACATTGCTCAAGCACAAAATAGGATAAAACAGCCACAGACTTGGCACAAGACTGAATCTAATAGACAGTATTAGTGGTCGGACTCGCCTGAAAATCTCCACTCGAGTGGGCCATGAAAAACCACGATTATATTCGCGATTTGACTTAGTTGAGTTACTTCCGGTTTCAGTTTCCCAAGTAGCGGCAGAATTCATCAATTTGATCAAGTCTTTCAAGTGCCTCTGTACTTTTTATTGTCTAAATCGTATTGCACATCCCTATAGATTGTTAAAGTTCACCCCTAGTCCCGGCTGTTGGATATTCCCAGAATGCATCAAACCGGAAATGAAACTTTTGCATAAAAATAACGAACACAGAATAAAATCCAAGTATGTTTGTCTTCCACACATGGCATTAAATAGAAAATAAGTTGTATTCTATACAGATTAAGTTGTATTCTATACAGATATTCTAATACAGATTATACTATAAGCATGGAAATTGCGAAGGAGAGACGAATCGCGAGTCAAGGTAAGGTGAAAACGAGTGAAAAATATTTTTTTGGTAAAAATTTCAAATCGTGAGTTCAAGTTTTCAACTCGATCTATTGATTTTTAGGACAAATGCAAGTAAAACTTGAGTACACGAGTCAGTCTTCCAACCACTAGACAGTATACAATTAAAAAATGGCCTTTATAGAATACATGTACAGTATATGTATAGAATAAGTCATGATAAGTGAAAGTTCAGTACTGATACTGACCTCTTTTGACCTTTGACCTCAAGGCTGCAAGTAGGCCCATTCTGTAGATAACATGGTCCAAATACTCCCCCCTGAAATAATGAAATGAAAGATTAATACAGCATTGAATGCTGGGAACTACTGGCCTCTCTTGACCACAAGACTAAAATAATGCATTTCTCAATTTCTCTTGATGGATTATTGAAAACAAAATTCCTATTTTTAAAGAATATTGAAACTTGACAGGTACATTTTGTATACTGAACTCTCCAAAGGTAATCTCGGCAAATTGTAATCCACCAACTCCAGAAGAGCAAAACCGAGGTTATAGAAGTTTATAGAAGAGACATACATGTACAATCTTCCCAGTCTACCTGAATATTTTGTTTTAGTCATTGGCAGGTAGAATGGCTTGACAGAAAATAATGGATTATTAAAATTGTTAAACCTATTTAGCCTGAAAAGAAATCATTTAGACTTGTCACTTTATTCTAAGAACTAGCATTCTAATTGTACATGTACATTAAAGGATAAGTGTAAAAACAAACAAAATTGACATGATTAAGATTAATAACTTATAGAACATAAAGTTGGACTAAGTAGCATGATAGCAAGGTCTTCTCAGGTTAAGATTCTGGGTCATCAGAAAACTTCCCTGGTATAATATTGTTGAGGACTCTAATGACATGTCTTGTCTTTCAATTGGAACAATTTTTAATTGGAGCTTGCACAAAAAAGAACATTTCCAAATGAAGACATGTGTAGATCACCAGGCAGTGTATGTCACTTTTATGTCATGATAAACCTGATTGGTATATTTTGTAAAACATGCATTATCTTTAAATGCAAGGACATGAAGATTAAAGTGGCCATAAAACACTGATAAAAATATTCATTGTAAAACATACTGTAAACTAGAGATAAAATATACTGCCATAAAGCTATGTCATAAGATAAGTCTGCAGATCCAGTATTATTATGTCTATGGCATTACATTTTGACTTTTTTTAAAGTTTAACACTTTGGGTTTTTTATAACTTTTATGCAACATTTTAACGTAATATTTAAATTCTTTTGGTGTAACATTATAGGCACATTGATCATGAATAATTAGATGAGCATATTTGTGTATCAGTTAATTTAAGGATGGTGTCTCCATGTTGAGAAAGCACTGGTACATATTATCATGGGTTTTCTAGCGAAGGATCATTTTAATATGTGCATGTACATTAAACAAAAATAAAAGTAAAAGATATGTGCTGCAGCTAAAATGTTCAAACGGATAATAATATTTACAAAAAATTATTTCCATTATATATTACATATATTTTCATTCAAAACACAAACTATAATAACTAATCAAATTCAATACAACTGTCTGAGTAAACTATTTATAACTATTAATATTTACACCATCTGATCATACGACATATGTTCATAATGTCAAACATATATGAACTTTAAGTCGAGATGGCTAATTATCTAAAATACATCACAATGAAATAAATCGTGACATATTTTGCACTGTAAATGTACATCCTGGGGAGGGGAGTTGAAATAATAAATGGATTGTATTCATTTAGGTTTTTCTTTTTAATGGACTATTCGAATACTAACAACCAAAACTAAATTGCAGAAAAGGGAGGGCGTGTAATCGTGTATTAATAATGGCTTTGAATCAATGAGTAGTATAAAGAAGTTTGAACTTGACATTACCTTTTATGAATAAATAAGATGTCATCAATGAAAACACTTTCTAAATACTGACTCTCTCATAGGTCTCTTTTCAAGGCAGCATTGGTTGAGATCCGATCTGACAAGCAAGGTTTTGTTTTTTAAAATTGTGCTTTAATATGAACTATGAACTTATAAAGTGGGAAAGCCTGTTTCATTTCAGATTTTATCATGACATAAACCTTCAAATTAACAAAATAGGTATAAGGGTAGGGGATAACACCAAACATTTAAGAAAGTTTCTGTAAAGCCTCTTTATTCTAGCATCAATGTACCCCATACTATCTTATTCCTTACAAACTAAAATCCCCCATTCATTAAAGTATGGCCATTCTTAAACACAAATTGGGCATATTTTTACATTTTCATACAACTGACAAGATAATTAATGCTTTAATATTTAGCTGACATAGTTATAAACTGTTTCTCAAAGTAATATTAAAACATAACAATCGAGTTAAAAACAAAACATATTGAACAGGTACATATAAACTGGTAATCAAATCAAGCCTAATTTAGTAGTCACTTGATATCATGAGCCATGATATTATGATCAGTTTCCCTCCAAGCAATCAAAGAATCAATCCAAATGAAGACACCTTTATTGTGAGTATTTATACACAACATTTCCCCCATTTGTTAATGGTTGTATATTCTCTCATCATACCTCAAAATATCTCTAGATACATCAAAGTTTGGAACAACCCACAATTCCTTTTGAGTAAACCATCCAACTTTAAGTTTAACTATTCACGAGCATTATGGACATCAGTCAAATGGTATCTCTCAGCTTTGGGAAATCTTGTCCTCTGGTACAATATCTAAAGAAACTTAGGGATGCAACGCCAACCTTGAGAACAAACAATCACCTTTTGAGAACAAACAATCACATCAGGGTAGACATGACTTCAGCAATATTCACTGTGTCAGTCCTGTCAACTTGGGACCATCTAACATGAGTGACTTCCAAATGTCCAAACTTCCATACACGCTAAATTGATGCGTGATTTCTATTTTTCCAGCAAATTTGTGACAATCACGCCTAATGCGTGAGGGTTGACAGGGCTGCTGTGTTCATAAACATGTTGACAAACCCAGCCCTGCCTAATAAAAATAACAGACATGACTGTCCTAGAAACTACTAAATACATAGTAAATATGAACACATGCTATCTATTGCAAGACTTACGGCTGCCACAGCCGTCGCCATGTTAATCAGTGTTTTTAAGTAACGCAAGGATCCTGCCATGACCGTGGTAGTGTTATCGTGTAAGCCTGGTATAACCGTGACAGGCTGGTATAACCGTGACAATGCTGTATTATATTCACATTGTAAGGCCTGTCATGACCCTGGATGTGTTATCGTGGAAGCCTGGCGCAACCGTAGCCTTTATTGTGGTTTATAAGGAAATGTGAATATTAATGTACAGTAGTAATTTTGATTTTGACATGATTAAGGTAGTTAAACACCATGATCATATTATTAAACCGTTTAATTGTAATGACGATCACTTAAAATTGTTAAGGATATTCCTGGCATTAATGTCATACATATTTACTAGTCATTGCAATACATTATAACGGTCATAGTAGGACTAAGCCTAAATTTCTACATTACCACCCTCATACCTGGCCTTGCAATACTATGTTACATTGTCACGGTCATACCAGGCTTTGCGATCCCATAATACATTGTCACGGTCATGCCAGGCCTTGCAGAACTATATAACATTGTCACGGTCATGCCAGGCCTTGCAGTACTATATTACATTGTCACGGTCATGGCAGGCATTGCAATATAATACAGCATTGTCGCGATTATACCAGGCCTTCACGATAACATTACCACGGTCATGGCAGGATCCTTGCGCTACTTAAAAACACTAAATAACATGGTGACGGTTACGCCAGGCGTTAGTCTTGCAACAGATAGAATATGAATGTGATGTGGCAAAAACACAGCTGCAGTTTTCTTGAACACAAGTAAAAAAAATTCTAAAATTTAAATAAGATTTCCTCAATAAGTAAAACCAGTAAAGTGATACAAATATGTCCAAACTTTGAACTAAAGACTTACCTTGTCCTAAATCCTGCTGTTCCATACTGTATGATCTTGTCAACGTTATTTCGATGCTTTTCTTGACCCACAGTTTGTGCCTTCTTCAAGATGTTTTCCATGTTGACTTTCTGTATGGAAAACTTTCGAAATATGAACTTGAGCGAAAACAATAACATTAAAATATCAATAAATTGATTAGAAGAGTTTAGGCCATAAGAAGTAGATTCTTTGTTTTGCGTCCTGGCAAAATCCAAATCATGCAAGGGTACAAGGAAAACAAACACTAACTCAAGAAAAAACACAAACTTGTTTGCTGAGAAATGTATACATCTTATGGGCATAAAAAGGGATGACATACCAATTTGCAGTGATTACAAACACATATCTATACATTTTATATAATATATTTAAACTTCAAGGGTAAAAAATAAGAAAATACACAATGAATGCCAAAATAATTATAACACTGTCAATTTATCTGCATCAAATTATCTGCCATTTCGTCTGATTCTGATTGAACCAAAAGTAATGGTACTTTCAGACCCTTGTGATTGCTATTTTGATGTGTTTGTTTTTTCTGATTTACTCAAAATCATGCAAGCAAGGGGACGCAAAACAAAGAATCTACTTCTTATGGCCTTATTTGATTTATTGACTTACCGAGTTTTTTAAATAATTAGATTTGTGGCGATTTATGATTTTTGATGTAGAATATTTACAACTAAATAAAGATTGTTTTCGCAAGTTGTGCTTTTAGATAAATTCAAAATGTCAGCCTCCATTTGCCGAAATATTTTAAAAGGTATATTTTTGTGTTTATACGTCTTTCACTCACACTCACGTAACATGTATTATGTTCAGAATTATCATGAATTCTCTGTTTTAAAGTTTATATACGATTTTAGGGATGTAAGGATGTTTTTTCTCAGAACTCTAGGGTAGATCTGGAGAAGAATTTTTTCCCAAAGATATCTTCACAGTTCATCTTGCAGGGCCTTGTGTTGTCTAAGGCAAAGACGGGTAATATCGACCTGAGAAATGGGATAATTTGGACACTTGTTAGAAATTAAAATTTCCATTTTCCACCGTGCACCAGATTGATTTTGAAAATATAAAAATTGTTTGTAAAAATCTTGTGAGATCTCGGTCCATGTGAGAAAAAAAACATGTCTTTCCATCAAGATCGGAAATTACAACGTCCTTTAACATTCACATTTCACAAAAGTCAAATATGGTTTATGTTACATTCACATGTATTAGTGCTAAAGTGCTCACCATAAATAAATGACGCCTGATTTTCTATCACCTTTCCAGACCATGGTGATTTGAGACTTCATACTTTCCAATAATGTCTAGATACACATCCCTTAATTTTAACATGGGCAATCCTCACTTCAGCAAATCCAGGTGTCATTTATTTATGGTGAGCACTACGATATTGAAAGTCAATATCAATAATTTTTTTAGGTGCATTAATGCGCCTCTGGGGCTTTATTTATATACCTGAGATTTGTCAAAAAGTCACAAGAGGCGGGGCTTCCACGTCTTTGATTTTGGGAGTTATCGAATATTGCTTTGATGATTAATGTGAGATAATCTTTTATGGTGACTTCTGATGTTTTACCATTTTCTAGCTGATTTCTCTCTCACTTTTTTATTACAATTCCTTGTATACCAGCATTATTACCAATTCCTTCAGTCATAAATGTCTGCAGGATCTGATTGGTTAAATGTCAGAAGTGAATGATTGACCATTCAGAAGTAGGCGGGTTTGTTTATGAATACAGTTTCATATTAACCGTCACAACCATGCAGGAAAACCATGGGGATCTTGAAACGGATCAAAGTTTATGAGTGCTGATTAGTTGATGTGTTAAAATGAAGGTTTATAGATTTATTCTGAGAACATCCCACAAATTAATGGGACTTAACGCATGGTACAATGTTTATTAACTTCACAATTTGCAGGGGTGACTTCATGAACGTCTGCACAGAGCTGCTGAACTTGTTTTTGAGTTTCTCGTCAACTCAAAATCCACTATGTTTGTTTTCAGGAGTGCAATCATTATCTGCAAGACTTATTCCCAGTCAACAAACCATCAGACCACATGTAGTTGATACACTGAAGAATAAAGCACCTGTCAATCAATTAGCTAGGAATCTATCAACCAATGCTAGCAGATCCAATGGAATATTAAATACAAAACCAACACCAGGATTATTCAGTCAAGGGGTTGTGTCAGGATGTTTAAGCCAGTGCAGGAGTTTCTCTAGTGTTTTGTTGAAAGCCTCGCCATCTGGGTAAGTTTTTTATTTAATAATATGTCAATGAAGTATCCATGGAAGTTGTATGAGCTTAGTACAAGGGGTCAATGCTTCCAGTTTGCAAGTTCAATTGAAATGTTCATTGCTTATCGTTAAGAGTGCTGTGGTGCAGTGTATGGCCACTGTAACTTGGAGGCCACAGATTTAACTCCTATGTTGAGCTTACACAAAGTGATTTCAAAATCATGATAGGTTTCAGTTGTTTGAAAAGCTTTCATTTTTGTGTTTTAATTATATCTACAGACAAAAGTTATAAAGATCAATCATGTGCAAAAAACATGAAATTGAGTATTAAATAAATGCACTAATAACATTTTAAGTACAACCATACAATAAAAGATGGTGTGACAAGTTATGTCAAAAGAAGTTATCAAAATAAATTTGTTTATTTTTATTAGGATTCTAGCGCCATCCTTACAAGTTTTCACAGAGCAGCGTCGCACAAAGATCAAATATAGTTTAACACATGGCAGACCAAAAACTGTCCGCGCTGTTGTCCTGAGATTCAAACGTTTAAACTGGGGCATCTGGATCCGAACAAAATGTGGACGTCATAAACATCAATGGAAGAAATCTCCAGCAAGAAGACTACGACTCCAACAGCATGTTTTTGTGAATAAGACTCAGACTAAATTACTGGACAAAATGGTTAATCAATACTATAAGGAAAAGAAGTATTATCCTGATGATCCCTACTCAAGGTATCAAGTGAGACATGGACATGGACCTCAATATTATAAACCACCAAGGTTTTTACCTTAGAAACAAGTACATTCTCACTTTTCCTAGCCATAAAGACAAAATTATTAAGCTAAAAAGACAATTTGCAGATAACTTAAATCGCAAATTCCTTTCGATAAGTTTCCAATGTCTGACTTGATTTGGAACTAATCTTTCCTATATCATGTACCGTATACACTCTCTCTAAGACAACTCCTTTTTATTAGTGCATTCATGATTCAACTGTATAATTGAAGATGAAGTAAATAAATTATAACTTCAGATATTAATTGATTCTCAAACTAGACTTCTTTTATTTTGTCATTTTTTCAATATATCAGCTTACACATATTTTCATGTACAGTGTCCATCCATGTACCAAATAAAACCATTTTCTTTCTTGAGACTAAAGCTGAACGTCAAATATTTTAAAATTTATTGACTCTGGGTCTTTTGTCTCTTTTAAGTTGCAACAAATGAATGTCAATAAGTATAAGTCTTTAAATTTTGAGTGCATACATGCTCATATGAAATTAACGAATGAATGTTTTAGAGTCTGTGTCAATCAGGTCAAAGTCTGCCTCAGTCAGGTCAAAGTCTTAGTAAATCAGGTCAAAATCTGTGTGGATCAGGACAAAGTTTCTGTCAGTCAGGAAAAGGTGTTTGTCAGACAGGACATTGTCAGGGATTTCATGGTTTGGTAAGTTATGAAGCACCCAATGACCACTATACTCCTAAGAATAGTGAGGATGATGACATACAGGCAGGAAAACTATTAATTGCAGATGTCAGGTCATAAATAACAAATGATCTTCATACTTCATATGTCATCCTCCGTTGAAAGTGTTGAAAGATTGTGTTTTGATACTTATAATGGAGTTAAAATGAGTGGGTTTAACGAGTAGAAAAGTAAACAAGGGTGTAAACGATTTTCGAGATTGTTTAGAAATGAATTAAAATCCAACTCATTATTCAAATTTTGGAGAGAAATTACAATGAATAAACGTGAGCAGACAACATTTTTCTATTGGATAAAGACTGTGGACGTGTTTATATGATTCACAGATGTGACAGAATAACAATGAAATGGTGCCCTTTCCCAGGTATAGAGGCCTCATGTGATGCTTGACATGTACCCCAATGTTGTTAAAGGGGGGGGGGGGATTTTGTAATTTACTTTTTAATCAACCATGTGCAACATTTAAAAGAACAAAAAATGCAGCATTTAAACTTGTAAAATGCAACATTCAAGAAGTACATAAAAAAGCAGCTATTAAAATGCAAGTGAATTTGTAAAAGACAAATGGGGTAAATCAATCTTTAATTCTCCTTTTTGTTACATTTTTATGAATTCCATCTTTTAATTCATGCCATTTAATATTAAAATGATATACTACTATCAAAATAAATGTAATTGAAAGGGTTTATCTTGTATTTTCTCCTGATACCATCACAACTTGATCTTTGACTTTAAATGCAACATATTGTCAATTAGAATCTTAGTATAACTGTACAGACAATGTTGCATAATTGTTATTCATTGCATAAGGATTTTAATGAAAAGGCCAAAAAATAAAGTGAGTATTGAAAATATTTTTTCTTTTTAACTGATTTTGAATATTAATGCTATCAAAACATTTCTGGTACTAGTACTGTCATATCCCTTTGTTTATTGATTAGTATATCTCTAATTAAACTTAATTAAAAATAGAATAACTAGGAGCATAAAAACTAAAAAATAAGAAAGGATTTTATTCATCTTTAAATGTTCATTTTGCAGTTTTTATTACCTAGGCTGATAGTTCATATAATTGGATAATTATTTAGTCATTAAATGCAATGATTTGATGTGATTTTTCAAAAGTTCAGCCATTAAATCTTAAAGGGAGTAAACTCAAGATGGATGCTCAAATATCTGGAGATCAAAACTTTCAAAGGTAAATATTTTACTTTATATTATTATTGAAATTGTACTACTACCATCTTTTTAATAATATACTACCTGCAATAAATTGGTATTCATCTGTGTACTGTAACTGTCTTTCATTTGGCGATTTTGTATTTTTGGGCCCATTGGTGGTTTTTCAAGTGCAGTATTTTACATTTAAAATTAAGGAGAGTTGGTGATACATTTGAACAAAGTCTGTTCAATATGAAAATTGTCTTGATTTAATTATAGTTCTCTTTAAAAAATGTTGAATATAAAAATATGGAGAACTAAAATATAAATTAAATAACTAGAACAAGTAAAATCAAAATTCCATCTTACATTACAACAGTACTGTATCTACTTGGCTTTCTCTAGGTGGATTTATATAGCATTGAATCTTTAGGCTCCCCTATATAACATTGACAGTTGTTTTGGGCTACCCTTTATATCATTTACACTGTTTTAGGCTACCCGTCATGTCACTGACACTGTGGACACTTTATCAACTAATCACCTTATGCCAGGCTTCAACTAATTCAGCTTCTGGTAAGTTACTCAACTGGTATTCAGTTTGTCACTGCTATTCATCTCTGAATCATTAAACATGTAAAAGAGAGAGGATGCAATTAATAATACAATAGTTTATCTAATGTATATTGGCTTTTTGGTGTTTTTATTCTTCAAATGTTATTCTTGCTCATTATAGGTCCTACCTGCAAATCCTGAAATATCCAAATCCAAAAACATTGAATGTGCACCTCATTAAGTTTGCATTTCCATGGATTTTCAAAGATGAGTTAGATTACTCTAATAAATGTATTTTAGTATTCAGAATTCCAATCAAAATGACACTAAGTATATTCAGGTAGGAATGCTGTTTAATGTTTCAAGTTGGAATGTACATCTAAGTAACAGAGTCTTGAGGAACAGTTCTAATAGAACCTCCTGTGTTTTCTTCTGATACATGTACATTCTAGAGATGAAAGAATCGGGTGAACCAACCCTCCTACCATACTTATTTGTTTTGGAAAATGTGAGAAAGTTAGAGAAAAACTCAGTTTGATTTTACACCATTGGACTTTCAATTTTGCATAATTTCTCAATCATCAAAATGTACCCTCTTCATTCAGAATTATGGCTTTTTAATTAGGTTCATTCGTTTTAGTTTATTAATTATTTGTAATTAAAAGTTATGATCTTAAGATAAGAGCTCTAACTCCTAAGTTTTCATACCAAAAGTGGTATAATTACAAAGGTATTAAATTAAATGTAATTAAGTTCACCCATAACAATGTAATTAGCCAATGTCTTAAGCATGACTTTGAATTTAAAAATTATTTTCAATTTATTTGCCATTTAGCCTAATTCCACCTTTTCCTTATAGCACTGCAATAATGATGATCTGCCCATTTTAGAGTGTATTTCTCTTCAATATGTACATTAAGAATATATGAAATATATGTTTAATATTGCATACCACTATTTTTTAGACTTTTTGTGTCAGACATTAAACGATGGCTTGTACCCCAACCCTGCAGATTGCTCTTCATATTTACAATGTGCTGGCCATAAAACACATATAAAACCTTGTCCTAAAGGTCTACAGTTCAGTCCAACAATTAAGACATGTGGATTTACAAAGGCAACAGGATGTATTCAAGGTAAATATCTACACACAAGTACCAAAGGGAAATTCCCATTAACTGTTACAGAACCCAGCAATGAAAAGAACGTCCTAAGTGTACACCAGTACTAGTTAAGAAAAATAAACCCAAACTATTCCAAACCATGAACCAACCAACATGAAAAGATACAATGTCAAAACTGAAATGAGGTACTTGATTTTCTTGCATTTAGAGTAAGCATATATTTCTATTAACAGTATTCTCTGATAATCATTCTTTATAGGTGTGAACTCACAGCAGTCATACAAACAACCGCAGCAACAAACAGTCCACCAACAACAGCCATTATATCAGCAACAACCACAGCCTCAACAGGTCTACCAACAACCACTCCAGCAACATGGCCAAAACCAACAACCCCAGCCCAATTATCAGAATTATCAGAGCCACCAACCGTATGTTCAGACCTATATGACGCTTCCTCTACAATTTCCAGGTGGAACTATGTCTTATCATGCAGATCAGGGGAAGCCACTTGTACATCATAATGTTCACATTCCACCATTTCAGCATCAGCCATTAGGAGGTGGACTTGGTAAGGTTGGGAATGTTTGGTCAAGAACAAATGGTGGTTCCGGAGGTCAAGGTCAAGTGGTGCAAGGTTATCCAATGAATGGTGGAAATTTCCCTCCAGGTTTTAATCCAAGATATCCAGATGGTGGTTACCATGGTGTTCCCCCTTATACTAATACACATCCAACACAAGCTGGACCTAATGCATATGCTGGACATAGTTATAATGTAATGCCTCAGCATACACCGGTCTATACAGGTTCACCCCAGGGACAGGCAGCGTTTGTGCCAGGTGCTGGGTATAACAGTGGTGGGGTACCTTTGCATGTTCATAGCCACGGAAATGGTGTTGCTGGAAAAGCTGTTCCCTATCCATCTGCTGGTCCAGGGGCATTCCAGCATGCCCACACTCACATCCATCAGCCTCAGCTTGATCAAGGTACCATCAATGGAGCAAGTGATAATGCAGAGAAAGATTCTGATCTAAAACTTGATGATGAGGTCAATGTAAGAGATGATCCATATAAAGAAATCTACAGACACATTGTTCATACCCCCATTGTTCCATTTAGTAATCAAAAAAGTGAGAACATAATTTATTTCAATGACTCTTCTCATATCAATGAAATAAATAAAGAGAGCTTGCAAGTATATAGAGACTTTGCAAAGAAACATAATAGTAAAGAAGGTGCCCATCACAAATATCAAACAAATAAAATCAATGGGAAAAAGGATGAAATTTCAGACAGGAAACTTAAAGTCTCATTAAGCAAATATAAAGCATCACCTAAAACAACCAATGCTGTTGAAAGACTGCATCGTCAATATAGAGACAGGCTAAGAAAAATTAAGATTAAAACTTTGCCCCAATACAGATCAGCCATAAAGACACAGAAGTCAAACAGGGAAGTTCCTTCAGAGTATGCATTCAAATTAAACAAGCATCAATATAAAACAAACAAGTATCCTGATAGAACAAATAAGTCTCCATACAAAACAGATAAATATCCACACAAAACGTTGCCATATAGAACATATCAGAATTATAGGAATAGATATCCAGAAGATTCTTACAATTATTTTGATTCAAATCAAGGTGAGCAAGCCCCACCAACTGATTATGATGAGTATGATTATCCTTTGTATGATATGGGCAAAGAAATTCCTAAGAAAACAAACAAATCTGAGCGAATGGTTGAAAACACTGAACTTTCAAAAATTGAGTTTGATGCAAAACTTTTATCCTACAACAAGCACTCTAGACATTCATCAACTAAAAAGAACACATTTACAATCACATCAAAAGTTTTCCAATATTTTGGTAATAACTCAAGAAAGAGAGGCAAGCGATCTGTGGATTCAGATACCAGAGATGTTGAAGAAGATAACAACTCTACAGAAAGACAAACCGAATACTCCTCACATGTATCCACAATGATGAAACAAAATGACCAACAAATGGCCCCTGAATATCAATATATTGGTGGACAGTTAGAACAACAAAATGCAGATCAGTATCCTGCATACAGAGTTGGACAACCTGATAAAAACATGCAAAATAATCAACAACAGTATCCAAACTACCAAGTGGAGCAAACAGGGGAAGGCATGCAACAGAACCAGCGACAATATCCCAACTACATGGTTGAACAAACAGGTGAAGCCATGCAACAGAACCAGCAACAATATCCTGGGTTTGTAGCTGAACAAACTGATGAACAAATGAAAAAATATCCTACTGACATTGAAGAAACTATTGAGACTGTGATTGTAATGCCTAAAATGGTGCGACAACCAATGGAGCAAGACGAGATGGAGCCTGCAATGCAACTGACACATTATCCTTCCGAAGTTGAAACTACTGAACAAAATGGAGGTTATCCACCCCAACAGGAAAGTGCTATGAATCAAGCTGGAATGCATATGAACATGGGTATGTCACAATCATATGAAGCAATGGATACTCATAAAATGCCACCATCTCAGAGGTCACATGAAATGGTCCAAAAACCTTCTATTGAGCAAGTCTATAAAATGCCACCATCTCAGAGGTCACATGAGATGTTTCAAAGACCTTCCAGTGAGCAAGTCCATAAGATGCCACCATCTCAGAGGTCACATGAGATGTTCCAAAGACCTTCTCGTGAGCAAGATAATATTGATCCATCAAGAGACATGTATGAGCAATCTCAACCTTTCCAAGAGATGAAATTAAATATGATGAATGTGAAGAATACTGATAGACAAGCTGCACTAAAGAGAGAACAGTATGAGCAGATGCAACAGGAAAAATCAAGTGGAAATAGGTATGAGGTGCCAGCAATGGTTTTCAGTGGTGTGGGACAACCTCATTACCAAGCAATGCCACGGAAAGTTGATTCTGGAGCTACGGATATGGAACCTCCTTACATTGCACTCAGTTCAACTTATCAAAACTTAGAAGATCCAAACTATCCAATGGGTTTGAAGAAAATGCCAAAGCCAGTGATGGAACGAATCCAAAAAATAACTCCAATAAAGCATTTTCTGGAGAAAGTATTGCCAAAAGCTATGGGACCTGTTATGGGTGTTTTGCAATTCCAGCCAAATGACAATGAATTATATGCAGGACCAGTACCCATACCAGGCCCAGATTCAGTGTCTACAGGCGGAGATTATGGGTCCAGTGCTCAGAATCCATACTCTCCAACGAGTCTCAACACTCATTACCCTAACTACTACACTGGGGATGTCCATACAGGTGGAGGTCTTGGTGGTGACATTGGTGGCAGCGTTGGTGTTGGGGAATCATATTCCAGCTATGACAGTCAGTATTCAGAGATCAATTCTTGAACTGGACATGGGTTTTTGATTTGTAAATTCATTTCAATGTCAATGATAACTACTAGGTTGTCTCGAAAGGTCTGATATAAGTGATAATTGAATTCACAAATCATGAAGTGTCTCATTGTTTAAGAAATTGTGCTCTGAAAAACTATGCATGGGTTATTTCTAATTTTAAAATCTGGCTAATGTAAAACTGTTAACGCTATAAGGATTGCAGTTGGTAATAGGTGAGTCAAAAAGTGAAAATTTCAGTTACTTGTCTACCCATATTGGTTGATTTGATGAGTCCATATTAATTTGATAAATGATTTGCCTAAATAATTACTCAGCCTTTGAAGTTTACTTTCTCAGTATGCTCATTGTACAAGCTCAAAATGTACATTTGGTTGTATTGCAAAGATTGTTGCAAAAACTATGAATATTTGTATGGTGTGAATTTGTGTTTGGTTTCAGATATACAAGATGGTAATGGAGCTTGTGTTCTTTATCTTGTAAATGCATTAAAATTGTAAGAAATTAATAAGACATGCTTTGTTTATAGTGAAAGATATGTTAGGATACATGGGTACAGCAATGACGCAAGCATTAGATCATCTGTGGAACAAACTTCGTATAGAGGCAGAGTACGCTCATCAGATGGAAGGTTAGGTGTATGACTATTATGGGTTTATGTACCAACTATATGTGTCAGCTTTAATAAGTTTGCTTGGGAAGTACTGATCTGACTACATTTAACTTTCAACTTCAATGTCTTCAAATTGATTTTTCCAATGACTTCTCATGACATGTTCTTAGTTATTTACATATCAATCAGTTGCCTTGTCATATATATTATGTGGAGAGGAAACAGTCATAATATCAACATACATAATGAATTCTGTTCTGATGAAGGATGGTAGATATCAATAATGGATACTTCTACGGGAATTAATAAATAAACAAATAGGCCTAAAGTAAAAAAAGATTTAAAAAATGTGTTGCATTAAAAAGCTGAACAATATGAACATTCAAAAACTTATCTTATTTATTTATGTGCAGTTTTAATGTACAAGTACTCATTTAAAGTTCACTGTTTTTATCTAGATGTGATGGATTCCTTTGCTTTCCGCTATGTGTCCAAGTTCCTTGATGCCAAACCGTATGCATCATATCTCTCCTATGTAGGAACTACAATGTTGAAGTGCTGCAAAATTATACAAGATAAGTAAGTGCTTTCTGTACTGTAAAACATGTAATTTTCAACGCATAAACCTTTCACTACTTAGTAATTTAGCATTAACTAATATTAATACTAATGTTTTATCTAGAGGAACTGATGAAAAACCAACTGATATTATACACTTTGAAAATATTCACATTTGAGGTTATTTATTTTACTTTAGGATTTACATGTTTTAAAAGCTTGATTATTTATTTATTTTTTACATAAATGATATTTTATATAGGTATGGTCTGGATGCTGGTCAAATGTCAGATGTAATGCGAATTTTGCCATCACACAAATATTTCCTACCACAACCTATTCCAGCCACGCCTGATGTCACCGTTCCCATACCTGCAAAGATTGACTTCTGCCCCTATCCAAAGGAATATTACTGTGACACCCATGCCAAGTATCGCACTATTGATGGGTCTTGTAATAATCTTAAGCACCCTATATTTGGAAGGTCCATGCTTCCCCTCGCCAGATTCTTGCCTGCTATTTACAGTGACGGTAAGTAAAATATAGATAAAAAAGGGTAAAGTGGCCAATCTCGAGAATATCCTGACTTCTTACATTGATATACTGTATATATTAATATTCATTCAGAATCTTTCCACTAAGAGATGGTGATTTGTTACCATTTTATATTACTGGCGATTGTCATCTTCCACGGCTTCTTAATGCCTTGTTACTTTGTAAACTAAGGTGTGCAAGAAGAGCGATATTCTGTGACGGGTGCACCACTTCCTGGCCCGAGGCATGTTAGTCTTTCACTCTTCCCCGATGTCAATAGGCCAAGTGCAATGAACACCTTGCTGTTGATGACATTTGGACAGTTTGTGGACCATGATATGACAAGAACAGCAATCACTAAAATGTCCAAGGAACCATTAGGTATTTAAATGTTCTTTCATATTTATCGCACCAAAGTAGGAGGGATACACTTAAACACATAACCCAGGATTGTTTTGATTTAAAATAAAATTTGGCTGTTCTAAAACCTGCAGTAGGAGAACTTTACCTCAAAAGCCAATATAATTATACACGGCTGCACAAGTTTTAATCTTTTGAATGAATTACCTCCCTGGGAATAACTCAAATACTGTTGAATAGATTTGGTTAACATTTTATGGAAATAGAATCTTCAATATGGGCACTCAAATCAAAATGGCCACCATATTTCATGTAAACTGTAATATTTGATTCAAATTAATATGTATTGAATTTAATAATTAAAACTCTCTCGAAATCAATCTCGCCTATAGTTAATAAAACATATACCGGTACCATACATTTACCCTGAGTCCCTTTTTATGGATCAACCTGTATTAAGGGACATTCTTATTACCAATGAGAGTACATATGTAGTTGGTTCCATTATAAATTGGATTTATGTACATGCATACCTTGATTATAGCATATGTTCTATTTACAGGTTTTGGGAAGACTGAGGAAGTGAAGTGTGGAAGAGATGGCTGTGATACACATCACCCTGGACTAGAGTCATGTTGGCCCATACCTGTACCTGCGTATGATCCAGATTTCTCCCACCTACGATGCCTCAAGTTTGTCAGATCACTTGAAGTTCCAAATCTTGATTGTAAATTCAGTAAGTTGAAGTTCCAGTTGATTAAGAGCTTATAAGTTATCAAATCTAAAATAGACCACGCAGGGAGTTTAAAGTCCCTTTGCAAATATTCTTCAGTCATTCCAAGTTTTTTTATCATGCTTTTTTAATGAAGAGGCTGAACAAATTCAAAATTTTCCAACACATTTATTTTTCAAAAACCCATTTTTTGATTTAAAAAGGTTTCACATATACATTTTTTTCACATCTTATTAACATTTGGATAAGTAAAAGTTGTTGAGACTTTTCATTGGGCTTTTAAAGGTCAAAGGAACATTTGCTTTCTCGATGATTAACAACTTATATTAGGTTGAAAATGATTTTGAGCAATGAACAAGCAGATAAGCAGCCAACATTTTTAACATTTTATATCCAGCCCACAGAGAACAGTTAAATCAAGTGACCCCCTTCTTAGATGGCTCACAGATATATGGCTCAACTAAGGAAGAACTGGAGAAATTGAGAGACTTCTTAGATAATCCAGGTACAGATTGTTGTGCAGTTAGTAAGCAATTACATGTAGTTAGGAAATAACCTATCCAGAGATAGACTATAAACAGACACTACAAATGGCCAGTTCATGTAAAATAAATGACCAAATTATACTGTATCAGCATAGCACATTTCAATTTCGAAAGAACTTAAAATGTAGTTTCAACAACCTGTGAATGTTGATCTTTATTATAAGTGGCATTTGTTGAATTTACTCACTATAAAATGAATGACATTTGAAAATTCTATATAATACTCCCATACTGCTGTTTGTAGACCATGGTATGATGAAGATGATGCGGCATCCCCATGGTGATAGATTCAAGCCTCTCCTACCCCCTGATGAAGTGGACCTTTGTAGAGAGATCAATTCTACTGTCAAATGCTTCCTTGCAGGTAATATATACATTAAAACATTTAAGTGCCATCATTAACTCCACCCATATTTACTGATTAATTGAATATTCAAATACCAAATACAAAAATGTAAAATAAGACCAACTTTCTTTTGAAGTCCTTCAGTTCTTTGTCAATTCTCATGCTTGCTCTTTATTAGCATTATTTTTTGTTTTATCATTAATGAAGAGGAACAATTTGATTTAAGCTAACCAAACTTTCATGAGTAAAAAATGTCCTCACTTCAATGTTTGTTCTGGTGGAATCACAAATAAACAATTTTTTTTATTATTAAAGGAGATGAAAGAGTCAATGAACAAGCTAGCCTGACATCTATGCATACAATATGGGCGAGGCAACATAACCGTGTGGAGTCTGGCCTCTATAAGCTTAATCCCCACTGGGACCCTGATAAGCTGTTCCATGAGGCTAGGAGAATCATAGGAGCGCAGTTTCAGCATATTGTATTCAATGAGTACCTGCCTATTATCCTTGGAGATAATATAATGTCCCAGTATGGTCTGCATTTAGTCAAACATGGATATTATCATGGTGAGTTTATGATGGGCAAGTTTGATAATGCAGCTTTCTGAGAAAACATTAAGAAATTCCTAAGTCCATTGTTGTAACCATTGAAATTATTGTGTCATGTCTCATGCTTTTGTTTCGAGAAATGTAGTACAGTTTATACTGAATTGAATTATATTTCAGATGAACAATATACATAAGTTGAAATTATTGTTAGATCAGAATGGCAACATTATAAAAAATGAAATAGTCGGACTGTGTGAATGATATTTTGGATTTTTATCAATGTTGATGCAGGTTACGACGAAGAAACAGATCCCAGAGTGAGAAATAGTTTTGCCGCGGCAGCGTACCGTTTTGGTCATACATTAATCCAGGACCGCCTGAGAAGAGCCGATTACAACTTTCACTATGATGACTCTCTGATGCTCAGTAGTGTAAGTAGTTATTTCTGCTTGGGACATTCATTGCCTGCTATACCTAGTTCTGTCTTTATTTCTTGAAAATGCCTTGATTTTAAAAGGTTATTAAAAAAAATTGAAAAGAATATGTCCACCTGAGGTTCAAAGATGTACTAGCTAAACGCTCTGCACTGAAAAGACCCCCTTTCACCCAGATGAATTTGGGCATATGTTCATGGAATTACACTTAACTAATATTTGCAGGCCTTTAGACGACCAGCCCCTGTGTATGACACAGCTAGGGGAGGGCTTGACTCAATAGTGAGAGGACTCTGTGAATTTGAGAGCCAGACCTATGACAAGCATATAACAAAACAAGTCACTCGTAGTCTGTTTGCTGAGATGCCCCCTCATGGTCCAGGCATGGACTTGATGTCACTTAATATCATGCGTGGAAGAGACCATGGCCTCCCAGGTACTTTAGAAATGAATTCCCTGCACAATACAACATTGGATTAGGCTTATGAGTCGAATTTAATTGGCTAGAGTAACTGTCACATTAGCAGTGTGGGCTCACCATTTGCCACTGTGTGGCTAATTTGGGCATTAATTTTTCAATTAATTATCAGTTTTTGTATTTGGTGTGATGGAGATATCTTACTGTAAAACTGTTTGTTTTGCACACCATGTATCCCTGCCATGCCGCTGTCTGTCCCAAAGTATTCACACACTAGCGAACGGTGTACCTACACGGCCTAAGTGTGGCAACTCCATTAAGTTCATGAAACAATCAACTGATTTTATATAAGCCTACACTGTATTTTGCTCCAGGTTATAATGCCTACAGAGAGTGGTGTGGATTGGGCAAGGCCTATAGCTTTGATGATCTCATCATAGATATACCAGATCTTGAGCAAATAGAGCGATTCAAGCATCTCTATGCGTAAGTTAAAATACCTGTACACTGTACACTGACATGTATATTTTCTATGTAATGATAAGCTTGGGTTGCCATGAATATTTTAACTGTCCATTCATTCATAAGAAGAAAGTTAAAATTTTCACATGGCTGTAATTGTGTCATACATGTACCTTTAAGTTCTGATACACTAAAGATGAAAACGCAATAAGAACAGATGAAAATTTCAAAATACAGCAAAACTTGGCAGTGCAATGAGTGTCAATTATCTTCATCATTTATCTTGCAGACATGTTGATGACATTGATCTCTGGTCTGGTGGGATCTCAGAGAAATCCATAGAAGGTGGAATACTTGGACCAACATTTGCTTGCATCATTGGACGCCAATTTCAGATTGCACGGAAAGGTGATAGATACTGGTATGAGAATGATGGATATGCCAAGTTCACAGCGGGTAAGTATGCACAATATGAAACACAGGGTGTCTATAAATTGTCTGACACTGTGTGTGGTCTTATACCCTGCTCACAGAGTCTAGTTGTTATAAACTACCCTCTACCTAGTATAGACTATATTACAGTTTAGCAGTCCCGCCCCCGATGACGAACTCTGATTGGCTCGGTGAGATCAGAGATTTATTGTAAACTGAAAGAGTGAAGACCAAGCTCTCTTTTAAGAAATGAAGGTGAACAAATGCAAAGGGTAGTGGTCTTAAAACTTGATCTTTTCTTAAGTTCAAAATTTAATGTTGTCTTTAACTATTCTTATTAGGGTGTATCCTCCAATATTTTACACACTTAAGTAAAACCTGTCTTAGTGGAACAGCTTTAGTACCTCTAAAAGTTGTTCAACTTGGGAGGTGTTCCAAGTTCAAAGGTTCAATTAACATTAAGCCAGTTGGTCAGGGACTCTGAAAAGTGAAAAGTGTTTCACTAACATAGCTCCACTTCACAGGTTTCACTATATAAGTATCCTAATGATAAACTTTAGTATCTTTGGTTATCTAGGTCAATTAAAGGAAATTAAAAGAAGCAGACTTGCCAGGATCCTTTGTGCTAATGGCGACTACATTGACAAAATCCAGCCTTGGGTTCTATTGAGGCCTTTTAGAGAGGCTTTTGAGGATGTCAGGTTTGTGAATTATTTCTTAAGTTGCTTAAATAAAAAACTGATAAACAGTAAAACTAATTTTATAGCTGCCATGGTCTGTTGTGTGAGTATTTTCAATTTTAGAATTAAGTTAACCTTAGACAATCTTTCCAATGGTATGTCACACAAGGTATTTATTGTTTTTTATGAAATAGAGCTTTTCCCAAGATGTGATATTCAAATATCAATGTTGAGAATCTTGCTTCACATAATGACATATTTCCCGCAGAAAATGCCAATGTTATTGCCCTTATTTAGAAGTGATATTTCAAACAAAATGAAAAATGATATGTGTTATTTGAGTAATTATGTCTGGTTTTAGGAAGCAGTATGACCACAATGGACAAGGTGGGCAGACTGGAGAACATCACACTAATTGGTTCAAGCACACTGAATTGTAAGTCACGACAACACATTGGTAAAATGTCACTTGTAATAGACAAGATGCGAGAAGAAATAATCTTGATTTACGTCATTAAATATTCAAAATTCTAAAAATATGGTTTCGAAAATTGTCTATCAACTTTGAAAATTTAATATTTTTTGAAAATGTGACTTCTTGTTCGGGCTGATTCCCCATAGACCCCATGTTACAAAATCACAAAAAGTGAATTATCTTTTCTTGTATTGGACAGATAACATTTTCTTTTACTGGACATATTTTAATTTGCATAACTATTAGATACATAAGGGTTATATGAAAATTGAACCACGCAAATAGATGTAATTTAAATTAAAGGGAACTTTCTACTATACCCGCCATGCTATCTGACCCGAACAAGCCACCTGGTGGTGAATCTGGTAACTAATGTACCTACTCGCATCTGCGTTATTACACTGGTCCCTACGTTATGTAACATACCAGTGAAAAAATTGGATACAAATCAGCCTCTTTGTTGGTGAAAATGATGAAAATAAAAAATCTTGCCAATTTTGCCAATTCACCAGTGCATTTACCAGAATTGTCTTAATATACAGTTTATTGTTGACAAATACTATAAAATATTACAATATCATATTATTTATAAATGCCTTTTATATTTGCAGCCTTAATAACTATGATAAAACAAAGACTGGAATTCCTGTGGAAAAGTTTGTTGAGTTGTATTCTAGCAACTTTAATGCCCATGTGTACTGTAAAGACCTCCCAGAAATAGACTTATCTTTATGGGAAGACACAGACGATTATTAATACAAAGATAGTTGTGTTAAAAAATAAAGGTTGGACAATTCAAAACGATGTGGAATGTCTACATGCAAAATATTCAAGATCATCAGTCAGTAATTCATTCTTTTCTCCTACTGAGTTAAGACCAAATCCAAGGACATTGTAGAATACCAATGAGGTCAAAGCTTAGATATTTTAGTAATGTGCAATGATATGCATGAATTTGAACAATGTATTGTATATATTAGCTATAGATGGTCCATCCTCCAAACAAAGGGCTCCAGAACAAGTTCCTCCTTCTTGAACTTGGAGCCCCAAAATTGGATGATCCAGATGTTATCTTTAGTCATTATTGAGATATTGTTCCTCATATTGTATTAGTATGGGGTTGAAGGGAGGCCAGGGACTTTGTGCTTGTATAGAATTATACCAACATTGCAATTACCTGTAAAACTCCTTTACTTTCAATTAATTGTAAATAAAATGTAAATTAAAAATATATATAATAACAATGAAATGAAAATACAGTTTTCTCTGAGTTATAGTTTACCGTATATCTACTTGTTCCCCATATAAAAACCAATAGTTTTTTAAATATTAATAAAATAGTTTATTTTTTAATCATGGAAATGATAACATATCACTCTACAATCACACAAAGGACTTTCTTTTTCCTTTTCAAAATTGACCCTAGGAACTTTTTTATGTGTTCTCAAAAAATATACATGGCCTAAAGCTGTAAATCAATCATTGCTGCTTTGCTAAACCGTGGATCCATCTTTTGCCAGTGAATAAAAACCTTAAATGTAACAAAATGTGTGAAGTATGTGTTTAGAATTTTCTCTATTATTGCACATTTTACATTTCCATTCATCTCCATATTCAATAACTGCAACAATTCATCAAGTCAGTCTTTGAGTTCGACATATATTTGTGTCCCTTTTGACAAACAATTATGTTATCTTTGAATTCGACATAAATACTATTTCTTTACTTATTTGAACACATTTGTGAGCTGTGCATAAGATATACTAGCTTTTCTCATCTAATTCCTTTGCAGTGTCTGAGACATCACCATTTAATTCAACTTTATCCATATCATCAGAAACCGTGTCGACTTTATTCCTCACATTTGGTGCTTTCCACTTTCCCATAACTTTATCAAGTCTCTTAATGAAGAGATCAATGTCTGTTTGTGTTACACCAATGGCTGCTGCAGCTGTTAGATAGGCACATGGGTAACTGTTGGCATGGGAACCAAATCCAATGAATTTGTGACCTCCTATCTCCTTGGTTTCTGTACAGTTCACCACCCTTGAAAAACAGGTTTTCAATAACTTCAATTTCTCTTGCTCATTTTTTGCTTGAAGTAAGCTCTGATATATTATTTTTGTAGTTTGTAATCATAGATTAGATTTTATGGTGTAATTTTGAATGAGTGCATAACAGTATTATGATAATACCTGAAGGCCTGGCTCAACAGTCAAAATCTTCGATGAGGTTGTTTTGAAGTATATAAAGAGGTGAAAAGGCATGCAGTTAACACTCTTAATATAGAAATGCCAAAACATCAGCCATTCAAATTTTTAGAGAAAGTTGAAATAATATTAGCATATCTACTGATAGATTTACATCTGAAGCAGATGTTGTGTTTTCACATACCTTGTTCCTGATACATATCTGGTGAAAAGCATTGACCCCAATTCTGTAACATTACTGACTGGTGTTTCACACTTTAAACTAATTGCTGAAAAACAAGATTTAAAGAGATCAGTAACTGCTGACTGACTAATTACGATGATGACAACAATGACCTCACAATGATCTAGATGCCAGATTTTTGCAAAAAATGTATTTTCTCATTCTAATTTTGAATAAAATAGCAAGTTATATTGTTAGTTGATCAATTGTTTATGAAGACTCATGATTGATAATTCAACTTACTTAAAGAGATCGAGTCGTCCAGATTTCTATTCTGGACAATGAGTCATCTCCCAATATAATTGCTCATAAAACATCATATATACCTTGGATATATCTTGAGACCAAATCATAAGCGCGATATCGACAATATATTGAGGATATCACCAGGACAACCAAAAAACAACCAACTGTCAGAATTGAACGCAATAAGTCGAAAACAGAATACAATGTTTTGGGGGGATTTATCTATATTGTAACCCCTTAATTAATATGGCTACTCTAAGCCAAAATAATCTGAAGGAAAAAGCAAATCAGACTGGAACAAATTTTAGTGGGCTTTTTAAATTTGAATTTGAATTTCTATTGATGTAAGTGGAAATTCATGGCTAGGAACAATCCTCGAATTGATACTGTTAGCGAATTAATTCAAGCCTCAGAATTGATAAGTTGATAAACAAACTTGTTTTACATCAAATAACATGAAAAAATCAGGGGGTTACTCTAATTGTGTTTTAGGAGACCTGATCTCTTTAACCATATCTAATCATAGACAAAAATTTTAAAGATTGATAAAATCGTGAAATTTTAACTTACCCATTGATATAGGATTATGTGAAATATCCAGCAAACGTTCTCCATGTTTCTCTGCACACTTCCTCAACTGTTCCTGCATATTTTTGTAAAGTTGTTTCCTCTCTGCTAGTAATCTCTTGTAGCCATGTTGTCCCAGTGAGAGCAAAGTAATAAATACATCTATGGATGGAGATGCAGATGCACGGCCTGTAAAATATTACAGGTTATATAACAAATTATCAAATAAAGCACATCCTCCAAAAGCAGGGCTCCAGCCATCATTCACTGTGTTCCACCTACGAGTTCTGGAGGCCTGTATTCGAAGGATGAATAAAGTGCAATTGAGTGAGATTATTCAGGAATAAAGTAAACAAACATGAAGTACATATTCTAAATTGTATAGAGATGTCAGAAAATTAGATATCTCATTCAAATTCTAAAAAGAAATGACGTTAAATAAAAAACATGAGCAAATGGACATTTTATGACTCATCACTCACCTGGATATGTTTTGCTGACAGTCTCAATGAATGTTATATCAAAGCCAGCTATTATAGCGCCACCTACTGGAACCAATAGATTTTTATCTGTGCTTTGAACAAATGCATCTAATCTTCCAACTCGAGATGCCTACAAAATGGAAGAATAAGTTTCACTCTGTTTATAAAAGTTCAAAAATCAAATGACCTCGTTTTCTAATTTTATGGCTTACCTGATGAATAAGGTGCATACATTTTGTTGACTGTACACCATAAGCATTATTCACTATGTGGCCAACACTGTACTTTGAGCATAACTTTGCTACTTCTTCAAGTCTGAAAATATACACGTATTATGATGCTATATTTCTAAGAACATATATGTGTTGTTTTCAAGTCTGAAAATGTGATCTGATTATCATATCATTTGATTTTATGGCAATACCCAACACAAAAGTTTGCCTGACATACACTGTACTGAAAAACTTTGTTTTACTTTATAAATATTCCAACAGACAACATGAAGGCCTGACCTCTCGCTTATAAGCTGCTATTCTAGAACATATTCCTTACGAAACTCTAACTGTACATATGTAACATAAAATATGATTAACATAATTTCATTCCATTCATGTAGTTCATATGGTTTAGAGTTTCTAATAATTACTAATTTTTTCTATATGATTCATACGTCATGTATGATTTACAAGGGTTTGTGCTGTTATTTTTGAATTCTACTTTATCTAATAGATACATATGTTTTACCTGTCTGGAATCCTTGGTGCAAAACAACTGGTTGTTGTCAATACACAGAGAATATTTTCAGCTCCAAGTTCATTGATTTTTTGTTCAATTGCTTCCACATCTGTTTGCAGTTCATCTCCAACCTGCTTGTTTTCAATGACGACAGGTTCATACCCTGAAAAGCACAATATTGGGTATGGTGAAATGATGGATTAATGTTCCAACTGCTAATATGCAAATCCCATCAACACTGTAACACCTGGAGTTTTTATTGATACATTGAAAAATGGATAATGAGGTTTTGATAGCAAGTAACCGTAACCTAAAATATGGAAATCCATTTTTCCTAAATTAAGAGACTTTTTGCCTTAATTATCATTCAATGGCCTGCAATTCACTTCTATTTTAGAGCACACAACTTCATACCTGCTGTTAGAATTGATTTGAAGCAAGATTTCTGATCTATCCTGGGCCAGATTACATATCGTGCTTTAGGACGTGATTGACGTAGAGTCAACATACACAAGACCAAGCTCATCCCAGTTGCCATGGGAACTAGGAAGCAGGCCTTCACATTAGGGACCCCTTGAATAAAGCAATAAATAAAATTAATTGAAAAAATGTTTCTAGGCACAGAAATCATTTTCTCTTGCAAAACTCTGTAACAATAATTTTACTTATGGACTAAAGCATGCCACACACCCACCTGTGATTTTAAGTAGATCTAATACCATTGAGTTTGTTAATTTCATCAATACACTTGATCCTGCAGCTTTAGGTTGAATGGCCGCAATATCCCCAGATCTACCTATACCATGACCTAGTCTACAATCAATAGAATCAATAGAAAAAATGTTCAAGTTAAAAAAGGGGTTCGGTGCTTATCCTGATTTAGAGCAATATATCAATACATTTGTTCATGTTGCTAATAATGAATTTATTGCCCTCAAGAAATAATAAGAGGCACTGAACAAGCACCTCTTATGAGTTGCACATGTCATGCTGCTAAAATTAGAGAGCATTTTTTCCTTGGACTTGCAGGAACAAAGGTGACCAAACTGAGACATGTGCAGATAAGAACAACCAAAAATAAAATAATGAGAACCTTACAATGATAGGAAGGGTAGGATAAAAACCTTATTGCTCCTAAAACTGCTAAAAGTTCAGTTGTCTGGGTTTCCAATAACCTGAATCTAATAAAATTTGTCCTAATCAAAAAAAAATCATTTGCCTCTTCTTCCCCTGATGATATTACCTGTAATGTCTCTGTTGAACCAGTTTGCTCACAACTCTAGCTTCTCTTTCTCCTACTCCACAATTGCCTGGAAAGTTGTTACTGTCCATGAGGGCCAGTTCATCAAGCATGAGTTCAATCACACCATCCTCCCAGCCTTCTTCTGGCCATTTCCTCTGCAACAAGTCACAAGGAGCATACTATTTATGCATTCTCAAATTACAAGTACCAGTACATATATTAGTGTTTATATATACATGTATATACTCTTTGTACAGTGTTTAAGTATGAACCATTTGAGATACCACTGACGACAAATGAGTTTTCACAGTTTCTAGATTACAATTGTGGACATGCCTTAAACAGTCGTATGATGGAGAACTTTTATGCCTTAATGCAGATGGTTGCACTATTATGGGAACTCTGCAAGTCAGAGTTTGATTCAGGTTTAATACATTCTTCAATTATTATAAAATTTAATTTGGACTCCTACTCACTGGCCCGAAGTTTTTTAAATTTTATTTCTTCAGTACACAACTTGCATGAAGAAGTGAAAGAAGAGACCAGTCTTGAATTGGGGTATCATATTATCTTCAATCTATTTTGTAGATTACATCACAGTGACCACTAATCATCCTATATAAGTCTTATACTATATGATATAGCCCATCAGACACTTTTCCCAAAGGAGAGTGTGGTTTCAAAATTTTTACCAGAAGTAGTTGTATGATGTCAGAAATATGCTGATGTCAGGTCAATAAAGCCCAAAATAAACCAATGGGGCATGGTGGAACCTCCATAGATTGAAGATTGCATAAGACCTCATGGGGCATTGCCTGATGGGAGTCCAAGGGATTCCTTCGACTCTGTCGGACTTTACCCCATGAAGCCCTATTAATATCGATTCTCGATGGGGCATCATGGTTCATGTTCATTCTTTCCATTGGGCAGCGTGGGATTTTTGATCATGTGACGTGTCAGGTGACTTGGGATTAAAATGATCATTGTGCATAAACATAAATTAAAGATTTTCTGGGACTTCTTAGGAGGCCGCATCCCTCCATCTGACACTGACGGGCCTGGAGTATACAGTAGGAGGAACTTGCCACTATTTATGGATAACATCCTAAATCAAGGTAGACTCTTTGCTAACAGTATTGAACTCCTTAGAACAATCATGATAATCTGAACTCAGTTGAAAATTATCTGTTGCGAACTTATGGTGACATGTTTTTATTAGAAGACTATGCAAAATGAAAGTGAAACAAGAAATTCAATGTTGAAATTTTTTCACCTGTTCTAACAGTATCCGTATTTTTGTCTCGTGCGATTTTCTTGCTTCTTCAGCTTGTTTCACGTATGCAGGGGATACTAGTTTTTCACATAATCTAAAGTTTTGAGCATTCATTTTCCTTTATTAGCTTATATTGTATAGTTTGTAATCATTTTCTCAAAACCGGAAACAGGTTTCAGAGCACCTTTGTGTACACATAAATTGATGACGTAGTTCGCATACAGGTTTGTCGGAAAACAAAGTTTTAGCTTATTTTAACAAATAAATCCCGTTTACTTGATCATTTATAAATAAAATTGTATTATTTTACTTAAGTAGTTATCTCTTCTGTGAAAACTGGGATGAAAGTTTTTTCTTATGAACCAGAAGCTTAGGAATTAGGTACTAAATCGATGATTTCTTTTTTTTTTTGAAAATTGCTCTCATTTAGAAAGCAACCTACTTAGAGTCCATTTCACTGCTTCAGTTCGTCAGTAGAACGGCAATAATAAGAAATTGGGAGACCATTGTGCAATAATATGTGGAAAAGTATATTCATAATGTACATGAATGACATTTGTATATCTTGGATTGCTTCTAGTTTGGCTTATAAAGTGTGTGGCCTCTTATATTTGGATGTTTCTCTGCCATGTTATTTTCAATAAGATTAACATGGCTGAAATTCTTTAAATTACAAGACGACACAGGCTTATTGCACAAAAAACTAAAAAATCTGAAATATACAAATGTCATTCATGTACATTATGAATATACTTTTCAATATATTATTGCACAATGGTCTCCCAATTTCTTATTTTTGCCGTTCTACTGACGAACTGAAGCAGTGAAATGGACTTAAGTACTTTTTCACCCATTGAAATACATGTAAAATTGACAAAGTTGAAATCATAATTTCTCAAATCCCAGCCCATCGATTCCTCACATCCATTCAGATCATATGTAGTCCTATTCAAAAACTTCCTGTTCGGTTATATGATCATGGGCGTAGGGCTATATTTTGAGTTGGTACGGACACTCTGGGATGCCTGATTGCATGGCCGAAGGTCGCACATCGCGGGGGGTCTGGGGGTATGCTCCTTTTCTCTGGTTTTTTCTCAAGGACGTTATTTGATGGAATCTTTAGTGTTTTTATCAACTTTAAATGTTGACAATGGTAAACATACAGATACGGTAAGAAGTATCAATAAATTCGCAAATAAATGCATTTTAACACATTTTAATTTTTTTCACATTTATTTGGTACGCGTGTGCGTATTTTGCGTAATAGGCGCTATGCCCATGATGATGAGAAAAATATCCCACGAACAAAAAAAATATTTTGCTACATTTATAAGCGAGCATTGATTTTTGGGTCTGTAAAAATCATGTACATGTAAGACCCGATTATCCAATTGATTAACTGAGACCGTCAAAAATATAATTCAATTTTTTGGTTCAAAATTATAATCTGACACTCCTACTAGCTATTACCAAACATTAATTGTCAATACATGTACAGATATACGTGCCAGGCCCGTAGCCAGAATTTTCCAAGGGGGGGTTCGTTTTTCTAAAAAATTCTAGGGGGGGGGTTCACTTTGGCAAATATGGCCAAAAATCACTCAAAAATTAGTCAGAATGGTGAAAAACTGCATGATTTTGAAAGAAATTTTGGCCAGGGGGGGGTTCGCCCGAACCCCCCGAACCCCCCCTGGCTACGGGCCTGCGTGCCATACATCTACAAAGTAGCAAACTAGTGTTTTAAGTACTACTTTTCCTATACCATGAACAAAACAAATGTCAAGTAGGTTGTATTGACCCACAGGAACCTGGAATAATATTCACATCCGGAAGTTACTCTATAACTTTTGAAGGATGCCCTTGTCAATACGGAAAATCCACCAACCCATTTTTAAATGTTACAAAAGTGTTATTTATCTTTGGCATCTTTGCCTTTGAGCTTTCATATTCTCCCTGTTTGTTGAAAACATAACAGACTACAATTTAGCGTATATCCTATCATGGGCTTTCGACAGACCCCATGATCCTATTCACTTTAATATATTATGATATTTTGATGACAGAAGTGGGTTGTCTTTTCGTCCGACAAAAGTACGGTTGTGGCTCCAAAATTTTAAGATTTCATTGCTCATCTTTTGTTCATTTTGATATTGATGAGGGATTCCTTCTACTTCAGGCTGTGTTTTCTTCCAGGTTGGGTTACCTATCGATGTCAGGTGTTGATACAGGTTCCCATGATTTGTGATTGTGTCTTGTGATGAATATATTTTCTTCAGGTTTTTAAAATAAAATTTTGAGCCATTTTCTTGTTTTTTGTTTATTATCATTGTTTTATTGGCTACTGCGTGAGTTACCCAGGGTGTGTTACCTTCTCCCAAGGCCGTATTTAGAATATTTGTATACTTTCAGTGCACACAATGCAGTGCACCCCCGTAATCAATGTGATGACTTGGTAATTCTTTTCTTCAGATAGTGTACAGCAAAGGTCACTAAAAAGAAGAAAAGGGGAGGCGCTCACATGACAATGAATGGCTCAGCTGGAGATAAGATCTTGGTGAATGTTTCATCAAATATGATGACTGGATGTCAAGGTAGGTCAACATTAAGATTAAGTCCATTACATAAGTCTTATGTGGTATCTTCTATTGATCTTCAATAAATATGCATATATGGAGTATTCTCTGAAGTACAAAAGCACTTTAGAAATTGAGAGTTATGTTGCACCTGAATAGAAGTCCCATTTATACATTGTAATAATATCAATAGTCTTAGTCTGCCTTTTCATTCTTGGAATGGTTATTCAATATTCATGTAACATTTCTGTCTTTTCTTTCATTGTTCATGACAAACTAGCTTTATTTTTGTTTCAGGGATTCAATATGCAAACAACTTCCAAATACAACAGAATAATGAACTTCACCAACAGCATCAACAGCTGCATCAACAACAAGTTTCAAACCCTAACGTGACTCCAGTACAGATGTACCGGGGTGTAGGTGTACCTACACAGCTAAAATACAATTCTATTGTACAGGGAGTGCCACAGGGTGGACAAATACTGATTCCAAATGGAATACATAGTTCAAATTCTAATTTTCAAATTGGTCAAATTATGAATGGATCTGTTGTTGCATTTAATAACCAAATACAAAATTATCCAGCTGTGTCTTCACAAAATATCCCCACTGTGACTTCACAGAATATTCCCACTGCATCACAGAATGTTCCTGTTGTGTCATCACAGAATATGCCTATTGTGACATCACATAATATGCCCATTGCGTCATCACACAATGTACCCATAGTGTCATCACAGAATATACCCATAGTGACATCACATAGTATGCCCATTGTGTCAACACAGAATATTCCTATTGCGACTTCACAGAATATCCCATTAGTGACATCCAATTATGTGCCTAATCAAGCGAACATACTGAATACAACTACTCCTGGAGTTAATACTCCCCAAGAAGCATCTATTTGGACCCAGCCAGTAAAATCAAATTCAAATGAAAGTGTGAATGAAGACTTAGGCCTTGATGATGCCACCCGTGAAAAAATAATCAAAAATGCTCTAACAAAGGGCAAGGACTCTATAGAACTTATTAAACACAACACTGATCTAGTCATAAATGTTACACCTGTAAAACCTGAACCAGGATCTCCAAAGAAAACAACTGAGAAGGATGAAGATCTGAAAAAAAAGAAATTAGCTGAAGGAACCCCAGATAGTAGAGGTCCAGTTCACTGTGAATGCTGCAAGAAAAAGTTCACTAGAAAGAGTAATTTGGTATGTCCACTTTTTAGGTCCAATCTCTTAGCTTACTAGTTATAATGTAACTCTGTGCTCTTTTTACCTTGATGTATCTAATGTCCTAATATAGTATTTCTTTTCAGTATTGATGCCTGTATTCCTTCTGGCAATTCAGTTCAAAAATAATGTTACACTGGCTGTAAGTTTTGAAAATTAGTTCAGAGCACAATCGAACATACTCTAAACTTGCAGTATTTACTTGTTAATTCTGATGCATCTTTCTTTCATGATTTTGTTTTAATATAGAACCTTGAGTCAACCATGGCTAAGCAAATAATACAGCCTTTTCATTAATATTCCATTCTAAATGACAAAAATATGTTTCAAGTAAATATTGGATTTACAGTAGTTAGAAAAGCATTCATGTATTAATCCTACTTTATAATATGTTTATGCTATGTCTCTGATTTGTCATTTCTTATTTTCTATAGGTACGCCACATGAAGCAGTATCATGATTATAAACCAAAGTCTTACAAGCAGCATTCAAAGTGCATTGTGGAAAGTTGCAATAAAGTCTTTCCAATGATTAAAAAATTAGTTGATCACATGGAAGCAGATCATAAACTTGAAGTAGGTAAGTATTAACCCCTATAAACCATTCACAAGGTGTCCAAAAAGTAAAATTAAAACTGGGCAACTTACCGACAATGTTTACCCTGTAACTTGTTATGTTCCAAAATTGTAATTACTGCTAATCTCATTTTTGATTCATAAGAAGTAATTTGAAAATATACAACAATTAGGCAATTATTGAAAATGTCTAAAATTCAGAACAGTTAATGCCTCTGGTCAGTCACAATATGATTTGATTCTCATATTTTAATTTGATCCTCATATTTTAATTTGATTTTAATCCACCAAATATGTCATCTAGGTGTGACCTTGTGTGTCATTTTAGCTTATATCATGTGTCCTCTTGTAATAAACTTTCAAAACCAAAAATATTATATTTTTAAATAGGTCTGAAATCTCTGACATTTGAATCTGTATCAGACTTTGAGAAGTGGAAGATGGAAGAGGAGAAAACGACATGTGCTTTCTTTCGTAAAGAAACACACACCAGAATTAACAAACAAGGAGGTGAGTTCTTAAGGGGTGTAGCCAGGATCCAAAATTTGGCGAAAAAAACATCAAAACAATATAGTCTGTAAAATGATGATGCCTTTTGGTTGGCTATGCCCATGGATTTAAACAAACAAGGTTGTGTGTTATACAAACAAGGAAACAAGAAATTAAATAATATTTGACCACAGCTCTAGCTAGGAGAGCTAATCTGAGTCAGACAGTTTTTGCAAAAAAATATAAATAAAGGAAAATGGATAATGCATAGTGCCTGGCTATACTTACTGCTATTCCCCTCAGTGATAATAAAGTCATTAACTAAAATGATGAATTAATAAGTATAGTCTCATTAATTAGTATTAGAAGCAGGAGCTATACCAGACTTCATGATACTATGAGTTTCCTTCTGGTTTCAGCACACAGTACGATGAGTTACGGTTGGTACCTGTGGATTCAATTTCAATGTACGAGATTAGTGTAATTTTCAATATGACAATTTTTAGGTAAAAGGACTTACTTTGTGTGCAATAGGAGTGGAACCAGTGGCCCTCACACCAAAAATTACAAACCACCTAAGACTAACCGCAGAAGACATGCAGGCTCTTGTAGGTACGTGACAGACCCGTGAGATCTTCCCTTTTTTAAATGAGTCAGATATTTTGAAAAATGTGTTGGGTAGGGTCCATGTGTTTTCAGAGTCAAATTGATAATTCTGTTATCCTGGGATCTTCAGTTAGTAGAAAACATATTCTTTTGATGAGACCTCTTGAATTTATGGCGAGAAAATACTTATGGAGAAAGATATGACTGTCTAAAATCATTTGCAATTAAAACTGTACATGCTCCTTTTATTTCAACTACATTAAGTAAAATAAAATAGCTTTTCCATCGAAAATTCCAGCAGAAAAGTGTTATGTAGCAGGAAGCAATTCAGCTTGAATACGCTTTGAATAACCTAATTTTCAAATCCTGGCATGTTTCCTTCTTTTATAGGATCGATGGCCTATGTCTGTCACGTATGACTGTCCATGAGTCTCCAGAAGGTGTGGTAGGAGTGAAATATCTCAGTAAACACAGCAATCACAACCCAGCTTATGATGGTGCAAAGTTTCTTCCTAAACGAGTGGCAGGGAAAGAGAAAAAGAAAAAGAAGTTTGGTAATAGCTCAATGTACAATTTTCTCTTCAAGCAAAAAATTACTTTAATTTCAGTCAAAAGAAAATCTATAAATCTATAATTTTTTTCATTGAACTGATTGATGAACATTCATAGAAGCTTTATTTGTATCTGTCCAATTTAATACCTTGCTCAAAAAATGAGTTTATTGCAAAGGCTACCACTACCATAGTTGCATGCAAACCTCTAGGTTATAGGGTACCCAACTCAGGTTTGAAAATCTGCAAAAGTACAATTTTATGGTTTCACATTTATTTTTTCAAAATTATATTTATGTAATTTTTTGGGAGTTTTCTTATGAAATAAGTGCTATAATCACAAAACTCTTATTTCTGTTCTGTTGTCTTAGTACTACATGCATTTGATACTGTATTTATTACTGATTATTATTTCAGGTGGCAAATCTAAAGCAAAGCAGGAGGAAACAGAAGGACTTATAAACAATAAAATCACAATCATAAAACAGTATATGGAGGACCCTATCATTCGAGCCAATGCCTTAGACAATATAGAACAAGTTCTTGATCAGGTTATACTTCACTGTGAAGATACTATAGCTAATCCAGAGTTTTTACCACCTTTGCCCAAAAAGAAGAAATATCCGATGGATAAGAGTAAGAAAATTCGAAGAAGTCACCATCCTGTCCAAAACAACACCAATCATGTTCCTCAAAGGTATGTATTAGTATTTAATCCAGTAAAAATGTCACTAGAAAAATTGGAAGGTCATATGATATGTTGACAAAACTGATCCACTTTTTATGAACATATCACTGAGAAAGACAATGAACAAAACTAAATGCTTAGGTAACATGCTAATGACGTCACAAATTAATGTTGAATCAACAGTGATATAGGGGTTTATTTCTTTTTTGACATTTTGTAACATATCAAAATGCTAGTACTGATTTTACTTTTTTCACGCATAAGTTTGTGAGAGTATCTGGATTTCTTGCATATCTATAGTAATTTGGAATTTTCACATCATCTATAGATAATATCTTTTATTGTTGACTTTTTGATGTCATCGCAATGACATATTAGTCCATCTACACTACAATGTGACTACAGTATTTCCCACTTTATTTTGTATTTAAAACATGATCTTGCATCATTTTCATTTTTCCAGTGCCTCAGTCGAGGCTCAAAACCAGCAACAGCATAAAGGTCTCCAGGATCTACTGGATGTTTGTAATCTCACCACTCAGCCGAATGAAGCCATCTCCCAGGGGTTCACCCCTAATATATACCCAGTAAGGACAATTCCCCACCCCCAGAATATGGTAGCTCCTAATACCTCATATGTATACGAGGTTATAACTCCAGCACAACCAACCACATGGACCGGACCCACTCATCAGGCAACATTAGGATAGCAGATCTGTAGCCATAGCAACATTAGATGATATTGTAGCCATGGCAACATTAGGATAGGAGGTTTTGGAGCTGAAGCAACATTAGGATAACAGATTATGTAGCCATAGCAATTTAAGGACAACACATTTTAGCCAATAAGCAAAATAAGAATAACAGTTTCTGTAGCTCTAGTTTAAATTTGACATTCATTTTGATTTTAAAATTCATGAAAAACTTTGCCAAATATATTGAAGTTGAAATTCTCAGGTACCTTTAATATTATTTCTCACAATTTAGATATCAGTAAATTAACCAAGTAAATGAATTTATCCTCATATAATCTAAGTGGAGAAGTTGTGGAATTTCATAGATTATTTGAACAATAACATAATCTACTGATATGAATTTGTATATGTGAGGTTATTTATGTTATTTTATTTATCATCTTGCATCTTTACAAACGTGCCTTATATAACATATTGATGGATTGTGCAATATTATATTTATTATATGTGTATTATGAACAGAAAGAGAAAATATACTAGTTACTCTTAAACATTTCGAGTTGCAGTCAATTTACTCAAGTGCCCTGGATGAAAGTCATAGATCTCGCGCATGCAAGATCAAAGTAAAAGCAATTGTGGTTTAGTGGTAGTATGTTTGCCTGCCAGCGCGCCAGCCCAGATTAAATTCCCGGGTAATGCATTATTTTTTTATTCAAAATCTGACATTAGATGAATAACAATTTTCATGAATTATACTTTTTGTATTAACATGGAAGCACTTGTGGTTCAGTGGTAGAATGTTCACTTTTCTACTATGCTTTAATGCGAAAGTCTTCATTCTTATCAATACACAAAAACAAACTTACATTTTATATCACAAATATTTATTTATATGAAATATGATAGCTTGTCTACATAACAAAGCGGGTCCAACATTTGTACAGTGGAAGATCTCTGAAAATTAATACAAATATCCAACGATGCTAATTCAAAATGGCAAAGTCTATAGTACCTCTAACCCTAGAAGAGTCAAATATTTGGTTTAACTATTATGTAAATGCAATTTTCACGTTCAATGTAGATATAAATCTTTTCTCTAATTACTAAAAAAAATTGCTCACCCTGTAAGTGCCATGACAAGTGTAATAAGAGGTGCATGCTTACTAATTAAGCAATTAATAAATTATAATATAGATATAGAAAAGATTTGTACCAATGTATATTGTTTGTTTTAGATTGTTCTGAATTCTTTTAATTTTGGTGTCATGGCCAGGAGGTTCAGGTTGTTTGAGCGAACAAAGATTCTTTCAAAATCATGCAGTTTTTCACCACTCTGACCACTTTTTAGGTGATTTTGGCCATTTTTGGGCTGCCTAAACTGTCAAAAGTGAACCACCCCTGGAATTTTTTAAAAAGTGACCCCCTTGACAAATCCTGGCTACTGGCCTAGGTGTATTTAACTTTCAGGATCAGAGAGAATGAGCCACTTTCATGTAAAGTACTAAGTAATTGACTCCAATAGTAATACTATCTTTATACAAAACTTGCTGCAATTTCAACTGTTGTGATTGTCATTGGAGAGTCATGAAATCTTTTTCTACCAAGTTTTACTTCATATGAATGTCACTTCCAGACTAAGGTTGCAACTTACAATCAGTTATCAACTCATTTTTTAACATTGACCATGATCACTATGATCTCTTGGCTGTTTCCCCCATGATGGTCACTTCTGATGTACAAGTCATATATACACAGCAATTATTTAAAGCAGCAAAGAAACTGTCTATGATATCTATAAGCAACTAAAAGGCATTTGTCACAATTCAACAATTTAATGTTTTGTTGCATTAACAGAACAAACTACTATGTTGCATTTTACTCTATAAGAATTTGTTGCAAAACTGATGAAATTTGAAATTTAAGACTTGATTTAAGGCCCTGTGCAAAGTTTGGATAAAATAAAAGAAGCTTCCAAAAACAGTAAAAATTATTGCTTAATGCATGGTTTAACAAATACAAGATCAATATAGTAATTACTAGAGTATCACTGGATATTTGTTAAACTTTACACACAAAGATAAATATTAAAAATGCAATTGAAACAGAAAACTTGAAAATATTTTCATTTTAACGCATCCAGTCTTTAATTTCAATTAATAAAGTGAAACTGCAACAAAACAAGAACATCCTACAAGCCAAACTAAACAACTAAACAAAACAACTACTAGGTCTAGTAACTATGACTTCAAAAGCTACTGAGTCACTAGTACCACACCAGCTTGTGATTTGGTACCAATAATTGGTACCATACATAAAAACTGACTCAAGTTGGTACTAATTAGATATGCATTCTTTGGTGAAGAGAAATCTGCTTATATACACGACATATATAACATACAATACAAAGATTATAAGTAAGTCTACATAGTTAACTTCAAAATGAAAATACATATACCAAGTTTTTTACACAAAATTTAAATATACAGTAAAACCTGTGTATGTGAGCAGTACAAGAGGGGGAGAAACCCCAGGGTTCAAAGATGACATACGCTTATAATGTAAATCTGTATTGAGATGAAATCGTCGCTGATTTTTAGCGAGTCGATCGTTGATTGGTTTAAAACTAGGTCAATTTGTAAACATTTGCCATTTTGTAAGCAAATATACGTACTTCCAGGAAAGGAGGTGCGCGAAGGAGGAAATCGTATGTCATCAATTGAATCATGGGGTTTTCCCTCCTCTTGAGCAGTACTAAACTGTGGCAAGGGTTTACTTTAACAAAATCTATTTCCTCTTACTCATTTCCATGGCTTTTGAAATCTGAACACTTTTAAATGTGAACACCGAGTTGGTCCTAAAGGTCTTCATGCGAGACAGGTTTTACTGATACATACTTTTATTTATACACAGACATTACTTAAACTGTTCAGATTTCTGTTTTCTATTAATGGTGATTGTCTCAATTAATTGAAAAATAGAAGACTTGGAAGGAAAAAACAGAGAACATTGTGATTTAACTTGTATAATCCAATACGTAGGTACCTTTGGAAAGATTATTTCCCATTACACCCTCCAGATTTCTTCTTAATTTTGACATAAATACACCTTTTATAAGTAATGTCATGTGACAATAAAAGTTGACAATTTGTGATTTTTGACGATAATTATATACTGTCCTAGAAACTGCATCTATATACACAGGCAGGATGTATGAGGGTCACATTTAACCTTATATACATTTATGTACATTATACAATACACATCTACCTAATATATAGGGTAGCCTCTCTGTTAGACATTTGCCTTCAATAGTGGAAGAGATCTTTTTGTTATTTTGCAATTCTTCATATAATTCACTGCCATGTGTTTTTGAGATTCATCACTTACCACGAATATGTGTCTTAGAAAAAAGAATGTGCATCTGATCCAGATTAAGGCTACCCTAACTTTAGCTCCACACTTTACATAATGTCAGTTCCATAAAAAACTTAATACAATTCCATGGTCAGTGTTCAAAGTTGTATGTAGTATTCCCAGAATAAATAGCTTGTACATAGATCTAATATAACTGAACTTATCTTGAATGACTAATATAAAGTCACCTACATACTATTAAATTATAATTTTAGTCAGATAAGTGTAATAAATACAAATAAACATGAATTTTGTTTTTTTCTTTATATCATATAACAGATAAAATTTCCATGAGACATTTTGTAAATTATCATACTCATTTATAGTTAACCATCTTTACATTCAGTCTACTGCACAGCTTCAGGTACTACATGTTTCCAAGACTAAATGTAAGACTACACATAAGGGATTCAACTTAAGTACGAAAATACTAGCCTCAACTCAATTGCACATTTTACATACATGTTACAATTCAATTACAATTCAATTACAATTCAATTCAATTATGTTACTGCAAATAAATAATCTCGCTTGAGTAAGGTGATCTGTTTTGTTTACCATTCATTGGATTTTTAAACTAATTTTGTATATAAGCAGCTTTACTTTAAACGTTTTTCTTTTTTTTGGTTGACACTTAAAACTACAGTATTTTGGCACAAGTTCGGTAAATAATTGCATATAAAGTGTTATACAAATTATCAATACAAATTTAGCACCAATCTGACTTTAATGTATATATTTGGCACAAATTGGGCAAATAGTCAAACAGCGTCATAAAAATATTGGTAAAATCTAGCACATATGTAGGATACTTTTTAAATGTCTAATTTTTAGAAACATCACTTCAATATGTGTGCATCTCTTAAACCCTGACAACAACTGAATGAATCTACAAAAACAGGGACATTTCTAACCTTTTTAATACATTCTACTGGAATAACAACCATAACACTTTAACTCCAACTCCTAATAATACTTACTATGAGAATAATAATTCCTATATAAAGTCTATTTACATATTTGGCACATTCGCTGATAGCTGTCTGGCAATGACCTTATAAGGTCAAAATGCCATATTTGGAGATTTCCGCCATATTTGGCATGTATATTATACAAGTAATTTCATTACAATATTTAACATGCTAATTATATCTACATTCATGCAAATAGTATGACAGTATATACAATGTTATATGCATTGATTTGCATAAATTGATAAAAACTTCACATATATACCAGATTAAAAATCCAGTATTTGGATAATATAATGTAAAAAGTGTCAACTAGTTAAAACCAATGTTTTTATACATAATTTCATACACTGAGTATTATAAGTAATACATTATGTTCTCTCTTAATTTGGCACAACCGAAATAATTCACTAGATATTGTAACATCATTTTTTTCACATATCATCATTAGCTATTTGAACGCCTTCCTTGGAATATTTCCTTTTGGAAACAAATTGGTTTGATTTTCTATGAGTTATGGAATCAAGTGTTAAGTGATTTGACACATGTTATCAAGCATATGTTTGACACTTACATGTTTGTTTGACACTTGCATATGACACTTGCATCATTATGGTAAGAATGTTAAAAGTGAAATAACTGTTGATGGACTTTGTATTATCCACTAACTCAACTGAAGTTGAGGCAAAATCCATGTTTATATTATGCAAAAGTTCATTCAATTTTAATGTCTCAATAACAAGATGTTATTGTTTCTCTAAATACAGAAATACCATCCTTGGAATCATAATCACATGTCTCTCAGGCTTAATTTAACTTAACTTATTCAATTCTTTGTTGGTTTGTTAGACTGGATCCTCATTTTCTGTAATCTCCTGATTGGTCAAGGGGAACCTCAATCATTTAGTTGTTTTGCTGTTTAACCAATCAAGTTCCTGATTAGTCTTTGATTAATAATCCAGTCACCTGATTCGTTTAGCCGAACTGAGACTTAATGTACCTGATTAGCTCATCAACATTTTCCGAAATTTCATTAAAAATCTGTAATTAACATTTATAAAATCAACCAAGTCCAGGAAATCCAGACTAGGTACCTGATTGGCTAATCTCTATTTTGTTTACAATTTAGTATCTTCCACCTCAGCTTGCGCTCGCTCCTGTTCAGTAAATTGTTCTATGGGTACAACCCATCCATTGTCCTCATCCTGCGGCTTGTGATGCCCATTCACTGGAGGTGATTTCTCCATCATACCTGCCTCATCTCTCATGATCTCCTCATCTGAGATAGGGTTCTCTACATCACCATGGCCTTGCTCAAGCTTCATATGCTCCTGCAAATCATAAGTAACCCAAATTAGGGAAATCTGCTTTATGTTTTATTCAAAACCAAATGTGAATCCAGGATTCCAAGTAAGGCAGCAGTACACAGGTTTACATCAATATGACACAGGGGTTCATTTTTTGGACGATTATAACTTACAATTCCAAGAAAACCATCGTCTACTTTTTGACAAACAATGACTTGAGACCAAATCATAAGTCCAATGGTTCCAAAAATAGGCCCTAGAATGGCAAGTAGGAGATCAGAAATTTAAGTTTTTTTAACTGATTTGAATATTTTCTTAAAACTAGAACAGCTCCCGTTTTCTGTGCTATTTGCAGTTTTTTAATCAATCGTGTCAGCCTGGGAAGAGATGTACTGAAGAGGCAACTGGTTTATACTGATCACTCTTTAAACTTCCAAAAAATTAAACTAATATTATAATAAAATAGTCAGCCACATCAGTACATGAATGGCATGTTTACTTTTTTTGATATAGGAAATATAGATTGGCATGTTGTTGCTCACTTGATTGGACAAATGGACTTCAGCTGATAGGTACCTTATAAGAATTTTATCCATATTTTGTACCATCCCTTATACATATATTTATATACTTTTTTTCTGCTTCCAGGACAATGACTATGAGAGTATTATATCTACATGCATGAAAATCTCAGATAAATATAATTCAAAATAGTTACAAACCTTATCATCTGGGGTCCATTTGCCTCTCTTGCCTTTGCATAGGATACAAATAAGTGCTATGATGATCACAATCACACATATACCAGCGAGAACAAACAGAGTGATCCAAAGTCCATAATGAGCATCAAACACATTCTGGCGCTGCTCTGCTATTACGATGGCTCCACCTGGTGGCCCTTGTTTCCACGAGATTACATTGCGTTTCAACTGAAAAGATTGTTGTTCACATTAAAAATAATAAGCAGAACTTTTTTTATTACTCAATCAATGTTGTCTTGAAATACTCATTTGTTCTTCTAAAATTCAATTTATCTTCTGCTACCAAGACAATTCAACTTTAATTTATTATTTGATCACCATTTTTCTGACATTTTCTGATCATGAATATGGATAATATACCAAATCAAAAATTGGACAATTTCCCCAATCTTATTTCCCACAAAGACATAATATTAAATTCCTACTGCATCATCCAGTTGTTTCCTGAAGTTGCCATTTGCTAATGCTGTGTTTATGTGATCCTTATCTACCACATCACTCTCTGAAAAATAATGCCCTGAATATAATATGCAAACCACTCTCTCAGTTGTGCCTCTTGTAGATTATTTTGTAAGTTCTATTTTACTTTAAGGTTGCCATTCATGACATTTAAGTTCTGACAAAAGATTGTTCGTGAATACAGATAAAAATCCAAAGATAGTTATTCTTATGTAAAGATGATTGCGGAAAACCATATGCAAATATCCAAAAATTTCTTCTTAAAGTGATTTAGATATGATCAGGAGAAAGGGACTGTAGATAAGTTCTATAACCACAATCTCTTTTTATTAAGGAAATAAAGAAATCATACGCTGTACCTTCAGATGATCTCTTGTATTTTCCTCCATCTTCTCTTTCTTCATCAGTTGAGTTTAAGATGAAAAAGGCCACTTCAATATCCCCTGTTTCAGTTTCCCTAGGTGTGGGAGCAACATAGATTAGGGCCTCTTCAGTGAGGTTGGTATATGTATTTGGAATTAATGTTACTACTGGTGCTTCATTCAATGTTGTTGCCTCTTCGACAGTGGTTTGAACAGTTTGCACTTTTTCAACTGTTGTTTGAGTTGCTTCAACTGTTGTTTCAGTTGGTTCAACAGTTTCAACTACCTCAGCAGTGGTTTCACCTACTGCAACAGTGGTCCCAACCTCTGTGACGGTGGTTTGAACAGTTTCAGCAGTTGTTTGAGCTGCTTCAATTGTTGTTTGAACTGTTTCAACTGTTGTTTCAGCTACTTCAGTGGTTGTTTCAACTGCTTCAACAGTGGTTTCACCTGCTGCAACAGTGGTGTCATCCTCAGCAACAGTGGTCTGAACTGTTTCAGCAGTTGTTTGAACTATTTCAGCAGTGGTTTGAACTGCTTCAACTGTTGTTTGAACTGCTTCATCAGTTGTTTGAATTGCTTCAACAGTCGCTTCAATTGCTGCAACAGTGGTTACAACTTCTTCAACAGTAGTGGCAGCTTCTGCAGCAGTTGTTTGAGCATTTTCGGCAGTGGTTTCAACAGTTGTTGCAACTGCTTCAATGGTGGTTTCAAGGTCTGTTTGTCTCTTGCGGCGTCGGCGGTTATCAACAAAGTCTTCAGTTGGGAACTGTGAAGGGTCTTCTAAGAACATGTTGAACAGTCGCATAAAGTGATACCTGAAGTTCTCATCAAAATCTTTGATGTCCTGTAATAGAATACATATGCCATAAACTTTAACTTATTAACAAGGCAATAACATGAGAAAGTTTAGCACCTGCAAATAGGTTTCAAAAAGTGTAACAATATATTATAAATGCAAACTGCTGATTCTGATCTTCATTTTTGCAAATATGTTGTTGCTTGTATTAAGACTGTTAAATAAGTGAACCATGCGTTTGTCTTAGCTTTACATTATACTTAAGGTAAGTCAAGTAATTTGTAATCTGGCCAATGTAAAGAAATTGAATGTGTTACATGAGGTGAATAGAAAAGTACATAGTGAACAAATAAAGTACATAAAATCAAATATTGGCCACCAAGCTAATGACAATAAAAAAGAGAAAACATGTGCATCATAAAGAGCATCATGAGAGGAGCTATTCTCTTCATGAGAAAAAGAGTAGATATTCTGTATTCACAAGTAGATATTCTGTATTTACAAGTAGATATTCTGTATTTACAAGTAGATATTCTGTATTTACAAGTAGATATTCTGTATTTACAAGTAGATATTCTGTATTTACAAGTAGATATTCTGTATTTACAAGTAGATATTCTGTATTTACAAGTAGATATTCTGTATTTACAAGTAGATATTCTGTATTTACAATTACTCACAAAGTCTTGTTGTGAGTTATTGAAGTAGACTGTTATTGTATTTTCCACCTCTTCTTCTCTCATATCTTCTCGTAGTCTGTATGGAATACCAAGATACTGAAAGAATAACACATAAATCAGAAACACTGCCAAATATAACATGCACTTCATCTCCAAAGTATTTTGTACAGGGTCCATTTTAACATCAATTTTCATACTGTCTTGATTTATTATTTTTGTTGAAAAGACTACATTGAGGGTTGTCCAAGAAGTTCTGCACTTACTGCAATAACAATTAGTTTACTTACTTAAATCATTCCTGAAACAACCTTCGTAAATTGTACAGAAATTGTACAATGTCACAATGAGTCTTTTCATATATGAAATATGAATATTGATGAATTTTAACCAACCTGTCGACAAGAAATAGAGAAATTAGTAAGAAGATCACACACTTGAAATTCTTTACACACTATTAGTGTAAGAAAATGAATACTCATTCACTTTGTAAGAAAATATTTTAAGCGAAAGAAGGAAATTGAAGTTTAAAAGGCTTGTTTTGTAATTACAGATTACACAGAAGAAAGTTATTAGGTAAATTAAGACTTAAAAAAAGTTAAGAAATCACTGCAGAGAGGAAAATTATTTTGGATGGTCTATACAGTAAAACCTGTCCAAAGTAGACACTAGATGATCACATTCAAAGCATCCAACATTGAGGATTTTCACACTATTTGTACAAACAATAGAAAAGGTTGAAAGAAAAGTGTTGATTTTTTAGGTATTCACTTAATGATGTGTTTATTTATGCAGGGTTTACTGTATACGTTATTTATCAGAGAAAGCATACAATAAAATGATAATAATCATTCATGCATGTTCAGCACTTGCATATGTATATACAATAAATATTAATAACATAAATAGTAAATACTGACAATCATGCAGTGTCATGCTGTGGCCTTCATACAGTATAATAAGTTTGTTTGAAAAATCATCTGGGACATTCTTTGGACAAAACAAGACAAAATAATTGTGAACTTCAATTGTATTTCTAAGTATGCTAAACATCACTTAAAAGAAAAACAAAGTCACGAATCATAAAATCATTTTTTTCATAATATCATCTTATATCAAATATTCAGTCATTACATTCAGCGAATCACAGCTATTGACAACATTAATGAAATAATTCAAGTAACTATCCTTTACAGGATAATAACAATAGCATATAGAATTGTGGGTGTTTTATTTCAGTTATAAAAAATAAAGACTTGTGCATTCATGCTATATCATATGTTATGTAATAATACATTATGTAATATATAATAAGGTGTTTAATTACAGGTGTTTATTATTTCCAGGTGTTCTTACATTCCAACAGGCAGGTGTTTCCATTAAGTACTTGATGCTGGATGGGTGTTTCTTTATTTCTATGATATACCTTATTTTGAACATCATCAACTTCTGGTGTAGTAGCTGATGTTGTACCTGGGGGGCTTTTAGTATGAACAGTAACTCCTGGGGTTTTGGCAGTTTGGGTAATTTTGTGTTGTTTTCCATCAATGGTGGTGAGATCAAAGTCATCTTTGGCAGTAGAAGTAAAAGACTGCGTAAGATCCGATATTGGACTAACTGATGTAAAAGTATCATTTTCTTGTGCCCTCATGGCATCATAAGCCTCTACAGATAAACATCTCAGCTCACTGCTGAGTTCATACAGGCCAATCCCTTTACAGTCTAAGGAAGCCCTTTTCCAAGTCCCTCTAATGTTACAGTAGACTAGCATAGGCCCAACACTTGTACAGTTTACAACTGAAATGTCTTCCTCTGTAGCATTCTCCTTGTTGACAGTGGTCCCTCTCTAAGCAATAAGACGAGGTATAACATAATTTATATTATCCTAGACACCACTTTAAGGCACAAAGGAGAATAAATGATACAGACTAAGTTATGCATATGTACCCCTGGTTAAGTTGTAGGTCACAATAAATAAATAACATCATTCCATATATAATAGTTTCAATAAACAGAATGGTCAACAGATCTACACCCCTTTAACAAAGGAGATGTACTTGTGCATAAAAACAACAACCCTCAAACCTATATTAAAGTGTTAAGAAGACCCTTAAATCCTCAAATTGTTGCAAATCCTTGAGATCAAACAATTATTATATAACTGTGCCCTCCAATCAGCTGTTATAAGCCAGTAATTAAAATAAAAAAATAAACAATGTGATGACGTCAGTCCAAGAATCATTCCCCATGATGGCTTTTCGATGAAAAAAGTACCGATTTTGTCTTGCCGCTGTGTAGTCAGACGATGTTCAATTTTGATGATTTGAGGTTGATTCTAACACTTTAAATAGAGCACCTAGAATGTAACCCTGATATACACCTCTTAAAGACTTTCCTAAAATAACGCTTAAGTACTTACTCATGTAAATTCCAACAACATGCAGCATGGAAATAGAAATGACAGATGAAGTAAATAAATAAAAAAAATGGATGTACTAGTCTATACCAAATGAGATAGGTTTGAGAAAAAAAATCTAAAAAAGTATTCACATAGCATTCTATTAATTATTGAATATCACCTCTGAACAAAGTGTCATGTTGGTGATGAAAGATGCAAAAAGAGCATTAGAACAGGAAAACCAGCAAAGAATAAAGCAAACATGTACCAATTATGCAATGGTAATGGTACACAATTGAAGGAACATTTAGTTAATGCAATCACATCTTAGTAGGGGTCTGTAGATTATTCCTTCATGGCCCAACCCTTTACAGCCTATGGAAGATTGAAATTGCTGGGACCAATTGACAGTCATGTTTAACTACTGAAGACTCAATTCTACTAAATATCAAAGGTGGTATCAGATCCAGTAAGCAAAAATTGTTTGTACTTTAGAATATATTGGGCTCATATCATTCCTTATCATGTCTATTTTATAAAAATCCCAAAGTGTATACATAATGCAATCATTTTTCTTTAAATATGGTTACCACATTTATTTTTTGGGAGAATTTAAACATTTTCCCAAATTTTTGCACTTTGAATCAGAAATAACTACACCATGCAATGCAATTGATAGGGTATTGTGAATCTTTTGGGAGATATTCATTTGAGATCATGAAGAAAATATTGGTAGATCAATTGTACATGTCACTTGCAATTTTGTCACTCACTATAGATCTGATTCCACCACAAAACAGCATAATCAAGATAATTCAAACTTCTGGTCAAATAAGTTCATGCCACAATCACTAATATATTATGCAAAAATGTTCTGCTTTAAAAACAACAAAATCAATTTAAGGCTTTCTCAAGTGTTCATGATAAAAAGAAATAAAGCATTTCTGGTATAAAGAAATATTGCAGATCAACAGAATTAAATCAATACATACTTTTTCATATTATTTGGTGTTATATACTTGATTTATAATTCATATGGTTTATGGAGATTTGGCTTGTGTTTCCAATACTACCGTTAGTGCTTCACATCATACCCGAGCCTTAATTTAGTTACCTACCGAGAATTCTGTAGTTGAAGCTTCCGTTGTAGTTAAAGCTTCAGTTGTAGTCGTAGTGATAGCTGCTGTAGTCTATGAAAAGGGGTAGGGAGACTAATATTAAGTGACAAAGGGATTTCAAACCATTCACCTTACACTTCCCCTCAAAGATTTGGCAACCCTACCCCCAATTAGGAAGAGTGTTAAAGCCAATTAACAGGGCATTAACATACAAAATGTCACCACCTAACCATGTGTTGCCAAACACCAACCATTGAACATAATCCACAAAAAGTAGGAGACTATAACAATATGTCAACACTTTTGGCGATGACATATAAATTTCCAAACACTAAAATTCTGTAACATTAAATGCAGTCTAATAGGGAAGTTAGCATCCTCCGATCACAGGGCTTCAAAATCCAGAATATCTTCTTTCTTTTTACCCCCTGCTTTAACCAAGTTGGACGCGCCCGATTAAACTGAATCACGTGATCTTATTATGCGCCGATGACGTATACATGATTTCTGTCGCAGTGTTGCGACAGCCAATCAAATTGCGAGTTCTTAATCGGGGAAATGCTAACTGCTTATAGCAGGGGGAAGAAGGAGGTACGGATTCTGGACACCTGCTTAGGAGGATGGGAAGTTAGGAGTTGCCAAACTTTTGAAGGGGAGTTTCAATTGTACCTTAAGTTCCTGTGTGTACCCCCACCCTTTCCTATTACCTCTTTGAGAATACAAGCTAGAGAAACTAAGGGTATGTGAGAGGAAACTTCATATCATTCAGGTCCTTTAACTCTCTTCTCCTAACAAGGTTATTAGTATTGAGGGAAGCAAGGGGGGGGGTTGTTACACAAGGACCTGATGATACAATACAGTACTAAATTGAAGAGTGCCACACACAAGTGATCATCTCAATTAAATATACATGGTAGGACAACTTCCATCTTTTTTATCTTTTTTATTTCCAGCTGTCGTTCCCCTGATATGTGGCACTGGAATATTGTGTGAAACATAAAACATTGTGCAGTCAAATTCATGGGAAATTTCTCACCATTTGATTAACATATTGAGTAATTTGAATTTCATCTAATTGGCATCATCAATAAAAATTTTGGAAAAAATGAAAAAGGTCGAAGTTCTTTAGCCCACCCTGTACAAACCTGGTAGAGTAAAACCTGTCTAAAGTGAACAGAAATGTTACTTTCACTGGTTATAGATTCTGGTGGAACTTTATACATGTACATGCATGTTGAAGCGTTCAGATTTGTTGCGTTCATTTTTACTCTTCAATATCAGGAAAAGTAACACCCGTTACCTTTCTTTTCAAAATAGTTGGTGGTAAACATTGATTTTGGATAGCTTTAGTTACCTTCTGATATTGACCAGTGACTATAGAGAGGTGTTCACTTGTATATAGCACTCTTTGTCCTATAGTGTATGCAAAGACTGTGTTTTGGACATTTATACTTAATGGAAACAAGAATCATACTTTAAAATGGGGAGTAGTGTGGATTTGGAAAGAATAAAGTAAAAGCATTTAAAGAAAAACATAATTTCTTATGTTTCCCTTTCTGCTCACTTACATGACTAAATATTCTTAATTAATGTACTTTCAACATTGTCAAGTGGTGATGGCATATCTGTCAAGTTTGATTCTTATTTATTCCACTTTTTCCATTCTATTTCAAAATATGACTAATAAAGCATTTTCTCTTCGGTAGGACTATTACTATCTATAGATAAGGTTCTATACAGGAAGCATATATACTGACATAAAAACTACTTATTTATTTAGTAGGAAAACTATACTATTATCGACATGTGTTGAGGTAGAACAAACTGCACATATTTTAAACTAAAAGCCACAAAGAATTTAATATAGCAGATCTATACGTAAAGAATTGACAGGGGCAAATTAGAGGGGAAATGACAGGGGCAATTATATGGTGTTTAGTTTTCAGGTACGGTGTAAATTTTTATGTAAGCCAGAAGAAGTTTTTTCATTTGTAGTGTGACTTGGTTTTGGATGAGGAACCTCCTTGTCCAGTGATGTGATTGGGCAGTACATTTCTGATTCTTAAAATTGAAACATGGTTGGCCCTGTCATGCCCCCTTTAACTTTATCTATTTGGCAACTTTTCGATGTCTTACCATAGATTGTGTTGTTGTAGGTTCTGTTGTAGTTGCTTCTGAAAATACACAAAATACATTTGTACAAAGGGTGGGCTAAAGTGTCAGATCCGATTTAAAGGAAAATGTTGTTTTAAGTTTGTTTAATTGTTTTGAGATTGAACCGCATTGATTCATTTGAGATTGTGAATTACAGATCTAATTGAAAAGGGATATATTATATTTATGATATACATATCATAAATTATATTTATTTTTGCTACCACTCTTGCAATTGTGAGATGCACTATTGACTGAAATGCTAATACATATACCACAACTGTCCCCTAATCTCAAAGCTTCACCTATCTCACAAATAAAATATTGATTGTTGTACAGAGGCAGATCTTCAGACTGTGTTTAGATTGAGAATTTTGGAACTATGAATTTCTCCATAGCAACACAAGTTTCATCTTGCTTGCTGTTTGCTGTAACACGTCAACCGATATTGTAAACCATGTAATACGTATGTAGAATGCCAGATTAATAGGACAGTATGCAATTTTGTTTTTCAGATATAATATTTTTTTTGTTGTTGCTAGATTCCTAAGACAGTACGCAGTTTTTTTAAATGTAATATTTGTGTTTTTGCACGTAATACTTTTATTACCTCATTCTTTTATGTCAAGAAAGTAAATATAACTGAACTATTTGATAGTTTGAACAACCATAATAAGATATTGGGGTATTTAAACCATCAATATATTGGATCTATTTCAAAATATTTCAAATAGTGAAGTGGGTGTAAATGTGTCCAATTTATAAACACTTTAAAAAGTCAATAAAAAAACTAAGTTAAATGTTTCTTATCTTATTTTGATAGTTTATGACCGTATAAGCAGACATTTACAGTCTATCAAACGCTCTATCAAACAACACTAGCTATTGCAAACTTGACTGTGATAAGTCTTCACTAAGTACATTTCTATACAGGACATTCCAACTAGTAAACAAGACATTAACATGCAAAATGTCACCACCTGACGCCAACTGCCTAACACTAAGAGCCAAAAGTGGTGATGACATAATCACAGTGTGGGATATGAACTAATATATTTGCTTATTTCATGAGTCATACAAATCATTCACTATCAAACAGGAATCAATTTGTTTTTGCGATAAAATATGACTTTATTTTTATCTCAGATTAAGTCAGAATATATACCATTCGTGAGAAAGGGTGGCTCCTGAATGATGCATCCAAAATCAAGTTTAAGATTTTTATCAAATAGGAATGACAATAGTCATTTAACTTATGATTGTTTGTCATTTGTTGAGCATCAGCAATTTATACTTTTTATAAATACGACTGTATCATCTGAAATGTTTAATGCATGCCTCGTTCATTTCAGTTGCCATTTTCAGGGCTTCTTTTGGGAATTCTTTCATTTCAATTTTAGACTTTGGGAGCCCCAATGAGGAACTATTTAATAACAGACCTGTTGTCTTTTTTTCATTTTTATAAGAATGAGAAGACAGAATGCCGAAGAATATGAGTTCAAGGATTACATATGTTGCATTGTTTTTTTCTTTGTATATTCACAATTTTCCAGCATGGAAAGATACAGGTAAATAGATGAAAAGTTTTATGTCAAATTTACTTATAATCAATCAAAAAAATCAAACTGAATTAATATTTATAATATTAACAGCCTTCTTTCCTTAAAAATTAATTCCTGGAGGAAATTAAATTAGCATTCTTTTACAAATTGTACAATCATTATTCATTTTTGTTACACTGCATAATATGGCCTCTAGGTGTCACTGTATATTGTATAAAAATATGAAAAAAATGAATTGAGGAAATTAACAGAGTGAAGCAATCTCTCTTTGATTTCAGAGGAATGTCACCATGACAACTTCTTTTTAGTGAGACAAGGCTGGCGGCCCGGTTCCAATTGCACAAAAATGCAATACATACGAAGGAATTCAAACTTAACAGACTGCTTTAAGTCAGCATGTAAAAACAATAGCAATTTAGTGATACATAAACAATATAAACTAAAACAGGCCTGCACCCTCTATAGATGTGAATCAAATCACGACATTACTGATTGGGAATATGGATGGAGCAACAAATGGGAAAGCACAAAAGCTTATGCGTTGTTGCACCCATCAACACCAAGGTGTCGAAACTCATTCTTCATAAGAAGAACCTGGGACACTGGTAAAAGAGTCTGTGCAAATTGCGACAATATAAAATACATGAATGTGGAGGATCTATATTCATGCATGTCACATGCATGTGATGAGGAAGCTAATGCTTTGAACTTCTGGGACAAAAGAAAGTGTCAAATAATGCGGTGTAGATGGAATTCTACAAGACTGAGTTATAATTTCAACTTCTCGAGAACTGCTGCCAAAGTAACTACATACAGCTTGGCATCCCAGATCACAACAGTAAATACAATGACGACAATTTTATCTCCAAAACCAACAACGCAAACAAAACCACAATTCTTCAGAGTGCTTGCTCTCATTATGACTGGAGTAGCAGGAATGGTCTTGGGGTTAATTACTGTTGCAGTGTTCTATTACATACTAATACATAGGAGGAGACAGGAGCAAATCCCTGGGCAGACATCTAGAGACAGTTTGGATTATTACTCCTATACATACACCACTATAGATGAGTCTACTATGATGCCCTGCGGCCCACCCTCATTAAAATGATCGAAATGCATTCCAATGTATGTAGAATAATCCAGAGGGAAGTCTCTCAAAACAATGAAATCGTAATTCTTAGGGCAGATAATATGGCAGGATGAATAGTAATTTAAAGATTGCATTAAAGACACATCTGACATTATATGATAGCATACATGATTCTTATATCTGCATATATTAATTTTAAAAAATCATTTTTAAGATAACCACAAAAATATTTTTCTATATTTACTTGCCTAAAATGTACATAAATATCTGTATGTCTAACTTATGATGTAAATGCTTTAATTTTAAATGAGATCATTTCTTTAATATTGTGTATTATGTTTTGTTGAGAATAAAAATTGTAAAATTATATCTTCAATATAATTTGTACAATAAGAAATAGGGCATTATAGCAATTCACATACATATACAATGTAATGTGCTTTGCAATACCAGGTGATGTGTTACAACCAGGTGAAACTTGTGTTGCTATGTAGAAATTCAAAGTTACTATAGCTACCTACCTGTGGTTGGTGGTTGAGTTGTGGGTGCTTCTGTAGTGGTTGGTGGAGGGTTGCCAAGTGCTTCCCATGGTAAAGTTTCATTCTCCACTAAAAGAAAAATTTACATTTCTTATTCAATCCATAAAGTAAATACCTGCCCACCCCCCTAAACTTTTTTTAAAAAACATGTGTTATCGTGTAAATAAAAAATTGTCTCAAAAAGAAGCCTTTCTTCATGAAGTCATTCATATTTTAATTGTGGAAAAAAACTCCGATTGCCCCAAATTGCACTCTATTTTCAAAAATTTTCGGGTGCACCCTCTATAGTACAAGCTTCACATTCATTCTCAAACATTTTTTGGGATATATCAGTGTCCCCTCTTGCACAAATTCCTGGATCTGCGTGTGACTATTATAACCCAAGCATTCTGTATGTAGTCATTTCAGTGCATATTCAAAGTTGTAGAGGCACACATAATATTGGACATTGAATTCAAAGGTTGCCCTGGGCATTTTGGATCATACAATCTGCTGTTATTCCGATTGTAACATATCTTGCATATAAAAACAGACTGTTACCACAAAGTACTGTGATATGGTAAAAAAATAACACTGAATGAATTATTAGTTAGTATAGTCTGAATTCAATTTTCAAGCATATCCTTCTCCAGTATGTACATACATTGAAGACAGAATGCAGTGGGGCATGTAAAATCCTCTGTATTCTTCAATTCATATGCATAAAAATCTCCACAATTCTTGATCCTAATAGGGGTCTTTGACACCCCACAGCATCTCACTACTCCAACGAATACATCAATTGTACAAGTATGAGCTTCAATTGTGACTCCCGCTTCAGGCATATCGACTCCTCCAAGATCAACAACCATAGGACGTCCTGTGCCACAGTATCCTTGCTGAAAATATAAATAATTCAGACAACTTGTTCATTTTTTCATAGAACTCTCTAGAATAAATTTCTTTACCCAGTATATAGTCATTACAGGGTCCAAACTGGGATTAACATTCTAAATTCATCCCACGTCTGAAGAAGCTTCCAACAATGATGATCCTATAGATGGATGTCATATGGACTTTAAGACTTGACTTTGTTCCACATCATTTGAGACTGACAAATACTTGAATGAGTAATACAATATTCACATAATACCCTGTCAAGAGTATTGGAAATCTTTTTTTTTCAACATATATTGATGCAATGACTTATGAGTGAAATGCCAAAAAGAGTGCTGACTTCTTGTTGGCTTTCTCTCTTTTTACTTCAAAACATAACATTATGATCGATATTTGACTGAATCGTTTGTCATCTTGCACTTGCAATGTAGGCTAATACTTATGCACAACCTGGGATGCACAATTCAAAGTTTTGTATGAGACCCCCCTCATACAGGAAGGGGATTTTTAAATAAATATTTAAAAACAATAATACAGATGCCAGTAGGTAGTTGCATGTTTCACCACCAAGTGGCTACATGTAATTCGGGTCAAATAGGATGGCAGATATGGTAGAAAGTTCCATTACTTTGAATATTCATCAGTTTAAGTGGATCAATTTTCATATAACCCTTAAAGTATACAGGGTGAACCAAAAAATGATACCCACAGATCTATGCCAGTCATACAGTTTGGGTTTTAAGTCATATTTGAGACAATTGAACCTTGTTCGAAGTTTTATTAAGTTTCATGAGTCTAGGCCTCTAGGCCAAATCGTCATAATTTTATGGCCATTTTACAAAACATGCCCCAAAAGCCAAAACATACCAAAATCACCTCATATGAACTGCCAGAATTTTATCATTGGGGCTACTTCCTGAAATATTAACATACCTAGAATCACCAGGGGGTTGAAACAAGAGATTATAAGGAAAATAAATAGTACCGTGGGTACTGGGCTCACATGGTGTTGCTCAAAAGTGAATGATGGCTAAAATGGCAGAAAACGGATATAATTTTTTGCCGATCTTTTGTTACAAAATTATTTCATACAACTACTCTTTACATGACTTTTTACAATGCAGAACACCTGAAATTATTTGTAAAGCTAGGAAATGGGCCAAAAGTGAATTTTGCAAGACAAAAATGGTGACCATTTTGAAAATGGGCGAGCTTTTGAACCAGGAGTCATAGAGGAGTTTTCTGTATTGATGTTGAACAAAAATAACTTAAAACGGAAATCCTATCGACACAGGTTTTAAAGCAAATGGTCCAAAATTAAATTTCGTGAGACAAAAATGGTGGCCATTTTGAAAATAGGCGAGCTTTTGAACCAGGAGTCATAGGGGTTTTTTCTATGACAGAGTTTTAAAACAGGCCAATTGTTGACAGACAGACGGACAGACAGACAGACAGATAGACAGACGGACAGACAGATGGACAAGTGAGTGATTGCAATAGCTCACCATGTGAGCTAATGAGAGCCATTTCACAAGATATCTGTCAGTTTGTAGTCAGAAAACATCACGCTGTATGTTCAAGTTTGCCTCTAAAGACAAGACCAGGATTTTGAGCATGTTTTGTGAAATGGTCATATAATCTTGAATTTTTGAACAAGGTTCAACTGTGCCAAATATGACTTAAAACTCATGCCGGATGACTGAGTTATTAAGATTTGCTTGGGTTACCTTTTTTTGGCTCACCCTATATGTCTGATAATTAAACAAATGAAAATATGTCCAGTAAAAGAAAATATTATCTGTCCAATACAAGAAAAGATATTTCACTATATGTGATCCGATAAGATATATAGGGTCTATTAGGGGAATCTACCCGACCTATAAGTCACCTTTTCAAAAAAGTCAAAATTCTCATTATTGGATATAAGTATTTCAAAAGTCCTTATTCCTAGGATGAAATACTCTGTCAAAATCCCATGACCTGGGACAATACTATGTATCAAACCCATCCAATTGATGCATTAAAAATACAATGTACTGTACACATACCTTTATACAAGAGGTTGGAATAATTGCATCTTCTTCATTATGTCTGAACCTCCACCAGCCTGACGGTATATATTGGTCACAATTTCCAGGAGGTTTGAAATCCCACCTATTGCTATAGTGACCCTCAGAATCATAGATGGAAGTATTCGCACACGGATCTGTCAATTAAGGTAAAAAAAAGTCATTAATATTGAAAAATAATGATGACAAATATGGCATGCCTATGTTCCTTGTGACATGGTTTGATGCTATCTAGAGGTGATTTGTCCACTTATCATTCACAGTACCTCTAAATATAGCATCTGAATGCAACATTTACTTTACTGTTTCTAACTTTGGAATCAAATTGCATTTTCATGTTTACATAGTTACCATAATCATATTAAAGTCATACTGTGAAAATCACAAAGGGCAACATATTACAAAATCTAAAAAATCATTGAACCTCATCCACAAGAGGATTAAGGTCAAATGACAATAGTCCATTTAAATTTGATAATGACATGTGGTTGCAGCATGGATGTTCATTTACCCCTGGGTTACTAGTATATCATACAATATGCATAATACAATTGAAGAGTTCTCTGCAATTATATAATGTCATCATAGAATAAAGGGAATGAAACAAATATGTATATCAAAATGAAACAGAAATGAAGGGAGATTTCATGAGGAAGATAAAGAATACTGAGATCAAACAAGAAGGGAATATCAATTATTTGGGCAATAACAACAATTTAGGACTAGAAGGATCATTCACTTGAAAGTTTTTTATATTAAAACATCACATTCTGCCATCAAACTTTATCTTAAAGAAGACACAACAGGATATTTATATTCCATATTTTCAAAAATGTAAGGTCCCATGCACCATTAGTTTTTATCCTATATATCTCAAACTACAAGCATGCCGAAAGGAAAATATACCAGGGTGCTCACTAGCCCTTTAGCCCATTAATATTTGCTACCATCTCTTTAGCCTCACTCTTGATCATCAAAAAATACTAATAAAAATGTTTATTTAGGCAAACAATTTCAAGAGATGTCCTTGCAAATCATAAATGCAGAAAGCTGTATGCAATATTCAAACCTTTCCTTCCAAATGTCTAACCTTTGTCTACCAAAAACATATTGAGCACCCTGAATATTGAGGAAGGGATCGTACCAAAACAACAATGCATACCACAATGCATATGACCCCTCTTGATCTGATGTCACTGATAGAAAGCCAATGCTATCAATCAGATATTAAATGATATTAACTTCATTCACTGCTCTTTGAATTTACATCGTATTACCATTTGTTTAAGAGACTTGACATGCATTTGTGGATGTTGGCTTTTTTCACGCAAGCCCATTTTGTCAAATATTAGCCATTCAATGTTTTGAATTGACATGTATGAAGCATAGCACACATATAATGCATTTGGCTTTTGTGCATTCTCTATGGTGACAATATAAAATTTTCAAAATTATTTTCTGGTAATTAAAAGTCAGAGAATTTCATGTAGAGCCTAAAACAATGAGGACTTACAAAGGGCAAGATTTGAAAATCAAATCACAACCCTATATAAATTCTAGGAACCACAGTCAACCGATATTAAAGTGATATATGTATATACTGGGGTATACCAAGGGGTATAATGGAGTATTGAAGCTTCAATTTTTGAGATGATATGATAAGTATGATTCAACTCTAAATGTTTATCATTTTTCTAAAATGAGTAGAATTATTTGGAGATAGTGAGACCAAAATTCATGAAGACCCAAATAGAGAATTTCTTTCATGTTATGTTTAATTAAAAGCATGAGATAGTTATGCCTGAGTTGAATAAAGCCACATAGTTTTTTTCCAGACAGTCAATCACATTGCTTATAATTCAGCCTTATGAACAGACATCATCATCGCATAGCCCAAGCGTTAACATGATGTACCGTAACAGAGTCAGCTGCATGCATTGGGTAGTTCCAGAGGTAGCAAAGCTGTAGCATGCAACATACCCACTTCTGTTGGGATACCACCAGCACTTCCTCCAACTTCTGTGGTTATTGTTTCTGCAGTACTTGTTTCTATGAGAGTTGTTTCTGCAGGAGTTGTTTCTTTGAGAGTTGTTTCAGCAGGAGTCGTTTCCAAGAGAGTTGTTTCTGCAGGAGTTGTTTCTTTGAGAGTTGTTTCTGCGGGAGTTGTTTCTGCAGGAGTTGTTTCCAAGAGAGTTGTTTCTGCAGGAGTTGTTTCCAAGAGAGTTGTTTCTGCAGGAGTCGTTTCCAAGAGAGTTGTTTCTGCGGGAGTTGTTTCCAAGAGAGTTGTTTCTGCAGGAGTTGTTTCAGCAGTAGTTTCTGCAGGAACGAGAATGCCAGGATCACCTGTTGTTTCTGCGTGAGTCGTTTCTGCGGGTGTTGTTTCTATGACAGTCGTTTCTGCAGGAGTTGTTTCCATGAGAGTTGTTTCTGCAGGAGTTGTTTCCAAGAGAGTTGTTTCTGCAGGAGTTGTTTCAGCAGTAGTTTCTGCAGGAATAATAATGCCAGCATCACCTGTTGTTTCTGCCTGAGTCGTTTCTGCAGGTGTTGTCTCTATGAGAGTTGTTTCTGCAGGAGTTGTTTCCAAGAGAGTTGTTTCTGCAGGAGTTGTTTTAGCAGTAGTTTCTGCAGGAATGATAATGCCAGCATCACCTGTTGTTTCTGCCTGAGTCGTTTCTGCAGGTGTTGTCTCTATGAGAGTTGTTTCTGCAGCTGTAGTTTCTGCAGCTGTAGTTTCTGCAGTGGCTGCTGTTCTTTCATTAATTATTCCTAGGCCTCCTTCCTCTGTTGTTGCTAAGGTGGTGGCCCCAGTTACTAATGTAGTGACAGCTGTTAAATTAATGTACTACTAAAGTTATACAAATACCCACACCCTATTAACCTAGGTAGCAACCCAATTCAATACTTTTAAATCAGCAGTTAAGATGTGTTACTATATACTCAACATTTAGTTTCATGGACCATATAGTGATTTCAAGAAACCCATGTGTCTAATGCCTCAGTCACATTTGTTCTAAGGTGACTGAACAGCAACCACAGTACCTTGAAATTGAGCAATACCTTTGACAATCATTCATCAATGGTCAGTTACTATAGCAAATGTGACTGAAAGGTTTTATCCAAATATGGTTCCTTAATTGAGATACATGTAAAAGGAGATTGTATTGGGTTACTACTCACATTAATAAAATAAATGTGATAATGCAGGGCCTATCTTAAAAGCTCAAGTTGCGGTAGAGTTTTCTCAATTCATTTCTAATACATTGCCAATACAAGGAATTCATTGAAAAATTCCATCAAAATCAAGAAAAAGAAGTTTAGAATCAAGAATTTATAAGCTGTTATGAGAACTTTTTATAAGCCCCTCATACATGCAAAAACATTCACACACATTATAAAGTGAAGAGATCAGTAGAAAAATGTGAAGGGGAACCAATCGTGTTTTCATTATCAGAAATAAGAAAAGTCAAAATAGTGTCATGGATAAACATATCTATTGAAAAATACATGCAATTATAAACTAATAAGATGGCATTATATTAATGTTAACATGGTAGTCAAAAGATAAAAATAACATAATACATTTTAGTTGGTAAAACTAGAGTTCCTTAGTCGCTGACACCATTAATAAACAGTATGGGTATGGATGAAGCTTTGTTTAATTAAACAGATTCCAAAATAACTATTTCCACTTTTATCTTACCAACATTATCAGAAGCTGTTGTAAGTTCCTCAGTGACTCCAGTATTGGGGGCTTCTGTCATTGCTGCTTCTGTTTTTGCTCCCTCTGTTGTTCCTGCCTCTGTTGTAGCTGCCTCCGTTATAGCTGCCTCTGTCGAGTCTGCCTCCGTTGTAGCTGCCTCTGTCGAGTCTGCCTCTGTTGTAGCTGCCTCTGTCGAGTCTGCCTCCGTTGTAGCTGCCTCTGTCGAGTCGGCCTCCGTTGTAGCTGCCTCTGTCGAGTCGGCCTCTGTTGTAGCTGCCTCTGTCTCTAGTATTGCTGCTTCTGTTGTCTGGGTGTTTGTTGTTGCTGCCTCTGTGGTGTCTGCCTCTGTAACAACCACATCTGTTATGACCTCTGGATGAGTTTCAGTAGCTAATGTTGATGTGGCAGCTCCTTTAAGGGAAAATAAAAGGAAACATTATAATATGTAATACATTTGGGGTTAACCTAAATCATAACATAATACAATATAAGCTCTTTGGGAGAAAGTAATTTTCCTTTCACTTTCATGTATCAAAAAATAAAGGAAAATAAAGGTAGTGTTTCCCTACCAGTCTCACTTGCACTTTCAGCGACAATAGTCTCTTCATCAACAGGAACAGGTTCAGCTGTTGTTCCTTCACCAGTACCAATTGCACTTTCAGGAACAATAATTTCTTCATCAACAGGAACAGGTTCAGTTGTTGTTCCTTCACCGGTTCCAGTTGCACTTTCAGGAACGATAACTTCTTCATCAACAGGAACAGGATCGGCTGTTGTTCCTTCACCAGTACCAGTTGCACTTTCAGGAACAATAACTTCTTCATCAACAGGAACAGGTTCAGATGTTGTTCCTTCACCAGTGCCAGTTGCACTTTCAGGAACAATAATTTCTTCATCAACAGGAACAGGTTCAGCTGTTGTTCCTTCACCAGTACCAGTTGCACTTTCAGGAACAATAATTTCTTCATCAACAGGAACAGGTTCAGCTGTTGTTCCTTCACCAGTACCAGTTGCACTTTCAGGAACAATAGCTTCTTCATCAACAGGAACACGTTCGGTTGTTATTTCTTCAACAGCACTATCTGGTCCACCCCCGACTGGATCTGCAGTTGTGCCAGCTGCAAATGAATCACTCTCCACTTATTCAGCATGTATGTATTAACCCCTCAGGTTTAATTTTTCAAAGGGATAGGCTCCAGTCTAAATTTCACAAAAATTATAAGATTTTGAGTGGGATTGTATTAATGTTGTCAAATATTTAAATATACTAAATGTTTTGGTGTCTTTAACTGGTTTTAGACAGAAACATCTTTGACTATTAGCATTTTTGTTTTACTGACTATAGTTATTAATTCCTATAGTCAGAAAAAAATTGATTACTAATAGAACACACATTTTTCATTAAAACAATGTGCTTTCTCCAGGTAGTTCGAAGGATAATAGAATGCCTATTTAGCTCTATAAAAACATAGATTTTATTAGAATCCCATCTATATCTTTTTCAGTACATTGTCAAAGATCTTTGAAAATTGGAAAAGGGAATGTGATAAAGTTGACAACATTGTTTACCAATCATATCAATTAGCCAGAGGAAAACTCATACAATAAATACATTGTTTTCATGATTCATCCCACTTTTTTCCACCAAAAGTCTTCAAAAGTACACCCAATTCCCTTCTATTCTTCTAAATGTTTTCCTCTCAATGAACTTCAGGTCCTTTGCATAGTTATGAAGTATATAGAGGCATCCTCTACATCCCTCTGAACATTGTTCAGGGATAATTATGTGAGACATTAAAATATATTATATACATACAAAATGTTCGAAAAGTAATTTTTAAAAAAGATTTCTTGCCAAACTGCATGCATAACACACCTTGCACATGCCCTCCAACTACATTCTAATGCATGATTCCAATACATAATTATGTTCTCCAGTAATTGGTTTCAATTTCTTAAATTGTAACAATGCTCATGCTAAACCATGTGTAAAATGTGCTTTCATAACTAAAATATTATAGCCTGCTGAATGAAGTAGTTGTTTTTATGTTAAACTAACGAATTGATTTAGGTTTGCAATATTTCGATTTATTCTTTAAACCTTTTTTAAGCAACTGAAAATTGTTCGTATAATTATAAGAACAATATTCAGTGGCTTGAAAAGGATTTAAAGAATAAATTGAAATATTGCAAAACTAAATCAATCTGCTTAATGAAGTTGACTGAAATGTTAATAGCATGCTTGTATTGTTTAACATAATATATTGAGGCCTCAGTATAATAAAACTACAAAAAGTAAAGGTATATTATTACAAGTCAATAAAGGTTACATAAATACATGGTTTTACACCAGTATTTTTCTCTATAAGAAAATACTGCACTGTCTATGCTAATAAGCAGTGATCTCCCCAGCATTAAAGCAAGTAGGCACAACCAACTGAGATTTTAAAAACAGGCTCAACCCACCTGAAAATTTATTTCCACCCACTTGAAAATGTGAAAAATCATGAAAAATGGGCATATTTTGACCAGTTTCAGTATGAATTGCGAAAATGAGAATTTTGCACCCATTTGAGAAAAAATCCTGTGGAGAACACTGATACGGATTGTCTACATTATTTCTACAAAGGAAGGACTCATACATACAAATTAAAGGTCTATAATTTCTAAAAAGGAAGGGAAGCCTATATAAACATGTAAATATCAAAGGTACTATTATTCCATTTAAAGAGTTAGTATTAAAAGGAGTAAATTAATTCTGCAAAACTGGGGAAGGGTATTTACGGACATGAAACAGGAACATGCATTTTAAAGGATTCAATCATAACTAGATCAGAAAACTCTCAAAGTTGTAATATCATTAATACAAGGTGACACAAAAATACAGCTTTTTAGTTTCTCAATGAGGATGGAATCTTCTTGAATTTTCATGAATCTTCTTGAACTTTTATGTGTATGTAGGTAGATCAATAGATTGAGCAATGGTATACATTATTACATATCCAGTCTTGATTGTTATTTAGAGAAAAAAAATTCTGTATTTCTGTTTTGTTATTATTTGACTCATTTTGATTGCTTTCATCCATATTACAGATGATATCTACAGTCTAAGCACTTTTTGAATTTTGTCAATATTGATAAAATAACTCTCTTAGATTTCTGAATTGGCATATTTTGAATAATTTGGCAAGAGCATACCAAGAAGTGAGTAAAGAATTTTCTAAACCCCCAAAGTAATTGATGATTAAGAATACCATAGGTTCATTCACTGAACACTTTAAACAAATTCATGAGGAATTCCTGACATTTTTTGACAAAATCTGAAGGTTGCATTTATGTGTTACCCTGTATCTGAGTAAGTATTTGATTTCATTTGGTGAGAGGTTTGGTGAAGGATAGATTGTAGGTAAGGGATGGTCAGAGCTTGGAATTCTTGTTGGCTCTCAAAATGTCAATGTAGTCACACTTATTTAAAACAATTTCATTCTAAAATTTGAATGAAGTCTTTAATTTTCTAGCATTTCTATATAACATGGAGTGTGTACTTCATGTCTAGTTACTTTATTCCTTGCTAATTCCTCTAACTGACACTCTATTTTCAATTTCTAAACATGACTATTATAACATTTTGTTCACTCTTTACTTACTCATAAGTGTTTCCCACAAATTTATTTTCCCTTGTACTCCTACAATGTGGCACAAAGATAATAAATCATCTTGTTCATTACTAAGGTAACTTGTCTTAAATACACAACATGACACACCTCCACCAAAATATTAATTCCATTTTTTTATTCTATGCAAGAAGGGGTGGGGATTTTGACATTTGAGTCAATTTCCCCATCCTGGTAACAATAAAAATAACTGGTTGAAATTCCTATTGCAGCAATATGCATTTAAAAAATCTCTAGGACATTACGGAATATCAAATTCCAAACCCTCCGCACCCGGAGGGATCTCACAAAGTCACCTTCGATTGGTGCATAAGTGTGTGATGTTTGTAGATGTGTATTTTATGTGTAATTTAAGGCAAGAGTACCTAGCACCTAATAATTATTTTACCTACATTACTCAACAATGGAAAAATAACATAAGGCGATCATGAAGAAAGAAAATATGAGAAAACTATTTTATAATATTCTGGGCATTTGGTTTAATTAATGTTCTATGTTTAACTATGAAGAGCATTATACAAATCAATGCCCCATGAATAAGGTAAAATAATATTCTATTTTTTCTATTGTAAATCTGAATGCAATATGGGAAAAGTGCACCAATTTGATTGTGACATTTATTTTAATCATGTGATAATAATTTCACAATCAAACTTAGATCATACTGCATTCTGATTTGCAATGAAATTCCCAGCAAAATAAATTATTAGAGGCCCTTTTCACAAAGCATCATAATTTCACTATAGGCAAGTGTATATAGCGTTTCCTTACGTATGGTTTTCACGCTCAGTCGAACATAGTAATGCAGGTAAATAACCCCAGAGGGACCAAACGACTGTATTTAGACTTTGAAGCAAGGAAAAACAGGGGTTTTCCACTTATTTAAGAAAAGACGAATCATCAAAATTGTATAACGGAATTGTGACATATTTGCTACATGTATGTGTTTGGATAGCGATTGTTTTGTTATAGCTTTAGCTCGCCTTTGTGAATACCACAAAATGTCATTTGCTTTTGCTTTATATACCACCTAGCTACCTCTAAAAATTACGATGCTTGGTCAATATGGCCTCTCTTCTACAATAGATATTAGTATTATCAATTCAATGCCATACTGTTTGGCTTTAACAAACACTTATATTAAACATGTATATATATATAAACTTTGAGTGGGGTGTTCAGTAAATAAGGTGACTTTTCACTTATTACAATTCAAAAATATATCACATCTCAGGTGTTTTTATATGATATTTCAATGCAAATTCAAGCGACTTCATCAGTTGAAAGAATAAAAGCAGTCACATTATTTCTGAAATATTGCTCAATCTCATTATCATTGGGAGTATCATTTACGTTTTGAGCTTGAGCAGTTTATGGTTTGCCCTGGGCACAGATACATGTACTACCCATGAATCTTAAGAACAAAATCAACTCAGCTACTCTTAAATCTAAATATTAAAGTGAATTAACTAGTTTGAGACATGTAAATTCATAACAAAGAAGCAGTAATGGTTTGCCCTGGGCACAGACACTACCCACGAATCTAAAGAACAGGCACATGGATATCAACTCAGCTAATCTAAAATCTAAATATTAAAATGAATAAACAGGGTTTAAGACATGTAAATTCATAACAAAGAAGCAGTAAAAGTAACTATAAAAATATTAATATATAATAAACTGGGTGCTTTAAAAATTCTTAGAGTATCATGCATAAAACAATGATGTCAGTGAATGTGTAATAACAACAATTAAGTCATATTAAAAATGACTTTTGTGTAGGTGCTTAAAATCATATTTATAACATATGATCTCATATATGTATGTAGTGATAAAAGAGACAGAGATGTGTGTATGGCTGTAATGGTATTATTTACAGTGTTTGTGTTTGTGTGTAAATTATATTAAAAGATAAAGCATTAAAGGTGTGAAGCTTTTTAAAATTAAAACAAACTAAACCTTTTTGGGTTATAGGTGATTGCCTTGGAGTTGCAACATCAATTTTAGTAAGGGATTTCTCTAAATGGTAGAATGTGGATTGATAGGGAGTTGTAGTTGAGGGTTCAGCTGGATTGATAGATGTGGAGATTGGTTCAGAAGTCAGGTCAATTGGTTTAAAAGTTTGTTCATCTATTTCAGAAGTTAGTTCTGTAGGTTCAGCTGGGTCAGTTAGTTCAATTGGTTCAGCAGCTGGGTCAGTTGGACCAGCAGTTTGGTCAGTTGAATCAATTGGTTTAGCAGTTTGGCCAGTCTCTTCAGTAGTTGGGTCAGCTGGATCAGCAGTTGGATCACTTAGTTTTGAAGTTGGATCAGTTGGTTCAGAAGTTTGGTCAGTTGGATCACCAGTTGATACAGTTGATTTTGAAGTTAGGTCACTTGGTTCAGAAGTTAAGTCAGCTGGACCAGCAGTTGGGTCAATTAGACCAGCAGTTGGATCAATTGGTTTAGCACTTGTGTAAGTTGGTTCAACAGTTAGACCAGCAGTTGGATCAGTGAGATCAACTGGCTCAGCAGTTTGGTCAGTTAGACCAGCAATTGGATCATTTGGTTCAGCAGTTGGGTCAGCAGTAGGGTCCATCAGTTCACCAGTTTGGTCAGTTGGATCAACTGGTTCAGTAGTTGGGTCAGTTAGACCAGCAGTTGGGCTGGTTGAATCAGCAGTTGAATCAATTGGTTTAGCAGTTTGGTCGGTTGATTTAGCAGTTTTTTCAGCTGGTTCAGAAGTTTGGTCAGTTGATTTAACAGTTTTTTCAGTTGGTTCAACAGTTGGGTCAGTTGATTCAGAAGTTGTGTCAGTCGGATCAGTAGTTCGATCAGTTGGTTCAGCACTTATGTCACTTGATTTAGCAGTTGGGTCAGTTGGTTCAACAGTTTTGTCGGTTGGTTTAGTAGTTTGTCCAGTTTGTTCAGCAGCTTGGTCGGTGAGTTTAGCAGTTGGGTCAGTTGGTTCAACAGTTTTGTCAGTTGGTTTAGTAGTTTGTCCAGTTTGTTCAGCAGCTTGGTCGGTGAGTTTAGCAGTTGGGTCAGTTGGTTCAACAGTTTTGTCAGTTGGTTTAGTAGTTGTTTGTCCAGTTTGTTCAGCAGCTTGGTCAATGAGTTCAACAGTTTGGTCAAGTGCCTCAGCAGTTGGGTCAACTGGTTCAAGAGTTAGATCAGCAGTTGGATCAATTGGTTTAGCAGTTTGGTCGGTTGATTTAGCAGTTTTGTCAGTTGGTTCAACAGTTGGGTCAGTTGATTCAGAAGTTGTGTCAGTCGGATCAGTAGTTCGATCACCTGGTTCAGCAGTTAGGTCAGTAGATTTAGCAGTTGGGTCAGTAGGTTCAGCAAATTTGTCAGTTGGTTTAACAGTTTGGTCAGTTAGTTCAGCAGCTTGGTCAGTGGGTTTAACCGTTGGGTCAATTGGTTCACCAGTTGGGTCAGTTAGATCAACTGGGTCAGCAGTTGGGTCAGTTGGATCAGCAGTTGGGTCGGTGGGAACAGCAGTTGGATGAATTAGTTCAGGAGTTGGGTCAATTGATTTAATAGTTGAGTCAGTTGGTTCAGCAGTTTGGTCAATTGGTTCAACAGTTGGGTCAGTTGATTTAGCCATTGGGCCACTTGGTTCAGCACTTATGTCACTTGATTTAGCAGTTGGGTCAATTGGTTCAACAGTTTTGTCGGTTGGTTTAGTAATTTGTCCAGTTTGTTCAGCAGCTTGGTCAGTGAGTTTAGCAGTTGGGTCAGTTGATTTAACAGTTTTTTCAGTTGGTTCAACAGTTGGGTCAGTTGATTCAGAAGTTGTGTCAGTCGGATCAGTAGTTCGATCAGTTGGTTCAGCACTTATGTCACTTGATTTAGCAGTTGGGCCAGTTGGTTCAACAGTTTTGTCAGTTGGTTTAGTAGTTTGTCCAGTTTGTTCAGCAGCTTGGTCAGTGAGTTCAACAGTTTGTTCAAGTGCCTCAGCAGTTGGGTCAACTGGTTCAAGAGTTAGATCAGATGGATCAGCAGTTGGATCGATTGGTTCAACGCTTGTATCAGCAGTTAGGTCAGTTGGTTCAGCAGTTGAGTCGACTGGTTTAACAGTTGGGTCAGTAGGATCAACAGTTGGATGAGTTGACTTACTAATTGGATCACCTGGTTCAGCATTTTGGTCAGAAGGTTCAGCAGTTGGTTCAGAAATTTTGAGAGTTTGTTCAACAGTTGGATCAATCAGTTCTACAATTGGGTCAGTTGGTTCAGCAGTTGGATCAATTGGATTTGAAGTTGCATCAATTGGTTCAAGAGTTGGATCAGCAGTTGGATCGATTGGTTCAGCATTTGGATCACCAGTTGGGTCAGTTGGATCATTTGGGTCAGTAGTTAGGTCAGTTGGTTCGACTGGATCAGCAGTTAGGTCAGTCAGATCAGTAGTTGGATCAATCGACTCAGCAGTTAGATCAGTTGAGTCAGCAGTTGGATCAGCTGAATCAATTGGTTCAGCAGTTGGGTCAACTGGATCAGCAGTTGATTTAACTCGATCAGGAGTTAGGTCAGTTGGATCAGGAGTTGATTTAACTCGATCAGGAGTTAGGTCAGTTGGATCAGGAGTTGATTTAACTCGATCAGGAGTTAGGTCAGTTGGATCAGGAGTTGATTTAACTCGATCAGGAGTTAGGTCAGTTGGATCAGGAGTTGATTTAACTTGATCAGGAGTTGGTACAGTTGGTTTTGAAGTTGGGTCTGTTGGTTTAGAAGTTATATCGGTCGTTTCTAAAGTTGGTGCAATAGTTTGGTCAATAAGTTTAGAAGCTAGGTCACTTGGTTCAGAAGTTGGGTCAATGTTTGTTAGAGTTGGGTGAATAGATTCAGTAGTCAAATCAATTACTTCAGCATGGGGGTCAGGTTTAACACTTGTAATGCTAAGATCATGTTTGGTTGGAGCAAAACAGGGGTTGGTATTGATTTCAATTGTGTCTGCACCGATGGGGGCTGGTTCAGCTATGCCTGTATCAGGCTCATCTTTAGAGTCAATGGCTTCAGCATCACTAGGGGTAGGCTCGGGGATTCCTCCACATGCATTGCCAGCTACAACAAGAACTACTACTATAACACTACAACAGCAAAACAAAGTAAACAACATCTAAAATCCTATGGTAAAGAAGCAGGCAACAGAATTTAGTAACTTTTAATTGATGTTGCATTTAAAATGCATTAGAATACAAAAACACGCCAAAGGTCTGCATGTCATGATTGTTCATTTCTGTTGGCCTCATCAAAATAGATTGCTACATGATGCATAAAACTGAAGTGATATAAATAAAAACCTATTAACTAGAAACAATATATAAAAAGCAAATAAAGTACAATAATAGAAAAAACAATTAGTATTTTGATTAGGAAATTAATGGATTAAGTATCAAAATTAAAATAATGATAAAATAAAATATTTATAAAATTGATATAGTAAAATTAAAAATTAAAATATAAGCAAATTAGGAATGTAAAGCAATTCAAATTGAGCCTATTAATGTTAACACATTTGAAAACTGGGTTTGAAGCAAACTTTGGGTGGAAACAACATGATTAAATATGTGGGATCAAATTCAGGATATACCCTTTTTCAGAGCAAGTAAGATGTGCCTGGAATCACACCAACTTATGACATATCTTACTTGAAAAATCACCCTTAGAACGGGTCTTACTTCTGACTTCTGAATTTTTGAGGGTTGGGAATGATGAAAAATGCAAGTGAAACAAAAAATCATTACATGACTTAGAAACAGATGTACATCATGAAAGAGGGTATAACAAGGTTATCAATTAAACAATAACAAGAAATAACAAGAAATATGTGATCAATTAACAAAAAAGACATCCAAGCACAAAATACTTAACATCCGAACTAAACAATCAATTTCATGATTCATGATTAAAATATTTAGTTAAAAGGTTTTAAAACAGTAAAACATTCAGGTATTAAATTATTTTGTTATATCCTTCATTGCTAAGTAGATAAACAAAAACTGAGCAATGATGGTGTTAAACAAGGGGGCCTTTTGCATGACAATTTATTGACAACATTTATGTATGTAGCATATAGCAATCTGGGACAGCACACTTTAACAATATTACATACTTTCTCCCTTGTACAATTTCACTAGAAAATAACATTTTAAGTTAATAATTTAGATAAGGAAATCTAGGATTTGAAAAATAATAGAGAGATTTCGTAACTCACTTATAGAGTGTCTATAAACCCTATTGTTTATAACTTATAATGTTTGAGTACTATGTCACAATTTGTTGCATAGCTCTATACAACCAGAAGTAGCCATTGATTGTAAAACATTTTCTACACATGAGTAAATCCTTATCTTGTTTAGACATTGGTCAGGAATCAAAGTAATTGTAATACTCTGCATGAAGTCGTATAAATATTACTATCTAATCGACACTATGAATGAGGCATTTTAGCTTAGAAAACTACTAGTAATTTTCAATGCAAAATTTCAATTCCCTTATCTTATAACATAAACATTAAGTTATAGTTATAGCGAAATCTCTCTACTATTGCACAGCAATCTAAAAAAGTTAATTGGGTTTAACACTGACATCTATCATATGTATATATATATATATAATTTGTTGGTGAGAAGATACAGGGCATCAGGTCTTGTAAATCCCTTGTTTTTAATAATTTTGTTGTTATTACATTTTAGTAGAGGTACGGGCAACATATTTATCCATGTTTTTAATATATAACGTATGTTAATTTTACCGAATCCATCAAGGTACTAGTAAGTGTCATAATAAAAATCATTATTTGAATTGTTAATGATTAGATAAATCAAAATATTAATTTAAAAATCAATTCGTGCATTGATCAATTTTTGGCATGTGTAACTACAAGCTTACAAAGAAAATGTTGCAAATTAACTCAAAGTTGAAAACTAAAAAAATATCAGTTTGGAAAAATGTTACATAGCATAAAGTGATGTGTTGTCCCAAACAAAACAAAACATTTTTGTGATAGAAGCATGAATTTTGGTACAGTATATTACTTCTTAAACCAATTTAGAAAAAAAAAGATCCATGGCTGCAAGCAAAATTGATGTATTGCAAATTACCAGATCCTAAATAAGAGTGGTCCAAAATGACCCCTTTTGGGTTAAACAGTCATGTGGTTTTTTCAGATTCTTTAGCTCATTTAACCCTGTGTTAGACAATGTGGTGTAAAATGACAAAAAAAACATTCCTTTTCTAGGTTTAGTTCAAAAATTTATTGGAATAAGTATTCAAAACACATCTTTTGACTGAGCCTGATATTATAACATAAACATTTAAATTATTTGACATTCAAAACTATTTGAAAAAACTATTCCTTAAAAATGTTAAGAGGTTGACATGGTCAATTTTATCATTTTCTAGGTCAAGTTGAAAACAATCTATAGAAAAGAAAACAATACATTAAAGCATCATTGAAGGTTACTGGACATTGTAATATAATCATTACAAGGATATTGGACAAATCTTTTATATGTAAGCTTTATATTTAGTGTTAGTTAACGATTTAAGCCCTGGACTCAGTGCAATGCGGAATGACCATTCCTTGAAGGTGTTGCTTTCCAAAATGTGCACAATAACACAGCATCGAGTGTTAATTCTAGGAAAGAATGGTCATTCCACAATGCATTGAGTCTTGGGCTTAAATTCTTTTCACACATTGCAAAATATTCTCTACCATGTCACTTAAATAAAAGATACAAAATCATTAAAAGAACATATTTTCAATAAAACATTTTGCAAGGATCAAGTTGGCAAAGCATCAATTTCAATCTGTAAGTCAAGTGATCATGTTGACAACCACATAAGGAGTAACCTTGGATCGGTGATTGGTGATATAGTGCACTGTAGTTATATGAAATACTGTGTTCGGAGTGGCTGGAATCGGACACACCTTAGTCTAGCTATGTGTGAATATTATTAAGTACATGTACAGATCATATAGCATTGGTTCACCTGGGGAGCTGGAGTCTCCAAAGAAATATTGTAACCACCCTAAAAATGAAATGTAGTTTTGTATACAGTTAGTAACATTTAATATTAGTTGAATAATAAGTGTTCAATCTTTTAAACTTTTCTAATGTATCTAACAGTATTCAAGATCCATCAAGAGAAGAAAAACAGGGATCTGCAATATCACCCTGATTGTGTAGGCACAATCAGACATGATTGTCATATTGGTTGAGCAAGCACAATCAAATATATTTCTCAATACCATACATAATCATTTATCCTTTACATGGAACTAGTATCAATGATTGTTAGATTTTAGACTTATACAGATGTATGTTCTCTTTCTCTTTTTGGCTTATTTGAATCTATTCTAAGGCAAACAGTGAAAGAGTTACTGTCACAGAATCTAAACAATAACATAAATTTAATATATACAGATAGCTAGAACAAATATATACCAATGATAAAAGAAAAAAATTGTTAGTTTGATAATAGGTACCTTGTTTGATCCCATTTTCTCAAGTTTATTTCACTGTATCCTAGGATACTGTGAAATGATTATCTAATGTTTTATAGCTACAAAACTTATCATCAATTTTTCTAAATTGTCAAAAGAAACTATATCCCAAAGTTCACACTTCTATCACGATTTGAAACGTTCTGGTGGTATGTTCCCTGAATCTGCCTCACTAATTTACATGTTCAACTTTTATTGAACGAAGTGGGAATATTTGTTACCATAATATATACTATTATATAGCTTGTTAAAATACATATAATCAAATATAAGTCTCATGGAAAGCCTTTCCAAAATTGGTTACAATGTTTTAAAGCTTTTGAATGATTCAATAATTGTTTAACTCACCCCCATCTTGAGCTGTCACCAGAGTCCCTGCAAATACAATAATAAAACAATTATAAATGGTGAAATCAAATATTCAATTTTTTCAATATTACCACTGGATTATTTTAATGCCGAATGCCACGTGCCGAACACTGTCCACAAAAAACAATATGTCACCACTTCTGGTGGTGGTGACATAATTACAAAAAGAAAAACAATATGTTACAAACACAAGAGCGTAGCTTTTACAATATGTCACCACTTCATGGTGGTGAATAAAAGCTAAAGACTTAAAATAAATGGACATTATCAATCTCAAGGAGTAGGAACACGGTCAATATTATTATATAAACCAAACCATTAAATAAGAGGTTCTTTGGAGAATGGAACTTTTTGGAAAAAATAATCCTTTCAACATTTTTCCTCCCTTCTCTTGTTAATTTCCAGATCCACCCCTGCATATAGCACAAATGAGGTAATAATTGAGTATTTTAGCACCAACCCCCATGTATAGATCTGAAGCAGTCTAGAAAGGGTTAAGTCATTTATCATATGAATTCACATTACACAGCCAGTGCATGGAGAGATGTTCTCTACTAAAAATCACAGACAGTTATACAGGGATTTAAAATGAAACTCCATAACCTTCTTATATATTTCATTGAAATCCTTCTTTATTCTGTATACATGTATTGGATTTATTCACAAGTAGTATAATTGTACTTTTCAATAATGGCCATCATAAAATGAATGAATTCACAAAGAATATAATGAAAAAGCATAAAAAGCAACATTGAGAAAAACTAAATATGATTCATATTAAAACAACAATCATATTAAAACAAATTAAAAACAACTATCAATTGAAAGTTTATAAATTCATATACAAAAATCTCTGTAAATCTGAGACAGATAAAATTGATTCGCAGATTTGTAATTTAACGATGTTTAAAGAAATTGAACTGAGATATATCTATGGTGGGGAAATCAAGTAACCAGATTGAAATTGTTTTGGAAGGTTATAGAAGTAGAATAGAAACAGTAGTAAGTGCCAGTAGACACACCCTACATAAAGCTCCCACTAATGAAATTCCATGGTTGTTTCTTAAAATAATAGAGAGGAAAAAGTGGAACCAGCAAAGAATAAAATTGATGAGCATGTAGTCAACCCATTCAATTGTAAAATACATAAGAAAACCAGAAAACCAGGTGGCTCATTCAATTTTAAGAAAAAAATGCCATGGATACATAGAGTCATTTTGAGAAGCAGACCACATAAAACTGATCACTTACACAGCATAGTGCTGGAGCAGTTAAAGAATAAACACTTCAACACTTTGTCTTAGCATGAAACAAATCAGACATTATAATACATATTATGCTGGTTCACTAATTTACTAGAAATACAGAAAAATATATGCAATTAACGTCAAGTTGCATAATATGCAACTTAGTGTATAGATAAGTCAAGTGACTATACCTAAAACCTTTTTGAAATAATGTGGCTTACTCTGTTAAAGAATATGATTTGGTACATCGTATTTCATAAGATATTTTCATCAGTTGATATTATGTATTTATGTTTGTATTTGGTTCCATGTGCTTTCTAATGAGTCTTTACTCTAACAGTACTTTTGCCAATGGCCATGAAAGGGTTAATCCATTAGAATGTAACAACATCTGGCCTGGTAAGGTTCTAGCATTGAAAAATGCAATGTTTTGACAAGATTGTACTCAGCTATGTAACCTCCCATAGTTATCACTATGCTTCCTTGTATTTCATTGTTAAACAGGGAATATTATGATCTATGTGTTTTAACAGTTGTAGAAAATGTAAGTGGCATAAACCCTTCCTTATTAACCCATATAATCCTATGCCTATACCCCTTGTATACCCCTCCCCCTATCAAAGTATCTATATGCTACCAAACAATACTGTATAATTGTAGAAAAACAATTGTTTTTGAGCAAACATATATTTATACAAAGTGTTTAATAAAGACCACTTCCCTTTATACCCACAATCCAATACATAGACCCGAACAACCTCTTAGTAAAGCAAATTCCATGGGTAGTATCCAATGGGATAAAGGTGCAATGGTATGTATTATTTCTTTTATTCTCAAATTTTAGTATCATGGTAGCATAGTACATGGTTCTTTATATAGCGATAACCTTCTTTTTGTTATTTCCAAAGTGCAAAAAACATCAGATAAGAGGGGTAAACCAGAATGGGTTCTAAGCTTAACAAGGATTTGGATGTTTTTGGAATGTAACTCAGTGGTGTAACCAGGATTTTGATAGCAGATACGCGAGGCTGAAAGCCGATCAAAACTAGGGGGTCCGGGGACATGCCCCCAGATTTTTTTGATTTTAAACCTTAAGTGGTGCAGAAGGGGGAGCAAAACTAGGGGAACCGGGCCTGCCCCCCCCCCAGAAAACTTTTGATTTTAAACCTTAAATTGGTGCGTCATGAGCAACTTATTTTTTACCCTTGCATATGCCTGGTTACGTGCCTGTAACTATCCTCAAATTCTGGCGATATTCAAACAAAATTAACTAATAAAGAACCAAATTTGCAACAATATTTATTTGTTGAAATTCACTTTTGACCTCAGCACATATTCTGTGCCCCTCTGTTATATTACATACAATAAGCTGTACACGTTTTCCAAATCTCTCAGCTAGGTCCATCAATTATAGTGTAAAAGATCTGTAGTGTTAGCAGTACCTGTTTCATGTAAGCCAGGGAGCATTTTGTTTTATGTTTATTTTTATCAGGTATAAGAGCATGTATCCTCTTCAGGCTGATGATCAAAACATCTTGGACCAGAGCTTTGATGCTAGGCAAAGGTTATTTGCGTAAATCCCAGGAGCTCAAATGAATCATTTTTTATCCTAACAAGCTGAACACTATACATGTACTTTAGAAAACTTTGACTCCTGTATGTATCTAAGAATAGAGCTATACTTGTCTATAATCCTAACTGACCAGTCTTCGAAATCAACTTGGACAAATATCGAATAATTATTCCATAATAACATGTTTTCCCTGGGAAATGAATTGGGAATAAAAGAGATATTCAAAAAATCCAGTATCAGATCCCGTATCAGCCAAAATTCAATATCAGATCCCGTATCAAAACTATCAGAAAATTTAATGAGACTAAATATTGTGTTGTTATAGAATATCATGATCCATTTTAGTATCATAAATTATTTCTATTCTAAAACTTAATTGTTAATAAAAGTTGAAAATGGCATTCGATAAGTAAATTGTATCATTTTATGTCACCATCATTAGGTGAGGACATCCAAAACAAGTTTCAGAAAAATATTATAGAATAAATAGGTTATGTTCGTAATAGAATATGAATTTTTCATCAAGAAGATAAGATATTGGCCTTGAAAAATATCATATTGGGCTGTTGCCCTCGGTCAATACGATATTTTCCTTATTCAATATCATATTTTCCCTCAAGATAAAATTTGTATTCCATCCCTCCCATTAAATAACCTCTATGTATTCATTAAGTGTGTAAATGGTATTGCTCCCTGAAGATTTGTTCTAAAATCAAAATGATACCAAAACATGTTACATCTCAGGTTAAAGCTGTGATTACTTCTAGCAGGTTATTCATAACATTTTCTGAAACATATACCTTAGTAGCTTCATTGCTACAGTATGAGTGGCAAGATGGCAAATTCAAAATTTCCTGAAAATGGGCTCAAGTTTCTAAACTGAGCACCCCTGAACTAAACATTTTTCCTAATGACTTAATCAAAATTCTACTTCACCAGCTTTTGAGATGACTTAATGTTTTTCCTGACCACATTTGTCAAGTACATGTATAATGACTGCTTCAAGTGATATATATGTTGCTATTTCAAGTAACACATATATCTCAGTTGGCATGGTGTTAGTAGTTAAGAAATGAAGGGTTCCAGACCAGATGACCCTATAGTAATCATTATACACCTACACCCAGGTTGGTGTTGAGTTGTTTTCTCACATTTGTGTATCAAATAGGATGATTTTACTGTATATACATGTATCTACCCTTTGCTACCAAAATTTGATTTTCAATTTCAAAAATAGCTTCATAGGAAGATTTACTTTTTTCCCACATTTATTACCACCCTTTATATAAGAGGTTTAGAATTAATTTCAATTGTTAACTCAAGTAAGGTGCTTAGGAGTAGGTCACATAGGTTTGAAGCACAAGGGCTTGATTTTGTAACATTGAAATGTTGCTCATTCAAGGAAAGGCATTATAATATTTTATTCTCAAGAGAGCAAAGTGTCTATTACTACCATCTGGGTGGAGGGCACAGTGTGTTTATTCCTGCAACTAAAATTCTAAGATGGTCACGTTATAAAATGTAAAATAAACTGTTAAAGAGGGAAATCAGCCAGAAATAAAATAAACAAACATATACTTATCAATCTAAATTGTATAGAAATGCAAGAAATTCATATTCTTTATTCAAATTTTAGAGAGAAAAATCATGTAAAGTTTCAGCAGACGGATAATATAACAAGGTAAAGATCCAGGAATTGAAGAGAAAGGATGCAGCTGTTGTAGTGTGTAAAGATACAAGATCTATCTAACATAAGCTATTAGTATAAAGTAGATGATAACTATGATATATGCCAATCACCTTTCTAGTAAACCATCTTGATACCTTTGAAATCTCCAAGATTACAAAACTGATAGTCCACAGACATTGATGAAGCAGATAGTGTTATCCAAAATGATGGGAGTTATGATGAGTCAAGAGAAGATCTGGTAGAACACAAACAGTCTGTTCAGAGAGCAATCAATAAAACTACTTACTAATGAAGACTGCAACTGGGAATTCCTTTACAAAAGGCACTTAATCTGTATCCTCAATGAAAAATTTCACTCAAAGATTTCTTCTTATTAATGATAAGTGATCGATTTTTCTTATATACTCTAAACTGTATCAAAATGCAGCAAAATGAAACACTTTATTCAAACTACAGAAATAAATGCAGAAATAACATGAAATAAGCATGGATAGTGATATTTCCTATGTATTCGAAAAAGAGTAACCCAACTTCTGCCAGAGAAGATTGTGTTGATGTTGTACTGGTGGTCAACCGAAACCAATCCAGTATATCTAATGGTCCCAAATATGTTACAAAGATTAGGGATATCAGAATCCAAAATATTTATATCTGTGATCATCCTAGTAACTAGGATGCACAGATTAGGGTAATTAGGATACACAAACTAGGGTAACAACATGTTCTGGCAATTTGTCTGTGACTCAATCTTGTGTTCACTAATTCATATGATTATTTGAGTTAAACTGCCATATAATAGAACAATTTTTGTATCAATGTACAGTAAAACCTGTCTAATCCGAATACTGTTTGTACCACCTAAAAGCATTCAGATTAGGAGGTGTTCAGATTTTTGCATTCGCAATATTCTGGATTTTGGAGAAATGTGAACACATTCTCATTAAATATTTATAGTTCTAGCTTTATAGCATTCCAGTAATTTGAAAATCTGATTCAAACAAATTTTGCCGTGCTCAAAAGACCTATTATGATTGAGACCAATCAATGTTTATGTTTCAAAAGTTTTGATATCATAACAATTCATTGTTAAATCGAAAATATTTGAACAATTTTGGAAGAAACTTGTGATATTTTGTGAAAAGTCTGGATTAGACAGGCTATTATTTCAAATAAGGCTGTCCAGAGTTCAAATTGGGAGGTGTTCACATTTCAAGGATTTTAACATAAGAGTCAATGGGAGGAAAAAATGGGACCGAAAAAAAGTGTTCGGATTGGGAGGTACTCAAATTAGTCAGGTGTTCAGATATACAGGTTTCACTTATCAATTTGTGTTTTAGTTAACTCTGATCTTTGAGTCCAGTACTCAAACATCATATTGCTTACGATTTTCATGTCTACTGGTTTGACAGATGCTAGTATTGAGTAAAATTGTATAAGGACTGAAACTTCAAATATAAGTCAAACTTCATGTTTAAGTCAAACTTTTTGTATAAGTGAAACTTCATGTTTAAAAGTCAAACTAATGCATATATAAAACTTCTTGCATATTTGACTTCATATACGAGTATAAGTCAAACTTTGTAGACAAGTCAAAAGTGTATCGGTCAAACTTTGTGAATAAGTTGAACATTGTGTATAAGTCAAAATTTATGTATAAGTCATACTTCATGTATATTTGCTGGGTATGTTTCAAGTACAAGTGCAGGAAATAGTCATTTGATGATCATACTGTGAATGTTTTTTTCTACAAGTTGTTTGAACCCAGTGCCCCTAGACAATTGTTCCAGGTTCTTTGTACATGTATGAGAATTCTCACTGATGTAAAAAATATTACCAGAACATGGAGCCGGTATTTTTACGATTTATGCATTAAATCACCTGTCATATTTTATGTGCACTTATACATAGTACTAAGTATACAAGTACATACTACAGCCTCACAATAGATCATAGTTAAAAATAAATTGACACATACCGAGGCAAAATGTGTCCAATTCCAATAATAAAAAATATTTCATATAACTGCAGTGCATTATACAACCAACTACCACACCCAAAGTCATTTCTATTGTGGTTGTCAAGTAGGCAACATGACTCTACAGATTGAAATTGATGCTTTGTTAACTTGACACTTGCAAAAAATTCATAGAAAATATGTTCCTTTTCATATCTTTTAAGTGACATGGTAGAGAATATTTTGCAATGGGTGAAAAGAATTTAAGCCCAAGACTCAATGCATTGTGGAATGACCATTCATTTCAGGTGTGGTTTCCTCAAATTAACACTTGATGCTGCGCATCTCTCGCAAATTTTGGCAAGCGACACCTTCAAGGAATGGTCATTCCGCATTGTACCGAGTCCAGGGTTTAAAACCTTTAAATGACCAGTAAAGGCAGCATAATTGGATTTGACCCCATTTAAGAGAAATAATAAAATTAATGAACGATAAATGCTTCCAGGTCCAGCACAACTAAAAAACAGTGCTAGCAATTGACATCATTCTTTTAGCGGATTTATAAGCTGAATTCAAACAAATCCAGTGTTTATCAATGAAGAATTAATTCTCAACGATAAGTTACATTATCTGCTCAACAATCTTTCCCCAGGATATTTCTTTAATAAACAGTCAAATAGGAACACACAGGCGTGTTTTGCTTATAAATACAAACACTTAAATTCAGGAAAAAGTGCTTTAACTAATGTACTTATGAACAATAACTAATGTAGACACCCCTTAGCAGGAAATGTACTTCTGCATTATCTCGACTGAAAAATCTCCTGCATGAAGAGAGAGGTGTTCCTTTCCTTCTAGTATGACTGATGTTATTTAAGTGTTTCTAATTAATCTGTTCAATTTAGGAATTAGAATAAATATTTCCTTGCATTTCAAAACATCTGTGTCATGAAATTGCATCTATATGTCCATTGGTTTCTATATAGAGATTATTCTATATGAGGTTCAAGATATTGGGATTATCTCGAGGCTAATACATGTAATATATCTGCCCAAGGACTGTAGGTTCCAAGGGCAGATATACTGTACATGTCCAAATATGGGATATATCATATCATCCCTTAGGATGAACTAATATACATACATTTCAGAAAGATGACACAAACGGCTATACTACCCTCTGATATATGGGGTGAGGTACTGAAAAGACATTTTTTCAAATAATACCAAAGATTTTCATATTATCCCAGTCAAATAATAAAAGAGTGAAATATGTGAATAAGCTTTATCATATGGCATTTGGCAATTAAGGTGAACAAAGTTGAGTGAGTTTATTGTTAATTAAATTAGACTTTCACCTAAATTCATCCTACTTGGGCTACCTAAGGTACCTAAAAGAGTATCCATTGCATAGTTTGTTTTGCTATCATGTCACCTCACCCTGAGTCTGGACAGGTCATTTATCTTAGAACTAATAACCTCCCAACCTATAACTAATAAGTGAACATTCTGAGGTCAAGATGCAAAGTGGATTAGGGAGGTACAAATTCGAGAGGAAAAAAACATTCCAAAAGTTTGACTTATACATGAAGTTTCACTTACACATGAAGTATCACTTATTATATAATTTGACGCAAAATTATGGAAAATGATCATGTAATCTTTCCTATGAACAAGTAAATAATTGGATTATTGAGGACAAAATAGGGAGAAAACGCTATAATATAAAGTCATTGATTTTTTCATTGTTATTTTTCAGACATGGCAATCAAATTTTCTTACAAATTCAAATTTCATCACATTTCTGTACATTCAAAATAAGATATAATATACAATATCACATAATAAAGTCTGTTTTTGACTCATATGAGTTATTTTTTAAACCTCACCCAAATAACATTTTGAGCTTCCAAGTCTGACTGACATAGATTTACAAAAAGGTATATTGATTAAATATAATCAGTAATGAAGTAAGGTGTTCCTTCTGCATTCTTCTGCATTTTATAGACACCTTGTTGGGTTGCTTTAACCCAGCTGTCTTGCTAGTGTGCGTAAATAAAAAGTCTACAGGGAATATTTCTAAACAGAAAATTTGTAGGAATAGAGTGAAATTAACGAGAAGTGGGAGAGACACGCATAAATGTGACACTTTAAATTGTATAAAAATGCAAGAAAAGCATACATTTTATTCAAATTTCAGGGTCAAAGCATGAATTCAAACATGATCAGATTGAAACTTTACTGGAGGTGCTTGCTAGTATTTGCCAAAGACATGTTTCTGAATGTTTATGAAAAATGAGAACATGTATGAAATTTGAGAGCTACGAGTAGTCTAGGTTTTTTCCACATTACTTAAATACAACCAGCAAAAATTTTTTAAGCTACCTCTTAAAAACTATTTCTTTACAGTAAAACCTGTCTTAGTGAACACCTCTCTCTAGTGAACACCTGTTTCTAGTAGACTTCCTCTACACATACTCTACTGACTTCTGTATAAATTACTCTCTTTGTAGTGAACACTTACCAACACTGAATGTTCAATATACACATGGTTTTACTGTGTTTCTGTTTATTGTACCATATGCAACTTAATAGAATCTCAAATAATTTATGCAATACAAAGTATAACGTGAGCCATATCATTCCTCATTCACTGTAAATTATAAGCATAATCATAGGTTTTGGTTTTAATCACCATGGGCAGTCACTTGTATATATATTGTATTAATCATTAGTTATCACATTATATTTCTCTATTATCAGCAAAGCATTAAAGCAACTGATTGTGCATGATTATAATAATCTTACTATTTTCATACCTCTTTAAATAAGAACCAAAATCATCTTCAGTCTTATCATAACATTCAAGTGTTATCTAATTGCAAGATGACATACGAAAATTGAATGAAAATGACTCTCAAATTTTAAAGCATGATAGGCAGTTAATCCACAGACCCAAGAAATGTCTCAACCATTTACAATGAGTCAATCAACAATGGTTTAATTAGCTATATTTTCTTGAGGCTGGTCATGAATTATAGAAAAACTAAACTGATACATTGAACAAACCGCATTTCTCATGATGTTTAGTCACTTCACAGTCTTATACACAACCCCACAAAATAATTCGACTTGATGTTTCAATATAAAAATTCTACATTTATCTTCCATTCGCTAATATATATATTAGCAATGTTAGCCATGTGAACTTGGCACTGTGTTTTAAGAACTTACCATACATTTTAATCATTGTGCCGCTAGAATCATGACCCTATTCATTACATGGGCCAATTAAACCTATCATAGGTTTTCCTGAGGTTAAGCACCAAACTGTAAATTTAGGCTACAGCAGGAACATGTTCCATAAAACTACCATTTTACAACACACTACAGGATGACTATCCTTTTAATCTTCACACGCTCGATCTATACTGCGTTCAGATCAACAACGAGAACCAAATGAATGAACATATATCCTTTTCACGATTGATTGATTTTTCTTCATTAAAAGAGACCTTCATCCACATCCAATTACTACTTGCCTTTGGGCCTAGGGAGGGGTTCATGAAGACATGAGTCAAGTGACTCAAATCAACCATATCCATAAAATAATCCAATATCAATACCTACATGGTGAGTACATGCCCTCAAGACAATACTTCAAATATTTTGTATACTCAATAGGATTATAAGTTTAATGTGTTAACATAATGGCTGATAATAACTGACATATCATTTGTAAGGCTAAATCTTTTCATCAAATCCGCTGAATTGTAGATTAATTGTATAACTCTATGTATAACTCCCCCTCCCCCATTAGTATTCTCCTGTCACCACAACATGTGGAAAAAAGATGATGATCTAATCGAAGGGGGTATGTTGGGATGAGTTCTCTTGTACATTGTTCTTTAGATCCTCTAAAATCATATATGGATTATATGGGTCTTCTACCTTATATTGATACAACAACGTGTTTGGAGGAAATATGAAAAATCGGATACAAAAGTATAACCTTTTCTGAAACCTCTTATGCACCTTGTGATTTGGAAGCTAAGACCTTATCTTGAAAGCCTCCCCTCATAAAAGTACCTTCGTATTATTTAAACTCTAAAGACCAAATGCAACATTTAACAGACAGGCTACAAGGTATGATTCCTTACTAAAATAATAACATTGAACCATAGATACTTGAAATCTATCCAGATTAAATAATTCTAATTAAATGATGTAAATAAACATTCATGATATATAATATTTGATACTCCACTAATTGTGCTCATGTGCTGATACTAAAACAAGTAACATTAAAATATTTCAGAAGTACAGTAAAACCTGTGTAACTGAACACCTGGCTCATCTGAATACCTTCCAATCTGAACACCTGTTTGCGATCCCATTTTTTCCTCCCATGTAAAAAAAAACTTGAAATCTGAACACCTCCAAATGCGTGAACAGTGAACACTCATATTTGACAAATTAACCTGTCTAATCTGAACACTTCTCACAAAATATCACTTACTTCTTACAAAAAGTGCTCAAATATTTTAAAGGACGATTCTCGGTTTGGAGAACGAAGTTCATCAATCTAAATGAGCATTATCCCTGCTTCGGACAAATTTTTTTTCATAATATAGATTTGAATGTCTTTTTTTGAATAGTCATAATTTAATTTGGGTAATATTTCTAGATTTTTCGCAAAAAAATATTAGCGCAGTACACTGATGAACTTCTTTCCACAAATCGAGACTTGTATTTTATTGAATCGGTCTAATTGAGAGTTATCCCCGGCCTGCTTCAGATCAATTTGTTATTTTTACATCTTGTAGATTTAAATGTCCTCCTTTGAATATTCATAATTTAATCTGGGTAATATTTCTATATTTTTCATGTAAAAATTATTAGACCAGAAGACTGTTCTCCAAACCGAGAATCGTCCTTTATCAATTTAACACTGATCTGTTATGATATCAAAACATCAGCATGACTAAATTAATTTGAATCAGATTTTGCAATGCCATAAAGCTATATGGTCAATAAAAATATTAATATTCATTGAAAATGCATTTATATTTCTTCAAAATCCAGAATCTTGAGGATGCAAAAACCTTGATGAATCCGAACACCTCCCCCAAAACTTGTCCTAATAGCATTGTCGAACTAGACAGGTTTTACTGTAATATCAACATATCTAATTTCAATTTACTTCATCTATTGTATATTATTTCTTGACAATTTTCTGTAACATGGATTTGAACTGACATCCCAAATTAAAAAATTATAAAAAGGGAAGCATGATAAGTACAACAAAATGACTAATTCGAATAATCACTTTTCATCACTTTCAAATTGTTTGATATGTTTTGCCTTTTTAATATTTAAATCAAAGTGTCATGCTATATTGCAACACTAATTACAATTGACATTTGACCAATTTCAGCCCTTAATGTATTTATTATCAATTTATATTGTGACGTAATTATATTTACAATATCATTAGGCCACTATTTACCCCAATTATTCTCCATTTCTAAATGGTATGCTTTTAACATAATCTGAAAAGGCTGCAAATGTTGTGGATAAATCTTATATAATTCAGCAACAGTTAGTTCAATCTTGTGTTCTTGACTTATTTACTAAGTTCACTATTATTTCTGATTTATCTTTTGCCCTTTGTATCTTTGACTTTGTTTGTTGTTTTGTTCTTTCTATTTTATTAATGAGTTGTGTTATGTTGACTTCTGACTTGCATTTTCATGGAACTGTTATTTTCACTTTCTATTTGGAAATAAAATGAAGATATCTTGTAATTGAACCTGTCTAAGTCTATCAATATATGCCCCTTATTCATAAATCAAAATCATTGGGTCTTTTTTGAAAACATAATTCTTTGTAAACAGCCTATATTAACTTAAAGTAATCTTCAGCTGTAACGCTTTAACACAGACCTACCTCTCCCTTGATTTTAAGGAGGGTCAAGTAAAATGATTTGAACCTCATGGTAACAGGTAAAAGGTTCAATTATTCGGCCAGAATACCTAATCCTACCTTATATCCTGTCTTATTCCTACCTTATATTTCTGTCTTAATACTTATAAGGATTGAAATTACAAGAGATCAACTCTGATACCAACCTTGATTCCCCGATGCATCCCAAACTCTTTAAAAATAACTTCCTGGGAAATTAATTTGCTGAGAAATTCAAAAATTTCCAGAGGGATACCATTTATGCCCCTAAAATGATGATGCATCATCTATATCTAGACATTTTGAGAAACCCATATTCAAGATATGGTGTAACAGGCCTGCCATTCAAAAGGTACAAATACATGTAATCCTTGACAAATGAGAATTACCAGTATCCCATCATATGTAAAATTCAAACTTGATAAAAACAAATTGAGCACAAAGTACATCAATATTTCACTAATCTAATCTAATCTAAAATTAATTATAACAAGTTTACTATTTTCAGTCTGATAAGCACACCTGCTATATAACAAGATGGATAGAACTTATACATCCCCCTAATAAAAAATGCAACATACCATATGGCCTTTTGGCATATTCCAATGTATCATACAAACACCAATTTTCAAAAAGTTAGATTTTTACTGAAATAAAATAATGATGCATAGTACCAATTACGAGAGCTGAAAAGTAAAATATAAATTCAGGTATGACACTTCTACGATATTCTTGAAAGGAGAAGGTATATTTTCAAAGTTCTAATCTCTTGTGATATTCAGAAACATTCAGGTTTCAGTTATTTCTATAATTAGACAGCTTTGCAAATGTTTTCCATATTTCCCTGGCTCATAAATCACAGCTATTTATTAACATATGATATCATGATATCATAATCATGTGCATAGATACAGATATTACAGGCTCCACCACATCATTATGCAGATCAGTTACCAAGTAAAGAGAAGATCAGTCGTGATGTACCTGGCCAAGTTACTATATGACCCTGTCAAATGTACAAATATCAGTTATTAATATGATTTTATTTATTAGATGAATATTTTTACTGAGAATATATCAGTAAATAAGAGGGACCTTCAGGATAGATAGAGGATATCCTATGATTTATGAGTGATATGATTTTTATCCACGAATGGATAAGATATCTGCACGAGCGAGCGTAGCGATAGAGTGCAGATATCAATATCCATGAGTGGATTAAAATCATATCACGAGTAAATCATAGGATGTTCTTTTTATTCCATAGTTAAAGTCATCATCAGAATTGTCGGAAATTAAGTCATTTAATTCGAATTTTCCAAACGATCCGGCGATGTTGACACTTAGCCTCGTTTTGAGTTTGAAGTAGCAAAAATCCATTAACCATCGCATACGACGTTGTATGTCATGGCTAAAAAACCGTATGCTATGGTTAAGTGAAAATTTGTCAAAAATATCATATTTTACCACTGATTACAAAAATACCGTTTTTATTTTCACATGTTATCCAATGAATATCATGCTAACTATGGAATAATGTAACATATGGTATATATTTTTCAAAGGATCAGTCATTTTCAAAGATTTGTTTTGAGACACCCTTACCTCCTTGTCTTTAGGAAGGAATTTGCAAATTGTTACTATGGTTCCCAACTACCAAGAAACATTTTAGTTTCATTTTGAGAGAGAAAGAAAAACAAACTTTAGATTTTGAAAAAAGGATTCAACTCATTTGCACCAAGTAGAAAAAGTTAGTTTCTAGTTGAAAAATATTAATATTTCTCCTATAGGAGAAAGTGGGAGATCATTCTAAAAATAGAAACTATAGTAAAATTATAAATCTTTGTGAGTACTTTGAATTTAAAAAATAAGATAGTAATGTATAATGTGCAGCAAAGCTGTGTCCTTTTGTAATTTAGGAAGTTTCAGCCATGTTAATTTTTCCAAAAATAACATGGCAGAGAAGTATCATAATATAAGAGGACACAGATATGATAGCTAAACTACAAAACAGACTAAAATATACAAATGTTACAATGTTTCTATTTTTACATAAACTGTTTCAATTTGGTCATTTGATTGCTTATTTTTTAAATTCAAAGTACTCACAAACATTTATAATTTTACTGTATGTAATAAAATTCATTCATTACTGAATTTTCCCCTGTTTTGGAGTGAAAATAGGCTAAGCCTGGTGCTTGTTTTTCACAATAGTAACAAGAGTCCTTCGCCTCGATAATAAACAAATATATAAACAAACATATAAATAGAAAAAAGGTGAATAACTGAAATGAACAGCAATGAAAATTTGTGATAAATCTGTGTTCATTAAAGCCATAGCAACCAAGGGTTAAAATGTGGGTTATTTAGTTACAGTAACCATAGAAACATGATACTGTCTCTGTTGCAGTTGAGATGTTCCCAACATGTTGAACCCTGTCCAGAAAATAATTATCTAAAAAATTTCCAATATTTCTTTCTGAAAAGCATACATGTTACATACAGTCTTAAAACTATTTCTCAGTCTTTGAATATACATGTAACAGTTGAATGCTTTATATCTTGCTTTTCCTCATCTAAGAAGGATACTCTGTATCCCCTTGTGATTTTTTATTCCCAGGTTCATATAGCATAACTTTAGATGAGGGACTCTCCAAGTTCAAATCACTTTCTCTATCTCTACTGGTTTTCCAAATTGCACTGTGAGGAAGCACTCACTGTGCAACCAATGTAATTGAAAATTATGACATTAACAGGGACAAAATGTTGTTCTGTTCACTTTTTACAGTACCCAGGTTGTGGTAAATGTATATCTAAAGAATGATAAGATTCGTCTGATTTTTTTTATATTTCTGTACTCTATTATTTTACATTTCTGTACTACTATTCTGTAGAATATGCAGTTCACGCCTATTCATATCATTCCTATATATTTCAACTTGTTTTCTACTTGATTTTCTATCTAAAAGCAATGCCATGAACCCAGCTGGGACTTCTATACAAATGCATGAACAGAGCTCTGTTCTTCAAGTTGAGGAAAAGGACTGGTTGAGATCAAAGATCTGCTTGGCCTGGCCAGTAATTGCTTGGACAAAAAACAGTCACTCATTAAGGTATCAAATCACCATGTTATCATTAGTGACATGAGTCCAACTAAACAAAGACACACTCTGCACAGAATCATTTATGAACCAACAGGACCTGAGACACAAGACAGCAACATTACATTGAAACCTCAGTCTGATAGATATCATAATTTCCCTCAATCCACATTTTTCTCTAAAATGTTCATAAAATACACAGATTTCTAGAATGTGTACTCCATGCTTCAGAATTGCATTTCCTGGTAATTTACTAATTTTAGGTTTATTTTGACTTTCAAAGCATGACCGCTGCCACATTTTTCTCATAGAAGGTTCAAAGACACCAGTAGACAGAAACTTGATCTGTAACAAGGTAAATTGACTGGTTATGAAGTACACTGTACAGTGTATGGCTTTCAATGTCATTTGATTCCTTGCTCCATCACAATTACTAAGGTTTTCAGAATAATCTGTTTGGCTGTATCACTACCAGCTGAACCCAGTTTTATGTCTATTTCATTGTGCAATCTCTACTTAAGTTTCAGAATTAATCAATGTCACAGTTTTACCACCCTCCCCCTCCAAACACATCTACAAGGATATGAAGTAAAAAGGGGAAGGGGACTTAAGAGACTTGGTAAAAGACTATCAATAATGATGTTTTATTGAAACTGTTTAACTTATTGGGTGTTCAACTTATTGGGTGTTTTCAAACTTATTGAGTGTTCAATTTATTGGGTGTTTTCAAACTTATTGAGTGTTCAACTTATTGGGTGTTTTCAAACTTATTGGGTGTTCAACTTATGTTCTTCTTAGCGAGGTGATCCAACTTATTGCAACCTAGGGTTTAATTTGCAGAGGTGTTCAGTAGTACTGTTCAACTTCGTAATCATTTTCAGATTTTGTTTTATCGGCAGATATATCTTCAGGTCGGGAGGAGGTTGAAACAATTAATCTGGTGGTAACAATTTCATTGTTTATGTGTTCCTAGTTTGGCTTGGCTTAGAGTATGAAACTCACAAGTAAAATATCATATTGAAATGCAGAATAGAGTGAAATGAGTAAAATTTACAAGAAATTAAGTAAGCAGGCATAAAGTACTCACTCAAATATACAGAAATGCAAGAAAATAATGCACTTCAATCAAATTTTGGAGGGAAATTGTATGAAAAAAAACATGAGTGGAGCAAAATATTTACCAAAACAAGAAACAAGTTAACACATTTTTGTGGTGTTTTTACAGGTTGTTTCTCTTAATGGCACAATACAAAGTGTCGTTATGACCTAATATAACAGATTGTTAAAACAGGAATGTACAAATCTGTCATATGAATCAGCATTGAGACACTAAAATCTAAGATTTCCCCTGCAATCTTCTACATCTTTAGAAAGCCCATTATGAGTATTATGAATTAATTAACTTATTAATAATGTAAAAGGTTGTTCTCTACACCCATTGTTGAAACCACTCCTTGTTTATATCTGATACGCCCTATGTACCCATGGAGTACAGACTGTTGCTATACAACATGTAGTCAAATACTATGAACCCCTGCTATACCTCATGTACCCCTGTTATTCCCCATACATCCCTTGTTATTACCTTATATTCCATTCATTATTCCTTTGTTATACCATTAGATTACTATTGATATTCCTTAGTGTCTTACTTCTATCTACTTGTTAAACGTCCTGCCTATAACTCTTGTTATACCCCATATAGTACTTATTATACCCCACATAGAACTTGTTATACCCCACATATCACTCATTATACCCCATATATCAATTGTTATATCCAAGATATCACTCTTTTAACCCCACATATCACTCATTTACCAAACACATCACTTGATATACCCTACATATCACTTGTTATAATCTACATATCACTCGTTATACCCCACATATCACTTATTATACTCCACATATCACTTGTTATACCTCATATATCACTAATTATACCCCACATATCACTTGTTATACTTCATATATCACTTGTTATACCACTCTAAGTCCAATTACAGTTGTATAACATGCGTCTATAACAACGATATACAGTGGAGAGTGGTATATCGTCATCGTATACAACTCCTCCGTATACACTCCAGCGCATACCACTGTAGAAGTGCATTCTGGGAACTAATGAATAAAATATCATGAAAATTATGGTCCCCTGGGGATTATGGTCCCCTTTCTTTACGGCCCTTACTGGCCCTGACTGTGTATAAATAATAAGGGAAATAATTGTAATCAGGTCACCATATAAATCAATAGAGAGTAGGACCAAAATTTGATAGGACCACCTACCCTTTTACACCGGCATGATTTGCCAGAATCAAGCCACGTCATAAATGGTTCGAGATCAACATCAGCATTATTGAGTTGGCCATGGGATATATTTATGGTTTTTAATTGTTATGATTGTGTTCGAATCAACTGTAATTGAACTTAGAGTGGCATAATAAGATTATATAATGGTTCATTCTGTATATCGTGCATTTTATACTCTCGTGAGAATATAATATATTCACTGTTCGCTACGCTCACTTGTGAATATATCATATACTCACTCGAGTATAAACACAATATACAGAAAGAACCATTATATAACCTCATATTATAGCCCATATATCTGCTAATTATATTCTACATATCACTTGTTACCCCACATATCACTTGCTATAACCCATATATCACTAATTATATTCTACATATCACTTGTTATCCCCAACATATTACTTCATATATCACTTGTTATACCTTACATCTTGTTATACATCATGTATCACTTGTTATATTCTGCATATCAATCGTTATACCCAGCATATCAGTTGTTATATCCCACATATATCTTGTTATACCTCACACATTCCTTAGTTATATATCCTATAACCCTAAGGCTTATTAACCCTATATTCCCATTTAGTATACCTATTGCCCTGTCTGTAGCCCTTGCTATACCCCTTACATGCCTTGTTACCCGATAGATACATTCCTGTAACTCATATCATTCTCTAAATACCTCTGTAACAACTTCTGCCTTTTACAATACCCCTTTTTATGCATAAACCTCTCATTTTACCACACCCTTTGTTATACCAATATACACCTTTAAGTAAGCACTTCAATTGTTTGGGTACATGCATCTTCAAAAAAACAGGAACTACTTGGTACCTTAAGATAAGCTTTACATTGTTTAGCTACCTGTATTACGTATCGTCATAGTTACTCAAGCATGTAATGTGGAAGAGTTCTAGGGCAAGTCAATAACCTTAGTTTTTTAAAGCAGATCAAGTAAATGGACTTAGAATGAAAGCCAGACTGGATACAATCATAACTTGATTGTTAATGATTAATTCAGCTGATCTAGTCTTGATCGAATCAGCAATACAACGTAATACGATTTCAAAAGAACATTCAGGACTTTATTTCAGTTTTATTATTAAGGTAAAGAGAAGGTGTTATGCAAGGGACAGTTTTACAACCATGATTATTAATCCTGATTTTATGTTACTCTTACTTTAAGATTAGACATGTATTATTAATAATAACGCCATTTACATTATTTTACTGTATTAGAGTTTGTAGAAAAAACTGGGTACCAGGTAGTAAATCCTCCATGCTAGGTTCAAACTTGGTACCCGGTTCCCGGTACCCAGTCGAAAAAAACGGGTACCCAAAAAACGAAAAATACGAATATATAACATAATTAGGTCATTAGAAAACGTAAAAGATTTGTTTTGATATTTACAAAAATGTATGTAACTTCCTTCAAAATTGAGCTAGAAGCTTCAAATAAAAGCATTTTAAGGCTCTTTTCTTCCTCTATCATAATGGTCATATTTTCATTGGTTATGGTGCGGTCGCACCCCCTCCTGGATACGCCTATGACCCGGTTTTTTCTACAAACCCTACTGTATTACCATAAGTAACCATACATTTATATCAAAATTCTACCTCCAACTTGGAGAAAATGCAATAATAACACTGCTATCAGCCTTACATAAACAAAATGACAGGCTGAACTGAAATCTTTACTTGATTTATTTATTTATCTCCAGGAACATTATGGCACAATTGAAAATAAGCAACACTCATGCAGAAAATATCCATCTGTTCATGCTCATTTCTTGTGCTTCCTCTCCAGAATCTGTCTGAAGTGCATGTTTTTTGGTTTAACTATATAATTTAGAGTAATTATGTCATGCCTGTTTACTTTAGATATTGTTGTCTACTTACATCATGGGCTCTATCAGATGGGTATGCAACGAGCCATTGGCGCCGTGTTAAATGGTGGCCTCGGCTTGGCGAAGAACCGGAAGTTGACGCAACGGGGAAAAAATAATGTCCCAAGTTGAAGCCTCGTAGATTCTACTCTTATTTCCGCAATGAAACCCAACTAACCTTCACAAATATTGGTAAGACATTTGACATTTACTTCATTTTAGTATAGAACTTGTTTAATAGGCATCAAATTACCTAAATTGGTCACGATATTGATTTACATCGTGAAAATCCAAATCCGCCATTATTTTTTTTTGCTCGTCAATTTTCTTCATTTCAACACTGAATTTCAGGACTTTGAACCTATTCATGACACCTTTGAGTACACATTTATTCACTAAGTTAGGCTTAATATGTTGAGTCATCGTTGTTTTTGAAAAAAACGTGACAAAAGTACACCCCTTTTTGTATCCAATTTTCAATCCACTGTGGCTATATTTACCAAATTTTCTCATTTTGTCAAGTTGTTCAGTTTTGATATGAAACATGACTGGTATAAAGTTTATACACCATTTGAAAGCCCAGTTTGTCTCCTATCTAATGATGTGACTGTTTCTTGGGGAAAAGTAGTATATTTTCTGTAATGGCTTGTTAAAAATGAGACAAAATGACATTTCGGTCCATGTGAAACCTGTAGCGACGACTGAATTTTCTGACTTTTGTCAAGTTGTTCAGTTTTGATATGAAACATGCCTGGTATAAAGTGTATACACCATTGTAAAGCCCAATTTGTCTCCTATCTGATGATGTGACTGTTACTTGGGGAAAAGTAGTATGTAATCTGTAATGGCTTGTTAAAAATGAGACAAAATGCCATTTCGGTCCATGTAAAACATGAAGCGACAAATGAATTTTCTGACTTTTGTCAAGTTGTTCAGTTTTGATATGAAGCATTACTGGTATAAAGTTTATACACCATTTGAAAGCCCAGTTTGTCTCCTATCTAATGATGTGACTGTTTCTTGGGGAAAAGTAGTATATTTTCTGTAATGGCTTGTTAAAAATGAGACAAAATGACATTTCGGTCCATGTAAAACATGAAGCGACGAATGAATTTTCTGACTTTTGTCAAGTTGTTCAGTTTTGATATGAAGCATGACTGGTATAAAGTTTATACACCATTATAAAGCCCAATTTGTCTCCTATCTGATGATGTGACTATTACTTGGGGAAAAGTAGTATATTTTCTGTAATGGCTTGTTAAAAATGACACAAAATACCATTTCTGTCCATGTGAAACCTGTAGCGACGAATGAATTTTCTAACTTTTGTCAAGTTGTTCAGTTTAAATGAGAAACATGACTGGTATGAAGTTAATACACCATTCCAAAGCCCTGTTTGTGTCCTATCTGATGATCTTACTCTAATCTGGGAGAAATAAGTATATTTTCTGAAATGGCTTGTTAAAAATGACACAAAATGCCATTTCCATCTCCGTTGGAACTGTCACAATGACTACATTTTCTCATTTTGTCAAATTGTTCAGTTTTGATATGAAACATGACTGGTATAAAGTTTATACACCATTAAGAAGCCCAATTTCTCTCCTATCTGATGATGTGACTGTTACTTGGGGAAAGGTAGTATATTTTCTGTGATGGCTTGTTAAAAATGAGACAAAATGCCATTTCGGTCCATGTGAAACCTGTAGCGACGAATGAATTTTCTGACTTTTGTCAAGTTGTTCAGTTTTGATATGAAACATGACTGGTATAAAGTTGATACACCATTATAAAGCTCTATTTGTCTCCTATCTGATGATGTGACTGTTACTTGGGGAAAAGTAGTATATTTTCTGAATTGGCTTGTTAAGAATGACACAAAATACCATTTCGGTCCATGTGAAACCTGTAGCGACGAATGAATTTTCTGACTTTTGTCAAGTTGTTCAGTTTCAATGAGAAACATGACTGGTATGAAGTTAATACACCATTCCAAAGCCCTGTTTGTGTCCTATCTGATGATCTTACTCTAATCTTGAAGAAATTAGTATATTTTCTGAAATGGCTTGTTAAAAATGACACAAAATGCCATTTCCATCTCCGTGGGAACTGTCACAATGACTACATTTTCTCATTTTGTCAAATTGTTCAGTTTTGATATGAAACATGACTGGTTTAAAGTTTATACACCATTAGAAAGCCCAATTTCTCCCCTATCTGATGATGTGACTGTTACTTGGGGAAAAGTAGTATATTTTCTGAAATGGCTTGTTAAAAATGACACAAAATGCCATTTTGGTCCATGTGAAATCTGTAGCGACGACTGAATTTTCTGACTTTTGTCAAGTTGTTCAGTTTAAATAGGAAACATGACTGGTATAAAGTTTATACACCATTTTAAAGCCCTAATTGTGCCCTATCTGATGATGTGACTGTTACTTGGGGGAAAGAAGTATATTTTCTATAATGGCTTGTTATAATTGACACAAAATGCCATTTCCATTTCCATGACAACTGTCGAGACAAGTACTAGTAATTAAGTCTTTGTTGATTTGTTCAGCTTGGATAGTCAACATGACTGGTAGCAAGTTTATACACCATTTTAAAGCCTTCTTTGTCTCCTATCTGATGATTTTACTCTTATTTGAGAGAAATTAGTAAATTTTCTGAACTGGCTTGTGAAAATGACACAAAATCCCATTTCCATATAAGTATGTGAAAACTGTCGCGACTACTACATTTTTTGACTTTTTCAATTTGTTCCATTTTAATAGTCAACATGACTGGTAGCAAGTTTATACACAAGTTTAAAGTCATCTTTGTCTCCTATCTGATGATCTCACTCTTATTTGAGAGAAATTAGTAAATTTTTTGAATTGGCTTGTTAAAAATGACACAAAATCCCATTTCCATATCCGTGAAAACTGTCGAGATGACTTAATTTTATGACTTTTTCAATTTGTTCCATTTTAATAGGAAACATGACTGGTTTAAAGTTTATACACCATTTTAAAGCCCTTTTTGTGTTCCATCTGATGGTCTTACTTTTATTTGGGAGAAATTAGTAAATTGTCTGAACTGGCTTGTTAAAAATGACACAAATCCCATTTCAGCCAATGTGAAACCTGTCTTGATGACTAATTTTAATGACTTTTGTCAAATTGATCTGTTTTAATAGGAGACATGACTGGTATATAGTTTATAAACCATTTTAAAGCCCTCCTTGTCCCTTATCTGATGATGTTACTCTTATTCATGTTATTTGGGAGAAATTAGTTTATTTTCTGTAGTGACTTGTAAAAATGACACAATTGTATAGTGTGTAATTGATATAGAAAATGGGCTTGTATGTATTTTCTAATACTAATGCTGTAATGAAACTTATTTTTTCAGTAATGATTGCATCTTTGAAAGTTGGATGAGACTGCTACAGGGGAATGCCCATATTTTAGAGCTGCATCTTGCAGTCCTGGTCTGCTATAATTAGGTACATTTCTAAGTAGTCTAGTTCTCCATGTATAACTTCAAACTGAAATGGCATTTCTTGGAATCCTGAGTCTTATAATGCCTAAAAACAGTAATATAATATAAAGAACTAGTAAAGTGGTGATCACAAGGAATTACCACAGTATTGTTTTTAAACAGAAAGTAACAGGAACATCCTTTAAAAGAACACAAAAATCATGAATTGCTTGATATTGAATAAGATGAACAAAAAATTGGAGATGTTTTTCTTTAATTTTCTTAAACCCTGCATAACTTTAATGCTGTTAAATTGTTTTCAGGTCACAGCACATTCTGCACTCATTCCTATCAGCTTCATATCAGCATCTACCTGAAACACATAGGATGTTTGTGGATTAAAAACATGTCACCAAGAATCTTATACTAGGACTTCAAAACAACATTATTTAAAAATGTGATAGATCTTGTCAAAACGATAGTATCTTAATTACATTGAGTATAAACTGATAAAGACAGCCTAAGCAAATGTGCTTTTTACATTCTACAGGGACTTAAATTAAGCCACCTCAAGAAGGTACAAGATTTGATGCTACCCACCTTGCACCTCACAGTGTGATCTTTGTGTAGTATCAGTTGTATTTGATGACAATTGTAGTCTTAAAATGAAATAAATGATTGATGATTTCTCTGATAAGTACATGTCTTGTGTCAGTGCTATCCAGTGAGCCTTTTTTAGCATTACTTGGCCTCCTTTTTAGATTAAAAGACCAAATTATCAAAAGATTGGCATTAAATTAAAAAAAATTGGGCCCAAATATCACAGATTGAAGTGGTGGTTGTCTTCAAAATTATTTATCCCAAAGCAGGTCCATAGCCAGGATTTGCCAGGGGGTTCATTTTTTGAATAATTCAATCCAGGGGGGTTCACTTTTGAGAATTTTGGCCCAAAAATGCCCAGAATTACTTAAAAAGTGCTTAGAATGTTGAAAAACTGAATTAATTTGAAGCCGGGGGGGGGGGGGGGGGTGACACTAAATGTGGACACTGCCCAGGCAAGGGGAAGGGGTCGAACTCCCCCCCCCCCCCGCCGAAAATTATTGCAAATTCATGCACTTTTTCACCACTTTGAGCACTTTTCAAGTTAAAAGTCCAAAGTTGTCAATAGGGAACCCCCCTGGAACACTTTGAAAGTGAACCCCTCCTCTTAGCAAAGCCTCGCTACGGCCCGCTACCCGTTGATGAGATATAGGGTAAACTTTTATCATGGTCAGCTATGGGAATCACATCCCCAGTTTCCAACCTGTCCAATTCATCCATTACCGGGAAAATACGTCATAACACACTAGACGAAAATGCGAATAATGAATATCGTCATATCGTGAAAACGAACTGACGGCAAACGAAAATTCCGCTCGATAATGTACGTGATTTACCATATTCTATGGCCACTGAGTGCAAGAATTGGCTAGAGACTCCAGTAATACGTGATTATGTTTTTTAGCATAAATATTATCATCATAAGTTATTAAAAACTTAATGATTTATAACAATAACATGATTGTTGTGGACTTAGGCCTATTTTTGTGTTTTTCTTTCGCTTTGACATTATTTGAAAGCTAGTATTCGCAATATATGTTGCTAAAATTAGAAGAATTAATTTTTCTTGGATTTGCGATTTTTCGTGATCTGCGCATGCGCAAGATAGGTGGCGCAATAGTACTAATCTCCATTTTGAAGATTTCTGAAGAGCTCCTACAGCCATTCCGCGGCCACCATTCTATCCGTTTCACACCCAGGTGGTAGAGCCCATGCTTACATCCACTTTATTTCATACTTCAAAACATAACCTGTCGGACATCTTACTTGTGCAATGGATGTTGGCCTTGTATATTTAGAGGCAGATCATGGGGAGAGGTAAGTGATTCAATATAAACTCCAGTGAGAGATACTAATTCTCCAGTCAAGCATCTATGGTGGGGGAAACATATGGAGTAGCAAAGAACAAATCTTGATCACAGAGAACGAAATTCAAATTGATTGATCCAAAATGCAATTAATTAATTACCAGATTTTCCCTTCACCCTCCCCTTCAAAACCAATGCACATGGACAGAATATAAAGTTATTTTTCTTATACACATAGGGTCAGGCCTAAAGTAAACCTTATCATGTAAAAGAAAGGATTCAAAGTGATTTCAAACCTGTCTGAAAGGCTTCTCCTTTGGGGGACACTGTGATACAGCTGATGTGGTGGGCAAAACACGGGCAAAACAACCAACAGCAATGTGACCTAGTCTGACTCCTTGATACCAATTTCCTTGGAAAATATCCCTTATAATTACATGTACTTCAAATTGCAGAGCATAGTTTTCATGATTAATTGAGACATTCTGGCTTGTTATGGGAGGTTTCATGAACCAGATCTTCATACTCATATGTCTGTGTTTCTAGACACCATAGATGTTTCATAACCCATTCAAGAAATCTCAGTAAGCTTATGAGCAAACGCTTATTTTATCCAATCATTTTTTAAACTTGATAAAAGCAACAGATTTTTTTATATGATGTAGAGTATTTGATTACATGCCTGTATGTGCATAATTTCTGCATTCCTTCCGTCTCAAATCTATTTTCATTTTTTATTATAACCAGTGTGAGATTATTTGTAAGGGGTCAAGAGATTAACAGGTAAATGTATCAGGATAATTGCTGTTAATCCTATAGGAGCACCTTGCATAACACCCTTTATGGATACTTCACCTTCCAATATAATCCTCACTGAAGTTGTGTTTTAGATTGCAAAATGGAGAAAAAGAGTGGAATAAGCAAGGACTAAAGTACACAGAAATGTAGGCAATACTCAAAATTGTAAAGAAATGTCAAAAATCCAAGCAGTTCAATGAACTATATTCAAAAATGGGGTTAAATGATTAATATCAGATTATGGTTGGTGGTAGGAGGGGGTGGTGTTAATCATAATCTGACCATCAGCATGTTTATTTAAGTCTGTAAAACTAGTTAGTGGACCACACAAAAAATGGTTGTAGTTAATGCATTATGCAGACCCCTCAATAAGTGAGAAACTATTATCCTATTATTAGGGTACTGAGCTATATCTAAGTCAATATACTACAGTAGAACCTGTATATCTGAACACCTGGCTAATCCAAACACCCTCCAATTTGAACACTTTTTTTCGGTCCCAAAAAAAAACCTTGAAATCTGAACACCTCCTAATTTGAACAGTGAACAACCAGATTTGAAAAAGTGACCTGTCTAATCTGAACATTTTATCAGAAATCAAATGTCTGGACATTTCAATAATAGCTACATACTAAGTCAATGCTATAGTTGTTATTTATCTTTACGTTTACATATACAATGTAATCAAAGAACCAATATTGTCCTAATTAACTTATTAAAGTCTCAGTGACATCCCTAATTTGTGGAAAACAACAGGATGTTTGGGAAAGGTGTGAATACAGGAGTTAATTGGTTTATCCTATTAGAAAAGAACTGAATATTTTATGTTTGGATTAAGAATATTGGAAATTACTTGGATGTTTTTGATTTGAATTAAGAGAAAGGTGAGAATCTGGGAGATAATTGGTTTATCCTTATTGTTAATTAACTGGATGTTTTTTTATTTGGATTATGAACAGGTCTTAACTGTTTTACATCATGGGTCTGTTATGATAGCTAAGATTCAATCAGTAAATGTTTTATAATCACAAAGACAACACAGACACATTTGCAGACAAGATTATATCATGAGAAAGAGAAAAAATTCAACTTCGTAATATCCTATCACTAAAATGCCTCCTAAAAAGGCACGCATCTGACACCCGGAATGCCCTTGATATTTTGAAGGATATATACATCATCTCGAATGAACACTCATGAAAAATTCTTTTTACCTGAAGAGGATATGTATCTACACAAATATTGCTAATGCTAAAAGTCCCAAGAAACCATAATATGGGATAAGTCATTTGATAAGCATAAGATTTCGTATGAGACTATCATATACTTATACAGTGTATTACAAAGTTTTTGCCAAAATATGAGTTATTTTTACTAAAATAATGAAATTGTTCAAAATGTAAATAAAACATAGCATATAGGCTATAGGCCTATTTTTAGAGTAATCAATCTCATCAACAACATTTATTGTTTTTTGACTTAGTATTAAGTGTTCAATATAGTGGACTGAACAATGAAAATCCCCCCCCCCCCCCCCGACCAACAATATCCTCGAAATTTGAACACCTGGCAATTTGAACGCTTTTGGCTGGTCCCATGGGTGTTCGGATTAGATTTACTGTACATGTAACTCGTAACTGATCATGTCCGTTTTGTCGTTTTACTTACAAAGATTCTATAAAGGTGATCAATTATTTGCAAAAACGTGACTAAATATAGGAAGTTGTATTCAAATAACATTTTGTTTGAACTGCTTTGGTTTGCTCTCTTGATCATCTAGATATTTCAAATATCTAAGCAAATATTTCAACCAGGGTATATACACATACTTGAAATGGTGTGAAATTCTTAACATTTTGATGCATGCCTATTTAACATGCACTTAGTTTGTTGTATATATGTTGCCATGCACTTGCACCTCTGATTCTTTTATGTTGACGATTTATTTATTAAGGCTTAAAACCAGAAATCCCAAGGAGAAGTGCTGATTACCTTAGCAACCATTATCTCGGTCATTAAGTGATTTTATTTTTCTGCACTCCAAGTATGTTATAACCAAAAACTTAACAGCTCCCCTATCCAAAAATAACTTATAATTCAGCTTGTTTCTTTTCTCTTTTTCACATAATATTATGAAATAAATGTTTATGTTTTCATCATAACTTCATACTTTTCTATTTCCGCTCCTTTCACATCATGCAGTGAAGAATTACAATAATATATTTCAAGAGATATGTATTGGAATGCCCTGGTTGTGTTTGTGTTGGAATGTATCTGATATGTGATAGAATTCTAGCATTTGGGTGTAACCTCAGAAAAATCTGATGAACTGACAAAAATTGGCTCTCACCTTCCAAAAGGTTTATTACTAGAAACCCATATAAACCAAGCATAGAATTTACTTAAATTTTTGATTTTTTGTGATTCAGATATTTAATCTCCTATGATGCATTCCTTTTGCTTAGACACAAGAAGAATGTAGGATTAGAGAGAGAGATTTTCATGCAAGAGCAAGAATACCCTACTTGGTATGCATACTACAGCATGAATATATATGTATGAGTTCTTCTTGCCTTTAAGATGTATCAGTAGCACCACCCAGTATTTCAGTAGCAGTATTCTTCCCAGAACCGAAGCAAATGGTAGCTAAAATTTATAGAAATTATCTGAAAACAATCTTGCACCCAGTCGATTTGCACCCAAATGAGAATTTGAGCAATGATGAAAAATAAGGATATTTTAATCACAAATGTACATTTGTCAGACAAAAATAGAAAATAGAAGTTTGCACCCAGCATTCTCAGAAAAATCTTTTGGAGAACATAAAGTAGATTCAGAAAACAAAGGTCAGCATTCTGAGATCAATTTTAATGGCAAACAATCCAGTTTATAAAATTGGTCATCAAATGTGACAGTGGCATCACCCAGATTTGGGAAATCTCCTCTGCATTAACAGAGAACATTTCAAATATGATTGCATGAGTCATCAACAAAGTCTGGATTGGTACTTTCTCAATGTGACTTTTTATCAGAACTTCTCTCAAACTTGATGTATCTCTATACTTATAAGAGCTGCAGAAAATAGACAAAGATAAAACCAACAAACAGATACTTTCCAGGCAAAGAATCTTACATTCAACAATATATTCAACATTGTTAGCCTGTCCATTCATAAAAGTACCTACCACTTTATTTGGTAGAACTAAAATCAATGGTACTGGCTAATTTGGAAACAAAACAAAATTAACGGAAGAGCAAGTTAAGTAAAATTAAAAATTCTTGGGAACTTGTTGAATAATCTGTATAATTTATGACTATGACTATAGAATATCACCCCCCCCTCTTCTCACCCCCCCCCCTCTTATATTTTTGACCAGAATCATTTGTTATTTAAGATCATCTTCAAAACAAAATAGAGTTTTGTGCAAACATACTTTGATCCTTTCCCCATATTGATCCAATTGATATCTATATGTGACCTCAAGGACCCTAATAACTGCTGTGTTTTGTGAAATTGATTAAACTTAAAAGAACCTTTAACATAATATGAGCCAAGATTAAGATACCAAAAACCATGTAATTGTTTTTGAAAGATCAAATTCAAGAAAAAGGTCAAATAGACCCATTGGAATTTTCAAAGAAGCATGAAAAAATAGCCAAAGTTTTTTGCATTTCTTTCTGCATTTTTCTTTAAAGAATTTAAATAATTTGGTAAATGTTCTTACATATATATTGATATTTTCAAGAGTGGCCTTTAAAAACTTATCTTTAACCTCTAAGAATTCTTGATTTATCTCTAGTTCTCTGTTTTTGTAGATAAATAACATTTTTATATGTAGTTTTATTCATGGGCAGATATATGTCATCTTGTCTTTCCCAAGAACAAGATATTTTCTCCAAGATTGGACGAAGAAGATGTTTTTTGGAATCATTCTGCCAGGGGTTGGGTTAACCTTAATGTCAGCCTGCTAATGTTTAATTATTCCAAATGATTTCTTTCAAAACGTGATTGAAATGTCTGGGTTTCTTGCATTTCTATTAAATTTTAAGTGTTTCTTAAAACATCAACTATTAAATTTATGTAATGTTACATCGCGCAGATTGATGTTTGTGACATCATGAGTCACAGCAAATTCAAAGAAAGTGTTTTTGTTGTGACTTCACTGAACCAAGATATGATGAACATGATATCAACATGGCTACACAGGTAAACTAATAAACACAAATACACCCAAGTTGAAACTCGTGGTAGGGCAGGTTTTGAGTTACTAGAAATATATCTGCTTGACATATTAGCCTTTGCTCGTGTGACGTAAGAAACATTTCATTTCATTTATTTATTTTCAAACATCTGGTGAAACATACAGATAAGGCGGATGACACCCTAATGGGCATATTATCCGCACAGAGAAGATGAACATGACAAGCAGTGTTGTGTAAATTATATATCTCCTGCCTCGCACTCCCCACCCCCATCAGGAAACCAGGAAATAATACATAATAATACTTGAATTAACTAAATATGAATATCATGATCATGACTGCTGTACCTGAGAATGCTGTTAATAATCAAATTTCAAGAATATTCCTTTGTGTCTAACAAAGTAATTCAGGGTTTAACTCGGTACAATTATTTTAGGACACCCTGTAGATGTCTTCAAAAACAAAATTCACGCGATTCTTAAATCTCAATATTCCAAATTAATTTGGTAACTTGAAAAAAATTATACTAAAATCCTACTAGGATGTTCATGCTAGCTTAATTAATATGTTAATTGAAAGAGCATGGTATATTATGAAGACAATGTAAGATGCAATCATACCCCCTAATCATTAATTAGACCAGTAGCTAACTGAGAACAACATAGCAAACATTGTGCCAAATAGTTTAATCTCAGAGGGGTCATGTCAGTTTTTAAGCACCAAAGAGTAGAAAAGAAAGGAATTAATAAACAAAGAATAATGTAAATAAACAAAACAGGCCTTTTTGCATAAAAAATTGAAACAGGGAGTATAAAATATATCATAAACATAGACAAATATGATGTTGGAATGTGTTAACAAAATTCAAGAATTAAATTCAACTATTTACATGTACAAATGTTAAAACATTGTAAAAATGGTAAACGATCATTAAAATGAGCTATCATTGCATGATCCCTCCCTATTAGTATTACCAAGTAACCAATGGAAAGTGTAAAATAGTGGTATCTAAAATTCAAAATCCCACCAGCCCAAGTGGAGGCAAAGTTAAGGACACATATCTTATATTTTTAAGGTCACATTTTTCTCTCCTATATTTCCTTGGAAATATTTACCTTGCAAAATGCAACAAGATCACATGAGGATGATATCATTGATCTAGCCAGACAAAATATGATTGGCTAGTACAGTCAGGCCATTAGCCGCTCTTCCCAAGGGGGGGGGTTTAGTTTTAAAAAACTCCAGGGGGTCAAAGTTTTGGCACAAAATCACTTGAAAAGTGCTCAAAATCGTGAAATTTTGAAAGAATTTTTGACCAAGGGGATTCACTCAACCCCCCACCTTGCTACGGGCCTGACAGAGTATGCAAAATAGGTTTATCGGCTGATGTAAAGAATTGTGAATGAAATCAGGTTAAGCAGGTGTAAGACAGAGGCCAAACATTTTTGTTTGTCTTGGTTGTAGATTTATGAATGAATTTATTCTGGCACTTTCACTTGTAATGAAGATAGCAGCTATTAATTGAACAAAGTGTTAATTAGTAGTGATTTCATACTGATTATGTAAATAACCCTGTAGTACCAGGTCTGGTAGACAAGTTGTAATATGTACATGGATATGGTTTCTACTTTCTACAAACAAGTGCAGTCCCTAGTCTACCCTTGCCCAATAATCTAATCTCGGGAATCTAATTCATGAACATAGGGAAAATAAATAGTGGGGAGGGGATCCAGCATCTGTAATTTATACATATATTCCCCTAGTGATCAAATAATTCATCTTGGCACACTCAGTCTTCATTGACACATAGTTGGTGGTCACAAGAGCGGGTATAGCTAGACTAGGTGAACAGAGCCTGAGCAAAATACAAAGGAAAATGTGGATAACTGGAAGGTTATCTAAGTGACTAAAGTTCTGATATGAATCACTTTACCCATTCTTCACCAGGAAGGGGAGGTATTTCATATTCCATATTCTTTTGCATTATTTCCCATTATTTCATTTATATTCCATATTTTTTCACCTATCAATATTTCTGATGTTTTATGTTTTTCAAAATTGTTGTACAAGTCATCTTACTTATCAAGATTTGTACGCCCAGCCAACGTTAATTCATGAAATATATGAGATCATGACGTAGAAAATGCTCAGTTCATTATTCATACACACTTAAAACAGGATCCAGATATAAACAACATAACAAGCAAACACCTAAAGGGAAATATCCAATGTCAGCATATAACATGTGAATGTGTCTGTTTAGTGAGATACAATCACATGGCATGTTTTACTTGGGAAAATATTTGAAATATTGAACTTTGAACAAAAAATGAACCATTCTAATCATTAGTAATCTAGATTAATTAGATTGCCAATGGATAAATGCAGAAGACTTGACACACAAAATACACACCAAAATACAAAATTACCAAAATAAAATATGTGAGGGTAATTTTCAAGCATCTAAAACTTTTACATGCTCTCATATACATACATCCTGACTACATTATGATTATTTCTTTGAAATTGACATGATTAAATTTCTTAAAAATCACTATCACAATTCACAGTTTTGTGAATTATGGTTTCGTTTCATACCTTTTCAAAGAAAATGTCTCATGAGATTGACATAGATTAGAAAAATATTTGTGAGGCATCTACCACCTACTCAAGTAGGTCACTAAAGTCTAAGAGCAGTTCCTGGTTAAACATTGCTTGAATGTTGAAATCCTACCCCAAATAAGAGAAGTTTTGAAGTGGTCAAACAAATAAATCTTGCAAATCAGTGTAATCAATTTGGAGTAGGTCTTGACACTAATTATTGACCAAATACTCCCAAAATATAAAAAGTGGTTTTATGGGGTAGTTTTCTATTTTTAACTGATACTTGTTCAATCTGTAGTTCAGATATTAGTACATGATAGACAAAGATGAACTGTACAAGATTCCATAAATTGTGAAAAGAAACAAGTAGAAAGCAGAATAAATTATATCTTATTGTTTTAAGTGTAATTTTCATTGCTAAAATAATCTCATATCTGCTTAGTCTTATAAGTGTATATCATAAGCTGTACAATCTGATATTGCTTTGAATGAATTTGTGACTGACCACATCTCAAAGGAACATTTAGCCTAAAATTATGAAAATCATCCAATAATTTCAATGTTACATGTTACAGTAATCCTATAAGGGAGATGCGACAATGCAGGTTGAACACCTTTTTGTCCTGTTGTCTCTGAAATAGAGAACCATCTTGACTACTACTTTCCAACTTCAAATAAAGGAAAATAGAGAAATAGCTGTGTGAGTAGTACTGACTACATATTCTAAATGTTGCCACCATGGTGAAAACACATATATCATATCCAACATCTTCTTATCTATCATTCTAAAGTAGCAAGAAAAAATGTTTGCTGACATATCCAATGCCTGAATCTTCCTGAGATATCACTTGAGTAAAATGTCATGAAAGTCATTATTAGAAATGTGAAGTAGAGTGGAAGAGTTAAATTAAGGAATAAGTAAAACAGACATGAAGTATATACATGTATATTCTAAATTACATCAATATTAAAGAAAATCTGAATCCTCATTCGAATTTCAGAGAATTTCATGCATTCTGATTTATCAGAGTCCCTTCATGGAATAAGAACAGAAAATGAGAAAGAAATGAGTAGGGCATGTTAGATAATCATAAACTTGAAAAAGTATAAGAAAAGTATAGCTATTAATTAAAAGAAGCATTCAATATGCTTTTGTTCACAACATAGAATGATAAAATACAACAAGAAATAAGTAATCAGTCAGCAAAAAAGGAATCTATTTCAGATATTAAATATGTGTATATGCAATGTTCCAATGTGCAAAGTTAGACTCTAGAGCGAGATGTATTCTCTAATCTTTTCCATACTTTCATCAGGCTTGTGAAAAATAAAAATTTGAAGAAATCATGATTTAAGCTGACTAGAAAAAAACATTCAAGAAATATTCAAATGATCATGAATAACTGTAACTGAGAACTCCATTGACAATCAAGCTGAGAGAAAATCATGGAAATATAAACAAATTCTCAACTTTCATATACAGTTTGAAGAGGCACCTTAGTAAGTATATGAGGTCATAAAGAATATTAACACTGTAGTGAATGACTCAATGGGACAAAGCCTTCCTCTTCATATTATTCAGTATTTTGCCTAATCTTGTGGTTTCTTTTAGTTAAGTTAAAGTTGGCAGAGTATGACATATAAATATATGCATGATAGTTCAGAGATGATTGCATGATCAGCCTACCTTAAAACATAAATTGAATTTGACCCCTACCTAATAATCTTTTATAATTCTAACAAAGTTGAGTAATTAAAAACTACATGTATCCCCTTTTAAAATCCTTGGGGCTGAGAGCCTCTAAAATGATGAAATTGAGCTCCTTTTTCCTGGAAAGTAATTCCTCTACATTTTGGATTAAGGTCAGGAATGTCTGGTGCCTTTTCAAATTGCAGAATAAAATGTGATGTTGTTTATAAATACATTTGCTTTTTGGCCAATTTACAGTTCACCGAAGTTAAGCACATTCCTGAAGACGTCTTGGAAATGTTAAAGTTCTACCTGATATCATGTTAGGTGTGTTATCTCTGGTGGTGTCATTAAATCCAACTTCACCTTTAAAAAGAGAGCTATGACGCCATTAGAATTCACAAGGAGCAAAACTCACAGAACACAAACATGTAATAAAGCTGAACTGATAATGAGTTGGCGGTGGGCTCTTTTTCAAATGTTTTACATACATGTATGCTTTGAGTTTAAAATTGATTTATCTTGTCAGTTTGATTATATTGTTTATTTTAAACAGTCTTTTAGCTAACAATTCAAATAAAAATAACAAAAAAACAGTTTACTCACGTTTTAGACAGAATATGAGAAAACTAAAGATACGGTAGGCACAGTGCAAATGGACTTTATAAGCATATTCTACATGTGTATGGGTTCTGGGTTTGATCTTATATAGGGGTTATTCGGTATCAGAGCAGTAGTTTAGACTAAGATTTCAAGATTCCCAGAGTTTTTAAGTATACCTGCGTATAGATTTCACTTAAAAATAATATAGAATTTTATTGATATCTGAACAAAAATACCTGCAAACCAATCTGGAAAGTACCTGGAAAAAATAAAACTCATCTCTGGCCAATGTACTATTCAGATTTCTGTTTTGGAGCTTTGATAAATTCAAAAAGAAGTCTGTTAATGAATTAACTCAAAATAATTTTAGTTTATTATGATATATAATATACATGGGCGTAGCCATTGGGGTGGTATCGATGCAATCACATCCCCCCTGACTCCCACAAAAAAGAAAAAGCAATTTGTTGAAAAAAACATTCACAAATTATACAGTAGTTTGAAATGCTTAGAATGCACTATAATTTCCGGGGGGGTGAACCCCTGTACCCTCCTTTTTGGGATCGCTTACTGTTAATAAGTGCTGTATCTATTTTGAGTTAATTAAGGATCAGAACCAAGACATATGGAACAAATAGAACATCATTGAGTAATCTGACATACTTTTTCCATACAAATACGTTGTAGTACTTTCCAAACTTTCCTTATATTTTAGGGTATTTATCACAACATATAGTTCATCAGAAACAAATTTTTGTAAAATCGTGATAATTTGGGAAAATATACAGCTCCATGTTAGTTTAGTTAAACTAAGGTAGCAAGCGTGGAAATAGCCTCTTGTTTTCATACAAGTAGCCACCTGTTTTGCATCATCTCTCCATTGACACACAGTTAAATTAGCTCTGTACTTTATGAAAAATCGTCATATTTTTTAATTGGCTATCCTGCATGTTCGAAACTGAGGCATAGTTTTATATGACGGCTAATTAGACCTAATTGGGTAGATTAAATAGACACAGTAAGCGACAAAGCCAATTAGAATCACTGACTGACTTAATATTAGTTGAGAATCCTTTAACATTTTATTTTCAGATAATCTCATCAACACTTTTACTCTGACAATGTTCTTATGTTCTTATGATTATGCTCATCCATCCAAAATAATCAGAGAGACAGTTCTTGTTAACAAATATGTCATACAAACTTTTGACATGCTAGACGAAACTAAACTACAAGTTAACAAAATAAACCAAAAGAACATGTTATATCCATTTCAGGGCAAGCAACAAGTATATTGGTTCATTTGTCAGACATGACGCCAATCTCCATCAGGTGTCAATGTGGTCTGTTTATTATGGCATATATTATACATGTATGTACATGAATCCCAAAGCCTCCTACAATTACAAACTATAATGCCATAGTAAAAGAGGTGTTTATTTGATCCAGCATGTTCTACTACAGGTTACACCAACAGACAGACAGACATGTTTAAAATTATGACCTGCCTATCTTTACCTTATCTTCATATTTGACAACATATTTGGAACATATTTCAAAGTTTAGTGCAACATCTTATCTCCTAAAACTCCTTATCAAATTAGAGGTTTTGCATAAAATGCCATGGTAGCAATCATGATATGGTGGTACTAGTTAGGGAGAGAAAATAAGGATGAATATGCGAGGAATTCAGAGGACATGTATCAGTATTTGACACATCAAACTGACACACCATCGCAGAATGAAAAATCTAAAGTAACAGAATCATTTCAAGATCATCTCAGAGACTACACCTTCATCTTGAAAAAACTCATCCCTGTCTGAATGGTTAAATGTAGCAGTTATAATTCTGATACTTGGTGCTATCTTAATGTATATCCAAGTTACTATGGCAACTGCCTCCCAATGGCACTTTCTGTAGATATGACCCAGGGATCACTTTAACTCTTATCTCACTTCTCACGAGTTAGTCAGTTACAAACTTATTTCAGAAACATCCAATGATGAATCCTATGAGAAGCCAGCCTCACATTAGTGCAATATAACCCAATAAAAAGCACTGACTATTCAATTTTCTTTATACTATAAAATGAGTTAGTCAAAATACACTTATCAGAAAAATGTACAAACACATTCCTTAACTCATTTTGGGCATAATTCATTTTAAATTCACATATATTCTTTAATGCAAATTCCAATTTTACCAAGATGCAATAAACTCCTAACAAAGATACCCCCCCCCCCTATCTCTTGATAAAAGACATAGAGCAACTCCTCTTGATATAACTGAATTCAAAGAGGGAGCGGCCTTCCACCTTAAGTGAGAATTGTCCCAATGGCTTTCTAATTGGGGTCCCAGCTTATTCTTTTTAGACTATTAGTCGAGCATTAATAAACATTCAAGATGTAAATGAAAGATGAAATTTCAGTGACCTATATTTTTTGTATTTGAGAAAGTTGGTCACTGAATTTTCTTAATTTTCATACTCTGCAGAAGATAATCTAGAAATCTTATTCTCTTTGTCCAAAACTAAAAGGAAACTTAATGAAATCATTGGCTAGTTGAAAGCCCATGATGAAATGAACTATGTGTACACCACCTGCAAATAACATGCAAGGAAATTCTGAACATGCCGAACTACCTTAATTAATGTTTTCTGATCAATGTTACTTTAAGTGGTAGATGAGAGAGGGTGGGGGGGTTAGGGATGTTCAAATGCAAAGGAAATAGACTGAAGAAATATTTTAATAACATATACAGGGGCGTCAGAAGGATTTGCCAAGGGGAGGGGTGATTTTTGGGTATGGATGGGTCATGCGTGAAGCGCAGCACTTCCCGAATCGGGGAGCATGCCCCCAGAAAATTTTCAAAAAAACCCTCTGGTGCATTCTGAGTATATGTCTCACAATGTTCCCAATAATAAAAAAAAGAAAAAATTGTGTTTTTAGAAAACTTCACTTGACTGACTAAAAAACTTTTACTAGTCTACAATATACAATTTGCACTTATTTTCACAGTCAGAGAGAATGTTTCTGGCGAAATTCGGGGACTTCAAATACTTTTAAGTTGGGAAACCGGAAGTGCTTACCTTTTTTAATTCCCGAATCTCTCCGAAATTAGCTCATCTTGGTGACTGTAAATTGCACAGCTGTATTCAATGGAGTCTTGTCATATTCGATCAGCCTCAATTTTAAAGTGTATATTTTATTTTCAACGTGATTTCATCGTTTTTTGTCGACTGGTAACAATCCGCGGGGCTAATGGCAAGATGGATGACTTTTGACCTGACCTTGACCGATGGTGATCACGTCATCAATATTACCAAGATGGCGGTTTCAAAATTTTCTAAAATCGCTTCAAATAATATTATGTTAATTCCTAGCGAGTAAAGATATCTCTTAGTTTGCTATTTCACAATAAGATAACGAAATGTGTAAGGAATTCGTATTTATCAATTAAAACATCACATCGACATTTGGTATTCGTAAACTAGACGATGAAGATAACGACCTCGAAAAAAAACAAAAGAGCGAGTACGGGATTCGAACCCGGGCCTCCAGCGTGCTAAGCGAGGATTCTCCCCCTAGACCACCGATTCATTACATATGGTATTGGGATTTAAACGCTACTTATTTTGAATGCTATGATTCGGCAGTGACGTCACGTTCTTCACGTTTTGTTTGAGAGCGAGAACGAGACGTGGCAGAAGCCCGGCTTTTTTGTCAGTCGACCTGTTCAAAGTACATTTAGTTATAATTATCGCTTTCCAGAACAATTTAGGAATCAATATTTTCTATCTACGTCGATTACAAAGCATCTAAGGTACGTAAATTTATATGAACAACTGAGTCAATAGGGATAAATAGCCCAACGAGAGTCGGCGGTCTTAAAAAATACTTGGATCTGGATGCCAGTCCTGGTATAAATATAGTTCCAGGGCAATTCGAAGAACGTATTAGATGTCCGTGCTTATTTTACAAAGTATTTACATACTGTATGGGCTCGAAGTTCCTGAGAAACTTTTACCATCTTCTATGCTTGATGTGGACTAATAGATACTGACATAGTATAATGTATCTGTCATTATTACACTTTGACTTTAATTAGCCTAGCTACAGCTTCCAATTCCAGGCTCGGTTTCAATTCTAAAGACTTGGAAAGGGGGGGGGGCAAGGCCTTCCTACGGCAATGCATGTACCATTTCTAGGATTTTCTGAGCTAAGATTTAGAAATGCCGAAGTACTTTGAAACATAGGCCAAGGGTAAAGTATAAGTAATCTGAATCTTGGCCTATGTTTGAAATGTGATTTCAGACTCAGTGAAGCAAAAATTATACAGAATTTTTATCAGTCAATTCAGCTAATCTTTGTTCTTCACTGACTGCAAGCAACAATCAAAAGAAATAAATAATACTTACCACTTATTCCTAAAGTCAGCAAAAGTGAAATCAGTGGTTTAATCCGCATATTGAAAGATGAATTGAGGTGCTACTTGTTTGCAGTTCCTGGGAAAGTATCTCTCGGTGCAATCCGGCAGAAATGAACGTTAACCCTTGAATTACCACGCCTGCCGATTTCGCATAAAGGCGATCTGCTGTATCCTCAAATTAAATCTGTTTCTAATTTATTTCATTAACAGGTTGATCAATCTTATGTTAAACCTTTCTTTTGTGAAACACTTTGAAAAAGCTTCGGTTATTGTTAGGCTAAGCAGTAAAGAAATGCTGTTAATTTGTGAGATGAGGCCCACACCCTTGCTCGGCTTGTTATCAATGACGAGCAATGTACTCAGATTTCACCAGTTATACACTAGCCTTGCTAAACTGCTTCTGTTGCCAGCGCAGGATTCACACAGCACATTGGCTGCTGGATTCTGGTACCAAATAGTTTGTAACAAAAAATAAATCGTAGCAATATTTATTTGTATTTATATGACAAATTTCTATAGTCGTGTTTACTTAAAATCCTGATAAATATAAACAATGTCATGAATGTCTGCAAATGACTGGTATTTCCATAAGTAAACTTATCACATAATCATGAAACACATATAATAAAGGTGACGATAAGAAATGAGTAGGCTAAATAATCTATTCATTGTAAAATATTTATATTTGCTTTTTCAAAATGGCTGAATAGCGACAACTTTTAGCCTACTCGGCAAAGAATTTTACTCCAAAGAAGAGTGGGGCGCAATATTTGCAATGGTATGTTCGATGTATAGTCAAACAGATGGATATACATAGGGTTAATGCCAATTACCGATTACGTGTCACATGCTAGGGGTCACGTAGGTCAGACCTTTAGGGTCAGCCTCGAGGGTCAATGCCTTGCCTATCAATTACTTCAGCATCCAGCAGGTTTGGTTGCTTCTGGTACTAAACGACAGGATATGAAGGTAATAATCAGTAACCAAAAACCGCTGGTGGTACCTAGAACTTTTGACCCTTTCTGTGGTCATTTGGTTCTCTTGACACCCAGTCCCATACCCTTGGGGGAAAACTAAATACAAGGACGAACCCAACGGGAGGTGTCAACATTTCTAATAAATGTAAAATCTCTTCAAAAACGTATGCCTTTTTGAATGAAAACTGATAATGATACTAGGCTTGTTTTATCATCTTCACTCTCTTAGTGCTAACTTTTGCATTTATTTTTAATTATTTTTAATTTATTTTTTTACTCATATGTTTTGCTTTATCAAAGAAAATTACTGACTCCATGCAATGAATATATCATTTGCGGGTAACTTTAACTTCTGTTTGAAGTCCAACAACGCTAAGAGTAAAAGCTATTGAAAACGGCGTCGGAGTATCATACTCCAAAATGTACCATTTCTTTTATTTCTTTTTAATGGTACAATATAGCGACACGATAATATTTACATATGTTTTCAGCATAACTCTGAAGGTATTAATGAGATCTTTATGTATTGGGTATTTTTAATTTTTTCAATAAAAAATAATGTTTAAATTTTTTGTCCGCTGTGACGGAGCAGTTTCAAATCTGAAATACGTTAAGAATTTAGATTTATAATATATCTCTTTATAACTACACGTTAGAGGAGGGAGCGTATCAACTCTCTTTCGTAAGGTATTCTGAAAAATGAAACGTAATAAAAGTACACAATTCAAATTCTGAGATGAATATACGACCACTCTTTAAGCTTCTTTTCTCAGTTTGTACTGTAATCCGAGTTATGCATGGTAACTCACGAAAATGATAGTCAACTTTATTTCAGTATAGGGTATTTGCCTTTCGTTGTGCCTACTGTGGATCCATCACCTGACATGGTCATTTTTTATGGTAACTTATATACAGTAATATTATGTGGTAAAAGGTTATACATCTGTCGGAATGCAGGATGTCTGTGCGCTATTTCGAATAAATTCATATTTTCCCTATTTATGTTACGCGGTAAACACGATACAAAATACAATATGCCATATTCCGCAACGAATATGCCATATTCACTTGCGGTGTATGACAGATTCACCTGTGGTATATGGCATAAACACTAACCAATGAGAACGTGATACGGAAGTATGCAATTGTCAATTGCATCGATTGAACGAACAAGTAAAACTTTATAAATTATTATAATGATTACTGAATCAACAGTACAGTTTATCGAATACATCAACGTATGCAGAAGTATCACTCACCAATCTCACGTAATAAACTTACCCAATCAATCCATGATTCATATATTAGTACTCGACGCACTGACAGTATTGGTAATCCAGCGTAGTTTTACATTCAGAGTCGATTCTCGCAACCAATCAAACCAAGTCTTTCTGTATCACGTTTTTCACCTGCGGAATATGTCATATTCAACTGCTGTATATGGCATATTCCGCAAGTGAGTGTGACATATTCTGAAGGTGAGTATCGGGTATTCACTGAATTCACTGCATCACATATTCACTGCGGAATATCGCATACTCACCTGCGGAATATGCCATATACCGCAGGTGAGTATGGCATATTCACCCGTATCACAAATACCGCGCAACCATGAATGTATGCCATATTCCGCGTAACAATTTACACTACACGTGACATTCTAAGACGTCTTGGCGAAAACGTATGAGAAATATTATGTTGAGTTTACACCATGTTGATTCATGTTGATTTCAGTACAAACCTCCGAAAAATGCTAAGAGTTTTTATATCTCAGATTTACATTACCCCAGATCTCCCAGAGACTACTTGTCATAATTTAGGAAAGTGATTTGTGACGTTCTCTCTTCTTAGGGTACTTTTAAAAGGTATAATTTGAATCTTAAATTCTTAACGTAGTTCACAGTTAAAACTGCTCCGTCACAGCGGACAAAAAATGTAAACATTATTTTTTATAAAAAATATTAAAAATACCCAACACATCAAGATATCATTAATACCTTCAGAGTTATGCTGAAAACATATGTAAATATTATCGTGTCGCTATATTGTACCATTAGAAAGAAACAAAAGAAATTGTACATTTTGGAGCATGATACCCCGGCGCCGTTTTCAATAGCTTTTACTCTTAGCGTTGTTGGACTTCAAACAAAAGTTAAAGTTACCCGCAAATGATATACCCATTGCATGGAGTAAGAAACTTTCTTTGGTATAGCGAAACATATGAGTAAAAAAATAAATTGTGTGGATTTCTTATTGTTTCTATGCAAAATAGCACGCTCCGTCACAGCGGACAAATTTTTCGATACCAGCCTGTGACTAATAAGGTCAGAGATATACAATACTTTATATGTCTCTCTTTAGGTACGGTTTTTAACAGAGTCTATTTTATTAGCCTACTGAATAGCATATCAGATTCAAAACAGGAAATATGTATTCCAGGATGAAATCTTGTTTTTGTTTGTTTGTTTGTTTCTTAGTGTTTGTTTGTTTGTTAATTTGTTAGTTTGTTTGATGACCTTACTTGCGGTAAGCATCAATATGCAACACTGTATTAAAGCAACCATTGAAACCAAGAGCCTCAAATCTAAGCTCCACCCTTGACTATAAAGTACGTGAGGAGTTAACAAAAAGATGGCTGTATCAGTTTCCCTAACCAGATCAACACCATGCTGCATCGTTCAGTGAAAGTATATCAAGCACCGAGGCCATCTGGACTAAATAAAGCCATCATAAATGCCAAACTAGATCCAGTGATTAAGCATCCAAAAATTAGGGAGTTTTTTAAATGAGATCAGGAATAGATGATGTTGCTATCGCCAATGAGGATGCGGTTTAGTGTGATGCAAGTTAACAGATATTTTGACAAAGTGTTTTCGACAACAAGATGTATATAGAAAGTTGGGCGGGACCAACATTGATGAAAGATTCATTACTTAATACATTGATTTACTCATGTTTTTTGTTTCGAAGACAAAAACTCTCTTTCCAAGACAAACAAATAATACAACAAATCTAAGTGACCAACCAAACTTAACTACTGTTACTTCATTTCAAAAGTAGGTTTGGTATTGGGAATTATCTTGAACGTAGCGAACATTAACAATATAAACATAGCCAAAACCACGGTGTCCAACCCAAACGCTCTTACATGCATGACGGAGCGTTTCATTCACGCGGAAACGCTGTGGAGCGAAATAAAATGGCGGCTAATGAAGATACCATTATGACCGTAAGTATTGTTTCACTCGTTTCTCTTACGTATCATACGTTATGGTGACATATTATGTACCATTCGATGAACAATACCCTGAGCAAAAATCTTATCTATTCAACTTTGTTTCAACTAGGTGTTAAACTATTATTTGCTTGATCAAAGCTCCGTAGTGTAGATCGAACGAATCTGAAGTTGACGAATTGAACACAAATTACGAATTAAACTAGTATTTATATGAAAACGTCAATCTTTCTGTTAAAGTAGTAGATCACAAACTTGTATATTCTTATTTTCGAAATCCCAGTCCAAATCCATTACTTGTTCTTGAGAAATCGCTTGTTTTCCTAGAAACGCTCCGTCGATTTAGGACACAATTTTAGAAACGCGCTCTTACCATTTTGTTTTGATATTATTTTCAGATTATTAGAGACGAGAGTTCGGAATCGAATTTATCTCTCAAAAACATGTTGTACTTGTTAGGTAAATTGAAACGTCCCAACCTGGTGGTGCTAAACGTGCAACTAGCCGACCTAAGCCTACACTAGATGATGTTATGCCTAAATGTGTGCTTAAATATAAAACTCTTGACAAAAAAAGTTGACATGTGAATTAATCTTTCTTCTTTTGATGCCAATGGGTATAATAGTACAATGACGTCATTTCAAAGGGCAATATAGTGAAATTTTGGACCAATATTTCACTATTTTGCCCGCAGAAATGACGTTATTACTATTATTACCACCGTTAATGCCCAGGGCTGAAATAGCAAACTTGAAATAGAAAATCTTACGCACTGAACGATATCACTTTTCCCGGGAAACATCGCCGGGCGGATAATGTCATTATTGCCCGACTAAAGTCATTAACGCCCGACACAATATTGCTCACGTCAATATAGCAATTTAAATGCCTTCTCAACTAGTACTAAAACCCCTAGAACAGGCCCTGCAAGGTGGTAATAAATTTTCTTTCTCTTCCTGAAAAGGAAAGTCAAGCTATATATTTCCTAAACAGATCTAGAGTAGACTACCGCAGCGTTTCCAGTTCACTGTGTTAACCAGGTCGCAGCGTTTCTTGAATATGAGAATGTCATTATTTTTAAGACTGGATTTTCGGTCATCACATCACAATTACGATAATGTGTGGTGTGTTGAAGCATTGAAATTTGACCAAAATATACGTTGGTGCTCTAATCTTGGCTCAACTAATCGCATGTATCGAAAAAGGGGTTTTGACCAGAAGAATGACAAATACGTTTATGAATTTTGATAACTATACTGCTTCATATAGGTCTTCCTAATTGCTTCAAACGTCAAAAGTCAGCCAAGTACAAAATGAACATCACACCCATCGAATGGTATACTCGAAATAAGTAACTCATACCTCTTATTTCCATTGTTGGGGAAATCGTCAGACGGCTCATCATTCCCGCCCGCCAGTTTCCCTACTCCGGAGCGTTTCTTTGTTTAGTTTCAGTACCGTTTACTCGGGGTGGAAGGTGTGAGAATTGTGCAAAAAATGACTTTGTGAGCTGGATGGAGTTTCTCTGTATTTTTCACTCTATTAGGTTTTCCTGCATAAGGGATTTCGCCTGCGAAGCATATAACTCTTGCGAACATATCCAAATATTGGTCCGAAGAAGGCATACCTTGAATTTTTTAGAAAAAAATTGGCTAAAAATGGAAACTACAAAAAGTCAAAATGTTCAACTCAAACAAAACTCTAGCTATTTAATATTAACACTATGTATTATTTTATGTTTTTCAGATGTTTAAGGACTTTCATTAATGTACTAGTGTCTAGAAATAAGATAATTAAGGACAAAATTTGGCATTTTTGATCATTTTCGCTTTCAGCAGTAACATAGTTCCTTATATCTTGAGTTTAATGTTGACTGGTTGTTGCAATTTTGTTCAAATCTGTTCTTGTACATGTCTTCTTCCATTTAAGATACAAAAAATGTATATTGGACCACCAATGGTCATATTAGAGCTTTCAGATCTCCCCTACCCCATTTATTATGAAAAATTACTGAAACATATGAAAATGTAAAATAACTTGAATTTATAAACTTTAACAATGTTGTAGCTATTCTATATCAATATTATGTATTAATTTATGTTTTTCAGATATTTCAGAACCTTTTTTGGTATACTAGTGCCTAGAAATGAGACATTTAAGGACAAAACTTGGCATTTTTTAAAATCATTTTAGCTTTCAGCAGTAATATATAGTTCCTCATAAATTGAGTTTTATGTTTACTGGTTGTTGCAATTTTAATCCAATCTCTTTTTGTACATGTCTTCTTCCATTTAAGGTATAGAAAATGTATAGTGGACAAACAATGTTCATATTAGAGCTTTCAGATCTCCCCTACCCCATTTATAATGAAAAATTATAAGAAAAATATGAAAATATAAAATAACTTGAAACTATAAACTTTAATAAAGTTGTAGCTATTCTACAAGGGCCGATCAAAAAGTTTCTTACCGTTGGCTCTAGATTTCATAATAAGAGGAGTTGGATGCTCAAACTTTTGCACAAGACAGGGTAGTAAGTTTGCTTGAGACTGTCTGAGTTTCATTTAAATTGGTTCATTGGTAGTGACGCAGAGTCAATACATAATTTCAATGATTGAATAAGGTGGAGCAGCGTTTTTTATAAAAAATTGTGCTAAGCTGCAGTTTCGGAATTTTCTAACACTAAGTAGTGTCATCTGTCAACAGACTGTAGTTTAATCATGTTCAATTAGTTTTTCTGCTAATATTCATTCTCATTCAAAATATTCAACCCCAGTTGCAATGCACTTCCTATATTTGTCCACTCGATCCAAAAACACATGTTTAAGACCTTCGTATGAGAGGTTTGAAACTATATCGGTAAATTTCCAGAACCACAACTCAGCAGATGTTTCATATATAACGCTGCTCCACCTAACTTTGTCATTGAAAATATGAATTGACTCTGTGTCACTACCAATAAACCAATTTATATGAAACTAGTGCAGTTTCAAGCAAACTAATCATCCTGTCTCATGTTAAAGTTTGAGCTTCCAACTCCTCTTATTATAAAATTGAGAGCCAACGGTAAGAAACATTTTGATCGGCCCTTGTATATCAATATTATGTATTAATTTATGTTTTTCAGATATTTCAGAACCTTTATTGGTAAACTAGTGCCCAGAAATGAGACATTTAAGGACAAAACTTGACATTTTTTACCATTTTCGCTTTCAGCAATAACATATAGTTTCTTATATCTTGAGTTTAATGCTGACTGGTTGGTGCATTCTTAGTCAAATTTGTTCATGTAGATGTCTTCTTTCATTTAAGATATAAAAAATGTATAGTGGATGACCAATGTTCATATTAGAGCTTTCTTATCTCCCCTACCCCATTTATTAGGAAAAATGACCGGAAAATATTAATAAAAAGTAAAATAACTTCAAATTATGAACTTTTACAAAATTGTACCGATTCTATGTCAACACTATGCATCATTTAATCTTTTTCTGATGTTTCAGGACCCTCATTAATATTCTAATGCCTAGAAATGAGATATTTAAGGACAAAACTTTTCATTTTCGCTTTCAGCAATAACGTATAGGTCCCTATATCTTGAGTTTTATGCTGACTGGTTGGTGCATTCTTGGTCTACCATATTTTTAAAATATTACTCAAAAATAGAATAGTGCGAAATAATTTTGTAATTTCACAGTTTACTCTCATATGAATCAAAGGATATGTCTATATACAAGTATACTTGTATAAACATGATTGTTCACAACTCTCGAACTTAATCCAGCAACAGCCTGATTTTTCAAATTTCCCTGGTTCTATGTTAGAGCTGCATTTAAGTCATTTTAAAGGTCTAAGATGCTCATGACACCACAAGCTATATATTCAGATATGTAAGATCTCTAAATAATTTTTATAGTTCTGAGAAACTCATCCTATAATATTGTCCAACGATGTGCACTATGTTGTTTATTGCCACATGGACAAGTAGCAACACACCCTTGACTAGAAACTTTGTATTTGCAATTCGCTGCCTTTTGTCATTTTACATTTGCGAATTACCAAGGACATATGTTTCTTGTGTTGCTACGAAGGTTTGTTTGTGATTACTGGTACAAGACACCCATCTTTGATATATCTTCAAATAGGTATTGCACTTTGAGATGCATATAGTAATTTAGAATGCTACCTTGAAGGACATAAGAAACTTTAAAAGCTCTTTTTAACTCTCATCCTTCTTTGCAACCAACATTCTGTATCATCAGATTGAATACAAATTCTCTCTACATTGAACTCCTTGTGTCTGCAGCACTGTAATATACATGGACCATAAGGAGAGTGTCAACTTCTTCATGATCAGCATTTGATAGATTGTCTATAAGTTGCAACTATCAGTTCAATAGCAGCACAGCCATAAGTGAAATTCATCCCATTTTAGAGATACAGTAACATTGCTTCACAAAACAAAGACAGCTTACCATCTTTCCAAAATCATCTTGTTGGCTGTTCTTCATTTCACAATGTTTGCATTTACCAAAATAGCCCCAAGCCCAATATCCATCATGAACTTCCCACCCTTAGGTGTAATATGGAATCACCAAGCCTTTGACAACCTTGCAATTGATAATGAGGGAATTCAACCAATATCACTGCTACCCACCTAATTACACAGACGTATCGTCGGTGTATCATGGCGGAACTTCCTCCGGGACTAGGTTTCGGTAAGATTTTTTTATTTCCCGATTTACAACTACTTATAAGTCACGTTGTGGATAATAATTTGGCTCGAAGTTAAGGAAGATAGTCTAGTTTGAGAATGTGCCGATGGTTTTAGGTTTTATATGTTAACAAAGACACAATTCACGTATTTAGTCCCTCGGTTTTCTTACACTGACGAACGACCAATGTCAGTGTAATATTGGCAATATTAATGACGATCGTCAGTGTAAGAAAAGCGAGGGACTAAATACGTGAATTGTGTCTTTGTTAACATATAAAACCTAAAACCATCGGCACATTCTCAAACTAGACTATCTTCCTTAACTTCGAGCCAAATTATTATCCACAACGTGACTTATAAGTAGGTGTAAATCGGGAAATAAAAAAATCTTACCGAAACCTAGTCCCGGAGGAAGTTCCGCCATGATACACCGAAGATACATCTGTGTAATTAGGTGGGTAGCAGTGAATATGGCTTGATCACTGGTTATAATTATCACAGTACTATACCCCATTACTTTGAAATATATTCCAAGTGTTGTACTATACATTGCATCGATTCATGAGCAGTTTGCAACGTATCATTACCAGAAAAGCCCAATGGAAAAAGATAGAGAATACCCGCCCCAATTGCAACTCAACTTTAAATGTCTAATTTTTAGACTTGTATACTCATGAACCCATTACTTTTAAATATATTCCAAGTGTTGTACTATACATTGCATCGATTCATGAGCAGTTTGGAACGTATCATTACCAGAAAAGCCCAATGGAAAAAGATAGAGAATACCCGCCCCAATTGCAACTCAACTTTAAGTGTCTAATTTTTAGACTTGTATACTCATGAAGTTCCTGAAACATCTCAAAAACATCAAACAATAAATAGTTGATCTAGAATAGCGACAACTTTGTTAAAGTCTATACTTTGAAATTGTTTGGTCTTAATATTTCTGGTTATTTTTTCACAATAAATGGGGTAGGGGAGATATGTAAGCTCTAATATAATGACAGGCTTTCCAATATACATTTTTAAATACCTTAAATCAAAGTAGGCAGGCAAAAGAACAGATTTGATCAAGAATCCATCAACCAATCAGCATAAAACTCAAGATATAAGGAACTATATGTTATTGCTAAAAGTGAAAATGATGAAAAATTGATGAAAAATGCCAAATTTTGTTCTTAAATGCATTTCTCGACACTAGTATACTACCCTGCGTGCAGAGTCTAGTTAAACTACGAAGACAAAGACGAAGCTCTCTTTTAAGAAGTGAAGTCAAACGAATGCAAAGGGTACTCGTATACTAATGAAGGTCCTGAAACATTAATTATAGCAATCAATAAGACATAAAAAATAGCTACATCCTTGTTAAAGTTTATACTGGTAGTTTGAAGTTATTTTTTATATTTTCCAGTCATCTTCCCTAATAAATGGGGTAGGGGAGATTTGGAAGCTCTAATATGAACATTGTTTGTCCACTATACATTTTCAGTACCTTAAATGGAATAAGACATGTACAAGAACAGATTTAATCAAAAATGCATCAACCAGTCAGCATAAAACTCAAGATATGAGGATCTGTATGTTACTGCTGAAAGCAGCATTGATTAAAAAATGCCAAGTTTTGTCCTTAAATGTCTCATTTCTAGCCACTTGAATACCAATAAAAGTTCTGAAAAATCTTAAAAACATTAAATAACACATAATATTGATATAGAATAGCTACAACTTTATGAAAGTCTATAATTTTAAGTTATTTTATTTTTTCATATTTCTCGTTTATTTTCAATAATTGATGGGGTAGGGGAGATCTGAAAGCTCTAATTTGAACATTGTTTGTCTACTATACATTTTTTATACCTTAAATGGAAGAAGACATGCACAAGAACAGATTTGATTGAAAATGCAACAATCAGACAGCATAAAACTCAAGATATGAGGAACTATATATTACTGCTGAAAGTGAAAATGATAAAAAAATGCCAAGTTTTGTCCTTAAATGTCTCATTTCTAGCCACTTGAATACCAACAAAAATTCTGAAAAATCTTAAAAACATTAAATAACACATAATATTGACATAGAATAGCTACAACTTTGTTAAAGTTTATAATTTCAAGTTATTTTATTTTTTCATATTTTTCTGGAATTTTCCATAATAAATGGGGTAGGGGAGATCTGAAAGCTCTCATACGAACATTGGTTGTCCACTATACATTTTCTATACCTTAAATGGAAGAACACATGTACAAGCACAGATTTAATCAAAAATGCACCAACCAGTCAGCATTAAACTCGAGATATAAGGAACTATATGTTAATGCTGAAAGCGAAAATGATTAAAAATGCCAAATTTTGTCCTTAAATGTCACATTTCTAGACACAAGTATACTAATGAAGGTCTTGAAACATCTGAGAAACCTTACATAACACAAAATATTGATATAGAATAGCTACAACTTTGTTTGAGTTGAACATTTTGATTTCTTGTAGTTTCCATTTTTAGCCAATTTTTTTCTAAAAAATTCAAGGTATGTCTTCTTCGGACCAGTATTTAGATATGTTCGCAAGAGTTATATGCTTCGCAGGCGAAATCCCTTATGCAGGACACCCTAATAGAATAAAAAATACACAGAAATTCCATCCAGCTCATAAAGTCATTTTTTCCTTAACGGAGCCTCTTAGAAAATTTTCCACCCCGAGTAGTTACGATGACACTTATCATGATAACTTAGAACCGACATTACCAGTGTACATCTTTAAAATCAAGATGATGGCAATCCGTTTTATGATACTAATGAGTATTACGACATGGCTACATATATATACAATAATATAAATACTCTGAATCCCCGGGTCTGAATCATTACTGGCTAGTTAGTCTTCCCTCTTACTATAACTGATGAGTTTGATGTAAATAAGATATGTGGTCTCAGCAAATCAGAGTCTATTTAAAATGTAAATTTAGCTACCTATAAGGCAGAATATGTAGTGCAGTGTTTGACTTCCTAGGCTATTCTGATTAGGCAAGAACAAAGATTTATCTCCAACATTTATTAAAAATCAAACTATTTTGAAGCGTAATACCAATACGGATCGCTCTGACTTTTCCCATCTTGGATTTCCAAGGTATGATGTGTTCATACCTCACCCTATGCAGACAGAGCCTGTGGGAAATATTGGGTTCGGAGCAAATGAGCGGGGGGGGGGTGCGGAGCTAACGGTCATTTTTGAATTTAAATTTGGGATATTTCTGAAACTAAGCCGTTTTGGGACTTCAAATATACCAAGATATGTGTATTTGACACCAAATATCAATACAATTCATTGTGAAAATAGTAGCTTAATTCATTCTATAGCGACGCAGTGTGCCTTAAACCTTTCCCAGACCTATATATTTTGAAATTATCCTTTTAATACTGAGTCCCCAGCATGCATAAAAAATGGTGTTCAAGGTACACATCTATACAAATTATTTTTGCATCTTGAAAGCCAGGCAGTATCTGTGTGATTTTATAAAAATTCGGAAATGTTTTTCAGATATGAGCCCCCTCTAAATATTGGGTGCGGAGGAGCTCCATAAACGTACCTCCGCATCCAATATTTAGAGGGGGCTCATATCTGAAGAACATTTCCGAATTTTTATAAAATCACACAGATACTGCCTGGCTTCCAAGATGCAAAAATAATTTGCATGGGTAGTGTATCTTGAACACCATTTTTTATGAATGCTGGGGACGCAGTATTAAAAGGATAGTCTCAAAACATATACACAGGCTGGTATCGAAAGATTTGTCCGCTGTGACGGAGCATACTATTTTTCATAAAAACTTCACGATTTATTTTTAACTCATATGTCTCGTTATATCAAAGATAATTACTTACTCCATGCAATGGATATATCATTTGCGTGTAACCTTCACTTCTGTTTGAAGTCCAATAACGCTAGGAGTAAAATCTATTGAAAACGGCGCCAGAGTATCAAACTCTAAAATGTACCATTTATTTTTTAACTTTTTAATGGCATGATATAGTGACACGATAATATTAACATATGTTTTCAGCATAACTCTGAATGTATTAATGAGATATTAATGCATTGGGTCTTTTTAATTATTTTATAAAAAATAATATTAATATTTTTTGTCCGCTGTGACGGAGCATTTTCACAGTTCATATTTGCAACTGCTCCGTCACAGCGGACAAAGAAATTAAACATTATTTTTTATAAAAGAATTAAAAAGACCAAATACATCAACATCTCATTTATACCTTCATAGTTATGCTGAAACCATGTGTAAATATTATCGTGTCACTTTATCGTGCCATTAGAAAGTTAAACAAGAAATGGTACATTTTGAAGTATGATACCCCGGTGCCATTTTCAATAGCTTTTCTTCCCAGCGTAATTGGACTTCAAACAGAAGTGAAAGTTACCCGCAAATGATACATCCATTGCATGGAGTAAGTAATTTTGTATGGTATAACGAAACATATGCGTTAAAAAATAAATCGTGAAGTATTCTTAATGTTTTTATGAAAAATAGCGTGCTCCGTCACAGCGGACAAATATTTCGATACCAGCCTGTGATATAGGTCTGGGAAATGTTTAAGGCATACTGCGTCGCTATAAAATGAATTGCACTACTATTTTGACAATTTTATTGATATTTGGTGTCAAATACACATATCTTGGTATATTTGAAGTCCCAAAACGGCTTAGTTTCAGAAATATCCCAATTTTAAATTCAAAAATGACCGTTAGCTCCGCACCCTCCGCTCATTTGCGCCGCACCCAAGATTTCCCACAGGCTCTGTCTGCATAGGGTGTACCTGTGTGATTGAAAATCTATTGATATTTATCTATCTGTTAAATGTTTTCGTTTATTATTTATAGGTTATTTTATGATCGCATATTCCTCATGATTGTGAGTATGACCTTTAATCACTGTATGGAACTCATCACTTATGGAACTGATCAGGATTGGTGCGAATTAAGTTTATGGAATATGGAAACACGTATACTGGAATACTGTATGCCCCTTTAATCTTAAAATAACTTAGTGTTGTCTTGTGTTGACTCTAAACAAAACAATGCTTAGAGACTATAATTAAATTGTAATTATAGCGTTAATGATGTGGTTTATATTAAAATCACATTCGTATGAGTCACCATTTGCCACTGGAGTCCTATGACCCTTGCTACTGTAGCTAGCCCTTGGATTAACTTGCGGTAAAACTAGACACTAATCCAGACTGCGTTGAAAGATTATGATACAAGGACACTCGTTAGGTGGGTTCAACCAAAACAATTTATTGAGATTGTGGTCAGTCCATCAAAATATTTATTCGATATCAATTTGCTGCTGAAGTCAGCTAATGGGCTTTTTGGTATCATTTTCACACGGAGTTATCATTTTGGTTAGATTTCATGGTCTTTAAATTAAAGGTTAACAGCCTCAGAGATAACTGGAAAGTGCCTTTATTTCTAAGATAAATTATGGGTTATCGTCACTCACCGTTCGTATTCTTCTTTGCATGACTATCCTTTTGGTCCCCATGGCTCATTTGGTTTGGAAAAAGTGTTCTTATCATATCGCGAATCGTATTTAACCGTGTCTGGTTAAGATTCTCTCCGTCAATTGAACATTTCTCAACTTCCCCAAATTGCCTTAGTAACTGACTTATCATTGATGTTGTCGATTCAGCAGTTTTGCAAGACTCGACCACTTTCATATCATCCTCATAAGTAACTCGTTCATTCTGTGTAGCGTTCACATTTGTTACTATAGCAACTGTGCACATTAATATTATGATAAAAACAGCTCTTTGTCCCAAGACATGTTTCATTTTTTAAAAATGTTATAAAATGCTTTAATTGAATTCCTTTATAAAGCCAAGAGGATATTACAATAGTTCATTGTTCTTTAATAAAATCTGAACTAGCTATAGTTGATGAGGAAAAAGTCATCAGAATCTGATGAAGACATCATCAGCCCAGGATATGAGTGAACCAGATGTATTTTATTGATACGGAGCTATGAACAACAGAAAAAGGAGGCGTCCATCCGGCAATTATGATACTCTATGCCTGTGACTAAATCTACATATATTTTGGGTAATATTTTTTTAACATTAATGTGTCATCATTTCGTACTCATGGAAACATTCTGATACTCGCTACATCGTTCTATTATACCAAAACACTATTCTGATACTCATCACATCTTTCCGTTTCACTTGGCTGAGAAGAAATGAAATGTCATGGTTTATCCAAGGGCGAATTTGATTCTGACGATGTGTGTTACCCCCCTTTGGACATGAAGTCCAGAGCTGAATATCCCAGCTCATGTTAGTGATTGGTAAGTAAAATCAATCCATCCTTATAGCTTAGCATATTTCCTATAGTTTAGTGAATTTCTGGTCACGAAAAGATTGTCCGCGTCCGTTTTGATTGTTCTGACGGGAAACCAACGGGGTATTTTTATTTGCATAATCAGGTTACCTTATACCACGCTATAGACCTGGGTAAGGGGGGTAACACTGACGGACAGGAAACACAATCGCCACTTCAAGTACATTTCCCTGTTTATTATGTTCGTATTAATCCTTATTTACATATCATATATTTGAGTTAATCAATTATGTAGCTAATGATGTGAACGGATTCCATGCCCGTAGTCAGCTTTTTGTAAGGGGGGGGGGGGGGGGGGGGGGGCTCGAACCCCCCCGCAACACCCCCCCCCAAAAAAAAAAATCCCCATGCTAAACAAAGCCCCTTTGTATTGTAAAGGACAGTGGCAGATCCGGAAGCTAACAAGGGGGGACCCACACTGGCTCGCACTTCAAGACAGGAAAAAATATCCGCGGAAAAACTTTTTAGGGCCCTAAAACCAAAATTTGGACCAAAAATTAGAAAATCTTTTGAAAATTTGGCCTAACATTGAAAAAATAAGGCCCAAAAAGGTCAAGTAATGCCCAACAAAAAGGACCACTAAAGAGGCCCTACAATAAATTTGGGCCAACATTTTTTCTGGGCCCATCCTAGGGCAGCGCAGAAAATTTTTTAGGGCCCTAAAACCAAAATTTGGGCCAAAATTCTGAAAATTTATGGCCCATTCTTTGAAAATTTGGCCTAAAATTGAAAAAAATAGGGCCCAAAAAGGTCAAGTAATGCCCAAAAAGGCCCACTAAAGTAGCCCTACACTATTTTTGGGCCAACATTTCTTTCTGGGCCCATCCTATGGCCACGCGGATAACCTTTTAGGGCCCTAGAACCAAAATTTGGAAAATTTATGGCCCATTTTTTGAAAATTTGGCCTAAAATTTAAAAAAATAAGGCCCAAAAAGGTCAAGTAGCCCTACAATATTTTTGGCCCAACATTCTTTTCTAGGCCCATCCTAGGCCGCGCTTAAAGTTGATAGGGCCCTAAAACTAAAATTTGGGCGAAAATTCTGAAAATTTATGGCCCGTTTTTTGAAAATTTGGCCTTAAATTGAAAAAATAAAGCCCAAAGAGGTCAATTTATGCTCAAAGAGGCCCCCTAAAGAGGCCCTGCAATATTTTTGGGCCGACATTTTTTCTGGGCCCATCCTATGGCCGTGCGGAAAACCTTTCAGGCCCCTAGAACCAAAATTTGGGCCTAAATTTTGAAGATTGAAGATTGAAGATCTATAGCCTGTTTTTAAAAAATTTGGCCTGAAATTTAAAAATAAGGCCCCAAAGGTCAAGTAATGCCCAAAAGGCCCATTTAAGAGGTCCTACAATATTTTTGGGCCAACATTCTTTTCAGGGCCCATCCTAGGGGGGGGGCGGCCAGAAGGCTATGTTTAACAGAACACAAAGGACGATCCTCAAAAACAGAGGGAAAGGGGCACAAATATGTCCGCGAAAAAATGGGCCAAATTTTGAAAAATTATGCCCAAATTCGAAAAACAATGCACAGTAATGCCAGTTTTTTAATCTTAATTGCCCAGTAAATGTGGGGAAGAGGAAGTTTTTCTTCAAGGAAGCAAAAAGGTAGGTCCACATTTTTTTAGGAGATATCAGGGGGGGGGGGCTCGTACGAGCCCCCCCCTGGCTACGGGCCTGGATTGCCATGCCATAGAGTAAAATAACCGAAAAACGGTACAGAAAAAGGTACCTAGGTCTGAGAAAACTGACCCCTCTATACACCATTTGCAGATCATATGAAGCCCGGATCGTGTCGTTTCGTTTGGTACACAATTTAAGCCCCGGGTATTAAATAAGCCCTTGGTTTATCATGATGGTTTAATGAGGATTAACAAGACAATACTACTCGTGCAACTTACCATTCGATTTATCATGTTTATGGTTGTCATGGTTGCAATGGTTATTGACATTGGCTGTATCGGTGTCATCATACGATGGAATCAGTGATTTTAGGAGTTCATGAATCGTCCTAGGTCTCGCCTGAATTACAAACCTGTCAATACAACATTCCTCCATCAGTTCTAGTCGCCATAGCAACCTAACAATTTCGGCTTTTGTATCTTCATATGTCCTACAAGAGATGCCCAAGCATCTGTTTTTATCACTGTCTTCAGGAGCCTGATCATTTTGTTGTTTCCACTTTACCACATTTGTGTCCATAGCAACAGCACAAAAAATGATTATTGAAAGTATTCTCTGTAACATATCCCTGGCACAAAACGTTATTTTGTCTCGAACATCCCCATGAATGTTTCTATTGTCTTGATGGTTTCATACAGTCTACATATTCATTTTGTGTTACAATTCCAGATAGACCAATAACCTTTAAAGTATTTTGGTGGAAAATTATTCACACTGTCAAGCAATGATCAGAGCAAGAAATACTAGGCGTGTAAGATAATATTTATTAGTATGATTTATTAAAACAGAAACAAATGGAAGGTCCAATTAGTTCAACTGCTTGGTGTATAAACCAGATGTGCAGTTTTTACTGACATCTTTTTATTCACTGTGGAGGAACTCAAAAAACGAGTTACGAAAACGGAACTGTTTTCGTAACAAAATGGCTCGACCGTTATTCGATAATTTTTTTCTCCATGATTCCGTGAGATATAGGCAAAATTAGTATTACCTTTTTGGCACAAATGTAACTCATGGCCTTATGCTTCAGAAAATGTAAGCTTTTGCTTTTTTAACCATCAATTTGAAACACCAATCAAACCAGTAGGTTCTAGCAATACCTGGAAACGACCCATTCAGTAGCTCAACAAATGACATAATGGGTGTTTCATAACGAGCATCTCCAAAAAGTCAATTTGAGAAGAGATGGGTCTATAACATATGCACTATATATGAGCCTATTTTATTCTAGACAAACACATTTGGATCAATTAATATAAACATGCTAAAATTCAAGAAAGTACAAATGGCATCCCTTTGACCTTTATTTATTACAGTCCGAGAAGATCTTTCCTGACGAAAAGCCCACATTATGAAACACCTTGTACGTTTACTTTATATAAGTATAAGTATACGTTATAAGTTATACTTTCACGTATGTGCGAAATCTCTCTAGTTTGAGAATATGCAGGCGGTTCTATGTTTGGTATATTAACGAAGACGCAATTCACATATTTAGTCCCTCGCTTTTGTTTACGTTGACGCACGCCTTACCATCGCGTAAGCAGGCGTCACCGTACAGCGTCAAAAAATAGCGGAGTACAGTTTTCTGTACGGTAACGCAAATTAACTGCTTTGAAGCAAAAACTATGACAAGGGTTTTAACAAATTTATTTGATGAAAACTAATACGATTTCATGTGAAATAAAAACAGCATTCTCTTAGAAATGGTTTTAACTTTCTGATTATGATAAACGGTTTACGAGCACTGTTCGGATTTTTTCTGAGTGAATCGGCCCACATAATCGACCAGAGTGAAAAAAGGTTGTTTTTTCACATTTTGTTTGGCTATTATTTTCCCTACCGTCTGAGAGTATGGATTATTTTTATGAGAATATGTATATGTGACGCCTGCTTAAGCGATGCTTAGGCGTGTGACGATCTTATTCTGCATTCTTATTTTTGAGGACTTGAGCCCCCTCAACAGGCAGCTCCTTGAGCAGGTTAAGGTGAGCACAGGCGTTCAGAGTGCTTGGTCGTCGAATGGGAAAATTTTGGCGAAAATGGAATCTGGGGCAATCAAGCGCTTCGACCTTGGAGAATTAATCTGACTTTGATTTCACATATTTAAATATTGGAAATAGTTTAACAATAGTTTTGAGTGGACTTATTTCCAGTTATTGGATATATGATCATTCAGAAAGTATCATAAGTATGTTGTAAAATGAGAATTAAAATCTAAGTGATTTACTCGATGTCAACATGAAGAGTTTGTGTATACTAATTAATATGACTCAATGACTTTACACTTTACTAAACCCAATTTATTCTATAATGTAATGGTATTATACACATATTGTGTCATTTTGTGTCACACACATATTTTTGATACTCAAATTATTCATTTTTAGCAGTGAGAGCAGTGCAACTGCTTAACCTGCCATCTTTCTTTGATTTGACGAGAAAGAGTCGAAGGCAAATATACAAAGCCGGCTTTCAAAACCGGCTTTTAAAGCCGGCTTCTACAGTACATCAGAAGCCGGCTTCTGGCGTCACCAAGAAGCCGTCTTATTCTCGTATAATTAGCATGGAAATGAGAAAAATGAAAACTAGAAAAACAGCAACTCAACGGAGTAGCAAATCCCACCGAACAAAATTTGTTTTGATAAAAAATTTGAGCCAAATTCATCCACTGGTATTTGAATTATCAAAAATTATGTTTTTATGAAACATGGTTGCCATTTTGAAATTCAGCTGTCATCTTTAGACTTTTTCTTTAGCAGAGAATGTCCATCCAATGGTATTTGGGTTATCAAAGATTACTTTTTAAATGAAAAATGGCAGCCATTTTGAAATTCAGGTAATGCCTTTGAAATTTCTTCTGAAACAGATCTCCTTTTTCCCTAAACATCAGCATATAAAATTGGAACCAAATCCATCCACTGGTATTTGAGTTATCATTAATTACGTTTTTTACGAAAAATGGAGGCCATTTTGAAATTCAGTGGCCATCTTGAAAATTTATTTTTGAGCAGAACTTCTTTGTCTCTAGGCATCAGCATATAGAATTTGAACCAAATCCGTCATTTGGTATTTGAGTTATCAAAGGTTACGTTCTTTTATGAAAAATGGCGGCCATTTTGAAATTTAGCTACCACCTTGAAATTCCCTTCTCGAGCAGAGCTCCTGTCTCCCTAGGTATCATCATGTAAAATTTGAACCAAATCCATTCAATGGTAATTGAGTTATCAAAGATAATGTTTTTTTACAAAAAATGGCCGCCATTTTGAAATTTAGCTGCCATCTTAAAAATCCTTTCTCGAGCAGAGCTCCTATGTCCCTAGGCATCAGCTTCTAAAATTTAAACCAAATCCATTCAATGGTATTTAAGTTATCAAAGATAACGTTGTTTTATGAAAAATGGCTGCTATTTTGAAATTTAGCTGCCATCTTGAAAATCCTTTCTCGAGCAGAGCTCCTATGTCCCTAAGCATCAGCATCTAAAATTTGAACCAAATCCATTCAATGGTATTTGAGTTATCAAATATAACGTTTTTACGAAAATGGCCGCCATTTTGAAATTTGGCGGCCATCTTGAAAATGTCTTCTTGAGCAAGGCTCCTTTGTACCCAGGCAACAGCATATAAAATTTGAACCAAATCCATCCACTAGTATTTGAGTTATTAAAGATTATATTTTTTCCAAAAAATGGCCGCCATTTTGAATTAAGCGGCCATATTGAAAATTCCTTCTCGAGCAGAGGTCCTGCACCCATAAGGCATAAGTCTATAAAATTTGAATGAAATCCGTCAACCGGTATTTGAGTTATTGCCCGGACACACGAACGGACGGACGAACGGACGGACGGACGGCTTTCCTATATCCCTCACGAACTTCGTTCGGTGGAATAAAAACATTCAGATGTGGAGGTGATCGGATTTCGAGGTTTTTGCATTCGCAAGATTCTGCATTTTAAAAATATAAATGCATTTTCACTAAAAAGTATCAAGATTACTTTTGACCGCATAGCTTTATGACATTCCAAAATCCAAATCGAATGCTTGAAAGGTAAAACAGAAGTGTGCAATCAGAGATGATAGATACTATTGCATGAGTATATGAAGGCCATGTGTCAACTCTTCGATTGATAATACGCCTCGAAAAAACACCCACTGGCTTGGGAAAGCTATTTTCCCTCTTAATAAATGCCTGTACCCTTGGAAAATGTTTTCAATTTCCCTCTTAGTCTTAATAAAAGCCAATGGCATTTATTTTGAGTTCTTTCTAATAAAGGCCCTGTGCAAAATAAATGCTCAGTGGACCTATATGTTCGCTGAATTTAAAATTTCCCCTTCTACTCAATTTTTATAAATGTTTTATGCATCAGTATGTTGCATTTGGAGACACAAATAAACTCTTAAAAGGAAAATATTTTCTCTTTAGTATGTTAACTTTGTCTACAAATGCAACATATTAATGTGAAAACATTATAAAAAAGGGGAAGGAACTGAAAATCAGGAAAACATTTTTGAAATAAAATGTTGATGGGGTCTTTGCACCTTCCCTGTCTCAATCACCAATTTTTTTTATCATCTCTATGAGTACTTTTCCTTTAGATAATGCATTGGCCTAACATACACACCTTACATTTTCAGAAAATTTCTGCAATTCAACATATGACCGTCTAAATTCTGTTGCGAAACCTTTAGTATTCTTTCAAGCAATTTCCTGCTTACATGAAAGTCTTTTACATTCTGTGTTTTTTTAATGTAACATAATGGCTGATACCAATATTGTTCAAAGTTGTATATGTTTACACTATGGAACTAATCATTCTTTGGATTTGATTTGGTTTGATGAAGAGAAATCTTGACTGACAAAAATGCAGTTGATAACTAACAGATTTTCCCAAACAGAAAAAAAAATTTAAAGTGAGCTCTTGATTTCAATAGTTGAGTTTCACCTGTGCTTTTGAAGCGGGTGATAGCTGATAGGTGTCATGTAAAGGCTTTAAGTACATGGTATAGCAATAATTAAAGGTAAGAAGGTACTGTTTCATTCATATTTCTTGGTTTTAAAAACATTTAATCAAATAAGCTGGAAATTGTTTTGAGGAATGATATGATGGTGAAAGAAATATATACAAAATTATAAAAAATTATAATTAGCGAAAATTGATATCCGCAAAATTTCAAAATTGAAAAATTGTGAAAGATAACAGCATCAAATATTAGTGGCAGTACAGTATTTGCATGTGAAATAATTATGATATATTAATATAATAATATAATAATTGATGAAACAATTGCAATGAACTGTTTTGATTAGCCAAGGCCAGAGCATTGGAATTTGAACTAAAGTTGAGTATAATGTTATTGTATAAATTAAAAAATAATTATAGAGACTTCTTACAAAGTTGGTCTTCATTTCAAATAGCTGAGAATATTTCCCAAAATAGATTGACTAGGCCTTCAGATTTTTTTGAATTTCAGTATTACTACTATATTAATTATACAGTAAAACCTTTCTAATCCAAATGCCACCGTGCAGTTAAAAGCATTCAGATTGGTAGGTGTTCGTTATCACAATAGATTATAATTATATCATTGATAATTTAGAGTTTATTCAAAGATGGCAGCAGCATTCTCAGAACCTGACAATCAGAATCTCATTAATCTTTTGTTCACGTTAGTTATTTAAACTTTATATTCATATATAGATGGCAGTTCTTAAATATATGATAGACACCAATAATTCCTCATCATAATTTAACCTTTTCCATTAAATATACCCTGTATCAAGCACAAAAACGTACTTACACCCTTTACTAAAATGGCAACCCCTCTATCACGCACTTGTTTTAAAGAAAAAAATCATCCCGTCCCTCATCAGCATTTTAGATAGACAAAAAAGGTAATATAAAAACCGTCATTCCCGTATCAATTTTGAAAAATAGAAGAAAGAGAAACAACTAATTTAATTACCCTGGCCTAACATAAAATACAAAGCCACTAGCCAGCTCATACAGTATACTTACCCCTTGCAAATTGTAATTTATTGAATTCACAGTAAACCCATCGATTTAAAAAAACAAAGAATATTGTTCTCATGGATCTATTATTCATGTTAAACTAACTATGAAAATATAAATATATGCGCGTATAGTGATACATTTGAACAAGATGATGGTTCTGGAAAGAAATGAGCGTGGCAGATTTGCTAAAAAGCCACATACACCACAAAAGCAAGACCAATTTGAAAGTAAGTTCATTATTCTCAAGGGTACACTTCAAGTGAAAGCTACATTGCTACAGGGTGGCCTATCATTCTGAGACAAATGTATTATCCAACGATTGTGACTTTCGAAGCTAAAATATAATATCTTGAGTAGATGGAAATACATTCCCATGAGATATGTATATATAGTCAAAAGTGATAACTATTCATTGAGTGTAATGAAACGTATCCTTCGCCAACTGCTTTTGTTTGAGATAGTTATCATGAAATATTTTTAAAATAAATTTTTATGTGTGTCATTGATCCTAATCCACCCTGTAGTCTGGTGTTTGTAGAGCATTGCACCTCGTACAACTTATTCTCACAAATATCAAACCTCATTTACTAATTAATTTTTTGTGTGAATATGAAGAGTCCAAGCATTGCTTTTTAATGTTGAGTGTATAGCTATATTTAGCCTTGATATCCATGATTTTTTAAAACAAAATCTCACCGTTAGATTTCGAGCTATTCATGTTTATTCATTTTTCGAAATGGAAAACAATGCAAATCTCATTTTTTCAAAGGAAAAAAATTGAAATTCTAAGACGGTGAAAAATCATTAAAAAATACACAGATTCAGAATCCGGCAAGCATTTTCCCTTATTCCTCTCCGTTAAGAAGTTTTGTAAGGTGTTGGATCCCTTTAAGTAGTATCTACCCCCGGGTATCTACCTGACCACAACTGTGTACGTATGACTAATAAGCCGAATTAGAACAGTATGGGAATGTAAGGGGACATTAAAAACAGACAAAGCTCACTTTTACACTGGGCCGATATCATAATAATGATTATTAAGCTTGTAGAATAACTAGAGTTATCAATGAAAAACACACATCCGAGTGATGGACTTCATTTGCTAATGGTATCTCATACGTCTGGCCGACGCCCGAAGGTTCGTCTCGTTTTGGCATTGCGGAAATCATCTCCATCTATGTTTACACTTGAAAAATCAACGATTAATCGAGCTTCATGAGAAACGTTGAAAACAATTCGCTTTGTACATCCAAAACACTCCCCTGTGGATTGGGCCACAAACGCATGAGGCGCACCACTGGGGTAGAGATGGTATTCTTCGCAACCTTTTGCCATCACCAAGGTAGCGGTATTCGGATCAACTTTTATTTTGAACTTGGCACTTCGGTCTTCATATAACCCAGTGTAGGACTCAATTGAGAAGGTTGGAGTTCTGGTCTTATTGATACGATGATCTGGATGTATGTTAAAAGGTCCACAAAATGTGCCATGTTTTTCGGGAAGTGTGAAATCGCAAGCGTAACTGATATCATAGACGGGGGTGTTCCCACGGAGGACGTCAGCGATGTAAAAGTGAATCAATGTAATTGTTGCGTGTGCATCGATTCCATTAGGTCCATTCATCGAAGTGTAGATGCCTAGATTCCATTGTTTGAACATTGTTAACAAACTATCATGGTAACCAATGCCGCCATGTTGTATGAAGTCACTCTCTGAAATGCATCATTAGGCCATAAGAATTAGATTCTCTGTTTTGCGTCCTGGCAAAATCCAAATCATGCAAGGGTACAAGGAAAACAAACACAAACTCAAAAAAAAAACACAAACTTGTTTGCTGAGAAATGTATACATTTTATGGGCATTAAAAGGAATGACATACCAATTTGCAGTGAGACAAACACAGATCTATACATTTATACAATATATTTTTAAATATAGGTATTATTCAAGGGTAAAAATAAAAAAAATACACAATGTATGCCCAAGTAATCAATAACACTGTCAATTTTGGCGCACATCAATTTATCCGCCATTTCATCTGATTCTGATTGAATGAAATGCGATGTTACTTTCAGACCCTTGTGGTTGCTATTTGGATGTGTTTGTTTTTTCTGATTTACTCAAAATCATGCAAGCAAGGGGACGCAAAACAAAGAAACTAATTCTTACGGCCTTACCAAAATATTCACATTGGGTATTTGCAAATTTTTGTAAAGTACAAGAGGATTTCACTTCTTACGTCAACGAAACAACGAACCTGGATGATGAAGGATGCAGATACAAATGCCCAAGAACTGCATCCTCCTAAGCACACTGGCGGATTAGGGGGGGGGCCCAGGGGCCCGGGCCCCCCCCCCTTGGGTGGGCCCAGAAAAAAAAAATTGGGCCCAAAAATTTTTTTGGGCCAAACAAGGCCTTCAGGCCCCAAAAAGTGGGCCTTTTTGGTCATTACTGGGCCTTTTAAGGCCTTATTTGTTAATTTCAGGCCAAATTTTGAAGAAAATGGGCCTCAAAATTTCAAAATTTGGGCCCACTTTTGGATTTTAGGGGCCCAAAATTTTTTTTCGCGCAAGCGCGGACGTTTTTTCTCTGACCTGAAATTTGGGCCCCCCCCCTTGTTGGTACCTGGGTCCGCCCCTGAAGCAGGTGTCCAGAATCCGTACCTCCTTTTTCCCCCTGCTATAACCAATTTGGAAGCGCCCGATTTAACTGAATCACGTTATCTAATTATGCGCAGTGACTTATACATGATCTCTAGTCAGAGGGGGAGAAACACCAGGGTTCAAAGATGACATACGCTTATAATGTAAATCTGTATTGAGATGACATCGTCGCTGATTGGTCAAAAGTCGACAAACAAATGACGTCATCAATGGCGGTTTTAAAATTTTCGAAATACGCTTCGAATAATATTATGTTTATTTCTGGCGTGTTAACCAATATCACAGTTTCTCATTTCACATCAAGATAAAGAAAGGTGTACGGAATATATAAAACATCCCATCGAAGTGTAGTATTTGATAACTAGCCGATGAAAATTCGAACGAACGAAGGTGGTACGCAAGAGAGGTAACTATGTCTGTCATCCTTAAACTCTGGGGCTTTCCCTCCTCTTATCTCTAGTGTTGCGACAGCCAATCAGATTGCGAGTTCTTAATCGGGGAAATGCTAACTGCTTATAGCAGGGGGTAAAAAGAAAGAATATATTCTGGATTTTGAAGCCCTGTGATCGGAGGATGAAGAACTGACGACTTCAATTTATTGATAATTATAAATTGAAGTTTACACCAATACAATACAAAAATAGATGCTTTAAAATGAACATTAAGTTTGCTCCATGCACTCACCTCTAAAATTCCCACTCCAAAATCCCATCCCATAGTCATAGACTCTCCACGTTTCATCAATATCATCTAGGCCATCAATCTCAAGGAACGATGTGAAAAAATTTATGGCTTGGTTTGGGTGGTACATTTTTCTCAATATCTCAGGGTCCACAACTGGATTGAAGGATCCGTCATTTCTATACGCCCCAAGGTGAAACGTCGTGTACTTCGCCATGTCTTCTGCTGTAGTCAGTACCCCCATTGCTGCCGCTTCTAACGTTTCTCTACAAATATATTATTGCAATGCATTACAATACAATATATATATCAGCTGAAATGGTTTCTTGGTGTTACCAATTTGTGACATACGCGGAACGCCAACGCTGGTCACAAAAATTGGCCGATAACTACATGTCAAAAACAACGTCAAAAACGACAAGCGTCACATTTTTTTGAAGTTTAGTCAACCTAAAAATAAAATATCAAATACAAATATACTCAAACATGCTTACGTGATTTCACCTTTCTTTCCAGGTGTTCTGAAACTCACAAGCTCCCCGTTTGTTAAACGATAACCATAAGCCCATTTGCCTATGGACTCGTTGAACCGTTGTGCGAGGGAGGGTAGTGTCGAGTTCATCTGCAATGGGGTTAATATTCGATCTTGCATCAACTGGGAAAAGGTTTGGTTCGTCAGATGTTCAAGGATCGCTCCAGCAATGTAATAATTTTTGTCAACATAACAAAAACTCTCTCGCATCCCCATCACTGGATCTTGACACTGTACCACGCTAAATCAAAATGACTAACATTTATACAACTAAACTTCATTCTATGTAATATTGGAATTGCTGGAAAAGCGGAAGCACAGAATCATGAGAATGTTCAGTTCCTTTTCAGATACTGTCGCTCTGAAACATATATGTCATGATATACGGACTTTAAATTAAGGTTTCTAGTTTTATTTCGCTTAGTTTTATAGCATTTAAAAATCAAAGTCCTACAAAATAAGTAAAACTGGGCGAAGTAAGTGTTTTAAAAATACCTCTTATAATTCTAGTTCCTAAAAAAACAATGTCCAAAAAGTAAGACCCTTGACGTGTCGAAAAAAGGTGGCGCATTTGTTTTTAAGGGTATCGCGTGAATGTAAATTTGATTACCCGGATTATAAGATAATATTCTAATTAAAGTTATATATCATTTTAAAGCTGTTTCGATGAAGTTTTTAGATCAACTACACTCCGTTCACGATTCTTGCGCGTTACATTTTGAATTATTTTTCAAATATAGTCATTACAATATATGACTATTAAACTTATTTTTCGTCTTGATAAAGGTAGATGGAAGTTTTATTTCAAAGGATGAATTTCAGTAAGCGTCCCATATTGTGACGTCATAGAGTTTGAAAAATAGAATCTGTTGACAGCGACCTTTTTTGCTCATCTTTTGTTACCTTCAACTTTTAAGCTGTACATTAAACAAAAAAGTATGAGATAAATTTTTAATAAATCATACATGATTATTTTGCTCTTAAACTTTAGTTTATTAATAAATGGTTGATTTTGTTCGCAAAAGGATGTGTTTTCTGTTGTATGTGGAAAAGTGGAGGACGAAAGGTTTTCAAAATTCATTAAAATAGGGCTAATTTACGCCATTCGCCTATTTTCAAGCACAGCAACACGTATATTTATTTCACCTAGAATATCAATTGATTTGTGTTGTTAATACATATACGATATCAGAGTTATTCGCCTTAAATATTTTGAGATATAGAGGCAAATGTGGAGGACGAAAATTTTTCCATATATGTCCATTTTTCTCAAAAAACGTCACATTCTGTGGTGTTAAAAAGCGAAAATGTGTAACAATGCGTGCGCGACCTTTTTGCGACACGTCCTTACTTTAAAATGGCATACTTTCTTTCCCCTAGATCTTGACACTGATGGTTCTGGGCTGTTTCATGATTTTCTAATATTGTGTTTCGACTTACTCTAAGAATTGTGCTTTCGAATCATAAGGGGCATTTAAGCCCTCAGGAATTCCAGTTACGTGGCCGAGCAGGTCTTTCAACTTTAACCCTTTGTTCCGTTCTTCATCTGGAAACCGGAAGTTCGGTAACAGATCTGCGATCAACGATTCCCATGATATTCTGAAGTATATTGAATAATTAAATAATTAAAAAGGTTCAATTTTAAAGACCTATCTATTTTACTGTTAACAAATCAGTTGTTCACCGAATGCAACTCTATAACAGCATTAAAATGACAATTGTGACAGACAACGACACCACCGCACCGACACGTACTGCCAACGCCGAACCAATCACAAAATAACTATAAGTTACACAACTTCCTGGTGGTCGCATAGAAAAAACTTTTTGTTTTGGGTCAATACAAAAAAAACAGAACCATTTCGCACTAAAGTCTTACTCCGTTTCTTCTATCACAGTTGCAAACAATGTCACAGCAAATGACTTGGAGATAGAATATATTGCATGTATAGTAGCCCCATCGTCAGGTACTTCGTTCTCCAGGTCCGCGTAGCCATACCCAGTTGTATACAAAGGTGTACCATCCTGCACAATCGCAAGATTCATCCCAACTTTTCCTCTGCATTGAATGATCTCTTCCACGAATGTGTCTATATCTTCTTTCTTTTGTGGGTCAATCTGCGCCTGGGCGATTCCAAGGAGCATAACTATGAGTAAAATCAGCATCACCTTTTTATAATTAACACAAATAGACTCCAATTTGTATTACTAGCGGCCTGAACAACCAAGTGAATTCGACAGACTGGAAGCGACCCTATCTTTATGTATATAAAGAACTCAAATCAATATCAAAAACGCAGATCACTCAGACAACTCTATTTACCCTCCTTACATACTGACATGAAAACAGAAAAAGTCATTCAATTTAGTCCATCGATCATTTTTTTGTTCAGGCCTCTTATGCTGAATTTTTGTAAGCCTAATATATACATTTAGGTCATATTTTACATGTTCCATTTCAAAATGTATGTCATTGCTACTTTTTTAAAAAGAAGTTACAAAACGTTATGAGCGCGGGATGTCATCGCCTAATTTGGTCAATACGACGGAGCACGTCGTTTTTATAAGAAAGGACGATTTTCGGTTTGGAGAACGAAGTTCATCAATCTAAATGAGCATTATCCCTGCTTCGGACAAATTTGATTTTTTTACATAATATAGATTTGAATGTCTTCTTTTGAATAGTCATAATTTAATTTGGGTAATATTTTTAGATTTTTCGCAAAAAAAATATTAGCGCAGTACACTGATGAACTTCTTTCCCCAAATCGAGACTTGTATTTTATTGAATCGGTCTAATTGAGCGTTATCCCTGCTTCAGACCAATTTGTTATTTTTACATCTTGTAGATTTAAATGTCCTCTTTTGAATATTCATAGTTTAATTTGGGTAATATTTCTATATTTTTCGTGAAACAAATTATTAGCCCAGGAGACTCTTCTCCAAACCGAGAATCGTCCTTTCAAATTTTTCACATATTTTTATCTGAAAAGCTGCTTATTCGCAGAAACCCGCACTTTGCATGTTCGAATTCCAAGTGGTTATAACAACGTTTTAGTTGCTCCAACTTGTTCACTGTTGAGGAACTCGTAAAACGAGTTACGTAAACGGATCCGTTTTTGTAACAAAATGGTAAACGATTTCGATACGTTTTTGTTTTCCATGGTTTCACGAGATATAAGCAGAATCACCACTACCTTTTTTGCACAAACGTGTGTCAGTCTTAGGTTTTAGAAAATAAAAGCTTTCGCGAACGTATTTCCTTGTAAGACTGCAAAATTATCAATATACTTCCTCACTTAAGTTACGTAAATGAATGGGCTAAGAAGTGCAGCAATTACGAAAACGATGAAAATCATGTAATGTTAACGGGATTTCTGAGCATGCCAATTCTCTAAAGTTATGTTTACACGCTCAGTTGAAAAAGTTGGCAACACAAATATTAGTTGATATGGTATAGAATTTATTATAACGTTCACTTGCAGTCCACAATCGTAAAATAGAGCCACTGGAATAAGTTTCGAAAGTGCGAACAGTGTAATATTCAACTTTGACCTACCTCACAGGCTGGTATTGAAATATTTGTCCGCTGTGACGGAGCATGCTATTTTTCATAACAAGGCACAGACGTGAACAATATCGTACCTAAAACACAGCATTGTGGTCTTGTTGACCAAGAAAGCAAGATGGCCGCAGACAAGTTAATCAGCTCTAGAACTTATCACTGTGTAACATATGTAAAAATTTGAACGGTTTGGCTGGAAACCTGTAGACAAGCCTCGATTGACAAGATTTTATTACGGAAAATCGAAAATGGCAGCCTTAATATTTACCCAGAATGCCCAAAAACTAATCAGTTCTTGACGTTGATATGTAGAAACATCCCTGAAAATTTCAGATGAATCCCTCAAATGGTTTGGCTGGAAACCTGTAGACAAGTCTTGAAAGTGAAGATTTTAGGACGGAAAATCCAAAATGGCCACCTTAAAATTTACCAAGAATGCCCAAAAACCAATCAGTTCTTGACGTTGATATGTAGAAAGATCCCTAAAAATTTCAGATATATCCCTCAAATGGTTTGGCTGAAAATCTGTAGACAAGTCTTGAAAGTGAAGATTTTAGGACAGAAAATCCAAAATGGCCACCTTAAAATTTAACCAGAATGCCCAAAAACTAATCAATTCTTGACGTTGATATGTGGAAACATCCCTGAAAATTTCAGATGAATCCCTCAAATGGTTTGGCTGAAAACCTGTAGACAAGTCTTGAAAGTGAAGATTTTAGGACGGAAAATCCAAAATGGCCACCTTAAAATTTACCAAGAATGACCAAAAACCAATCAGTTCTTGACGTTGATATGTAGAAACATCCCTGAAAATTTCAGATATATCCCTCAAATGGTTTGGCTGAAAATCTGTAGACAAGTCTTGAAAGTGAAGATTTTAGGACAGAAAATCCAAAATGGCCACCTTAAAATTTAACCAGAATGCCCAAAAACTAATCAGTTCTTGACGTTGATATGTAGAAACATCCCTGAAAATTTCAGATGAATCCCTCAAATGGTTTGGCTGAAAACCTGTAGACAAGTCTTGAAAGTGAAGATTTTAGGACGGAAAATCCAAAATGGCCACCTTAAAATTTACCCAGAATTCCCAAAAACTAATCAGTTCTTGACTTTAATATGTAGAAACATCCCTGAAAATTTCAGATGAATCCCTCAAATGGTTTGGCTGGAAACCTGTAGACAAGCTGAAAAGTGAGACGCCGCCCGCCGCCCGTCAAGCTGACTACAATATCGTACCTCTTGTTAGGTACGATAAAAACACTAAGAATACTTAGCAATTTGCACCAAATCCTATAACTTGTAAAAATTACATTTCCATGAACAATGGAAGCCATTTTTAAATGAGCAGTTATCTTGAAAAACAGAGTCCTACATGTATGTCCATAACGCGTTAGCATGTGAAATTTGAACCAAGATTCTGTCAACAGTTTTTGAAGATTACATTTTTACAAAAAATGGCGGCTATTTTGAAATTAAGTTGCACTCTTGAAAATTCTTCTTGAGCAGAGTTCAATTGTCCCTACATCATCTGCCTAGCATCAGCATTTGAAAGATATTTATGACGTACACGGACCTGGGGACAATTTCGGGAAATACAGGCTGATCTCAGCTTTGAGCGTTAATCTCTACCTTATATAAAAAGCTTACTATGTGTTTTATATATCATGTTGAAGTATTTTTTATTCGTATTTCAGTGAAATTATTTTTCCTTCAAAATTTTGATGGGATCCAAAATATTTTTAAAAGTTAAATATACCCCGGCATCGTCAAAAGACGTAACACTACGCTTACATGGCTCGTTGAGACATTATGAGATTGAGAAGGTCAAATATCAAGTTTATGTCAGATTTGAACTTCTGAAAACGTTTAGATGATTTCTTTATTTTGAGTGTATAATTTATTGATTTATATACTAATGAGCATGTGTACAGTGTATATATATATATTACATGATTCTTTAAATAACATCAAATTCCCATCACATCCAACATAAAATAAACTACAATTGGCAAATAATAGTTGAGACACGTACATGATAATTTATGCTGATTTGAGACTTACTCTATACAAGTGCCTTAGTCTGCTATCTACCATCAAGTAAAATGTTGCCCATTGATGCATCCCTCTCTCAACATACCCTGCACAACAAAGCAAAGTCTTGCTCATCATTTTTAGCTTGATGAATTTATTCCCCCATCTCTCTCCCAAACACAGGTTGGGTAAATCAAAAGGGAGAGGGGAGGGAAAGCAGAGACTGGTTACAAGACTACAGCTGTCTTTTTGAAAACATGAAATAATTACATTTTACCATGTACCCTGGTAGAAGATATGTTAATTGTCCACCTAGGGCTATCAGGCTACAAGAGCACAACACAGTCCAGTACAAAAATAGGCACAATATCTCCTTAGTTCAAATACACATACATCTGAACATTACATCTCTGATGTACAGGTATATAATATTGCCCGGTGCAAATTGTACCACTTTTCTTTTAATCAGAATATACATCCAAATAACAGTAATGCAGTAAATAGTTATTTACATAACAATATATGTCACCTTCTGGTTGCCATAACCAGTTCTATACAAGGTATAACTTTTTGTTTCCATGACAACAGATATTTTAAGTTTAAACCTATAACATCTTAGAGTTTCAAGTGAATATGAGCATTACTTCTGAAGAAAGTAATTATAAATTACAACAAAACTGAAACAATTGTAACATACAAATCTTTAAGTCGCCTATTTTGTTGTTGCCATGGTAACATATATTAAAAAATGTTTCTTCAAACGTTTATGTGTTCACATTAAAAATTCTAAGTCAATGTGAACATCTCTTTTTAATAAATAACAAATTCGTAAAATGTAACAATTGTTACATCTGCCAAATGCTGATGGCAAATGTCAGTCACAAAAACAAAGGCAATAACAATATTTCACCATTTCTTGGTGGTGGTGACATAATTCAGTGAAACATTTCTCTTAAAGATATGATTTCCTGGTATTCTTACGTTTCATAACAATATTAATGCAAGTAAGCCTATCATAATGATATACCACTTTTAAATATCCATGATTAAGTCTTTTAGGTATCTGATCAACCATGTATTAAAACAAGACCTTTTATCTTGTGACTTCATATGTGTAAAAAAACCTTCATCATTTGGAGCACCGAGATGAACTCTGCTAAATAGTAAATATATGATGCAATCCCATCACAAATAAATTATTTCCATTGCAGCCCATTCCAACTATTGTCCATTTTGTAAAGCACCTGGTGGAACAAGGAGATCTTTGTATTCAATGAGTGCCTCTTTTAGTGCCTTTGTAACTTGAGGAGATTGTGAGGTTATACAATCAACCAAATATGGGTATAATCGCACAACTTGAGTCCATATATGGGCATCAACTGAAAGAAAAGAAGTCAATTTAAAATAATATGTGCTAGCCTACAGGCAGGGGTAGGGGCCTCAATGTTTTAGATTTATTTTGCATTTGGACCCACATAAACCTGCCCATTTTTTGTACGTCAATGTTACCTTAAATAAATAGTACCACGGGTACTGGACTCACTTGCTTGCTTGTACGATTTCAAGCAAATCAATGTAACACTTACATTTTTGTGTCAAATATATAAATGTACAAATGTATCAACTGGAATTATGAATTATGAAGAAAAATCATAAAATCATCTTGTCAAAATATCCCCTTATAAGTAATACAAGACTTACTATTTGACTGTGGTGCTTTCTTTAAGGTACTGAGTAATGTACTGACTGCCTTTAAAACAAACCCCATCTCAGACAATCTAGCCCTAAAATAAAACAAAAGTTTGGAAAAGCCAAAATGACAACAGGGTTTAAGAATGCTTGTGTTCACCTTTATCAATCCAAAACATAGTGAGAGACAGAAGAATAAGCAAGGAATTAAGCAGGCAAACTTGCAGCCTGTACAATGTATAGTAATGCCTGATTAAAAACTAGCAAACTTATTCAACTTTAGAGAAAGAGTACTATAGGTGTGGCTGTTTTTTTTATTGCTGAACAATTACGAGAAATATCAAAGAAGGACTACTTCAAAAATGGACTACAAGGCCTTGCGGGAATGCCTACCTTGGAAGAGGACACTTCCCACTTAACTTCTCATCAGCAATGTATTTCTCTAGGACTGTCTGACACCTCTGTAAGAGCGAATTCACTGCTAGTTTACTGATGGAATGCCCCTCAGATTGCTTTGAGATGAAGGAGAATTGGAGTAAAGTCTCAAAGCAGCTTTTTGCAAACTCCTCTCGAAGTTTTCTATTTGATTCTGTATCTGAAATAGCAGTGAATTTTCCAGATATCAATGTAAATATGGCTAAAAACACTGGTGAGAAGACTTAATGAACACTCAATTAGCTATAGATACTACAGTAAACATAGTATTTCATGTGCAGAGTACATGTACATGTACTTTGTTGGATAGTAAATGAAATGGAATATGTACATCTATGTGTAGAAACTATAAAGTAGCTTGTCTATGAACGATGACTGTTAAATTACTTACAAATTATCGAAATAAAACACTTATGAATTCGCTTAAGTTCTTGAGTCTATTAAACGTACCTATGAAGAACTGTAATGTGGAATGAGAGTACAGTGCCTTTGTTGTACTCACCTTTGAAAGACTGTGATGTGGCTGAGTGTATTGAGCTTCTGTTGTACTCACCTATGAAAGACTGTGATGTGACTGAGTGTATTGTCTCTGTTGTACTCACCTATGAAAGATTGTGGTGTGGCTGAGTGTATTGTCTCTGTTGTACTCACCTATGATAGACTGTGATGTGGCTGAGTGTATTGCCTCTGTTGTACTCACCTATGAAATACTGTGATGTGGCTGAGTGTATTGTCTCTGTTGTACTCACCTATGAAAGATTGTGATGTGGCTGAGTGTATTGTCTCTGTTGTACTCACCTATGAAAGACTGTGATGTGGCTGAGTGTATTGTCTCTGTTGTACTCACCTATGATAGACTGTGATGTGGCTGAGTGTATTGCCTCTGTTGTACTCACCTATGAAAGACTGTGATGTGGCTGAGTGTATTGTCTCTGTTGTACTCACCTATGATAGACTGTGATGTGGCTGAGTGTATTGCCTCTGTTGTACTCACCTATGAAAGACTGTGATGTGGCTGAGTGTATTGTGCTTCTGTTGTACTCACCTATGAAAGACTGTGATGTGGCTGAGTGTATTGAGCCTCTGTTGTACTCACCTATGAAAGACTGTGATGTGGCTGAGTGTATTGTGCTTCTGTTGTACTCACCTATGATAGACTGTGATGTGGCTGAGTGTATTGAGCTTCTGTTGTACTCACCTATGATAGACTGTGATGTGGCTGGGTGTATTGAGCTTCTGTTGTACTCACCTATGAAAGACTGTGATGTGGCTGAGTGTATTGAGCCTCTATTGAGTATCTCCATGATGTTGACAATAAATTCTTGTGGAATGTTTTCTGTGTGTGGTAGAATATCATCTCTCATCAGTTGTACAACCTGACAAATTAAATCATTTAATCAGATCATCATTAATTTCCTTTCAGTATACATGTCAATATATCAGTATATGTCAATTCTATACAATTCAATATTGACAAGATATCTCTTCATTCCTTACTGCTTCCTTTCTTTTCTACTGCTTTCTATTTAAAATTGAGGTTACTACAAAAACCTACCTGGCAATCTATTGCCTCATCCCTTTGGAAATCCTCGACTGAAAGTGTTGCTGGTGGTTCGCTATAAAACACAAATTGTCAAACATTTATTAAAGATTTTATTTTGTAACATTTGATAATACATGTACCATGAACATTCTAGGTGTTTTATCATTTCTGACATTTCTTAAAACAAGGTTGTTGATATAGTGTTATGGAGCACTAAATTAGTAGACATTTCTTTTAAATTACCAACGGAATTTAATCTTGGTGCTCTATTAAACATGCAGTTAATAAAAATCGAATTGAATAGGAACCTGTAGCCGCCATTTGTGACCATGATATGTCGGTGTGTTGGTGTCAATCATGTCGGTGAGCTGGGAAAAACTAATTGCCTTAGCCTTTTGCACATGTAACTTATGTGGAAATTAGTGAAAAATAAGTTTTCCCTTCCATAATGATCACAAACTTTGCAGACAAAATATCAACTTTTTGTTTTAGATAAGATATAAAAATACATATAAAAGTACATGAAATCACCCACTTGAAGAGAACTTCATGCATCAAAATCGTTTCCCTGAATTTGGGATAGAGCAGGTCAGATTTAATAACAATTGGTGTATTACTGTATATACAGTAGTGGCTGTCTAATTTCTAAAAATAGGACCCACGGTCCTGTGCTCACACAGTTTGGAACCTTCAGAGAAATGTATATCCTGACTTTCAAACAAAAATATTGTTTTGGATTTGTAGTCTCGAACTTTGAGAAACTTAGATAGCACAGTTTTGTGACCTAGTTTGATGACCTTTGACCTTGAAAATTTTACATATTCAGAGCTCAGTAAGGTCTTTTGTGATTAAGCTGACCAAAATTTACATCCAAAAATCAATTTGAAAAATCAACTTTTTTGACCTTTCAAAGGTCACTGAAGGTCAAGTAAAGGTCAAATCCTAAAACTAATGTCAGATTTGAACTCCTGGTAACTTGTAGATGATTTTCCAAAAAAATTTGGTCAAATTGAAGCAAGTTGAAAATAACTTATTTTTTACTGTTTTTAGACGTCAAATATCTCAAAAACTGTAAAAATTTGATGCTGACATATATTGAGCAATATGTAGGGAATGCTTAAATCTAGTTATGATGTAATTCATTCATTGTAAGAAATGATCAAGTATAAGGCAAACTTTGAGAAACTTGTCAATCACAAAACCTGCCATTGACTTTATACATGAGAAAGTTTCCTGAAAATGATTGTCAAATTTTATAGAGTAAACACCAAAAACTGTAATTCCAAGAGCTTTGAAATCTTCAGAGGACATAAGTTGCATATACAGCAACTACTAAAAGTTATTTGGAAGTTCTACTTCAACAAACTGTCTAGTATTTACAGAAACTTGACTTTTTGACGTCAAAATCCAAAATTTCTCGGAAACCGGGCGAACTTGGGAAATGGCGATGATAGGTCAAATAGGCATTATGGATATGCATAAAACGAATGTGGATATGACTCAATCCGAATAGCAGTTTTAATTTGTGCGGCCAATGTTGACGGACGGACGGACCAACGGACCAACGGACGGACGGACCAACGGACGGACGGACCAACTGACGGACGCCTGGTCGATCCCATAGGCTCACTGTGTGAGCCAAAAATCATTTAACATTAAGCCAGTTGTTCTTGGGACTCAGAAAAGTGTTCCACCCCGGGGTGTTCCACGAACCGAGGTGTTCTACTTTACAATAATAATTATCATACAAATAGGAGTATCAGAATCAGGAAATCTCCACTTACTGTTTGGAGAATAGAAACTCCTCTAATGTATGCCCCAACTCAATCCACATACTTTGGAACTCATCACCTGGAATAGGGTCATATATTATGTATTCAGTCAATGTATTCATATTTTATGTATTCAGTCGATTCTAATCAGTCTTATTTAACATACAAAGCCTGGATGTCCTGTATCATAATAACAGTAAAAAATAACAAAAAAACTTCACCCAAATACAAGAATAGAATTTTATCTTCCTTTGAAAAGTCAGTCAGTCAGTGTGAAGAAAAACTGGGGAATTACTGTGCATTCATGGGAGTGGGGACGCTGGCGGATCTGGGGGGGGGCTGGGGGTTCCCAGATCCGCCCCTGGGGGATGCTGTAAAATGATGCGATACAAGAAAGGATGAGATGCTACTTTTTCTAGTCTAAAGATGCCCTTCTGAGAACTGTGGTATCTGTTAATTATACAAAGATATTTATACAACTGTAAAGGACATATACTCACTATGCTCTCTTGCCACTGACAAGCCATGGTTGAGACAGACCAACAGTGAGTTGATGCACAGGATCCACGTAGAAGCTGATGGACAGCCATACTTCAGTGCTAGTGGCAGTCTCAATGTCTGAAACACAATCAACACCATAAGGTATGATACCAATATTTCATACTATTGAGGTGAATACCTGTTCATCTTTAAATGATTGTGCAAGGTGCCCCTGTCTTCTTATTTTTTGGTCACATGTCACCAATAAGAGAGTGGGGAATATGAATAATACAACAAAATACAAAAACAACACGACAATGGTTTTGATTTGATTTTCAATGATGCCATTCCTAGGCTTTCAATAGCTCAGAGGTTGAGGACTATTCTACAAGTATTGATACAAGCTACTGATTTCAAACACACTAATAGATTCAAAAGCAAACAATTGATGCTTTCAAGATCCTTAAAAATGTCTTTTTTTATGAAGGGCCCCCACGAAGTGGTCAGAGCCATTCGTTCTAACCCAACATGCTGACAATTTCTCAACCAATCAGTGAGCCGAGAAACATTTTTCAAAAATGTTTCAATACAGGTCTTCTTGTTCAATGATGAAGTATGTCATTTCCTGCTGAATAGAAAAAAGTAGTTTTAAAAAATTAATGTACATTAATTGTGATCATAACGAGTCAGTAAGCTAGTATGTACAGTTGTCATCTTTTTGGAATGATAACATGCCATTTCTTCTGAAAATTTGTAAATTTCAATTTCTGTTGGCAGAGAGGGGGGGGGGGGGGTAGTGTCACAATTGACCAATTATTTCAGAAAGTAGATGTTTGACCCCTTAGACATTGCTTTTGAACCTCAGATAGAGTCCATTTCACTGTTTAATTGCGTCAGTAAAAGCTAAAAAATAAGAAATCAAAATATCATTTTGCAATAATATATGGAAAAATATATTCCTATTGTACATGAATGACATTTGTAAATCTTAAATTGCTTCTAGTTTGGCTTATAAAGTGTGTGGGCTCTTCTATTTGGATGCTTCTCTGCCATGTTATTTTCAATAAGATTAACATGGCTTAAATTCTTCAAATTACAAGACGGCACAGGCTTATTGCACAAAAAACTAAAAAATCTGAAATATACAAATGTCATTCATGTACATTATGAATATACTTTTCCATATATTATTGCACAATGGTCTCTCAATTTCTTATTTTTGCCATTCTACTGACGCAATGAAACAGTGAAATGAACTCTAGGCCAGTGGGGCCACATAAATCCATAACTTAAAGACAGAGCCTCCACTATAAAAGCAGCTTGACCAGTAAAAATGGAGTCATTCTAAATTTGAAAACATTAGGAATATGAAAAATTCTAATCAAGAGGAATATTTTTGATTTTCTGTTAGTTGTAGCCAACAGATCACCATAAAAATTGTCACAGATGTTTATGAATACATTCTCCTTGAAATCTATTAATCAATTATTGCAATTATGCATTACTTTTTTAGAAATCCTTATTTGAAAATTGGTAATTTTTTTAATTAAGAGGAGTGGCCTAATTCAAATTTCAACCAATGAGGTGAGGTATTCAGGGTCACATGATGTAAAGTTTGTTTGTAAATCTTTCAAAAGCACATGTTATAAGTACCATTTCAATAAAACATAATTCATACTACTGTTAATCACAAGAAATGTGTCATTTACTTACCTACATATGGTATATTAAAGATATGACTCCAAAGACATTATATAATTACAAAATCCAATGTATTTGCTTGATGTAAAAGACTTCAAGATAACTGTATATTGTTCCAAAGACTTGAGATTACTACAATGTACTTGGCCATGGTTCACTTGGCTAACATTGATATAAGAAACTCATCTATTGCCTTTTCTAGAGTTTGATGATTGAACATAAGTTTCTTTTTGCTCAAACTTGCTTTTACGAGTACTTTCGGCAAGTCAGTGTAAAGATAGCTCTGTCTTTAATTTATTGTTTCATATCCTGTTTGTTCAATCTTGAACATCAGCACTCTGTTTTTCTGATGGTTGAGACATGTTCACTGTATAATGACTGTGTAAGAATGAGGTCTCCTGAACAACACAAGGACAAATTCACTATTTTTGATGTTCCATTTGTCCAAAAACCTGTTTACAAAGGTTTTTTACCTTAGGGAAATTTATAAGAACGGGTCTCATATGGAACAACCCTAGGAAATGGGACAATTCATTATCTCTTACCATTTGCATTTGGTTACATAAATATAAAAGATCATCAATTTCAAATTTGGAGACACCCTGGTACAACATGGTAATAGAGGTTGAAAAGTGCAAAATTATTGCATTAATGAAGGGCATGACTTAGTGCAACCCTTTGTGGTAGGTAGGGACCAGATGAAAGAACCAATACAAGTTTTCAATTTGTACAGAATTTCCCATACATTTCAAGCTTTTGTGCTGGTATCTACATTTAATTCTTGAAATGACCCCAAAAGCAATTGCTTTATGATATCAAATTTAGATGTTAGGGATTATTAGAACATGAATCAATTTACCTAAAGGAGACCTACATTTACTTTACATACATTAACTGGAAAATCTATGTAGCAAGCATAACAAAATGTATGAAGAATCTTGGTTAAAAAAAATGTTGGTCAATTGCTATCATTCAGTTCATGTTCACTGACTGTAAAGTATGAAATTATAACATGTGCTTTTGTTATGTTTATAAACATTAATATTATCCCATAAAGCATCACTATTAGCTGATTGGATAAGGATTTGATTGACAAGCTTAATGGATGTGACTTGCCTTATAAGGTCTAATGAGCAACCTGTTGCTCATTAGACCTTATAAGGCAAGTCACATCCATTAAGCTTGTCAATCAAATCCTTATCCAATCAGCTAATAGTGATGCTTTATGGGATAATATTTATGTTTATAAACATAACAAAAGCACATGTTATAATTTCATACTTTACAGTCAGTGAACATGAACTGAATGATAGCAATTGACCAACATTTTTTTTAACCAAGAGTCTTTATACATTTTGTTATGCTTGCTACATAGATTTTCCAGTTAATATATGTAAAGTAAATGTAGGTCTCCTTTAGGTAAATTGATTCATGTTCTAATAATCCCTAACATCTAAATTTGATATCATAAAGCAATTGCTTTTGGGGTCATTTCAAGAATTAAATGTAGATACCAGCACAAAAGCTTGAAATGTATGGGAAATTCTGTACAAATTGAAAACTTGTATTGGTTCTTTCATCTGGTCCCTACCTACCACAAAGGGTTGCACTAAGTCATGACCTTCATTTATGCAATAATTCTGCACTTTTCAACCTCTATTACCATGTTGTACCAGGGTGTCTCCAAATTTGAAATTGATGATCTTTTATATTTATGTAACCATATGCAAATGGTAAGAGATAATGAATTGTCCCATTTCCTAGGGTTGTTCCATATGAGAACCGTTCTTATAAATTTTCTCTAAGGTAAAAACCCTTTGTAAACAGGTTTTTGGACAAATGGAACATCAAAAATAGTGAATTTGTCCCTGTGTTGTTCAGGAGACCTCATTCTTACACAGTCATTATACAGTGAACATGTCTCAACCATCAGAAAAAGAGAGTGCTGATGTTCAAGATTGAACTAACAGGATATGAAACAATAAATTAAAGACAGAGCTATCTTCACACTGACTTGCCGAAAGTACTCGTAAAAGCAAGTTTGAGCAAAAAGAAACTTTTGTAAAATCATCAAACTCTAGAAAAGGCAATAGATGAGTTTCTAATCAATGTTAGCCAAGTGAACCATGGCCAAGTACATTGTAGTAATCTCAAGTCTTTGGAACAATATACAGTTATCTTGAAGATTTTTACATCAAGCAAATACATTGGATTTTGTAATTATATAATGTCTTTGGAGTCATATCTTTAATATACCATATGTAGGTAAGTAAATGATTCTTTTGATTAACAGTAGTATGAATTATGTTTTATTGAAATGGTACTTGTAACATGTGCTTTTGAAAGATTTACAAACAAACTTTACATCATGTGACCCTGAATACCTCACCTCATTGGTTGAAATTTGAATTAGGCCACTCCTCTTAATTAAAAAAATTACCAATTTTCAAATAAGGATTTCTAAAAAAGTAATGCATAATTGCAATAATTGATTAATAGATTTCAAGGAGAATGTATTCATAAACATCTGAGACAATTTTTATGGTGATCTGTTGGCTACAACTAACAGAAAATCAAAATTATTCCTCTTGATTAGACTTTTTCATATTCCTAATATTTTCAAAGGAGGGCGAGTTGTTTGTAGAATGAATCGGGGGATTTTTTTCATGAATTTCGCTTATGTTTTTCATCCAAAAAACATCAATACACTTTAAAACATTTTGTTTACTTTAAGATTACACCATGTAATCCAAAAATATATTTCTCATTTTCAAAGATAATCCATGGATTAACACCCAGGTATTTTTATTTTTCAATCTTCAGAGGGCTGGGAATCAATGATGCTCAACGCTTTTGAATACGATAAATGCTGTTTTAAATAGGTTTTACGTATGCCAATAATTTCTCAAATTATGTAAGCTGAATGCATTCCTTAATCCCTAGAATGCCTATCATAATAACATTCTTTTGTCTTGGCCACTTAATATGTTTTGTTGCTGTCTGATCATCAAATCAAATTGTTGTTATTTAAAGATGTCAGTCAAATCTGGTGAAACAGCACAACATTTACCTAAATAGCACGAGTACATATTATGTAACTCATTCATAATATTTCATGCATCAGGTATTAAGGCTTAGGGGATTAACTTTTACACATAAACTGAACTGACAGATGTGCACGCTTACATGTACAACTTCCAGGATTGTAAGAATTCAAAACTTGTTGATAGCCATATTTTCCTGAATGTGACATCAAGATATTATGGCATTTATGAGTGGTAAAACATGCAAAAAAGCATTTTCATTTAAAATTAGCATATGATTTGAATTGATGCCAAGAAATGTATTAGTTAACTGTATCCGTTTTACATCCATTGCAGTTGGCTACATTATAAGACAAGGCATTCACATGCAAAATGTCAACACCTGCCATTTGTTACAGACACCAACTGCCAAACACCAACTGCCAAATGATAAACACCAACCACTGAACACCGTCCACAAAAAAGTTTGAGACCATAACAATATGTCACCACTTGTGGTACTGACATAAAAATGATCATGGAAAATTGTATTTTTTTTAAAAAGTAGGAACTTCTGAGGTTATTAGAAAATTGGAAGACAAGGAAGGATTCTGGGAAGGATATTAGGGTTATAAATTGCAATGAAACTAAAACAAAACATTCTTTTTCTCAAATATCACAGTGTATATTCAAATCACAAATACGATATCATACAATTACAATAAGGGTCTAGTGCACTTTCCATTATGATATCCCCATGAACAAAATGAATCATTTTTAGGTGTAACATAAAGAATTCAATGTCACATAATACTGTGGAAAATATTTGGGCGTTTGGACCCACATGGGCTGAGGTTGAGGTCATTTAGTTCAGCAAGGGTGTATTGACTTGCCATTGAATGGGCTCCATTGACTTAACATGTGGATATCATCAATTCCAATAGAGGCCATTGGTTTCTATTGATTTTCACAAAAATACCTAAAATACACTATGACCTGAATCGATTGCAAATTAAATAATTTCACAGTATGACACAAATGGTATATCACATCAGATGTGCAAATATAAAGTTTGCAATCGATTCAGGTCATACTTCAAATTAAAAGATTATACATTTTTTCCATCATTTTTTCCTACAAAATGGCTATAGAAAAATGCTTCAAAAGCAACTTTTATACTAATGAAATCCCATACAACTTTCTAAATCCAAAGATTATACTGTTATGTTTCATTAATTAATAACATATTTGGATAATATGTTGGGATGTGTAGGATGCAAATGGATTTTGACAGACACAAAAAGACTTCTTGGTTTGGCATCTCTACCCCTGTACACTTTATGATTGAATATTGGCCCTAATAAGTGGCCCATTCATCAATACAGTGCTGAATATAGGTCAACAAGATACTAGTGTACATATAAATGTAATAATACCTATAGCTAGGTCTGAATATTAAACTCCAGCCAAATAGAGCCACCACAATATTTCAACCTTTGTAACCCTTGCAAAAAGATTTTCTTGCAATAAAAATGTAAAAATAGCTTAGGGTACTTGTAAGCCAATTTGATTTTAAGGTAGACATGTCTCGATATTTTTCAATAATTTCATGATTATAAATACCGATAATCAATGAAAGGGACAATATTTTCACATTTGTAATTGTATGTGTATGCATGGTCCATGTGTATGTTACCATTATAATTCTTTATATCCACTTAAAATGTAAAAAAATTTGCCCAATTTATAAATATCAGATAATTTATTCATCACCAAAATTAGTAAAAATTATCAACATGCAGAACTACCTTAAAGAGTTTAATCTCTCACTCAGTCACAATCATGTCAACCAAAACTGTACTCGTGTTACATAATATAGGATTATACAGCTTACCATACTGTGCAATCTATATAGCATCCACACTGACATCTTTACAGAATCATATATAATTTTTGAATATAAACTAACTCAACCCAATAAGGCGAGTACTAAAGAATTTACTTACCTGCCATCTAAAAATCTGCTTGGAACTACCATTGGATTACCATTGGATTCCTCCAAGAGAATATTCTAGGGCGCATTCAGCTTACATAATTTGAGAAATTAATGGCATACGTAAAACCTATTTAAAACAGCATTTATCATATTCAAAAGCGTTGAGCATCAATGATTCCCAGCCCTCTGAAGTTTGAAAAATAAAAATACCTGGGTGTTAATCCATGGATTATCTTTGAAAACGAGAAATATATTTTTGGATTACATGGTGTAATCTTAAAGTAAACAAAATGTTTTAAAGTGTATTGATGTTTTTTGGATGAAAAACATAAGCGAAATTCATGAAAAAAATCCCCCGATTCATTCTACAAACAACTCGCCCTCTTTTAGAATGACTCCATTTTTACTGGTCAAGCTGCTTTTATAGTGGAGGCTCTGTCTTTAAGATAAGAAATCAAGTGTTTGCCCATTGACTAGCTAGTATGGTGGCATAAATTAGGGCTGTTTTGCCTACAGCCCTGTATATGTGCAACAATAGATGGCATTATATCACATGGAGCATAACTCAACATTTACCCATAAATCAAATAGGATATTCTCCCTGTAAGCTGATGCATTATGGAGTCATATTATACTGCAAAGGTCAGACATATTATAACAGATTACATAATATCACATTGAACATACATGCTAGCTAATATTACACCCAATTATTGGCAAAGGCCTTTATAATATCCATGCACCTTTACAAGTGTATATTCAATATGTGTACAATGGAAAAGAAAATCCCAATACCCTATTTTTAATCTGTGAAAACTTTGTGGTTTGACCATTTACTATATAGACTGCTAACCATGAAAGCAACTAAAATCATGTGATATGCATTTTAGTTATTTCAATTATTTCAAGAAAGTGAATAAGGCATGTCTAACATGCCCCCTGGGATACTCCCTATGCCCATTATTGTGAACATATAATGATTGTGCATTAATTAGCCTCTATTTTGCAACATATTTTGCAACATAGAACCACTCCATTTCAATATTATAAGGTATGTTGTGAACAAGTGCATAAGAACATCTTTTCTTCTCTCTATCACAAGAAGCAAAAGCATTATTATTGTCGCATTTGTATGTACTTTAGAGCAAATATTTGGCAGGTTTTTCCATGGACTTCTTTCTTTTTAACAACAACCATCTAAAGATGTTTGATAGTGTCAGTGTAACTATTGTACATATTGTAAAGTTGGATCACCAGGAATTTTTAAATGAAATGGTCATTGACCATCTATTCTATTTTAAATTTCTTTTGCAGCCTTGCTAAAATGTGCTTTTTAGAAACGACATTCTTAACTCTTTTGTGTCTACCTTACCTAAACCATTACACCTTAGCTTGACTCTTAACACATTTATATACATAAACATGTAATTTATTTGTACCTTTATCAGATTACTGTATTAGATTATATATTCTGACCACATATTAAATAATATACCAGTTTTGGGTGCACTCGGTGTCTGGAATAGCCATTCTAATTTAATCTGTAATGTAAGATTATATAACATTGTTAAACACACCTTACAGTGTGACTCGAATGGGTAGTTCGAAATCTCAACTCCTACACTGAATGACCATCTAAAAGACCATATTATTATAAACAAAATCTACAATACAAACAAAAATCCGATTTTAACATTATGGATTAGGTAAGATTGAAGTATTCATAATGTTGTATAACATGGCTGGATAAATTTGAACAGAATCCAACATTTTCATAAACCCTTTATGTGCTCATTGACCAGAACAACTAAACTGGACATTGCATTAACCATCTGATATGTTTGTTGCATGAATATGGAGGTCTTAACTGACACTAAAACCTAATTTTTAAACAGGACAATTTCTCTAAAATTAAGAAAAAATCTTTGCTGATACAGAGGTAAGTTAAACTTTTGAAAACGTTAATGGTTGTTGTTTAAAATGGATAAATACCTGGTTGGAAAAGGGCATAATCGTGTTACTTTGGATTGAGTAATGTAGCTCACATATGTCTGGTTCAAGATTGCGGTCTTATTGTGTATTGACCCACAATGCCACGTAAGAACAAGTCACTTACTAGCAGGGACTATGTCAATGCGACCCACATGACTATTATTTAAAGCACTAAAATTTACCAAGAACAAACTTTCAAAGAGTTAAATTAGGATTTTTTCCTAAAATTTTTAGTTAATGTAAGCCGTTAATGTACTTTTGTAAAGTGTGTCAGAAATATTGCATAATATCAATGTAATAATGGTGGGCAATAACCTTAGACAAAGGAAACCATTACAATGGCCAAATCCAATATAATTATGTGAGTTGGGAAATAGGAAATTTGCAATAGAAATGCTTTTGAATAGTTTGGACAAAAAAAGTTTGAGTATTTGTAATTTCTAGTGAGATTAACAAATACTAAATATAATCAAAATTACAGTGTAAAGTGAATTTGTAAAACATTGTATATGTTTTGTTCAGATTTCTTAAATGTGATGCTAATTTTAAATTATTTTAAATTAATTTTTCTATCATGTTGCAAATGTATTATGTTGTTATTAAGGATAATGTCATTTTATCAAAATTTAAAATATTGAAAAAAAAAATATAAAACTTCCTTAACTCTAAAGGACACAATTTAGAATAAGTATATGAATAGGCCGTGCCTGGAGAGCCTTAAAATTTAAGGCTCTCTAGCCAAATGGGTTACCAAAATGCTAAAGAGCCTTAAATTTTAAGGTTCTTTAGCATTTTGGATAAAGAGCCTTAAATTTTAAGGCTCTTTAGCATTTTGATAGCCAATTCTGCTAGAGAGCCTTAAAGGAATTCCAGGCGACAGAAATGACGAAATATTGCTTCTGGGACAATATCTGTGGCCTCAGGACAAGATCAAACGACTTAGACATATTCTATACCTATTTTGTAATTTAACAATCAGCACAAATATACATACCATATTAGCAGATATCGGACAAATTCAAAAAGAACATTTTTTCGATCGATAAAATCACTGATTATTAAACCGGAAGTGTCTTCTCTGAGGTCCGCGAAGATGAAGAAGATAACATATAAAGATTTCAGTCATTTCAACTAACTTTGCCGTCGATTTGATTTATATGGTTTTAAATGATCTTCTAATGCTTACTATGACTTCTATTAGTACTGTTTTGACTTCCCCACTTCATAAAAAAACATTATCAGTTTTTGCTCGACTCATAAATTTACTTCCGGTCTACCGAGAGAAATAAAAGAACCTTTTCAATCCTCAGTCTAAATTTGGCTTTTTAAAGGTTCAAACATCGATTTTGAAAAGTAAATGTCTGTTTGTTTGATGTTCATGCATATATCGAAAATATATGTCTCTGGTTCACCAAAGAAAGTGTAAGACCAGGCAATCACGTATAGCCAGAAAAATGTTATTTTTACCATTTTATCCACTATAAATCGCAACGTCCGTTTAGTAAAGATTTTGATGTATATAGATATTTATTGATGGATTGGATCGAGGCTAGGATAAAAATGTTGTTGTTGTGTTGCATAAGCCGCTGTTTCCTCGACAGTTCACCTCTTGTACTGTAAATTTTCTTTGTGCTCTCTCATGTGCTTAAATTCTCACTTGTGAGAAAAATATTATGCAAAAATATCTCGTCACGTGAAAAGTTCTAAAATCAGCATTGAAATCTAATGGGCAATAGATTTGGAAGTGTATTCTGTGATGTCCCTGGGCTGATGTCCCTGCATTCACGATAAACTGCGTCAAGATGTGCTGATCTAGAAGAAAGAAGATCCTTTTTCATCCCCAGGTCTTCATCATACTTTTTGCCATCTTAAAATGGGATTCCCTGTATTCTCGTGACTATAGCAAAGCCAATACAAGTGATTAATTTCATTGAACATTGATGATTGAGCGATGGAGCAAGCCCGAGAATTCTAGAAAAAATTGTGTACATAATTTCCGGACCTCAGAGAACAAACTTCCGGATTGTTAATTAAAATAAAAAGTGCTCCGTCGGGGAATCGAACCCACGCCGCAGAAGTGGAAAGCGAGCACCCTAACCACTATACCAGAGTGTTTTTCCATGAGAGGACTAATTTTTTTGCAACTCTATACTGATATACATGTGTGAAATTTTTAAGTGGCATTGTGGGTTGAAAAACTTTCGAGAGTGTTGTTTTATTGTTTAGATGACAAAAACTTCAATAAAAAACAATATAAACACGGATTATAAACACAAAGGCTCTCTAGCCAAAACACTATGTTCACAGCTAAATAGCCTTAAATTTTAAGGCTCTTTAGCATTTTGGCTAAAGAGCCTTAAATTTTAAGGTACTCCAGACACTTCGATATGAATATAATACCAAAATGTGTTAAAACTTTAGACTAATAAAAATGGTTACTACCAGTAATAATGCGAGCACACTATCAATCATTATAGCCTTCATTCTTCAAAGAAACTAAATTGCACAATCTTTACAAATCAAATTCAATTTAATATCTGATGTTCTGAATATTGTCAAAACCAGGGTCATAAAATGAAAAGATGCTCCAGTTGATGCTCTCAACTTTTGCCCTAAGTTCATGACCTTTATGAGGAGAAAAGGAGCATTTATCAGATATGCCACAGTTATGCAAGTTTAGCCAGACTTAGACATTATGAGCTCATTGCCAGTACAAGAAATAAAGTGACTTGTAATAAAGTTCCACTGAATAAAGTGGGCACATTCAATGAGGAAAAAAGAAAATACAATCGTCCATATTGATTCTATTAAAAGGAAATGGGAGAAGTAACAAGAATTGTAAAGTAAGATATTTTTGCCATTGTCCAAATAACATTTTAAGGAGGGAAGACACTAGCTTATACTCTGACCTTTTAAGGCTGAATACAATTAATTCAAATGGACCATTTATTGGGATGAACCATTTACAAGTACAAGTGATAATATCAACAATTCTGCCTGTCACAGTCTCAAAAATACTACTTTCAAAAATAATTTTATTTAAATCCCAGATAGAAACAAACAGATTATTTAAAAGAAAACAGTGTTTTACTGTAAACAAAACCTACATAACTGCTTTAAAGAAAAGAAATGAGTGTGAACCACTTTTTCAGAAATCCCATTCGGCAAAGAGCGCTAATTCAATTCAAAAGTTTACAGCAGTGGGTTGAGGATGGGAAAGCCAAACATCTTGATCAATTTACAGATCTATGTGAAGCAGTTATTCCTTGATTAGTTGAGAACCTAATGTTCTATATTACCTTGGCCTTCAACTGACCAAGACTTATCAGTTAGTTGTTTACATATTGTGAACTTGTCTCAATATATCCCCTAATCTTACATCCCCTATGTGGAGACTACATATAAGCTTATGGAGTGGTTAGCTGATAGATTAGGTCATAAACATTCATCCAGCAGTACAACAGAGGACATTGTAATCAGTTGACTTAGTGCTTGAAACCTGTTAAGTTCACCAAACTCTGCCAGTCCACCGATCCCCGATTCCATGGATTTATTGCAGTTTTTATATTTTATGCAGTTTTCAAATATTGTTTGTGTGCTTCAGATCTGGGAGCTTACTATAGAGTTGGCTTGTGCATCCCTGCATTTCCAATTTTGTCAACGACTGATTAGTCTTCAAGTAGAGCTTCATTAATTATCTATTCCAAGAAAAATATATTTGACATCCTGATTCAATTGGGAAATTTCATAATAGAAAGACAATAGGCTCAGTCTCAATGTTATATTTCATAAACAGAAAGACAATGGGCTAAGTCAATGTTGTATTTCATAAGGGGGAAAGACAATGGGCCATGTATGTTATATTTCATAAGTAGAAAGACATGGGCTCAGTCAATGTTGTATTTCATAAACAGAAAGATAATGGGCTCAGTCAATGTTGTATTTCATTAACAGAAAGACAATGGGCTCAGTCAATGTTGTATTTCATAAACAGAAAGACAATGGGCTCAGTCAATGTTGTATTTCATAAACAGAAAGACAATGGGCCCAGCCAATGTTATATTTCATAAACAGAAAGACAATGGGCCCAGCCAATGTTATATTTCATAAACAGAAATACAATGGGCTCAGTCAATGTTGTATTTCATAAACAGAAAGACAATGGGCTCAGTTAATGTTGTATTCCATAAACAGAAAGACAATGGGCTCAGTCAACGTTGTATTTCAAAACAGAAAGAAAGTGAGGGCTCGGTCAATGTTATGTTTCATAAACAGAAAGACAATGGGCTCAGTCAATGTTATATTTCAAACAGAAATACAATGTATTGTGTCATCAAAGTCTGGGATTCGATTTGGTCTTATTCACACCTACCATATCTTCCATTTAATTGTTATGTGACACATTCCACTTTACCTGTCATCCTGGTGAATAGATCATAGTGGTAAACCTGTATGTCAATATGTAAGGGTGAATATATGAATAAACCCCAGACATGCAACAATAATATATAATAATATATAACAATACACCCCTCTGAATTATAAAATACCTGCCTAGGAATCCTTGGTATGGTCCAAAGGTATTTCAATTCATTGCATCACCTGGGACAGTGAATGGTCAGTCAGGGCGACACAAAAAAGTGTTACCATAATCATGTTAAATAACTTTTTCATCTACATGATTCCCGGCTTTCTTTTTTTGCAAAGTAAAACTAAACTTCATGGAGCAAACTCCACAAGGAGTTTCAGATGACTAGCTCAAATGGATACACTTTCATGAGCATTATAAGATTTTTTCTAATGTCAGGCACACCTGGATTCTATGGGTAAAGATATTGACAACCCTAACACATTCCCCAACAGATATGGCCCTGATCTTTCTTGATCTCTATCTTCAGGTGTTCTATGGTTTGGGGGTTTGTTAATGATCCTTCAAGCACCCCCAGAAATAAATATACACAAGGATCTAAGTAACATGTATCTAATGCCAATTTCTGAAACTAAGTTGCAAAATGGTCAAATTAGATAAAATATCAAGTAATATTATGTGACGTCAATATAACAGTCATTTATTTTGTCCTCAGTCGATCTCGAGATCACTGGCCTCTACCACAGCATAATTATAGTCAATTTGAGTAATAACTATAGTCTATGATGGTCTAATTGTGATTCTGGCGTGAATTAATAATTAATCATAAATAATAGACACATGTCTAAATAACACTTATTTTCCTCAATTTCTCTTTAAAATTGACCGAAACGACTTTCATTTTTCCCAATTTCTCGAGTTAACTTTATGCCTGTATATTTTTTTGCAAATCGCACTATTTATCAATCTATTTTATGTTTTAAAATATGATTGTTTATATGACATTTTTCTGATGAACAATGACCAATACATGACCTTATCACACACACACAGGACCAATCAACCAGAATTACATTGTATAACATATTAAACTGGTAAACTGGTGATGGTGTCATAGTGGAGATTGTGTCACTGTAGTATCAATGTAGAAAAGATGTTGAAGTGGCAATTAAATTGCATTCATTATGTTACAGTAGCGAATTCTAAAGATAAAAAAATAAAAATACCAAATAAGTGTGACACATATAAACCATTCTGCATACTATATTTCCCCAGTTTATACCTTTTCTACTCAATGTACTATTCTTGGCATTAGCAACATGGGCTTTAAATGACTATTGGGTCTCAAATTGAAAAACACAAATTTTCAAAATTCAATTTCTGACCCAGTACAAAAAAGGGGTTCATTTTCACTTCACAGAGGTTCTTTATTTATTACATGGTTGAGACAGTGTAGTTGTTTTCATCATATGAAAACCTCATAACCTATCTTAGAAATCCAAGATATCTTGGCATGATGTCATGTTATCTTGAATTGAGCTGTGTCCTTACTTGGGGTTAGGGCGAGACCATTAGGTCAAAGGGAGGGTGAACGCTATACAGATAAAACAACTTGACCAGAATGATGAGGAAAGATGAAAGATACAAATATTCAGATGTTCTGACTAACTGTTTAAAAAATGGAATTGTTTGAAGAATTAAACAAAACTGAATTCAGTTGTGTCCGATCGTGTTTTTCTTATTGATCCTGCCTTTAATGGCTGAAAAGACCTATGGGGTAATCTTGTGAATCAAGTTTCTGTTGGTATTAGTGGGCATTAGATATATAGAAAATAATAAGATTTTAATGATCACTAATTATTTTTTTTGATAAGATCATTTTTCTTTTTTGTCACCAATATTATTAATTTAAGCCTGTGACTGATAAAAATTATTTGAAACAGAAGGGGACAACATAATCCTCCTTGCAGCAGGTCTAAATTTGCATTTCCCCATGGAATGTTCAATGCCATGGGATTCGGGGAAAAACACAATAACAAGTAAAAGAGTGAAATAAGCAAGGAATAAACAAAACAGGAATGAAGTAAATTCTCTAAATTATACAGAAATTCAATAAAATCGTACACTTCATTGAAATTTTAGAGAAAATTGAAGTAGAATAAACACGAGTAGCAGACGGAAATTGTAATATGACCCAGCATAACTCTGGTGGAGATTGTGTAGAATTATATATCAAACTGCCCAGCAATTGACCATCATACACACACAATGTCTAGTTGTTATGATGCATTATCTAATTCTGTTATATGTTACATCCAAATATGCCGTCATAAGCCTATATTGAGTCACGAGGTGAAATAAAGTTCAGCGTGTACCAACAAAGGTTGACCATTCCCAACCAATCTTATTACATATTGAGTATTTTAGTTCTAATATTGCAAACGGAACACTCCAGGTACATAGAACTTATTTGTTATTATCAAAAATTACAGAATTTGAAAAGTTTCAACAATCCTATTAGATGATAAACTTGTTAACCAACTTCAATGGTTCAAAGCATACCGGGAATAGGCTATTAGAAGTCTAGCCGAAAAAAGTAATATAAAGAAAAGTTTAAATCTAGCTGCAGATTTTCTGAGAAAAGTAAAAGTTGGATGACGATTTATTTACCTGGAGGAAAGGAGTAAATACAACATTTTATATTGTAAGTTACTATTTGTTTACTTCAAAAGGAGTTTCAGTTATTTATCATTGATGTTACATTTTAATATACTGCTCATGTGTTAATATGATTTTAGATAATGAAATTTTCAATTCTCAAATATTAAAAGCATGAAAAATGATTAATTCATAAAAGTCAAGGAATAACAAACAAACAATAAATTTTCCATTGAGTGAGATTTTAAAGTATTATGTGACAACCTTTTTAAGTGTTGCTAGCCAGAGGAGATTAAGAGATTAAATGGGGATTTTCACACTATAATGGGGATTTTTAAATTATAATGGGGATTTTTAAATTATCTTGTCAAACTAGTTGATTACTCAATAAAAGTTGATTATTCTGTTTTTATGATAAAAGTGCAGTTGAGAGAAATATCAGCTGCCGTTACTTTTAAGTTCCACCTGTACATGGGTGATTGACCATTGGCTATTCAAATGCGGGGTTCTAAAAATATGTCTTGCATAATAAAATTTAGTCCACTTTAAAACACTAAAAATATATTTTATGGAAATTAAATATATAAACCTAGTTTCCACATTTAATGGTAAATATTACTTGTTGTTGAGCATGCATTTTCATGCTAGTATTAATACTAATTGAATATATTTAAGTTTTGTTTGCCCTGTGGATTAACACTGTATCCCACAGAAATAAATATGAGCTATGTAATCTTGTTTGAAACGTTGATTAAGTTTGATCCATATATTTTATTGACATTGAACAAGATTGAACTGTAAAACCACTTCACAACCTGTTAATCGTTGTTGCTTGGCATAAATTCTTTTCTAATTTAGTAAAGATAATTAATTTATAATCTTCAACAGCGTGCATATAATGTATAACATATAATTAGACTAAGATAATTAATTAATTAGACTAATTAGATTTCATCAAGCATGCCTAGTTGAATGTTTTAGAATAATGATAATATTACCTGGAAGTTTAAACTGAAATTGAAAAATCATCAGCTATTTGTATTAATTATTAATTCACACTGCCTAAGTGGTTGATTTCACAGAAAATGAGAAATAATGTATACAATGTAGCTGTAGCAATATCCTTTTGCAACTTTATGTTTTCACCGTGTATGATTTGTCAATTCAGTGATGTAAAATTGTTAGGTAGTAATATATATAATATAAAGGAATGCTTTATCTTGGACTTCTGTGGCTTGTTCTACTGAATGTGAAATGGAAAAGGACTAAAGAATTGCCAATCTCTGGAGTTAAGGGTATCTTTTACAATTTTCTCTAGTGTAAAATAGATCTTTGAAAAATACAGATTGAAATATGGTTGATCCTTCAAGATCAGGCATCACTGCAGCTATGGAAAGAATTGAAATACCCTTAGCAGTACTGTCACCCCCAAAGATTTTCTCGCGTGACAGATTTTTTAGACTCAGTGCCCAAAATTCGCGGGATTTTGCGGCACATCTACTAAATTCGCGGGATTTTGCGGGACATCTGCTAAATTCGCGGGATTTCGCGGGACATTTAAGGGATTTGCGTGATTGCGCTTATAGGCCAATTTTTTTTTTATCAAATTCGCGGGATTTCGCGGGACCATTCGAGGGACAAACACCCTAATTGCGGGACAGTTAACAGGTTTACCAGCAAAAACTTCATAGAGGGACAGATTTTCTAGAAAAAGTGCCCTAAATTTGCGGGATTTCGCGGGACATCCACCTAAATTTGCAGGATGTCCCGGGACATTCAAGGGATTTGCGTGATTTGGACTAATGTAAAAGCGTGTAAAAGTACTTGAATCAAACTTTCAGATACTGATTAATCAAATATAATGCACCGTTACATTGTAACTTAAATAAACGTCAACATAATTTCACAAAATACGCATAGAAATATTATTAAACTTTATTGTAATTTATCAAAAACAAAAACCATGCTTCAGGTGTGAGAATCGTAATCTAATACGAAATTCAAAAATTTGGAACAATACTTTGCACTTCTCTGCTTCTGGCGTCGTGACCAACTACTACCATACTGTAGGCATGGGCTTTCAATTGAAAGCCCATGATATAGGGGTTCGATTAATCTACATCAAATTATAGGGAATGGGGTTACTTTTCTAGATAGGGTTTGTAGAAAAAACCGGGTACCGGGTAGTAAATCCTCCATGCTGGGTTCAAACTTGGTACCCGGTCGAAAAAACCGGGTACCCAAAAAACGAAATATACGAATATACAACATAATTAGATCATTAGAAAACGTGTAAGATTTGTTTTGAATTTACAAAAATGTAACTTCCTTCAAAATTGAGCTAGAAGCTTCAAATAAAAAGCATTTAAGCCTCTTTTCTTCCTTTATCATCATGGTCATATTTCCATTGGTAATGAAGGGGGGGGGGGATGCGATCCCACCATCACACCCTCTCCTGGCTACGCCAATGACATTGTAAGACGATTTGAATAACAAGACAGATCAATTTTACTCTATTTTCAATAGTTCGTATGTTGGTACGTGAACATAACCAATGAAAATATGGTCATGACGATAGAGGAAGAAAGGAGCCTTAAAATATGCTTTTTATTTGAAGCTTCTAGGTCAATTTTGAAGGATGTTACATACATTTTTGTAAATTCAAAACAAATCTTACACGTTTTCTGATAATCTAATTATGTTATACTCGTATTTTTCATTTTTTGGGTACCCGTTTTTTTGACCGGGTACCGGGTACCAAGTTTGAACCCAGCATGGAGAATTTACTACCCGGTACCCGGTTTTTTCTACAAACCCTTTCTAGATATCAGCGTCCATTTATTGTAACTCGCGTTTGCTAACATTTGCTCAGTTCTGAGATGAAGGCCACGCGGATAGTAAAAAGGCCAACATTGGAACTATTTGTGACCTACATCCCTATTGTCGTAATTAAAATGAAAGTTGAACCCTTCCTCTTTATTTTGATACCAAACAACAGCATGCTAGGTACTTAAAATTAGGTAAACTTTACTCCTCAAAAGTGCAAAAACTTAGCTTCTTATATAAGATAAGATAATCACCATATAGGGAATTGCAACAATTTCGGAAATTCGCGGAGGTCGAAAGCCACATTGCGGGACTTCGCGGGACATTGCGGGACACGCGAATTAGCCTAATTTTGATCGAATTCGCGGGATAATCCCGCCATTCGCGGGACACTTGACAGCTCTGCCTTAGAGACAAAAGATGATGTGGGTAGTAGGGTCCATTTTTCCAATCTACTTCCAATATCAAGGATCAAACATCACATAGGTCATCAAACATATGTGGCCTTCATGATATTTGATCAAGGTTGAAACCTGACCATGCTGCAATATTATGTTAATGGCTAAGCTAACATGCTACATTATGAATTCTTGGGTCATTCGGCATATACATAATTGTATATTGATTATGGAAAATCTGCTGGGCTTTGTCCGATGCCCAGTCATTAATAGAACAATAAGTTAAACCTTTGTCAGAGTTAAATTGTCTTCATTTACAGCTGAGATACTATTGCATAGTCTGGTCAAACCCCAATCTATTACCAATGAACAGATGAACATATATTATACAAGTCAATGGATACAGAAACTACACACTTAAAAGAGAGCTCCATCTCTTTGAATAGGATATAATCATTTATTTCAGCTATTGTATACATATCTGCTGTCAACTCTCCATTTCCAGTTGCATGCACAATATTTGTCTAAGTTGCTCAATTTAATCTTTTTGATCTTTTTATACCATCTCACATGTACTAACTCAAGTTAACTCATGAATTCCATGTGTTAAATATATAAGTATACCTTCTTTCTTTCTGAAACAGGAAGATGCTATGAGTATGAGAATGATGTTATGGGGTCTGATTAGTATCTATTGTTCATAAATTAATATAATCTACAAATGAATATGCAAGGCAAAAACATGTTCGTAAAGTTGTACATGTACATTACAGTAACAGCATCTTTATATCTCTACATGAGTGAACACACAATGAATTTAACGATGATTTTTTCGAAACGATTTCAACCATTCTCAACATATCTTAACCTCTTGAATACCCAGAATGACGGATATATCTGTCACAAATAAAATCCATTTGGAACCCAGAGCGACAGATATATCTGTCACAGAATTTTTCACTAAAACTGCTCTAACTTTGGCATTTTTTATCCATTCTTCACAACTAATGTTTTAGAATGTATGTAATGGGTCTATGTTTACTCTTCTTATGAAATCAAATATCAAACATAGTGTTTTTAGATATAAATATCCAGAAAACTAGCAGAAAATGAAAAATGCTCTGGTTTCAAACCCTTTTTAGAGGCTGGTATTCAAGAGGTTAAGCTAGTAATGCAAAAATCAATTACCGGAAGTTTCATGTTGTATTGGTGAATATTATCCTTTTAAAATGTGTCATACCTTCTGGCATTTGAAAATATATCTTTTTAATTTTCTTCATTATCATACATCAAAATAACCAGAGATAACACATACACATGGAGAAATCCTGAGGCCATGTCATAGTGTCCAGTCAGCCTATAGTAAGAACAAATGACTTGCGTAATAATATTATGTAATCAGACCAATAATTATCCTTGAACCAATTATTTATAAACAACTGTGTGCTAATAATAAATAGCGTCCCTCCAACATGGATTGTTTTTCCACCATATGATTGAAAATTGTGTCATAAACATTTCTAAGTGAGTGATCCTATTCAAAAATATATATTTATGCAGGATGTATAAACAAATATTACTCAAGATTTGAGGGGAAATTAACTAAAAATTCTGTCTTATAAATCCCATGAAACCTCGGGTATACTACCTATTCTAGACCAGGGAATGACCAGATTTCTCTCAAACATTTCACACAAATTCAAAATGTATTCCATTTATTTAACCCCAGTAACATCCATGTACATTTACCCATCATGCAACGTCATTTCAATTCTCAGCCATGAGATGGATGTTTTGACTTTAACAGAAAAATGTGATGAGTATCAGAATGCCTATTACCACCTACCTGCGAAACACAAACATACAATCAAATGTGCAGCATACAAGAGAGCACCTAAGGGTAACAAGCAAGACATAAACAGAATATAGTTGCAAAACATACCCTGATGAAAAAGTCACCCTACATATGCTTAATTTACACATTTTCTTTTTAAAATTTGAAGAAAATGCTTATGTTTCTGAGATTTCTAAACAATTTTGATAGTATACTTCATGTCTGTTTTTTTTATTTTTTGCAAATTTCACACCTTTCCACTGTATTCCTTGTGCCAAAACATGACCATTGTGATATTTTGCACAAGAGTGAGAGGAGGATGACATAACAAAATTACATCACATTTAATATTATCATATTGCTCATGATTTCAAATGAAAAATTATGAAAATGCAGAGGGAATATATTCAAAGGTATGTTGGCCACATCCTCAATGATTTTAAAATATCTAAGATTCATTCAGTTAAACAAAAGAAATTGTAAGATGATACAAAAAATTACCGAGCACATGATCAGGTTGAAGCTTATAATTTTTCAAGATTTATATTCAGGTTTTTGAAACGTACATGTATGCTGGTCACAAATTATTAAACAAGGCATTAACTTGCAAAATGTAACCACCTGCCATTTGTTACAGAAACTGACTGCCAAACGCCAAACACCAACTGCCATCAACAAAAAATTAAACAACCAAAATATTTAAACCCAGAATTCACTGTAATATGGTATTTATGTTTCATGTCAATCATGGAAAACAAACCCAGAATCAAATAATATGAGAACTTATGTATCTTTTTGTTGTATTTCCAGGCAGTCTGTATAGCTAAGTGGCTGACCACTCAAGCTGTAGCATTACCCACAAAGTAATGCTGAACATTTTACCAAATTCTTGGATGGAACACAGACCCCCTGAGAGACCATTTAAAGCATACCCACGATCTCCAATATCAACTCAATCAAGCCAGAGCTTTTATCCGAACATGCAGAACCCGATGACATCCCCAGCTGTAACAGCGTCAATGACAAGTATGGCAGCTGCAATCGCGATGCAGCAGTACCAATCTCACCCACAAATGGCACATCATTCCCAGCAGGAACAACCGGTGTGCATGGTGACGAAATCTGAACCTCCATCACCTCCTCGTCCCTCAAGCCTCCAGATGTCCGGCTTCATTGATATCTCTGAGGGCCGGAATGCTCCACCACCAGATGGCTCTGGTATGCCTAGTAGCACTGGGGGTAGTCTGGATTACTCAAATAGCCGAAATGGTGATATGATCAACAGTCGCTCTAGCAACATAATTACATCACCCATGAACTATAACCGTAGCAACTCTTCACCTGCTGCATCAAATTCCGGATCTGCCCCCTCCTCGTCATCTGAGCATCCCCGTGGTGCTGAGGGTGGGCTTGATGATCTCGACAATTCTAGTATGCCTCCCAAGAAACGCACACAGTCTGTTCCTGATCAGATGAAAGATGGCGCATATTGGGATAAGAGGAAGAAAAACAACGAGTCAGCCAAACGCTCTCGTGATCAGCGTCGTATGAAAGAGGAGCAGATAGCAATGAGAGTCGTGTTTCTTGAACAGGAAAACCTCCAATTGAGAACCGAGGTCTCATTGTTGAAATCGGAGATTGAAAAACTGCGATGTATGCTCTACAACAGTTAGAGAGGAGCTACTTAGGTATGTCGGAACATTCTAAATGTAGGCATATTACTACAAATAGTAAACATACACAAAAGATACCCCCTAACTGTGGTAGGGGAAGACATATGAAGGTTTGATATTACAGTCAAGCTTTTTGATGCGTTGCAATCTAGACAATAGACAGAGAATGGGAGATTTGTCTCTAATGTTACAACAACGAGGATTTCACAGGAAATTACACAGTGAAGAAAAAAAACAATATTGCATGGATAATCATAACAAAATATCATGGAGGTCCAGTCTTCAAACACAAAATATGAGGAAATAGAGTGAAATTAGCAAGGAGAAAGTAAATAAACAAGAAGTACATACTCTAAATTATAAAGAAATGTCAGGGAAAATGAAATATAAAAAGGACACTTCAAAAACTAGAAAATGGCAAATGAGTTTAGAAACTACTGTTTCTTCATTCAGTTACAAAAATTAAGGATACTTATCAATTCTATAAAAAAACAATTCTTCTGTGAGTCTTTTATGACTGAATATTTCTTCACTGTGTATCTTAAGAGTGTTCCCCGAGTTTATATCCTATAATAGGGTAGAAGGAATGTACCTGAGTATTACATTATAAACTTGGGGTGGCAGGAGTGAGATTTTGACAAAAAGTACATATAACTGTATATAGCAAATATATAACATGATCAGGGCTGTTAAAACAGCATAACAGAATGTAACAAAAACCTTTAAATAATCAAAAGCGTGCGACTGGAACTACTGAACTCAGAATTTCAAAGATAGAAATACATATTTAAACTGTTGACCAAGTTTCATTATACATAATCTTTTCTAGTGCACAGCCCCTAGTAAAATGCTAATGGAGATAAATATCTGGATATTTATCCGGGGCTGTGGTATGTGTGGCAGAATTATTCACTTTTAACATATAAACCCTGTGTAACATTTTCCCTGATAGTTTCCTATGTTATAAGAGAATTATTATATAAGGAAATACTGAAGGGTAATTTCTACAGGATTTGCTCTACTATTGCCAAGTTTTAAAATAAGTTACAAATATTTTTCTTAACACTGTATTGCCAAACCATATCTCAGAGATTTATTTTTAATTCAACACGGAAAAAGCGTTAATGCCTTTGGCAGTTCTTTAATAAGAGATTCACGAGGACTTCTTTTTTCCAAATGCATAACAGAATGTCTTAAAGGAAGAATCAGAGACAGCAAGTAGTTTTTCCAAAAATAGTCTTAATTTCAGAATTTATTGAGCTAGTATTTCTTATGATACCTGTTTGGGTCCAACTGATAAGAGATACAATATCGTGGACCTTTTTGAGAATTTATGTATTGGTTAAAAAAATTATAAATGTTGCTTGCACTTATTATCATTTTCTGTATCTCCAATTCTAGTTTATTTCCTTTACAACAACATTTTGTCCTTAAATTATGTATAGATTGGTATTTTATATTCTATGTTTCATATTATATTCGATGTTTCATATTATATTCTATGTTTCATATGATATGCTATGTTTCATATTATATTCTATGTTTCATATTTTACTTTATGTTTCATATTATATTCGATGTTTCATATGATATTTGATGTTTCATATGATATGCTATGTTTCATATTATATTCTATGTTTCATATTATATTCGATGTTTCATATTATATTTTATGTTTCATATTATATGCTATGTTTCATATTATATTCTAGGTTTCATATTATATTCTATGTTTCATATGATATGCTATGTTTCATATTATATGCTATGTTTCATATTACATTCTATGTTTCATATTATATTCGATGTTTCATATTATATTCTATTTTTCATATTATACTCTATGTTTCATATAATATTCGATGTTTCATATTATATTCTATGTTTCATATTATATTCTGTGTTTCATATTATATTTGATGTTTCATATGATATGCTATGTTTCATATTATATTCTATGTTTCAAATAAGAAGTAATGTTTCATGTAAAAACACAAGAGCAAATATGCACATGTACATGCACAGCAACAGCAGCTATTATATATATAGTTTTAGCTTTTACTAGAAATTTATAGACTTTAAATATTTAGATTTTAGTAATTCTCTCTTTTTAACTGTAACATCAAAATTAGTGATTTTGTAAACATTTATACTGTTTTCGGAAACAGGGATTTATCCTTAAAACTGAGAAAAAGAGCTTCAAATCAAATATATATCACTTCTCCAGTAATTTCATATTTTGATTTTGCAAATATTTTTAAAAATTATTCTAATTTCCTTCCTTAAATAATGTCCCTTAATAACTGTTGTCTCGTATACAATTGTGAATGTAATGTGTTTATGAATTGAGGCCTGATTTACACCTATGACAGATTTTTGGAATATTATTGTATCAATCTACTGCCCACTCATATACATGTAAATAGACTCATTATTTCGGAGTCCATAAATTCTGGTAATTTTCAATATTTTTTTAACTAGATTTCAGGCCTTACTAAAAAGGTTGTATTTTCTAAAGATGAAATAAAGACATCAAGAACTCATCACTTATAATAAGTAGATATAACATGTATAAGGGGTGTAGCCAGGAGTTTGAAATAGGCTAGGTAAATCAAGGCCAAATGGGATAATATCCTGCAGACAAACAAAACTGGATAACATTTAACAGGTTAAAGTGTTAGAAATTCAAGTGAATGGTTTTCAAGAGAAATTTTGTTAAGGCAACTTGCCTCGCCTGCCTAGGTACACCTCTGTATATGTTGTCAGATTGTTAAGAATTGCCTTAATGTTAAAATTTGCAAACATGATTTGTAATGCCCACGTCCATCTTCTGTATAAATCCTTCTCTATTTTCTTTAACAGTGTTATAATAATTTGGTGGAATAAAATACTGTATTTAATATGAAACATGGTTTTGACTTTATTAATATGGCTCTTTAATCAATCAACAACACCCCTCTACCCTTTGTTCTTGTTGGTTTAGTGAAACATACTGGGGTTGAAGGGAGTTAGTAAACTGACTTTATAAACCACAATCCCAATCCTCTGTCCAACTAATTTCTCCATACCAACAGTGTTTAGAATATATTTGATTATTCAATTAATTTTTAAAATAGTTTGTCATTCAATATCCAGATCTGCATTGTGTATTGAAAACATTAAATGTCCTCATAGGATCTAATGATTTCTCATGAGATGCTATACATTTACTTTTTCATATAATTTTGCCTTTCAAAGTTTACACACTAATTTATGGTTTTCAATTTGACAAGATTGTTTTAAAAAGACGACACAGACAGTAGTTAATTTTTACAGTTTTAAGAATCTTAAAATTGATCAGCAATGAGCATGTAAAAAGTCCATCCACTTGTATCAACTGATGATGACATTGATCAATCAACAAGAATTGCATTCATTGAAATACCATGCCTTTCTATATCTAGGCCAACCAACACACTTATGCCATCTATATATCCATCAATAAATCTGGTTTGTTATATATAGACTCGTCTATTTTATCAAAAATAACAATGTGATATAATTGGTGAATACAATAAACCTAACACTGAATAAACTACATTGTATTTTTTCTAGTTGCCCTTGACCCCCACACCATCATTATTGTCATGCCACTTAAGAGTTGTTAATTGTTTTGCCATGTATTTGTTAACACTAGCGCACTGAAATAAATACAAACACTATCGATAATTCAAAAAATTCTAAGTCAAAAAACATCAATCATGCCCATTACATGAACTCCCTTCTACACACCCTAGTACTAGCCTCCATCCAATAATCTCTGCAAATGATATTAGTGAATCCTGCAACATACAAGACAGTTACATTCAAAATGTCACCACCCGCCAATTGTTACAGACGGGGTCAACCCAGTTGTCCGAAACCCAGTTCTCCGAAACCCAGTTTTCCGAAACCCAGTTGTCCGAAACCCAGTTCTCCGAAAATTAGGGGATCTTATTTGAAAAATACAATTTTTTTAAACGAATCTCGTTGTCACAACCTCTGCGAATCACAACATAACATTGGGATAACGTTGACATCATTGCAAAATTAGGCTAAATATGCTAAGTCAAGACGTTAATTGTTTAATGTTTAGCCTACGAAAGTTCATATACAGGTGATATAGATGTTCAAACAAACAAAGTTAAATTATGTTACTCTCATTGTAAAATGGCGTTTACACAACATACATAGATAGGGGTCTACAATTTTTAAACCAATTTTCTTTATGGCCCATGGGCCTTTTTTGAGAGGGAACAACAATTTTCCAATGGGTGATTAGCGTTCATAAAAGGAAAAATAGCTTTCCCAAGCTAGTGGGCATTTATTTAGTAAAGTTGACATGTACATCTTTTTGAAACCAAAACTTATTCTTCATTTACGTACTCTGTTCGAGAAATAGAGATTAAATTAAAAGGATGAAGTGAGTACATGGCGAAAATGAAACTTCTTTCGAATGGGAGAACATCCATTTTGATACGAGGACAGCCTGCCTTCGTTTCCAGTTGATCCCAAATGATTAAGTTAAGAATGTTTTGTTCTTTTACGATTTGATAAAATACAGAGACTAAGAAATTAAATACGACGAAATATTTTGACAACGTAATATGTATACTGTTTTATTCTTAAAGTACTATATGCGTAAACTTATTTTATCTGTTTCAAAATGATTCATTTTATTTTGCCTATATAAGAGAGATTGAAGAAGATAAGATAAACTGTTCCGTAATATATATTGTGTTTTGATAACCTTTTTTTAGAATCACAATGTAAAATAAATCCCCCGTTCCTGTCATTCTGGTAACGCCGTGGTGTTATGGATGCAATTCAAAGTGAGAGAGAGATCTATGAACAACAGAATGCGTCCATGCCATTAATTTGGCCAGATACATGGCATGAAACTGGCCTAAGCTTAGTACATCTCCCCTTTCTCTGGTAAATTATGACTATATTTTTCGGAGTAATGGGTTTCGGACAAGTGGGTTTCGGAGAACTGGGTTTCGGAGAACTGGGTTTCGGACAACTGGGGTGCACCCGTTACAGACACCAATCGCCGAACATCAACCACTGAATGCTGAACACCAATCGCTGAATTCTGTTCACAAAAAAAGTTGGAGAACATAACATATTAGTCAAAACTCTCGTGATGACATAAAACTGTGAGGAGTGTACATCTATGTGGGTGGAAGGCTAACTTACCTTGACTATATTGTAGAGAACATGTTGCTCTATCACTGCAGGGTTAGAGGCTGACACCTTATACAATTCAATCACCAGTCCCACTACTTGTTCTGCAAATGGGACAAAATTCATGGAGACCCACTCACTCTGAAAATATATTTTTCAACTTGAAATTCATGGAGACCAACTCACTCTGAAAAAATCCATGGAGACCCTCTCACTCTGAAAATATATTTTTCAACTTGAAATTCATGGAGACGCATTCACTCTGAAAATATATTTTTCAACTCGAAATTCATGGAGACCCACTCACTCTGAAAATATATTTTTCAATTAAAAGAATAAAACATATGAATACAAAATGACAGATTGAGTGAGTGATAACACCATATATGGATATGAGCATATGTTCAAATGGGCTTTTTTTGATTTATGATATGTGCCTTATACATTTACTGAAGTAATTGTACCATCTGAAAGAATTTGGGCAATTGGCAAACAGCACCCATCTTGAAAATTCCTTGTAGAGCAGAGGCGGCCATTCTGAATCATTAGCTGAGATCTTCAGGCCTGTCAACTTGGGAACACCTAACATGAGTGACTTGGAAATGTTGAACACCTCCCCTCAAAATGTGGACACCTTGGTCCAAATCCGAACACCTTCATCCAAATTTTGAACACCTTGGTTTAAATTTCATTACATCTTGCCAAATTTTGAACACCTCAAATTTTTCGCGCTCTCTACGCTCAAGTTTCAAACGCGGGGGGGGGGGGGGGGGGGGGGGGGGGGTAGGTACGAAAAATTTCGAACGGAATGCGTGACATATATGTAATTCGCGTGAAAAGTCCGAACAAAATGCGTACATTTTTTTCCGGCGTTCGTATTTCTGCTGTGTAGACGATCTTTTTTAGAAATTTTTCTACAGAAATATTTTTGCATGACAATTACCAGGTAAAATGCGTATTTATTTTCTGTCACGCAAAAATAACTGGCGTGACTTCAAATTCTTCAGCAAATGCGTGACAAATACGCAAATTGCGGGACAGTTGACAGGCCTGGATCTTATGCCCATTTGGCACCAGCCTATAAAATTTGAAACCAATTTGTCACTTAGAATTGGAGTTATTGCCTGGACAGACAAATAGACTGACTAATGGATGGACAGATGGACAATAGGATGGACTACCTATGCCTCTATATTAGAGGTGTAACTCGCCAGAAAAAAAAAACTCGAGTTCAACTTGCCAAATATTTCTAAAACTCGAGTAAAACTTGAGTTAATTCATTTCGTCCAGACTGAGTACATATTGTAAATCTGGTACACAAAATTACTGTAACTTCTACATGTTCTAGCGGCAAGTTTCTCTGGTTTAGTCACATGTAAAAGCTGTTAAACACGTTGGGGCCATAAGAAAGTGTGGTATTCATTGCAGTTATCTCATATTTCAATCAAAAACGATCTGGTACGGACGTCACCGCATATGGTAAGCTTAAGGATTAGAGATCGCTAAAATGAACCAAGAAACTAACCAAACAATATTATAGAAAACCCAGAGGGGCCCCTTAAATTAATGAATGGTTTTCCCGGATTATCTTCATTATTTCTACTAAAGACTGCTGGATATCGATCTAAAGTTATGACTTATAATCTTAATTTAATGATACAGATCATCTTTTTTAAGTAAAAGTGGAGTAAACGACTTGAGAATAAGGGGACCATTTTTTATTCAATTTTAGTGACTTATTATTATCGCCCGCTTGAGTTCCTTCGATAATCAATATTTTTCTGATGTTTTTGTGTAAGTTGTCATTCCTCGATATTTGTTGAACTTTGTGAGGCTTTGAGAGTGTTTTTTAGGTGATGGGCGCTAAATAGTAAATATGGCGATCATTGGTATATTCATTCTCCTAATGATGTAATGTTGCATGATCTCTGGGACTCGAATTCATTTTACATGCTTGCAAGATAGGCAAAACTTGGGAGTTTACTTGAGTTATAGCTAGCTTGCGAGTTGAAATAGATTGCGAGTTTCTACAGTGGCGTAGCCAGGATTTGTCAGGGGGGGTTCTAATATTTTCTGCCAAATTTGCCAAATGTGCTTAAATTTTGCAAAATTTGCTCAAGTTTTGCCAAATTTGCATAAATTTTGCCAAATTTGCTTAAATTTTGCCAAATTTGCTTAAATTTTGTCAAATTTGTTTCAATTTTACCAAATTTGCTAAAATCTTGCCAAATTTGCTTAAATTTTTGCCAAATTTGATGAAATTTTACCAAATTTAATGAAATTTTGCCAAATTTGCTGAAATTCTGCCAAATTTGCTGTATGTTTGCCAATTTACCTCAATTTTGCCAAATTTGCTTAAATTTTGCAAATTTTCTTAATTTTGGTCTAATTTAATTAATTTTTGACAAGTTTCTAAAATTTTACTTAAATTTTGCCAATTTTACTTAAATGCCAATAATGGATAAATTTTGCCAAAGTTTCATTGTTGCCAAATTTTCATAATTTTGGCCCATTCGCTAAAATTTAAAATTTTACCAAATTTTCTCAAGAATACCAAATCTCAAACAATTGCAAAAGCAAAAAATAGGTAAAATATCCCAAGACCAAGTTCATTTATTTGGGCAGATTTTTTTAAATTTGGACCCAACATACCACAAATTCACAGAAATTAGCAGACATAGAACCCCCTTCCCCCAATTTTCAATCGCTTGTACAACGAGCTTTATAAATAAATAGGAGCCAAAAATCAGTAAATAACTCTGTGTGAGTGATCTTTATACTTGCTCTCTGATCTAACTACAGCATGAAAAAGAACGTTGTAAGTAAGAATTTTCTAGCGTTCACAATTTTGGTGCATCACGGCCCAGTGTCACTAAAGGTATGAGTACCGTAATCCAACGCCAAATTCGAAAATTCATAACAATACTTTGCACATATGGCGTTCGTGACCAACTATAAAACGCTTACCCCCCATAGTGTTATATATCAAAATGTACCTGTTCATATAGGGGTTTGATTGATCTACATCAAATTATAGGGAGTCAGGTTACTTTTTGAGATATCAGCGTCCGTTTATTGTGACTCGCGTTTGCTACCACTTCCTCAATTCTGATACGACGGGCAAACGCGTAGTAAACACCTTCACGTCGGAACTATTTTTGACCTACATCGCTATTTTCGTAATTCAAATGAAAGTTGAACTCCTCCTCTTTATTTTGATACCAAATAGTGGCATACTAGGTACCCTAGAAGCAAACTATGGCGTTATTTAGAACAATACCACGAGTTTTTAAATGGACTATATAGGGGTCATACCTTTTGGCGGATGGATATGGAACCTCATACCTTAATGTGTTATGACATCACACTGATTTTTGTCTCTGCAACTTTTTTTGGCAGAAAATATCATTTTTAGTTCAAAAATGCATAAAAACGTCGGAACTGGCTGAATATGTGAAAAATTTATCCATTTAGGCTAGAAAGGGTTAATTTGCCCTACCCCAAATACGTCTAAATATGCTAGTCTAACTTTGCCACTGTGACGTCACAAATCTAACCTGACTATCTCTGAGTTTATTGAAGAAGATGATACGTCTGACAAACAGCTTTCATACCCTATATGGCACACCTTCTACTAAGAGTTGCATCATTGACTAAATCTAAGACAAAGGCCCTGTGTCCCGAGGATTTTGACTGAAATGTGGCCATTTTCGCCCAAATCTAACTAAATTGCAGTTTCCCCCACACCTGTATTTTGAAATAAATATTGCTACAATGTAGCAATTTAAAAATCACACATGATTACTGTTTCTGTCGACCTGACCTGACACGTGTATCTAGCCTGTAAAAATGAAAAATCGCTACATTGTAGCAATTTCACTGAGATATGGGCCCTGAAAATCATGTAATTTTAGCAAAAAATGAAGAAATAACCTGCAATTTTGACGGAATTTCAGAGGGCTCTCTTTCATCCATGACCCTCCACGGGCCTCTTATGACCATTCTTATACTCACAGAATGGTTGAAAGTGATTTCAAATCATTGTTTGCCCTACGCAGAACGAAAAAATCGATTCTGTTCTCAAATTCTGCTAGAATATTGGTCTCTGGCCAACTAGCAGACAATTTTAGGCCTCATATTAATGTGTTATGACATCACACTGATTTTTGTCTCTGCAACTTTTTTTGGCAGAAAATATCATTTTTAGTTCAAAAATGCATAAAAACGTCGGAACTGGCTGAATATGTGAAAAATTTATCCATTTAGGCTAGAAAGGGTTAATTTGCCCTACCCCAAATACGTCTAAATATGCTTGTCTAACTTTGCCACTGTGACGTCACAAATCTAACCTGACTATCTCTGAGTTTATTGAAGAAGATGATACGTCTGACAAACAGCTTTCATACCCTATATGGCACACCTCCTACTAAGAGTTGCATCATTGACTAAATCTAAGACAAAGGCCCTGTGTCCCGAGGATTTTGACTGAAATGTGGCCATTTTCGCCCAAATCTAACTAAATTGCAGTTTCCCCCACACCTGTATTTTGAAATAAATATTGCTACAATGTAGCAATTTAAGAATCACACATGATTACTGTTTCTGTCGACCTGACGTGTATCTAGCCTGTAAAAATGAAAAATCGCTACATTGTAGCAATTTCACTGAGATATGGGCCCTGAAAATCATGTAATTTTAGCAAAAAATGAAGAAATAACCTGCAATTTTGACGGAATTTCAGAGGGCTCTCTTTCATCCATGACCCTCCACGGGCCTCTTATGACCATTCTTATACTCACAGAATGGTTGAAAGTGATTTCAAATCATTGTTTGCCCTACGCAGAACGAAAAAATCGATTCTGTTCTCAAATTCTGCTAGAATATTGGTCTCTGGCCAACTAGCAGACAATTTTAGGCCTCATATTAAGGTATGAGTACCGTAATCCAACGCCAAATTCGAAAATTCATAACAATACTTTGCACATATGGCGTTCGTGACCAACTATAAAACGCTTACCCCCCATAGTGTTATATATCAAAATGTACCTGTTCATATAGGGGTTTGATTGATCTACATCAAATTATAGGGAGTCAGGTTACTTTTTGAGATATCAGCGTCCGTTCATTGTGACTCGCGTTTGCTACCACTTCCTCAATTCTGATACGACGGGCAACCGCGTAGTAAACACCTTCACGTCGGAACTATTTTTGACCTACATCGCTATTTTCGTAATTCAAATGAAAGTTGAACTCCTCTTTATTTTGATACCAAATAGTGGCATACTAGGTACCCTAGAAGCAAACTATGGCGTTATTTAGAACAATACCACGAGTTTTTAAATGGACTATATAGGGGTCATACCTTTTGGCGGATGGATATGGAACCTCATACCTAAACATTCACATGTTCAAAATTCTCTGCTGATTTATATCAAAAATTAGACCATTTTGACGTTATGTACAACAATCAGATAATTTCAACTTAGTAGGTATGCTTTATTTGTGCATTTGAATTCATTTTGAAGATATTACTTCAGTATTTCAGGCCTAAAGTGCAAAGAGCATACCTATTATCGCCCATTATTGATTAGAAGTTTTTGTTTTTCTGTTTTTTTAAAATCTTTTTTACTCAAAATGAAGCTATAAATCTCACATATTTCCATCTTGACATATAACTCAATTGTCTTTGGGTAATCAAAAACGATAAATTATTGAAAGACTCTCAAAAATTTTACTCAAAGTTTGGAGGTTTGCATAATTGCCAGAAAGGGTGGGTTCAAATTTTTTTTAGGCAAGATTTGGGGGGGGGGGTTCGCACGAGCCCTACGAACCCCCTCTCCCTACGGCCCTGTTCTAGAGGACAACTCTAGGCAATGTATAGGCAGGTCAGACAAGCTGTACTCGAGTTATGGACTCGGGAGTTACACCTCTACTCTATATCCCTCATCAACTAAGTTTGGTGGGATGAAAATATTTTAACAACATCCACTAACCTGCATTCCTCTTACAGACCCCACAGCTTTTGTCTCAATGTTTCCATATTTGGGCGGTCGCACTGCATACTCAATAAATGTCAAGAGTTGCCCAAAGAGATCAGGATACATGGTTTTTGAGGACTCTGTGCCTTTTATTAAGTCCTATAAAATAAATAGGGAATTCTAAACCATAAAAATCTAAACCAAAAAAAAAAAAAATTTAATTCCTGGTGCCTCAAATCATTTTTCACTTTTATGTTATAATGAATACAGTGTAGATGGCTTTTTCACCAGGAATTCACAAAATTCCAAATATGAACACCAAGGTAAATAAGAAAAGAAATGAAGATTTTCAAACAGTAATTAAGTTGGTACTCTGCTTAAAATCTGATCATATCTCATTGAAAATGTGTGTATGAAGTGATATCAATATATACGAGTATGTATGTACAGGGCTTGGGTATCGGTATACATGTAGCTACCTGTATGTAGCATGTATGGAGCATGAACATTGCTGAAAATTATTAATGATAATAATGAACAATTTTCATTTAAAAAGAATTTCACTTAATAAAAGCTCATCTTACACTATGAAGAGTCTTCACTGCACTGAGTACAGAGTCCTGAAGGGGGGTGAGGGACACCTCAGGAGCACCCACAGGTACGATAAAAGGGCTCGCGTCGCCAGCGACTGGAGCTGAGAGTGCCCTCTGTAAGACCGTGGACAACTTCTGGAGATCTGCAGCTACGAATCTTGTCTTAATATGTTCATATAATGCAGGGTATATTTGCACTAAGGCTGTAAGAAATGCCTGAGTAGGAACATAGATTTGATCTTTGGGGGTAGTAGCTGATGGGCACTCAGTAGCTTGGGTTCCTATGCTTAACCAAACCCGCCAGGCGGTTGACCAGACTGTTATATCATCAGTTATGGATTCCTCCTTTTCAGCTATATTTTCCTCACTAGATGGAGATAAACCATCATCTTCCCTAGACATTATTTCCTCACTGGGAGGCTCCACATCACTGTCGGCCATTTTGGGAATCCCGGGAAAATCTCCACCATCATTTGAATGTTTAGTAATGTGTAATATTTCTTGGAAACTTTTCAAAGCTGCAAGGGAGATCTCAGCATTTCGCGATAGTGCTGCATTTTCAATAAACTCTAATAAAAGAGCCCAGGCTCTGGGGAAGTCTCCTGGAATGAAAAGAATGAATTATGAAATTAAATCTACCTTTACAGAGATTACATTTAAAGTATAATCAATTAACACAGAAAAACTAGTGCTTACATTAGCATATGTGATTACTATATATTAGCGCTTATTTAGCTACATATTTATGCTAATGTATTACATATCCAGCGAAGCATTTGTATTGAAGTCAATGGAGCTGAAGGTCGGCTATATATTCCTGTATAGCCGCCAAACCTTTTACCATGACAATCTTATGACGTCATCGGGACGTCATGTTTCATTTCTTCCTAATTTCACTCGCACACAGACACGTGGCGTCATTGATATAACGTAGCCATGATATAAAAGTATGTAATACAACAGTTATGTCCGTATCATTGAATATATGCCTTCGGTCTGTCGTAATATAACCCTCGCAAGATCGGGCTATATTGGTGACAGACCTTAGGCATACATTCAATGATAGGGACATAACTGCTAAATAAAGCTTATATGAACCAGTACAAAATAAGCACTAAATTAATTTATCTGAATAATACAGGGTGGGCCAAAAACATTTCTATTTTGATTTCAATAACATTGAGCAGTTGTAGTTAAATGCCCTGTTGGCCCTGCCCTGTTTGCTACTATTGCAGTTTTATAAGTTGTACCTAAAATACTGTAAAATTAACTCTAAAATGGCAGCCATTTTGAAACTGGTGGCCATTTTGAAAATTGGCTTCTGAGCAGAATTTGTCCTCACACGGGGCATATAGGAATAAAATATAAACAAGATTGGGCCAATAAAAACATTAAAAAACTAACCTAGTAATTGCAGTACTTTACGTTTTGTGTTGAACACTCTAGCCACACCTGCTAGACTAAGTACCCTTGTCTCGGCCCATTGTTTCTGTGCAGTATCACGAGAGTGGTGTATAAGTATGTTACCCGTATCGGAGCTGTCTTTAGTATCAGGAGCCTTGCTAGAGAGCTTCTTCACCTGGTCTAGTAGAGGGAAAAGAACCTAAGAGAAAAAAGTGGAAACATACATAAATATGAAATATTTGGCTGATGTGTGAACTGAATATTTGAATATTAATATATAGAATACTTGGTATTTTAGGTTTATAAAAAAATACATCTATCTCTTCTTTTCTCCTTTACTGTCTGGTGCACAACTCCCAGGAAAGTAAGGGGTTTCCTGAGGTTATTCATTAGATTGAGTAATGTGCTTCTAAAAATAGGCAACCACAAATAATGAAATTGATAGAATCTACATGTATATTAGGCATAAAACATGAAAAAACTTTTGTTTGATAAAAAGATGGCAGTCAAATCAACTATAATTCAGATTACTTCTGAGAACTGAAACCAAAATCACATGATTCAGAATTCACATTAAATATTCTAGTACATGATATATAACCTAATATACCAGTACATACAATCTGAAAATCATGGCAGAAAAAGTAGAAAAGGACAAAAAGACGGATGAAGATGTGAAAGACAGATTTCTAACTTGTGCAATATGCCTAGATGTCTACAAATCACCCAAGATTCTCCCTTGCGTACATACATTCTGTGAGAAATGTCTAGACAACCATATTGCTAAACACAAGAAGCCAGATGAGGCCCCAGAAGAGGTGGAGTTTCCGTGCCCGATTTGTTACCAACCAATGAAGATGAATGCAGTGACATCTGCTGGCTCAACATTCAATCATTTCATGTTCAGTTTGGTGGACTATTTTGTCTCTGGGGCTGACAGAGAGAAAGGTCTTAATTGCGAAAGGTGAGTCATGAATGTTAGCCTTGAATGCACTTAAAATAGTGGGATATATCTTCTGAAGGCTTCTGATTTTTTGAACCTTCTTCAGTAGTAGGATTAGAACACGTAAAATGTTAAGATGTCTTTATTAAGATTGTAATGTAAATCCACATCTGAAGATGTCTTGTGGGCTTAAAAGAGCTCTCAGACAAAACATTTTGAAGACACTAGTCACCTTGAAATGTAAGACATTTTACAAGCCAAGTGTTAATTCATCGGTTTTAGCTTAGAGCTCTCAACCGACTTTTAATGCATTGACCAGAGTGAAATGCTGCATTCCAAATCTTGAGTTTGGCTGACCTTTTTCCTATATCCTTTATGTAAATCTTGCCACATGATTACTGTTTTTAGCCAATTGATTCCGATGTATTTAAGAACAGGATTCAGTCCTGTCAACCCTCACGCATTAGGCATGATTGTCACGCATTTGCTTGAAAAATAGAAATCACCCATCAATTTAGCGTGTATGATCAAATATCACACAAATCACGCATTATGTTGGTATTTTTAGAAATCATTTTTTATGAAATGCCGACACGGTAAAAATGCGATCGGCAAAAAAACCGAGCGCATAACGTTCGGTCTTTGCACGTGATTGCCGTTCATGTCACCTATTTTGTCAGAAATATGAGTATATATCATGCATTCGTTTCGAAAATATTCACACCTATAATTTTATCAGAGCTACTTTGTCAAGTCATTTTGGAATGCTATGTATAGTGTAATAAATAGGGCTAGTAACAGGACCAGGGCTTAAGATTAATTTCAATATTTCTTTGCTTCTCAACTGCTTCTATATTAAAGTCCCTAACAGTTCCCTCTCATACATATGTCATTGCTTTTACCTTGATTTATAAGTAACAATCTCATGCTCAATACAAAGTCCAAAATATAAAACAGTTTTGCCATTCTTTGAGACATTTTAACCTAGCATAATGTAAATATACTGAGTGCTCAGGTCAATAAATCAACATCCATACTAAATTAATGATTCTGATATTGATCATAAACAAGAGCTAGATATTTTCCATACATACACAATTACAAGGCTTGAGAAATGTTTAACTCTATAAAGAGGTGTTTGGTTGAAGAAGTCTTCACCCTAGAGAGGTTCAAATTCAAAAGGTGCTCATTTAAGAGCAATTTGACTCGAGTGTTGTTCATGTTAGGTGCTCAACTTTAAGGGGCATTCAACTTAGACAGAACTTGGAGATGTTAACTTAACAAGAGGTGTTCACTTCAAATTGTAAATTGTAGTAAATTGTACTTTATGCAACTGTTTTGCTATACTAACTACATGTACTCCTGTCTCCTTTCAGATGTAAAGAAAATGGGGATACAGGAGAAGGAACCAATCGTTGTGTGGATTGTGATCTGGTCATGTGTGACCCTTGCTGCCAAACTCACAACAGTTTCAAGGTCATGAAAGGTCACATCACCTTGAAAATCAGTGATTTTGCCGACCCATCAAACAGGCGATTGGTCCAAAGCCGTACAATCTACTGCGAGCAGCACACCAGCGAGCCACTGAAATTCTACTGCCAAACTTGCAAGGAGCTCTTCTGTAGGGATTGCTTCCCAACCAAACACCGATCACATGAAAGTGTTGAAATCAAAGATGCTGCTGAAACTGTGACACAGCAGATAGATCAAGTTGTCGCATCTGGCAAAGAGAAACTGGATGTTATAATGCTGGCTATGATTGCTCATAACTCCTACGAGAAAAAGCTGGAAGAACAAGTTGACAACTGCAAATCAGCGATCTCTAAACTGCAAAAGTCAATCCATGATTTAGCTGATAATGTTGCCAAAAACCTACTTCAGCAGTTAGACACCATACATGGTCCAGAGAAAAAGAACATTGATGCCCACACAGATCTCCTCCAACATAAAGAACTAGGGGTGAACACATCCATAGAATTCCTGACAAAGCTCAATAAAGAAGGCCATAATGTTGAAATCATTAAGATGGAGAGGGAAATCAAGAAGTTGCAAGATGACTGGGACAAGATGGATGAAAACTGTCTACACTTGCAACAGAAGCTGCGAGTGGATTATGATATACTTCAACCAACGTTGGAAGATACACTGAAAGTTAATAAAATAACCTCACAATGGAAATCTTTTAAACCAAAAGTACAACAAATAGAAATTGAAGACACCGATTTAGATTGGTCTCCAAAACTTAATTTTGAACCCTTTCCCATTATTGAAAGTAAGAATGAGGCTGATGCTTCACTCATATCTGAAGATGCAGCCTTTATGCCCCTTGAATATGTGAATGTTTCTAGCGACAGGGAACTTGCCTCTGATAACAGAAAATTGTTGGAAGTTGGAACAAATGAAAAATATTTATTTCAAGAACCATTTCCTTTAAATCCCTTTTACAAACCCTCTACACAGAATCAAAAAGAAGTTGGAACAAATGAAAAATATTTATTTCAAGAACCATTTCCTTTTAATCCCTTTTACAAACCCTCTATACAGAATCAAAAAGAAGTTGGAACAAATCAGAAATATTTATTTCAAAAACCTTGGACCGTAACACCTGGAACAGAACAGTGCCATAACAAAAGAACACCAAAAGGGAAAAAAATCATTGGCAAGCCTAATCAAGGTCAGGTAAATTGAATATTTTAAACGACCAACCCTCCTTAATTTGCCCCGCTATCGACTGTTTCTCTAAAGTTGCCATTCCTTTATTTGTTGCACCCTACCCCTTAATTCCTTACTAAACTAGACAATAGCAACGCCAAAGCGTAGCAAATCCCATCAACAGCCATGGCTGCCACTTTTACAAATCCTTCTATTAGTTTTACAATGATAGCAAAAATTCAAAGTTCACCATTTTAAAAATGATCCCTCACTATCCAAGAGTAATATGTTTATAGGTAGGCCTACATAAAATTTCAACAGAACCGCACAGACATACCTGTATATGGTGACCATTTTTCAAAATGCCTGCTCACTGGCTAAAGTGTTATAAGACAGTGTACCATGCTAATGAGTATTCACATATTAAATATGAACAAAATCGCTCTATTACTTTTTTAGTTATAGTAAAAACGAAAAAAAATGCATGTAAATATGGTGGCCATTTTCAAAAATGACTGCCTTCTAAAACATAAAACAGTGTGCCATGCTAATGAGTTTTCACATATCAATTATGAAAAAAATTGCTCCACTACTTTTTTAGTTAAGTTTTTTAGTTTAGTTAAAAGCCGCCATTTTTCAATATGGCTGCCATGTGTTGCTTAAACATCTAGATGCTATTACAGTCTTGTATACTGCACTAAAATGGCCATTATTTTGAAATGAGTGGCCATTTTGAAAACTAACTTTTGAGCAGAATTTCTATCCCCATAGGACACAAATGTGTACAAAATATGAACAAAATCGGGTATTTGAGTTATCGCCCAGGGGTATGGACGTACAGCGTTCCCTATATCCCTCTGAACTTCAAATGATATTCAACGGTCTGACCTAGTCCAGTGTAATTTTATATATACTCAAGAGTACATGGTAACAATTAATTATACATCAATAGTTTTTTATCCCATTAATGTGAGTGAGGAATATAACAGTGAATAATAAAACAAATATCTAATTATATTTTTTGAGAATACACTTTCACAAGATGATATTCCACTTGCCCTTCATGGCATTCAGGAAACCCCCACCACAAATCTGCCAAACTTAACCTACCTGCCAAATTACAGTTTGCCATGTGGCTCTTTGCAGCAATCTACCATGTGCTGATATAGTGGAGAACAAAGTCTGCCCAGCACTTTTACGCACAGCAGGTCTAGGGTCAACACACAACTCTCCCAGCTTTGCGAACAGGCACATCCATAAGTTATCAAATGGGGGCATTCCAAGTTTATGTTTCTCTTGATCTGTTAGCTTTTGGTTTAACTCGACTGTGATTTTTTGACGGTTTTGGTAAAAGAAATCTGATATGTTCCACTGAAAGTAGAATAGATATACATATAAGCTTACTGTACATTATTCTACATATTATATTTTATCCTACACTTAGTGTACTAAATGTATAAAATTATAAAATAAATTTGATATCTTTTGGCAAAATGAATTACCGAAGGATACCACCACGATATACTCCTGAAAACCAATATGTGGAGGATATTGTGATGATATACTCCGCTTGTTGATTTCCTGCCAAATTGAACTACAGTGTATTTGACATGAAATTTAATTTTCAATGATATTAAACAGTTCACTACTAGTAAGTGTAGGATAATAAGAGCATCCTATGATTTTTTTCAGAATATCATTTTAATCTACTCGGTGATATTGTTATATGCACTTGTTCGCTTCGCTCTCTCGTGCAGATATCAATATCACCTCGTAGATAAAAATGATATTTCTCAAAATCATAGGATATCCTATAAATATATATATTACATTGTATATAAACTTATAAGTGTAGATCTATTAATATTCAAACAATGGTTCCGATTTTAGATAAATGTAATTTTTGAAGAAGTACACAATAGTGCAGATCTAATTTTATTAGTAAAATGCTGTCATCATACGTGTACATGTAGTATGAATCTGATGATATATTTGATTTTCAGTTATTGTAGGACAAAGGAATCTGATAAGCATATATAAACATAAAAATAAATATATATTATATAAAGCTATACTATATTATTCATGAGGCATTAACAAGCAAAATGTCACCACCTGCCATTTGTTACAGACACTGACCATCAAACACCAAATGCCAAACATCAACCACCTAACACCGCCCGTTGGAGACCATAGGAATATGTCATCACTTTTGGTGGTGACATGATAAAGCAATGCCAATATATATTGTTAAGCAATAAAGCTATATGAATATAAGAAAGTAAGCTATAGTTGATGAGTGTAGATGGAGTGAGTTACTGGCATGATACAATTTGATAGGAGCTTCTGGGGTAATAAATTTCAAATGATGACCTTTGTGCTATACAATGTCCTGACACAATATGACATCATGAAGAGAAATGGGAGGTTTAGTTTTTGATCCTAAAGCTATTTGATGATTAACATACTGAACAGCAATCCAAAATGCCTATAAACAAGCAATACTTGAGGGTCTTGGATCCTGGGGCTCTTAGGCAATTTACTCTTTTTATTACTCTTCAACTACTCTCAATTTAAGTCCAGTCATAGGGTGACATCTATGATTAAAGAAAAAGTTGAATACCTATCTAGAATTTTCCATGTCTATGGTTGTAAAAATCCCACCATTAAAATGAATACATACCAGCAGGCCTATTGATGTTAGGCTTATGTTAAGCTCTTGGTTCTGGAGTCCAAATTTTGATGCAACCCCTACACAGATCTGCAGACAGGTACAGGGCATCACAGGTAGATAGTCTGTCACAACTAGTTGGAGGCTTTGAAAAGCTGACCTGATTAGATTTTCCCTGAAATCAAATATCAGCATAGTATAAATATAGCAAGTTTGCATAACAAGAGAAAATAAACAAGACAAACAGATATAAATGTCATACTTTTTTCATCGAAAATTTCAAAATGGCAATCAAGTAATTTACCCAGCATGCCCAAAACCTAATCAAAATTGCATCTGTGAAAACTTCAAGTTGAGATTTTCCCTGAATATTGATGAAAAGATTTCTGGCACTTACCCCCCCCCCCATGTGCCCATGGCCAGCAGTACAAGACAATGACAATATAGCACTTTGATAAACAGAATGGAACATGTTTACCTATTTTCACTGACTACAATTGTGAATCTCAAAATGTTCATTCTCTGAACCAGAAAGTGCATTTTTACCAAACTCAACATAAGATGACCATGCGAATCTAATTCCCTAATACATTTACTACATATATAAACAAGGTGTTAACGTGAAAGAATGAAAACACCTGGGTGAAATTGCCACTTTTTACAGACACTGACCCGACTGCAAGATGACAATGTCAAGGCCAGCAAGTCACAACAAAATAATGATGGCTGTAACATATGAGTCATACCCCTGGTTGTTAGTGACAGCTCCTATGACCCCCAGGATTAAAGGCCAACCCTGCCCAAGAGTGTCCCCATTGTTGTGAAGAATAACAAGCACACATTCTAGTTGTTGTTGGCGAATATCTGCATGAGGGAGGGAAGACAACTCTTGTAATGGTGCTAGCAGCATAGACTGAAGTTTCTGTAAAACATAATAGAAAATAGACTCTTTTGTGAATATGGGTTTTAAACTATCTTCATCAATGATTTGTAATTGGTTGGTAAAATAGTTTCAGATATGTCATCTGATAATTTTCTGATGACAACAAAAAATAATTTTCTGAAAGGCGTCAAGCCTGGCCTAGTAAATATAAATACAAGGCATTAACATGACAAAATGTCACCACCTATTTTGAAAAAAAAAATTAGTCAATTTGAAGCAAGTTGAAAAAAGACCTTTTTGACCTTTTTTGACCTTGAGAAGGTCATTGAAGGTCAAATGTCAAATCTAAAGTCATATTTGAATTTCTGAGAACATGTAGATGATTTTGAAAAAATATTTAGTCAATTTGAAGCAAGATGAAAAAATACCTTTTTGACCTTTTTTGACATTGAGAAGGTCATTGAAGGTCAAATGTCAAATCTAAAGTCAGATTTGAATTTCTGAGAATTTTGAAAAAAAAATTTAGTCAATTTGAAGCAAGCTGAAAAAAGACCTTTTTGACCTTTTTTGACTTTGAGAAGGTCAAATGTCAAATCTTAAGTCAAATCTAAAGTCAGATTTGAATTTCTGAGAACAAGTAGATGATTTTGAAAATTTTTTTTTTAGTCAATTTGAAGCAAGTTGAAAACAGACCTTTTTGACCTTTTTTGACCTTGAGAAGGTCATTGAAGGTCAAATCTTAAGTCAAATCTTAAGTCAGATTTGAATTTCTGAGAACACATAGATGATTTTGAAAAAAAAATTTAGTCAATTAGAAGCAAGTTGAAAACAGACCTTTTTGACCTTTTTTGACCTTGAGAAGGTCATTGAAGGTCAAATATCAAATCTAAAGTCAGATTTGAATTTCTGAGAACATGTAGATGATTTTGAAAAAAAAAATTAGTCAATTTGAAGCAAGTTGAAAAAAGACCTTTTTGACCTTTTTTGACTTTGAGAAGGTCAAATGTCAAATCTTAAGTCAAATCTAAAGTCAGATTTGAATTTCTGAGAACACGTAGATGATTTTGAAAAAATTTTTTAGTCAATTTGAAGCAAGTTGAAAACAGACCTTTTTGACCTTTTTTGACCTTGAGAAGGTCATTGAAGGTCAAATGTCAAATCTTAAGTCAAATCCTAAGTCAGATTTGAATTTCTGAGAACACGGAGATGATTTTGAAAAAAAAATTTAGTCAATTTGAAGCAAGTTGAAAACAGACCTTTTTGACCTTTTTTGACCTTGAGAAGGTCATTGAAGGTCAAATGTCAAATCTAAAGTCAGATTTGAATTTCTGAGAACATGTAGATGATTTTGAAAAAAAAATTTAGTCAATTTGAAGCAAGTTGAAAAAAGACCTTTTTGACCTTTTTTGACTTTGAGAAGGTCATTGAAGGTCAAATGTCAAATCTTAAGTCAAATCTAAAGTCAGATTTGAATTTCTGAGAACACGTAGATGATTTTGAAAAGATTTTTTAGTCAATTTGAAGCAAGTTGAAAACAGACCTTTTTGACCTTTTTTGACCTTGAGAAGGTCATTGAAGGTCAAATGTCAAATCTTAAGTCAGATTTGAATTTCTGAGAACACGTAGATGATTTTGAAAAAAAAATTTAGTCAATTTGAAGCAAGTTGAAAACAGACCTTTTTGACCTTTTTTGACCTTGAGAAGGTCATTGAAGGTCAAATGTCAAATCTACAGTCAGATTCGAAGGTCAAATGTCAAATCTAAAGTCAGATTTGAATTTCTGAGAACATGTAGATGATTTTGAAAAAAAATTTAGTCAATGTGAAGCAAGTTGAAAAAAGACCCTTTTGACCTTGAGAAGGTCATTGAAGGTCAAATGTCAAATCTAAAGTCAGATTTGAACTTCTGAGAACATGTAGATGATTTTAAAAAAAATTGAAGTCAGTCTAAACAGTATTTGTTAAGTTATAGGAAGTTGTAAGAAATTGTTACAGACGCCAACCACCAACCACCAACCGCCGGACGCCGTCGCAAAAAAACGGAGACCATAACAATATGTCACCACTTTTGGTGGTGACATAATAACAACCATGAACTATTAATGTGTTCTAAAGAAAATAAACAAAGCTTTCATGTTCAGATGCATCTTTGAAAAAAGAAATATATGAATGTTTTAATACAAATAATTCCATATAAAGGATTATAATTTGAGATTTGTGTTCTTACTAAATTTTCCTCTAATGGTGGTTCATAGCGATGAGCAAGAGCAGCTTTGATGAGTGTTGTAATAGCTTCCACACCCCAACCCCTCATTGCTTGGTGTGGGTGCTGACATACCTGCAAGTAAATATGTGAAGCACTATATACATTATATTAGCAATGAGCAAGAGCAGCTTTGATGAGTGTTGTAATAGCTTCCACACCCCAACCCCTCGAAGCTTGGTGTGGGTGCTGACATACCTATAAGTAAATATGTGAAGCACTATATACATTATATTAGCAATGAGCAAGAGCAGCTTTGATGAGTGTTGTAATAGCTTCCACACCCCAACCCCTCATTGCTTGGTTTGGGTGCTGACATACCTACAAGTAAATATGTGAAGCACTATATACATTATATATTAGCAATGAGCAAGAGCAGCTTTGATGAGTGTTGTAATAGCTTCCACACCCCAACCCCTCATTGCTTGGTGTGGGTGCTGACATACCTATAAGTAAATATGTGAAGCACTATATACATTATATATTAGCAATGAGCAAGAGCAGCTTTGATGAGTGTTGTAATAGCTTCCACACCCCAACCCCTCATTGCTTGGTGTGGGTGCTGACATACCTATAAGTAAATATGTGAAGCACTATATACATTATATTAGCAATGAGCAAGAGCAGCTTTGATGAGTGTTGTAATAGCTTCCACACCCCAACCCCTCATTGCTTGGTGTGGGTGCTGACATACCTACAAAGTAAATATGTGAAGCACTATATACATTATATTAGCACTGAGCAAGAGCAGCTTTGACGAGTGTTGTAATAGCTTCCACACCCCAACCCCTCATTGCTTGGTGTGGGTACTGACATACCTATAAGTAAATATGTGAAGCACTATATACATTATATATTAGCAATGAGCAAGAGCAGCTTTGTTGAGTGTTGTAATAGCTTCCACACCCCAACCCCTCATTGCTTGGTGTGGGTGCTGACATACCTATAAGTAAATATGTGAAGCACTATATACATTATATTAGCAATGAGCAAGAGCAGCTTTGATGAGTGTTGTAATAGCTTCCACACCCCAACCCCTCATTGCTTGGTGTGGGTGCTGACATACCTATAAGTAAATATGTGAAGCACTATATACATTATATTAGCAATGAGCAAGAGCAGCTTTGATGAGTGTTGTAATAGCTTCCACACCCCAACCCCTCATTGCTTGGTGTGGGTGCTGACATACCTATAAGTAAATATGTGAAGCACTATATACATTATATTAGCAATGAGCAAGAGCAGCCTTGATGAGTGTTGTAATAGCTTCCACACCCCAACCCCTCATTGCTTGGTGTGGGTGCTGACATACCTACAAAGTAAATATGTGAAGCACTATATACATTATATTAGCAATGAGCAAGAGCAGCCTTGATGAGTGTTGTAATAGCTTCCACACCCCAACCCCTCATTGCTTGGTGTGGGTGCTGACATACCTATAAGTAAATATGTGAAGCACTATATACATTATATTAGCAATGAGCAAGAGCAGCTTTGATGAGTGTTGTAATAGCTTCCACACCCCAACCCCTCAATGCTTGGTGTGGGTGCTGACATACCTGCAAAGTAGGAAACACTCAAGTCAACTTTCAAACACTTTACCAAAGAATGTCTGGATGTATTGTCATAAAAATGCAAAGGAAACAAAGTGTGGGTGTGGTGAATGCTAGGATATTTCTCAGATGCGAGTAGGTAGTTACCAGTTTTGCCACCAGGTGGCTTATTCGGGGGGAATTAACATCCCAGGGTATTAGAAAGTTTCCTTAAACTTGAATAATCATCAGTTTTAGTCGTTCACTTTTCATACTACCCTTACTGTTCGTACCTGATAGTTAAACAAATTAAAATACATGTACGTCCAGTTAAAGAAAATATCATCTGCCCAACACAAGAAAAGATATTTCACTTTTTGTGAATTTACAAAATGGGGTCTTTGGGGAATCTCCCTGATCTAGAAGTCACATTTTCAAAGAAAATTGATGTCGATTCCAAATATGACATCAGTTTGACTGAATTTTTGATGACGTAAATCAAGATTTTTTCTACTTGCATCTAGTCTATTGCAAAAGGGACGTGTAAAGAAATGGCTTATATGCATTTGTGACCTACCTAACATGCACCTCAATGTTGGACTACAAACAGTTGAGAACTCAGAAATATATTACAGTATAGCACTACGTTATACAATTATTTCTTTTCAATATTTAAAAAAATCGGCATTATCCTGACTTTGTTAAAAATTATTTTCAAACTAAATCAATCAAGATCATTTCTGAAACAATAATATGATTAGCAATATAAACAGATTATTATTTTTTGATAAATTAGATCTTAATTGTTATTAAGAAAACATGTAATATATCATCATTACTCATGAACACTGTCAGGTGTATTATGACTTTACTAGACCTTAACTCACAAATGAAATATAAATGTATGTCACATTTGGTCTTACTTTCAAATACAGAATAGAGTGAAAAAGGTAGAATTACCATGAAATAAAGTATAAAGATATACAGTCAACATTGTATATTGTACAGAAATGTAACAAAATGAGACACTTCCTTCAAATTAAGGGGAGTTATAGCTTTGAATAAGGATGAGTAGACGGATATTCTACACATTTAATTTCATAATAATGATTGATGTGGAATAATAGTAATTTGTACTTTAAACAACTAAGGAAGGTGACATAATCATATCCGGTGGATTACAATGTCATTTTTCATTTCTATAATAAGCTATAATTCTACTGCATAGAGATGTGTTGAATAATCTTGGCACCAAGTAGGCTAATCTGTCAACAATATTTCATTATAATTCATTGAAGGTTAAAATCCACTCTGAGAATAGTTACTCTAACACTCAGGGGACTAACAATGACTTAACTATCATTCACAATTAGACTAATATTGACTGAACTATCACTAACAACATGGGCTTTCAATTAGATTAGACTAACATTGACTGAACTACATGTATCACTGACAATTAGACTAACATTGACTGAACCATCATTGACAATTAGACTAACATTGACTGAACTACATGTATCACTGACAATTAGACTAACATTGACTGAACCATCATTGACAATTAGACTAACATTGACTGAACTATCATTGACAATATGACTAACATTGATTGAACTATCATTGACAATTTGACTAACATCGACTGAACTATCATTGACAATTAGACTAGCATTGACTGAACTATCATTGACAATTTGACTAACATCGACTGAACTAACATTGACAATTTGACTAACATCGACTGAATTATCATTGACAATATGACTAACATTGACTGAACTATCATTGACAATTTGACAAACATCGACTGAACTATTATTGACAATTTGACTAACATTGACTGAACTATCACTAACAGTTAGACTAACATTGACTGAACTACATGTATCACTGACAATTAGACTAACATTGACTGAACTATCATAGACAATTTGACTAACATTGACTGAACTATCATAGACAACTAGACTGACATTATCTGAACTAACACTGACAAGACCAGCTATAACAGTATTAATTTTGACCAACTATATCATTAAACATTTTCTTCCATGATCCATCATAGTTTTTGCAGAGTGAGCAAATTGTCATTTTATTCTTCATTTATGTCCATTTTCTGATATAAGATAACAGTGTGACCACCATGACATAATGCAAGTCATATCTGTGCTTAAACCATCCGTCGACTCATTGTTATTTTGTAATATTTCCCTTTAAAATTTGAATAAACAGTTCCAGTTTCTTCCATTTCCACCCAATATAGATTATTGAAGCATGCCTATTTCATAAGTCAATTTATGCCACTCTATTATAATTTACTTTGAGTTTTGATACATGGGGACAATGATATTTTCCCCATGGGTACGAGTTATAGACCCATAAAATCCCCATATTTGCAGCAACAGTCAGATGCTTCAAGAATATTCAGTTAAGATGACATAAAACTGGCGTAAAGTTGAGAGAAATCTCATTAGACATTGTCTCCATATAAATCTCTTCTGCACACAATTTCTACGTCAATGCGTAAAATCTGAAATAATCCTGTTTAAAATAAAAAAAATCGAGTACAAGAGTGTGAAGTTAGCAGGAATAAGGAATATAGTAATGTAGCGCCGAACTGCATTATATAGAAATTGAAGAAAATTGGACACTTCATTCAAATTTGAGAACGATATTGCATGTTATTAAGATGGTAACTTCAAGGACAGGGAATTGCAATAAATTCTGAGTTATTACATGCACTGGCTTACCTCAGCAATAATTGAAATGGTAAGGCTATCAAAGCAAAACTAAGGTAATATGGATCAAGTTGTGTCTTCAGTGTTCTTAAGAAATGCACTAAGGACTCAGCAAGTCCAATCTTTCAACAAGATATGAGCCTGGCCATAGGAAAACCGGTCTTATCACAAAAATTAAAATTGTTCTACAAAGCCAAAAATGTGCCCAAGATTAAGAGGGAAATGTGCTAAATTTAAATCTGACATTGGTCTATATATACAAGGAAAAATTGTTAAAACATAAGTCATGGCTCATCATGAAGTATGAATTGAAAAAATCTGTGATAAGACCCCTTTTCCTGTGGCCTGGCTCATATGTAGATGTTTGCCTTTACCTCTGCCAAAGTATTACTTTTTGCATTTAACTTGACATAATAAGCACGTTTGCAAATCAATCGTCAATTATCAATTGTCCAGGTATATCTGCAGTTGAGGTCGATCTAAGATGTTGGACATTAACATCTCTCAACTAGATAAAATAATGATACATTTTGATTAATAAAACGTGTGTACAGTGAACACCTATGAAGCCGCAAAAATCTGTGCACTCTCGGTAGGTGTTCATCCAGAAGTCAGTAGAGTATGTGTGGAGGAAAGGTGTCCAGGAGAGACAGGGACAGGTGTTCACTAAGACAGGCTGTGCTGTATATTCTAGTAGTTTTGTATAGTTTTGTATAGAGACATTAACAAACTAGAAGATGGCAATTACACAGAGAAACAAATACCAATAAAGATATGATATTTAGGCAGCCATTGGGAGTTTCAAGAGGCAAACATTAGAAAAAGATGTACTTATAACCATATTCCATTAAAAAATGTCACCACATTGAAAAATAGGTATCATTATTCATTTTCTCATATTTTAGTTATTACCTTAATTTACAGATGGAGTGATTAAAGGTCTGATTAATGGATTGATGGACAGATGGACTCACTTTATTCCTAATGAGCTACATGTCTTGGAACAGTAAATTTTCTACTCTTAAAAATGATCAATTGCTAGAGTGTCCATACATTATGAACAACAAGCACATAGTACTAATGCACTCTTACAAATCACTTTCATCTTCTCAATCAGTTCTCTTCTTTAGGCAAGAAATATAGAAGCCATTTTTCTCACTATAGTTTTCTTTTCAATAAAAGACTCCCAACTGGGCAATTCTTCAACCTAGTAATTTTACCTTATACTGTCGTCATTTCATTGTTGACAATTATGGTAAACCTTATACTGTCGTTATTTCATTGTTGACAATAATGGTAAACTAGCTATATAGGCAGTGTATATTCATGACATGAAGTAAATTAGGACTACTGAATTTGCAGTGAAAAAAGAAGAGCAAGTAAATATTAAGGAATTAAAGAATGAAATGCATATAAAATGAGAGCTTTGGACAAGTTTAAATAAGTTTGTTCCATTGATGGTGGTTTTAAAGACATTTGCTAAATGAAGTTAGAAAATATGAACATAGAACAATCCCTTCTTATATGAATTTCATAAAAAAGTTTTTCCTGGAGATAAATCACTCTGTGCTGACGGAGAAAGGAGAATCATAGGATTCACTCGTGGATTGCGCAACTTGCCGAGCGGCACTGCCACTCCCATTTGGGGCTAACAATAGATTTAGACCATGCCTCCAAAAACTACCAGACTCTTGAAAAAGCAATAAAATATGTTATAAATATGAATACAAAATTTTAATCATTTAGATAGAGGGCAGGTCAGAATGCAACAACTAAGAATTGAAGTGAAATGAAGTGCAGAATAGTCCCAAGAAAGAACCATATTTTATGAAAAGTTCAATCATAATTTATTTTCAACCCTGTTTGGATGGTAAACCTGTTAAATGTCCAATGCCTTTTACTCAAACCTACGTTTTTGTCATAAATCAATATATAGATAAATTCCCAAACAAGAATATCATAACATCTGAATTATAGGTATCTATCGAAAAGATCCAATTTATTTACCACCTACTCGGTCAGCTAGAAAGACAATTTCCTGATGTGATAGCTTGGCATTTCAGGTCAATGTCAGAGTAAAGGTAGGAGTGTGTTGTTTTACTATCTGATCCTGATTACCTCAACAATATTTGATGGTTAATTAGTTTTCTGACTGGTTATCTCGTTGGTTCATGAAAAGCTTACTAATGGCATAGTACTAAAGTAGTACTATTTTTTTTAAGTATTGGTTATATCACTACAGGTAGACTTAAAGCCCTTGTAGCATCTGAAAACAAATGTCCTATGTAGCCTAATGTTTCACATTAGTTACACTTACATTCATTTACTTCAGTGTTTAGTCTTAAGTACACCTGTGCTTGTTGTTTACAAGATGATGATATTTTGTATTTTACTTGTAGTGTTGCTAATTTGCAAAACATCTCTTGGTACGAACAAGTACCTTAAACAGGAATATAACAGTCATAGTTTGAACAGGTGCATTTACCAAGGATACTCATTGATCATTCTCTCTGTAAACTTAGTATGAGCAAGAACCTTTAACAGGGACACCAACTTTACACACTCTTAGTTTGAGCAAGTTCCTTTAACAGGGACACTCACTTAGCAGACTCTTAGTTTGAGCAAGTGGCTTTAACAGGGGCACTCACTTAGTTTGAGTAAGTGACTTTAACAGGGATATACACTAAACACACTCTTTAGTTTGAGCAAGTGGCTTTAACAGGGATATACACTAAACACACTCTTTAGTTTGAGCAAGTGGCTTTAAAAGGGACACTCAGTTGATTATTCATTTGAGCAAGTGCCTTTAACATAGATATCAACCAAGCTTAAAGAACAGCAAGAGATCAGCCATTTCCTTAATTTGATCAGAAATTCAAATTAACCCATAGACAATGTTTCCACTAATGAGCTATTGATTGACATAGCACTATAGCAGATCAGCTCTAAAACAATCATTCTGCCCTTACAGAAAAAATAAAATGGATCAAGACAGATGATTAAACTAGGCAATGCTGTATATAAAATCACTTTTTAGTGTCAGTATGAATCAAGACTATGTGTAGTGTAGCCTCGGTACATGTATTAATGTTTTTCATCTTGATGGTAAGGACTACCTATTTCCAAATTCAGAAAAACAAGCATGTGAGATAAAAAATGTAAATAAGAAATAAATTTATGCATAGCAGGGAAGCAGGGGGTCACTGACTTGAATTTAATACCCACCAGGGCAGTCTAGTCTTTAAATAGATAAAGGAGAAAACTGTCCCTCTGGTTACATCTTAGGTCAAAGGACAGATATAACACAGTTATGTAATTTCTCTTGAGGATTTTAATAAGAATCTAATGAAGATTTATAATTTTATCGACGCCAACAGATTTAGCAAAGATCACGAAACAGGATGCTTTCAGGGTGTTTTTTAAAACAGGTAAATGTTAAAGGTAGAATGAGAGATAGAAAGCAACTTTTCCAAAAATTGTGTCTCATTCAGTAAAGTCTACTAATTTTAATGTATTTTTGTCAGCACTATTTGACTTCTACTTTATTCACAAAAGTTGGGAAAATGTATATAATGTTACTTGGAATCTTGTGACCTATAATTATCCCTATTTTAGCTTTAAGTCTTCCAAAGAAATCAAAGTACACTTTAGGCAATAGCCCCAAACAATTGTATATCACTTAATGAATTCAAAACCCAGCATCTCCAAAACTATTACATAGAAACTTCAATAAAATCATTTGCCTTTACAGACTTCAGGACAAAACTGGCCTATTTCAAATTGGCAAGCATGCCCATAACCTAAACTATTATTTAGTTCATAGGCATTCAATAGATTGAAAGCCCATGTTTAGTAGCATATCAGAAAACTGGAGATGTCAAAATAATCCGTGAAATTTAGAAATCCAAAATGGCCATCTTGACATGTACCCAGCAATAAAGTGCCCTAAATCTAACCATTTCTAAGATTTTTATACCAACAAAGATTCTTGAAACAGCAGACAAGAATTTGAGGCAGCCATCACCTTGGAAACTGATCACTACATGAATATAAAAAATCAATGAAAGTTGATATTTATTAAGAAGTTTGAGTTTTGAAAAGGTCAACTGTTTTTAAAAGGTCCACTAAAAGCATGGGTTTAAATTAATTGGTATAATATTCAAATTGATATGAAGTTCAGTCAGATTGATATAAATTCAAGTCAGCTTGACATGTATTCGAGATATATCAAAAGTATCAATATTACTGTAATTTATATAACAGATATTTAATTGAAATACATCATTTTGTGTGATTTGTGTAGAACCTTTGGCATCTATCACAAACATTGTAGTAGTTATTTATCATTCTAAATGTAAAGCATTAATCTGTCAAGTCGTGTTCAAGTTTATTTTGAAAAAGCTGTCTGGTTTACTTCCTATGACTATCAGTCATATTCATATACAATAAAACTAATTTAATTGACAGATATAAAATGCTTTTTTATTTTACAGAAGATAGCTCATTAGAAAACATGATAGAGATTAATAGCAAAATTTTTATTATTAAATAGAAAATATGGTTATAAGGAGGGTGGGTAACACTGTTTTCCGGATTTCACAGATATATTGAATTGTTGACTTGAATGTATTGAAATGTTCTATTGAATGAAGTAAATGTATTGAATAGTTGTATAAAATGTAGTGATATTTTGTATTGAATTGTTATATTGAATGTCTTTGAGTTGTTTATTGAATGTAGGAGATGCATTGAATTATTGTATTAAGTGTAGTGAACTTTTGAATTGAATGTATTGAATTGTTGGAATAAATTTTGATAAAAAAAAAATATATACAATAAATTGATCAAACATTATTGTCAAGATTACCAGATTTGTCATGGAAAATGGTGGCTACTGTGAACTTTGTGTCCATCCAGATTGCAGACAATAAAGAGTATACACCTAAACTAAAAATCGGCAACTCCACAGAGTAGCAAATCCTAATAATGAACACTATATAAATCATGATTCTGTACAGTCATAATGTGATATCTAACATCTTCTTTTCCCTTCAATAAATACTTAAATTTAAAAAAGGTGTCACTACAAATCCTTTTTATTTTTATTATCAATTTGGATTTCAGAAATTCAACTCTACCTACATGGCCATTTTATATTTCATTGAACAAATTCGAAAATCAACTGATTTGGGGAAAACGAGCATTGGCATAACATTAGATTTTTCCAAGGCCTTTGACACAATTAATCATGACATTTTGATACAAAAACTTGAATATTATGGCATCAGAGGAATAGCTAAGTCCTGGTTTGAAAGTTATTTAAAAGACCGCAAACAATATGTCACCATTAACAATTATGAATCTAAACAATCATCTCTAAATTGTGGTGTTCCGCAGGGCTCGGTACTTGGACCACTATTATTTATTCTTTACATAAATGATCTGCCTTTTGTTGCCCCTAATCTAAAATTTATTATGTTTGCTGATGACACCAATCTTCTTGATAGTGATTATGATTTAAATGAACTCATGACTAGAACTAATGCAAACTTGAATTCAATAGATGACTGGATAAAAGCAAACAAACTTTCACTTAATATTGGCAAAACCAATGCTATTCTATTTGGACCCCAAAAAAATCAAACAAATCTGAATCTTAAAATACGCAATGAGAACATAAATTTCCAGGAAAAAATTGACTTTCTTGGAATTATTATTGATAAAAACTTGAAATTTAAAGAACACATAAAATCTGTTGAAACAAAGATTTCTCGCGTCATTGGTTCTCTTTATCACATTAAACATCTACTTCAAATAGACAGTTTCAAAACAATTTACTACTCATTGATACACTCTCAATTAAATTATTGCAACATAATCTGGGGTAACACATTTAAATCATTTTATGATCGTCTACATAAACTGCAGAAACAATTCTTAAGGCTAGCTTTAAATAAGGATAGACTTTCTCACTCTGCTCCCCTATTTAAAGATCTTAGAATATTAAATATTTTTGATGTCAACAGATATTGTACTGGTCAGTTCATGTACAAAATCTTTAATAAGCACCCCAGTCTTCCAAAAAATCTATTTCAAGACTTGTTTGATATCAACATTAATATTCATCATCATTACACAAGACAATTGCATCATTTTCATATCCCTAAATGCTCTAAACTTTCCCTTCACTATCTGGGTCCTAATCTTTGGAATGCTCTACCACATGATATTAAAAAATGCTCCACTCTAAATATTTTCAAATCTTCATATAAAAAACTGCTCATCTATCATAATGTATAATACCAATATCATACTGTACTGTTGATTTTATACTGGTACCCGATTTTTGTAACATTTTTACATTGTACATCCTTAGATTAATTGTTAATACCATTTTTATATACCTACATGTAACATAATATAAGTGTTTTCTTTTATATGTAGTCTAGTTGTCATTTTAATGATTTCTGTTAAACCGCAACATATACCCACTAGGGTGTCTAGCGGCTTGTTTTTATAGTGTATGTTATATAAGAATTATGAAATAAATAATTGAAAAAATTGAAAATTGAATTGAAACTTGAGATCATTGTAGTGTCATTTTACCATACTTTAAAGATAACTCTAAGTAATAGCGAATTCCTGCTCTAAGCAGCCATTTTGAATTTTCTGAGGCAAAAATTAGAAAAACAATACCACAATTGTAATCTACTCTAAAATTTCTTCATTTTGAGTATAATATAGCCATACTTCTAAGAGATCAGAAAATTATTGTAAAATCCCACATTAGGCGGCCATTTTGAATTTTACGAGGCCCGAATCAGAAAAACGATACAATATTTGCAATCTTCTCTAAATTGCCTTTCATTTGAGTATTATAAAGCTAAAACCATCTCAAAATTAATGCAAATCTTTGTTTTAATGGCCTCTGGGGGTCAAGGTGAAAAACACAGAATATACATGTATGTGAAATAGATAGATCTGAATATACTACCAAAACTTCAAATAATAATATTTATTACTTTGGATAAAAAGGAAAAACATTAGATTTTTGTGAAAAATTTCCGCCAATTTCAAAGTGGCGGCCATCTTGAAAAACTATCAAACCATCTGTAAAACTATTCACCAATATACATCTTTCCACCAAATATGAAGAAAATCTATCAACTAGTATTCGAGTTATCTTCTGGAGGGATGGATGGACTGACGGAGGGACGGAGGGACAGATGGACGGATGGATGGACAGAGGGCTTCACTATATCCCTACCGAACTTCGATCATTGGGATAATAAAGCATAATATTTATACCAATGGCATTAATGGAAGGAAAGCCCCTCTATAGCATATACCAACATGGAATACATTGAAAGGGACAACAATTCCTGAAGTATTTCAATCCAGCTGGTGATCATGATTTATCAATACGATCAAAACTATTCATTAATATTTGATTCCATGCAATGATTCTTCTTTCATTCTTTCATATATCTTTAACAGACAGCAAATAATATTCAGCAGGAAAAATAAGGTTATCAGTGCAATGAAAAGCAGAACTTTAATTAATATTTGACTTCGTGCCATAATTCATTTTCACATTTCTTGAACAGACAGAGAATCAAATCAGTAGACACAATATGAGTGCTAACAAAATTGTAACTTCAGTAAAGGAATCAAGTTACATAATAAAACGACATGCTCAGTTGCTAAATGTCAACACAATTTCTGGTTTAATCATATTTAAGATATTTTAGTGGAAATCTATCAACTTGTTTGTGGTGTCCAAATATCCTTTTATTTACATAAAGATTTTCTTAAATTTTTCTATGCTTGGTTTCCATCTGGAATCCCCAATACCATGAATTTAGACATGGACTTTAGGCTTGAATCAACATTGAAAAGAATATATTGGAAAGAGTATCTTAATTAGTATTCTATACAATGTTTCGTCAAATTTCTGCTGCTCCCCTAATAAATCTGACTGCAAAAAAAAATTCTCCCCCAAATCAACATAGATTCAACAAATCTTCTTCTCAATCACATCCCTTCCCTAAAAAATCACATCTCCACTGAATAAAACAATGATGAAAGTCACTGACCCTATCATCGTATGTTTCCAAGGAAAAGACTCCCATACAATTTAGAGAATTAGCCAATTGTCTTTTATTGTAAGTATACTGCTCCATTTTGCTAAAGAATGCAACAATTAATGTGTAATAATGAGGTTATACTGCCCTTTTCAAGTTGAACAAAAGGAACTAAACAAAGAAGACATTGTCACATGGCATGGAATAAGGAGGGAGGGGACACAGTCAACAGCTTGCAAAAGTCAGTCTTTTTCCTATAAATCAAACAGTGGAGGTCTACGCGACCTGTAAAAAATACTGATGGGTGATGTTATCATTACAAAATGCACATTGTTGTTGTTTCTTTAAATTGAAATATAAAATGTTATGAAAAATAATTAAAAATAAAAAAAATATTAACTAGAAATCGGTAACTCCACGGAGTAGCAAATCCCAACGAACACTATATAAAAAAATATATAAATCATCAATCTGTACATTCACAATGTAATATTTACCATCTACTCTTCCCTTCAACAGACACCATACAATATACATCTTTCCACCAAATATGGAGAAAATCTGTCAACTAGTATTCGAGTTATCTTCCGGATGGACTGATTGACGGAGGGAGGACTTCACTATATCCCTACCGAACTTCGTTGAATAATGAGTAGAGGGGATTAAAATTTCAAAATGCATTTGTTAACTTTTCAAGCAGATATTGTACGATCCTCTCCACCTGTTTTGCCCATTTCACAGGCGTGAGTATGGATACTCTAAAATGGATTTGAGCTTCAGCTCAGACAATAGCCTGAGTTCTGAAAATTGTTGACAGACATATAGATAGAAGTGTTGTTTTAATGCTGCTTGTATCATCATCACTTATATGAGGGTGTCTTAATTATTGTTACACTTTCTTCTTGTTTCTTCTTTCCTCTTCTTTGCTTTTGTTGTTATTTTCTTTGTCTTGTTTATTCTTAACTCTTGGCCTTGTTATTTTCTTTGTCTTGTTTTGGAGTTGGGTCTGCAGACTTGTAAGTACAGGAATTAATCATTTTTGGTGATCTTGTACAAGTATGCCACTTAAACTCATGATATTCTTCAGATCTGTGGTATGTTTGTCTTTTTGAGATGCTTCCTGAACGTTTGGATAGGCAACTGTACGAAAATAACAAACTTCTCTCTTATAATATATACTTCACTAGTAATTTTCTTATTTTCTAGTGCTAGTATCATGTCTGTCTAGAAATGTTGCTTCATTTTTGTTTTTGTTTTCCTTGTTCAGTTTCAGTTCATTAGGGTGTATATTTCCATTTTATGATTTATTGTCATATGAGGTCAGTCAAGTAGGCAATTCCATTGTGTGAGGTAAAACCATTGTAATTTAAATAAAAGAAAATAATAATCATCAAACAAGGTATTGTCACATTGCATAGAATAAAGAGGTGAGAGATGATTTGTCAAGATGTGTCAACTAGATTTCACAACTTCAAATTGCAGTATACTGTAGAGGTTATTGACCACTGAATATTAAGGAGAGAAATAAAAATCTAAAATAATTACGAGGTTATTGCCCAGCCCCTGTAATGATTACTGATGATGTAAACTGCCAATCGTACAATGTTGTGCTAAGGTATCATGTATCTTAACACCTCACTTTGAGTCAACACATCAATCAGGAATGCTCCAGTTTTTTACTAAATCGATCAGATCTTTATGTTGATTGTCTGTGTTCCTGTCTGAGACCCAAGCATCATCAGTGATTTGTTTCTTCATAAAAATGTGAATTTCTCCAAAGTGTGATGACTGTGAATGTATAACTATTATATTAAATCTACAATAAGCTAGAAAGTATATAAAGACTACAAAGTCTTGAGATGCCATAATCATTGGTATTACGTTTGGTGATCTTCAGGCGATTCTAAAATTTAGCAAAATAAAAAATCGCTGAGATGATAATATGAATGAACATCAAGGGCAATAAATACACTATAATGATCACAATTATTGTAACTTCTCCCATCAGATGAACTCAGATGAAAGTGTCATAATATCAGAGCATGTGGCAATTTCAGATATTTGTGACCATTATTAGAATGCAGACTTTGTACTCTCTTATTATTATATATTATATATTAGATTCCTGACTTATCCATATTTCATAAGAAGGACATGTCCCTTGGTGTTATGGTCTCAGATTGTGATATTTGTACTTGAATGGTGGGGAGGGGTATTAGACTCTATTTTCTCACATCGAATTAAGATTTGGGATTGTTGGTGTTTGTTTTCCTTATGACTGGTGCACTTCTAGATGTTTCTTTTTCTTGCTAGCGTTCTGAAGCAGTTCTTGGTCCTTTCCCTTAGGCACTCTCTGATTGTATTTCTAAACAATTTTGTATTCCAACATGGAGTTCATGATCTCTTCAATAATTCCATAAATGGCTATATCCATGTTGACCTTTTTGCTTGATTTACTGAATAAATTCTTATATTTAACTAATTGGAGTCTGATTCACTTTCATCCTATTTCATCTTATAAATTACTAAACAGTCAATTACCATGCTTCCATGGATGTTACCTGTTGAGACATACTTAAAAACTTAACATGAGTTTTCAATTACTTTTTGAATAATTTATGATGCAGAAACTGCATCAATCATGCAAAACTAGTGTAAAATGTAATAGTAAAAATATATTATATTGGAAATACAAGAATGGTAACAAGGCATTAACATGACAAAATATCATCCCCTAATTGCTAACAATATCATTAGTTCAATCTTAAGTCAGATTTGAATTTCTGAGAACTCTGTAGATGATTTTGAAAAAATGGTCAATTTAAAACAAGTTTTGTTTACCCTGAGTAGGTAATTGAACGTGAAATCTCAAATCTAGAGCCAGATTTGAACTTCTGAGAACTTGAAGATGATTTGAAAAATAATTGGTCAATTTGAAGCAAGTTGAAAAATACCTTTTTGACCTTGAGAAGGTCATTGAAGTTCAAATCTTTTTTGGCCTCAAAGTCATTGAAGGTCAGATCTATATTCAGATTTGAACTTTTGAGAACTTGTAGATGGTTTTTAAAAAGAATAGGTCAATTTGAAGCAAGATGAAAAAATACTTTTTTGACCTTTTTTTACCTTGAGAAGGTCATTGAAGGTCAAATCTTAAAGCTAAAGTCAGATCTGAACTTCTGATAACTTGTAGATGATTTTAAAAAATTGGTCAATTTGAAACAAGTTGAAAAAATACCTTTTTGACCTTTTTTAATCCTTTTTGACCTTGAAAAGGTCATTGAAGGTCAAAGTCAGATTTTAACTTCTGAAAACTTGTAGTTGATTTGGAAAAACATTGAAGTCAGTCTAAACAGAATTTGTTTTTAAATATTTGTTACAGATGCCGATCGCCAACCGCCAACCAACAATCGCCAACCACCGCCACAAAAACGGAGACCATAGCAATACGTCACCACTTCTTGTTGGTGACACAAAAATCAAAACAATGTTAAACAAGGCATGGACATGCAAAATGGCACCACCTGCCATTTGTAACAGAATCCCAAACTCTAACTGAAAAATTCCAAACGGAATGCCATCCACAAAAAAGTTAGAGATTATATAACAATATGTTATTTACAATATCAAAGATGTATGCTGTTTGTATGTCAATGGATTACTCAACCAGCCTTACATAGAATGGAGGAAAGAAACTTTGTGGTGCATACCACATGCAAAATACAAATGAAAATGGGTGTTATGATTGTGGGAGGAACTTTAGAGAATATATTCCAGATAATTGTGACTAATAATGCTTTCAATTCCCTCAGTGCTATACTGCAAAGTGTATATTATATAAATGAATAATAAATATATATAAAATCTTTGGATTTTCACTTAAACTCTATAAGAAATAGCTGACCAATCATCTTGGTTTGACATGTGACATGTTCAGATTTCATTTGGTAATTCAACATAGGGGCTTGAATTGTTTCATTATTAAAATGTTGCCCTTTGTGCTTTCTAGTTAAAGTCAATGTATAAACGAGGAAACATGTATGATAACTTCGGAAGAAAACATCATGAAAAACAATGTCAAGCGATAAATATCTTATTCTCAACCTTACATTACCTCAACCTTACAACCTCAACCTTACCCTCATAACATTACCTACCTAGCATCATGAATACATTTGTTTGGGCATGTTCATCTTTTTACCATGTTGTATAACCTTACCTGGAAATACACAAAAGAAAAAATTTAAGAAATAATAAAATATAGTTTGTGAAAAACTAAATATGTTTTTTTTTATTCGTCAGTAGTTTTTCAAAAAGTGAATGGAGGAAGTACAGTATGGTGTAATATTGTACTGGTATATTTATTGATTCACTGAACAATCTGAAAACCCCCCCAAGTACATGCATACATGTGGATGGTTACTCAGACATGGAGCCATCTTTTGCAATCTACCTTCACATTTTTTTCCAATGATATTTCATGTATGATGGGGTGTTTTGATATCGTCTAATCCCCCATTAAACTATATTTTCTTAGAAACTTACATTTTCATTTTACTTTGAGAATAAACTTAATCATTTCTATTGAGATATGATGGTCAGTAAGGACAGAACAAGGTCATCTACCTCTTTTTTCCTGATAACTTTTTTTTATAATTTTTCATGAAATTTTCACTAGATAAACTTTAAAGCATTCCTAATACGATGTATACAAAATATTTGGCTTCTTTTGTCCTGGCTACTAGATATTGTTTAACAGGCTCAGAGTTTAAAAATAAAAATCGCATTATTTGATATATTAATGACACCTTTAATCTTCTCCTGAGATCTATAACTAAATCTGATCAGCACCAATTATACAAAAGCCAGTGACTCCCAGAGAGATAAGACCCAGAAGAGAAATTTCATGCAGGTCCTGTTTTCAAGTAAAAAATAGGAGAAAAAATAACTTAATTAGCAAGGATCAATCAAAAAACATGGAATCTATACTCAAAATAAACAAGTGAAAGAAAAGAAGATGCGTCAATCTATATTTACACTGATAAACCATGGAATAAAAACGACATAGCATATAATGAATATCGTCAAATATTAAATTACATCTGATCGAATAAACATTAATCTCCTTAAAATCTATAAACCTTCTGTAATTCAGCCTCATTTATGAAAATAATATCATATATCTGCGATTATATAGATCAGAATATGATAACATGTAATTAGGAAAGGATAAGTCCCAAGTAATTGAAGATATTTTGAAATCTATAGCTACAAAAATAACATTTATTCCTCATCCACCCGCTATGAATACACAAGGCATTAACATGACAAAATGTCACCACCTAGTTGCTCACAATATTATGAGTTCAAACTTAAGTCAGATTTGAATTTCTGAGAACTTGTAAAGTCAAATTTGAACTTCTGAAAAGATGTAGATGATTTTGAAAAAAAAATTTGGTCAATTTGAAGCAAGTTGAAAACAGACCTTTTTGACCTTTTTTGACCTTGAGAAGGTCATTAAAGGTCAAATGTCAAATTTAAAGTCAGATTTGAATTTCTGAGAACATGTAGATGATTTTGAAAAAAAAATTTAGTCAATTTGAAGCAAGTTGAAAAAAGACCTTTTTGACCTTTTTTGACCTTGACAAGGTCATTGAAGGTCAAATGTCAAATCTAAAGTCATATTTGAATTTCTGAGAACCTGTAGATGATTTTGAAAATTTTTTTAGTCAATTTGAAGCAAGATGAAAAAATACCTTTTTGACCTTTTTTGACATTGAGAAGGTCATTGAAGGTCAAATGTCAAATCTAAAGTCAGATTTGAATTTCTGAGAACATGTAGATGATTTTGAAAAAAAAAATTAGTCAATTTGAAGCAAGTTGAAAAAAGACCTTTTTGACCTTTTTTGACTTTGAGAAGGTCATTGAAGGTCAAATGTCAAATCTTAAGTCAAATCTAAAGTCAGATTTGAATTTCTGAGAACACCTAGATGATTTTGAATAAATTTTTTAGTCAATTTGAAGCAAGTTGAAAACAGACCTTTTTGACCTTGAGAAGGTCATTAAAGGTGAAATGTCAAATCTTAAGTCAGATTTGAATTTCTGAGAACATGTAGATGATTTTGAAAAAAAAATTAGTCAATTTGTAGCAAGTTGAAAAAAGACCTTTTTGACCTTTTTTGACCTTGACAAGGTCATTGAAGGTCAAATGTCAAATCTAAAGTCATATTTGAATTTCTGAGAACATGTAGATGATTTTGAAAAAAATTCTAGTCAATTTGAAGCAAGATGAAAAAATACCTTTTTGACCTTTTTTGACATTGAGAAGGTCATTGTAGGTCAAATGTCAAATCTAAAGTCAGATTTGAATTTCTGAGAACATGTAGATGATTTTGAAAAAAAAAATTAGTCAATTTGAAGCAAGTTGAAAAAAGACCTTTTTGACCTTTTTTGACTTTGAGAAGGTCATTGAAGGTCAAATGTCAAATCTTAAGTCAAATCTAAAGTCAGATTTGAATTTCTGAGAACACGTAGATGATTTTGAAAATTTTTTTTAGTCAATTTGAAGCAAGTTGAAAACAGACCTTTTTGACCTTTTTTGACCTTGAGAAGGTCATTGAAGGTCAAATGTCAAATCTTAAGTCAGATTTGAATTTCTGAGAACACGTAGATGATTTTGAAAAAAAAATTTAGTCAATTTGAAGCAAGTTGAAAACAGACCTTTTGACCTTTTTTGACCTTGAGAAGGTCATTGAAGGTCAAATGTCAAATCTAGTCAGATTTGAATTTCTGAGAACATGTAGATGATTTTGAAAAAAAAATTTAGTCAATTTGAAGCAAGTTGAAAAAAGACCTTTTTGACCTTTTTTGACTTTGAGAAGGTCATTGAAGGTCAAATGTCAAATCTTAAGTCAAATCTAAAGTCAGATTTGAATTTCTGAGAACACGTAGATGATTTTGAAAAAAATTTTTAGTCAATTTGAAGCAAGTAGAAAACAGACCTTTTTGACCTTTTTTGACCTTGAGAAGGTCATTGAAGGTCAAATGTCAAATCTTAAGTCAGATTTGAATTTCTGAGAACACGTAGATGATTTTGAAAAAAAAATTTAGTCAATTTGAAGCAAGTTGAAAACAGACCTTTTTGACCTTTTTTGACCTTGAGAAGGTCATTGAAGGTCAAATGTCAAATCTTAAGTCAAATTTTAAGTCAGATTTGAATTTCTGAGAACACGTAGATGATTTTGAAAAAAAAATTTAGTCAATTTGAAGCAAGTTGAAAACAGACCTTTTTGACCTTTTTTTGACCTTGAGAAGGTCATTGAAGGTCAAATGTCAAATCTAAAGTCAGATTTGAAGGTCAAATGTCAAATCTTAAGTCAGATTTGAATTTCTGAGAACACGTAGATGATTTTGAAAAAAAAATTTAGTCAATTTGAAGCAAGTTGAAAACAGACCTTTTTGACCTTTTTTGACCTTGAGAAGGTCATTGAAGGTCAAATGTCAAATCTAAAGTCAGATTTGAAGGTCAAATGTCAAATCTTAAGTCAGATTTGAATTTCTGAGAACATGTAGATGATTTTGAAAAAAATTTAGTCAATGTGAAGCAAGTTGAAAAAAGACCTTTTTGACCTTGAGAAGGTCATTGAAGGTCAAATGTCAAATCTAAAGTCAGATTTGAACTTCTGAGAACATGTAGATGATTTAGAAAAAAATTGAAGTCAGTCTAAACAGTATTTGTTAAGTTATAGGAAGTTGTAAGAAATTGTTACAGACGCCGGACGCCAACCGCCGGACGCCGGACGCCAACCACCAACCGCCAACCACCAACCGCCGTCGCAAAAAAAACGGAGACCATAACAATATGTCACCACTTTTGGTGGTGACATAAAAATGTTCTACTGCATGTAAACTAATTATGACAACAAATAAAATCATATATGCATCCGAGGTATAATGAAAGAGGTTTTTAAGCCATTTTATGAATGTTAATTGACTTCCATTCAATTCAAGTTTTACAATTTCCTGAATATTGTGTTCATTTTGATAATTACAATATGTGCCTGTGATAATCATTCTTAAAAACAATATAAGCTTAAATTGGATAAATATTTTCCAGCAATGTTAGTGAAACATCCTGTGACAAACACAATTATACAAGTATATCTATTGCTCTAGGTTCATCACATTGTCATATTGTGAGGGATAAACATCACCTCTGTTTATCTTGTAGACTAACTTATTAAATTTTAGAGTACCTTCTTATACCCTAAGTCAGATTATGATTTGACATCTAATTAATTCTATAACATAAAACAGCTTAGGTGCCATAATCTTAAAGATCAAGACATTATCAGGTGCTACACATTGAAATTAAAATAACCTTATGCTACCACACTACTTCTTGTGATTGGCAAGAAAATGAGCACATTTAAACTGAATATGCTACCACTCTACTTCTTTAAGTACATGATATTCTTGTGATTGGCAAGAAAATGGGCACGTTTAAACTGTATATGCTACCACTCTACTTCTTTAAGTACATGATATTCTTGTGATTGGCAAGAAAATGAGCACATTTAAACTGAATATTGATAACTAGGAAATGACAACCTCATGGTGCTCATCCCAATAAGGACAAAAATAAAACATTCTTAAAAAAAAGAATATCAAATTGAATGGCATCAATAAGTTAAGTATGTCAGGTATATGAAAAGATAAAAAAGTATAAAGTTTACATCAAAGCCAACAAAAAGTTCAATGTCCAATGTCCTGTTTCTAAGAACTCCTATTCTTACTATTGAAAATGGATTCTAGCAATACTTTCCGACATGAATCTACGTTTTAGTAAGAATGGGGTTTCTTAAACTGGACATAAGATTAATTAAGGCCTTTTCGATTAAGGCGTAATTTTTGGTTAGTACTAAATGGTTGTCACGATGATGAGAGAAAGACGTCAGAAAATATGCTCCAAGTACATTGATTACAAATAAATAGTTTGGGATGATGACTATATACCTTATATCAACATGTTTACTGGGAATCATTCTCAGACGAAGACATCAATATAAGTGTTAGATCAGTCCTTTAAGGATTAAAGTATTCACAATATCATTTATCAGGCCATACCAAGTAAATATATTGTACTGTGTGTTTATTTGGTCAAGAAGATATAGGGTCTGTAGATGGAGACATTTTATTACTGAAACAATTGAGAACACAGATACAAACAAGCTCAATTAATGTCTATCATAAATGACATGTCTATCATAAATGATTCCAAACAAATAACTCTTGAACAGGCTGTTAAAAATAATTCATAGAATAATGTATCTATAATACCAAAAAAAATGATACAAAAAATAACACTTTTCTTCACATTAAATTTACATTGTATATGGTGCATTCTAAGCATTTTTAACTATACATATTATTTTTTAATGTTTTTTTTCAACAAATGTTAAAAAATTGCTTTGTTGTGTGTGTGTGTGGGGGGGGGTGCACCTATCACACCCCAAGAAAGATAGTGAAAATATATGATTGGGAATACTATAAAGGACGGGTGTCATTAAGAGCCCTTTTTAGCCCCCAAAGATATCTGATAATAATGCATATCATATTGAAAAAAAATCATTTGTGCTTTATAAAAATACAATTTCAGCGAATTTTGACCTTTGATGTTCACACAACAGTCATTTAAAGATCATATACCATTTTTGGTGTTTTTACAAAAAATTCTTTATTTATTGTTGTCTAAGTCAATAGTATGTAAATATTAACCAATTTAAATATATTAAAATGTAATATATGAAATACTGAAGAAAAGATACAATTAAAATTATTTTCATGGAAAGCACATAGGGCAATATTGACAAAATGCAAATGCTATTTTGGTAGGTTCTGGGCTAGCAATGGGTACATTTCAACTGTGACTGTAATGGATTACTATTGACTTTTATCAACATCACAGGGCAATATTTAAGCAACTTAAATACAAGGAAAATCAAAGATTTCCTCTCATTTCTAAAACGAGGAACAAAAGCATGAATTCAAGGAAAATAAATGATGGCCTGTGCCAATTATATAACATATGAGAAAGTTGTGGCACAGTAAAGGATATGTATAGGATATCATATGATTTTTAATTATTTTATCTTTATCTCCGAGTTGATATCAATATATTGCCAAGTTAGCATAGCGAATTAGCGCAGATATTGATATCAATGAGTTGGATTAACACAATATCACGAAAATGCATAGGATGTTCTATTTTTTCCCATAGTTCACCTCTAAAACTAAACAAAGCATATCAAAACAACATCCATTCATTCATTCATCCCCGTGATGTCATGAAATCACGATGTAACAAAACACATCATATTGGTGGTAGTTTTCAAATCCCTGCCAAAAGGTGATATCTGTGAAATATTTTCCATATTCCACAGATATCACTTTTTCCACGCATTTGCAAAACATCATAAATATGTTTTTATGTTACCTAACAGAGCGGAACAGAGTTCAACTATAGGATAAAGAATAAAAAATAGGTACATAATTGAATTACCACTCCAAAAATATTAAATATGAGGGTTTAAAGAAAGAATATTGAATATGAGATTCAAAAAGACAAGTGGCCTCATGTCTCACGTTACCCAAACCCCAGATCCTTGATGTCATATATACTTGTATACTGTATATCAATGTTATGTACTGGGAGGATTAAATATGGAGTGTATAGCAATGGTCAATACGATATTTCCAGATGGATATTTTTCCCTAGAAGCGGAACCCAAACTCAGTCATGACATAGAAGCTAACTTTTGCAATTAATAGAAACTTGTTTTTTATTATATTTTTGTGTTCTATATTTGAGATGAAATAATATGAGATTCATTTCTACAAGAGGATGGAACGAATGTGAACTTGTATATTGAACTATACTCCTTTTCTGATTAAACAGAACAACATTTTATCCAAGCCAATTAAGAAAACCAAGGCCAATGAGGGTAATTTATGCCCAGTTAAACTAACACAATAACAACTTTTTGTCTGGACTCACTTATTATGTAAGAATGAATTGTATTACTGTTTACTGCATTAAATGTCAAGTATACTATCTGTATTTAATTTCAAATGCCTATCTCACTTATCGAAGGTATACAAGAAATGTTATTTTGAAACAAATTCAGCACAACCAAAACCATGTCCACATAATATGACAAATCCAAGATGGCTGCCACAATTTTAGATCCATGCACATATGAAGAAGTTAGAAATACACATGGTCCACAAGTTCCATCCCTAATAAAATGGGAAGTTTAAGGTTTTCACACATATCAACTCTATTCCTATATACTTTATATTTGTGGTAAGGCTTGTGATCTAGGTAAACTTAGCATGTTCATGTACCTCCTATCTTCTGAAGCTAAAAACGGAAATAGTGACTTCAATTGAGAAAAATGAATCTTATGGGCTCCATATACATTTTGAGTTGCTGTCCGGCTTAAGTTAGATACTACTGATAATCTGAGATTGAAAATTATGTCAAGTTTAGTCCTCAGCCTCTCATAACGGATAACTTCGAGGTAATTGTGTTGTTACTGCAAAAACCTCTATTTCTTCATCACAAATCTACCATCTTTTGCATCTGTCAAAACCCCTCATTTCATTATAATTTTCAGACTTTTGCTTGTGCCATCATTAAATATATATATTCAACTTGTTATTCAGAATATTTTAAGAACTTTTCATGAATTTTTTTATTTTCACACTTTTGAAAAAATGACTAAGTCAGAGAATGGCCTCTTAATGGCATGTCCCCTTTGAATATCTTTTGAATGATTGAAATATGGTGATGTTTTTCTCAAGTTCTAACTCCAAAAGCGGACACCATTTACAAATTAAAGTGTCGAAAGAATTATTGATTTGACGTCAAACTTAGATTAGAATAATCTAAAGGGATCAAATGGACAAAATAAGATTCAGCATATTTGATCTATATACCAGTAGGAAGATTTATAGACTATTTTGAGGTTAATCTCTATTGACGAGCTTAAAGTTTGAATATTACACATTAATCTTACATGGACATGGAACCAACAAAAAATGGAGTCAACCCTTAAGAAAAAAGCCATGGTAACCATGGTATTCCATGGTGCGCCCATGGTAATCCATGGTTTTCCATGGAAATTCATGGTTTTCCATGTTATTTTTCTTAAATGTTCCTTTTCTTTCTTGTGTGTTTTTAATGTTTTTTGGTCTTTAACCTCGTGGCACTAGTGTTAACTGTTAGTTATGTAAAAATATGTAAAATTGCAATTATTTTTTAGCAGATGATTATATCGCCATGGTTTGCTACAAAGTGTATTTTTTTGTTCAGCGGATGAGTTTTTCACCTTTGATGTGGCAACAGAGAACAACAAGGCAATAACATCACATAATGCTAAGTAATTATCACGCCTAACCATCGCGTAAGCAGGCGTCACCGTACAGCGTAAAAAAAAACAGTAGTACAGTTTTCTGTACGGTGACGAAAATTAACTGAGTTGAAGCAAAAACTATAATGAGGGTTTTAAAAAGATTAATTAGATGAAAATAAATAGGATTTCGGGTGTAATAAAAACAGCATTCTCTTAGGAATGGTTTTAACTTTCTAATTATGATAAAAGTTTTTCGAGCACTGCTCGGATTTTTTCTGACTGGATCGGCCCACATAATCGACTCGAGAGAAAAATGGTGTTTTTTTCACTTTTCGTTTGGTTATTATTTTCCCTGTCGTCTGAGAGTATGGATTATTTTTATGAGAATATGTATTTGTTATCTACACATTTTAGAACAGATGAATATTCGGCAAATAATCATTCAGTGTATTTATTTAAAAAAGATCAGAACTGTACTGTGACGCATCAGCTGTACGGTGACGCTTCCTTAGATTTTATGAAGTGCTCTAAGCTTACTGTTCAAACAAGAGGTAAAGAAGCGTCAGATCTACATGTACATTATCACTGGTAAGTATCAAGCGAAGGTTACAGCCGTCAACTTCGCATTTAAGATGGCGGACAGGAAGTATTAATTTCGATATTTTTAGTTTTCATGGAATTAACTATTTGAAAGTTGACGTAATGCGTGGTATCATTTGAACTAAACCAGGCTTTTCTCATATGACTAACAAAGATAGCCTACATAGCCATCTTTACCCCATGCAAGATATTGCATCTTTCATCCTAAAAAGTCACACGTGCAAGATGAGATTTACTTGTGACATCCCTTGTTTTAAAACATCAATAACATAGCAACAAGAGAGTTTTTGGTTTCATGATCTTTACCGTATCATACATTTCCAGTAACCTTCCATTAAGCTGTGGAAGATATCGTTGAACTGTAGCGCCCATGCACTATATATGAACAAATGATCATACTCCAGAGTTTCCATTTCATACAATCTTAGTCTCATTTAGTTCATCAAAGCATAGCGTCACCGTACAGTTGGTGCGTCACCGTACAAATTTGATCTTTTTTAAATATACATAATGAATGGTTGTTTGCTGAATCTTCGCCCGTTCTAAAATGTGTAAGTAACAAATATATATTCTCATAAAAATAATCCATACTCTCAGACGGTAGGGAAAATAATAACCAAACAAAATGTGAAAAAACAACCTTTTTTCACTCTGGTCGATTATGTGGGCCGATTCACTCAGAAAAAATCCGAACAGTGCTCGTAAAACGTTTATCGTAATCAGAAAGTTAAAACCATTTCTAAGAGAATGCTATTTTATTTCACATGAAATCGTATTAGTTTTCATCAAATTAATTTTTTTAAACCCTTGTCATAGTTTTTGCTTCAAAGCAGTTAATTTGCGTTACTGTACAGAAAACTGTACTCCGCTATTTTTTGACGCTGTACGGTGACGCCTGCTTACGCGATGGTAAGGCGTGATTATAGGAAATAAAGAATCAAAACAAAATCAATGCAAGTATCTTAACCATGACATGAAGTAATAAAAAGCTCCTACAGGCCACAAATAATTTGTTGGTTAATCAAAGTTTCATATGGTTCTAAAAGGTTTTAGTAGTTTTGTTTAGCAAATATTGATGGGGATGAATGAAAGAAAACTCATCAGAAAGCAATTATAATGACTCAATAATTTGTTGCTCTTAATATATACCTGGCACAACAAAAGCAATGATTAACATGCCAAATGTCACCACCTGCCATTTGTTACAGACTCCAACCACCAACTTTCAAATGCTGAATACTATCCACAAAAAGTCGGAGACTATAACAACTTGTTGTGGTGACATAAAAATACCATCATGATAAACCATGACACCTCATTTCTTCTCAGGTGAAACAGAAAGATGTTATGAATATCGGAATGTAAAAATACCATCCTTGGGTGTTTGATGCTAAGGTATTTCCAAACACAACCAATAAGCATATTTGTTTAGATATGACAATTTCTGCTACACCAGTCTTCCAAACCCTGGACAAAATCTAGAGAATAATACAGGCATAATTGATCTTTAAATCAAATTGTCACTTGTTGATTTCAAGCTGTGAAACCTGGGTAAGAAGATACCTTACACGAATTCCTATCATCCCAAAATTGATGTGACATACAAAACCTTCATTTTCTTGCATTCATAAGCCATTATCATTATCCAAAACAATACATTGCAAGATATATCTAATACCAGGTCATGGCCTAATTATATGTGTTGATTTCAGACTACTTTCTCTTTCGTGGAACTATTTTTAAGAACTGTTTACACCATTATTTGTGCAGAATATAATCTTGAAACAGTGATTGAAATCTCATAAAGCACTCCTGGAACAATCCAGGATTTCCTGTATATCTAAGTGAGCTGTTTAAGGCAGAGGTATTCATAGAGTATGATTATATTGAGAAGGATGTTTCAATTAATTAGCTCTCGGAGTCATTACAATGGTGTTTAAGGTGCTATCTATGAGACAATGCCCAATGATTATTAGCATTGTTTATTCTATTGAAGTGTCAAGTGACCTTTTCTAAAGGTCTTAGACTGTTAGTGAAAGAAAAATGTAACAATGAAAAAGCATGGACAGAATGTTATCACGGTGTGCAATACAAGTATCATGTCATTTACTGATATGGTGCTTGGTTTCGATTTTATGGCTTGGTGTATTGTGGCCTACTTACATTTTGCTAACAGGTAAGGGGTTGCTTAAACTATACCCATATGTCTGTTCTGAAATGTTTGACTTGGAATATTATGTGAATGTGAGTCTTTTCTACATACCAAAATAACAACTGGTAGAAATCACATAATACAGGGTGGTCCAAAAAAGGAGAACTGCTGCAACAGGCTATATTTCTCTTATTGCCTGCAGGAATTCTTTCATATTTTCATATGTTGTAGAGGAAGGTCTTAAGTTTTTGTTGGTACCATACATTCTTCTTAATCTTGAAATTTGCAGAAATTATACGCCCTAACCAAATATTACTGAAAAGGATAAAATGTGAACTTCAACATCAGCGATTCTTCAACCCTTCAACACCCTTCCCCTGACAATTTTTTAGCCGTAGTCTGAAAGTCTAATATATTCTAACTTTGTAAGGTTTTGAATGCTGTGCATTATGGTGTAAAAACTAGCATACTATGTAAATCACATTGGTTAAATTTTGCACAATATCTAATTTTTATTCATGTTTGTTGAAGTCTTAGAATTTCTTCAAAATTCAGGACTGAGAATAACTTATGGCAATCAACAAACATTTTAGACCTTTCTCTAGAAGATGAGATAATATGATCCAATACTCCTATTCGCGATAAGAGTTCAGGTGGTAATTTACATAAATATCTCCCATGATGCATCGCTTTGGAAGGGACAAATATTCATTGGCCCGCCGAACGAGTCGATTACTCTGAACGTTTCTCAGCTTCTGATCCTCCATCAGCCCTCAAGCATAATTATATAATCCAATCTATTCAATAATCAGAAAGATAATCGGAGATTCAAAGTAACATTATTTATATTTTTTCGATCTTCGATGGCGTCTGAACAATTTCTGGGATATCAGTGACGTCACTGGAATTGGACGGCCGGGATTTTCAACTACAGATTTCTTCGGATTTGGGGATTATAGTTCAAAAAGCTTTGTCATATATCTTAATTACATACATACCTATCGTCTGTGCAAATGAAACTATACATAAATGTTTAATAGAGCCGCAGTGCTGCATTGAAAATAGCACCCCTATGTAATCCAATGGGAAAGAACCCGGATGTAGACGAACTTGTACCATACATGAGAGCTCTTCAAACGGGAGGTAGCTAAACTGAACGAAATTAAACGTTATCGCGTATTGGTATATTCATGCATGCATTAAGGAAATTATAGCCTGTTGCGGGAGTTCATTTTTGGACCACCCTGTAAGCTCCTTGTTCAAAGTTGATTCCCAAATCCAATAAAATAAGAAGGCTTTAAAACAGAATCCTCGAAAGACAAATGAAATGCTTTTACCATTCAGACATTTAATGGCGGAAATTATTTTTGAAATATCTTGGGATGAAATGTAAGGCACATTTTGGTCACAAAAGTCACAATTAAATAACAATTTATAAGTTCTTTGCATGAAGGGATCAAGGGAGAGCTGTAGGATAATGTGATGTACAGGTTCATTCCAACAGGTTAACAGGCAATAAAGTTAATATGTATGACAACCATATTCTTAACTGTGTAGAAACAGAAGACAATGCATTAACAAGCAAAATATCACCACCTGCCATTTGGTACAAATGTCAACCACTGAACACCAACTGTTGAATACTGAAAAACAACCACTGAACAATGAACACAGTCATACTAACTTGAAGAAATCAAGAGTACTTCAAAGGCATGGATGAGACACCATTGATGTAAGATATATGACATGGAGATTCTATCTTCTTAATGAAGAACTTCAGATAACTCAACCGGGTCCATGGGATTGAATTTATTGCCCGATTAAACTTGAAATCTTAACAGATATATCAACATTATTGACAAGAAAAGTCAATGCATCATTAATCAATTGCAAGATACAACAAAAGTTGTACTATAGTGTTTCATGAGAAAAAACCAAGTGCTTCATTTCTACGTAAGCCAAATCTCTACAAATCATATGAGGAGACCCATATCATAAACCAATATGAAATATCAGCTTCATAATCTCCCATTGACACACACAGTTCAGAATACTATTCTGGATTACCATTTGTACTTTTTTTATTAATAATAAGTTTCCATAATATATACAGGGTGGGAAATAAATATGGGACACTTTGTATCATTCCTAGAAGTATTTAGGATCACCCGGATAAACCATGTGTTATTATATAACATATACCATTATTATATGGGGAATTCATTTAGCTTAAATAAGATTATCCTACACTTGCAAGGAGTGTACTAGATGTATAATATCATTGCAAAATGAATTCCATGCCAAATAGAGTCAATTTGGCGGGAAATCAACAAGTGGAGTATATCGTCACAAAATCATCCGCATATTGGGTTTTCCAGAGTATATTGTCACGATATCCTCCGCCCGGAGAATATCGTTAGGATATCCTCCGGATATTCATTTTGCCAATAAATATCAAATTTATTTTTTAATGTTATTATACACTTAGTACAGGATAAAAAAATATTTTATTCCATACTTCGTAGTGTTATAGGTAAATGACATGCGGGAATATAATCAATATCTGAGGTGACGAGTGGGTGAATAATGCCACTTTTTTTCAAAATGCTATAACTTTTTTAATTTTTGATATTAAATCATAATTTGCATACCAAATGAAACTTGAGGTTGTTATATAGCCATGGATCATGAATTATACACTTTTACTTGAATAAGATATGTCACCAGCGTCTCACTTAACCATGTGGTGTGCCATGAAAAATAAGCATAATTTGCAAAATGTTCCTGAACTGATACAGCCTGATGATCACCAAAATAACAGACCTGATGCAAACCCCAGTGGGTATAGGGTATGGGAAGGTGTCCAGGAGATTGTATGAAGGCACCCATTCTAGAAAATTGCTCAACTAAAGCTGGCAATTAAAGACAGGTTGAAAAAAACTTAGCTAACATTTCATTGATAGTGCAATATCAGCAAGGCGACTAAAACTAAAATATATCATCAATTAGGGTGGCGGACCAATTGAACTCCCCTTTTAGATCAAATATAATCCAAGTTGAAGGACTTGTAACATTATATTATTACTAAGAACCCTTGGCACTATATAACTGCAAAATTTGGGGTATGTAGGTTGGAAAATAAAAAAGTTGTAGTGTCTTGAAAAAAAGTGGCGTTTTTTTGGCCCACCCTGTATATCTTCCGCTGAGGTAAGCGGAAGATATATATATCACCCGCTCATCAGCAATCCTTGGAAATTTCTTTAGGTGCTTTTTTAAATTCCCGGGATATACTTTGGCTCTATTTGATAAGTATTAATTAATTTCATACACTGTTAAATGTTAAAAGCTTTTGAGTTTTAAAAACAAAAATTGTTGAGGATAAAATATTTATGTTTTGATTGTAATTATCATTTGAATTACTACATTAGGGTTCCCTAACATGCCATGCATATTTAATTCTCATAATCTACTAAGTATAGGATAAATCAGTTATTGAATGCTCGATTTTTGATATAAGGTATTTCCCTCGGTAAATACAATATATCAACCCTACAGTCCCTCGGGTAGATATATTGTATTTCCCTCAGATATACCCTGTATCAAAAACCTCCCATTAAATAACCTCTATTTGTCACTTATATTCAATGTTATATAAATTGTGACCGTTTTTTTGATTGTGATGTCACAATTCACAAAAACAGTTATTACAATCTAAAAATGAAAAATCATGAAAATAATGCCCCTATCATAGGTCCCAATCTCAGAAAGCCCATTACAGGACATTATATATGCCTTCCTGAAACTTATTTTGGCTAGGTATGAGTAAAACGATAGGAAAATAAGAAGAAATAAAGAACTACTGTACCTAAAAAAATAGAAATTATGAATTTATTTAAAGTTTACATACATCTTACATTTTACAGAACTGTTCAAACTTTATATTCCTTAATTTTCATGACATTTGGTTCATATCTGCTATTTTTATATGGATTTTTGGGAATGTCGCATTTTTTGCCTACCCTGTATATACTTGAGTTACTGTTTTCTTTTTATTTCTATTTGATTGATTGATTTGATTGTTGTAAAACCTGTGACTTACATATAGAGTAAAACCTTCCTTCACACATACTCTATCGACTACTATATAAATTACCCTTTCTGTGATGAACACCTTCCATATACACTGGTTTTACTGTATATGGAAATTTAACCATGGGAGAATGAAACAACTAGACAACAGCAAGGCCAAAGCGTAGAAAATCCCATCGAACAGCCATGGCTGGCATTTTTACAAACAAAGTATATAGCAAAAATGGCAGCCATTTTTCAGAATGGCCACCTTCTACCAAAAGTGTCATTAGACAGTGTGCCATGCTTATAGTATTCACATACCAAATATGAACAAAATCGCTCCACTACTTTTTGAGTTATAGTAAAATAAGTTAAAATGGCGGCCATTTTTCAAAATGGCCACCTTCTACCAAAAGTTTCATTAGACAGTGTGCCATGCCCATAGTATTCACATACCAAATATGAACAAAATCGCTCCACTTCTTTTCGAGTTAGAGCAAAAATTGTAAAATAATGAGTAAAGTCCGCCATTTTCAAGATGGCTGCCATGTGCGCTTCTTTAATATCTACATTTCGAGCTTTATTAATGTCCTATATAATTTTTTTACATTTAAAACATATTGCTATTACAGTTTTACATATTGCACCTAAATTACTGTAAAATCGGCACTAGAATGGCCGCCATTTTTAAATGAGTGGCCATTTTGAAAATCGGCTTTCGAGCAGAACTTCTATCCCCAGAGGGTATATGTGTACAAAATATGAACAAAATCGGGCAAACGGTATTTGAGTTATTGCCCAGATGGACGGTAGGATGAACGTACATACGGACGGAGGCGTTCCCTATATCCCTCTTCGTTCGATGGGATAATTAAGTAGCAAAAGAATGTGAGCATCAACCAAGGGTCATAGGGGTAATTCTAGAATGTTGCTGATTACATATAAACAATAAATACTGTGAAATCAATTTCTAATAACCGCATTCCTCGATCACATTTCAATTAACCTTGTAATTCATCAGTTAAAATTGTGCAATTCTAAAATAGCTATACTTGTTCTGCTAGACAAAAGTTGAACATAAAAACACACAAACAATTAACATTAATTTCAACAGAATCATAGCAGAAATTGTGTGCAATTCTATGAAGTCCGACATTTGTACGCTGTATGTTGGAATTCCAAAGGAGATGGTTTTAAATAAAGAAGAATTCATTACAATATACAGCGGATCAATGTCACATTTCTTACAAGGGCGTCATTCAAATAAATATGCTTTTTACCTATTTCATTAAAGATTATGGATTAATAAGAGCTAGAAAGGCTCATTAACGTTTAATACAAGTCCTGGAATAAAAGTTATAGTCTTCATAATTTAAAATGCATATTTAGAGTAGAAATAAGTGTAACATGCAAGGCACGGAATAAACAAGTGTGAGGTATGATCCATTGTAAAGAAATACTATAGGAGTTCAGATACTTTGATCAAATATCAGAGAGACGCTACACGGAATGGGAATGACATGAAAGAAGTTATAAGCATGAGGAGACCTCCCTTCAGACATTCACAGATATAATTGAAATATAAGATGTATGTACAGATCGAGGCAGTAATAGATTTACTTCATTATTTATTGCTTTCAGTTGGTAGTTGTGTTTACAAAGTGTCAGGTAGAGAAACTAGCCACAAATCAATGATCATTTAATACAAATATTGCAGAAAATAATTAACTTTTAATCTGTTTCAATCTGTGATGATTGATTCCTTATAAAACATAAACTGACACTAATATACCTGTCTGCAGCACAAATGATACTCAATGAAACAACACATACATTCAAGAATGAGTGATAAAGAGAATGAGTGAGTATTAGAGAATGAGTGAGTAAGTGAATGAGTAAGAGAATGAATGAGTAAGAGAATGAGTGAGTATAGGAGAATAAGTGAGTAAGAGAATGAGAGAGTAAGAGAATGAGTGAGTAAGCGAATGAGTAAGAGAATGAATGAGTAAGAGAATGAGTGAATATAGGAGAATAAGTGAGTAAGAGAATGAGAGAGTAAGAGAATGAGTGAGTATAAGAGAATGAGTAAGAGAATGAGTGAGTATAAGCGTATGAGTAAGAGAATGAGTGAGTAAGAGAATGAGTGAGTATAGGAGAATGAGTGAGTAAGAAAATGAGTAAGAGAATGAGTGAGTCAGTACATGAATGAATACAGGAAAGTATGGAGTAAGGAATAATGTCAAAATGTAACAGTTATATAGTGTCACAACTATTTGTTACAGACACCAACCGCCAATCACCAACCATCGATCATAAATCCATCCCCATATTATAATGACAACCGATAATACTAGACATGCAACAGCAAACCTTGAGAAAAAGAAGGTAGTTTACACACAATACCTCATTACATAAATTGTTATTATGATTATTATGAGTTTGGTCTGTGCCATGTTTTTCCATTAGTGCTCATTACTATTCTACTTATACATATAAGGGGATTTCACCCTGTTAAACATGGTATAAATAGGAGTACCTCAGGTGATTAATTACTTTTCCCCTCATAATCTGATACAATTGGGGAATGTGTTATAGCGCTATATAGACATTTTTAGATTAATTCAAACTGACTGACACGGCACTAATGAGAGAATACTTAATTTAATTAAGCCAGAACTTGCCCAAACAACTTAGAAAACAAGATTGTATTGCTCTGTGCAATTTGCATCTCACATCACCTCTTATGGAGCTGATTGCAAAGATGCCTTCAACAATTGAAATTCCCTTATTTACATCTTCAGTATTATAATGCCAATTCACACCATCATTAATGCCCTGGTCACATTTGCTCCGATTTTCTCTACGGCGCCCGGCCAATTGAGTATTTTGTTCAAAATTGAATACAATATTGAGCAAAACACTCAATTGGGCAGGCGCCGGCCGATGGATCGGAGCAAATGTGAACAAGGCATAAGAACAGAATCTTTTATGGTGTAAATGTGGAGAAATTCTACAATTCCAAAAATCTGATGAAAAAGATCAAAACCGCAAATTAGAGGGTTGCTTTCCTTATGACTGGTTGCTTTCCTTATGACTGGTTGCTTCCCTTATGACTGGTTGCTTCCCTTATGACTGGTTGCGCTTTTAGATGTTCCCTTTTCTTGTCTTGTATCTTTCAATAATCTTTGGCCTTTTTTCTGTTAATCTAAAATCTTTCTTTATATGAACATTGTACTCATTGAGAAGAACTGGTGAGTGATCTGAGAATGAAAACCTGATAACTAAACCAAACTCATGCCTTGATGGTAATTGTAGTTATCTTATTGTTGGGTTGATTGGTTACAGCATGAGGCGTCCTTTCATGCCTCACAGGGTAGGCTTAAATTGTCACTTTCATTCACTGTAAGATATACCTGATTACTCAAATGTTTCTGGGTCTAACAGATAGTTTTTTAAAAACTTTGAAAATAATAAATATTCCATCTTCATGACATGTAATTTTTCATCTATTTATTTTCATTTGTTTCTTATTTCAAATAATATGTATGAGTATGACCTGATGATTCTATGGTGATAGCCACTGCTTTGTACTTCAGCTCATTGTTTGGGATGCTATTTGTTTCCTTATAGCTGGGTTGCCCTCAATGTCCTCATTTTCTATCTGTGTCTAAAATACTTTTTACACATGATATAACAAAGAAATCAAGTCAACACCATTAAATCATGCTATTTTGGGTTTATGAATATAATATGCAGTGACAAGTAATAAATGAGTTTGTGTTTCAAGTTCATAGAAAATACATTACATAGTAGGAATGCCTTTACATATTTGTGCTGGCCAGGAAGAAGGATTTGGTCAGTTTCCTGGTGTGATGGGTTTTAGAGCCTTTTTTCCTACATGTATGTCTGGGATTTGCTGTGAGTATAGGCATATTAGATACTGATACTGTATGACCCCCGCATACAATTTACCGATTTTAATCGAATAGACTGCAAGGATATCACAAGGCTATCTATGATAGTCAGATGTTACGATAGTCAGATCTTATAATTGCTTTACCTTACCCATACTGTACCTGTCTAAGCATGTAAAATTATACAAAAATCCAAAGATGACCTTACAATACCTTGCTGGGAAACTTCCAATGAATCTGGGTCAGAAAAATCAGGGGACGTCGGCATTTGAACCAACTTAAGTTATTGAAAAATGATTTTTCATGGAAATGGCAGCAATTTTGAATATAGCAGCTATCTTCGCTAATTTTGAGTTCTTTGAAATTTTGTGGCTATTGATTTTCGCGGATTTGTCATATAAGATCACTCTTTCGACTTCGATATCAGCCATGGTTGTTCCTTCACTCAATGATTTTGGCTTCTTATTCCCGGGTTCTTATTAAGCCATTTTGTTATAATGTTCATTTTAATACATTAATAACGATATATATTTGAATTTCTCTCTTTCAAAAGTCAAAATGTCACGTTTTACCCATAATCGCCTAGCACTGAACATTGGAATTTCCTTGGAATTTTGCGACTATCAAATTTCATGAATTAGAACTGTAGGAGTTTCGTGGCTATTATATTTTCGCCAATCTTCCAAAACTTGTGAAAATCGCGAAATATAGTGGTGCGTGAAAATGACTTATGCCATGTAATCATGTAATGATACACAATACATCAATAATTAAGCATATAGTATAAACTCTTGGTATAAGGAAATGTACAGATCAGACAACTGAGTTAAATGTTTAAAAAAAGGAATGTACTAAAAACCCTTCGACCCTTCGACCCTACGACCTACGACTTACAGGGTGTCAAGAATTTTTGAAATATATTTTTATAAAAACCCTTCGACGCTTCTATTTTCTATCTTTCTTTCTGTCCGATCAACAATAAGTACAGTTATACAAGAAATGTAAACGAAGTGAAAATATTCCCAAAAATTTTCCGAAAGGCATGTCATTTCCGGAAGTTATGATACGTTATATTACCGAACATGCGTGAAAATGGAACGTTTGTTCGGTTTTCCTTGAAAAATCAAGTTGACATGGTTACCAAAACCTAATAGTTGCCATGGCAACCATAGAAATGGGCTAAAAAAGAGAGCAAAAAGCACCCAAACCCACCATGCATAATGGCAATTTTTAAAATATTTCTAGATATACAAATTTTCTTAAACTTTGATATCATCTAGAACACTTGTCAAAAAATTTGGGGGTAGGTTTACCACTTCGATTTTTTTCTAGGCTTGGTCAAAGTAAAACTACGAAAAAGCATTAATTTTACTTTTGAATCACCTATTATCGCCCAAATGGCTATTATATTTTTTCAAGGTCAAGGTCGCCATGCTAAAAGTTGAATTACGGAGATAAATCTGCTCTTCAGACAATGTTTTTGATAGCTTTTCTTCACCACAAAACAAAGATCTTTGCGCTGGTATGCCAATTTCCATGAGATAATGTACGGGAAGGAGGAACTGTGTCTTTAAATGTCATCAAAACTTTATGCCAACACGTGAAAAGGCCATTTTCGCACTACTTTTGGTGTAATAATGCCATCGAACAAACATTCCAATTCACCCATGTTCAGTAATATAAGGTGTTATTACGGTAAATACCACTTCCGGGTGTTTTTTAAAACTTTAAAAACGAAGCTATGCCAACTTCAATGGTGTTTATAGTAGGTTTAAGTGTATATACTGTGGGCATTTGAGGTATGTATGTAAAGCAGGGGCCAAGTTCTTTTTAAATGTGCCATTTTTAGAAAAAAATCTCAAGAATATGGTCCCGTAAACAGGAACTACTTTATTCGTTAATTTTCATCGGTGAAGCAGAGATTTTACCTAAAAATAAGTCCCTATGTTGGCGTAGTGATATTTGAAAATCCAGACCCAAACCCTATGTTAAATATAGTGTCGAGATGAAGGTTATGTATAGGGGATTGCAGAAATATAGTTATTGTATGGGCTAATTTGTTCGAAAATGGCGATATGTACCCCAGAAGGTGTGAGTACCGTAATCCAACACCAAATTTGAAAATTCAGAACAATACTTTACACATATGGCGTTTGTGATCAACCATAAAACGCTTACCATCCCCCCCCCCCATAGTGTTAGATATCAAAATGTACCTTTTCATGTAGGGGTTCGATTGATCTACATCAAATTATAGGGAGTCCGGTTACTTTTTGAGATATCAGCGTCCATTTATTGTAACTCACGTTTGCTACCATTTCCTCAATTCTGAGATGACAGGCAACGCGTAGTAAACATGCTCACGCCGGAACTATATTTTGACCTACATCGCTATTTTCGTAATTTAAATGAAAGTCGAACTCCTCCTCTATATTTTGATACAAAATAGTGGCATACTAGGTACCCTAGAAGTCAACTATGGCGTTATTTAGTACAAAACCACAAGTTTTTAAATGGACTATATACCCTTTGGCGGATGGATATGGAACCTCATACCAGAACTTGAATTTTGTGATTTTTTTCAATATTTTTCAATGATTTACCGTAGTGACACCCTAACGTATCATAACTTCCGGAATGACATGCCTTTCGGAAAATTTTTGGGAATATTTTCACTTCATTTACATTTCTTGTATAACTGTACTTATTGTTGATCAGACGGAAAGATAAGCTGATGTAGTTACACTAGAGTTCGTTTACTACCATTTGGAAGGCGTGTGAGGGTCCCATTCATCAGGTAACACTCATATGTCGAAGTTATGTTCTTGCTATTTTTAACAGTTAACAAGCTGTAGGTAGATTAAATCCGACAGGGAGCTCAAGTTGGAACTATACGTAATCATTTAGTAAACTGGACTGGGAAATCAGAGGTCGAAGGGTTTTTCAATATTAAAATATATTCCAAAAATTCTTGACACCCAGTAAGTCGTAGGGTCGAAGGGTCGTAGGTCGAAGGGTTTTTAGTACATTCCTTAAAAAAAGCATATGGAAAGCAGGGCCAGAAGAATAAAAGAGCAGATAATGTACATTCTGATTTATCAGAGCCTCTCTTTATCTAATGCCTGAGAGGGATCTATGTATTCCGAGGGGTTGTAAAGGCTGGTGTTCCCACAATGTATGTTCCAACAAGTTTAATCACGGCACTTCAAATAAGACACTTCAAAGTTTAAAACACAACATTGTTTTTACATTACCAGTAAATCCAGGGCCCTTCAATAGTAATCTAAACTGTCTTATCTAAACATAATATATCAGGCATGATAGTAGAACAATATTTGTATCAAGCACACATTATCTCTTGATGACCATTATTTTAAGAAAATAATAAATGGAATGAAACACATTAAGGTTTATCAATATATAGCACTTACATACGATTTCATATCAAAATAAGTCAAAATACTAAAAATCTAACTAATGCAATGATCTAACTGCACTTTATATTCAGGCCTCCTAGACCTCCTCTATCGAGATCATCAGTTCCGACCTCGCGAACTACGTTCCTGTCACCAGAACCATGGTTCTCACAACGTTAATATTGATTCTTTATTTGCGAACATATTTCTCCACTCAGAGTTCCCACATCGAGAACCACAAAACTTTATGGTTCACAATGTGGGAAATCAGTGCACAGGTGGAGAAATATGTTTGGGAGAGGGGAACTGGTAGTTCACGACTATAGAATCAATATTCATGTTGTACGTTGTGAGAACAACAACCATATTAAGAATCAACTCATGCAATTTCAAACGAAATTATATCGTAACTGGCTATGGCTTTCTGAGCTCTATTTCTTTACTACTCTTTCTAACATTTGGTTTTTCATTTTGCCATTGTTGTTGCTATCACATATTTCACATTGCACGTGAGGTTTCAAGAAAGATGCTACTACAACTAAAGCTTTTTGCATATGACTAAAATTAGCAAAGACTAAAGTAAACTGGAAATACACTCTTATTTCATTCAGCGCATGTGAACTCATGTGTCACTGACAAGATGAACATATTGCAAGGATAATTTACTAATTAAGTACAATCACAGAAGGAATGAGGCCATCACAATGGGACCTGCCTTAATCAATGACCACTTCATTTATCATGTCACTAATATAAATGTGTCATAGTACTCCCTGAGCTTCACTTATAGAATCTGTCCTTAGCATATTTATAACGACTAATGGACAAAGCGAGGTGAACAATATGACATCCAATGGGCATCATACTTATGTCAATAGTTGGAAAACCTCACAACAATATTTTGCTATCCTGTTACAACAAGAGATGGATGCTCATCTCTACATACCTCCTTTTTTTTTTTTTTTTTTTTTTATATATATATTTATTTATTTATATTATATAGAAAGTACAATATAGTGCTGCGGCTAGGCTTAAAGCATTATTAGCCACATATAGAATACTTATATAAGGGGTAAACATAAAAATTGTAAGCCTAAATGGTAAAAGGCTTAAACTGCCTGGGGTCTTTCGAAACACTGTCTGATAAACAGAGCACTGGATGCAAGTATTTCATGGTTCTTACTAGGAGAAAGAGATTGGTGACCAAAGAGAAATAAGTCAAGTTTATCTTGTCTATTTTTGCATAATTGCCTGTAGTTCGGAAGTAAATCAAAAAGCTTCTGTTCAAAGCTTATGTAGAATGGTTGTCTAATGGGACAAGAAAATATTACATGTTTTGTTGTTTCACTTTTGTCACCACATATACATTCAGGTGAATTTACATTGACAAAGTTATGGGCATGAAGGTGAGCATTAAATATGAGGTCAACTCTTATTCTATTCAAATATATCTCGTCAGCCCTATTTATGCCCAACTCTGAGGCCAATATAATATCATTATTCAAGAACACTTGACTAATATTATTCTTAAAAGTCTTGATTGTATCACAGTTTCTAATCATGGAGCTCAATCCGTTGAACTCAGTCATGCACAAGAAGGTGGGAGATCTAGAGCGTATTCTTGAGCGACGTAGTGGAACTTGAAAGGGTATTACATTACGAATATCTCTGATATTTGGCTTTTTGTATTTGTCAAAAATTGTTGAAACATAATGAGGTACATTTCCATGTTGCACTTTGAACATAAATGTAAGTCTATGTATCTTTCTACGAATCTCCAATGTTGGCCAATTCAATACATGAAACAGTTTAGTAGACGAGGTTCCAGCAATTGTACCTGCACATATTGTTGCAGCTTTATAATAAAGCCTATCTAGACACTTCAGAGTTGTTAGGTTTGCACATCCGTACATGATATCATATAAATCAAAATGAGGCAAAATATAAGAGTTGAACATAAGCTTTAGATGTTTACCACCCAATTTTCTTGATAGACTTTTCAAGTGGTTTAGCAACTTATCAATTTTATTAGCTGATTGGATAATATGTGGTTCAAAGGTAAGCTGGCTATCAAAAACTAAACCAAGATGCTTGTGGTTATTTACCTTTGGAATAATGTCATCACCCAAAGACAAAGAAGGAGTAAGCAATTCTGCTTTCCTAGGGTCAAAGAAATTTAACTCAGCACTTTTACTCGCTTTGAACTTTAATTTCCATTTGTCAGACCAATTGTAAATTGCATCTAGATCATTTTGTAATTCAGTCATCTTTATATCTATATCATCTGCTTGAAATGGCTGGTAGATGGACGTATCGTCCGCATAGAGATAACATCTAGAGTCAATATGGTCAGTAATGTCATTGATATATATAAGAAAAAGAAGAGGGCCTAATATTGATCCTTGAGGGACTCCAGAGTTGATGTAACTTTCTTTTGACCATTCAGAACTTTGACCATCGATGACAACTTTGACCCTGCGATTAGTTAAGTATGATCTCAACAAAGAGCATACATCAGGACCGAAACCATAACTAGGAAGTTTATTCAAAAGAAGGTTGTGAGGAATTGTGTCAAATGCGGCCGAGATGTCCAAAAATGCGGCTTTTACATTAAATCCTGCATCTAGATGCTCAGTCAAGTAATCAATTATTGTCAGTAACTGAAATTGAGTACTGTGGCCAGGTAAAAACCCACTTTGTAGATTATATAATAAATTCTGATCCACAAGAAATTTAAAAACCTTATTAAATATGATTCTCTCAGTAACTTTTGAAAGACAGCTTAAAAGTGTAATTGGCCTATAATTTGATGGAGTATTTTTGTCACTTTTCTTATGAATAGGAACAATATTACCAAGTTTCCAGCATTGAGGGAAACAGTTTGTCGCAAAAAAATACCTCCTTATTACTACTAAAATAGTCTATAACACAATAGCATATAACACGGCACCATTAGCATATTAGAGGCACCACAATTTATCTTACACTTTTGGATACAAAAGCTGGTTTTGACAGCTGCTGGATTAAAGAAAGTGGGGAATAAGCCTGAATAATGGACAACTCACACGAAAACTGCTGTTCAGTTTGAGCAGTCTTTCAGAGAGATTCCATGTCCAACAGGGAGAATATCTGGAAGTGCTCAACATCTTTTCTCTCATTTTTTAATTTTTACATATATGCACTTTATTAAAGCAACATACATCCCAGCACCATGAGTGCACTTCTCAACATGTCATTCAAGCAAACCACCGAATGGCATTACATACTACAAATACAAAGTATATATATTTCGCTGAAAACACATTTTTAAATGTTTGATATCTTCAAGCTGAACACTAGTCACAAAAATCTTAACAAAAGAGTAAGTCCTAAGTCAGTTCTTCATACAATATATTAGCACTTTCATTACTTATGATTATTTGCAACATTGACAAGAATGCTTCAGCAAATTGAATGAATATATCAAGAACTAAATCATAAACAGGTCATATAACTTGTTGCATAATGGTATCACATTCTTGCTTTGTATTGTGATTTGTGAAAGACTAAAGCTGAAAGATACATTTATATCTGAACTCCCTTTAGATTAAGCTTCAGGCAGATAACATGATAACATCCTTCAAGATCAGGGTTAGCTGAAAAGATTAGTGAAATACCATTAGACAAATGCAGAGCAGTCTTTCTTTGGAGCCATAATTCATAACTAGACAACAGCAACGCCAAAGCGTAGCAAATCCCATCGAACAGCCATGGCTGGCATTCTAAGAAACAAATATAATATAGTAAAAATCGTAAAATAGTATATAATAAATGGCCACCATTTTCAAAATGGCCGCCTACTCCCCAGTGTCATTAGACAGTGTGCCATGCTTATAGTAATCACATACCAAATATGAACAAAATCAGTCCACTACCTTTCGAGTTATAGTAAAAAACGTAAAAATGGGGGTCATTTTTCCAAATGGCCACCTACTACCAAAAGTGTCATTAGACAGTGTGCCATGCTTATAGAATTCACATAGCAAATATGAACAAAATCGCTCCACTACTTTAAGAGTTACAGCAAATATCGCAAAATAGCGTGGAAATTCTACTACCCAAAGTGTCATTCGACAGTGTGCCATGCTTATAGTATTTAAATATCAAATATAAACAAAATCGCTCTTCTACTTTTCGAGTTAAAGTAAAAAATGTAAAAATGGCGGCCATTTTTCAAAAGTGTCATTAGACAGTGTGCCATGCTTATAGTATTCACATAGCAAATATGAACAAAATCGCTCCACTGCTTTTAGAGTTACAACAAATATCGCAAAATAGCGTGAAGGTCTCCATTAAAAACATATTGCTATTACAGTTTCACATATTGTACCTAAATTACTGTAAAATTGGCACAAAAATGGCTGCCATTTTGAAACGAGTGGCCATTTTGAAAATTGGCCTTTTGAGCAGAACGTGTACCCCCATAGAGCATATGTGTACAAAATATGAACAAAATCGGTATTTGAGTTATCGCCTGGACAGACGGACGGGCGGACGAAGGTGTTCCCTATATCCCTCTGAACTTCGTTCGATGGGATAATGAAAGTAATTAATCCAGATAAGTGAATGTTTATTCAAATATTTGGTATTATGTAGATAACCCTGAGTGAGAATTGTGGCAAGGATACAATAAAACATAATATGGATAATATTTCCACTCCAAAACTATATCTAGTTATAATGCTCTTGATGACGCTGCTGTTATTGTAGTTGTTGAGGGTTTCATTTTTCTAAGGACATTATTAGTTTCTCACATGTACCATAAGCGGTATACATGAAAACAGAATTAACACCGAGGTTTTGTTTATAGAGTCAACATTTAATGGACGGTTAATTACAAGCTTTGTTTAACTATCTACTATTTTGCACACTAATCTATGTCTAATGATGCCTCCATATTGATTTATTTACTAGAGAAATCTCACAAACAAACCTATAATTCAAGATGAAATCAGCGAATAAATAAAAGCTTACTAAACAATAATTTATCACAGTTGTCTACTTTCTGAAATCTTTTCCCTTTAAGAATTGGGTTACATGAAATATATAAGGTGATGGTGAGAGATGTGGGATGTCCTAAATACAAATGTGCCACAAAGGAGTCTTTAAATAGACAACTATTATGTTTTAACACATGGGACAGGTAAACCATGAATTAGGGATCCCAAGAATGAATTTGAATGCAGTGTTGATGTATTTCAAGATAGAAACAAGCTTTGTAACTAGAAACACTATATCAAACCACAAAACAGTACCAAATCTACTGTAGAAATTCATATCAACACTAGTGGTGCAACTCGCAAGAAAAATGCTACTCGATTAGAACGTGTGAAAATGCCACTGTAATCGAGTACCACTCGCAAAAATGAGGGAAAAATTTAAAAAAATAAAAAACTCACCTAGTCGACTGTTTGAAGACCAAATAGATACAATTTCTTCGTTTCTTCTATATGTTATTGATGTTATTAAAGTTTGTATCAATTTAGTGAGAATAAATGTAGTTATTCATGCCATAATTGTGTTTGTTTGTTTGTTTTTAAATATTTTCATTTTGTTTCCGGAATCGATCCTTTGTTTCGTTCAGTGCATCCAAAAATGATCATTCCCGGGGTATGAGATCGTTGTTTGGGAATTCAATGCCTACTCGAGTTTGAAAAAACGTACTCGAGTAACTATCTTGGACAGGTTTAACGAGTGAGTGGCGAGTACTGGCATTCGAGTTGCACCACTAATCAACACCTATGTAAATGCAATCAAAAGTTCCCATGAACTCAAAATGAAGACAAAACAAGTTAGAAACCCATCAATTATAAAAATCCTTACAGGTATTCTCTGCATATCACTAAAGCTTTATGGAGAGCTTCCTGGAAGCCGTTTTTGCAATTGCAACAGATTTGATTTCTACTTCATGACTCACTATTTCCATCTAAATCATTCAAAGAACTTGAAGACACCTTTGATTTTGTTCAGGTTACATAAACGAGAACAGGATCTGTGATTGTAAGGAAGATTATCCATCATGCTTGAAGTCTGACTGAATGAGTTTCAACAGTGCATGATTGTTTCATACATTATTGAAGTGCAAATGCATCACTCTCAGAAAAATAATAACATGACAGGGTCTTGAATTAATCCAGCCAATCCTGTATAAAAGTTCACTGGGGTTTGTATATCAAATGACAACATGAGATATGATGTAGACAATTTGTAGAAAAATGAGAAATAATCTGGCATATAAGACCAATGGATCATTTGAGCATTTGACATGTACCATAAAAACATTGATCATACATTTATAAGTCATAATGCATGATCATATTTTAAAATGGGAAATAATTCCATGTTATGGATTGTTCAGTGATTGTGCAATGAAAGAAATAACCATGCAAGTGTCTCAGTAAAATACATCATGGTTGTAATGCTTCTAGACTGTTTCTGAAGCAATGAAGCATTGGCATTTATGCAAAATAAACCAATCACATAGTCATATATTAAAGCAGGCATCGCTCATATCGTTGGTGATACAATCTTAAAAACCAGAACAACGGCAACGCCAAAGCGTAGCGAATCCCATCGAACAGAAATGGTTGGCATTTTTACAAACAAAATATATAGCAAATATCGTAAAATAACATTCATAAGAAAGGCCACCATTTTCAAAATTGTTGCTCACTAGCCAAGTTGTCATCAGAAGAAGTAATATGCTTTTAAGTAGCCACATATAAAAAAAATTTAAAATCGCACACACATACATGTAAATTCTGGCCATTTTTTAAAATGGCCACCTACTACCCAAAATGTCATAAGACAGTATGCAATCCTTACAAGTATTCACATATCAAATATGAACAAAATTGCTCTATTACTTTTTGAAGTATAATAAAAAAAATGTAAAATAACACACATAAAAATGGCTGACTACTCCCGAAAGATTTATTAGACAATGTGCCATGCTTAAAGTATTCACATATCAAATATGAACAAAATCGCTCCAATACTTTTCGAGTTATAGTAAAAAATGTAAAAAAATGACAGCCATTTTTTAAAATGACAACCTACTATGCAAAGTGTCATGAGACAGTGTGCAAGGTTCATAAGTATTCACATACCAAATATGAACAAAATCGCTCCACTACTTTTCAAGTTATAGTAAAAAACGTAAAAGATGGTGGCCATTTTTCAAAATGGCCGTCTACTACCCAAAGTGTCATTAGACAGTATGCCATGCTTATAGTATTCACATATAAAATATGAACAAAATCGCTCTTCTAATTTTTGAGTTATAGTAAAAAATGTAAAATAACAAAAGTAATAAAAAGGGTGGCCATTTTGAAAAATGTCCTATATAACTTTTTTACATTTAAAACATATTGCTATTACAGTTTTATGGCAGTACCTAAATTACTGTAAAATCGACACTAAAATGGCCGCCATTTTTAAATGAGCGGCCATTTTGAAAATCAGTTTTCGAGCAGAACTCCTACCCCCATTGGGTATATGTGTACACAATATGAACAAAATCGGGCCAACGGTATTTGAGCTATTGCCCGGACGGACAGACGAACGGATGGACAGACAGACGGATGGACAGATGGACGGACGGATGGAGGCGTTCCCTATATCCCTCCGAACTTTGTTCGATGGGATAATAAATAGATAAAATTACACTTTTATTAATTCTAATCTAAAGAATATTGATGCATGCTAAGTTTCCCATGCACAATACTTTATGGTTATCATATTTGAAAATGTAGCTGAGTCTTATGATCTTACCAAGAAATGATAGCAAATGGACATCATCCAAGTTACCGAAATATAGAAAGTGATTGAAGAGATATGAAAAACCTTTAACACTGATGGTCTTCCTTTGAGAGAATGGCAGGAGATTAGAATCTTGACCAGGGAGTAATATTAAATACAGGAAGTGCCACTGCAGACTAATTACAGCTATGTATAATGATGTGGGATGATAAGTTCTTTGCAATAATGTTCACAACAATATCTACTCAGTCACCATGCCCAAATGGGAGATGCAGAATATTTAGGATTATATCTCAAGGTCAAACATCTGATCATGCTATTTAGTAATAATCACATGTCCTCATGATGATCACTAGAGAACCATGATTTCCCTATGAGGTAATGTTATTTAATGGGAGAGAGAATTTCCGCCACATCTTTCCGCCTCATTTCCCAAACTGTCATGTCAGTTTGTCTAGGGTATATATAACCGATTAGAATAAATAGTCAGTCAAAATGTGTCAATCAATCCATTGTGGGATCCACATCCAGGACCATCCCTTGAATCAATTCATGGTGCAATTGAAGAAATTATAAATATTGAGAAAGCTTACAAGCTAATATTAGCAAACAAGACATGGGGTGCACAATATCTGACATACATGAACAGAATAACAATTCAAAATGCATGAAATCATAAATATTGAGAAAACAAGCAGGCTAACACTAGCAAACAGGACACAGGGTTAACAATATTACATACTTGAATAGAGGAGACAGTTTTCGGAATGGAAAGCTCAAAATGCATAGCCACCTTAACATTTACCCAGAATGACCAAAAAATCAGTTTTGAACTTTCGGAACAAGGAACATCACTTCAAATTTCACATCAATCCATCAAACAATTTGGCTTGAAAGATGAAGACAAGACTCACGATTCAAGGATGGAAAATCCAAAATGGCCACCTTAACATTTATCAAGAAAGTTTTAAAAATTTGGATCGAGAAACATCCCTTCCAAGTTCACATCAATCCATCAAACAGTTTGGCTTGAAACATATAGACAAGACTTTACTGACACGATTTTAGAGTATGATGGAAAATCCAAATTGGCCAACTTAACATTTACCTAGAATGCACTACAACTAATCAGTTCTTAACTATCATATCAACAACAAAAAAACAAAACTTTGAGAACGATCAATCAATCTATCAATGCATTTGGTTAAAAAGAGAATTATAGCTAGAAAGCCCAAAAATCAGTTTTAAATTTTGAAATATTGTGTAGAAGACTATGGTTTGCTTTCAGAATTTTGTTTGGTCAGCCTCAAACTGGTTCAAAAGATCCAAAATCTCCAACAAACTCACTCAAATACTTCATATCATGTTAGTTTCTTTTATATATAGTTCCTCAGGGAATTCAAATATAAAAAATGACCTCTGGTTATATGTTTGTATTATTTGTTCTTAAACTTACATAACCTTCAGTCTGTATTATGATTGATTGTTGCTAATGTCTCAGAGGTATTAGGTTGTCGCTTCAATATGTTATGCCAACTTTCCATTTGAAGGGCTGTGGAAGATGAAGCTTATTGATCAATTTAGAACTTTTTTGTACCATTACATATCTAATTCAATGATGGGTTTAGTTCATGTAGGACTTTATACCTTACAAACACTTTATACAATATATATATCAGTCATTATTATTATTTTTAGTAATACTTTTGAGTTTCATTTTACATGTACATAATTTGATCTTTACCCAGTCGAAATGTTGAGGCATGCGCAGACCTCTATTTAGTGATATTTTCATTTCAAATATGGCGGCCAATCCGATGTCTGACGACCCTTACAAAGAATCTAGGCAGTTTGCATTTTTACCTCCTGTGAAATAACAAGTGGAATTTAGTAGTTGTTTTGTGTTTTATTATCATTCTGCATCGTAATTCTATGTGATGTGGTGTTGAAATGTCAGCAGAAATACATATCCATACGATAATCGAGTGAATCAGATAACAGATTTTTCGAAAACCCGTCTCGTGCTAAGAGTGTAAAAACTTGTATTAACATGCTCAAAAGTGCCAATGTGCACATCAATGTCAAGCTAAATCAATGTTGTGTCTAAAACAGGTACCCGATCTACTCAAAACAGCTTGTCATTCACGTATACACGCTTAGCAAACACGGCGAAATGACCTGAATCTTGGAATTTCGTTCAAGAGCTAGTAATGTTTGCTCCGGTCTTCGTCATAAGTGTTCATCAGACTTCACGCATGCGCAGGAGAAAAACCATCAACCAATAAGGTTTATAAATCAATTTTGCGCATGCGCCTTACAACGGTAAACAAATTCGTATTTATAAACGAACCAGTTTGAGATAACCCGATATCAGTCGGAGAAATCTGACGATCTACGAAACTCACTTCAAAAAATCAAATGCGGACTGACGGCGTATTCTAGTATGTTTGGATCTAAGATTTTCAGTATAGATAAAGTCTTTTATGATCTTTCGAATGAGGTAAGTCTCTAGTTCGAAAGACAATCGTATCAACTTGAACAAAAGTTGAGTTTTGACGAAAAATTTTAACATGCGCAGAAGTCCCATTTTCGTTGTACCATATTGACTGTACCCAAAAATTCATAACTTAACTGCTCAATTGTTTTTAGAGAGAAGTTTGATATTTACATTGTATGTTTGCATTGTAGAGTGTTATTGAACTTGTTTCACATGTTAAAAGTTATGTTGTCTTTCTTTTTAATGTTGACCTTTATATCAAGTTATTATCCAGTATTTTGCCCATGCTCATTCGTCAATCACAGATTGTGACAAAAAGTAATAATGAAATAAAATGAATAAAGTCTCTTCCTTTCTCTTTTAAAAACCAAGAGCATAGTAATATATTATTGCTCTCCTCTCAGATTCCAATATTTCACTTTAACACGTTATAGTATCATCACTGCCACCTCCAGAGAAGTAGGTGCTACTCTAATGAAGGAGATCTCCATCCAATTAGTTAACCTACTTCACTTGGTCATGTTTCCAATTTTACCTGTGTAATATTTGACATTTTGCCTTGGATCTGTTAAGACTTAATGTGTGTTGAGACGGATCCCATAACATCATTTGGCTTAATGTTAGTGTTCATGATTTTAATAGATAAATTAAGATACTTCCAAAACAGAAACACTCTTCTGAGTAAATTTTGGTCGGCTCACTTGAGGAAAAGAACATGGAAAACAAGAAATGAAATTACTTTCATATGTACTAGGAATCAATGTACATGTATTCATAACTTTTAGAGGCAAATAGAATATGCATAACAAGAGTGCATCATATATCCTAGTCTCCTGTAGGATTGCAATAATCAGAACTTTTGAAATATACTTCACCATCTGTGGTTCATATACAGGGTGTTACAAAAGTATGGACCCCAATAAGCAGACCTATACCAATGTCTCCATAGTATGTGTCATATATTCTTATCTTATCTACCATATTTTTGGTTACATTCAAGGTTGTTTCCAGGATACTGAACTGAGCTTCAATTTTGACCAAACATTAAGTTTTAAAATGCCTGTAACTTTTTCCATTTGTGAGTTGAACCATGATACTTGACAATTCAATGTAACTTTGGATAAGTTTTAAAATGATATATTACAAATACTATGGAGACATTAGTATATGTCTGCCTAGGGGGGTACCATACTTTTGGGACACCCTGTATAATTTAAAAGAGACATGGAGGGTACATCATGCCTTTTTACTGTATCCCTTACTTGTAGATACAATTACTGCATCTGCTGACCATAAATGACAATAGAAAGTGTCAAAAACACAAGAAACATTAATGAGCTTTGTACCCCTTCAACTATCAATGTGTCCACAACTTATAATGCTTCTAAATCAAATATCTCGAAAAACATTTTACTTTCATGCTACAGAAAATTACTCTAACAAAGATGGATAAATATTGATAATACATTTCTTTAATTTTAAACACTTCAAGCCTGCATGCTTAGGGAATTTTTTACCAAACTGATACTGACCTCAATGATTCAACTTGATGCAACTGTCAAGTGGTTTTGGATTGTGGTAATGGTTCTGAGTTGGGGAGATGATGGTCAGTGTTTTTTATATGTTATACCATTATTTGGGGTACAAAGGATTTGTTAATTTGAGACAGGTTGTACTCTACATCTACATTTAAATATATCTTTGTTTTTTAATACTAAATGGTCTTTGTTCTTATGCTTTCATGCCCCTAAAACCATTTGCTTTCATATTTGTATTAATATTCATACCAGTGGAATACTTAGATGTTCTTTAACCGACCCTTGTCATCCACAAATTGAATAAATAGTAGAAAGATCTGTGTTGCATAGTAATGGTGATCGATCTGTTGAAAAATATTTTGAGCGAAAAAAGGACAGAAATGATGAAGTAAACAGAAATGAAATCCAGGCTATAAATTGTACAGAGATACCTATTTCCAAATAATTCAAAAGACGAGGGATATGGCATTATTCAGCAGGATGTTTACTGGAATTGTTTCCATTGTTTAATATTGATGGATGCCATGTGAATTGAAGTCTCTAATTACAGTTGGCTTATAATGACAATTGGTCAGTATTCTAGGCATGCACTGTGACCAGTTAGTCTGATTTCCACAACAACTACAGCTGAATAGCAATCAGCAACTAACGTGTGATTAATCCACTGTCTTTTGTTAACTTCCCATCTCCTTACAGGAAGAAGTTTCATATAATCTTTATTACTATGGTACTTATCCTTACTCCAGATGTCATCGAGAGAAGCACTTCACAATTCACGCATGGATCTTTAAAATTGATTGTAAAAATATCTTACATATACAATTTATGTGCATGAATTAATATGTCAAGTATAAAATATCTATTGTCATAGCCACCATTCAAACCATCAAGGATGTATGCAACATTTGGTTCATATCATTAGGTTTAATGAAACATTGAATATTAATGAACCTGCAGAACATGAAGTGAAATGTCATTCAAGATGTCATGCTGCTTTTATATTTAAAATATATGCATATTGTAGAACTGGAATAAGAAGTAATAAGTAGTTAACACTAAATATTGTGAATAAATGAGAAGTTTATTCCAGCTTTAGATATATAAGTTTTGAAGTGCATCTTGTTCTATTTTCAACCTGGAAGCCTCTTAATTTTAGTATTCAGTTTATTTGAAACTGATGCGAACTTACACAAAAGATGGCAGAATATAAAGGAACATAATTGATATGTGGAGCTAACAAGAATGCTTCTATTTATTACTGAGAACACTGCATGCTTAAGTGGATGTAATCTCATCTAGGTTTGATGTATTGTGTTCCAGATAAAAAGTTTTGCATGTTTATCCAGAACAGATAATACCCAACAACAATTAAAATGGTTTTGCATGTTTAATCAGAACAGATAAAACCCAACAATAAGTAAAATGGTTTTGCATGTTTAACCAGAGCAGATAATATCCAACAATAAGTAAAATGGTTTTGCATGTTTAACCAGAACAGATAATACCCAACAATAAGTAAAATGGTTTTGCATGTTTAACCAGAACAGATAATACCCAACAATAAGTAAAATGGTTTTGCATATTTAACCAGAACAGATAATACCCAACAATAAGTAAAATGGTTTTGCATATTTAACCAGAACAGATAATACCCAACAATAAGTAAAATGGTTTTGCATATTTAACCAGAACAGATAATACCCAACAATAAGTAAAATGGTTTTGCATGTTTAACCAGAACAGATAATACCCAACAATAAGTAAAATGGTTTTGCATGTTTAACCAGAACAGATAATACCCAACAATAAGTAAAATGGTTTTGCATGTTTAACCAGAACAGATAATACCCAACAATAAGTAAAATGGTTTTGCATATTTAACCAGAACAGATAATACCCAACAATAAGTAAAATGGTTTTGCATGTTTAACCAGAACAGATAATACCCAACAATAAGTAAAATGGTTTTGCATATTTAACCAGAACAGATAATACCCAACAATAAGTAAAATGGTTTTGCATATTTAACCAGAACAGATAATACCCAACAATAAGTAAAATGGTTTTGCATGTTTAACCAGAACAGATAATACCCAACAATAAGTAAAATGGTTTTGCATATTTAACCAGAACAGATAAAACCCAACAATAAGTAAAATGGTTTTGCATGTTTAACCAGAACAGATAATACCCAACAATAAGTAAAATGGTTTTGCATGTTTAACCAGAGCAGATAATATCCAACAATAAGTAAAATGGTTTTGCATGTTTAACCAGAACAGATAATACCCAACAATAAGTAAAATGGTTTTGCATGTTTAACCAGAACAGATAATACCCAACAATAAGTAAAATGGTTTTGCATGTTTAACAAGAACAGATAATACCCAACAATAAGTAAAATGGTTTTGCATGTTTAACCAGAGCAGATAATATCCAACAATAAGTAAAATGGTTTTGCATGTTTAACCAGAACAGATAATACCCAACAATAAGTAAAATGGTTTTGCATGTTTAACCAGAACAGATAATATCGAACAAAAAAGTAAAATGGTTTTGCATATTTAACCAGAACAGATTATATGTAAGTCAAAGTCAAAAGTCAAAACATAGTTTTGGATGTTTAACCAGGACAGACAACAAGTAAAATCATGTTCCTGCATTCCAAAACATAACAGATAAGCACCTTGCATATGTTTGTTAATATGTACTAAGATGTACTAAGATTGTTTGGTCACTGATGCAAATTAATAACATCCTGTAGTTGTAATTGAATAAGACTGATTTCTTCCAAGAAGATCATCCTTTCCCAGAAGAGACACATCAGAGATGTTAGCTTTATTTCTGATTATATTGAAAATTGCTTCAGGCTTCCCATTACCAAATTGATATTTTTCTCTTCTCTTCAAATATTTGTCAATGCAAATGACCATTTCTCATAACCAGAAATATGACAGATGCCATACTTTTTATGTGGCTATAGCAACAGGTATATCATGCCATACTTTTTATGTAGCTATAGCAACAGGTATATCAATGGCACTTGTCCATTGTCTCACAATGAGAACTGCCTAAAATAGGACCTTAAAAAGTAATGAAACTTCGATGTACACAAGAACATAATGATAATGTGTCTTCAGCAGATTGTAGTCACAGCAGTAATTTCTCAGGAAACAGCTTAGACTAAGTAAGGTATAATTTGATTACTTTGAAGGAGTTTTGATGAGTCAAAGGGTGCTATAACTAGCTTAATGCATGAACGTGCGGATGTTTACTTTCTGTATCCTTTCTGTATTTGATTGATCATATTATACAAGGTAAGGCAGTATTTTCTGGAGATTACCAGATTAAGAGATAGCTTGAATAGATATGGTTGAAAATTGATGATATTTCTAATCTTCACCTGATCCCCAAAGCCTTCATAGTAGAACTTCAAAGAAATCTAAGAAGATAAACAACATTTGCTTCTATTGCCTATCTGGGTCCATCTCATAAGATTCTCACTAAATTGTCCATATATTTAATTTTGTTAAGTGAGTAGGTGCTAAAAATGTTATTTTGTTCACTAAAAGTGTAATTTTTTTTAAATACAGGAGTTTCTAGATATCTATAAACTTTTTATCTATAAACTGAAGTGTGGAAATTCTGGGATGACCCCTCAATTCCTATAAGTTCTGTTTAAAAGTGCTCTGTCTGGACTGTGTTTTAAAATGTTAGAGAAAATAAATTTTGAAAGGTAAAATCCATCAGGCATTGCATTGGTTATTATATATAATCTAAAAAGGCATTAATGTACAGAATTTCACCACCTGCTACTTGTTAAAGGCGCCAATCGCAAAACACAAAACACCAGCCACTGAACACCTTCCACAAAAAAGTTGGAGACTATACCAATATGTCACCACCAGATGTGGTGACACAAAAATGGTAAAATTCCAAGCAATCATAAATTATTGCAAGCAATAGAACTCATAAAGCACTCATGAAATAGCATCTGATGGATCAATATTGAATGCAGGTGGAATCCTTCAGTAACGCTTCATGATAAACCATGTCCTCCCTTCTCAAGTCTTCTTGGGCCATGAAATCGTGAGGTAGCAGTGGCGGATCCAGAAGCTAACAAAGGGGGCCCAAATTTTAAGTCAGTAAAGAATTTTCTAGAAAAAAGTTTGGGCCCCCTTAAACCAACAAGACACACAGTGATAAATATCGCACTTTGAAGAGCAAACTGGCCACCATGCAATTTACCCAGCATGGCCAAAACCTAATCAGACCTTGGCACTAGTCTGCTCTTGCATCTGTAAACATTTCAAGTTGACAAGGTTAGCAGTTTTCCTGCAATTTTGATGACAAGAATTTATTTGTAGTCTTGAACTTTGGGAAAATTTAGATAACATTGTTTGTGACCTAATTTGATGACCTTCGACCTTGAAAATTTCACTTTTTCAGACCTCAGTAGGTGTTTTGTAATTAAGCTGACCTAAATTTAAATCCAAAACATCAATTCAGAAAATCAACTTTTTGACCTTTTCAAGGTCACTGAAGGTGAACGAAAGGTGAATTCTGAAATCTAAGGTCAGATTTGAACTTCTGAGAACTTGTAGATGTTTTAAAAAAAAAATTTGGTCAATTTGGAGCAAGTTGAAAGATTCAAAATGGCCACCATGTAATTCAGCCAGCATACCCAAAACCTAATCAGATCTTGGCAATAGTCTGCTCTTGCATCTGTAAAAATTTCAAGTTGAACGGATAAGTGGTTTTCCTGGAATTTTGATGACAAGATTTGTTGAAAAATTCAAAATGGCCACCACGTAGTTTACCCAGCATGCCCTAAACCTAATCAGATCTTGGCACTAGTCTGCTATTGCATGTGTAAAAATTTCAAGTTGAACAGGTTAGCGGTTTTCTTGGAATTTTGATGACAAGAATTGATTTGTAGTCTCAAACTTTGAGAAACTTGGATAACATCATTTGTGACCTAGTTTAATGACCTTGACCTTCGACCTTGAAAATTTCACTTTTTCAGACCTCAGTAGGTGTTTTGTAATTCAGCTGACCTAAATTTAAATTCAAAATATCAATTTAGAAAATCAACTTTTTTGAACTTTTCAAGGTCACTGAAGGTGAATGAAAGGTCAAATCTGTGACCTAGTTTAATGACCTTGACCTTTGACCTTGAAAATTTCACTTTTTCAGACCTCAGTAGGTGTTTTGTAATTAAGCTGACCTAAATTTAAATCCAAAATATCAATTTAGAAAATCAACTTTTTTGACCTTTTCAAGGTCACTGAAGGTGAACGAAAGGTGAAATCTGAAATCTAAGGTCAGATTTGAACTTCTGAGAACTTGTAGATGTTTTTAAAAAAAAAATTTGGTCAATTTGGAGCAAGTTGAAAAATTCAAAATGGCCGCCAAATTGAAAAATTCAAAATGGCCACCATGTAATTCAGCCAGCATACCCAAAACCTAATCAGATCTTGGCAATAGTCTGCTCTTGCATCTGTAAAAATTCAAGTTGAACGGATAAGTGGTTTTCCTGGAATTTTGATGACAAGATTTGTTGAAAAATTCAAAATGGCCACCACGTAGTTTACCCAGCATGCCCTTAACCTAATCAGATCTTGGTACTAGTCTGCTCTTGCATCTGTAAAAATTTCAAGTTGAACAGGTAAGCAGTTATCCTGGGGGTCATTAACAGAACTTTCGTAAAGTTACGAATTCGCAAGTCAATTGTTAATTTTACGAATTTGGTAAATGTGCATTAACAGAACTTTCGTAAAGTTACGAACGATTCGCAAAGTTACGAAAAAATGACGTCACGTATGCTTTCATTCGTAACTTTAATAGCACCTCAGACCCTTTCATAACTTTGCGAATGGCACATTTCTCATCCAATTCTTATGTAAGGTATACAGGTTGGCAAAAAGAAATTGTTCTCTATATGCATGCTGAGTTTCAAGCTAAAATATCTACCTATTCTTACATGATAAGCAAATATGTTCCTGAGCTGGGAATCTTTGAAATCGCGGAGACAGGTTTGATCACAGCGCGCAATGATATCAAATGACATCATATTTTTATTTGTGCTAAATAATGATATAAGATGACGTCACAATTTGAAATTCGTTTACGAACGATAAAACTTATGAATGACTTACGAAAGTGTTCTGTTAATGGCCGATTCATAACTTTATGAATTCGTAAATCATTCGTAACTTTTTAAATATTTACAAATTTCGTAAAGTTACGAATTACGAATTCGTAACTTTGCCAAAGTTCTGTTAATGACCCCCTGGAAATTTGATGACAAGATTTGGTTTATGTGCCAAACCGCCCACACGCCCGCACGCCCGCCCGTAAGCCCGCCCGTAAGCCCGCCCAACAGCACAAGACGACGACAATATAGCACTTTTTCAAAGTGCGATAAAAATTGGGCCCCTATTTTGAAAATTTAAGACCCATTTTTGAAAATTTGGCCTATGCCAAAAAGGCCCATTTTCGAGGCCCTACAAAATTTCTGGGCCCAATTATTTTTGGGGCCCTTAAAAATTTTCTTGGCCCGAAAAAGGGGGGAGGGTTCCAGGGTCCCATGCCCCCTCCCAATGGATCTGTCATTGGGTAGATTTTCAAAATCTGGGAGATCTCAAAATCATGCTTTTTGCAAGATATGCATTTGTGAGGAGTATCAGAATGCTTGAGTGGTGCATGCTTTTTATTGTAATATGAGTTTGTTATTTTAAGGATATTGGAGTTTTGCAAGATAAATTTGAATTGAACTCACAAGATTTCACTTGCACCTTTAAGGTAGATTACTGTTACAAACATTAATGGTAAAGGAAAGTGATTAAAACCAGCAAAAAATTCTCTTACATAGATTTTTATAATGATTCCTGATTGATGAATAGGGGAGGGATTGGGCATTGTTTCTTCAGTCCTTATTTATACATTATAGTTTTGGATATCACTGGTTTGTTTTCCATCTAATTCTACTGTTGGATGTTTTTCTTTTTCTTGGTGTTGGTGTTTTAGAAAACTAATTGACCTTAGAATTGCTCAAAATCATGATTAGTCAAGTTATCGTTGTGTCAAACAGACAAACAAACAATAGACAATATTGTGGTACAATATAAATAAAATATATTATGCCTAACAACCCTAGTCTGTGGGGGTTAGAAGTTGAGAAAACCAATATAAGCGATCTACTTGGATACCACATTTCCTGGTTGGTTGTTATGCAGAATGTAATATAATCTTAAATAAGATTTTAATATCATAATAATGTTTTATTGATTGATTTCATGGGTTGATATTCTTAATTGGATGTAGTTTTTATATTTTCTGGTATGCTATCATGTGTTATGATAATTTACTTATCTCAACTGACACTGGCACTTGTGTAATAGGAAATCACAAATAAAATAGCAACATTACAAAAAACAAATCAAGGCTATGAGTCTGTGGTTTCATAAAATTAAAAAGCATAGCTGATATCATATTAATTAATATGGTGTATCATGACGAACAAATCCTAAACTAATTAGTCTATAACAACACAGACAACTTCTGACTGTTACAGAATTTCAAAATACAGGTGTATACTTTTATTTAATTTTCATGAATATCTAAACTTGTGTGGTGCAGGCTATTTTTCTTCCAATATCTTAAAAGTTGAATTAAAAAAACAAAGGATATCTTCACCAAAGTTTGTTTGAAATTCTTTATATCAATCATGAGATTTCTTGAAATTATACAGATGAAATCTTAGCCTTGAACAATAAAAGCTTGTAATTATAGAGCAATAAGCTCATGAATTCTGGAACAACCCACGTATGTTTTTTACGATACCACAGGGAAGTATTTTATGAATGAATCCCAAATAGCTCTTCAATCATGACAATACCTAATAAAAACTTACATTTGAATAACAATACATGCTAAATCCCTTTTGACTTAATGGCTCTGATTTTTCACATGAATAGTACACTTGTTTGACTGCAACCCAGTTTTAGGTTATTACTCTCTTTGATTCATTGAGTATGAATATTTATGAGGAACATAAAATCATTACTTAATTAAAGGACTACTCACAGCAAATATAATTATATACTGTGAGGCACTTTAATTTCATCACATACTTATTGTTCTATATTTATTGCTTAATACCATATGATAAATTTGATATTTCGAAGAGAGTGGTGAATACCCACATATATTGTATATCTATTGTTTCAGAAATATTTACTGACTAGAAAAACACCAACTCCTTGGATTAGCAAATCCGACTGAACAAACCATATCTTATCAAATCACTCGTCATTTTGAAAATAACATGATAGAAATAACCAGGCAGTATACATGTAGTGGTATAGTAGTCTCTTTTTTAAAATGAATAGTACCACAGGTACTGGGATCACATGGTCATGGTCTCAAAAGGATGGCTAAAATGACAGAAAAAAAAACGGATATAATTTTTTGTCGATTTTTTCTAACAAAATTATTTCAAACAGCTTCTCTTTACAATGCAGGACACCTGAAATTATTTGTAAAGTTAGGAAATGGGCCAAAAGTGAATTTCACAAGACAAAAATTTTGAAAACATTTTGAAAACAGGCGAGCTTTTGAACCAGGAGTCATAGGGGAAAAACGTTTTCTGTATTGATATTGAATAGAAATAATTTAAAACAAGAATCCTATCGACAGGGATTTAAAATGTGGCACTATTGTTGACGGACGGACACACGGACGGACAGACAGATGGACAAGTGAGTGATTGCAAAAGCTCACCATGTGCGCTATAAAACAATGCTCATGAGTAAAGGTCCATGGTCATGAGGCATATTTAATGTGAGGCACGAGCAAATTTTGAATTTACCTGCCATCTCAAAAATGTCCTCGCATGCGGATGATACAATACTAAATTATCTTGTTTTTCAAAACCATTTCATCATTATTTTCAGAAGAATTTCACCAAAGTTTTCACTTTTTATCAAAGTTTAAAAACATTCTCGTATTTTTCTCATTTTGATGGGGCTGATGCACACACTATAATTTTCCCCTGATATCATATAATAAGATATTCTCTACATAATCTACAGTTTGATTGGCAACAGTAATTTGATTTTCAGTCAAGGATGCCATCAACAAGTGAACAGGTGGTCATCTGAGGTTATTATATTGATGGTCTAATTTGATTTGGAGTGTTGAGGTGACATCTATTGGCATTTTTGCTCTATTCATTTTTCATGTTAGCAGTTGTACATTTCAATGTAATGTTCTCTTGCTGTGCTTCCTTAGTATCCTCTGTTTTGTCAATTTGACAAAAGTTCTTACATTACATGTAGAGTCCAACATTCACTTATGGGTTAAAACAGAAATAGGTACAACCAGACAGATTGTTCAAAGAAATGCTACTGTTGACATTTTTGATGAAAAGGATAAATACCTGACCTGATGAGTACACCTATTGAGTTGTTCAATCAGACAGTTTCAAAACAACTTTCTTACCTGAAAAACAGAAAATTATATAACATTACATACACGACTAAACATTACTCAGAAAGGCTCATACTCAAAATTATTATAATGGCATTAGTGTATTATGATTTTGGAAAGAAGATGACGCAGAAGATCAGATTCGTGAAATGTACGTGGTTCCATACATCAATGCAGGCATCAATGTTGTTAAAACTAAAAGGAAAATTGTGTACATATAGCTGTGTAAAGTTTAAATGCTATCCAATGAAGGTTAAAACTAAGACAACATCAAAACAGAACCTATGTAAACAACCCAACAATGGAAATAATGGACCCTGTTAGAACAAAAAAACTCTTTGAACAAAAAGGATTTCCTAAATATCTTAAATAGCATGTAATTAAAGTCTCTGTGAAGTACTTAAGTTAGTTATTATTACATTGTTTAGGAATTGACCACCTACATAAAGTTACAGCACATGCTGCTGGTTTACATCCTTTAAAGGCACGGCAACATCCTTAAAGGCACGGCAACATGATCACCAATACAAAGAGGGATCTCTAAAAGTACAACACCTCTAACAAGACCCAAGACCAACTGACTTATTGCTAAATGAACTTCTATAAGTAGAACACTTCTCAAGTGGAACACCTTTTAGAGATACCAAATGAGTTCCACTTGGACAGGTTTTACTGTACTGTTTTATGAAAAGCTTGATATTGTTTGTTGGAGTTGTATTTCTTGCAAGGAGGACACTGTGCAATTGACTTTTAATATTTAACATGATGCAGAGAAAGAGTATCATCAGCCCACAAATCAATGGCCAGAACAATGGGATTGTATCATTGAAATACAAGACAAATTATTATATCAATAGAATATAATGCAAATAGCCAAAGGTAAGATAACATGCATTCATTTATTAATGAAATCTGTCCACAAGAAATAACTGGAATAAGATCACACTGCTGTGATAGTTACCAGTGTATACCAAAGAAGAGATGTCTCAGATTGAAAATATAGGCCGTTATGAAGTCAATGAGAAATCTTGTCACAAACTCCCATGGTGTTTTATGTATTTTAAAGATATGTGTTACATTGCACATATGTTTATCTTGATACAAATATTCCTTACATTCCGTACATGACTTACATGATCTTAAATTAGGATAAACTAATATGTATACATTATACAACACTTATCATTTTTATTAGTTAGAAATTGATTATAAAATTGCTGATGATTTAAAATTGTGTATCAGGTGTGAATATGTGTTATTTTTGCATATGAAAATTAGATGTGGATATGACCACATGTTGGCTACATTTTCTTTCTTTTGTATTATCGTTTCACCTTTCCTATTAAAAAATTATTAAATTTGATGATTGAAAAATGTAAAAATTAAAAATATTTGTTTTGGAAAACCAATTATTTTGTGAAATACATGTATGCTCATTATGCGTATTGAATAAACCCTCAATAATCACTTTGCAATCGCTGAACCATGAAGTACCTGTTTTCGTGGTAGCATGCAGTACCACACAGCACCATTTTTGGATTTTTCACATATTTCACATCAGGAGTGTAACCAAGTGTAAAAAAGACCTGCTGCCCAGATACATGAATGCATTGGAAAATGAATTGCATCAATATATCATGCCTTTTGGTACAATTGTAATTGTGAGAATTGGTTGTTGCATTATTCATTTATTTGGACTTTAGTCATTGAAGGGAACAAAATTAAGATCAAAAGAGTAAATCTAGGACAATGTGGACAACAGAAACTAACCAGAACAACGGCAACGCCAAAGCGTAGCGAATCCCATCGAACATTTTTCAAAAGGGGCACCTTCTACCAAAAGTGTCATTAGACAGTGTGCCATGCTTATAATATTCACATACTAAATATGAACAAAATCGCTCTACTACTTTTCGAGTTATAGTAAAATACGTTAAAATGGTGGCCATTTTGAAAAATGGCCGCCTTCTACTAAAAGTCTCATTAGACAGTGTGCCATGCTTATAGTATTCACATACCAAATATGAACAAAATCGCTCCACTACTTTTCGAGTTATAGTAAAATACGTTAAAATGGCGGCCATTTTGAAAAATGGCCGCCTTCTACCAAAAGTGTCATTAGACAGTATGCCATGCTTATACGTATTCACGTACCAAATATGAACAAAATCGCTCCACTACTTTTCGAGTTATAGTAAAATAAGTTAAAATGGCAGCCATTTTTCAAAATGTTCACCATTTTTCAAAATGGCCGCCTTCTACCAAAAGTGTCATTAGACAGTGTGCCATGCTTACAGTATTCACATACCAAATATGAACAAAATCGCTCCACTACTTTTCGAGTTATAGTAAAATATGTTAAAATGGCGGCCATTTTGAAAAATGACAGCCCTCTACCAAAAGTGTCATTAGACAGTGTGCCATGCTTATACGTATTCACATACCAAATATGAACAAAATCGCTCCACTACTTTTCGAGTTTTAGTAAAATAAGTTAAAATGGCGGCCATTTTTCAAAATGTCCGCCATTTTTCAAAATGGCCGCCTTCTACCAAAAGTGTCATTAGACAGTGTGCCATGCTTATAGTATTCACATACCAAATATGAACAAAATCGCTCCACTACTTTTCGAGTTACAGCAAAAATCGTAAAATAACGAGAAAAGGCCGCCATTTTTCAAGATGGCTGCCATGTGCTTTTTTAATATCTACATTTCTAGCTTTATTAATGTCCTATATAATTTTTTTTACATTTGAAACATACTGCTATTACAGTTTTACATATTGCTCCTAAATTACTGTAAAATCGGCACTAAAATGGCCGCCATTTTTAAATGAGCGGCCATTTTGAAAATCCGCTTTCGAGCAGAACTTCTACCCCCATAGGGTATATGTATACAAAATATCACTAAAATCGGGCCAATGGTATTTGAGTTATTGCCCGGACGGACGGACGGACGGACGGACGTACGGACGGACGTACGTACGGATGGACGGACGTACGTACGGACGGACGTACGTACGGACGGACGGACGGACGGAGGCGTTCCCTATATCCCTCCGAACTTCGTTCGATGGGATAATTACTTGAAACATGGTCATTTTTCATTTTTGGTGACTGACCATTAATCCTGGATTAATTCTGGGCACCTGATAAATGCTTCATATTGGTCTGGTTCAAAATACAAAACAAAAAATACAGAGGCTACACTTAAATATACTCCAAATTGTACATGTATATTAATTATAAATAAGAATCCTCCAAGTAAGGAGGGACAAGAATCTGAGATACAAAAATGTGACTTAAATTTCTTTTAAGCAGGTTAGGTCACATTAGCAACACTGATCATAAGATCAATAAAAAGGTAAGAAAACATAAAGATGGTTTAAGAATATAGGATAAGTCCCTGTTTTACAATATTTTTCTTTACCTATGTCTAAAGATACTCCTTGAGGGCAACTTTTAGAAAAAGTGAAAATGCCTTTGATTATGACATGTATCTATTTATTTTATGAGAAACTGGACATCTCTGCATCTTCAACCTTCAACTTCTTTTATATTCAAAGAGCATTGAATGAGGTTCAATTGTGCAAAATATGACTTAAGGATGCAGTACCGGGTCGGTTTTCACGTCTGTTTGCGCAGGTTTGACTTCCGGTTTGAGAAAGCTAGCTCCCAAGAACCTCATTTTCGCATTTAGTCTTATTCAAAAATTATAGTTTATTTCGATAATGGTGTTTCCAGAAAAGAATTAAATTGCAAACATTTTATCAAGCATATTTTATCCCTTTCACTTTTATGGGAAAACTTGTTCTTGAGTCGCAATTAGTGGATACGAAAACCAGGGTTCGAAAGGTGCCAGCTCTATTGAAAACTCAAAAAAGTAAAAAGATTTTGGGTAGGTAAAATAATTTTTTATTTTGTAATTACCAGACGGTCAATCCTCTTCATATTGCACTTGGATGATGATAACATCATAGTGATACATTGTAACAAATATGAGCAAAATCTAATGTCTGGAACTTTTTCTACGCTGACCTGGTACTGCATCCTTAAAACCCATACTCGATGACTGAGTTAATAAGATTTGTTTGGGTTGCCTTTTTTGGCTCACCCTGTATATTGTAAAATATTAAAGGGTTGTTAGAGGACAAACAGGCATGTCTATTGCAGATACATTGCTTCCAACATTTACTGTCTCTATACTTTGGTGCCACTTTAACACCAACACTTACATTGGTACATATGCTTCATGGACTGTCATACACTATGCTTCTTTATGAGATTTCCTTTTGTAAAAATCATGGGCTCATGTAAAAATGTGGTATTTTGTGTTAAAAGTGTTCTGATAATTGTTTATAATTTGTATTTCTATGCTGAATCTATCAGATTTAGAAAGATTTCTCAAGATCCAGGAGATACTCTATGGGATGTGATGAGAATCTTTCATTTTCTAATTGTGCTTTAATACAGTTAATTCCTTTTGGCCAAGAATTTGCACATATTTATATTTTTCTATTCGTTTTTCTCACATTGTTATTACATTTTAAAATATTGGTTTTCTATTCTCACAATGTTATCATATTTTTGTGATTTGATATTTTCTACTCAATCAATTGTGCACACCTGTCTCATGATTTGCTATCATAAATCATTATCAGGTGTCAAATGTCTGCTGGTGATTAATAAATACATGTCGTAATTACTAATTTCAGATTGTGATTTTGATTCCTGAAAGATGGGAGAGACAATGTTAGACATTGTGTGTCAGATCAAACTTTGGGATATTCACATCAGAATACCCTGACAACGGTAAAGTCAGATACCATTGTCACAAATGGCGGACTCTTGCCTTTTAATACTTTTATGCTTAATCTAAATCATAAGTAGCCCTTGACTTACCACTGGGTTACACTTATCTAACCCAGACTACAGCTGCAAATAGTAAACAGCTGTCAAAATAGTGAAATATCAAAGATGCATGCACTAATTAGGCAGTGTATTATGTACTATTTACACTATCACTTTTGTAAATGTTCTATTAGAACAGCTGAATACGGATTGAATACAAAATAGCTCAAAGAGATAAAATGAACTGGGCAAGAAACAACAAGACAATCAGGTTTTGGAATGCAAAAAAGTAAAAAATAGAAAAACTAGCCAGGAAAAAAGATAACAAATATGAAGTGCATACTCTAAATTGCTAAGACATACAAGAACATTGGGCATTTAAGGAATATCTTCAAGGGTATGGAGTGAAATTAAGCGTGAGAATATAGATATTCTGGCAGAGAAGAGCATATCAATCTACAATAGATAAAGATCATATTTCACAGTTGATCAAACCAAAACCACCATCAGAGAGATATACACTGACAATCCAAATAAATCAGGATATAAAACCTATCAATCAATTTAAAACATCTATTCTTATTCTATCTTATGTGTTTTTAAAGACATCATGACCTTATATTGACAAATACAAGATAATTCACATCTATAAGGAATTTACATTTTGTAATACCCTTAAGATAAACAGTACATGTATATTGGTATAGAATCAGAACTTATCTAAACATCTGAGGCAATATGTTAACACAATGGCCAAAGGAAAGAAAAGAAAAGAAACAAACAAACCCCAATAGCCAAACCAATTCCTAATTCTAAGCACAAAATGGTGTGAAATAACTATTCTTCCATTTCAACATAACCAAAATACTTGGTACGATTAAGAACATTTCATTTCAGTCATACTGAAAACATATTACAATATATTTTGAAGATAAAATTTTAAAAATAAACCAATCAGTACAATTATAAGGTAAGAAAACCTTTCCACTTTAACAATCAACAAAATACAAGAATTATGTTATATTCAACCCAATCTTTGACGAATATATGCTCCTTCAATAAAACCAAATTGATATAATTAATAATGTTTGTTCAAGATCACTGAACTCATATCAAGATCATGTGTCTATAAGGTTTAATTAAAACCATAAGATACTTTGCTTTCTGGCTATTAAGAAATTGTTCGATTGGTCCGAACATGTTTTTTCATCATAATGTTAAACAAATATTCCAATTGAGAGTTTAAAATAGCTGTTAAATATTCCTATGTGCTCTAAAAGGCCATTGACACCTCAGGGCATTTGACCTTACTGCAATCAATGTTAAATCACAAGATTTCCTAGTGTCAATGTGACCTAAGGCTATTACTATCAACACATATCAGAAATCAAAACACTAACACAGAAGATTCTCATAACAAGAAGACAATATGTCCTACGGGTATGCAAACATAAGTATTAATTGCAAAAAGGGGAATGAGCGAAGAGTATCTAAAGACACAGAGAAAAGGAACCATATAAATGCCTATTCACACATAGCAAGGTTTCCTTGCAAAGACATCATTCCTTTTAGGAATACTGTACAAAATCTTTAAAATGTGTGAAAATAAGTGAAAATATTTTAAAGCACATGCTTAAATGGATTCTAGATGATTTAATGCAATCATATCTTGTATCCTCATTCTGATACCCATAGCATCTTTCTGTTTCACCTGAGGGCTGAGAAGATTTGAGATGTCATGATTTATCATGATGTGTATCCTAGCCTTTGAAATTGGGCTACCACCCTCATGGAAACTCTTGGTACAAGACATCCATGGTTTAAATCATCCACAATTCACTGAGTTAAATCCTTTAACCATTGATGAAAAGAAATCCCAAGTTATCAAAAAGAAAAATGCAAATATTGGGAGCAAGTCAGCTTAAAAGTATTTGTTTCTAATTTGAGGCCTAAATTGCTTAACACAAGTAAAACAGAAGAGAGATGCAATATCAAGCGATATTTTCATTTTATTGCATCCATCTTTTAACCACTGCTAAATGCTTTTAACATTTGACACAGTTAATTCTATTGGTAGTCATTTGGGTTATTGATTGGATACACACAGGAAAAAAGGAGTCAGATGCTTACAACGCAACCAAATAGTTAATCACTTAAGTTCAGATGGTGAAGTTGAATCATGTGCTAATCTGTGATAAATACAAGACAAATGTCATGATGAGCTCTTATATGTCAGATGTATCAAAAATCAAAACATAAAAGATACTAGAGATATTAATGGATATGCATCTGATACGTTTGTATATTTATGTAACTTTGATTCTTCAAACATCAAATCACAAGATACATGATGAAAATTGTAACCATGTGTAACGTTGACATTTTAACATTTCTATAATTTGTAATTTGTCAGTTCTGTTTGGGGTGACAAAGTACTGTATGTCGCCAATGGGATGTCTGATCAATATATCAAAACTTGTGTACCCCATGTCCAAACCTATGAAGCCATCTGTATAGGCAATTTAAATCTGAAGTTTGAAGACTCACTCTAATTGAATAGATCCTGATTATTGCGAATTGCACTGGCGTTCTTAAGATTTGCACTTAATTTGATTCTAAGATAAGTACAGTACCAGGATTTTCAAATCCTAAATTAGAGTGTAATAACAATACAGAAAACTAATTAACTTTGCACTTGTGGCGTAAGTGGATTATTAAAGTAAGCATATGTTTAAGGATTTAAGCCCTAGACTCGGTGCATTGTGAACTGATCATTCCTGTTAGGTGTTATTTCAATTTTGCACAAGATGCATATTATCGAGTGTTAAGTTTAAGAAACATGGCTGGATGGAATGAATCAGCAACATGTATGAGTCTTGGACTAAAATTCTTTTCACATTGCAAAATATTTCATATTATATAGTCCATCCGTATAGCTCAGCAATTGCGCTTGTACCTCTTAAGCAATAGGTCCCTGATTCAATCCCCGGATCAGGCAATACTACATTTGCTTGCGTAAAGTACTTCAGGATGTTTGACTGAGTGGTCCACAACTCATAAAAAGGCTGTGGTGTGTACTTGTATTACTATGTATGAGTGCACATAGAAGAATACAGGGCTTCTCTAAGGAGGGGTTCCTGGGTCTAGCTTCCATGATTACACGTGTTAATTACGACCTTATATCCAGGATTTACCCAAGCAGTATTGCTCACCTTCATAGATACTAAATGACCTAATACAATGCATTTTCAAATAACCTTCTTGCAAGGGTCAACTTGTCACCATGACAACCATTCAATACTTACCATTTGACCTACAGATTTTTACTCAAATATGAAATTGATCAACTTAACAGTTTCATTAATTTCACTAGACTCTAAAGGTGACCTTGGGTAGGTTGTTGGTTATATAATGCACTGCAGTTATATGAAACAGCATGTTCTGATTGACTGAAATTGGACACACCCGATCTTGTGAGTGATGGGTCTATCATAAATTGTAGAGTCATGCACCAATCTCATCTTACCATTAGTTAAATAAAAGTGATGATTGCGTCTGGCTAGTGCATAATATATCAATCAAATGTGTGGAGAAGTATAGAAAATTATGTCAGATAGGGGACTTCCTGAAAGTAAATTGTCATTCTGGACATCATATTTTGCAATGCAAAACATAGAAAACATGAGTTAAAGAGCAATCACAGACATAGTATGGAGAATGTCTTCTTAATTCTATAGAAATGTAAAAGAGCCTTAGAAATACTGTTCTCATAGAGAGAAAATAAGCATGAACAAAATGAAATTTTAGGTAGAGCTATTTTCTGATAATTTGAAGCTCAACTACTTTTGGGAGCAATCAAGCATGCATAATACCTTTACTGACTGTTCTAAACAGTTCATTTGGACCCTAACTGCCACGTTAATCCAACTAAATTAGAAGATATGATCTCATCAAATGGACATTGCAGTTCTTAAGTAACTTTCGGACTATATTGACCTGATTTCTTGTACCTATAAAATCAATTTTAGTGATATTCTCATTTATTTTATAATGCATCTGCATCAATATGAATATCAAGGGCATAATGAATTGATATATTTAAGAATTTAAGCCTTGGAGTCAGTGCATGGTGGACTGATCATTCTTAAAAAGGGTGTTTTTTCAACCTTTGCACGAGATGTACAGAATCGAGTGTTAAGTTTAGGAAACAATGCCTGAGTGGATTGAATCAGCCACAATGACACATTAGAATGTTTTTCTATACATTTAAATGTGGTCATTTTTGTTTCAAAACATTTCGAAACTCACTCTCATATCGAGAAACTTCTCTGTAAAGATAACCATAAGTCACTGTAAACCTATTTCTAAATAGCACAGTTTTATAGTGATCATATTCTGATATAGTGGATCTTGGCAATCATTATAACAAACCAATCAACTGAAACAAGAACTTTTGTTTGAGCAGTAATAAGAACGCTGATTTCATCACCAGTCTTATACCCAGGTACCCATAAGATAAATAAATGCCAGGGTGTCATGTTTTGAATCAACAACCGAAGGAGTAAAATCACCACAAATAAGGTTTACGGAGATATACTGCTCTCAGTTGTAGAAGTGCATAAAATAGGTAAAATTTTTAGAGACATAGGATATGATAGGGTATATTGTTATAGGGTCAAATTTCAAATGAATATGTATACAAGAGCCATATCCATTTCCACAGACATAAAAGGTAAAAGTCACGCAATTCCAAATTCAATCTCAAAACAAGCCAAACTAGAAAACAGCAACTCCAAGGAGTACCAAATCCCACCTAACAAATATATTTAAGCAAATCACTCACCATCTTGAACATAACATGATACCAAATAAGCAAGAAATAGTAGAAGACTATAATAATAGAGAAACATTGTCTCCTTCTTGGCATTTTGACTTTATCAGCCACATTGAAAATTGAAATGAGCAGCCTTCTTGAGTTAAAGTTCTATTCCCTTAAAAAATCAGCCTATAAATTCGGACAAAATCTGATAAAATCAAATGATCACATTTCCACAAAAAGGTAGACATTTTAAATTCACTGACTTAATCTTTAAGATTCTTTCCATGATTAATACTTTTTGACCCAAAGCATCAGCCTATAAAATTTAAACCAAACCTGACAGCTGTTATTTGAGTTATCAAAGATTATATTTGTTATGACAGATGGCAGCCATTTTGAATTGAGCAGCCATGTTGGATATTCCTTCTTCTCTTCAAGTCCTGTGCCCATAAGCTATAAGCAACCTATCATATGATGGTCACAAGGTCATGATGATATACGAAGTTGTTAAATGATATGAAGCAAGGAAACCAAATCCTCCATCCTAAGATGATGCAATAACAGTAAATATGATGAATAAATTGCAATTCAAATCATGTGTCTGTCCTCCTCTGGTGATCCATTAGAGCCTAATTGATGGGTAGAACAAAACCCACAGTAAGCAAATTTTGATGCATTCATAATTTAGAGTCATTCATCATCATGGAACCTTCCTCTCTGAATGATGGATGTAGAAGTATTCAGGGAATAATAAGATAAACCCAAGACAAAATATTCCTAATGCGGCTCACTGTACGGCATGACCAGCTAATTCAAGAATAAGAACAATCCGATAAAAAACATAAGTATCACTGGTTCATTGGTCTAATAGTTGTATAATCTGTAAGCTGTCTGACAGCTGTTCTGTATCAATGATTGTTGGACTTCCAATTTGTGATAAAAGCAAATCAAGAGACATTTTCAACCCAGATGTTTACAAAGACATTTCGTGATGTAATTTGATTGATTTCTGTGTGGTATCCTATGAGAGGTTATAACACACCATCGGTAAACTTAACCAAAATATCTTTTATTTTGTCCCTGTAGTGTTTAGGGCAATAACACCAAAACCCCTCAAGTCAACTTAGCTGATGGAAAATACTCTTTTAGGTTGAAGGTTTGACCAAGTTCTGGATGACATGTCAAGCTGGTAGAGCCATCATTCAAGTCAAGTCAACATCCTGTTTTAACGACTTATTTATGTTTTGACCCTACCTGTATAAGTTTTGAATGGAGCATTGATTAATGCCATTAATATGTTCATAAGATTTACTATAATTATAATTTTTTTTGAATATTTGCATTTTTCAGTAATTATACTATACATTTTATTTTTGGCTTATGGCCTGTAGTAGAACAGGAAATATAAAATTTGAAGCAATTTCCTAAATTGCAGATATAAATCTAATGTCAACAAGTAAAGTTGATTAATACAAACTTCAAAAAAACATTTCATTACATTTAACTGGAGGCTTTAATATGCAATAATAGTGCTGTTAAAGAGATGTTATGATTGCAATTATGACAAATAGATGCACAGAGTAGGGGATGATGAAAAATTGACATGATTGACAATTATTCATAATTCCTCAGAAAACCATCTTTCGCATGATCAATTTGACTTTTAAATGAACAATTCCAAATTCAATTATTGTCCTAAGGATCTAGGAATCAATAACATTTCAAGTATAACTAGACTTTGGAAATTGAACAAGTTCAATTTCAGACTCCAGATTAAGACCTTTTTTAGCCGAGTCATCCAGAATAAGCCGAGTCATCCAGAATAAGCCGAGTCATCCAAAAAAGATGGATGAATAAAATAGGAAGGTAGGATAGGATAGGATAGAATAGGAAGGAACGATAGGATAGAATAAGAAAGAAGGATAGGATAGAATAAGAAGAAAGGATATGATAGGATAGGATAGGAAGGAAAAGACACGAAGGAAGGATAGATAGGAAGGATAGGATCAGATAGGAAGGATGGATGAATTTTTCAACATTTTCTTCTCTACTCTTGACTTTCTATCAGGATACCATCAGATCGATTTCAAAACACCATAACTTCCAAACCGGCAGTCAGATCCAAATTTGAATTGCAGATTCGGATTCCTGACAAAATTCTACACCTAATTCTACCCCTAATTCATAACTCATACGTTAAATTTGGAGATTTTTTTATTTTGACCTACTTTTCGGACACCATATCTCAAAAGGGGGTCAAAATACTTTCTGACGCCAAAAGGCTAACACTTTTAGCACACTCTTGACTACATGTATACACAATTTCGAAGAATATAATTGAAGTATAGTGTCAGAAACGCAAAAATAAGGAAAACCTTTGAATTTGACCTAGATTTTGACCTAGGCATTTTGGTGTCCAAATTTTGAAACTAACTGGCTTTTGAGGTCCACTTCTTTTGAAGGCTTTCATTAAATTAAGCTGAACTCAGTCTATATTTCGTATTTCTCACTTCAAAAAAATCGTTTTTCCCATTGACTTAACATGGGCACCAAATTTAGCGATTTTTGAGCTTTTAAAACGCCATAACTTCCGAACCGGATGTGATCGAAATTTGGTTTGCAGATTCGGATTCCTGAAAAATTTCTACCCCTAATTGATAACTCATACCTTGAATTTGGAGAACTTTTTATTTTGACATACTTTCTGGACGCCATATTTCAAAATTGGTAAGAATAATCAAAAAACGGATGGCACACACATGAAAGGGCTGTTATTAAGCTACATGATGAAAAAAAGATGAAGACGTTTCGATAAATAACGATGAAGATAATAGACAGAAGGTTGAAAATGTAAGATTTGACCCAGTTCTAGGATAGGATAGGATATAGAATAGGAAAGAAGGATAGGATAGGAAGGAAAGGATAGGAAGGATAGATAGGAAGGATATGATCAGACAGGATAGGAAGGAAGGATGGATGATTTTTTCTATATTTTCTTAACTACTCTTGACTTTCTATAAGGATATCATCAGATCGATTTTTCTCGAAATTTCAAAACGCCATAACTTTCGAACTGGAAGTCGGATCGAAATTTGGTTTGCAGATTCGGATTCCTGAGTAAATTCTACCCTTAATTCATAACTCAGATGTTAAATTTGGAGAACTCCTTATTTTGACCTACTTTCTGGACGCCATATTTCAAAATCGGTAAGCGTAATCAAAAATCTAATGTCATATCTTTGGTTTGGCTTTTTCTAAGCTACATGATGAAAAAAAGATTTTGGAGTTACGATAAACAACGACGAAGATAAATGACAGAATGTTGAAAATGTAAGATTTGACCTAGTTCTTGACCTTTGACCTAGATAAAAATTTGACCCAATTTCCGAGGAACTAGATACTGGACATACACTGACTGAATAATGATCTTTATTGGAAATCTTATGGTTATCGAGAAAACTGGGAAAGAAAAATAATAAAGAATAAAGAATACTGACGAAAACAATAGACTCCAGATTTACATCTGGAGTCTAATAAAAATTACAATGACAAATGGGTCAATGTGACATAGTCATCAAGACATATTAGGTTGATTATGCTTCATCTCACAAATATATTCAATAAAACTACCCAAATATCTTATCGCATTGATAGGTGGAAGCTTATTCCCATAATTACCATGTGTTTATGAGGTAATCATAGAAGTTATTCTCATTTTATTGTCTGACGTCCATCAAAACCTTTTATGGTTAGAATTAAAATGACATAAATTGTTAGACAAGTTTCTGGAGATTTTTTTATACAATTTTCTTTGTAATCTAGGTAGAATCTGATTAAAGAAGCCCTAACTAGTGTGCTTACCATGTGATCTGAGAGGCCTACAGCTTGGTTTGGCTTATGTTCAACATTGAACAGAATCCTTTCAAATGCTTCGATACCATCTCTAAGTCAACATCCTTTATCAGAAATATAATTGACAGCAGGACAGAAAGACAAAACACCAATCCATTGAACCTAACTATAATACATCATTATGGTGTATAGGGAATATTAATAACACCTCAAAAATGCAAAAGTTCATTGCAGAAGGTTTTCAAGAAGAACATTTGGTGATGACTTGGATGAGGTAGGTAGGCAAGAGAGACAAGGCAAAAAGGTTCTAGAAGAACATTTGATGGTATTTGGTGATGACCTAGATCAGACGAGGTTAAGACAAACAGATTCCAGAAGAACATTTAACAGGTTCCACAAGAACATTTGTGGTGATTTAGAGATGGAAAGAATGGCAAGATAAATAACTTCTTGAAGAACATTTGGAAGTGATTAATGCAGACAAAATTTATTGTTCAAATGTTGCATTTCATGCTTTAACAGCATATCCATCAGTAGCCAAGAGAAGCATGTAATATTTATAGATAGATTCTCAGTTCATACCCACCTATACACATTCCCTTGTTCATCCCCACCTATACACATTCCCTTGTTCATCCCCACCTATACACATTCCCTTGTTCATCCCCACCTATACACATTCCCTTGTTCATCCCCACCTATACACATTCCCTTGTTCATCCCCACCTATACACATTCCCTTGTTCATCCCCAACTATACACATTCCCTTGTTCATCCCCACCTATACACATTCCCTTGTTCATCCCCACCTATACACATTCCCTTGTTCATCCCCACCTATACACATTCCCTTGTTCATCCCCACCTATACACATTCCCTTGTTCATCCCCACCTATACACATTCCCTTGTTCATCCCCACCTATACACATTCCCTTGTTCATCCCCACCTATACACATTCCCTTGTCCATATTCATGCTCTTCATTCCTAATCAAATATTCTAGATAGGTCAAAACATCATTTTTTGACTGTCAGTTACACCAGCATATAAAACAAGTTAACTTGGCCAATAAATTAATTGCATTTTTCTCTTGAGAGATTTATCTGACTATGTGTCATTTAATTGATAGCAAGGCCGTTAAATATGTGTTTCCTGTGGAGCCATGGTGATACATGGTGAATTGCAACTCATGTTTGGAAGCATGGTGAATACAAACAAGACAAGATAATACAACCAAGACAGAAAACAAGTTGGTACATCTATATCTGTCAAATGGATTGTTCATTTAGTGGTCACACTGGCCTAATAGGCAAGGCGAAAAGAAACTTATAATTATACAATTGATATTGGGAGTTTGGGCATGGATCTTGAAATTAAGCTTGTATTCGCGAATGCAACTGACGCCTGTCGGCTACTGGATTTCCTTGTTATTTCATGACAAAATCATTTAAATATGAATGGAATAGTGGCAGGTACTCTTCGTATTTAAATGAGTTGCCCATAAAATAGGAGGTTAATCCGGTAGCCGACAGGTATTAGTTGCATTCGCCAATACAAGCTTTGTCTAGCTCTGGAAACACTAGCTAGGTTGTGTTAGGGTATGTCTGATCATGTCTAATCACATCCAATAATATTGCTTAACTGGTACATTTAAGGAAATAGTTTTGTATTCATTAATGTAGTTCACACTCATGATGCTTTAGAGGTTGTGTAGTTTTGCCCTCATGCTTTCTTGTTTTAATGGTCAATGTCAATTTGATCTGACCTATTACAGAGTATAAGACATCCTAAGAATTTTCAATAAAAAATGAACCTGATATTTATGAAATCTAATAACGCATTAATGGCATGCATCTCATGGATCTCTAATTTTGACAAATAATGATTGAAATTATACAAAACTCCTGTAGTTAGCATATTCAAGGTCATCTAACCCACAATAATCAGAATATTAAAACATGACTAATTTATCAAAAACACCAGATTCAATCTTGAAACATCAATCATTATGACATGAAATTCATTTTTTCATGTCATTCCAATGGCGAATAACAGCTTTGGCCTTTCTTATCATTACATTTATGCATTTAGTTAGAAGGATTTATCATAAAAGGGAGATAAATGATCCAGTTTACAACCATTACCTAATCAGCTATAAATATTTGAAATAAAAATATCAGTGACGTTTCTGACTTCTCAGATATACCTTCAGGTACAGACCTGATATAGATCCGTCTTAGTCTTGACCTGGTAATTTTAAACAGTCATATGTCAACAAAAATTCAAAGAGTTTTATTTCTATTTTTGAAATAACCGTCCAGTCAAACAATAATCATTTTTATTCTGTTAAAGTTGGGATGAATTTCAAAATGAATAATGATGTGATCTTATATCAAGATCAGTAAAAGTAAAATGCCAAAATGTTACCAAAGCATAATGTTGATGGGTCATATTTACCTAACTGCATAGAATCCCATAAAAAGATGTGCACACAGCAATCTTCATTCACCAACTTTAGAGAAATGTCAAATATGTTGAGTTAACTTCTCCCCAAAGAAAAGGAACACTGAATGAATAAAGACTCACAAAAAGCAGACCCGTTTAATGAAAAATCTTACGAAGCAGAGAACTGAGAATAGAATCAAACATATTGATGAGAAAATCATCAAGGCCCTTCTTGTAAAAAGCAGTTTAATCATGCTTACAGTATGTGTCACTCTCAAGGTGTTAATATCAATATATGTTCCCCTCCAGGATACATGCATATTTCATGTACAACATTTTTCATCCTTTTTAGCTAATGACATGTGATAGTCCATGCCGCTATTCATCTAGGTAATCTCCTGTCAAAGAGTTATAAATGTCTTTTTACGAAAAAAGGTGATTTAGAAACGTTCCGTTAAAATTGCACTTTTAGCCTGTCAAATATGATTCATATTCTATATATTTTATGTACATTTTAAATGACATCAACTAAAACAATATAAACTTGATTTATTATCTTATAGGTGATTGTTTCATTTTGTAGTTTAAATCTGAAATATGCATGTACTGAAATGCAAATTGAGAGGAATAAAATATTTTGTATTTTTCTTTCTTTTAAGTTATTAATGAGTTTGATAGAATTGATCTTTCCAATTTAGTATCCATTTATAACAATGAAATCCTCAATGGATTCCCTATTTATCACTCCATTGAACACCCCAGTATAGCATTTCTTGTTCATGCATATATTTCTACATGGTGACATGTCTCTAAAACATGATATAAATCCCCTGATCATCTTCCATTTTGCTTTATACAATATAGAGAACACATTAGGTTCCTTTATTGCCAATTCAACACTTTCACATTCTTCTTGCATTTCATGCCATAGCAACAATGGCATTTCAAACGTGAGATGATATCATTACTACAGCTTCTGTTGTCCACTTAGTGGTCAATAAAATGCCAATGCATCTCGGGAACTCTTGATAATAACCAGCTGTGCTTAAAATGATGAACTGCTGACGTATATTTTCACGTTTCTCTCATAATTTGGATATACCTCCATTTCTATGTTATTTCAAAGACTGCCCACTTACTGTTTCTTTTGTTGCTTCATATTTCTTCATATATTTTTGATGAATTTTCATGTAAAATTGAAATCGGCATAATGTTCTATTCACAGGTTGGACTATTAATCTTGATTTCTCAAAGGATGTACAAGAATAACTGAAATAAATCACCGGTCATCTTTTGAGATAAAAACATGGCTCAATGTCAAGACATATGGTTTAGTATGTGATTTGATTGGTGAGTTTCTTGACTTTGATTTCTTAGAACTTAGTGTTGTTGTATATTGTTGTTGATCCTTCACGCTTTGTCAACTTGTTCAACAAGTTTAATTTCTTTGAAAGGGTTAGATTTATTCATGATTTCAAATATGTTACTTAAGTCCTTTTTCATGATGACACATCATCAATCTATGGGCCCTCAAAGGGGAGGTCACACTGGTGTTAATATACTTGCCCATTATTGAAAAAAGACAAATAATGAATCCCAGGACAAATCTAACAGTAAAGGCCATACAAAAGGCAAAATAAAGTGTGTCTTCTTTCACAGGGAGATGCCTTAGTTTAATTTAAAATATGGAAGCACAATTACTAAGAAATGTCAAACAGCCTGCTTCCGCTGAAATGCTTTGGTTTTGGTATGTTCAATATAATCATTTATGGTTTTGATTTTCTTATCATATACATGTACAGTGTTTTGAAATCCAATTGATATCATAATTTATAATTGAGGTCATTTCCGAATTCAATTCTTCCAATATTATCATTTATATTTTCTCAAGACCAAACAAACAGTTGTGAACAATGAAGCTCTTTTGCATCTTTTAAGCAAGTCATCATATGAGCACAATCAATTGCTAAAATGATATGGTGTTAAGTAAGAGAGAAATTTCCCTCAAGACATATCAATTTGCAAAATATGGCAGTAGTCAACTGGAAGTGGCCGTAAACATGAACCCAGTAATGAATAAGTCAAGAGGGTAAGAGCATATATGACCTATCAATTTGGAACCAATATCAAGCCAAAGCTTTAAGGTGTTTAGGAATGAGAGTCGCATAATGCGTGGTATCTTCAATCATCCTTGTGCTGTTGTCTTGAACTCTATGTTCAACAAGACTGCTGCACAGAACAATGTCAAAAGCCAATAGATCTTTGACATAATGTTGACGTTACTGATCCTCAGTATAACTCTCTGTTACACTGACAACTGACTGACAACTCTCCAAAACTACAACAAAAATTCAAAATCACAATGCATACAAAACAAACACCATGAGGGCCAACAGAAAGTTTTTTCTAAAAAGTTTAAACAGACATTTAAGTCAAAGTGGAAAAAGCCATACATCAGCTAGAATTTCAAAGATTACATTTTTTACAAAAAATGGTGGCTACCTTGAATCAGTAGCCATACTGAAAATTCCATAAAGCATCAGCCTATAACATTTGAGCCTAATCAGTCTACTGGTATTTGAGGTATAGCCAGAACAGATGAATGGATGAACAAACAGATTATTCCCTGTATCCTGAAAGTAAGTACCAAAATGGGATGATAAATATACTAATATCCCAATAATGTAATCATGTATGATTCAGCATTTCAATGCATTCAAAACTTATCTATATTAACACATTAAGAGTGACATTTCAAAAATGAATAAACTCTAAACAAGAAACATAATGTGGGTGGTAATTGATTCTAGGAGACTAATATGATTACCATAAGCTTAATAGTATAAGAAACACATGGAAACAGGGCGATATAAATGTTGGCTAAAATTTATTGTTCACTTAGTCAAAACAGCCCTAATCAATCTAAATTGAGTAATACCCTGGGGGTTTCACTCCAATATACTTCTTAATACCTATGTGCCGTGCCAAAGACACCCTTCTTGAGCATTTTTTTATGTCGATTTCCTCTCAAGATTGAAAGTTTATATGTTTAGTTCCTCCCAGACTTATAAAACGGAGTAAATTTCCTGAAATATTGGTATATTAACTAATAAAAATAATCCACGTTTGGATGATTTGTCCCAGACCTCGCCAACTGATTTTACCGATTTATTACCATTTTTTGTAGAAAAAATGATTAGCCAGGTTCCATGGTTTATGCCCTAAGCCAAAATTGCCCATGCTGTATATACCTACCCAAATCATTAAGAGTGAACCCCCCCCCCCCGAAATAATACATGGCACATCAGTATTATCCAAGTTCCTTTTGGAATAAGGTAGTATGATATTCCTTTTCAATGTCAAAAATCAAGTATATACATTAATTTTGCATGAAGACATGTATAAAATGCAATAAAACCAATTATATGTTATGCATATTTAAAATAAAATTCCAAAGTGATTTTGTGGAATGAGAAATGCAATTGAGCTTGCAAATTGATTTCAATGCCCAAGAGAGACTCTAAAGCTGAAGTGCTCCAAGCTGACAATTTTAATTCCAAGGCACAGTGCATTACAAGATGTGAGTTTGTAGTTAGTTTGAATATTGATGGTATGAGACACCAAGGAATATAAAACATTCAATGCTATGACATTTAAGAAAATTAATTGTTTCAACAAATATTCAACCCTTGACCTCCTGTATCAAAATGTTGGGAAAATAAATTGATAAACTTGTATTGCATGTACACTAGTTCAACAGTATGACATTTACCCAAAAGGGACAATAACTACATAATCAGTTCTTAACTTTCATGTGAAGAAACATCTATATTTATATCTATTCGTCATGTTAAGCTGGAATAAGTGTAGACAAGTCTTCAAAGACAGGTTTTTGGAATAGAAAGTCCAAAACGACTGCCTTACCATTAACTAGGAACATAAATGTATAAAGATGGAAAGCCAAGATGATTTTCAAACGGAATAATCTGCGAAAATATTGTAATCAGAATTTTGTTTATTTTGCATCTTGGCATTATTTGAACCAAAGCAGAATCACATCAAACAGGTGATAGCCTTTGATAAAATACATATAAATCAACAATCTTTAAGCAAATGGTTTTCAATGATGAATTATAATTGGCCAAATCTGTTATTCCAATAATATATTAGACAGTTGTTCATGATTTAGAGCAACTAGTCCTTCACCACAAAATAAGCCCCAATTAGACTGAAATAATCTTATCAAACCATACTGATTAGCTCCATAAATATATCATCGCCCATATGACTTACCCATATTAGACATTTAAAGAGGCACTACTAGTTATAAATATGTGTGATTGTGACAAATAGAATGAGGTATAAACTTAGTTTACTAAAACAAATGATACATAAAGTCCCTGTTTTAGAAATTAGTAACCAAATTCCCAAATCATATTCGGATACTGAGACTGAATTTATAAAAAAATGATTGCTGTTCTAACCCAAGGTTGACAGTCACACCCACAATCTTTACATCGTCACTTTGCATGTCCTTTAAAAATCAGTAACAAAACAGTCTCATAGTCGTATTAAGGATCAGGGCCATTTTTTGAAAATGTTTTTTTCATGACTCATACACTTTGAAAGTGCCCAGAAAGCAACAAATAGCATCTTCAAATTTTAAAATTTTCTACAAATTAATGTATAATTGTAAGTTAATTTTAAAGGAAAATAAATGTTATTTAAAAAAAAAAACTTCTAGCACACCTTTCTCTTTTCCAATGTTTCTCCAAATTGCTCATACAATATTTAGTCTAAAAACAATATGAAAACAATAAAATACTACAAAATTGGCTGAGTGGCTGGAGTAACCGACCCCCCATTCTTGGTTACAATTTGATGAAACAGTTTTGGAAAAATGAAGTTAATTTTGTTAAGGCTTAACTGCTCTCGGGACTCCCTTTCCCTGTAACAAATTCGCAAAGTGGTGATTTGTCATTCACTTATACTTTTATCACAAATAAAATAAAAAGACACAGCATTTATATGAAGCAATATTAAAACGGAATTTGGTAGGGCAATAGTCATTTGATATGTCAGTGGTATTGCACCATCCTTTATAAAAACAAAGTTTGCTTTTATTAGATATAGATATATATTTATAGATTCACGGCAGCTGCAATCTGGAGGTTGATTTTTAATATTGAATTTTCTTCTTTACTTTTACTTTAATTTTTCAATCTTTGTTTGCATTTTTGTTCTTTAACATGTGACTTGTTTCATTATAAGAGATATATTTTATATGCTGATGCCAAAATGCATAAGCATATAAAATTTGAACCAAATCTGTCGACTTGTATTTGAGTTTTATCAAGAGAATATTTTTAACAAAATATGGGTGCCATTGTGAGATAAGTGGCCATATTGAAAATTCCTCAATGAGCATAGGTCCTTTGCCCATAAGACATTAGGCTATAAAAGTTGGACCACATTCTATAAATTCGGAAATGCAGAAAAAATGGTCGATTGTTATAAGTAGTATAGAGGAACACTATAACTTGTAGAAAAAGGCACCAAAACTCGAATCCATCATTTAAAATCTGTAATGAAAGAAAATTCATTAAAATAGATCTAGAAAAGCTGTTAGAACAATTTTGAGTTTTGGGACTTCCAGCAGGGGCATCATATTCAAATAACTGATGAGATAAAACAAACACATCTGATACTTTCAACATATTTTTTCCAGATATTTCAAATTTTCTGATAAACATAGGAAACCTTGAAACCATCAAAGATTCAGAGAACATCAAAATGATTTATTGTTTCAAGATATGAACCAAATGTTTAAAACAATCAAATATCGAAATCAATCGGTCTGTGAAGTGTAAATGTCGTGTTGAAGATGTACCTATGCTGAAACATTGACACAAAGTAACCATCAATTCAAGACACACAATCAAAGATTAAAGACCTCCAGAGGAACATTGAATCAGTGAGGAGGTAAGGAAATAGGAAAGGTAATATCATATCATACCATCAAAAGATTGGCTGAGAAATAACATTTCAAGGTGTCCTTATTCTAAATAGTGAGAAATGCAGGTAAAGATGGTTGCTATGACAATTATGCATACCTAAAAGTGTAAAGGAATGCTAAAATAAAGTATACGGTGAATTTGAAAATGACACAAACCTTTTTGATAAGAGTAAGCTAATCTACCTTCATCGTGCATTTACATCAATTTGATAAGGTTAAGTCTAGTTCCTTGATAATAGCATGACTTAGTACAGGCTCACCCAAGTATATCAATTTACTTCAATGCTAAAGCCGACAATAAGCCAAGATGAGAACAACGAAATTGTTGATAATGAAACGGACCGGCAGACAAATGGAGTGGGAGAAACATAAACTTGTACAAAGGGAGTCAAAACTAAAGAAGACATTAGTGTTTTATAAGAGAATGAAAATGGAACAAATGAGACAGAAAAATGTGATTTTGAAATCTTAACTTTTTGAGAAGAAATATGGATCTCAAATCAAGTCTTTTTGGGAAATATTATATTTCAATTCCCACCACAAGATTGGAAAAGTAATCAAAAGAGTTGGTTGAGACCAGTTGGTTTGATATATTATACACATGGCTCCTCTACTATTTAAGTTATAGGGTTATGCTGTGTGAATTCAATTAAATATGTATAAATTGTGGTTGCTTCTTATATAAATCAGATCACCTTTGGATCTGTTGCAGAGATCCCAAGACTTGTTAAGCATCACTGATAACAAAATATCAAACAGATTAAACCCGCGCAATGTTAATATCTGTCTTAATACTACAATGAATGACAAATTTCTGTATAATACGGAGTTTCGACTTAACTTTTGGTTATTTAAATTCTTTGCTTTTTCAATTCTTTCTTCTCTATTTTAAATTCAAACATGGCCGAAACATTTTATTAATGGGTGAGGTATGTATCTAGATACTATTAGCTACTTCTGATTCATTAGGCGGCCAACATCCTCATCTCTGTCCCAAAATCCTCCTAAAATCCATTTTCTAACTCTCAGATGCACTTCTTTGTGGCCCATACGTCTCCTTATCTGCTTAATGCAATTAAAAGTGTGACATAAGACTATGCTGATGGCCTGCATGTTAATATCTTGTTTCCTTTTGACATGGTTCTTGACATAATTACATTGTCTTGGGACATCATGGTTTTGTTTGGAAACACACATCATAAATTGTAAGTGATATATGGAGATTGTGGATTAAGGTGGGACCTGGTCCGTCAGCCAAAAAAAATCCTCGATAGAATTTCCTGAAAATCGCACAGTGTATGTAAACAAGTGGTGTTCATATGCTGTAGAAATTTTAAACAGAAAAAAATAAGTTGAGATATAGTAAGTAAGGTTCAAAGATCGTATTTTTGAGGAGCCTATGCTGCTTATATTGTCATATTTAACATGTAATCCTATGGGAAAACCATAAACGTACTTTACCCTCGGGAGATCTCAATTTACAGAAAAACGGCTCGATAGATTTTTTTTAAATTTCCACATTTTTTTATCTGAAATATGAGTATGCTTATGTTAGTTTTTGGTAAAAAGATTACAAAAATTGTAGTCACAGTATTTAGTCAAAGTACCTTGTATTTTGAGAAAATACCGGCATCCAATTCCATCCGTTGGCGGAGAGAACAATTGAATTACGTCATAAATTTCTCACCTGAATGATCCGACAAAGATAAAGACGATTCCCGGGATAATGGGGTTTAGCCTTGCTAAATCAAATGTAGTTAGTTGATTTTGAATATAAGTCAATCGGTATGAATTACTTCCACTAAAGTTAGCGTCCCACAGTCTTTTAGAATCAAGGACGTCTATAGGCCTAGTACAAAGACCGTAAATAACGTGCTAAATCAACCGCGGCCGATCGCAAAATAACTAACTATTAATTAAATTATCGCCTCATCTACCTGCTATTTTAAGTATTGAGGTAAGTTAAAAGTAAACTTTTGTTTTTTTTCATGTGCCGAGATTTAATTACGTATACGTTGTGTCAAATCATATCATTGAATCATATCGTCTTTTTTATCTTCATGTAGGCCTAAGATTGCCCATTATTATGGCCCTTCTTTATTTTGATTTTTCATGTATGCAAACAGAAGCTCCGCCGATCGCAGATCGCGCACTTTGGCAATTCACTCAAGTAAAGGTGATCATCAAACGTTTGTAATCACCGGTTAATATTAAAATCAGAAATCCTTCTTTGTCGAATAAACTGTGCACGTCTGACTTGATTTAGTTAAAATACAATACGATAAGGCTCGAGTACTATTGATGTACGTACAAGTTATAAACGTCGGTACGTTGTTCTCGCTTGTTGATGTGTAATATCGTTTTGTCAACTCACGTTTCATCAGCAAGAAGTCGTCACTCGCGTACATAAAAAAGTTAAGCATATCATAGTATTTATCATCGTCATTATTGAATGGCGAAATAAATAGCGCGATCGGGATGTACCCAATGTCTGCGGCAACAAGTACGATGGTTGAGTTCACTGAATGAGTACACAAGTTACATTGAAGTGTGTACAAAACATAAAGAACCTATGGAAAACCATATATTACTTTACTCTTCAGACCGCTTCTCTAAAGAGAGCTTCGTCTAGTTTATAACTAGACTCTGAGTACAGGGAAACAGAAAAATGGCTTGATAGTTTTTTAACTCCAACATTTTTTATACGCCATGATGATGCCAATTTATCTCAGAGTTTTGTAAAAATAAAATAAAAATCGTAGTCTCAATATCTTGTTTTAAAGTACGTTATATTGTAAGCTATTGCATTTCTTTCATTTCCTTCAATATTGGTGATAAGAAATATTTTGCAAAACAAAATTACCATATGGGCGTTAACATCAATTTACATTGATGAATTCTTCTACTAATTTTTCAACAACTCATCTAATTTTTTTTTCAAAAACTTTTCCTAAATATTTTGATTCTAGAAAAGTACAGTGGATACGAATACGATGAGGTGGATTGCCATACGCGAATATTTCATGTTAGGCACCTTTACCATAGCCAGACATGACCAGTTTTTCAGTCGGAATAATGCAGTCGAGCTGACCGAGATCTGTTTATATAGCGATATACGCGCGGCCTTGACAGAACTAACCTACTAACCTAGATATGCGACCTATTAACCCAGAGTGAACTAGATAATTTGCATAAAGTTTTTGCACTCTGAATCCACTATTCTCAGTCTAAACTGGCTGTTTAAGAAATTGCATTTATCTGTTTATGGCTCCGCTGTTTATTGACTGATTTCTAAATAAATAATACCATGCTTTAGATAGGAAAGATAGCTTCAATGTGGTGACATTTTTGTGGTGATGAACTGCGAGAAAACGGAGGAAACCGAGGGTAAAGCCGATTGCTTGAATTTCAAGTTTCACTTAAGAAATGCTGCGTTCTGATTGGTCGGGTTTCTTGCAGTCCGAATCCACCTTCAGGTTTTCAAACTCGACGTTTTAGAAATGGCACATATCGATCTTTTTCTTCTCTATTTCTCGGTCGATTTCTAAAAGAATAGTGTCATCGTGAAGCTGACCAAACACGTTTCTCGATGGTATCACTTTTAAAGCGATCCACTAGTGATAGATAGGGCCATAGGTGAAATTCGAGCGTGGAGACATTTCTCGAGAATCAAAGAGTATGCACTTATAGGACATAAGCTAAAGTTTACTGATAAATCAGGCATTCTGATTGTTCGGCTTTTCTGCAGTCTCAAGCCACTTTCCGCCTGTTGTGTAGGCACTTTATTGTGAAGGACGTAACTCACAGACGTAACTTGCCTATGTTTTTCATTTTAATAATTATTCTAAGTAGCTTACATACCTTCATAACGCCTTCATTAGCGACGATCAGTCGCCGTAAACCTATACAGCATTTGTCTCAACCCCGGGGACTCAACTGGCGACATATAACACGCCTGGGGACACGCCCCTTCGCACTCATTATTGCACACTTCCCGACATTGGGCATTGATTGTGTTGCCATTTGGGCCAGTTGCACTCGGTTTTAAAAATTCTCGGATGTTAAGATATCTCTTATCAAACATTTTACCATGACGAATTAACAATTCATATATAAAAAATGTAAAAAAGGCAAAGAAAATATAACTAGACGAAGCCCATACGCAAGCGAAAGTGATAACAACTAGGACGAAAGTCGTGCCAATAAAAAGCATAATCTAAAACGTTTTACATATAAGAGAATATACAATTTTACGAAGTAATATAACGAACAAAAGTCATTTTTGAATTTATTAAACATAAATACAGAGTAATACGTATTTACAAATATAAATAGTGCGACGAGAAACATTATATTATTTTGAGCAACATTAAATGTGACGTGTCGGTAACCATGTACACAATGATCAGGACTCAACTAGTGTTTATATCACATCATATTTTTCATATGCTGTAAATGTAGAACATGCTTCATATGTGTGTTTTAGATTAATTAGTTTTACTATATTTTGAAAGAATTATAACAATATGACTTAGAAAAATTCAATCATTCATCGCCGTATACTTCATGATGCTGCGCGTAAAATTTGAGCGCCATTGTTTTCCCATGTCATAGAAACCATGACGTTACTAGCGCTCAAATATTTCAAATGCAATACGCTAAATCTCCCAACTATAAATGCCCGAAGATGCAAATATTTCTTCGTACATGAATGTTTAAATACATTCGTATTATTATTACATCATAATTATTCGTATGGATGGGTGTCTTTGAGTTTGAAAAACTACATTAATAATTAAGCAATAGTATTATGCTGGGTATGCTGACGGACCGGGTCCCACCTTAAATAGAAAGCAAAACATTAAATGTAAGATAGCCATGCTTCTAATACTATAAAACAACACAATCATAAGATAACTAGAATGGACCAAAGTACAGAAAAGTAGAGAAATTCAAAAATCAAAACCTTCATTCAAAATTTCGAAATATATCATTCAATGATTGGATCATAGAAATTTCAGACGTGCAAGATGTGATTGATCATACTGAGACGCTGGCAAATGTAATACATCACACAGCTGATTAACCAGGTTAAATACAACCCCCTATGCACTATAACACATTTGTCATGATTAAACTTCAAAATCTTATAAAGCTCAGGCTTATATGGGATCTTCATAGTTTTTGAGAATGTGAATGAATATTTTCAATCGATATGATGGTTCTGGAAAATAACAATTGTCTGACCAAAACCTTTTCCTATTTCTTATGTTGAACACACTTTCTCTGAGAGGTAATGGGTCTGAGGAAGTAGAGATAAGAAAAAATGTCTCAGTAAATTAAGCCGTTTAAATTTACTCAATTTTGCCCATTTTAACTGTTTTGCAAATGAACATGCTTTTATATGTCTGGAATTTGTAATTCGGTGAGGCCATGTGATACCACAAAGTCAAATAACAATTATTCCATGTTTTTTCTCCATGGAAATTGACCCTTTTGTTTGTTTGTTGTGCAATGTGGGACGTCATGACACTACTTCGATAAAATGGTTGTGACAACATTAATCACATTGTATTCTGAAGGTTAATCCCCTATTAGAGTAGCGAGACCTTTTCACATAACTCTTTTCAAAGCAATTAGCAGAATGTATTTGTATCTTAAGTCTGCATGTCTACAGGTTATACACTTAAGAAATGAGAAATCATGTTTGCTAATGGAGGCCATGTGATAAAGGGTGTATTTTTGTATGACCGCGGAGCAAGTGAATTTGATACAGTTAAGCAATATTTATTTGTTTTATACAGCTGTATTTCACTATCTAACCACAATCCAGCTAGTTTTTAGGATGAAAATCTTGCCCGTGGTCAAAAAATCATGTACAAAAATGCAGCCAAAGTATAATCCAAAATTAAGTAACCACATTCATCACAGTGTCGCCTGAAGGAAACAGTACAGCCAGGTAAATCAAGCTTGATTCATTGGTTTGGTTGAAAATTTGAATCTTTTTTCCAGATCTATTATGCTCTCATTATTATTACAACATTTCATTTCACCTTGTATCTAAGCCCAAACAAACATTTCACAGATACATAATGGGCAATGATTAGCCTAAATGACAGTTGATTGACAGTCATTAGAAATATCTATATATGCAATATTTTTAATATATGTATGAAACAACTCTCATAAGCCACACTGGCAGGGGCAGTGTTTTTATTTTTATTTCAGAACTACTAGTATTTATAAAAAATCTGCTGTGGGACGAAAATAAATAAAATAAATAAAAATAAATAAAACATATAATCTAAATAAATAGTAACATACCCATATTAACTTTCTAAATTGCATCAATAAAGAACATTAATACATGATGCCATCTGAACCATACAATAATACTAACATAAATAATGTATAATTTGTACAATTTCATTTTGTAATGACTAATATGTCAGGTCATGACATCTAAAGAGTCAATAAAAGATATATATATATATATATATATATATATATATAAGCAAATGGATCATTACTGAAACAAAAAATAATAAAAACAATTCAGTTTTTGGTTCTCATTAACAGATGAAGCCTCCTCTCAATGTTTTATAAATCACAGATATATGTCAAGGTTAGCATCGGTCTTCTCAAAATTTGTCATTATTGAGGCATATGTAAAGGATACAGCAGGGCAAAACTCAGTTAAGTTATATCCACTCCCAATGATGAAACTTCCTGACTAACAAACAAACATAAACAAATAAAGGATAGAACAAGAGGCCATTGTATCAAAAGATTTCATCAAAAAGAGAAAACTCAGAAGTAAACATTAGAAGAAAACACAGACAAATCCAAATAAATACATGTAATACCAATCAAAGGAATCAATCCTCAACAAGTAGATTACTAGTTTAGATAACATTTGGTTAATAGAGAAAGTTACTGTGACATTAAAATGAAATTTCAGATGGAGGCAAATCCTGGAAATTGACAAGGGAGCTCCATAACAAATGAAAAAATTGTGAGGACCTTTTTCGAAATCCTCCAAATTGTGGATGCAATGAATAGACAGAAATTCACATGATCTGAGTTATTTATGCACTAGCAAATTTCTCGAACTGGACTCAAACCTTAACTTCACTCATTAAAAGTAGATAGTAAAGTTCCATGAGAACTTAATAATGATATGAGAAATAATTTCTATCGTGTTCATTGGTAAATTAAAGCTTCCACTTGCACTTTGATGAAAAATAAAATCAATGTGGTGTCCTATAATAATGCCAGGGTTTCACCTTTCAGAGGAAACAATAGTCATAAAATTAAGGAAGTACAACCAATCATTACCAAGGTTAAAGATATCTCATATACAATCTTACTGGTACAAAAAATATCTAATGCAGTAATAAAATATACATAGAAAACAAGCATTCATAAGGTAATTGATTAACCAAAAGCTGAATATGGTTTTGAATGTTAAAAATAAGATTATTAACATTTGCATTTACTTATATCAAAAAGGGTAACAAAGTACAGGCAAAATGTCACCACCTGCCATTTGTTTCAGGCACTGACTGCTGAATGCTATTCCAGATGCCAAACACTATTACAGATCCTAATTGCCGAACACCAACCCCTGAACACCATCAAAAAAGTTTGAGACTATAACAATATGTTGTCATTTCTGGTGGTGACACAGTGTTTTCCCAAGGATTTTTCTCAAGTGGGTGCAAAATTTTTATTTTTACAATGTAGATCAAATCCATGAACTGGTATTTATCAAAGATTCCTTCTTGAGCAGAGGTCCTACAACCATAAGGCATAAGCCTATATTTGAATCAAATCCGTTGACTGGAATTTGAGTTATCACCCAGACACACTTATGAACAGATGTATGGAGGAATGGATGGCTACCCAAAAACATTGTTCAGTGGGATAATTAACCCATATTAAAATTTCCCAAATCTATTTTAAAATCCCATGAAATACCTAGAATTAGAATAAGGTAAGCCAAATTAAAATAACATGTAATAATACCGAAATGCTATTACAAAACTTATTATACATATTTTATGACAATAAAAATTAGACTGTTGTAAGCATTCACAAGATCTTTTCCCTTCGACTTTTCTGCACATCAGAAATGGTGGCGTTCTAATAAATAAAACCATAGGGAAGAAGGATCAATTAACACTTTCTGTCAGGAAACAGCATGTTTCATGTTATTTTGTTAAGTGAAGAAAGACTAAAAGATGTAACAGGTAAAATAAATAACTTGGACCTTTCTAGTACTTAAAGTTCACCTTGGCATGGGGGAAGTACGAATGGATTCAGGTTCATTGTCTGAATATGTTCATTAAGCAATGTTTTTGAGCTTTTTCTAAAGGTCAAGCACAAGATCTATTTTGATTGTTGATTCTGGGTGTTGGGTAGCTCATTTTACCGCTCATCTGAGTATGTTTGTTCACTTTTTGAAAAAGTGAAAATCATTATTGCTCATCAAGTTAAGTTATGTTCCTTGAAGAAATGGAGCATGGACAACTTTTAGGTAACCACTTTGCCCTTTGAGCCTTGACAAAATCGTAATTCAAAATAAGTGTTCCTGAGAGACATAACATTCAAATAGAAAAGCAAACAAAAATATGAAATTTCATCTTAAAGGGAAACCCGGCACTTAAATGATAAATCATTCAGGACAGGTATATAATGTGTAAAGTATTTGTTTTTTCATAATCCACAGATAATAATAGACAGTTAAAGAAACATATCAAATAACAAATAGTAGAATATCCCTTCCAAAATATAGAGCACTTCTTCAAGTTGTTCATACAAAATGATTTTCTATTTGAAAAATTTACTGTTATGAGTAAGAAATAACGTTCAAAGACACAGTTCCATTTTTTACTTATTTATCACCTTGATACATCAAATAGAATAAATTTATGTTATAAATCACTGGATAGTTTAATACAGGCTACAATTGATTTTTTCATTTATCTCAAACTATACCTGGTAATTTCTTCACTGGTTGACCTTTATAGCAGTGATTAAATGTAATATTATAAGCTTAAAACACAAAATGAATCTGTAAAGGTATACAAGGTGGTCATCTATTTCCAATTATTATCTAATTAATACATGAACATAGACTCATCTTGCAAGATCACTTACAAGCTAATCTAAATCAAAGTGTCTCATCTTTCATGTTAGCAATTTTAGGCTTTAAATGTTAAAGAGCATATTACAGTATATAGTGACAATATATATAATGTCACAATAAAAGTGTTATCAAAAAATAAAATGAGAAAAGTCTGATGTTTCTTGACAATTAGTAAAAAAAGAATCAAATGTAAATCAATGTAATCTAAATCAGACATAGAGACAACCAAGAATATGTTTTTCTCAAAACAATATGCAACATTACACCTGCAATTCTGTTAAACTAATCAACTTACAAATACATCCAGATAAATATAGTAAAATTGTTTTCAAGTAAAAATATATTTAGCTTGACGAAGAAATGCAACCATTTAATTTTTTCAATGGAGCACTCAGCTGCATATACAGGGTCACCCTGTATATAATATTCAATTGCAGAACCATTGCTACGTGTACTAGTACGTATATTAGACTTTTTATTTCAGTCATAATACAGTAAAACCTGAATATAGTGAACACCTATTGAGCCACAAAAAGTGTTCACTGTAGGTAGGTATTTACTACACAGAGGGGATTGTATACAGGAGTCGATGTCGACAGGAGTCACTTGAGAGGTGTTTACTAAGGCAGATTTGACAGTATATCAAGATAACATGCATGTTCCACAGACATTGTCACTATCTAAATGTTTCAGAAACATTTTAGTATGTGAATGTTTTTAATTGTTGAATTGAACTCTTGTTAAACATTCTCTATTATTGATTGACCATGATGTCACTGACAAATTAATAGTTTCACTTTGGGCTTATATGAAACAAATTCTCCCCTGTATGGATCCTTAAAGAAGAAACCAGATCTGAAATAACAAGGACTCCACTGAGTTATTTTAAAAACTCATATTCAACTAAATCGACCAATGATTACAATGAGTGCATTATAATGGTCATGAATAAGCAATCAAAGACAAAAATAGCAGAAATATGGACAAAAACAGCACTGGATTATAAGCAGAATGGCCAAAGGGGAAAAGCACTGAAATGATCTTTACTTCATTTTATATTGCTTAAGTCTACTTGTACAAATCATAATATACAGCAAAATCAAAATACTAAAAATGACAACTGGAAAAACAACAACTCCCCAGAGAAGCATATCCAACTGAACAAAACACCAGGCTTTGAAGAAAATCAACCTGGATAGATGCATGAACATATGGATGGACAAACAAACAGACAGATGCCTTCTCTATATCCCTCCCGACCCAAGATAACTAGAGAGCAATTCTAAGAATGTCATCTCTATGTATTGGATAAAACAGGAAATATTATAAAGTCAATCATGATTTAATTTTGAATAATCTTACTGAGTTTTTATTCTGTTCCTGATGTTTCTGGGGTGTCCAAAGGATTGTTAATCCTATATACCATTTAACTCTGTGTAATTGCTTTTCATATCAAATAGCAGTGTAGAAAATTGGTTCTGTTGTTTCCTCTCATGTGTTAAAAATTCGCTCCTATCCTACCAATTATTTGGGGTTATTTGCCTCTGATGCTGTCTATTACTTTCTCATTAGAAAACAGCTCTGATTCTAATTCTGTTTACAGATTTGACTTATTTGTTTTCTTGAGGCATTTCCTGTATTTTCTTCTTTTTAAATTAGAAAATTACAACCCAATTGTCAAAATTGTATTTCATTTATTGTTATTGTACCTTCAATTGCCCTGGGGACTAAATCACGAAATTCAGCAACATAATCAATATTGTTTATGTGTTGATGCAACCCCCAGAGAAATAAAAATCTACCTAGTTTATCTCCCTACGTAATCTAACAAAACAGAAGTTGCGATCTTCATTCAAACTTCAACAATTTCCAGTTGACGGAGCAAAGTGCAACTGGTGGAAGAGTCTTCCTGTTTTTAAGATAACATTTACTAATGTCCATTCTTCACCATTTCTGTTAATATATGTATTTTAATGGTGTAGTTTACAACTTAAGAGTGCAGAAAATAATCTGTGTGCTTTTCATTCTTTTTCTCTCTTTTCCAATCAATATTTCACTTCAAATCGGGACATCCTTCCATTGCTACTTCAAAGTTTGGCTAACATGCTTCCTTGGTTCCTTTTCCACTTCAACTGCAAACATGAGCTGTTAGGAACTTACTTTCAGGAGAATACTTCCAATACTTTTTGTTTCACTCCATTCATTTTTACTACTCACAAACTCCAACATATAATATAATATAAATGTACATGTAAAAGCACATGTGTTTGTCTAGAAATTGGAAAGTAGGATGTATTTGTAGATAATGGACAGATAAAACAACCTGTTTAGACACACTGACATCACATATATTCTACTATAGAGTTAAGTAACAGCATAAAATTTCTCAATTTCTCCATTTTACCCATTTCATTTGAAAATTTCTCACCTGTATTCACTTATCATCACTCAATGCCATATTAATTCAAAGTCATTGGGTATATATAATATTTCAGCCACAATCAGTGAACATTAGAACCTATTGGTAAGCAAAACAATTTCCTCCATGGGGGAACACTCCCCTTCCGTTCATAACTTCATACAGGGTGACACAAAAATACCAATTTTCATAATCATGCATCAATTGCCATTATAAGGTCCTATAACTCCCTAGAAAATATCAGTGTACTAAATACATTTTATTCATTTTTATTTTTTTGTACATTTCAATTTTTCAGTTGGATGGATTTTATCAGATGAAAAGATGGACGGATGGCAATATCCATATATCCTTACACAAATTTTGTACATTGGAATAATGTTTATGCCATGTCTTAAATGTAGCTCCTGACATTCTAATACTTTATTGAATGTAGTAAAAGTTATTCACTGTTTATAGGACTACATCTACCTTTATTTACTTAAGAATGTTACCTGTGTTACCAGGACCTGTAAATTGCCATACTAATTTCCTTGAGCTAGAATTCCATGTAGATGTGCTATCAGCAAAGAGAGTGAAGTCTGTATTATTACAGCATCTTGTAAACAATTTCAACTGACATTGATGAACTATCATGGGTTATGTCTTAAAACGAAGAACCATTAATATGAGAAAATGTCACCACCTTGCCGCAAAAATAAAAGTGTAACAATTGTTACAGTTAAGTTACCGCACTTTGATATGGCAATGTTCACAAAAACTGCGCCCATAACAATATGTCATCACCTTATGGATAGATAGATGAAAAGATGAATAAGCACGGAGAATACATAATAATGCAAGCGGGAGATTAGTCCGAATTGAACAAAAATCAACTCATCAGATTTCAGAGAACCCATGTTTAATCTGAGCACAGATGAATGAAATCTGAGACACAGGTCTAAACACCTTGAAACTCAAGAGGCTCAAAGTACCAATTATCAGACAAGCCCTTTTTAGATGCAAAACTTATAAGTAACATCCCAACTCACATAAAATCAACACTTTAATACGTCCTTTGTATATTCAGGAATTGTCCCAGTGTTCATACAATGTATGAGTGCCTCATTGATGATTGGGCCAACAGGAAGTTCTTACTCATTATCACTGTTCATACTTTGTTAAAAACCTGTGTGAAAAAAAGAGTGGGGAGACTGTAAACCTAAGAGTGGGGAGACTGTGTCAGTTAATCACAGAGTGAAATTCTTATACATGGCATAAATATGCAAAATTTCACCACCTGCCATTTGTTACAGATGCTGACCACCGAATGTTGTTATAAATGCCAAGCGCTGTTACAAATGCCAAGCACCGGCCACAGAAAAGTAATAGACTATAACAATATGACACCACCTCTTACCGTGACACAAAAACACACATCTCTATAAAACTGAATCAACATTATTTTAACATGGTTAAAACAACTTAGAATGTCACAAGTCCATTTATTACAGTTAAAATTGCGTAATATCAAGAATGCAAGGGAAGTGCCAGCATTCCAAACATTTACAAATACAATCTAAATAATTTCCCAACAAGATTACCACTGGGGCCAATTTTGTTTTCAAATAATTCATATCATTGTTATTAAGATTTATCATTATAGTTTTTTAATGCAATGAATCTTAATAAGGAACCCCCACCCTGGGGAAATATCAAAAGAATGAATAAATAAACAGTAAATCAAGTAAAATTGTAATGTTGAGTTTTGGCTTCTTAAATTCTAATAAAGGTACTAAAATAATATACCCATACAATATGTGTTTTAATTTGCATCTTTCAAATTGATATTTTACTTTTGTTTATAGACCTATAAACATAAGAAGATACCAAACTTTAAGAGATACCCATACAATATATCAGCAGTACAGCCAAAAGGAATCTGAATTGTGTGTGGTAACTTTTCTTTGAATTATAAGGTGTAGACGATAAAACCTAATCTTAATATAATCCATAGGTTTAACCTTGTCAGTTTGATTAAAATCATAACTTTCCTTTTAGGCTAGGCAAATGGAAGTTTAACATCCCCAAAATTGCAACAGTTTTTAAATTAGGCTTATATTGTATATTGATACCAGTTGAAAAACATATCAAAAATGTAGAAAAATATATGCAGTGGACAAATATGAAATGTCACATTCTAGGTACCCCCCTCCAAATTTGAGTATGGGATTGTAAATATTTTTTTATTTCAAAATGGGATGCTCTTCTCAACTAAACGAGTAATATTATGATAGTTTACTGACATAAGAGCAACTAAAAATTGTTAACCAACTATTTGAGTGCAATAATTGGCATTTCTAGCCCCAAATATCTGAAAATAGGCCATCAAATAGCCCGAATTTAATATAACAATGTATTTATTTCTGTATCCATTCATCAAAATTGCATGAAAAAAACCAAGGAGGTTATTATTCACCTGACCATTGTATTTGATAAGTATCAGGGTCATTAAGCGGATATTGAGGGTGAAAATAATATTTGAAATTTCAATATTTTACCACACACACTTTTGGGGTGGCCTTAATTTTGTTTAATTACTTCCAAGATATGTCATATTTGAACTCAATAGCACAACTAAATTATTTGAAAAGGCTTATTTTGTCCTGAAAACAGTTTTTTGAAAAAAAAGTAGAAAAACAGCAAATGCCAGGTGAAATATAGGGGAAGCCCTACTTTTAGTTGATAACTGCTAAATTATCAAATTTTTTTCCTTTTAGATTCAATTTGATATATAATATACCTTTTCTGGTAAAAGAGAAAACGATTTGTTAGAAATTAAGTACAATCGGTGGTCTAAAAATATCCTTGAAAAGGCAACAAAATGTTAAATATCCCTGTCCCTGACATCAGTTTATTAAGATGAGCCAAAAAAGGTAACCCAGCCAAATGTTTGTTAATAACCCAGTCATTCAGCATGGGTGTGACATCATATTAGACACAATTACCTTGTTCAATGTTCTTTCATTCTACTAAGTGTCATTGATCTATCCTTAATAGTCACGATTTTATGGCCATTTACAAAATGCGCTCAAAATATCGAAATGTGCCTAACTGACTGGACATCAATACCACCATTTTTTATTTTCTGTGGACCTTTTTTCTATACTAACAACACTTGAAACATTAAAACAAGAGATAAGAATGAAGATGAGAGCCATGACACAAGATTTTTATGCTCCTGATTTGAACAACTACGTACGATACGTTCAAGTTGGCCTCCAGGCATGACACTCATATTTCATGGCATGGTATAAAATGGCCATAAAAATCGTGACCACTAGAGATAGACCACTGAGACTGGGTAGATTGATAATACATTGACCAAGGCTCAATTCAGCCAAATATGACACTGAATCCATGCAGGATGACTGGACTGGGTTATTAAGATTTGTTTGGGTTACGTTTTTGGCTCGCCCTGTATTAAGGAAAAAGTGTTACTTTTGACTAAGGTGTTCTTAACCACACAGTGATATTGAGAAATGAAATGAAGAAGTTCAACTGAAGAATGTTGGATTTCAAGATGAAATAATAAAAATGAGGAAAAGGTTTCTCCGTTAATAAATACTACTGAGTCAACTAGTGTAAATCCCTGGTCTTTATACAGGGCATGGCTCGATTATGAAATTTTGAAATATTGAGGCCCATTTTATTCAAAATTTGGACTGAAATTAAAAGATAAGGCCTTAAAGGCCCTCTTATGACCAAAAAGGCCCACTTTTTAGGGCCTTTTTTGGTCCTAATTTTTATTCTGGGCCCACCAAAGGGGGCCCGGGCCCCCAGCCCCCCCCCCCCCCAGATCCGCCAGTGTTCATTATTTAGTCATCATTATTTTCATGATATATGGAGGTATTTGCATAGAAGTACAATATGCCTAACACACACAATGGATGATCTCTGAGAGAGGGGAGCTGCATTTAGGAAATGGGAACAAACATTTCGTTACTTATTTCCCAGCAGTTTATTTCCCTCCCACTCCTGGATCTGATGGTACACTCTATAATTGTTGTTTTCCGCAGCATCAGAAGTTGGAGGAAGAACACGGGGCTGCAATAATTCAGATCTTGCTGCTCTCTTTTAATAGAATTTTTGAAGCCTAAGTCCATTTTTCCACCATAAATTGAAAAAAGAGCATGTTCCTCTGCAATGACAGAGTTACTTGCATTTCACTGGTTTTCCACTTGATTACGTTGTAACAAAATGTCGGAACATCGAAGATATGATTTTTCTTTTTTCCTTATTTCACGCGTTGTAGGCAGAATTATCAAAAACATGTATCAGTATTATATGTTTAAAAAATGTACATATTTGCGAACAAATAGTTCAGGAGACAACAGAATCGTCGATTTACTTCCTCACTTAAGTTACATAAACGGTATTTTGATAAACAGTTAAGATCTCACTTTGAACTGCCACCGTTTATGTAACTTAATTAAGTACTTGATTACGTTGTAACAAAATGTCGGAACATCGAAGATATGATTTTTCTTTTTTCCTTATTTCAAGCGTTGTAGGCAGAATTATCATTAACATGTATCAGTATTATATGTTTAAAAAATATACATATTTGCGAACAAATAGTTCAGAAGACAACAGAATCGTCGATTTACTTCCTCACTTAAGTTACATATACTTGATAAACAGTTAAGATCTCACTTTGAACTGCCACCGTTTATGTAACTTAATTAAGTAAGGAATTAAATCAACAATTCTGTTGTCTTCTGAGCTATCTTTGCGCAAACATGTACATTTTCTAAAACATATGATACTGATACACGAATGTGAGAAAAAACATCGTGGGGATTCTGCCTACAAGGCGTGAAAAAAAGGAAAAAAGAAATATCGTGCCTTCGACGTTTAGACATTTTGTTACCGAAACGACCCGTTTCGGTAACAAGCGTAATTGATCGTATCACCAGTGCTTTGATAATTTAAAAACAACCGCTTGTTTTCTCAAGAACTCACTCTTTTCTATCTGCCTCAATGATAGCTTCTTGTCTATGCCATATATAACCTGAATGCGTTGTCACACCCCAGAAAAGATAAACAAAATATTGTCACAGACCATTTTTCCCGAAGACAATCTTATTTCATTTATATTCCAACATTTTGATTCTTGGGTTGCTGCTTTTGGTTCAGGTTTGAAGAAAATGTTGAAGTTTGTGTTTTGTCAATGATAAATGAGAAGCACAAGGAGATCTGTATGAGTACTGTATTTGAGGTTTGGAGAGTTTGCATTGCAGTTTTCACAATCACAATATCTGCATCCGATTCTGAATGTAGCACATGTACACTCAATGTTTTCCAACCTGACAGACAGATTTACCATCATTCCTACGCACTGAAATTATATTAATGAAAGACTCTCCAGATATCTGAGATTTAAATGTGCTCTATCAGTTTAAATTCCGTTTAATAACCATAAATTTGTTTCTACAGCATTATACATCCAATTGATAGTTCCAAAGTAATGTACTCTTATGTAATGATTTATTTATCTGATGAATTTAAATTTTGTAATTTGCGGATTGTAAATAATAATTTAAACAATATTAAATTCCACAGAAACTACAACTTACATTATTTAGATAAGCAGAGTATAGAGCAGTTATCAAATACCCTAATAACAAATAGTTCAGAAGACAACAGAATCGTTGATTTACTTCCTCACTTAAGTTACATAAACGGTATTTTGATAAACAGTTAAGATCTCACTTTGAACTGCCACCGTTTATGTAACTTAATTAAGTAAGGAATTAAATCAACAATTCTGTTGTCTTCTGAGCTATCTTTGCGCAAACATGTACATTTTCTAAAACATATGATACTGATACACGAATGTGAGAAAAAACATCGTGGGGATTCTGCCTACAAGGCGTGAAAAAAAGGAAAAAAGAAATATCGTGCCTTCGACGTTTAGACATTTTGTTACCGAAACGACCCGTTTCGGTAACAAGCGTAATTGATCGTATCACCAGTGCTTTGATAATTTAAAAACAACCGCTTGTTTTCTCAAGAACTCACTCTTTTCTATCTGCCTCAATGATAGCTTCTTGTCTATGCCATATATAACCTGAATGCGTTGTCACACCCCAGAAAAGATAAACAAAATATTGTCACAGACCATTTTTCCCGAAGACAATCTTATTTCATTTATATTCCAACATTTTGATTCTTGGGTTGCTGCTTTTGGTTCAGGTTTGAAGAAAATGTTGAAGTTTGTGTTTTGTCAATGATAAATGAGAAGCACAAGGAGATCTGTATGAGTACTGTATTTGAGGTTTGGAGAGTTTGCATTGCAGTTTTCACAATCACAATATCTGCATCCGATTCTGAATGTAGCACATGTACACTCAATGTTTTCCAACCTGACAGACAGATTTACCATCATTCCTACGCACTGAAATTATATTAATGAAAGACTCTCCAGATATCTGAGATTTAAATGTGCTCTATCAGTTTAAATTCCGTTTAATAACCATAAATTCGTTTCTACAGCATTATACATCCAATTGATAGTTCCAAAGTAATGTACTCTTATGTAATGATTTATTTATCTGATGAATCTAAATTTTGTAATTTGCGGATTGTAAATAATAATTTAAACAATATTAAATTCCACAGAAACTACAACTTACATTATTTAGATAAGCAGAGTATAGAGCAGTTATCAAATACCCTAATATCAGAGTGGTGATATGTAATTATTCATCAAATACAAGTGAGGTCACCTTAACATTTCGCCTGGTGCAACTAATAATTCCTATTTTTCATACTAATAAGGTATAAACCGTCACAAAACTTGTATTTTAGATGATGACAATCCTATATAAATGATTTAGATGTCAACTCTAATACAAATGTGATGCATTGTGGGAGTTAGTCATCAAAACTATAGTCTCCCTTATAGTAGGCGGGGCAAAATTATGAAAATGAAATTTTTTTTTTCTTCCTAAGTATACATGTTAGAATTCTGACACTCAACAAATATGAAGTTCATATAAATATGTAACACCATGATTTTTTTCATGCTGTTCTGACAAACTGATCCTAAAATATCTAAATAGATATGGGATAACATGCCTGTTTTGTGGCCTATTTTTTATACTTTGGGATCAAATGACCAATAACTGGTCTCAAAAATGATTAAAATAATATTTTAATTATTTGTGAATATGTGTTCTATCATAATAAAGCTTGAATACTTGACTAAAGTATTCGATTTGGGAACAAAAAATTGTTTCCTACCAATACTCAATTTTGGAGTAGGGTTGTAGGGGGTACATAGGAAGTGAAATTTCATATTTGTCCACTGCATACATTTTTCTACATTTTTGATATGTTTTTCAACTGATATCAATACATAATATAAGACTAATTTAAAAACTGTTGCAATTTTGGGGATGTTTGGGCCTTTTATAAGCCCATTTGCTTGGCCTATTTAGCGATCCCAAGGCTATCTTATATAACCATTCATTTAAGTAAGATTGTCCAGTTTATCAGAATGAAGGTTATCTTTAAGGATACTGTATGATACACCATGTTACCAGGGGTTATAACATTACCATGAACCATGTAGATGGTCATGATTATGTTCTTGTTATATTTTTAACACTATGGTCCATAAGGCACCTCTCTGTCTTCTATTTCACACCTTTAATGAAGGTACTTTTAAAATATTGGGCCAGGAAAGGCATGATAGGCAACTCCTGAGGCAACTTTTGAAGAATATTCTCTTACATTGGATTATTGAAGGCACATTAGGCAACTTTTCAAGAATCGTCCCTTATCATCATTGAAGGCACAAGAGGCAACATTTGAAAAATCTTGGGTTATTATGTTACTTAACTAAAGCACATGAGGCAATGTTTGAAAGTTTTCCTAATACATACACTCAAAATATAATCTATAAAAGACCTGCAAGAACGCGGAATAAATTTAATTATACTGTTAAACAAAGTTGGATAAAATTCGGAAACCATCGTCATCCAATGAGATCAGTTAGCGAGTAAAGTGAGTGAGTAAATCAATACAAGCTGCATGGGTATTACTTACCAACTGCTTTATTTCAGCATTCACACAGCGAGATCTCACTAGAACAGTATAAAGGCCTAAAGCAAGCAATACAAAATCCATAGAATTTATTACTACAAGGGAGACAGATAATATGAGAGCTATCTTCTAAGTGATAATGAACTAATCGGATATAGAATGAATTAATACACGGTGCATTTTCAAACCTATTAAGGTAAGGAGGGTCAGTGACGATTTTGAGGTGTTTTTTAATAAAACGGACACAAGTTAGTAATTAGTTTATTTTTGTTGTTAGGTTTGCTTAAGTTTTTATAAGAGTATTAGTTTGAGAGATGCCTTCTTCAGGTGAAAAAGTAATTTGCATCAATCTATGAAAAATATACATGTACTTTGAAAATAAAACTATATTTTATTTACTTTTGGCAATTCAAAATTATATATATATAAAAATACATTGACATTTCTACTAAAAGTTATTGATCTTAATTACAAGAGCATCTAAGGCAATAATAAAAATACAAGTTAATTCTAAATCACTTACGTTACATTAAAATAGTTTTTGCGCTTTCCAGATATTGCCTTGTATGCTTTCTTATGGTTTCATTTTATAGCTGTAGAAACAATGAAAATTGTGTTTTTAAATAAAAGGGTTTTACAATCATATAAAAATGCATTTACTGATTTATCAACATTAGAACAGAGAAAACTACTAGGAAACAAAAAAAATGCAACGGATATTTTATCTAGGGGGGAAAAAGAGGCGAAGAATCTCAAAGAAAGATTCAAAGGGGAGAATCTCAAGATGAGATTTAAGAGAAGAATCTAAGGGAAGAATCTCAGGTGATTTATATGAAGGGTCTCAATGAGAAATCAAAGGGAAATCTAAGGGAAATATCAAAGGGAAATATCTCAACCTGAAATGCAATGAACTGGAATCTCATAGAGAAATCTAAGGGCAATGGATGACTTCAGTTGAAGATAAATGTTAAACGTAGGTATATAACTGAAAGGCTATAGTATAGAAAAAACATCAAAGCCAGAGAACAGAGCACTGCACCATTCACAATACAATTGAATACAAATACGATATTGCTTATAAATCTTGCCTGACCTTTAATGTTGCAGTTGTAATAGAGTCAGCTACTAATTGATGGATCCAACAGATTGAACAATTCGAATAAAACCCTTGAGAAAAATAAAATAGGAAAAAACACTGAAAATGAATAATCATTTACAAATAGAAGTTAAAGTTTATTTTAACATTGAATATTGATTTGCGGATTAAAATGCCGTTATGTTTGCATTATGTCATCGGTATGTGCAGGTAAATTTGAAAGGGATGGATTTCCCTGGAAGATTACTATGTTGCAATTATTGCCTTTCGTACATAAAAAGACATATGCTATTATCAATTTCCCACCATTTGTTGAAGAAAATCGAATTATGTATCTGGAATCTGGCAGTTCTATCTGATTTAGAGTCTCAGACTATTTTCAATCCAAACAAATTTCCCTTCTTTCCATTCTTTTTCAAGTTTCAAAACATGGCGATCACGATTTTTTTATTGGGTTTGTGTGTAATAAGTCAACATTCTTGTATTATATTGTCAGAATAACAGAACACAGGATATTGACTTTGAGGAGCCGCACTATTTTCTTGAAACTGAGACATAATCTTTGAGAAAATTAGTTTCTGGAAGTTACTATAACTTTGCTTCTTATGTAGACATACAACATATTTTCTACGTATAAAAGGCTCCTTTATGTTTATGTAGTTCTTTCGAATATATTCACATTTAAAATATGAAAAAAGATAAAAAATTGACATTGACAGTCAGTGATTTTATTACTGTTGTTATTTGCATTTTAATGATTTAATAAAACATCAATTTAATCAATCAATTCATCATTTCTGACATTATTGAAAACCTTGATTGGTTTTAGGATCATCGACCAGATTCAGATATCTCTAAATTATGTAAAAAAAAAAACAGTAACTGGAGAATTCTAGAAAAAAATCAAGAGCATTATTTTAGGATGGGCAGTATGTGCATATAGACACAACAGATGTTTCACATAATCTGGTTATGTGATTTACTTAATGAAACATGCAATTCAAATTATATCAATTATAAAAATAATATAAAACCAATACATAGGGATTGTTAATGGTAAATGAATAACACAGGATATCATCAAATATAATTTAATTGCACAAAAAATAAAGATGGTATATCAATTACAATTCATGATAATCTCAGAATACAGTTTCATAAATTGATCATCAAATTAGGATGATATAAAAAATCATTAAATGGGCTTGGTTTTTAAGAACCAAAATTCCTCACTTTGTGCACCAATGCACTGCTCATAATGAATGTAACATCACAACTATATTAGCTAACATAATGTTTTTGTCATTTGAAAGGTTGTCAATTTATTTATGTTTCTTAAAAGTTTCAACCAAAGCTTTATAAAGTAAATAACATATCAGTAAAATGAGTAAAACAAGCCATTAACCCTCTCTAACAAGTATTCTTCTAGCGAAAACCAGAGACAGATAATATCATATAAAAATCAATGCAGGGCCAATCATATTCTACATGATATATCTCTAGCATTTGAATAAAGTATCTAATCTTCTTGTTTTCAATAGTGTTTTCTATAATTCAGATTGTGTATTTTCCGCAGTTAGCCCCAGTCTGTGATAACCTAACAGCCTTCCGTCTTATTTCTACTTCAATATATATGACAAACGTGTTACTTTTCTTTTGGGTAATTATAATTTCCATACCACTTACTCCCTAATATGGCTGTTGACGTCTTTTTCAGGATGAAACACATTTTATTGATGAAATAAACCATGAAAACTGCAAATAAACTAGGAAATTCTGTCTTGACCGTATCAATGAGGAATCTCAAAGCAATGTTTTAGTATTTTTTTAGTGTGTTTTTATGATAACAAATGGCTTTGTGCTATGTGTTAAACCTACGCTTAAAAAGTTTGACATCGCATCCTTAAGATTCATTTTCTCAATGGAATCTGAATGAAACAGTTTATTTTCTGCTACGTTAGATGTCATGTCACTTTGTGTGTCATGCATGGGTGCTCTACCCCTTGCTTATTCACACACACACATTTTCGTTCTCTTTAATGAAAACATTAGCAATATGAGAAAACTTTCTAGAATATCTATTCTCAAAGTACTCTTGGAAGATTGGATGTTTCGCTATATTGAACAATAGTACTGAATGAATGGGAATTTATGTTTACATCATTCTATTGATGTTCTTGTTTATTTATTATGTGTCCATTAACTTACTAGATAAACATTTGTATGTTATCATTTGGAATATGAAATCATGCTACTGACAATATTCAATATTCAAGTTTAAGTATAGGAAATGTTATGCAATCACTAGTTCTGACAAAGTGAGAAGACAAGCATGTTTGAACTTTTATTTGAAGCAGATGTCTTAATCTCATATGTATATGTATAGGTGCAAAAAGTCACATACTTCAATCAATATATTTGACTGAGCCCCCTCTCAGAGGAAAATCTTATTTACCTGTTTATTTAACATTATATAGTTCAAAAGGGGCAAACAATCATGCTTCATGACAACTTTTACAGCAGTTGCTTTCTAAATGTGGTAATTTTCTCTGACGTAATCGTATAATTATTGTGCACACTTTTAGCACATGTTCCTTCCAGCTCGCTGATTGGTTGAGAAAACGGTCAGCATGGTAGGTGTGAAATGATTAATGACCCGAGCTGTCATGGGCATCGGTCTTGGGGGCAGGGCTGCTAAACTGTAATATAATCTAAACTAGGCAGAGGGTAATAACCCATACTGAACAAAAATTCAGGAAACTTATTCTAATCATTCAAACCCTAAAGAGAAACAGAATGACAAGCGTTAGCAGACCGATTTCTAAACATTAGAATTCACCCATTTTTAAGTGAGATTAAAGACTAGTATGACATTTTGTCTGTAGTACAATGCAAAATGTAGCGATCTCTTTAACAGCATTACAAATGAGATTGGGCATGTAACACTGGTTCAATCAATTGTAGAGTAATTGCAATGATCATCTGAATTCAAAGTAGTCTCTACTTAAAGATCCCGTCCCAAATAGAAAATTCTGGTTATAGACATTATACGAGTATTGTATGTTTGATGTGTAAGTCACGAGAATGATTTAAGCACTTCGTTTTGATTGCACCAATTGTACTCGTTCTTTGATCGCTGCAACAGTCGAGTAGTTTCAGGGATATTAAAGCCTTACAGTTCTTTGACTTCAGATGGCCCTTTGGAATTCAAAGGGAATATCTGTTTTAATAGATAAAAAGAAGAAATATATTTAGAAAACATGACATAACAATAGGAAGCTGAACAAATTGAGATTAAAATACAAATTCTTAAATGGTGTATCATCAACAGTACTTATAAGTAGTATGCTAATAAAACACCGTAATGTCTCGTTATATTGACAAGCTAGAATGTGCCATTTGCACTACGGACAAATCAGGGTGCTTCAAAGCGACTATTAATAAAATATAATAGCTCATAAAACAGACTTCTTCGCTACACTGCAGTAATTTATGTCACATAGCCTTGATGATGTATTTTATGGAATATGCAATAGGTACGTTTAAACATCCATACCCTTTGAATTATCTGAAGATGCAAGAACTTTTGGTGCTTTGACATTTTGATATCTATGATGACGTCTGCTCCTATTGTGCATTATGGGTAAAATGCTATTAATATATTGTTATCCAAGATTGTTATGACACTCACTGTTTGGTCTAACTATATATTATGTTGACATATTGGGTTAACATTCATAACTATTTTTATATAAATTTGTGGCACACGCCGGCTGCTTAACAGATGGTGCATTATGGGTAAACCCATGAATCCTAAATAATATCAAGTACTTAACCTGATTAGTGTCCTAAGACTGTCAGATTTCCCTCTAATAACCTGATAATTATCCTTTCATGATAACACATAGGTAAGGTGCCTATTAAATATCTCGGCAAACATGTTTTGAATTACAAGATGAGAGAATCGACAAAGGAAAAGTGAAAACGAGCAAAAGTACAAATTTGATTTCTCAAGAAATATAAAAATATAATAAAAAAATCAAAGGCTTCATTCAACTTTAGGGTAAAAAGAGAAATAATGGTGAAAGCCAGAGAAAGAAACATGAAACATGGGCAATAACTCATAAATCCCATATTAAGATAGAACATAGCATATGTAAGTAAATATTATTGCAATCGTGTATATACATGGTTTAAGCACTAATAATCTCTTCATTAGATTCCAGGACACATCCACAGTATAAGAATTAAATAATGACAGGTGAGAATTATTGCATTAATCAATTGCTCTATATGACTCCAGGCCATGGAAAATAAAACTAGGTTCATATTATATAATGAAAGAGAAGTAACGCGTCTATAAAAAAAACAATAAATGAGGGAAATAGCCATGAAATCTAAGAAAAACATTTGCTTCGTTCAAATTTTAGAGATGTGGAATAAACATAAACAGAGAGATTTTGAGGAGGAATGGTTTGCAATAACATACTTGTAATTTGGCTAATTGTTATAATAGGCTTTGACCAAATTATCATTATTAATAGCTTACGCTACAATACAACTGAATTATATCCTTTATATCAATTTTCAATAAATTCACTTGACCAGTAATTTGTCTCATCAGACCCATAAAACATCAAGGTAAAAAATCAGAACTATGAAAACATGTTATTTAAATATCAATACAATGTCAAAAAAAGTAGGGAATGACTAACCTGAATTCGAATCTGATTAAGATTAAAAAAATATGAAAAAAATAACCATCACAATTTTCTCATGGGACTGCAATCTGCACAGCTGAAGAAATGTTGACGCAAATCATAAATTATGCATCCATTTTGATTGTTTGTAAACAATTTATCAGAAAAAACAATTATGTTGTTAAATTACCCAATTAGATGATCAGATTGGACTACTTATTGACTAGTGGATCTGTATCTGTATTATGCTGAATTTCACTCTGGAATTCACAATTGTAGTGTTCTGGTTCAAAATGTAGAAGTGCCATTAAGGAAGGTAAAACGGCAATAAAGGAAGTGAACTGGATAATAAATATCTCCACTGCTTTCATTAATTTAAGAGTTCATGTAACAAAATAACATTGCAAAGTTCACCCAATATTAACAAATCATCCTATTTTATTAAATCTATGGAATTGATTGTCTCTTATACAAACACAGGTTCATCCTGCATAAATACAACATGGGTTCATCCTGCATAAATACAACACATGTTTATGCTGCATAAATACAACACATGTTCATCCTGCATAAATATAACATAGGTTCATCCTGCATAAATACAACAGATGTTCATCCTGCATAAATAAAACACATGTTCATCCTGCATAAATACAACACATGTTCATCCTGCATTAATACAACACAAGTTCATCCTGCATAAATACAACACAGATTCATCCTGCATAAATACAACACAGGTTCATCCTGCATTAATACAACACAAGTTCATCCTGCATAAATACAACACAGGTTCATCCTGCATTAATACAACACAGATTCATCCTGCATAAATACAACACATGTTCATACTGCATAAATACAACACGTGTTCATCCTGCATTAGTACAACACAGGTCCATCATGCATCAATACAACATAGCTTCATCCTGCATTAATACAACACTCATCCTGCATAAATACAACACAAGTTCATCCTGCATAAATACAACAGATGTTCATCCTGCATTAATACAACACATGTTCATCCTGCATTAGTACAACACAGGTCCATCATGCATCAATACAACATAGCTTCATCCTGCATTAATACAACACAGATTCATCCTGCATAAATACAACACATGTTCATCCTGCATAAATACAACACATGTTCATCCTGCATTAATACAACACAGATTCATCCTGCATAAATACAACACATGTTCATTCTGTATAAATACAACAAAGGTTCATCCTGCATAAATACAACAGATGTTCATCGTGCATTATTACAACACAGATTCATCCTGCATAAATATAACGCATGTTCATCCTGCATAAATACAACAAAGGTTCATCCTGCATAAATGCGATACAGGTTCATCCTGCATAAATACAAAAGACATTCATCCTGCATAAATACAACAGATGTTAATCATGCATAAATACAACACAGGTTCATCCTGCATAAATACAACAAAGGTTCATCCTGCATAAATGCGATACAGGTTCATCCTTCATAAATACAAAAGACATTCATCCTGCATAAATACAACAGATGTTCATCCTGCATAAATACAACACAGGTTCATCCTGAATAAATACAACACATGTTCATACGGGTTCATCCTCCATAAATACAAATCTATTTCATGAAATATACTTACTTGATTGTCTCTCATATATACACATGCACATTTTACCCAATCAGCATTATGTCAAAATGACATTTAAGATAGATGTAGTTAATGAAACAAACCCCAATATAACATATAAATAGGTAAAGAGCAAACTAACACAAAGACAAAAGGCATAAGATAAACTGAGAACAATATTTCAGCACATTTGCAATTGTACTAAAAACACATAAATCCTGATACAATGCATAATGATTTAGATAGAAACCAGATTAACATAATCCTATACTAATACAAACTACCTGGGGAAGGATAGAAAGGATAAAAATGAAGACAGTCACAATTTATTTTATTTATCCCTTGCTTTACATTTTCTAGCCATGCATTCCATGAAATACTTCTCAAATATACTTAACAATAGACTAGACATGAATATAGCGGAAATGAGGGCACCTTGAAAAATTGGGCTTATACAGTATATAAACAAGTGAATTTTTTCCATCTTAATTCAATGTACAATATTCAGTCTTTATTCACTCTCTATTCTATTTTACATATGAAAACATAACACCTCCTTAGTGCCAGACATGATAAGCAAAGTGCTCTTACATAATACATATAACTTGACATGATGCCAATGTTGAGAAAAATGCATGTATAGATCATATTATACTTTAGGATATTGGGGATTTCTTGTCCTTATAACTGGTAACACTCTTGATGCTTTTGTATTCTGAGTTTGCAATAGATTTTGGTATGTCCCCTTTTTGCACCTGATTTTGCATATCAATTTTTAAGTGTGATATGATTAAGGGGAGGGTTATTTCCAAATACAATAAAACCTGTATATAGAGCAATGTGTTCACTAAGACAGGTTTTACTGTATATGACTGCTTGTCCTTTGTTTTTGTGCCTTTTAGCAAATGTGCTTACGTACAAGTATCTGCATATGATATTTACCAATTTAAGAAAGTTCAGGAAAATGACAGACCATAATATCCAATTAACTCAACGCTGACACCATATATCACACATCTGAAAGTTAAATTAACTCAAGTTTTATTTATTAGTGAAAGATGTAATAAAAGCAATCTTTCTTAAGATCTGTGTCCAAACATTGACATAAATTTACTGTTTTGGGAGCAATTAAGAGCAATATCAAAGAAGCCTATAGAACCAACTTATCCTCAAAGCTACCATATATTATTTAAGTCTATAATTTTTTACATAATTTTAGTCAAAGGCCAGATGTGAATCCCAATTCCAATTCACAGAGGAGAAAAAGAACTCAGTAAAATCATTGATTTTTTTCTCACTACATTCAAATTTCAAGACTTTTGACATTTTTACAACATAATAGCTTTTGTAATATCAATTAAGGCATATCATTATGCCCCTCGTGTGTGATATTGATCATGTGGGGGCAAAAAGGTCATCATTATGATTTAATCATATTCATGTAAGATAATAAAAAAAGAAGTATGAAATTACTTACCATGTCATTATACCATACATGTTCCTTATATCAACAGATCATGTCACATGGCTATATAATGACAGTAAAGGCAAAAAGATGGATTGGAAAGTAGTTTGATGTAAACATTGAGAGTAAAATGTTATGTTATGATATTTATTTAAAAATGACGTAGGATTAGGGATCAGAAACAGGTTATTCTCGATTAAGTTTTGTATATGCTTAGATAAAAGTGAATTGATTGTTATTATTCGTGTAAAATATCTGAAAGTGATATTGTTTATCTAGACTTCAGTTCTCCAGTGCTAATGACCTCAAAATATGGTTCTATTTTCCAATGTTATTCTTCAATAATTGTAAAAAATAGTCTATGTTCATTTCCAGAGGGCATTATCAGAAGCACATATATAAACAGTGGTAGTTGAAAACCTATGAAGACATATTAAAAAAATATTTAAAATAAATGTTCTTTATTAATAATACAAGATAGTATACAATATGAAGTTATAGTAGCTTTTTACCACAGGATTTTATCTAGGCATTAAATAGCTTACCAATTTCACATTTCATGAATCTTAAGAATTATGTAATAAATTGCAAGTAGCCCTGTTTTGAAATCTACCATGGCGTTAAATATCAACAAAATGCCAGCAAAGCTATGTTGGTAATTGTTTGATATAATGGCAAAAACCATGCCTGCTGGCAATTCTTCCAAGGTGGCTTTACAGACAAAATAAACATGCTCAACTGAAGAACTTAGTAGAAACATAGGATCATCCCAGATATCAACTTGAGATAAGAGGTTTTTACCTGATGTTAGACATTTCTAGATGCTTTTTTGGTTGAATTCTTCTTCATGTCTCTTTTATAATGAATTGTGGCTTTACTGCTTCCTTGATGCCATTGTGCCTGTTTAGAACCTCAAATGCAGAGATCATCCCAAGGGATTGAGCATATGTACCAAAACAAATCTACGAAGCTTGTTCAATAGTACATTAGAAACAGCATTCTTATCTCATTACATCTTTATGTTCTTCAACTAGGAATGTTACTAGAGAGGAAGGAAAACCCTGATCTCTCATAATGACAGTCTCAGGTCCGTAGCCAGGATTTGCCAAGGGGGTTCAGTTTTCAAAAATTTCCAGGGGGTTCACATTTGACAATTTTGGCCCAAATATGGCTAAAATCACTTGAGAAGTGCTCAAAATGGTGAAAAACTGCATGATTTTGAAAGAATTGATGGGCCCCCTCACTGGCTATGGGCCTGCAGTCTAGTGTAGTTTGAGCAGATATTGTCAAACTGTAAATAGTCAAGAGTGAAATATGTTTTCAAAGATGCTGAACCCGAGTGACATACTACAAGATATGTTTTTATATTAAATGTTTCTAACAAGTTGTTCTCCAAGGATGTTGCACCTTCAATCTCAATCAAGCAAAAATAGTTATCCTTTTTCAATTGTAAATTGTATTTCCTATTCCGACTGGATCTATCTATTCATCAGCCATATGCTGATGATTATGAATTCCCTTTTGATTAGCACTTTCATAGTATGTAGGTGTATTACATCAGACAAGTACAAGAGAGCTTGTAACAACCACTTGCTTGTACTCTAAAACAGGTTACTATCACCTCATAAGTTTCTGCAAAAAAGGCTAAACTCTTTTCTGATGATCCAAGCACACTCAATTTCAATTAAAACTGACAAAGAAATACTTCTATGATGATGATAAAGACTCCAGAAATTGCTTTCAAGCCTTGCTTTATCGTTCAAAGGATGTATCATATCTACTTCTGAAGCATTACCACATAACTCTAATGTTGATATAAGTAGTACATGTATGTAATTCTCGAGATACTCCTCAATCAAAAGCGGAGATAAATTCATTACCCTCAAAATGCAGATTTTTTAAAATACAAAAATATGAAGGAGAACATGACACTCTCATAGTCAATAAAGTTTTACCAATTAGAAAGCAATTGCTTCATCACCAATCAATGACAGAACATCATCAGTTCTTCATCTTTTTTTATAAGATTTAAAAGTAATGGCCTTCCTGAAATCTTGGTTAATTGCAAATCGAAGGAGGTATTTTGATATCAGATGAAATGTTGATGGTTTGCCTTAGGATGCTGCTCAGCCTTTGAAGTGTGATATATCAATCTGGGATTTTTCATCAGTTTGAATTAGTTTGTATTATAATCTTAGCTGTTATCTTCTTTATTCTTTGGTGTTTGATTTTTAAAACCATATGCATATGTAGTATATTTCTCCATTTCTATCAGACCATATGATTTGGAGTACCTCATAAGATTGGGCTTATGGTTTTCAAGAGAACACATCTTAGTGCAATCATTTATTACCAGTTTGAATGGCCAAAAGGTGATAGATCACAAATAAATGAAAATGTCACACTTCAAATCAGCTTATTTCTTTCCAAAGAGGTTATAGTTGCATTTTTCTAGTATAATCCTTGTACTTTCTCATAGTTATTTGTGGTTTTAGATTGTGATCGCAATTCCTAAAACAGTAAAAAATGTGTACAGTATTGAACATTTTTACCACGCAAAATGTGCAGTGTTGGTAGGTGTTCACTACAGAGAGGGTAATTTTTATAGAAGTCAGTACAGTATGTGCGGAGGAAGGGTGTCCACTAGGGACAGGTGTTCACTAGAGAGAGGTGTTCACCATGACAGGTTTTACTGTATACCTGTATGTTTATTGTGATTTTTAACTGTTTCACTGGTAATTTCTGATTACTATATTCTCATAAAGTCAATAACACATTTAATGTAACAGTAGATGCATTTACCAAGAAATAAGGAGAGTTGATCATTGATTTAATTTCTCTTCACTCATTCATTCATGAAGCAAATCATAATGATGTATCAAATAAAAACTTGTTCGAAAGTGCATATTATGCCAAAGTATTGAATTCAGATCCAGTTGCAAATATAATTTCCATGAGGACCCTTTGTATAATATAATTATAATGTGATCATATTTTCAAATGCGAATTACAGCAGAAATGAGTGGAGATAGCAAAGAATAAAGTGCACAGGCATGTAGTGTATAATTAGATTATGTAGAAATAAAGAAAAATTTCTTTCTTTCAAAATTAAGAGAAAAAATGCACTAAACTAGCATGAGGTGGTGCATTTACCCTTTATTTGAGTAAACGTCTAGGGGTTCAGTATATGTATACCCTAGATGCAAAACAAACTTTTAGATTCCTCAAATAACAAGATAACAGATGATATATATACACCCCATCTCAGCATTGAAATGTTTTGATAGCTACATACCCACACACAAATTAACTCTTTGGAAATTAACATTTCGCTTTTCTTTTCAAAAGCAAAACACCCAATTTACCATGCCCCTATATATACATATTATATAGTTTAGAATCCATTCCTGTCTATTTCATATCTTACCACATGATCTCATTTTTAGCTTATAATACTGAATAATAGCAATCAATTCATGAGTATCATTGAGTTATCTCTAGGTACTTGATCCATGGATCTCTAAACACAATTTTTCACAAAATTCTGACTACTGTACTTAGAACAACAAAAAGCCAATTAATCAATCAATCAAGACCCATCATATCTTAAAAATGCTTTAATCATGTTGTAACAAATGAAAACAGGTTTAAAGTACAAACCGCTTGTAAGCAATTTTTCTTTAAAAATTGTTTTCTTTCTATGTTCACATGTTGCCTCTAGTGCCTTCTTGCTCAATAACTCTTCTCCCAACTGGGACTTTTTATACCTGCAATCACACCTTACCCTTTAATCCACGTAAACTTTAAGATTAAGCTGACTAGCTCTAAAAGGAATTACTTTTTCATATATAGATCGAGTATCCAAATTATCTGTGATATCTATTAGTGGTGTTACATAACATAACAGAATGCTGCAAATCAAGCTATCAACACGTTCACATTATCCAGGTTTTTCAGTCAGTCTTCATGATAAAGCCTTTTTTAATGGTAATACCATATTTTTCAATTCAATAAAGATTTATCGCTTCAATAGCTTGGGCAATGTGTTTATCTCTGTAAAATCATTTAACTATTAAAACTTTTTGAAGGTTGTTGGAAAGTTTTATGGATGTTCTATGTTAAATCCTTGTTCAGTGTCAAAATTAAAGATGGCAATATAAGCTTTGGATGAGCTTAGAACTGGAAGATTACACACAGCCAGAATAATACTAACCACCTGGGATAGTGCCTGGTTATATACACTGATTGAATCACATATTTTCAATTTGTCTGGATATCCAGATCAAAATAAATTTCTCCGCTAGCAGCTGTTCTCCTGGGCCTTTCATTACAAGCGGTCAATATGATTATTCCACAATAAACTGGCTAAAAGGGCAAGTAGAACGTGATGACCTAAATTGGGATTTACATTCATTAAAATCAATCATCAAGACCATGGGCTTTCAACTTGAAAGCCCATGACAAGACTGAAAGAGAAGATTCTTAATCCTATTTTCCTCTGATGTTGAACTTAATTTTGAAAACCTTCATGAATCAAACTCCACATTTGATCACATTGCACATGCATTTCAAGATGTGCACTTACTAAACTGCTTTGAAGCCTGAAACTTCATCAGCTGATTTATGGGACTTAATATGCATTTGACAGTACAGTGATAACAGTACAGTGATAACTATGACACCATTGAATAGTTTTTACTGACCCATCTTGAACCCTGTCATGGTTATAACCTATTTGCATGAATTCCATCCACTCACACCAACAGCTTATTTTGCATAATTTTCAAAAAATGATGTTTCACCCACCTGTAAGGAATGAATGAACTTTTGGGAAAAAATTTTATCAAGCTTTTGGATATTATGAGTATGAAGGAATTGGGACTTAATATTGTAATAGTATCTTTTTAGACATGTCGGTGCTTCAGTACACAATTCGTGATAGAGCTAATACCTTTAAACCACTATCTCCATACCACCTATGTATATTCATTTTCAACTTTACTTGTTTAACACTTCTAATTCCTATTCTACACCCATTCTTGTTTGAATAAAGCCACTGATTTTGTTTGGTTGCATGATCTCACAATTTGGAAAATGAACATTCTTCAAACCCAACTGACTTTATTCCTTTCTCACATTTCACATTTTGGCATGATGTTTTACTTATAGGTTAAACATCTCCATTATGACACAAAAACAGTATAGTAGCTATATTAGCTAGTTGTTTATAATCCAGGTTAATCTTTTAATGATGAGCTAATGGAACATTGAGACAATTCTGTTGGTTTTAACCCATTTGCAATAGTTTATGGCAAATAGGTAAGGGAGCATCTCAAAAGTTCAATATTGAACTGTTAATCTATGGCCCCCTCCTCCGTCCCCCTCATAACTGTGTTTGAGAAATGTTGATATGCCCCATTGCGTTAAGTCACACTATATCTAACATAATATGTAATACAGTCATTTTTATAATTATTCCAATCTATATTTTGTACATCATCAGCATAAGATTATCTCTTGTATTGTACCTCAATAGAATTCTGAGTTTATATCTAACAAAATTTGCTCAAATGAAATTCCTGGGACCGATGTTGGAAAGCTAACTTTTAAGGCTAATGACCCCTCTCCCCATGACTATTCAAATACAATTAACTTCTGACATCCATGTTTTGAAATGCTCCCTTACATACTTATTGTTTTGTTCAACATAAGTCTTTGTGTAATCTTGTGATTTTCCACAGTTCAGTTGCAATAAAAAAAATCATGGTCATTTCAATGATTTATGTGAATATTGTTGTTATTTCTATTTTCCATTGTCGCATTCTGTATTCTTCATTGGAATCATTCTTCATTTCAGTGTCAGTTGCAAAATGCAAAAATGAGTTTTCCTTTATGAATAATTGTCTTGATTATTGGACTGCATAAACATCCATCATGTTTGGCCTCATGTCCAGCAATAAAATGATACAATAATGAAAACTACTACAATATTGAATGTCTTGAAAGAGGATCTAATGTTCCCATATTTGCTTTCTAGTGTTGCAATTTTAATCTTTGCTCATAACTGTATCAGAAACAAAAGTAAATGAATTAATAGCAATTTTCATTATTGAGCTTTTTTATGAACGCTTGTTAAGATTAGAAATTTAGAAGTCTGGCCCTTAAAAAGCACTCTGGTCAAAAACAGTTCATGAAGGTTCTCTTGAGTATATTCCCAAATTCAATTGCATTTCTCAACAGTCTGGAACATTGTCTGAATATCTATTCACCTTAACTATTTTTAAGTCTACTCTTTTCTATTAAATCCTTTAATCACATTTAAATCACACCACCCACCACATGATATTTCACACAGGGGTTAGGAGTGGTTGAAGAGGGAAGGCACACTGATTTCTCATTAGCGGCTGACCTTCACTTCTATTTCGATTTCACGACTTTTTTATGATTGGTTTTACATTAACTTCATTGCATATTCAACCGCAGCCTCTATATCCCTCTCAAACAATGACATATCAAGTATGTCGTATTGTACTTCAATAAAAACTGCTATCAATATTTGACAATTACAAAAATACTCTAGTCAACTGTCACAACTAGTTTTATTTAGAATTCCACTATTCTGATTTTGAATTGGATCCTCTTATTTATATGCATTGTAATGACTTTAATACATAATATCAATGGTCTTGAGGTTTAAATTGTGAAAATTGTGAAAATTACATTTGGTCCAGATTCAAAGGGTAAGTCAGTAAAACCTGTCTTATTGAAACACCTTTGGTACATCTCAAAGTGTTCTACTTGGGATGTGTTCCACTTATAGAGGTTCATTTAACATTAAGTCAGTTGGTTCTGGAACTCTAAAAAATGTTCTGCTTACAAAGGTGTTCCACGTCTAAAGGTGTTCAACTTAACTAGTTTTTCAGACTGATTAATTAATACGACACCAAAATCATATGGAAAACAAACAAATCAATAAAGAAATGGTAAATATAGTCAATGAAATCCCTGACACAGTGAAATGCATCATGAGACTTGCCATTTCTATGCTCAAGCTCTTCACTATCTATAAAATGATATGTATTCCACGCTTGATCGATTTGATTAACCTTTCAGTTCTTATGCTATAGTAAGAAACCTACCAACCAAATACCCCTTGTATGCTATCATTTGGAAGGATTTCCCGTTCATCATGATATTTGTAAAGAATTCATCCATCTTTAAGAAGTCATTCATTGCCATTAATATGTCTGAGAATGGTTACGATGAACGTTACTATTTTTAGAAACTCTAACTCAATAAGATAATACTTTTTTTATTTATATGATCCATATAGATTAATAATAAACAATAGACATTTGTCTAGCGAGGATCATGCATTCATTTTTGCTTAAGATGGTCTTGAAAAATCATTAGATAAATATATGAATGTCAGCTTCTTTGACAAAATGATTATCGCTTGAAAAATTAGGTGGGTGGCAGTCTGCATATGAAATTGACAATCCCAAGAATTTCTGAATAATGAAGTCTTTCCTCGTGAGTTCATTTTGTTGAATGGCTGTTCAGTTTTGTTTTTCTACCTGATTTATTCTCTTGTATTTCGTGGTGAAGACCAAATAGAATGAGACCTCGACAATATCAAAAAACGAATTTAATTCCATAAATTACGTCACATAAGATATACTTGATGTTTCATATTAAATTACCTCAGACACGCCTGGAAGATGAGCATCTATATATATGTTATGTAAGAAATAGGTCAAATAACACCTTGGAATTTGAAGAAGGTTGCAATATACACTGACATCAATCATATGTTTCAGGACATAGTTTGTGAAAACAAGAATGATATTTAGATATGTATCGCGATGAAAAAACATATTCTTTAGACTATAAATAAGCCATAAAATGAATAAATAACATATTATTACAACTTTGGCCTCTACAAGTAATTCATTGCACCAAGATAGTGCACATGATGCTAATGAGTATGGTAATAATTGAAACAATAAATATTACTACTAAAATAAATCATGGTATAAAAGTAATAATATCTATGATTTTATCTTCTTTTTCAGACACAGTGGCTTGGTATTCATTCATCTTTTATAATGAAATGATGATTTTCAGGTCATACCTTGATTAGAAGAGATAAACATGCAAACTGATATCATATATTATTCACAGAAAACAGTGATACTAAATGGGTGTCTACAAAACAAAGACCTAAGACCTAAGACCTACAAAACTAAGACCCCCCACGTTATAAAACTAAGACCCTGTTATAAAACTAAGACCCCCCATGTAATAAAACTAAGACCCTGTTATAAAACTAAGACCCCCCACGTTATAAAACTAAGACCCTGTTATAAAACTAAGACCCCCCACGTTATAAAACTAAGACCCTGTTATAAAACTAAGACCCCCCACGTTATAAAACTAAGACCCTGTTATAAAACTAAGACCCCCCACGTTATAAAACTAAGACCCTGTTATAAAAATAAGACCCCCCACGTTATAAAACTAAGACCCTGTTATAAAACTAAGACCCCCCACGTAATAAAACTAAGACCCTGTTATAAAACTAAGACCCCCCACGTTATAAAACTAAGACCCTGTTATAAAACTAAGACCCCCCACGTTATAAAACTAAGACCCTGTTATAAAACTAAGACCCCCCACGTAATAAAACTAAGACCCTGTTATAAAACTAAGACCCCCCACGTTATAAAACTAAGACACTGTTATAAAACTAAGACCCCCCATGTAATAAAACTAAGACCCTGTTATAAAACTAAGACCCCCCACGTTATAAAACTAAGACCCTGTTATAAAACTAAGACCCCCCACGTTATAAAACTAAGACCCTGTTATAAAACTAAGACCCCCCACGTTATAAAACTAAGACCCTGTTATAAAACTAAGACCCTCCACGTTATAAAACTAAGACCCTGTTATAAAACTAAGACCCCCCACGTTATAAAACTAAGACCCTGTTATAAAACTAAGACCCCCCACGTTATAAAACTAAGACCCCCCACGTTATAAAACTAAGACCCTGTTATAAAACTAAGACCCCCCACGTAATAAAACTAAGACCCTGTTATAAAACTAAGACCCCCCACGTTATAAAACTAAGACCCTGTTATAAAACTAAGACCCCCCACGTTATAAAACTAAGACCCTGTTATAAAACTAAGACCCCCCACGTTATAAAACTAAGACCCCCCACGTTATAAAACTAAGACCCTGTTATAAAACTAAGACCCCCCACGTTATAAAACTAAGACCCTGTTATAAGAATCAGTCACCGTGCCTTGCTCTGCTCGCCACAAGGTAGTCTTGCCTCTGGGCCTTGTGTTCCCTAGTAACATACAGATTCTACAAAAGATAGTCTTGCTTCTGGTCCTTGTGTTCCCTTCTAATATACAGATTCTCCCCACTAACATAAATATTCTACAAAAGGTAGTCTTGCTTCTGGTCCTTGTGTTCCCTTCTAATATACAGATTCTCCCCACTAACATAAAGATTCTACACATGGTAGTCTTGCCTCTGGCCCTTGTTTACCCTAGTAACATACACGTATGGTAGTCTTGCCACTGACCCTTGTTTTCCCTAGTAACATGGTGGTTCAAGATTTCAGACCCATCTTTCTCACATAGATTGCTGAACTTATTTTAGTTAAGAATTCCTAATAGAATTAAGAATTAATAGCTGAAACTGTTTTGTTTGTCCTAGCAAACAATATCCCAATATGCATTTGAAATTCATTTTTGTCTATATGTGTTGACAGTCTGTGATGTCATCATCAATCATCACAATGGGAATTAGGTGAATTCTATCTGTGACAGTGAGATTATCTATGATGTCACATAGTAGTTTGATTTCTAAGAAATGTGGCAGAGTTCTATCTATGACAGAGATGCTTTGTGATGTCATCATGAATTATCTCGTTTCCATTGTGATGATTGATGATGTCATCAGAGTACTTTGTGATGTCATCGTGAATTACCTCATTTCTATTGTGATGATTGATGATGACATCACAGACTGTCAACAAATAGACAGAAGAAGTTGAGAAGTTGAACTACAAGTTGGAAAATTGTTTGCTAGGGCAAAACAACTCAGTTTCAGCTAATAATTCTTAATTCTATTAGGAATTCTTAACTAACAACGGTTCAGCAATCTGTGCCAGAATGATGGGTCTTAAATCTTGAACTACCATTAAACATCACTTCCAAAACAATACCAGCATAAAATGGAGTATCTCTTTTTATGCTCAGCATAAAATGGGACATCACTTTTTATGCCAGCATAAAATGGGATATCACTTTTTATGCCAGCATAAAATGGGACATCACTTTTTATGCCGGGCATTAAAAGTGATATCAAAAAAAAATTACTTTTTTTAAAAATCAACAAATCCGGGTATTTGTTACAGTCCATTTTTATATAATCCGCTGTTGTATGTTACTGGGGAACACAAGGCCCAGAGGCAAGACTACCTTGTGGCGAGCAGAGCAAGGCACGGTGACTGATTCTTATAGCAGGGTCTTAGTTTTATAATGTGGGAGGTCTTAGTTTTATAACAGGGTCTTAGTTTTATAACGTGGGGGGTCTTAGTTTTATAACAGGGTCTTAGTTTTATAACGTGGGGGGTCTTAGTTTTATAACAGGGTCTTAGTTTTATAACGTGGGGGGTCTTAGTTTTATAACAGGGTCTTAGTTTTATAACGTGGGGGGTCTTAGTTTTATAACAGGGTCTTAGTTTTATTACGTGGGGGGTCTTAGTTTTATAACAGGGTCTTAGTTTTATAACAGGGTCTTAGTTTTATAACGTGGGGGGTCTTAGTTTTATAACAGGGTCTTAGTTTTATAACGTGGGGGGTCTTAGTTTTATAACAGGGTCTTAGTTTTATTACATGGGGGGTCTTAGTTTTATAACAGGGTCTTAGTTTTATTACGTGGGGGGTCTTAGTTTTATAACGTGGGGGGTCTTAGTTTTATAACAGGGTCTTAGTTTTATAACGTGGGGGGTCTTAGTTTTATAACAGGGTCTTAGTTTTATAACGTGGGGGTCTTAGTTTTATAACAGGGTCTTAGTTTTATAACGTGGGGGGTCTTAGTTTTATAACAGGGTCTTAGTTTTATAACGTGGGTGGTCTTAGTTTTATAACAGGGTCTTAGTTTTATAACGTGGGGGGTCTTAGTTTTATAACAGGGTCTTAGTTTTATAACGTGGGGGGTCTTAGTTTTATAACAGGGTCTTAGTTTTATTACGTGGGGGGTCTTAGTTTTATAACAGGGTCTTAGTTTTATTACGTGGGGGGTCTTAGTTTTATAACAGGGTCTTAGTTTTATAACGTGGGGGGTCTTAGTTTTATAACAGGGTCTTAGTTTTATAACGTGGGGGGTCTTAGTTTTATAACAGGGTCTTAGTTTTATAACGTGGGGGGTCTTAGTTTTATAACAGGGTCTTAGTTTTATTACGTGGGGGGTCTTAGTTTTATAACAGGGTCTTAGTTTTATAACAGGGTCTTAGTTTTATAACGTGGGGGGTCTTAGTTTTATAACAGGGTCTTAGTTTTATAACGTGGGGGGTCTTAGTTTTATAACAGGGTCTTAGTTTTATAACGTGGGGGGTCTTAGTTTTATAACAGGGTCTTAGTTTTATAACGTGGGGGGTCTTAGTTTTATAACAGGGTCTTAGTTTTATTACGTGGGGGGTCTTAGTTTTATAACAGGGTCTTAGTTTTATAACGTGGGGGGTCTTAGTTTTATAACGTGGGGGGTCTTAGTTTTATAACAGGTTCTTAGTTTTATAACGTGGGGGGTCTTAGTTTTATAACAGGGTCTTAGTTTTATTACGTGGGGGGTCTTAGTTTTATAACAGGGTCTTAGTTTTATAACGTGGGGGGTCTTAGTTTTATAACAGGGTCTTAGTTTTATTACGTGGGGGGTCTTAGTTTTATAACAGGGTCTTAGTTTTATAACGTGGGGGGTCTTAGTTTTATAACAGGGTCTTAGTTTTATAACGTGGGGGGTCTTAGTTTTATAACAGGGTCTTAGTTTTATAACGTGGGGGGTCTTAGTTTTATAACAGGGTCTTAGTTTTATTACATGGGGGGTCTTAGTTTTATAACAGGGTCTTAGTTTTATAACGTGGGGGGTCTTAGTTTTGTAGGTCTTAGGTCTTAGGTCTTTGTTTTGTAGACACCCGATACTAAATGAATAAGAGTGGATATCATACACAAAATAATTCAAATAATAAAGATTGACAAGGAATACAACATCATTGTCAAACATAGAGCAGTGTATATAAGTAATGTTCATTTTTGAATTTCTTACAAAGAAGAAGAATCTGAAGAAAAATGAATATGTTTACTTGTTTACAATGAATTCTCATGTACAGTATAACTGGAACACTTCAACCTTATTGAATCCCTTATTGATGTGTTATGTCAAATTGGCTGCTGCACCATTTGATAATTATGTATAAAAGTAGGTTGTTCCATAAGTTGATTACATTTCCAATAAAGTCAGTGTTATATTCGTAAGTAGCAAATCCTGCAGTTCTCTCCACTTTTTTACCTCACACATGGAAATTATTCCTTCCGCAAATTGGTGCCAAACTACAATAAATTGCTAGTTATTAACTAAGGTGGCTTATTTAAGAGACATAAGAATAGGTTTCCATCCCCTGAATTTTGCAAATTTCTACATAAAGAAACATTATACTATACAGAATAATGAAAGTGCTGAAGTTTTGGACATATACGCATATAAAAGGCTGTGGAGAATTTCTATATCTCTCCTCCACAATTCTTGTTTCTGCGGAATGTGAAAATTTACTTTGGCCAATAGAGAATGCCGGGTTAGCCCTCATTGGCCCTTTCGCATGCTGTAAATTGTGAGGAATGGATTATTACATAAGCTCATACACTTTAATAAGTCATATTAGATATATTAAGCTAGGTGTTAAGTAGACATATGTTATTATTTATATCGGAAGATGAAGATACAAACAAGACAAGAAATGTGAGATTATCGAATCCAGTAGGTTACTTTTTTACCATTAGAAACTAAATAAAAATGTTATACAAATGACCCAATCGCATCTTCCCTGAATGATAACTTAGGAACTAACTGTGCAATGATTTCACACAGCATGGAAGTAGTACAAGGACAGTTTTGAAGAGAAAGCTGTTGATCTGCAATTCGGGGTTTTATGGCCAGAATGACCGACTGTGATGTGTCTGTGACATTTTACTAGACTGGTGGCCATAAATTCCGTCAAAATATTACAGCAGACACGATCCTTCATTCTCTCATTTGTACATCAAACTATCTAAAGTCCATTCAACTCCAAATTTATGCATTACTTTTGTTATTTTATTGTTTATATCAATCTATAACTTGGCTAATAAAAATATTGAATATAAAGCCACCATAAAATATCTAATGATACTAAAAGTATATTATTTCTAGATATAACTGAATCAAATGATAACAGAGTCACAATTGCTAAGAAACAACATTGGATAAAACTCTATGCTATATTGAGTCCAAACTTTATTACTGTAATATATTTTCATTTCGCTGGCGTAATGATATAATATCCATAAAGAAAGCTGATATGACATTACTTTATATCAAGCATAAAATTATAGCAATAAGTTCTTGCTGATTCTGGCAAAAACTGACACATGCTATGATGTATCTTGTGTTTAAACTATCTTTCTGGTTTCCCTTACAATCTTTCTCTGGTTCTTTTCTATATAATTTAGAGTGTTCGCCTGCTTCACGCCTGTCTGTTGTCATAGTTTCAGTTATACCTAACAATTGATAGACGAAGGACATTAATGTTGTACAAAAACGAAATCGTAAAATATGATATAACAAAATCAAACCCAAATGTCAATTCTAGGCATATCCTATCCCTCACAGTGACAGTTGTAATTTTTTACTGCTCAAATCAATTCTCAAGTGCCCAGATACTGAAGGCAGTATTGCATATGATGAAACCATAAACTATCAACTAGCATTCATTTGTATGCTTGTCTCCTATAGATTTTTGAAAACTTATATAACATAACAATCCCTTGCAACTTATAAAGAGAACATTGTCCCCTAATGCACACAATAATCAATCTTACAACACAATAATATTTGAAATTACTTTTACAGTTTTGAAATTACTTTTTTATCCTTCTATTATTATTTCTCGTGATGTAAACAGTTTGTTTGTAACATTTTGTGATTTGTCAAATATTCAACTTTCCTTCCATTTTTACAACAAAAGCTAGATTGTGAAATACTCAACTATATGACTATGTTAAACCCATTATTCTAAAATTATATTTCCATATATATATAATTGAATACCAATAGGATAATCCCGAATATATATATATTGCATTGGCAGATTAAAAGCATAAAAAACAAATGATTAGCCGAGTGTAATAAAAGCCTTATATAAACTGTGACTAAGGTGAATAGGACCCCAGGGTCTATTCAGCGTTTCCTACATGGAAATTGTTTTATCTAAACAGGCTAGGATGAAGAAATAATAATTCATTGAGCCCTTAAGTGATACTGTATTCCATTTGTTAATCCTGGATTGTATTGTGAATCCATAAGTAAAGTAGAAGAACCCTTCACGGCTTCTGGTTCCTCTCATAATGACATTTTAAGAGAGTGGGTTGAAAGTGGCACATTTTACAATGACTGACTTTGTCACTGGTGATCCCCTCGATTACGCTGGTTACCGAAATGGTTTGAAAAATCATACCTTCGATGTTCCGACATTTTGTTACCAAAATGAACCGTTTCGGTAACCAGCGTAATCGAGTGGATCACCAGTGACTTTTCTGATATGCTTTCCGTACATTTGATTTATCTTAACTAATATCATAAACAAATTGACAATTATCCCATTGCAAGCATTATATCCTCAAAGCAATATGTATCACAAATCATGCGTCATTGATCACATAAAAGTAAAGACTTCAAGGAAAGTGCATTCAGATGTTATAACATGCACGGTAAAAGCAATAATCAACTGCCACCTCCACTGGAGTGCCATGTTATTGAGAACAACAATATCACAAGTATCATTGAGGTGCTGGATCCCGGATAAAAGTGAGACAACAAAGTCATTAAAAAACACAACACTCTAACACATAACAATTAAGAACCATTAGTAACCTTCAAAAGAGAGTAATGAGATTTATACATGTACAGCAACCTAAACAACATTTGGTTTCGTACTAATTTAGTTAAGATTCAGAAAACATGGCTGAGCTTACCAAGGAAGCTCAAACGGAAAGCCAACAAGCGTAAAAGCATCAACCATAATCAGGAAAAACTATAATGGGATCAGTATTTCCAAATATTAATTGCAAAGGCCATCATTCTGTGTCACAGTAGATGTAAAACCCAAGCAAATAAAACAAGGCCAAGAAATCCACAGATCAGATAGCACTAAAAAGATGGTTTGAAAATGAGACCAAATGTGTGAACTTATCATGATATAATTTAATTTAAAGTACATACTGAGAAAGTGAGTGACTACAACAGCTTTATGCTGAAGAGTAATTTGTGCCAATGAGAGACTTAAAGTTCAAACAACCATTGACACTGATTTGATCTAATCAAATATATCTGTCAGTAATGAAGATCTCCATTGACAAATCAGTCAAGTAAGAATGATGAGAAGGAACATAAACTGAACAACTGCCTGAGAAGACAAACACTTAAGAATCCCTAATTAATAAACTGTAAAAGTAACATTCAACATCAGATATATGGAAATATATTTAAGTGCACTAAGCATATATGTCCCTGAAAATGTTTCTAAATGAGTAAGACTAAATAAGAAGATTGAAGATTGACCAATGAATAAAACCTGACTTGAATTGAGGAACTTGTTGTGTTGATTGTTTTAAAATAAGATGTAGAGATGAAACTATGGATTTAGCAAGGAATAAGCGAGGATCACTTCTGAACATTTGCTCAAGTGTATATAAAAACAGTATCTTGCGCCAATAAGATAATTTCAAATTGTCCAAACTTAATGTGAAAACTCCAAGTCCCTGCAGGATCCATCACCAGACTCTTATCTATCAGAATGCCTGACAGTTTGGCAGTAGTGGCCTATTGGGTGCTAGCAGGCATCATGGCTATAGGAGCCTTGGGAACAGTGATATGTCTTCTAGTGTCTGTATATTTCTGCTCCAATGGTTTTCAGCGACCCAAAAGATATGCCCATAAGTAAAACAACAAGTATGGTTATAGTTACAAATATATTGAAAGTTACAATCAATAAGGACTGTTCATAGAGATGTTACAAATATGTATGGAAATAACAAAGATACACTACAGGGAGGAATTGATGCTGAATGGCATACAAATATGATAAATAGGATGACATTCAAACATGGGTGATGGATAACCTGGGTGATATTGAAAATCAATAAAATGATTGAAATGATGGATAAAGGATGTATTAAAATGGAAGTGTGATATATCAACAGTTGCTTTCAAGTGGTTCTATTGCCCAGAGTACTTTTACATTCCCAGTCAAAGCATTCAAATTCATGAATCAACTCACGATAATTCTTTGGAAATGTATTTATTACTTTAATTGTTGCACCGCACCATCACAACAAAAGCACTGATACTACATCCACACCATATTTTCAATTTTCAATATGATAACACTACTGGCAATCCATGTTTTTCTATAATATATTGATAGAAGAAACATAAATGAAAAAGTAGATGGAAGAAAGAAGTCTTGGTTTTTTGATCTGACACCTGAGGACTATAAGAACATCTGTGGATACTGATTTACTCATTTTCAAAATATAAGTAGACAATATATTAAGGTAGATGCCAATAATTTCAGGTAAATGTTATAAATTGGAAATCGATGGTCTTTTACAAGATAAATTGTTTAAATGGATTGCATAGATTGCACAATTGAAACAAATCTGTATTACCCTTTGATCAAATCAATTCACCTTTGATCTAATCTTTATTCTCGTTTTAATCTAATCAAGATTATTACAATATTGTAACAATATAATTAAAGCCCTGCCAAATAGTTTAAAAGTAAGTAAAACCTGTACATCTTAATTTCTCTCAATGTGAACACTTTTCCTTAGTCCCAAATTGTTATCTGTCTATTGAGAAACTTTGATATGTGAACACCTGCTAATCAAAACACTTTTGACATGTTCCAATAGCATTCTGATAAGACACATATTACTTTATTTAAGAAATATAGACCTCAGAGCAGGGGTAATATTGTCGAATACACCTTGCAGGGCTAAGCGCAAATGTTTTCTGTACCCCGAACGACCGAAGGCTTTTGTGCCTTGTCCTAAGAGGTGTATTCGACAATATTACACCTGCTCTGAGGTCTATATTACAATTCGAACATGAAACTCCCCAAAATGATATTTCGAATATTCATTATGGTCCGCCATTACTACGGCCCGCCGTTATGACGTCACACATTACTCGTATATAAACTAGGGGTAGTATTCGCGAATATACCCCAGGTGAAATGTTGACTTTGTTCACAGTTTATAGAAGGCATGAATACAGTCATGTTCGAATTCATAATACACCCAATTAACCTACCCTAGAAGTAACCCTGCACCATTCAGATGGGATCCTCCGAGCAAAATTCAAATCAAGGCTATCAAACCTAGAACCAGACTAAAGTTATTCAACCATAGAGTTAAAATGACCTAAAATTATTGATCAGATATAACCTGTACGTCCAAACACATTGATTATCAGTATTCTTAAACAACATCAATTAAAACAATTTATTCCTAAGAATTGATATATGTTGCTCTAGGCCATTATGCTTTCTTCTAGTCAAATTTATTGTTTCTCTCAGAAGAAAGCAATCTTATTTGTCCTCCATTATGTCATAAATTGAGTTGCAAAAGGCCTCTGGCAATACATGGTATTTAATCATAAACAGAATACCAGTACAAGACTAGTGGCAACAGACCGACCTACACATCAATAGTGAAGCTCGTCAGAGTTAATAATGTAAATATGTAAACGAAAGTGCTCAAAAAGGATTCATATTAATGTAAAATAGAATGGCAAAGGTTGGAATAAGTAGGAAATTTAAATAAATTAATAGGAATCAAAGTGTAACACTGAAATAGTGAAATATGATAAGTATTAATCTCCTTTATACTATAAAAGGTGGGACAATTTGACATGATATGTTGGACTGTTAGGCTACATTTGCATCCTAGCAAAACCATGTTACGATTTTTGGCCTGATCCTAGAATCTAATTGATTGTTACACTTGTTTTAACTTTGCAAGAAGAGGGCAAATTCAAATTCTGAATTAGGGTAACCCTTGTAGCTATAAACTTGATTAATCAATCCATTGCACTGTCAGCCATAGTTTCAGCGCAATCATCATCACATACTGGATTTACAGGAGTAGTCAACCCAACTACATGTGCAAAGGCTGACATGTCATGCCACCTGAGTATGTCCATTAATGAAAAGATTGAAAAAGATTCATTCCCTGCAATTCTGAAAATCACATCCTTACCATGAAAGAAGCTAAATAGATTCCCCTTTCCAATATATTAAATGTCACAGTGAATCACAATCATAAATAAAAGAGAATGAACTAATAGACTTTGTAAAAATACCAGACTCTACCAACGTGATGATGTCTAAAAAAACAAGAGCTTGTTACCATTGGTAATACATGATGTACATCTCTTAGTTATCAATAAAGGTCTGTAACATTACTTAGATGTAATCATTGCTAATTAGGCTTTTTTCAAAAAGATACCTGACAATCATGTCTGTGGTAAATGTAACTAACATGTTGAAATAGGATAAGAACATCTTCTCATTTCTATTTTCAGGTGGATAGACACCGATAAATTGAAAAGTGAGCTTATAAAGGGGAAGAGGACACACAGCCAAGTCTCACAGCAGATTAAGAAGGCTCAGTACGTGACAAGGAGCCAGTGCTGAAAGGTAAGGCCACCCATTTGGAAAATGCAATGTCCAGGTTCAATTGCCAAATAGTGTAGATTGGTATGGGTTGACAAGGAACAGAGGGACAATTATACAGAATAAACATAATATTTTAGAAGATGGAGAAAATTAGACTTAGAAAGATTTCAGCATGGGTAATGCTGAAATTAATGGCCTTATTAGGCCTAATAAGCAGCTCATCTTCGTTTGCCCTTTAAAGATGCTAAATGAGCTCAATGCACTCGTTACAGGTTCAAATTTTAAAAACTCACCCAATAATAAATTGAAATATTGAAATGAAAATAGAGATAGATAGAGGAAGAACGTCCTTTTAAAATTATGGATATAATCATTGAGCAGAATGTTCATTCATCATGAAAAGCCAAGGTCAAACAAAGAGGCCAGGCCACTGATGCATGCAATAAGATCATGATGTTTAAATGGAGAGCTGTAAAGAATTGAGAAATCATTGTAATCTATGCTAATCATGCAGTCAACCTTGAATAAGGATAACGTAATAGACTAGATATTCAGAACTTCGAATTTTCCATATATTTCCTTTAGCGGTCAAGTCCCCAGGGCCAGTATAGAGTAAGAAAGCTAATTTCCTAATTAATCAATATGTCTACAATTGTCTACGCAACTCAAATTCAAGATTATCAGTAGCCTTCAGTAAAGTACAATTTTATGCCTGCTGCATCGAGATGTCATGGGAACCAAATGATTCCGGTTCAAATTATGAACTTGGTAAATAATTCTAATCGAAAAAATAATTCAGAAACATGTTGTTGTATCTATTAGAATTGATATTGAATTGTTCCCATTTATTTAAGGAAATGTGCACGTTTGAAATTTTTATGCAATCCTCATTGGAGTCACGTGTAATTTTGAGGAGAACAAAAATGTTTAAAATATGAGAAAATTCAGTGACCTACACAATATGTAGGTCACTGAATTTTCTCATTTTTTATTCGTCTTATAAAAATATTATTTTCAGCATTTATGTCTTTGTGCTGAAAGATCTAGACTGGACAGGGAATGACTTATGCAAAAAGGCTCTCAATTCTAAATTTTTACTAAAAAAAATGAGCAACATTTTTGGCATTATAATTTGAGGGAGGGGTGCTTATTGACTTTATGGGATTCTACTACCTCCCATAGAAAGTAATCGGTAAGGTTCATCAATGAATCGTGTAGACTTTCTGATATTGCTCTTATTATTATTCATTGATAGTAAACTCATTCCGCAAGATTCATTCTCTTGGCTATACTTTTCTTTGCTATACAGTAAGTACCTCTATGGTCACTATTGTATGAAAGAAGCCAGAAATTGACCATATAAATCAAATTGATGTAATGAAGATAAGAAGCTCACAAATTGATCATTTCCCAAACATCAAATGAAATCTAGACTGATGAGTAATTAAGAGTCAAAATCGGGTCAATGCCTCTCAACAATATAATAAAAATGCTGATTCTGCAATTTATGGCATCTGGTTGGCCATTGAAATAAATTTTATGACATGTTCTTTCGGAGTTATGGCATTGGAGTGTGCTATAAACGACGTGTATAATTGCAGTTCATGGTATTAATTAGGAGATAATGTGATTAATATTTCATTATCAGGAGTGTGGAAGAAGTTCTTTTGGCAATCCGTTCAATGATCAGGGTGTACCGAACATAGTATTTATACTTGAGAAATAAATAATAACAAGACTAACATTTGAGAGATCAATATTTTTCATAAACAACAAAGAGTCAAAAAATGAAAACAAATTGTGCAATATTTGTTAACTAGAGCAAAACAATTGATTTATTTAGCTTTTATTTACAAAAAGATAGCCAACATAGTACTTAGATTGTAATTTAGATGTCTGGTCTTGTATTTGTATTTTTTTCATGTCATATGCATATATAAAATAATAACATAAATAAACCTTCTACCTCATGCCTAACAAAAATTCATTAAACTCAAAAGCTTAGATAGAGACTCCAAAGTAATGGACAGTGCAGTATAATGTAATAATGTAATGATACAAGATGTCAATAAAAGTTATACAAGAAAAAGATACAGCATTTTTATCAGAACTTCTGGATCGGCCTTTATATTGGAGAAACTGGTCAATACTTAACAGAGGAAATGTTTTCTTTTAAGTTCTACAATAATAGTTTAAGGTCATTAAAATGCTTGAAGTTATAAAAGGAATTGTGTTTTTATGTGTTTTTTCATTCTAAATGTAGAACAATCCAATATTCAATATTGTGAGCATGATCTTCTATTTTCTAGTTTGTATAACTGGTGTGCATAACCAGTTGCCATGATCAGCTACCTTATTTGGAGTATGTAGGCATTCCTTATCACGTTTTGGCATATCAGAAACCAGTAGAGCCACATTATACTTTACAGCATATCATGGTTAATAAGAACTGTAATAAGAGAGTATATTAACATTGTATGAACATTTTTTAAAAAATCATATTCTCAATAATTAGCCAAGTATGTACTTATGAAGGTTTTTTGTTGGAATTCAACTATCACCACCTTGGAAGGCATGTTCTTGGGGTATTAGTACTGGTTTAGAAGACCTGAGCGATAGTGACAGTCCATAGAGATGACAAGGTATTAACATGACAAAATGTCACCACCTAGTTGCTCATAATATTATTAGTTCAATTTGAAAGTCAGATTTGAACTTCTGATAACTTGTAGATGATTTTGAAAAAAAAATCAGACAATTTGAAGCATGTTTGACCTTTTTTGACATTGACATACTATTCCACATGAATCTACTTGTTGAGCCTTGATCAACTTGAGTTCTACTTGAGGATTTCGTATCTATACCCACGATGATATGATGATATCCCCATGTTAAGTCAATGGTGTATAAACTCCACATGATAAGTCAATACTCCCTTGCTGAAATCCTCATTATCTCAGAAAAACTCAAATTGATTGGCTCTCAACAAGTGAAATATTGAAAGGGAGTATTAGTACAATGGATTCCAAGTAGTAAGAAATGGTTTCTTAAACAGAACATCGGGATTGATTTTTAGAATTTTTTGTTGTCCCTAATAGTTGTCATTATCGCGTTAGTTCTCAGTAGGTGGCGATAATTGTAATAACCTCTTTTCAGCGGGCATTCACTATGTTGCCCTTTGAAATTACGTAGGTTACTGAGATATTCTTTTTAAATATATTGTTCAGAATGTTCTAAATGAATCATGGATGATTCAATACACCAAATATTTGTATGCTAACCTTAAACCTTGACCTATACTACAAGTCTAAGGACTGCAAGGTAAAAACAAAAATTAGAGCTAGGCTTAAATCCTTAATTTTATAATGTTACTGTAAGTGATTTCTCATTCTGGTTTGGTTTGTTTGATGCTGTTTTTCATTATAATGAAAAACCTTCTTTGCGTATAACCTTTTTTCAAGTTATAAATGTCAACTTGTCAAACCTTGAACTTTATGTCATAAAATATGTCAAATTATCCATTAATCAGATGTTTTGATATCAAGAGAAACAGATCTAAGCTTAATTATATAATAATAAATACATGCAATCGTTATTTTCTTTGGTATGGTTCTGAAAGCATAATATAGTGAGTTATGCACAGGGTTTTACCTAATAATATCATTTGGTATTTCAAATCGATTAATACAATAACTGAAGACATGATTTTCCAGGAAATATTTTTATACCTTAAGTACATCGCTGCCTTGATATCCAAATTTAATCAAATAAAGAAATAGATTTTTACTTGAACAAACAAGGTGTAATATTTTATCAAAAGATTACCTATACTATGCAGATAAAAACAAGACATGTCTTGATTCGATGAACTAGATCACGCCACTAAGTGTGACATAATTACTAAACAATGAAAATCAAAAACATCTTATATAGCTGTGAGAATTCACATGTGGTATAGCATGTGGTTTTGGACAGTTCTGTATGTGTTATTATGAACGAAGATATGAAATTTTGTTAACCAATGTGAAGCTAGAAATAATGGATTTAATCTTATATTTTCCGCGGCATGTGGAAGAAAAAAAACTTTTTATAAAAAATTATGGTCAAAAAATATTTGTGGTCCTTTGTCTAAAATTACTGGCCATACTATACATGGTTCTTTAAATTATTGTCTCTTAAAAGATGGTCCCCAATAATTATTCAGCACCAGATCTTTGTACTATTGCTCACATAAATACTATTTTGAAGTATATCAAAGAGCAGATTTGCGCTGACAGGTTTTTATCAAAAACGACCAAAATGGGTCCCAAAGGTTAATCAGCACTAAAATTCAATATAAAACAACATCCGGTTGCTATGGTTCATTTGCTTAATCTTTTTATTAGATTTCCAAAGATGCCTATCATGTTTTCTATTAACTATCCCCAGCTGGTTATACTTATGGCATAAATAATTTGCAAGAGCATTTAATACTGTATCTAGGTACAAAAAAGTTACATAAATGCATAGATTTAGATTCTCATATAACATAATTGCGTCCATATTGATCACAATCACTTTACATATAATTTTATTTTTTCTAGTTCCCATATTGATTTAGATAAACAGTTGTCCCACAGAAGGTATGGCATTTCATTCTGTAACTGTCAATTATGATCATGATCTCCATGGATTTTCAACTCTAGTTATTTCCCCATTAAGAAAATGTGACTGCAATTGCAGATCCCAATAAAAAGAATTGAAAGGTATGGAACTATCTTATGCCTTTCTAGTTAGCCAACATTAAGTTTATTCCAAATATATAAATATACCACAAATCCATGACACTTCATTTGTACCATTGGTATTTTAGGGAAAAGAGGAGAGAAATAAACATGATTTGAATGACACATTAATCCAGGTTTGCATAACAAACATATATTTGTTGCTGTTATCATCACTGGATAGCCTGGCAATAGCTACCGTGAATCAAAGCAATAGAGCTATACAATGGGAACAGAAACAAAGCAAAAGAATAGGTCATTTGATAGTATTTTGATAATGTAAATTCTTTGATTCTTGTCCTTTATCTTTTGACCGTTAATAATGAAGCAAAGTGTCAGTGCTTTTAATGTAAAATTTAAGGTCATTCACTCATATAATAGTTTTGTTTACATTATAAATTAGATCTGCTTTGATGGTTGGTTTTATCAACATTTTTTATTGATTCAGATGTATATATGTATCTTTTTAAATACCCCAGGCCTTTTTGGTCATCATAACATAACATACAGTGACTGTAATAATACACAAGGATCCTGTCAAAGCAGTTAGAAATATCAGGTGTATCTTAAATATTGATCAGACCTGATGGTACATAGATGTCAACATTGACTCTCCCTGGATCCTTTCATCTGATATGTCCTTAATAAACAGATATTCTTCCAACTGTGTATTCAGTTTGACAATATTATAGATTTGTTGTTAGGCGGTAAGATACACCAATTAGGGAATTTATTAGATCTATATTATGATTACACATTGATCTTCATAGAACCTGTGCGAAAGCTTCGCAATTAAGCGTTAAGAAGAGCCACTAGGCTTAGGCCCAATCCAGGTTACTAGTCTGTATGTCAGGAATTGTTTTAGAAAATACCTAGTGACTACATTTATTTTATTCTACTTTAGATTAAACAGATAAAAGTCAAAATGAAAAGCACTAAAATCTTTAAAAAGATGAAATACATTTTATAAGAGAGTTTTGGGAGACTTGGTAGATACCAGACACTTTTATAACAAGGGCCCTAAGTAGATACAGTATTCCACACTTGGTTCATTTGCAATCAGGAGGAAGATTTGCATTGGCGACTCATTAAATGAAAAAGCTGATCATATTTTCCAGTTCACAATATAAAGAAAGGCACATTTAGAACAGAGGAAATTTTCAATGTAGAAAAAGAACTGAAACTCACATTCTGACAATTTACATTTTCAGTATGCTACATTAGGACAAGACATTAGATATTTAAAAAAGATTTGTTCATAGGTATTCTATCACAGGAAAATTGCATAAAAGACAAGGAGCTACATTTCTCATCTTTCCCATGACTTATTTCTAATAAAATATAAATATTGAAAAGTGATGTTGGTTCATTGATATGCCATCAGAGAAGATACCTTGAATGTGACATGGCATTAAACTCTGCATTTTTCCAGTAATGCTTCATTTAGCCAAATATGAAGGTATTGTTGAATATGTAGTTCGTTAAACATTCATAGAGAGTAATTACTGTTATGCTGAGTAAATATTTTCATGCTTGGCGCCAAACAGAATCATTAGTGATAATTTTATTGTTTTTCCCAATAACGTAATTGGATATAGACAGCCATCTACGAACATCAGAGTCATTTTTTCTAACATCATTCAGAAGTTTCATGCATGATAAACCAAGAGTCTTGTATTTGAGATTGTTAGTTAAGCATTTCTATATTCAGAAACAATAGCATTTGAAGGTCAGCAATACCAGACTATAAACCTAAACAAGAAATCATTGAATAAAATCATCGAATTTTTACCGAGTAGTAATTAAAGTAGTTCCTTAGAAAATCAAAAGAAAATAAGAGCCATTATAGAACAAAATCAGCAAAAAATGTTTCACTAAAAATATATTGAATCAAATAAGGGCTATTCAGACCAATAAAGACAAAATGATAGATTGATAAGAAGAAAAAACAGGAATCGGAAATTGCCTGATGTAATCACATAATATGATGGTACTTTTTTCTTAAGCAGTATAATGCCATGAACTGTCGCAAAGGATGAACAAATAAAATACGGAAATTGACTGAGGGAATTGATTAACAAATTTAGGGACTTTAGTTGTCATTATAGTTTAAGAAAGATTTTAGTTGATGAATCAAATTGGGTTCTACTTGAAGAAACATTGGATAATGCGGAACATACAGAATTAGAATGTGAGTACAATGTATGAGCAGTTTACAATTTTTTTGCTAACAATAAGGCTTGCACAATTTGTCAAAAATGTTATGAAATGATGGACTATTTGGAGTTCTACATATTGACTAATCACTTTTTTAAAATAATGATAGCACTTTTTGTGGCATAAGTCTTGAAACATAAGACAGATTAAAGGAAAAGGCAGTCATTAAAATGAAAATGGAACTCTTGATATTTCTATCTAAATGTCTGATTTTATTCAGGACTGGTTTTTTGATCAGTTAAAACTCACATTATTAAACCATCAAAGTAGTAATACTGAAAATAATGATGTAGTTAGGGTAAAGTAGTTCACGTCATAGCTAACTTTGGTTGCTGCCCATTCATAAAAAATCTAAATAGACAAGTTTAAACTCGTTAACTCATGAATTGAGTAAAAAATGGGACAGACAAAAACAAAGACTTGAATGCCAAGAGTGTATTTTATCAAATCGTCTGAAAAAAACACTGTTAAGCATAATTAAGACTTTTTAGTCATAAATTAATCAAATGTATTAGAACTATTAAGATGATTGTCATATTGCATGTTTTTGTATCCGTGTTATTGTTCTCATTGTTATTCAATCACTTAGACCAGAAAAACAAATAAATTAATTTAATTCATACACACTACTAATATGATATTTCCTCCAAGTAAATTGAAAAAAATTAACCAAATCTGACAGCTGGTATATGAACTATCAACAATTGTATTCTCTACAAAAATAATAGCCATTTTGAATTGAGCGGTCCTATTGGAAATCCTGTTCCCATAAAACATATGCTTTTACAATTTGGGTTAAATCTAATAACCTCTATAAAAATAATTGATCATGAAAAATAGCAGTCATTTAAATTCATTGGAAAATTTCTTTTCAAGCAAGAATGCCATGTCCCTAAGGCATCATGAAAAAAATATAATTTTGAATAACTTGTAAGCTTATGTCTTATGGGCGTATAGGACCTCTGCTTGAGAAGAAAACCAGTTCCTCTCCCAGCATCATCCTTCTTCAAAGGACTTCATTTATGCCTAAATTACTTGTAAAATACCCTTGCAGCAAGGATGCCCAGCATTTCAGTACCATTGTCACAATCCAAGATTACAACACTAAGGGACATTTCATTCATACTGAAGTCATTACAATACAGGTTGAGGAATAAATTTAAATTGATTATCAATACTTATAACATAAAAAATAGTTTTATTCATACAATATAGAGAAACAAGATGATGTGGGACACAAATGATGTGGGACACAAATGATGTGGGACACAAAATCCAGTCTCAAAGTCCATGAGCCTATCAAAGGGTCAACATCCTTCAGCAAAGCAGATACAAAATAGATGGATCCATGAAACACAGGAGAAAACTATTTCTGGTTTTAATCCCTATTTCTCAACCATTTATGCCACAGCCCAGATCTACCTAAAAAGGTGCAAAGTGAAAAAATTGGGAATTATGTCAAAATCTTAGTTTCGTATTTAGTCTACATATTATTTGCCCTGCGTGCAGAGTCTAGTTAAACTACAAAACGAAGCTCTCTTTTAAGAAGTGAAGTCAAACAAATGCAAAGGGAACATGTTATTACAAGGTTTATGGGATTGTTTCATGTCAGCTTACTCATCTAGAATAGTACATATGACATAGAGAACTTTCCTTTTTATCAAAGTTCTCAATAATCTTGCTACAGCATAGGGCTTCTCACTAAGATTACAATATCTGTATCCACATTAATAAGTCTACAATCATATACTTTATGACGTGTTTGATTGGAAGTTCAAAGGAAAATTCAGTTGACATTTAGATGCACGAGAGAAATCAATGTGAATTGAAATGTTTGTCAGCTTCAGTCTAATCAACTTGAGTTTACTGTTTGTATTACACTGAATCAGTAACCAATGTCACAATCCAAAAGACCACGAGCACCATGAGGTATTTCATTCATACTGAGGTCATTTCAAAACATGTCGAAGAACAAATTAAACAGGACATACAGTCAGATGATGTGGGACAGACAGACTCAATCTCAAAATCCAAAATAATGTTTCTGATTTTTTACCTGTTGATCATTCTGAACAGTAACCAATGATGCCACAGTAAATATATGTTTTGAGAAGCATGACATTATTACATTATAGATAGAACTGATTTACATGCATAGGGTTAAGTCACAAAATGGTGAAAATAGTACAATAGATTACAAGAGAGCACTGAAAAAGCAGTTGTCTGCAATCTGAAAATACTTGCCAAGAAATCTCTTGCTATTTTACTAACTTGTTATAAAAACCATATAACATTCAGTAAAATATTACAGCTGATGAGCCTTTGGGTATAAAATGGAAGAATCTAATCAAATAGTTATTTTAAAACAAGATAATACAATTTTTCATGAAATTATCAAGGGCCAATCTAAAATTAACCAGCAATCAGTAGCCATCCCAAACAATTTATTTTGATGATTTACATTTTTACCATTACATGATTCGAATGTTTAGATTGCTTCGGTATAGTGTTATTTTAAGTCAATTTTCTAAATTCTTTTCTGTTTTAGTAACTATGCTCAAATTACTGAATACATGAGAAATGAATTTCTAAATGTCAACTAAATAATGGGACTGATGGTAAATTAACTCAACACAAATGCTTTTGTAAATGGTCAGAAAACACAGAGGGTAGAAAGCAATCATGGTAATCATTTGCAAACTGTAACAATTTAGTTTTCTCATTTCTAAAGTGTAACCATACAGATGAACTCTGGTTGTCAATTCAATAAACCAAAGTCAGCTGTTTGATGAAGTAGAATCAGAAAACAATAATTTCTTATATTTTGTGAAGTCATAATCATTGGATATTTCTTTAGGTTTTCGAAGTCAAATGGCTCAATATGTTCACATAAATATCAGAGGGAAAGGATCAAAATTGTTACTGAACCCTGATTAGGATTTTCCATGAAGAAAGTAGCATGTGTATTTATTTGTATAATGTATATGTGTGTATGTGAGATAACAAATTAGCAATTTGAAATTAATGCAAAACCAGGTTTTCAATCAGAATAGGATCTACTTATTTACCAAAAGAGGCTTTGTTACATTTGGTGTTCCGGGTATTGAATTCTAATTACAGCAAATTTGCATTTGAAATATTCAAACAAACAAAACCGTAAGCATCAATTCAAATGGCACAATAATCAGCATTTTTTTAAAAACCAAGGGGAAGGCAAGCTTCTAGACTTTCACTCAACATTTTACTCTATATATATACATGTATATATAATAAAATTTAAATAAAAACATAAGATGATTTCATTTCGTTGCAACTAGTTTCTTGTTCAAATCCTCAGGCAACTGACAGAAAATCGCAGTTATATAGTTACTTCCATTTCTAATGTTTTGAAGAAATTACTTTGTTATACAAAATATAACTCATGTTAGTGTCGATGTTCATAGAACAATTGTAATTTATCAATTCCTGATGTCCTCAACAGCAAAGAATATCATTTCAGCTATCAATTAGGGGTTATCGATAAGTCTAATATGAAACCTTTAGGGAAGCAATTTTTAATAATTCTCAGGTTATTACTTATTGGAAACATATTAACGGCACTTGAACGTGGATGTTTTATGGCAAATCTGTGCAGTATTTATTGATCTATCACGGTCTGTAAGTAACTACTATACAAATCTTTCTATTAATTATACTTGTATTCACATAACAACATTAAGATTTTTTGTGAAAATAATGGATTTGATGTTTGTATTTGCAGGTTTGCGGTGAGGAGCATTGTGTGGTAGAGGAGCTCGAGGGACGCATTCAAAGTGGACAGAAGTCAACAATTGTACCATAGATTAGGATTAATCTATAGCAATCTAGTGGCAAATATTTACAGAGAATGGTGATAAAAGATACTTATTAGTCTCACAATACAAGGCACTTAATGAAACCACTGTTAAAAGACATACTATTATAAGCTTCTCAAATGAGAAAATACCGGAAATTACGACTATTGCATTTGCAGACTGGGATACAGAAATTAAAGATGGAACCTTAACATGCTACTTTTAGTGCTGGTTTAGTGTAATTAGACATGGTATGCTGATTTACACTGTCATTCAATGATATACAGTTGCCTATATAGTGAAATTAAAAAAGATCTATTTTTAGGAAATAATCAAATAAGTCTGGATAGAAATGAGATAAACCCTTCTAATAAGAAGATTTTAATAACTTCATTACAGGGAAAATTAAGCACCTTATGAGGAATATATAAGGATACAAAACAGTTTGTCATAAAATTTCATGTGAGAACATTACAAAGTCTTATAATGACATAGAGACCTTTGTGACATCAAAGCTGAATATAGCCGTTATAAGATCCTTCTACGATTCTAAATCTGATCACATAGATGGCATATAAACGTTTGCAACCTGTAAGCTGATCATTAATTTTTGAACCTAAACATCCAAAGGAAACTTGTATCCACAGACATGGAAAACAGATTTCCATAAAATGACATAGGTTAAGATTGAGATAAAAATGAGAGCAATCAGAAAAAAGTAACAATTATTCAAAGAGACAATTACTAATATCAATACGGAGACATTTATCAGTCAATTATAAGATCAGGATGAATATGTGCATGAGACAGATTGACAAATGATACAAAACGTGTGGCGTAATAGAAATCTGCAAGAATTGTAATCAGTCACAATGGGGAAATTGGCATAACTGACAAGACTACAACTCTGGCATATCATTTATCGTACATATCAAAAAAACACAATACTATGACAAATATACTGGATGTAATTTTGAATTGGAACTAAGTAGATGAACTGTATATACTAAAATAATATCATTTAATAAATATATACTGAGGAATAATCAAAGTAAGTCATGGCGGACACTCAAACTGATATGATGGCTGTTTATAGCGTAGGGGATGTAGGAAATGTGACAACCAATCTGGAGAACACAAGTTATCATCCTCACAACCAAGGTCCCACAGAGGGGCTGGCTGGATTAAAGGCATTTAATGACTGGTATACAGGTATCCATGGACATCTCTCAGTGTTTGTGTGCATTCTTGGAATAGTTGCAAATATTCTGAATATAATTGTACTTACTAGAAAAAACATGATCAATTCAGTGAATTGCATACTAACATGGTTGGCAATTGCTGATTTGCTAACAATGATGTCATATTTACCATTTGCCTTGTACTTCTACTGTCTCACAGGGCCTGATGAAACATATGGACATTCATATAACTGGGTCGCCTTCATCTTATTTCACAATTGCTTCAGCATCACAAGTCATACGATTGCAATGTGGTTAACTGTGTCGTTGGCGATATTCCGCTATATTATAGTTTGCCATCATAGTATAGGGCCTACAATGTGTAGTATGCTGCGGGCAAAGATCACTATAACTGCTGTGTATATCTCCACGGCAATCATCTGTATCCCACAGTACATCAGTTATGAGATTACGAAGTTGGCACCCAACAAGACAAGTTACAACTCCACTAATGCTTACTGGTTTGTCGAGTCAGAGATTGTAAGGAAAACTGATGGCGGTTTACTCAAAGGGAACTACTGGCTATACGGTGTAGTCATAAAACTGACTCCATGTGTACTCTTAACTGTGCTTAGTATTTTATTAATCATCGCAATGCGACAAGCTGATAAACGTCGACAGCGGTTACTGACGCAAGGCCGACGAGCTGAATCTGAACGTACACATGAGAGTAATCGAACAACGGCTATGTTGGTAGCAATAGTTCTGTTTTTTGTCATAACTGAGCTACCACAAGGCATCCTTGCTATGTTAAGCGGCATTAGTAATTACATATTTATCAATGTTTATGTCATGTTGGCAGACATTATGGATATGTTGATCCTACTCAACAGTGCCGCCAATTTCATCATGTACTGTATCATGTCACGACAATTTCGTAACACGTTTAAGGAAGTTATCCTTAAACCATGCATACAGAAACTACAGAAAGTGAAGCAAAAAACAAATAACGGTGTGACATATAACAGTGTACATACTAACAATGTCACCACTCAAATGACCTTAGTTTGAGGGAAGACATCATCACCTTAACAAATCATACACACGTTTCTCAATCAAGACTAGAAATTTTGCTCACAGAAAATCTACAAATAATTCTGGCTAGTGTCATGCAACAGTGAGGATATCTGGAATATCCATAAGTTATAATGCCATTGTGGAATTTATGAGAAAACATTACTTGTACTGAGTTAAGGGCAGTGTACATACCAACTTATGGAATTATTAAAACATAAATAAACTGTTCACTGTAAATATAAATTTTGTAGATCAATGAGCGTTTATTGCTTTAATATGTTTCCAGAACATTAAAAATTGCACCAGGAAATTTTGATTGATAATTAAAAACACAAAGGGCACCATTTGAAATTCAAACTTCACAAACCTTTATGAATCATAAGCAGCTATAATGTTTAAGATTGGCCAAGTTGGCTTAACGTATTGAAAGTATAAAGCTGTATTTGTAGCTTTGGGGACTGAATTTAATTTTGCACAATTTGAATATTAGCACAAATTAAAAACATTAAGAAATCTAAAAAAAATGATAGGGTAGTTGGTTTATATCAGAGCGACCTAGTTCCTTGGAAAATTGTAATGTAAGACATTGAGTAGGTGTGATGATCACATATAAAAATAACACCTTGCTACATGTATAGTTAATTTTATCAATATTATGAATAGATATTGTCTTTTGTATGATTTTGTGCTTTCTGATTCCAGTTATAATGTTATATTCTTTAGCTTTAAGAAATATTTTGGGAATGTTTTTGTATGAAACATTAAGGGAAAAAAGTAAAATACATTGTTAAAGCTAATAACATTAGATAAATCAATATAGAATATAAATGTATTCAGTTGTCTTCAATACCTATTAATCATAATGTTATTAAGAAGGCCGTATAATCTTAATCTTGGTTAAGCTCATTCTCATTTGTTTTTGAACTTGGCATTTATCACATTCATGAATGCGGAATTCATCAATTTCTCTTTGACATATTTCGGCATATATTTAGTTATCAAGGAAGTTGCAGTTCTAAATATTAGGCTTTTTGTTTTAAAAGTTCATAATAAATGGTATCTCATCATTTATAACATCCCAGTAGAAATTTGAATCAAATTTTCCAAATCATCCTTTTTTATGAGTTGAATAAAATATGAGCAAGTTCGAAAATCTAAATGCAATTTGAAAGCAAAAAATGTCACAATAGGAAAATTACTTTTAGAAAAATAGAATATGACATATTCTACTATGTGGTACAAACATAACATGATTATCATATTTCTCGACAGCTGAAAATAGAGTTTAGTTTGCATAGTGATAATCATTACTTTTATTAGAAAGGGTATTCCCTTTATGAAATTCATATGATTTGTTGGCATAAACATGTATTGTATGTCAATTGATGTGGTGTTGTTAATACCATAAAGAATATGTTGTAGATAGTATTATACATTTGAGCTAATTTATTTCATGACCCCTGCTACCTGTACCTAACCAATCAAAATGTTATATATCAAATTATACATTGTACAAAGTGTAAATAAATAAAATAGTTATAATAATTAATTAATTAATTAGTAATTGATAATGATAATTGCTTGAGTTGTTTATGCTCAGTGGATAAGCTGGTTGGTAAAAAGTCAAAATGTAAAGAAACTTGGTCTTATCAAAATGTCATAAGTTATGAAATACAAAATGAATCATACTAACATCGACATATTTGTATTATTATTTAGGTCTGGAAATGTGTATAAGTACAATAGATTTTGAGTTTGTATCATTAAGCTTAACCTGTTAACATGAGTAAGGAAATTACTGGTCATATGCACATGAGTAAGGAAATTACTGGTCATATATGCACTTAAAATGATTAAGGAAATCCGAGAAAATGAGGCACTCGATTTACTAATTAGTTTCTCAAAAACAACGTGAATTAAAATTCCATTGAAACATTATGAAAGATGAGAAATCGTATTTTGACACTAAAAAACAAACATGAAATAAGCAAAGATGTCATTGTGATAAGCTACATTTTCTAAAAGATACACACTTAATTTTATTTTCATAGACTGTTGACATTTTGATTTGACCCATACATATTTATGCTTTGTTATGTTAAAAAGTATGTGTCTTTAAGTATGGTTTTAAAATGTTGTGCTTTAAAGGAAGAACCCAATTCGATTCAGCTAAATAATATACCAATATCAGGAGAATGTCCTGGTTTATGTACCAACAGTATGGGTTCCACCTTAAAAAGCTATGTACATTTATTTTATTATACAAACATACAATTATATATTATATATTTTTGGGGGGTAGATGTAGCATTGCCCTTTATGTTTAGAATACAACAAACAAATAGCGCTCATAACAGCGTTTACCTTATCCATCTACACAACAATTTTGAACAGAATATGACCAGAAGATTTTGAAACTACCTAACTATCTACAGCCTACCCCAGTATGAGGTAAATTGTTAAAATGAAAGGAAAACACTAGATCATAAGATGGAATTAAATGCAACTAGCATTTTATTTTGTCCTTGTGGGATACGCTATACAAACAAGATTTTACCTAATACTTAGCCCTTGAATGTTTATCGAAAAGTAAGCCTTGGGAATTTCTATAATGGTATACTTTTATTGCAATTGATGATGTCAAGCCAAAGGGAATAATGACAATACAACAAAACAATACAAAATCACGCAGATAATATAAAATATATAATATGTGATTTTATGCTTTATAATTTTGTAAATTATAGGATATAAATTATGAATAAACTAAAACTAGTTCTTGTTATTCTACTGTGTTTGTTCTATTTTTGTTATACGCTCAAACATCAAACAGAATATACTACCTCCTACACCTATGTGTTGTATTGTATTGTATATTTAATATTTATTTCCTCATTTATATGAGAGAATACATTTCTATTATGTACATAGTATATGGATTGCATACCATGCATGATTTACTTCATGTAATTGTCATGTTTTTTAAATTAAAAAACATCAAATTCATAAAACCAGATTCAATAGATAAATCTATCAATAATATTTGTGCCATCCCCATTCATGAATAGATCCAATTAAAATATACATTTGAATTTGAAAAACACTTTAACATTTGAAGAACACCCTCCTTCAACAAAATTTACAAGGGTGACATTTGAAAAACACCATCCTTCAATAAAATAAACAAGGGTGACATTTGAAAAACACCATCATTCAAAGTTGACACATGAAGAACATTTGAAAATCAGTGTCATTCCTTATAAAGGTGACAATTGAAAACACCGTCCTATAACAAATTATACAAGCGTGACATTCAAAAATTACAGTGGAACGGCACAAAATGCTAAAACAGCATCAAACTCATGACTTCAAATTACAGATGATATAGTTCAAAACTCTAGATCCCCGATGATGTCTAAAAACATGTTTTCCAATAGAGAGATATGCATTATTGCATAATTCAATAGAATAGCACAAAGTGAATAATTTTTCACAAAAATAGAAACAATTTACTACATCTGGGAATTAATCCCATACAATAGGCATTTTTGTGTGATAATGCAAGTGCCAATGGTCATTCAACCAAATCGACACTCATTATTTAACACTAGAAAGAAAAATGTTTGTACAGATAATTAATCAATTAATTACCAGAAATAAATGTCGATCTTCTGTCAGTTGAACATTCCATAGTTTGAATAGACTCAATGAATGTTTCCTTTATTCAGGGACATTTTTTAGAGATGGCTACAGTAGCTTGCTGCGAGAAGAGATTCTTTCAACAAATAAAATAAAACTGTATGAGAGACCCCCTGATGAAGCATCAATATGATACAAATATTTCATTCTCCAAAAATAGAATTAAATATTTGTTTTATCAGATTACTGTCAAGCTTATTATCCTCTATAAAAACAAATCTGTTTCAAAAATTCCCAGGAGTGGGGACCACTAGATATTCATTAGGCGTGGCTAGAGATCGCCCGATCTTTTATGACACATATTCTAGTTTTGACCAATCAAACAATTGCACGCTTGACAGTGATATAATAATCTGTTTTATTCCATAGTTAGCATGATATTCATAGGATAACATGTGAAAATAAAAACGGTATTTTTGTAATCAGTGGTAAAATATGATATTTTTGACAAATTTTCACTTAACCATAGCATACGGTTTTTTAGCCATGACATACGACGTCGTATGCGATGGTTTATGGATTTTTGCTACTTCAGACTCAAAACGAGGCTCTCTCGCTACGCTTGCTCGTGCAGATATCATATCCATTCGTGGATAAAAATCATATCACTCATAAATCATAGGATATCCTCTATTTATTCAATGAAAGTGATTGACTGATATGATGAAAAAATATATATTTTCATGTTGGTGATACATAAACCATTTTATACCCAATATCACTGTTTAACACACCTTGAAAAATAAAATAAATTGAAAAACAATTCAAAACACCAGATGTTCCATGAGACTTTCTCATAGTATTTTAAGTATTTCTCTCAAATTAATGATTTACTTATATCATAGTACCACTCTAATTGGTGTTCGAAACCTAAATATATACATGTATAATATCTTTTGAAACACTTTATTCCTTTCTTCAGATGAACTAATTTATAAAGGCGAGACATTTGATCTTTATCCACAAGTCTTTCTCAAAATATGTAAATGTACAGGGTGGGCCAAAAAAAACCAATACCCAACTTTAAATCAGACTGAAAATAGCTATGTTCAATATGATACATTGATTTATATATCATTTTAAAGGTAATCCATTTTCGAACAATTTGGTATATAACACTATGTCCTGAAATCAATATTAAAGTTTTATTATGCTTATTTGCGAGGCCGGGTCGGTATTTAAGGTATCCAGATTTTAGGGAGAAAATAGTAAATCTGTGGAATAATGGTAATTTTTTATTTAGAGAATATCATTTTGTTAGGTGAATAAATGCTTGTATATTTGCATATTGTGTGACTAAACTTATTGTTTATGAATTTTAGTGTTGTTTACTATCAATAAGTACTCAAAGGGGGTCTGTTAAAAGACATTAAACGTATATGTGACAAGGATTTTATTTTTCAACAAGACATTGCCTTGTACCATAGATCTCAGGAGACATTGGCATTCCTTTGCAAACAAGGTGTCAATTTTATTGATCTCGATGCTTGGCCACCCAACAGCCCCGATGCTACATATAATGTGTTTGATTACCATACATGGAGCCATCTCGAGGAAATGGTACAATCAAACGCATCCAATAAACAGCTTTGATGAGTTGAAACAGAATCCTAAAGTGCTGAAATGAATTGCAACAGAAATCTCTCAATAAGGCTATTGATAGATTGCGCTACCACTTGAAGCTTACTGTTGATGCAGAGGGGAGGGTGTGGGGGTATATTGAGCAATTGTGAAAATTGTTTAAATTTAAATAAAGTGTAAAATGTTACAACACTGAAATTCATTAATAATAAATTTAGTTACACAATGATGCAAATATTAATATCCAAGCATGTATTCACCTAACAAATGAGTGATATTCTATAAATAAAAAATTAACATAATTCCGCAGATTTACTATTTTCTCCCTTAAATCTGGAGACCTTAAATAGCAACCCGGCCTCCCAAATAAGTATAATGAAACTTTACTATTGATTTCATGACATAGTGTTATATACCAAATTGTTTGGAAATGTATAACCTTTAAAATGATATGTAAGTCAATGTACCATGTTGAATGCAACTATTTTTATCCTGATTTGAAGTTGGGTATTGGTTTTTTTTGGCCCACCCTGTACATGTATATAGTTTCCGTTGTATTAAGAATCCAATATTAGTATTATGACATAACACGGTGATAACCAGCAGGCACCTCACCTGTAATAATATGAAATATGTAGATCTCTGGTATGAGAATATGAAATATATTAATTAAAACTATTATTAAAACTGCAGGTTTGTTAATTGGCAGATTCCTGGCAGCAGGATTCATAGAATTATTGTAGCTTTATGCATGATCGGTTTAAGGTTTCATTTACATCTAAAAGGTGCGATAAAGATAAAGACTAGAGATGAGATAAAAATTGTCACAATTTTACTATTCTTTTTCTCATTGTTACATGCCAATATTTCATTTTCATGCCAATCCTATTGATAAGATTGCTTCCAACATTTTCCATTTCATACTAATTTTTCTCTTCTTTACATCAATTTGTTCATTTTAACAAGTGGAACTGAAGTGATGTAAATTCATAGTGAATATCTGCATTCGCTTCACTCATTTTTAATCACACAACTATCTGAAAAACATATACATGATTGAAAATAAATTAAGTTTAATGTCATTTATTATAGTAAACATGACAAGAATTTAGTATTCTACATTGAATAATAATAGTGAATGAAATTTGAGTTTTAAGTTCTCCTCAGCTTTCCATTGAATGAATGAAATTTCTTTACAGGAGGTCTTAATTTCCCCAAAGCTTTCCATTGAATGAATGAATTTTTTAAGGAGGTCTTGAATTCTTCTCAGCTTTCCATTGAATGAATGAAATTTCTTTAAATGAAGTTTTGAGTTCTCCCCAGCTTTCCATTGAATGAATGAATTTTCTTTGAAGGACCTGGTCTTGAGTTCGCCCCAGTGTTCCACTGAATCAAGATGCTTGAGTTCTGTCTTTATTGATTGAGTTCTCTGGGCTAAATTTGAAGCTAAATATTTCCAGTAAACTGCCTTATTCAGCTGCTATCCTTCATCAAAATAATAGAGAGCATATTTCTTTCTTAAAACAGGGTTACAACAGGTCTGGGATTCACAGATTTTACGATATAAACCTATAATTCCTTAATTTCTTTGTGTCATTCAATGGCAATGTTGTTAACTGATTTCTTATTGATGTGTTCCCAATTCACAGTTCAACAAAACATAACAGTACTCATGTTTTGAAATGCAAAATATAGTGAAAAAGAGCAGAATAAGCAAGGCATAATTCATAGTCATGTTGTCAACACTTTAAGTCTATAAACAGACATGACAGAAAATCAGACACTTCATTTAAATCTTTGATAGAACTTGTGATTATACAAACAGTGTAACATGGGAATTTACTTTTTATGCCTTTTTAGTGATCAAGCAAATGGAAGGAGGGCTAGTTGTTTGTTGGGCTTTTGACAGTTCAATTTAGATGTTCCAATCTGGACAATGCTATGGGACTTATGGGATTATCTGATATGACTTTTTTCTCTGTTGTTCCCAAGACACATAAAATTAGAAAAAAGATTACCATATTTTTTTATCTTCGGTTCTCATATTCCTCTCAATTATTTGAAAGCAATGCCTCGCAGCCCTCGCATCCTCAGGCCTGTCAACTGTCCCGCAATTTGCGTATTTGTCACTCATTTGCTGAAGAATTTGAAGTCACGCCAGTTATTTTTGCGTGACAGAAAATGTCACGCAAATACGCATTTTACCTGGTAATTGTCAAGCAAAAATATTTCTGTAGAAAATTTTCTAAAAAAGATCGTCTACACAGCAAAAATACGAACGACGGGAAAAAACGAACGCATTCCGTTCGGACCTTTCACGCGAATTACGGATATGTCACGCATTCCGATCGGAATTTTTCGTACCTACCCCCCCCCCCCCGTTGATGGATGTTTGAAACGCGAGCGCGAAAAATATGAGGTGTTCAAAATTTGGCAAGATGTAATAAAATGTAAACCAAGGTGTTCAAAATTTGGATCAAGGTGTTCAGATTTGGACCAAGGTGTCCACATTTTGAGGGGAGGTGTTCAACATTTCCAAGTCACTCATGTTAGGTGTTCCCAAGTTGACAGGCCTGCATCCTATACATTTCTATACAAATCAAGCGGTACACTTTATGCATACTCATTTCGTTCCTTTCTATTTTCACTATTTTTCATTCCATGCATAATTCAGTCCATCTGCATTCTAATTATGGGTCTGAGCTTGCCATGTTTGTAACACAAATGAAGTGTAAACACAACTCCTGTTTCTACTAATAGAACAGACCAGACAACAGAAGCATTTCAAATAAAAAAGATCTTTACATGCGTCTCTGATATCTTTTAAGTGTCAAACAAAATTATTAAAAAAGATGTATAATTCAGAAATAGATTTTAGCCTATTAACACACTTTAAGGCAGCTGTATTACCCTTTAAAGAGTTAAAGATTTTGCAATGAAGAAAGCAAGCTTTTTCCAAATAAATTTAGAAATGAAATATTCAATGATAACTTTTTTTAGATATGCATTTTCAAGGTTTTATATAAAAAAATTATGATTTGTGTTGCTTTTTTCATGAAAAATTGGCTGTAAAACAGAATTCAAAAAAAAGACAGTCTTGAAAATATTTTCCTATCTTAATTGTTGAGTCTCCAAGAGTATTTTCCGCATCACTGAACTGATAAATATCTGATTATCTTATAAATCTTGAATTTGTTTTATGTCTTCACAACTTCAAACAATTAAATTGGATACATTCACATCAACAGGGTAATTAAAATAAAGCACATGGCTTAAAATGTCATTAAAAATAATCATTAAGAAGGGTAATGACACATATCTATCTAATGAACAAATAACTGCCCAATGAACCTTCATGGTAATTCTTACAAAAACATAATTTGTCCTAAAAAGTTGAAATCAATACAACCAGGGACATATAAAAACTAGAGAACAGCAACTCCATGGAGTAGCAAATCCCACCAAACAAAACATGTTTTTTAATAAATAAATAGCAGCCATTTTGAGGTTTTCTTCTTGAGCAGAGCTCCTTTATCTATAGGCACCTGCATATCAAATTTGAACCAAATCCATTTACTGGTATTTGAGTTATCAAATATTACATTTTTTACAAAAAATGGCAGCCATTTTGAAATTCAGCTGTCATCAAAGAGAGCTCCTTTGTCCCTAGGCATCAGCATATAAAATATGAACCAAATCTGTCCAATGGTACTTATAAGTACTCTAATTTTACTTTTTACGAATTTTGTAATTCAGAGGCCATCTTGAAAATGTTGTCTTGAGCAGGGCTAATTTGTCTCTAAATTTCAGCATATAAAATTTGAACCAAATCTGTCAACTGGTATTTGAGTTATCAAAGATTACATTCTTTTATAAAAAGTGGCTACCATTTTGAAAATCAGTTGCCATCTTGAAAATTTCTTCTCGGACAGACAGCTTTTCTATATCACTCTCAAACTTTGTTCGGTGGTATAATAAATACAGTATAAAGTTAGTTGTTATGCAATATCTACCTTATAGGCATCAGCAAGTACACATCATAATTAGTAAAACAGTTATTATCAATTCATTTTTAACATTAATGCCAATATATCATAAAATCAAAATAATTGCGTAATAATATGTTCAGCAACAGCCGTGAAACAAACTAGAAAACAATAATAATCGTAAAAGTTTTAATTCTGCAAATAATCATAGCATTAATAAAAAATATGATATATTAAAATAGTACTTATGATATATATCATTCCTGTCTATGCTGACAACAAAATCATAAAAAAAATTATTGCAGGAATTATAAGGTGATCTTTACAATTTAATTAATACTAAAAACGTCTTATAATTGCAAAAAACTGTGGAAGCTTTGAGGAGTTTGATTTAAACAGCCAGAATATATGTTTTCACATTTACCAGAACAAAGTCAAGTTTTTCCTCCTTTAAATCTGTCATAATAGAGATGGTGTACTTTACAGGATTATGAATGCTTCTGATTTATAATTATATTTTTTGTTTCATTGTGTACTTTCTAAGAACAGTGACGCCTGATTGAAGTCATGGTATTCATCTGGCTTTCAACTCAGGCGTCATCGACACGAAATCAGAACAATTTAGCGTGTTTTGTTAAATTATTCACGTAGTATTTATACTCATCAAGAAAAGTTGTTTGTGAGGAATCAATCTGATTGTCCAAGGCATATAAACCTTTAACCTTTCATTAGAAACATCTGTCAAAATCCACCTAATAGACATCTGCTAATTGTACCAGGAATTCACTTATTAAGGATGATTGGGTAACTTCCAGTCACGCAATAAACAAACGTTCATATTATTGATGTCAATTTCTATAAATTATACATTTGTAATATCATCCCATCCCCCACAAAAATCCTAAAAATCTTAATATTCTTTCAATTCTCTTACAATTCAAAAAACAACAACTACATCTGAGATCTATCTAAAAAACAATTATATTCCTGTTTATTTTATTCCTCGTTAATCCTCTCATTTTAACTTTGTTTCATTTCAAAAACACTACTGGCAATTACACTTAGGGGGTACGCTTTCAATTGGATAAAATGAACGACGAAGAACATGAGACAAAAGTAATTGTTGGTACATGCAATCAAACTGCAAAATGAGCAAATCAATAAGTCAAATCAGTGTCTTAAGATTTGATCAAAATGCCATTTTCAAAGATGTCTTCTAACAGTTTCCTCCAGTTATTTTCTTTCCTCAGCTTGGCAATGATTAACAAATAAATAAAAACGATTTTATATTGGATAATTATGTTGTACTTTTCATCAGTCGATGTAAGTCACAATTAAGCTCCATTAGACATTTGAATGTTGGATCAATTTTAGTACTCAACATATACATTTAGATTCCCACCTATCAAGCATTCATATTTATTGCACAATTCGTGGTATTATAACTTGGTACATGTATGCCGTATGGGCTATTGACTTCTGTATAATTCTTCACACAACACAATAAATATTGATTTCAGTATATAATGAATGTCATATCATTAAAATTAAATATCATTAAAATTATACAATTTCAGAATTGGTTTTGACAACCTGTAACAACATCAAAAACAAGGCATTAACATGCAAAATGTCACTACCTGCCATTTGTTACAGATGCCAAATGCCAACAGCCATCAGCCGAATGCCAAATGCTGACCATGGAACACCACCCACTAAAAATCTGTAACAATATGTCACACTTTGTGGTTGTAACATAAAAAGCTGCTTGGAAGAGTGTCTTGTTTTTACTATCATTTTATCAATTCTGGACTGAAAAATGAAAAATATGGAAAAACATGCAAGTGTATCATTATTAGGATTATATCACTTCAAGACTAAAACAATAATAAATGATTTATTCTACTGGTAAATCTCAAATAATTCTATTAAGACTATATAGTGGTACTACCCGCAGGATGTATTCATTTCAATCATATTTATATGCAGTTCTGCTAATGAAGTAGGAAGATAAGTTAACTAAGATAAATATGAAACTAATGCAATAAATATCAAAACCTCATGAATAATCTCACAATACAAATGTCTCCAGACATTTTGCATTATTCATGCAAGTGTAAAAAGATTTCACCAGGTAAAAAATATTATGAATTGAGAAACAAATTGATATTTAATTATTGAATAATGAGAGGAACAGCCAGTTTCAATTCCAATTCACATCAAAGCAAATATATTTTAACAATGCTCTATCATTTTGAACATTTCATGATAGAAATAGGCAGACAGTTGATTTAAAATCCAAATGAGGGCCAAGTCATAGCCTAAAATATCAAGTTCACACAGTATTATTAAATTATTGATTTTTGATACAAACAGTAAAATTAGTAAACAGGCATTCAACTTTAAGCCAAAAATGTCACATTTCATCGAAAATGGCAGCCATTATGAAATGAGTGGCCATTTTGAAATAAGGCTGAAAGTTGAAAAATGATTATGGAAGCTGCTTCAGGCTTTTGACAAAAAATGATGACTAGTTTGAATTTGGAGGTCACTTTTCAAATTCTCTATTTAATAGAAATTACAAACCAATAAATACTGTAGTATTATTTTAAGTGTGGCCAAAGTTGGCAGAGTTACAGCTATTTTGAACCGAGTTGCAAAATTGAAACTAAATTGCATTTTCTCACATCCCAAGCACTTTAATGTTACATATTTCAGTTATCTTTTATCAAAATTAAAAATATTCAACACATACACAAATGCACACCTTTAAGAAAAAAGAATCAAGATCTTGATTTTCTATTTTTGATGTGATGGTACAGAGTACAAAGGACCCATTATCTTAGCAAACTGAAAAATGAGAATTAGCCAAAGATGTCATTTAAGGAAGGCCATGAGAAGTTGAAGTAGTCAACCTTATCAAGAATTTTAATTCTATGCTTATCCCTCCCATACACGCAACAAAACAATCTAGTATGCACTTCATTTGGATTCGACCTTGGATTCTTCCAAGAGTTATATAACAAATGACATAATCACAAACCCACAGGTGAAAATTGCACATGCTCTTCTTAATACCACCCCCATTCCATTATGTTCAACATCACACTGTCTATCCTTATTTTCCTATTTTGCCACATTGTTATTAATTAAATTCAAAACATTTTTCATACCTATATGACTTAGACCATAAGCCCAATGTATGTAATCTTTTTTCCCCTGGATAATTCCCCTCTTTTTCCCTTGTTTTGGTATGAAAAAACATAAATGAGCTGAAAACGAGATCTTTTATTTCTAGGTTGATTGCTTAATTCTATTTCCCCGATTTCCTTCACTTAGGGCAGTGGACCCTAAGTAAAAATTGATAATTGTCAAATTCTGAGAGGCCAAATATATTACCTAAGAATGAATTAAGAAGAAATAAAATAAGTAGGGGTGATGCCCATACTTTAAATTGAACAGAAATGCAAAAATTTTAGATACTTTAATCAAATTTTAGAGAGGATAGAGCAAAATAAGCAAGAGCAGGCGGAGATTAGGAAGCAGACACACAGGAAACAACTTTTACCTTCAGCTGTTTATTCTCTCAACAAGGACTCTCAGATTTGATCGAATGCCAATCTGCAGTCAATCTTTACTTCATGTAATTTGTCTCTCATAGAATAAACAACCTGTTTTTACATTTCTGTATAATTTAGAATGATCTATACATGTTTACTTTATTTGTCGCTGATTCTACTCCTTTCCAGTCTTGTACCAGCTTTCACTGAGGTGAAAGGTTTGCGATGTTGGGACTCGGGCAAGTACTTTACTCTCCCTTTTCAGGGTGCTCCTTTCAAACCTTCTTGATTTTCCTTTTTATGACATCGAACTATACTATGAATAATGAAAGAGATGCTCTAGGCTCTGATGTTTCAGTTCATGTGAAAAAGAAAGAAGAATAAAAAGAAACTACATAACAACACCCCAGGGCGTATCAAATCCCATCGAACAGTTGTGGCTGCAATTTTTGGAAATGGCCGCCTATTATTTGCCAAATTGTCATCATACAGGGTAATATGGTTCTAAATATTCACATTTATGTTAATATTAACAAAATCGCTAAGTACTAAATGGTGACCATTTTGAAAACAGTGGTATGATAAGTATTGGGCCAACAGTATTTGAGTTATTGCCTGGACAGACATATGTACTGATGGATGGACAGAGCCATTCTCTATATCCCCCTGAATTTCGTTGGATGGGAAAAAATGGTATCTCAAGTCCTTACTTGTTGAGTATACAGGAGTTCTTTTTGCTACTTGTAGGTCAAGGTTGTTCAAACAAAATGAAAGTGCAGAATATATCGATGTCTGACTGACATCACATATGATAAGAAACAAAAACACTGAACTATCATTTGGGTATAGCCATCTATTATAAACTAGAAAGTCATTGGCCTTTAAATGTTTTCAATTAGATTTGATATATTGTTGACTCAAGAAATATAATAAGGCTCGTTTAGAAGTTAATTTACAAATCTGGTCATTACAATTTGTTTTTTAGTGTAAAATTGTCTTAAATCATCCTTCAGTCAATATAAAAGACAACTGTTAGTATTAACTCCTCTATATTTCATGTTTTAGTATTATCAATTGATAATAATGGGGTAATTTAGAGACTATATTAATTTACTATTGTCATATCAATCAGTTTTTTGCCTTTAATGCATGAAAAAATATCATGTCTGGTTATCCCCTTTCACTTGGTCTGCCTCTTGAATTTCAAGGCAATCTATAAGCTATCTTTATTTCCCTCAGAATATACCCCATATCCAAAACCTCCCATAACATAACCTTCATGTATCTACATTTTAGGCATTTCTGTACAATTGAGAATATGAACTTTACGAGGGTTGTCCCAGAAGTAATGCACTATATGGTCTAACTTTCTTTAATATTCTTCAATTCAGCTGAAATTTTGTGTATATAACAATTGAAGTTATATCTATTATATCCTGAAGTTTCAGCATCCAACATTAATATTTAGTCTTAATATGGTTGCTATAACAACATGGGGGTAGGGGTGGGCGGGGCAGGTACCAATTTTTCTAATTATAAAAAGATCTAAATTGTTATTTTATCAATATTTCTTTCCTTTAAATGGTCAAAATGTTTGGGAAATTGTTAAATTTATTCAGTATGATGTTAACCAAGTACGAATAATGACATTTAGCACTGTGATGGCATAATACCACATTTCAATAGTCACGAATTCAAGTACAGTCACAGTCAAGAAATTGCAAAAATGGCAGCAATTCTCACCTGATAACAGAAGGCCTTGCATTTGGTGGCCTAATTTCACACTTCACTTGGACTCACAGCCAAGCATAACAATGCTACCATGAAGAAAGTATATAGGAGTATGTACCAGATAGAACTATAATTATGGGGTGGCAGAAGAGATTTAAAAGAGACGATTTGACCCTGTATGACAACTCCAAACATGGGAGGCAAAAACTCCACAAGTCACGGTGGAAGAAATTTCCGAGAGTGTTTGACCTGACAGGCATCAAAAGTACATAACATGCAAAGAGCAATATTTTGAGAAAATGTGAAATGGGACACTGTGCAATATACATCCATCAAATCTAGGATGTGCTCATGATAATTTAGTATCTTAAAATGTATTTTTGAGCATACATTTTATAGCTACACTAAATGGTATATGCTGATTAATTATTTCATATTTTCAATTTTTCATTCCTTTTGACGTGACTGTATAACCTGCCCCGCCCTACCCAAACTCACCAACTTGATCTTATTATAACATCAATATAGTTTTACCAGTCAACATGAAATTTTTTAGAATAATCAAAATGTCTCTCAGGAACATTTACTGAAAATTTCATGGGAAAATATCAATTATTGATAAAGTTAGAGCATATAGTGCATTACTTCTGGGACAACCCTCGTATATCTGGTTTGTTTATTTTTTCTTCATGCTTTCTCCTTTTTGCATTTCAAAATCCAAAATCCATCACCATTTTCTCAAGGGTAAATCAAAAAAATATGTGTGTGCTCAATGTCATGTTATTTCAAAACATTAAAGCTATAAATATTTCCATACTTTCTTTAAAGTCTCTTGATTGGGAAGGCAAATTATTCCAAGGATGACCCAAACAAATGAGATCAGATTTACAAGTGCCTTGACACGCAATTTCACAAGTTAAATAAAAGGATTGCGTGATTTCGAATGCAGATTGATCAAATATTCAGATTAAGTAATAGGCATATCAGTAAATTGAATTATAGATCTGGACTATGAAAGCGATATGTTTTATGAAGTTAAAGAATGATATCATCAGACTTTAAAGCCAATAACGAAGAGGATAAATATCAAATTATCAAGTAATGCATATCGCCATGGCTATGTGGTGGTCATATTTAAAATTCAAAATAGTGTTGAAATAACTGAAAGTGGGAAGGAATATTGTAAACAAGGTTGTAGCCAATATTGAGAATAGTACAGAAAAGTCAGAAAGTCAGACACTTTATTCAAATTTAAGAGAAAACTGTGAAAATGAGCATGATTAAAGGCATGTTTTGAGCCAGGGAATATATTCATGTAATTTTTAGTAATCACAAAGAAGGAAGGAAGGATTGAATATATTTGCTATTTGATAATTTCCGGGGATGGAAATACAGGATCATGTGATTCATCATCCTAAAGCATTCCAAAGCTGATAATGTCCGTCTGCTCATTCTTATTCCACATCTTTTCTCTCTAAAATTTGAATGAAGTATCAAATTTTCTTTGATTTCTGTATAATTGAGAGTGCGTTCAAGATGCATGTTAAATCTCTGCAAGCTGAATCAAATATCATTAACTCTTTATTTTAATTTAAAAACGTGACTACGATGCAATTTTATACATGAGTTAGAACCTGGGGGTTCTTTCACACTTCCTGTTTGTCTTTATTATTTATTCTCATTTTTGGCTGTCCTGATACATGTGAAAAAATGGTACAGAAAAATAATCTAATTCCAAACCACTAAAAATCCTCTGAAAAATAATTTAAACCCTTTTAATATTAACGAAAAGTGTCACACATTTTGACATTTTTCATCAACGTTTTCAGAGAAGATAATTGAAAAAGCATCAAGAAACCTATCAATCAAGCGATAATCTAAGAATCCATTCATGAAAATGACATTGAAATATAGACTTTTTATCTTCAAGACTTGATATCGTCGAAGTTAAGACAGGATGTGTTAGAGATGTGAAAGGAACGGGATGACAATTAGACTGGTTGTATTGGCCAATTGATAAAAATTACCATGACAATGAATGTACATCAGATCTACAATGGCAAAATGTTGAGTTCTAATCTATCACACAATGAAATAATGGCATCTGGTTTTGCATATTTTCCATCATTTTCTCAAAAGTTTGTAAGGCATGTGCGATTTTTGAGCTTTTTGATATTATTTAAAATATTTACCTCATGTTGATACGATTTATTTCAATGTAAGTCGCCTCAATTCTTCTCATTTTGCATGCAATGATTCGTGACATTCTACATTCTATTGTATAATAATTGGTTAACAAAAATCTGACATATTAGCAGATTATGTCACAAATAAACACAATTACCTATTAATTTGTATTGTTATCAGTTGCTTCTGCCATGATAATTAATCAACGAAGAAATAAACTGACATCTCGTTCTATCATCATCCTTTACCCCCTACACAAGAAATTCTAAAACGGAACTCATCTAGAAAAATCAGATCACTTGACATCAGTTTACCAACCTACATGCTAAAGAAGCATGTCAATTATCCAGAAAATGTATGACGATTTAAAATAGGCCATGTTCAACAAGTGTTTGTCCTCGTAATAAACATCAATGCCTCAAAATTGACATTTAGACAAAAAACAATGGTATCTAACAATAAAAACATTATAAGTATAGTATAAATTACAGCAATCTTTAGAATATTTTCTGTGAAATATATCTTGCTTTTAATACATCCTCTTGTGTCATATGATTCCCTTTTATTGGTGATAAACTTCTCTGTATATCATTAGATGTACAGATGTACATTTTATATCCCAGAATATGATATCTACCTATGGTATCATAAAACCAATAATTAGAAAGCTGTAATAAATATTATGTCACCCCCTTAATGGCAACATAAAACAGGTAAAATTGCGAAAACCCCTTATAACTATTGTAAAACAAAGTAAACTTAATGTGATACTGTAAAAATACAGGAAATGGCAATGTAGTACCATAAAATGCAGGAAACTAATATGTCACAAAGTTTGTGATAACATAAAAACCCCATTGCCTCATCTCACTCTAATTTTGAGATAAAACAATAAAACAATCACAATTGATTGTTTTAAGAAACAGAAATTTGTGTATGACTCTGTTTTGACATGTGTCCAATGGTGTATATACGAATGTATGCGTCATAAAATCAGGCGAGTGTGACATTGAATATTTTAGGGACAAATTAAACAAAAGTTATACAGGGAAAGTAGATGAGGTGAAACTTATTAAGCCAAAGGATATTCAGGAGGACACAATTTTGACAATCTCTGAGGCAAAAAATTCTAAAAATATTTTTCTGTAAAATGTTGGCAAGACCAGATTGTGACAATTGCAAAACCTACAATCTCGCATCCATTCACCTCTACAGATTAGAGCTCATTCTAAACATGTATATTTCAGTTTTACAGATTTGTAACAAATTATATGTACATGTACAGTATATATTACAATACAACATTCATTTTGTGTACTCTATAAATGGTGATATTCTATGTATTGTGTGTTTATTGAAAAGGGCCACGAGTGTATCTGTGTGTAAATTGTGTCATTTAGAGTCTGTATGAAATATGTATTTTTGGGGCATATTAAGGATGCTAACTCTATTAGCACAACAATAATCCTATGTAATCAAGAAATTAATCCTAGGTGAAAAATATTCTCACGAGACACTAAGTATAAGTTATTCAACTTAATAATGTTTGCCAATTTCAAGTAATTTTTGGATCAGGCTTTGAAAAATCACCTAAATATGCCCTACAGTGTGAGTGCGAATGTCGTAATCTACCTACCTCTAATAAATGTGCTGTCACGGGTTTCCATAGAACATCGACACGAAATAAATTCACCAGTCCAGTCTCAAGCAACTTTGCAACAGCAAATAATGAAGGTTCCTGTAAAAAAGTCATTTCTGATTCTGAAGAAGGATTCAATGCAAATGTGTGTGATTTTTGTGTCTGATTTCATTTGTATAAGTACAAATAATAATTTTTGCAATCTTTTCCTAATTGCATTTCTTAATTGTCTGAATAAGGAAAATCTTGAAAAATTGGAGACTCTACTTAAGGTTGTTATTTGAGATTCCATTAATTGCAATTTGGACACACTCTCGTCTTAAATATTATGGCTCACCCTGTTAGAATAAGCCATTTCCATACACTCTGTTGATAACTTGCAGAGAGCATCTATCAAATGATGGAGTGCTACGTCATCTAAATACCTAAAAAATATATAGGCATAATTATCACTCATCTAGTAATCAAAGGGTTCAATTCCTTTCATCATGAAGAACAAGGCACAGGACGTGAATGAGATCACACCATCAAATAGGCAGACACTATGAACCAGGGAAACTGTTCTCCTATTATGTTTACAAATTTCAAGAACAAGAAAACAAGATGGCCGCCCAAAAGTTAATCAGCTCTAGTACTTGATATCCTCTATCATTTGTGTAAAGGAGCACGTAGGTTATCGCAAACAATTTCAAACGATTCTAACTTGAATTATGATTATTTTTTGATCATGAACATGGGTGTATCTTTTAGATCCATTCATTATCTTCAAGAAAAGTATATATAATGATAATTTAGTTAATCAGACCTAAGTGATATTGAAGGGGCAATGGACCAATCAACATACCTTTTCCAAAATGTTGACCTAATTTTCACCAAAAATGCAACCTATTATTATATTGTTGAATGCATAATTAGAATGTGCTTTGAGACATGTTCGATTTCCTAAAAGGAAAATTTGATTGCTCCAGGGACTTTAAAGATATTCAATTTGGATGACCAAAATGAACTGAAACCAATGGATAGCATGAGATTTTTCAATGGAGAAATAACATGGGGAACACTTATCTTAATGCAATTAAGTTTTTCTTTCAAGAACTATTTGATACATCAAAATAAAGAATAGTAATGCATTAAACATTGTAAAAAATGATTGCATTTTTGGTGAAAATGGGGTCAAAAAGTGTGTTGATGGATTAATTGCTAGTTAAATATCTCCGAGTTTGTTTGAATTTATTATTACTGTGCATAATTTTCTTTGAGATAATGAATTGATCTAAAAGATAAACTTGTCTTCATTGTCAGAAAATAGTCATAATCCAAGATATAACCTTCTGAAATTGTTTGCGATAACCCTCATGCTCCTTTGAAGGAAATCCGATGAGCGGTTTTCCTGAAATGGCGATGACAAGATTTTTCGAAAAACCTTCAAAATGGCCACCAGAAAACAAGATGGCCGCCCAAAAGTTAATCAGCTCTAGTACTTGATATCCTCTATCATGTGTGTAAATTTGAAGGAAATCCGATGAGCGGATTTTCTGAAATGGCGATGACAAGATTTTTCTAAAAATCTTCAAACTGGCTGCCAGAAAACAAGATGGCCAGCCAAAAGTTAATCAGCTCTAGTACTTGATATCCTCTATCATTTGTGTAAATTTGAAGGAAATCCAATGAGCGGTTTTCCTGAAATGGCGATGACAAGATTTTTCGAAAAACCTTCAAAATGGCCACCAGAAAACAAGATGGCCGCCCAAAAGTTCATCAGCTCTAGTACTTGATATCCTCTATCATGTGTGTAAATTTGAAGGAAATCCGATGAGCGGATTTTCTGAAATGGCGATGACAAGATTTTTCTAAAAATCTTCAAAATGGCTGCCAGAAAACAAGATGGCCGCCCAAAAGTTAATCAGCTCTAGTACTTGATATCCTCTATCATTTGTGTAAATTTGAAGGAAATCCAATGAGCGGTTTTCCTGAAATGGCGATGACAAGATTTTTCGAAAAACCTTCAAAATGGCCGCCAGAAAACAAGATGGCCACCCAAAAGTTAATCAGCTCTAGTACTTCATATGCTCTATCATCTCTGCGAATTTGGAGAAAATCTGATGAGCAGTTTTCCTTAAACGGCGATGACAAAAAGCGGGACGATCACGATCACGACCATGATCACGATCACGATCACGACCACGATCACGACCAGTATGACGACTATGTCCCACCGATGGTATGATAAAAAGTGATCGTCAAACTCTGCTTGAAATATACACAAATATAAAGTGAATTTTTGATAGGGGAATTTATAATTAATACAAACTAATTTATAACAAAATTAATCATATTTCACAAAACATATACCATTGTATATTGAGCTAAAGGCTTTATGCACATAGCTTTCAAATCATTTGGTTGAAAACTTACTGTGAACTCTCAAATAATCTTGACAACATAGATGACAGCACTGGTAGATCGGCCATGACAGCAGTTGTTATGACAGCATTAGAGCCATCAGAGGGCTGCCCCCCTGCTTTCAAGCTGCCCCCTGTTGAAGGCTTCAGTCCCAGAATCCACGTCAAGTGCTGGAATATATCTGATTTTTGGACTTTGGACATGAACAAGGGGAAGTAAAGGGAGGTTAAACCATAATGTTATTGACTGAATTTTTCTGCAACTGTTAACATTCAGAGACTCTGCCATCTAAAATGTAGATTGACCATTGAGTAGAACCTGTATAACACAAACATGTAACACAAGATGTAAAACCTTTTTTCAATTGGCTCCTGTGATGTCAAATCTTAGTTATGTGCAGGTTGACGCAGAAAGAAGGTGTTTTCAAAACTTTATCCAATAACAGTTAAAAACAGTCATGGTATTTTTAATCTTAAAAGAACATTAAATAGATTTTTATAAGAATTCTGTACAACAGCAAATATAAAAAAAAACAGCAACTCCTCTAAGTAGTAAATCCCACCAAACAAAATATATTTTATCAAACCACTAATAATTTTGAACATATAGAAATCACCAGGCAATAGTGCAGTTGTATTTTCTTATTTTAACCCTAACCCTAGCTTTTATTTTGATGAAATCTACACCCATGATGTGACATGGCCCATTTTATGAATTCGTTTTTGAGTTGAAGTCCTATAATTAGGCATTATCCTACAAAATTTGGACCAAATCTGATAACTGAAATTTTTCTGAAACTAAGGTTTAACTGAATGTTGATTTCAGCAGCCATCTTAGAAATTAAGCAGAGGCATAAACATATAAAATATGAAAAAATCTGTCAACTGGTGTTTGAGTTATCAGAAATTACATTTTGCGAGATGACGCAGGCATTTTGAATTCACAGGTCATTTTGAAAATTCCTTCTTCAGAACTAAGTCCTATGCCTCCAAGGCATCAGCATATAGAATCTAAACCAAGTCCGTCAACTTATATTTGAGTTATCTAAGATTAAGTGGCTATATTGAAATTTCGTTTTTAAGCGAGTCGAAGTCCTATGCCCATTATGAGCCTATAAAATGTGAACCAAATCCTTTGACTGGTATTTGAATTGACACCAGGACAGATGAATGAACAGACAGACAGACACCTTTTCTATATCTCTACCAAACTTTGTTTGGTGGGATAATAATTTTCAGTAAAGCTGATGGAAAACAGCAAGCATGGCGGTCAATAAACTGGATGAGCATTATATAGTGTCACATACATTTTGGGGAACTTCTAATTTTTTATGTGAATTACATATAAAGTACATGTACACGTACGCTAATCCTTTTTTAATAAATCCTTAGAATCATCTAGGAGTGACCCACTTAGCAAAGCATGGTGATTTTTCAGAGGACCCAATCAGTAAATACAGAGCACACATCAAGGATATAAAAGCAGATTCAGGTTTTGTGGGCATACATTTTTAATTAAATTTTGGGGAATATCAAGTCTCTTTATTCCTATAAGCTAGTCATACTGAAAAAATCTAGGAACTCTTAGTCATTTGGCTGTTTGAAGTTGGGAATGTTTATTGGCATTGTTGCTTATGTGCTATGATTTAATTCGTGACTGGGAATGTGATGGAATATGGTAAATATGGAGTTTTTCAGGATTTATTAATTTGTGCATTTCTCCTCTATGAAAATAAAGTGCACAAAAGGGGAATAGAAAACACAAACTTCTTCATCCTTTGTCCCTTTTTTGGATGACTTTGTTGGCTTTTGCTTTTTCTTTTTCTTTTTGGACTTGCCAGATGATGTGGTGTCTGGTGCTGAATATTCTTGCACAAGCTCACCATGCAATGTAGCTCTTAGGCCCAAGATATGAACTAAATGCTGAAAGTTTTGAGGTGACAATGTTTCGAGTCTTCAGTTGGATACTGAGCTTTGAGCCTATCAATTAAAGGTTTTGATTAAATGTTAAAGTTCTGAGGTGAATATCAAAATGTTTGAGTTGAATGTCTCAAGTATTGACATTGACATTGAGAATTGAGGTACGTGCTAAAATATTGAAGTAAAATGTTAAAATTGTGATGAGAGTGTTCACATTTTGTATCTTTAAACATGATGATGACTTTTTGTCTCGTTCAAAATATGTGATTCTGAAATAATCATCACAAATCTTGTTTCGAGAATTCCTGTTCGGTTGGTAGATGGTCTATTTTACCTGTAGTGTTGTGAGGACTAGATGCCACGCAGAGCCAAGGATTCCTCCGTGACAATGTGTCACACTTAATATTGCACGCATACACTGAATATTCTTCGCTGTCAACTGAAATGTATCACAGAGTGAGGTTTTCAAACTTTACTTGTATTTATGTGATAAATATAAAATATAATAAATATAATAAAAAAAAAGATACATAGTTGAATAATATCCCCAATATCAATTTTTAAACAGAACCGTATTGCTTTATTTCATAAATGAGTCAATGAATTATGTATTATGTTAACTTCTGTATTATATGGTAAGAAAAATGTCACAATTTTCATATAAATCCTCATTCTATGTCCATGTTTTAAAAAACTTAAACTAAGTTGAATTTAAATGAAAAGGATAAATAGAAATGCAGACCATAAATAGTAAAGGATAAAGGAAAATTATTCTGTTCTTTCAAATTTTAGAAAAATATAAGCCGACAGCTTCCATTTTGTTTCCAGTATACCCACCATGACAGGCCCAGATTGAGCACCAATAGGAAGAGAGGCTGTAGGTAAAGCAGTTCCCACAGCAACCACCTGACTACCATGCATGGTTTCTGCGCTAACTGGTGGTTGGACATCCTGGCTTGGGGACCGTGTATGACCTGGAAGATATTGCAAATAAATAATTGTTGAGACGTTACAGTAAAACCTGTCTTATTGAACACCTCTCTTTTAAAAACCTCTCAATGAAGAACACTTTTAAAAGGACCAAGTAATGAATTCAATATTATGTTAACATTGTTTGAAGAAGCTCCTTTGATGTCATAAGCTCCTTTGATGTCATTATATGTGTGTTGTCCATAGTTCAAATATTCTTTAATCCAAAGATAATTTTTTCACAGCAGTCACAGATGAAGTTACTGAGGTTCATGTTTCAAAATTATGCAGAGAGAAAACTTTATTTTTTGTCATGAACTATTAAGTCATGTAATATAAGGACAAAATATGAACGTTTTAATGGCACTGTTTGACCATTTTATTTGTGTCAATAAAGTGAAAAATAATACTCAGAATGATTCAAGATGTATTTAATAAATATTTATTTTCCAAAAAAAAACATTACAATTTGGCATCATGTTATAAAGGATGAATTGTCTAGGGGATGAGTTGTCTTGGGGATGAGTTGTCCAGGGGATGATTTGCCTAGGGGATGAGATGTCCAGGGGATGAGTTGTCCAGGGGATGAGATGTCCAGGGGATGAGTTGTCCGTAAGCCAAGTGGAACACCTCTGTAAGTGGAACACATCAAAAGTGGAACTGCCACAAACTGACTCCATGTAAATGAACCTCTGTAAATGGAACACCTCATAAGTGGAACACTTTTTAGAGGTACCAAGGGTGTTCCACTTACTAGGGTTATACTGTATTTACTTTTTCCCAAATATCCCATTTCATATTCCACAAGAAATTTACTACATAAAACTAAGGTAAGGACTGAACACTCCATGAGTCATTACATATTGCTAGATTTACATATACTGCACGTTCTACAATATTTGTTTTTAAACTTACCCATTGGGAAAGGAAACAATAATTCATTTAGATAATAATCTGAATATTTGTTGTATAAAAAAACTTGATATAAAAAGTACGATGATTCACTCATAAAATTATCTGAAAATATATTTTATTTTTATTTTCTGTGTAATAAATGATATAAGCAAAATATGTGATGATTTGTGTAGATAGCACTACTTACTATCTGATAACTTATAATATATTCAAACATAATCTATTTTTCTGATAAAGAAACATTCATCAAATTGAAATGTTATGATAATTTAAAGAGATAATTATCTAAAAGCATATTCTATTCACCTGTTGGCATGAAAAACAATCTACTATCTGGAAATGTAGCATCAATTATTTTAAGTACTGACAGAGTGACATTACATGATACATGATTTACATTTCAAGAATGAATCAAGAAAATTACTTCATTAATTTCAATGCTTCACTTAGCTACTAATACGTTACTGAATAACTAATACATGTTACTTGAATAAAATAACATTAGGCATAACCTGCCATTTATTACAGACACCAAGCACCAATCACCGACCACCTTCACAAAAAAGTTGGCGATGATAACAATATGTTTTGGCGGTGACATAAAAATGATGACTGATTCATTATTGTTAATCCGAAGTTAATATTGGTGTAAAGTCTCATTAACATTTGCTCTACAGCGGGCGTACAGTGGCTGTAGATTCATAACATCATTATAAAAAATCTACAACGTACTGCTTATCCCTATAATTTTAATGCTGCAGATTTCTCTTGATTTTGGGAATACACCATATATGGTTGGAGTAGATCACATGTGACTGGGAAATATCTAATGCAATCATTGAAAAATGAATTACAGAATAAATGCATCCTCCTAAGCAGGTATCCAGAATCCATACCTCCTTCTTCCCCCTGATATAACCAATTTGGAAGCGCCCAATTAAACTGAATCACGTGATCTAATTATGCGCAATGACTTATACATGATTTCTGTCGCAGTGTTGCAACAGTCAATTAGATTGCGAGTTCTTAATCGGGGAAATGCTAGCTGCTTATCGCAGGGGGTAAAAAGAAAGAATATATTCTGGATTGTGAAGCCCTGTGATCGGAGGATGGAATAAATGTGGCAAACATACCTTTGGTAGTTGGTCCTGGTGAGTCTACCCTATGTGTATTCAGCACTGTTAGGGTATAATGTGGGGGCAGGGAAGCTTTACAGAGGGATGTAATGAACGCATCACGTGGTGTTGTCATCTCTAATGTACCACATAGACTCGCATATGCTTGCTGAGACTTCAGTATCACTTCCGTTGCGCTCTCATCAGTACTGAAAACAAACCATTAATAAAGGGAAACTAAAGAACTAAAGAGATTCAAACATGAATTTTAAAGTCATTATTTCTATGATCCCCTCTATAATAATGTAATTAATAAATATTAATTGATTTAATAAAAATAAAAACCCTTCTCCTTTTAAAAACCAGTAAAGGCTGACAAAAAGTAATGGACCCTTGACCCTCCCCAAATGCAGTTGATTATACTTGTGGATGTACATGAACATGATATATTGACCTTCCCTAACATTAGGATAGAATTCCAGTAAAGAAATCTTATATGATAACTGCCCCTCTGCTAATTCCCAATATTCTTTTCCAGTTAATTCTAAAATCTTGGACTTGCACAATTTATATGAATGACTTATTCCTGCTTGACTAAAGCTAAAGAATTCACATTGACGTTATGATACCATAATGAGATTAGCTGATCAACATCCAACAATTGGCCACGATCGAAACCATAATTATACTGTAGTCAGAGATTCTGATGAAGCACAATGTGTTTTGAAACATCAGTAAATTCATTAGGTTAAGTCAAGCGATCCTCTTATGAATTTAAAAACATGATGTCCAAATCTGAGGACCTGCCGCTAATTCCATGACCTGTTCATCCTCACCTTGCATCTAACATGAGCGAGAGTGCAGCTAACACTCCACACCAGGATGAGTTGATCAACTCTTCTTGTAGGCCCTGACCTACTGCAATACATATAAATACAAACAAATACAAATAGCTTTAAAATATGAGCGAGTCTAAATGAGTCCGAACACAATAAAGGTAAACAAATACAATTGCTTTAAAATATGGAGGAGTCTTAAGATTTTTAACTCTATCAAGAATGGTCCTCTGTTGAGAGCTACTGCAAGTCAAATTAAAACACAAATTATCATCAGACTTTAACTTGAACTAAAAAAAACAACCCAGAATGTTGAAAAATATTGATTTTAAATCAACACGGAAGAATGGAACTCCTACTTATTTTTATGATCAGATAACACAATGGATTGAATTTCATGAATCAGGAAATTTTGAAAAAATTAACATGTATTACAATTTACCAATTGACCTTTTTCCATACAGATGAAAAATCGATGGCATCATGGGTATTGGTAGGGCCATGGTAGGGCTAGAATACATGTAAATGTATTGCCAAAGTCACTTAATTTATTGATTTAAGAAATAATTCCATTTGGATCAACTTAAAACTCCATTGGAATGTAACTGTATGATCTTATTGACATGTGGATTGTGATTTCACATTAAAAGTGTGATCCTTGTAAGAGTAAATGAACTTTTAAAGGTTTTTCAGCATTGTGTCAATGGGGATTTAGCCCGACCTTTTTTAGACAACTAGAAAATCATTAGAATTAGAATAAAGGTACAGTGCAAATCAAAGTTGTTTTGATAGAAAATTACACACAGAATTCAAATATGACATCAAATAGAAAAAAGTGTTGGTCTTTAATGGTTAAAAATGCAGATCTCCTAAAATCTCATTAAAAAACGAGACTATAGCAAGATTTTAAAGCTATATGGAAAAAGGACCATTGAAACCAGAGGTGAACAAAACATGAGCTAAGGGGATCATTGGGAGAGGTTGGACTAGCGATACTTTTTAAAAATATTGCGTCAATTTCAAAATATTGTTTGCCTAACAGCATACCTGTCATGTCTATTATTCAAGATAACAATTCATTTCTTCTAAATCTGATCAGATATTTCAATTTTTCAGATAATTAAATTACATTACGATTGGAGTGGGAAACATTGGAATGTATATATTTGAAAATATTGGATCGAACATTTTACACACTTTTCTTTGCTGCCACTTTAATATCTTCACTTACATTGCTTTTCTTTAGAACTACTTTCAATGAGTTTCTGCACACTGCTGACAACCTCAAGTAGAGCGCTAAATGCTACAGTGATTGCATAGCCATCAGGTATGTTGGGAGGGTCTACCTTGTCTAGCAGTTCTATGCTGTAAAACAAAGTATTCAATGTTCAGCAAAAAAAATGCATTGTACAAATGATATAACCAGTGATTGCATAGCCATCAGGTAGGAGGGAGGGTCTACCTTGTCTAGCATTTCTATGCTGTAAAACAAAGTATTCAATGGTCAGCAAAAGAAATGCATTGTACAAATGATATAACCAGTGATTGCATAGCCATCAGGTAGGAGGGAGGGTCTACCTTGTCTAGCATTTCTATGCTGTAAAACAAAGTATTCAATGTTCAGCAAAAGAAATGCATTGTACAAATGATATAACCAGTGATTGCATAGCCATCAGGTAGGAGGGAGGGTCTACTTTGTCTAGCATTTCTATGCTGTAAAACAAAGTATTCAATGTTCAGCAAAAGAAATGCATTGTACAAATGATATAACCAGTGATTGCATAGCCATCAGGTGGGAGGGAGGGTCTACCTTGTCTAGCATTTCTATGCTGTAAAACAAAGTATTCAATGTTCAGCAAAAAAAATGCATTGTACAAATGATATAACCAGTGATTGCATAGCCATCAGGTAGGAGGGAGGGTCTATCTTGTCTAGCATTTCTATGCTGTAAAACAAAGTATTCAATGTTCAGCAAAAGAAATGCATTGTACAAATGATATAACCAGTGATTGCATAGCCATCAGGTAGGAGGGAGGGTCTACCTTGTTCGGTTCTTTGCTATTCAGCCAAAGTAATTTACTGTAGAAACAAGTGACGCTGTTGCTATCTGGTTTAGAGAGTCAGGATTATTAAATCATTTATAATGTGCATAATATGTATTTATAACATAATGTCCTACTTACAAGACTGCTTTGAATGTTTGCCTGGGTACATTCATTATGAGTGGAATCCAGACCCCCCTATAAAGGAATGCTGGCTGGGGGGTGACTCCTCCACCCACAGGCATACCTGCCACTATAGCAGGGGGCTGACCAGTGATATCCGGAGTCTTGTTACCTGCAATAAGAACAATTCTTCGTATACAGGACGTGATTATTGAAAAAAAATCTCTGATCATTATTTTGAACACGAAATACAATGGCATTGAGTAGAATCAACTAAAAATAAAGTAAACAGGAATGAAACATACATCCTTTACTATAGAAATGTAAACAAGGCAATAACATGCAAAATGTCACTACCTGCCATTTGTTACAGACACTGAATGCCAGATGCAAACCGCCATAACAAATAATGGAGACCATAACAATATGTTACCAAAACATTTCAGTTAAATGATTAAGATAAAATCATGTGATATTAACAAAAGGAACATACAGAGGGACAGAAAAAAGGCAGATTGACAATGCACATTTAAGTTACCTGAAGATCCACTTGGGGACTGCGGTGGGTTCATAAACAAGGATTGTATCAGAGCACCAACTGCATTGACAATATCACGAAATATTTTTGTAGAGTGTTGCTTCATATCATAGCTCTCACAGAAAGACCTGTGCAGACAAATACACAAATTAGTTGTATGTTTGCCACATGGAAAACACATTAACTTGATTAACATAAATGAAAGGACATATAAATGATATAAATATTGAAAATTATTAATATACAAACTACGTAATCTTATTCAAATTGATTGAATATGTATATGATTTTATTTATATCTTCTAATCTTATTCATTATTCATTATTGGAAATACTTAGGATGGACATCATATGGCATGTACCAGAATTTGTTGTACAGGGTGGTCAAAAAATGGAAACCCTGCATTTTCCTCATATCTTTGTCATTTTAAGGAATTACTCCCTGATATTTCACTCATTTGTAAATCATCCAATTTCCTACCACCCTACCATATTTCATGACCATCGAATTGATAGTCACAATTTTACAGGACTTTGACCAACATGCTTCAGGTTTGGCCATCCTCGCGCTGTAGGCAAACCTGCACAATTGTCAATGACCCAAATTCCTCAGCAGGTATGGCCTGAATGATACAGATGATCTCACTTTTGAGGTCTGCAATTGTCCTGAGGTCATTCTTATACACTCTATCTCTGCCATATCTCCATAGGTTAGGGACATTTTGGCCTACATGTGCAGGTTTCTCTATACTGCACTAGTGGCCACCGGATTCTTTAAAGTGCTATAACACTGTGACTATCAATCTGATGGTCATGAAATATAGTAGGCTGGTAGGAAATTGAATGATGTACAAATGTGTAAAGTTATTTCTTAAAAAGATATAGGAAAACAGTGTAAGGGTTTCCAGTTTTTTTGACCACCCTGTACAAGAATACTCTACCTGACTAAATGTGGCTGTATGACCAATTTCTGTATGACTTCTAGAGCCAGACATCTTTGCCACATCGGTTTCTCACCATCCAAAAACTTCACCAGAAGAGAGAGGAATATCTCACACTCTGTGCTCTAAAATCAACAAAAGTATAATTCAGCCAAAAAATCATCATGTGATCAAAATAGATGATATAATTTTTGAAATCTTTTTACCATTTATCAATACAGGCACTAATGAGGTGCAACAATTACAATAGAACAAGAACCTTATATGAAAACTGATTATCATTGCATTTGAAATTCTAAATGACCACATTCCTATTTACTAGAGGCATCACGGAACAAAAAAATTCGGAAGTTCTAGTCATTTGGAACAAAATCAATTTCACGAGTCTATGAACAATTACTGGATATCTAGCTTGTACAGGAAATAAAAAAATTAGATATCCCATTCGATCTGGGAAGAAAAACAAAAATTAATGATCAATTCACGTTGAGCATCTGTTATTAGGACCCCACATCTTCAGTCAGCGGTAATCCACTCTAGTGTCGCTTTGAAAAACGACAGTTGTGCGTCACATTTTTTTGCAAAAAAAATCTTATTTTCGTTGTATTAGCCGAATTAGAAACAAAATGATCGATCCCTTCCACTCCCTCATTTCTACATTATATCTGCGCATGCTCGCATATTTAATTAGCACAACAAAATAAATAAATGGATCCCGACAACAATTGTCAACTTGTAAGTTTTTCAGCTAATTTCTACATTTTTCGAAATGAATTTTGTAATATGCATAGTGTCGCGTGGTAGAATGATGTTTTAGGATACTGAATGTGTTGTTTTTTTTCGAGGGGGATGCGCAGGAGCTTGAATCTGAAGGAAAGACACCAGGTCGTAACATCCTAAAAGATGAAAATAAAAATGGCTAACATCTGTGAAAACGACAAAGAAATGTTGCTGTTTTCCTCGTGCAAACGTCTCGCTGAGATGACCTTGAGATGAGGCGATACTTCTCTGTCGTGTTAGCATGCTATGCATCTAGGCTCATCTGTGTACATCATTATTTGCGACACTTACAGTTTGAATACCAGGCGACACTTGAGTTGATTACCACTGACTGATCTTTGAAGGCACTCTGTCTTCGATACATTGCTTTTTGGGTATCAGCTCATTTGACATTTTGAGTTTAGCCGCCGCCATGATCAGTGCAGTCTCAGATCATAGCCTACTACTCGACAAAGATAAACACTCAGCATATTTAGTAAAATAAGTTGATCGACTAGGTCTATCTGGTAGCAAAAACCTCTTGAAAACTCTTCAATGAGAAGGAGTGAAAAATGGACTTCTTTCGATGCAAAGAAAAATGCTGTTTTGCAGCGATTTGAGGGCTAAAAACTGTGTAAAGGTACGATTTTCTTGTTCTGGAACCGAACCGAAATGCTAAATAATTGTTCAGTGTTCCGACCCGAGAGCCGTATTTTGCGGATCGGAACAAAATTGGGTATCTGTGACACCTCTACTATTTACCCAGCATGTCCAAATGTCTCCTCTGCCACTCACACATGTCAAAAACAAAATGCAAGGACAATATGCAAAACTGTTGATCAGCTCAATCGACTTACCAGAAGCTTATAGTAGTTATGTATAAGGACATTAACAATCCGCAGCAGGCGCATGACGATCGGGAAATATGGTTTCTCTACGGGCACAGGGGACGGTAGTGAAGGAAGGCCTTGACGATACTTCAGACTTGGTGAGAATAATTTAATCACCAATGGACACACTTTCTCTTTCAGTAGGAAACTGAACTCAGGATGCTGAAAAACAAAACATTCACATTGGTCATATTTTGAAATATAAAAGGAGAAAGTGTGTAGGATGTCAAAACAATTTCAAATCAAAATTCAGATTCAACTTTAAATCAAAATCTTTGTTGAAGTCTACAATTTGTCAAATAGAAGCATTAATACAAACTCACTAATTCAAACCATCTACTTGGAATAACAAGGCACAGACGTGAACAATATCGTACCTAAAACACAGCATTGTGGTCTTGTTGACCAAGAAAGCAAGATGGCCGCAGAAAAGTTAATCAGCTCTAGAACTTATCACTGTGTAACATATGTAAAAATTTGAACGGTTTGGCTGGAAACCTGTAGACAAGCCTCGATAGACAAGATTTTAGGACGGAAAATCTAAATTGGCAGCCTTAACATTTACCCAGAATGCCCAAAAACTAATCAGTTCTAAACTTTCATACATAGAAAGATCCCTGAAAATTTGGTTTGGCTGGAAACCAGTAGACAAGTCTTGAAAGTGAAGATTTTCAGATTCAGATTCAGATTCAGATTCAGATATTTATTACTATTTTGAAAATTATATATGACATTCAATACAACATGACGCTCTCAAGAGCATATATGTTGGTTTTAACTGGACAGAAATGGGTCAGTGACACCAACAGGTAAGACAAATAAAAATGGAGTGGAGAAATACCTGAGAATGACACTGGCCCAAGTCTGTTGGAAATAATTTCAAAAATGTAAAAAATATTAACACTCGGGGACAGAGACACAGGACACGAGAACGGGTAATTGCTGCTAAGTTTATAATATGTATATATATAAGTTGATAAGACAAAATGTGGCAGAGTACAGATTTTCAATAGTAAAGACATTTTCAAATCTTTAAAACTATAAAGGTATGTCATTTATTTTATTTTGTTTGAACAAAGACTTAAAAATTGAGAGTGAGGCTGCTTGTCGAATATGATGAGATATAGAATTCCAGATTTGCTGACCTTGCACTTTCAGTGAATAAAGGCCAATATTTGTTTTGAACTTGAAGGCATGGATATCATGTGAATGTCTAGTTTGATACCGATGAATGTCAAAATTTAACGTAAAATAGTTTTCAAAAATCTTGCGGTGGACTAATATATTGTTATACCAGCAATAAACAAAAATTCCAACATTTAATTGATAGATATCATGCACTGGAAGTATTCTAAATTGTTTGAAAAGTGGAGCCGAGTGCTCAAACCTGTCTTTTCCTGCCATGAGACGAAGGTATGATTTTTGTAATTTGAGTAGTTTATCCAAAGCTGAATATGCTCCGGCCCAAATGATTGTGCAATAATTCAAGTAGGAATATATTAAAGAATTATAAATTGCTAACATACTTTTTATGTTTAGCAAGTATCTGCATTTGAATGAGATTCCAATGGTTCTAGATATTTTTCTTTCTACATTTTTTATGTGACTTTTCCAGTCAAGGAATTCATCAATTGTTACTCCCAAAAAATTTATTTCATGAACCCTATCAATTTGTTTTCCATTTATAAATATTTCAATTTGTTGACAAATCTTTTTTCGTTTTTTGGAGAAGACGATGAATTTTGTTTTTGAATAGTTTAAAGAAAGGAGGTTTGCTTTAAACCAGTCATCAAGAGTAATGAGTTCCTGATTAACAGTATTTACAAGTCTAGTCAAATTATGGTCTGAAGCTAGAAGATTAGTGTCATCTGCAAATAAAACAGATTTAAGACTTTGTGACGCCGTGAACAGGTCATTAACATAAATGATAAATAAAAGTGGTCCCAAAACGGATCCCTGAGGGACTCCCTGGGAAACAGTTAGGGTGTCAGACAGGGCACCATCATAAGAAACAATTTGTTTACGATTTTGAAGATAGCTTTTAAAAAAGTTTTGTTCAACTTGTCCGACACCATAGAAGTCAAGTTTTTTTATGAGAATATCGTGGTTGATAGGGTCGAACGCTTTTGACAGGTCAAGGAAGATTCCAATGGAGTATTTATCATTTTCAAGAGCTGATCTTATATTTTCGACAAAGGTCAAAATTGCCATATATGTGGAGAAATGTTTTCGAAATCCAAATTGGTGTAAGTAAAATAATTTTGATTCTTCAAAGAAAGTGTATAATCGCTTATGGACAAGTTTCTCAATGAGCTTAGAAAATACAGACAAAATCGATATTGGCCTGTAATTTGTAAATTTGTCATTTTCACCAGATTTAAATATGGGTATGACTTTAGCCATTTTAAGAAGATCAGGAAAGCATCCCTGTTGAAAAGACATATTATAAATAAAAAGAAGAGGGTTTAGAAGGTCATCCTTAGACTGACGTATAATAATAGGTTTGATATCATCAATAGATGCACTGCTATCTTTGAGATCTCCCATTAGGTCATGTAGTTCCTGGTGAGTTATTAAGTCAAAATTAAATTTAATATCTGTTTTTTTCATTGAGTTAATAAATTGAGACCAATGTTTGTTACTTTGGCCAATATTTTCCGCATATTTCTTTCCAATAGTTGCGAAAAATTCATTAAATTTGTTAGAGATTTCAGTTTTATCTGAAATAACCTGGTCATTAACTATAAATTCATTTTGAGATTTGGGGTAGGCTTTTTTCTTTTTCAAAATATCTTTTATGACAGCCCATGTATCCTTTATATTACCGTTTGCAGAGTTAAATCGGTCTCGATAATATGAACGTTCGGAAGTTCTTATAGTGCGTCTAAGTAAGCGTTTATATTCTTTGTATGCTGTCAAATTGGTTATTGTGGGACATTTTACATATTTATAGTACAATTTATTTTTAACCTTAGTAGAATTTATGATACCTATAGTTAGCCAAGGCGTGAGTTATCATTGTAATGCTTAACTCTCTTTTTTAAGAGGGGGAATGACTCATTATAGATTTTAGAAATTATGTCATGAAAAATGTTATATGCATCATTTGCCTTATTGCTAGAATATAAATCAGTCCAATCTACAGTAGAAAGCTGTTGTTTGAACATTTGTAGATTTTGGGTAGTATGTTTTCTGTATGAAATCGTTTTGAATTTTATAGTGCTTATTGTTGACTCAGAAAGTGCAAATACTGGAAAATGGTCAGAAATATCACTTAAGATGACATCCCCATGAATAAAATTAGACATATTAGTAAATATATTGTCAATTAAGGTCGCAGAATGGGATGTTACACGGGTAGGCTTGTATATCAATGGTCTGTGATTATAGGAGTACAAAATATTAAGAAAGTCATCAGTACCTTTGTGAATATCAGATTTGAAAAGATCTATGTTAAAATCCCCAGTGATGACAGAAAATTTATTTTCATTATTGATTTGTCTAAGATATGAAGTTAAATTGACATTAAATTCATCAATATTAATTTTTGGAGGTTTGTATAGAGCAGTAACGATGATGTTCTTAGATTGTTGGTTGACAATTTCAATGGCTAAGGAATTGCACTGATCATCGTGAAATTTGATATCATGTCTGAATTTGTGGCAAATACCATTAAAAATGAATAAAGCAGCACCCCCGCCTGCACGATCAGTTCTAGAAGAGAAATACGGTGTATAATCAGAGAAAAGAGATGCACATTGCTTCTCTGTGTCAGAGTTCAGCCAGGTTTCAGAAAATGCCAACACTTGAACTGGATTTTTCTTTAATTGATTAATGAAGATATTCAGCTCAGATTCTTTACTAAGAATGCTTTGTGAATTGAAATGAATTATGGAAAAATCTTGTCCAGTTTTGGAGTCCATTAAAGCAGAGAGCTCTGTTAAAGATCTATATTTGCATTTGGTAATTGAATCCATGACATCATTCTTCATATACATTTCAATCTCATCATTTTCATTAGAAAGCCTCTCATTAAATGGGTTAAAAATTTTATGTTCAAAATTGGCAAGTAAATCAGCATAGGGAACAGATTCAAGGTATTCAATATCATCAATAACACTATAAAATGGAAGTTCATGACACAATGTATCAGCCACATGTAAGTCATAGGTATCAACCATTTGGGGTCAATATGACATTACTCATATGCAAAACCTGAAAACATGTCCTGTGTCCGACCCAAAGTGTTATAAGTTTATAGTTCATGGTGTTTTGCAATAACTCACAGGATCAAAAATAACTCCAGTATTACCATGATGTAGTAGTGAAAAGAAGAAAAAATGATAAATATTAAAGAGATGTACCACAGTTAGAAAATAAGAAACAAAACTCAGACTAGGCACATATGTAACTCTATGTACAATACTTGTATATACCAATATACATATTGATTGTGGCACACCTCTTTAAAATACCTGTAATATTTGAATGTAACAAAATCCATTGAAAACATAAGCAACTCAATAATATTAACCAATAAAATTAATCACTCTCTCTTTATTATAGAGAGGAGTCCTGGTTTATCACCTCATGTTTGAGGTATTGGCCATGCAAAGACCTAGTCCTGGGGCTGTACCAAATGATCACCTGGTTTCACTTCTAGAAGAGGCCCAGTATATAACCTGTTATTGACAAACAGTTTGTCCACTTTAAGAGAGGCTCTGTCTCCCTTTTTCCTAAATTCTATCATTGTAGGGATAAGCTGCTTTCGACGTGCTCGTATCTCATCTGGGTATTGTTGAGAGATAGAGAAATTGGTACCTTTCAGATTCTTGGCATTCTGTAGAAGCATGTCCTTGACAAAAGGATTCGAGAAGTGAGCTACTACTGGCCGAGTATTTCCTGCTTTTAAAGCTCCCAGTCGATGAAATCTATCATATCCTTTGCAGGCAGTTTCAAGATCATCACCTTCCACCTTAAGATTCTCCTTAATGAAATTATCAAGTTTAAGTTTCAGTTTCTGGGGATTTCGTTCGCCAGGAACCGATTCATCCATATCCTCCTTTATTTGGTAGAACACAAGATTGTCCCTCATAGATCGTGTTTTCATTCTTAGAAGTTCCTCCTTAGTGGACTCCAGATCACGCTGCAATGCACTTATGGCAGTAGAATTGTTACTGGCTTTTTTACTTATTTCTATTTGACCAGCTTGGAGTGAAGACACTGATTTTGACAATAGCTCAAATTTTTCATTCATGACTTTAAAATCACTTTTAGTAACTTGTGACTCTGTAATGGAGTGGTCACACTTATGCCGTGTGGGCTCACGGTTCGCCACCATGTAAGTACTTTTGGGGCAGACGGCGGGGCACGGCATAGAAACACGGGGGGCAAAACAAAAATTTTCACAGCAAGATATCCCCCATCACATCAAATACAAAATTAATTAATTAATTGAAAAATTAAATTTTAAATTAGCCACACGGTGGCGAACGGTGAGCCCACACGGCAAGTGTGACCGCTACTTAAGACTTTGAATGGCTGCATAAACTGTATCTAAAGTTACCTCAGATGCTGAGTTTGAATCAGCAGATTGGCTTTTACCTCTAGGCATAGTGACAATGGTACTTCCCTCTAATGCTAAGATGGCTGATACAAATATCCAAATTATTTTCATATATGACACACTTCTCGTATCACTTTATATTAACCCTATGATAGTGTATAATTACTTCCACACGTTCCTGGTATATCCAAATACAGTCAGTGAAAGTTACAGGTGCTATTGTTTCTTATTGTTGATGAAATTTCACCCAGAATGCCCAAAAACCAATCAGTTCTTGAGGTTGATATGTAGAAACATCCCTGAAAATTTCAGATGAATCCCTCAAAAGGTTTGGCTGGAAACCTGTAGACAAGTCTTGAAAGTAAAAGATTTTAGGATGGAAAATCCAAAATGGCCACCTTAAAATTTACCCAGAATGCCCAAAAACTAATCAGTTCTTGACGTTGATATGTAGAAACATCCCTGAAAATTTCAGATGAATCCCTCAAATGGTTTGGCTGAAAACCTGTAGACAAGTCTTGAAAGTGAAGATTTTAGGACGGAAAATCCAAATGGCCACCTTAAAATTTACCCAGAATGCCCAAAAACTAATCAGTTCTTGACGTTGATATGTAAAAACATCCCTGAAAATTTCAGATGAATCCCTCAAATGGTTTGGCTGGAAACCTGTAGACAAGCTGAAAAGTGAGACGCCGCCCGCCGCCCGTCAAGCTGACTACAATATCGTACCTCTTGTTAGGTACGATAAAAACATGTATGAGATGATTGTATGTATGAGATTGTATGTTTGAGATTGTATGTATGAGATTGTATGTCTGAGATTGTATGTATGAGATCGTATGTATGAGATCGTATGTTTGAGATTGTATGTATGAGATTGTATGTATGAGATTGTATGTTTGAGATTGTATGTATGAGATCGTATGTATGAGATCGTATGTATGAGATCGTATGTATGAGATCGTATGTATGAGATCGTATGTATGAGATCGTATGTATGAGATCGTATGTATGAGATCGTATGTTTGAGATTGTATGTATGAGATCGTATGTATGAGATTGTATGTATGAGATCGTATGTATGAGATTGTATGTATGAGATTGGCCTCATTTCAACTACCTTTAGAAAGACGGCAGGAAAAGTTGTGAGGACAGATTCCATGAGCTCCAGGCCAAATGTCCGTGTCATCTCAGTCATTCCAACCAACCAATATGGCTGGTCTGCATTCACTAACTGGCAGAAATCCTGGGAAGACACATGGAATACATAAAGTATATGAAGCTTATAAAGCATGGATATCAATCAATAGAATAAATAAAATAGCAATATAAAAAAACTGTCACTTTGTCATAAACATTTTCTGTAAATGTCAGAGATTGTAAAAAATTCTTATATCTCAAGTGAATCAATTGCCTTTTGAAAAATGCATGCATCACAAATAATTTTCACAAGTCATACTTCTTTAAACTAGTTGAGCAATTATTTGAGCCTTGAAATTTTCAGGAAAGAAATTTTGTGTCAAAGTTTACTGGTGGTACACATTGCAGGCTGGTAAGCTCTTTGGGGTATTTTAGGACACTAAGCCCTTTATGGCATTCAATTGTTACAAGTCTTTACCTGGAATAATAAATATGCATCACCAGCGCATGGTCTCAGGGATTGTGGAGGCTGGCGACTTCCAGCTTTTAGTTGTTCCACGGACATGGGAGGTAGAGGCTCTGGAATCAAAAATCACGAATACTTTTGTCCACAATACAAATTTTTTTAGATCATATATAATTTCACATTTCTACTTGGCACCCAAAGATTTTTTAAAATGCCAAGACAATAACAGACAACGTGTTATTAAGAACTTAAAAACACAATGATTCACCTTGTGAAGGGACTGCATCTTCAGTGACAACTCTTTCAAAGACGATGCTCACTAAGTTGCGTACAACAGCAGCTGCAGTATTATTGGTTGTGCTGTCCTTGGTGAAGTGCAACCGAAAGCACAGAACCACCGCCTGCAATCAACATAACATAACATGGTTTGGTTTTTTCTAGGTTTTCATCACTCAGTCTAAGGCATTTTTATGTCATTACCAAATAGTGACATATTGTTATCTAATAAGCAAAACCTTAAGGATCGAGATATAAAATTAAGAATGCATTTATATATTCATTCTAACCATGAGATAAGATGCTGAATATGTATGACAAACACATGAAGAACCACGATGAAGACCCATTTCTACAATAACTCTAGTTGGTACCTAAACATCTGAACATCTCAAAATGTGGAAACTATCATTGTAATCTCAAAATGTGAACACTCTCTTATAATATGCGAACTATCATTCTAATCTGAAAATGTGAATACTCTCCTTGACCTATAATACCTATAATATATGAACATCTCAAAATGTCAATACATTCCCGTTTTATTTGAATATCTCAAAATTTGAACACTATCATTGTTATGTAAATATCTAAAAAAATGTGAAAACACTCCTGTGTTATGAAAGCATCTCAAAATATGAAGACTTTAGTGCTTCTTTTATTCACGCCTTACTGGGCCTTCCTAAATGCTTATACCCATTTGACATTGTTTGCAAAAATGAACCTACCTTTGCCAATGATTCATGTTGCACCACCGCATTGGTTGTGAGAAGAAGGGTTGCGGTCTGAAGGAGTTTCAACTCTTCAATCCCTGCCTCCATAAGCACCCACAGCATCGAAATTATATTATTAGCTGCCGTCTAGAAGTGAACATTATAGTACAACAATGCAGTTTATAGACTAAGAGTCTATCAATCCTCCCACTGAGAGCATACATAAATCTTACTCTTCATTTTGCATTCTCAATTTTATCTAAGTCAAAAGCAAGGAAAAATTAGTAATGGTTTTGGTGACCAACTTTTCATCATTATGTATCAGGGTGGGATTAATGTGCAGTAGAAAATGAAACAATTTAGGGCCTATTTTTCAATAATCAAAAATGTAGGATGCTTTATGGAAAGAATGCCCATATATAGGGCTAAAATATTGAGCATGCAAAAAATGTAAAGATATGAACTCTAGATCACACAAAATTTTACCCAGAACTTACCATTGATATAGATTCATGTTGCACAAGACGCTGCATGGAAGTTAGACAAATGTGGACGATTTTAGGGTTTTTTGTATCACATCCAAGAATAAATGGTTGAATAACCTCAGTGCTCTGTGAGACTAAACCTGAAGAATGAGAAGCACACAACCTCAGAACACATTCACTCATAATACTCTGGTATGCATTGTTACATGTACCTTCAACCAATCAGAACTCAGTTGAATTTTGTACATATTGTTTGTGATTGGCTGTTCTCTTGGCTACTGTACATATTGATGTGATGATGGAAAATGATCTCAGTTGTACTTACATGTAATTGATTTTTGCAATAAAATTGTTTAAATCAATTAGACTGATGAAAGCATATGAGAGAAAATTCACCTACCCGCAATAATATTATCCGTTTTGGCTGTAATACTGCGTAATCTTAACATCCCTGCTTCTGATGCCTTAAAATGCAGAAATGTTAAAAATCATGTTAGATACAATTATAGAATAGACTAGATGCCAGTAGAAATAATCTTGATTCACCCTTCTTTTCACAGAATTGATGATGATGACTGATATATGACGAGGAATGCTTCGATCAGAAGGGATCATGGGAAACACCTTTCATTGTGCGCATGCGTGAAAATGAACCGAATCAGTTGCAGAAATAAACCAAATCAGTTGTAGATTGCCCTTACTCAACTTCTTGGAAGGATAGAGTTTCTTACAGGTATGTACTATTAGGTTACAACAGGTGTCAGCAGTTTCCTGCTAACTGCTGTCAAGTAGTTACAAGCTGTCATTCCTAAAATGATGGATAAAATAGCACTCACCTCTTTGACTGGTGGATACTTTCTTTTGGTTTCTGCGGACAATGATCTCAGATCACCTAGCAGATTTTCCACAAGCTTTTTCGCAATGACCTGTTTATTTTGGTGGGCGGTCATGATTTTTATTTTTTATTTTTTCCGATTTTCAAGATATCAATGAATATACCGATAAGGACTCTAATGGTGGAAGTAAAATTTTACACAGATATTCACCATAACACTGTTCTTTATTTTAGATGAGCTGACGTCATGTGAAAGTCAAAATAAAAAGATGTGCAGCCTTTTTAAAAGAAAAACAAACCAACTCAAGTTTTCCTGAGCGCCGCCATATTGGACACGTCACACACGCCACCTATCATTGAAATTTGAACTGAAATTCGGCTGCTCGTGCAGACAATTCAACAAAAGGGCATATATCATCGCTTTACTTGACATTCGTGAGTCGATATTATGCATAATTTATAAATTAGTATTTATAGCTTCTCAATGCTGCAATTTATTACACAGTAAATTGTAATTTATGTAAAAAATTTGATTTTTGTATTTTTGAAAATCCAGATGTCAGCTCCAAACTTAGGCCTCAGCCTAAACTTAGAAATAGAACTTTAATAAGTGATTAGTGAAGTGCTATATTGTAGGGACCATGGGCACCAGAGTTTCTCAAGATGGTGCCCCTCTGCCCCTATAAATTGCCCACAAGTTTACCAAAAATTCCTAAGGGGGAGGCCCCATTCCCCTCCCCCCACTTTATAACTCCCACTCCCCTGCTGGATTCGCAACTGCCCAGTAACAACTTCTCATAAATGACAACAAACCAGTCTTGTTAAAATGACAACTCATCCTTCTTCCTTACTTTACTTTTTATTTTTTATATGTTTTATCCTATTCAAAAATGTTAATTTCTACCCAAATACAAAATGTAAGGCTGCATATAGGCTAAAGCTAAGCTGTAACAGAGGAAACGTCATAATAAAACACGTACAATAGTACATCGATTCCTGGAAGCAGATCGAATAGAGCACGGTCATTCATGTATGGAGAAATATAGAACGTTCATTATAGCCTATGCTGCATTCTGATTGGTTGAGAAATTCAAATAGAGCATGGTCATGTTTGAATATTATGTAATGCAATTGTATGCATTTCTTTGGTCTAATGCACTTATACCCTGGGATAAGAGGAGGGAAAGCCCCAGAGTTTAAAGATGACAGACATAATTACCTCTCTTGCTTACCACCTTCGTCGTTCGAATTTTCATCGGCTAGTTATCAAATACTACACTTCGATCCGATGGGATGTTTTAATTGATATAGGCATATTCCGTGCACCTTTCTCTATCTTGATGTAAAATGAGAAGCTATGATATTGGTTTACGCGCCAGAAATGAACATAATATTATTCGAAGCGTATTTCGAAAATTTTGAAACCGCCATTGATGACGTCATTTGTTTGTCGACTTTTGACCAATCAGCGACGATGTCATCTCAATACAGATTTACATTATAAGCGTATGTCATCTTTGAACCCTGGTGTTTCTCCCCCTCTGCCCTGGGATTATACACCCAAGTTATAGTATAACAAAACAATGATGTGATATGGAATTCAATTAATGTAATTATTATTTATTTTGTTATCTTATTCTTAGATTGGGCTGGAAAATATGGCGCAAGTTGGTCCACAACCTGGTGGTGTAGCTACATACAATCAACAGATGGGTGCTACAGTTATTGTAGGGAATGAGTATGTACAAATATTCATATTTCATATTACATGTATTAACTGAAAGTGAAAGAATTTTGAAGAAAAACTTTTGAAATAGTTTCCAAATCTGTTAACAATTGTGGAGAAATGGATTTACAAGGTTTTTAAACCTTGTAAGCTTGGACTTGCTGATATGGTTTAGTGCCTTTTCAGAAAGTTATTAGCTAAATATGTCTGTTCCTGTGGCATCCCTTTAACATGTTTAAGGTTATGTTTAAGCAAAAAATTTTGAAAAAATTGCTGTACTTGCCCATGTTATTTTCTGGCACAAAGTAAAGTATGAAGGCATTTTTCCTTGCTCTTTCAGGAAAGTATCTCTTTTATTACATTTTCATCTTATAGTAAACCCGGTAATCGGTCTATGGTACATGAAACTTCAAGAAAATGGCTGCCTTTTCAATTTTCCAAATTTCTTCTCCAAGTTTCTCAACAACACTGGATGGCCTACTCATCTTTTTTAAATTACTAAACGAAATTATAAGATACAACAAGTAGGATGCTTTCTGGAAAAACTAAGGAAATGCACCCATGTATTCTTATTTTATTTTGTACAAGAACATATTAATCATAGGTTCTGGGCTGATATAAAGATGGAAGCACCAGAATCCAGTATTATCTATCAATAAACACAGATCGATTACCATGCCATCTTTATTTAAAAATTATTTCTATCGACCTTAGCGCCTATGATATTAATAATGTGTGCAGATAATGCAATTCTTTCAAAACAAATTTCTTCAACATGTGCCTAAAAATAGTAAAGGCAATTTGTGGGACCATATTATGAACAGTACATCTGTATATCATGCAACTCAAATAAGGGCTTGCAAAAAGTGCTTGGTGTAACAAGGACGTCCTTAGTGTAACAATTAAATCACCCTTTTGTGTTGGAATCTGTTACATATTCTGCATATTGTAACTGGTATCTGGAGGGGGTCACATTTAACATGTTCAGGTAGTTAAAATTTTTTATTAGGCCCCAATGTTATTTTCAGGAACAAATAAATGATCATAACCAGAGACATATAAAACATATGTCTCTGTCATAACACATTCCATATTGTCTACCTAGTCTATTGATGGTACAAAATGCTATTACATATTTTGAGTTAAAGGCAGTGCCAGATCTAGAGGGAGTGACAAAATTGCAAGCAACACTTACAATTGATCTAACAATAACAAATTCCTTATGATCTCAAATACAATACCTTCCTATATATATCCGGTATATATGTTATGACTTTGCGAAATTTCTTGTCAGCTTGCTCACTAGATATGATTCTCCCTTTAATGATGTGAAATAATCCACCTCCTCTTCACTTTAATTCATAAAGTCTGTTTACTTTATTTCTTGCTACTTATAATTCATATACACAAAATCATGTTGCATTTCAAAATATCCCCAACATGACTGGAATTATGTTTATATTTTCCAGGGAGAGACGGTCCTATGTATGCCTGTCATTCTTCAGTCTAATCCTGAGTCCCTTCTGTGGAATTATCGCACTGATCTTTGGCTGTTGTTCCAAATGTAGTTATAATGATGGGGATTTTCAAAAAGGAAGTTGCCTAGCAAGATGTGCATGTGGATGGGCATTGACTGGAATCATCACCACAATAGTGATTGCTATACTGATTGTAGTACTATTTTTCGCAGCACCTGAAATATTTTGGACTATATATATTCTTGTTCTAGCTAAAGCACATGGCTTTGAATTGAACATGATGGGTGCTTAGATGAATGCAGATGCTGGATAAACACCACTCCTTAAATTAAAACAGAAGCTGAATATTCTTTGATGTACTTTAGGTTTATATTGACAATGGTTTTCATATTTTGTGAAACAATCATTTTTACAAAGGAGCATGTAGGTTATCGCAAACAATTTCAAACGATTCTATCTTGAATTATGAATATTTTCTGATCATGAACATAGGTGTATCTTTTACATCAATTCATTATCTTCAAGAAAAGTATATATAATGATAATTTAGTTAATCAGACCTAAGTGATATTAAAGGGGCAATGAACCAATCAACATACTTTTTCAAAAATGTTGACCTAATTTTCACCAAAAATGCAACCTTTTTATGTCCCCACCACATAGTGTGGGGCCATATTGTCGGCCTAGGCGCGTCCGTCTGTCCGTCTGTCTGTCCGTACGTCCGGCAGTTTTCTCCAAAACCGCTACAGATATCACCTTCAAATTTTCAGGGATAACTTATGAGTGCATACAGATGTGGATGAAAAAAAATTAACTCGATACCTACTTCCTGTCGGCCATTTTGAAGTCGAATGCTAAAATCCTTGTCTGCAAACTTTAAGAAAAACTGCTTCACAGTTGCTTTTAAAACTTTAACATCTTGTTCAGCTCACTTCATTCTAGATCTGATTAGGTTTTGGACCTGCTAGCTCAGTCATGTCAGCCATTTTGAATGTCTTAAGAAAAGTTAGCGCGCGATAATACTTTGTATCATATTGAATGGTGTTTTTGAGTTTTCATACTTTAACTATTTAGTAGCTTTATAAATAATTTCAGATGTACTTTGCTGTAAAAGCCTACTTTATTGTTAACAGTAGTTATATGTGATAATTTTGTAAAAAGAAATCAGCAAAAACTCATAAGGACTTTTTTATTGTCGGCCATTTTGGATTTTTCGGTCCTAAAATCTTGTCTGTGAAGTCTTGTCTGCGCGTTTTCAGGTGAACCGTTTGGTGGATCAATTTCAAATTTTCAGGGATGATTCTTAGTATAAAAATCTAGATCTCATTAGTTTTTTGGCATTCTGGGTAAATGTCAAGGCAGCCATTTTGGATTTTCCGTCCTAAAATCTTGTCTGTAAAGTCTTGTCTACTCGTTTTCAGGTGAACTGTTTCGTAGATCAATTTCAAATTTTCAGGAATGATTCTTAGTATGAAAATCTAGAACTGATTAGTTTTTTTGCATTCTGGGTAAATGTCAAGGCAGCCATTTTGGATTTTCCGTCTTAAAATCTTGCCTGTAAAGTCTTGTCTACGCGTTTTTAAGAGAACGGTTTGATAGATCAATTTCAAATTTTCAGGGATGATTCTTTGTATGAAAATCTACATCTGATTACTTTTTTTGCATTCTGCGTAAATGTTAAGGCAGCCATTTTGGATTTTCTGTCCTAAAATCTTGTCTGTAAAGTCTTGTCTACCCGTTTTCAGGTGAACCGTTTGGTAGATCAATTTCATATTTTCAGGGATGATTCTTAGTATGAAAATCTACAAACAGATTAGTATTTTCACATTCTTGGTAAATGTCAAGGCAGCCATTTTGGATTTTCCATCCTGAAATCTTGTCTGTAAAGTCTTGTTTACATGTTTTCTGGTTAACTGTGTGACGGATCAATTTCAAATTTTCAGGGGTGGTTCTTAGTATGAAAATCTAGAACTGACTAAATTTTTGGCATTCTGGGTAAATTTTAAGGTGGCCACTTTGGATTTTCCGTCCTCAAATTGTGTTGGTAAAGTCTTGTCTACTCATTTTCAGGATAACCATTTCACGGGATCACCACTTGGTGGGGACATTTTGTACACATTTGTGTTCTTGTATTATATTGTTGAATGCATAATTAGAATGTGCTTTGAGACATGTTTGATTTCCTAAAAGGAAAATTTGATTGCTCCAGGGACTTTAAAGATACTGAATTTGGATGACCAAAATGAACTGAAACCAATGGATAGCATGAGCTTTTTCAATGGAGAAGTAACATGGGAACACTTATCTTAAAGCAATTAAGTTTTTCTTTCAAAAACTATTTTGATACATCAAAATAAAGAATAGTAATGCATTAAACATTGTAAAAAATGATTGCATTTTTGGTGAAAATGGGGTCAACATCTTTGAAAAAGTGTGTTGATGGGTTGATTGCTAGTTAAATATCTCCAAGTTTGTTTGACTTAATTATTACTGTATATAATTTTCTTGGAGATAATAAATTAATCTAAAAGATAAACCTGTCTTCATTGTCAGAAAATAGTCATAATCCAACCTTCTGAAATTGTTTGCGATAACCTACGTGCTCCTTTATAAAGGGCAAATACTCATCTCTGACCCCAAAGTTCATTACTGCCTGTTTGCACCATTTGTACACTCTAATACAAATCTTTTCCATTTCATAAGAGATGCATGTACATTTTTATTTTTAAAGGGAAACTTATTTTCTACTAGAGTTTCTGAATACACTCACTACATGCATTTATTTTGCATGGGCCTTTATAAAGAGGGAAACATTGATCTTCCAGGTGAGGTGGGCATTTTCAAGGGGTGAATACATGTATCAACTTGGGACTTAGTTATTATTCAATAGAATCTAGGACATTGATATGTGACCATTTGCCATCTTAACAGTTCATTGCATTTATTTAAAAAAACATGGCATGGGCTTTTAATTTGTATCAAAGTCTATTGATGGTGCAACACTGCATGATATAGGATGGCTTGTTTATAATTTTGAAATAGCCCATTGTAAGATCAGAATAAGACATAGATAAACCAAATTCACTTTAAACTGGACATAATTAAACATTAGGAACCTATTATGCAAAATGTCTTTTTCCACAAGAAATTAACATCCTTGTAACATCTCCCCTCCATAAAAAACCTTAAGATGCTGATTTTGAGATTTTGTCAGACATTCTAACTTGCTTTATTACTTTTCTATGAAAAAATACTTGTTTAAGACATTCCACATGATCAGTAAAAATCAAAATGTCATCTCAATATCTATCAAAATACACTTTGTGACCAACCATAAGACAATGACATATCAATTTTTTAAGTTTTGGTATAAATGGTGTAAAGGTATGTGAATGATAAATTTTTCTGATGACACACTAACACAGTGAAGATGGGAAACTTTGGATTGTAGGCCTATACCACAAAATACCCCGAAATAAATGTTTAATTGCTTACAATCAGCATCTTGACTGAACATATACAGAATGACACTCAGAATAATTAAGAAGATATTTCATAAAGATATTAAATTTTAGCCAAAACTGTTGTTGTTAAATACAGTATTATTATTACCGTAATTTTAGCATTTAGCCAAAAAGGTTGTTACACATGTTACAGTATTATTGTTTTATTTTTAACAGTAGGCTACATGTAGGTGTATTTAAAAAACACATAAATGTTAAATACAATCACAGAAGTATGACTGCATGATATGCATGAAACAAACTGTATACATATTTACAAACAAAAAAATACAAAATTTAGAAATATATTGAATCAATGTTCCATAATTTGAATTGTTTTCTCTTCTTTAGACACTCATTCGCTAAAGTCACACTACCCTAATCCAATCCCACACTGTAACCAGTATTTATTTTAGGAATACAAGCTACATGGAAGTGCATATGGAGTGGGTATTCTCTATTTTTGTCTATAGGGCTTTTCTGGTAATGATTCACTACAAACTGCTCGATGAATCTATACAATGTTTACTAGAACACTTGGAATAAATATAAAATCTAATATACCTTCAGAAATATGGGAATAAACAAACATCCTCCATTTGCAACTTCACTGTACCCTGTAACCCTTTTAAAGAAATACAGGCTACAGTACTATGGGGGTAGGGTTGTGTGTAAGTGTTATATGTTTTTTTGAATCTTAAAAGGTGCGCTTTCTGACATCATCTCCAAACTAAAGAAATAAATCAATGCAATAAACCACTAAAACGTCATCCAAACATGAACAGAAGTTACATGTATGATGAAATGTCGGCTCAAAACAGAAGTCTAAAAATAATTTTGGTAAGTGCTACAATTGATAACCCTCATAATTCTAAACAAAACAAGTGAAGCTTGATTTTGTGTGCATAAAACAAATGTCTGTTATCACCTTACTTTAAAAATCATAATTAGCATTGATTCATACAACTGCACAAGGTTCCTTATAGACCATCATCTGTAACCTAATCTTTGAAAGATCTGATATCACATTCATTTGAACACAATTGCATGTTTTACAATTTTATGGACCAAGTGTAATAAAACTAAATTATAATTTTATACTTGTACACAATGTTTCAAGATAAATTACAAATACAACCAACAATACATGAATTGAAATTATGAATTACTAGAGTATTCTCAATATTGGTTGTGACATGATATTTTATTGCAATGATCATTTTGGATGCAAACGCAGTGTTAATCATTTTACTAAGTCTGTTGAACTACAGAGTTAAGGTGACTGTTAACTTAATCGATTTTCAGAAAAAATTGAAAATTTCACAATCTTGAAATTTTCAAACTCTTCCTGAGAAGTCGTTTTTATTATCCCATCGAACGAAGTTCGGAGGGATATAGGGAACGCCTCCGTCCGTCCGTACGTACGTACGTCCGTCCGTCCGTCCGTACGTACGTACGTACGTCCGTCCGTCCGTCCGGGCAATAACTCAAATACCGTTGGCCTGATTTTGTTCATATTTTGTACACATATACCCTATGGGGGTAGAAGTTCTGCTCAAAAGCCGATTTTCAAAATGGCCGCTCATTTCAAAATGGCGGCCATTTTAGTGCCGATTTTACAGTAATTTAGGTGCAATATGTAAAACTGTAATAGCAATATGTTTTTAGTGTAAAAAAATTATAAAGGACATTAATAAAGCTACAAATGTAGATATTAAAAAAGCACATGGCAGCCATCTTGAAAAATGGCGGCCTTTACTCGTTTTTTTACGATTTTTGCTGTAACTCTAAAAGTAGTGGAGCGATTTTGTTCATATTTGGTATGTGAATACTATAAGCATTGCACTCTGTCTTAAGACACTTTTGGTAGAAGGCGGCCATTTTGAAAAATGGCCGCCATTTTAACATATTTTACTATAACTCGAAAAGTAGTGGAGCGATTTTGTTCATATTTGGTATGTGAATACTATAAGCATGGCACACTGTCCTATGACACTTTTGGTACAAGGCGGCCATTTTGAAAAAAAAATTTGAAAAATGGCCGCCATTTTAACGTATTTTACTATAACTCGAAAAGTAGTGGAGCGATTTTGTTCATATTTGGTATGTGAATACTATAAGCGTGGCACACTGTCCTATGACACTTTTGGTACAAGGCGGCCATTCTGAAAAATGGCCACCATTTTTACATTTTTTACTATAACTCGAAAAGTAGTGGAGCGATTTTGTTCATATTTGATATGTGAATACTCTAAGCATGGCACATTGTCTAATAAAACTTTGGGGAGTAGTCGGCCATTTTGAAAAATGGCCACCAATTTTATGTGTGTTATTTTACAAGTACATGTGTGCGATTTTTCAAAAATTTCATAGGTGGCTACTTAAAAGCATATTATTTCTTCTGATGACAACTTGGCTAGTGAGCAACCATTTTGAAAATGGTGGCCTTTCTTGTGTGTTTTTATGATATTTGCTATATATTTCGTTTGTAAAAATGCCAGCCATTTCTGTTCGATGGGATTCGCTACGCTTTGGCGTTGCCGTTGTTCTGGTTATTTCACATATGCTTGTGCACTGTAATCATTACAAAGACATCAAAGAACAACAAAAAACTTTAGTTTGAGAAAAAAGTGCAGTTTAAAGAAATTGAGAAGATTTTTTTCTAGGAGTAGCCCGTGAAAAACCGCTGATTCAAAATATCTGAACATTTCAGAAAATATACTTCAAACATATATCAAAAACGAAGGAGCAACGGAAATTTGAAAAATTAACCGATAAAAAAATTGGGATCAAAATAAGGAAAAAAGTACACTTCTCAAATTGTTTTTTTCTATTTTTTTTAATTTGTATGAGAGATTTGGCTACATTAAAGGGATGTTTCAGAGAAATTAGAAAAAAAATGTTCAGGGACCTTTGCCGTGCTACTCTTTTTGTCAATTTTTCTGTCACATTTTCAGAGGACTCAAATTCCCATTCCAAAATGTTTACTGTTTCTATTTGCATTACCACAGTGAGCCTGGTTATATAAATGATAAGTGGAACTAAAAAATTGAGAGAAAATCCAACCAAAAGACAGTTAATTTTGATGGCCAGATTATACTCAAATGCCATGTGCTTCCTGGTTTCAGCCATCTTGGATTTTTTGATTAAGTTATAAGTTACCTTAAGGCTGCGTTTTTTAGTTGATTCGTTCATATGTGAGAGGGCGACTTTACACTCAATGGTTTATTTTTCACCCTCTAACAGAACACTCCTAATCAGGCAATAACATGTCCAGAGACAGCCAATGCCTTAGGTTTACAAAGACATAGAATATTATGTAAATGAGTGTTGTATATTATGCAAATGAGTCACATGACCCTTGAAGTTGAGAAAATATGATCCAAGGTGTTAGTAAAATAATTGTGTGTGTTCTCACTCTTTCAATGATTCATGCATTAAAACCATAACCATATAATATAATATAAAAAGGGTTTCAGGTAAAATTGGGTAAATTGACGATTCTGGCATTCATATATGAGGAGGCCCTAACGACTGAGATCGTCTCAATAAAGCGTTTCCATCCTCTTTGATGATTTCACTGTTTAGATATTTTTGAGTTTGTGTAATTCACCATATATGTCATTCTTTCCTTTTATGAGTATATCCTGTACTTTACGACTATATGGACTGTTTTGTGTTTGACTAGGTGTACTTCCAAAACGTCCATTTGCGTTCTTCAGGATACAATGTAGGACCCTCTGATCTACTGCAACATTTAAAAACTTGGCAAGACGCAGAAGTTCCATCTGGAACGGTCAATATACACAAGTTATGAAAGGTTCAAGAGCGTTTGGGTTGGACACCGTGAACATATACCCGTAGGAAATATTCTGTTAATATTCTGAGAGAAATATATTATATCCAAGGGACTGTGAATGTGAAATTAATTTTTTGACAATACAGTAAAACTTGAACATTTGAACATCTCTCTTATCTGAATACCTCTCTATAATGAACACCTTGAAGATGTTCATGTTAAAATGTTGGTGAAGTATATTGCATGGAGATACAAATTATATCTCTGTCAAAATTATAAAAGTATTGTAGGCCTATATCATGTGAACAGATAAAATATCCACTGAAATGCTCCACCTTGATCGTAAGGAAGAAACTGGGATTACACAAGACAAACTGACAAAATTGCTTACCTCCAATTGGGTTCCCAAGTTCTCATATTCCACAACAAGAAGGGGTCCAACGGATGAAAATTCCAACCAGTATCTCATAAAGAATTGCCAGGCATAACTTTGAACCTGGGCATAACTCTCCCAATCTGAATCAAATATATAAACAAATCTTTCTGAAGTTTATATACACACAACCTATAAAGTAGAACACATTTGGTATCTCTAAAAAATGTTCCACTTGGGAGGTATTCAACTTATAGAGGCTCATCTAACCGATTAAGTCAGTTGGTCTTGCGTTCCACTAAAACAGGGGTGTTTCACTTCTAGAGGTGTTCCACTCTACATGTTTTACTGTATATCAAATGTGTGTTTTATCAAATAAATACTAATAATCAAAGTAGAATATAATAAAATAGTAAAATATGAGGATTGACGTTTGATAAGAGTAGCAATAAATAGCCCACTTTATTTTTTTGCCTTTCTGTTGATACATTATACTAGAGTCCCCCCTTTTAGTGGCATTTGGGTCCCCAGCTGTGAGAAGCACTTTTAACAGCTGGGGACCCAAACGTCGCTAAAAGGAGGGAGTCTGTATAACCGAATAATGTAGCAACAGAAAGGCATTTTTGAAGGACTACAAATTAACCGTTTTATTCATGTTTAGTTGGACCCCCATGGAACTGGTTATTTGATAATCAAATGTATGATTTAATGTATGAATGAAACGCTTTTAAACTCACCCTGCACTATATGCGACACTTCATTCCTCCTGTTAAAATCAGCCAGAATTGAAACAAATGGATCCCTGACTAAAAGAATAGTTCGCTCAAATTTAACAGTTCCAACATTAAATGATTTTTCATTTGTTTCGATGGCTATGACACTGTTGTTAGTGACACCATCTGCCTGGAATTCATCACTTGTATGGCCTTCTTTTGTATTGTTAACACTACCAGTATAGATACCTGAAAAGTTGCATTTTATTTTAATATGTTTGATGCTGATTATACTAATCTATCAAACCTATAGACAATACATAAACAAGGGTTATGTACTGGGAGGTTTTGGATATGTGATTTATCCAGAGAGAGATATGCATTTCTACCTGAGGGACCGGAAGTAGATGTGCATATCTCATGAGGGATAAACCCCATATCCAAAACAACCGTACATTACTGCTTTAACCTATACAGCCCAGAAGTTTTCTATTTTCAATCTTTTTTTGTCAATTTTTATCATTTTTTGCGGGAGATATGGAGGTTCTGGATATGGAAAACTCAAAATCAGGATACAGGATCAACTTATCTCCCTAAAACTCTACTTGGTATAGGATGAAAGTCAATATTTTGTTTAAATATTTTAATATTGATTGATGAAATATTCAATTTACAATATAATTTGTATTATTTATAATTAGAATATAATGTCATTATGTTTCAACTACACCTTACCTGTTACCTGATATATGCAGTGCCTCAATGAAGCATTCCCCTTCATCTTACCTGTTACCTTCTGTGGTGCTTCAATGACATATTCCTATTCATCTTACCTGTTAGCTGATGTATTAGGTGCCTAAACCAGCTACTTCCACTACCTGGAAAGCTGGCAAGAGCAGTAAGAGCTAGAGCTCCAGGTTTCCCATTATGGTAATGTAATGATTGGCATTCCTCCTTAATTACAAGTCTTTTCTCTGTTTTGTTTTTGCTCTTTACTCTTGTATTGTACATAGTTAAAATTCCAACTATGATAAGGCATAAAACAACATTTCTGACAGTTTTATTTTGTGTGTAGTTAATTAGGTCAAATTTATGCAGCAATTTTCTGATGGATTTTCCTGTCCCAAACGCCATTATGTATTTTTGTAATGCATAAGTATTATTATGCATTACCATGTAAAATATGAACTTAGTGCGTGTGATTCTATTCCTTTGATATCAAGATCTAAATGAGATTTGAACAAAAGTTTTGCTGGACTAAATGTACCATTATAACATAACTTTTATTATTGGATTATTAAATAAACTGTTGTTGTCATGAATTGTATGACTAATCTTATCTTGTTTATTGTGAAGCAATCCAATGAAACCAGTGAGCAAGTCATTGAAGTCATATAATCTATTGTTAATCCTTACGTGTTGAAGTTACATGATAAATAAAGGGTAGATTTAGATTCATTAAATTTATTATACGTACATACCCATAATGAGTTGCTAGTAGGTGTATACAATGCAAAATTGAGAATGTATACTAACATCCACATTACACAAAAAATGATGGGACACCATTGTAGATTAATATAAAATGATATAACCTGCATTGGGAGAGTTTTGCGGTATTAACAGTCAGTCATTCAAATTGCTTAGTATGAAGAGTGAAACAATTTTTGAAAGGATAGGTATCAATATAAATTCTGAATTCAACAATGTTTTTCTTTTAAACCAATTATTGAAAACATTCTGTTAAAAACATGGTCCTTTATGTAATGTTGCCTAATTACCCAAATGCGAGTAGGTAGTTACCAGTTTCACCACCAGGTGGCTGATTCGGGTCAATTAACATGGCAGGTATATAAGAAAGTTCCCTTAAACTTGAATACTATCAATTTAAGTGGCTCAATTTTCATATAATCCTTATGCGCCTAATACTTATACTAATGAAAATATGTCCAGTACCGGATTTTCTCGCATATAAGCCCTGGGCGTATAACTGAAAGAAGGGGTAATTTCGTCTGTTATTTTACCTCTTATTTTTCGCCCACGGGCGTATAAGTGTACTACTTTCGATTTTTGGCCCAGTGGGCGTAAAGGTGAGAAGATGGTGGGCATCAGCCATCTTCCTCAAAGACTACCGTACCTACTGTTGTAGTCCTACCGCATGTATTGTAAGAATTATAAAGGAAATGTCACCTACAACCTTGGACTTAATGTGGAAACAAAGTAACAACAGAACGATCCACCACTGCCACTTACGGCACAGCGTTGAACTTAATGTTGAAACAAAGTAACGACAGAACGATCTGCCAGTGACAAAATACTCTTGAATTTATTGAAAAATCAATAAATAGTCATTTTTTATAGGCCCATGGGCGTATAAGCGTACTACATTCGATTTTTGGCCCATGGGCCTAAATTTAGGGGGGCGTATATGCGAGAAAATCCGGTAAAGCAAAATATTATCTGTCTACTAAAAGAAAAGATATTTCATTTTTTGTGATTTTATAGCATGGGGTCTATGGGGAATCTCCCCGAGTTAGAAGTCACATTTTCAAAGAAAATTAATTTTTCAACGTTCATAAACACTTTTTAAAACCACATTTCTAGATGTAATTTTACATGTAGATTTCAAATATGATATTACTTTGACTGAATTTTGAATTTTTAATGACGTAAATCAAGATTATTTCTACTCCCATCTGGGTTATTGGCAACAATTTGATACAAAATTTATTTATGTATATTTTATAAAACTGTTTGCTATCACTTTTTTGTTTTTTAGTGCAATTGTTTTTTATTCCTTTCTACCAATTCTTGAGAATGAAATAAAATGTTTTTCCGAACCTAGTTGACAGTTGGAGCAAAATAGCATATACAACATTTTTTTAGACCTCTCAATATTATAGTTCATTAGTTATACAAAGGAAATATTGGTTGATTTAGCAAAAAGTATGCAAAAAGTATGCAAAAACTTAAAACAAACCCCCAAAATAGATAAGATTAAGATAAACCTTTTATTTCATTAACAAGATACTTTTTTAAAATCAACCAAACTTTCCTTTGTGCAATTACAATATTAAGAGACCTAAACACATTGTGTTTATGTCGTTTTGTTCCAATGAGGTTCGGATATAGAGATTATCCTATATGAGGTTCAGGATATTGGGATTATCCCGAGGCTAATATAATATATTTGCCCGAGGGCCGCAGGTCCCGAGGGAAAATATATTATATTGGCCAAGGGATAATCCCAATATCCTGAACCGACTATAGGATAATATATTTATCCCATACCAATCTTGGTCATCCGCTACACATTGTTTAATCGTGGAAATATTTTAGAATATTCATGTCCAGTTTTGTTTTCTTGGCCGTGGGCGGATTTTCCTGTTCCCTAAAATATTCCCACATTTATTTTCTCGAATTTTTGATTGATTAAGTGGATGCTCCTTCCCTTTTTTAAACCATGAAACAGATCCCGATTATCTGTGTTTTCTCTATTGTCGTTTACAGTCATTACGCGAACGTTACAAATTATGAACAAATATGCGAGCGGCGATTATGACGTAGCGGGCAGATATACTATATCTGCCCGCTCGGAGCGGGACGTAAAGCTATAGGAATATCCTATGGTTTTGAAAAAATATCATTTATATCCATGAGTGGATATTGATATCTTCATGAGTGAGCGCAGCGAATGAGTGAAGATATTTGTATCCATGAGTGGATATAATTGATATTTTTGAAAAACCATGGGATTGTCTGTTTATCCCATGGGAAATCATCATCAGCGAAAAAAGTTGAAAAATATAAGTTGAGAAAAAAATTGAAAATATAATTGAAAAAATTGAAATTTTGAAAATCTTTTTAAATATTTTTGAAAATAATAAAAAAAATGTAAAAATATTTTTTTTTTGAAAAAATTCGAAACCATCGAATATCACTTTTAAAACCATCGAATATCACTTTTCAAACCATCGAATATCACTTTTTAAGACGTGATATTCGATAGTTTAAAAGTGATATTCGATGGTTTGTGAATTTTATGCTAAAATATGATATCTTGATCCATATATCAAATATATCTTCATGTGATATTCGATTTATATCCTTGCAACCATGGGATAATCTGCCCGCTGATGAAAATATAAGTTTTTACAAACCGGCTTTATGTACCTATAACACGTCCACGTATGGGATAAATATGTTTTATTTCATCCCGAACATATGATAAGAACAAAAGAAGTGTCTGATGTGTTTTCTAAAACAATATAGAGAAAAGTATATAGTACGTACTATATATATATTTCAAATTATTATGTTACCATCCAATAGATAATCATTAAATTGACGATGTGTAAAATGCTCAGAATGTTTTTATGACTTGTTTAAGAGAAACGCGTTTTCAAAAAGTTCACCATATCGATACCACTCCTTTGGAGTTATAAGAAATAAAGTTCAGTAACATATCTTTTCATGACGTCTCATAGACATCTAAATACCCCTTACATTCACTCCCCCGATCCTCCGTTTAATTTCATTTATTTTCGATATAATGCATTTGTATAACGCATGGAAACCCATTTAAATGGCAGTAATTTTGTAATATTAATGGCATTCATAAGTATTTTTTATGTGATATTAGAGAGATTTCGCACATACGTAAAATACAACTTATAACGTATACTTATACTTATAAGAAAACGTACAAGGTGTTTCATAATGTAGGCTTTTCGTCAGGAAAGATCTTCTCGGACTGTAATAAATAAAGGTCAAAAGGATGCCATTTGTACTTTCTTGAATTGAAGCATGTTTAGTTGATCCAAATGTGTTTGTCTAGAATAAAATAGACTCATATATAGTACATACATATAGACCCATCTCTTCTCAAATTGACTTTTTGGAGATGCTCGTTATGAAACACCCTGTATGTCATTTGTTGAGCTACTGAATGGGTCGTTCCCAGAAATTGCTAGAACCTGCTGGTTTGATTGGTGTTTCAAATTGATGAGTATTTGATTGGAAACTGTTCCAGCCAATTAATTTTTAAAAATGCTTGCGGTCAATTGTTCCACACACATGTAGGTCAAGCTTTATACGGAGATCAATCTGTATACGTTTATCATCTACGGGTATATACAATTTTTTAAGTTCATTGAACTTATACTGATCATGAAAACTTTGAAATAATCAACTTGTTTATGTAATGACTCACTTAAAGGATCACGACTCACTTTAAAGGATCTTGTTTATAATACACTACAACTACTAAGACACGGAAGCAAGCATTTAATTAAAATGTGCATAATACACACGTGCAGATGACTGTGCATTCACAGTCTCTGGTTGATGGAGCTTTTCTATATCGGGTATAGTTATGTTCCATTAAGGTGACTGTTAACTTAATCGATTTTCAGAAAAAATTGAAAATTTCACAATCTTGAAATTTTCAAACTCTTCCTGAGAAGTCGTTTTTATTATTTCACATATGCTTGTGCACTGTTATCATCACAAAGACATCAAAGAACAACAAAAAACTTTAGTTTGAGAAAAAAGTGCCGTTTAAAGAATTTGAGAAGATTTTTTTCTAGGAGTAGCCCGTGAAAAACCAGTGATTCAAAATATCTGAACATTTCAGAAAATATACTTCAAACATATATCAAAAACGTAGGAGCAACGGAAATTTGAAAAATTACCCGTTAAAAAAATTGGGATCAAAATAAGGAAAAAAGTACACTTCTCAAATTGTTTTTTTCTATTTTTTTAATTTGTATGAGAGATTTCAAAATTCTAAAGTTCCTTCCATTTTGGGCTATATTAAAGGGATGTTTCAGAGAAATTAGAAAACTAATGTTCAGGGACCTTTGCCGTGCTACTCTTTTTGTCAATTTTTCTGTCACATTTTCAGAGGACTCAAATTCCCATTCCAAAATGTTTACTGTTTCTATTTGCATTACCACAGTGAGCCTGGTTATATAAATGATAAGTGGAACTAAACAATTGAGAGAAAATCCAACCAAAAGACAGTTAATTTTGATGGTCAGATTATACTCAAATGCCATGTGCTTCCTGGTTTCGGCCATCTTGGATTTTTTGGTTAAGTTATAAGTTACCTTAAGTACAATTTAAAATTGATTTTAGTAAATATAATAGTTCGACATGACCCTTTAAACTATACGTATACGTATAAGTTGTACTTTCACTTATGTGCGAAATCTCTCTAATAAATATATTCCAACAGAAAAGGTATTTCACTTTTTGTGATTTTTATAACATGAGGTCTATGGGGAATCTCCCCGATCTAGAAGTCACTTTAATGAATTAAATCTTTAAATTGATAAATACTTATCTACATGCACTTTTACATGTAGACTTTAAATATGATAGCTCTATTACTTTGACTAAAATTTAATAACGGAAATCTAGATTTAATATTCCTACTTGCATCTAGTCTATTGAACAGGACCGTCACCAGGACTTTTTTTTGCCGTAGCTCCAAACCCCACACCGGAATAGCCTGACAACGGTAAAGTCATATACCGTCGTCACAAATGGCGGACATAACCGTCGCTTCAACTCTCTAATCACTTGGTCCTCGTTTCACGGGACTTTATCGTCGCTAATTCTGTGCATGTATCGAGCTCTTGTAATAATGTATCGTATGAAATACCAATTTCATACGGCATATGGTAAATTATTTGAAATTCAGATTCCGTTGTCATTGACGATATCGAAGACGCTATATTTTGGCCACTCACGACCCAATTTGATCTAAATTGGGATTTAATATGATACATCATCACAAGAGCTTACTACATGCACAAAAATAGCGACAATAAAGTCCCATGAAACGAGGACCAAGTGATTGAAGAGTTGAAGCGACGGTTATGTTCGCCATTTGTGACAACGGTATCTGACTTTACCGTTCTCAGGCTATTCCGGTGTGAAATCTACCGTTTAAACGGGAATACATCTTTTTTATTCATTTTCTAAGACATATTGGTATTTTATATAAGAATAACTTTTAAGTTCTTTGCCTGTTGACATATTGCCATAACAAACGCTATCACACAGGTAGATGACGTAATGGATAGTTTAAGGCTGCACAATGGCTAGCTTGACTCTTATCCCGTACCAGGACCTGGCACGGGATAAGCTTGACTCCTGTATAGTTCAATTGAATGGGGCTTCATAAAAATCACTATCATATCTTTTTTGAAAAGAAAAAAAAAGTATTTTGATGCCATGGTTCATTCTCAGTCTTTTATTTTGAAGAAATTACGAGACTTAAACAAACATGCCCGAAATTAGTTATTTACAAACGGTTAGAGGGGGCAAAGTTGCCCCCTGTGACCCAGAATTTGTGAAACTCTTCATATAAATATCTTACAAAAAGCAAAAGAAAATCCAATATTCAATGTTTTGAGCCATACTTTATTAGAATTGGTGTATGGTTTATGAAGGTATTGACATTTTAAGATCATAAAAAGGGCTTTGCGCGCGATTTCACTGGAAAATATTTTCGTCTATGGAACATTTCTTTGGATCACAGTAACCTTACAACTAATGGAGGTAGGATGCTAGATTTTACACAATAATGTGGGGGATTCAAAACCAAGCAAAGTCGTAAATATGAGGTCTTTCAGATTGTGGCTAAAAATGGTCAGAAAAAGAATGTGGAAGGGTTGAAGAATCGTAGATGTTGAAGTTCACATTCTATGATTCTATCCATTTCAGTAATATTTGGTTAGGGCTTTTAATTTCTGGTTTCAAGACTAAGAAAAATGTATGGTACCAACAAAAACTTTAGACCTCTACAAGATGTCAAAATATGAAAGGATTCCTGCAGGTAACAAGGGGAATATAGTCCGTTGCATAGGTTTACTTTTTTGACCGCCCTGTAGTACAAGTCAACAAAACGGACAACTAGTAAATTAATTTTTTGAATAATAAAAATAAATCTGAACAGTGGGGTGCAGAAAAATGACTTTATCAGAATATTAAAAATATAGTAAGTGCCCATTAAAGGGCTGTTCAATCAAATAATTTGTTTATATATAACCCTCCCCCCCCCCCATTTTTCATTGAGACTATAGTGTACCTAACATAAGACTCATAGAAATTTGGTCAAAAGTCAAAGGTTAGCCTCTGTAAATCTCCCAGTTTTAGAATTTTGAATATAGATGCTTCAAGAGCAATTAAGTGATCTTGCAAAATGTATTCATGAATCCTCTATGATATCATTAACCTGTTCAGACGACCGAATAAAAGATGGCTAACTTCCGTTTTAAAACCTGCCCAGGCCGATTAAAAGATGCCTCACTTCCGCTATGATGTCACCCTCTTGTCCAGACAGATTCAAAATGGCTGACTTCCTGTCAGTGTTGCCTCACTTCCGCTATGATGTCACACTCTTGCCCAGACAGATTCAAAATGGCTGACTTCCTGTCAGTGTTGCCTCACTTCCGCTATGATGTCACACTCTTGTCCAGACAGATTCAAAATGGCTGACTTCCTGTCAGAAAGCTTCAAAATGGCTGACTTCCGGTTTTAGGTGACCAGCCGTGACCAGCCTGAGCTCATGGGACCAAAATCTCTACTACTGAAGGGTGTGGAAGGGTTGAAGAATCGTAGATGTTGAAGTTCACATTTTATCCATTTCAGTAATATTAGGTTAGAGCTTTTAATTTCTGGTTTCAAGATTAAGAAAAATGAATGGTACCAGCAAAAACTTGGTCTACAAGATGTGAAAATATGAAATGATTCCTGCAGGTAACAAGGGAAATATATATAGTCCGTTGCATAGGTTCACTTTTTTGACCACCCTGTAGTACAAGTCAACAAAACGGACAACTACGAACTAGTAAATTATTTTTTTAAATAATAAAGAATAACTCTGAACAATAGGGTGCAGAAAAATGATTTGATCAGAATATTAAAAATATAGTAAGTGCCCCTTAAAGGCCTCTTTTCGATCAAATAATTTGTGTGAAAATCTTGAAGTTTCTTGTAAAAAGACCTGCTTCACCCATTGTTAAAATTTGATGACAACCTGTGAATATAAATGAATATAAAATTGACTATTGAAATGTAAAGCTTTAAAATCACGATCGTGCGTCTAGTCAAAGACTTCAAATGTTCAAAGTCTATGGACATTGGTCTACTTAATTATTTTTCACATCTCAATGGTATTGTGCGAGTGCATTATTGCATATCTTGAGCTGATCTATATTTGATAGATTTTGGACGGAGATATCTGCAATACTTTAAATCCTTCCATTCATGTTCACTCATATTCTTAGCAGGTCCAGATATTGCATAATTACGATACTTCAACTCTTGGTCCTTGACTTTATAGATAGGTGGCAGTACTACAGGAGGTAGGATTGCTGCTAATGGTTTCTCGGTCTCAACATAGATGTCACTGTGATTGTTTATGTCCATGGCTGGTCTGCCCAGTTGACTGGTTCTCCTATCCATACTTGTCCGACTAATTCTACGCTGTCTATGACCATCTTTAACACTACCGCTTTCCTTAGTTATCTCCAGCTGTGTAGCATCAGTGTGGACAAGAATGGGTCTGGTCAATCCATTATTGCTGAATTTGCGGATTCTATCAGGTCCACCATGGAGAGATATTCTCCTAAGTTTCTCAGTATGATCTGATAGTGAATCAGCTGCCATGTTTGGAGGCACAACTACGCTACTTGACCTATTTCTTGTAGTGGTGGTTGGCACATTAGTGTTCAATTGCAGATATTCCCGAATATCATGCTCAGAAGTCTCTGGATTGTAACCTCCTTTGTCATTTAAACCATAAAAGTCTTGCAAAGCTAAAAGTTGGGAACTCCTACGTCGCAAGTTGTTGACATTTCGATCCTTTTTAGAGTCAGTGTTCATTTCTTTATCAATAAACTTTTCAACCTGTCGTAGTTTCTCATCCTCACGATTATTGTATGCTGCGATTATTCTCCTTGTGTTTTTGTCCAGCTCAGCTAGTTGTGTACTCCTACTTAGTCGTCGCTGGTTCATACTTGCGAAGTCATACGCAACAAAAACAATGATTTATGTATACTTCACTTTTGTGCCTATCAGAATTTTAAGAACCACTAATCCTCGACTTAGAAACACAAACTTCCTAGTGTTTTTCAAGTTAATCATCGAACAAATAAATACATTAATATTATCTCTCAATGTATTGTCTATGGGGGACCATTCACAAAATCCCTATATTGTTAATAATCGTATTGTCTAATACATTATGTGATAAATTGTTTTCTATCTAGCACAAACATTTGTTTACTAAACCTTGTGGATTCCTTCCTTTGTCATGAACATATCCTGGCTCTTGTTGGTTGCTTGGTATAAATGTTATCAATAACAATAAACGGATCTTCATAGTGTAGAATGATACTTTATGTCTTTGTACATTGCTCTGGTGTTTAAGTCAAGTGTCCAATACTTCAGTTATAATATGAAATATTCCTGTTATCTAGATTCCTGTGATCTCATATCAACATACGGAGCGAACATTTGTATGGAAGAAATAACATCTATGTTGAAATAATATGTCTTTTTTATTGCATTTGTGTGTATATTTATTTGCATGTAAATTGATACAAATGTTTCCAATTCTTTTGAAATGTAACTTTATGACATTTTTTCATTCTAACCAGGTTTTCAGAATGAAGAATAAAAACTGTTCTTTTAAAACAATTTCAACTTTTTCAATACAAAAGTAATAATAAAAATGTGTTTTCAATTTGTCAAAATATCTCCTCACTCGTGCGATAAAACCGCTTCAAGACTTATCTTGATAATTGTTAACACAGTCACTGCCAAGTATCATTATATCTTGATATTGGGAGTGTTACATTTTGAAGTGTTAGTAGCATTTCTAGACACGCAATACTTAGGTAATGTTTTGTAATCAATATATCAATTCATTTTAATTTTAATATCACATCAAATATACCAATTATTATGCAATTACAAGCAGGAACTATTTGGCACATACCACTCTACAAATCGCCAAAGATGATAATTCATATATTAAGTACAGTAAAATCTGTCTAAGTGGAATACATTTGGAACTTCTAAAAAGTGTTCCACTTGGGAGGTGTTCCACTTACAGAGGTTCATTTATCATTAAGTCAGTTCCGGTTCTTGAGTTGTTCCACTTTACAGGTTTCACTATATTGTTCAATGATATGTTACATCTAACTTTAACCCAAACATGTTACAAAGACAACTCATTGACATACATAATAAGTTTAGTACAGTTTTTAGTTTACAAGGTACTTTAATACAAATATTGATAAGCATTTCAAATTAAACAATAGACACTTGAACATATATCATATCTGAATGGCATGTTTTGTGATATTTTATTGTATCTTTATGAACTTGTCACTATTTAAATTAAAGGCAGAATCAGATCTAGCGGTTACTTTGATGCTTCATCTTGACAAAAATTGTTTCAATTTTAAAATATTTTGGGCTCATATCATTCCCATCGTCCGTACGCACGGCTTCAAAATCCAAAACATCTTCTTCCGAAAGTACGGATTTTCTAAAGTATATACTTTAAAGATTTTTACAATAATGCGATTATTTATTTAAATATTTCCCCCCATTTTTGCACTTCGAATCTATTGACATTTTACAGGGTGCGCATACGTGGACATATGCGGTTTAAATCATTTACGAGTCCTGTGTCCATATATTGGATCAATTAACTTTTTTTAAATAACAGATTATTGAATATACAAAAATACATCAATTTACAATCGTGGTCTAGATTATGGGAATGAACAGAAACTATACCAGTGTTCCTCAATATGGCATGTCTGTCTAGTGTACTTGATGTGATAAACAACAAAAATAACTGAATTCTAAAATTAATCATTCTGATTTATCAGCGTCTCACTTTATCGAAGGCTTTGGTGAGATTCCAAAGGATAATACATGCTGTTGATCCCACAATGAAAATTGATTGCTTTTGAGAAATGCCCCCCTGATAGTAATCAACACTTGAAATAATAATCACATTTATTGCCTCGTTAATTAGCCCTCCATAGCAACAAGGCCCAATAATCAAAATTTTCTTAACAAAGGTAACATAATCACTTGTCTCTGGGGTTAAATGTCTTAATTAATTCATGATTGATATCATGGGTTCTATGTATTACAGGTAATAAGACATGCATTTGGCAAGTGTATTTGAGAAAATATACTGTAAACAATATCTCAATCAGTAAACAATATCTTCATGTTGCATGTCAGAGCTGTTCATTTTAGGTGATATGTATATACAATAATATCATACTGTGCATCTTTTAAACAAGCATATTTTTATATCAACATGAAGAAGTGATTACATATTGTTCGAGCCACCATTTTTGGACTGACATACAGTATCTGTAACAATTTGCAATACAAGTCTCTATAGTAGATTTACACTAGGCATTAACATGACAAAATGTCACCAACTAGTTGCTCACAATATTATGAGTTCAATCTTAAGTTTTGAATTTCTGAAAACTTGTAGATGATTTTGAAAAAAGGTCAATTTGAAGCAAGATGAAAAAAACCTTTATGACCTTGAAAAGGTCATAAAAGGTCAAACCTTTTTTTGCTGATTTTGAAAAAAAATTGATCAATTTTAAGCAAGTTGAAAAACACCTTTTTTGACCTTGAAAAGGTCAAATCTCAAGTCAGATTTGAACTTCTGAAAACTTGTAGATGATTTTGAAAAAAATTAAGTCCGTCTAAACAGAATTCGTTTAGTTATTGAAAGTTTTAAGAATTTGTTACAGACGCCGATCGCCAACCACCAACCAGTCAAAAAAAACCGAATACTACAACAGTATGTCACCACTTTTTGGTGGTGACATAATAGTAAATAGAAATATGGTTTTGAGCATATTTTATAAACTTTGAAATTCCTTAAAAATATGACTTTTGGGTAAATTCCCTTGAGAGCCCATGTCATAATTAAAAGCATGAAAAGTGGAATATATTTTTCTGGATGTGTTTTTAGTTATCATCATCAAACTCAAACAGGTAATCTAAAAATTGATCCAATAAATCAAACAAATGGTTATTGAACTTTAGAGGACCTTGTCCCCATATATGCCATGTTACCTGACCCAAATTTAACACCTGGTAGTGGAACAGAGAACTAACCACTGGACCTTGGTTTATCTGGGTGGGCTGCATGTTAAAGTTCTTTCTATACTATGACTCTTGAGATTCTTGGGCAAACAGACCGTGATTACACAATTAATTACGATCAACAATTGAAGATTTCATTTTTTCTATTTATTACAAAATATACAATTGTACAATATTATTTCGTTTTATTTCTCGACTCTATTGGCCACTACATGCAGCTTATACATGCCTTTCATATTATCATGATGTTTCAAGCAAGTTGTAGCAATGACATTTATTTCAGTGGATTGTTTCTGCATTTTAATAGCAATCTTATTTCAATTCCACTTTTTCTTTATCCCATGATTTCTTAACTAGAAAACAGCAACTCCCGATGTAGCAAAGTCATATGGCTTCTCACTCTCAAGAACTACTCAGATAATTAGATTAGTCAATTTTAAAGAATACATATATTATTATAGTTCTTGCAATGTTGGTCATATATATCCTGACTCATCCTTCTATATATATATATATCCTAAGGGGTCTTCCAGTGGTCAGGTTTGTGAATATCCCAAGGGGCCTTTTTGTTGGTCAAGAAGAATGAGGGATGATTCTCGGATTTTCTGTAGCAATTTCTGTAACTCATCTTTTCTGAAAACCTGTAATATAAAATGGTCATGAATCAGATAAGGTATGATAAGAGCACCAAACGAGTGCTGCCAAATAGAATTGGAGAGATGATCTATTATGTTGGGTTTGTTTATAGCTATATACTGGTAATAGAAACTGTGGAAAATTTTTATTTTAGACATTGACATACAGTTACAGAGAAATAATTGGCTCTGCAAAGGGGAGTTGAATATCTGAAGTGAACAAGAATGCTCAAGTCATGCAGGGTTGGGGATTTTCAAATCAAAATTTCCAGACTTTTTCCCTGATTCAAGCCTGAAATTCCCTGGTTCCCTAACCAAATGTGTTGTTTTTGATTAATATGAAGAAAAACTAAGTCAAAGAGATACACTGACTGCATGAGCTGATTTTGGTAATTTTCAAAATTGCACCAATTCAAATTCCCTCAGGATTCAAAAATTCCCTGGCAGTTTATATATGGTGTATCCCCTGTTATCCCACCCTAATGCTTTATACGATTGTATAATAGCATTGTATAACTGCAATATAAAACCAACACTCATCATATATAACTCTTTAGAACGATATACAACTCCTGGATAGAGTATACGACTCCTGGGGAGCGTATACAACTCTTCCATTTGATATACAACTGCAGAGTTTAGATTAACGTTTTATTGATTAAAGAATAGTATGGGATAATAAGATCATATAATGGTTGATTGTGTATATCGGTATACTCTCGTGAGTATGATTTATTCACTCGTTCCTTCAGTCACTCGTGAATAGGTCATATACTCGCTTGAGTATAAACACGATATACAGAATTAACCATTATATAACCTCATAATATCTAAGGGTATTCATTCCATTTGTAACACAACTTACAAGATATAGTTTGTGTTGCTCAGATGCTATAAGATCTGCCAATTGTATTGCCTTTTTATACTGCTCAGTTATGTGCAGCACAGTATGTAAAAGGAAACATATAGTGGGTAAGCACAATTGCCGTAACAGCTTCATTTGATTTGCCCTTGATTCTTCCATTTGATCATCCTCCCTCATGTCAACCATCCAACCTCCATTCACAAACATGAGTACATTATACATTTTCTCTTCTGTTGCCTGGAAAAACAAAAAATATTTAAATTAGAATTTTCTTGAGGGGATTCATTTGTTGTCACAAACAGACCTGATATGACACAGTGATTGCAAGATGTTTGGAAGCTCAGTACTTCACTCCAAATTACTTACTTTTTTAACTCACTTGAGCAATGAAAAGAATATTTATGTTCATGTAGAGTATAAATATGGCTGTGAGAGTCGTACATGTAAAATTATTAATATAAAATTAATATGAATAAATATTGAGCCAATTAACACAAAACACAATACCTAAGAAATTAATGGCTAATTTAAGTTAATTAGCTACTAGGTGCATTCATGCGCCTCTGGGCCTTTATATATATATATGAGATTTGTCATGGCCCCAGAGGCGCATCACCAAGCATTAAAAACCCTAGGCAAGTTGAGATTCTGAAAAACAACGGATCGGTTGTTTTTGCTTTTTTTCGGAGCTCCTTACCTTAATCTTTAAAATTTTTGGACCACTATGTAGCGACGTTGTTTGTCTTCAAATTGACCCTAGTTGTTATCATGTTTATCGTGGAAATTATATCAAGAAGTGTCTTTGTATTTTTCGGGTGAGAGAAAGTCGAACGAAAAAGTTGAGTTGACCTACATAATTTATGCGCATGCGTGATGTCACAAGTCACGTGACTAAATGAATCTGCATATGAATTAAGAGTCACTATCTCTGTTTGGTATTCCTTATTAAAACTAGAAACTAATTCTATAATAAAAGTCACTGTCTATAATGAGAATTCCTTAATTAAACTTCAACATGTGTCAGTGTGATTCACTCCCGGGGATTCACTGTTGAATATTGCTTACTATGCAGTCTGATTGATATGAACTTTATGTAGTAAAATAGATGGCATCGTATACATTAGGGAATTCCCTATCTCTTCTCGCGAAGTCTCGTGCCGCTATAGAAAATTTTGAAATAATTTAAAAAGTGATGATTTTCCTATAGTATCAGCGCAATTACATCGTGCATAACAACTTATGTATGGTAAGTTTAACAATTTATCATATAACATTACATTGGGACAAATATATTAAAAAAAACAAATGGGAATCAAAAGAAATCAACTCCAAAGTAGCGCTGGGTTCAAAAAAATTTAATTTTCTGAAGTTTGAGGATTTTAATACAGGTGCATCCACGGCTCTAGTGACCCTATCAAAACTCCGAGAGTCAAATAAGTCACTAGAGCCGTGGATCCACGTCTAATTAGCTACAAGAGTTTAGAATTTGACATAACTGTTAATTAGCTCAATTGGATATTATAATACCATCTCCAACTCATCTTCTTGGGCGAAAATAAGGCTCCAACTGGTGGTGTAAGCTGGGGAAGGAGGTGAGGGAAAAGAATCGAAATGTATAACTTACATTGATGTTTAAGGATTTTTTAAGGACCTAGGGAGAAGACCCTCCAACTTCAATCCTATCGATATCTCGTCTGAAGTCTCATCTCGTACTCTCGAGATCTGAAGCTTGATGTTTTGTTCAGTGTAACTTACCAGAAACATTTACCTGGGATAACCGGGGAATGGTCTTCTCAGGGCTTGTTCATACCTAAACCTTAACCGACTCTCACATTGCCATAAATGAAATTATTGTCAATAATTTGAATATCCACTCCAATATAGCACTGGATTATATAGATGGCACTGTTGATGATTTGGACAAGTTTTGGGTGAAAATTAGATTTGTGATTTCTATTTGAAATTATCCTCAGTCTACACAAAACCAGGTGAACACCTTTTAATGAGGTTTATAGGTGTATAGTTCATCTTTCACTACCTTGGTCTGAATCATCAATGTATGGCGCCATCTATCAAGTTCCTGATGATATTCTTTCTCCATATGTTCATATGCGATTCTCTCACTAAAGTTGGTACCCTGTGGCACATCTGGCACAGCTGGTTTAGAATTATGATAATGTTCAAACCAATCATTGAACGAGTCATGTGCATCCTGTAGAGAATAAAATTCATGATGTTATAAAATAAAATGCAAAGTACATATACAGACATATAGCTGAGTGTTTCAAAGTGAATTCATAAAGGACGATTCTCGGTTTGGAGAACAGTCTCCTGGGCTAAAAAAAATTTTCATGAAAAATATAGAAATATTACCCAAATTAAACTATGAATATTCAAAAGAGGACATTTAAATCTACAAGATGTAAAAATAACAAATTGGTCTGAAGCAGGGATAATGCTCAATTAGACTGATTCAATAAAATACAAGTCTTGATTTTGGGGAAAGAAGTTCATCAGTGTACTCCGCTAATATTTTTTTGCGAAAAATCTAAAAATATTACCCAAATTAAATTATGACTATTCAAAAGAAGACATGCAAATCTATATTATGTAAAAAAATCAAATTTGTCCGAAGCAGGGATAATGCTCATTTAGATTGAAGAACTTCGTTCTCCAAACCGAGAATCGTCCTTTACCTTCACGTATGGTCAAATCACATACTACTTTATTTCTAAAGATGTAGAATAGGGAGGTGATGTATATTTCTTTAATATCAAACTCTTAACCTATACAAAACAGACAAGGATATCTATTTTAGTCAAAGCACATACCAGGTATGCCTGAGTGCAGAGGTATTCTCTTATTGCATTTTCCTCCCTAGGTGGCAGCTCTGTAGAATCCGTCTGCATCTTCCAATTGCGATAAATGACATCAATAGAGTTTGCAGGAATTTTGTTAAAAACATCTCTGGCTGCTGAATGTTTCTTCAAAGCTGAAAATGAATCCATAACCTTGATTAGCAAAGTAGTTCTGAGATAGTGTGCAGTTATCATATCCTTATTACACAATAATATATGGGACAGGGCATTAACATGCAAAATGTCACCACCTGCCATTTGTTACCGATGCTGATATGATTATCAACCACCAGACACCATCCACAAAAAAGTTGGACACTATACCAATATGTCACCAAGTGACGTGAATAAAACTGAAATTCAACATTAAAAATAAATATTTTTGGTTTGCATTAAAGAGCACATTGGTTGAGTAATTGTAAAAATTGCTTATAACTTTTCAGTTTGACAAAAAAGAGATTTTCTACCTAGGAATGTTCTCATGACTGCATTCGCTTGCCTCAAGGCCTCAGCTCTCTGTGACGCATCAAACACCAGCCAATCAATTGCTTCAATCTTCTGACGATCTTCCTAAAATACATAACAAAACAGATTAATACCATTATTGTATAACATAGATTTTTATAGTAACAGACACAGTTAAAGACATCCATAATAATGTGAATGTACTATAAAAGTGGAACTCTTATACAAAGAGGGCATAAATCAACAATGTGAAATGGACTTTCAACTGAATGCAAGGTTAAGTTCAACTTAGCGACTGTGTCCAACATGTAATAAATACTCAAAACAGTGCTGTGTATTTACTGTACTTCTACTTAATTTAGTGCTACTTATTTTGGCAGATTTGCTGTTTTGAACTTTCAATTTGGCGGACTTGCAATAATACAATATACTAATGGATTTACATGCAGAGATACTAGAATTCTGCGCTACAAAATTCTGCAAGCCAAAATATGAAATTCTGTAAAAATTTGGCATTTTATCGTGGCATTTTTCACAGTATTTTTTTTTTGAAATAGTGTGAAAATCAAAATTAAACCGCCATATTTTCATATATTGGCAAGGAGCAATAAAAAACGAGTATCTAGTCTTAACATATTTCGTGACTCATATTAGGTGTTCCTTACAAATTGGGTTGAGACAGGTTGAAAAAATCCGATTCAGGTCAGCAAAATGACGTTTCATGTTATGACACCAATTCGGGTTGCGTGAATGCAATTTTTCAGATTGTTTGTTGAATGTCATAGCAAGGTTTCTAAGGATCAATGAAGGCTTTGGAGATTGTATCTTGTAACTAAGTGATAACTTCCAGTAAATATGACGGATATTAAGATACTTTTTTGCATCTAAATCATGAAATCAATTGGCAAAAGACAGATAAGAGGGGTCTGGTGAACCAGAATGATTGATCATTTTATGCAATAGTCAGGCATTGTAATCTCATTCTAAAGTGCAAATGTAAATATAGATGGCATGTGTAAAGACTGATTCACTGATATAAGATTCAAAAGGTGACAGGGTGATGCAGTTCCTTATTACAAATGAAAAACTAAAATAAAATAAGAATCGCTGCACATTTTGATATAAATGGGCCGGTTATATTCTATTATTTCACTAAAATAAGTACAACAATGCTAGGTTAGCTTTCAGTTCAATTTATGTTCTAAAAGCATGAATTCCACGATAATTCCGCGAAAATCAACAGAAATTCAATATTCTGCAAATTTTTGCAAAAATAAAAATTCTGCAATTTTTTTGCTACGGAGCGTAAAAACGGAATTCTAGTATCTCTGTACATGTTACTTAAATCACCTTGGAATTTTGCGGCTACTTAATTTGGAGGACTTTAACAATTTGGCGAATCCACCAAATTAAGTAGAAGTACAGTAATCAAAGCATATTTCGATGCATCAATTCAACCTACTTGAGAAGTAGCAGCCCCAAGAGCAGACTCTGAATCTATAGTGAACTCCGCCATGTCCCTATTACGTATGTTCTCAACTACCATCTTGGTTATACTAGCTATATCTAGACCTGCATCCTCGGCATATCCAAGACACACTGGTCTCTCTTCCTTGTCGGTGATTCCTGGATTACAAACAATAATCGTATATACCTACCATATACTGTAAAACCTGTCTTAGTAAACACCTCTCTCTAGTGAACACCTGTGTTTAGTGAACACCACTTCAAGACACATTTTAAATTGACTCCTGTGTAAAATCTCTGTAGTGAACACCTATCTATCTCTTTGTAGCGAACACTTACCTACAATGAACACTTTTTGTGGCTCTATAGGTGTGCACTATATACAGGTTTTACTATATATGGTATATTTTATTTGTAGTCTTATAGGGACCATGTCTGATCAAACACACAAATTGATTGGTTCCTTCAGATATGAGAATGGAACAAGAATGCCAATCAAAACTGTAAAATGAGATATAAACATGTACGTCCTAGGTATCAATCATTTATTTATTCAAGGTCAGGGATTTTATTTTTTACAAATTCAATTAATAATGGCATTAAAAATGTACATATGTACATAACTAAAGACATACCTTCTAGAAACCTAGCGTACCAGCGGATCTGTAGGTTCTCAGGTAAGGTAGATACATAGGTGGCAATTAATTGTTTGTGGCCATCCTGTATGAGATCTTGAACATATGCTTCCAGTATACCTACACACAACTCAGTCTGAAACAAATGGACAATATAACTAAAGCTTAAGGGCAGCATATTGAAACCTTGGCCCAAAAGCCAAAGGGCCAAGATTTCACTATATATGTTGCCTGCTGAAATGAGGTTATTACTATTGACCAATTGAACAACCTCGGATAAAGACCACTATGGCTTGCAACTATTGCTGAGGTTAATATTTAGAGGTTATGTCACTATCGTGGCATATATGAACACTTTTTGTGTCATAGGTCAGAGGTCACAGTGATATATGACCCGACCTTGGGAGGGACATTGATCTCTGAGAGCCGAGGGCATATATGCCACGATAGTGACATAAACGATTTATAACATACCTATGATGATGTAGACTGGTCAGAGAGTACCGTTTTTTTATAGAATTGACAAACAAATGGTTTGAAAATGGCGCAGTTTTATCTTCTATTGATGGTTATGACGTCAGCGCCTTGACCAATTAGAAAGTTAGCGGGCGCGGGCTTTTCAAAACTTATATTGGCCCTCTGTCTTGTGTACACTTTGCACTATACATCATCATAGGTATGTTATAAAGTAAAATATAAGCCTTCTAAACTAGTACTAATACCCTGAGAACAGGCCTTGCAAGATGGTGATAACAGGTATATTTAATTGCTCTTCATTTGCTGATATTTTAATGATGGCTTTGTGAACATCTTAAAACTTACACCAACAGAGGATGTTATACAACTATGGGATATGATTTCACAGTTTCAGGGGATTGACGATTGAAAACAATTTCTGTAGAAATTTAGTGAGGCAAATGCCTCTCTTGCCTCATACCTAGCCTACATGGGAAGTGGGAGTTCAGAGAAGGTTATCATCAATCAGTACAAACATCACAATGTGTTTCAAATTAAACAAACAAGTTATTAAAAATGCTATACGAAATCACAACAAGGTGTCTTACCTTTGTTTCCATGGCTATACTCCTGAAGAACAAGACTAGATGTGCCATAAAGCGAACTAAATGGCGATTTAATCTGCTCTCCTCGTGTAACCATATATGGAATTGCTCAATCATACCATCTATATCCTCCAGGATTATGAATTTTTGTATGATGTGAAACTTGTCGGCACACTCATCTCGTACTTTCTACAAATCAATCACACTGTTTTAATTTTACAAATTCTAAAATATGTTCACATTCAGTGCCATTTGGATTGCTATTGCCATGTACGTGTAGTTACAAAGCTTTTGGCATCTCTAGCCATTCTTTATTTCCCATTGCACATTTGGTGTAAGAAGCTTACAACTAAAAATGTCACAACACAATATTTCAGTATAATATAGCCATCTCCTAATTTTTAACATTAGATGGCAATATTGGATTTTCTGAAGCACAAATAAGTTATATGATACTTGTAACTCTACTAAAATATCTTTGGAGTGCAATATAGCCATTCTTTGAAAAGATCTCAAATTAATGCCATTCATAAGAGTATAATAGAGTCATACTTCAGAGAGATCTCAAAACTTCTAGTTTTCTTGACTCCTTACTCATATTCATAAATACAAAGACCATTCATCCACTTGTATTTTGCTATTTCCAAATGGACTGACTGAGTGACTGATGGACAGACAGACAGATGAATGGATGGACAGAGGGCTTCACTATATCACCTGTAACAAACTTTGTTCGTTGGGATAATAATTGAACAGTTTTGTGTGAAAAACTAGACTGGTATAATTTTCAAATTTAAATCAGCCATAACTTGCTAAATTGCAACTTCTGTATACCTATTTCACTTTGAGTATATGGGATTGGGGTATACAACACAAAACTACTGAATATCAGACTTACATCATTTGCTGTGGATTGTATCTCCATGAACACAGACTCGGGGGTTAACCTAGAAATATACCAACAAAAGAAAAATTTCAATATACACAATATAACACATCAATATGTACTTTAAATAAGTTGAATATGTACCCAAATGTTTCAGTACAGAGAAGTAAACCTGGAGGACTGGAGATTTTCTTGTAGACTACTGGCATGACATAAAATCTCCTTATATGTTAGTGCTTGAGGAAGCTTCAAAAACCTTATAATTTTTTAAATTCATTTTATTTAAGATATTATAAAATAACATCGTTTAGTTTTAAAATACAAATTATAAGTTAATGACAGAGAGGAAGGGAGACAGGGAAGTACCATATTCACTTAATGTTACACAAGTATACAATAAGTTAACATATAACTCACACTTTATCAGCATATCCTCTAGGTAATGCATGTAGTTTCCTATCTAGTGTAGAGTTGAGGCGAATCTCTTGTTCAACCTGGTTGTCAACCATAGTTTTATAATAGGCCCACAGATAGTCCTTCCAAGACTCACATGCTGGCAGAATATGCTTCAAGTTTCCACTTAGTGATGCATAGATAGCCTTCTCATATATACTGAAGCTCTCCTGAAATTATGATGTACAACTGAAAGGTGGCTTTATCATGATGATGCATGATTACAGCTTCACAATAAACTACAAACTTTGATTGACTTTATATGTTACTCAGCATTCTCCCCTAAAATATCCAATCTCTGTGATTTTCAAGTTCTCCGTTGGATGAAAATTGAATTTCAACTGAGTGTTGGTAATTGTGTAATTCTTCAATTCCTGCATGGCCAGTTAAATGCTGTTAGGGAGACACTGAAACACATCCTCTGGTTACCTAAATGAACAGTGACCTTACCTCCTCTGCCATTCTCCAGCACACAGCCTTCCAAACATCTCTATATGGGTTTCCCTCTACACCAATCATCTCTCCCCCTTCCCCCAGTTTCTCATAGTTAGGATCATTATGCAATCTCCAGCCCTCCAGTGTAGCCGCCCTCCAGTCCTGGCCACATTTAGAACACAATCTCTTGGCCTCCTCAATCTGGCCAGCCATTAAACATGTGAACATGTTCTTTAATAAACGCAGCTCGTCTTCACGGTCCAGATCAGCTATTGGACGTTTTTGTCTGATGGGAGCATCTGGGTCCTGCAATGTGGCAATTTTCATATTCATATAGCTACAATAAGAACATTCTCATACTTATAATATCAGAGAGCATCAGGATTCTTAACTACATGCAAATGTCACATTATATACACATAACTCTCAAAGCATTGTTATTGTCACATTCTTTGCCATTTCATATCTGGATCAAGTCTGTTTGCCATTTGACATTTCTGGACCACATCACTTTGCCATTCGTCGTATCTGGATCAAGTCAGTCTGCCATTTGACATATATGGATCACGTCAGTTTGCCATTTGGCATATCTGGATCACTGAATACTAGAATGCTAATAAGACTTACCATTTCATTTACCAAAGGTCTATCAGAGTTTGACAATATACCACCAGACTTCTTTTGTAGACTATGGAGAGTATTCTCCCTGGAAACAAATGTATCATGTGATGTCTTACATTAAACCAATCAAAATACAATCTCCAAAAAACCAATCAAACCAATATTGTGTTTTTCTAATCCCTTTTTGGGATTTTGGCTTTGACCACGGTGCTTATTTGTATATAGTTATCACTTCTTGCTTCAAGACCTCCCCCCACTTGAACAACAACAGTTGTTGTTGAAGTAGATAAAGAGGGGAGGTCCAAGGTCTTGTAGCAATACTAACTTGTAGTCTGTCAAGGAATAAAGATCTACTGAGATTAATAAACAGTGATTAATATTATAAGGAATACTTTTACTCAATGACCAATTGAACTATATACAAATACTACGTTCCTGTTGATCAGTTAATCTTTTTGCATCAAGCACCCCTTGGTTGAGTTTAACTTGTAATCTTTGACCCACTATAGCACCTTCTGTTAAGTTAACCCTTCACTCACCAAGCACCCCCTTGGTCTGTGAAGAATTCAATATTTTCATAGACATCGACCAGTTGTTCTTCAGCATTCTTCTCCAACCAGTCAATCACTAGCTGCAAGAGAGTTAATTCATTCATGGTTTTTGTTGTAATATAATTTTATAATGTCATTTAAAAATAGAGGAAAAACTTAAATTAACAAGTATCACAAGAATGACCACCAACATCTGAACACTGATGGAATAAAATATAGCGAAATGATGCATTAAGGATGAATGCCACAGACCCAATCATTCAGACATATGCACAACAACAAAACATGAGATTTTCATATGGGATCTTAATTTGTGCAAGGTCACGATGTTTGGTAGTAATGATGCCTTCTATAGACACAGAGCTTGTACCTCAGTAATATATCTTACCTGGCTTTGTCGCAGCTGGGCATCTCTCTCATATAAACTTGTCATAATATCTTTCTCACTCCTGTATTTATTCTACAATATAAAGAAACACTGCAATTCCGTCAAATTTGTACATTACTCTATCCAACACATAATTACTAATTTTTAATTGTTTACATGATACCACTAGAGTGCAAATTCAAAATTTGTAAATCATCATTCACGATACCTCCTGCTTTATGCCTCCAATCGAATGTAAGGGAAGTAATCTCCAGCATTGAAATGACTGGATGTTGGAGCCTGACAAAACTTTACATAAGATGTTAACTTGGATACTTTTCTTTAAAAGTAGGATAAAACTAAACCTCCACTTAAGATCACAGAGTGCAGTTTAATGTTATAAGAGAGTTCAGTCGTGCCTACCAATATATCTATAGCCATATCTTCTTCTTCCAGCATCTGACTCTTCAGTCTGTCCTCATACAAGGAGGCCAACAGGCGCCAAGTACATTTCTCCTGGTCGAGTAGTTCTAGCATGTTCAACGTACGAGAGAATCTACAAAGGGAAGAGGCATTTTATGCAACCAAAACTACAAATATTTAGTTTTTCTTCAGGCCTTTTTCTGAAACCATTGGTACAAACTAAATAGTCCTGTTTCAAGACCCCGGGGCCCCATTATTTACTTAAACAACAGACCGGCAGCCTGGGAGGGGGGGTCTACTACAAACTAAACCTGCAATTAGTTATACCTGAGGGATATTCAATTTGAGAGTAATGTTCACATAATAACATACATTGTACTTACTTTTACATATCTGTGTACCTTTTAATGAATAAATACTACGATTATGAGTGATTTCTAACTGTTTTGTTTTCATTTTTATGCAATTGTATTTATCCTCCATTATCGCCCAACAAGGGGCTATTGCACATCGACTCTAAGCATCAATAACGAATTATGGGATGTACCATTTTTAGTTGCGGGAAAATTTAAAGTAGTCGAATTGGCCGTGGTCGTAGGTTTAGGCCTTCCAACTTGAGTAGCATTTTTTCACCAGTCCCACCACTAGAATTTTGATTCAAGAAAGTCAGTTTCCTGAGAATATTACCAGAGCTACATTAAAGCGTCAAAACATTGAAATTCAGGAGTATAATCTTTTTCAGACACAACTGAAATTCAGTAGAAGTGATCTACGATTTTTCTAGAAACAGACCCCTGCAGGACTTACTTATTCTGTCCAGGAGTGGTCCTCTTGACAAGTTTCTTGAGTAGAAGGACCTGTTCAGAGCAGGAAGACTCGTAGCCAGACACCAGGTCAAAGATATGATCAGGGGAATTATGCTCTTTTAAATTCTGAAGGAAGTCTCCAAATAAACTCTGCGAAGCTGAAACAAAAGAAAGTTTAAAATACTCAAGTGATCTTTCAGATCTGCGCACTGTTGAAATTTTTTTTAAAAATGACATGCTTCTCTGTTGAGAATCTGTTTGCACCCACTTACATTCCTGAAATATTGAGATATTTTGACTAATAAACGGGTAAAATATGGAGTTTGCACTGTACAAGTACTTGTAATTAAAATATGTAAAACTGAAACTTTTTGAAAAGGTAATAGCATTTTGTTAAAAAATAATCAAAATTATTACTTGAATGGTACGAAAATACTGTGAAAATAATGGAGGAAACTATTAAACCCTTGAATGACTGTACGACAATCAAAAAATTGTAAGTCAGGATGACTGTGGGTTAGACAAGACAATTTTGGTACTCTAATGTTTTTACAATGGAGGTGTCAGTTTACGTTGACTTATTTATTAAATACGAACTGCCAGATTCCAACTTCAGTGTTAATTTGTTTATTTTATGACAACTAATATTTAACAAATTGATTTAGTGTACTATCTGGGGCTGAAAACCACCAATGTTGCTGAATGTATATAGGTATTTTTGAAATAAAATGGCATAATCGTAAATTATGCAGTATATTTATCTATTCAAAAAATGTTCCAAGATGGTATTGGATCTAACTGATTGCCACTAAAAATGGTTGAATATTCACCTAATTATCCATATCCTCCCTCTTTTAAAAAAATACTTCAATGAATTTTTGAACATTTTTGTTCTAGAGCTGTTCTAGAGCTGCATCATTTGATCCATCCAAAGAAAGAAATTGTAAACTGGTTTTGTAACCATTTTACCTTACGATGTGGTTGCAAGTGGTTTTCTAGGAATGGTTTTCCTCATTTGCAAAGGTACAAAAAATGGGTCAAAGAATAATTTGAAATAGATAATCTTAGTAAATAAAAGACAGATACCTGATAGTCCAGGATCCTCCTCTAACAATAAGGCTACATTTGTAGTGGTCACATCTGCTCTGCCAGGGGTGGTGCTCTGAATTAATAGAAGATTAAAGTTTTTACTATGCAAATTACTGAACATGAGGATAATGATAGAACTTGCACATTTTGTAACATGAATCAGGTTAAATATGAATTAATTTTTGTTTTAATGCAGATCTTTTAATTAAGACATGTATAATATAATTTCACAAATGTTTGGTTAATCCACAAATAAGGTAAGTTAACACTAACACTTCATATCTAATACCAGAAATGAGACAACCACTGGTCCCCACCTGGTTATCAAGACGTGATGTCTTTATAACAAAATGGTGTCTATATTATAATTTCTACCATTGTTTGCCTTATACTACCCAGCATGCCTCAAAACTAATTACGACTAGTTTTTCATTTCACCAGCCCACAAAACTGAGGAGAACATCACCTTTTTTCTTTGTTTGGATTCAATAGAATTTTATCAACATATTGATTTGATTTTAAGTATACTAATTGTCTTTGTACAGTAAAAATGTGTAGATGGCCAACTTGAAGTTCCATATGATTGTATCATCCCTATAAGTACTTACATCTGCCCTGAAACTCCTCATAGGAGTGGCAGTTGTCATGTCAACTGAGACATCCATCCCACGTCCCATGGGAGGCCCTAGTAATCCTGACACATCAAACTTAGAGGCTGAGGGAAGCTGCTTCGGGGTATCTAGTAAAAACATGCAAGTTTCAATAAAGGTAAACAAGGCATTAACATGCAAAATGTCACCACATTTTAAGTTAATGTAAATTGTTACAGACACTGAACACAAACTGTTACCGGCAACGAAATCTGTCAACGAAAAAGTTGGAGACTACAATATTTCACCACTTCAAGTGAAGCTTTGCAGTATTCTCGGAGTTAAAATGTAAATTGAATGAAAGCAAAAACAGTGTCAAGTTTTTCTGACAAGATACTCTGACTGGTTTAAGGATCAAATCATTTGCTCTGATTTAGAGACAACAAAGATAAGCTCATGTGAGGAGTAGTACAATGTGCATTAACTTACATGAACTGTGCTTAAGAGGTGTCTTAGTACGCAGGGAAGGACCTGGGGTCCCAACTGCTTCATCCAACAGAGCCAAGGCTGTTTACAGTTAAGGGTCATTTGTAGTTTAGATGTTACCGTCATCTTTAAGCAATGTATAATCATAATAGAAAGCATGGACTGATTGATAATTTACTGAATTGATTTTAAAATTACTTCATAATCCCAATGATAGTATAAAATAAGGTGGCCTCAATGGTTCTGGGTAGAATATGTCAAACAATATAGCACTTTTTCAAAGGGCAATAAAATTAGTGCCATGGTACTTGGCCCACATTGAGAGCAACTTTCAACAAAAGGGTCAATCATTTTGAGCTTTAAGAAAAATAATACTTCTAACCTAGAAATTGGGCTTTTGAGAGATATTGTGAAACCACCACAGGACATAGAATTACTTTAATAGTATAATGATCAAGGTAAAAAAACACAAATCACTACGCAGTTCCACTTGTCAATGTCATTTCAAAGAAGTACCCTGCCTAAATTGTCAGACATTGGAGCAAAATAAGGACATATAATGAGGTGATTTCCAAGTTAAAATAGACATTATAGACATTTGTAAAGTATATTCAGCAATATTAATGTTTTGATAAGTTGCACTTTTAAAGACTCAAAAGTTAATGGATTTTTGCTTTGTATATAAGAAAGTCCCAGTCATAACTATAATCATTGCCAAGAATTACCAAGACATACAAACATAATCATTTAAACATTGCATAGTTTCACATCAGCCAACTCTATATATCATATGTCACATATATCCTAAGAATTATTCTTTAGTTTGATTGGTTGAAGAACTTTTAAATTGTTGTGATTTATCACACAAGTTCAATGATTGATAAAACAACTGTTACAGCACAGCTATAAACTGGCATGATTCCATAAAATAAAATCAAAAAGGATGCAATAATTATAAACAGTGTGCAAAATCACAATAAATGACATTGAATGAAGGGTTGTATTAAGTGAAACGAAATAATTATCCTGACATGTGGAGTCAACTATGACTTAGTGGAGAGGTTAAGCTACTGTATAAAATCCAAAACGCAACTTAAACGTATCAATCGGCCCTATACAAATACATGTAGAGTTCACACATAAATAGCCGTTCAGCTCTAGTGTTTGTTTAGACTACACCATAGCTTGTAATGATTACATAGTATCCCATTGATGAAGTTCAATAGCTGGTTTTCTAATACATATTTTCAACGAGCTCGTTTCGTAAGATTATTGGAGTTAAATCATGCGTAACATACATCATCTTCTTTAGAAAGAATTATACTCTGCATCGAAATCAAAATTAGTATTCAAAGTATTCAACAGACATGAGTATAATGATTCCCGTTGATAGCAACGTGAAATTTCTAAATCTCCCGTTCTAAACACGCAACTTTGAAGTTGAACGGGTATCTGAAGTAGACTAAAGCGATACAATCCTATGTTGATTCAATGTACTTTGCGTTTACGTATACGTTTTGAAAAACCGTATTTGCTTAACCTCTCCAGTCACACAAACACACACTGACACAGTTTACACATATTTGTTAGCATTAAATATACACTGTAAGGGGACTTATCAACTGTAGGATAATTTTTATCAAGTGAAGTTATTTCAAGTGATTTGATTTATTGCTACCCTGTGCACAGTCTAGTTATAAACTACCCTCTGCTTAGTATAGACTATATTACAGTTTAGCAGACCTGCCCCAAAGATTGGTGCCTGTGACAGCCCAGGTAAAAAATCATTTCAAATCTACCACATGGAAGGAACGCGTGCTAAATAAGTGCTCATTAACTATGCGGTGATGTCATAGCAAATGACCATATAGAAAGTTGTCCATATTTCGACGACAAACTTTGAATGGCTCGGTGAGATCAGAGATTTATTGTAAACTGAAAGAGTGAAGACAAAGCTCTCTTTTAAGAAGTGAATGTAAAGGGTAATCTATTGCAGTTATGTTAAGTGTCAGCTGCACTACATACTACATGAGTGGTTCATTATCAACTTTGTGTCATACATTCGCAGTATAGAGTACAATAGATTATCTAAATATATTTAAGATCCAAGTCTACATGTAAGTTAACATAAGCAGTCTTCACCTGCAAACAAAACTACAGCATGGCAGCCATAGACCTGGGTGCAGTTACCAAAGAAGTGCAGTCAGTCGTGGATAGATATGGGAAGGAGTACGACTTTATAGCTGAGGGGTATGAAACACTGGCCAAGTGCTGGGCAGGAGATGGGCAAACCACACAGGCAGGACTAACAATGGTTAGGGATATATCCATTTTTCTCAGACTTAAAGGACTTGCTGGATTTCTACAGGCCATCAAAGATGATCCGAAAATACTGGAGGTAATTATTTTCTGTACATACCATTTGTCAGAAGATGATATTTAACTTTTCCTAATTCAAGCTGCAGCTTATTTTCAGGTGCACATGGTACAACTCATTCTATGCACACTCTACATCTTTAGTTTTGCTCAAAGAGTGCATAAATATACCTGGATTAAGATAAATCTGTTTGTTTAGAAATTTTAATGGCTTCTTAATTCATTCCATACTCGGTCAACATCTATTAGCGTTGCACAAACAGTACACATGTATACCTAGAGTATTAGTTATTTTCTATAAAGTATGAAAATTCAGAAAATTAAGTGAACTACTTTTTAAAAGTGCCAAAATGTACGACATTGATTTTTTTCCTTTTTACATATCTAAAATATTCATAACCCTCAAATAATATTAATGAAATGTTTATCCACTCCTTGTGCAAATCTTAACAACGCATAACATGGCAAAATGTCACAAAACGTATAAGTATGGCAAATGTACAAAGTCGTAACAAATTGTCTATATGTATTGCCAATAAAAATTTCAAGTTCATGTAAACAAGTACTTATTAAATAAACTAGAAAATGGCAACTCCACAGACTAGCAAATATCAATGAATAATAATTTTATATTCTGGATCTGTACATGTAACAATTTGATATTTACAACCTATTCTACGCTTCATGATTTCCAGATACAGACAGATATTTAAGCTAATCAGAATTTCTACCAATTTAAGCATTTGGGGGGGATTTCCCCAAAAAATCCCATAGTTTCTAAAGCAGCAGTAATCTTGAAAAGAATTTTTTGGGCAAAACTTTTTACCAATATCCATCTTTCCAAAAATATGAAGAAAATCTGTATACTAGTTTTAGAGTTATTATCCGGAAAGACTGTCTGACTGACTGGTGGATGGTCATAAGCCCACTTATTTGTTGCCATGGTAACATATATTGGCAGAAATGTGTTGGAAAATTTTACAAATGCATAAACAGGAGACAATTCAGTATATATTTAACTTTTAAAAGGAGGTCAGTGAATTTTCTTCATGTTCTAAAATTGTAGAAAAGCTACGTTTTTTTCAAGCTGTCTTAATTGCCAGCTTTAGTAGAGCAATTTTCTAGATTGGGTGCCTTCATTCAATCTCCCGGAGACCTTCTTGTACCCTATACTCACTGGGGTTTGCATCAGGGCTATTAGCTTGGCAGTCATTAGGCCGTATCAGTTCAGGAACATTTTGCAAATTATGGTTATTTCCATGGCTCACCACATGTTTAAGTGAGACGCTGGTGACATATTTTATTCATGCAAAAGTGTATAATTCATGATCCATGGCTAGATAACAACCTCAAGTTTCATTTGGTATGCAAATTATGATTTTGTATCAAACTTTAAAAGTTATAGCATTTTGAAAAAAGTGGCGTTTTTTTGGCCCACCCTGTATATATAATCTATACATGTATCTCAAAATTACTTTGGACTCCAATTACGAAGCCATCAAAATTTCTGAGCATAAAGAATCACCATTATAAATACATGCACTCCTCTTGACTGCTAAAAGGGTTAAAAAGTTAGAAAGTACAACTAATATATTGTGATATATAATTAGACTCCAGATGAAATCTGGAGTCTATTGTTTTCGTCAGTTTTCTTCTTCTTCTTCTTCTTCTTCTTATTCTTTTTCTAAACCAGTTTTCTCAATAACCATAAGGTCTTCAGTAAAGTCAATCATTTGGTCAATTTAGGTCCAGTATCAAGTTCCTCGGAAATTGGGTCAAATTTTTATCTAGGTCAAAGGTCAAGAACTAGGTCAAATCCAGTACTTTGTCACTTTTTTCGATTTTCTCGGTCGTCCTTCAATATTTTCGATCCGGGTTTTTTTCATTGTGTTCCTCATAAAAAAGTAGGAAATCTAGGCTGATTTAGTTTTTTGATATCTCAAACCGATTTCGAGATATCAGTGTCCGAAAACGAGGTCCAAAAAAAAGTTCTCCGAATCAAATGTCTAGGATATTAGTCTTATAGGATATTTTCTCAGGATTCCGAATCTGAAAACCAAATTCGGATCGGACTTCCGGTTCGGAAGTTATGGCGTTTTGAAAGCTCAAAAATCGCTCAATTTGGTGCCCATGTTAAGTCAATGGGAAAAAAAAAAATTTTTGAAGTGAAAAATACGAAATATAGACTGAGTTCAGCTAAATATAATGAAAGCTTTTGAAAGGATGGGACCTCAAAAGCCATCTAGCTTCAAAATTTGGACAGCAAAATGCCTAGGGCAAAATGCCTAGGTCAAAATCTAGGTCAAATTCAAAGTTTTTCCTTATTTTTGCTATTTTGACACTACAGATTAATTATATTCTTCGAAATTTTGTATACATGTAGCCAAGAGTGCGCTAATAGTGTTAGCCTTTTGCCGTCAGAAAGTATTTTGCCCCACTTTTGAGATATGGTGTCCGAAAAGTAGGTCAAAATAAAAAAATCTCCAAATTTAACGTGTGAGTTATGAACTAAGTATAGAATTTTCTCAGGAATCCGAATCTGCAAACCAAATTTCGATCCGACTTCCAGTTCGGAAGTTATGACATTTTGAAAGCTCAAAAATCGCTAAATTTGGTGCCCCGTGTTATGTCAATGTAAAATACGAAATACGAGATATAGACTAAGTACAGCTTAAAATAATGAAAGCCTATGAAAGAAGGGAACCTCGAAGGCTACCTAACTTAAAAATTTGGACACCAAAATCCCTAGGTCAAAATCTAGGTCAAATTCATAGTTTATCCTTATTTTTGCGATTCTGACACTACACTTTAATTATATTCCTCGAAATTGTGTATACATGTAGCCAAAAGTGTGCTTATAGCGTAAGCCTTTTGCCGTCAGAAAGTATTTTGACCCACTTTTGAGATATGGTGTCCGAAAAGTAGGTCAAAATAAAAAGTTCTCCAAATTTAACGTTTGAGTTATGAATTAACAATAGAATTTTCTCAGAAATCCGAATCTGCAAACTAAATTTCGATTCGACTTCCGGTTCCGAAGTTATGGCGTGTCCGAAAAGTAGGTCAAAATAAAAATTCGCCAAATTTAACGTATGAGTTATAAATTAGGGGTAGAATTTTGTCAGGAATCCAAATCTGCAAATCAAATTTCGATCCGACTACCGGTTCGGAAGTTATGGCGTTTTGAAATTTCAAGAAAAATCGATCTGATGGTATCCTGATAGAAAGTCAAGAGTAGAGAAGAAAATATTGAAAAATGCATCCATCCTTCCTTTCTGATCCTATCCTATCCTTCCTATCTACCCTTGCTTCGTATCCTCTCCTTCCTATCCTTTCTATTCTTATATCTTCTTCCTATTCTATCCTATCGTTCCTTCCTATTCTATCCTATCCTTCCTTCCTTCCTTTTTCATCCATCCATCCATCCATCCATCCATCTTTTGCTGGATGACTTAGCTTATTTTGGATAACTTGGCTTATTCTGGATGACTCGGCTAAAAAAAGTCTAGATCTGGAGTCTGAAATTGAACTCGTTCAATTTCCAAAATCTAGTTATATATCCTTCCAATTATCACATAAATGGATATATGTGGGTCCAGAGCAGAGCAAAAATCTATTGTTTGATCACACATTTTTTACAAATTCCAGAGGCAGACATTGACTATTGAAATAAAAATGTAGATTTTTTTTAAAAGATGGCCTTCTTATTTCAGGTCCCTATAAAAGATCCTATTTTCATAGCGGGGTTTATGCGTACAGGGTCTACACATCTCCACAACTTGTTAAACGAAGATGAGCATAACTTTTCACCCCCTCTCTGGCAGGTGACGTTCCCTATACCAATTCCAGAAAGCAAAGACATTCCATCTGATGATCCAAGATTTCTTAGAACAGCACAATTCTCTGGTGAGACTTACAATTAATACCATTACTCTTTTTATCTTATTTTGTTTTTATTTACTACTGGTTTAGAACAGGGGGGGGGGAGATTTCCCAAAGATGACCTATCATATTGGCACGTTCGAAAACAAATTTTATAACAAGAACACAAATGTGTACAATATGTCCCCACCAATGGGTGATCCCTTTAAATGATTATCCTGAAAATGAGTAGACAAGACTTTACCGTTACAATTTTGGGACGGAAAATGCAAATGGCCACCTTAAAATTTACCCAGATTGCCAAAAAATTATTAGTTTTTGCTGATTTCTTTTTACAAAACTAGATAACGGCAACTCCGCGGAGTAGCAAATCCCAACGAACAAAATATCAATTACCAATTCCAATCAATTATACTCATTACTTTGGTTAAAATTGAAATAGTTAGATTTTAGAATTGCGAATTCCTGCAAAGCAGACATTTTGAATTTTCTGAGATACAAATCTGAAAAATAATACCATAATTGTGATCTACTCCAAAATTCCTTCAATTTGAGTATAATATAGCCATACTTTGAAGGGATCGAAAAATTATTGCGAAATCGTACATTAGACGGCCATTTTGAATTTTACGAGGCTCTAATCAGAAAAAAGATACAATATTTGCAATCTACTCTTAATTGCCTTTCATTTGAGTATAATAAAGCTATACTTCAGAAAGATCTAAAAATTAGCGAAAATTTCTGTTTTCCTGTTCCCCCATACACGGCCCCTGGGGGTCAGGATGAAAAACACGGAATATATGTGAAATAGATAAATGTTGTGAATATACTACCAAAATTTCAAATAATAATATTAATTACTTTGGTTAAGAATGAAAAATTTATGATTTTTGCGAAAAAGTCCCGTCATTTTTAAAGTGGCACATTTTCTGAAAAATTCAAAAGATTCTGTTCAGTGACCTTCCCTTGCTCCTACTTTTAGCTTTTTTTCAGTCACACTTTCAAAGGGCTAAAAAGGTTATTTCATCATGTTTAGGGTCATTCTGACTATGCACATTGTGATCCTGGCCATGTAAATGATATGGTGAAATAGTTAAATTGACTGGAGGTCAAACCAGAACTCTGTTATCTTTGTTCAAAAAATGTCTAAAAATGCAAAATTTTTTGTCACTTCCTGTTTCGTAATTTCCTGTTAACTTCCATGGCACCTTAACAGCTAATATGCATTACTCAATTCTAAAGAACAACAAGAATCAACTCTAAAAGTATTGATCAAATGATTCAAAATCATGAGATATCAACTCAATTAATTAACTAACAACTGAGTAACAATGCTAGCAGTCTTGAAAAATAAATACTTTCCTTGATATTTCTAGAGCGATTTAACAGTATACCAGGTTGGCTACAGAAACACCAGGCGTTCACACCTTCTGCCTTGGAAGAGTGTTTCCCACACATTGGAAAGACTGGCCTTATGAAGGAGATGCTTTTTGCTGGTCAGAACATGGATGATTACATCACCTGGTATGAGAACATTAATGAGGAGAAAATGACCAAGATTTATCAGTACTACAAGATAGAACTCCAACTACTGGCCTATAAACAAGGTAAAATGGCATTAACACAAAATACTTGGGTGATATTCCGATAATATTAGGCCCATGTTAAACTTCGAAAAATCTTGAAGTTATGAACTTTCATTTGCACATATTATTAATACCTTGCCAGGCCTTTCTAGAGGTATAAGTGCTAGTTCAGAAGCTAAGGCTTTTATTTTGGTATATTGACCCAAGCAATATGTGACATCATAGTGGCGGGATGTAGTGGAGGGCCAAAATTGAAATGCCAATGTTCCCTTGGAAATGAGATATCGTTTAGTGTGTATAATTTGCCGGTCATTAAATGCATTCTTGACCGGCTATATTGACAGCCACTATGACGTCACATATTGCTCAGGTCGATATAGTAAAATGAATGCCTTCTAAACTAGCACTAAAACCCCTAGAAATGGCCCGGCAAGGTGGTAATAATATTGGACCTTGGGCCTATAATGATGCCCAATGAAATGACGTTATTGTATTATTTGTACATGTGTAGAGTTTCCTCGATTTTAACATTACTTGCTATTTATCATTATCAAAACTGATACGACTGATATTCATCCGGACTTTCAATACAGCTCATATCAGACATAAATTGCTTGAGCGCTCACGGTATTACCTAGTAAAAAATGCAACCTTTATCAGACTTTGTTCCTACATATAATGTGATATTCTGAGCAAATAGTAAAATATTTTAGAAGAGAACCATGTATATTTTTAAATTTGACCTTTACCTCAGAAATACGACCTTGACCTAAATTTTCAAACATTTTTGAAACAGATATATGTATCCATGTAAATAAATATAAACGAGTACAACAGTGTATGGAGAAATTCCAAAATACACTATTCAAGTTCATTTCCAGAAAATCCCAACGAACACGAAATCATCAATCTGTACAGTCACAATGGAATATTTACCATCTACTCTTACCGTCAATAAATATTTTAAATCATTGTAGTATCATGTAACCATACTTTCAAGATAACTCTAAGTAATGGCGAATTTCTGCTCTAGTCAGCCATTTTGTATTTTCAGAGGCGCAAATCAGAAAAACAATGCCATAATTGTGATCTACTCTGAAATTCCTTCAATTTGAGTATAATATAGCCATACTTTTAAGAGATCAGAAAACAATTGCAAAATCCCGCATTAGGCGGCCATTTTGAATTTTTTGAGACCCGAATCAGAAAAACGTTACAATATTTGCAATCTACTCTAAATTGCCTTTCATTTGAGTATAATAAAGCTATACTTCAAAAACATCTCAAAATTAACGCAAATTCCTGTTTTCCCGATCCCCCATTTACGGCCCCTGGGGGTCAGGGTGAAAAACCCGGGATATATGTGAAATAGATAGATGTTGTAAATATACTACCAAAATTTAAAATAATAATATTTATTATTTTGGTTTAAAATGAAGAACATAGATTTTTGCGAAAAATTCCCGCCATTTCTAAACTGGCGGCCATCTTGAAAAAACTGTTGCGTATAACTGTTCACCAATATACATCTTTCCACCAAATATGAAAAAAATCTGTCAACTAGTATTCGAGTTATCTTCCGGACAGACGGACTGACTGACGGACTGACGGACTGATAGACTGACGGACTGACGGACGGAGGGCTTCACTATATCCCTACAGAACTTCGTTCGTTGGGATAATTATTCATTGCTGTGAGAAAACAGCAAATCCATTGTTATGTAGTATCTATGGAAATCATGATGTCATAGAGGACAGACAATAGACTTCAGGAATAACTAACTGTATGAATTCTTATGGTAATCTTTTTTTATAATTTTCAGCAATTGGAAAGACATACATTCGCAAAGATTCTCAGCATATGGGAAATATGGCTGTCCTGAAAAATGTCTTCCCTGGGGCGAAAATAATCCACACAATTCGGGATCCCATAGAGGTGATGGGGTCGGTATGTTCCACCATGCATACAGTCACTATGGGTTACTACAAACCGGAAGATATCAGCCTTACAGCGCTAGGTCAAAGAATGTTGCGTCATGCCTCTTATGTCATTAACAAATATATGGACTATCGCATGGCTACAGATGGACCAGGAAAGACCCAGGCTGATCTTGTAGATGTTTACTATCCAGACATGGTAGATGATTCAAAAGGTACAATGAGGAAAATCTATGACAAGTTTGGATTGGAGCTTACACAGGAAACGTTGCAGAATGTTGAGAAATATGTTGCAAAGAATCCTATTAACAAGCATGGAAAGCATAATTATAAACTTGCAACTTATGGCTTAACCGAGGATGGTGTGAAAAATGTATTCAAACGCTATATTGATTACTTTAACATTCAGTGCTAAATGTCTAGTTTTAAGAGTTGAACATCACATGACACCTTTTAAAATTATTTTCTGCAATCTGCAACAAATTCACTATACAGGAATAGGTTCATTCTTAAAGTTTCCTTGACAAAGTAGCAGCTACAAAATCCAAGCAGACATACAAACATGATCATTTATTTTCACATCATTTAGTTTCACATCAGCCAACTCCATATATTATATGTCACATATATCCTAAGAATTATTCTTTAGTTTGATTGGTTGAAGAACTTTTAAATTGTAGTGATTTATCACACAAGTTCAATGATTGATAACAACTGTTACAGCACAGCTATAAACTGGCATGATTCCATTAAATCAAATCAAGAAGGATGCAATAATTATAAACAGTGTGCAAAATCACAATAAATGACATTGAATGAAGGGTTGTATAAAGTGAAACGAAATAATTATCCTGACATGACTTTTCACCGATGTCTTGATCTAATCGTGAGTATGGTCACATTAGTACAAGCATCGTACGGTGTCCGCAATCAATTGAATCTGAAAGACATCACACGGGTATCGCAAGGCTATCTGCCGATGGCCGTACGGCACCCGCCAGGACATCGGTCGATCTACAGGCCTCTTGATTTATACTAAATTTTTGTATGACCCAGTATGACTGTTCCACATGGCGTGAATGCAAGATTTGAAAACGAAATACTTCGATGGACAGGACTTCCAGGATAATAATGTTTTCATGCAATAAAAATCAGAAAAAGAAGATCCTCTTTTGAGTAGCCTAAATAGGTTCAATATTTAGAAAAAAAAATGCTGACATGGGGTCCCTATTTATAATTTTTCAAATTGTTTGATTGATATTTTTACTATCATGGGTACTTCAATTGAAAGAAAACATATTCAGTTTTAATAAAAACACTGTATTTATGCCCAGAAAGTACTCATGGTGAAAGATATGAGCGTCTAAAATCACTTGCCATACTGCACGTGGTCTTTTCATCAAAGTGCACCCTGACCTTAATTCATTTTAGATCTTTTATATACACAAATACTATGTCTAACTGTCCATCCGATGCTATTAGCAAAATTCCATATTTCTGCATCTTTCTTTTGTCTGTTCTCGTAAAGAGAATTTGTTGTTGTTGTTTAAAAATATGGCTTCTTCAAAGAACTTGGCAATTTTTTCTTCTATTTCAAGTGGAATACCCTCTTCCCTAGACACATCTAGATCTTCATCATCCACCAGCTCACTAGCATTGTTATTGTCTTTTTCCATCTGTCTTCCCAAGGCCTTCCTCATATGGCCCATTGGCCTTATCCCCTCTATCCTTAGCCTTTGGCATATTAACTGTAATTGAGACAGTGAACTCTCATATTAAAATTGTAACCCTTGAAAATACTGTACTCACAAAAACATTCAGAAGATTTTTTAAATAAATGATTTGTAATGGTATATGCATCAGTGAATATACGCATAAAAATGTATCACTCTATTCAATGTGTATGACAGACATACACGATTAATGTCAATATAAGAACGACTAGATCAACCCACCCACCTACCCAGCCATTCAAATGTGTGTCATTGTTTTACATTAAGCCTAATCGTTCCATTTATGTTAAAAATCTCTGACAGTGTGTAGTAATAATAATTCCTTACCTCATTATCTTTAAAACCTCTATATCACTTTATAAGTAATCATTATTAAGATTTATCAAACAAATCAGCACGCAAAATCCCAAGATGACCGTGCGAAGCCACCAGGCGCCGTAAGATAATCGTACGATGACCAGACGGGACATGGCCGGGTAGGTACCGATGAGTTTGGTTGAGAAAAAATTGCCAAGACATTGGCAACTTTTTTCTCCGGATAAGACTCTGCCGGCACCCGTACGATGTCTAAAAATTGGCCGATAAGTGACAATCATCGCCCGGCGCCTTTACGATGCCCTGCCCCCCGGCCGATTTTGAACAAAATACTCATCGGCCGGGCACGGTAGTAAAATTCTGAGCCTATGTGACCAAGGCATTATCAACTGTAGGATTGATTTTATCAAGTGTAGTTATTTCAAGTTATTTGATTTATTGCTACCCTGCGCGCAGAGTCTAGTTATAAACTAGAAAAACGGCAACTCCACGGAGTAGCAAATCCCACCGAACAAAACATATTATGCTTATTATAGCTAGTGTAAATGTTGAAATGTTTGTGCACTTTGTGATAGAAGCATGAAATTTGGCACAAAGTTAGTTTATACCATTGTGAACTAGGCATCATCATAAAAAATTTGAACCAAATCCGTTCACTGGTATATGAGTTATCAAAGATTACATTTTTTACGAAAATTGGCCGCCATCTTGAAATTCAGCCGCCATCTTGAAAATTATTTCTTGAACAGAGCTACTGTGTCCCTAGGCATAATCATATGAAATTTCAACCAAATCTGTTCACTGGTATTTGAGTTATCAAAGATTGCGTTTTTTACGAAAAATTGCCGCCATTTTGAAATTAAGCGGCCATCTTGAAAATTTTTTGTCAAACATAGCTACTGTGTCCCTAAGCATCATCATATAAAATTTGGTCCAAATACGTTCACTGGTATTTGAGTTATCAAAGATTACGTTTTTTACGAAAAATTGCCGCCATTTTGAAATTAAGCGGCCATCTTGAAAAATTTTTGTCGAACATAGCAACTGTGTCCCTAAGCATCATCATATAAAATTTGAACCAAATTCGTTCACTGGTATTTGAGTTATCAAAGATTACATATTTTTACGAAAAATGTTAAGCTGCCATCTTGAAAATCTCTTTTTGTGCGAAACTCCTTTGTCCCTAGGCATCAGCTTATAAAATTTGAACCAAATCCGTCAACTTGTATTTGAGTAATCAACAATTACATTTTTTACGAAAAATGGCGGCCATTTTGAATTGAGCGGCCGTATTAAAAATTCCTTCTTGAGCAGAGGTCCTACACTCATAAGGCATAAGCCTATAAAATTTGAACCAAATCCGTCAACCGGTATTGGAGTTATCGCCCGGACACACGGACGAACGAACAGATGGACGGACGGCTTCTCTATATCCCCCTCGAACTTCGTTAGGTGGGATAACTACCCTCTGCTTAGTAGAGACTACTCGTTGTTACAGTTTAGCAGCCCTGCCCCAAAGATTGGTGCCTGTGACAGCCCAGGTAATAAATCATTTCAAATCTACCACATGAAAGAAATGCGCGCTAAATAAGTGCTCATTAACTATGCAGTGATGTCATAGCAAATGACCATATAGAAAGTCGTCCATATTTTGACGACGAACTTTGAATGGCTCGGTGAGATCAGAGATTTATTGTAAACTGAAAGAGTGAAGACAAAGCTCTCTTTTAAAAAGTGAATGTAAAGGGTAATCTATTGCAGTTATGTTAAGTGCCAGCTGCACTACATGCTACATAAGCGTTTCATTATCAACTTTGTGTCATACATTCGCAGTATATAGTACAATAGATTATCTAAATATATTTAAGATCCAAGTCTACATGTAAGTTAACATAAGCAGTCTTCACCTGCAAACAAAACTACAGCATGGCAGCCATAGACCTGGGTGCAGTTACCAAAGAAGTGCAGTCAGTCGTGGATAGATATGGGAAGGAGTATGACTTTATAGCTGAGGGGTATGAAATACTGACCAAGTGCTGGGCAGGAGATGGGCAAATCACACAGGCAGGACTAACAATGGTTAGGGATATATCCATTTTTCTCACACTACAAGGACTTGTGGGATTTCTACAGGCCATCAAAGATGAACCAAAAATACCGGAGGTAATTATTTTCTTTTTATACCATTTGTCAGAAGATGATATTTAACTTTTCCTAATTTAAGCTCCATCTTATTTTCAGGTGCACATGGCATAACTCATTCTATACACGCTCTACATCTTTAGTTTTGCACAAAGAGTGCATAAATATACCTGGATTAAGATAAATCTATTTGTTTAGAAATTTTAATGGCTTCTTAGTTCATTCCATAATTGGTCAACATCTTTTAGCGTTGCACAAAAAGTACACATATGTACCTAGAGTATTAGTTATTTTCTATAAAGTATGAAAATTCAGAAAATTAAGTGAACTACTGTACTTTTTAAAAGTGCCAAAATGTAGGTCACTAATTTTTTTCCTTTTTACATATCTAAAATATTCATAACCCTCAAGTAATATTTAAGATATGTATATCCACTCCTTGTGCAAATCTTAACAACGCATAACATGGCAAAATGTCACAAAACTAGTGGTTGGAAGACTGACTCGTGTACTCGAGTTTTACTCGCATTTGTCCTAAAAATCAATTGATCGAGTTGAAAACTTGAACTCACGATTTGAAATTCCAACAGCCGGGAATTTTAAAATGCCATTAGTTTGTTTTCACTATTTATCAGGTAAGTTTTGCTATCTATAGGGGACTAGAGGTGAACTTTAACGATCTATAGGGATGTGCAATACGATTTAGACAATAAAAAGTATAGAGGCACTTGAAAGACTTGATCAAATTGATGAATTCTGCCGCTACTTGGGAAACTGAAACCGTAAGTAACTCAACTAAGTCAAATCGCGAATATAATCGTGGTTTTTCATGGCCCACTCGAGTGGAGATTTTCAGGCGAGTCCGACCACTACACAAAACGTTAAGTTATGGCAAATGTACAAAGTCGTAATATGTCTCTATGTGTTGCCAATAAAAAATTTCAACTTCATGTAAACACTACTTTAAACTAGAAAATGGCAACTCCACAGAGTAGCAAATCTCAATGAACAATAATTTTATATTCTGGATTTGTATATGTAACAATTTGATATTTACAACCTTTTTTTATTAATCATTTTTATTTCAAGTTCATATATTATAACATTTAATATCATACAATGAAAATTCAACAAGGTTAATCAATTTAACATTTGTGTTGAACTTTACAACCTATTCTACGCTTTATAAAAAGATAAAATTATAAAGATTATTAAGGGATTTTGCAGATAAAAAGACAGATATTAAAGCTAATCAGAATTTCTACCATTTTAAGCATTTGGGTTCATTTAGGAGTATCAAAGGAACAAATTATAAAGACAATACAATATTCATGATCTAATGTAGTATAATATAACCATATATCTCTTAATTATAGCATATTCCCGCTGAAGATTTTCTGAGCCATAAATCAGAAAAATAACTAGATTGGTAAATTGAACAAAGTTCAATTTAAGACTCCAGATTGATTTACTTGAGTAAAGAGCTGAGTAAGTAACTGAGTAGGAAGCTGAGTAAGTAGATGATTAAGTAATTGAGTAAGTAGCTGAGTAAGCAGCTGAGCAGGTAGCTGAGTAAGTAGCTGAGTAGGTAGCTGAGTAAGTAGCTGAGTAGGTAGCTAAGTAGGTAGCCGAGTAGGTAAGTGGGTAGGTAAGTAGGAATTTTTGACCGGAAGTCGGATTGAAATTTGGTTTGCAGATTTGGATTCCTGAGAAAATTCTACCCTTAATTCATAACTCATGAGTTAAATTATGAGAACTTTTTATTTTGACCTACTTTACGGACACCATATCTCAAAAGTGGGTCAAAATACTTTCTGACGGCAAAAGGGTCTCACTATTAGCACACTTTTTGCTACCTGTATACAAAATTTTGAAGCAAATCCTAAAAGTGTAGTGCCAGAATCGCAAAAATAAGGAAAAACTATGAATTTGACCTAGATTTTGACCTAGGCATTTTGGTGTCCAAATATTGAAACTAGGTAGCTTTTGAGGTCCCCTTCTTTTATAGGAATTCATTATCTTAAGCTTTACTGAATCTATATCTCATATTTTACACTTCAAAAAAATCTTTTTTCCTTGACTTTCTATCAGGATACCATCAGATGGATTTTCCGAAATTTCAAAACGCCATAACTTCCAAACCGAAAGTCGGATCGAAATTTCATTTAAAGATTCGGATTCCTGACAAAATTCTACCCCTAATTCATAACTCATACGTTAAATTTGGCGAATTTTTATTTTGACCTACTTTTCGGACATGCCATAACTTTGGAACCGGAAGTCGGATCGAAATTTGGTTTGCAGATTCGAATTCCTGAGAAAATTCTACTCTTATTTCATAGCTCATATGTTAAATTTGGAGAACTTTTCATTTTGACCTACTTTTCTGACACCATATCTCAAAAGTGGGTAGAAATACTTTCTGACGGCAAAAGGCTAACACTATTAGCACACTCTTGGCTACCTGTATACACAATTTTGAAGCAAATTATTAAAGTGTAGTGTCAGAATCGCAAAAATAAGAAAATACTATAAATTTGACCTAGATTTTGACCTAGGCATTTTGCTGTCCAAATTTTAAAGCTAGATAGCCTTCGAGGTCCCCTTCTTTTATAGGCTTTCATTATGTTAAGCTCTACTCAGTCTATATCTCGTATTTTACACTTAGAAGAAGTCTTTTTCCCCATTGACTTAACATGGGGCACCAAATTTAGCAATTTTGAGATTTCAAAACGCTATAACTTCCGAACCGGAAGTCGGATCGAAATTTTGTTTGCAGATTCGGATTCCTGAGATAATTCTACACTTATTTGATAATTTACACGTTAAATTTGGAGAACTTTTTATGTTCCGACCTACTTTTCGGACGTCATTTCTCAAAATCGGTAAGAGTAATCAAAAAACGATTTGCCTTTCGGAATTAGCTTTTTTTCTAAGGAACATGTTGAAAAAAACCCGGAGCAAAAATACCGAAGGACGACTGAGAAAACTTGTAAAATAGTGAAAACCCAAGATTTGACCTAGTTCTTGACCTTTGACCTAGATAAACAATTGACCTAATTTCCCAAAAACTAAGTTTCATTACCTAGTTAACTATGTTAGCAGATTTAAGTAAGTCCTTCTAGTTGCTGAGAAAAAGTGTTCGGAAAGAAAGAAAGAATAATAATAACTAGATTTGTGAAATTGAACAAGTTCAATTTAAGACTCCAGATTTATTTTACCTAGATAGATCAGTAAAGAGCTGAGTAAGTAACTGAGTAATTAGCTGAGTAAGTACCTTAGTAGTAGTTGAGTAAGTAGCTGAGTAAGTAACTGAGTAAAAAGCTGAGTAGGTAGCTGAGTAAGTAGCTGAGTAAGTACCTGAGTTAGTAGCTGAGTAAGTTGCTAAGTAAGTAATAACTAATTAAGTAATTGAGTAAGTAGTCAAATAAGTAGCTGAGTAGGTAGAGAGGTAAAGTAGGGTATGCAGGAATTTTTGAAAGTATATTTGATCAATCTGCATCGTGAATACTGGCAAGTGCGAATTTCAAACTTCAAAATGGCGTAGAATCTAAACCGGGGGTCGGATTGCAATTTTTGCTACAAGTATACAAAATTTCGGAGAATATCATTGAAGTGTAGTGTCAGAATCGCAAAATAAGAAAAAACTATGAATTTGACCTAGATTTTTTAAACTAGGTATTTTGGTGTCCAAACTTTGAAGGAAAGTAGCTTTTGAGGTCCCCTTCTTCTATGGGCTTTCATTATGTTTAGCTGTACTCATTCTATATCTCGTATTTTTACACTTCAAAAAATTATTCGGTCCCATTGATTTAACATGGGGCACCAAATTTAGCGATTTTTGAGATCTCAAAATGCCATAACTTCAGAACAAGTAGTCGGATCGAAATTTGGTTTGCAGATCTAGATTTCTGAGAAAATTCTACCCTTAATTCATAACTCATACGTTAATTTTGGAAAACTTTTTACTTTGGCCTACTTTTTGGACACCATATCTCAAAAGTGGGTCAAAATACTTTCTGACGGCAAAACGCTAACACTTTTAGCATACTCTTTGCTACCTGTATACAAAATTTTAAAGCAAATCATTTAAATATAGTGTCAGAATCGCAAAAATAAGGGAAAACTATAAATTTGACCTAGATTTTGACCTAGGCATTTTGGTGTCCAAATTTTGGAGCTAAGTAGCCTTAGAGGTCCCCTTCTTTAATAGGCTTTCATTAAATTAAGCTGTACTCAGTCTATATCTTGTATTTTACACTTCAAAAAAATCTTTTTTCCCATTGCCATAACATAGGCACCAAATTTAGCGATTTTTGAGCTATCAAAACGACATAAATTCCAAACCAAAAGCCGGATTGAAATTTAGTTTGCAGATTTGGATTCCTGAGAAAATTCTACCCTTAATTCATAACTCATACGTTAAATTTGGAGATTTTTCTAGTTTGACCTACTTTTCGGACACCATATCTCAAAAGTGGGTCAAAATACTTCCTGACGGCAAAAGGCTAACACTATTAGCACACTCTTGGCTACATGTACACAAATTTTCGAAGAATATAATTAATCTGTAGTGTCAGAATCGCAAAAATAAGGAAAAACTTTGAATTTGACCTAGATTTTGACCTAGGCATTTTGGTGTCCAAATTTTTATGAAAAGAAGGTCTTGTGGTCCCTTTCTTTTATGGGCTTCCATTATGTTTAGCTGTGCTTAGTCTATATCTCGTATTTTACACTTCAAAAAAATATTTTTTCCCATTGAATTAACATGGGGCACCAAATTTAGCGATTTTTGAATTTTCAAAACGCCATAACTTCTGAACCGGTAGTCAGATCGAAATTTGGTTTTCATATTCGGAATCCTGAGAAGATTTCCCATAAGACTGATATCCTAGACATTGGATTCGGTGAAATTTTTTTTGGACCTCGTTTTCGGACACTGATATCTCGAAATCGGTTTGAGATACCAAAAAACTAAATCGACCCTAGGTTTTCTACTTTTTTATGAGGAACACAATGAAAAAAACCAGGATCAAAAATATTGAAGGACGACCGAGATAATGGGAAAAAGTGACAAAGTACTGGATTTGACCTAGTTCTTGACCTTTGACCTAGATAAAAATTTGACCTCATTTCCCAGAAAGCCAGATACATTCCCTAGTTAATCATGTAAGCAGCTTAAAGTAAGCTCTTCTAGTTGGTGAGAAATCTGGGAAGGAGGAAGAAGAAGAAGAATAATAATAATAACTAGACTTTGGAAATTGAACGAAGTTCAATTTCAGACTCCAGATCTAGACTTTTTTTAGCCGAGTCATCCAGAATAAGCCGAGTCATCCAAAATAAGCTGAGTCATCCAGAAAAAGATGGATGGATGGATGAAAAAGGAAGGAAGGATAGGCTAAATTAGGAAGGAACGATAGGATAGAATAGGAAAGAATGATAGAATAGAATAGGAAGAAGGAATAGAATAGGAAGGATAGGAAGGAGAGGATATGAAGGAAAGGTAGATAAGAAGGATACGATAGGATCACAAAGGAAGGATGGGTGCATTTTTCAATATTTTCTTCTCTACTCTTGACTTTCTATCAGGATACCATCAGATCGATTTTTCTCTCAATTTCAAAACGCCATAACTTTCGAACCGGAAGTCGGACCGAAATTTGGTTTGCAGACTCGAATTCCTGAGAAAATTCTACCCTTAATTCATAACTCATATGTTAAATTTGGAATTTTTTTTTATTTTGACCTACATTTCGGACACCATATCTCAAAAGTGGGTTAATATACTTCATGATGGCAAAAAGCTAACACTATTAGGACACTCTTTCCTACCTGTATACAAAATTTTGAAGCAAATCATGAAAATATAGTGTCAGAATCGCAAAAATAAAGAAAAACTATGAATTTGACCTAGATTTTGACCTAGGCATTTTGCTGACCAAATTTTGATTCTAGGTGGCTTTGAGGTCTTCTTCTTTTAAAAGCTTTCATTATATTAAGCTGTATTCAGTCAATATCTTGTATTTTACACTTCAAAAAATCTTTTTTTCCCATTTACTTAACATGGGGCTCCAATTTTGCGATTTTGAGCTTTCAAAACGCCATAACTTCTGAACCAGAAGTCGGATCGAAATCTGGTTTGCAGAATCGGATTCCTGAGAAAATTCTATCCTTAATTCATAACTCATACGTTCAATTTGAAGAACTTTTTATTTTGACCTACTTTTCGGACACCATATCTCAAAAGTGGGTCAAAATACTTTCTGGCTAACACTATTTACACACTCTTGGCTACATGTATACAAAATTTCGAAGAATATAATTTAAGTGTAGTGTCAGAATCGCAAAAATAAGGAAAAACTTTGAATTTGACCTAGATTTTGACCAAGGCCCTGGACTGGATTTAGACCTAGACTTGACTTGAACCTGGACCAACGCTGGACTTGGACCCGGACTGGACCTTGACTTGGACCTGGAAAAGGACTGGACTGGTATTTTTCAATTTTTTTTCACTTTTCTTGACTTTCTATGAGGGTACCATCAGATCGATTTTTCTAGAACTTTCAAAACGTCATAACTCTTGAACCGGAAGTCGGATTTCAATTCGGTTTTCAGATTCGGAATCCTGAGAAAATTTTCTATAAGGGGAATATCCTGGGCATTGAATTCGGAGAACTTTTTTTCGGACCTCGTTTTCGGACACTGATATCTCGAAATCGGTTCGAGATATCAAAAAACTAAATCGACCCTAGATTTCCTACTTTTTTATGAGGAACACAATGAAAAAAAACCGGATCGAAAATATTGAAGGACGACTGAGAAAATCGAAAAAAGTGACAAAGTACTGGATTTGACCCAGATCCTGACCTTTGACCTAGATAAAAATTTGACCCAATTTCCCACCAACTAGATACTAAACCTAAATAAACTGTATTATGGTCTTTACTGGATACCTTATAGTTATTGAAAAAACTCTTAAAGAATAATAAGAAGAAGAATAATAAGAATACTGGCAAAAACAATAGACTCCAGATTGACATCTGGAGTCTAATAAAGAAAACTGGCAAAAGCAATAGACTCCAGATTTTCATCTGGAGTCTAATAATAAGAAAACTGGCAAAAGCAATAGACTCCAGATTTTCAATCTGGAGTCTAATAACACAATTGTGATCTTCTCCTAAATTCCTACATTAGGCAGCAATTTTGAATTTTTTGAGGCCTGAATTAGAAAAATACAGTATTACTCATTATTTTGGTTAGAAATGAAAAACTTCGATTTCAGCAAAAAATCCCATATTTTCTAAAGCAGTGGCCATCTTGAAAAGAATTTTTTGGACAAAACCAATATCCATCTTTCCAAAAAATATGAAGAAAATCTGTATACTAGTATTAGAGTTATTATCCGGAATCCGGATGACTGGTGGATGGTCATAAGCTCACTTATTTGTTGCCATGGTAACTTATATTGGCAGAAATAAGTTGGAAAATATTTTAAATGCATAAACAGGAGACAATTCAGTGACCTACATATTTGAACTTTTAAAAGGAGGTCAGTGAATTTTCTTCCTGTTTAAAATTGTAAAAAAAATTATTAACCATCAACTCAAGGGATTTATATAATGTATTCTTTGGAAAACTAAAAGATGTACCATGTATGGAATGAGTTACATTGTATATATAATCTTTAAATGTATCTCAAAATTACTTTGGACTCCCAATTACGAAGCCATCAAAATTTCTAGGCATAAAGAATCACCATTATAAATACATGTAGGGTTTACGAAAAAGACCGACCCCACCGACCACCGACCGGTTGGTGTTTTCCACTGGTAGCCTCAAAACAGGGTTTGAAGAAAATGTGTAAAAGACCGACCATATCATGTAAAAGACCGAACATATTTGTAGCCTTAAAATATTAATAATTTGATTTTGAATGTCAATCGTTGGACTAGGCAACGGTTTTTACCGATTTTGTACCTTGCAACGAATGGCAAGCAAACAAATTGGTACGGTCTCCTCTCGATTAATTGTCCTGCCTTAGGTCCTAACCTATCATTAACCAACCTATCGTTTCTACGGGAATCTATCCTAATTTTTTACTGAAATTTAACAATTTCGAAACAAAAATGATTTGTTATCGTCATAGCCTACTGAATAATGAACACGATATAATGTTACATGCGTTCTCTTACGGGATTAAAAGTGACTTACCATTTCAGTACACCATTAGAAAGCTTTTTTTGTCATATCAAATGTAGTTTTTACCAGTTGACGTTTAACAACTGAGAAATCACAAATAACGTTACGACGTCAACATCAACGATGTTTGTGTGTTTTTGTTATTGCGTTTCATATGAATGAACTTAATGCAATGTTACGTGCGTTTTTTTCCAAAGTGACTAACCAGGATGAAATTGGTCTTCTAACAACTGAAACATCACTTAAAAATATGACATTACACACCACGACGATGTAACGTTTTCATCGTGATTTGAAATGATTAATTATACGTTTTTAAATCACGACCTAGTAAAGGTACTATAGTCATTGGATTCCCAGTTTTAGTTTTACTTCTAATTTTGCATTTTTTCATCTTTATGTAAAAGACCGTCAGCCGACCACCGACCACACGTACCCAACTGTGGAGAGTGACTGGTCGGTGGTCGGCGGTCGGCGTTTTTGTAAACCCAATACATGTACTCCTCTTGACTGCCAATGGGTTAAAAAGTTAGAAAGTACTTCTCATATATTGTGAGATATAATATCCTTCCAATTATCACATAAATGGATATATGTGAGACTTAGAGCAGAGCACAAATCTATTGTTTGATCACACATTTTTTACAAAAATCCAGAGCCAGACATTGACTTCTGAAAAAAAATGTAGATTTTTTTTAAAAGATGGTCTTCTTATTTTAGGTCCCTATAAAAGATCCTATTTTCATAGCGGGGTTTATGCGTACAGGGTCTACACATCTCCACAACTTGTTAAACGAAGATAAGCAGAACTTTTCGCCTGCTTTCTGGCAGGTGATGTTCCCTGTACCAATTCCAGAAAGCAAAGACATTCCATCTGATGATCCAAGATTTCTTGGAACAGCACAAATCTCTGGTGAGACTTACAATTAATACCATTACTCTTTTTATCTTATTTGGTTTTGATTCACTACTGGTTAAGAAAGTACAGTTCAGTACAGAACATTACAGTACTGTACTGTACTGTACTGTACTGTACTGTACTGTACTGTACTGTACTGACCTAAAAGTAAAGCAATTCTTAAAGCAAGTAATCCATTTCATACTTTCTTGACCTGAAAAAACTAAACATTTGGGCTGCATTTTCGTATGCCCACAGTGCAAGTGAAGTGCATAATATTTTAATGAGTTTCCCCCTCAGGTATCGCAGGAATGAACAATAGGCCCTGCAGTGCAAATAACATACTCATGTATCTTCAACAAAAATAGCTCATGCAAGTGCACTTACACTCACATAATTCTTTCGAAAGACTTCATGGTTTATTGCAATGGAACTCCTGTGGTAACTTATTCAATAGTATGCACCTGACTTGCCCCGAAGGCAGTTCAAAAACACAGCCTTGGTCTATTGAATAGGCTAACTCTTAATCATCAAGCATGTTAACATTCATTATGCATCACTTAATTCTAAAGAACAACAAGGATCAACTCTAAAAGTATTGATCAAATGATTTAAAATCATGAGATATCAACTAATTAACTAACATTAATTAATTAACTAACAACTGAGTAATAACCATCCTAGCAGTCATGACTGAAAAATAAATACTTTCCTTGATATTTCTAGAGCAATTTAACAGTTTACCAGGTTATCTACAGAAACACCAGGCACTCACACCTTCTGCCTTGGAAGAGTGTTTCCCACACATTGGAAAGACTGGCCTTATGAAGTTGATGCTTTTTGCTGGTCAGAACATGGATGATTACATCACCTGGTATGAGAACATTGATGAGGAGAAAATGACCAAGATGTATCAGTACTACAAGATAGAACTCCAACTACTGGCTTATAAACAAGGTAAAAAGGCATTAACAACACAAAATGCTTGGGTGATATTCCGATAATATTAGGCCCATGTTAAACTTCGAAAAATCTTGAAGTTATGAACTTTCATATGCACATATTATTACCACCTTGCCGGGCCTTACTAGAGGTATAAGTGCTAGCTATATTGACCAGAGCAATATGTGACATAATAGTGGCGGGCTGTAGTGGAGGGCCAAAATTGAAATGCCAATGTTCCCTGGGAAATGATTAATCGTTTAGTGCGTATAATATTCATTCAGTAGGAGTCTGTTCTTTTTCAGCCCTGGGCATAAAGGGTGCTTATAATACTAATAACGTTGTTTCTTCGGGCAAAATAGTGAAATATTGGACCAAGGGCCAAAGGCCCAACTATAATGCCCAATGAAATGACGTTATTGTATTATTTGTACATGTATAGTGTTTCCTCGATTTTAACATTATTTGCCGTTTATCATTTCAAAAACTAATGCGACTGATATTCATCAGGACTTTCGATACAGCTCATATCAGACATAAATTGCTTGAGTGCTCACGGTATCCCTGGTAAAAAAAGATACAACCTTAATCAGACTATTCAAGTTCATTTCTAGATTATTCATTGCTGTGAGAAAACAGCAAATCCATTGTTATGTAGTATCTATGGAAATCATGATGTCATAGAGGAAAGATGATAGACTTATTAGGAATAACTAACTGTATGAATTATTTTTGGTAATCTTTCTTTTTATAATTTTCAGCAATTGGAAAGACATACATTCGCAAAGATTCTCTGCATATGGGAAATATAACTGTCCTGAAAAATGTCTTCCCTGGGGCGAAAATAATCCACACAATTCGGAATCCCATAGAGGTGATGGGGTCGGTATGTTCCACCATGCATACAGTCACTATGGGTTACTACAAACCGGAAGATATCAGCCTTACAGCGCTAGGTCAAAGAATGTTGCGTCATGCCTCTTATGTCATTAACAAATATATGGACTATCGCATGGCTACAGATGGACCAGGAAAGACCCAAGCTGATCTTGTAGATGTTTACTATCCAGACATGGTAGATGATTCAAAAGGTACAATGAGGAAAATCTATGACAAGTTTGGATTGGAGCTTACACAGGAAACGTTGCAGAATGTTGAGAAATATGTTGCAAAGAATCCTATTAACAAGCATGGAAAGCATAGTTATAAACTTGCAACTTATGGCTTAACCGAGGATGGTGTGAAAAATGTATTCAAACGCTATATTGATTACTTTAACATTCAGTGCTAGATGTCTAGTTTTAAGAGTTGAACATCACATGACACCTTTTAAAATTATTTTCTGCAATCTGCAACAAATTCACTATACAGGAATAGGTTCATTCTTAAAGTTTCCTTGACAAAGTAGCAGCTACAAAATCCAAGCAATTTTGCAAATATTTCACTTGGAGAACAAACGGACACATTTGGGAGGGGGTCAAATTGAGAAAATTGTGAGATATAAATACTGTTTCCTTGGTAACCATATAAGTCAGAGATAGAAATTTCTGGCACTGACTAACCATGGCATGCCCTACCCACTATAAAACGATGTATATCTGATATATATTAGTATTCTTTTTATTAGGTGGTATCTGCCACCCCTACATAAAGCCAACTACCCAGCATAATCATCCAGATTGTTTGAAATATGTTGGAATGTGTGACCTTCCATGACAGGAAGGATGCACTTCTAGAGCACTTCTACAGAATGGACCACTATTAGCTATTATTTAATTAGTACAATTAAATGATAATTTAATTAGCCCAATTAAAGGGATATGTTTCATAACTTACTTATAAACATCCCTTAATTAGCTTAATTAGGCTAATCATCTATTGATTCTTATTAAATTAAGGTGGGACATACGTCCTAAAGATATTTTATTGTTTTGCTTACCTTAATATTAATTAATATTAATTTTTATCTATTTTACCCTAAGTTTCTTGGTTCAACGGTGGGTTGTGGGTTATTTTCAGTAGTCATACTTCTTTGAAGTTCAGTGGAATAATGAAGTCCCAGTTACCTCGTGGCCTTGACATCAGTCATGTGATCTTTATCCTGGGGATGGATCATTCTTACTTCATTTTTTCTATACTTTCATATGATTATTTACATTTTTTGTCTCATTATAAAAATACACGTACACTGCAATTAAATTAATCTGAGTTAACATTTTCAAAAAGGAAAGCACTACATGTATTTCTTTATGTATTGCAAAGTTGTTGATGCTTTATATGCATATAAAAACAAAGTAATAGAAAATCAAATTTTCAAAGTTGAGAAACAATTTTTGAAACTATACACTTCTCGACACAATTTTACATGTAGATTTTAAATATGATATCACTTTGACTGAATTCTGAATGTTCAATGATGTAAATCAGGACTATTTCTACTCGGATCTTGTCTATTGCTAAGAAATAATTGACAGATAGACGAACAGATGGACAAACAGACAGAAGAAGGAATGATTTCTCTATATCCCTACTGAATGAAGAGGATAATCAAAAGATGATAAAATTAATTGCCGCTGCCATTATAAGCATATATCATATCTGTATATTTGTGTATTCAATAGAAACCTATAAGTACTACATATATAAGTAGTTTTGTTCATTTGTATAATTTATAATCAAGGATACATTTCTGTAGATTGACATTCATGCTACGTCGTTTCATTGCTTGACTGCGCAGTTCCTCTCTAGGTGCAGGGGACTCACCAAACAACTGACTAAATGACATTTTCTCGCTAGTACTGGGGCTGCAATGGAGAAGGCAAATGAATACACACTGCAAGTTTGTGCCAGAAAAAATCTGAAATTGAGTGAAAAAATTGAGACAGGGGTGAAGGGGGGGGGGGGAGTTATGATCTTGGGATAATTTAGCGAGCCCAAAAATCGTGGCACCATTTTACTTCTTTCAAAAATTGAGCTAGAAGCTTCAAATTAAAAACAAGCTACATGGTGAACAGAATCGCACCCTTGAACAGAATACACTTTTCGGGATGGAAAATTCAAAATGGCCACCTTAACATTTACCCAGACTGCCTAAAAACTAATCAGTTCTAAACTTTCCATAGAAACATCTCTTAAATTTTAGGATGAATCCATGAAACCCGTAAACAACCCTCAAGAAACACGTTTTAAGGTATAACTTCACAGTGTATCAGCTTTTTTTCTACAATTCAGATTTTCCTGAAAAAAATCCTGGTAAAAGATATACTGATGTATTACAAAATATGTGAAAATTGGAAAGATTGACCGTTTAGTTATTTCTAAATAAATGTTTTAATTTAACATTGCTCTCAATGGGAAATTATTTTTTATTTTTTAAAACAAACCTTCACAGACACGATTTTAGGACGAAAAATCCAAAATGGCCGCCTTAACATTTACAAAGAATGCCGAAAAACTAATCAGTTCTAAACTTTTATAGGTAGAAACATCCCTGAGAATTTCAAATGAATCCCTCAAACGGTTTGGCTGGAAACCTGTAGACAAGATTATTCGGGACGCCAGCCCGCCCAACCACCCGGCAAACTGATTACAACATAGCACCTTAGGGTGCGATAAAAACATTTTAAAAATAATCATAATGGCTTAGAAAAATTATATTGTTTATCTTACTTTGGCCATTTCAAGAATGGTTAATGACAGTAGTTGGTGGACTTACTGTTTTATTTGCTGCCTAGACTGGCGATGCTGATCCAATGCTTCATTCATGGCTTGGGGGTCAAAACTTTCACGCTGTTTCTGGGAGTACTGGAAGATAAGTGGAGAAAGGTTTAAGGCAGATGCACATTAGAATCTGAAGTGCAGCACCTCCATATATTTCAGAACATCAAAATTATCTTCCTTTAGTTTTGTCTGCCTTATATAAAAATTTCATCAAAAATAATAAAATCCCAAATTGTTCCACAAAAAATTACATAAACCTAAAATGTCACACTAAAAATTTCAAAAACCTAAAATGTTGCATAACTAGAAAATGGCAACTCCACGGAGTAGCAAATCCCAATGAACACTATATAAATCATGAATCTGTACAGTCACAATGTAATATTTACCATCTACTCTTCCCTTCAATAAATATTTGAGATCATTGTAGTGTCATTTTACCATACTTTCAAGATAACTCTAAGTAATGGGGAATTCCTGCTCTAGGCAGCCATTTTGAATTTTCTGAGGCACAAATCAGAAAAATTAGTACCGTGGGTACTCAGCTCACATGGTGTTGCTCAAAAGTGAAAATAAAAAAAAACGGATATAATTTTTTGCTGATTTTTTGAACAAAATTATTTCATACAACTACTCTTTACAAAGACATGGCTTTTTACAATGCAGGACACCTGAACTTATTTGTAAAGCTAGGAAACGGGCCAAAAGTGAATTTTCCGAGACAAAAATGGTGGCCATTTTGAAAATAGGCAAGATTTTGAAGCAGGAGTCACAGATTTTTTCTTTATTGATGTTGAAAACAAAAAATTTTAAAACGGGAATCCTATCTATAGAGGATTTAAAAAGAGCCAAGTGTTGACAGACAGAGGTTTTAAAACTTGCCACTATTTTGGACTGACTGAGAGACAGATGGACAAATCAATGTTAACTAAAATGGCTGAAAATAAAAAAAAGGACATGATTCTTTGCCGATTTTTGTAACAAAATTATTTCATACAACTTCTCTTTACAGTAAAATGGCTTTTTAAAATGCAGGACACCTGAAATTATTTGTAAAGCTAGGAAATAGGCCAAAAGTGAATTTCGCTAAACAAAAATGGCAGCCATTTTGATAGGGGAGTTTTTTGTATTGATGTTGAACAAAAATAACTTAAAACAGGAATCCTATCGACAGAGGTTTTAAGGCAAATGGTTCAAAAGTGGATTTCGCGAGACAGATGGTCAAATCAATGTTAACTAAAATGGCTGAAAATTAAAAAATGAATATAATTTTTTGCTGATTTTTGAACAAAATTATTTCATCCAACTACTCTTTACATTGACATGTATTTTTACAATGCAGGAAATTATTTGTAAAGCTAGGAAATGGGTCAAAAGTGAATTTCGCGAGACAAAAATGGCGGCCATTTTGAAAATAGGCCAGCTTTTGAACCAGGAGTCATAGGGGAGTTTTCTGTATTGATGTTGAACAGAAATAACTTAAAACAGGAATCCTATCGACAGAGGTTTTAAAACGTGCCACTATTGTTGACGGACGGACAGACAGACAGACAGACAGACAGACGGACAAGTGAATGATTGCAAAAGCTCACCATGTGAGCTAATAATGAAGGACCCACGGTCCTGTGCTCACACAGTTTGGAACCTTCAGAGGAATGTATATCCTGACCTTCAAACAAAAATATTGATTTGGATTTGTAGTCTCGAACTTTGAGAAACTTAGATAGCATAATTGTGTGACCTAGTTTGATGACCTTTGACCTTGAAAATTTTACTAATTCAGAGCTCAGTAAGGTCTTTTGTGATTAAGCTGACCAAAATTTACATCCAAAAATCAATTTGAAAAATCAACTTTTTTGACCTTTCGAAGGTTACTGAAGGTCAAGTAAAGGTCAAATCCTAAAACTCATGTTAGATTTAAACTCCTGGCAACTTGTAGATAATTTTCAAAAAAATATTTGGTCAAATTGAAGCAAGTTGCAAAATAACTTATTTTTACTGTTTTTTGACGTCATATCTCAAAAACAGTAAAAATTTGATGCTGACATATATTGAGCAATATGTAGGGAATGCTTAAATCTAGTAATGATGTAATTCATTGCAAGAAATGACCAAGTATAAGGCAAACTTTGAGAAACTTGTCAATCACAAAACCTGCCATTGACTTTATACATGAGCAAGTTTCCTGAAAATGTCAAGTCCTACTTTTTGTCAAATTTTATGGAGTAAACACCAAAAACTGTAATTCCAAGAGCTTTGAAATCTTCGGAGGACATAAGTTGCATATACGTCGTACAGCAAGTTATTTGTTAAGTTATTTGAAAATTCTACTTCAACAAAGTGTCTAGTAATTCCAGAAAATTTAGACTTTTTGACGTCAAAATCCGCAATTTCTCGGAAACCGGGCGAACTTGGGAAATGGCGATGATATGTCAAATAGGCATTATGGATATGCATAAAATGAATATGGATATGACTCAATCCGAATAGCAGTTTTAATTTGTGCGGCCAATGTTGACGGACAGCGGACCAACGGACGCCACGGACGGACGGACGCCTGGTCGATCCCATAGGCTCACTGTGTGAGCCAAAAATTGGTTGATAGATAAGTGAGAAATGAACTCATCCATCCATGAAAGTGGTTCAGGGAAAGATGCATATCAAAATTTTATTTCTCATAGAAACCAATGGTAAAATTATATTAAAAACATAACATATTCATCCTTTTAACCTGCTTAGACAGTCAACATTGGTTTATTTTTTAAGTTTAGCATATTTAGAAAAGATTGACATTGAAAAATGTTGACCTAAGTTGACCTTCACGATGTGGTAACTTAGGTTGAAAATATTTTCGATATGCTAAATCATTGAATTGGCACATTAGATATAACATTTTATTTTTAACATAGTGTGTCCGTTGTTCAATCTTTATATTGATGTTAAAAAGATAAAGAGGTTCTTATATGAATACCTGTGCAAGATCGTCCATTCTTGATGAGCTTTGATAATTCTTCTTTATCGAGTCACAGACGAGATAAAGAAACATTATCAAAGCGAGTCAAGAATGGACGATGTTGCACAGGTACGAGTATAAGAAATTTTTCTCATATGACTCAAACTATGCCATATTTTCACCTTTTTTAGTCATATAAAAAATATTTTCTTGCACTGTATAGTGAAATATTTGATGATTAAAAGATTTCAAATTTATTTGAAAAATGGCAGGAAATTCAAAATTTGAGAAATGAAAAGCTGACAACTTTTATTTCCAAATCATTTTTTCCAAAAACCTCTAAAACAGAGGACAGGTGGTGGTAAACCCCTATTTTAGCCCCCCAACACGTACATATTGACATGGAATTGAAGAGGAAGTATGATTTATTACTTAAAATGTGATTTCTGAGAGTTTTGACATCTGACCTTGAGTTTGGCCTTCGCAAAAATGTGAATGGTTCATAATTAGAGTCGTTCGTGTCATTTTCGGGAGTATTCAAACCTGGATTTAATTTGATTTGATTTGACAACTATATTTATTCTGGGTAGCTCTAGCAGTACAAAACTGGTCTTTCTAGAGGCCCAATTTATTTTTTACAATATGTACAATAAATATAGAAACATACAAATAGATATATAGGACATATAGAACAATTTGATATATGTGCATCTTCAAAGTATGCATTTACATGAAACATAAAGAACAACTTATAAAAGAATTACATGAACATAAGGAACAATGTCTTTAAATAATGCATTTACATAATTTTCATTTTCTGATCTGATACACTTGTTTATATGCTTTCTTAAAAGAGTTTACAGAATCAGACTCTTTGACAGTCTCATCAAGCTAGTTCCAAAGATGTGGACCACTGTATGATATGCTTTTCTTAAATATTTCAAGTTTGGGTTTTGGTACATAAAGTGAACTTTCCACAACTGCTCTAGAAGCATAATTATGGACAGACTTTGTCTCTTTGAAACAGTTTTGAATATATGGGAGATGCCTGAAATGGCCTGGTACATTAAAACTGATTTCCTGTATCTAATCATTTCCTGAATTGGAGTCCAATTTAGGGACTCAAATAAAGTAATCACCATTACTTATTGCTTTTATTAGAAGGGTTCCTCGTTATTAATATTATATTGTAAGATTTTGACCCAGACTGACACAACAGATATTCTCAACACTGGAGGATGGTAATAGTGCGGAATTGTATTTGAATCAAATATTATTCCATATTTTTGAATAAAAATAAATATGTTTCAAGTTGCTCATCAAATACATGCTTTCTTCGAGAATACATAATGCGGGTCTGGGAATGCGGGGTGTCACATTCATAACAACACACCTTGCAACAATGCCTTATGAGGGTAATTTCTCATACTGAGAAGTTTATCATCTATTGAAATTAAATACTTCTAGCTAAAAAAAAGCGATTTTGTTTGAGCAGTCCTAGCTCGACATATTAATAAGAAAATTTTTTTACACCATGGTATTCTTAGTAGACTGTTCAATTTGGAATTTCGAAGATTAGCCAAACATCAGATTTCGAACAAAGATCATCAAAAAAGGATTTTATAAAAGTCTTCCATATTATTCCATATTTTTGAATAAAAATAAATATGTTTCAAGTTGCTCATCAAATACATGCTTTCTTCGAGAATACATAATGCGGGTCTGGGAATGCGGGGTGTCACATTCATAACAACACACCTTGCAACAATGCCTTATGAGGGTAATTTCTCATATTGAGAAGTTTATCATCTATTGAAATTAAATACTTCTAGCTAAAAAAAGCGATTTTGTTTGAGCAGTCCTAGCTCGACATATTAATAAGAACAATTTTTTACATCATGGTATTCTTAGTAGACTGTTCAATTTGGAATTTCGAAGATTATAGCCAAACATCAGATTTCGAACAAAGATCATCAAAAAAGGATTTTATAAAAGTCTTCCATGCAAATGAAGGTGCGAATTCACATTAACAGATTAAGAAAAGATCTACAATATGTTATCAAATGGTTAAATGCGCAAAATATGTAGATGTTTTCCTTAATAATGTGTGAGGAGGCCTTTAGGCTAATTTTCGAGAACATAGTGAGAACAAGTTTGGTGTAGAGGGGAGGGGGATATCTCCCACCTCTGTCTCTCTCTTAATAATGGGTGAAGGTAAAGAAGTGTATATACTGGCAGGCGAAATGGTTAAAATGGAGGCGAAACTGCCGAATTGCTTGAAATGGTTGAAATGAAAATGATTACTGAACTTAAAACTAGTTCAGGCAAATTGATTGAAATGCTTGAAACGACGAAACTACAATCGCAAGTAGCGAAACAGTAATTTGAAGTGAAAAACATGCGTGTTCGTTTTTCTTTTTAATCATTTTGCCCATTTCTTCATGAATTGGTTGTGATTGAAAAGCTTGAAACGGTGAATACAATATACTATTGTTTTTTAAGACAAATCGATTGAAACATTTGAAATGCTCGAAATGACGTAAGCATTGAAAAGTAGGAAATGATGCATGCATTAAAATGGTTGAACTGATCTAGGATGAAGAAAAGATTGATTTCTTCATCCTCAAACTGTTTGAAACGATTGAAACGCAATTTCAGGGTTCGAACTTAACTTTTTAGACTGGTAGTGAAAATAGTTACCTGACATTTCTTCTAGGTAACTAAATTCCAAAGTAAGGTAGTTTTTTTTACCGGTTGAAAATTTTTCGATAGACACAGTTTTCCTTGACACTAAAAACAAATCTATCGATCTGTTGATCTCAAGTTTATTGTAGTTTACAAAATAAACCCTCCCCCTTTAATATGACATTAAAATAAGATATAAAAAGAACTGGATCATACAGGACTATCCTTCTTTCCAGAATGATAGATATAGATATATTTGCCTGAAAAAATAGTATTTTTCTGACTCAAAAGTAAATAGAATTAGCTTTAAAAGACCTTAGAAGAATGTTTCAAGTCAATCAATTCAGAGAAAAGATGTTGTCTTTAAATATGAGAACATAAACATTGGTAGTCATGTGATCAGACCAAATTATAATAGACCAATCATGTTGTTTCAACATTCAAATTTAAATTTCCCACTATAATAAACATTCCTAAGTGGCTCAAAGTGAAAGGTCAACCTGCTTAATTTATGCAGCTGTTGCGTTTGAAAGTTTCCCTCCCCAAGATTTTATTTTTTTATTTCAAATCTACATTGTGAAATGGGAACTGCAAACTTTATTGAAGGGGGTATGCTTATTGAAAGCAATTACTAGTATTTTTCTCAATAGATGTCTCCCTCACTCACTAATCAACAGGAAGTTATCAATCTTCAAAAAGTATCTTAATAATACGGTGATTTTACCTGAAAATTGCCGATTTTTAAGACTTTATTTTAGAAAAATAAGAAACTGTATGGTAAGTAAACACTTTATCTTATGTTTTAAGAAGTTATAGCCTAAAAGCTGAAGTGAAAGAGGACGAAAAGTGCCAAAGAAAAAATGTTTTATCACGGCAGCATATTTTCATTCTCAGCATTTTTTCAATTGAGAAGTTGAGTTGACGATCGTATAGAGATCTTCCCATAAACCAGGAAACTGTTTTCGTTACTTGGGCATGTTGCTAGGTAACGATTTGAGAAAATGAAGGAACGAATCGTTACTTCCGCAACGCTAATTTCGAACCCTGAATTTACAATGTATTTTTATCTAATTCACCTATATTACAATACAAAAATTCTTGCTTGTTTTATTTGTTGGTTTGTTGTAATGGTATTGCTATACAACTCAGATTCAAGTATTATCCATCAAATAATATTTATTCAATTTCCAGTCTGCACAATTCACAGTTAAGTTTTTGAAAAGACCCAATTTGAAGCCAGTCATCCATCTCCATTAGGCGTCTGCCCACACGTCAGCATTAAAGACCACTGCAGCTATAGAGGAGCTAGGTCTTGAGGTCTAAGACCATATACAATACTCTTCTGATCATGCAATATCTAAGTTTTGATCAGCGTGGTAAGACCTTTAAAGATGACAATGACCTTCTCCAATTTGTTTTTACGAAAAATTACTGAAAATTACTTTTGAAATTAAGCGGCCATCTTGAAAATGTTTTGTCAAACATAGCTACTGTGTCCCTAAGCATCATCATATAAAATTTGAACCAAATCCGTTCACTGGTATTTGAGTTATCAAAGATTACATATTTTTACGAAAATTAAGCGGCCATCTTGAAAATCTCTTTTTGGGCGAAACTCCTTTGTCCCTAGGCATCAGCATATAAAATTTGAACCAAATCCGTCAACTTGTATTTGAGTTATCAACGATTACATTTTTTATGAAAAATGGTGGCCATTTTGAATTGAGCGGCCATATTTAACATTCCTTCTCGAGCAGAGGTCCTACACTCATAAGGCATAATCCTATAAAATTTGAACCAAATCCGTCAACCGGTATTGGAGTTATCGCCCGGACATACGGACAAAGGAACGGACAGACGGACGAACGGACGGCTTCTCTATATCCCCCTCAAACTTCGTTCGGTGGGATAATAAGTTGCCCTAGTCATTCCACAGTTCCACGTGTTATTTTGTGGACCCCATGTCTTGCCACATCATACGTTGAAATGACTTTGACAAACCTGCAAAAAGTAAAATCTTGGACATCTTTCTTTCGGTCCATGGAGACAAAAGTGATAAAGGGTGAGTTTAAATGATAAAACATATTTCCTACATACATTTTCACTTGTTGAGGACCTGTCAACATTACCGCTTACTTATCAATGTAGGGTCTAGCAGGGGTAAAATTCAAAAATGTTTAATTTTGAAGTTTACAACTGATGATCTACTAATGAATTGGTTGTTTGAAAGGTAATTAGCATGATTTATCTATTTTATTTGTTAAATTGAAATTTATTTTTTGTTCAATTTTTAATAAATGACACAATTATTTTACCTTGATTACATCTATGTTGTTCTTCAGGATTTGACAATTTAAAGTACAATTTATTTAATGTGTAATCCATGTTTTTTGATCATCTTTATCACTGGTGTTCTCCAGGGTTGCCCTTTTTGTCACACCTATTTTGATTCATGATCTTGTTTTATTTTGATTCATGATCTTATTGGCAATAGAATTTGAGTGTATGAGCGTACATAAATATACAGGCTTGTTGAAATGGGTGATGGTGATGTGTTGGGTGCGACTGCACTCCATATGGCAGCCCCTCACTTTGGAAGTGCATAGAAATCACTGAATAGAATTGTACCCCGTGTACCCTTCTACCAGGGAACAGTTGAATTAATTAGTTTTTGATTTTTTATTATCTCAAACACAAAAAGTGTCAAGAAATTAGTACCTCTCCGAAAACATTGGAATAAAATCAATTCTGAATTTAATTCCATTGTTCATTACACTTAAAGGACAACTGAAATAGGTTTCTCAACTTACAGCTACAAAAATGTGGTTTTCTTCATTATAAGACCAATGTAGAGGTCTTGCGATAGCCATTATAAAAGAAATGTTAGATAACTGTTAATTGTCATAAACAATGTAAAAAAATTAACTGATCAATCAGATTGGCCCCCAAATGATTAGTAATGTCAAACATAATATATAGTTTTAATTTATTGGTTCCTTGGTAATTGTTTGAGGTATGACATGTGATATTTATTGATAAACAGACTCCAAATCAAGGAAAAATAAATTTTCTGAAGATTTTGTGTCTTGTCCTTGAGTATATTTGAATATATACTTCTCAATATGAGCCAAGACACCAAGAAGAGGTAATCTGGCAGAGGTCCGTGACTCCACCTATTGACTTATTGATTCTCGGCCCACCTTTTTGATTTACTTACTTAGAGGGAAGCCTGACACTTTTATTACTAAGGGAGCACCTGTGTCAAGTAACGACAAATTTAGCAACCTTTTTACTGCTAGACTGTAGGCTAAAAACATTAAAAATCACGGACGTCAAGTAAGTTTCTGGCGAAAGCTGGAGCATAGATAATAAAGAGGACTGTAAACAAGATAGCAGTCTATTTCAAATCTGCCAACTCGTGTTGGCCTATTAGTATTTATCACTATTGACTCAGTTGTTCATCTAGTTTTACTTACCTTAGATGCTTAGTAATCTATTTAGTTGATCTGTATATCGTTTCCAAAATTATTGTCATTTGCGATAATTAGTACTAAAAGTACTTTGAACAGTTCAGCTGCCATTTGCTTGGCCCAATCTTACCAGTCCACAAAAACAGTGAAATCATCTTAAAAATACCAATAAAACTTTAAAATTGAGTCAGATGCCATACAAAGGGACTCTATAATACAGATATACAGTGGGGATCATAAAGAATTGCAAAAGCTATGAAAATTACATGCTGTCGCACATGTAATAAATTCTTACCTCAGTGTATTCAGTGCTCTATTTTCACCGTCTGAGTAAGTCCAAATATAGTGGAATTTGTGTCCCTAATGACAAATAAGAACTTCAAAAGTTCAAGTGAATATTCACATGTTATGCCGACTCTTCAAATGTAGAGGTGATTTTGTCGCCCGATTGCGCCGGAACAGAGGATTGGCTCCCAGAATGCAACATGACACGTGCCAGCTTTCAAAATGCTGTCCCGCCATTTTGAAACCTGTCATGAGTAAATACGGTAACTGATGTTGCATTCTGGGAGTCAACCGTCCTTGGATAACAAACATGGCGATTCATGAAAACATTCATTCGATTTTGTAGGGATTTATCCATTATTTGCAGGTATGAAGCTTTGGATTCATTTATTGTGCTACTTTAGTAAATGGGAATTATTTTTCTACCGCTTGGGAGAGTTTGAGACACAAAACTTGGAAATTAGCTCATTGTGACAACTTGTGAACGTTGAGTTTTATTTTTGTCCCCCACTGTACAGGTTACAGTCACCAAGATGAGCTAATTTCAGGCGAGATTCGGGAAACAAAAAGGTAGGTCATTCTTGTTTCCAGTACTCTTAAATAATCTATGCTCCGGCTTTCGCCAGAAACTTACTTGACGTCCGTGTTAAAAACATCAACTTTTTTTTAAAAATTGACAGGAAAATAAGGGTACTTCTAAAATGACCTTAGATCCTGGTTGAAATAATTTTTTTACCTGCCATATGTCTCTGATTGTTGACTCTCCCGGTTCTGCTGATAAGCGAGTCGATCGACGAGTATTTGAGGCCATAATATAACAAAAATAGATTTTCTTCCCGCTTTTCACATGTTTAACTTACTCTCGTATCTTCTCGTGTGATCTCGTTCAATACGCGAGTACCCGATCATAACGAAAGAGAAAGTTACTGACGTTTGCAGACGTCACAGACGCTATTTGGTCACAATTTACTATTGTTGTCCGAGTCGGCTGTGTGGCAGGCTAATTTTGACAAGGGATTTTTCGAAAAAATCTGAATATGACAAGTCTGATTTCAAGATACAGTAAAAACACTGTCAGAATAGCAGAAAGATTTGCAGAACTGTTATTCCCAGAAAAATTGTGGTATGTCGTCAATGATGATGATCCAATGTTCAAATGGACAGACGATGGAGCAAGTTTTACAATCAATGAAACCTATTTCGTGGAGAATGTTCTCGATATATATCCAGGATTCTTGCAAATCAATCTTTTTGCCAATGTGCGTCGTCTGCTACGAGAGTATGGATTCATGTGGGATATGGAGGGTGAAAAATATGTGTTCACCCATTCCAACTTTGTGCGTGGACACCCAGAATTGGTGCAAAATGTGACACGTTGGCGAACCCGTAGACGATCAAAAACTGGAAGACGAACAATATTACATGCATTACCGAGAGAACAAATATCACCATTGACAAGCCAGACCGTGTCAAAATTGGATAGGTCTACTAAAGAAAGAATAGAAATGATTGTGCCAAAACAGACTACCAAAACAAAGAAATTTATAACAATCATAAAGGGAAGGGATTTAAATTCCTCTATTGCTGATAATAATGATCTCAGTCACAACAGTGCACACCTGGAACAATCAAGAACAACCACAACCAAAAACTTGATAAAATCAGCTGGTCACGCAAATTTTCCAAGAAACATGTCACCACCAGTTTCACCAACATTTGCATCTAGTCAATCAAATTCGAAGAACTATTTGTGTGATGCAATGCAATTCACAGCTGTCAAAAACATTGCTGAGGAACGAGATCCTATTTTGGAACACCATGTTTGGTCCGCATTGTTTGACGATTTCATTCAAGAATATGATCATTTACAGCATCCTCAACCTGCAGAATTTCGAAATTCACACCCTGTCAGTATGTTTGACAATGAAGAATATATATATGAGTTTGAAGAAATGTAAAACCAGGTTGCAACACAATCACCAATATCAAAGTTGCAATGTTGAGGTGCTTGTCGTGTCAGTGCCACTGCAATAGGAAATGATTCACAATTATAGGCATATACTATAACAGACCACAGTTACAAACGAGTTAAAACATACTTGGCCAAATTTGTAAGTTGTGGCGGTGCAGACTGTTTCATTCCGTTACAATCATTCTGAACAACCAAGCCTCAGTCACAATTTTGCCTGTGCCTGACTCTGCTTTACTCCAGGGATTTACACAGACTAACTAGATAGGAAAATATTTAGTCAACATTACTTTGAAGTAGGCTACTTCCATATATTTACCTGTCTTTAGTTGTCAAGATACATGTACAGGGTGGGCCAAAAAATGCCACATTTTTTTTAATGCTGTAACTTTTTTAATTTTTGATCCAAAATCATAATTTGCATTCCAAATGAAACTTGAAGTTGCAGTCTAGCCATGCATTATAAATTCTTAACTTATAGTCAGATAAAAGATGTCACCAGCATCTCACTTAAACATGTGGTGCACCATGAAAAGTAAACATAATTTCCATAATATACCTAAACTGATACCACCTGATGACCAACCATCTAATAGTTCTGATCTCTGTTAGATCTAATACAATCTAAGTTGAAGGACCTTACTCACTTCTACTTATGGCTCTCAAATGGAGAAATGGACAGCTGAATAATAGTGACCTTTGAAACACGAATTAAGTCGATACGCAGCTTACTTTTGTTCTCTAACTATGTCATATATCATTATCATCCTTTCGTGCAAGTATTGGAGCGCTGAAGTACTTCCTTTTCGACTAAGACTTGTAATTGTTAGTCGAGTGAATGTTTTTACTGCCAAATTCCAATATGGCGTTTTCTGCTCGGACATTTTCGTAAATCTCCGGAGGTTTCCGAACCTAAATCATTCTCAAAATTCATTTCGTTCGCTCCTAGCAAAGCGTCATATATATTGGTTGAAAAAACATTCACACAATGAACATTTTACAAGTCTTGATCAAAAAAGAAGTATTCCAGCGCTCCAATACTTGCACGGATTGATGATACTGATGTAAGACACAATTAGAGACCAAAAGTAAGCCGCAGAAATCTTTATTCCAGTTTTAAAGGTCACTATTATTCATCAGCTGTCCAAGTGCGCCGTGGGAAAGCTATTATATCAAAATCCACATAGCTTTCGCAGGAAGTAAGTAGGACCTATTTCATTATTTTATTGCTTAGGACCCCTGACCCTATTATATGACTGCAAAATTTGGTGTACGTAGGTTGGGAAATAAAAATTGCGTTTTTGGCTCACTCTGTATATCCAATAATGCACTGGACAAAAATGTAAATAATGTTGATCGGGTAGTCTACACTTGTATTTGCAAAATCCACATGAATTTGAATGTTCAAATCTTGTAAGTATTTTTTGGTTTGTACTCGCTTTCAAATTCTTTTACACATGCCTTTCCTATTTTCTGTAAGCTATTTAAATGGAGAATACAGCCGCTTTTGTCTTTGCAGCAGATATTGTTCATTGTTTCTTCCTTTGAATTTTAGAAATGTTGTTTTGAAAAATTGAATGAAACTGAAGATATGTAACCCTAGTTCAACAAGTTAAACCTAGTCTGGGCCTTATTTCCTATCTGACATATTTTGTGGCCCGCCCTAGGTTTAACGTCCGTGCCTATTCGGCCCTTGATGCAAAATATTTAATAGTGGCCTGTGGCTTCTCGAGTCTCTTAGAGTAGTCTATATTAGTCTCAGCTTACAGCTAGACGTAACTTCATTGATTTCGTATGTACTCTAGAAAAGGTGCTACACGCACCTACACGCACCTAGAACTCATTTTTAATAAATTTTATAAATATTTTTAAGAATATTAATCATATTTAGGATGAAGCGTTGCTTGTCTGGATTTAGATATTTCAAAATTTCATTTCGGAGTTTGAAACATGGTGAAATTTTCTCGCTGTAGCTAAAAATGGCTTCCGGTTCTGGACGTGTGAATAAAATTTGAAATTATTCTCGCTTAAAGAAATCAAATATAACAATAGATTCAGACGGGGATGTGAGCTGATGTTCTTCAAATCTATACATAAAGGTATATTTCATATTATTATGCCATATTAACTGTGGGTGTGCAACAGTGTCAAGATATAGGGACAGAAAATATTGACATTTTAAAAGTACCGTTTTTTCGTTTTGTTATTATGGAAAGTCAAACATGACTATAGATGATGTTTTATGTAGGCATTTATGTATGATACTTAACCATACTCTACGAAGAATGGATGATTTTTGTAGGCATTTATGTAGGCATTCTTAAAACACGTTACTTTGCCTTAAAAACGTTACTTTATTGGACTTTAACTTTTCTCCTCGAAGAATGGATGATTTTATATTAGCATTTTCAAAACACAGTACTTTGCCAATAAAACGTTACTTTATTGGACTTTAACTTTTCCCCACACATCAGTGCCGGAATGTATGATTTTTTATGAAGGCATTCTTAAAACACGTTACTTTGTCTTAAAAACGTTACTTTATAGTCTAACTTTTCTCCTCAAAGAATGGATGATTTTTAGGTAAGCATTTTCAAAACACAGTACTTTGCCAATAAAACGTTACTTTATCGGACTTTAACTTCTCCCCACAAAGAATGTATGATTTTTTATGTAGGCATTCTTAAAACACGTTACTTTGCCTTAAAAACGTTACTTTATTGGACTTTAACTTTTCTCCTCGAAGAATGGATGATTTTTAGGTAGGCATTTTCAAAACACAGTACTTTGCCGATAAAACGTTACTTTCGTGGACTCTAACTTTTCTCCTCGAAGAATGGATGATTTTTTAGGTAGGCATTTTCAAAACACAGTACTTTGCCGATAAAACGTTACTTTCGTTGACTCGCGTGGACTCTAACTGTTTCCATGCCAAGTTGTTAAAAACACGTTACTTGGCCAGTTTATTCCTTCAAGTGTCGAACATTTTAGCCTGGCATTTTTAAAAAGCGTAACTTTGGCCGATTTCCGTAACTTTCTTGTACTCTTAAGTTTTCCTCCATCGAGCGTTGGTAAATTTTAGGTAGGCATTTTCAAAAAGCGTTACTTTGGCCCTTTTCCGTTACTTTCTTGGACTTAAACTTTTTTCGATGTGTTGAAAATCTTGTCAGTGAGTGGTATTACTAATTATTGTAAAATATAAGATGGACCATAGTGTAAAGAGAGGTTAGTAGTGTTTTTCCATTTATTAATTCACTTATTCCACCTTGAAAATCTTAAATTCTTGCAGAAACTTTTGTACAATGCCTAACCTTTGTTTTGGTTTGTTTCGTAGTTCGATGATCTTCCATGTTATTTTCGAAATAATAACATGGATGAAACTCCCTAAATAGGTACAGCTTTACTGCACGTTATACCTAACTATCTGTAATATACAATAGTTACGTCTTGTACGTATGTTTATATTTTTTTCATTTTCTGTTGCAATATGTTGGTTGCTTATTTAACGTACGTTCAATGTACTCAATTAGGCGGTTAAAAGACCAAAGTGGATCCTTTTTCATGAATGTACGTTAATTTATAGATTAGTTTAGCCGATAACAGTGTTGAATGACTTCAGAGTTGCAATTTTAGCGATTCATACGATAAAAGATCGATTCGATCCCAAACACCCACTTTACCGGAAGGCGCTCTCTGACGTCCGCGCCATTTAGGTCACTTATAACATGGCATTATTTTTCACTTCCCTTTATTAGTACGTTTGAATGCAACCATCTTAGACATTGATGCAGCAATTTTGACCATGAACATGATCATGAAATGAAATGATCATGAACGAATAACAGATTGACAGATTGATATGTGAAAATTTGGAAGGTGTATTTTCTGATACTGAGCGACATCTTTATAAAACACAGTTTTCAATCCGACTATAAGTATGAGTAATTCATAAAGATGTCGTTCGCTTCAACTACATCTCAAAAACGTCGAACTAAATCACTAGTTTTCAAGAATTATATACACATTGTATTATTCAAAACACGAGCTAACAAACAATACAATCGTTTGCATCAGAATATCAATGTATTTTTCCATTTAATATTGCACTGTTGTCTTTTGATTGCTTTTTATCGACTGACGGAGACAAAACTGAAGTTCGTCAAAATGCGAGTCAAAATCATCTATTGAGTACTTTGAATTTAAAAAATAAGCAATCAAATGACCATATTGCAACAATATTTGGAGAAATAGAAACCTATGTACAAGGCCTAACTTTAGTATTTCAGATAGTTACAGCAAACGTTTGGCATTCAGTAATTTATTGAGTTTCATCCATGTTAATTTTTCGTGTCGAAAATGTCATGGCAGAGAAGCATCGAAATATAAGAGGCCACACATATGATAGCTAACTACAAAACAAACCAAAATATACAAAAGTTAGGCCTCGTACAATTGTTTCTACTTTTACAAAATACTGTTCAATATCGTCCTTTGATTCCTTATTTTTTACATTCAAAATACTCAATCGGGCAAAAAAGTTTAAGTCCAAGAAAGTAACGGAAAAGGGCCAAAGTAACGCTTTTTGAAAATGCCTACCTAAATTTCACCAACGCTCGATGGAGGAAAACTAAGAGTACAAGAAAGTTACGGAAATCGGCCAAAGTAACGCTTTTTAAAAACACCAGGCTAAAATGTTCGACACTTGAAGGAATAAAGTTAAAAGTAACGTTTTACTGGCAAAGTACTGTGTTTTTAGAATGCCTACATAAAAAATCACCCATTATTCGAGGAGAAAAGTTAAATCCACGAAAGTAACGTTTTATCGGCAAAGTACTGTGTTTTGAAAATGCCTACCTAAAAAGCATCCATTCTTCGAGGAGAAAAGTTAAAATCCAATAAAGTAACGTTTTTAAGGCAAAGTACTGTGTTTTGAAAGTGCGTGCATAAAAATCATCCATTCTTCGTGGAGATCAGTTAAAGTACAATAAAGTAACGTTTTAAGGCAAAGTAATACCTGCATAAAAAATTATCCATTCTTCGTGGAGATCAGTTAAAGTCCAATAAAGTAACGATTTTAAGGCAAAGTAACGTGTTTTAAAAAGGCCCTACATAAAAAACCATCCATTCTTCGTGGAGTATGGTTAAAGTCGAATAAAGTAACGTTTTACTGACAAAGTACTGTGTTTTGAAAATGCCTAATATAAAATCATCCATTCTTCGTGGAGATCAGTTAAAGTCAAATAAAGTAACGTTTTTAAGGCAAAGTAACGTGTTTTAAGAAGGCCCTACATAAAAAACCATCCATTCTTGGTGGAGTATGGTTAAAGTCGAATAAAGTAACGTTTTACTGACAAAGTACTGTGTTTTGAAAATGCCTAATATAAAATCATCCATTCTTCGTGTAGATCAGTTAAAGTCCAATAAAGTAACGTTTTTAAGGCAAAGTAACGTGTTTTGAAAAGACTACACAAAAATTCATCCATTCTTCGTGGAGAAAAGTTAAAGTCTAATAAAGTAACGTTTTTAAGGCAAAGTACTGTGTTTTGAAAATGCCTAATATAAAATCATCCATTCTTCGTGGAGATCAGTTAAAGTCCAATAAAGTAACGTTTTTAAGTCAAAGTAACGTGTTTTGAAAAGACTACACAAAAATTCATCCATTCTTCGTGGAGAAAAGTTAAAGTCTAATAAAGTAACGTTTTTAAGGCAAAGTACTGTGTTTTGAAAATGCCTGCATAAAAAGCCATCCATTCTTCGTGGAGTATGGTTTAAGTTGAATAAAGTAACGTTTTACTGACAAAGTACTGTGTTTTGAAAAGACTACACAAAAATTCATCCATTCTTCGTGGAGAAAAGTTTAAGTCCAATAAAGTAACGTTTTTAAGGCAAAGTACTGTGTTTTGAAAATGCCTGCATAAAAAGCCATCAGTTCTTCGTGGAGTATGGTTAAAGTTGAATAAAGTAACGTTTTACTGACAAAGTACTGTGTTTTGAAAATACCTAATATAAAATCATCCATTCTTCTTGGAGATCAGTTAAAGTCCAATAAAGTAACGTTTTTAAGGCAAAGTAACGTGTTTGAAAATGCTTACATAAAATTCATCCATTCTTCGTGGAGTATGGTTAAAATCGAATAAAGTAACGTTTTACTGTCAAAATACTGTGTTTTGAAATTGCCTACATATAAAAATCATCCATTCTTCGTGGAGATAAGTTAAAGTCCAATAAAGTAACGTTTTTAAGGCAAAGCACCGTGTTTTGAAAATGCTTACATAAAATTCATCCATTCTTCGTGGAGTATTGTTAAAGTCGAATAAAGTAACGTTTTACTGACAAAGTACTTTGTTTTGAAAATGGCCTACATAAAAAATCATCCATTCGTAGAGATCAGTTAAAGTCCAATAAAGTAACGTTTTTAAGGCAAAGTAACGTGTTTTAAGAATGCGTACATAAAAAGCATCCACTCTTATTAGAGAAAACTTAAAGTCTATTAAGGTAACGTTCTAAAGGCAAAGTAACGTGTTTTAGAAATGGCTACATAAAAAATCATCCATTGACAATGAACGAACGTTTTAAAGTCAAAGTAACGTGTTTTAAAATGCCTGCATAAAACATAATCTATTCTTCGTAAAGATAATGATTATATCACCAGGTTTCAACAGCCAAGGTAGCCAACGTTCCTTAATTACTTTTCATAATAACAAAACGAAAAAAACGGTACTTTTAAAATGTCAATACTTTTTGTCCCTATATCGTGACATTTAATTACTTTTCATAATAACAAAACGAAAAAAACGGTACTTTTAAAATGTCAATATTTTTTGTCCCTATATCGTGACATGTATATGGGTGTGACACAATGATTTACAATATTTATAATACTAAGGCAGCTCAATCTTCCTCCTCAAAGCCGGAATATAGAGAAGGCTTTGGACCGAAGTAAGCCTATGGCAGCGCATAGAATTCCATGCGCGTTTAATTTATAACTGATAGTGAGAATTTGCAACAAATAAAACTATATGGCACGGAAGTTAAACCCAATCACGGCAACAATAACATTCAGATTAATAAATGAAAGCTGTGGTATTGGGTTTAACTTGTTGAACTAATGTAACCCAGGCCAAGGTAGGGTTCCTAGCTTACTCAATAATTTTAATCTCCAAGCAATTTTTTCACTGCTGATTTTTGAAACTGAATACTGAATTTAGCTGTTAGATCTATTTATATATCGAGAGCCATGTTAGATTTTGAATCTTATGGCTCTCAAACGGGGAAGTGGACAGCTGATTAATAGTGACCATTGAAATCGAATTAAGTCGATCCGCGGCCAATTTTGTTCTCTAACTATGTTATACATCATCCTTCTGTGCAAGTATTGGAGCGCTGAAGTACTTCCTTTTCGATCAAAACTTGTAATTGTTAGTCGAGTGAATGTTTTTACTGCCAAATTCCAATATGGCGTTTTCTGCTCGGACATTTTCGTAAATCTCCGGAGGTTGTCCGAACCTAACTAATTCTAAAAATTCATTTCGTTCGTTGCGTATCTCGCTCCTAGCAAACCGCCATATTGGAAATAGGTCTAAAAAACATTCACTCAATGAACAATTTACAAGTCTTGATCGAAAAAGAAGTATTTCAGCGCTCTAATACTTACACGGATTGATGATACTGATGTAAGACACAGTTAGAGACCAAAAGTAAGCCGCTGATCGACTTAATTCGATTTCAAAGGTCACAATCATTCAGCTGTCGAAATGCTCTGTGGGAAAGCTATTATACATGTTATATCAAAATCCAAATAGCTTTCGCAGGAAGTAACACTGAGTAAGTTATCAGCTGCTTCTGTGCCAATCAGGACTTCTCGTTATCATTGAGCCGAGCAAATATATTTTCTACCAAGAAACCAGTATCGGCAGTTTTGACAGAAACTCAGGAAATAGCGTTCAAAATCTCCAGAGATCACTGATTGACGTAACAAATTGATGACCTTTAGGTACTACTTTTTTCATGGCCTGACTGCGTCGATAGAACTTGAAATACAAGAGTTATCTAAAGATTGGGAGTCTTACTTACCTTCTAGAGGCTAGAACACATATTTCAGTTAAACCATATGAGCATATCATCTGAGTTCCCTCCTCTGTTTTGTTCCTTTATTGATAAAGCTTATACCTCATTGTATTGGGTCCAGCCAAGGGCTTATTTAATACCCGGGGCTTAGTTGTGTATGAAACAAAACGAGAAACAACACGACATCCGGGGCTTTGTTTGGTCTTTATTAGACAATGTTGTATAGACTCATAGAGGGGTAGGTTTTCTCAGACATAGGTAACTTTTTCTGTACCGTTTTTCGGTTATTTTACTCTATGGCATTGCAATATGTTCACATCAAGAGCTACATAATTGATACACTTAAATATATGACATGTAAAAAAGGGTTGATAATAGAATAAACAGGGAAATGTAATTTAAGTGGCGATTGTGTTTTCTGCTAATGTGTGTCACCCTGCTTCGGAAATCCCCCATAACAGTCTATGGCTCACGTAATTATGCAAATGAGAAAACCCCATTGGTTTCCCGGCTGAACAATCAAAACTGACGCTGTAAATCTTCGTTTTAACTGTTGTTTCTGAACGGTCCGTGACCAAAATTCACTAAACTATGGAGTTTATGTTATGGGGGTTTATGGGGGTTTATGGGGGTAAGACACATTGTCAGAGTAAATTTTAAGTTCTCACACCCCTATGTTTAATTGGCTTATTCAAGTCATATGCGGTAAAAAACCGAACGCCGAATTAGTTACATTATTGCCAATTCAACAGTATATCTAGTGCTTTTCTCTATGCAACAGAGATTTGTATCCTCTCTCCAAAATGATCAGTGGCATGAAAAAATGACTCCTTGATGTTTGACCCGGCCCCTAATTGTAATCCTATCAGAACTTCATTTTTAGCAACACTTGACCATCAATTCTATTTATAAGGGATTGTATGATATCAATAGAGACATTTCACAATTCAGTTATACTTATATGTCCATAAGTGTGATATTCTTATAAATCGTCATCTATACGTAAGAATGTCACACTTATGGACGTATAGAGCTGCGCAATAAATGATGACGTAAAAAAAACGCTTCATAAGCTTTACGTTATACGGGAATGATATGTATATTAATTATATCACTGTCATATTCTTCACCCTCTGATTGACTTAGTCCAGTATAATTTCAATTGTATATATCCCCAGGAGTCCATTGTTATGATTAACTTGACATCAATAGTTTGTTATTCTATTAATGTGAATGAGGAATATAACAGTGAATAATATTGGTGAATAGCTGTGACACTTTCACAAGATGATATTCCACTAGCACTTTGGGCTAAGTGGAATATCACTTGTGAATGATGTTCTCAGCTTGGTGGGTGGGCGTGTGGGGGGGGCATATCACTTTTCTTGTCATCGCGATTCCAGGAAAACACCTAACGGATTTAATTCAAATTTTCACACATATTACATCTAAAGCTGATTAACTTTCAGTGGCCATCGGCATCTTGCATTCTGGCGGCCATTTTGGAAGTTTTTAGAAAAATCTTGTCACACAATTCCAGGAAAACCACTCAGCGGATTTATATCAAATTAACACACATGTTACATGGTAAGAAGTTCTAGAGCTGATTAACTTTTTGGTGGCCATTTTGCATTCTGGTGACCATTTTGGAAGTTCTTAGATAAATCTTGTCATGGCGATTACAGGAAGAACACTTAACAGAATAACTTCAAAGTTTTATTACACATGTTACATGGTAAGAAATTCAAAAGCTGATTTGATCTTGCTTTCTGGGTCAACCAGCCCACACTGCTATGATTTAGGTACGATATTGTTCACCCTGTGCCTTGTTTAGCATTGTGGAGACTTAGCCACAAAATGTTGGTCTTTAATGCGGTAATTAAAATGCAGATCTCATTAAAGGCAGGGCTTCATTGAGATTCCAAAGCTTAAGTAAACCCTCTAATTGATTTAATTGGTCCGTAAATTTAGGACTTGGATTAAATATTTTCTGCAGTTGTCCCATAGTCTGTATTCCAATGAATAGTGCAGGCTGTTGATCCTACAAAGGATATAGGACTCAGATCTTTTAGAGGAATTATCACTGTATATGTTGACTGGAGGGCAATTTTGATAACAGTAAAACCTGAAAAGAGGGAATGCCAACCTCCAGACTAGCCAAAATTGTTCCTTGTAGACAGGTGTTCCTTACAGAGAGGGTCCATTTTTTGAGTCAAACTCCAAAAACCAATTTGCCCAATAAGCATTTGATTATTGTAGATGATAAATGATGTAATAATGTTGCTCAGAGCCTTTATTCAAGTTCGTCAGCCCCATTTTGTAGCATTTCAATTTGCAATTTGGATCATTGAAGGATTTGAAGAGAATTCGCCCCATATCATGCAATTAAATACTTTTCTATTATCTCAGTCCCAAGCTCAACTTGTCAGATGAAATCAACTTTTGTTGAAAGAAAGGATAGTGTCAAATGGCAATTAATAATAAACAGATTAATTAAAAAAATATTGGGGTAGACTAATTAACAGTGATATGTATGTCCCAGCTTGTCTACAATTGACTTATCCTAATCTCATTCATATTTATCCAAGCTCTTTAAAATCACATACGGTATTGACTTAATAAGCCATTTGCATCTCTGAGAAACAATGGGATGTACAGTGTAACCAATTTCCATCTTCCTTGTGAACAGGTGAATTTTTATTGTACCTAAAAAGGTACGATATTGTCGTCAGTTTGACGGGCAGCTGGCGGCGTCTCACTTTCTTGTCATCGCGATTCCAGGAAAACCACTGAAAGGATTCACTTCAAATTTTTACAGATGTTACATGGTATGAAGTTCTAGAGCTGAATAACTTTTCAGAGCCATCTTGCATTCTGGCTGCCATCTTGGAAGATTTTAGATAAATCTTGTCATTGCGATTCCAGGAAAACTACTTAACGGATTTGCTTTAAATTTTCACACATGTTACATGGTAAGAAGTTCAAGAGCTGATTAGCTTTTCAGCAGCCATCTTGCATTCTGGTGGCCATCTTGGAAGTTTTTAGATAAGTCTTGTAATTTTTATGTGGAATATGGCATAAATTCATGGTTGCGCAGTATTTGTGATACGGTTGAATATGCCATATTCACCTGCGGTATATGGCATATTCCGCAGGTGAGTATCCCATATTCCACAGTGAATATGCAATACTTTGATTTCAGTGAATACCCGATACTCACCTGCGGAATATGCCATATACCGCAGGTGAATATGACATATACTGCAGGTGAGAATTGACTCTTAATGTAAAGCTATGCTGGATTACTAATATAGTTAGTGCGTCGAGTACTTCCGTATCACATTCTCATTGGTTAGTGTGAATGCCATATACCGCATGTGAATCTACTTCTCACATGTTATATGGTGAGAAGTTCTAGAGCTGATTAACTTTTCTGTGGCCATCTTGGATTCTGGTGGCCATCTTTTAAGTTTTTCACACTGCTATGTTTTAGGTACGATATTGTTCACCCTGTGCCTTGTTTAAATTTCCCCTAAAGTACTGTTCCTTGTTCACAGTAGACTGGTGTTCCTTATAGAAAGGGTATGTTAACATGTAAGTCAATGGAGTGCTTTTTGTTCTTTTAAAAACTGTTCCTTGTAGACAGGCATTTCTTATAGAAAGGTGTTCCATCGGACAGGTTTAACTGTATGTATCAGTGTTGATACAACCCCTATATTTAAACATAAAATAAGTATTTAGAATTTGACTTGAGATTGTGTCAAGTGGAATTTGCTTTGTGTTTTTACTTCAAGTAGAAACGAGTTCAAAGAGTAATTTATAGTATTCTTGTGTGCCATAAGTCACATAGATTAGATTTTGAAAATGTCTGACAACAAGGAAGGCTCTAAAACGAAAAAAGATGAGGAAGGTGGGATATTGTAGAATTGCAATTTTTCACATTTTACTAAGATACCAACAGGACCAGTTAATTGGATGTCAGCACTGAAAAACAAGTTGATACTTCAAGATCGTTTTGCAGCATCTAAACAAACAAACAGTCAAACATGAGTAAGTCCTTTAATTCTGTGTCTTGATATGTGGTATGTACCGTAATTGTGGTTTGTATTTTCAGAAACTATGGCAAAGAACACAACAAATCTGCTGCACAAGTTACGTGGGTTTATGAAGAACAGTAACCATGTCAGTGAGCAGCTACATGCCTATATCATACCATCGGGAGATGCTCACCAGGTACTTTGTTCCTTTCACTTTGTGGTTACTTAAAAGTTTTATCCACTATTAACATTTTATTATATCCATGGATGCTTTAATATTATCATCAGTTTGTTGGATCAGGGTGGTAGCTTGGCTGCGGTGTTTTGAGCATTACCAGGCAAATCTCATGAGGGTTGATTAGACATTAGTAATCAATAGAAAATATAATGCCTGTTTTTCACTGTAAACTTGGAAATTTTTTGTTGGTTTTGATATGATTAGATTGAAAAATTGTACCTAAAATTGTCATGAGATGCCAAGGGGAAAATCCAGTAATCATTGTAATTTTACTTATAATTATATACGTTTTCAGAGTGAATACTTAGCAGTTATGTCCCTATCATTGAATATATGCCTAAGGTCTGTCACCAATATAGCCCGAGCTTGCGAGGGTTATATTACGACAGACTGAAGGCATATATTCAATGATACGGACATAACTGTTGTATTACATACTTTTATATCATGGCTACGTTATATCAATGACGCCACGTGTCTGTGTGCGAGTGAAATTAGGAAGAAATGAAACATGACGTCCCGATGACGTCATAAGATTGTCATGGTAAAAGGTTTGGCGGCTATACAGGAATATATAGCCGACCTTCAGCTCCATTGACTTCAATACAAATGCTTCGCTGGGTATGTCATACATAATAATTATCTACTTTTTCAGAGTGAATATATTGCACCATGCGATCAGAGGAGGGCTTTCATCAGTGGTTTTAATGGTTCTGCAGGTGAGCATTATACTGGACATACCAAACTTCAAATTTGTATAGACATGTATTTTTTAGTCTTGTTTCAGGGGGGGGGGTCTAGGTAACATGAGCACCTTGCTTGACACCTGCTGCTTGAGACACAAAATTGATATGTGTTCAAGAATTGGACATTCTGTTGCATTTAGTGATATTTGTGTCATTTTTATGTTGACGGTGAAACAAAGACTGGAGGTGACTCAAGTTGAAGAGTATTTTCTAAAAATGTCATAATTTACAACATTTTTTGCTCATAATATTCCATTCTACTCTTTTTTTCTGGGAAGTCCAACATTTCTGTCTTCATTTGTTTTTCTCATAATCTTGTTGAAAAAATTACCCCCTACATTTTACACTCACTCTTTTACAACTTTTAATTTGAGAGTTTATATACTGATAGGTACAGCTATAGTTACTGAGAACAGTGCACTGATGTGGACAGATGGACGCTACTTTCTGCAGGCAAGAAAAGAAATGGACAGCAATTGGACCCTCATGAAGGATGGTGAGAATTGATTTAAATAAACCTTTGTTTCCATCAAGTTAGTCCTGCATCAAGGATGTGCCTCATGTTGGCACAATTCGTTGGACTTCCTTGGTCATTTCTTATTCTAATTCATTCATTCACAAGAAACCAACAGAAGGATGATCAGATTGCCATTTGTTTGAAAGGATATGTGATGAGTATCTGAATGCGCTTACAAAATTGTTCACATTGAAATGCATTGACGTGAATCAATCTGGGTTGAGAAAATGAAGTATCATTTATAGCCTTAGAAAATAAATAGATACTTGAATAACCTGGAATATCATCCATGACCCAGTGATGTCATCCATGCTCTCTCAAAAAGGATCTTATTCTTAAAAAATCCCAATCTACAGTTTCCCTATTTTATTTTATTTTCCTGAATTGCACACTTGTTCATCCATCTGTCAGCAATTTTTGGACAAATGAAAACTGTCTGAACCAATACCCAAATCCATTTTATGGTAGTCTATGGAGGTCATTTACATTGTTAGTTCTGTTTTTTATCGTACCTAACAAGAGGTACAATATTGTAGTCAGCTTGACGGACGGCGGGTGGGCGGCGTCTCACTTTTCAGCTTGTCTACAGGTTTCCAGCCAAACCATTTGAGGGATTCATCTGAAATTTTCAGGGATGTTTCTACATATCAACGTCAAGAACTGATTAGTTTTTGGGCATTCTGGGTAAATTTTAAGGTGGCCATTTTGGATTTTCCATCCTAAAATCTTTACTTTTAAGACTTGTCTACAGGTTTCCAGCCAAACCATTTGAGGGATTCATCTGAAATTTTCAGGGATGTTTCTACATATCAACGTCAAGAACTGATTAGTTTTTGGGCATTCTGGGTAAATTTTAAGGTGGCCATTTTGGATTTTTCGTCCTAAAATCTTCACTTTCAAGACTTGTCTACAGGTTTTCAGCCAAACCATGTGAGGGATTCATCTGAAATTTTCAGGGATGTTTCTACATATCAATGTCATGAACTTATTAGTTTTTGGGCATTCTGGGTAAATTTTAAGGTGGCCATTTTGGATTTTCCGTCCTAAAATCTTCACTTTCAAGACTTGTCTACAGGTTTCCAGCCAAACCATTTGAGGGATTCATCTGAAATGTTCAGGGATGTTTCTACATATCAACGTCAAGAACTGATTAGTTTTTTGGCATTCTGGGTAAATTTTAAGGTGGCCATTTTGGATTTTCCGTCCTAAAATCTTTTCCTTTAAGACTTGTCTACAGGTTTCCAGCCAAACCTTTTGAGGGATTCATCTGAAATTTTCAGGGATGTTTCTACATATCAACGTCAAGAACTAATTAGTTTTTGGGCATTCTGGTTAAATTTTAAGGTGGCCATTTTGGATTTTCTGTCCTAAAATCTTCACTTTCAAGACTTGTCTACAGATTTTCAGCCAAACCATTTGAGGGATTCATCTGAAATTTTCAGGGATGTTTCTACATATCAACGTCAAGAACTGATTGGTTTTTGGGCATTCTGGGTAAATTTTAAGATGGCCATTTTGGATTTTCCGTCCTAAAATCTTCACTTTCAAGACTTGTCTACAGGTTTCCAGCCAAACCGTTCAAATTTTTACATATGTTACACAGTGATAAGTTCTAGAGCTGATTAACTTTTCTGCGGCCATCTTGCTTTCTTGGTCAACAAGACCACAATGCTGTGTTTTAGGTACGATATTGTTCACGTCTGTGCCTTGTTTCACCAATTGAACCAACCGAATGATGCCATTTGTTTTATATATTGCCAATAGGTTTATTTATGAAATTCAATGTATGAGCGAGTCTATTTTAAAATAAACCAAGTTTTGTAATTTCTACTGTATAAGACTGTTTACTTGTCCTAGATCTGATGTTTTAAATTGTGATTCTATTGCAGGACTACCTGATTCTATCTCACAGGAAGATTGGCTGGCCAAAGTAAGAAAATTATAATTCTAGTAGTAATTATGTTGTGCTGTAAATGATGTGCCCATTATAAGAAGGCATAATGGGAAACCTGAGTTGTTATAAGCCAGTAGTTCATTAACAGAAACTCTATAAGAGATCAGAATGTTCTCCACTTCTCTCATTCTATGGTATTATTTAATCATGGTTAAATTGTAATTGTTGTAACAAGTGGTGGGACTTGCACTAATTTAATTCGAGTTAACTCCGTACCAAACAATCATTCACGCGGCACCAAATATTTCCCACAGGCTCCATCTGCATAGGGTGAATTGGCTAGAAATATTTGATAAAATATGTTTTGTTTGGTGGGATTTGATACTCTAGGGAGTTGCTGTTTTTCTACTTTGAACTTAAATTGTTTCAGAATTTACCGACAGGGGGTAGAGTTGGTGTTGATCCATTCCTCATTGCAGAGAGTAAGTGATCTTTTTTTTTTTTACTTTTGTTCAAGATAATTCATGTCTCTTTCAATATCTTACCAATGTAAGAAAGGTTTAACTCCCTTAATGTCTTAAAGTACCTACAGAAGAACTCTGAATATTAGTCATCTTTTAATCTATTTTGTTTCACATTCAAACTCTCATAAAAGGTCATTGTACAAGTATAAAGGCAGTGTTTGAGTAAATATTTAAAATCTTTACAGTAACAAAAAACAATAGTCGGAAGATAGTTTCGGAGGTGACGGGGACTCAGGTTAAAATTACAGTTCAATATGATATTGTAGGTACTTGGAAATCGCTTGAGAAGACACTTGCCAGTAGTAGCCATGCTCTTGTACCTGTTGCTCAGAACCTAATAGACCTAGTCTGGGAGGATCAGCCCTCTCCACCCAATTCTACACTCATGGCCCTGCCTTTGAAATACACAGGTAAAGTGTGAGGTCATCCAGTAAATGACAGACATCTAGTATACTATTTACCCTGGAGTTCATGTCATGTAATACTTGACGGAGATCCTAGGCTTGATCATCCATACCTACAAGTCAATAGTATGGGTTGCCATACCAATTTTACCCCATGATTATTTTTTATTTATGTCATATTTATTAATTTAAAAGGGGTTTGAACTGAAACTAGTTTGAACTGATGGAAACCATTTCTTGTTTGAAGAAATATTGTTACCCCCATTTAGTGTGTCTTTTTAAAATCTTGGGTGAGTAAATATATATTTTCAACCATTAAAACCAGTTATATGCTATTATACTTAGCAGTTATGTCCCTATCATTATCCCAACGAACGAAGTTCGTTAGGGATATATAGTGAAGCCCTCCGTCCGTTCGTCTGTCCGTCAGTCAGTCAGTCAGTCCGTCCGTCTGTCCGGAAGATAACTCAAATACTAGTTGACAGATTTTCTTCATATTTAGTGGAAAGATGTATATTGGTGAATAGTTTTACGCAAAAAAAAATTTTTCAAGATGGCCGCCGCTTTAAAAATGACAGGACTTTTTCGCAAAAATCATAAATTTTTCATTCTAAACCAAAGTAATTAATATTATTGTTTGAAATTTTGGTAGTGTATTCACAACATTTATCTATTTCACATATATTCCGTGTTTTTCATCCTGACCCCCAGGGGCCATGTATGGACAGGAAAACAGAAATTTTCGTTAATTTTTAGATCTTTCTGTAGTATAGCTTTTTTATACTCAAATGAAAGCAATTAAGAGTAGATTGCAAATATTGTATCTTTTTTCTGATTCGAGCCTCGTAAAATTCAAAATGGCCGTCTAATGTACGATTTCGCAATAATTTTTCGATCCCTTCAAAGTATGGCTATATTATACTCAAATTGAAGGAATTTTGGAGTTGATCACAATTATGGTATTATTTTTCAGATTTGTACCTCAGAAAATTCAAAATGGCTGCTTTGCAGGAATTCGCAATTCTAAAATCTAATTTTTTCATTTTCAACCAAAGTAATGAGTATAATTGATTGGAATTCGGTAATTGATATTTTGTTCGTTGGGATTTGCTACTCCGCGGAGTTGCCGTTATCTAGTTGAATATATGCCTAAGGTCTGTCAGCAATACAGCCCGAGCTTGCGAGGGTTATATTACGACAGACCGAAGGCATATGTTCAATGATACGGACATAACTGTTGTATTACATACTTTTATATCATGGCTACGTTATATCAATGACGCCACGTGTCTGTGTGCGAGTGAAATTAGGAAGAAATGAAACGTGACGTCCCGATGACGTCATAAGATTGTCATGGTAAAAGGTTTGGCGGCTATACAGGAATATATAGCCGACCTTCAGCTCCATTGACTTCAATACAAAGCTTCGCTGGGTATGTAATACAGCTATATATGGCATATTGTTGTAGGTATGTCTTGGCAAGACAAGGTCCAGGTGATCAGGAATAAGATGAAAGAGAAAGGTGCTGGTCTGCTTGTAGTGACAGCCCTAGATGATGTTGCTTGTAAGTATATGTGCTCTTATTTATAAATGTTGGAGGAGGTCACATAAGACAAAATGATCCATATCCTTTGCACTGGTCCCCACCTTGTAATAAAGATCCATTTTGTTATAAAGACGTAACATCTTTATAACCAGGGGACCAGTGCTTTGGGAGACTCCTCTTTTTGCAACTTAATATTCTAGTGTTGCAAAATCTCTTACAAGATGATAGATCATTTAAAATAAATTATGCAATTTCATTTTCAGATTTGTTCAACCTGAGAGGGGCAGATATAGAGTATAATCCAGTGTTTATGTCATATGCTCTCATAACAAAGGATTTTGTAGGGTAAGGGCACTGAATAACCAAACTTGATAATTCAAGGACTTTGCTTCCATTTACAAAACTGAGAGTAATATTATGTCATCATTTAGTTAACAATTCTGTGACAGTGTATCTACTTTAGCATTGACAGCATGTACATGTATTAAGAAAATGTTCTAAGAAAATTATTACTGAACATTGACTTATGTTTTATTCCAGTATTTTTATTGATGAAAACAAGCTAGATGACACAGTGTGTCATCATTTACAGCTAAACAACATTGTGGACTCTCAGGTGAAAGTCACTCTCTACCCTTATGACTCGGTGAAAGACTATGTCAGTGCCTTACAAGATGAATTAGATGGAAAGGTTTGGGTAAGTCGTATGTAACCAAAGTTATTAAACTTCAATTTCATTATACTTTTGATTTCAAATGAGTTTCTTCATCATCTCCTTTTAGCTCCTCTTGAAGGTGGCAATTTTAAGTGAATTTGATTCTTGAATCTTTGTCTTTGACCTGTATGTAAAGTTTTCAGGCCTGTAGCCAGGGGCTTCGAGCAAACCCGCCCCCACCCCCCCCCCCAGACCAAAAATTGTTTCAAAATCATGTAATTTTCACTATTCTGAGCACTTTTCAAGTGAATTTGGCAATTTTGGGCCAAAGTAGTCCAAAGTGACCCCCCTGGAATTTTTTTGATAGTGAATCCTCCTTGGCGAATCCTGGCTACAGGCCTGAGTGTTATTTGTTAGATTTTAGAGCTGAACATATTTTCCACCCTGCATGTTTGTATTATAGATACATGAATATTAGATGGTATTCTTTGCAAGAGATACCCTGAATTCACTCATATCTGATACATGTATTACACAGTCACATATACCAGCACATTGCATATTTATACAGTACTTTGTATTTTCACTTTTTCTCTACAGGTGAGTGATAAGTCAAGCTACGCATTAGCCAGTCTAGTCCCAGAGGTAAGATGGAATAACACCTCCATTTAAAGTTATATTATTATCCCACTAACAAAGTTTGAGAGGAATATAGAGAAGCCACCTGTTCATTGACATCTGTAAGGGCGATAACTCAAAAACAGGAGGATTGATTTGTTTCAAATTTAATAGATAAATGCCCTATGGGTGTAGAATGTTTGAATTTCCAATATGGCTGCTAATAAAAATGTAATCTTTGATAGCTTAAACCACAGGTGATAGATTTGGAATAATTTTTTAAGATGGCTTTTAAATTCAAAATGGATGCCATTTTTCAGAGGGAAATGTAATTTTTAGGAAGTAGGATTTTTTTTCTAGAAAGATTTTTCCAATATGACTTCACTTTTCAAAATGGCCAACACTTTTTGAAAATAATGTAATTTCCGTGAGAACACAAATGCTGATCATCAGATTAAGTCCACATTTTTAAGGCTTTTACCATATGGATAAAGGACTGCTACATGTACTCAAGATATACTTTCTAATATAGCATCACATCATATTTTGTCAAAAGGAGACAGTGCTACTGCCCATTTATTTCTATTAATTTCTTTCATAACATTCAAAATGATTAGTGATTTGATGTGGAATCATCAATTAATATATCAATTTGTATCACAGTAAGGAGAATATTCGCATATAAGATAATGATTTGAAGTGAAACTACTGGATGAATAATTTATGCTATTTGTAACACATCCTCCAAAACACTTTATTTTCTTGATATAGACTGAATGTTTATCTCTGTGTGTGAACAAGGGATAGAAGTCACTCTTTTAGTTGCTGAGCATCCTATTTCGACACCTCAGTTGTGTTGATGGAGTCTTATACTGTATATTTCAGTTGAATTCATGCTTAACACAGCTTTATGTTTACAAACTTACAATTTTAGAATCTCTATTCATGATATTGATGATGAACAGTTAGAATCAACCAAAAATCTTAATGGTAAAACTGTGTTCATTGTGAACCAAATATTGCACTTATCACATACAAAAAAGTGTGACACACACAATAATATCTTTAAATCGTATCATATATTTGATTGTGTTTTAGACAAACAGAATAAATGAGGCTTCCCCAGTTGCAATAATGAAGACAGTGAAAAATGAGACAGAGATTAAAGGAATGAAAAACGCACATGTAAGCATATTACCAGGAAGATTTTCATGTGTCAAGAAAAGGATTCTCGCAAAGGATATTTAGTATTGTAATATCCTTTTTATGATAACACACTTGGGACCCAGCAAAGAAATTGGAGGTGTTCAGCTTAGAATGGTGAATTGAACATGGGAACCTGTGGGATAATATAGAAATTAAGACCATGAAAAATGTTCATGTTAGAGAAGCATTTTTAGAGGTTTTACTGCGATACATTGTTGTAATTTTCACATTGTTGAAGAATGATGATTTTAACTTTAAGTATTCTTGAATGATAAATTACATGTAAGACACGACAATAAAAAGAACAATTGGAGTGGAGATTTATAATGGAATATGTATGACTTCTTAATTAATTATATACCTTCTTTAAATAGCTGTTTTTCCAGTATGTATATCATATAAGAATCATTTTGAGAAAGACCTTGATTCAAGATTTATGGCAAATATATGACCTCAGAATGTACTCTTACCATTGCCAAGACCCTAAATGCTTTGCAATTTTGGTCTTTTAACAAAGATCAGAAAAAATTCATTGGTCATTTATAAGGTCAGAAATCTCTTAATGATAAGTAGACTACATGTCTATAAAAAGCTATACTATTCATGTTCTTATGTTGTGGTAATGTTTCTGTTTTCAGATAAAAGATGCAGTAGCATTGTGTGAATTCTTCGCCATGTTGGAGAAAGAGGTATGTATAGCGATACTGATTATAATGGAGCTCTCTTGGAGCTTAATGATGTTACATGTACTAATTAGAGATCAAGAACTACATGTATTTGATAATCACTTGCAGATTTTGGGAGTTGCACACTAAGAAATGAAAACATGTATTTTTTTTGCTATAATTTTTGATTCAATGGGTGTGCTTAATATAACTCAAAATCTTGGTACATTTTTCACAGTCACAGTGCAAATAAGGTTAAAACAAAATGCAGGTTTCATATTCATAGGTTTATTTATATTATAATATCAAACTTATTCACAATTCATTCTAAAATATAAAACATTATAAAAGTGCATGCTAAATGAAAAAAATATATAGTTGGCAAATCATAACCATGGCTTTATTTTGGCATATTTAGTTGTTTTGACAATATGTACAGATCTGTCCATTTAATCAAAGAAATATATGTCAACAGGTTAGATGAACATTATGATGGAATCATAGTGTAAACTTTGTCTTCCTTGGATTCTTTTTGAAGTGAGTTTTGTGATGACGATTCAGGTTTCCAGATTGGGTGAATGCAGCCTTACAGAGGTTACACTTGTAGGGCTTGTCACCAGTGTGGGTCCTGACATGCTTGGAGTAGGTGGAGTAGTCACTGAAGCCACGACGACAGAACTCGCAACTGAATGGCTTCTCTCCTGTGTGGGTCCTGGTGTGTGTCTTGAGGGTGGCGCTCTGGGTGAATGTCTTGTTGCAGATGTTACACGAGAATGGACGCTCACCAGTGTGGATTCTTTGATGAATGTTTAGGTTTGCATGGTTGTTAAAAATCTTGCCACAATCTCGACACTGAAATTTTTTCTTTGGGTATGGGAGCACATGCTTGTGTGCTGGTTTCATGGTTTGGGCATTCTTATTGGTGGGTCTCACTTGTTTTCTCATTGGATGTGAAAGGTTGAAACAAGGTGGTGAGACGTAAACACTGCTGTAGCTCAATGGTTGGCTGGTGGTGTTCAATGGTTGGCTGGTGGTGTTGAATGGTGAGGTGTTTGTGTAAACGGTGATGAATGGTGAGCTGTTGGTGCTTAATGGTGAGCTGTTGATGCTCAATGGTGAGCTGTTGGTGCTCAATGGTTGGCTGTTGGTGCTGAATGAAGAGCTGTTGGCGATGAATGGTGAGCTGTTGGTGCTTAATGGTGAGCTGTTGATGCTCAATGGAGAGCTGTTGGTGTTCATTGGTGAGCTTTTGGTGCTCAATGGTGGGCTGTTGGTGCTCAATGGTGAGCTGTTGGTGCTCAATGGTGAGCTGTTGATGCTGAATGGTGAGCTGTTGGTGCTCAATGGTGGGCTGTTGGTACTATTGTTGAGATGGTTGAAGCTCAGTGGTGAACCCCTAAAATCATTGAAGCAGGTCGGTGAGTTGTGAGTGTCAGAAATGATGTCATTTACCATGACGCTTAGAACAGAGTCATGAAGAGTAGAATGAATGGTCGGATTTATATCCTGAAAAACAGTGTGCATATCAACATACTCAGGAGTATCATTGGGTGATGTTACAGGGGAACAGTCTATATTGAGCTGACCTGTAAGTCTGGGGAAGTTGACCTTCTGTTCAGGTGAATTTTGTGCCATAGTTGACACAAGTGGGGTGTTATCACGGCAGCTATTGTTCAGTTCCTCATTGAGTAGAACTGTTGCAATGTCAGACACTTCAATCTTAGGTAGGGGGAACATCATATCCAAGTCAATGTATTCTTCCATAGAACTCGTCACCTGTTGACCCTGAATGGATTTGTCCATGTTCATGATTGTCTGTCCATTGGCAGAATATGCTGGTATGTTGGCATTTGTTTGTCCATTTGCAGAATACACTGATGTGTTGGCATTTGTTTGTCCATTGGCTGAATATTCTGATGTGTTGGCATTTGTTTGTCCATTTGCAGAATACACTGATGTGTTGGCATTTGTTTGTCCATTGGCTGAATATTCTGATGTGTTGGCATTTGTTTGTCCATTTGCAGAATACACTGATTTGTTGGCATTTGTTTGTCCATTGGCTGAATATTCTGATGTGTTGGCATTTGTTTGTCCATTGGCTGAATATGCTGGTGTGTTGGCATTTGTTTGTTCATTGGCATAATAGGCTGGTGTGTTGGCATTTGTTTGTCCATTGTCAGAATATGTTGATGTGTTGGCATTTATTTGTTCATTGGCATAATAGGTCGGTGTGTTCGCATTTGATTGTCCATTGTCAGAATATGCTGATGTGTTGGCATTTGTTTGTTCATTGGCACAATATCCTGATGTGTTGGCATTTGTTTGTCCATTGGCAAAATACGCTGATGTGTTGGCAGAATACTCTTGTTTTGGCCAATTGGCAAAATATCCTGATGTATCGGCATTTGTTTGTCTATTGGCAGAATTGGTTGGTACATTTGCAGAATCGGTTGGTACATTTGCAGAATTGGTTGGTACATTTCCAGAATATGCTTGTCCATGGCTACTTGTATCTCCATGTCCTTGTGTAGGCTCCATATTAAAGGCAATCTCAAAGTTGTTATGTTGAAATTGACTGTTAGAGGTTGCATCTCCCATGAAGCAGATATTACCATACTGATAAACACTAGTAGAGGTATCTAGGCATGGGAAATCCTGGTTGACAACTGGCTCTAGAATGATATCCATTTTGTTTTGTATTTCCTATCTTTCAGATTCTTACTTTTTGTCCTATACCTATATGTGTCTGTTGTTGTTTGTTGCAATTGATAGTCCACAAGGGAATGAATTTTCTTTGCAATTGTTTCATATATTTATACCCATACCTTGATTGAATCAGGGTTTGTAACAATAGGATTAAAGATCAATGAGGATTAAATGGATCAGTTATTCTTGTGATCTTTCTTGAATTTGGTTAAAAACATCAAAGGTTGATGTTTGTTTTTTGATGATCATCATATAAATAATCCTGCCAATTAGAAAAACTTTGTTTTAATCTTCTTGATTTCATCTTTTTGCAGTTTTAATTTGGTGTGTTTGGTTTCTTTATCAATCTTTTAGATTTTTTCAAAGGTTGATATTTTTGAAAACAGTCAGTTTGATTCATTTTATTTTTAAGATAAGAGGAACAGTTTTATGTCTATTTGGTTTCATTTAAGGTTTTTATACTTATTGTTAAATATGCTTGATATTATAAACGTTCAAAAGTAGTTGCTTTTGGAAATTCTTTTAATTGTATATGTTGTTTCTTTTATATTATTGTTGATGTACCACTACCATAAAATCATGCAGTTTTTCACCATTCCCTCCCCCAAGCTGGCAAAATCTGGCTACAAGCTTGTTTTACTGACAATTTACATTTCATGCATATTATTTTATATTTTCCAGGTGCCAAAGGGAACAATGACTGAGGTGTCTGCAGCTGATCAGCTTGAAGCACTCAGAAGGTAAGTCTCCTTTAGGAGTAAGATAATCTCCCCCAGGAGCAACATTTTAAGTTATTGCAATATGAGTGAATCAAGAATGAACATAAACATACAGACTTCTAGATCAATTTATATGTAGTTTCTGGTAGGTCCTGTCAATCTTTTACCATAACAATTTTTCATTATCCCATCAAACAAAGTTCGGAGGGATATAGGGAACGCCTCCGTCCGTCCGTCCGTACGTACGTCTGTCCGTCCGTCTGTCCGTCCGTCCGGGCGATAACTCAAATACCGTTGGCCCGATTTTGTTAATATTTTGTACACATATACCCTATGGGGGTAGAAGTTCTGCTCGAAAGCCGATTTTCAAAATGGCCGCTCAATTCAAAATGGCGGCCATTTTAGTGCCGATTTTACAGTAATTTAGGTGCAATATGTAAAACTGTAATAGCAATATGTTTTAAATGTAAAAAAATTATGAAGGACATTAATAAAGCTATAAATGTAGACATTAAAGAAGCACATGGCAGCCATCTTGAAAAATGGCGGCCTTTACTCGTTATTTTACGATTTTTGCTATAACTCGAAAAGTAGTGGAGCGATTTTGTTCATATTTGGTATGTGAATACTATAAGCATTGCACACTGCAAGACACTTTTGGTAGAAGGCGGCCATTTTTCAAAATGGCCGCCATTTTAACGTATATTACTATAACTCGAAAAGTAGTGGAGCGATTTTGTTCATATTTGGTATGTGAATACTATAAGCATGGCACACCGTCCTATGACACTTTTGGTAGAATGCGGCCATTTTGAAAAAAAATTAGAAAGATTGCCGCCATTTTAACATATTTTACTATAACTCGAAAAGTAGTGAAGCGATTTTGTTCATATTTGGTATGTTTCATATTTCATATGTGAATACTATAAGCATGGCACACTGTCTAATGACACTTTGGGTAGTAGGTGGCCATTTTGAAAAATGGTCACCATTTTTATGTTTTTTTCTATAACTTGAAAAGTAGTGAAGCGATTTGGTCATATTTGATATGTGAATACTCATGAGCCTTGCACACTGTCTCATGGCACTTCAGATAGTAGGCAGCCATTTTATAAAAATGGCTGTCATTTTTACATTTTTTACTATAACTCGAAAAGTAGTGGAGCAATTTTTTCATATTTGATATGTGAATACTTTAAGCATGGCACATTGTCTAATAAAACTTTGGGGAGTAGTCAGCCTTTCTGGTGTGTTGTTTTATGATGTTTGCTATATATTTCGTTTGTAAAAATGCCAGCCATTTATGTTCGATGGGATTCGCTACGCTTTGGCGTTGCCGTTGTTCTGGTTTTAACTGTTGTGAAACCAGTTGGTCTGAATTCCTCATGATGCACTCACTAATTGCTAGTTTATGTTTTCTTAAAAACTGCTAGTTCATGTTTTTTAAATGGCTAAGTCTCTAAATCTGACCTCATATTTTAAATTTCTTTACTATTTGAGCAAAATTTTAAATTGTAATATTTCTTGAAAAGAAGGTTTGTATCTAAATTAATTTAAAGAGCAAGTTAATTTTTTGAGTATTTACCAATCATAATTAGGCACTGAGTCCCTTTAAATGAAATGACTCATCTTATTTCACAGAGTCCCTTTAAATGGAATATCTCATGTTATTTCACTGAGTCCCTTTAAATGGAATGTCTCATCTTATTTCACTGAATCTTTAAATGGAATGTCTCATCTTATTTCACTGAATCTTTAAATGGAATGTCTCATCTTATTTCACTGAATCTCTTTAAATGGAATGTCTCATCTTATTTCACTGAATCTTTAAATGGAATGTCTCATCTTATTTCACTGAATCTCTTTAAATGGAATGTCTCATGTTATTCCAGGCAGCAGGAAGACTTCATTAGTTTGAGTTTTGCCACAATATCTAGTGTTGGACCACACGGTTCAATAATACATTATGGGTAAGCAATCTCAAAGTACTATTGAATGAAAAGCCTTTTTCATTTATTTTTTTAATAAAGCTCATGTGATACATATCGAAAATGACTATAATATGATGTACTGGAAAAATTAGCCTTTCTCCATAAATCACAGAAATAATCGACTTAACATTTTGTTTAAAAAAACTATGGATAGAGATGAGTAAGTTTCTTTTTCTCATTCCATGGCATGCCTATTTTCTGAAAAGTCCGACATTTTTGACTTAATTTCAGGATAATCCTTTTACTTCTAAGATCATCTGGTAAAAGATTTGTTTAATTCTAATGAATTTGGACATTTGTGAGTCTTAAATCTTCAATTATATTACTATTAATATTTGATCAGATATCTGGATTCTGGAGAATATTATTAGGATTATCAGGTCAACATTGGCATGCTTTTTGGAAAGATTGTTCCAAATATTCTGCCCAGTCTCTTCCAATTCCTATAATGTTGTAATAATGGGGGTAGGGTGTACCTGATCTGTACAGACACATCAGTGTGTTGGTATTATTTGATGCTTATTTATTTAACACACAGACCCAGTGCAGAGACTGATGTACCATTAACAACAGACCAGTTGTATCTTTGCGACTCTGGAGCTCAGTACAGGTGAGAGAATGGATATTAATAGGGAATAGCCAAATGTTTTCCTTTGTTCAGAAATTATAAGGATAAATACACACTCCCAATGCTGTTTCATTTGAGAATTTTTCCTTTCAACTCAAGAATACCAAGAATATAAGTTATGTTTGATACTGGGATTCAACTAATTACCTTAGAAATTGGTAGAGTTCATGCCAAATTGGGAATTTCTTAAAAAAATGGAAATTTCATATTAGGCAAAATTAGCCCCCATGCAGTGCCTAATTGAATCATTGTAAATATGTAAGAAATGTTGTAGCGTTTATTCTGATTTTCTAATTGCACATTACATGTAAAACATTCTAGAGATGGTACAACAGATGTTACTCGTACTATGCATTTTGGCCAGCCTACTCCATATGAGCAGGAATGTTTCACACGTGTGCTGAAAGGTCACATAGCATTAGCAGCCATAGTCTTCCCAAATGGTGTCAAAGGTTTGCAATTTGTTCATTTGTTTAAAACTGTTATTGAGATGAAATTATTTTCAAAATTCAGTCCCAAGAAAAGTAAAAAATGTACAGCAATATTACATGTAAAATGTTAAGGTAGTTCTAGCTGATGAAAAATTGAAATTGGTTCCTCATTAAAGTCACTCCAAGGAGGATATCAATTTAATATTTTATCATAGGGAACCACCTTAATATATCACCAAAACTAAATTGAGTAGCTGTTTGAAAATTGCTTTTATTTTAAAAAGGGCAATGAAGGAATATTTGTAACATATGCTCTTATGTATGAGTCAATTAATAATTTATGATGTCTATTTGAGAAACCTCAACTGCCTAACTTACTTTTTAGGTCACATGATGGATTCTGTTGCAAGAATGGCACTATGGGAAGTAGGGTTGGATTATCATCACGGAACAGGCCATGGTGTTGGGGCTTTCTTGAATGTCCATGAAGGTAATAGAAATAGATGGTACTATACACCATAATGATTCAAAATTTCAAAATAATAAGGCAAAATGCTACTATCTTGCTGTTCTTACGAAAGTTTGCACACTTTTTACAGTCGCTGATGCTGATGCCAAATTCCAGTCCAAAAATATGTGTATCAAAATTTTGTCAAAAATGAAGCCCATTTGTAAAGCAATTTTTGACTTGAGTTTTGACTTAAGAATAAAATCAACATATTTTGGGGAGTTCCTATAATATTTAACATTTACATACATATACACTATGTACTGTATATCATATCACACCGCACAAACTGAAATTATAATATCATCTTGTTTCTCCAGGACCATGTGGTATAGGTTACAGACAGGCACATACATTGCACAACATTCCACTCAAAGAAGGCATGATACTCAGCAATGGTGAGTTCAACATACAACCTAATTAAAAGTGGGTACATTCTTGTATCATCCATGACATGATGAATAATAGACTACAGCACATGTGCAATTCATTAATTTATACATGGATTTTAGGTTCTGCAATGAAAAATTAAGTTGATTACATAGACATTAAATAAAAAAAATTTTGTATTTGATTTAATTGGCTTGATGCAGAATGGACCATTCAATCTCAGAATCGAACTTTTTTTGACTTTGTACCCTCAATAATATCATCAAATTCCAAAGTACAGGGTGTTCCAAAAGTAACAGGACTGGTGCTGGCATTTTGTTAAATATGCACCAATCGTCTTCAAAATTTTACATAATGTATTTTCTTGTATCATTACTACGACTGCAAAGTTTCGACAAAATATATGAAACTTGGGTAGAGTTATGGTTGCTACAGTAACATGACATCACAATACCCGGGGCAACATTCCACGCAAAAAGTTACAGAGACATTAAGCATTTTGTACATGCCATATCATTTTGTACATGCCATATCAAAGTTGAAATGCAACAACTGGTGGGAATTACATTTGTTTTACATCATTTTATATTCCTATGTATCCCTTACTTTGAAAAATAGGCTCCTCTTTGGTGAGTACAAGACTAGTACTCTGTATCCATGACCCAAACACTTGAGTGAACCCATTTGAGGACATGTTACTCAGGGCCGATTGGACAATTTGGAGAAGGTCATTCTCATCTTGAAAGGTCTTACAGCACTGAATAGCATTCCGTTCTCAAGCATGATCAGAGGAGTATGGTACATGGTTTTAGACCTTAAGATCTAGCTCCTCTATAGCTGCATGGTCTTAAATGGTGACCCGCGGGCAGGCGCGCTATCAAGGTAGATAACTGGCTTCAAATTGGGTCTTTTCAAAAACTCAACCGTGAATTGTTCTGACTCTTACACATAGTGATATTCCAGGAAATTGAATAAATATAATTATCATTATGAAATTATACCTGAATCTGAGTTGTATAGCAACACCTTTACAACAAAGGAACCAATAAAATAAACAAGAAATGTTGTATTATAATAGGTGGATTGGATACTTTCTTTAGTAAAACAAAAATGTTAGATATCACATTTTCACGGAAAAGTTGCCCCAGGTATTGTGATGTCATGTTTCTACAGTAACCATAACTCTAAGCGCATTTCATCTTTTTTTCTGAAACTTTACAATTTTAGTTGCAATACTCTAAAGTACAATTTGTGAAAATTTGAAGATACTCAGTGCAAAATTGACAAAATGCCAGCACCAGTCCTGTTACTTTTGGAACACCCTGTATTTGTTTCTACAAAGCTACAAAGTCTGCCCCACTATCAAGACATAATAGTCTGCCTTTAGGCTTAGCCTTGTATGTAACAAGATCACAAAAAAAATCTTGAAAAATGTATTTTTCAATTGCAAAATTCAAGACACTTGGACTCCAGAACAAATAAAATCACATGAATGAACATTTAATTGTGAAGCTCTCATATAACAGAAATGTGTGCAAGAAGTGTACCCTGGTATTTCTTCCAGAGCCTGGCTACTATGAAGATGGTCAGTTTGGATGTAGGATAGAAAATCTCTGCATAGTAAAGAAAGTTGAAACAAAGGTAAGATCTCTCTGTATCTTCAATTGAGTGATCTCCCGAGCATTAAAGCAAGTGGGCGCAGCACCTACACCTGAGATTTGGAAAATAGGCTTGCACCCACCAGAAAATCCATTTGCACCCACTTGAAAATGAGAAAAAATCATGAAAAATTGGCATATTTTGACCAATTTTGGTCTGAATTGTGAAAATGAGAATTTTGCACAACCTGAGAAAAAATCCTGGGGAGATCACTGCAATCATACATTACCCTTTCATGAGAGCAAACTCATTAAAACCATACTCATTAAAATAGAGAAAATTCTTTGATCTCTTATCCAATCAGTACACAGTAAAACCTGTAAAGTGGAATGCTTCTGTAAGTGGAACACCTCAATAAGTGAAATGTTTTTCAGTTACCCATTAACCCACTTTAAAATAAACCTCTGCATATTATGTAACACCTCCTTTAGTTGAACATTATTTTGATATATACCAAATGTGTTCCAGCTTTACAGGTTTGACTATACGTTGTAAAACATGATTTTAATGTTTGCCCATAAAAGATAATAAAAGGTACATTTTAGATTATGAAGATCTTATGAGCATCAAAACTAAAATTATCTAATTTATTTGTTTACTTAGAGAGGTGATCAGTAAACAGATTTTACTGTATGTTAATACAGTGCTGATAAAACCTTATGTTATTAGAACTACTCTGCATTCCAATGATGTCATCACATTCCATCATATTTTAAGAATGGTCACTGCATTTATTTGAACCTTTCAACTTTAAACCCCTTTTGATTCTGTAAATGTTTTTGTGAATATTTCAGTACAATTTCAAAGATGTAGGGTTCCTAGGGTGGGAAACAATTACGCTAGTTCCAATTCAGGCCAAGATGCTAGTACCTTCTATGTTGACCCCAAAAGAGGTAAGTCATTTAATTCAGATACATGGTCATGTTCCCAAATTAAAAAAATTTCAATTTTAAAAAGCAATTTTGAATACTGTTTTGTTGTTTAAAAACGTGCAAGCTGTTCTCTCTTAAAGGCCCCATATAAAGTTTAAACCACTTTGGCTTATATTGTAGTCTTACCCAATGTTATCAAAGTCTGATATGTGAAACTTTTTTTTTAAATTTCAAAAAGTGGTTTTTGATAGACTTTTTGTTCCAAAATTTGTGAATTTATTTAAAACCAACTTTTAGAGGTCACTCACATCTTCTAATTAGCCACAATTCATACCAATGCATAGCATTCATCCTCCCGTGTTTTTTGCTGAAAAAATTAAGAAAATCGATTCATAAATAAGCGAGAAATGAACTTATCAGTGCATGAAAATGGTTCTGAGAAAAATGCATTTCAAAATTTTAGTTCTCATAGAAACCAATGGTACAATGATATCTAAAACATAATTTATTCTTCCTTTTAACCTGGTTAGACAATCAACATTGGTTTTTTATGAAAGTCTAACATATTTAGAAAAGATTGACATCGAAAAAAAAATTTCAATTTCAGATTTGAATATTTGAGAAATGAAATGCTCACAACTTTTTTTTCAAAAAATTTTTTTTGTTCAAAAATCTCTAAAATCACTTTTTAAGTCCTGACAAATAGTAAATGAATGATAAAAAAATATTTTCAAACTTTAGACGGGGACTTTAAGTGTTTTGTGTAGGACTCATATTCCAATGTTAATCTTTGTTTCAGATAGAATGGTTAAACAGCTATCATGAGAAATGTAGAGACATAATGGGAAGCGCCCTTAAGGCCCAGGGTAAAGGAGAAGCCTTGGAGTGGCTCATGCGAGAGACGGAACCCCTGGGCTAGCCCCATCCTGTTGACACTATAGCCTCTCATACCTGATATCACACTGGAACACTACTCAAGGATTACTATGCAAAACTTTTATACTAAGAGTATGGAGTTTCGCATTATTTTAGTATTCAGCTGATACATACATGCAGGGATTTGTTTGCGTTATAGACTTATAGTAATGCGTTATAGTCAGTGTTATAGTGCCATCAGTGTTATGAAATATATTCTGTTAAACAGAACAGTGCCAATATTTTATTAACATGCCAATCTTCATCGGACCATACCATCAAATCCATGCAGCTTCTTACTTATATCCAACAATCACTCTACTGCACTGTACTGTACTGTACTGTACTGAGATGTATTTCATTTTACTGTACTGTACTATGGTGTGCTGTACATTATGAATATCTTACTGTATCGTACTACAGTATTATTATGCTAAAATAACATCCCTTTACTGTAAATATGTTGTGCTGCACTATATATGTAAAGAGTGCTATTCAATTGACCATTTTCTATATCAATTGAAAAATAGATGGCAGCATGGGTGTTGGTAGGGCCAGAATACATAAATTGGAAACATATTACTAGTCACTAAATTTCTTGATCTAACAAGTTCTATGTAGTTCCATTTAAATCAACTTAACACCATTGAAATGTGACTATATGAGCTTATTGTAACATGTGGATTGTGATTTAATATTGAAATTGGGATCTTTGTGAGAGTAAATAAACTTTTCAAGGTTTTCCAACATTTTGTCAATGGGGATTTTGCCCGACCTTTTTCAGAGAACTTGAAAAACTTTAGAATTTGAATTAAGGTAAATAACTGTGCAAGTCAAAATTGTTTTGATAGGAAATTACATCAAATATACCATCAAATAGACAAAATGTTGGTCTTAATGGTTAAAAATGCAGATCTCCTAAAATCTCATTAAAATTGAGACTTAGAAGAGATTTCAAATGTGTATAGAAGACTCTATTGAATAATGGTATGGGGGAAAATTAGAAGCTGGATATACCATTTTGATATTCAGGTATTTATTGTAATTTCTATATTATAGATATGAATAAAGGCAGCTAATGATTCCACTGTCAAATCTTAAAAAATATTTGTTCATAAGTTCTTACCTTGAGGTGGCCTATAAGCCTTTTGAGTATTTTCTGCTGTCCAACAATAAAGTTGTAAGCATTACAGTTTTAACACAATTATAATATCTGCAGACATGTGCCTGACATTTCCAGGTACCTGGTGATGGACTTGTCATTCCAAATGCAGAATGTTATCTTGACGTGGTTTAAATGGAATTGGGTCCACAAAAATAAATATCAAAAATTACTTATAAAAATCTATTAACAAAACATGTTCCTCAGACACAAATCAACCAGTTTTCATTTTGAGTACAGTTAGTCCATTAAGAATCTGTTTCAAATTGTTTCATACACTACTTAGTAGACTGATTCCCTTATAAAAATTAAGTAAACATTACACATGTTACATGTACAGATTATGTATCTTCAGCTATAACCTTATACAATACAAGTAGATAAATGTCTCGGGAACACTGAAATAGTTTTTATATGCAATTGAATGTCTAGGCCTATTGCATGTTTTATGCACCCATTTCACTCATAAATTATGCATTTTATCCCTGAATTCTCAAAAATATCAAGACTAAACATCTTTGTCAGAAACATAGACACAACACATACATGTATGGTCTTAACTGGATATCATGTCACCAAGAAATCGTAATTTTACCATATGATGTCCCTTGATGAAATGAGGTTAAAATGTTATGTCACCACCAAGAACAGGTACATACTGTACTGTTATTGCAACCAATTTTATGTCACCACCACAAGTGATGAGATAATATTGTCTCCAACTTTTTTTGTGGATAGTGTTTGGCAGTTTTGCATGTTAATGCCTAATGTTTATTTATTTTTGTAAACAACATTCAGCATTTGGTGCTCAGTATCTAACTAATAGTTACATCCAAGTGGTAACAGTTTATCATGTTTATTCCTTGTTTATTCACATTTCTACGAAGAATTTACACATTTGGCATTTAATATCTTAAATCATTATTAGCATTAATAAGATATAAGATGATTTTACAGTAGCACTAAAGAAACAATGAATGAATGTTCAGTTTTAATCTGTATGAGCCTTTTGCAAAGCGAAGTTCAATAACCAACTGAAATGGAGAATGTCAGCTAAAATCATATTGCTTGGTGATCATTGGGCATCCCTTAACATAACTGCTCTCATCTTTTAGTCATTACAATATAGACACATCCTCTTTTGGTTCATCAGTTGTGCTTATTCCACAATGTTCTTGTAACTTGTCTATAGAATCCTGACTGTTACTGTTCAGCTCTGTCTTGGCAACGATTCTAATTAAACGATTAACTGTAGGTGAATTCCTATGAGGAGTAGCACTATGTCTGGTATGTATTGAATCAAGGTTTGAACTGGTTGACCCACCATTCTGTTGGCTTCCCCCTTGAGAATGAAGTAGTTTGGGGGTTTGACTCACAGAGTAACATTGTTTGTGGTAAGTGCCTCGAGTTCTACTCTGAAGGAAGCTTTCTTCTGCAATTTAATAAGACTAGAGTTAATATTTTATGTTCAAGATATATACTTTTAGGATTCATTCAGGGTATTTACTGGATGGGATTTTTATAGAGGGTCGGTATAATATTATTTGTGGTACTGAGTTGACTGAACCATATAACAATTCACATTAAAGTCCCATTCAGAAAATAACCATTTCATCCAATGAAACCAAATGGCTTCTGTAAGTGGAACATCTCTAGAGGTGTAACACCTCCGTTTAGTGGAACAGTTCACAGAGTCCCAAAACCAACTAATTTAATGTTAGATGAACCTCAATAAGTGAAACACCTCCCAAGAGGAACACTTTTGGTACCAAAGGTGTTCCACTTAGACAGGTTTACTGCATTGTAAAGGTTGGGTGCAGTATCTAATTCAATTACTAGATAATGTTAACTTTGCTTATAATCACATGCACTCAACAGTTATGATTATCAATGGAATGAAGGAAATTATCTTAACAATCTACAGATGCAAAGCCCTGGCATTTAATGCTCAAACTCTCTCATTTTCATCAGTTGGTCTTGTTTTCTGTGGCTGGGCAAGAAACTGAACATTTTCTAGAAAATACAGATCAGTGATTTTGACAAATATTCAAACTACTTTGTTTTGGAGGCCAGGCATAATATACAGATCAATGTAATCTCTCGTGTAGAATGTTCAGTATTATTGTTAAATTCAAATCATTGTGAAGAAGGGTAATATTTGAAGAAAACAAATACAAGTGACAAGTAAACCCCAATAAAACCATATTGAATGATGAACTTAACAATTAGCTTTGTGCAGTGAGTAAATCCTTCAATCATTTCAAAATAGAAACAATCAGCAAATTTAAAATACATTTTGATATTTTGAATTGAAGTCCCATTTGCCCTTTCTCCTTATTACTAAAATAAGCCTAAGAATTAAAAATAATATTTGAAGAAAGCAAATACAAGTAATAAGTAATTTCTCCTTATTACTAAAATAAGCCTGAGAATTAAAAATTCAAACACGAGTACCCTTTAACATGTAGTTCAATGAGGAAAAAAGGTTGCCAAACTTTTGGAGGAGAGTGTATCTGGGATTACATTCTAAATCCTTCTTAATGTCTCCTGTTTGGATAGTGTATTATATTTTTAATGTATAGTTTGCAGGCCTGTAGCCAGAATTTTCAAAGGGGGGGTTCGTTTTTCTAAAAAATTCTAGGGGGGGTTCACATTGGCAAATATGGCCAAAAATCACTCAAAAATTAGTCAGAATGGTAAAAAACTGCATGATTTTGAAAGAAATTTTGGCCAGGGGGGGGGGGGTTCGCCCGAACCCCCCGAATCCCCCCTGGCTACGGGCCTGGTTTGGCACAGAATAACAGATAGCAGCTTACCATTAGGTCTCTCTGTCTGTTTACACAAGACATAATGCACTGCAAGACGTAGAAGGTACAGGTATCCACGTCTATAGCCAACTTTCAGTGCACCATAGATGATGGGGTTGATCTTAAAAGTATCAATCCAAATTTGAAATCATTCTGATTACAAATATTTTTTTAGATTGGATGAACTGTTTACTGTACCTTTACAGGGTGACACAAAAATGCCACCCACAAATTTTGAAATAACTTTCTCAACAATCAAGGAATCTTCATGATTCTTATGTGTAGGTAGAGAGCCCAGTGCATGAAATATGGTTTTACTTATATAGCGTCAACAACTTTGAGATTAAGATATTATGTTTTCCGCCCAGGTATGCTCTCGGTGAAATCGTCAACATATGTTCAAAAATACAATTTTCTGAAATTAGGATGTCTGTCTTAGCCATTATTTGAGTCATTTCTGGATTGCTTTCACATATATTATCACTAATGTGTCACATCTACCCATTTTTCTTTAATAATTTTGTCTTTGATGAACTGACACACTTATGAAGTAGATTTTAAGAAAGACAGATTTTCTAATTATTTTGAGTGATTTGGTTTCAGAGCATGCCTCCACAGAAAATGAGGTATCTCTAAATTTCCAAGTTTTTGATGCTATGCAACCATACCAATCTTTCATGTACTGAACACTATCTAGACAAAATAAAAATTCATGAAGGGTCCTAATTATTGAAAATATTATTCCAAATTAGTGGGGGCATTTTTTGTGTCACCCTGTAAATAAGAAATTCCCCCAAAGTGCTCCTAAGTGTTGTCATGGGGCAGCATATAAAAGATAACTGTTTAGAAAAAATATGTGCATCTTCAATCATTTTTATATCCACATTGTCAACTTTGAAAGTGAAAAGATTACACAAAATTATGTTGAGAAATAAAATGATGCATAATTTTTCTCCTTTATGTTCTGCATTTTTAATATCCTAACAGGGTTTGCCATATTATGAATATCTGGGCACAATTTGTTACAACATTTACATGCAGCGGGTTAAAATAGGATATACGAGTATTACTCATTTTGAGACTGCAAAATGGTAACTTCAACATTAAAAGATAATGTATATATAAAGCTAAAAAATGTATGGTTTATACATCAATAATTTTGTGTGTGATTGTGAGTTAACAAATGACCAAGAAACAATCTCAATTCTTACCATTGAGTTACAGGCTGCCAGTCTGGTGACGATGAAGTCTATGAACTTATCTTTCGGGTATCCACTTTGGACCATGATTGAGCGTATCTGAAAGCACATTAGACAATTGAAAAGGCAATACAGAGACTTGATGCAAAATTGTAACATTAGACAATTGAAAAGGCAATACAGAGACTTGATGCAAAACTGTAAATACAATCAGCCATTAACAAAATTATTGATTGATCAAAATTATTTAAAAATAATACAACGATTGAAGATTGATATCTAAGCTGATTTGATCCCCTGAGGCTTGCTCAAACTGCTATCAACTGAGATTATCATTTTTAGTCAAAGTTTTAGGAGGAATTTCGATTTGCATTTTCTAATGTTGCTCAGTTCATTTAAAAATGATTATTCAAGTTAAGAAATACATTTTTAAATGAGACAGAGATTGCATAAGCAAACTTACACAGTATGGCAGCCAGCATAGAGAGAAGAAAAATGCTAGAACAATGGTTATCTGGGCAAATTTTATTTCTGATTTATTTTTCCTAGATTTTTCTCTCATTTTTGCATTTCCTCGACATTTTCCTATAAGTATCCTAAAGTTTAATGTTTTCTTTACTCTCAGCTTTGGTGAGGACTCTGTTCCCGATTTAATCCTTGTACTTAAACTGTTCTTGTTAAGTGGGATTGACTGTTTTATATTTAAATGGTAAATTACCAAGATATTCAATATCCAAACCAATGTTATCATTGCTATTCCTGCACCAGCTAATACATACATCACAATTTTCCCTGCTAAGGATGCAGAGTCCCATTTAATCATGCACACATATCCGTGATTGTCTAGTTCACCTATACCAAACACAGGTAAAATCGAACCAGTGAAACATGTCGCAAAAATCAGAACAATCGTCCATCTTGCTTTCGTCAATGTAAACTTAACTTTGTGGACTAGAGGATGAACAAATGCCATGTAACGCTCAACACTCATGGCTACAATAAGAAATACGGACATCTGTGTGAGCGTGTTCGTTACCAAGAAACTGAATTTACAAATTATGTTGTGATGGTCAATGAAAACTCCAAAATGCCCTGCTAATGAAAATGGCAAAACTAAAACAGCAACTAGCAGATCAGTCCATGCTAAAGCAAATATAAATAAGTTTGTAAATTTCTGGCCTTGTTTCACTAATTTATGTGCTACAATCAAAGTCAATGTATTGGCCAATATGATTATAAGTGTTATTACCAAAAGTGATATTGCTCTTTCCATTGAAGAATCATCCCAGTTTTGGTCACTTAATGTCACATTGTGATAATTCCCTGTCACATTGTGACATTTCCCTGTCACATTGTGATAGTTCCCTGTTACATTGTGACATTTCCCTGTCATATTTTGGTATTCATCTGTTAGATTGTGAATAAGACTTTCATCAGAATTCGTCGACATTTTCACTGTTTTTAATGCTAATATCCATCCATGGTCTTAGTCACTTCCAGTATGAAAAATTGTCAAAAAATTAAATACTTCCAATGGTGTGAATTGTGAATACTTTAATTCCTTCCAAATGTTATGAATATATTGCATCTCCTTCTGATACTGAACTCCTATTTAAAATGTTTTGCACCTAAAATATGTATTTTTCTATATAATATTGTAGTTTGGTCTTTTGATTGCTTATTTGTAATTTTTAGGTTTGATTGATGCACAATTGCATGCCAATTGACTCACAGTGAAACTTGTTAATCTGTCAGCAATTGTCTAATTTATTAATGATCCAAGGGAACCATTATCATCCATTATTATGATATATCCTGCATTGTTCATCAGACAGAACTATAGTGACCTCCTATCAGTCTGAATATTCAGCATATCTGATTACACATATACATGTAGTGGATTGTTAACAATGTATTGTATTTACTAAGTTTCATCACAGCTGAGGGTAGTAAATTCCTTATTTCAATAAACTTACATTCATTTATGTAACAATCACCAGAATTTACACAAGTTCTATGTAAATCCATCCATTTTTGATTTTCCTTCTGATTGTAATATGATTTGGTTCTTTGATCCCTGATTGAACAATGAACATACTAAGTCATAAATAAACAATCATATAAACTGAATCGAACCATGACAGAACAAATCAATATTCACTGTTCTGTGTCTACAGCGTTCACAATGCGTTTTTCAAAGTGCAGAAAGTTGAATCAATCATAAAGCATTGTATGTTCCTCATGTGCCTTGTTTACTTCATTTAATCCTAGAATTCAATTTCATAACACCTACTCATTCCTGGCTTGCATGCCATTCTGCTATTCCTATTTAAAATAAACATCCTAGGATTATACCTGGTGCTGTTACTTGCATTTATTTATTTCTTCATAATTATGGTTTTAATTGCAACATGCTCCAACTTAATATAAACTGAAAGTCCAGTTCTAGCTAAACACTTTCTGAGTAGTAGATACGAATCAAGCTTATCTTATTATAAATAATTTCTAACCAATCCTGTATGTTAAGTACTGTTACTATTTAGGCAAATTGAAACCTTTATAATGTTCATCACCAAAAGTGGGGTCATATAGGTTCATATACTGTAATTTGCTTTAATTTGACAGCCATTTAATTTGGCAAATTAAGCCTACACCAAATTAAATATACTCCAATTTAAAAAAAAAATCCAGTGCCTTTTCCATGTGTTACTTTGCACGATAAAGCTTTTGTGCTTTTCAATTTTAAAGTATTTCTGAATATCTACAGATTCCCTGCTGGTTCAGGCAAAACAATATGATACCAGGAGATAAAATTGCATTATCGGTGGCAAGCTGTGAAGTAAATAGTAAATCATAGCCAAAATTTCAAAATTTGCCCTATCCACCATATTAAATAAATAGTGACAAATTAAAGCAATTTACAGTACACTGAACTCTGAAGGCCCTAATAAATCCAAATATGAATCATGTTTAGATTTTGTACAGAACGTTCAAACATTGTAATTGCATAACATTCACTGTAAGTTTTCATAACATGCAATGGGCCAATTTTAAATGTGGACATCTGGCCTGTATTATTAATATGATTATACTGGGACAAGTGTTTAAATATAAATTGAATGAATCATCTTATAACAGTTTATGTTTCTTTATTTCCACCTTTAAGAGTAAGTACATAAATTATTTTAGATTTTAAAAGTTACAATGTGTGTATAGTACTATAGAATAGAATAATAATATAAAATATGAAAATATGTGTATAAAATAGTTGTATGACATTGTTATAAAAAGTGTATACCCAATAAAATAACATTTATTAATAAGACACAGACAGATTAATAAGACACAGACACATACAGGAGTAGCATAGAAAATGGGCACAAAAGTGTCCAAGAAAACCTAGGATGAAGAAAAGAAGAAAACCACTTAGGGTTGTTTTCTAATTTTGGAATGTTTAGTTTGAAAATTCCCCAAAATTTGAAAATTATTTTATTCCAAACATGACACTTCACAACAACATGATATACTACAGTAAAACCTGTCTAATCCAAACACCAGCTTAAAGCGTTCAGATTAGGAGGTGTTCACATTTTAAGGTTTTTGCATCTGCAAGATTCCGGATTCTGAAGAAATGTGAACACATTTGCGGTACATATTTATAGTTCATTTGACCACATAGCTTTACGGCATTTCGGAAATTTGAAAATTCAATTCAAATGAATTCAGACATGCTGGAAAGCCCTATTATAGGTTAATCAAGACCATTTAAGTTCTTTCCCAAAGTTTTGATATAACAATATTTGAGCAATTTTGTACGAAACATGTGAAATTTTATGAAAAGTGTTCAGATTAGACAGGTTAATTTTTCAAATATGACTGTTCACTGTTCAAATTGAGAGGTGTCAATGGGAGGAAAAGATGGGACCGAAAAAAAAGTGTTCAGATTGGGAGGTGTTCGGATTAGCCAGGTGTTCAGATATACAGGTTCTACTGTATTCAAAACTATTCATGCATGAAAAAATTAAGAACAGATATATGGTAGGTTGTAAAAATAAAATATTCAGGTGCTCATCTTTGGAATGATCTGCTAAAAATCCAATACATCATCATCCATAACTTACTTACTTAAAAATTCTAAAACTCTAGTATTGCAATAATTGAATAATAAAAATAACATATGTATATTCTCATACCCTCATAATTCCCTTATTTAAAACAATGGACTGTATGATTGGAGAAAGGGGTGTATATAGTTGTAGATAAACAAATGTGAATGGTGCAAATAAAAAAGTTTAATTGAAGGTGAAATGCAAGTGTGAACAGGCCCATAGCCAGGATTTGCCAAGGGGGATTCAGTTTTCAAATATTTCCAGGGGGGTTCACATTAGACAATTTTGGCCCAAATACGGCTAAAATCACTTGAAAAGTGCTCAAAATGGTGAAAAACTGCATGATTTTGAAAGAACTTTTGACCAGGGGGGTTCGCCCGAAACCCTGTGAACCCTCCCCTGGCTTCGGGCCTGGTGAAAAGGTAATCTAAAGAAACATGCAATTTATATTTATTTGAGTTATATGTGAATTGAAGTTGCTTGATTCTTTAACCCAATAAGTTATAACCAATTTTTAGTTAATCCAGCTCCAAAGCCCTTATTTGTATTTCCCTAGTAATCCTTTGTCTATTTAAGGCCTAGTCATGACTCACATGAAGAGTATTTATTCACTTATGTAGAGTCCGGGTGTAGAGTCTAGTTATGACTCACATGTAGTGAATTTCTTCGCTTGAGCAGGGTCTAGTCATGTGTAACTTATAGCTGGTGCTTACTAATCTAGTATATAGAGTCTAGTCAACATAACATAAAGCTAGTGCTCATATAGAGTCTAGTCAACATAACATAAAGCTAGTGCTCATATAGAGTCTAGTCAACAAAACATAAAGCTAGTGCTCATATAGAGTCTAGTCAACATAACATAAAGCTAGTGCTCATATAGAGTCTAGTCAACATAAAGCTAGTGCTCATATAGAGTCTAGTCATGGGTAACATATTAACATATAGCTGGTGCTAATGTAGAGTCTAGTCATGTGAAGTGTATAGCTGAGCAAGCCTGTCTGCCTCCCTCCAACCTGACATCATTGCTCCATGTACTGTGGAGAAGTAATGCTTGCTTGTGGCTTCCCCAGCAAACATCAACCGAGGCACCTTGAAAGTAGAAATAGCTCTCAGGTATTATGCAAGAACTGTGTAATATGCATGTTAAAATATGCACAATTCCATTAAATATTTTAGTTACAGCAAAAACATCAGATTGCCCATTTTGGCAATTTCCTCTTGAACAGAAGTTCATGCATATTTTTATTTTAAATATGACTTAAGTTGGTCAAAAGGCTATTAGGTTTTAACATAAATATGAGTGAAGTGAAATTCAAATTCTAGCCAAAATTGTAATTTTAAAATGAGTGAGCATTTTAATAAAGGCCAGATTTTGAAAACAAGCAATTGGTAGACTTTCTGCAAGTATAAAGCATAGGGGAGACTGGGGCAAAATGGGACCTGAGGCAAGAAGGGGCACTCAATTTTTCTCAAGCATTTGCAAAAATGGAAGCGTCTGTCAATGACATCATCCAAGGTCACACTCTTGAGAGACTATAGACCCGAAGAATAACTGGGACCAATTTAGAAGTTCACTTTATTATCAAATTTAGACCACCTCAATTAGTCATATCACTTTCAGTAAAGGATTGGTATCAATATGGTGAACTGAATTTAACAATGTTTTTATCTTAAACCAATCATTGAAAACATTCTTTAAAAAAACATGGTCCCTTGTATAATGTTGACTGATAGACAACAATTTAATGCGAAAATAATTTATATATATTTTATGTAACTGTTTTTATTAACATTTTTTGTTTTTATTTCAATTGTTTTTTGTTCCTTTTTACCAGTTCTTGAGAATGAAATAAAATATCTTTCTTCAAGCTTGTTGGATCAAAATAGGATATACAACATTTTCTTAGACTTCTCAATATTATAGTTATACAAAGGAAATTTTGGTTGATTTAGTATTCTAAAAATTAAAACAAAAACCCCCAAAATAGATAAAAATTAAGATAAAACTTTATTTCATTAACAATATACTTTTTTTAAATCAACCAAACTTTCCTTTGTACAATTACAATATTGAGAGACCTAAACACATTGTGCTTATGTTATTTTGTTCCAATTAGGTTCGGAAAGATGTTTCATTTCATTCCGAACATATGATACCAAGAACAAAAGAAGTGTCTGATGTGTTTTCTAAAACAATATAGAGAAAGTATATGTATCTATTTCAAATCATACTGTTACCATTCAAAAGATGACCATTAAATTGACAATGTGTAAAATTTTCAGAATTTTTTTAAGACTGGATTAAGAGAAACGTGTGTTCAAAAAGTTCACCATCCTTTCATGTAAATCAAAAGGTTTCTAACTTTCTATAGAGAATACCCAATACTGTTTTCAAAATCACAGTGCACATGTTTATATTTGCATAAATGAAACAGAATTCATAATGTAAAATTTTTTATCATCCAGTTTCTCAAGCTATCATATATTACCTCTTGCTTATTCAAAGAGAAAATGAGTGTTAATACACAAATCATCTAAAGTTTTATTACTTGTCATTTTAAATACTAAAGTTTTAAGTATATAAATTGAGAAAATAAACATATCATACATGTTTTAAAAGGAGTGCCACGTATTGCTCACGATTATCCCATATAACCCCGGCTATGCTTGCCCTACGTGAACTTGCTCCAAGAAAACTTAGTCTTGAAATGCGATGGACAAACAGCATCTCTTTATTACATTTTTGTAAGGAACATGAAATAATGGAAAATAAAGTCAAAACACGTCTTCATTATATGGACAAATTGATAGAGCATATGTATACCACATGTCATAGTGGTGACATAAAACAAAAAATTATTATATCCATGGGATTTGTAGTTGTGCATTAACACTACCAACCTTTTCATTTGGAAGAGGAGCTGCTAATATGTCAACATCACTGTGTTTCCCATGTGTGCTCTGGTAGCTATATGATCCATATACATAGGGCTCATTGGACCAGTTTGTCCTGCAATGTAAGAGAATACAGCTATATGATCTATATACATAGGGCTCACTGGCCCACTTTGTCCTGCAAAGTAAGAGAATACAGCTATATGATCCATATACATAAGGCTCACTGGCCCAGTTTGTCCTGCAATGTAAGAGAATACAGCTATATGATCCATATACATACGGCTCACTGGCCCAGTTTGTCCTGCAATGTAAGAAAATACAGCTATATGATCCATATACATAGGGCTTACAGGTCCACTTTGTCCTGCAATGCAAGAGAATACAGCTATATGATCCATATACATAGGGCTTAAAGGCCCACTTTGTCCTGCAATGTAAGATAATACAGCTATATGATCCATATACATAGGGCTCACTGGCCCACTTTGTCCTGCAATGTAAGAGAATACAGCGATATGAGCAGCCATGTACATATGCCTCACTGGCCCAGTTTGTCCTGCAATGCAAGAGAATACAGCGATATGATCCATATACATAGGGCTCACTGGCCCACTTTGTCCTGCAATGTAAGAGAATACAGCGATATGAGCAGCCATGTACATATGCCTCACTGGCCCAGTTTGTCCTGCAATGCAAGAGAATACAGCTATATGATCCATATACAGGGTGATCACTAAGTTCTGGGAATTGGTCTGTCATTTCGATATTTTTCAACCAATTCAGTTGAAAATTCCAGCAAATGTACATTGTATAATTCTGAATTGACAGACAATGTTTCATATACATATCACTTTTAAAATTTATTTTATTGTAATTATAAAAAAAGTAAAAGTGGTCAGCGGGTCAGCAAATTTTGACTGACGTTTATTTGAAAAATATCCTGCTAAAACATATTCGTCTTGCCTAGATGGTTGGTCCAAACGTATTGTACTAGAGGCAGAACAGTACTCTTGAAGTCATTTATTCAGAAGTATTCTTCATTGCTGGAAGGATCATTTCATTTATAATGATTTCCATAGGCCTGGACGCCCATGCATTGTTATGCTTTCCAGTCCTCCCTTTGGTATCGCTTGAAAATTTGCTCAAGCTGTTGAGATCAGTCCCTCATTGGAACCAAACTTATGATGACCTCTCATATGATGCTTCAACAGTCAAATTTAGTGAACCTAATGGTGGTTCATCTGGTGAACATTATATGGTGAATATAGGGCATGAACAACTTGTGTGAACCCTAATTCTTCAAGACTTGTATGGGTAATTTGAGGAACGGGAAGAAGCATAGTCATAATGGAAGATAACTCCCCGCTATTTTGAGTCATGATTGTGACTTTGAGAGTCTGACCAATGATAAAAAAAATTGAGCAAAGTGGACTTTTATATCACAATACAGATGTTACTTTAGAAACTAAAGTTAGAAATATTTGAAAACATAAAAAATCACAGAAATGTGTCCACCAAATAGGTATTAATTAACCATACTTTTGGATCAAGTAAAATAAAAATGAATTCAAGTTTTGCTTGACCCGCTACGCCATTTGTCATGTTGCTATAGTAACAATAATTATCCATTGTGACATCATATGACAATGAAACTGTTTTATCAAACCCAAAACTATATTCTCCATTTACCTTGAAAATTTCAAGTAGATTGGTTGAAAAATAATAAAATGACAGATAAATTCCCAGAACTTAGTGATCACCCTGTACATAGGGCTCACTGGCCCACTTTGTCCTGCAATGCAAGAGAATACAGCGATATGAGCCATGTATGTCCTGCAATGTTAGAGCATGGACTTACAGAGATGGACTGGAAACTACCTTACATAAAATATTGTCGGTCTAAGATATCCTGAAGTACATAAAAGGTATCTTTGCACAAAAGTAAAATTCTACAGTAAAATAAATTAAAAAAAATTTCACCTGATCAGATTTATTGGTCTTTGGATTGATCTTTTCAAGAATTTCTCCATGAGCTCATGGCAAACATTGAGCACCAAGTCATGTGGTTCTTTTTCCATTTCAACAGCACCCTTCCCACTACTCCATATGAGTAAAATATTGGGCTGGTTAATTACAGTGTTAAAGCCATGTATAGACTTATACCATGTGGTTGGGGTAGACTGCAATTAAACAATGTGCATGTCACTTTTCAAAACTTTAATGTGCAAAATTCTGCAAGGAAAAATCTAAATTCTGCAAGCAAAAATAGTATAAACTGCATTTGTTTTAGGGTTATTTACTTGAAATATAGAAAATATGTCAGGTCTAAGAAATAAATCGAGCATAGTAAATTGATCCTCATTTTTTTCAATTTAACACTAGCTAAATGTTCAGGTATATAATCTAAATGACAACACCAAATGGAGCATAGAACAAGGAACCTCGCTATTATAGCATTTGACAACATTTTTTTACTAAAAAGCTAAGAATTCTACAAAAAGTATACTCAGTATACACATTATACTTACATCTTTCATACAATCTAGTGTGAATGGTTCATCTCTCAGCCACACAAGATTAAATCCATCCCAGCCTGGGTCCCAGAATGCCTCTGAGAACTCTAAATATATCTTATTAACTGCCCCAAATCCAATGTTAGATACAGCCAGTTGCTTTTCAGAAGGCAGTGGTGGATTAAACAGCCTTGAGTTGCCTTTGAAACATCCTAGTGACACCGTTGTGATAACATGGTCAGCATAAAATGTTTCATCATCACAAATTACTTTTAACTGTTTGGTTATTGGATCTACATCGTTACTCATGAGATCATCATGGTTGTCACATTTGACTCCATCAGACATGGTAGTCTCACATGTATCAGCCTTGAGTTCATTTCCGATTGATTTTTCATCTAGTTGAGCATTTAAGGGAATGAGATTTGTGTTGGATGCCTCTGTATTTGTATGAAGGTCCTTTTTGTCAATATAAGCAGCCTGTTTATTGTCCCTCCAATCTATATGGATCACTGGCTTGTTGATGTGTACCCAGTCGCTAGGTATAGCATCTTGGAACAGATCCACAATGGACTGATACCCTCTCATGTCAAACTCAACATGCTTGTTACCTTGAAATGTAAAATTATTGCACTTTATTACGTCATCAGATTTTTAACAGTATCCAATTTGCCAATACCTTTGTAAAAGTACTTTCCTGCCACTTTACCTTTCATGAATTAGATTGTGCTATGTTTATTTTACCTCCAAGCATTTTTTACCCCAAGCCACCTTAGCACAAATTTTTTTTAATTATCAACTTAGGAATGGAAGTTTAGTACATGTACATAAGAAACCAAATAAAGACAACTAAAACTCAAAAATGAGTTCATTTTCTGTGTTTCACTCGAAAAGAACAACCATACGGAATAGTGAATCCCAACGAACAAAGCCCTTACCTTTGTTTGAGGAGTATAATTTGTCAAATTGATCTATTTAATGGACAAACTGCCAAAACTAGCAGTAATACACATTTTTGGGTTCGAAATGAAAAGCGAAAAAGTTGGGCCATCTTCAAAAATATCTTTGTTCGTTGGGATAATTAGTTCACAATAACTTACCCTTAAAGTTTTTGTATTGTCCCCAGCCTCTAATGTGTAAATCATATAGACTGTTACATGCGTTCATTGAATGCTCACTTAATGAGTTCCAGTCAAACAGTCCTTTCTTTAGTTGCTTTCTGCGAGAATCCTCCTTCAAATTATTCAGGTATATACTGAACTGTTGACTGTACTGCTCCCCCAGTGATAATTCAGGACATGACTCAGGAATTATTTCATTGTAGAATGTCTCACAGTGATCAGATATCCTGTCTATTTCAGTCATCACCTCATCACAGATGGTAGGATCAATCTAAATCAATTTAAAACTGTATGGTGTCCTAAAATGTCGACAGAAGTGGTAGAAGTTCATTTTGGGAAAGGGAGTGAATGACTATTTTGTTAGTTATTGAATATTGATTTTGACCCTGAAAGATGAAAACCATGACATTTTTGAATTTTCCTTATATGGGGAAGGGTTTTATCAAAATGTCATTCACTCTTTTTTCACAACTGTCAATATTTGGAAATCATCCCATTTTTAGAGGAAATGTACAGACTGCAGTATACATTTGACAGTCAATCACCAATCTATTTTTAAAAATCATGTGTACCATATATTTATATATTATTACAAAATACATACAGTAGTTCAAAATGAATTTTTGTTAAACTTACAGTATATTGTACCCTTTGCATTCGTTTGACTTCACTTCTTAAAAGAGAGCTTCGTCTTCACTCTTTCAAACTAAAATAAACCTGTGAACTCACTGCGCCAATCAGTGTTCGTCGGCCAAATTTGACCGACGTTCTATATATGGTTATTCCTTCTGACGTCATCGTTGAGCCCGAAATTGACCAATGACATGCGCATATTTAATTAGAACGCATTTGGCGTATGTTTCTTCAAGCTCGCCGATTGGTGGAAGAAAGGTCAGTGCGTAAGTCAAAAGTGATTTATTACCCAAACTGTCACCGGTACCCGTCGTGGGGGCGGGGCCACTAAACTGTAATATGGTCTCTACTAGGCAGAGTGTAGTTGAACTAGACTCTGCATGCAGGGTAAGTATATTGAAAATGGTATTTCAGCAAATTAATTTTTTTAATCATTAAGTGCGGAACTATAACTTAATTACATTTCATACAAGTGTTTCATTGGATATACTGGTCATAATACCTTTTCTCCATTCTGTGTACGAAACTCCTCATCCCATCCAACTTTGACACTGGAATCTATGAGATGATTGTCCCTGGCTATGTGAAATAGAGGGTTCTGTCCCTCCCCATGTATCCACTGAGCACCAAGCTCAATTGCACCTTTGCCTGAAATAGAATTGTATCATTATAAGGGAGTTTTAAGCAATTTAATGCTGGCATAAAAATAATTGAACTGTCACTTTGAAAAAAAAAAAAAAGATTAAGACCACTACTCATACTCTTTTTAAAGGCCCCACGTAAAGTTTAAACCACTTTGGCTTATATTGTAGTCTTACCCAATGTTATCAAAGTGTGATATGTGAAAGTGTTTTTTTAAATTTCAAAAAGTGGTTTTTGATAGACTTTTTGTTCCAAAATTTGTGAATTTATTTAAAACCAACTTTTAGAGGTCACTCATATCTTCTAATTAGCGACAATTCATACCAATGCATAGCATTCATCCTCCCATGTTTTTTGCCGAAAAAATTAAGAAAATCGGTTGATAAACAAGCGAGAAGTGAACTTATCAGTGCATGAAAATGGTTCTGAGAAAAATGCATTTCAAAATTTTAGTTCTCATAGAAACCAATGGTACAATGATATCTAAAACATAATTTATTCTTCCTTTTAACCTTGTTAGACAATCAACATTGTTTTTTATGAAAGTCTAGCATATTTAGAAAAGATTGACATCGAAAAAAAAAATTCAATTTTTTTCAAAAAGTTTTTGTTACCTTAGTGACATCACTAATGTTTCAAAATATTTTTGATAAGCTAAAACATTGAAGTGGCCCATTAAATATGACATTTTATTATTGAAATAGTGTGTCTTTTGTTCAATCTTTGCACTGGTGTTAAAAAGATAATCTTTTTTGAAATGCATTAAGAAATATTTGATGATTAAGAAATTTCAACTTTTTTTTGAAAAATGGCGGGAAATTTGAATATTTGAGAAATGAAATGCTCACAACTTTTTTTTCAAAAATTTTTTTTGTTCAGAAATCTCTAAAATCACTTTTTAAGTCCTGACAAATAGTAAATGAATGATAAAAAAATATTTTCAAACTTTAGACGGGGACTTTAAGACTTTCATTTTTCTCCTTTAAAAGAGAGCTTCATCTGTAAACAATAGACGAAGTCATTGATCTATCCTTAACAAATCAGAATATCATCAATCAAGATTCAGCTCTAAATAAAAATAACTGAATTTTATGCTTTCATCAATGACATTCATTCCAAATTTAAGCTCCCTTTAAAGACTTTAACGGAATTTGACATTGCATGATTTTTTTACAGTATGAGATCTATTGAAAAAGGTGCAGTGTAATATCAAACCCCCTCTTTGAATTACATGTATCTCTCTCCACATTGTGTACTTTGATAATTATGTTTTGTTATGATTTGAAACCCAATCAAAATAGCAATGGCATGCATATATTTTTTCATTATGACCTACATGTAAAGCTTCATTTGTAGCCAAACGACTGCTTGATTTAGAGTGAAATGTGTGACTTTTGCAGTGACATTAAGCCTCTTTCATTTTACTAGATCTCATACATGTACCTTACAACCATCAATAGTGAGAAGTTATTTCATGTATTCTATAGATAATTACATATATTCAGGAAAAAATACCTCCACTCAGTAAGAACTTTTTTTAAAATTTAATGCTTTGATTTGATGCTTTCTAGAGGTTTTGGATGTTTCAAATATATAGTAAGCAAAAAGGTCAATTATTTTTTTAATATACTCTATTTTTTCTTTTCAGGATTACTTTAACCACTAAATATTTTGCCAAATAATTCAGTATGTTGGGATAATTATATTACAAGTCAACAGGGTTGTGTGTCAATCAAACACAAAAATAGCAATCAACAGAAGACAGTGCCATATTTTTTGAAAAATACATTCATATTTTCAGTCGTAGAGAATGTTCTGGCGAAAGGAGATTGGGATTCCAAATTCAATAAGTTGGGAAACCCGAATGAAAAAAATGAAGTTACCTTCCTTAATTCCCGAATCTCTCCGAAATTAGCTCATCTTGGTGACTAAAAATTGCACAGCTATATTCAATGGAGTCTTTTCATATTCGATCAGCCTCAATTTTAAAGTGTATATTTTATTTTTAACGTGATTTCATCGTTTTTGTCGACTGGTAAGATTCCACTGGGCAAATGGCAAGATGGATGACCCTTGACCTCACCTTGACCGATGGTGATCACGTCATCAATATTACCAAAATGGCGGTTTCTAAATTTTCTAAAATCGCTTCAAATAATATTATGTTAATTCCTAGTGAGTAAACATATCTCATAGTTTGCTATTTCACAATAAGATAACGAAATGTGTACGGAATTCACTTTTATCAATTAAAACATCACATCGACATGTGGTATTCGTAAACTAGACGATGAAGATAACGAAAGCGGGGGGGTTTTGCAATGACGTCACTTCTCGAAAGAAATTCTCAACGAGCTGCATAGCAACCGAGGAATAAACAATTACCGATCGCTAAAGATCAGGCCCTTGCAAAATCCTGAGTAATTACTTATTTCTACGGTTCATTACGAATCACTTAATGATTATCTTACGAATGAATTCTTCTTACATTAGAAATTAACATCTAATAAAAGATGTCTAATTTAATCGACACATAGGAAACACGAAGAAATACATTTTAACGACCATTTTTTAAAGAAGGTCGAATTTTTTAGAAGGGTAAACTTCCCGGGAATTTTAAGATTGTCACGTTTTGTTTGAGAACGAGAACGAGACTTGTGCCAAATGGCCGACTTTTTAGTCAGTCGACCTGTTCAAAGTACATTTAGTATTATAATCGCATTTCAGAACAATTTAGGAAGCAATATTTTCTATCTACGTCGATTACAAAGCATCTAAGGTACGTAAATTTATATGAACAACTGAGTCAATAGGGATAAATAGCCCAACGAGAGTCGGCGGTCTTGAAAAATACTTGGATCTTGTTGCCAGTCCTGTTATTGATATCTATCTCGTTCGAAGAACGTATTAGACGTCCCTGCATATTTTAGATGAAAAATATTTTAGTTCAGATAAATTAGTTGTATGACTATGCAGAATTTTCACCAGCTAGTTTACGAACACTTCTTCGTTGTGATGTTTTCATCTATGTTAGCACATTCCTTCATCTTTCATTATGTTGGTGTAAAATAACAAGCTATGATAATTACTTTTAGCTTTGATTGACACACACAACTGACATGTACAGTATCAGTAACACTGAACCCCCACAAATGTGAAAAATCAACCATGTGGGGATTCTCTCTGACTGTGGATTACCAATTTTGGAAGTTTTAATTCTTCCTCCAGTCCTCTTTTGCGCTTCTAAAAGTTTAATGTTAACAAATCCATATCCATATAGCTTCCTGGCAGCAGACAGGCCCGCAATTCCAGCTCCAATAATCACAATTTTCGGTTGAATTGATAAATTTGACATTTTTATCTGCTACACGACTTAAAAGTACAGCCTCCATTTTTATGTCATGTGATCAAGTCATGTGACATAATACCCTGGTAAATTATTCTGAGTCTAGATGTATTTCACAGGTCCTTTCAAGGCAAAATGTAATATTGAAGCCTGGTTTACATAGTCTACATCTAATCGTCAAACTATGAGATATATCATCAATAAAGTTATTCAAATTATTTGATTTAATGGTACCAGATATGTATAAATAGTGTCAATAATTTGGCAGGGTTTGAAGGGTACATCCGGGTAGTTTCAAAATGGAAACTTTCTTCTTGCGAGAAAAAATTATAATTTTTACAAAAGTGATAAAATACATGAACAATGTGAAGTAATCAATTAATGAAGCCTGGTCGTGAGGGAAGAACAACACGCTCTCCTTCTGTATGCAGTGGAATAGATGACATAGATGTACAAATAATCGTTTGAATGCTCTTTTTACGGAGCTGCTGCTGCCTAAAGGTAAACATTTTGTTTCTGAAAAATTATTAGGACTTGACTCTAGGCCTAGTCTGTAATTAGAGCCTATCCTTCATAGATTCAATTCAGATCGTTTTGTAGAATTACCATCAGTTCAACAATTCCTAAAGATGAGACACCAAAAAAGATTTCAATGATGATCGTGCAGTTGTTGTTGTGCAGCCAATTCAGTAATATATCAGACAAATCATTACATACAGTGCTGATTACCTTCTTCCAAGGCCACTGTATCGTGGCCTTCCAGTAAACATATATTCCTGCATGAGCAACTGGTCATGTCGTAATCATAAAATTTGAAATCATATGTTCGCCTAGTCCAACAACATTAGACCTAGCCTGGGCCTCGTTTCTTATCTGACATGTCTTATGGCCCCGGCTAGGTCTAACCTCCATGATCATTTTGCCCTTGATGCGTTAATTTAATCGTTCAGCAGGTTTCGACAAGCGGAACTAATTAAACCCTGAAACCATGGTCATTACACAAAGAATGTGATTCAAGCATGCATACATACCTTATGAATACATACACACCATCCCGTATCCCCTTTAGACCCTATTGATGCATAATTACGGAAATATTGGAGACAGGTTTGGAATATAACGAAAATGTCGGTCAGTTTCGGTAACATCGAAATTGCAAATCGTATCAGAAATTAACCGTCATCTCGGCACTGCATTTACAAACAGTAGGTTTGCAATTAATAACTATTTTGCGTGTATACACGCGCTATATAAATCAATCAAAGATACCTGCTATCCTCAAAATTTATCTTTTAATGCGATTTATCGCGATAATAATTATCAATCTATTTGACAACAGTTTTGTTTCGCTAGTAGTTTAATTTTACGATCCGGGACACTCGGACGAACAGACACAATGACGGACATGCGGAAATGTCATTTTAGAGATCGGTAAGTGTAGCCTCATTTTACGAGTATAAATGAACATTTAACGCAATAATATTGTGTTAAATCGCTTGATGTTATGTGTTTTTATATTATTGTCAAGTATCATTTGCACGTTATCGCGGCAAAATGGTTTCGATGGATCCAGAACTTGCATCAAAGGAAAGAATAGCAAAGAGGTTAAACTCAATAACGGCCCCAAGAAAATTCCTAATAGTAAAGAACGCCGTTATTGAGTTTAACGATGTTGAACTAATGTCCGCCATTTTTAGACATCACAATTTGAATTGCGAGTTTTGGTCTTAATACCTCACCAAAAATTCCAAAACACACATAAAGTGATCAGTGTATTAGTTCACATCTTCTGGATCGCTAACTTAGAATTTACAGCCAGTTACTAATGTCAGACGTTAACGACATTTCGTCCAGTTTTCAAACATCGCCATTTTTCTTGGAGCCATTTTTTAATTTTAGACGAAATCCTGATGAAATCATGTCATATCTCATCAAGGAGCCAAGCAAGGTCCGTTTTGATCAATGATTAATTTATCTGGCAATTTTGAAAATATTCAATAGATTTATGACACGGCGGCCAGCTTTTTTCAAATGGAGTTCACAGTATTCCAGATGAAATCCCCTCTAGCCAAGTATTGGCTAAAGACTCGAGTAAAGTGCTGATACAAAATATTTGATAAGTTGTATGAAGTTGAACATAAATAATGACTAACATTATGAAAAAGACATTCTGTCACATATGTCATAAATTCTTACCTCAGTGAATTGAGATCTCTATTTTCTATGTCCCGGAGCGTACAAATGTATTGGCATTTGTGTCCATAATGACAAATAGGAACTTGAAGTGATATTCACATGTTAATGCCGACTCTTCAAATGTAGAGGTGAATTTGGAGCCCAATTATGCCGCAAGGAGTAGGTAGGAGCACTCTGTTAAGTTTGAAAATTCACCCTTTATTATTTTGTATCAGCACTATACCTCATCTCATTCGGAGTGCGTCTTATCTTTACATTTCATCATTATGGCAAGTCAAGTAATCCTGCTTTGATTAAGAGCCAAAATAATTTTTATCCTTGGGAAGATTTCTGTCCAAATTCGAATGTAATTCTTTTCACATCATAAATTTGCATACAAATTGTCCTTCAGGAGGATGGTGTAATGACCCTCGATAGCAAGTCACTACTACAGTCTCGGCTGTACTTGCTAGCCTGTCAGACTTTGTAGTGGAGAGTCATGGCTCATGGGTTCCATTCCCGCAGGGGGCATTGAATTTAGCACACTCCCTTTCATGTCTAGTATTCAAGTGCCACTTTGTTTAAGGAACGTTTTCAAGGGTGGTCATTTTCAGAAATTTTCCAGTTCAGTATATATATGGAGCTACTGATACCACTCTAAAAGGATCTTGCCAGTACCAATGCTATCCTTCTACAAATTCAGTTGTACAGCTTGTTGAGAATGGGGTTGTGATCACACTTAACACTAGCCTTATAGTAGCCTGTATTGCTATACTAAATTAAGATATCTTAACACTCCATTATAAACTCCCATAACATTGCTGTCACGATTACTAAAAAAGATTAGTACCATAATTTTTGAAGTCTTATTTCAATAGCACAAGTTGATGATTACATCAGATTCTACAGTTTTAGGAGTGGAAGATATTAAATTATGCATGCCATTGCCATGTGTTTTCAATGTAATCAAATACATAAAGTAAAGACAAAACAGTATTTAAGTTATCAAAAATTAACCTCTGCTCAAGAAAAAATTATGGCATCACATCACGTCCACTATTTCCTGGTTATTTCTGTCATGCAATGTCCAAAATGACAAAGTATTTTATAAATTATGTTTCATTCATTATGACTTGCTACTCACTGGGGGTTGCTTTTTTTCCAGTTTGCTTTTGTTTTTACACTGTTACAAAATTATGTTTCTATAATAGAATTGTTTTATGCTTTCAGGGCGAGCCAGAATGTCCCAGACTTGGTATAGATTTTGGATTGGAGACTAGCCTAATTAGCTCAAAATCCTCCAAAAGAAGCCGTAAACAAAATGGCTTCCTGTCGATTGAGATGCCACATAAAGTGCGTGAGCTGCACTGTGCGGTGATGAGTAATGATCGTGAGAAGATTCGTATGTTGATAAGTCAAGGTGTGGATATCAATTATCCATGGAGCAACCCCAGTAACCCTAGTGTTAAAGATGGCTGTACTCCATTGTTGTGTGCTGTCTCTCTAAATCATGGAGAAATAGTGGAGGTATGTATAAGGGTTTAATTATTCACAGCTGACTTTTAATCAGTATAATCTGTCCTCTCAGCCATGTCCATGTTTTTTGGCCTGATCCCCAGGATCTAGATAATGATAATTTCTGTTTATTTTAAGATCTTTCTGAAATATAGCTTTATTACACTCAAATGAGAGGGTGAATTTAGAGTAGATTGTAAATATTGTATCATTTTTCTGATTAGGGCCTCAGAAATTCTAAATGCTATACTATACTCAAATCAAAGGAATTCAGAAGAGATCACAATTTTGGTATAATTTTTCTCATTAGTGCCTTGGTTAATTCAAAATGGCTGCCTAAAGCAGAAATTAGTTATTAGTAAGAGATCCATCCAAAGTATGGTTACATTAACCTACATAAGATCACAAATACGATTTGTGCCTTTGAAAAAGAAATGACCCAAGCATCATTATGTTCATTCAAATGTGTTTGAGAGGGTGGAAACATAGGGAGAGTTCTTTATGGAGAGGGTGAATTTCTAAAAGTAGTTTGAAGAAATTGTGATTGTATTTTATATATATATTATACAATTTGTTACAGTTGTTGATCAGTGCTGGAGCTTATATAAACAAATGCGACCGGAATGGTTGCACGCCAATATTCAAGGCAGCATTCCATGGCCGCCCAAATCTCATAGAGAGACTCGCTAGATCAGGTAGGTGTATATGACACATAGTATATATTGGTACTTGTTACTTCACATGCATTGGTTGATGCAGAAAAACAATCATAATTGCAGAAAAAGGTTCTGCTCAGAAAAATGAATTATTTACCTATAGAAGGTGCACTATCAAAAAATTATCAAGGTACATTAAAAATGACCTTGCAAAAATTTAGCTGATAATGATTGAATGGTTATATAAATTTATGAATAAACAACTATAATTTGTCCTAGACTCAGTAACATTTAGTGGGTCATCTAATCCTTCCCAGTTTATTTTTAAAATGTCAATTTATTTTATTCCATTTATTTCAATTTTTCAGGAGCTGATGTTAATTTAGCAGATAATTCTGGTCGGACCCCACTCTATATATGTGTACACAATGCTATTGTACACTCATGTAATGGAGCAGTTATGAAGCTTGTAGGGAGAGGTGCAATTATTGATAAGTAAGTGACTCAATTGAATTAGAAAGCCATCGGAGGATCCATGAACATATCCTGCATTTCTAAATTTAAATAGTAAAGATTTGAAAGAGGAAAGTGAAGATAGAATAGTACTATGTGTTATTCCCCTTGATTTGTCCTTTTAATTAGCAAAATGTAAAAGAACATATTTGTAAAAAGGATTGGTAGCTTAATTTTCATTCTGATTTTTTACATGCTGGAGTAATCTGTCATCCAGATCCTTCACTGCCTTCTATGTTTATGTTTCTCTGTTTTCTAAACAAAATGAAAGGAACTGTATTGAAAATGACAACCTGTCATATTCCAAAAATCAGTGACATTGAATAATTGGGAATTTGTCAGTTTGAGTGTCTCTTGATACTTTCATTGTAACAAGAAATTAACCCACTGTCAAAATGCATGCAGTTAAAATAATGATCCATATTCATGACTAAGTCTAAGTTCTTGTTCAATGGAACTTGATTCTCTTTCGGTCAAGATGATCAATCACTACACCCACTTATGCATATATTATATAACTCATTCATAATATTCCGCATCACATTTGACATGGACATGCATTACGGACATGTGTGCATTATGGACATGCATTATGAAAATAGGAATTGGAACTTTACCCCTTTTTGGTAATCAGCGGATGTCATTCACTGGAATTGTCCTGTTTGTTTCGAATTTTCGATCAGTCATTATTTTTCTAAAATAGATAAAAATATTTTCAGTAGTGCTGTTCCATGGTTTGTACACAAAAAGACAGCTATGAAACGTGTGTTAGGCATTTAACATGGGTTTGTCAGTACTTGTCTAAACTAATGTATGGTTTCAGATGTGACCATTCCGGTCGTGCCCCATTACACGTCGCAGCCCACTGGAAGTTGAGTACTCTCATAGAGTTGTTGTTCAGGAGTGGCGAGAAACGGGAGTACATTATCAACATGATAGACAATAGTGGACGTACGCCCCTCTACATGTGTATGAGCTCACTCAGCACAACACTTTACAAGGAGGACCTAAAACACCAGCTACCCTGTGCGGCACTTTTATATAAGAATGGCGCAGACATGTTAAATCTGACTGAGTGGATTAAACTAAAAGGCGATGGTATACCAAATGATATTATATCCAGTGATTCAGAGTTTTCTAAGTGGTACAAAAGTCAAGCTAATTCTCCACTAAGTTTAAAGAATCTCTGCCGAAAGGCTATACAGAAGCGCCTCAAAGATAAGGGCAGTTTGGTTGTACTGGTGCGCTCTCTCCCTTTACCCCCAGTATTGACACAGTATGTCTCACGCAAATTGTTCCACAGACACACCACACGATCCATGTTTAACAGACACATCACACGTACATAAATCGCCCACTTGGGCTAACAAAAGATACATTAGCAAAAAGTAAATCAAACGACACAGCCAAAAATAAATTTCAAAATATGTTCTTAACTTAAACACTAACTTAAACACATTCAAAACACAAAACAAATTACATCTTATAATATATATTTCACAAACTTGAAATATTAACTTGAACAATTTACACACATCCAAGCATAAACACAAGCCTTACAAGAGAGGAAGAAAACAATTGAAAATATATTTAAAGGAGATGACTATAGAAATCTTTATTTATTAAATTATAAGTTCAGATCTACATTCATTAAGTTCTGTTTTTTTAATTCAGAATTATAAACTGAAATTAAACATAAATGAATGGTACCATACACTGTACAGCTTTATAAGCTGATTTATATGAGATTTCATGTAAAATTATGTTAAAAACAAATTATTGTTGAGTTTAATTCTTTTTATAACAAGAATCTCTATAAGTGTACAAGTTTTTCTAGTCAGATACATTCATTCTTGAAACTAATCTAACTGCCAAGAGATATGGAATACTACTAACATTATAGTGAAATGCAGTTTTGTGCACCAAGGCCATATTTTAGATATCTGTTGTCATAAAACCAGTGCAGTCAAACTATAAATATCAGAAATTAAGGGGAAAGTGCAGTCCTTCGATCTCTACATGAAGAAATATTTATTAAAGTTAAAGGACCAGGCATTTTATGGCAAATGATTTAAGATATAGATTGTTGTATTATCTATTTATACAATAAAAAATGATAGATATAAGTTGAAAGCACGCCTGTAAGACTAAAATTCTAACACTTAAAGATGTGTTGAGGTGGGGGTCCTAATCCATGGTTTTCAGAGAGTGGGACTAACAATGTTATTATCCTGGAGACCTTATTTTGAGGTAAACGTATTATTCTGATGAGAAAGGTCATATTTATGGTGAGAAAATAATGAGGGTCAAATATATGACTGTCCAAAATCATTTGTCATACCATATCTGGTCCTTTTTTCAATGTTCCTTGATAATATGAATAGAGAATTTAAAATACAAAATATATAACACATGTGCAATATTAACTTATATCAACTTTAGCTATTTAGCGAAACCACTTCCTAGTAGTCTTATGGATCTCAGTATGAATGCGCACAGTGTCTTTCTTTTTTGATCCCCACTCAAATAAGTAAAGACTTCCAGCTCTTTCTATGAGATCTGTTTCAACTTTTTCAATGTATTATCAATTATAGAATGTCAAAATGTGGATTCTTATTTCCACTAGAAAAACAGGTCTAGCCTCGTCTTTGTTGATTACCACTCAAACAAGGAGACAACATTTACAAAGGCTAAGAGAAAGTGTTTTGGGAAAGAAACACACTCTCTGATAAATAATGAATGTGCAGTTCACATCATGCACTAAATGAAAGTACAGTTCACATCAAGTACTAAATGAAAATACAGTTAACATCATGTACTCAGTAAAAGAAGTACAGTTCACACCATGTACTAAATGAAAGTACGGTTCACAACATGTACTAAATGAAAATACAGATCACTCAAAGTACGGTTCACAACATGTACTAAATGAAAATACAGATCACTCAATGAAGGTACAGTTCACATCATGTACTCTTCAATTTAAACTAAAAGAAAGCAAAGCTCATTATGAGCAAAGATGTGCTCCATCTAATTGAGTCATATTTATAAAAGAAGTGAAAATGCAGTCTTTCCTTGACCCCCACTCAAGGAAGGAATGCACAGACTCTCTTTGTAACTTACGTCTTGAGATGGAAAGCAGGGGCTTTGTGACGCCCAGTGGAATGACCACTTGAACAGTTCCATGAATATAGTATAGTACTGTCTTTCTTTGATCCCCACTCAAAGAAGGAAAGTACATACTTTCTACAGCAAGATTTTGTGAATATTTGATATATTAAGAGATACAGCAGCATCTTATATGTCTATAACTAGTATGTGTTACTAGTGTGTGTAGACATTTTACACTAATTTATTGTTCAATCTTTTTGTGATCCCCATTTTACAAAAAGATTGTTCATTCATAAAGCCCCTCCCAAATTCCCATTTTTCCTATTTACCACATTCAATCTCAAAAGACTGATGATGAAAAAGGATGTATTTATTAATTAACCACGTGGTAGTATTATATAAATGAGTATTGTAAATGGTGAAATAATGTAACTGCATGTTATAGGATCTAAGCATGATTATTAAAATGCTGTATTGTACCCATACGAATTGTTTGATATTCACCATTGTACTGCCTCGCTTATTGTGCAATATACATGCCTGTATAGTATCATATTCAATTGAACTCCCTGTATGTTTTATTATTGTATGTTGATATATATATGCTTATGGTGTATTTGCACATAAAATATATAAATAAATATTCAGAAAAGGATTCGATTTTTTGTCAAATTATTTCAATAGAGGTTAAGATAGATGTTTCTATATCTCTATCAGGTGCTGGGAATGTAAGTCCTTTTGAATATTCAGAAAAGTATTCGATTTTGGAAGAATAGAGGTTAAGATAGATGTCTCTAATATCTCTATCAGATGCTGGGAATGTAAATCATTTAATTCAACATGCGACATCTTTGGATTTCCACCTTACTAGATAAAGTCCCATGATCTCCAACAGGAGATTTATGATATAATAATGTTGATTTTTTGATATTCAAGTGAAAGTCAAATCAACATTTTAAATTTGGTTAGATGAGGGTTAAACCATACCATAACTTTTTACATGAAGAATAAGCACCTATTCTGTTTGACACTGTTAGATTGTTGAATTAACAATTATTGCATTACAATTTAATATAGGATATAGACAATATAGGAAGCAGAAACACATCAACATATGTTGTGCTATCCCCTTACTCATCTATACAAATCATTTTATATATTCTCTTGCATTTCTGCCCCCAATCATGTCTTTTCTCTATCCCCTTTTATTGGTCTCATTAAATATATTCTTGGAATTTTTATCCACTCCCTGCATTTTCAATTGCCAATGTGATTTTAATTGCCCGTGTTATATACTACATCAAATAAAATCTGATTTTAAGAGTAGATACAGCTGACTTTTTCCCAAGGGTATATGTGTTGACAGATTACCTCATTGTTGATGCATCATGTTGTGTTGGTAAAGTGGGAAAACATAAACACTTAGGTACAAAGATCTCTTGAGAGACTATAAGAGTCAAAGTAACACTCAGTTCATCCATGGGCTCTATCAGATGGGTATGCAACGAGCCATTGGCGCCGTGTTAAATGGTGGCCTCGGCTTGGCGAAGAACCGGAAGTTGACGCAACGGGGAAAAAATAATGTCCCAAGTTGAAGCCTCGTAGATTCTACTCTTATTTCCGCAATGAAACCCAACTAACCTTCACAAATATTGGTAAGACATTTGACATTTACTTCATTTTAGTATAGAACTTGTTTAATAGGCATCAAATTACCTAAATTGGTCACGATATTGATTTACATCGTGAAAATCCAAATCCGCCATTATTTTTTTTTGCTCGTCAATTTTCTTCATTTCAACACTGAATTTCAGGACTTTGAACCTATTCATGACACCTTTGAGTACACATTTATTCACTAAGTTAGGCTTAATATGTTGAGTCATCGTTGTTTTTGAAAAAAACGTGACAAAAGTACACCCCTTTTTGTATCCAATTTTCAATCCACTGTGGCTATATTTACCAAATTTTCTCATTTTGTCAAGTTGTTCAGTTTTGATATGAAACATGACTGGTATAAAGTTTATACACCATTTGAAAGCCCAGTTTGTCTCCTATCTAATGATGTGACTGTTTCTTGGGGAAAAGTAGTATATTTTCTGTAATGGCTTGTTAAAAATGAGACAAAATGACATTTCGGTCCATGTGAAACCTGTAGCGACGACTGAATTTTCTGACTTTTGTCAAGTTGTTCAGTTTTGATATGAAACATGCCTGGTATAAAGTGTATACACCATTGTAAAGCCCAATTTGTCTCCTATCTGATGATGTGACTGTTACTTGGGGAAAAGTAGTATGTAATCTGTAATGGCTTGTTAAAAATGAGACAAAATGCCATTTCGGTCCATGTAAAACATGAAGCGACAAATGAATTTTCTGACTTTTGTCAAGTTGTTCAGTTTTGATATGAAGCATTACTGGTATAAAGTTTATACACCATTTGAAAGCCCAGTTTGTCTCCTATCTAATGATGTGACTGTTTCTTGGGGAAAAGTAGTATATTTTCTGTAATGGCTTGTTAAAAATGAGACAAAATGACATTTCGGTCCATGTAAAACATGAAGCGACGAATGAATTTTCTGACTTTTGTCAAGTTGTTCAGTTTTGATATGAAGCATGACTGGTATAAAGTTTATACACCATTATAAAGCCCAATTTGTCTCCTATCTGATGATGTGACTATTACTTGGGGAAAAGTAGTATATTTTCTGTAATGGCTTGTTAAAAATGACACAAAATACCATTTCTGTCCATGTGAAACCTGTAGCGACGAATGAATTTTCTAACTTTTGTCAAGTTGTTCAGTTTAAATGAGAAACATGACTGGTATGAAGTTAATACACCATTCCAAAGCCCTGTTTGTGTCCTATCTGATGATCTTACTCTAATCTGGGAGAAATAAGTATATTTTCTGAAATGGCTTGTTAAAAATGACACAAAATGCCATTTCCATCTCCGTTGGAACTGTCACAATGACTACATTTTCTCATTTTGTCAAATTGTTCAGTTTTGATATGAAACATGACTGGTATAAAGTTTATACACCATTAAGAAGCCCAATTTCTCTCCTATCTGATGATGTGACTGTTACTTGGGGAAAGGTAGTATATTTTCTGTGATGGCTTGTTAAAAATGAGACAAAATGCCATTTCGGTCCATGTGAAACCTGTAGCGACGAATGAATTTTCTGACTTTTGTCAAGTTGTTCAGTTTTGATATGAAACATGACTGGTATAAAGTTGATACACCATTATAAAGCTCTATTTGTCTCCTATGTGGTATGATGTGACTGTTACTGTGGTAGAGCCCATGGTTCATCCTGTAACTAAATAAACTAAATATACTAAATCCCCAAGCAGATTATCCTCATTATAAAGTGTCAAAACAACTGTGATTGGAAACCAGGAATATTATAGTTTAGCCAACTCTCCACCATGTGTTTATCCAATATTTTCTATTCCACAATGTACTGTAACGGTGTATGTCACTGATGGCATGGTTACATATGGACACATTGCAAAAAATTCAGAAGGAGATATTGTTACATTTACTGAGTTATACAGTATTTATAACACAAGGTCATTGCACTATTCACCGGTTTTTATAACTTTATGATGATAAATGAGCACAATAAAAAAAGTTTCAAACAGTTTTTATATGCAATAAGTATAATTTAAAAAAGTTTTATCAACTTTTCACATATCCTTCAGCTGTCAAGCATTAAGTGCAAATAGCATATTTGATTTATTTATGATAAGTCATTGTTTGCACATGTTTCAGACAATATAAGGACCTGTTGATCTCAAGATAACAACAACACTTGTGCACCTTTTTATAGTAATCTTAGACCCTCATTATACGCCATAGACTTGCTACATGTCAGACTATTGGACCTATCTGACTATTGTTAAATATAGATAACACATAGTTTATTAGCTCTTCCATGGCTTCTACAGAGATCTTACTCTCCAACTTCAAGTTGTCATTAGTTTAACCATGTGAAAAGATTTTGTAAAATTCAAAATAAATCTTATGTTTTGGCTTGTTTATGCCACAACCTTGACTGAAAACTGAAATATTTTTGGCGATTGCACCCCCCCCTCTTGACTGAAAGCTGGCTACGCCCCTGCCTGCTGTCCATGGTTTGAAGGAGTCTTGGCTGCAAATTCACAATATGTGGACATTTTGTAAAAAGTTACATTATATTTCACCTAAATTAGAGGCCTGCATTAGGTAACAATTGGAAATATGTTTTCTGAAGAATCATTTGTCTCAATTTATTGATTCATTGAATGAAAAGAATTCTCTCAATAGTGTATACGTTTTCCTGAGAAGGTGAGGCGAGAAGGGTTTACAAGGGATCAAGGGCAAGATTATTACATCTGGAACATTGTCACTTTCGTTAAGCTGGGAATAAAGGATTTGTGGTAGATAGAGGTCTAAAGTTTGAAGTGAAGAAATGTATGTACTCATAATGCAAATGATTGTATATGTTATCAGTTCACTGTCTGTTAGCTGGGGCTCCCATCCCCCATTGGGGTGTGTACCTAAGAATCCACTTTGTCTACGTAGAAACTTTTATTTATTCCCTCTTTCACATTTAACGATAACGAATATTACATAATATATAATTGCGAAAAATTGTGTCAAAGTTACTGCTCTTTAGTTATTTTTGTCAAGTATGAAACCTCTTTTACCTGCATATCATTTTCCCCTTTGGGTGCCCCAAATATGAAATAATATACCATTGTCTCTACAGTAAAGGACCATTTCAATGCTCCTCAGACAAAGTGTTACTACATCATTTTGTGTCTCAACATCTATTACATTTTCAGTATATTGGTTCTTATTGGTTCTTATTTGTAATATTTTAATTAAAACACACATATGCTACACGTCTCCAACATGTAACAGTAAATGCTGGTGATATATCAACAGATGTAATTTTTGATATGGTCCCCCAGTTTATGAACCTACTTACCGATGACCTCAAGTTCACTTTACTTACCAAATCTACAGAGAAGCTCGAGTCGAGAAGGCTACAGTTTCTACCTGCGCATCTTTAGATTAAAATTTCATTATCTCTACCAGTACAATAGGACTAAGCAACAAAGATGAAGGTCTTCCCCGTTGTCGCAATCCTTGGACTGACTTTGATGTCATGTATGGGAAACAGGCATAACCAAGTGAATGATGAAGATGAATCGGAAAGTAGTAAGTACATGAACAGAATCCATAATGGCATTCATGGAATACAATTTTCAAAAATAAATTCAAAGCTTTTGTTTTTGAACTATTTCCCATACATATGTGATACTTTTCAATTATTACAGTGGAATCAACCTGCATTCTTAAAATGTTTCGATATTCATTATATATTTAGATATATTGTTAACCAAAAGACTGTGTAAAATCATGGATGAATAGCAACATAAAAAATAAAAGTTATAATATAGAGGTAAAAAGCTCCATGTTAAAATCTTAAAAGATAATTTTGTTTTTGACTTAGACCAATTTTTGTTTGATGACTCATGGATCTCTCACTATTCATGTATATCCTATTACCATCCCCATCCAGGCCTCTGACTTGCACATTCTACACTTGTGTAAAATAGCTTGTTAACAGAGAATAACACATTGCAAAACCACAAACTTCAGTAAACGCTTTTTGTTAAAATAAATGAAATTTTAATTTGATGGAACTCAGTTTTTATCACTATTATATTGTGTATACAGTTATAGTGTGAGCAATCAGCAAATATTATTTTGAATCCTTTAAAAAATGTTTATTCAAATCTTAAAGTTGTTTATTCTTTCTATCCCACTTTCAAGATACATCCAGGGACTAAAATAGGAGATGAATATGATCTCAGAGTTCGTCAATAGCACATAACAGCACATTGTACACTCTTATTTGACAATGTCAAAGTGGCATTTAAAAACACACATAAAATAGTTGTTTTTTACAAAATTTTATGGCAGTGAAAAGTTTGAGGGATCTTATCAAAGTTCATTTCTACTAAATTCATTGGATTTCATTTTGTCGATACTCAATTTTTTGTGTGAATCATAGTTATTAGCGGAATCATAAATAAATGTTTAAATACCTAAAGTATTGTAACTATACAACCTATGTAATTATGAAAGTTAAACTTATTTTGAGAATTGTTTAAAACATCATGTTGATATTTACGATCTTGTTTTCTCCAAATATCAAAATATTACTGAGAAAATTAATACATCCTGTTTGTACCAAGTCACTGAGTCCCAAATACAAAATATGTAGATTTTGAAATAAGGCGAGCATATTACACATCTGCGCAACCTTGTCAAACAGTATTCAAGTCCTAGATGTTGTTTACAGGAGACTAGCCTATGGCGGATCCGGGGGGGGGGGCCCATGGGGCCCGGGCCCCCCCCCCCTAAGGTTGGCCCAAAAAAAAAAGAAGTTGGGCCCAAAAAAATTTTAGGCCAAAAAAGGCCTTAAGGCCCCAAAAAGTGGGCCTTTTGGTCATTATTGGGCCTTCTAAGGCCTTATTTTTTTAATTTAGGCCAAATTTTGAAGAAAATGGGCCTCAAATTTTCAAAATTTGGGCCCACTTTTTCGGTTTTAGGGGCCCAAATTTTTTTTACGCGCAAGCGCGGAGGTTTTTTCTATATTCTCTAATTTGGGCCCCCCCCCTTGTTGGTTCCTGGATCCGCCACTGCTAGCTACATCCACCAGAATACCACATTGGTTTATTTCTGGGTGACTTTTGGGTGTTCAAAATTCACTTGGGGAAAATCAGGCCAAACAGGCATGTGAATCAATGGGACTTGGTTCTTGTGAAAACTGTTCCATGTAAGATGTAAGATGTGTTCCTTACAAATAGGTACTGCATTCCATTAGACAGGTTTTTCTGAATAGATCTAGCCTCACTGTGCTGAACAAAATGCCATCTAGCATTGATGTGAATCCTCAAGTAGAATTACCTCTAATAATGTGTGTCACAACCTGTATTTCAGATGATGCATCTGTCTGTGATGGTCCCTATGGCGTGTGCCAGAACTACCATGAGTCTGTAGCTGATGAGATCAATGCACAGATCACCAGAGAGATGGAGGCCAGCTACACATACCAAGCTATGGTAAGGAGTGTCTAACTATTGGGGGTCTCATTTTTGTTTTTGCTAAGCTTTGTAAAACTGACTCAATGTTTTCATTGATTTAGGATTTAAACGCTGGACTCGGTGCATTGTTTGCTGAATCATACCATGAATGTGTTGTTTCCAAACCTTTGCATGACTGCGTAGAGGGAATGCAAAGTTTAGGAAACAACGCCTGAGTGGAATGAAGCAGCAACAATGCATTGAGTCTTGGGCTTAAATTCTTTTCACACATTGGAAAATATTTTCTATAAATTCACCTAAAAGATCACTAAAATAACATATTTTCAATGAAACTTTTTGCAAGGGTCAAGTATTGGCAAAGCATCAATTGCAATCTCATCACCTTAACAACCATACACAACAAATGCGTTATTGATTCATGCAATGCTGTCACGTAAAAATACTGTGTTCGGATTGGCTGGAATCGGACACATCTTGGCATGTATTGCAAATTTTGGAAACTGTTATAATATTTACAACTTATAGACAGTTTTCAAAAGGAAAGCCCAAAATGGCTGCCTTAACATTTACCCAGAATGCCCAAATACTAATCAGTTCTAAACATTCATACCAAGAAACATCCCTTAAAATTTCAGATCAATCCATCAAACAGTTTGGCTTGACTATTGTGTAGATAGGACTTTGCAGACACTTTAGGGTGGAAAATCCAAAATACTATAGTTCTACATTTTCATACAAAGAAACATTACTAAAATTTGAACTTAGCCTGGAAACGCATACACAAAATTAAGTGGGACACCTGCCCATCCATGCGCCCAGCAAATTGATCACAATATAGCAACCAAGGTGGTGAAAAAATGCAAGAAAATGAGTTTTTGAATCAGAAAACTTTTGACCTGCAAATTTGCAATGGATCAGAGCAATTTCATGCACATTAAAGGAAACTCAATCCCTCTAGCTTGACAAAACTACTATTTTCCCCATTTAAATTAAAACCTCTTTGCTTTCAGGCAAATCACTTCAGCCGTCATGACTTTGCCCTCCCCGGGTTCGCCAAGAAGTTCCAAGGAATGTCCGATGAGGAGAGAGAACATGCACAGAAATTGATGGCTTACCAGACAAAGAGAGGAGGTGTTGTCAGACTTAGCAATGTCATGGTAAGTCATCTGTCACAACTCCCCCATTCTATTTCAAATACATGTACACAAGTTCTATAGTTCTATAGATGGTATGAAGTATTATTTTTATAATTTGCAAAGATCACAGGCTTTTATTGATTCTTTAGTTTGGAATAAGTTTCATTTATGAAATGTGAAATTATCACAAGAAATGAAAGAATCTTTATGAATCTTTAAATCTTCAGTACAATCTGGAATCTTCAGTAGTATTGTTTTAAACATTGCTTAACATTTACTTAAAAGCTAATTTGCCCTAGTCAACTGCCAAATAGTGTAGATACTGAGTTTCAACAAAGACAATTGAGAATATTAGTATTTTATCTGGCAACACATTTTAATTGTCCTTTTTCATTTTCTAATTTCTTATTTCTCAATCTTTATATTGTAGGCTCCCTCTAGACAGAACTGGAAGACTGCCCTGAATGCCATGAAAGACTGCCTCAAGTTGGAACATGTTGTCAATGCACATCTCCTGAGAATTCACGATGTAGCTGCCACAAGGAATGATCCACATGTAAGTCTACCTGACAAAATAGTGTTTCTTTATAACACATCATTGTAATCAAGGTCACAGTAAGATTGTTGTTGAGATGTAAATTATTCAAATCATTTTCAACAGAATATTTTTGTTGAATCTTGACATTTTAAATCACCTTCCTAATTTTCAATAAGTAAGGGGTTCTAATCTGGCATATTTTTGTTCAAATATTCCAAGTTTTAAGCGAATCATATGAACTTGTGATAGTTCATTTTCTTACATTTCTGTCATTTAAGTTCCCAAATGGATGCCAATATTGTCAAACATGATTCAGAAACTTATGAACCTGTACCTGTTTATTTCCAGTTCCAAGACTACTTGGAGAGTGAGTTCCTCACTGAACAAGTTGACTCAATCAAGGAACTAGCAGACATTGTGAACAAACTGGAGTCATTCAAGCGTGATGGCAACCTGGCTCTTGGCACACACATTATGGACAAAGAGTTCCAGTAAAGATCATTCACCCAGAACAAATACTCTATTCATATGCTTGAAACACAAGGACCAGTTTCACATTTCTAACGCATTACTGACAACTTATCCAATATAAGCAGGAGTGGAAGTGCGAAACAGGCCCCTGTGTTGAAAGTGATCTTAAGTAGGATGGTATTATAGTCAAGATAATAGAACAAATCCTTACAACTCATATAGTCATCCATTAGTGGATACTATACAGCCAAGGACATTAGTGCAGTATGGATACTCAACATTTATTTTCTAATCTTTTCAATGTCAAAATCAAAACAAACATCACAGATCATACTATTGTAACAAGAAGCTTATATCAATGGCTTTTGAAATATCATTGAGATGTAATATATTTCTGCTAAAATATACTGGTATAATTTTACAAAAAATATAGAAATTGTTACATCGTTTATAAACAGCAACTAAAAGTTAATGAGAATGATGGAGTCAGTGGATGGGACACAAATGAAAAAACACATAGGATTTCTGATAAAATCCAAAGGATTTCTGATTCTATCATTCTTATGCTATATCATTTAAGATATTATCCCAAGTTTTGTGACACCCATGGTACTAAAAGTTAGATTATTATAATAAAGAGACTTATACTCAGACCATCTCAACTATCGGTGCTACCATTTCGTAAAACTTATTACTTGGGGGTTGTGTAAATTAGTTTCACCAAAAATGAATTGATATTTTGACCTAGGCCCTAATGTATACTGGCAATGCTCTGAATATATTCTACACTTAAGCACATTCAAATATATTTTCATACTCAGAAGAGTTACTCCTACTGACACTAGATGGTCCCACAGATGAGTCTGTCAGTTCAAAGTTGTTACCATGGTCCATATTGTTCGACTGATTGTCCATGTTATTAGCTTGCTCATTAACATTTTCAGGATAATTGTCTAGATTTTCTGATCTCTGATCAGCATTGTCTGAATTCTGATCCATTTTTTGACTTTTCCCCTCCGGTTGTATAACCTCAGGAAGAGATTCCTCCATTTTTTGACTTTCACTGTTTGGCTGTATATCTCCAGGGAGCGATTGCTCCATGCTGCCCTCCTCAGGCTGTATATCTCCAGGGAGAGATTGCTCCATGCTATCTCCCACATTCTCAAGCTCAGAGTCATGATCCGATTGACTAGCTTTCACATGCTCAATTTGCACGCCACTAGAATCAGTCTGTTCCATGTGAAGCATGCTGGACTTAGCTTGACTGAAGAAGCGCGTAAGAACAGTTTGTTCTGATTGGTTTCTGGCCTGTAGATTCCACTTAGAATGCAGTCTCGCCATGTGATCTTTCACCTGAAATTATAAAAATATAAAGGTTACTCATAAATCCAACATGCTCCTCCAAAAAGTTAAGGTGCCAAATGATATGTAGAAATAAAAAAATTCTAAAATATTACAAAAAATAATAAAAAGCAGCTCAAATAATGCTAAAAATACAAAATCCTAAAATATTACAGAAAAAGTTTCAAATGTTTAAAAAAAAAGTTAAAATGTTGCACAAGATAACAAAATATACAAAATTCTATGCTAAAATATAAAACATGAAATAAACACACACAAAATAATCCTGAAAGAAAGCACAGCAGTTATTAATGATTAAGAAGATCATCTAGCCCGTTTTGATTTATCCAGCGTAAGACAGACGTAAATGTATATTTTGAATATAGTACCACATACAAATCTGTGAGAAAATCCTTTCCCACATTTGAACTGTTTAATCTTCTTCAAACTTTATGAAACTACATATCATCTCCAACTCTCATTTTATTTTGAGAAAAAGATTCCTTAAGTAGAATTAAAGTATATTTCAGCTGATGCATCAAATACCATTTTTTACCATTTTGAGCTTCTAGCAAAGACATTTACAATAGTACAGTATATAACAATAAGTTCCATTCGTAATTAGTCATCATGGACCATTTATCAATACAAGAAAACAATCTGTTCAATACACTAAAAAAACTTATAGCATGGGCTTTATGATGAATCTACCTGACCCAGAAATCATCCAGAAAGCAAAAGTTCAAAGAAAATCAAAATCTTAAAAAGATAATTATAGATGTACTTTTGTTTGGAGATTTCAAATATGATATTGCTTTGACTAAAATTTGAATATCTTATCATGGAAACCAAGATTGTTTCTACTGGCATCTAGTATTGTGAATTTGATATTTCAAAAACAAAACATGGAGAATACAAATATTTTAAATGCTAATGATATTCTGGTAGTTGCTCATAACTGCAAAATGATATTAGAATGAAGTACTGTCTAATGACATTGACACTATTCAAAAGCACTTGGTTGGTTGCGACTTGAATGGTAAAGCACAATATCAAACTCCAGACAACACTTGAGACTTGTTTTTATGAACATCTTCTATACAGGATCCAAAAACAAAACTGGTGTTTTGTAGAATTTATTGTAATATCTATATGTACACACATTGTGCACGAGCACTTGGTAGATTGTGACATGACTGATAAAAAGGCGCAATCTTAAATCTCAGAAACAATTTTACACTTGAAAACAATAACAATGAAACAACATGGCATTAATTAAGATGCAGAATGTCACCACCTGCCATTGAACACCATCCACAAAAAAGTTGGAGACTATAAAATACATCACCAGTCACCAATTCTGGTGGTGACATAAAAACTGGTATTTTATTGTTTATAACAAATTATCCATGGTACAATGGTACATGGGTCCTTGATTGAAGGAACAATGTCAAATCTTAGACAGCTCTTGAGACATGTTTACTAAGGAATATTAACAATAGAAAGGCTATAGAAGATACAAAAACACAAATACATGTCAAGAACTATACAGCCTAATTGAGACAACCAATTAACTCAAATCGTGTCATTGAGGTTAGTTCTAGTCACACTTAATGTTTCACCAACCTAAAGACACACCAAATAAGTATACTGGTAGTTTAAAAATCGTTCAAATGATGAATCGAATATACAATAGTTTTGGTTTCTGTCTATTTCAACTAATCAACGCATACACTACTATATAGTGTGTTAAAACATCTTTGTAAGAATAGAGCAAGTCTTACAAGTAGCTGAGGGTCTTCTGGTAATGGACCCCTGATGAATTAGGCGTTCATGATTTATCAGGGGTCTATTTCCAGAAGAGCTTTGCTACATGTATGATTCTTCCCAAGTGATTGTATTCTGTTCGATATGAACTTCGTAGAATTCACATCAGCTGATCAGCTTTATGCTCCATCCAAGGTCAAATTCCATTCTGTTATGATAAACGTGATATGTACATTATAACTACAATTATACCGGTTTCTGTTAGATAGTAATAAGACAATAGGTATGACCATGATAAAAAACAAGACAAGATAAAATACAATACTGAAATTATGAAATTAGTACCAAGGGTCAACACAGTACACATGTTAGGGGCATACCATTGGACCTGATGTCTCTAACATAAACCAGCATATTTTGGATAACTGGACAAATAACAGACATAAGTTTTGCATCATGTCCTTGTGCATCCTCCTCCCCCTCGTAATACACACACCTTTTACAGGTCACGAGAGTTAGAAAATAGATTATGGGGGAGGGGGAGCAGTGGTATATGCAAGAATACAAGCCACAGTCATAAGATATTTTTGCCAGACACAAACCAAGAATATTCATTTCTTGTTAACAACTCAAGAGACTTCGACTCTAAACCTTATTGGAAGATTCAATTTTGAGTGACATTTAATGCAAATTTGGAAGTCACCCCATCTTTTTTTGTTTAAGTTACCAAAGCTGGCTTTCTGAGAAATTAACCTCCCGAAAGAATCTAGTGGAACTTACAATGGGCTTGTATATTGACATAATGTATGAAATGACATCATGTGCATAGACAACTGGATATAGGTGACTTAGCTCATGAACACATGTCTAGACATGCCTTTTTGCAATAGAACATACATGTACATTTACATGAATTGATTGCTTATTTTATTTTATTTACAATGTTTTTATTACATTCAACATTAAATCTAAAAGCAAACAGAAGTTGAAGGGACTTACGAAATGAAGAGCAATATTTTATGTGAACAACATGTTTGTATTTTTCAGTTTTAATCTGCTTTGATACAGATATTCAGATAATCAGTATGTCCAAAAAGTAATAGTTCTGAATGTTCAAACTGAGAAACATCTCTGAATTTCAAACCAATCAACCCATCAATCAGTTTGCCTGGATATGTGCTGATATTAGACTGATTAATATCAAATTTAAAAGCTACCTTGGACTCTTTTTGAGTCATGGATCCGGGAAGCTCAAAATCATGCAGTTTTGAGCACGCACTATTCGAGTAATTCTGGCGATTTTTGGCCTAAAGTAGTCAAATGTGGCCCCCCTGGAATTTTCAAAAAGTAAACCCCCCTTGGCAAAACCTGGCTAAGGGCATGTTATCCTCAATCAGGACACTGGTTCTCAAAAATAGGTTACCTAATTTACTCGATTACTGTTTGAATATTTATTTCTGCCGACAGTGTTATACCATTACACATGGAATTTCTAAGTAGATTAATGGTAAAACATGAACGAACAACTAAATCTCCCTCATTATATCACAGAAGCTTAAAAATCATCATCATTACCTAGATTTATTGTCAGGGTTGTTAGGTATTGTAAGTGTGTGCCTTATATTTGAAAACAAAATATATCACTAAAGAAACCTTTATTTGTGCAGCTTTCAATCTTATGACAGATTCCTTTTAAGTTGTGATCAATGTTTTAAAAAGATTTCATATTCATTCACATATTTCTATTGTGAATTGCCCTGCCATCCAATATATTGGACATGACTTTTAACCTCAGACTGTCAATTTAATATCTAAACTGAAGGGACATAGCAACAATATCCTCGCAGTAACAGGCAACATAAACAGATTTACAGAATTCATGTTCTAATACTGAGCGGTAACAAGCAATTATTATGAGAGACATCTATAAATAAGACCATGATACAATTATATCAATGGGATTCTTCAATCAGTGGTCTAACCAAGTCTTTTCTCAACAGCGTGCTAAATTCGAATTTTACCTGTTTTTGTCAAAATCATTTTTTCAACTTCACCCAGATTTTCAACAGGGTCCAAGGCAGGTAATTTTTCATCAGAGTGCAGCACTTAGTTGCTATAATGCTGGGAAAACACTGAATTTACAGCGCATTGAGTGAGATTGTATATAAGAGTAACATGTGTTTCAGGAACTTCCCATAAGACTGACATGTGTTTCAGGAACATCCCATCAATTCATATTTCTATTATGTGTCTCACAACATTACAATCAAAACTTCCTCAATGCACAGACACAGTTGAGAAAGAAGATGAGTATGGTATACTGGCCAAGAAGAGTCACACAGAGCAAGAATCTATTATTTCATTTAAAGAGAGAATCAGATATAGCGAGCAGGCTAAACAAATTTTTTTTTCAATTTTAGAATATTTTTGGCTCATGTCATTCCTTGTCATGTCTATTTTCTAAAAATCACAAAAGTGCATACTTTATTTGAGGAAAATTAAAGATTTTTACAATAATGTATTATTTTTCTATAAGAATGGTTACCATTCTTATTATTTGGGAGTATTTAAACATTTTTCACCCATTTTTGCACCTTGAATCATTAATAACTTAACCAATTTATAACATATTGTGAATCTTTTGGGAGATATTGTTTTTGATATTGTAAGGAGTAGATTTGTAGGTCAATTATACAAATTGCTTGTAATTTTGTCACCCCCTATAGATCTGATTCTGCCTTTAATCTCAAACATAAATACAATGAGAGAGATTACTCCAAGTTCAAATTACCAATTAGTTCAATTATATATCCCAGAAGAAATAAACATTAATGTAAGACTTCCACAATTTTAGTAAATTGCATTAACCGCATGCCTGACATAGTACAATCCATACTATGTTCAAAGCAGTTCCATCCAAGTGTTCACACATTGGGACTCATATGTGAAAACTTGATGGCAAAACTACTCAAGTACAGAATGTTTCAGAAAATGCTTCCAATCGGAGGTTTCGCGATTATATTCACACTTATTAATGCATCGTTGATGCTTGGTTTTGCAGCTAAACCATATGGAACAATACAAGATAAAATGAGAGAATTTGATATGAGGAATATGAAGGAGGCAGAGGTGTTTGAGCAAAATAATGAGGATATGTGTATTAGTAAGGCAATATACTCAAAGAAGACACAAGCAAAACGTAAGTTTCTGACATTATTTACAACATTTGCAGATGCAGAACCTATTCGATATACAGTGCAAAACAACACAATATGCAATTATTTGAACTTTCCAGAAGATTTGGTACATCTTGTTGCATTTGTTGACAAGGCTGTCTACCAATATCAGTTCAATGAACACATAAACATATGTGGTGGGCACAGCAATTTTGATATAAAGAGATGGCATCTTGTGGTCCTTCCGAAATCTAGCACCTATCTAGACAGGCCTTTCCTCAAAGACATGTTCATATATGCGATGAGAGAATTTGACAGTGAATTATACATGTATACAAATGGAGACATTCTTTATCCATGGGGTCACCTACAAAGAAGTTTCCAAGCTGTTACGACATTTGTAGAAAGACATGAGCTACATGAATATATCATATCTGGATTACGGAGAGAAGTGACATTTTACTCAGGATCAGGTTTGGATGTGGAAAAACTTAATACTGGAGATGATGAGGAAATTTTGAACATAGGGAATAGCTTTGAGCCTACTCGACCATATGCCTTGGATTATTTCATCACAAATAAAACAAGCTTCCCATGGCACACAATACCAGCATTTGTAATTGGCTCAGTGAGATTCGATAACTGGTTAGTCATGTATGCAAACAAACTTAAGATTCCAGTTTTTGACATAACACAGTCTACCCCAGTGGTACACCAGGCAGGCATCCCCAAGATTGGAGACAAAAGGGCTAGGGACACCAATAACTATAACCTCCAGCTTTTTCAAGAATCAATAATTAATAATAAAAACTATGGAAGAATAAAGCAATGTGCTCATTTTCGGACAATTTTCTTCAAGCATAGAGTTAAAGTGATCAAAAACAATTACTATCTCAGAGAATGTATGCATAAAGATATGTTTTATATTCCGATATTGTAAAACATTATTGTGTAGATTGATATCTATGAGTCTTCCATATCTATTTCATTCAAGAACATATAATTTTCTACTATTTGATGAGACATTTGAACTTTGTAATTTGAATTTTCTTTTAGAACATCTTTGGCCCATTTTGTTTTTCTGGTTGGCAGTATTCAATGTCAAAGGTTTTGTAAGTCCTCTGGAAACATTGGATTGAACTCCAATTGATGCAATCTTAAAGATCTTTATAAGTTAATTTACTCTCAAGGATCATAATTCAATGGTTAAATCAAAATCAAAATATCAAAATCAATAAGATCATATTGCAGAAATTTGATCAATTTTCACGGAAGTTCATATGGAATTAAATATTTTCTAAAATACAGTGTTGGCCAAAAAATCTACATTTTATTTTGGAATTTTTTTAAATGCACGGATTTGAATAAAATGTTTGTTTGGGATGCAGGAAGCTGAATGTTAAACGTAAACTGACACTAGGAACACATTACCCAACAGAAATGGCCCTGATTTTCCTGGTGATCTTTCTCTTCAAGTTTTTTATAGTTTTGGGGATTTGTTTTAGTGGTGGTACTATAAATCAGCAACTTGAATAATCATTCGTTTGGATTAAAAAGTCTGAAATTGATTTTTGTTTTCAACTTTGATTTTGACTCGAGTCGAACTTCAGCTCAGTTCTTTCACAAATAATTGACTCAAAACTGTTTCAACTTTAGATTTTTTCATTCCTATGCAAGTCAAAACTGGAAGTTCATGTCTCAGGCTCGTTTTGGTTTTCAAAATCTTGTAGAATTTTCATGTTTTGGAGCATAATAATAGTAAGTTTTGGAAGGTTCCATTTCTTTGAAAATATTCAAATTTATTTAATCAATCGTGGTCAATTTGCTCCAGATAATTGAGTCTGAAAATTTGGATGAGTCCCACAACTAGTTTGTTTCATACACTTGATCCCTCATGTACTCCCAGAGATAAAAATCTGGAGGGTTTGACTTTGCCCATAGAATCCAGAAGTGGGTCTGCAATGGAATGGACTACATTTAGAGCACATCTTGTAATGATCATAAAAGTGCACCTAGTTGAGCTATTCATCTGAAACTTCTCGTAGAGTTGCTCCATGGAGTATAGCTTTAATGTGCCAAACAAAATTTTAATCAGTAAAACTCATTACTTTGGTTTGAAATGACAGATTTTCGTGAAAAATTCCTGCAGTTTTCAAAACGATGACCATCTTGAAATTTTTTTGCTCAATACTATTTACCAATATACATCTTTCCACCAAATATGAAGAAAATCCATTCACTACTACTCGAATTATTTTCTTGACAGACTGATGGATGGATGGACAGATGGATGAACAGAGGGCTTCACTTTATCCCATACAGAATTTCATTCGTTGGGATAATGAGCACTTGATGAACAATGATTTGAAAGATCCATACAATATCCCAAGAGTAGTAACTTTTCTAGTGTGAAAATGAATATATTGACATGTGAAGCAGCTCTGCGATAGGGCACACACAGGTCGCTATGGCAACCATGACTGGAGTATCGTTGTGTTAAATGATAAATGTAATGTAGCAAAACAGAGTCTACAACTTGATCTTTACTATGTGTGAATTTCATATTCACTTGTGATTCACTGGATTATGCTGTGTACGAGACATTTCAGTAATCAGTGTAATCAAGTGGACCACCAGTGATATTGTTTTGTTATTATTAAATAATTAATTTAGAGAATAATTATCATTACTTATGGGACACCCTGTATATTCAACACAGCTAGATCATTAATTCAGATATTGGGAACCAAGCATTAAGCTAAAGGAAAGTTTCTAGAGTACACTATGATTAGAAAAATGCATTCAATTGCTCTGGTAATTCTAGCCATAATTATAATTGCAAAACTAATTTTCGATTTGAAAATATATGGAACAATGGTAAGTGGAAGTGGAAAAGTGGATAAAATATTATGTAAGCACTCAGTAAATGAACCAAAGAATACGTATACTTTTCAACAAAATCATTCACAGGACCCAAAACTTAGACGTAAGTTTCTGACATTATTTACAACATTTGCAGATGCAGAACCTATTCGATATACAGTGCAAAACAACACAATATGCAATTATTTGAACTTTCCAGAAGATTTGGTACATCTTGTTGCATTTGTTCAGAAGGCTGTCTACCAATATCAGTTCAAAGAACACATAAACATATGTGGTGGGCATAGCAATTTTGATATAAAGAGATGGCATCTTGTGGTCCTTCCGAAATCTAGCACCTATCTAGACAGGCCTTTCCTCAAAGACATGTTCATATATGCGATGAGAGAATTTGACAGTGAATTATACATGTATACAAATGGAGACATTCTTTATCCATGGGGTCACCTACAAAGAAGTTTCCAAGCTGTTACAACATTTGTAGAAAGACATGAACTACATGAGTATATCATATCTGGATTACGGAGAGATGTGACATTTTACTCAGGATCAGGTTTAAATGTTAAAAAACTTCATACTGGAGATGAGGAGGAAATTTTGAACATAGGGAATGGTTTTGAGCCTATACTTTTATATGCCTTGGACTATTTCATCACAAATAAAACAAGCTTCCCATGGCACACAATACCAGCATTTGTAATTGGTTCAGTGAGATTCGATAACTGGTTAGTCATGTATGCAAACAAACTCAAGATTCCAGTTTTTGACATAACACAGTCTACCCCAGTGGTACATCAGGCAGGCATCCCTAAGATTGGCGACAAAAGGGGTAAGGATGCCAATAACTACAACATCCAGCTTTTTCATGAATCTGTAAATGATGTGAAAATGGGAAAAATTAGTGAATGTGGCGATTTCAGGACACTGCTATCAAAGCAAGGAGTTGTGGTCATAAAAAACAAGGAATATAATGTAGAATGTGTTTACTTTTCTTTATATCCCAATGTTATGACTGAATCTGATGGCTATTTAGGGCTCCAGAAGTAGTTGACTGTTTATTTTTTGGTTCATCAGCTGCATTGGTATTCTATAGTATTTTTACATTCATAGTTATCTAGTATGTACAAACTTATACCTCTGGAAGATATGTGTAAAATACCATGAGATTGATTTTTCTTTGTCTTGAAGAAAAATTGTAATATGCTCTTTCACCTTGGCAAAGGTTGGTCCAACTAAAATTTCAAGATAGCCTTTGTTGTAACAATTCATATTTTTTCTTTATTTATTTGATATTTCAATGCTACAAGTTTTTATAAACTCTGGATAATAATGTAGTAGACGTGTTACAAAACTCAACCCTTGATAAGCAGAGAATGAAAGACAGATATTGGAGATATATAGGGTGACCCAAAAAATCCCACCATCTATATTTGGAATAACATTCTTAATAATGAAGGAATCTTCATGATTTTTTTTGTGAAGATAGAGTGTTCAATGGAAACAAGGCACAGACGTGAACAATATCGTACCTAAAACACAGCATTGTGGTCTTGTTGACCAAGAAAGCAAGATGGCCGCAGAAAAGTTAATCAGCGCTAGAACTTATCACTGTGTAACATATGTAAAAAATTTGAACGGTTTGGCTGGAAAGTAAAGATTTTAGGACGGAAAATCCAAAATGGCCACCTTAAAATTTACCCAGAATGCCCAAAAACTAATCAGTTCTTGACATTGATATGTAGAAACATCCCTGAAAATTTCAGATGAATCCCTCAAATGGTTTGGCTGAAAACCTGTAGACAAGTCTTGAAAGTGAAGATTTTAGGACGGAAAATCCAAAATGGCCACCTTAAAATTTACCCAGAATGCCCAAAAACTAATCAGTTCTTGACGTTGATATGTAGAAACATCCCTGAAAATTTCAGATGAATCCCTCAAATGGTTTGGCTGGAAACCTGTAGACAAGTCTTGAAAGTAAAGATTTTAGGACGGAAAATCCAAAATGGCCACCTTAAAATTTACCCAGAATGCCCAAAAACTAATCAGTTCTTGACGTTGATATGTAGAAACATCCCTGAAAATTTCAGATGAATCCCTCAAATGGTTTGGCTGGAAACCTGTAGACAAGCTGAAAAGTGAGACGCCGCCCGCCCACCCGCCCCCCGTCAAGCTGACTACAATATGGTATTTCTTGTTAGGTACGATAAAAAGATCAGTGTACTTGAATAGCATCAACAACTTTGAGATTCAGAGATGTCACGTTTTCTGTCAAAGTGTGCTTCTGGTGAAATCTTCGAAAAATGCTCAAAAATACAACTTTCTAAAACTTTGTCAAATTTGATGAACTGACTTGTTTATTGATTAATTTTTAGAAAAGACAGATTTTCTTATTTACATTTTACAATCTAAATTGCCTTTCATTTGTGTATAATAAAGCTAAACTTCAGAAAATTAATGAAAATTCCCATTTTCCCTCTGTACAGAGCTCCTATGGATCATGCCAAAAAAACAGAATATATGTCAAATAGATATATTTAATGGATTAACTACCAAAATTTCAAACAGTGTACTTATTACTTTGATAAGAAATGAAAAACTAAGATTTTGAAAAAAGGTTTTGGCCTGTAACGATTTACCAATATACATCTTTCCACCAAATATGAAGATTGTGTGCTGTGAATTAGTACTTGAATTGTTTTCCAGACAAATGGACAGAGGGCTTCGGTATACCCCTAATGTTCATTCATTGGATAATTAAGCATGGCATAATCCAATGTGAAAAAGCCAAGCATGTATTTAATGATGCATTATTATGATACTCACCCTAGTATTGTCCATCTGTCTAATGTCATCTTTAATCTTGTTATGTAGCATTGTCATCATATCACGGGATACTTTATTCAGAGATTCCTGCAAATTCAAATTATTTGACATCAGTTAATGTATAATATATATATATATATAATAATGCTTACATACTTTCACTTTCTGACCTAGTTCAGTGCATTTTTGATATTTTCTTGAACACAGTACTAGTAATTGGGGTAAACATTTAAATTACTTGAATTTTGTAAAAGTTTGTAAACTAAAATAAACCTGGGGATCAAAACATTCTAAATGTTGGTGAGTCATTTACTATAAACAAATACAAACTGTATTAAATCTTTTTTGCAGAACGTTTCCCAAAGAATATACCTTGCTAAGCTCACAAATGGTTACAAAAGTGAAACAATGGGTTATAGATACCAAACATCGTAAGCCCAATGCAAGTCCCATTAATGGCTATACAATGTCATCCATGTCGTCTGATATACAATTAATATACAGATTTCGGGTTTTGGCAACCATGTCAACTCTAATGAAAATATTTGATTTCCTTTTTACTGATTTTTTTCTTTATAAGCGTACCCACTATACTTTTTCATGGGTAACAAAGTTTCATTATAAGAAAGTGTTTCTATGATGAAGTGATTTCTTGTGAATGATCAAGTTTTTAAAATGCTTTAGCTTGCTGGGACTTGATATCTTTATGTCTGATGTCTTTAGTGTCTGATGTCTTTATGTCTGGTGTCTTTATGTGTAATGTCTTTATGTCTGATGTGATTTCTTGTACATTTACTTGTTTGAATTGGTAAAACAGGGATGGCATTTTCCATAACAATCAACATGTAAAGATTTATTTTGTATTTAAATACCAACATCAGAATGGAAGAGCAAAATCCACATTTTTCAATTTCAATTTATCATAACTATTCACAATTGCTTCCATGCCTCACATCAGAAAATTGATATCATGACATATACAGGTGTGATAGCCCTAAATAACAATATACCAGCAAAAAAGTAACAATATAGAAGTAATAAGAAAGGCATAAATGCATGCTAATGACCAATATTACGGATGGAATGTACATATCAATAATCTCTGTGAGATATGGGTTCAATATCTACAAAATTGAAGTATTTTATATTTTAGTTTGAGGGAAGCAAAGGCCTCGTGTTAATATTAGATAACACCATGAATTAAATGCATATGTTTATACTCATTATACTCATAACTTGGCCTTTTTGAGCCTTTTTAGGCCAAATTATCAAAAATGGGCCTTAACTTTACAGAATCTGGGCCTGATCTTTGAATTTGAAATTTTTTTCCAAGAATGAAGTTGCAGTAAGTTAACAGTGAGAAATGACTGAATATTCACATGTATAAAGTATTTAACGTGTATGTGAGTGGAATATTCAGAACTTTGAATGAGGATGATAAAACATCATTTTGCATGTTATCGGGGTTTTATCTTACTCAATTAATGTTTTTCAATATAACATATTCTCTCTAATAGGTGCACATTCTCCAAGAAACGCACACATCGACTTTTCCAAGAAAGACTTTGGCAACTTGAGTAACAAAAATCAAGAAAAATAAAAAATTGCAGAAACATTATTGCAGGGTTCGTACACACCTGGAAATGTCAGGGAAATTGATTTATTTTTCCAGGTGCTGGAAATGTCAGGGAATTTTAAAATTGGGTCAAAAAGGGCCAAAAATGTCAGGGAATTTTGAAACAGTATATGTGTCAGGGAAATGTCAGGGAATTTTGTATGATTGTTGAAAAATCATGTTCCAGCAAAATACACTTTAAGGATATGACAGGATATCAATGAAATCCAAAATCAAATCTTAAGTTGTTTCCACTAATTGTAAATATTTTCATTAGGGTTGAGTGAATGACATTAAATCTGGTTTTGTCTATTTATAAGAACAGTGTGAACATTATACTGAAACCGAATAAAGAATATGTATAGATGGTTCAATACAATTATGCTTTCCATGTAGTTAGTTAGTCTTAGGCCATTCAAAGTTAATTACTGGTATATGTTTCATGGTTTGTTGAGGGGTTAATCTGAGGAGGGCGGGAGGTGAAAAACAAAAAAATCTGGGAACTCTTTACAGTTTAAAATTGTATTTATATTAAGGAGCTGTCTGTTCGACAGTCCGGTCGTATTCAGTCTATTTATCTATCAGGGTGATAACTCAAATATCAGTTGACAGATTTGGTTAAAATTTTATATACCAATGTTTTTGTTACTGTATATAGAGCCTATGCCCAAGAAGCCACTTGCCATTTTTATAAAATGTTCACAAAGATAGTATTTGATAAAATATGTTTCATTAGGTTGGAATTGCCTCACAAAGGAGTTGCTACTTTTCTTTAGATCAACATTTTGAAGTTCCAGTTTTTATTTGGATTCATTACAAAACATTAACAAATTGTAGTTTTAAATGCTTAGAATGCACCATATACAATTGTCAATTTTGAAAAATTTCCGAGGGTGAACTCCCGTACCCCCTTTTGGTTTTCCTTCTCTCGCAATGATGCAAACCCCAAAAGGTGCACCTCCTTGACACTTGTTGGCTATGCCCCTGTACATGTATGTTTACCTTTGTCCTTATGCAATGTATATATGGAAAATTGAGAATATAATGTATCAGGAATAAATTGGTGAATAAGACGGCCTGTAGAAGTAAAGTTAAGTCATGAGAAATGGTACTAAAGGACAAACCCAAAATGTTTCATAATAAGTCTTGTTACGTGGAATATGGCATATATTATGATACTGGTGAATATGCCATACTCACCCGCGGTATATGGCATATTCCACAGGTGAGTATGGCATATTTCGCAGTGAATATGCGATACATTGATTTCACTGCGGAATATGTCATACTCTCCTGCGGAATATGGCATACTCAACTGCGGAATAAGATGCACTAAGATGTTGATTCATAATAATAATTTATAGACTTTAGCACATTCATTGAATCGATGTAATTGACAATTGCGTATTTCCGTATCGCATTCTCTTTGGTTAATATGTTAACAAGTTAATATGCCATATTCGTTGCGGAATATGACATATATTTGTATCATGTTTACCGCGTAACAGAGACTTTTTAGAGGCCGTGGAAGGAAAACTAGATCTGGAAATTTCCTTTTTTGCCTGGAAATGTCAGGGAATTGTCAGGGAAATTCATTTTGAAAAAGGTGTACGAACCCTGTATTGGGCGATAATAAGTTAAATTCCATTAAATTCACTTAATACAGCTATCAATTGAGCCATCTCTGTGCACAATGACATGGGAGTAGTCAGGAGGATGCGAGGTGCGAACCTCACATAACCAATGAAAATAAAACCATTAAATAGAAGAAGAAAAGAGCTTTAAAATGCTTTTTATTTGAAGATTCTAGCTAGCTCACTTTTGAAGGAAGTTGCATCAGTTTTTGTAAAATTCAAAAAAACACTTTTTTGGCGATCATACCCCCAGGCTGAAATCTGGCTATGCCAAATCTTTAGAACTATAAGTACATTCACGATAACCTTCTAGTGGTGAGTTAAAATCTATAATAAATGTAGTTCTGACCGAATCCTATCGGTTTTTGACATTCGCAGTGAATCATGGGAGCTTACAATCCAAAAATATTTCTTAACCTTTTGACCCATGAAAACACATTCAGCCTATCGATAAATGCATGAGGAAAACATTGAGGTATGATATTATGTTATCTCGTCGAAGTAAGTCTACTTTTAAAGAGGAAAATCATGAAATACCCTGTTATCGCCCATATATTCATCTTTCAAAAATCCCTGGGGATTTTATCATTTGAGACATCTCCTCCAGGAGAATTTGGGAGCCACACTATGCATTTATTAGAGAGAATACGGAATCGAATCGATAACTGTTATAAAATATATACTGGTATACATTTGCTTGAAGATATGGTGATTGTAGAAAATCATAAATTCAAATGATTGTGCACACATGTCTGTTAAGGCTTTTATTTGATTCAATATATGTTATATCTTACTCTATTCAATGTATCACTCTCAACAAGTACTAGAAATGTATGTGGCTGAAACAAAGCAGAGTTTTGATATTTTGTCTCATTTAGTGAAGCAATGAAAAAGTATAGTTAGTTCGTCAAAACAATTCAAACTAAATAACACCAAGGCATAGCAAACACCATTGCACATCTCATTAGTGTTAGACACAGCTATCATATATTATTATCCGAATTGGCAAAAGATATGTGATTCTCAAAAATCATCATTTTCCAGTTATATATAGCAAAAACTGTAAAATGCATATATGGCTTCCATTTATTTTATTGCTTACATCTGTTTTTATATTTTTCAAAAAAAAAAGTTGGGAAATGAATCAGGATTTGGACTTGGGAAATGACATAGGGCATGTGCATAAATATAATCAATATTGAACCAACAGTATATGACCTATTGCCCAGATAAAAGGAAGGACCAACAGATCGGGGGATGTATGAATCGAAGAACATACAGCAAGATGGATGGACAGAGGCATTCCCTACATTTCTCAAACTTCTTTCGATGGGCTATTAAACAGTTTATGTTCACAAATGTGGGAAAGATACATTAAATTCAACCTTTTCAAACATTCACAAAACACCTTTTTTAAATAAAAGTTTTACACATCAGATCTTCAGAACATTTTCTTAGATCATAAAATGGTTTTTACTTTACATGGGGCCTTAAATTACATTTTCATATTGAACATTATTGTCTTACCCTCTGAGTGGCATTGAGTTTTTCACTTCCAACAACTAAATCCAATAGGTTTAGTACACTGGTCAGCTTATAGAGATCATCTAGGGATTGCTTCATCTTGCATATGATAGGCTGCAATATACTCAGCTACCAACAAAAATAATTGTAAAATTCATTTTTTACAAGTGAAAATATTTTAATTAAAAACATGTTGAGATTATAGTAATAACGAAACCAAACAATACCTATATCTAATGCCACCAATAAATGTGTATAACATTTTATAAGTATTTTGACCATTTATATACAGGACAACTTTTTCTCATATTTGGTAAGGTACGAACAAGCACTTCGAAATCAAAATCAGAATTTGCCACTGAGCGCAGACATCACAGAAATGCCGAGTACTAAAATAGTACTCATGGCATTTTAGCACAAATATACCAGATGCAAGCAAAAAATCTTGATTTACTTCATTAAATATTCAAAATTTAGGAATATCATACTTAAAGTCTACATGAAAGATTGCATCTAGAAAGAAAAAGTATTTACCAACAATTTGAGTTCTAGGCCGGGGAGATTCCCAATAGACCCCATGTTGCAAAATCACAAAAAGTGAAATATCTTCTTGTGTTAGGCAGATAATATTTTCTTTTAGTGGAAATATTTTTGTTTGTATAATTATTAGACACATAAGGATTACATTAAAATTGATCCAGTTAAGGTGATAATATTCAAGTTTAACAGAACTTTCTTATATAGCTGCTATGTAAATCAACACGTCAGCCACCTGGTGGTGAAACTGGTAACTACCTACTCGCATCTGGGTAATTGAGCACTAATTTCAGTAAACATTTGTACTAAATGAGCACTTATGACATGAGTACTATTTTATTGCATGTTTTAGTTCTAAATGAGTACTAATATGATGAGTGATAAAACAGCGCTAATTTCATTGATTTTTCATTACTCAATGAGTACTCATACTATGTGTGCTGATTAAGTGCATGTTTCAGTACTAAATGAGTACTCATATGATAAGTGATAAAATAGCGCGACATTCATTGATTTTTCATTACTCAATAAGCGCTTATACTATGAGTACTGATTTATTGCTCGTGTATCATGATACTTTTGAATTGATGAATTAAAATTCAGAATATGATATAAATTACATTTCAATTTTTTGGTACTATATGAGCAATTTTCTAGTACTAACATAGCACTCAAGTAGGACTAAATCATCGCTACTAAAAGGGTGCTAAACAAACCCTTATTTATCACAAATTAGTACTAAATTAGCACTCATGTAGTAATAAACAATTAGCACTTGCAAAAGCGCACTCATGAGCACTTATTTTGTACTAATTGAGTAATCAGCATGGCTGCCTGTGTAAGCAGGTGAGGAAGTACTAAAAACATTCACAGATGTCAAAATAATACCTTTTTTTGAATAAAATAGTGATTTTTGATACTTCCTGATATACTCAACGAAAATTAAACAAAATCATGGATAAGTATAGAATTAATAGAATGTACATTATGAATCATTGTCAGAGTTAGTTGCAAAAATTATAGAGTGCCCAGAAAAATCTGTAAAACTTGGAAAGCTGAAACTGACATTGATATTTCGAAACATCAATTGCAACAAATATTGTCTGATTTTGGAACAGTTTAAATTACTTTTGAATTTTGAAAAATATATTTTAATGTATACAATTCAAACCCATACCTCTATATCTTCTCTATGTGAGTCTTTGTCACAACCACTTATTTCATATAGCACACGTAATGCAGTATGTCTCCTCAGGTAGGTCCCCCTCTCTCCTGGGGGCAATAGGTTGCATATATAAACCCTGTTGTGATGGTGCATTGACAGGGTGGGTAGAGTATCACATAGGAACAATCGCTGAAGAGAAAGCAACAAAGGAAATTTGGATTTCATCAATTGAAAAATAGATATGATTCTTACAAACACATGAAGGCATTAAAAACATCCATGACCAGTAAAAGTTATTGATATATGATAGGACCATCCAGACATATGACCGAACATGCGAGGTTATTATGATTGGACCATCCAGACATATGACCGAACATGCGAGGTTATTATGATTGGACCATCCAGACATATGACCGAACATGCGAGGTTATTATGATTGGACCATCCAGACATATGACCGAACATGCGAGATTATTATGATAGGACCATCCAGACATATGACAGAACATGCGAGGTTATTATGATAGGACCATCCAGATATATGACAGAACATGCGAGGTTATTATGATTGGACCATCCAGACATATGACCGAACATGCAAGGTTATTATGATTGGACCATCCAGACATATGACCGCACATGCGAGGTTATTATGATAGGACCATCCAGACATATGACCGAACATGCGAGGTTATTATGATAGGACCATCCAGACATATGACAGAACATGCGAGGTTATTATGATTGGACCATCCAGACATATGACAGAACATGCGAGGTTATTATGATTGGACCATCCAGACATATGACCGAACATGCGAGGTTATTATGATAGGACCATCCAGACATATGACCGCACATGCAAGGTTATTATGATAGGACCATCCAGACATATGACAGAACATGCGAGGTTATTATGATTGAACCATCCAGACATATGACAGAACATACGAGGTTATTATGATTGGACCATCCAGACATATGACCGAACATGCGAGGTTATTATGATAGGACCATCCAGACATATGACCGAACATGCAAGGTTATTATGATAGGACCATCCAGACATATGACCGAACATGCGAGGTTATTATGATAGGACCATCCAGACATATGACCGAACATGCGAGGTTATTATGATAGGACCATCCAGACATATGACCGAACATGCGAGGTTATTATGATTGGACCATCCAGACATATGACCGAACATGCGAGGTTATTATGATAGAGCCATCCAGACATATGACAGAACATGCGAGGTTATTATGATTGGACCATCCAGACATATGACCGAACATGCGAGGTTATTATGATAGGACCATCCAGACATATGACAGAACATGCGAGGTTATTATGATTGGACCATCCAGACATATGACAGAACATGCGAGGTTATTATGATTGGACCATCCAGACATATGACCGAACATGTGAGGTTATTATGATTGGACCATCCAGACATATGACCGAACATGCGAGGTTATTATGATAGGACCATCCAGACATATGACCGCACATGCAAGGTTATTATGATTGAACCATCCAGACATATGACAGAACATGCAAGGTTATTATGATTGAACCATCCAGACATATGACCGAACATGCGAGGTTATTATGATAGGACCATCCAGACATATGACAGAACATGCGAGGTTATTATGATTGGACCATCCAGACATATGACCGAACATGCGAGATTATTATGATAGGACCATCCAGACATATGACCAAACATGCGAGGTTATTATGATAGGACCATCCAGACATATGAACAAACATGCGAGGTTATTATGATTGAACCATCCAGACATATGACCGAACATGCGAGGTTATTATGATTGAACCATCCAGACATATGACCGAACATGCGAGGTTATTATGATTGGACCATCCAGACATATGACCGAACATGCGAGGTTATTATGATAGGACCATCCAGACATATGACCGAACATGAGAGGTTATTATGATAGGACCATCCAGACATATGACCGAACATGCGAGGTTATTATGATAGGACCATCCAGACATATGACCGAACATGCGAGGTTATTATGATTGAACCATCTAGACATATGACCGCACATGCAAGGTTATTATGATTGGACCATCCAGACATATGACCGAACATGCGAGGTTATTATGATTGGACCATCCAGACATATGACCGAACATGCGAGGTTATTATGATTGGACCATCCAGACATATGACCGAACATCCGAGGTTATTATGATTGAACCATCCAGACATATGACCGAACATGCGAGGTTATTATGATTGGACCATCCAGACATATGACCGAACATGCGAGGTTATTATGATTGGACCATCCAGACATATGACCGAACATGCGAGGTTATTATGATTGGACCATCCAGACATATGACCGAACATGCGAGATTATTATGATAGGACCATCCAGACATATGACAGAACATGCAAGGTTATTATGATAGGACCATCCAGACATATGACCGCACATGCGAGGTTATTATGATAGGACCATCCAGACATATGACAGAACATGCGAGGTTATTATGATTGGACCATCCAGACATATGACCGAACATGCGAGATTATTATGATAGGACCATCCAGACATATGACCAAACATGCGAGGTTATTATGATAGGACCATCCAGACATATGACCAAACATGCGAGGTTATTATGATTGAACCATCCAGACATATGACAGAACATGCGAGGTTATTATGATTGGACCATCCAGACATATGACAGAACATGCGAGGTTATTATGATAGGACCATCCAGACATATGACCGCACATGCGAGGTTATTATGATAGGACCATTCAGACATATGACAGAACATGCGAGGTTATTATGATTGAACCATCCAGACATATGACAGAACATGCAAGGTTATTATGATTGAACCATCCAGACATATGACTGAACATGCAAGGTTATTATGATTGGACCATCCAGACATATGACCGAACATGCGAGGTTATTATGATTGGACCATCCAGACATATGACCGAACATGCGAGGTTATTATGATTGAACCATCCAGACATATGACCGAACATGCGAGGTTATTATGATTGAACCATCCAGACATATGACCGAACATGCGAGGTTATTATGATAGGACCATCCAGACATATGACCGCACATGCAAGGTTATTATGATTGGACCATCCAGACATATGACCGAACATGAAAGTTATTATGATTGGACCATCCAGACATATGACCGAACATGCGAGGTTATTATGATAGGACCATCCAGACATATGACAGAACATGCGAGGTTATTATGATAGGACCATCCAGACATATGACCGAACATGCGAGGTTATTATGATTGGACCATCCAGACATATGACCGAACATGCGAGGTTATTATGATTGGACCATCCAGACATATGACCGAACATGCAAGGAAAGTGTCAAATGATCGGGATAAAGCTTTAGTAAGAATATCCCACTGGAAGTATGATAAGAATAAAAACAGAAACTAATATTCCTGTACATTAGAATGTGATATACACAATGTACCTTTATTAGAGAATACTAGGCATAAACGACCAAAATGTCACCACCTGCCATTTGTTACAGACGCCAAACCCCAGCACCAACCACAAAAAAGTTGGACACTTATTATAACAATATGTCACCACTTGTGGTGGTGGCATAATAATATATACATGTAGTAATTGAAACTGTAACTTTATTTGTTCTTAATTGAAGGTTTTGGCCAATATAAGTAATAGATGTAAATAGATGTAAATAAATAAAATGCAAAAACAGAAACTCGTGCCATAAATACCTAAAGTAAGAATCTATTATATCGTATGATCTGTAAAATGAAGCCCTCTGATTGGTCAGTTCTTGTGCTGTACCAACCTGTATTGCTACTGAGATTGTCCCCGTTGATCATCTCCGTCGCAATACAGAAAATATTGGTACGGAGGGGACAATCTCAGTAGCAATAAAGAGGATCACACGATAATATAGTATATGTGTAGGTATATATCCATGTATAACAAGTGAGTACCTGTTTGTTCCAATCTGCAATGGAGAAAGCATTGAGGATTGCTGCAAGACATACTTGAACATCATACTTGATTGCACTGTTGTTAAGTCTCAGATCTAGGGCTGCATTGACCACTATGACAAAGAGACTACTAAGATTGGCACATGAATAGCAGTCAGGCCTAAAACACATGGGAAAACATATATATTGCCTTAGTAAGCAAAGTACAGATGCACTCTGCATTAACTGTTAACAAAACTAGCATTAGCGCTGTGAAGGCACTCGCCACAAAATACATGCAAGTACAGTACAACAGTAAAACATCAATACTGGTGAACAGTGAAATTGGTACTTATTTAGTTAAAACAAGGCAATGAAAAGGCTCAGAAACAACACTTCAGACCAGATAAGATATAAGCCATTGAAAAGTGTTCATAGGGTGATGCGTCATTACACTATTGTGTCTTGCTGTATGTCATTACCATTCTAACATGGCACTATGCCGTCGCACAATGTGGAGGGACAAAATCTTGAAAAACAATTAATCCATTTATATTGGGTGGGCCAAAAAAACAATACCCCAAGTTTAAAGATAAATATCATATGACATATGTCAAATGATTTCTCTCTAAAATGATATACAAGTATAATACATGGCAAGGTTTAAGATATATTATATGAATCATTCATCTTTAAATTTGGGTATTGTTTTTTTTGGCCCACCCTGTATTTATTATTCATTCTCCACATAAATTGTAACATATTCTCCATCTCCAATTTATGTAAGAAAAGTTCTTACGAATACACCACCTGTCATTATTAATACAGTTGTAATTCCTTAGTCTTCTTATAAAACAGTTACATCATTTGAGTCATTTTAATCAGCTGTATAAAATCTTGATGATGAACACTGCACAACTTACCTTTTCTGAACAGCTAAGGTTATGGTTTTGATGATAAACACTAAGTTTTCTCTGTTGTATACTTGGTCATTATTAACAGGACAATGGGGAACAATATATCTGAAAATAATAAAGCCATGATCTTTAAATAAAACATTTTATTGTGTTTTAAAAAACATAAACTAGAATATACATATAATGCATATGTTCATAAAAATAAAGTGTTTTGAATGACTAGAGATTCAATGAAGTAATCATTATCAAGGTTTGTATTTTAGTTCCACCTGTTTTTTCCTAAACAAACTGTACCTTATTCACAAAACATTTGTAGATTTAACCACAAAAATGTATGACATATCAATTATATTACCTTTTCAATGTAATATCAGCTAATTGTGAGGTGACCAATTCTTCAACAGGACAGATCTGTTCAACAGAGGCCCCCATTGCACATAGTGAGTTTACAACCTCCCCAATAGATGGTACCCATGTATATGAGGCTGTGTTATTATGGGATAATGTTGTCATGGTGTCGTAGATGATCTTAAATGCAGCATGTGTCACCATACTATTTGTGCATGAAGAAACTGAAATGTAATGCATTTATTTTTCAGTAAAAATTCTAAACAGACATATTATATATGATCTCTGCTCAATGGGCATTACCCTATAAATCTGGCAAATGGTATTTTTTAAGAAAAGCTGTGGACATTTTGAAACTAGACAACAGCAATGCCAAGGCGTGGCAAATCCCATCAAACAGCCATGGCTGTCCTCTTTACAAAATTGCTTGATTATGATTTTAATAACAGCAAACTTCATAAAACATTTTTTCAAAATGGCCAATTACTAGCCATGTCATTTTTTGCTGCTGCATCAGTGTCTTCATTTGTTGTCTTCTTTCTTTGTCTTGATTTGATTGTTGTCTTGATTTGATTCTTCAGGGTCCACAGACTTGAGACTGCACGTAGGTGGGATAAACGTTTTTATCCGGCCAGAAAACTCTTCCCTTCCCCTTACTGATGTTCTTATGTTGTCTTCTGTCATTGCCTTCCTCTTACTTGTGATCAGTCTTCGAACTTCTCATAGTTTACCCTCTTTGCGGAGAATATACTGTTTCATATTCATTTGTTAATCTTGTCTTCCCTCACTAATTTTCCAGTGCTTCATGATGATATTTTCCTGCATATTGTATTTAATACATATCCATTTATTTCTTGTTATAGCTTTCTTAGTATACAAATTTATTATGTTACTCCTATAACCTTGACTTAGTAGTTATTCAAATTATTGACAATAATTTCATTTATGGCAATGTGAGAGTCGGTTAAGGTTTAGGTATGAACAAGCCCTGAGAAGACCATTCCCCGGTTATCCCAGGTAAATGTTTCTGGTAAGTTACACTGAACGAAACATCAAGCTTCAGATCTCGAGTGTACGAGATGAGACTTCAGACGAGATATCGATAGGATTGAAGTTGGAGGGTCTTCTCCCTAGGTCCTTAAAAAATCCTTAAACATCAATGTAAGTTATACATTTCGATTCTTTTCCCTCACCTCCTTCCCCAGCTTACACCACCAGTTGGAGCCTTATTTTCGCCCAAGAAGATGAGTTGGAGATGGTATTATAATATATCCAACAATGGAGCTAATTAACAGTTATGTCAAATTCTAAACTCTTGTAGCTAATTAACTTAAATTAGCCATTAATTTCTTAGGTATTGTGTTTTGTGTTAATTGGCTCAATATTTATTTATATTAATTTTATATTAATAATTTTACATGTACGACTCTCACAGCCATATTTATACTCTACATGAACATAAAGAATATTTCCAGGTAAATCTGGATATGAGACAATTTGGAATTAGGCGTTTTCCTGTTTGTCGTATAGTTTTGTTATGATTTGTTTATTTACTATCTTCATTTGTTTTCGTTTAATGGGATAATGAGCAGCCATATTAAAAAAGCCTTTTTGAGCAGAGGTCCTTGCATTTTTTCAGGAAAAATGGCATTCACTTTGAAATTAGCGACTATTTTAAAATTTCTGCCTGAGCAAAGATCATATGTCCCTATGGCATCAGCATATTAAATATTACATTTTTAAAGAAAAATAATACCAAATTTTGATTTGAAAGGCCATATTAAAAATTCCCTCTACAGCAGGGGTACTTTGTCCATAAGGCATAAGCCTATAAAATGTGAACCAAATCCATCAACTGGTATTTGGGTTATGGATGGACAACTTTTTCCTATAGAATCAAAGTTTGGTGGGATAATGAGTAAATATCTATCCTACCTATGCGAAAGATGTAATTGAGTAACTGATGAGGATGAGACACCTTGTTCCATAGCAACTGTATCATGTCACACGTCAATAGCTCCAGCATCATCTCTACAATACAAATACGCTAAAAAATTAGTACACTCTACTTGAAAATGGCAAAGGAAATTATAACTGGATGACTTCTTTACTTCAATCCAGAGGAATATAGCATTAGATGGGTAGGTATTAAGATATGAGGCTATAGAATATATAATTGCACTTTCTCCCCTTGATTATCAATCAGTATTATGATTTTCGCATCATTCTGTTCCTTTTAGAAAGGATCACCCTTACCTGCATTAGCTGTGGCCAGGTTCATCAGGTGTTTGTCTATATAGGAGTTCCCTGCCTTGAAACCACACCCATGGAGGGTCAACTCTTCCGTTGGTAAAGCATCCCTCACCTCCCTGCTGAATACCTCCTCCCCGGGGTGCCGCTCCATGATTTTACGATTTTCAACTTGAAACTATAAACACAGCATGAAATAACTACATACTAAAACAGTGTTTAAATATTTTTCAGGTCATTTATCAAACTAGAAAAACAGCATCTCCATGGAGTAGCAAATCCCTCTGAACAAAACATGCTTTGATAAATGACGGCCATATAAAATTTGAGCCAAATCCATCCACTAGTATTTGAATTATCAAAGATAATGTTTTTATGAAACATGGATGCCATTTTGAAATTCAGCTCAAATGTCCCAAAGCATCAGCATATAGAATTTAATCCAAATCAGTCAACTGGTACTTGAGTTATCAAGGATTACATGTTTAATGATAAATGGCAGAGATTTGAAAATTTCTTCTCAAGCAGAGCTCCTTTATCTCTAGGAATCAGTTTATAAAATTTGAAGTAAATCTATCCACTGGTATTTGAGTTATCAAAGATTACCTTTTTTATGAAAAATGGCAGCCATTTTGAAATTCAGCTGACGCCTTTGAAGTTTCTTCTGAAGCAGATCCCCTTTTTCCCTAGACATCAGCATATAAAATTGGAACCAAATCCACTAACTGGTATTTGCGTTATCAATGATTACGTTTTTTTAATGGAAAATGGCGGCCATTTTGAAATTCAGTGGCCATGTTGAAAATGTCTTCTTGAGCAGAACTTCTTTGTCTCTAGGCATCAGCATATAGAATTTGAACCAAATCCGTCAACTGGTATTTGAGTTATCAAAGGTTATGTTCTTTTACGAAAAATGGTGGCCATTTTGAAATTTAGCTGCCATCTTGGAAATCCCTTCTTGAACAGAGCTTCTATGTCCCTAGGCATCAGCATACAAAATTTGAACCAAATCCATTCAATGGCATTTGAGTTATCAAAGATAATGTTTTTTTACCAAAAATTGCGGCCATTTTGAAATATAGCGGCCATCTTGAACATGTCTTCTTGAGCAAGACTCCTTTGTACCCAGGCAACAGCATATTTTAAACCAAATCCATCCACGAGTATTTGACTTATCAAAGATTTTTTTTCCTAAAAATGGCCGCCAATTTTAATTAAGCGGCCATATTGAAAATTCTTTTTCGATCAGAGGTCCTACCCCCATAAGGCATATGCCTATACAATTTGAATCAAATCCGTCAACCCGGGTATTAGAGTTATTGCCCGGAGAGATGGACGAATGGACGGCTTTCCTATATCCCCCTCAAACTTCGTTCGGTGGGATAATGATGAAGATAGTTGCTTGAATGCTTCGATCAGTAAAATTCAATGTATTTTTCAATTTAATAACTCATTCTGAGTTCTGACTGTCTTGGAGAAGGCAGGGGTTTCATTAGCAGCAGGCAACAGGCGATTTTCAATGGTTATTTTCACAAAATGACGTATTATCTTTAGGGACTTTTCAACTTTTCCATGTTAAATTTATGATTTTCCATTAATTTTGCCTGTTGTTTTCATCTATTTAGCCTGTTGTGAAAAATTCTAGTGAAACCCCTGAGAAGGTATTCAGATTCTTTAGACTAGTTGAGATCTACAACTGAACACCAGAGTCATATTAATTTCCAATGCAGAGAAAGGTACGCAGAATTCTTAAACAGATGATACAAGTAACTGAGCACCAGAGAGTTAATAGTACCTCATAATGTAGAAAAAGGTACAGAGTTCTTCGACAGTTGATATATGTAACCAAGCACCAGAGAGTACCTTATAAAATGACCTGTGAAGTGGAACACCCCTAGAAGAAGAGTCCCAAGACCAACTGACATAATGTAAAATGAACCTCTATAAAAGGAACACCTCTCAAGTAGAACACTTATTAAAGGTTCCACTAAGACAGGTTTACTGGAATTTATGGAAATGGATGATACTGTACCTTTTTAAGCTTCTCACGACTATCATGTCCAAGATTCTCCCCTGTGTCTAAAACAAATTATAAAAAAAAATTACAATATAACAATGTAACTATTTTTTATCTCAACTTTTTGTAAAATTTAACCATGGGCTTAATTGAAAGCTCATGATTTAACCAATACAACAACATGAAAAATGTCATCACCTGGCTACAATTATAAAACTGTAACCATCTGTTACAAAAACAGAAACTCACCCATAATGGATATCTTTAAAACCCCCAAAGGAGCCAAAATCCAACATTATCACGCCTAACCATCGCATAAGCAGGCGTCACCGTACAGCGTCAAAAAATACAGTAGAACAGTTTTCTGTACGGTGACGAAATTTAACTTAGTTGAAGCAAAAACTATAATGAGGGTTTTAAAAAGATTAATTAGACGTAAATAAATACGATTTCGGGTGTAATAAAAACAGCATTCTCTTAAGAATGGTTTTAACTTTCTAATTATGACAAAAGTTTTTCGAGCACTGTTCGGATTTTTTCTGACTGGATCGGCCCACATAATCGACTTGAGAGAAAAATGTTGTTTTTTTCACTTTTCGTTTGGTTATTATTTTCCCTGTCGTCTGAGAGTATGGATTATTTTTATGAGAATATGTATTTGTTATCTACACATTTTAGAACAGATGAATATTCGGCAAAAAATCATTCAGTGTATTTATTCAAAAAAGATCAGAACTGTACAGTGACGCATCAGCTGTACGGTGACGCTTCCTTAGATTTTATGAAGAGCTCTAAGCTTACTGTTCGAACAAGAGGTAAAGAAGCGTCAGATCTACATGTACATTATCACTGGTAAGTATCAAGCGAAGGTTACAGCCGTCACCTTCGCATTTAAGATGGCGGACAGGAAGTATCAATTTCGATATTTTTAGTTTTCATGGAATTAACTATTTGAAAGTTGACGTAATGCTTTGGTATCATTTGAACTAAACCAGACTTTTCTCAAATGACTAACAAAGATAGCCTACACAGCCATCTTTACCCCATGCAATATATTGCATCTTTCATCCTAAAAAGTCACACGTGCAAGATGAGATTTACTTGTGACATCCCTTGTTTTAAAACATCAATAACATAGCAACAAGAGAGTTTTTGGTTTCATGATCTTTACCGTATCATACATTTCCAGTAACCTTCCATTATGTATGTAACGGCGCTATATATGAACAAATGATCATACTCCAGAGTTTCCATTTCATACAATCTTAGTCTCATTTAGTTCATCAAAGCATGGCGTCACCGTACAGCTGGTGCGTCACCGTTCAAATTTGATCTTTTTTAAATATACATAATGCATGGTTGTTTGCTGAATCTTCGCCCGTTCTAAAATGTGTAGTCAACAAATACATTTTCTCAAAAAAATAATCCATACTCTCAGACGGCAGGGAAAATAATAACCAAACGAAATGTGAAAAAACAACCTTTTTTCACTTGGGTCGATTATGTGGGCCGATTCACTCAGAAAAAATCCGAACAGTGCTCGTAAAACGTTTATCATAATCAGTTAGTTAAAACCATTTCTAAGAGAATGCTGTTTTTATTTCACATGAAATCGTATTAGTTTTCATCAAATTAATTTTTTTTAAACCCTTGTCATAGTTTTTGCTTCAAAGCAGTTAATTTGCGTTACCGTACAAAAAACTGTACTCCGCTATTTTTTGACGCTGTACGGTGACGCCTGCTTACGCGATGGTAAGGCGTGATTATGACTGTCCGAAATTTGTTGCAATACTTTCCCTCCTCTTTTCTAATAATTTATCACATCTTTTCATTTTTAGACAAAAGTGGCGACATATTGTTACAATTTTTTGTGTCTGGCATTTTGTCAAAATTGATCTTTTATTTTTGTTTTAAACCTTTAACTTGGTTTGATTTTGGATGCATATCTCATCTTATAAAATGATTATGAAGAGTGCTTAAAGTGGCAGCAAAGTATATACAGTAAAGTGTGAAATCTTTGAAGCAATTTTTCAAAAGATATGGCAAAACATGGCAATACATTCATTATATCTGCAAATATTCCTGATATGATTCCAGATAGCTGATCAAATGTGGGATTATATAGGACTTTTCACGAAGAAATATTATAAAATACCAACAAGACTCTATACTTTGTTTCTTCTTAAAGTGCTTTGAACCCCTACTCTTTAAATAAGCTAAATTCATATGATTACCATTCAGACTTAACTGAGAGTCCTCTTTCTCTTCAACCTCAGCCTCATCACCTGCCCTCATGCTAGCATTCTAGAAATACAACATGTTTCCTTTAATATTCTAGGTAGGAGTAAACAAGGTTACATGTGCTAATTTACAAGGCATTTTATGTTTATGAAATATAGACCGAAGACAAGGTGTTATATCGACGAATAAACCCCACAGGGTAGGTATAAACATTTTCTTTTCGAAAGCTTTTGTGCCTAGCCCTGCAGGGTTTATTCGTCAATATAACACCTCATCTTTGGTCTATATTATGATTTAAACATGGAAACTCCCCAAAATGATATTTTGAATATTCATTATGGTCCGCCATTTCTACAGTCCAACGTTATGACGTCACACATTACTCGTAATTACCTGGGGTATTGTTGATGAATATACCCCGGGAGAAATATTGACTTTGTTTAAAGTTTATAGAAAGCATGAATACAGTCATGTTCGATATTATAAGTTATTCAATGATTCGAGTGAAATAAAGAAAATATTCTTCCCGAGAAGGTCGTATTTCACGATGCGCTAGCAGAGTGAAATACAGACGTTCAAGGGAAGAATATTTTCTATATTTCACGAGAAATCATTGTATAACTTTTTATTCCATGATTACTCAGATAAAACTCCCCTAAATCAAGTTCATTTCCTTGTCTTGGGACCGGAGAAATAAACAGATCAACCTTCTCACCTCAAAAATATTCTACATCGATATTTCTTCAAAATCTTTTCGAGTTTCTTCAACATTTTTCTTCAATTTTATCAGCTGGAACAGTGTAACGAAACGTTTTTTCGACTTTCGTCTGCCATATTGGATTTTTACTTGATTTTTTTATTGATTTTTTTATAATTACAGATGAGTGTTTTTTATCCTAAAATAATAAATTGTGGTGATCACCGTATCATTTCTTGATATTCAAATCAGATATTTCTAGCAAAATGCAAATATAGCATGCGTTGGTGTTAACAGATCGCCATTGATTTTTCAGTAATAGTCATATCCTGGATGGAAATCTGGGGCGTTGGGATACTGGACCGTATCCCAACGCTGACGTCATTTTCAATCTGTATTCAATGCTAAGTGGAAAGTGCGTATAAATACAGGATATATTTAAGTCACATGGACCAATCAGATTGCAGGGAATTTCACCATCATGGAATAATACTTTTTATCCAAGGATGCAAATATGTATTTCCTTCCTCAGTTCCAAATGTATTACTTCATGTAAATGACGTTTTTACAATGAAACATTTTGAATGATGTAGATTTTCTGTTCAGTTGAAAATCCCTCCCCTCTATCCCCACTTTCAATTTAAAACCCCTATCCCTCTCCCTTCTACCCCATGTATAACTGAATACACTGACCCCTCCTGTTTCTCCATTTGTGGTTGAAAATCCCTCCCTCTGTTTGATAATTGTCTTCAACTTCATCGTTCTCTTGATGAGATCATCAAAAACTTTCGCATCAAGGTCGTTAGAAGCCACAGGCACTGGGAGATAGGAGTCTTCCTCACTAAGCGATTCATCTTCATTATCACTAGGCTCTAAGCAAGCTCCGCTGGAATCAAAGTAAATGGTTGTTTCAATTATACATTTTAAGACATCATCACAGCTTTACAATGGCAACTCAATGTAGTATGAAATCCCAACAAACAAATTATCTTATTGCATCTGAAATAGCAGTATGTCACAATGTGATATTTCAGAATAATAAACCCATAGATCTTCTAATTATTGAGAATTTTTGCATTAAGTGGCCATTTTGCAATTTCCAAAGCAAAATAAGATTTTTTGCTGTAGCTGACATGTAATTTGGCCCAAATTAGCCACCTGGTGATGAAACTGGAAACTAACGACTGGCACCTTGGTGATTTAAATGCGACAACTTTCGAGTCGTGATTTTTCAGCAAGTCAAAAGTTTATTACTACTGTAAATGAAATTACTGAATCCTGCAATATGTTTTACTTTGAATAAGTGGAAGGGACAATAATACGAAGAAAAGGCACACTTACATCATGGCTTGGATACTACTGGTGGTTGGGTCTCCTGCTTTGAGAGCTGAGGGTGTTTCCTGAAGATCATCATCTGAGTTGTCACTATCACTCAATTCAACATCGCTGAATTCAATATCTACATCAACTGCAACAATAATGCATTCTGTCATAACACTTATATGATACTAGATAACAGCAATGCCAAGTTGTAGCAAATTCCACCAAAAGCCATTGCTGCCACTTTCGGAAATGGCTGCCTATCAGCCAAATCATCATTAGACAGTGCAATATGCTTCTCAGCATTCATAAACAAAATATTCACAATAACCACTCCACTATTTTTAAGTTATAGAAACTATGTTACCAAAGTAACCATAACATAACTAAAATGTAATGGTGATCATAGAACAATACATATTTACATATCTGCATAAAATTTGAGTTGAAAGTATTAAATAAACACTTATTTTCCTTTTTTCGAGAATTTATGGATATACTCTCATATCTTCAATTTGTACTTTTGAGAGATCTCAAAATTAACAAATGTTCCTGCTGACAGATTCAAATTTAAACCCAATTGGCCAACCTTCAACAATATTTGTAGATCCTACCTGAATTCATCTGTGATCCTAGAGACCCTGTAGGTTTCTGTATCCGCTTGACTGGACTATCAATCAGTGGAAGATCCTCCTCTTCATACTTCACAGGTTCGTTTGAAACTTTCCCAACAATTACTTCCTCAGCATTAACTTCCTCACTACTATCACTACTGACTGATGGTTTCTCATCATCATGATCTATTGATTGTTCATTTTCAGTTTGAATTACATCGGTTCCTTCAGGTCCTTCAATTGACCTCTTCTTGTAGCGATCAAAGAATGGACTCTTCTTGACATTCCCAGCTATTCTATCAATGTTTGATTTAACTTTAGGGGTACTCAGTAATCCCTTTCTTTCATTTGTAGTGGCATCATCGTCTGCACTTAGACCTTTATATATAACTTGAAAAGTAAATTAATTCTTTTTAGGAGTATGACATAACAAGTACATTATCAGGATGGGTTAACATAGTACATGCTTGAATGCTGTAGAACTGGTAACTTGGACATAACAAAACTTTGGTGAGATGGTCCCTAAAGCAATTCAATTAAGAATGATACAGCAGGACTCTCACAAGGAAATCATTAGGCTGTGATGCTGATCACATCTAAGACACTAAGACGCCAGCAAAGTGAGAGCATGCATGGGATATACACAAGCAAGTGAGTGTGCCTAACACATAAACTACGAGATATGTAGAGTGTAGAGTGGATATGGGGAGTTCTCCCCAGGGTAAATTTTGAAATTTACATAAAATATGATGTATTCTTAGTATTTATGGTACAGTACTATTTTTTAAATTATGGGACTATATTTTTAATTTATTTTAATAAAAATGCATCTATTTGGTGCTATCTGAGAACTGAATCCAGACTGGATGAATTTTGGTGATTGAATGCACCCATGACGTCTACTTAAATAAGGTCTGTAATGATAATAACTCAACGAATTGATTTAATCTAGCTGAATACCTGCCGTTGATCGCTGATTGGGACTTTGTTGAAGCTTTCTTTCAGTAGCACCCTCCTCAGCCTTAACCTCTTCATCAACGTGACCTCTTGATTGCTCATTTTCAGTTTGAATTACATCGGTTCCTTCAGGTCCTTCAATTGACCTCTTCTTGTAGCGATCAAAGAATGGACTCTTCTTGACATTCCCAGCTATTCTATCAATGTTTGATTTAACTTTAGGGGTACTCAGTAATCCCTTTCTTTCATTTGTAGTGGCCTCGCCATCTCCACTTCCTCCTTTTTTATATTCCATGAAAAGTAAATTCATTTTAAGAGATGTTCTAAAATCATCATCTTTTATATAAACAAAGATGACTACAGTACATATTTTACTTCATTGTAGTATTTAAAAATCAATTTATAGAAATTCTAAATCCAATGAAGAATGATACAACAGGGCTATCACCAGGGAATCATTAGGTTGTGGTGCTGATCATACATAAGACACTGACATGGAAGCAAAGTGAAAGCATGGGGTATTTGAAGCAAGTGAGGTGAATGAGCCTAAATTCATGCTTGTTAAAAACATCTACAAATCGTTGAGCCCTGGGCTTAAATCCTTTTATAAAATAAACATTTATTCTCCAAATATTGATGTGGCTCTAAGTTAAATGAATACAATGATTCAGTCATCATATAAAATTACCACATCTATAATGATGATTACTCAAATAATTGATTTAGTTCAGTTAATTACCTGCTGTTGGTTGCTGATTGGGACTCTGGTGAGGCTTTTTTTCTGGAGTGTGCGCATCAGACCTGCCCTCTACTGAACTCTTACGATGCTGGTCGAATCTTTTAGTTTTAGTTTGATCGCCATCTTCAGGGGAATGAGGGAGGAGCTTAATATGTCCAAGAGGGGTTTGACCTGGAAATAGGTTGGTGTAAAGGTCTTGTTGGTCCTTGAAGGTGACTGGCTTCACTTCTGGGTTACTGATACGTCTCCTGGGTTTATATCTTGACATTTCAGGATCTGTGTGTTTCATAAAGTCATTAGAATCATCTGATTTGTAACGATGCCACCTGTTGGATCTTGATTTAGGTCTGCAGTTTGACTTTATGTCACCACACAGATTAACCTGGCAGTTAAATGTTGTAAAATCGGATGAACTGATGGAATATTTTGAATCAAGTTTGTTTCGTTCTTCTTCTGTTGAGAATGCTTTTAGTGGTAGTTGTTCTGATGTATTAGTGGAAGGTAATAGGTCTAATGACTCTCTTGGACTGTGTTGTGCAGATATAATTGTATTGTCTTTCTGCTTATGAATTTCACAGTCTGGTTGGAATTCATCAGCAATTTGGTCAACAGAGATTGAATTGTCAAGTTCTGGTAGCTCACATTCTTCTAAGTTGAAATTAGCATCAAGCAATGTAACTGAACTTTTTGTGCTAACTTTCTTCGTTTGTATGAACTCAGATGGTGGAGTGAGGTATACTGATGGTGTATCAATTGAGTTTCTTGGCTTTTTCACTGTTGACGGTGTGCCCGATGGTGTGATAAACTTCTCATTTTCTTCATCAGATTCAGAATGTCTTCTTTTGTTTGAGATTTTTCTTCCGCTGTCTAGAGCTTTATAATAACCTAATGGTTTTGTTTGACTTCGGTGACTTTGTCTTGTACTTGCATCTACTACTGCAGATGCAGAAGGCTGATTCTCCTGTTCCAATGTCTTAGTCTTAAAAAAGTTGGTAATACACTGATCACTGCAAAATAGGATATAACAGGTGAAATCACACGAATCACATTACATGTATTACAACCTATTCCAGCATTGGAGCAATATACACTTTGTCAAAAGGATGAAATATCAAAATATTTTGACCAAAACAGGTAATACTTATTATTATAAGTACATGTACCTCAGTGAAAGGATATTTTCTCAAAAGGGTGATATACACCCTAATTTTACTTGCTATCGCCAAATTACTCAATATGATTGGGATTTGGACCATTGGGATTTGGATAAATGGGATTCGGACCAAGAGGATTCGGACCAATAGGATTCAGATGATTGGGATTCAGACAATTTGGATGAAAGGGATTCATATAACCTTTTTCAAAGGCTGGACTGGTCTGATATAGAGCAGCCTTTGATCACCAACAATAAGTTGCTAAAGAATCGTAATAGCTGAAAATAATGGATCCAACTGCTTACTTTATATCTCCAAATGTTCCCTACACCTCCATCCTCTCTAAAGGTCTGAAAGTTATCAGCTGCTCCTGTGTGGATCAGGACTTCTCTTTATCCTTGAGTGAATATTTTATAGCGAAAATCAAGATGTCAGTTTTGACTTAAATCCATGAAATAGCATCCCGAGATTTCCAAATGAACTTTAAGGTAAGCCTGTACTTTGATGAAATTTCATGACCATATGCTATTTTCAGATATAAACATAACTCATCCAATACATACATGACCTACATCTTTCATTTTTGCACAATAGGTGAGGGTTGATAATTTTTTAGAATGTATGAATAACTAAAATATTCAGTGGTCTAACTTTCAATAATGCAAAAAATTGCAATTGCAAGTGCAGTTTGATTAAGATTGCATTAAGATCACTTTCTACCATTTTGATGACCATGTACAAAACTCATTCCAGCCTAAATCTTTCAGTTTTCATAAACAAAAAGTTGCTTTAGTGTATCCATTTTATTATATCTGAGTTTTAAATTTTCTTAGAATGTATAAATAACGAAAATTGAGCAATCTTATTTTCAAAATTGCAAAAATTTCTCATCGTGCATCTGCAAAATGGTTGAACTTCCAGTATAGGAAATCACTGCAGATTTCAAATGCTACTTCGTAAATTTCTGTCAAAACCACCATTTGGTTTCTCATGAGAAAATGTCAACTCAGGGATAAAGACAAGTCCTGATCAACACAGAAGCAGTTACCTTTCGCAAACGGAAGATGGAGATGTAGGAAACATTTGGAGATATAAAGTAAGCAGTTGAATTCAGACATCAGCTGTCATGATTGTCTAGCGGGCTATTGAGGACAAGCAAAGGCTGTCTATGAGACCACTCAAACAGTCTGAAAAGGGTAAAGATTCGTACATACACTGTGTGGTACCATGGGCTTTCAAGAAGCCCATGATGGTACCATACAGTTTTGAGCATAAGCCAAGGGAAAGAAAGTTGTAAGCTCAATATAGAATTATTTTTAAACTTACTACTACTTTTCCCTTGGCCTATGCCTCATTTTGAGATTTGATTCACATAATATGGATTCAAACTATTCGAATTTGGACGTTTGGATTCAGACACAGATTGTGGGAAGTCCTACTATTAGCTGATTATATTCTCCAGGTTATGCAGCTAAAATTCCCCTTTTAAATCATCATGGCTACTGCGCATGCATCTCGTATCTGATCTGATTGATCCAATAATCGCGAAACAAGGCGCTCTGGATCTTGGAAACAATTTTTTGATGGTTGTTCATGTGCTGTTTTATCTGGCCAGAATAGAAAGATTGAGGTTTGAATTATTTTTCTGCATCATTTAGGGTGTTAACTCGGGCTTGTATGACTACCAAAGCTCGATAATCATGGTAAAGATGAGTAGGCCTAGGAGATAAGGGCATTCTCGGCCCAAGGCATTCCCGGACAAACCCTTGGTATCAGGTCAAAATCCTGGGCATTGTTACATTTTACAATACCACATCGATAATATGATGTGTCTAATTTGAAGTTTCAATAAAGAAACCATATAAAACAAAGAATTATTGAAGATCGTCTCACAATGCCAGTGTCCGAGCTTACCCCTATGTCACAATGAATAGAATTTCCTTCATATTATTAATTAAAACTACAAGTGTGAAAATAAATATAAATATCTCCCATGATGCATCGCTTCGGAAGGGACACATTTTCATTGGCACGCCGAACGAGTCGATTACTCTGAACGCAACGTCTGGAGATTGCAAAGTCAAAGATCATGATCTGCTAATTTCATTGGTCGAGGATGGAAATTCGTCATATGACCAATCACGTTGCGGGACGAATGCGCAGTAACCATGTAAGCTTAGCAATGAGATTCTACGTGGATCTTTTTAACCTGATATTTATTACTTATTGTATATAACTTCCAAATACCGTGCCCTGTGTCCTGATCTGGAATCTAGTCTAACTGCTAAGCTTACTATTTTTTTGAAAAATATCAATATTTTTCTGAAATTAGCTTCATGACCTCTTGATCTTGGATTCAGACCAATAGGGCGACACAATGTGAAGAAACCATATAAATATTCAAACTGGCACAAATAATTTAGCAAAAAAGGATCTAATAAAGGATCATAAACGCACCTTTTGCTAATCTTTCTTCTTTTCATTTTCTCTTTTCTCCCGCCATGTTGCATGTCAAGACAATATGTGGAACGGAAAACAAATTTTGGTCTAATACTTTATGTTTGTTCAACCCATAATTAGATCTACTCATAACAATTAATCATTTAGTAAAATTGATAATTTTTTGTGATTGTAATATTAATGTGGAGTATTATTATTATAATTGGTATAAGAAATAGAGTTTCCTTCTTACTATATTTGTTTGCCATTTGGTGTGGCCTATTTCGAGCACCCTCTAGTGAGCAAAAAATGGATCCACTAATCTACATTTCTGCAGCCGTTTTGGTTGGAATATTGCTTATTTTGGTCACATTCCTCAAATCATCGAGTCGGAAAGGTAAGCTATTTCTATAAAAAATGAATGAAGCTTATCCCCGATTCAAAATCGTCTCGATTACGCTTCGAATATGAGATTTTTTCTTCACAGATGTTAGAATGATGATGATGAAACCCGGTTATCCCGTTCCCGGACTATAGTCCTGCACTGATCGCATTCATTTGCCTGTACGATTACAACTTGGGAGATTTATCTACGCCCCTTACACTTAAGATACCTACCTCAATGCATTATAGAACTCAAGATGTAACTTCTAATATGTTGGAACCGCCGATTGTCTGGGTATATCGGCAGAACGGGAACATTTTCTCTTTTTCATCGAGAGAGATTCCATCACTTTTCAAAATGGCGGTTGGATTTAAAAGGGGAATCCCCCGTTTGGCTGTCCCGGATGTAGCCCGGAAGTACCAATATGGAGGAATTTGACGGTTGAAATAAGTTAAATGTTACACGCAAATATTACGATCAAAAACGAAAATGTCTTCGTTCTGCCGATAAACCCAGACAATTGTGGATTCAACTACACGAAAAGAATGCTAAATTACCAAGGAATCTATTGAGGTAGGTTTCTTAAGTGGAAGGGGCGTAGATAATTCTCCCAAGTTGTAATCGTACAGGCAAATGTATGGGCTCCGTACAGGACCATAGTCCGGGAACGGGATAAAAACCCGGAAGTTGCACATACATAGGCCTAATGGGTCCCGGCCTAATTCTCACTGTGGCCTAATGGAACATTTAGAACACAAACAACTGTACTGTTTGCTCCATTGAAATGCATGTAAATCAAGATAGGTTTGAAAAGTCATTGATCAATTTACATGGGGTTTACGATAAAGACCGACTCCTCTTGTAGCCAGGGTTCTCCCCCGGTTCTCCTAAGCAGCGGACCAACGGCATTTGACCAGTAGATTTCAGCTTGGTCTGAGACATTTCAAAAAGTGCTGGACCGAGTGTCCACCTCGATTTATGCCTGTTTTTCTGCGAAAAGGAACAATTTTGGACAGGTAGAACTTGATCTATTATCTTCAAAAAGACATACCCTAATTCCCTGTCCCCAATGATTTCAAATCATGTTGTAGTTTTACTGATACTGGATCAAAACCCGGGATCAAACCAAAAGTGTTACCCGTCAGTGAAAATGAAATTTAAATCTGTCAATCAACTCATAAATGAAACCTCCCAGCTCTGACATTTGACCAATCAGAAAGCATTTCAATGTAAACAACCATTGACATGTGAAGTGTGCCCAGTCTCAGCCAACAACCAATCAAATCGTGTATATTGCTGTCACACTAAATGCTTACAGCTAAGATAAATAATACCCATCTCAAGGATGGAATGTAAACTATCAAATTAGAAGAACTTGAAATCCCTATGATATTTTATTGGATTAATCTTCCCAATACAATATATTTTGCAATGAAATGTGTATTTAGAAGTAAGTAGTAGCATCAAGCCATCAAGTTCCATGCTCACTGGTGATCCACTCGATTACGCTGGTCACCAAAACGGTTTGTTTTGGTAACAAAATGTCAGAACATCGAAGGTACGATTTTTCTCTTTTCCTCATTTCAGGCGTTGTAGGCAGAATTCCCAAGACATTTTTTAACACAAACGTGTATCAGTATCATATGTTTAAGAAAATTTACATATTTGCGAACTAATAGTTCAGAAGACAACAGAATTGTCGATTTAATTATTAATGGCAGTTATAAATGGCGGTTATGTCCGCCATTTGTGACAACGGTATCTGACTTTATTATAGTCAAGCTATTCCAGTGAGAACCTATCATTGCTATGGGAATCCATGCTTATTTTTTACTGAAAGTAAGTGTAAGCCTGTAATTAATGAAAATTATATGTTTTTAATAAAAATGATTTTTTATTTTCATACTGATTACTGAACACGATATAATGTCATACTGATTACTGAACACGATGTAATGTTACGTGCGTTCTTTTGCCAGGATCAAAAGTGACCAATTAAGCACACCATCATCCTCCTAAGCAGGTATCCAAAATCCGTACATTGGAAAGCTTTACCGGATTGATGTTAAACAACTGAGAAGTCAAACATGTCCTGAGTTATACCTCAGTCTGAACATTTCCAACCAAATTGTAACAAATATCAGACTAGAGTATATAGTCTAAGATTGTGGCTGCCCTAATTATCCCATCGAACAAAGTTCTTTTAACCAGTGTTGCTAACACCAGCTCAACACCATAATTACCCCCAATCTTTTACATCTGCTATTGCCATAAATGCTTAAGAAGTGAAACCCCCCTCCAAATTAAGTCAGAAAAGTTTGTGAATAATGTATATTTTGATATTTTACACTAAAACGGATAGAAAACATTCTTTACAGGGTATGATGATGCTGCAGAACCTGCAGAAAATTAGGCTATTTGGATGGTAATGTGGTTTGGTTTATAAGTCATGCTCCATAAGTATGCCTCCTCTCCTTAGACTGGTTCACCACATTTGTAATGAAATGGTTTCATCAAAAATATTCTTTACAGGGGATGATGCTGCAGAACCGGCAGAAGAGAGGCCAGCACGTAATGTACGTGCACCCGCTAACATTCCAGCTGCTGCTAGGGCCAGGCAAAGAGTTGGTAGAAGAAGAATGAATAGAGCCAACCAAGACTCTGGTAAGTTTTGGTGATATAATGTATAAAAAGGATCTCCTAATGGCTTGAGGCTCTCAAAAAGAAAATTTAGATAATAATAGTCGAGATGCGAGTAGAAATAATCTTGATTTACGTCATCATAAATTCAAAATTTAGTCAAAGTGATATTATATTTGAAATCCACATGTAAAATTACATCTATAAATCTGGTGTTAAAAAGTGTTTCTCAACTTTCTGAAAATCTAATTTTCTTTGAATTTATGGTAATACTATATAACTGAGCTTGTAATACCATTTACAGATGAAGAAGAACCGGAAGATGATATATTCCAATATGTGGACCAGCCAGAGGGGAAGATTGGAGCAAAGAAGATGAAAAAATTGGAAGAAAAGGCAGCAAAAAGGCAAGCTAGAGAGGTGAGACCTTTATGATTATATATGCCATTTGTCAAATATGTTATATCTCTGCATGTAGTCATATATCTGTTACATGTAGTCATATATCTGTACTATTTTATGAAATAAATAAATTGGAAATTAGGAAAATTATCTGTTCCTGTAGTCATATATCTTTACTACTTCATGAAATAGATAAATTGGAAATTAGAAAAATGCATCTGTTCATGTAGTCATATATCTTTATTACTATATGAAATAGATTGGAAATTGAAAATATATCTGTTCATATAGTCATATTTCCCTGTAGCCATATAAATGTACATGTGTCATGTAGTTGTATTTCTGTTTTTAGGCTGAGGAACAAGAAAGAGAAGAGAAGAAAAAGAGGGAAGAGATGTTAGAAAAGAAACGTAAGAAAGAAGACGAGAGAGCTAAAGCAGAAGAGGCAATTAGGGTAAAATTCTTGCATTTGTACACATTATTCCTTACAATATACAGATAAATATTCTCTGATGTATAGATGGCATTATTTTTGAAAAGGTTATAAGCAGATCAAAATCATTACAGAAAATAACTGATTAAGAGATTTCCTGGGATTTTTTCTCAACAGAGTGCTAAATCCTAATTTTATATGTATTGAACAAAAATATCTCAATATTTCGCCATTTTAGCAGTGGCGCAAATAGATTTTCAAAAATAGCACATATTTTATATATTTTTATTTGGCCAACCAGTTGTTCTTAATGCTGGAGAGATCACTGTGATACAAGATGAGCCCAAAGGACGTAACCCAAGCAAAACTCCATACTAGATGGCTCAGATTTGTTTGAGTTTTTTTTGTCTCACTCTGTATGACCAATCTTTTGGATTTTGTGATGTCATCTACACCCCAATGTTTCTCTTTCTCAAATACAGAATGGGAGCATAAAGACATACATGAACAAAACTTATTTATTTATTCTATGTTATCTCCAGGAAGAAGAGGAGAAGAAGCTCAAGGAAGAACAGGAGCAAAGAGACCACGAGGAATACTTGAAGATGAAAGAAATGTTCTCTGTGGAGGATGAGGGAGAGGTTGGGATCATCACAGAAGAAGATGTGAGTAGAATTTGCGATTTAATGGAGAACCAAGTAGAATTAACTGGTTAAAGCGAAAATTATGAATTTTCTAGATAGCCCATATATGAATAAAGTAGAATTAGTTGGTACAATCGACAACCAAGTAGATTAGCTTAAGAGAAAAATCAAATTGAATTTGCTGGTTAAATTGAGATTGAAGTAGAAGTTAGAATTAGGTGGTTAAAGGGAGGATTAAAAAGAATACCTGGCACCTGGTTTAAGGGAAAAAACATGTAGATTTAGTTGTTAAAAGGGGCAATCGAGGCTAACCCAGCTGAACTTAAGTTCAGTATGATAGTATGCAAAGATAAGTAAAAATAAAGAAAAATTCTCTTAATACAAAATATGTGAAGCATTTCAATCCTATACCCATCACAGGTTTGATTTAATTGTTTACACATAAGGCTATTAGCTTGATAAATTAGTTTGTGATCAACCTGAGGTACTCCCCCACAAAAAATGAGCATACCATTTCTGTACAGACTTCCCTTATTAAGGAAATATATTTCGTTTTGATTGTAATAGGGCGCTTTTGCCTCTAAAATGGGGTCACACAAGGTTGCCTTCTAAAAACAACTTTTTGTATATATTTTATGTCACCACCAAAAGTGGTGACATATTGTTATGGTCTCCATTTTTTTGACGACAGTTGGCAAGCAGCAGTTGGTGGTTGGTGGTTGGCATCTGTAACAAATTCTAAAAACTACCAATAACTTGTCAAATACTGTTTAGACCAACTTCAATTTTTTAAAATCATATTACATACCTAGCGAAGCATTTGTATGGAAGTCAATGGGAAAGTTAGCGAGCTATATCCACCGATATTGCCCGATTACCCCGATATAGCCCGCTTACCTCGTTTTGATATTAGATTTCTTTAATAACCATGATAATATCATGACGTCACGTCATTGATACAAAGTAACCATGGGAACAAAGGCATGTAATACATCAGTTATGTCACTATGACGTGAAATATGCCTTCGTTCTTGCCCAAATATAGAGCCTCCCAAGATCGGCCTATATTGGGAGAACTCAGGCATATTTCACGTCATAGTGACATAACCTCTAAGTATGATATCGATTGATTTTGATAAGAATAAGTCATGTCAAAAAGATGGTTCCCACCGGATGCAAATGTCTGCAATAGTAATCAAATAAATATCTATGATGGCTTAGAAATATGATGATATCCCCATGTTAAGTCAATAGCACATATCCCCAAATCCTCTTTTTTCTAAGTGAAACCCCCTGTTACTGGAAAAAATATAACATAAGTCAGTGTAGAGTATACAAATAGGAACACATATATGCAGTATATGGTTTTTGTGGCTTACACCCGGACAGCAAGCTCCTTATCTAGAGCTCTTAGAAAAATTAGATCAGGGACTGTTTTTAGTTACACTTGGCTGTTTGCATTACTTGTAGCCTTGGGAATCATGATGTAAAATATTCAGAATTAGTTTTTTTTATCTGATTCAGTAAATACTGGAATTCTAGCAGTCATATAATACATGTACTTTGGTTTTCATCATCATCTATGAATTTATTTTTGTTATTTCAGCAACAATCATTACTGCATGAATTCATTGAATATATAAAACAGATGAAAGTTGTCATGCTGGAAGACCTTGCTACACACTTCAAATTGAAAACACAGGTATGATATGTGCATATGCATAATACTTTGATCATTAAGGCCATTTACAAGCTGTTTTGTACACTCTAAGTAATGAAATAAATTGAATATCTATAAAAAAATCTATAATGATTTTGGCCATCTACCCCATCTACAAGATCTTTGTGTACACTTTGTGTACACTTTTTGAATTAGTACTTAATTCAGGGGCGTAGGAAGGTGTAAATTCAACACTACGCCAAAAAATCCCTCCAAAACTATGAAACAATTGTGTCAAATATTCTATATTAAAACGCCTATTTTATGCTCGTTAAACGTCATTTTATGGCAATAGAATGCAATGTTTTCATAACCTAAATGTGAACGGAAATGTTTAAGCGATGCATTTGTATGGGCGATTGGTCATACGTATAGGTTGGCGTTTCGATTTTATATGCAAGCTTAAAATCCTTGATGCCCCTTTTAATGTGCTTAAAATGTTCGAATGATTTTCATCATTTAAAATCGCCATGGAAAATCACAAATCATTCTCACTTTTCTTATGTCTCGATTTTTAATCATTTTCGAATAATTAAATTGAGATATAGTATTGTCTGATTCCATCAATGTCTGCAACCTTTTTTATAACACTAATTCGCAAGGCCAAATAAACTTCCCACCACAAAGGTCAAATCGAGGTCAACGTGACTTAAGGGGTGCCAAAAATGTTATATTTCCTAAAACAATAATCTATTATCTTTCAAATGAAATAAAAATCTAGGTAATAGCTTTTCTAGACCTGAAATCGATGGAACGCGTATTTGAGTAATCAACATTTTCAAGTTGTTTTTGTCTTTAACATTCATATTTCAAGAAGTACTACCAATAACAATTGGTGATTTAGTAAGAAAATAGATAATTGCTGACTTAACTATAATTTCTGTCTATGATTTTGCCTAGCAACGGAATATAAATCGATATTGTGAAATTGAAAAATTGGGGGTAGAGGAGAATAAAAAAAATATACATCTCAATTAAAGAGGCTTATCATTATAATTAAACGAGACCACAGTTTGATTGCATAAGCATTACAGAACATGTGCAAAAAATTGCAAAGGTATTCATCAAGTAGTTTTTGAAAAAAACTGTTTTTTCTCAAATTCGTGAAGAGAACGCGAATCACGAATATTTGGCGAAATTGTATTTTAGTTTTAAAATCCATAAGATAGTCAATAGTGGCTCGATTATCATGAAATAAAGCATGTTACTTTTTGCATTTTCTAGGATTAGAATTATAGAAACAAGGAAACTTTCAATATTTTATTTTTCAAAAAGTGTTATTTATCTGTGGCCCAGATTAGAAAAATAACAGAGGCACAAAAACATACAAAAGAGTACTATTGAAAAAACGAGCATATCATATGGTATCCACAAAACATTTCTTTAGGCTAGTGTGCTCGAGATTACTTTTGGACAATACAATGAGAAAATATGAATAAAGAACATAGGAAAATTAATAAGCCTTTTTATTCTCACTTTTCAACACTACGCACTGGCGTTTTGGCGTACATTGTTCCTACGCCACTGTAATTGATTAAAATGGGAAGTCAGAAAATCATTACAATATTTCAAAAAGCCCTTATTTGAGCAAATTGAATATCTCACTTGAATGCGTTTCAGAGGCTGATGATAATGAAGCCTATTTTTCAATTACCGATGGCGAATGGACGAATTTTTGATTGTATTATTTTACTTTGTTATAAACAGAAAATTTTAATTTCTATTTGTCCATTTCATTTCCTTCTCAAACAGAGGACCTATTCCCACTAGATATAACCTATCCAATTTTTACAAATCTTATAACCAGTTTTGAAATCAAAAGCTACATCTTTCGTAAAAAGAATTGGAGCCATTTTGAAATTAGTGGCCACTTTAAAAATTCCTTTTTGGGTAGAGGTTCTATGATCCTAATATACTTGCATATAAAGATTAAATCGAATCCATGTTCTTATATTTGAGAAAACAAGGATTATATATTTTAAAGGTGACCGTGTCCATATTGGAAATTCCTTCAGAGCAGAGTGTCTCACCTACAAGGTGTCACCTTATAAAATTTGAAACAAATCTGTCAACTTTTATTTGAGTTTTCACCCAGACAGATGGATGGATGGATGGACAAATAGCTTTTTTATCACGAAATGTGTTTATTTTGTATTTTGTACATGCTGTACATATTTGAGATGGTAATGAATATATTGGCTGGTCAATTACACATACACATATTGTTTGCTATTTTGTCATCCCTTATAACTTATAATTCTGACATTAATTATTATTATTATGTGAAGGCCATTTTACAAATTTCAAGGTTGCCCAATGATAATTTAGTCAGCTCGATAATTGGACGATTAACAATAATTTATCACAGAAAAAATGCCTGTAGTACTTCAGCAACCTCAAATTGGTTGAAATTACAATCTATTGTGTGGTCTATTGTGTGGTCTATTTTAAGCGGCCATTTGTCAATTTTATGATTCTTGGCCATTTCTCTGATTACTGTTATATGCATAATTATTATCCCATCTGACAAAGTTTGGTAGGGTTATAGAGAACCCATTCGTCGGTTCGGTCGTCTATCCATCCATTCGTCTGTCTGTCTATCCATCCGTTCATCTGTCCGTCTGTCCATCCATTCTTCTGTCCATCCGTCAGTCGTTCATGTGTTCAGGCCACAACTCAATCTCTAGAGTACCAGTTGACAGATTTTGTCCAGAATTTTATAGGCTTATGCCAAAATTTTGTAGGACCTCTGCCAAAAGGAGACAATGCTACTCGACTACTTCTTGGTTACTTTTGTTATGTAATGTCCAGAGTGACTTGAGATTTAATTTAATATGTTTTGTTCGGTGGAATTTGCTACTCTGCAGAGTTGCTGTTTTCCAGTTTTCAGAATGTATCAGGTGTATTCAGTTGTAATGTGATGAGAATCTGGTCTTGTTTTGTATATTCTATAATTAATTGGGTATTAAGGCAATCCATGTGAAAATTCTGAAATAAACATGATTTATTATATGTTATAAACCTTGGGCTTTCTAGCCTCAAAGAAGGCTGAAATTTTTTTCTTTCTGAAAAAAATATATTTTTGGGAATACTGTCAGTATTTATTACATATTTGAGATAATTTTGTAAATTCAGAAGTTTCTGTTTACAATTTGTAGTTTTTGTCCAATACTATTTTTATTTTTAAAAATACCATATTGTTTAAATATAAAATGTCTCAGATTTGATGTGTTGTAAAGATAAGATCTTTTTGATTTTAAAATTTTTTTTATCAGTGAAAGATGAATGGTTAAATGTTATTGAGACATGTTTTCTTTCAGGAATGTATAGACAGAGTAAATGATCTCCTGGAGGATGGTCAATTATCTGGAGTCATGGATGACAGAGGAAAGTTTATATATATCACGCAGGATGAACTTGAAGCTGTCGCAAAATTTATCAAACAGCGTGGACGTGTATCTATTGTAGAATTGGCCGAATCTAGTAATCAGTTAATCAATCTCAATCCTGATAATATGGATACAATGCAGAAACTTCTCGGTGAAACTTCGGCATAGCAATATTTCTTGTAAATTGTCATTCATTTATACAAGGCAGTCATTTGTAAATATCACTAGAAAAAATAAGAAATATTGAATTGACCACCTTGTATAAATCATGATTAATTGGTATTTATTTGTACACAATAAATTGTTAAAAATAAAGTGATAATATCATTTGGTTTCATTTCTAAAATATTGAATTCTGTAAGTTATTGAGACATATTGTTGAAAACTGGTTTAATTGGTGTACTCTTCTTGCAAAAGTAATTTTCGTTAATCTGATGTTTCCTCCCCATGAGTATAAATTACTGGAAGTAGTGGTTAACTTGTTAACTATAGCTTTTATTGGGGTGAGGTCTTATTATCCTGAGAGTGGTCTGTAATTAAAGGTATCGTCACATAGAATGTTGTCTGGCCATCATCTATTGCTATATGTCCAGTGTATTTATTTATACTGTTTGGTATATAAAATCTGTCTTTAAATATGTGGCAGTCAGTTGAGCCATTGCCAATATTTGTATATATATTTACACAGTTAAACATGTGTGAGAGGAACACCCTTGGTACCTTTAAAGATGTTTCACAGCCAAAGTGAACTTTCAAAAAAGAAGTGGGTTAACAGTAAATTAAATGCTTTTCTACCTACAGTTCAATCAAAAATTCCATTTGAAGTTTGAAATAAATCAGTATACATTATAGTACTTTTTGGCTCACACAGTGAGCCTATGGGATCGACCAGGCATCCGTCCGTCCATCCATTGGTCCATCTGTCGGTCCGTCTGTCAACATTGGCTGCACAAATTTAAACTGCTATTCAGATTGAGTCATATCCACATTCATTTTATGCATATCCATAATGCCTATTTGACCTATCATCGCCATTTCCCAAGTTTGCCCGGTTTCTGAGAAATTGATGATTTTGACATCAAAAAGTCAAATTTTCTTTAAATACTAGACACTTTGTTGAAGTAGAACTTTCAAATAACTTGTAGTAGTTGCTGTATATGCAACTTATGTTCTCTGAAGATTTCAAAGCTCTTGAAATTACAGTTTTTGGTGTTTACTCTATAAAATTTGACAAAAAGTAGGACTTAGTCATTTTCAGGAAACTTTATCATGTATAAAGTTAATCATCATTGGCTGCACAAATTAAAACTGCTGATCATATTGAGTCATATTCACATTCATTTTATGCATATCCATAATGCCTGTTTGACCTATCATCGCCATTTCTCAAGTTTGCCCAGTTTCCGAGAAATTGCCTATTTTGACGTCAAAAAGTCAAATTAATTGACTAACTGAACAATTGACTAACTTAAACTGATAGGCAAATCTGACTTGAGAAACTGAGTACTGAGTAACTAAAAAACTGACTAGGTACCTAAGTCTTAAACTGAGTACATAAATTGAGTACTGAGTAACTAAGAAAGTGAGTAGTAAACGAAGTCCGTCCGTCTGTCAACATTGGCCGCACAAATTAATACTGCTATTCAGATTGAGTGATATCCACATTCATTTTATGCATATCCACTACACTGTGTGAGCACAGGACCGTGGGTCCTTTATTGTATTAAGCCATAAATATGGGTTTTTTTACTGTTAAAATGTTTGATTGCAAACCACCCTCACAGAAAACATCTATAGTGAAGAAGGAATTTCAAAATAACATTATTACTTAATTCTGTGTGTCTGTTGACAAGGTATTACATCTATTTCTGAATCCTCCTACTAATAATGGTATTTGTAGTTGTTTTCTGTGGGAGAAGTTCAAGGTATCATGGCATCTTTCAAGCTTCAAAAGCAAGTACAGTGAAACCTGTAAAGTGGAACACCTCTTGAAGTGGAACACCTCTGTTAGTGCAACAGTTCTCAAGAATCCCAAGGTCAACTGACTTAATGTTAAGTGAACCTCTATAAGTGGAACACCTCCCAAGTGGAACACTTTTTATAGGTACCAAATGTGTTCCACTTAGACAGGTTTTACTGTATAACTCCACATTATTGGGGATAATAGTATATAGTGATAATTTCACCAATATTTATATTCATGTGTGGTATATTTGAGGAAAACTAAAGATCTTTACAATAAATAATACACTCATTTTTTTATTATCCAATTTATAACATATTGTAGACCTTTGGGGAAATATCATACTTGAAGAAAATAGGAAAATATAAAAAATGAAAATATTGGTAGGTCAGCTATGTACATTGCTTGCAATTTTGTCACTATCTCCCTATGGATCTGATTCTCCCTTTAATAATCAATTTAGAGTTGTGAGCCTAACATGATATATAGACCCTGCTCTTTGCTTTAAAGTGCAATTACAGCTTAAATCTACCTAATGTATATTTAGAAAATGTCACCACAAAGTTTTTATTTTGTGCCTTTGATAACAGTGAGTATACCAAATATAAGGATACTGCTTAAGTCATCTTCTACCTCATGGGTTTTGATAAATAGCAAATAATGTTAAAAATAGAGGAAACTTATGCAAAAAGTTTGACGCCAGAAATTGAGTGACTTGGACTCTGTTTGGACTTGGACTTGGAAAATGTTACTTACTGTTATTTCACCATCAGTCATTTTCACATAATGAACTTTTGAGTGATTTGACTCTCTTTTTTTTATTTTTGAACATGTGTATTGTAAAAGATGATTGTATGAATCGTATTGATTTTTTATCTCTCATATCATGGTACCCCCACTAGATATAGCAACGACACTGAATATATGACCAATTGCCGCACAAAAACTTGTATTTGCTATCTTATAAGTATAGTCTTGTTCTTCAACCTCTAAATATGATGATAGTTGACCTATTAATATAACTCCATGTATATATGAATGCAGATCTGCTCACAGTATCAGTGAGGCATGTTTACTAGTATGACAAATTGAATTCATATGCTTCTGTATATCTTCTAGTTTATATAACAGGGTGGGCCAAAATGTCTATGTTTTTTCATTTAGTGATGACTTTTTTTTTTAATATCGCATATATTTTGGAAATAGCTTTAATGTACATGTAGATGCAGGAATCATGTTCGCAACTGTTCTTCAAATGAGATTTCCATCAGGGGTTTCTCCAGGAAAGGTTAATAGACACTAGAGATCAAAATGAAAATATACAGTTGTTAGGATAACATTCAAAGCAAATGGTGTTTAGTATATTCTCAAAGGATTTCAAGGCAAAAATGGAATATTTAAAGAATCCTTATAGGCTTATAAGTTTGAGGAAGAATCACTAGTTTAGCATCAAGAAAATGAGAAAAAAGGTAAATGGGAAAATGTCCCTGTATATGGAAAATATTCTTAATTTGGTAATGAAGATCAGTTAAAAAAAAACATTTTGTCACTGTTTTACATGACTTAAAGGAATATTCCTTGCCAGACTATTTCTCTCCTGATATGGTAGCTACAATCATATATATACTTTACATTTAGCACGGGAAAATGTTTTCATATGGTCAATATTGATCATTTAAAAATGTAGTACTCATTCCCCGTAAGCTGCCATCTTTTCAGATTTCTTTCAGGAAGTGATGTCATCGACTCTCACCTGTTATAACCTTGTCTATTACAGTATAGGAAAGAAGTACAAAATCACTTCTAAACAAGAAGCCCTTATCTTCTGAGTAAAAATATTTTCAGGAGTGTCAACTTAGAACTAATAAAAAAGAGATCATCAAAAGGATTTTAATCATAGACCAAATTGAAAAAAATATTCAGCTGGTTAAGTAATTCTAATAGCTCCTTACCTAATGTTAAATGCAAAGTTGAGAGTCGATGACATCACTTCCTGAGTGAAATTTTAAAAGATGGCAGCCTACTGGAATTGAGCACTACATTTTTAAGTGATCAATATTGACCATTTCAAAACATTTTTCTGTTTTTTGATAAACTTGTAAGTATGTATATGGTTATAGCTACCATATTAGGAGAGAGATGGTCTGGCAAGGAATACCCCTTTAAGTTAATTCTTTGCTTATCTTCCTTACCAAAATTATAACATTTGACTCATCATTTTTCACTCATCATTTTTCCCAACCAGTTTTGCTTTTTTCATGCTAGATCAGACCAGTCCATCCATCAAATCTTCCTAACTGGTCTTAATACACTTCCCATGCTTCAATTTTTAACAGAAACATGAATTACAATAGTGTAACCACTATATGTAATGTGTGTCTTACAGACTGTTTAACATGATGTCCCTCTGGTTCCAATTCATGGGAGATATCTAAAATCACTGTAAACATCAAGTAGTACCTTGAAACTTAGACATTCACACTCATATTGAGTGTTTTTATTCAAATATTGTTATAGATATTATTATTAATTGTATTGCTGCATCTTCTGCTAAAATACATGCATTGTAAAGAAGTTATAGGAAAATTAAAGAATATGGACTTTTTTGGCCCTCCCATGGGTGAAATTGAGTTTTCTTGCATTCAGTAAGGAAAGTATAGAATCTGTATGAATGCAGCATTTATTAAGAGAATTACAAAGTAAGATAAAGCTCTTAAAATCCCCGGAGGGTTTCTTGTATATAAACCTCAGCACACATGGGGTACCTTTTTCGACATTTGGTATGGCAATGAACTCAAATTTTAGGATCTGGTATGACTTGAGGTATGATAATGGTCTGATTATTCCACTTGTAAGAGAATGGTCTTGGAAAATATGTTACCTCTCACTTGTCCTATGGCATTGGTCTAGTTTTTACACATGTCCTTAATTTGAGGTTGTTTTGGATCATATTCCTCAAAGATCTGGCTTTAGACATTTTGAATGCCCTTGGTCTTATATTTTGGGATATTTGGTTTGGCATTGGTCCCATAATTGGACATTTGGTATGGCATTGGGCTTATATTTGAACAGTTGGTATGGCTTTTGGGCATTATTTTGGTTGGTATGGGAACACATTGAAATTTGACAGATTGGTATGGGAACATATTGATATCTGATGGTTCAGGCTAGGACCCCCGCAGATTTTTGTATACAGTGAACCCCCAGGTTAAAATCATGATATCATGATAATGCAATCTCATTTCAAAATAAAGCTTATACAGTTTGTAAACAATCTGGGCATAAGAATAGTTTTTGTAATACTTTTTACTGATATATGCTGCAGGTCATAAAATAAAAATGTAATCTCGTATTGGTATTTAAATTTAAGGGATGAAACTGAGATTCTATGATTTAAGAAGTACTTCTTGAAAACAGATGTTTTGATCATTGTGAAAAGACCATGATTGTGATATTAGTAAATGACCGTACACATAAACAGTCAAATTTAACATTCAAGATATTTGTTCACTGGCTGATCCAGAAGCTAACAAGGAGGGGACACCTGGGCCCAAATTTTGACAATTTAAGCCCCATTTTTTGATAATCTGTGAGGGTGATTTGTAATCAAACATTTTAAAAAGGGTCCATTTCTACCCCCATTTCTCCCATTGTTATGAGAAACAAGCTACATGTACATTAGAAAAATTAGAAATCATTATTTAATCAAGAGTCATACATATTTTATTATTTATGTCCAATTGATTATAGTTCTTCATTTTATTTGTATAATTTTACTGAACAATAGCTGAAAAAATAAATTCAATTTATTTAATAAAAAATTCCTTCAAAAACATTTTATTTATTCAAAATAGTTTTATATTATCTTTTTAAGACCAATGCAAATATTGAACAAAGGATGCACTATTTCAAAAATAAAATGTCATATCTAATGTGCCACTTCAATGTTTTAACATATCAAAAATATTTTGCAACCTAAGTGACCTCATCGTGATATCACTTAGTGGCAAAAACTTCTCGAAAGGATAGGTATTGATATGGAGAACTGAATCCATCAATGTTTTTCTCTTAAACCAATCATTGAAAACATTCTGTAAAATAACATGGTATTTTATGTAATATTGGCTGATTGACAACAATTTAATGCGAAAATTATTTAGAAATATTTTATATAACTGTTTTTGTTAACATTTTTTGTTTTTTAGTGCAATTGTTTTTGCTCCTTTCTCCCAATTCTTCAGAATGAAATAAAATGTCTTTCTGAACCTCGTTGGAACAAAATAGCATATACAACATGTTTTTAGACCTCTCAATATTAAAGTTATACAAATGAATTTTTGGTTGATTTTAAAAAAGTATTCAAAAAATTAAAACAAAATTCCCCCAAAATAGATAAAAATCAAGAAAAACCTTTTATTTCATTAACAAGATACTTTTTTAAAATCAACCAAAGTTTCCTTTGTACAATTACAATATTGAGAGACCTAAACATTTTGTGTTTATGTCGTTTTGTTCCAATGAGGTTCGGAAAGATATTTCATTTCACTCTGGAAACATGATACCAAAAACAAAACAAGTGTTTGATGTGTTTTTTAAAACAATATAGATGAAAGTATGTATATCTATTTCATATTATATTGTTACCATTCAAAAGATGGCCATTAAATTGACAATTTGTAAGATTTTCAGAAATTTTTGATGACTGGTTTAAGAGAAACGTGTGTTCAAAAAGTTCGCCATATCGATACCTATTCTTTGAAATTTTTTCCATGTCATTCTTTTCTAAATATCCTTAACTTCATAAGTAAACCATTGTTGATTGTCTAACCAGGTTAAAAAGGAAGAATATATTATGTTTCAATTTAAATATTATTGTACTCTATGAGAACTAAAATTTTGAGATGCATTCCTCTCTGAACCATTTTCATGTATGAATGAGTTCATTTCTCGCTTATTTATGAACCAATTTTCTTAATTTTTTCGGAAAAAAATATGTGAGGATGAACGCTATTAAAAGATATGTGTGACCTCTAAAATTTAGTCCTTCAAAAACCTCTTTTTGAAATTAAACAAAAAAGTTTCACTTTTCAGACTTTGATAACATTGGGTAAGACTACAATATAAGCCAAAGTGGTTTAAACTTTATATGGGGACTTGTAAAATGGATAGCTAGCTACATTCACTAACATGTATGCAAGAGAATATTTAGAAATACCTTTGAATCAGTAAGTCAGTTGGATGATGTTGAAAATGAACCAGAAAAATGGCTCTCATACTGGTAAATTATTCTCAGTTGTGGTTTTATATCTGCATCAGTTGAGTTTAATTGCTGTTTGATTTGCTCACACCAGTACAGGGACATAGCCTTGATTTAAAATTAGGCAAGGCAGAAGTTATAGGCTGGGCAAATATGATTTCATTTCCTCAGTTTTTGGGGAGGCCTTGTCTAGCTTTGCCCATGGCCATTGTCTATACAACGGGCGGTCAATATATTTTGATAAAAATGCTCTCATTTTTGTTTTTTTCACATATCCCTCTCATTTTTTCAGAACATGTAATTACACATACAATGCTAAAATATTAAAACTATATCTTAAATTAATTTAGAGATATGTAAGGTTGCCATGGTAACCTGTATCAAGGGTAGGCAAGTCAAATAAAAACCTATAAAATATCATAATAACTTGTTATTTTGATTATTTTAAAGCATGCGGAAATTATACATTTTTTCAAAAAGGTTTGGCATTGTTGCCCATTGTTTGTTGCTAAACAAATGTTTATTTGTGCTCACTGTAACATCACAACAGCTCATAATAGCACTGTATGACAGAATGGGCCAATTGGCATTACATGTTATGAGACACACCAAAAATCAAAATGTCAGATGAGGTTAGTGTGGCTGATGCAGAGTATGACATTAGAGTAACATAAGATTTTATGTACTATCAAGAAAAAGTAAGAGGTAGTATTGCAAATTTGAAGAAAGCATGGTCACTGTTGAAGATCATCCACGATCTGGTTGCAAGAAGAGCTTCCGGACAGAGAACACTATGATTAAATTCATATTCTAGTATTCTATATGTATAATATAACTGACCTGCCTACCCAAAATACAGGTTACCATGGCAACATTTTCTCAAAATTAAATTAAGATATAGCTGTAATGTTTTAGCATTGTATGTGTAATTACATAGTCTATAAAATCACAAAATGAGAGCATCTTTATCAGAATATATGGAGAATACTACTCTCCTTAAATCAGCTCATTCCCCTGGAGGATGCCACGGGGTAGTCTATCATAAAAAAATGGAAATATGAATATAGGTTTCATGTGGTTTTATTTGGTAGAACAATCACATGTCTAACACAACCTTCACTTCACAGACTTTCTTTTGATATATGACTTTCACTTAAATCACTAAAATGTTGATAACATTCTTTTGCTTGCTTACTAATGTCTAAAATATTGCTTTTATTTACAGTATAGTTTGTCATTGTCAATGCATGAAATATAGACGAGGTATCATCCTCCTATAAGTGTAAAGATGGTATGTACATATCAGAACACTAAGAATTGAAATAGTAAGAAGAATCCTAAAAGTCAGTTCATATGTTCAGTGCTGTTCAGAAGTCAGATTTTTCTCTAAATATGAATTGTTCCAAAAGTGTAAAGTGTCTTTTTGTATTATCAATGGTGATATCAGCCATTGTCTTGGCAACTGTGGAAGTTGTTGATCTTCTTATCTGGAGGGAGTATTCAGTTTGTAGGATCATGTCAATGGTGGTTGGAATCTTTTGTTTTAGTTAGCAGTGGTTTGTAGTATAGAACAGGAAGATTCTGGAAGACAAAAACAACAGATCATCAAGATGATTTATTCAGAATGATAAAACAGAAGTAGGAAAATTGGATACATAGTCCAATAAATAAAAATTATATATAGTAAATTAACACTCTATAATATATAGTAAGTTAACATTATCACGCGGTCCTAACTTCGACCGTTAATTTGAATTTTTGACCACCGGATGTTTGAAAATCAAGGATTATAAGTCTCATACTGCACCGTTTTTTTCAAACTTGTTCCATTCAAAGCATAACACAAATCCCTTTCTGATGGTACATTATTCTCTTCAACCGAGTCCCTACTTCCAGCGGCATTTTGGTCCCCAGTTGTAAGAAGGCCTTCTAACAGCTGGGGACCAAAACGCTGCGAGAACGAGGGACTCTTTACAATATGTATACATGTATTTTTGTATTAATAATATATACATATAATATATATATGAGTACTTATATGTATTTCATACTTGAGTGGGTTTGGGGTAGATATCACCCGGGAATATATATCATATCTGAGGAGCGGGCAAGATATATTGAATATGTCCCACTCTAGGCCAAATGCGGGCAGATATAATATATCCATCCCGCTCCCGGGAATTTTTTCAAAAGTTTAAAAAAGTTTAAAAAATTTTAAAATGTAAATTTCAGAAGTTTAAAATTTTTCAAAAAGTTTAAATGTTACAATTCTATTGTATTGAACTGAAGGAATATTATGAAAATGTTAAATATAAATTGTGCTTTTACAGTATAGGCCTATCTTGTCATTTGAAAAAGGTGGTAAAGGTTATATCTACCCCAAACCCACTCAAGTATGAGATACACCAGTTATGTACGCTCGGTTTTGGATACAGTGTTTATCCCGCGGGAAATATGTGTATCTCCCTCGGTCCCTGCGGTCCCTCGTGAGATACACATATTTCCCTTGGGATAAACTCTGTATCCAAAACCTCCCAGTACATAACCCTTATATACATACGTACAAAAGACCAAAGTGAAACATTATATGGTAAAATACATTCATATTTTGCACGCAAAACGTTTCTACACCCTCAGTCTAGATATGATTTGATAAATTATGGATAATTAAAATCCGATTGTGTTAATTGCCTTTTTCAGGTATATTTTGCGTAGAATATGAAACATTGTTTATTGTGAACAAAATTTGACAACTCTAAGTGTGGAATGCAGAATTTCCTAATTATTTGTCTCAAAATTTTGATTTATTGTTTGATTAGTTTTGTCTTGGCTCATAAAATAAAGACTAATATTGTACTCTAAATCATCATTGGTACGATTACAAGGACTTAGAGTAGCCAAGTCCCTTTAACATGTTTAATACTTTACTAATTAATTTTATAGTCTGAAATGAACATAAAGTTATCCAAAGTAATAATGTCACCTTTGAACTAAGACCATTCGTTAGGATAACAGATATAAAAGTGTGTATAAAAATGACGCAAATCACCAAGTTGAACTATGTGGTCTTCCTACTCAGAACCAATGACCAACAAGTCAATAAAAAAAGGTATAAAACTAAAATTAAAAAACAGGGTACTTTGCAGTGAAATGAGGGCTTAAAATTAGAACTTAAGTTGAGAATAGTATGCCCACGTCTAGTGCAAGCAGCTTAAAAATGACAACACTTTGCAAGCTCACCCTATGCTTAGTGAGCGGAGCTAATTTAAAGGGTGATGGTAAAGACGAGGCAGGGCGCCCAAACCTAACTATGGCGGACCAACAGTAAGTTTATTTCTCTAAGTTCTACTCTTTATTGGCCTTGTGCTGGCCTGTAACTAGGTGCACTGATGCTTCAGATGCCCATAATAAGATTTGTAATGTAAGAAAGATTCATACTTATATGTGAAACGGATACGAAGTGATGTGAAAAGAAAAATTAATTTCCTGCATATTTTTTTTTCGATTATTTTCAAAATAATGATACTTCTCCTACATAGAATTCCTTGATATTGCATGTAATTATTGTTGATTAACGTATTTATATCGTTAACCCATCCATTTCCCTATTTGAGCCGTAATTGCAGTCAAATCAGGAGATTTTGATTCCTCGAAAGGAAGAGCAATGGTTATGGGAATAAAAGCATGTTTGGACTGGACGAGCCGTGGAATAGGGATTACATTTATCCTGTTTATTTTCAGATATGTGGGATTCCAGTGTAGTACTACCATGTCACGGAAAATCAAAAGAGTTTGATGAAATAATACACCACCTGATCAATAAACACCCTACAAATGAAATGAAAATTCGAAAAATCGTTAATGTCAACGGAATAATAAAATTAATTACAAGAAATTTTTCTCATGTGGTAACAACCTCTGACTACATCTGTTATGTTAACAACCTCTGACTACATCTGTCATGTTAACAATCTCTGACTACATCTGTCATATTAACAACCTCTGACTACATCTGTCATGTTAACAATCTCTGACTCTATCTGCCATGTTAACAGCCTCTGACTACACCTGTCATGTAAATAAAGTCTGACTTCATTTATTATGTTAACCATTTCTGAATACACCTGCCATGTTAACAACCTTTGACATCAACAATCTCTGACTACATCTGTCATGCGTCTGATTTTTTACGACTTTGTCAACATTTGTTAAAAAAAAGTGTGGGCCAGTTACCATTTATACAATTTTAAAATTCTTTTAAGTAAGTTATTCTATTTATTCGTTCAACAACCAACACTTTTTGATAAATCATAAAATCAAGTGACTACATGTTTTGCAAGTTTTTACCATTGATTGAAGCCTATGACAACCTTGCCCAAATTCATTAATTTATTAATTGACAGTGTACATTTGAGCTGAATTTAGCAGTACACGTAGCAGCTAAGTGCTTGCCCATAGCCACTCCTCCTAGCAAATTACATCGCCATTGCTCGTCATCGAAATTCTGATCGCCGAATAGTAAACAATTATTTTGTATTGGATGTGCATAACTAGAGACCGCCTTATTTCGCATATATGACAATATAAAACATATCTAGGTACATATAACTTTATATGTGACATCGATCAGGAATTATTGACATATTGACAATATTAGGTTGTAATTTCTTGCGGTAAATTCAAATTGTATCTTTAAACGACTGTTACATCTTAACTATTCGTTTTATTGGATGTAAAACAAACGGTATGCATAGTTTAACATCTTTCACTTCTAAAACAGCATTAAATATCACAATATCATCACCTTATGCTGCAATAATACGACTTAAAAGATTATGGTACTAATATTCTTTGGTTTTTGGGCGCCCTGCCTCGTCTTTACCATCACCCTTGAAATTAGCTCCGCTCACTAAGCATAGGGTGAAGCTCTAATGATTTCAAATGATTTTACATTTGCTATTAGAGATTTAAAAATCTCATTTCTATTATCGTAATTACCTGATTTCAACATTTTAAAATAATATAGGGTTTGATCTTGAAATTTAAAACGAATGGATTTAGAGACTAGAATTAGCCTAGGTAGATCAGTAGGCTATACACGCATCTATTTTCTTATGACAAATATATGATCTGTCCTTCTCTGGGGTACTTACCATTGTCAAAAGTGGAGAAGGAAACAGGCCAAGGTGCCCTATGAATCTACCTTATTGCAACTGTTCATCCTCTGGGCCTCAGCCTGAAAGTAAAGAATTTAAACTAATCACTCTACCAATATTATAAGGATCATGGTATACCATAGAGTGTTCTTCCTCAACCAGAGAGCATCTAACTAACGTTTGCGATGTGATAGGTGAGGTATAGAATGACCCCTTTACGTTTTTTCGGGAAATTTGTTAAACGTGTTGTATTGTAATGTAGTGTAGTGTATTGCATTGTAATGTATTTGTGTTCTTTATTACCACACATATAGTGAGCACATTTACAATTTTAATTTACAATAACATATTACGCTAACGAATATATTGGCTTTTAAAGTATGTTTTATCATCGTCATCATCGAAAATGTGAAATATAATATCATCACCAATGCTAATCTAAATAGATTCAGAATCTCTTTCCACATCTATGGAATTGCTAAAAGGTAGAAATTGCTCGAGCTCCTACTGTGTTTCTGTATCACCATTTTTTATCTTTACCATTTGTTTAAAATATTTGAATTTGTAGGGATATTTCGAACATAGTGAACGTTTGTACGGCGAATTATTTCATCACGAATTTCAGATTATTTCTGTCGGGGGAAGGATCAAAAAGTTGTAGTGGGCGAGGTAAAATATACTATACTTCTATGTGACATTATTTGTATGTGTGTTCTTAGTTTTAGGTGGAATATGTCTTTAATTTTCTTTTGAAGATGATATTAATATTGTCTTGTACGTGTACCTGCCTCTTGCTATAGCTTAGCTACCACCAGACCATACGCCCAGGTATATTCTCATAATTATCGGCAAATAATTGTAAATTAGATAGATCAATCTAAGATGATAGAGTGATATTACATTTACAGAGAAGAAATCGTGTTCTAATTATAATTTAGATGTCAGTTCCTGCAGAACCCCAACGTGTTAATAAATCAGTTAAGCAGATCGCAACATTCACACATCGGGTACTTTAATTGGAAATAGATTAGACGAGAGTGTCCTCACCCTCTGGAGATGAATTGAAGGTTTATCCTTCAGGATCCTCACCTAAGATTATTTTATATCCAATTTCATCCATTGCACGGATCGACCAAATCATGTGTCTAAATTGCAGAAATCAGTAAATCTGTTAAAGAACAATGGATCTGTGGATCCTTAAAATTTGGCTATGTTTGGGAAGGTTAATTAACATAAAGATATTGGTTCCATGCTCGTTGACACAACATTTAATCCATGGCTTTCTTTTGATATATTAAATACATTTCTGTATTTCTCATTCACAAGTCAGAAGGCGGCACAAAACCTGTTTCCCAACGTCCCCGTCACTGCGTCAATAAGAGGAGTATACTTAGTAGGTCAGGTCCCTGAATTTCTTCAGTCGTTTGTGCCGTTCTCTCTTTTCATCGAGTTCAAGTTGCAAATCCTCTTCCAGAACAAATCTGGTAGTCTGTTCTTTATTTAAGCGCATCTTGAGAAAGTAGATGATTGCAAGCATGACAAACATGGCGGGAAGAATGACCGCCGCAGACGACAACCACGTGAAGACGTGAACCATCAGGTGTGGGACGTCATCCTTGGGGGTAATAAGTGTATTTAGTATGGTGTGGTTTTCAAATGGTCCACAGAAGATACCAACTTGGTTAGTGAGACCGATGTTAATAACGGAGGTATTGCTAATGATGACAGCTACTGGTAGCAACAAGAGAATCAAGGTTGCCGCCAAAAGGCCTTGGAAGAACGAGCTCCTTCTTGATTGATTCCATCGCTTTGTTGGTGGCTTACATGTTACCATAACAATACTGTAACTGTAGATGAAAAATATGAGATTAGAAATGACTCCGATAAACGGCAATACAGGACAGGTCAAAGTTCCAGTCCAAATTAAAGCTTGGCGATATATAATCACCAGCACGTTGGAAGACATCTTGAATTCCTGCTTTTCTCGAGACCACCAGTATGATACGAACTTTAAACAACATTGGATGACTAAGTGAATAATCGTGTCGACGATCACCAATTTGTAGAGTTCTTGTCCAATTAGTGTTCCCGCGCATTTGATTACATCGCCATCATCCTGGTTCTGAGCCTTTTTGTACAACGACACGATTAATGCAAAGAGGTTGGCCATTCTTAATAAAAACACCCTGGCTATGGTGATATTCAATTCTACTCGACCTTTCATGTATTTTTCAATTTTCGGTAACTGGTAAATAATCATGGGTACAGTGGCGTTGATGAAGACAAACGCAAAAGTCGTGCCGTATGTTTCGACAAAATTTGCATCAGAATCACTGCTTGTATCTCCGCTGCTTGGGAGAAGTTTTGCCAACGTATCAACGTTAATGACTAAAAATGTAACAGCAGTACATGCTCCTCCAACTAGAAGAAAAGTGATCAACCATGCCAAACATCGCTTTGCATAAATCACCCATTTCTGTTTCGCCGTCTGCTCGTCGAGTTTCATTTGCGCTTTGATGTCCGAGATTTGGTCCCTGATGGAGTTTGCTATACTGTGACTGAGGTTCTTGACAGCCTCGCCGTTAGTGAGGGAATAATCCCATGTCGTTAACGCATTGATGCTCAGTGGGTACCTGGCACCGCCCGATTGGCCTGTATCCTCCATGGCGTGACCGATGCTTCTGAATATGACGAACAAACTACCAAAGTAAGTCACTATAATCATGAAGAGATAGGCAAAATCTAATGGATAAATTCCATTCACTCTACTTTCATAGTTCCCATAAAACATCCACGATTCTTCAAATACGTTCTTCCCGTCCAGCAGATTTTTCAAACTAAACGTATGATTTAAGTTGTAATCGAAGAATATGGCAGTTGGCACGATAACAATGGAACACCATAGAATTGATAGTAGGATATTTAGAATGAATATCCACCGTGTAAACACAAAAAATGAAACAACACCCGAGCCAAATCGTCCCTCTACAAGTTTGATTTGTTCTCTGAAGATAGGGATGTCATCACCGTGTCTATGTTTTCTTCTCCTTATCCAAGTTTGGAAGTCATACAACATAAGCTGCCATATTCCCATCTTGGATCTGTTTTGTATTTTGATGCGTGATTCATATGGTTTGAGGCCAAGCTCATATATTTCATCTAGGTAAGTGTCTCTCAGTTGAGAACTCTCAGACTTGTCAGGTAGGTTACGCGCGATTGATTGTTTACGGCGTAGCCTTTTGTCGCCACTGTTTAGTCGCCATGTTATGGAGCGTGCTCTTGAAGGTGGTCTTTGGGTATCGTCAATTTGAGATTCTCTTCCAAAAAAGGAACTTGTGCCTCGGGCAATACTGTTAATACTGTTAAGGCTGCTGACACTCTCAATGGTAACATCGCTTCGGGAAGCGACGCCATTGTTATACGCTATGGTTGCACTAGGTCTCCGCTCCGAGACAAATTGCACCGAGCTTTGTACACCATTTGTACGAATGCTTGTTCCACTCGCAAAGTTGGGAAGATTTATATCCGATATAACGCCAATTCGAGAAGTGTTCCTACTTCCTATAAATGACCTTATTTTGCTCGGCGGTGTTCTATCAGTTTGCTTGGACATTTTAACTTTATCCGAAGGTAAACCAGTCGAAAATCATATACCAGCAGCACGTTTATGTTGCTTGAATGGTTCCAACTGACTAAATATATTGTTGCCGTTGGTCACGGTTCAATTGTTTTAAGTGCTCCCTGATTGGTCAGATGTTTTGATGCGATATTGTTATATTTGATACACAATAAGAACGAAATTTCGTCACAATGGAATAAGATCGCTTCTGTTACTAACGTTACACAAGCCCAATTGTTGTTTCTATTGTTTTAAGTTTGGTGAATTGTTTATAGCAACAGATGAAGGATCGGGGATACGCTATTTCATATAACTGCAAATCACGGACCTATACAGTCCACGGTGAAGCTCACCCTGTCTTCTTTTATTTCTTTTGTGAGATTTAAAAGTTCGGAGAATGAGAAAATAAGTTTAACAATATAACGCACAAAAGGTTGACAAATGTTTTAAAAGCTGCAAACTGACAATAGCCACACGCATGACACATACACACGCTTAACCATCGACAACGTATATTGACAAAATATACCGTCATATTCAGGTTCGAATCAAAATGAAACTGATTAGCTGATCAATGTCATAGTTGAGTAAAAAATCTTTAAATATCATAGGGAATAAAAAGCCAAGTGATTATGCAGGTCAAATGGTATTTGCTGAATGGTTGTCAAGGTGATAAGTCGACCCTTGCAAAACAGTTTCATTGAAGACAATTCCTTTAGTCATTTCGTATCTTTTAAGTGATATTGTATAAAATATTTTGCAATATGTGAAAAGAATTTAAGCCAAAGAATACTAGTACTTATAAATTTTCAGAAAAAAATCATTTTGTCATAGTCCGTCGACAAGTTGCTTTGTTAGGTTTTTGGGATATCTAAAAGTTTAGTCACTTTACCAATTAATGTGTAACATTTCATAAGATGTAAGTTATATATGGAGTAAATATCGAGATTTCATGATTTGATGGTATCAAATATGACCGAAGATTTCATTCTGGCCATTGTTAAAAGACCGAAATCACTTTGCGACTGAGCGTCTTTGGCAACTACAAGAGTAAAATCTGCCCGTCATGTATTTACAATTAAGCATTCGAATCGAGGTCTTTGTTACGTTTCTCATGACTCATGAGTACGCCATAATAACAGGCATTACACATGAAATTTACTAGTCATGGATACCTCACTATAGACCAGTAAATCAATTGAGTGACATCAGAGAGATAACAAACATATTGGAATATTTTTACATATTTTTACATTCATTCTCTGAGAATTTGTAATTTCAAAGAACATAAACATTCAGTATGAGTCTTACCTCTACAGCTTTGTAAATTAGGTAAACAAGGTCTGGGTTCATTTCGTCACAACTTTCAGCAATACTTGACGATCTTTTACCCCAGCCCCTCTTTCCCCATCCACGTTTGCCCCAACCTCTTTTGACCTGAAACACACACAAAATATTCACATTACATACGCTGATTGATATTTTATCAGTGTAATCTTAAAATTGACATCAAAGTATGAAATATGAAAGATAAAAACGGATTTTAGGAAAATCTCAACATTGAAATATTGAATACGTGACATGCACTCAAATATGTATTTGTACGTTGTTATAATTGATAGATTCAGGTAGCATTATTTCAAAAATTCAATTTAATTGGATAATACTTATGGCTCTACGCACATCGTAGCATGCGAGTATTGATATTACGGATAATGAAATCACTAAATTCGTTACACTTCCCTCCTCATTGAAATAACTTCATCCCAAGCTTGATATCGTGTTCATGTTGAAGAGTCAATGCCACGTGGCAGTTGTTTAAGTGCATTTGGTTTAACAGAATATTAGTGTCACTTTACTGACTTAAGTTTTCTTTAGTAAAATGTCAATATGGAATCAATCCTTCGTTTTTTTAAAAAATTATCTATCATTTAATTACTGACAATCTGATAACTTGCGTGGTAAAACGACTGGTCTTGGTTGTTTATGGAAAAAATGTTGCTTGACCTTAACATGATCGTTCTAGTCAGAAGAATCATTTGCATCACAGGGTCTCATTTGTTGCATTTAAGTTATCAAAATAGCAAAAAATGATTTAAGAAAATAAGAAAACATCCGTTTCAAGGTCATTTATTGTTTTCTTACAATGTTGATAAAATACCCCATAGCTTCAAGATAATTCCCCACGTGTCGTTCAATTGTTTTTATTTCATTATCGGTCATAAATATATGATTGAAAAGTCATGCTTTGTTGTGAGTCTTTTATTACTATTTAGATACACTGCACCAATTTGGGTAATGAATGGCTGATTCATTTGGATTGTTTAAATTGTAACAACTACATAGCTACATCAAATAAATCCCGATATCTTCCGAAGAAGTAGCCTCCCACCCGGGTAGCCCTTCCTATTTCATTGACCATGCGGACATTCACTCTAACCTCGTCTCATGAAGTACCTCCCCCTACCACTATCAATCGAGCCTTCTCAAACATGCTGAAGAAGATAATGAAGATGATTGTAAAATAACCCTCCTTAATCATGAAGATGCCCCCTTCTGTCACCAGAGGTGCTTATTAATTAAACTCAGGTACGATGAGTTTATTAACAAATATTTGTATTGTTCAATTAATTCGAAGCTTAGGATATTATCAAGAACATATCAATTTTTGCCATGATTAATTTAGTATGTTTCACCTCCTGTCAAAGGGCAATTTCAAAGTAACAACACGTTAATCAATAATTGAATTCGTATCATTATCGTATTATCCATACATCCGGGTAGTGATGCAAAATTGAGGAATGCGATATGGATGACAGATACAACCCCCTTCATACGTTTGCCAACCAGCAGTTCCCGTTGGATATTTCGTGTAAAAAATGTCATTTTGTTTTCCGATTACTGCGTGTCAGAAAATGACAAAGATGATTTGATAAGATAACCATTCATAAATAGTTTTAACAGGTTGTCCAAAAGTTGAATTCCGGCTCCCAAATTTTGAAGAGGCTATATCACTAGGTATATCGCCAGTTGTGTTTGTATTAATAGCGCTCTCGCTCTTAAAATATTCCGTCAAGAGTTGCTGCAGTTTTTTCAGCAAAAAAGATAATGAGATTGTTTCCTTTTCGGCCGTGAACGAAAGATTTAAATAATTCGTTCTTTAGCTGTCGCATCATATTTTTTATTTGATATCCCAAATCCCAGTCGTTTAAATATTTTTGAGGACTGGACTCAACTTTAACTATTTAAACAACGGTTCAGAAACCAGGAGTTGCGAGTTGTTTTGTTTATCTCATGCCCCAAGCCCATAAAAATTATCTTCGGCCCTAAGCCATATATAAAATATTTTTAGTACAAATATTTTTAGTACAATAATTATGCAAATCTGTATTCACATAAAAAGCAACCACCTAATTTTGGAATTAAAGAAGATATCAAGACAGAAACGTAATTTCTTTTAATCTGAAAGTCGTTGATCAATGCTACCTGTATTCTTAAAATGATTAGTAGTTGAACTATCCATGTTTCGCAAAATTTAGTGACCTTTTTAATAAAGCAATTATGTATTAAGAGCTGGTTTCAATGAGAGTTATGTTATGTGAATTAAAAGTCGCTCTGTTTGATTCATAGAATGTTGCCTATTGTGCCAGAAGTGCATAACCTCATCGTTCGGTTAATCAAATAAATAATATATTTTTTAGCTTACCGATACTATTTTGACTTTAAGAAGTAAATTAACTATTTAGATAGGCTTTTTGGATTAGGATATAATTCGTTGAATCAATGAAGAGAATCATACATGTCTGATTTTAAGATGAATTGATAACCCGCCAGCATAAAGCAGTGACAACTTCATGTTTTTATCGTTCGATCATGCTACTGGTAATAAATCCGAATTCGCCAACGAAAAGACATGTGTTTAATCCGAAAAACAGAATTAACTGACCGTTTTTTTGTTCTGATAAAACAAGGTTAGAAAAGAATTTCTAGGTATATTTAGAATTTAGACTGATGTGATTAGTTTAGGCGTAATCAGTTCCTTAATTACTTATAGGTTTTATTTTCTTAATGCACAGAAATTAGTTTAACGATATCATATTCTTATTAGCGTCTGCTAAGACAGGATTTTCTCTGAGTAAAACACTAATTATTTACCACAGATTCTAAAAGCAAATACAGTGACAGCTATACACAACTTAGAAGTATTCTAAACGTAAAAGCGAGACTGTTGTTTGCAAATTATATTTTACGGAAGATACTTGTTACATTTTGTAATAACCACATATGTGAAAACCATATTCGATTATTTTCTGATACCGAGTTGTATTCATTGATTTATAAAGACAATTCGAATATGATAACAGGATGAATGTGTGTAGCATTTTTCCACATTGATAATGAAAATCTTTATTTTGTGTTCGAATAACTTATTATTGTTTAACGAGGCGAGATTTCTGCTGCTCTTGACATATACATACTCTTTTTATCTCCCGGAGGAAAGGATTTCCTCGACAAATAATTACATCCAGGACTGCAAAATGTCTGATCTTCCGCAGGATAATTCTCAAAAGGGCTACACCCACAAAAGAAAACAAAACGGGAAAGTAATCTTGCAAGACAAATTACTTCAACATTATAAGATGATACCTTGCTCAAACATCTTGTCGATGTAATGAATGGGATAAAAACGATGGAAACATAGGATAGTGATGTTATCTTAAAATCACTTTGTTAAACAATCCCTATGAATCGTAAAACAAAGTAATAGTATAGTTACTCATTTCGAGCTTCGCTTTTATTCGGACGTGCTATTAAAACATACAGTAGTTAAGAATGAATGCTTTCATCCAAACTATGCTACATACTGGGCAATCACCACCGACGCGCAATTTTAAAATTATCGAAACCTCCAAAATGAAAAGGAATTTCAAGAAAGAATCACTGTAAAACAGTGTTTAAGGATACCAAAATGATTTTTCGATGAAATCAATGAATTAAAGTATACTCACATATTCATCTAAAACATCATCGTCCATTTGTTCCTCGGATCTTTTGCCCCATCCTCTCTTTCCCCATCCTCTTTTGCCCCAACCTCTTCGTTTGTCCATATCTGTGGCGTCTGCAGGGTCATCTGCTCGAGCAAAGTCAGTACATAATTCAAACACCACTAGCCCTAATAGAGCAATAGCTATATACAATTTCATTGTTGAGTCCTTTCACGTCCTCTTCGTTACAAAGTATTTCAAGTTCTCTTAGTCGTAGTACTTTGCCGCCAAATTTTGTTAGCGTCAATGCAGTCCTGTGTCCTTAGTTGTGATTTGCTCCTTGGAAAATGAACGATTTATTTTCGGACTGGGTTTTTATAGATGAATGAAATCAATCACTATCCTTCATTATCCGTTAGATAAACAACAATATCGCACCGGAGATGCCGGAGATTTGGCCTGGAATCGCTTGACAAAGATTGCGTGACAACACGCTGTATTGCTTGCCCGGAATCAAATTAAAGAATTCGTGACGTATGAGCAATTGAATGCCCTGATAGGTGTATAGGAGAGGATGCTGGAAAACGTAAATGAAGATAGCCAAGGGTGGGAAGGCTAATCTTCTGGAAACTAATACACCGGGTAACTAATACACCCACTTTGTAACATGGATTCTAAGCTAACACACCATAGGCCTGCCACACCTGTGTCTCTCGTTAATCCAAATTTTGATTAACCGGCGGTCGTTTAGGTAGTTCCCAATAAATAAACAAACTATATAATTTATATCTTCTCTTTATAGACAGATCAAATGGGAACATGAAATATAATTCAACGAAAAATCAGCCACGTTTATTTAGAAAAAGTATCAGATTGTTACTGTCACCAAAGGGAAATATAAAAACCTCTAACACCACAAAATATTACCTAATTATGCAAGTGAAACATTTTCCCGTTTTTTGTAAATCTGCCATCTTGAAAATTCATTATCGAACAGAGCTCCTTTGTCCCTAGGCATCAGCATGTACATTTGAACCAAATTCGTCCACTGGTATTTGGGTTATCAAAGATTACGTTTTATACGAAAAATTGCGGCCGTTTTAAAATTCAGCAACCATCTTGATATTGTCTTCTTGGGCAAAGTTTCTTTTTCCCTAGGCATCAGCATATAAAATTTGAACCAAATCCGTCAACTAGTATTTCGGTTATTAAAGATACATTTTTACGAAAAATGGCGCCCATTTTAAATTTAGCGGCCAAACTGAAAATTCCTTCTCGAGCAGAGGTCTTAGGCATAACTCTATAAAATTTGAATCAAATCCGTCAAACGGTATTTGAGTTATCGCCCGGACAGACGAACGAACAAACGAACGAACGAAAGGACGAACGGCTTTCCTTTATCCCCCTTTAATTTCGTTCGATGGGATAATTGTGGATAGATTATAGAGACAGTCTTCAAAAAAATTACCCTTTGCATTCGTTTGACTTCACTTCTTAAAAGAGAGCTTCGTCTTTTAGTTTAACTAGACTCTGCGCGCAGGGTACAAAAAAATGTATGTTCAGGATGAAGATGCTGCCACTGCTAAATGAACCTTCAACATTTTTCAATAATTTAACCAAAAAGACACACAATGAAAATGTCTAACTGTAGTTTTGTCATTGTATATCTCCGATCTGAGCACTTAAGGTGGTCCTTACTGAAGGAATGACTTTTCAGTATGTGTACAAGTACGCAAGTTACGAGTAGGCAGGCGTATTTTATATAATAAATCCTTCAACTTTAATAGTTTTGCACCCCTTTCCAATTCTTATGTCCAACGGGTTCTATCATAAGAATTGCGAATAGCAGGATCTTTGAAAAGATTGCCTCTAACATTCACTAGCCCATATCTATCCCTTCTAATTCTGTTTAAGGCAACAATGTGCAGATTAGATAATAAGTAATAAATATCACTAAAGACATCCTCCGTAATCCAATAATATTGCACTGGGAGTTAGTCACACCCTCTCTCTATTATACCCAAATAATAAAAAGGGTATACTAGAGAGGGGGATGACTTACTCCCCATTCGATATTGCAGGTGAACCATGGTATTTTTCAAACGTTTCTATTATATTTAAGAATAATGATTCCTATTTGAGCTTACTTTGCGGTTCATCTAATATTTGTGGTTACACAAATTCTCTCTTCATTTCTAAGGTGGCATATCAAGTGTTGGAAGCATTTTTTCAAAGAGCATGCCAATAAAATTGCATGCTATCTCATATTGCAAAATCTCTTTTTCTTATTAGAGATGGGTCTACTAATCCATGGCATAATGGTATAATCCAAATGACATTTTCATTATCTTTTGATGCATTCGAGTTGAAGTTCTTAGTAAAATGAGAAATGAATGCTCCAAAAATAAATTGGATAAATAATCTGTCTCGAAGTAGGATAGTCATAGTCTCACTTCACCGTTAACAATAAATAAATAAAAAACGTTACACACAATATTGTATCTTGATAACATTATAATGACATTAACATGCAAAATATCACCTCCTGGCATTTGTTACAGACGCCGATCACAGAACACCGTCTAAAAAAAAGTTGGAGACTATAACAATAGGCCTACATCATTCTGGTGGTGACAAAACTACACAGAGCAACAATAAAACCAACGTGTTTTAAACTACACGATCCCTTTAATTATTTTTCATAGATGCAAAATGAGGATTACAGTGACCTGAACGTAACAATAACATAATGACCTGAAATGGCTTACTCATCGTGCAATCCACGTCAGATACAGATTCAAAAACACTTTCCGAGATAAATCCTTGTAATATTTCTGTCATTGATTTGAAAACGCTAACCCTACCATAACATGCATGTAAGTCAATGGAACAAAACATAGGAGTTGATCTACACCTATTTTCTCTATAGGTAGAAGGTGGACGTTTGCCAAGTTTTCTGGCTTTCTCATTTCATATTTGTTGAAATCCTTACACCTAATTTTAATTTTTGGCGTTTGGTTCGCCGTTTTTGGCTGACCAGAAATGTGAAAGTCGGCAAACAGAAAAGATTCTTTTTGTACATACTTTTCATATTTATATTTATTTTTTTCTTGGATCTACTCAGGTTTTGAAAAAATATGAAATTATTGTTATATAGAAGTCTATTCCATATATCATTCAAATTTATTTGTACATGGGAAAATTGGAATTGATTTCATTATTAGATGGATGTCTTTCTAGTGGGGTGGACATCCCCAGGAAATCACCAGCGTGCTACCACTGTTATCATACCCTCGTATCAACTGCAATTTCACAATGCTCAATGCCATACATTTATAATGTCAAATGAAAACCTAAAATTAGTTCCTAGCATTACTGCAGATCCAGTGGCCGTGTAATGAGAATACCTTTAATCAGACATAAATTTCGGGCTGTTTAGGAAGCTAGGGGCTGTTACAGAGATGAAAAGATCCCTCGGGGAGTTTCAGTCATATAATTATCATTCAGATTAAGATTCATGCCATGATCTGTTATATCCTTTGTCATATGGCTATAAAACAACAATCACTCTCACTTTCCATTTGAATCAATTCAACAATTACACAAAGTTTCAGCAATCTAACAAAACTACCTTATATGGGCATATTGATACATTTAAGGTTTGTTGATCATCAATCTTGCATTTCCTTGTGTAGCTTCAGCTGACATGCACAAATTCTGCATTTGTAACAGATAATACGCAGAGAGGGTAAATTGAGATTGCAATAATTGATAAATTGGCCATTTTTCAGCTTTCCAAGTGTAGCAATGTGATCCAAATTTTTTTACAAAACGCCAATGAGGAATCAGTGAAATCACAAAATCAGTGAAATCAATCCACATATCAAGCAAATTATCATTCAATGTCAAAATCAGTTGGAGATTAACTCAATTAGAGACATATAGTGTTTTATATGCCTCTGACTCAATTATTAGGCGCTTACTCCATATTATACCAAACACTTTATGAGCAGTTACTTACTTAAGAAATTCTAGTCCAGAGAAAGAGATACTCTTAGAACAAATGCAATGGTAAATTATTCCTTACAAGTGCATAAAATGTAATTATAGATATGATAGCAAGACACATAGGTGCCGTTAAGGGACTACATATGTGTGAATAAAAATGGGTAGTATCAACATCGCGACATGAAATGTCACTTTATTATTCATAATCAAAAACTAGTCTCCACTCATCTCAAGTTAAAAATATTTTCTTTTGTTCAATCTTGTTGAATTCCACCTCCGTTATTGTATTATTTTAGAGATCCAACCGAAATATTAATTATTTATCAAAAATTCAGGAAATGTGTCACAACATGATTCACATACTATTGTTATTGCAGGATTCCAGGAAATTAATTCTCTGAATATATGATATTATTTAGTAGAATAATAACAAATATGATGATTTTGATGTAAATTAAAGACACAAAGACTTATTGCATATTTGATGATAACAATTTCATGAAGAAAAGACAACAGGTGCTGTTTTACCTTTAACAAAAATCAATTGTTGAAGCAAGTTACACAGTGTTACAGGTGATATTCTGAAATTGATCAAAAGCAAAAATAACAGGAATGATCTGACTTTTTTTATAACAAGCGCCATTCAATTTATTTTAATTCAATTTCCTTATTCCATCTTTCTAGTATTCCATCAAGGTTCATTTTTTCTAACATTGTATACAGGGTGACCCAACACAATCTATGAATAAATGTCCATACTTGGCATAAATGGCAGCCATTTTTAAATTCAGTGGCCATCTTGAAAATGTGTTATTGAGCAGAGCTCATCTATCTCAGGGCATCAGCATGTAAATTTCAACCAAACCCATCCACTGGTATTTGAGTTACCAAAGATTACATTCTTATATGAAAAATGGTGGCCATTTGAAATTCAGCTGCCATCATGAAAATTCCTTATCAAGCAGAGTTCCTGTATCCTTAGGCATTAGCATATAAAATCCGAAACAAATTCATCCATTGGTGTTAAGAGTTATCAAAGATTATGTTTTTGACGAAAAATGGCTGCCATTTTGAAATTCAGTTGCCATTTTGAAAATCTCTTCTTGAGCAAAGCTCCTGTATCCCTAGGCATCAACATTTACAATTTGAAGGTGTCATCCAGTATTTGAGTTATCAAAAATTTCATTATTTGCGAAAAATGGGGGCCATTTTGAATTTAGTGGACACATTGAAAATTCCTACTTGAGCAGAGGTCCTACACACATAAAGCATTAAGCCTATAAAGGACGATTCTCGGTTTGGAGAGCGAAGTTCATCAATCTAAATGAGCATTATCCCTGCTTCGGACAAATTTGATTTTTTTACATAATATAGATTTGAATGTCTTCTTTTGAATAGTCATAATTTAATTTGGGTAATATTTCTAGATTTTTCGCAAAAAAATATTAGCGCAGTACACTGATGAACTTCTTTCCCCAAATCGAGACTTGTATTTTATTGAATCGGTCTAATCGAGCGTTATCCCTGCTTTGGACCAATTTGTTATTTTCACATCTTGTAGATTTAAATGTCCTCTTTTGAATATTCATAGTTTAATTTGGGTGATATTTCTATATTTTTCATGAAAAAAATTATTAGCACAGGAGACTGTTCTCCAAACCGAGAATCGTCCTTTGAGTCAAGTCTGTCAACTGGTATTTGAGTTATCGCCTGGGGAGACAAACAAACTCATGGATAGACGTGGACAGACGAACAAACTCATGGATGGACGGACAAATAGACAGATTGTCAGCTTCTCTTTATCCCTCTCCAACTTTGTTCAGTGCCATAATTAATGTTACACTCATTTAACTTCATTCATTAGCCATATCTCAGAAATCATACTTTATAGCATTTCATGGACATATTTACCATAGACCAAGGGAAAGGTAGTATTAGCTCAGTCTCTCACTTCTATATTGAGCTCAATACAGTGCTTTTCCTTGGCCTATGATATTTACATTGCCTAGGGGTGTCATTATGTCATTTTAAGGATCAAGTGAATGATAGCTATGCAGAAATGGCTTATTTAGCAAAGAAATAATAATTGAGAGCACAAGAGTAGACCAGATGAAAATTGCATTATCCTAATTTCAAGTTCATAAATGCTATATTAGTAAACAGTGTACAACGTTGCTAATATTATATGGAATATTTTCCAATTTACCATTGATTTACCAGTTTTCAATGCCCCCTCAAATTTTAAAGAATGGATATTTTTCAAATACTTTTTCATAGACCAGCCATTTGTAATTAACAAAATTTTTCATTTCCAGGAATTAATCTATCAAAATCCAGTGAAATCTAGAAGAATGTTCTGGTAAAAGAGCATGGTACACAAGTAAAATCGTGAATTTTCATTCACTATTAACAAACAAATACCATCGAACAACCATGGCTGTCATTTTTTCCGAAATCCTCCAACTACCTTTTCAGTTAAACCAAAAATCGTAAAATAAAACACATCAAAATGGCTACCATTTTTAAAATGATGCTCACATGTGGTCATTTTGAAAATCTGCTTTCGAGCAGAACTTCTTCCCCCATAAGGCACATTTGCACAAAATATGAACAAAATCAGGCCAATGGTATTTGAGTTATCAACCGGATCATGGATGGACGGAGGGACAAACAGAGGTGTTCCCTATATCCCTCCAAACTTCATTTGATGGGATAATAAAGGGTTTCATTTATGTGTAGCTCTGTTCCTTGCGAAGTTGATAATATAATTTCGGAGTGAACTAAATTCTCAATACAATCTAGGAGCAACGTCATCACCCAGGCAGTACACAAATTCATGCCATTCATACATGATAGCAACCACAATGCTAGTTGGGAACATTAAAAGAATAATGAATAGAAATATGGCCAATCAACAACATGAAAGCCACACCACATAGTGTATCAAGGGAAGGTATCTTATAGATTTACTCTAAATATCTGAGTAATTATGTTGGAGAGTAGGAAGGGCTTATTTATATTTGCTCAATGTAAATCAATCTGGAATAAAAGGCATTAGCATGACCTAGTTGCTCTATATATCATTAGTTCAATCTAAAGTCAGTTCTGAATTTCTGTACATGATTTTGAAAAAACAAATTGGTCAATTTGAAGCAAGTTCAAAAATGACCTTTTTGACCCTGAGAAGATCATTGAAGGTGAAATTTCAAATCTCAAGTCAGATTTGAACTTTTGAGAATTTGATGATTTTGAAAAAAATTGGTCAATTTGAATTAAGCTGAAAAAAGACCCTTTTGACTTTGAAAAGGTTATTGAAGGTCAAATCTTTTTTGACTTTCTGGACGTAATTGAAGGTCAAATCTATAGTTAGATCTGAACTTTTGAGAACTTGTAGAAGATTTTGAAAAAATTGGGTCAATTTGAAGCAAGATGAAAAATACCTTTTTGACCTTCAGAAGGTCATTGAAGGTCAAATCTCAAATCATAAGACAGATTTGAACTTCTGAAAACTTGTACATGATATTGGAAAAAATTGAAGTCAGTCTAAACAGTATTTGTTAATTTATCATAATCTTAATCTGTATAACTTTAGTTTTTCTTGTGATATCAAATGATATTGTAAGACTTATACATCATTTCTGATTTTACCCTTTACTTGAAAATTCATTTTCTTTTGCAATCTTTGAATCATTAAGTTTTATTAGCAAGATTCCTTAGTGGTGGTGGAAAAGTCGGGCATCACTTTTTGATTTGCCAGGTATCAGATCAGGTTTTAAATGTATTTTTGTATCAGATATGTACATCTAGTTGCAGAATTTGAGAAAGTAAAGGATTTCACTTAGAGTACTAAGGAACAACCATTGATGTATACGAGGTCCTAATACACTGCCTTGTGACACACTAACACACTAAAATCAGGTTCTGATCATTTCTAGAAAGAATTATTTACTCTGCTGACCTTCACTTTTCTTTATAATAAATAGAAAATTCATTAAGTTGAGAGATCTTACAGGCTGTGTATATCATCTTTCTGTTAGAATAAAAGCCTCCCAAAGCTGAACTATATTAGCAGAACTGAGACATTTTGTGTCATTGTGATATCTTTTCTCGTAATGGGTTGTCGCATAAGGGAACATCTCTAAAGTTCAATATAGGATTACTAACTGTATTTGAACATATATTTAAGGAATACAGACTGAGATTCTATGATTTATGGCGGAATATATGACCGAAAATTTTATTCTGCTCATTGTTAAAAGACCGAAATCGCGTAGCGATTGAGGTCTTTTGCAATGGGCAGAATAAAATTTGAGGTCATATATTTGCCATAAATCATAGAATCGAGGTCTTTGTTGCAATTCTAACATGATAAAACCTAAGTTTCTTCCAATTTAATCATTTTCAATCTGAAAAATTCTAATGTTTTGGACATTCTATTTACTGGATTTCCTCCTAGCTAAATAGTTTGCAAAAATATCAATAATGAAACTGACGTCACATATTGACATCTGTCATGTCTATATTGTGACTAAATTGGTTCAGAGGGGGTGAGTATGCAATTGTAAAAGTCATTACATTTTTTGGTCTATATTGAAATTTACAGTTCATACATACCCCAATATAGACCAATAAATCATTTGTTCTTGTCATTGTGACTTAGGTTTTATCATGTTAGAATCGTAACAAAAAACTCAATTCTATAAATCAATTGTTCTCGTCATTGTGACATCACATATCATGTTAGAACTAACATTATGTAATAGAGTCAATTTTTTATAATTATTCCAATCTGTATTTTTTGTACAGTATCAGCATAAATTTATTTATTTGTATTGTCTCTCACTGTAGAATCCGGAGTTTATATCCAACAAAATTTGCTCAAATAAAATTACTACGAACGATATTGGAAAGCTAACTTTTAAAATGCTCCCCAACTATTCATAAATTCCTCAGATTACCTGGAAAGCCAGTCACTAGATTTCCCTCCCACAGGTCTGGGAGCTGAACTGTAAAATATCATACCAATATTGTAAAGCATTTATATGAATGGGTCTGAAAATTTAAGAAGATCAAAATCTCAAATGTAGGCTTCATCATACATACAGTAAAACCCATCTGATCCGAATACCACTGGGACCTGCCAAATGTGTTTGGATTTGCAGATGTTCACATTCCAATGTTTTAACAATGCTCATCTATGGCATATTAAAACAAGGCATTAGCATGCAAAATGATGTCACCACCTGCCATTTGTTACAGGTGCCAAACGCAGGATGCCGTACACCAACCATCCTTACAGCGACCATAACAATGTGTCACCACTTTTGGCATTGACATAAAAACTGGTCCAAAAAAGTATTCATGTTTAGAGGTATTAAGCTTGGAGATATTTCAGATATACATGTTTTACTGTACTGGATTCATAAAATGCTTATTTGGACTCATCTGACATTGGTGAGTCACTATTTATATTGATTAGACTTGACTATGATTACTCTTAAATAATTAAACAGCTAGTTCATAACATTTCCACTGAGACAAATCCATTTATTGAGATACATACAATTAATAATACACACAGATGGGCTGTTTTGAGTATAACTTTGAGATGTGTCCAATTCTACGAGCCAGTCATAGATAAGACAGAGTGAACAGTATTCAGGGTTCTCACTCGGCTTTTAGACTCCGAAGTCAAATGTCTTAAAACCCTCTTGCTCCAGAGTCTAATAACTTTTCCGGAGTCTAAAGTGTTTTTTCAGCAGTCTAATTTTACATTTTTGTCAAATTATTTGTGGAAAAACTCTTGAGAAAATACATAAAACTGGATACAAACAAGGAATAGGAAGTCAGAAACCTTTTAGAAACCAGAGCAACGGCAACGCCAAAGTGTAGCGAATCCCATCGAACAGCCATGGATGGCATTTTTACAAACAAAGTATATAGCAAAAATGGCAGCCATTTTTGAAAATGGCGGCCTTCTACCAAAAGAGTCATTAGACCATGTACCATGCTTATAGTATTAACATACCAAATATGAACAAAATCGCTTCACTACTTTTCAAGTTACAGTAAAATACGTTAAAATGGCGGCCATTTTTCAAAATGGCCATCTTCTACCAAAAGTGCCATTAGACAGTGTGCCATGCTTATAGTATTTACATACCAAATATAAACAAAATTGCTCCACTACTTTTCGTGTTATAGTAGAATATGTTAAAATGGCGGCCATTTTTCTAATTTTTTTTCAAAATGATCGCCTTCATAGGACAGTGTGTCATGCTTATAGTATTCACATACCAAATATGAACAAAGTCGCTCCACTACTTTTCGAGTTATAGTAAAATATGTTAAAATGGTGGCAATTTTCAAAATGGCGGCCATTTTTCAAAATGGGCGCTTTCTACCAAAAGTGTCTTTAGACAGTGTGCAATGTTTATAGTATTCATATACCAAATATGAACAAAATCGCTCCACTACTTTTCGAGTTATAGTAAAATACGTTAAAATGGTCGCCATTTTTCAAAATGGCGGCCATTTTTAAAAATGGGCGCTTTCTACCAAAAGTGTCTTTAGACAGTGTGCAATGTTTATAGTATTCATATACCAAATATGAACAAAATCGCTCCACTACTTTTCGAGTTACAGCAAAAATCGTAAAATAACGATTAAAGGCTGCCATTTTTCAAGATGGCTGCCATGTGCTTCTTTAATATCTACATTTCTTGCTTTTTTAATGTCCTATATAATTTTTTTACAACTAAAATATATTGCTATTACAGTTTTACATATTGCACCTAAATTACTGTAAATTCGGCACAAAATGGCCGCAATTTTGAAGTGAGCGGCCATTTTGAAAATCGGCTTTCGAGCAGAACTTCTACCCCCATATGTGTACAAAATATGAACAAAATCAGGCCAACGGTATTTGAGTTATTGCCCGGACGGACGGACGGACGGACGGATGGACGGATGGAGGCGTTCCCTATATCCCTCCGAACTTCGTTCGATGGATAATAAATATTGGGATTAAAATAGCAAGATAATCTTAAGAAGTATGTTGAAAAGTACACTAATAGGATATCTCTGATCTCACATGGGGGAGAAGTAGTCGCGATACCACGAAAAAAGTAGTCATTTTAATGCTAAAAATCTGGGGTCTAAAACTTTCCATGTGAGAACCCTGGTATTGCACCGAAAATCAAAAATGACTGCCCTTAAATTTACCCAGTGAACCAAAAAAGTTGAAATCAATTTTTCTACTTTCCACTTTTTTTTGTTAAACATAAATGTATAAAAAACGATGATGTTCAATCCAGGTCTTCAAAGTAACACTCCAAGCAGTCCAAATCATTTATAAAAATAAATGGACACTCTCCATCACTTCTCCACCACCTGCCATATCTTAACAATGGAGTCATCACTTGCTGACGCTAAAAGTCCAGGTATTTTTGGATTCCAGCACAATCCATTAACATCTTGTGTATGTGCTTGGTATTGTGTATGAAGTAAGTCAAAGGAAGGTTGGTTTTTATCTGTATTACAGTCACTTTCCTTGAATAATCTTATTGCATTGTCGACACAAGCAGTTGCTATGTAGTCAGTTAGCGAACACCTGGAAACAATCATGGAGGATTTTACAATCTTCATTCTAAGACAAATATAGACACCAAAACAAGGCATTAACATGACAACATACTTTACTATACAAAATAAAACAAATTGTTTTCTGGATTTTGGATAGATAAAGTAAAACTGCTTTTTCATGTATTTCGCTTAAGTTTTTCCTCCAAAAACATCAATACACTTTAAAACATTATAAGATTGCATTATAAGATTGCACCATATAATCCCCAAAAAATATTTCTCATTTTCAAGGATTATCTATGGATTAACACCCAGGTATTTTAATTTTTCATATTTCAGAGGGCTGGGAATCATTGATAATCAATGCTTTTGAATAATATAAATGCTTTTTTAATAGCTATAAATAGGCTTTATGTATGCCAATAATTTCTCAAATTGTGTAAACTGTACATATTCTTAATTCCTAAAATTTTCTCTTTGAGGAATTTCCCATAGAAATCCAATGGTTCAGTTCCAAGCAGATTTTGAGATAACAGGAAAGTTAACGTTTAATACACACCTTTTGGGTTGCGATATAAAGACAACTCGTTCAATTTTAAGATCTGACGAAATTTTTGAAGTCAAGACAAACCATAATTCAATACTATTCTAGTATCTACTCACTTCGCAACTCTACCAGACAGTAGGGGTTAACAAATATACTATAAATTCTAATATACGACAAGTTGTGAATTGACCACAGTTTGACAGTATCTATGCTCAATATTGATGTTATTATGTAATAATACAGGACATGAGTATATTAATCCAAGGATCTCATGCTGCTCACTAAGCCCCAATCAGAAATGAACAGCATGAATTATTGCTGATCAAATGGTGAAAACTTACCATTTAACATCATATATGGTTCTTGGATGTTGACCTGACAATGTACACACACACTTCCATGCGCTGTCCGAGCCCACTGTAGCCACACCTTCATGGAAATAATAGATGTTGTTGTTATGGGAGGTTATCCTCGGAGATACTTAGTATTTATATAGGTTTTATCTCCATGCACTTAATTACCTGGGAATCATTATCAGAAACTTCCTAAAGTTAAGAGCTATCAAATCAATTATTGTCACCATGGATATAATGATGTCATAAGAGATCGAGAATAATGAACTTAATATTCTTAACTTAACACACATTTCTGTTAATGTCTTCCTGGATAAATATTAAAATGAAATTATATTAATGATTTTATTTCATTCATTTTTATAAATCAAACAAAAAGTTAAAAATGTGAGAAAAATGACTAATATATGACAAAAGTGACGTGACACATAGTTTTATAGAGTGTGGGTTACTTAGTCCAATGAGTGGGGGTATCTAATTAGCACTTTAGAATGAATTTTCCTGAACATTGAATGTTTATTAGTGTATTTGATGAATCAATCAGAGGTGTAAATTGAACCTTCATAGAATTTTATAATAATAACAAATTAACATATTGGGTTATACCCTCGACCAATATGATAATATAAATGAAAATTTAAAGGGCGCCATCTATGTTGCATGGGTAGATTCAACATACAGCCCATGCTATAAGATCATGAAAAGTAAAATATCTTTTCTAGTATTGGCCAGATAATATTTTCTTTTACTGGGCATATTATTTTCAATTGTAAAATTATCCAACTCAAAAAGGTTGAAAATTGATCCATAAATCTTGTGAATATTGAAGTTTAGAGGAATGTTCTCCTATATTTGCCTTGTTATTTGACCTGAATTAGGCACCTGGTGGGAAAACTGGAAACTTCCTACTGTCACCTTGGTAATTGCTCTCAGAGAATGTGTCCTACTTGCAATGAAGATCACGAGTGCAAGTCTCACTTTTCTTTGTTCAATAATTAAGAATTATGGTATCAAAAAAGGATATTGGGTTTTACTCATGAGATGTGTTCTTTTTCTAATAAGCACAATAAAAACATGAATAACTCATGAGATATTACCTTCAGTATTTCCTGGTAGATATTCCTGCCATATTTTCAATGTTTTGTCATCACTACATGACGCAAGGCGTTCTCCTGTTTTATCGAAGGAAATGGCCCACACAGTTGACTCATGGGAGGCTAGAAAAAATTATGAATAATGTATCTTGCAATATAACAGTTGCTATATAAATGGATAAATTGATCACAGTCAGGTTTTCGGATGGGCTACATACCATTATATGGTATGCAAAAGAACTGATAAAAGTCACTTAATTTTGATTTATCTAATATTTTTGATTGGATTTTAAAGTGAACCACTTCAATTGCATATTATTAGATGATCTTGTTGACATGCAATTTGCGGTTTAACCTTATGATTTTCACTGGTGATCCGCTCGATTACGCTGGTTACCGAAACGGTTCGTTTTGGTACCAAAATGTCGGAACGTCGAAGGTAGGATTTTTCTTTTTTTCCTTTTTTCACGCGTTGTAGGCAGAATTCCCATGACGTTTTTTTTCACAAACATATATCAGCATCATATGTTTTAGAAAATGTACATGTTTGCGAAAAAATAGCTCAGAAGACAACAGAATCGTCAATTTAATTCCTTACTTAAGTTACAAAACGGTTTGGGTTAAAAGTGCAGATCTATCTGTTTTTCGAAAAAAACGTTTATGTAATTTAAGTGAGGAATTAAATCGGTGATTCTGTTGTCTTCTATTTGTTCGCAAATATGTACATTTTCTTAAACATATCATACTGATACACGTTTGTGTTAAACATGTCGTGGGAATTCTGCCTAAAACGTGTGAAATAAGGAAAAAAGAAAAATCGTACTTCGATGTTCCGACATTTAACGAACTGTTTCGGTAACCAGCGTAATCGAGTGATCAAGATTACAAAGCTACATGTACATAGAACAAAGGGTGTATTCGTATCAGGTAATATGCCAGAGAGCATATACACAGTGGAGTTGATTAATGAGAGAGACAAAAAGTAACTTTCAAAATCTTTTTGTTTGTTCATATCAATCTACTTATCATAAGAGAGTTCAGGAACTGCATCAATGGCCAGCAATACATGATTTCCTCTTTGGTTGGTTTTACAAGAATTGCCTGTCATTTTGAGGAATTTAATCTATTTCCATGTTTAAAATCACAATTTCAAATAATTCTGACTGCTGGTTTCATTCAATTTGCCTGTTCTTGGAAAGTCTAATGGAATCCTTGGAAACAATTTTGTATGTGTATGTATTCACATAAGTTCTGGTAATAAAAAATCATCAAACCTATCAATTCAAAAAATTTGTTGCATAATTTGTTACAATGACAATATGGTGTTTTTAAACAGGTTGAACCCCCCTGGCAAAAATTATTCTAAAATCATGCAGTTTTACACCATTTTGCTTGAACTTGAACTTTCGAGTTTATGTGAATTTCAAGCAGAACTGTCAAATTTGAACCTCCTGGCACAGATGATAGAATTTAGTGTTTGGTTAAATTAAAACACTGCATATAATTTGTTACCTCATATATGACACATTATACAATTAATTTAGGAGCTTTGGATGAACAGACATGTTAAATGTGCCATCTATCTTGTAACAATCAATTAAATCTCAGAAAGAATCATGTTGCATCATGGCTTGGCAATACTTGAATCAGGGCAATGTTAGATTCTTGGTCGTATAGCTGCCAATGATAAAATCATGACTGTATAGCTGCAAAGGTTAGAAATATGATACATCTATCAATGCTATAATCATGATTGTATAGCTGCCAATGCTAGAATCATGACTGTATAGCTGCCAATGCTAGAATCATGATTGTATAGTTGCCAATGCAAGAATCATGATTGTATATCTACCAATGCTAGAATCATGATTGTATATCTACCAATGCTAGAATCATGATTGTATAGCTGCCAATGCTAGAATCATGATTGTATATCTACCAATGCTAGAATCATGATTGTATAGCTGCCAGTGCTAGAATCATGATTGTATAGCTGCCAATGCTAGAATCATGATTGTATAGCTGCCAATGCTAGAATCATGATTGTATAGCTGCCAATGCTAGAATCATGATTGTATAGCTTCAAAAGCTAGAATCATGATTGTATAGCTGCCAATACTAGAATCATGATTGTATAGCTGCCAATGCTAGAATCATGATTGTATAGCTGCCAATGCTAGAATCATGACTGCATACTACACTTTGCATTCATTCGACTACACTTCTTAAAAGAGAGCTTCATCTTTTATCTTTAAGTTTACAATAAATCTTTGAACTCACTGAGCCATTCAGTGTTTGTCGTCGAAAAACAGATGGCTTTTTGTATGTGGAAATTTCCCCTGATGTCATGGCATAGTTAATGAGCACATATTTAGCATGTGCTTCTTCCAGTTCGCTGATTGGTTGAGAAATGATCAGCATGGTAGGTTTGAAATGATTTATGACTGGGCTGTCATCGAATTAGACTGTGGGGGCGGACTACTAAACTGTAATATAGCCTGTACTAGGCAGAGGGTAGTTTATAACTACACTGCATGCAGGGTATTACATACATACCAAGAGTGCTAAAACAGGACCAATCATCACCGTCATTCTTAAACATTTTGATAGTATTGTCATAACTAGCAGATGCAACAATCTGAAAAGTAAAGCATTGAAAAAATATATTTACATAATCCAGTAAAGTTTGAAAACTGTGACAAACACTTTGCTGGACAATTATTCCCAGAATTGTAATATTCTAATATTCTTTAGTGAACACCTCTCTCTAGTGAAACCATTTCTTGTAATGTACGATGTACAGGTTTCATTAAGGTATGAGATAAGACTGAAAATATCAATTGATTGTAACTATAGGGAGATTGCAGTAACAGTATATTTATACAAGGCAATAACATGCAAAATGTCACCACAAGCCATTTGTTACATATGCCAACCATCGAACACCAATTGCTTACCTCCAAGCACCAACTGCCGAACACCATCCACAAAAAAGTTGGAGACTATTACTGTACAATATATCACCTTTTCTGGTGGTGACATAAAAATACACTTCTAATGTTCTCTGTTAACATGCTTGTATTATTCTATTATCATATATGATGCCACCTAGACTGCAATGGAGTATAACATACCTCTTTGGTAGGATGCCATAAAACCATCTTAACATCCTGGGAATGGGCATTCAACACACTTTCACATTCAAACTCAGCATCTTCATCCACTGAAAGGCAATCAGTATGTTGAACTTAAATAGATGGAGATGTTCCATTTTGCTATTTCAAATAGCATTTAAGAGATGTGATCGATGTGATTGTAGTACTAAAACTCAGCATCTTCATCCACTGAAAGGCAATCAGTATGTTGAACTTAAATAGATGGAGATGTTCCATTTTGCTATTTCAAATAGCATTTAAGAGATGTGATCGATGTGATTGTAGTACTAAAACTCAGCATCTTCATCCACTGAAAGGCAATCAGTATGTTGAACTTAAATAGATGGAGATGTTCCATTTTGCTATTTCAAATAGCAATTTAAGAGATGTGATTGACGTGATTGGAGTACTAAAACTAGCATCTTCATCCACTGAAAAGGCAATCAGTATGTTGAACTTAAATAGATGGAGATGTTCCATTTTGCTATTTCAAATAGCATTTAAGAGATGTGATCGATGTGATTGTAGTACTAAAACTCAGCATCTTCATCCACTGAAAGGCAATCAGTATGTTGAACTTAAATAGATGGAGATGTTCCATTTTGCTATTTCAAATAGCATTTAAGAGATGTGATCGATGTGATTGTAGTACTAAAACTCAGCATCTTCATCCACTGAAAGGCAATCAGTATGTTGAACTTAAATAGATGGAGATGTTCCATTTTGCTATTTCAAATAGCATTTAAGAGATGTGATCGATGTGATTGTAGTACTAAAACTCAGCATCTTCATCCACTGAAAGGCAATCAGTATGTTGAACTTAAATAGATGGAGATGTTCCATTTTGCTATTTCAAATAGCAATTTAAGAGATGTGATTGACGTGATTGGAGTACTAAAACTAGCATCTTCATCCACTGAAAAGGCAATCAGTATGTTGAACTTAAATAGATGGAGATGTTCCATTTTGCTATTTCAAATAGCATTTAAGAGATGTGATCGATGTGATTGTAGTACTAAAACTCAGCATCTTCATCCACTGAAAGGCAATCAGTATGTTGAACTTAAATAGATGGAGATGTTCCATTTTGCTATTTCAAATAGCATTTAAGAGATGTGATCGATGTGATTGTAGTACTAAAACTCAGCATCTTCATCCACTGAAAGGCAATCAGTATGTTGAACTTAAATAGATGGAGATGTTCCATTTTGCTATTTCAAATAGCATTTAAGAGATGTGATTGATGTGATTGGAGTACTAAAACTCAGCATCTTCATCCACTGAAAAGGCAATCAGTATGTTGAACTTAAATAGATGGAGATGTTCCATTTTGCTATTTCAAATAGCATTTAAGAGATGTGATCGATGTGATTGGAGTACTAAAACTAGCATCTTCATCCACTGAAAAGGCAATCAGTATGTTGAACTTAAATAGATGGAGATGAACCATTTTGCTATTTCAAATAGCAATCTAAGAGATGTGATTGACGTGATTGGAGTACTAAAACTAGCATCTTCATCCACTGAAAAGGCAATCAGTATGTTGAACTTAAATAGATGGAGATGTTCCATTTTGCTATTTCAAATAGCATTTAAGAGATGTGATCGATGTGATTGTAGTACTAAAACTCAGCATCTTCATCCACTGAAAAGGCAATCAGTATGTTGAACTTAAATAGATGGAGATGAACCATTTTGCTATTTCAAATAGCATTTAAGAGATGTGATCGATGTGATTGTAGTACTAAAACTCAGCATCTTCATCCACTGAAAAGGCAATCAGTATGTTGAACTTAAATAGATGGAGATGTTCCATTTTGCTATTTCAAATAGCATTTAAGAGATGTGATCGATGTGATTGTAGTACTAAAACTCAGCATCTTCATCCACTGAAAGGCAATCAGTATGTTGAACTTAAATAGATGGAGATGTTCCATTTTGCTATTTCAAATAGCATTTAAGAGATGTGATCGATGTGATTGTAGTACTAAAACTCAGCATCTTCATCCACTGAAAGGCAATCAGTATGTTGAACTTAAATAGATGGAGATGTTCCATTTTGCTATTTCAAATAGCATTTAAGAGATGTGATCGATGTGATTGTAGTACTAAAACTCAGCATCTTCATCCACTGAAAGGCAATCAGTATGTTGAACTTAAATAGATGGAGATGTTCCATTTTGCTATTTCAAATAGCAATTTAAGAGATGTGATTGATTGATTGTGATCGATGTGATTGTAATACTAAAACTTTGAAAACTAAAAAATTTCATCAATCGTTAACATATCTTATCCTACACTTAGTGTACTAAATGTATAATAACATTAAAAAATAAATTTAATATTTATTGGCAAAATGAATATCCGGAGGATATAGTAATGATATACTCCGGGCGGAGGATATTGTGACGATATACTCCTGAAAACCCAATATGCGGTGGATATTGTGACAATATACTCCGCTTGTTGATTTCCCGCCATATTGACTCTATTTGGCATGAAATTCATTTTGCAATGATATTATACATTTAGTACACTCCTTATAAGTGTAGGATAATAAGAACATCCTATGATTTATTTTCAGAATATCATTTTAATCTACTCTGTGATATTGATATATGCACTCGTTCGCTTCGCTCTCTTGTGCAGATATCAATATCACCTCGTAGATAAAAATGATATTCCTCAAAATCATAGGATATCCTATAAATATCTTGGATCTTATGAGAGATATTATATTTGAGATTGTAAGGAATATACATGCAGTGGTAGGTCAACTGTACATGTTACTTGCAATTTTGTCACTCTCTATAGATCTGAGTCTGCCTTTAATTGTAAGGCCACATGAGATGGATCAAAGATCCTATAAATGGACCATGAAAATATCCTTTGAATAGCACTGCTATGATATACAGGCACTGAGGTTGTCCTTAAAGTCTCTTTACAATTACAACACAACATCTGTCTGAAGTGAAAAGAGACTCTATGGAGACCCTGTATATCGAAGGCATATAGGATGAAACCTAGAGGACCCTACATGTACTAGTATGTATACACATATACATCCACTTACCTTCCCATATCCACACACTTTTGTCTCTACTACAAGTTGCTATCAAACTTCCATTACTGCACCATGTGACACATTTCACTTCATTCTCATGGCCCTCCAGGGTGGCAATGCACTCAAAGTCTCTGTCCTTGTTCTCCCAGATGCATGTTGTTGCATCAAAGCTGGCTGAGGCTAGGTATTTACCACAAGGAGACCAGCCCACAGACCTGACAGTTCTTTGGTGACCATCTTCCAACCTATACTTGCATACCCAGTTTTCACCTGCAAAAGCAAGCACTATAATCACGTAGTAGGGCATTTGGTGATCTCCCCAGCATTAGAACAATCAGGGATTGTACCATAGTGGACATTTCTAATGGAGCAAGGATTTGGGAAGTTAAAAAGGCTGTCATTAAAAGAAAGCTTCAGTTAAATATGAGGGTGGGGAGTATACAGATTCTGGGTGTGTGTAAATGTCAAAATTTAGGATAAAAAACAATAACATGGTTGGCTGACTCAATCCTTACATGTTTACAGCCAGTTCAGAAGAAGTGAGTACTGTAGCTCCCACAATTCTTTCATATTCAATCGTATTCGGGTATTCCCCATTATATGACGTACAATCATATTGCAGGATGTCATCACGTGAACAATCATGAGCACGTGCTCATTCAGTGCTGCGCATGCGTAAAGTAAAATTTGAAATTGTGGAAATGGTGTTTATTTCAGTTTAAAGCGGCTCTAAGGTCTGTGGAGAGAAAAATGGAGAAATTTTACCTTTTCTGAGCTATCGGGGTTGAAGTTTGGTCCAACATCTTCTTCCTTATTCCTATTTTATAAAAATGTATGCATATGGCAATATTCATCAACCAGTAGAACTGGCAAATCGTTTAGAATCTACAATTCCATACAAGGAGTCCCACTCATAGATTTTTCAAATTCTTTCCAAGTCGACGTCGAAACACCTAGCGGGTGAAATTGAAACTAATTTTTCTGGCTGCTCGAATCGATAAAATCTCTGATAGTGTGAGTCTTTTTATGAAATCTTTCTGATAGAAAACACTTAATTAATATTAGAAAGCATTAAATGTTGAATCCGAAGCGTAATCTGAAATAAAAGTGAAAAAACATTGCGCGGACGTCAGAGAAAAACTTCCGGTTTAATAAAAAATGGCGGACGTCGAAGGAGAAATTATGACGAAGAATTAGAGGATTTTCCTTTGCCATTATCGATCGTTATAAGGTATGTGCACAAATTCTAGTAGCATACACGGAAAATAGATACATTTTTAAAGGCAACAACATATTCAAAGCTTTCATTTTACGATAGGCCCAGGATCATTGGATACGACTCGGCAATCGATACTCCCACTTTAACATCATTTCAACATCACCATTTCAAAACTACGGTAATACTATTGAAGTTACTTGATACAAACAGCGAACATTGTGAGATCCATTTCAATGGCAAATGGGGCCTGTTTATAAAATTGGTCATCGAACGTGGCGAATACTACAGGTCATCTTTGAGAAATCTCCCCCCCCCCCCTGCAGCCAGTTATAATATTTTCGTCGTTACTATGTTATTGCTAGAATATTGGCCATTCTCCTTGTAGACATAGAAATTTGCATGCACAATCAGCACTGAACACCTAGTCCTTGATTAAAGATTATATCAAGTTGGAACCCTGGGAATCAATCTAAAATCCTTGAAATTTCTTTTATGATGGGCGATAATATGTGATAAAATTGAACATGTGGACTTCACCTTCTTTTCCCCATAATCGAACTGTCTTATCACCACCGCATGAGGCTAGCAATGTTCCCGATGGATTCCAAGATACAGACCATACTCTATCGGAATGTGCCTCTAGTTCTGCAATGCTCTGGAGGGAAATCATTACACCGTGAAGAATTGCTGACAGGTAGGTGGCGCTACTAAATTAGGCTACACCTTGAGTCGGGGCAATCTGCGCGAGATTCGGTTTTTACTTGGTTCGGTTTTTCATTAAAGGAAGTATTTCATTCCCATGATTCAAAGTGCTTTTCTGCCATCGGTTCGGTTTAAGTTTGTACAACACACGTCTACAAATCCGGGGCAGGTTGATATTACGTCATTACATTTGTTTTGAGTGTATACTTTTTGTTTTGACACTAATCAAAAAATTTCCCACAATATATGGTGCATTATGGGTAGGGACTGCTGTGAAATAATGAACGTAAGTGACATCTATCTCAAATTAAATGTTCTTATTAAGTTATTTATTGCGCATGCGTGATAATAATTTGAACCAATTAAATTGCTGGATTTAATGCGCATGCGCTAAAAACCGAACCAAAAAATGGAATCTCGCGCAGATTGCCTCTAGTGTACACCTTCTCTTTGAAGAGCAGTGACGACTTCTGAAAAATGGATAGGTAGGTTCATTACTAATTTAATACAATAATCCTTTGATCGCTACTTGGAAATGTCTTTTGTTTCTTGTGTTTTATATTTTTGTATGTTATCAGTCAAAATTTGTAAGGATACATCTTATCACTAAAGTGATATAAGAGTTTTAATTCAAATGATGAAAAAATTTGGGCGATAATTTGATGAAAATCGGGATCTTAGTGACAGCTCATGATTAATTTGTCTGGAAATCTTCCAAACAATGGTTACATTTTTAACTAGAATAATCATTCTTACATTTTTGTTAATTTTATATTTCATATTATGAGAAAGTAATTTTGTAGGTAGAACTACATATTGTCCAAGGGTAAGTTGATATACGTCCATATCGTCTGTCGATGATTAGAACTACTCTGGGGACTCATTTCTAATCTGACATGTCTTATGACCCTGACTAGGTCTAACCTCCATCGGCATTCTGCCTATTATACGCGTAAAGTTAATAGTTCCGCTATATCCCCGTGATCTTTGATGTATGATTACGAGAATATTGGAGACAGCTTTGGAAAAAGTCAGTTCAGATTTTAGCAACGAACAGACAAAATGCCGCATGAAAAAAATCATTTCAGAAATTGGTAAGAATAACCTCATTTTACTATTATAATGAACGTTTAATTCAAAAATGTTACGAGGAATCGTTTAATTATAGGTGTTTTTATATTATTGTCAAGTAGCATATTATTGTTGGGGAATATTGGTTTCAATCGATCCAAAAGTTGCGGCCTGTGAAAACATATCACGGATATTAAAGGGCCATTAAACTTAATCTGGCCCCAATTAAGATCAGATTAATGGATAAGCCGGATTAATTTTAACTTGTTGAACTAAGGGTACAGGTTGTACTTGTAAAATTATGGTCAGACTGGAGTCAATTCCTTGAATCAGTTTCTTTGAAAGTAATGCTCTATTTTCTTTCCAAGATCTGCAGTGAAATCCAAAAATGGTTACATTTTTTTTATTTTCTGATTTGCAACTTGGTAAGCCTATTTTGATTTGAATTCTTGTGATCTCCCATTGTAGTCAGAAGGGAACCCTACAGGTACATGGTACTGTATAAAAAATGCAAATCTTCAACTGGTTAGAAAACTCCAGATCTGAAGTTTTTGCTGAGCTACTGACCTTAAGCTTTAAAAATCCTGAAAGTTCTTGCACCAATAGAAAGATTTGTCATTTTTCTCAAAATTATTCTGGTTTTTGAAGTTATTGTATAAATTGACAAATTGACTTTCTTTTTCACTAATATCTACATCTATCTTAATCCTTAGTAAAGTCTTTATTGCATGGACATCACACTATATGAATTTATTTTTCCAGGAAATAATGTACTGTGGTCCTTTAATTGCTTATTTTTCAGGTTTCATTGACACACAATCTAATTGACTTGTAGTACAAATACTTTGAAGCATAACACCTTTATGTTGGCAACTTGCTTAAAAGTTGGCTATTTTTAAAATCAGGTGGTCATTTATATATGCATCATTTTATAGTTTTTGTGACAAAAGTTAAAGAATGACTTCAATATTTTATTTGCAAGAACTTGGAGGCATGAGACAAAGTCAAATATATAGTCTTAGTTTGGTCACTAAGTCAGCCAATTTGAAAAATTGAGGCCATTTTATATTTTACATTATAGATTTCTTTGTTATAACTCAACTAGAAAAGTAATGATTTTGTTGATAATTTTTATATGTAAACATGTACATGAGTGGCACTTTATCTTTTGGCAATACATCTACTGTATTGTAGCCATTTTGAGACAAGATTTCTAGAAATTTTGTGTGGCATTCATTAGATGTTGATGGGATTTGCTATACCTTGGTATAATTGCTTTTACCTAGTTTGAATATTAAATAAATCATAGGAAAATGGAAATAAATGTTTTTAATATGTACCTCCTACATTTTAGATCAGTATTTTGAAGCTGACAAGGCTTTTGACCTAAATAACAAACTAATGTGTTTACTCTAAATCGGTTATCATTCAGTATATCAATAGCCTATCCTCAACATATTGATAAATTTTCAGCTTGACATTGTTTTGTTAATTTTCAACTTACTGTGGTGTAATATTAATATATCTTGTGAAAGTTGGCCAAAATTATTTCATGATGACCTACTTAGTGGGGTAATTAAATCTAATCAAAATTGGCAACATTGAGTCACATTATTTTGTAATATAAAAGGGAGACATTTAAAATGTGATAAAGCACTAAAAACAAGTCATGGTCCAATTTCAAAGGCAATAATGATTAAATTTGGGGTTTGCATGTTGCATTGTCAGTAGCACATTTATATACATGTTTCTATGTAACATAATTTCCTACAGAGGGTTGAGTTTCACTTTGTTATCTTTAAGTGCTCTAAATACATATCCAGTGTGAACCTTTACCAACAGTTACACACAGATTTATGATTGATGTTAAGTATTCAATTGTTTATATGTACATAAATGACGAGAGTAAATATTGATATAGTATAAATCTGGCATTGAATAAATCCAACCCATTGAAAACATCCATCATCTTGAAGTTACATGAATCAATATCAAGTTTTTTATGTCTTGTTTTAGCTTTAATGTAGAAGTGAACAAACATTGGAACACGGCATATTATTTGAAACCTTCTAACTCAGTTGCAAAGAAGAGATTATGTGAATCAGAATTATTGTTAAATATTCATCTTTTTATGATGCCACATGATACCATTATTATGGTACAAATAGAATATTGTATCCTACTTTACCATTTGAGTATAGTACTATCAGGTCGCAGGCCCATAGCCAGGGGGGTTAGCCCCTAGCCAAAAAATCTTTCAAAATCATGCACTTTTCACGATTCTGAGCGCTTTTCAACTGATTTTGGGCCAAAGTTGTCAAATGTGAATCTCCCTGGAATTTTTTGAAAAGTGAAACCCCCTTTGACAAAAGGTGGCTCCGAGCCTGTGTCCAATGGTGCTGTATATTGTACAGCATTGTGTTCTGGTACAGTATGGTGCAGTTTGAGTCTGCAGTACCATACCATACCATACCATATATTTCATGGTGCCGTATGATATTGAAGCTGAAACAATAAAATACTGCTCTGGAGCGGATTGGCTGTGTTCTGTTAATATATTTTCACAATCAATGCAGACCAGACATAAATGAGAATGTGTACTGACAGATTTGACAATTAGGCCACTCAGAATTAAACTCTATGTTTGTTGTCCTGTTGAAGGGCCAATCTTAAGATGTGGAGGTTAAACATAGATTTAACTTTTAAAAGCCTTACGTTTACCTGATTGGCATTCAGTTGAAATTCTAATTACGCTCAGTTCAGTTGGAATTCCCAGTTGGAAAATCTGGAATATTTCAGAGAATCAGAGAATTTATAATTTTATACAGTTGAAGAAAAATCCTGACAAACACTTAAGGTGTAGTATATGATGAGAATACACACATCTAGGGCTTTAATGATCCATCTCTTTGTTTCAGTGTTACATAAGGATCACCATGACGACCCTTTACAAGTACTTGGCCAATGAGCTGACACGGGGCTATGTCTTGGAGAATGATGAGGCCAAATACACGGAGAAGCGAGAACGTGTCTACACATTTGTTAAGATTCCAAGAGAAGTGGAGAAGGTAATAATTTAGAATAACATGACTAGTAACCCTGCAGAGTGAATATAATCAAACTATTATGATTAATTACTTTGAACTCATGAAAAATAAGTATATGTTACAAATTTGATCTTTGTCATTCTTATCAGTGTGCCTTTAAAATGGATTAATCTGTCATGACTGGCAGTGTATGGAATGTGCTATTAGCAAATAAGGAACCTTATTAGATTATCCTATTTATTTAGAAAGATAACCAGAGTGTACAGTTGAAGGTTATGATGAACTGTGGTCTCGTAGAAGAGAGTTAAGTCTGTATATTGCTATATGGACAGCTGTTTAATTAATGTATAATTCAACGCTATCATTATTCATTTAAGCCCACGGCTCAATGAATATATTGTGGATGATCTTAAGAGAACATGTCTTGTATCAAGACTTGGAATGAGGGTGGTAGCCCAAGTTCAAAGGCTATGATACAAGACATGAGTGCATTAAATCACCCACAATGCATTGAGTCTTGTGCTTGAATTCTTTTCACACATTGCAAAAGATTTTGTAAGGTATCACTAAACAAATAAATTCAACCAGGAACGTTTTGCAAGGTTTGTCCTTTTAACATTTTGACCCGATTTTGTTTTTTCATAATTTTGATCTTTCTCATTTAATAATAATCAGGAAATTTTTATTCAATGTTGAATCTGGTTCACTGGAAATAATACACCATTATTGAATAACAGGTTCATGTGATTTTATTAAGGATTCACAGAATAAGATTTTTATTCCTTGAAAAAGATGATATTTTCTGTTTTCTGTAAAGTGTTTGTTTATGCAAATACCTTTTATCAATTACCAGGACTGTACCTATTGAGAATTTTTACCTCAAATTTGTGTTTATTTCCTCACAAAATCTAACAATTCGTTGATGAACCACAGATATGGTATGTCAAAATATTTTTTCCTAAAATTTGAACCCTAGGTCTGGGTCTGGTGAGATCATCATCCATGCATGTTTTGCTTTTTTTTAGTTCATGTTCTATGGGTTCTTCCAATGTGTGGACTCCTTCCTGTTCATATTTACATTCCTGCCACTCAGATTCCTCCTGGCTTTGCTCAAGATACTCACACATCCTTGCGGTGTCGTCATAAAAGGGTAGGTACATCATAATAAGGTAGGTACTTCGTATCTTTGTCAAAAAGGAATTTTATATGTAATGTTGCCTTTTTACCCCACCCTTTACTCTAGGCTCTCTAGACTACTCTCATACACCTGTGTATGCAGGTTAAGTGATATCCGTGTTCATGTATGTATAAATGTACTTGTGAAAGAACTGTAGCCAGGGGGGTGTGATTGGTGCGATCCCACCACAAAAAAGAAAAGCAATTTTGTAAAATTTGTTGAGAAAGCATTAACAAATTATAGTTTGTAATGCTTACAATATGAATTTAAAAAAAATCCGGGGTCAACCTCGTAGCCCCCTTTTTTGGGGCTTGCTTCTCTCACACAGATGCAAACTCCAAAAATTGCACCCCGCTTGACAATTGCAGGCTACGCCCCTGATTAATTAATCAGTTAATTTCTAAATTATTGTTTGATTTCTGTTAAAGATAAAATTGAATTGAATTCTGTTGCAGGTCACGGCGAGTTCTGGAGCCGGCTCAAATTATAGACATCCTGAAGGTTTTAATAATATTATGTGTGACTACAGTATTAACGTATGTGGACCTCTCTATGATGTATCACATCATACGGGGACAGGCTGTCATCAAGCTATACATATTCTACAACATGCTTGAGGTATGTATTTGAATGAGGGTGTGTAATAACTGCATAAGGACTTTTGGCATGATGGTGAGATTAATGTTTTAATTAATTGCCATTTGGATTATTTTCTACATGCTAAAAAAATAAGATGGCCCTCAGAGTACCTGGTTCCAGACCTCTGGAATGGTGCCAGATTTGAATGGGAAAATAGAACATAATGTACATAATCGTAAATCTTTGCATGTTAAGTTGATAAAATATAAACACAGTTTTGTTCGCACTTTATGATGTCCCATTGACTCCCATAAATTGCTTATCTCATCACTTTTAAAATGACTCTTCAATATATTTGACTTGAATTGTTTCCTGCTTTTGAAGTTTAGTCTGACCCAATCTATTTATCCAAACAATATGTATGTACATGTATGCATATTTTTATAGTCTGCATTTTTTTTTGTGGATGGTGTTCGGCATTTGGTGTTCAGTGTTCTGTAGTCAGCTGCTGTAACAAATGGCAGGTGGTGACATTTTACATGTTAATCATGCCTTGTTTTGTCCCCTGAACTTAGAAAATCTACATTTTATCATTTATTCATTGCTTTCAATAAATATATGCTACATGTACATTCAAGCCTGCAGCAGATGTCTATAAAAAAATTGACCTCATTTGTAAAAAAATAGAGAATATTTTAGAAACAAAACAATAAGGCTAATACAATCACCTAATACAATCACCTAAAATAAATAAAATAAATTTGAGTAAATTGTTTGTCTGTAATAGCATTAGTAGGAAGATTATATGTTAGTACGGAATTAATTATTTTGGTGCCCCTACTTCCTTTAAACGTTGACATCTTTAGGGAATATGTATAAACCTTTCATAAATCAAACTTGCACAATTAAATGCACATGTATACAATCACCCAATACAATCACCTAATCAAGAGCTTGATATTTATGATTTAATAAATTTGATTAAATTGTTTGTCTGTAATAGCATTAGTAGGAAGATTATATGTTAGTACACAATTTATTATTTTGGTGCCCCTGCTTCCATTTAATGTTGACATCTTTAGGGAGTGATACAGCAATGTGTATAAACCTTTCATAAGAGGCTAATGATTATACTGTTTATATTTTTCAAGGTTGCTGATCGACTGTTTTCTTCATTTGGCCAAGACATTTTGGATGCTTTGTTCTGGACAGCTACGGAACCACGAAATCGCAGGCGAGAACATGTCGGTGTTTTACCCCATCTATTACTAGGGATGGTCTATGTCTGTATCCTTTATCAAACATTGCATATATCTTTATTTTTGATAAGCTACATGCTTCATTATGAGACCACTAAGAAAAGAACATACTGTTCTACGTGACTGGTGTTGATGGTCAGCCATGGGCATAGCGCTATTATTATTATTATTAGCTCACATGGTGAGCTTTTGCAATCACTCACTTGTCCGTCTGTCTGTCTGTCCGTCCGTCTGTCCGTCTGTCCGTCAACAATAGTGGCACGTTTTGAAACCTCTGTCGATAGGATTCCTGTTTTAAGTTATTTCTGTTCAACATCAATACAGAAAACTCCCCTATGACTCCTGGTTCAAAAGCTCGCCTATTTTCAAAATGGCCGTCACTTTTGTCTCGCGAAATTCACTTTTGACCCATTTGTTTTAAAACCTCTGTCGATAGGATTCCTGTTTTAAGTTATTTCTGTTCAACATCAATGCAGAAAACTCCCCTATGACTCCTGGTTCAAAAGCTCGCCTATTTTCAAAATGACCGTCACTTTTGTCTCACGAAATTCACTTTTGACCCATTTCCTAGCTTTACAAATAATTTCAGGTGTCCTACACTGTAAAAATCCATGTCAATGTAAAGGGTAGATATATGTTATAATATTGTTACAAAAAATCAGCGAAAAATTGTATCCATTTTTTATTTTTTATCTTCAGCCATTTTAGTTAACATTGATTTGTCTATCTGACTCGCGAAATCCACTTTCCGTCAATAACAGTGGCACGTTTTAAAACCTCTGTCGATAGGATTCCTGTTTTAAGTTATTTCTGTTCAACATCAATACAGAAAACTCCCCTATGACTCCTGGTTCAAAAGCTCGCCTATTTTCAAAATGGCCGCCATTTTTGTCTTGCAAAATTCACTTTTGACCCATTTCCTAGCTTTAAAAATAATTTCAAGTGTCCTACATTGTAAAAATCCATGTCAATGTAAAGAGTAGATGTATGAAATAATTTTGTTACTAAAAATCAGCGAAAAATTATATCCATTTTTTTTATTTTCAGCTATTTTAGTTAACATTGATTTGTTCATCTGTCTCGCAAAATCCACTTTTGGACCATTTACCTTAAACCCTCTGTCGATAGGATTTCCGTTTTAAGTTAATTTTGTTCAACATCAATACAAAAAACTCTCCTATGACTCTTGGTTCAAAAGCTCGCCTATTTTCAAAAAAATAGTCGCCATTCTTGTTCCGCGAAATTCACTTTTTGCCCATTTCCTAGCTTTACAAATAATTCCAGCTGTCCTGCATTGTAAAAAGCCGTGTCACTGTAAAGAGTAGTTGTATGAAATAATTTTGTTACAAAAAATCGGCAAAATATTATATCTGTTTTTTTATTTTCAGCCATTTTAGTTAACATTGATTTGTCCATCTGTCTCGCGAAATCCTCTTTTGAACCATTTGCTTAAAACCTCTGTCGATAGGATTCCAGTTTCACATTATTTTTGTTCAACATCAATACAAAAAAACTCCTCTATGACTCCTGGTACAAAAGCTTGCCTGATTTCAAAATGGTCGCCATTTTTGTCTCGCGAAATTCAATTTTGGCCTATTTCCTAGCTTTACAAATAATTTCAGGTGTCTTGCATTGCAAAAAGCCATGTTACTGTAAAGAGTAGTTGTATGAAATAATTTTGTTCCAAATAATTGGCAAAAAATTATATCCGTTTTTTTCTCAGCCATTTTACTTAACATCGATTTGTCCATGTGTCTCTCAGTCAGTCCAAAATAGTGGCAAGTGGCTTGAAATAATTTTGTCAGCAAAAAATTATATCCGGTTTTTTCTGTCACCATGTGAGCCCAGTACCCACGGTACTAATTTTTAGTAGTATGACACCATGGGAATACGAGTTGAGCAAAGCGAAAAATGAGCGTTCAGGGGGGTTTGGGGGGAAAATTTTGAAGTTTGGTTGTACTTGGAGTGTATTTGCAACCATTTTTGGTACGCCTGTGGTCTATGTCAGCATCTGTAACTAATTGTTACACTTTTGTAACCTTTGCAATAACTTACCAGGTGGTGACATTTTGTCATATCTTGTCTAGATATACAGCCTAAGTCTAACCATAGAAAGGCTAATAAAATCCTTGTTCAGTACATATTTCATCAAGCCCAGGGGTAGAAATGGCATTGCATGATGAGTATGGACATGTTATTTAATCCTTAACCCGTACTGCAGTTTTACATGGAATACTGGTGCTATTTCAAGCCACTACTCTGAATGTTGCCTTTAACTCTCACAATAAAGCGTTGCTCACAATTATGATGTCAAATAATGTAAGATTCATCTTTTTAACTAAGGTCAAAGTGAAATGGATGCATCATTTTGAAAACGTGCATTTGAGAATATTGTGGCAACCCTGGATAGAGGAACTGGGAGCCAACTTGGAGACGTTCAGAATTCAGATGTCATTTTGGGTCACATCCAGTTGTCCTTAAGTTACTAAAATGGATACACAGAAAAATACTTATAAAAATCTGTATAGTGACACACATGCCAGAGAAGCTCACAGGATTAACCTATAACCTATTTGATTAACCTGTTCTAATTTGGCAAAGCTAGATCAAAAAGTCATCTCCAATTCAAAGTGTAGATGAAGCTCACTTTTAAGACCTATTGAGAAGGGTAGCCTGCAGATATATTCATAGAGGCATTGATAGATAAGGCTCCATTGCGCTCATCTAAATCAATAGCGCTACAATAACTTTTCAATAAATAATGTCGTTTTCTATTTCAGTTTGTTGAATTGAAAGGAAGTGTGTTTAAAAAGTTTGAGAAGAATAATTTATTTCAAATGTCATGCAGTGATGTCAGAGAGAGGTTCCACATGTACATGCTGATGTTTATTGTTCTTGTACGCAACATGACTGAGTTCTCATGGAAGATGGGTGAGTTCTGATGAGTGATGGGAGAATGGGGGGGGGGGGTAGAAAGAGGGTGGGGCTAGGGGTAAAGAGAGGTCCCACATCTGGTTGATGTTTGTTCCACTTGTACATAATATGCCCTCTTGTGGAAGAAAGGTAATTTATGATGAGTTGAGTTGACAACATTTGTAAATATTGAGAAAGTTGTACTGAAATACATCTAAGTTCCCATACTCTAAAGATACTAGTATCAAAGTGCTATAATAGTGCTGATGAATATCCCACATGATGTGGCTACATATATTACAAACAATCTATTTGCCTAATAGCATTAACATTATTTTTATATTACAGATCATCTGATGGAACTCCTCCCTGATGTTGCAGCTGTGCTCTTAGCAGAGTTCCTAGTGGACTGGGTGAAACACGCATTCATCACAAAGTTCAATGAAATCTCAACAGAAGTATGAAACATTTTTAAAACAATAGATCGGAAATATGTGCATTCAGGAAAAAACATAGCATATGTAAATCATGTATGTAAATCATACAATCAAAAATATCCCCATGGTTTGAATTCCCACCAACTTTGGACAAGCATGCATATAAAACTTTTTACTGCACTTTTATTTTGTGTCTTTACCCTCACAAATATATTGTATTTACCCTCACAAATATATTGTATTTACCCTCACAAATATATTGTATTTATATTCTTAGGTGTACAGAGATTACACAGTTAGTTTGGCATATGACCTTCTTCAAAGTAGACAGAAAAATGTAAGTTGACTTTGAGTTTGAAATAAAATAATGAGTTATATGTCAGCATGACCTTGTAATAATAGTGTAGCTGTTCTATGCAATCAAATTGCATAAAAAGCATATAAAAATGACTTTAAACCTGTTTTTATACACGTTCATTACAGTGCGCATACTTTATTATCTTTTATTGATATTATATTATCAAAAAGCAAATTCAAGATAACTTTCACAAAAGTCAGCTTAAAAAGTCCAATTCAATACAAATTATTGTAAATGAAACAAATCTCACATTTCATATATTTTGAAATCAATATGGTAGTCAAAGGCGAACATGTTGTCATTTCAGGCCTATTCTGACCATGCTGACCTTGTGTCTCGACGCATGGGCTTCATCCCCCTCCCACTCGCCTGTTTGTTGGTGCGAATTGTTATACAGCTCTGGAACATCTCCGGTTACTTCTGCATCATCATCATTATCCTCTTTTATTTATGGTAGGTACAAAATTATTAAATCATATTTTCAGACTGAAAATATATTTTCTAAAATAATTTTTATGGTTCCCAACTTTTTTATGGACAGTGTTCAGCAGTTGGTGGTTGGTGTTTGGCATTCGATGGTTGGTAGTTAGCATTCAGTGTCTGTGGGCCTTTTAAGTAAATGATGTAAATGATGTGACTCCATGGCTGTCTCCAGTTTGCATCTGTATTAAATGGTTACACTTTAGTACTTGCAACCAGATGGTGACATTTTGTCATGTTAATCAATTGTATGAATGAAATTGTTCGGCTTTACATAACATTCTACACATTTGCTGTACAAAATAAAACTTTTTACCTTTCAGTTTATGTACGTCAAAAATTATGATTGGGATTTTCCTTATGGCCAGAGCTATAACTCTTGTTGATAGCAAGAAGAAAGATGATTTGCTGAAAAGCCCCGTGAAACAAGCCACTGCACCAGTTCCTGGGCCATTAGTAACAGAAACAAGAAGATCAAGCAATGAGAGTATATCATTTAGCGAGCCTCTAAGGCCCAAGCCTAGTCTTAAGAAAAGTAAATCTATAAGTGATGTTATGGATCTGGAAACTGAAAACACTGAAATCAGAAGAAGGTTAACTCAGAATGTGACCTTTTGTGAGCTGGAAAGTAAATTCCATAAAGATTCTCTTTCAAATGATATAGACCCTGGGTCACCCGGTATAGGGGATCTTGAAAGGGCCCCTTCTATGCTTTCTAAACCTATGCTGTCTAACAGTTCTGTGAGTCTCAATAGCATTGGATTAAATGAAGAGTTTTTGAATGATTGTGGTGCTAATGATGTGACAGATACGTCCATAGTTAAAGATGATTCATCCATCAAATTTAACAGTAGTTTGGATAGTGAAGTTGAATCTATACAAAGAACATTACCAGAGGATCCCATGTATATCTATAAGAAAAAATATCCAGAAAAACCGCTGTCAGATGTTGAACGCTACACACTGTGTAGCAATAGGATAGTTTGAAAGATCTATCTAAAATAATTCAGCATTATTACAAAGCGTTCTATAATGAGAATCATGAAAGAGGCTATAGCATCATATTTTTCTTGATAATTGCATTCTTATTTTATTCACCTTTACCTGAGACGGGACCTGAGATATGATACAATTGACAGAATTCTCTTAAAGGTTATCCATAGCCATTAGCCTTGATTGTGTCCATTATTATTAGGGTAATGACACAATTTGTTAAGATAGTAAAGTAGAATGACTTCAGGCCCGCGGCTAACCCCTGAGCCCCCTCCCATGACCAAAAATTCTTTCAAAATCATGATATAACTTGTTCAATGTTAACCCCAAGTGAACTCCTAGGCAAAACTGTCTACGGGCCTGGACTTGTCTGACTTTGTCTTGGAGACCACTTAAATGTATAGTATTGTAAACGAGCTGGGCCAAAAGTTGTCTTTTGGCTTACTTTAATTAACATATCAATATTTCCAGAATGTTATTTTATTCATGTTAGAATGATTGGTGCCATTTAATGAAGAAAGGGAAAATAAAAAATCTCAGTGGATCGCTGGAAGAGCAAGTGAACATGTTAAATGATGAAACAATTAAAATGACTTAGAAATGATATGTACAACTGCCTACCATCCATCAGTTATAGAGTTTAGGAATGGTTAGTATTAAATGTATTCCAGTATCCACATATACACATTAATACTGCTGGCAATAGTTAGGCATTGAAGGAGTATACAAACGATATATATTAAGTACTGTAGATTTGGTTAATTTGATTTGACGATATGCCATTTTTGGCTTATTGGCAGCTTTTTGGTGGTCACTAGGGCTGGGACATTGCAATGTATTTTATTTATCACTTTTCGACCACTGTTGATGACCACATTTTTTCTTTCAAAATCTTCCTGTGCATTTTGGACATGAATGGACGCTGCTATATTTTTAAGTTTTTCTTATTTAGTTTTTCCATCAGTATTGACTAGAGATAAGCCTGTCTGGGGTTTATTAATACCAAGGATGGAATTCCCAATTTGGCGAAAGATAGTTAATTGACAGTTTTTTCTATTTTGCCAAAATAAAGCAGGCATCAACTTAACCCAATCTACAGTGCATGTAACTTAAACATGTAGCATAAATAATATATATCATAATTGTAGGAAGGTACCAGATTTTCTCATAAAAAAGGCCCTTGGTATTTAAATGAAAGTATGGCCTGATTCTTGGTATGTTTGTCCTTATGAAATATGTTCTTTAAAATCAGTTAATAATATTATACTCCCGTTGGGCATTTATTTGAGAAGTTATATGATCCTTTATGTGTTGTCTGTCCAACCCTCGTTGGAACAAAATGACATATATACACAATATACTTAGTTCTCTCAATATTGTAGTGACACAAGGAGAAGTATCTAAAAATGTATCCCCCCAAAATAGATTTTAAAATATAGCCCTAGCTTTTATTTTATTTTTAAGATACTTCTTTTAAATCAACCAAACTTTCCTTTTATATTTATGATATTGAGAGAACTTAGTAATTGTATTATTGTGTTATATACACTTAATATCATAGTAATCATGGTATAATGCCATATATAGCCATATTAACTCATATTAAAAGTTTATACCGGTAATTCAATTATTCATTTATGATTGTGATTTAAGAAAGGTAAAATGATCAAATCATGTAGTGTCCTGCAAATTCTAGGTTTCCTGTAATGTCTGTCAATGGTTGCAATATATGACAAGTATTTCCTTTTGGTTTAGAACCAGACCTCATTTACTTTTTTGATGCAGACAGATAATTAGTCAACTGACGCATCATTTCACATAAACTAATATTTAGAAATGCAACTCCTACTTTTCATCCTCCCAACACAGGCCTCTAGAACTCAATCCTCCTTCTTCTGGAGAATGAAGGAATGTTTTGGATGATGTCTGGAACCCTGCATTCAGAGGATGCTACTTCTTGCCATCTTCCAATAAATATCTCACCCTTTTTCTCTTTATAACTTTGACTGCTTCACATTCTGATCATGTCAAGTTGTGTATTAACCATGTATTTGAAGAGATCAAACTGAATAAGGCTGCAGCTTTACTGTTTTCAGTTTTGCACCACATAAACATACATACAAAGTCACGTACTTATATTTCAAGGCAGCAGGTGTAACTTGTACAATTAAATGCACATGTAATCTTTCTTAATCACTGTGAGTATAAGTCTGAGAGAAAAGGACCATAAATGGAATTGCAAGTGATTTTAGACAGTCATTTCTTTAGGCATAAGCAACAATGAAACAATTGTTTTCCTCCAAGTAAATCTCAGGGATAGTAAAAATATTTGTCTGACTCTCTTATAATCCATGGATTAAGACCCCATTGTGATATATTTTTCAATGTTTAACTTATTTTCTAAATAAAATTATTATCTTATTTCTTTTTATAGCATCAATAGATTGTACAACATCTTCCAAAGATGAATGGTAATTGAATGTCTTATTAGGAAAAATGTGGTAATTCAACCTCACCACATAAAGTAAGATCATTATTTTTTTTAAATAAGGGTAAGTCCCAACCAACATTTTGAAAAAGTTAAGAGTCTAATCCATGAATTGTCGGATTGATAATTATTTTATCCCAGGGGACCACACTTGGTGGAAAATATATATTGATTTGAAAATTGAATTATGTATATGTAAGAGCTTTAACTGAGTAGTGTTATGTTTTGTGAAACTTATATTGTAAAGAATTTCTTTTATCAATAATTGACATTCTCCAAACGCAGGGCTCCATACATCATCCATGATCCACTACGCATTCTGGAGGTCTGTGTTTGGAGGATGCTAAATGATGAAATAACATGGTGCAACATTCTTGTTTAATATGATATTGTAAAGTTGAAGTGAATGAATTAAATATATTGAGAGTATATATTGTAGGATTGACTTTTTTGTTATTCATGAATGGGGGTTATTATTACATTTCTTAAAACATACTTTTTAGAAGTTCTTCATTGTATTCAAAAGTGACAATATTACTATGGGAAGTAATAATAAAATGGAATTGTTGTGTTATGCAATAAGTTATATAGTAGTTAGTCGAAGAATTTTAATTTTTTATCAGGTTTAAAAACGAACCACAATTTGCCACACCAACTTTTACAGTACAGTAGAACCTGTAGATCTGAACATCTGGCTAATCTGAACACCTCCCAATCTGAACACTTTTTTTCGGTCCCATTGACTCCCATGTTAAAAAAACATTGAAATGTGAACACCTACCAATTTGAAGTGAACAGTCATATTTGAAAAATTCACCTGTCTAATCTGAACACTTTTCATAAAATTTCTGATGTTTCATACAAAATTGCTCAAATATTGTCATGATATCAAAACTCTTGAAAAAATCTTGAATGGTCTCAATTATAACGGGGCTTTCCAGCATGACTAGATTCATTTGAATCGAATTTTCAAATTTCTGGAATGCCAAAAGAACTATAAATATTTACCGAGAATGTGTTCACATTTCTTCAGAATCTGGAATATTGCAAATGCAAAAACCTTGAAATGTGAACACCTCCTAATCTCAGCGCTTTTAGTCGGTTCTTATGGCGTTAGGATTAGACAGGATTTACTTTACTTCTTAATAGGTTTATCTTATTTTATCTTTATTTTATTATTTGCCCGATTGCTCATATATTTGCATGGAACATTTGACTCACTGTAGTTTCCAAGTAAGAAAGTTTGAGTAAAAATAAAAGAATTCATGTGTCACATTTTTTGTATACTGCCGGATTCTTAAGCACATTTGCATTAAAATGTCATTAAACTTTCTTTGTGCACTGAAAACATTAAAGTGCAAATTTTAGTTATGAACCAACTTGTACACTACTCTAAATGTGAGGTCCTTTAAGATAGTGTTTAAAAATGCAAATCAATTGTTTTAAAACAAAATTTATTGATATTTTTGGGGAAAAAATGTTACATTTAACAAATAACATATTGGCTAGGGAAATATAAACCTCCCTTATAAAAACAAGATCATGACTTTCAACCCTTAATGAAACTTAAACTTGATGTGTAAAATAATTGAATGTAACTATGTGACGAGTGTTATAACTTCCTTGGAGCATGGGCAAAGTCCTTTTCCCATTCTTGTTTGTTTCTATCGAAATCCTCCAGGTCTTTCAAGCTATGTGGTTTTCCTTTATTTTCGCCTTCCATTTCTGAGCCCTGGCCTATTCTCTGGCCTTGGGGATCAATGGCAAAGTTATAGTCTTGTTTACTGTTAAGGGCCTGCTCTATCACACTATCAAGATTTTCTTTTGTGATAAATGTCTTGGAGGCTTCCTGAAAGAATGAAAAAATACTTATAAGGTAAATGCTGGATATTTCACATAAGGTTTCATTTGTTAGTAAAAGTCCTGCAGATTCCGTGGAGACAATCACAAGGAAAATGGATGCTATGTCTGTATATATGCTATGACACCCATATTAAAAAAACTTTAAATATGAACACTTCTCAATTTGAACAGTGAATAGTGATATTTGAAAAATTAACCTGTCTAATCTGAACACTAATCATAAAATATCAGATGTTTTCTACAAAAATCATTCAAATATTTTCAATTTGTCACTATCTAAAGGAAGGGGAGCGTCAGTATGTTTTAAAGATTTATTGTGCAAATAAAGGAAAATTGTGATCTGAAATTATCATAGAAACTATGATACAATCTATGTTTGAATGGTGATCAATGATTTTGGAGCCACAGCCCCTGGATTGCGACTTGTACACGCTAAACCAGTAAAAATGGAGCATCATTCCGTCGTGCTCCCCTAGTCTTTCCAGAAAATGAATGAATCTTATAAATAATAAAATATTGTGAATTTGGTAAAAAAGTGATTTCCCTGTATCCATTGTTCAGATGCTGAATGAAAATTGACCAGTTGCCCAAGATTTAGTAGGAACAGTGGCAATATTTTAGATTTTCACTCTTATATCTAAAATAATATAATGAGCACAGCCAGGGCCCCTCACACAAAAAACAAAAAAGCAATTATAGTTTGAAATGCTTAGCATGTACCATATAAAATGTAATTTTTAAAAAATTTCTGGGGATGCAAACCATAATGCAAACTATAATTGCTTTTTTATTTTTTTGTGTAAAATTGAAAATATCAAATATTGCCACTGTTCAAACTAAATCTCGGGCAACTGGTCATCTTTAACCCGATTAATCGCACACCCCCTTGACATTTGCTGGCTACGTCCCTGAATATAGTGATAATTAATACCATTTCTCTCTGAACAATCTCCTCAGCTCGCTGCTGTCGCTTTAGCCTCTTTTTCTCCTCATTATAAAGATACAGCAATTTTTTTCTTTCTTCCTTTAATCTCCTTTGTTCCTCAAATGCTTTTCTAAAACAACATAAAGCAACATAAGAGTTTGATAGAAATGACAACTTATAGTAAGATGTACATTGATAATGAGAACAAGGACTTTTGAAAGTACTATAGAGGTATGAATGTTCTGCATTTAATTATTGTTATATTGTACATGTAGTAAGAACACAAAACAACATATAATAATGATGCTTCTTCCCAACAAACATACAACTAATATGTGTGATGTGTATTGGACCAATCGTATGATTACTATCAATGCAATATTTTTCCGTAAAATATTGTACTGTGGTCCTTTGATTGTTTATCTTTTAGGTTTAATTAATACACAAGGCAATCAACTTGCACTATACATTCTGAAAACTATAACATGTACTCGTACATGGCTATTACCTTTCAAGTGCTATTGCTTGATTCCATTTGTCATTTATCTCCAGGTTTTCAATATGTTCTCTATCCTCTGTAGCAATATCTTCATCAGATTTGCCTGCAGTCATAGTCTCCATAAATACCTGGTTATCCTTGTAGAATTTAGACCTATAATAATATCACATAACACTATATAGGACTGACCTCAAACATACATATACAGAGGTTTCATAATTCATTAGCAGCAGGTAACAGGCGATTTTCACCAGTTGTTTTCACAAAATCACCTGTTGTTTTTAGAGATTTTCAACTTTTAATGTTAAATTCATGATTTCCATTCATTTTGCCAGCAGTTTTCATTTATTTAGCATGTTGTGGGAAATTCTAGTGAAACCACTGCATAATGCATATATGTATTGGTTTCTCTCCTGGACTATAATGATACCCCAATATATTTTCAATTGTTTTGTACTGCAATGTTTTCAATCAGTTGGAATTGCTTGTTTTGTTTTGTTCTGCAAGGTTTTTAATCAATTGGAATTGCTTGTTTTGTTTTGTACTGCAATGTTTTCAATCAGTTGCAATGTTTTCAATCAGTTGGAATTGCTTGTTTTGTTTTGTACTGCAAGGTTTTCAATCAGTTGGAATTGAACCATTTGTTTTAGCTTAGATTGTCCCATCTCATTTTACATAAGTGCATTTAAAGTCCATGCTTCTTGCTCAAGCAAATTGTTGATTCACCAGAGAAAAAAATTGTCAGTTCCTTGAAAAAGATTTACATAATGAATTGAAATATTGCAACTAAATCATTGGGTTTTATGAAAATATACTTTTTGAAACAGAGTTTAAACTTTTTGTGTATATTATTGCTGAAAATAATCAACAGAACAACCATAACCGTCAAAATTGAACACAATTGATTCTTTGGTCATGGAGGGGAATCCCTATCAAGTGACACAAGTGCCCACATGTGCCTTGAACCAGGCAGCCAACCAGGTTCAATTCAACAACCAATCAGAGGGATTTCACAGGTGCATTCAAACTTCAGATTTCATTAATTTCCTTGAAAGTAATTCGAACTGTCAGAACAATCCCAAAATTTGCATTGGAAGTGGGGGATTTGGCACTTCCTCACTGGAAAATAGATCGGTGAATATGTAGTAAAAGTCAATGCAAAAAGTCCGTCTTGATTATATACCTCTCTGTCTTTGTTTTGTCAGAAATGCTGTCAAACTCTTAAGAGGTCCCATTTAAACGATATCAGCTAGGTTTTTCAAGTAGCCTTCTCTGAGTTACGCTGTCAAATTCCTGTGAAACTCCAAATAAAAATATGTCATATACTATTTTTTTCAAGGCCTGTCTGCGTCGCTAACATGCTAAATATAAGAGTTAGCTGACGTTTGGGAGTCTGACTTACCTTCTAAAGGTTAGAACCCGAATCTTAATGAAACCATATCACCTTTGTTGCGTCGATGATGATGCATCAACATAGCATTTGATAGAAATTAGCGTAAATGCTTTTCCGACTTTTTCATTTTTCATCAATGTTGACTTCCGGGAAGGCGTTGTAGTTATCACGAAATAACGCATTGACCCTTGAACTTTACTTTGTTGACGTGTCAACCAAGCATGTCTGGTGTGAAAATTAAAAGAATATTAAGCAATGTTCTACATCCGCCAAGCTAAGTGAAGTAGTCAATATTAAAAATTACCAATTTCAAGTGAAGTACGCAACGAACGAAACTGCGTGATCTACACTCCCACTATTGGTCTGAATGAAATGCTACGTAGAAATATGAGCCGTCTGCTGTATTAGTCGATTAATAGAGAAAGACCTGTTGGTGATGCTTTATAATTTAGACCAAAACATTGAAGAACAAACGAACCTGTAAATCGTGAAAACAACGAACAAATATTCGGTTTTCACATATGTTCGGTAATTTTTCGTATTGAAACTTCCGGAACTTACAAGGAAATCATTCATTTTCTCGATCCATGATTTACCTCTTGGATGTTGTGGCAAATGCTCCATGGTTGACAGAACAAAGGTGATATGGTTTCATTAAGATTCGGGTTCTAACCTTTAGAAGGTAAGTCAGACTCCCAAACGTCGGCATGAACTTGGTGTAAGACCACACGAAATTTAGTGTATTATATGTATAATATAATATAATATAAAAGTATATATTATATATATAGTTATAATATTATTAAATGGCGTATTATATATATAATATAATATAATATAATATAAAAGTACATGTTATATATATAGTTATATATTATATTCTTGTAAATGTGTATATGCATGTATTTATTTATATATTTGTCTCCTCTGGTCCCCAGTCCCCAGTAGCTATTATATATATTTATATCGGTCTCCAGTCCCTCCTTTATAAATGTTTATGTATATGCATATACATGTACTTATTTATATATCTGTCTCCTCTGGTCCCCAGTCCCCAGTCCCCAGTAGCTATACATATATTTATATCGGGTCTCCAGTCCCTCCTTTATATATGTTTGTGTATATGCATTTACATATACTTATTTATATATTAGTCTCCTCTGGTCCCCAGTCCCCAGTAGCTATATATATATTTATATTGGTCTCCAGTCCCTCCTTTATATATGTTTGTGTATATGCATATACATGTACTTATTTATATATCTGTCTCCTCTGGTCCCCAGTCCCCAGTCCCCAGTAGCTATATATATATTTATATCGGTCTCCAGTCCCTCCTTTATATATGCATATATACAAACATATACATGCATCTATTTATATATTAGTCTCCTCTGGTCCCCAGTCCCCAGTCCCCATCCCCAGTAGCTATATATATATTTATATGGGTCTCCAGTCCCTCCTTTATATATGTTTGTGTATATGCATATATATGCATCAATTTATATATTAGTCTCTTCTGGTCCCCAGTCCCCAGTTACTATATATATAGGAGAGTTTTTTTTGAAAAACAATTTTGACTTTAAAGCCCCCTATGATTACCAAATTTTCTCACTTTTTTTCCTCAATTACAAGAATTTTTTTCAAATTTTGATAATGCACTGATATACCCCCCTATAGGTATCTAGTGTGTAAATGTAATACTTAATCATAATTATATTACATGAATAAAAAAATAAATAAATAAGTCGAAAATCGATGATAAATTTGATGAATTTTTTAAAATCGACATTCCCATGTTATCCAATGGGAAATGGTAGGTTTGCCGCAAGTTATATGACAGAATATCCATCCATCTGAGTCCTTAAAAAAATACGAGTTAGGCAGGCAATTGAATTTGATAACTTTATTTAACAAAAATTGATATGTTTCTTAAAGTTTAATAAAGTTATAGGGCTTTAAAGTCAAAATTGTTTTTCAAAAAACCTCTCCTATATATATACTGGTAACTGGGGACTGGGGACTGGGGACCAGAGGAGACTAATATATAAATAGATGCATGTATATGCATATACACAAACATATATAAAGGAGGGACTGGAGACCGATATAAATATATATATAGCTACTGGGGACTGGGGACTGGGGACCAGAGGAGACAGATATATAAATAAGTACATCTATATGCATATACACAAACATATATAAAGGAGGGACTGGAGACCAATATAAATATATATATAGCTACTGGGGATGGGGACTGGGGACTGGGGACCAGAGGAGACTAATATATAAATAGATGCATGTATATGCATATACACAAACATATATAAAGGAGGGACTGGAGACCGATATAAATATATATATAGCTACTGGGGACTGGGGACTGGGGACCAGAGGAGACCGATATATAAATAAGTACATGTATATGCATATACACAAACATATATAAAGGAGGGACTGGAGACCGATATAAATATATATATAGCTACTGGGGACTGGGGACTGGGGACCAGAGGAGACAAATATATAAATAAATACATGTAAATGCATATGCACTAACATATATAAAGGAGGGACTGGAGACAGATATAAATATATATATATATAACTACTGGGGACTGGGGACTGGGGACCAGAGGAGACAAATATATAAATAAATACATGTAAATGCATATGCACTAACATATATAAAGGAGGGACTGGAGACAGATATAAATATATATATATATAACTACTGGGGACTGGGGACTGGGGACCAGAGGAGACAAATATATAAATAAATACATGCATATACACATTTACAAGAATATAATACATAACTATATATAACATATACTTTTAAATTATATATATAATACGCCATTTAATAATATTATAACTATATATATAATATATACTTTTATATTATATTATATTATACATATAATACACTAAATTTTGTGTGGTCTTACACCAAGTTCATGCCCAAACGTCAGCTAACTCTTATATTTAGCATGTTAGCGACGCAGACAGGCCTTGAAAAAAATAGTAGTGGTGGATGGGTTGTAGCATAGGCCCCGGGAACATGTATAAAATAGCGAGTTGACATCTGTATTACTAGAAGTATTATGTTATTAAGAAGTAGTATTACTAGTAATACAGATGTCGACTCGCTATTTTATACATGTTCCCGTGCAGCGGGGCCTATGGGTTGTAGCGTCAAGAGAAAAGTGAATGCTTGATATTCATGAATGAACATACCGAATTGCTTTCATTGTTGCTCTATACACCCTGTATCTGGCTTTGAGTTCTTCATGCTCCTCTGGATCTTCATGCTTTGGTTCTGGCACATAAAATATCTTGCTTTTATTTTTAGGTGCAGTTCTCCACATTCTATGTCGTATCGATTGACTCACAACCCATGGCAATCCAGTTTCTATATTCTCATGTTGCATACACTTTTGTTTTGCAAGGTTTGATGCACATTTAATGCGATTAAACATGATTTCAAGTAAATAAATTATTGGGAATTTTTCTAAGCACTACTTCCGGGAGGATGCATTTAAATTGCGAACAATATGTTGTCTTAGGTAAGAACGAAGGACAGTCATTGTACACAGAAAGTAAAACGTATAAAAATAGTTAAACCGGAGATATTTGTATAAAAATATTTCATTTAAATAATGTAATTCCAGTTGACTGTAATGCTATATCATAAAATAACAAATATTTTCGTGTAATATATTTTGAAGCGTTCGTATAATCATCACAGCAAACCGGAAGTTGGAAAAACGTGAGAAACTTTACTTTATTTTGGTGTATTTTGATGTGTTACTTGCATATGTGGACACCGATTTAAATTGTAAGGTAATGACTTCTCTCATATTTGTTTTTGCAACATTTTCTAACTCGATTCTATTCTATGATGGTTACATATGGAAGAATACATATTTTGATTTTTTTTCTGAATTTATTAAAAAATTTCATCCAGAACACGCTCCTCGTCAGTCCAAAAATTGACCCTGTTCTCAGTTTTTGCCGTATTCTTCAACTTTTTCTTTATATACGGTAAGTTTGGCCATCACAGTATATTATGTTATGGAGGTCATCTGTCTGTATGTTCCTAACCACGGACGTCAAGTACGTTTCTGGCGAAAGCTGGAGCATAGATTATTTAGAGGACTGGAAACAAGATGGCAGTCTATTTCAATTCTGGCAGTTCATTTTGGCCTATTTCTCACTATTGACTCAGTTGTTCATCTAGTTTTACTTACCTTAGATGCTTACACTCTGTTAAGCATGATAAAAGGCAAGAAGTTTAGTTAGAAATAAAAGAGTTATCTCATGAATGGGACCCTTACATAGCTCCTAAAAGGTAGAAGACACTAAATGGTGTAACACTATAAGCTGAATTTTGTCCACATAGAGCATGTGCACAATAACTGTCAAAAGAACTGAAATATACTTACCAGCTCGACTCTTCCGGAAGTTATGGTGTAACTACAGTAATTAATTTTAAAATATTGAAAAAATCACAAAATACAAGTTCTGAGGTATATATCGCCATTTTTAAGCGAATTAGCCCATACTATGACTATATATTCGCACCCCCATATACAGATATATATAAGCTTCATCTTCACAATAAATTGAGCTTCTTTCAAATTTCCATTTTTTGAGATAAGTGCCATTTTCTTACAATTCAAGCCGTAAAAATAGTTGGAAAGTGCTTCCCAGTTGAGGTTAATGGCTTTTATACTTACATTAACGTATGGAGCACTTAAAATGTACTTAGAATCGTATAAATAGCTCTATTCTGTGAGATTTATTTTTGTTTTTATTTTTATATTTTTCTCACCTCATAATTAAAGAGCTCCGCTGTTGATTTACATTCAGTTACACGTATTTCCTTGAAAATTCGCCATGATTGGAACAAATGATGGTTGGTTTATGTTTTATTCATTTAGTTTGTATTTGAATCTAGCTACTTAAACACAAAACATGTCTTCATGTTATGCTAAAGAGCAAAGATCGCGAATTCTAGGTGAAGCCAATTATTTTGCACAAGTCATATCCTGATTGCAACATAGTTACTTTGTACTAGTCACATCCTGATTGCATCAGCCAATTCACGTGATTTACAGTTTACACCATTCTCAAAATTCATTTCGTTCGTTGCGTACCTTCACTACCTCTCTGACGTTGTTAAAATAGTTCTAAAATTCCCGGGGCACGATCTTAGAAAGCTTCAGAAATTAGCACTTTCTTTATTACGAAATCAACAACGCCAAAAATTTAATATAACGTAAATCATGACGTTTGCAAATGATTTTACCATCGAAATTGGTAATAAATGTTGTATTTGATGTGTTTTTAGGTAAAAATCTCCGTGGAACAACAAATTGTAAAGTGTCAAGATCGATAATCACTGGGTTCAACATTACTACACGTTTTCAAGATGGCGTTGTCAAAATTTTCCAAAACCGCTTCAAATAATATTATGTTGATTTCTGGCGAGTTCACCAATGTCATAACTTGTTATCTAACAACAAGATAAAGAAATATGTAAGAAATGTATGGAGATGACGTCACTTCAAAACGAACTGCATAGCAACGGTGTTAATAAACAATTTCTGATCGGAAAGTCCTTGCAAATTCCTAAGACAGTAGTATTCTCTTATTTTAACAGTTTGTTACGAATTACTCAATATTTTTCTTACAAATGAATTCTTACTACATTAGAAATAAACATTTTATAAAATATAACGAATAAAATCAGTAGCAAACGCAAAAAAATACATTTTTTGAAGGAGGTCAAAATATTTAGAAGGGTAAATTTCGCGGGAATTTAAAGATCTGCATGAGGTAAGGCACAGGAGGTACGGATGGCACTGGACGAAAGGCTCGGAGACTGAGTTTACACATGGTTTCAATATACATGTTATACTACTTCCGGGTAGGGTAATGTTTTTTATACTTTAAAAACGAAGCCATTTCGATCAGTTTTTATAATCCTTGGTAGAACTGAGAGGTATTACAATACATATTTAAATTAATACACATGAGTGTATTTGATGAACTCTCAAAAAATAAAACCCACAATAATATCTTTTTTATTCACAATTTCATGTCATTGTTTCTAACAAGTCACCTCTTTCTCTCTTTTCTTTATTTTTGTCAACAGTCAAAATCGGAATTTAAAACTTGGTTTCTTTACAAGCTCTGCTTCTGTAAATACTAAATAACATGAAAAATGTTAAACCTTACATCCTACACTTATTTGATATGAAATAGGCGATCATTGATATCATTTTTGTGCTGTTAAGTGTGGATCTTTTAATTTTTTAGTCAAACTTGATCGCTGATCTCTGTCGATGTGACGTCACGCATTAAGTATGCACGCATGGGCAGTACAATACATAAGGCAATATGGCGTCTTAGGCCTATACATGAGCCAGAATGGAGGTCTGCAAGTTGAAATGAATATGTTTGTTTATGCATAAATCGATCACACATATAATCCAGACAATCTTTCAAATTATATACTTAACATTGTAATGGATTTATTTACGTTCCCTTTAATTTTCATTGGTGAAGCGATGATTTTACCTAAAATGAGTCCCTGTCTTTGCATAGTGATATTTAAAAATCGAGAAGCAAAACCTATGTTGAATATACTGTGTATTGATGAAGTTTATATATAGCCTAGGGGAACTCAAAAATATTGTTATTATATCGGCAAATTCGCTCGAAAATGGTTGTACACCCTAGAAATTGAATGTTGTTGATTTTTTCAATATTTTAAAATTAATTACCGTAGTTACACCATAACATATCATAACTTCCGGTAGAGGCGAGCTGGTGAGTAATTTCTATTATTTTGACAGTTCAATTGTACATGTCTTTAGTATTGTGCACATGCTCTATGTGGACAAAATTCAGCTTATAGTGTTACACCATTTAGTGTCTTCTACCTTTTATGAGCCATGTAAGGGTCCCATTCATGAGATAACTCTTTTATTTCTAACTAAACTTCTTGCCTTTTATCATGCTTAACAGAGTGTAGTAATCTATTTAGTATAATTTTGTTTCCAAAATTATTGTCATTTGCGATAATTAGTACTAAAAGTACTTTGAACAGATCAGCTGCCATTTGCTTGGCTTAATCGTACCAGTCCACAAAAACAGTGAAATCATATTAAAGATACCAATTAAACTTTAAAATTGAGGCAGATGCGATACAAAAAGACTCTATTAATACAGATATACAGGTTACAGTCACCAAGATAGGCTAATTTCAGGCGAGATTCGGGAAATAAAAAGGTAGGTCATTCTGGTTTCCAGTCCTCTAAATAATCTATGCTCCGGCTTTCGCCAGAAACTTACTTGACGTCCGTGTTCCTAACAGTACTGTCAACCCCCAAAGATTTTCTCGCGGGACAGATTTTTTAGACCCAGTGCCAAAAATTCGCGGGATTTTGCGGGACATCTACTAAATTCGCGGGATTTCGCGGGACATTTAAGGTCTCATGGAAGTTAACAGGAAATGACAAAACAAAAAATGACAAAGCCATGCTGGATTTTGAAAATTTTTTGAACCAAGATAACAGAGTTCTGTTTGGACCTCCAGTCAGTTTAACTAGTTCCAAATATCATTTACATGACCAGGAACACAATTGAAATGGTCAGAATGACCATAAACATGATAAAATAACCTTTTTAGCCCTCTGAAAATGTGACTGAAAAATAGCTAAAAGTAGGTGCTCAGGAAAGGTCAATGAACAGAATCTTTTGATTTTTTCAGAATATGTGTCCAATATATTGCTCTAAATGACACAATCTTTGAAATTTTAAAAAATCGTCTGAAACAATAATGGCTGTAGTAAAAAGGAAAATAGATCGATTTTCAATTCAGTTTTTTTCAATTTTTTCTTTTTCTAAGAATGATATCAAATTTTTTTGAATTGTATCATTTAGAGCAATATATTGGGCACATTTTCTGAAAAAGTCAAAATATTCTGTTCAGTGACCTTTCCTGAGCACCTACTCTTAGCTATTTTTTAGTCACATTTTCAGAGGGCTGAAAAGGTTATTCTATCATGTTTATGGTCATTCTGACCATTTCAACTGTGTTCCTGGTCATGTAAATGATATGTGGAACTAGTTAAACTGACTGGAGGTCCAAACAGAACTCTGTTATCTTGGTTCAAAAAATTTTCAAAATCCAGCATGGCTTTGTCATTTTTTGTTTTGTCACTTCCTGTTAACTTCCATGAGACCTTAAGGGATTTGCGTGATTGGCCAATTTTTTTATCAAATTCGCGGGATTTCGCGGGACCATTCGAGGGACAAACACCCTAATTGCGGGACAGTTAACAGGTTTACCACCAAAAACTTCATAGAGAGACAGATTTTTTAGACAAAGTGCCCTAACTTTGCGGGATTTCGCGGGACATCCACCTAAATTTGCAGGATGTCCCGGGACATTCAAGGGATTTGCGTGATTGGGACTAATGTAAAAGCGTGTAAAAGTACTTAAATCAAACTTTCAGATACTGATTAATCAAATATAATGCACCGTTACATTGTAACTTAAATAAACGTCAACATAATTTCACAAAATACGCATCGGAATATTGTTAAACTTTATTGTAATTTATCAAAAACAAAAACCATGCTTCAGGTGTGAGTATCGTAATCTTACACGAAATTAAAAAATTCGGAACAATACTTTGCACTTCTGGCGTCGTGCCCAACTATGAAATGCTTATACCCCCATAATGTACCTATTCATATACTGTAGGCATGGGCTTTCAATTGAATTAGCAAACGCGAGTTACAATAAATGGACGCTGATATCTAGAAAGGGTTTGTAGAAAAAACCGGGTACCGGGTAGTAAATCCTCCATGCTGGGTTCAAACTTGGTACCCGGTCGAAAAAACCGGGTACCCAAAAAACGAAATATACGAATATACAACATAATTAGATCATTAGAAAACGTGTAAGATCTGTTTTGAATTTACAAAAATGTATGTAACTTCCTTCAAAATTGAGCTAGAAGCTTCAGATAAAAAGCATTTTAAGGCTTTTTTCTTCCTCTATCATCATGGTCATATTTCCATTGGTAATGAAGGGGGGGGGGTGCACCCCCTCCTGGCTACGCCAATGGCATTGTAAGACGATTTGAGTAACAAGACAAATCAATTTTACTCTATTTTCAATAGTTCGTATGATGGTACATGAATTGTTTTGATTATGATTTAAATCTGTATAGCTATCGTTGCTTTAGCAGAGAGGTGACGTGTGTTAATTTACATGATGCAACATGTAAGATTTTGATTATTAATCATAATTTAAGTTATCCCAATTTTCGACAAAATGTCCACTGAATTGTAATGTTATGTATTACAATGTCATAGGCGTAGCCAGGAGAGGGTGCGATGGTGCGATCGCACCCCCCCCCATAACCAATGAAAATATGGCCATGACGATAGAGGAAGAAAAGAGCCTTAAAATATGCTTTTTATTTGAAGCTTCTAGCTCAATTTTGAAGGATGTTACATACATTTTTGTAAATTCAAAACAAATCTTACACGTTTTCTCATAATCTAATTATGTTATATTATATTCGTATTTTTCGTTTTTTGGGTACCCGTTTTTTTGAGCGGGTACCGGGTACCAAGTTTGAACCCAGCATGGAGGATTTACTACCCGGTACCCGTTTTTTTCCTACAAACCTTTTCTAGATATCAGCGTCCATTTATTGTAACTCGCGTTTGCTAACATTTGCTCAGTTCTGAGATGAAGGCCACACGGGTAGTAAAAAGGCCAACGTTGGAACTATTTGTGACCTACATCCCTATTTTCGTAATTAAAATGAAAGTTGCACCCTTCCTCTTTATTTTGATACCAAACAACAGCATGCTAGGTACTTAAGATTAGGTAAACTTTACTCCTCAAAAGTGCAAAAACTTAGCCTTTTATATAAGATAATCACAATATAGGGGATTGCAACTATTTCGGAAATTCGCGGAGGTCAAAGCCACATTGCGGGACTTCGCGGGTCATTGCGGGACACGCGAATTAGCCTAATTTTGATCAAATTCGCGGGATTATCCCGCCATTCGCGGGACACTTGACAGCTCTGTCCTAAGGAGCACAACACAAATACTAGAAGGCTTCATTATAATATACATGTACAGTGCTGGTATTCATTAATTGATCAGTCGTTTTATTGGCATATTTTCTTGAGTTTTAACATTTATTATCACAAACTCCAGAAAAGTATACACCATAAATCATATTTACCAAAATGAGTGTCTCCAAGGCTTCACAAGTGACCAGCGTATGCATAATGCATTTGTCACGAGTTTGAGCTGAAATTTCGCCAAAATGAAGTAGACTAAGGGTAGTCTCTGCCAGGTTTGTTTATTGTGGTAAGCTTGTAAGTGCTCAGAAGCAAATAATTCATGTGCGCAAAATAATCAAATAATCTGATTGGTTTAAACTTTGCTGCACATGCGCGCAATGTGTGCCATGTTTTTTCTAGGGGTTTCGTTTCATGGAGTTTGCGTTTTAGTGCAACTTCCGCAAAAATGGCGGACCATGGACAGAACTAACAGGTAATATCATTTCGAAATTTCAAGAGAACTTTTTACCTATAATAGCAAAACTTTTGTATTATTTGTGCATTCTATCTATCAGATAAGAGTCTCAGGGGTATGTAGGCAAATTCATTTTGGTAGGAGCACTCTGTTTAGTTTGAAAACGCACCCTTTATTATTATATATTAGCACTGTACAATAATACAATTCTACTTATCATTTCTTAGGTCTAGAAGATTCAAACATGCCTGCTGAGGAAGAATCTTTCCCAAGAGGGGGTATCAATAAGAAAGGAAACAAAGCAAAGGAACTGACAACTCCTGTTGATAAAGATCTTTTCAAGGTTTGTACAAATAAATTCAACCCGCAGTTGGTTATCAGAACTACAAAACAATGTGATTTAAAATACAACTATACATGTATATGTATAAAAAACTAGTCTCAGTTTGGAGAACGAAGTTCATCAGTCTGCTGCATGTTACGCCTGCTTTGGACAATTTTGATATTTTTACATAGTGTAGATTTAAATGTCCTCTTTTGAATATCCATAATTTATTTTGGGTGATATTTCTATATTTTTCATAAAAAATTATTAGCGCACTACACTGATGAACTTCTTTCTCCAAATCAAGACTTGTCTTTTATTGTTCGCCAAAGCGAGACTTGTCCTTTAAAAACAAGTGAGTATGGCTGAACTACATACTGTAAAACCAATGTATGCGAACATGAACACCTCTAGCAAACACTTGTAATGTGAATACTTTTTTTAGTTCCACATTTTGCATATTTTGACAGAGTGATACAACAGTAGATGGTGCCGCTATTAATAAAAGGAAGAGGAAATCACTGAATGAAGAAGCAAGCGGAGAAAAGAAAGCAAAGATAGTAGGCTCTGGTATAGGAAGTCAGCATGCAAGATTTGATAGATTTATTGAACCCTTGTCTTATCAGGTAAGTGGAACACTTAGCTTGGTACTGTATTATTGCCATTTCTGACTTGTTATACTGCAGTGTAAATAGTCTAGACTAGTCTGTAAACAAAACTATTTACTGCATGCTTTTTTCAATTTGCTTAATAAGTTGATTTAATAATGAGATACATGTTAAGTTGTAATGGAGAAGTTGAGCAGTCAATCCTAAGGACTTTTTGTGATTTAAGTTAAAATTAACATTTTATGAAATGGAGAAGTTGAGCAGTCAATCAAGGTCTAGGAACTGACTTTTTGTGATTAAAGTTGAAATTAACATTTTATGTGCATTGATTTCTTTTAGAATGTCACAGAGGGGTCTTTATTGTATGGCTGTGTTAAGGAAGTACATGACTATGAGCTGTCAATAGGCTTCGCCAATGGACTAACTGGGACACTAAAAATCAACAACATTTCTGATGCATATACTGAACTACTCAGAAAAATCACAGAAAGTGACAAAGAGGAAACAGAATCAGATGTGAGTCAAAACAAAAAATATTTTCAGTTAAAATCCCCCCCGGATAACCATCAGATCAAAAAGGGTTTATGTGATTGTGCATGCTTGTCTCCAGAGAGATAATGTTCTTAAATATGTGTGGTGTACTTGAAAATTTGACAGGTAAACATTTAGTTTATGCAGGGAGAGTACTCACTATTAAAAAAGAACATTATGCACAAATACAAAATATCACTGATTTTGGAAACACTTACTTAGCAGCATGTTTTATCTCAACCATTATATTTCAGGAGCTTCACAGTCTACATGATCTTTTCCACATGGGGCAGTTTCTCAATTGTAAAGTTCTGCAAGTCGTCTCTTCCGGGCAAACCAAGAAGAAACATCTCAAGTTGACTATTAATCCCAGAGATGTGAACAAGGGCCTAACTGGGGGGAATCTCAGAAATAATATGGTAAGTATTTAGTCATCCATAGTTATATAGATTTGGATGTTGTTGTTTTTCAGAGATTTATGTAGAAACTCTCCTTACTATGGTAACATTTGAACAAGTTTACGATTGCGTTGCTAAGTGCTACTGAGCTGAATTGACAGTATTAAATATCACATAAGTCGTGGTCATACTTTATTGTAAACAAAGATCTTATTTTTTCCTATTGTATTTCCAGGTACTACAAGGATGCGTATCCAGCATTGAGGACCATGGTTACCAAATTGACCTTGGTATTGTTGGCTCAAAGACGTTTCTCACAAAGAAAGCAGCAAAGAAACTTCTTTCAAAATTGTCAGGTAAGAGGAGGAAATACCCCACAATTCGTAGATGGACCATCTCCATGTAAAGATTAACCTCTAGAGATTCATCTTCATATGGAGACAAGTTTGTCTATGAATTCTGGGAAATTCCAGCTTCTTTTGTCAGGTATATGTCTTCAATCTTCATTAACAATAACTTCATAGTGTAGCTGTATCATACAACTAATTGCAACCAGTTGAAATTCCATTTGTAACTCATGTTAGAATTCGGGAAATTTATTTTGCATATTTCAGTAATTTTCCACCTCATTGAAAAACTGTATCTTGTAAACAATAACAGTGTATCTTAAAATCTAATGCTCCAAAACTGCAGTACTTAAATTTGTTCATTATAGATGATAAGCTGATGATAGGTCAATCAATAGCATGTCTGGTAGAAGGCTATGATAAAATGGCAGCAGCTACGGGTGAAGTGAGGACCATCAATGTTAACACCAACCCAAAGGATATCAATAAAGCAGTAGTGAGTGCAAAACAATTTCTCATAACAATATTTCATCAATTGTTTAGAGGGTAAACTGTGTATGGTCATCCTCCTCTTAATGTCGTAGGATTCTTCAAATATTGATGAATTTGTCCGGCTTGCACATCCCAGACACTGAGAACTTTTTTTAAGTAGTCATCAGTTCAAATTGAGATAAGCAACATTTTGTTTGCATGCTGTATGGATACAATTCTACTTATCAATACATGTAGTTTTCTAAGTAAAAGCTATTAAACGTTTCATTTAACATGTAATGAAACCAAAAATTGAGAACTTTGATGCATATTTATCGACCTTATTTGAGTATTTGTTTGTTTGTTTAGATCCCAGATGAGGTTCACTTTGCCTTGAATGCATTGCTGCCTGGTACAAAGGTCGTCTCAACAGTAAAAAAGGTAGTTGGTTTTATTAGCTGACATTATAGAGAGCAACATTGACAAAATACACTTATTCACCATATATTTGTATTCAGTCACTCATTGGAAACTTTGTTTGGAGAAAATTATAAATGTTGCTTATAATTTTGTCTTTATATTGCTGAATCCAGCTTTAATAATGAATTGCATACTTGTTATTCTTATGTGTTTCAAAATGTGATTTGATGTTATTTTCGTTGTTTGCATTAAATGGTTCAGGTATAGTTAGACTAGTATACAGCTGTATTTTTCCTGGTCATTTCTGAATAAAATTCAAATGTTGTCTTTTTGCTTGCTCATTAAACCTTAATACTTATATCTGTTAATCACACTGTTATCTATTATTTTGTAAATGTGTTTTATTTGACAGGACAACACACATTTGTCTTTGTAGAGCTTTCAAGATGGTATAAGTGTGAAGTTCTCAGGTTATACAGGGCATATTCATTCCTCCCACCTTCCTAAAGATCCCACCCTCTATGATAATGGTGTTGAGGTCACGCCCATTGTGCTGTCAATCAACTCAACAACAAAGGTGGTACACATGTCACTCAGGTCAAAACTGGTCAAAAGGGAGGAGCCAACTCTGCTAAGCCAAATATCTGTTGGTCAGATCTTTGATGAGGCAGAGGTTACCAAAGTGCAAAAGAAACTTGGAGTGTACTTTAAGTTGAATGATGGCCTGGCAGGATTTTCATATGTAAGTATACATGTGATTTAATTAGTTGATGGAAAGTTCTCAAATAGAAAATGTTCAGATGAAGCAACTGTACAGGATATTGTTTACTAAAAAAAATCTCTGATGTCACTTTTTTAAAACCTGAACAGGGTGTTCCAGAAACTAAATGCCCAAGTACATATTTTCACATCACAATTTCAGATAAAGAATTTACATGACAAGCCAGTACAGGATGTTAACAAGGCATTCCAAGTGGGATCTAAACACAAATGTAGAGTGAAGAGCTTTAATCCAATAGATGGCCTCGTTGTAGTGTCTCTGCAGGAGTGAGTAGCGAAAATTCTTTATTGTATATTGAGTTATAAATCCTGTATTGTAGACAATAAATATGCGAAAATCTGTATGGAGGATAAATAGTGTACATATCGTAATGTGTAGACATTAAATCCTGTACATGTTGTACTGTATAGACTACATATTGTAGTCTATAGACAGTAAATCCTGTACATATTGTACTATATAGACAATGAATCCTGTATTTTAACAGTTCTATTTATTTTAATATAAGCTGCTTTACATTTATTTCAGGAGTTATCTGGATCAGGCTTATACATCTTACAATGACATAGTACCTGGAGACAAAATAAAGGTTAGTTTCAATTCACTTGTTCAGAAGAAATTGAAGACATCAAGTTTAATGAGATAAATGATATTCAACAATATGATCTGACATGGATTTTTGTGATAATCAAAGCAATTATTAACTGTTTTGGAAGTGAATTCATGCAATTTTTACATTGATTTTTTAAGAAATTAAGACATCAAAAGATTTCTGAGTCAATTCTTCATAATCATTTTAATCATTTTGACTCAAGATTTCTCCTTGCTTTGCACCAATGATTTGTGTTGTATTACAATATTACAATTTACCTATGGAACTCATTTTGTATTTTAGTGCAAAATAATGAAGGTGTTGGACAAATGTCTTATTGTGTCAATCACCAGTCACATAACGGGTGTCATACCTCCTCAGCATTGGGCAGATGTTCCCATTAAGAATCCATCGAAAAGATTTTCAGTGGGAGATACATTGAAATGTCGGGTAAGTGATTTTTCTGATTATGTTTTCTGTTAGGTAATAACTGAGAATAGGGACACAATTAAATGTTTTGAAGCTGAGTTTCATCAAATACCCAGTGTCAGAGTCTTACTAGACTCTGAATTTATCATATGATCTGTAAAATGAAGCCCTCTGATTGGTCACTTCTTGTGCTGTACAAATCTGTATTGCTACTTAGATTGTCCCCATTGATCATCTCCATAGCAATACAGAAAATATTGGTACGGAGGTAGGGGCAATCTCAGTAGCAATACAGAGAATACAGAATAATTCTTAGGGATTATCTCCTGAGTAAAATGTTTTGGCCTGAGATCACACGATAAAAACATTATTAAATGATTTGAAGTGTAATACAGGATATATTCTGTCTCGATATTCTGTATTGGCACTTGACTTCGTCTTGTTCCAATACAGAATTTCTTGAGCAGAATATATCCATTATTGCACTTCAAATCATTCAATAACTTATGGTACAGCAGTTTTGACGCAGACGATAGGATCCAAAAGACCTGTAGTTCCATTATGAAATGAATGTCAGGTACTTACAAAAGCAAAAAATTCAAAGACTGCATATTTGCTATTTTGATTTTGGTATTTGTTTTTTATCAAATGTATTCTCAGTGTCCGGATTGGCTAATGCTATATCGAATAATTGTCTCTAACCCAAAGAGGGTAAACAAAGCTAGCTTTTAAAGAAGCAAATTCAAACTTGAAAAGGGTTATACATAGACTACAGTTCATCTCTTGTTAATTTAGTCAATGGTCTTTTATTTATAACATCATTCATGAATTTTCTCCAAAATTGAAACTTTTCCTTCCTGAATAGTTGTCTCACATATGGCTGGGGTTGAAGCACAGCATATTCTTCACTCTCTAAGTTGTATTGTGGCCAAAGTGGCAAATCTGCACTGTTAGGATCTCTGGAAAAAATATTTAACATGTACGTTTCAAGAGATTGAAAATGCTTTGGTCATGTATGTTACATTCGCTTTCTCTCTTGATATTGTCTTCGCTTGACTTACACTTAATGGATCTTACCCATTTTTTGCAAAATTGGTCCAATATCTCATCATTTGAATTACGAAGATTTCCTCATCCTTCGAATATGTAAATCTTTCATTATATTCATTTGGGTTCATAAATCCCATTCCAAACAAGAAGTAAAGCTCGTCACAATGTGCAGCTGCATCTCTAGACCTGATATTCCTCAAGTAGCTTGAAGAGTGGGAGAATATATAGAGAAAAGCTTTCCCACCTCGCTCTATAAAGAATAAATCATATACTTTTATAAACAATAAATACATATACAATCAATAAAACTCTCTTTTAAGATAAAGTGTGCACTGCTGAACCGTTCAGTATCAATTGGTTGAAATAATAAATTTCAATTCTGAGACTGGTATAGAAGGTTTATAAGACTGTCAGTTTTACATAATAGTTTGAATGTTTAAAAATGGTCATTTGAATTTGAAGTTTTTGAAATGTTCATTATATATTTTTTAGTTTTGTTGCTAGTTATACATATACAGTACATACCTACTATAGTGTTTGTCAAATTAAGCACAGGGAACTCCATTGTAAAGTCAGTTGTAATCTCAAGGGCTTTATCTCTGTAGGTTTTCTCATCCGTTGCTGTTGTATTAGTGTCCAAATAGAACTTTGCAATTTTATTTAGATTTTCAACAGTCACTGTATCTTTTTGACAAAATAATTCAGTTGGATATTTTATTTCTTCAAGAAATGTGTCATAATTGTAGTTTCCATCATGAGACCAAAATGTGAGGTACATGTACATTTCATGTTCTGTAGTTCCCACCATTATAACAGTATCACTAAAATCTGCCTCCTCGTAGAGATACTTAGGATGTTTAGGAAAGAATTCTCCATCAACTGTCACCCAGTTATACTTTGAAAAGCCAGCTTTATCTATAACTAGTCGTTGAATGTCTTTAACAGTGGACTGTTTCACACAGTCAGTTATTTCAAATTTGGTACCATTGACGCATCCTAGAAAAAAAATTTAGTTTTGGAACTGAACTCACTTAAGAGGTTAGAGACATCTCAAATGTTATTCAAAACAAAGTCATTTTCTCCCATTTAAAAAAATTAACTTTTCCTATAAATGTCTCTTCTGAAATAACACCTTGTACCAATTAGCTAATATGATCAAATAAATGTTACCTAAAAACCTTGCTGCTTCATCAAAAGTCTCTTCTGGTTTCTCATTCACGACTATATCAGTGAGTATAGATCCACTCTGTAGTATAGCATACTTGAAGAGACCTTTACTCATTGGTGACACCAGATGTGCAGATGTACTCCATGAACCTAAATATAACACAAACAATATAAACAACATTATATTTCCTTTAATATTTGGGTACAATAGAAATGTGCTTGTGATACAAAATAATATACCAATTAATTTAAAACTTTGCAACTAGAACAGATTTCTGAGTTATAGAGAACTATAGCCTACTAGGCAATGGACATAATTTCATTAACTAGATTCATTTCATTTACTTGAGAGTAAATTATCTTATGGTATATCATGCTTGATATAGTATGTATTGCTTGCTGGGCTTCTTACTTCCTTATATGGCATGTACTACCTGCACTTTCACCAAATATGGTCACAGTATTGGGATCTCCACCAAATGCATGAATGTTTTGTTTCACCCATTTGAGTGCCTCAACTTGATCTTTGAGTCCCATGTTGCCAGGCATATGTTTATCTCCTGTACTCAAGAATCCTGCATAGAAAAGTTATTTGATAATATTAACATATGATAGATATTAAGAGATTGGTATGCATGTAATTTGTGAAAAATACTATTTTCATCCAATAAAGAGAAAATTATGCTCAGATGAGCCCAAATTGCATAAACATTCAAAGGAACATTAAAAGATTGTATGCAAATTTTACCTAGATGTGCAAGCCTATGGTTAATAGTAACAACCACCACATTGTTAAATACACTCAATGCAGTTCCATCATACAGATGACCAGAAGCTGGAAAAGAAAGTACAAGTGTATTATTGCATTGAATGTTTGAATTTAATTGTGCATTAATAAGTTTGTAATCTGCACAAAGGTTTCTACAGTGATACTTTGTTTTCTAATATGACACTACAAAGACCCATTCGGATATCTGACAACCCTAACAATGAATCTATGCAAGGTTCATTTTAACCTACTCTGATATAAGGGGGATTTAGTGGTAGTTTCATAATTCAACCTGTTATGGTTTTTAATCTCTCCAATTTCTCATAGACTGATATAATTTTGCTTCAGATCTCTCCAGTGTCTACAAATCATCGAGTGGATTAATTTTTTTATTTCATAGATCCGGTCTGGTCACATAATTTAGTAATAACGCAATACAATTCTACGTGACAACAGCCTTTACAGTATTTGTGAGCTCAGATATATAGTAACCAATATATCAGTATCAGTTACAGTGATCTCCTAAGAATTCAAAAGGTGCTCAAATGGGTTAGTAGTGGCTTTCTGTTTTGCCTTCACTCCTATGTTGCCCAATCTTGCTCAGAATTTAGTATACTATTATACTTAACATGTTGACTTACCAATGTTGAATCCTCCACCAGCTATCCAGAACATGACTGGAAGTTTAGCATTGACATCGGGAGTATAAACATTGAGTTCAAGGCAATCTTCTGAGTAAAATTTTGCGTCATTTGGTTGCAAAAAGGGAATCTTTAATACCGAACATGCAGCATTCACCGCAACATAGTCTTGTATACAGAAGTGACCTATTGGTATAGACAGTTTTTAAGTATACGTTTGTAGAAAGTATAATGAAATCTACATAAGTACCAATGAAATTACAACTTGATTATTCATGTATTGACTTTTTCAAAATATCAAATGAGCCATAAAAGTAGTTTTGGCACTCATATGTTTGAGGGAAAATTTCATTTCATTTTAGAAAGAACTACAAAGTCGCGTAAATTATTAAATGTTCATAATTTAGTTTTTGATAATTTTATACAATATTAGTCCATTGTGGTTTATCCTTACGTATTTTAGTGGCATCTCTTACACCAGTCCATGGTTTAGCTGGTTTTGGTGGTTGAAACCTGTTGCTCCCTATAGGTGGCTCTGCATATGGTATACTGTAGAATGCATATACAGGTTTACTGTTATCTATAGCATACTTAACGGCACCTTGCACCTGTCCTAATTCAGTGTTCACAACTAATCCAGCAGTTGCGTTAACAACACAGTAGACTCCTGTAGTAAAAATATAAGTGTTTTTCTTTATTCTTTAGAGGCAACAACTACAAAAAGATAACTGTCTCTAAAGTGATATAAATACATGTTTTTTGTTTTGAGTCGGTTGTTATATATGTAGAGGCCCACTCATTATAATATAATCAGTTATTGCTTAGTAATCATATATTCATACTAGAATAACATTGTATCAATTGAATAGTAAGATAGTCAAAACTGCAGTCAGCTGATTTGAGCAAAGTGATGTCAATTTCACCTCATAAAGTACACTCTGAGTCATTAAAAACATGATGCAGTTGTTCTAACTATGTCAGAGTATCCATTTCATTTAGCCTTGTAAAAGTTGAAACGTTGCTTTATTTTTGGTACGTCATATAGTGTCATATGCTAAGTATAGTATTAACGTCATTATTGTGCCTACATCATTTTGTTGCTTACATCACTTTTTAATGGAAAAATATCTTGTATAAATTGAGAGGATTTTACAAACTCCTTGGTTAGCAATTTCGGATCATCAAGGGCACATCTTGGCTGGTAAATGGATGGAACAACAATTTGATTTAGATGAAAAGTATTGTAAAGGACTTTCAGTGTTCTAAAGATGGAAAAGGAAAGTTTAGAACTTTCAAGTTTCTATAAGAGGACAAATGAAGTCAAAAGTACAATAGAAGTTTCATGTTTTTAGACTTTGATTATTTCTATAGTCTGTTGGAAGTCAAACATGCACAGAAGCTGTGATAGGTTTGAAATAGAACAGAATTACAAGATGGTCATTTTAAAAGAGGTAATTAGGAACGAATTGAACTTATTTAGGTAAGCGTCAGTTTTTACTTTTAATGAGAGTTTATACCATTTCTATTTCATTATCTTGTTTTACTAAAAGAATCATGAGAAATCTAAAAGCCTTATGAAGGAAGAGATTTATAGATGATTTATAGTAAGATTGGAATCAATTCATAATTATTAAGAACAACTTAGCTTCAGGTTTTTAAGGAATTTATGATATTCATCTGACTGCAGATTTTGCTTTTGATGTTTGCTCTTATATTAACTAGAATTGATTTCCTCATTGTAAGTGATACTTTAATAGTAAGCTTTTGGTATGTGAAATATTTTGTTTGTAAAATAAATTAATGAATAAGATGAATGGTAAAATTGTTCATTGTCTTCTTTTGAGTTAAAGATTTGCATCTGTGAATTAATATTAATATTTTGGAGTTTTGGTTTGTTTTAGTCTTTCAATATTTAGAAATAAAATTCACCCTTTGTCTTTACGATCATCGATCATTTATTGAATCATAAAATGCTAGCTTCATTAATAGTCCCGGTCGTAGCTACCTACTTATTGTATAACTCCGGGGCTAGTATTTTATATTGGTGGCAGCTTGGTGAGATGCTCTTAAAACCTTGTTTTAAGGGACCCTTTTCATTAATTTTAGTCGATATTTGATTGATGATCAGTTGGGCTTGTCTGTTATATAGCACATAATTTGCAAGGGTGTTCAATGAAGGGTCAGATTTAAATTTTGTCAGATGTTGCCCTTGAGGAATTGCTACCCAGTTTCCTCAGCATGACAGGCTGAGGAGGCTTTAGCTTTTCGGAAATTGGGATTGGGAGTTATAGTTCTTCGGTAGTTTGGCATCAAGTGATTGCATATACTGAGATTTAACTTCTCAAATATATCACACCTTTTTGATCCGGAAGTGTGTGATAAAACAGGTAAGGAAATTGAATTGTTTTTAAATAAAACAACAAACTTGAGTACTGAAACTGAGTCAAGTGATCATTATGGTGCTATCTGGAGTATAGGATTACATTGGGATTAACATAAGGTCATAATGGGTATGGTTCTCATGGCCAAGAGAATTGTCCTCATCTAACCTAAACAGTGTTGTATTTCAAGGTCAGCAGATATAAACTTGTTAGGCATAAATGCATTGTTGCTATAGCAAGGCCAGTATCAGATGATGTTCCATAAATGAAATCCACCTTTTGTCAGGGGGAGGTGAGATACTCACTTGCTGGGTCAGACTAAGTTTGTTCAGTTTAGAGAAGTAAAGTTGAATACAGGCGATTAATAGTTGTTGTTTTTTGTTAGGGAAACCAGATTTGTTTTATATGAGAAATATATTTCATGGAATTAGCTATGAATCAAAAGAGAATTATGAAAAAATTTAAGTTTTTGACCCTAAATCTGTCTGTACTTGATATATACATATATTTGTTTGATTTTGAATAGAGATATAAGAAATTCTCTTAAGTATAAATATTGGAATAGTGAAAACGCAGCTATGTTGTTAGCTAAGGTATTCTACTTATAGAGCATTTTACTTGTTATTGCCCAAAGAATAATACTATTATATTGAAAGATGGCGCTCACTGTTGTTGTTATCTAGATGTTTGGTAAACAGTTGGTTAGTGAATATCTAACCTGTTTTAATTTATACAGGGGCAAGAATTGAAATATAAGTATTTTTCAAGTGAAACAAAATTAGTAAGAGTTTTGACCATTTGATAGCAATAATGCTATCACTAGTGATTCTTTAATTAGTAATAAGATAAATTGATTTCATGTTTTATTTAGGTCAGGGTACGGGTGGTTCAAAAATTATTAGTGGCCGACATCACCACTCCAGCTGTGTTAGGCTACAATTTTTTAAAGAACCAAAAGGCAATTATTAATGTCGGGGATGCACTGTTGACTATGCATGGCAAAGATTTTGATTGTATATTAGAGACTGATTTGTCTACCAAGTGCCGAATTTTGATGCAAGATACTGTCAGAGTGCCTCCCATGACAGAAATGATTGTTCCCGGAAAAGTACAATGTCAATACTTGGGTGATACACCTTTGTTAATTGAAATGAATGGGAATTTGGCAGATAGAGAAAGATTTCCACCCCTGATTGTTGCCAAATCCCTTGTTGACCCTAGTCAACCTTTTATTCCAATTAGATTGGCTAATCTTAGTTTAGAACCCTTGTTCCTTTACAAGAATACTGCAGTAGCAACCGGGGAACCAATGTTTAACATAGGGGATCCTGTTGTTTCTTGTGGGGAAAAACTTGATATTGAGGGTGGTACTTATCCTGAAATTGGTAATTCAATGAGAGATGGTCCACAGGGGGTGAAGGGCAAACGTGCCAGACTACGACCTGACATTTTACCTCGTGACGTAATTGGGGAGTCTCGATGCGATGATGACGATCATTCAGAGACTGACGATCCCTTATGCGCTGGAAACGTCCTAACTAGGGATCTGAGATTATGTTCAGGTCTGACCCCTTGCACTGCTGTAGCTGACGAGGCGCTGGAAAGTGAAGCTGGAAAGTCCTTAGATGACGTGCCGAACGCGCACCTCGGGCAGCCCTATACCGCTAGGATGATTGATTGTCCAGGTCACGCCCTCTGTTCTCATGACGATGGTGTAGCAAGGTATGAACGAGTGACTGGAAATAACATTGCAGCTGGTGGCATTGAATACCAATCTCCGGAAAAGACGGACGAAGATATACCCGACCATTTGAGACATCTGATTGACGATTTGACAAAAGAATTTGACGGACTATGATTGTGCTAGGATTAAGTTGTTTTTGTTTTTTGTTAGATACAGAATCAGAATATTTTTGCAAAATGTAAATTTGATCTGATTGCTTTAACTGAATTAAAATAAGAAGAGTTTTTGAACTGATTTCCTGATACCAAATTTGGAATTTAAAAAACAAACAAAAACAAACTATGATTGACTTAATTTTAATTAATTTCTAGGTATCGTTTTAATGTTTTCTTGTTTTCTAATGTCATTTATGGAGATCATGATTTTGACAGTGAGTTAACAGTTGAATGAATATTGAAGAAAATGTTATAAAATGAAAGCAAACAGAGAACCTGGAACAAGCAGGTTGAGTTTAATGTTTTGAAGAAGTTTCGTATTTTGTTACAGAATGTATTGTTTAATTCCTTATATTCTATATATTATTGTATATTATTAGACTTGTATAGATTAGAAAGAGGGTGGTGGAATGATCACCCTATAGTCTAATGTTGGACAAGTTATTATATATGACTTAATCTAAGTAACCTAAGAAGATTAATGCCTTAAGATCCTAAGGGGGGTTCGTATAGAAATACTTAAAACCCTTCAAGTAGGATAGAGAGGTTAGAATCTTATTACATTTTAGGTTTGCCATTTTATGGTAGAACCCTTGGAAGGCCTCTGGGTAGCGATAATGCGATATGAGAATGTATGAAGAATGTCTGCTCTAGTTCAATGCATACGACAAAGCACTGATCCCGTGTTGATCTCAGTGTCATTTGTGCAGCATGCAGTGATACTGTAGTTGTAGCTACCTCCAAGTTGGCACAAGTCAGATGGGATGCTGAAATCCAGTCGTCTACATGAGGAAAGATGGAGAGAACAATATTGCCTACAACGAGGAGATTTTCTGCTAGCTGTAGAACAATGTTACATCTGACTACATAGATCGGCAGAGACTTCAAATATACCATACTCAGCACCAGCAAATGAAACTGACCTTTGAACATTACAACTGAGGGTTATGAAACGAAGAACTATATAAACTTTCTGATGGACATACAATGTATACATGTATATGCAAATTGTTATAGACGTACATATATCAGCTTATAGCTCCTTATCTCTGAAGAACAGTTTAGAAAAATTGTGTTGTATCAAATTACATACAGTGTATTGCATTGCACTGCATAGCACATCTAAAGCAAACAGGACTTACATATTTAGACATGTTGTTCGAGGACGAACAATTTTTCTATTGAAGGGGGTAGTGTAGAGGCCCACTCATTATAATATAATCAGTTATTGCTTAGTAATCATATATTCATACTAGAATAACATTGTATCAATTGAATAGTAAGATAGTCAAAACTGCAGTCAGCTGATTTGAGCAAAGTGATGTCAATTTCACCTCATAAAGTACACTCTGAGTCATTAAAAACATGATGCAGTTGTTCTAACTATGTCAGAGTATCCATTTCATTTAGCCTTGTAAAAGTTGAAACGTTGCTTTATTTTTGGTACGTCATATAGTGTCATATGCTAAGTATAGTATTAACGTCATTATTGTGCCTACATCATTTTGTTGCTTACATCACTTTTTAATGGAAAAATATCTTGTATAAATTGAGAGGATTTTACAAACTCCTTGGTTAGCAATTTCGGATCATCAAGGGCACATCTTGGCTGGTAAATGGATGGAACAACAATTTGATTTAGATGAAAAGTATTGTAAAGGACTTTCAGTGTTCTAAAGATGGAAAAGGAAAGTTTAGAACTTTCAAGTTTCTATAAGAGGACAAATGAAGTCAAAAGTACAATAGAAGTTTCATGTTTTTAGACTTTGATTATTTCTATAGTCTGTTGGAAGTCAAACATGCACAGAAGCTGTGATAGGTTTGAAATAGAACAGAATTACAAGATGGTCATTTTAAAAGAGGTAATTAGGAACGAATTGAACTTATTTAGGTAAGCGTCAGTTTTTACTTTTAATGAGAGTTTATACCATTTCTATTTCATTATCTTGTTTTACTAAAAGAATCATGAGAAATCTAAAAGCCTTATGAAGGAAGAGATTTATAGATGATTTATAGTAAGATTGGAATCAATTCATAATTATTAAGAACAACTTAGCTTCAGGTTTTTAAGGAATTTATGATATTCACCTGACTGCAGATTTTGCTTTTGATGTTTGCTCTTATATTAACTAGAATTGATTTCCTCATTGTAAGTGATACTTTAATAGTAAGCTTTTGGTATGTGAAATATTTTGTTTGTAAAATAAATTAATGAATAAGATGAATGGTAAAATTGTTCATTGTCTTCTTTTGAGTTAAAGATTTGCATCTGTGAATTAATATTAATATTTTGGAGTTTTGGTTTGTTTTAGTCTTTCAATATTTAGAAATAAAATTCACCCTTTGTCTTTACGATCATCGATCATTTATTGAATCATAAAATGCTAGCTTCATTAATAGTCCCGGTCGTAGCTACCTACTTATTGTATAACTCCGGGGCTGGTATTTTATATATACATGAACATGTGCCAGTATATCTCTAAACTGGTAATTTTGCATATTTTGAATTGATATCTGCACATAAAGCTTCTTCTGAGTTAAACCACATCTTGTTTAGAAAATGAATGGCCATCATTGACCAAACATCAAACCTATGACTTTTCAACTCCATGTACATGTGGATCTTCCTGTAGATTTTGTTGTGTATATCAAGTACTGTATTGGATGTAAAAGGCGCCTAGAGCGCTTTTGCAAATCCCATTGAAACCCATTACAAAGAGTGCCCAAATATGAAAGAAGTCAAAAATCCCCAGGAATTTCATGTATGGGAATTTTTCTAGCCAAGAATGCCTTATTTGCAACATCAAACGAAGTAACAGCGTATGTAGTATTGCTTTACAAAATCACAGAATCACAAAATCACAGAAATGTTACTGATGATGATTCAATTTTAAGTTTACTTACTTGTTGCAAAAATGCAGAAAAGTAAACAGAAAGCACGTTTCATCTTCATCTTGAAAGCCTCTGGTTGATTATACGAAAATGTTTACAAACTTAAATGCATATGGTCTGTGAATGTCAGTTTAACCTGTGTATACTCCTATATTACTGTTACCAAAACTCAACATTAAATGTTCACTGACATATAAAGGTGAAAGTTTGTAAAGTTGTTAACGGATATATCATTATTCACAACTACAACTAGGTCAATAAAAACAAAATGTTTATGTTATGCTGTAGCATCTAACATTTGTGCTAGTTTCTGGATTATACTCAAGGAGGACTGGCTCCCAGAATGCAATCTCAATATTTTCCAACAATGAATTCGATCTTAAGGATGTCAGGATTTTCACTTCAAATTTTGGATCGCAAGTTTTGGTCTAATTACATAACAAAAAATTCAAAACACAAGAAGTGATCAAGATATTAGCTCCAATCTTTTGGATTGCTGATTATGAATTAATAACCAATTTATGTCTGACAATAACGACATTCTAGCATATTCATTGTTAGAAAATATTGAGATTGCATTCTAGGAGCCAATCCTCTTTGAGCCATACTTGTACAGATTTTGTAAACATGGGATGGACATGAACTTTATATCCTTATTTAGGGTGAAAAGTTAGATTCTAGATATTTCAAACAATTCAATCAGAGATAATTTGAGTTAAAGTAGCATATCATTCCATGATTGAGCACATTTAATTCCTTTAATTCCATTGTGGAAATGTTTCTTGTTTGTTTGGTTTACCATGTATCCACCATTATATAGAACTAAAAACAGTTTTCAAGGAAAAGAAACCCTTTATTCATTATAATGTATTTAATGAAAATGTTATTATTTATATTAAATATAACATGGAAACCTGAATTCGCCCATTTCTACTAAATGAATTGCATGAATTATAGTTCGTCTCTTTTTACTTTAATCACATGCCTCTTATTTTCAATGTCTTGCATGAATGTTTTCCAAAATTGAAACTTTTCCTTCCTGAATAGTTGTCTCACATATGGCTGGGGTTGAAGCACAGCATATTCTTCACTCTCTAAGTTGAATTGTGGCCAGAGTGGCAAATCTGCACTGTTAGGATCTCTGGAAAATAAGAATACACGTTAAAGGGTATGTTCAGAGTACACAAGTTGATATTATAACTTGCAAAAGAAATACTTCAGTTGAAAGAAAATAGTCACACTCAGACTTTGTTTTAACAGAACAGAAGGAATAATCTTACCCAGTTTTTGCGAAGTTGGTCCAATATTTCATCAGAATATGTGCAAATGTTTCCTCTTCTTCTGAGTATGTAATCCTTTCATTATATTTGTTTGGATTAATGAAACCATAGCCAAACAATAAGAAAAGCTCATCAAGATGTGCGGCTGCCTCCCTCGACCTACTGAGCCTCATATAGCTAGGAGAGTGGGAAAATATATAGAGGAAAGCTTTCCCACCTCGCTCTGAAAGAAGAAATAAAAATGATTTCTGTTATAACAGAAAATTACCTTGTTTTCGTATATGAATCATGATGCTTTTTGTAGCACCCTTGGGGGCTATATTGTAATCAGTTTCTTCTAGTAAGTCTTCAGCTTCTGATTTTGATTCAATTGCTTGACATATTTTGGTTTTGGAACATTAGTGGGTCAGTGTACTTTTTGAATTTTCGTTGATTTTGAGATCTCTGAAATATGACTTTATTATACTCAAACGAAAGGTATGTTACTGATTTCATCGATGTATGGCTTTTAATGTTCAAGTCGAGGGTTTCCAATAGTAGACTGTTAATATTATACAGGGATGGCTTATTTCAGATTCATGAACATTTGTCATTTGTTTGTTGGGATTTGCTACTCCTTTGAGTTGCCGTTTTCTAGTTCTGTCTTGATCTTGTAGTCTATTCTATTTTACAATTGATCAATTTAGTTTCCTATTTCCTATATGAATGATGGACAGGATTATTTTTCTACATACCTACAATAGTATTTGTCAAATTAAGCACAGGGAACTCCATTGTAAAGTCAGTTGTAATCTCAAGGGCTTTATCTCTGTAGGTTTTCTCATCCGTTGCTGTTGTATCAGTTTCGAAATAGAACTTTGCAATTTTATTTAGATTTTCAACAGTCACTGTATCCTTTTGATAAAATACTTCAGTTGGATATTTTATTTCTTCAAGAAATGTGTCATAATTGTAGTTTCCATCATGAGACCAAAATGCGAGGTACATGTACATTTCATGTTCTGTAGTTCCAATCATTACAACAGTATCACTGAAATCTGCCTCCTCATAGAGATATTTAGGATGTTTAGGAAAGAATTCTCCATCAACTGTCACCCAGTCATTTTTTGTAAAGCCAGCAGTCTTTATAACAAGTTTGTGAATATCTTCAACAGAAGATTGTTTCACACAGTTTGTTATGTCTGATTTAGTACCATTTGCACAACCTGAAAAAAGATCAATTATGTCCACATGCTATATTATATATATTTGTTTGTTGTTGAATTACCATGTTACATTAATTTGGTTGTATCATGTCTTGAGCTAGATTAAGGATGAAGTCATTTTCTTATCTACATGTTCTTATGTTTTTAACCAAAAAATCCTTCAAAAACTTTTTTGAAAATTAATAAAAAGGTTTTACGTATCAAATTGTGATAAAGGTTTTGACCATAATAAGAGTTAAATTTGATTTAACATAGATAGGTCCTTTAATAGTTTACATATTTATACAAGAACAAGTGTAGTTGTATGTGAGTTTACCTAAAAATCCCGCTGCCTCATCAAAAGTATCTTCTGGTTTCTCATTCACGACTATATCAGTGAGTATAGATCCACTCTGTAGTATAGCATACTTGAAGAGACCTTTACTCATTGGTGACACAAGATGTGCAGATGTACTCCATGAACCTAAATGTTACGCCAGAAAGAGGAATAAGGCAGACAAGTGAATATAAGAACAAAATGTTGGCCCTGGTGACGGATAAGTAAGAACGGTTTTTAGGGGAAAACTGTCAATTACCTACGTCCCGGGACCTGCTGTATACCATGAATTTAATCACTGAAATACAAATTTCTGTAAGGACTATCACATTAGAACAACTTGTTAAAATTTGGTGTAAAAATACTAAATAGAACTGGAGATATTGTCATTTCATTGATGCAAATAGATAGAAATAATAAATAAATGGTGCCAAAAGGAGCCTATCATCCTGAAAGGTATTATATAATAGGGCTCCATATCGTCGTGAAAGGGTTAAGAGGTTTACGGATAATGTACATGTAATAACCTAAATAAGTAAGACTAAATGCTAATTTCCTCTATTGAAAATACCTGCGCTGTCTCCAAATATGGTCACAGTATTGGGTTCTCCACCAAATGCATAAATATTTTGTTTCACCCATTTGAGTGCCTCAACTTGATCTTTGAGTCCCATGTTGCCGGGCATATGTTTGTCTCCTGTACTCAAGAATCCTGCATAGATATTATGCTATTATGGCATTTATGATTTAGAACATATTAAGTGACCATGGGACTGTATTTTCATCTGGAAAAGTACATTCTTGATATGTTGACTAGTTGAACCTGTTGTGACCTGATGATGATGATATATGTTTGTATATTGTTGGAGTTTTTGTCTTTAGAATAGATTTAAGTAACAATAACTTTAAATTTTATATAAACATTTATATCAACAATTTTTATTCTTTGATGTACACACTCAAGAAACCATATAAAGAATGAAAGATCTTTAGATAATCTTTAGATACTACATGTAGCCAAACCCCTAAATTACCTAGATGTGCAAGCCTATAGTTGATAGAAACAATAACTACATTCCTAAATGCACTCAATGAGGTTCCATTGTAAAGATGGCCAGAAGCTGAAAATAAATGCATAAAATGCAAGCACCAGTTTAATTACATGCACTAACAAAGTACAGTGCTGTATATAATGTGAATAGTGGTGACATAACTTATTATGACAAATATTTGTATTTTGTAATATATTCTTGCCTCACTTGTGGAAAGCAAGATGATCAAGGGATATTTCTTTTCGATCTGAGATTTTCAATTTTCCATCTTTTCAAAAAAATTGAACTTTGGTATAAACTGGTCAATGATTAACCCTAGCCTCTCATTTGGAGGTGTAATCAAATTTTATTACAATAAGTTAAACGTACCAACATTAAATCCCCCACCATGTATCCAGAACATAACTGGAAGTTTAGCATTGATATCAGGAGTATAGACATCTAGCTCTAGACAATCTTCTGAGTAAAACTTTGTGTCATCTGGTTGATTCAGTGGAAGAGGTTTTAACAGTGAACATCCTGCATTGGCCACCTCATAGTCTTGTATACAGAAATGACCTATTTATAAAAAACAAAGTAAACAAAGTAAACAATGGTTGTATTTCTCAGGATATATCTTGTAATCATAGTATTTCTGTTATTCAAAAAGTGCAACCTGTAGTATGTATATATATTTTAGAAACCCAAATCTTGTATATTTTTTGACTTCACAATGAATTTCTTAGATTCTTTTGAATTTGATTTGAAATGATCTCCGGTCTGCATATGTAAAACTGCAGTCTATATCTTACGTATTTTAGTGGCATCTCTTATACCAGTCCATGGTTTAGCTGGTATCGGTGGTTGAAACCTGTTGCTCCCTATAGGTGGCTCTGCATATGGTATACTGTAGAATGCATATACAGGTTTACTGTTATCTATAGCGTAATGTACAGTGCCTTCTACTTCTCCTAGTGTTGTGATTACCACTCGTGTTTGTTTAAATTCATTTTGCGTGTTCTGGGTAGAACCCAAGACAATCTCTATAAAGAAATCTTTATTTAAATTTAAAATTATAAATAAACATTAATTGAACTGTCCTTTTTTGTTTGCATCGATGTAAGTTATACATACTGTTCTTGTAGAATTAAGTATCATAAAGTTAAGTTATATATTGAAATTGAAATATACATTTCCATTTAAGATCACACATGTTTATAATTTTAATGTACTTACTTGAACCATATACACATATGATAAAGCAATATAAACTCCTTGTCATTCTGAAATCCCTACTTGTTATGATCAGGAGCTACCATTGCCCTTTGGTGATAAAAACTTCTAAAATGTTATCATGCCATTTCTACTTGTCCCGCCAGTGAGAGATTAAACCACTATCTGGTGTTGTTACTTAAAGTATTAAATTCTATGTCCTACATAAAGTAGGTGTGAAATTATACAGGGTGTGCAATGATATTGATAAAAGTGATTGACTCCACTTAGTCGTAATGGTTGTTCAAGGGTACTGACTATATATCACCAAATCATCAAAGGAATATAAAGCAAAAGACAAGAAAGTTCCAGAGACCTTTATCATGATCATATCAATTCCTAATGGAAGAGAAGTTCCTGGAATAGTTGTTTCATATATTTTATATTATTGTGGTATATTGGTTCTTCAAATATAATTTCATATTTAAATTAATGTGTCTGTTTTTAAATGTTGCCTCGTGTTCTTCTTACCGTAAAAGTCATGTATTGAATTTCCTTGTAGTGTCTCACATGTGACCCTGGCAACAAGAAGATTTCTCTCACCAACAAGAAGTCTCTTGTGAAGACAAAGCTGCCTCTGTTGACCGATTACTCTGTGGCCACAAAGGGAATGGTAACTGAGGGATATGTGATGAAAATCCTTAAAAATGGAGTCGTGGTTGGATTTTATAATGGAGTAAAGGTAAATATGTAAATCATATGATACTCATGTTTTAGACAGATCCCCTGTATGGTTAAAACAATAAGCTGACTTAAAGTGGCACTGTCTTTATTCTTAGCTATTTTAAGAAAATATGAATATTGTAGTCAAATTCTTGGGGCGGGTGTACTTGGTGCAACTATGATAACTTACAACTATGATAACTGCCTCCAATTGAATCCATTTAAATGTCTGTGGTTTATGTGTTGTAGGGATTTGTACCGAAGAAGGAGCTGAGTACAGAGATCATAGAGCTTCCTGAGAAAGTCTTCTACCCCGGTCAGGTTGTCAAGTGTGTTGTCATAGCAACTGATCCATCTATGGACAACAAACTTATGTTATCATTTAAGGTTTGTCTTGAATCATTCTGTTGATTCTTCATTCAGTATTCTAAATTTGTTACAGGTAGGCAAGTGTTAATGTTAATAATGCTTTCAGAATATCAATTTCTGTTAAGATTCATTGTAGTCAATTATTATTTGATTTTTGTATTTACTTATAGTTAGACAACAAGGCGTCATTTGCTAGCAAAAAGGTGGCCCTCCCTAACAGTATCACAATAGGGAAGATATACCCCTGTGTGGTATCAGCTAAACAGAAGACTGGCCTAGACATTAAACTGCAAGTTTGCGGTGTGCAGCTAACTGCTTTTCTCCCAAAGGAACATTTATCTGACTTTGTGGAGAATTGTGAACTGTTGTGGAACTTCTATAGTGTTGGAGACAATATTGAGAGGGTGCTTTTGATGGGAGTTACAAATAGAATACTGGTATCCTTGATTTTAAAAGTAAAAAGCACCAAAAAGAGCAATTTAATAATTGGGAAATGAAGTCCATGCTGCATTTATGACCCTAAAGTGTATTTTGTGTCCAATAAACCTGTAATTTATATGACATTTTGCAAATACAGAATGAAAAATCTCAAAATGAATGCCCTAGACAGATGAAAAAATGTGAAAATCAGGCAGTGCTGAGGCTCAAAGAAATCTCCATAGGCTTTCTAAAGACAGAATTTGTATTTGAAAAAATTAGAAAAGTAGAATTAAATCTGGAACAAAACACTGTATACTTCTTTTACATGTATAACCTTTACATGTATTCAATTGTATTTTTACAGGAACATGTAATTTAATTAGATTTATCTTGAATGACAAGGGTTTAAAGCTTCAGTAAAATAAAAGATACACAATTCCTTAATTGATTTAGACAACCAGTCGGAAACAGTCCCTTATCGAGGCCTCTGAGAATGGAGAACTTGTCTGCTCCATCACAGACATTAAGGTACATACTGTTGTTTATTTTGGGTATAACCTTTCAATTTCAAAATTAGTTATTTGTATCAATAAACAATATGGTTGTTGTTTTTGTGTATGGGTTTGTTATGGTCTCCAATGTTGGACATCTGTAACAAATTCTTACAACTTCCAATAACAAGAACTGTTAAGACAGACTTTTTTCAAAATCATCTACAAGTTCTCAAAAGTTCAAATATTACTTGATTTGAGATTTGACTGATTTTCAATGTCAAAAAAGGTAAAAGAGGTTTTTTATGTCACCACCAAAAGTAGCGACATATTGTTATGGTCTCCGTTTTTTGTGACGGCAGTTGGTGGTTTGGGGTTAGTGGTTGGCATCTGGCTTGAACTGTAAGAAAATTTAAATACTTCCAATAACTTAACAAATACTGTTTAGACTGACTTCAATTTTTTTCAAAATCATCTACAAGTTCTCAGAAGGTCAAGTCTGACTTTAGATATTAGCTTTCACCTTCAATGACCTTTTGACCTTTTCAATGTAAAAATGTTCAAAAAGGTATTTTTCAGCTTGCTTCAAATTGATCAATTTGTGAGCAACTAGGTAGTGACATTTTGTCTTGACATTTTTGCTTCAGGTTAATTGTTTTTATTACTGTTTCTTGTGGTAACTTTTTTTAGTTTGTAAGAAATATTAAATACAATTCTTTCCTATTATTCTTTTGTTTTATGTGAACTATTTGAATTCGTTTCAGCCTGGAATGCTGCTACAGGGCTGTGTGAAGAAGATCATGGAATATGGTCTATTTTTAGAATTCCCTCATAACATTGTTGGCCTTGCTCCTATAAAGGTAGGCTTTTTATTATTTTATGTTTTATTTAATTGTTACCAAGCTTATATATTCGCTTATATTGTCAATCCTAGATGTACAGGATTTTTAAAAATTCACTGTATTTGTCACTGATTCAAAAATTGTTTTGTTGATAAAGTTAATGAAATACAGTCAGTACTTGTGTATAGCATTCAAATGTCTGTTAAATATATTGTAAATAAATTCAAATTGAATTTTAGTATGTCAGTGACCGTAAGATACCAGACTTGAAGTCCTACATTAATGTTGGCCAATCAGTGACTGCCAAAGTGATTGAAGTTGATGAGGAAAAGCAGAGATTTCTAGTGAGTACAAGGATGAGTGACTGTTTCCATGACGAAACAAAAGTAGGGCTCCATATATTGAAAGAATATCTCAAAGAACGAAAGGTTCTGATGGATGATGTTGCTAAAAAGAAAGGTATGTACAGCTGACAGGAGGGAGATTTTTCAGTTTAATGATTCATGAATATAAAAGGTACAGGTAAAATGTATGAAATGTTGCTTTTAGAATAATTGTTAAGTTTTCATAAGGTGTTAACTGACAAGTAAGGCAAGGATACAATCTTCACCCTAGTCAGTATCTGTAATTACAGCCAATAGTTACATGAACCTTTCATTAGTATCACCTAAATGCAGGGATCAAGACTGGAAAACCTCTTATAACATATGTCTCATAACATTACAGGAGTGAAGAAAAGGCTAGCGGAGCACCCAGTAGGGAGCATGACTCAGGTTACAGTTGTTGAGATCAATGACTTTGGAGCCCTATGTGAACTAGAGAATGGAGTCAAAGGATTCTCCACCATGGAACATATGATAGGTATGCATGTCAAGAAATTGCTTGTAGTGCAAGAATATATGTATTATTTATTGAATGTAAAACATTAACAAATTCCTTATTTCGAAACCCCCCAAAATACATGAAAATCTGTAAATACATTCAAATTGTTAAAGCAAGCCATAACATTATCACAAGTATGTCTTGTTATTCCAGGAAATAAATGCAAGGCTGGGGACAAAACCAATGCAGTGGTGCTATATATAGACATAGGGAATAGCACAGTTGAGCTCTCATTGAACCATAGTTTACTCCAAGCTTTGAAAAGCAAAATGAAGACTGATCGGCTCTCTATGGTAAGTAGATATTTCGTAATAACACATTCAAGTTATTCTACAAATGTTTGAATGATTCTTTTGCCATCTTAATGATGTTGAACTCAGTCTTGACTTTTTGAAGATGTTCATATTTTTTGAGCAATATGCCTCTTTGCTCTGAGCATTGAATCATATTGCTACTAGAAATACATAGTACAGAAATCCCATGAATTTTTTTATGTTTCTTCACAATGGGATATCACTATCTCAGTCGTTAAACAATTCCTATACAAACAGTGATGGTATGTGTTCCTGACATGTTTTGGAATCTGAGGATGACAATATCAGTTCGAATACAGTATAAGTTATCTTTATGAGTTTATAAAGAAATATGAAGAAAGTGATATACATGTACATTTTCCATGATTAATCACTGATCAGTATCTCTTTCAAAATGGCTAATGGTAATTGTCAATTTTAATATTTTTACTTTTCATCAAAAACCACTTTGCTGTGAACACTCATCTTTGACATTTTGACAACACCAAGTTTGTATTACAGCAACTTGGCAGCATATTAAATTTTTCCCAATATCGTGTGTGGATGTATGTGACTTTGCAACTGCTTAGGACACATGAATTGTTCATTTGCCAATGCACACTTCATATTAACATGCCCTAAGTTATAGAATGGATAGATATCTGTATATAACATTCCTTCGTATTTCCTGAACTAACAGCTGATTTTTTACACCATTGCCAAGGAAGTCAAGACAGTCCAATGTTCATGAATACAATGTATATACATATATCTCTGGTCTGTCTTTGAGTTTTCATGATTACTTCTTATCAAACATGTTTTATATCTATCATCTTTACATTGTAACCTACTTTAATGGGGTCAATAATGCTTTGGTCTAGGCCCTGTACTATATTATGAAATAAAGGAAACATCAATTTAAAAGAACCAATGTCATTATCACTAAATAACCAACCATGCCAGGAACACATAGGTCATTGTCATTGGTAGGTCATTGGTATAGTCACTCCTCCCAGTTTTCCCTACCATAGGGTGGTACAGAATGAGCCTTGGGCCACTGAGTTGCATCAAATTTTTATTTACCTTTTCTGCATAATTGACACATTTTCAGAACTAACGAACTAACGGATGATTATGCACTTAAGTGTGTTTTTCCAGTTTCAACAGCATCATTTCCGATACAATTCTACTCTATAGCAAAACAATTTCTTTCATTGTTTTTTTGAGATGGCAGCATGTCCTCCAAGAACTCATTTTTCTCCTTTTTGTCAAAAATTGACATTTTATTTTAACTGGGAGGAAATGTGACTAAATAATTGTGTAGATTAGTCATGACATCACAGAGATATCATGATTTAACTGCAGCCCAACAATTCCCACATGTCATTTCCAAAGTGTCATTCCATAAACATTAGTGCTCGGACCGGTAATGAAAAGTGGTGCCGGTATTACCGTATGTCATTACCGATATTTACCGACTATTTAGCAAGTATTTTGAAAAAAGCTAAAAAAAAGTTTTCCCCGGGTATATTTCGACAAATATCTCATAGTACGCCATACATACCACTTAATTTATCTGTAGAAACAGTAGAACCCACTCAGAATCATTTTAAACCACCAAACAATCCTGATTCTAACGATTCATGTGATATAAACTCGTAAAATAAATACGTTTTCGTTATTATCAGCCTCGTTCTGAACTTCAAATCGGGCGATAATAGGTAAAGTGAAACTACTACTCTACTAGTCTTAAAAAGTTAAATAAAGTACACTTGGCATTATATAAGTTGTTTTCGCTACTTACTAAACATGTAACATAACAACAACATAACAAAAGGGTAGATCGTTGGGGTGTTGGATGCGCGGTGCTGCATACCGGTCCGTTGTAATTACAAGAACAGGCATAAAAAAAATTTTCTGGTTTAATTCTGTTTATTACACTTAGTAATGTACACAAATCGGTTTCTATACATAACAGTTTAGTCAATAAGTGAGAAAAGAAACAATAAAGATCATACTGATGAAGGAATTTGGCTGATTCCGCCCGGGAATCTAATTCAGCTGAATGCCGTCTATTGCCGGTAAGAAGATTTTGATGCCGGCATTAGGTCAAATCAGTGCCGTTGCCGGTAATGCGGCATTACCTCCGACCACTATTACACAACTGTATTACATTGTACAAAATACAGTTTTATATATACTGTACTTACTTACCATTAATATACAGTAATCTACTTATTAAGTGCCTGTGGCACTTATGAAATTCCCCAAACTCCTTCCAAAGGTTATTTTTATAAGCGCCCATGTGAGGAAGGTTAAAATCCCTCAGGGTCTCATGTGCTGTAAAAATATTGTCAAATACTGTATATGTATTTGAAGAGTAACTTTGTTGTTACATCACACTATTGATATTGATATAGATGGTTTCATGAACATGCTTGGTAAAATTTGCTGAAATGGAAATAAAGTGGAATCCAAAATTGAAAAAACCCTTCATATAAACTCTCACTCAAAGTTTTGTACCCAGACTTTCAGGCACTGATCCTGTAGTGTACTTACATCTATAGCACAATGCTATACCATCGAAGTTTGCATCAATGTCACAAAGCAAGCCAAAAAGATTTCTAACAGGGAAGTGAAATTCAGTTGACAATGATATGTGATTTTATCCCTGAAATCATGAACACACTGCTCTACCAGCAGGGGTAGTCAATATTGGTACGATACAAGAGAACTTTGACTTATTCACAATTTTCAATCTCTACTCATTCATCCATGTTTTTTTTCATATTTTTGTATGGAGTAGGCACATCAGTATACCAAATGATATGAAAATGTTTAGTTACCAAACAAGACTAAAACAATATTTACATACTATCAGTAAGCATGTTTTTACCATGTTATATTATATCATAACAAGTACTTGTATGTGCAAAGTCCACTTCTTTTGAATCATTTATAGTCTACAACTTTTTTATGCAGTCAATAAGAGTAGGGAATGGTATAATCCCCAAATTAAAATTGACAGCATTTTTAATTTTGCACACTGGTTAGTTTTTAAACTCTAGCTAAGAGAACATTTTATTCTGATTTTTTACTTAGAGCTAGATGATGCCCAACGTTTGGGTCAAGAAGAGTAGGGTATTAAAACCATAATATACTATCCAAACTGAAAATGACAGCATTTTTTGCATGCCAGATTTCAAGAATAGTTGATTTTAAGAACATAAAAATCATCATTGAAACAACTTTTGTTATTGCTTTTCAAAAAATACCATTTCTGTATGCTTTGTGTAATAATATTTTGTTGATTAGCAAAGTACAACATACATTAGAAATGGCAGAACTGAGTATTTTGCATTAAATCTATCCAAGTTATGTTTTTATGTAGACTAAAGAAACAACAAATGTATCACAAAATAAATATGGCCTATAGCTAAACTTTCATCAAATCATTGCTCATATACTATGGACCCAATATTAAATTTTTGGGTGGCCAGTTTGCATTCTAGAGGTCATCTTGGAAGTTTTTAGATAAATCTTGTCATAACTATTCCAGGAAAACCACTTGATGGATTTGCTCCAAATTTTCACACATGTTACATGGTAAGATTTCTAGAGCTGATTAACTTTTCAGCAGCCATCTTGCATTCTGGTGGCCATTTTGAAAGTTCTTTGATAAATTTTGTCATTGCGACTCCAGGAAAACCACTTAATGGATTTACTTAAAAAAATTTACACATGTTACATGGTAAGAGGTTCTTGAACTGATTAACTTTTCTGCAGCCATCTTGCTTTCTGGGTCATCAAGTCAACACTGCAATGTTTTAAGTATGATATTGTTCACCCTGTGCCTTGTTCTTTTATGTTTATATATACAATACATGGATAAAACCATACCAGTTGCCATGCAGCATTACAGGTAGCTCTAGTAACACTTTTTCACATAGCTGGCCGCTGGCTGTAGGAAAAATTAAATCATTTAAATAATTTTGATTTATTAATGATGAATGTGATATGATATCTGGGGATCCAGGAAGTTTGGAAGTTATAGTGTGTTTAGATTATGTTTTATTAGATTACTACATGTTATGTATTAGATAGGATATTTTGAAATGCACTTGTCATTTCAGATGATTAGTTGGTTCACCTACAACATGTTTCAAGAAGCCTGTGTGACCTGTGTTTGATTTTTGATAACATAATAATAAGGAACTTTTAGTTTTCCCTTCAATTAAGTATGTTAGTTAACTTTGAACTGGATTATCGAACATTATGTTCCATGATGGTATTAAAAAGTGGTTATTGATCTCAAAGTACAACAAAGTTTATATGTCCAATTTTTCTTGACAATTTAATTCATTAATAATGAAGAGATTATCATTTGATATGACCCCTGTATGTCTTTCAGTAAAGTGGCACTCCACGAGTTGTTGATTTATGTATTCTGAAATGATATCATAAAAAATCCAAGTGTGAGTAATGTCATGTACTCTATCTATAATAGACAGGTATAAAAGATATTCCAGTATTTTATCATATTTATAACACCATAGGTTTACTCTGAGAGTCACGTCATATGAGAGGTTGCAAAAATGCCTAAAGACAAGACAAAACAAAAGCAGAAATCAGGCAAAAATAAAAGGAAACGAGAACAAAGAATAAAGAGTAAACAAAACACAACAATTCCAAAAGAATTAATTACAATACACAGCCAAGACAGTTCATCGGTGCTACTAAAAAGGGAATCATCACAGGGTAAGCAGAATGACTTAATTCCAAATGAAGCAATTGAATCACACAGTCAAGACAGTTTAACTGCTGAACCAAAAAAGGAATCATCGCGGAGAAAACAGAATGCCTCAATTCCAAATGAAGCAATTGAATCACGCAGTCAAGACATTTCAACTGCTGAACCAAAAAAGGAATCACCGCGGAGAATACAGAATGCTTCAATTTCAAATGAAGCAATTATAATAAACGGCCATGCTGTTCCAGACTCAACAGAATCAATTAACAGTGACATGTCCATGTCCTACAGCAATTTGAGCATACATACAAGCAAAGAGGGACAGGATAATGTTATAGCAAGTACTGGTGGTTCTGATGTAGTAGAATTGCCAAAACTGAAATGTGATGAAAACCATAATACCAAAGACAACCTTCACACCAGATCCTCAGTGAGAATGTTCAAAATCGAAAACCAAAATCAAGAGCAACCGAGTTTAATACATGAACTAACAACAAGTAGTTGTAGCAAGTCCAAAAATGGAGGTATGTAACATTTTTAACTTTCTATATAATTATACTAACTCTGAAGGTATGTTGCGTTATTGTGAATAACTGAAGAATTCTTAAAAATGAATTCAAAATATAAAAGGGTAATAATGTTATTACAAAATGCCATGGCAGTGCTTGTCTTCAATATGTCACTGCGGTCAATTCCAGTCTCTTTCAGTCTTGCACTGTTACACTTTCAATTTTTCAAGGTGGCTGCCGCTTTTAAAATGGCAGGAATTTATCACAAGAATATTAAATTTTCATTTTAAACCAAAGTAATAAATGTTTATCCCACTGAGCAAAGTAGGGGATATAGAGAAGCTGTTTGTCAGTCCATTCGTTCACTCGTCTATCTGTCGATTCAAATTTTATAGGCTTATGCTTTATGGGTGTAGGACCTCTGCTCAAGAAGGAATTTTCAATATGGCTACTCAATTCAAAATGGGCATCATTTTTCATAAAATACTAGTTGACAGATTGGTTCAAATTTTATATTCTGATGCCTAAGGACAAAGGAGCTTTGCACAAGAAGAGATTTTCAAGATGGCTGCCAAAATTGTCGCCATTTTTCGTACAAAAACATAATCTTTGATTTCTCAAATACTAGTGGACAGATTTATATGTTGATCCCCAGGGCTTTGATACTGATGACTAGAGACAAAGAAGCTCTGCCCGAGAAGGGATTTTCAAGATGGCATCTGAATTTCAAAATGGCTGCTTTTTTTCGTTAAAAAACATTATCATTGATAACTCAAATACCATTTGACGTATTTGGTTCAAATCAAAGGAGCACTGCTCAAGAAGACATTTATAAGATGGCTAATGAATTTCCAAATCGCCGCCATTTTTTGTAAAAAGAAATTCGAATTCTGGTAACTCAAATACAATTGGGCAGATTTGGTTCAAACCAAGCAATACTGATGCCTAGGGACAAAGGAGCTCTGAAAACATAATCTTTGATAACTTAAATGGAAGGAGTTGGTTCAAATTTTATGTGCCAATGAACAGAGATGAAGGAGCTCTGCTCAAAAAAATATCCAAGATGGCCACTATTCATCAAAATGCCTGCCATTTGTAATCTTTGATAACCTAAATAACAGTTGAAAGATTTGGCTGAAATTTTATATGCTGATGTCTAGGGTCAAAGAGCCCTGTTCAAGAAGAAATTTTTCAAGATGGCAGGTTAATTTCAAAAAGGCCACAGAATTTTTGTATAAAACATAATCTTTGATAACTCAAATACCAGTGGATGGTTTTGGTTCAAATTTTATATGTTGGACAATGAACTATTTGACCAACATAAGTAGTTTTTGCGTCTATTTTTCATATTGACATTATTGAGAATTTAAATGTTCAAAGAAGCTCTGTTCAAGATGAACTTTTCAAGGTGGCTGCTATTTATCAGAACATTTTTTATTCAATGGTATTTGCTACTCTGTGGAGTTGCTGTTTTTTAGTTTAATCAAGGGTAGAGCAGAGAAGATGGTTAATATTACATTGTGACATAGACAGATTCATGAATATATTGTTTGTTTGGAATTGCTACTCCGTGCAGTTACAGATTTCTAGTTTAACTGGGTTAGTGCATATATATGGTCATTAGGGGTTATAGTCAAATAGATATGAGGTAATATTGAAATGGCAAAAATAATATTTGTGGGTTCAGATATATTGACCGTTGTTTCCGCATGTGCAGTGGTTAAAGTTATTTTAAGCTTAATTTCTAAGCCATTACACACCATGTACCAGTTTTAGACTGAATATTTGAGCCCAAACAGGGATTAGCTTGCTGAATATTCAGTATAAGAAGCTACTTTGTTTCGGTCTTTCAAAATTTTCACCTGTATTATTACTACTACAAAATATGTAGCTCAATGTCATCATAACATCAGATAAAGCTTCTCTTCTTAATAGTAGCATATTAACTTTGAGATTTATTATATTGCCAATACATGTTGTACATCAAGTTTATATCAAGGAGCTCAAGGGTTGATTCAAAAGTTCTATATTTTTGTCTAGGTCAAATTCACAATTTGTCCATTATCTATGTTATGATTAACTCTTTTTTCTCGATTTTTTCCATTTTGTAATTCAGAAAGAACTTTTCAAGCAATCTAAGGGGACTTTAAAAGGTCATTTTTGAGCGTCAAAGCTCAGGTCAAAATCTAGGTCATTTTCCTTATTTTTTGCAATTAGTACATCAATGTTCAATATTTTGCTTTTAAACTTGGCAAGAATAGAACATTACATATTTTCTTGCTCATTTTCTCGTCAATATCAGATGTCAAAATGTTTTTAAATAAAAATGCAATATTTCAGAAGAAATGTGTGACTTAAGTCCTATTGGATCAAGTTCTTGCACAGAGGAGTATACCTTCAACCAAGATATGATGAACAATGGAAAGTTAGCTTGGTTAATTCTTGATGTTGGTACTTCTGTTCTTAAAAATATCATGATGAAAAGAGTAGATGAGACTGGACTTAGTTTAAAAGCACTTCTTTCAAAAAATAAACTTGTCATTGAAGACTTTGTGCAAGGTAATAAAACAAAACGAGTCCCTAAGATATTACACCCTGAGCAGTTTGATCAATTATTTCCAAAGGTTGGTGATGTAGATCCTACCCAGTTTGATATTACACTTCTGTGTTTCCTTATTAGAAGCATATGCAAGGTCTCTCCCCCAATCTCTACCAACTCTTGGGATCTTTATCCCAGTGAATTAGACAAATCAGAAATAGCAGATGTTGTAAGAATACGTATGAAACGAAATAGCATATATGGCCACATTCATTCAACTTGTATTTCCGTAGATTCTTTTGAAAAGGAATGGAAAGAAATTTCTCAAATTATGTTGAACAGAGGTGCTAACAAAGCTAAGATAGAGAAAATGAAGAGAGAGCCTCTAGCTATACCTTTATATGAAAATTTGATCCAACGTGTAAAGAAAGAGCTTGAGAGTAATAAAGCTTTAATGACAGAGATTGTAGAGCAGAATGAAAAACAAATGAAGCAATCTTCTAAAATGATGGAACAAAATGAGAGTATTCTGTTTGGACAAAACAATATACAAAAAACTTGCGAAGAAACCAAGGAACTGTTGAGTGAGAAATTAAGACCACAAAGTATAACAGAAAATGAAACATTCCAAGAATTCCAGGGTATTTTAAACGGTCATAATGACTCCTTTAAGGTGCATGTCATAAATGGCTCATCAAAGTCAGGATCTCCGATGTCTGATGTTGATTCTCTATCAAAACTAAGTCATGCATTGGGGACATCTATTTGGAATGTTGTAATTGATTTTACAGACAAAGAAGTTCAACTATATAATAAGACTAAAGAAGAATTAAATTCATGGAAAAACTGTAGATATGAATCTGTCAAAAATGAAAATATCATCCTACAAGATGCGTATATAAAGAACATTACAAATAGCGATGCACTCATCAGCAACAAATGTCTGTGGCTTTTTTGTGGAAAAACACATGATTCTGAGGAAGTCCCTACAGTCAGGAAAGTAACAAAGATACATATTCTGCTTGACAATATTTTGTCTGAAGTAACTGATCGATCAGTTTTGATCACATGTCTTGCCTCTGATCCCAGCACTTCCAATTATATCAAGAAAGTTAACGATTTGATTTCAATGACAGTGGATGGTCTGGAGGTAACCAATCATTTGTCACCAACCACTCTGCTCTTAGCTACATGCTGTGAAACCAGTAAGTGTATTCAATCAGATTACTGCTACACCGGTGACCTTGAGCTTCTGGCATCTCTTATTCAAGGGACAGAAGCAGAGACTGTTTCTGTCTCATACCCGGGAAGCTATAATGGCAAAAGTTGCACATTATCTTTGCGAGAGTATAGCAAGTATAGAGGTACTGCAGAACTGTACCACTCAAAAATTGGAGAATGTGAAAATCATCAGGATAAGGATACTGTTAACCGAGCAAGGTCAAAATTTTTGAAAGGAGAAGAGATAACACCGGAAACAATGTTCCTACAAGAAAATGGAGCCCCTACCTATGTCATGAGAGAAGAGATGAGAAATTTACTGCAAAGTTTACGTGAAAGACTGAAAAAGACTAGCCCTTTTTGGAAGCATGGGGATCCAAAGTACAAAATGGTGTACACAATATACCACAAACCATCAGCTGGTGGCACAACTGCTGGTAGAGTCATGCTATGGCAACTGCATCAAGACTACCCATGTTTGGAAGTCAAAAATGATGATATTGAATGCCTAAGTCAATTTTACAATCTCATCGGCAAGGAATCCGGATTGCCAGTTGTACTGTTATATGACAATACTGCGTTTGGCAACAATGATGTCCTTCCTGCGCACATGCAACAATTCAGAAACATGGAACGTGCCAGGTTCATTGTGATCAATGTTAAAAATGTAGGCCAAAAGCCAAACAAAATTGATGCATCAGATGTGTATCTTGACCAAGAAATAAATAACATAAATGACAGGGAGAATTTTAATTCTCTGTATAGGTTATCAGAGGAAACTCCCTCTAAACTGCTGCTAATTGGCATAAGCGCATTCCTGGGGGAATACACAAAAATCACTGATTTTCTAACAGAGGCAATGAAAATTGCAAGTGAAAAACAATTGTTGGCGGTTCGTATGGTATGTTTTATCTGGAAGTATACCAGAGAATCTCTCCCCTACTCAACAATTGCTTTTGGTATCTTGGACATTATGGAACTTCGTTACCAAACACATCATATCAAACCAAAGGAATTTTACCAAAAGGTACATGATGGAATGGGTCTCATTGGCGAAACTATACTAGTACATTGTAATGCATCAGCTTCTCTGAATACCCCTGGACTTAAACCAGCACATGATATAATCTTTGATAAAGTCATGGAACAAATGTACCCAAGGAAAACTGATCTTGAAAAAATTCATGCTTTGCTTGATGAGTTTTTAGAAATTGAGGAAGAGGAGATACCAGAGGGGTTGAGACGTCAGCTATTTCACAAATACCGAGAAAGCAAAAAAGATTTTTTTTCAAAGCTCATTCTTGATTTTCACAATAAGTCAACTCCAGCTAATACTGCATTACAAATTGAGAAGATTGTGAACAAATACAATTCATCTCATTTGCGAGCATTGTATGCGAGATACCTCATGCATGAAGTCAACGATAGTGATGGAGCACTGCACCAGATAAGAGAGGCCCTGAAAATGAAAGAAAATCAAACCATAAGTGACATAGATGAGGTTGATAGCACCCTGTTCACAACCTATGGCAATCTCCTGAAGGAAACATTATACAAACACGATATTTCAAAAATAAGACCTCAAGAAGGGATGGATGGAATAAATAAGGATGCAAATGAAGCTATTGAAGCATTCCAAAGGGCACAAGACAAGGTTAACAAAAACAAAAAATATAAATCCAGTCATTCTTTCATAGGGGAAGCTAAAACGAGAGAGCGAGTACTTCATCTACTTTTTAACAATGCGTGTGATAAAAACCATGACACATACAACCAGAAATTGAAATCAGACAAGTGCTACAGTGACCATGAAATCAGGTCCCTGAGAAAGTTGGAGACTCTTGAATTGATAATGGATCAGTATATAGTAAGTGAGTGGGATGAAAAGCCACCGGTAGAGAACCAGATATATGACATTCGCTTCAATTTGTTGATGTGTAGAGTTGGTAGAAATCAGAAATTAAAGTCAACTGTAATGAAGCTTGAAATGGTTGAAAAACTTCCAAAGGAGATTCCGTGCCCAATTTTTGAAATAGTTTGGGCTAAAACAATGAGAAAAGAGCAGCTTTTAACTCTGCTACAGAATCTTAAGGTGCACTTTGATACTCCCGGAGATCAGAGCACGAAAATGCGTTCAAATTATAGAGGAATCATTGAGGTAGCAATACATACCAAAAATAAGTTTCCAAAGGCAGACTTACCTGTTGATCTGAAGTATTTGGAAATTGTTGCTCAAGATTGGTCAAAGTACCACAAACGTGACCATAAAGCATTTTTCATGCTTGGTGTAATTGCTTTTGTGAGGGCACTACAACAGGCTCGAGTGGGAAATGTTGAACAAATGAATCGTCTTGCCCATAGATCCAAAGATGCATTTGAAAAGTGCAGAAAAATAGGAAGAGATTTAGAAACTGTGAAAGATTTTCTAAAGAAACACTACATCATTGGACATGATATCGATGATGGAATTGGTGCAATTGTTCCATATACACCAGGCATGGACATTTGTACAACATATAGATTCAATGGAAGACTCCAGAAAAACAATTATCTTGCTGTAGAGGAGTTGAAATCTCTGTTGCAAGCTTTAGTGAGTACAAAAAACAAGGATAAAAAGGGTATTAAATGGCAGTTCTCAGTCATATGCTGTTGTTCATCTCTTCAGGCTTACAAAGAGGAATGCAATGACTAAATCTACACTGAGAAAGGAAACCTTCTTTCTCTCTATTCAATGTCTCTGGAAGGAATGTACTGTATATAAATTGAACAATCAAAAATCAATTTAGACTTGTATGTTTATCATGTATAACGTATGATATATGATATACATGTACAATAAAAGATGCAATGAAAGAGTTGAACTATCCATTGCAAATCCAAGTAACCACATATATATCTTTTATTGACTCTTTAGATGTCATATCCTGTCTTTATCCTGGTTAGAACCATAGACAATTCTAGCCAATAAAGATAAGAAATGTACAAAACAGAAATGGCAGTTCTCAGTCATATGTGGCGATACAATGAATTTTCATGGATTGAACTGCAAAAATAAAGACAATTGGATAAATATAAACAGAAAAATGTTCCAATTTTTATTGGCCTACCCTGTATATATCATCTGATAACTAGACTCACACAAATGGCATACCAATTATATGACATGTGATTAAGAGATGGTGCTTATTGGACATATTTTACATACATCATTGATTTATTCACTGCTTTTTATTTTTATAAAGCATTATATTGCCCTAACATATAACACATGAAAAACACATTGAAGTGTACAATATCAAACTGGGTAATTTAACAGTAGTTTAAATATTAATATTGTAAATATGCTTGTACATACTAGTATCATTTATCAAAAGTATTTCACTGCATTTTGTATAATAGGCTTATATATACATGTAGACTGCTGAAGACTGAAGTATTTTTTCACAAATAGAGTGACTAAAAAAGTCCATGTGTATACTTAGATGTATGTAATAATGAACATGTATAATAATATACGATGATATATATATGATAATATACAATATATGATAATATACAATGTATTTTTGTATTATTGTATTTTTCAGAAATTAACGGAGACATATATATTTATTTTGTCAATAGCAAGGTAATCTTTATTCTTTTAAGAATATGGGAATATACATTCGATTGTTAAAGAGTTTTCCTTAAAGATCAACTTATATTAAGTGCAATTCATTAAAATTAAAATTCATTAGCAAGGACTAGGAGTCCCTTAATACATGTATGTGTTAATTTGTCTTTAAAGTTTTAATCAAAGTCAGTTTATTTAGTTTTTATCTTTCTACATACAGGACAGAACCAGTTCAGGAAGATATACACACTTTAGCCTGAAGATTGAGCACATATAAATGAATTTAACTTTTTCATTAAAAAAATAATGTAAAAAGAAGATCTTATTGATTTTGTTTAATTAAATGAAATTGATTGAATTTATATATTTGTATTTTGTTAATATACTGCAAAGTGCAGCAATTATTATTATTAGGCAATCATTGCATTTAGCTATCCAAAATTAATATTTAGGTGAACCTAAAAATGACTTCTTTCAAAAGTTGATTTCAAATGATTTATAAGGCCTAGAGCTGAAATCATTATTCTTATGCTTTTATGAAGTAAGGGGCCATGGTTTAAGTGTGTATAACTTCCTTTGAAAATGACTGTGTATTTGTGAAGTAAGGGGCCATGGTTTAAGTGTGTATAACTTCCTTTGAAAATGACTGTGTATATGTGAAGTAAGGGGCCATGGTTTAAGTGTGTATAACTTCCTTTGAAAATGACTGTGTATTTGTGAAGTAAGGGGCCATGGTTAAAGTGTGTATAACTTCCTTTGAAAATGACTGCGTATTTGTGAAGTAAGGGGCCATGGTTTAAGTGTGTATAACTTCCTTTGAAAATGACTGTGTATTTGTGAAGTAAGGGGCCATGGTTAAAGTGTGTATAACTTCCTTTGAAAATGACTGCGTATTTGTGAAGTAAGGGGCCATGGTTAAAGTGTGTATAACTTCCTTTGAAAATGACTGCGTATTTGTGAAGTAAGGGGCCATGGTTTAAGTGTGTATAACTTCCTTTGAAAATGACTGCGTATTTGTGAAGTAAGGGGCCATGGTTTAAGTGTGTATAACTTCCTTTGAAAATGACTGTGTATTTATCTTCATTCACAATGTCTATATGTTAATCTACTTAATTGTTGAGTTGAGTCACAGTAGTGTAAGAATTGCAAAAACATTTTATTCAGTTTTTGTCTATTTAATTCATAGGTGTCAATTATATCTAGCTTATCAGCTAAAATACAATATGTAGAAACTTTGCCCTTTGAGTGCTGGACCACAAGTAATGCATATCCATAAATTGTGCATAATATTCATAATCTGATTTTTATTTCACATCAGACTATGAAGGGGAACTGTAGTCCATAGAGATGTCACGGAACAACAACAAAAATCGGACAGTTCGGTTCGGAACATTTTGCTTTTGAATGGAACAATTTCGGAACAGTTCGGAACAGTGACTGCATGTATAAGATTAATATAAGTTGATAGTCTAGGTCTATTTGGTTGCGAAAAGCTCTTCAAAACTCTTCAATTAGAAGGAGTGAAAAGAATGAACTTCTTTTGGTGCAAAATGCTGTTTTGTGGCGATTTAAGTGCCACACGATGGGGAAGGGTAGGATTTTTTGGTTCAGGAACCAAACCGAGATTCTTAATTTTTGTTCTGTGTTTTGTGACACCTCTAGTAGTCCAGTACTCCATGGCACTATTCTGAGCTACATACATGTATGTAAACAACCTTTTTATAACAATAAGAAATATATTTCTGCTCTTACAAAGTTGAATTGGCATTTTGACCATTCATTTTGAATACACAGAGAGACAAATAAAAAATGTACCTCCATTATTAGTTATAGTGGTAGAGAGTTTATATGAATAAAGATTTTAATATAATGAAATATTGTTTTCATATTTTGGGTCAGTCAGAATCAAAACACATGATAAAAGTCTTTGAAAACCACAAGGAACCTTAGCTGTAGAAGTATCAATAAACCAACTCAACCCCCATGAAAAGAAAATAAGAAGTTGTGAGATTAATACAACTTGAAGCTATACTGTCATTAGAAAGTTCATTTTGAATAATCACATATCAAAATGTGTAGGCTATCTGTTATCCTTTTTGGATCAATATGAATCAGACTCATTTAGCAAGATGTGTTTATGGAATGACTCTAACTTGAAATGACACCCCCACCCCCTCCCTGTTACTCTGAGAAAAACCAGAGAACTGCTTCTGCTAGTTAACAGTGAGTAATCTGTTTTTACCAACATTCTAAATAGAATGCAATGTCTTTTAAAAACGCCATCATAATAAGCATAATAATCTACTATAAATAGTGAATTCTAATTTTGATATATCTTTACAGGAGCAGCCGTCACCATACTATATAATCCATGTGTTCATTTATGATATTAATTTAGATGAAGCTTGGACAGCGTGTGAAGTCTGAGGTGCACCTGATAAGAGATGACTATGTGATGGTCTCACTAAAGGGACATATGTTGGGGGAAATGGCATATCTACCAGCAAAGAGGGTAAGGTGTACTTTTCAGTATTTTTTCTTTAATATTAAGTACATGCTTCCGAATAATTGATTGTTAAATAAATGTTGACTATTTAAATGTTGACAAGTTAGCCAGTTGTACTTTTGATATCTTACCAGTCAGTATCTTGTTTCTTCTGGAGGATGCCATTATTCGTAACAGATCTTGGGAGTAACTTTGCAACAAGTGTTTATTCATTCACCTCATTTTATTCGCATATGGATGTTATATATGGAACTGTAAGGACACATTTATTCTAAAATTGTTAATGTCAATTGCAATTTTGTCAGTCCTTTAGTTACTGTTTATTTCTGGCTACTTGAGAAAACCATGGGTCCCATATACAAAAAGAAATGTATAATATGTTTCCTCAAGCATTGATCATCCACAAAGCTGACTGTCATATTGTTCCTAATCTTTCAGAATCTGAGTGATAAGCAGTTGAAGCTTCAGTACACAATTGGTCAGCTTAACAATGTTATCATAAAAAGGTAAGGGTTTGGATTAAAACATCAATTTTCCCAATACAAGGGAAATAATTGCATGCATTCCAGAAAAGGTTGCGCGGGTTGGGAGCATATTTTGTAGTGTCACAAGATCGATTTCTATCATATTTATATTCAGAATACTCGTTTCGTGTACTGACCTTTATGGCACCACCAAATATTGTAGTCTATGAGTAGTCACTGAATCAATACATATCCGAATTTCTACATATTGTTGGCAAGATCTGTTACCAAAACAATTAAGGTCGTAAGGATATGTAACAGTTTCGAACATGCATTAATTCAATGAATAATGAGCTATAACTGAAGGAGTTAAGGTTGTGTGTTTAATCTTTATGACAATCATATTTTGTTGTGTAATATTTATTCCCTTTTTAGTATTGAGGACGGCTGCATTATCGCTAATCTGGAGATCCTGGAATCTAAGGCTGAAATTCCTGAACAAAGAGGGCGCCAGCGTCTCACATCAGAATCAGAGGATGTAACCAATGTAATTCAACATAATTATAAAGTTGGAGGGATCTATGATGCAGTGTAAGTATATGTTGTTTTTGTATTTAACTAACAGATCCTGACAGACCAGTACTGTTTCAAACAATTTCAAACAGATCTTCGTAGAACATTCTTACAGGCTTACGGTAGTATGCCAAATAATTATCCCATCGAACAAAGTTCGGAGGGATATAGGGAACGCCTCCGTCCGTCCGTACGTACGTCCGTCCGTACGTACGTCCGTCCGTCCGTACGTACGTCCGTACGTACGTACGTCCGTCCGTCCGGGCAATAACTCAAATACCGTTGGCCCGATTTTATTCATATTTTGTACACATATACCCTATGGGAGTAGAAGTTCTGCTCGAAAGCCGATTTTCAAAATGGCCGCTCATTTAAAAATGGCAGCCATTTTACTGCCGATTTTACAGTAATTTAGGTGCAATATGTAAAACTGTAATAGCAATATGTTTTAAATGTAAAAAAAATTATATAGGACATTAATAAAGCTAGAAATGTAGATATTAAAAAAGCACATGGCAGCCATCTTGAAAAATGGTGTCCTTTACTCGTTATTTTACGATTTTTGCTGTAACTCGAAAGTAGTGGAGCGATTTTGTTCATATTTGGTATGTGAATACTATAAGCATGGCACACTGTCTAATGACACTTTTGGTAGAAGGCGGCCATTTTGAAAAATGGCGGACATTTTGAAAAATGGCCGCCATTTTAACTTATTTTACTAAAACTCGAAAAGTAGTGGAGCGATTTTGTTCATATTTGGTATGTTAATACGTATAAGCATGGCACACTGTCTAATGACACTTTTGGTAGAGGGCGGTAATTTTTCAAAATGGCCGCCATTTTAATGTATTTTACTATAACTCGAAAAGTAGTGGAGCGATTTTGTTCATATTTGGTATGTGAATACTGTAAGCATGGCACACTGTCTAATGACACTTTTTGGTAGAAGGTGGCCATTTTGAAAAATGGCGAACATTTTGAAAAATGGCTGCCATTTTAACTTATTTTACTATAACTCGAAAAGTAGTGGAGCGATTATGTTCATATTTGGTACGTGAATCCCTATAAGCATGGCACACTGTCTAATGACACTTTTTGGTAGAAGGTGGCCATTTTGAAAAATGGCGGACATTTTGAAAAATGGCCACCATTTTAACGTATTTTACTATAACTCGAAAAGTAGTAGAGCGATTTTGTTCATATTTGGTATGTGAATATTATAAGCATGGCACACTGTCTAATGACACTTTTGGTAGAAGGTGCCCCTTTTGAATAATGTTCGATGGGATTCGCTACGCTTTGGCGTTGCCGTTGTTCTGGTTGGTTGTTGATTTGAAATGTTCCGTGTAATACTCTATGTATTTATTTCTCCAGGATAAAGACTGTAAAGCCATGTCAGTTAAACATCAGGATAGAAGACAAGACTCCAGCTATGGTCCATGTGTCAGAGATCAAAGATGATCCCAAAGAGGTACTGTACTACCCCCCCCCCCTCCCCCATCTTACTGTGATTTGAATGTTGTATACCTTGGTCAGCCCAACTGCATCCCATTTAAGAATTCCTACTGTCAGAGAAAATCAAAATCATTTTCTATGCAAGATTGAAAACTGGGAATTTGAAATTGCCCTCAAAATTCAAATTAATAGATGGAATTCATCATGGTAAAAAGGCATAAGTTGTACACAAATGGAGTCTTGATATATTATCATTGGTATTTTTATAAACATCTTGTCATTTTATTAATCACATTTTTAGATAAAAAAGAATATTATATATTTTTTTAATTTTTCATGTTCTTGTATTACATATTTGATTTGCATTAGGATTTCAAACAAAATATCTATGAGACATTTCTTTTGATTGGTTGATTTCAGAAGGAGAAAGTGTTGAATCGTTTCAATCCAGATATGAAGATCAAAGTCAAGGTCATTGGATTCAGAGAAGTCATAAGTCACAAGTAAGTGTAATAATATCAATAAATTTCTATACATGCATTGTACCAATGAGTTTCATCAGATGTATAAATGCATATAATATAGGTAAACAAATTAACTATAAATAATGGTAACACAGGAAATGATTCGTGTTATTTTACTAGCAAAGTTCCTTTGAGGTTTGCTTGATTGTTCAGGGGGTCATTATTTGAGAGGAGCCAATTACTTCAAATATGAAGAATGTACAATTCAAAGCAAGGAAATCAAGTAAGGTACTGGAGGTCCTACAAGATGACCAAAACCTTAATATAGACTTTGTGATTATCTTATGCATTGGCTGTGTGATTACCCCATATAGGCTGTGCATGGTAACTTACCAGGCTCCAACATACCATGAATTGACATGTGCAGGCTTGTAGCCAGAGAGAAATTGGGAGGTTTGAGCCCCCCCCCCCTTGGCCATAAATTCCTTCAAAGTCATGCATTTTTAACCATTCTGAGCACTTTTGGCCAAAGTTGTCAAATGTGACCTCCTGGAATTTTTTACCCCTTGGTAAAAGCAGGCTTCATGCCTGTTGAGCATATTGTTTTGACAATGTAATCATTTCTGTTTTAATCATGTTTATTGTCAATTGTGAAATTAAAAATGAAATATTAAGTCACTTATTTTTGTTTTTAATCATGTTTATTGTGAAATTAAAAATGAAATGAGCTTGATGGTATTCAGATAGTACATAATGCATTGGATATTAACAGAAATATAACGACACAAATTATCATCACACAAATGTTCACCGAATAAATCATAGAAATTCAAGTCCATTTTGTCCACAATTTACATTTCACAAATGTCATAATTATTGTTTGTTCTTTGGCAGCTTGTTTTTTGGTTTTGACCTGTAAAATGAAACAAATAAGTTATTTTCCCCCAGTCTGCAGTGGAATAAAAAAGTTCTAATCAGACATGCTAACTCAGAGACAAAGAATATATCATTTTTGGTGAAATTGCTTTCATTAATGTTTGTTTCGTCAGTAATAGAGACTATACCATTAGGGCCTCAAGAAATTAGGCCTATTTCTGAGTTACTTTGAACATCAAGCAGATATTTACAATATTTATCAACTCACATTTCTTTCAATGACTTTGCTATACTTCTCACACCAGCTTGGATCATCTGAATATTCTTTTGAATTGTGGACTCCACGGCTTTGAATTCAAGAAGCGCTTCAGTGAACTCCCCCAGTTCTTCCACAACCTCTGCAATTGCAAATAAAGTACATGAAGGAAAATTTACTACTGAGCTATTTTTATTTTTATTTTTTGTGTTCAATATAGGTTAGAGAATAGTTATTTACATTTTATTGAATGCATTTTGCTCTAACATTGACTTAAAGACATCTATCAAAGGTACCTTCCTCTTCGAGAAAAATATTCTTTTTTGCTTAACAAGTTTACAGACTGTTCTAGGATGTGTGATACTATCTGTTATTACACGTTTCAGCATGTGATACGGGAAATATTCCACGAAAGTAAAAATTGTATCACCACGAAAGCGTGATGAGTTGAGAAAAAAGTGTAAATTTTACCTTTAACCTCTTCAGAGCCCTTTGTTAATATCCGTTGTGGCGGCATATTCCCCATTTTAATTCTTACAGCAAGGCTTCCACCTATAAGAAGGCAAAACATCAAAGCTTCAATATTTCTCATTGCTCGATTTTCAGTCTAAAATAAAATAATTCTTCAGGTTGTCAGAATCCCAAGACTTTTGAAGTAATCTGTATTGCATCTAGTTTTATGCACTATAGTTTGAATAAATAATTGGTGATTTCTTGACGTCATACTTCCAGTAGTTAACAAAATTATTATATAAGCTTCAGAAAATATGAAACTGACCTATGAATATGTACTTATGTGTGAGTATTTTTATTTGTTAAAACAGGAAATGTTTTAGTGATTTTGGCTAGAATTTAATAATTCTGGAGGCTATAAATTCTGGATTTTAGTTATATAATATCAAATAACATTCACAAAGTGTGTTATTGCGACCCTATTTCCTGCTCTCCCTAACAATGCCTCAATTGTTTTATTGTATATGATTTATAGGGCATTGTTTTGATACCGTTGTAGGTATATAAGTACATGGCCCATTGCCCATTATCTGATGCAATTTATTGTTTACTATGTACTTAACCAATAATGAGTATTTGTGAATATTGTTCAAAATGATAAAAGTGCTTGTCTGCATTGTAGAATAACAAACATAAAATAAAAGAACATAAAAGAAGGAGCACAGAATGTATGGCAACAGTTTTCAGACAGCCATATATGTTGGATTTTGGCTATTTTCTTACGATTTGAACAGGTGCATACCTGTATGTTAAGTTAATGCAGTAACTCCAGGACAACCACTCATAGAGTTGATTTTGACTTTGAGACATGGAAGATGTGAACACCCTAGCACCATGTTTTTTTAAATGTTGTCCTGATTTTAGCCCTTTCCACACCTGTTTTTCCAGTGTTCGATGCATCAGATATGTTGTGTTTTGAGACACATTTGATAACCTCTTAAAAGGAAAATGGATTCATTTGGGATTAAGTGGAAAACAATATTTCCCATGTTAGGGAAAACTCATGCGATCAATTGTTTTCAGCTTGATTTTGATCACCCATAATTGATATCTTTAAAACCCCTGATTGAAGATATATTTGAATATAAATGCTTTATTCATTTAAAATCATATTCAATAATATGACAGGTTGAACACCTTCACCTGGAATGCTGAATTCCTGAAAACTTCACTCCCATTTAGCATTGTAAGTCAGTCTTGTAATGTCGTTTGCCTGTGGATAGCTACGTATCATGTACAAGATGTATCCAAAATTCCCCTATTTTTGAAAAATAAAACATTCATGTTTATATGAGAGATTATTTTGACACACAGAACATAAAATAGGTAAAATGCAAGGCCGCAGTAAAAATAGCAATTGTTTTAAAAGCCAAAATTACACGTTAAAATATCATTTTGTTACAGGTCTCTGCCATTGAGTCATCCTAACCTGACTACATCTCTACCTGTCTGTACATTAAAACCAAGGTGAGTATGTCAAACAGTTTATCAATTATCGTGAGAAATTCTCATGTGGTGCTTCCTTTCCATATTGATTTTTTTTTCACCAAAACAAAAACAGCCTTTGAATAAAGCCCCTTGCATGGATGCACTGGTTTCTAGACAACTCATCCCAAGACAACTCATCCCAAGACAAGTCATCCCTAAGACAACTCATCCCAAGACAAGTCATCCCCAAGACAACTCATCCCAAGACATCTCATCCCAAGACATCTCATCCCAAGACATCTCATCCCAAGACAACTCATCCCACTTGTACAATTGATAAATTATTGTGTCCTCTATATTATATATATCCCTTTTTCATTTTATGATTACAAAGTGATTTTTGATTACACACTCAATTTTTAATACTGATTTTTAGCATTTTGAAATGGCACTTGAAAGTTATGTTTTACTTGTCAGTACTGCCGCTATTTTGATTAATTCTGGGTTATTCTAAATATTTTTGAGAATATAGAATTGAACATAAAAGTCATAGACATTATTTCCAAATTTAATCATCATAAATCTGAAAGTTTGAAATTGGCAATCTTATTTAGGATTAAGCCAAAATATTTTAAAACAAAGACAGAATTAATCTGAGAGAATTATTCTGATAGCACCTTGGATAATACATGCTAACTGAGTTAATCCTACACCTTTGATGATCTTTGATTTAATAATCAAAGTATATATTAATTTGAACATGTTTATCTTTATCCCAATCAGTCAACAAAAATTAACTAAAACTAGGCTAAACTAACTACAAAATACAAAAATATTAAGCAAATGCAACATGACAAAATATGAAATGTGTCAGTTTAAAATACAGCGTGAAAAATGTATATAATAAAAAACAAAGATATTCCACAGTGTGCTAACTCCTAAAATCTCTAAATATTTTTCATTCTTTCAAAAGTGAAAATTAATTGTATAAAATTATGTTATATTTCAAGTTGGGAAGAGTTGTCTTGGGGATGAGTTGTCTTGGGATGAGATATCTTGGGATGAGATGTCTTGGGATGAGTTGTCTTGGGATGAGATGTCTTGGGATGAGTTGTCTTGGGATGAGATGTCTTGGGATGAGATGTCTTGGGATGAGTTGTCTTGGGATGAGATGTCTTGGGGATGAGTTGTCTTGGGATGAGTTGTCTTAGGGATGAGTTGTCCTGTTACCGATGCACTCTCATATAGGTCTAAACATGTATATTATTTCTGTGTACCGAGTTATTCCAGAATGCCTGTGCTGTAACTGACGTTGACCTTGTGTGAAATACATGCACATTGCACATGTACATGTAACAATGTTATTTTGATTATAGCAAAATGTTGGACATATACAAGGTGAAGGAGGATGCTGAGGTCCAGTGCAATGTTGGTGATAAGGTGACTGTGTTTGTACAGAGATGGGATAACTCGGCAGCATGGGTACAGGTATCCATGGGTGTTATTGGAAAGATACCCATCTTAAATGTGTCTGATAATCCTAAGGTATGTTTGGTACTTAAATTTTCATGCCACCACCAAAAAATGGCAACATTTTGTGAAAGCCACTATTTTTTTTTTTGTTATTTTGTTAATTGCGATCAGCTTTGGTGGGCACTGTCAGTATGCTACATTGGCGTGTGTCTGTAACAATTGTTGTAACCATTTGCAGGTGGTGACATTTTGTCTTGTTAGCTCACATGGTAAGCTTTTGCAATCGCTCACTTGTCCGTCTGTCTGTCCGTCTGTCCGTCCGTCCATCCGTCCGTCTGTCAGTCAACAATAGTGGCACGTTTTAAAACCTCTGTCGATACGATTCCTGTTTTAAGTTATTTCTGTTCAACATCAATACAGAAAACTCCCCTATGACTCCTGGTTCAAAAGCTCGCCTATTTTCAAAATGGCCGCCATTTTTGTCTCGCGAAATTCACTTTTGACTGGCACGTTTTAAAACCTCTGTCGATAGGATTCCTGTTTTAAGTTATTTCTGTTCAACATCAATACAGAAAACTCCCCTATGACTCCTGGTTCAAAAGCTCGCCTATTTTCAAAATGGCCGCCATTTTTGTCTCGCGAAATTCACTTTTGACCCATTTCCTAGCTTTACAAATAATTTCAGGTGTCCTACATTGTAAAAATCTGTGTCAATGTAAAGAGTAGATATATGAAATAAATTTGTTACAAAAAATCAGCGAAAAATTATATCTATTTTTTTATTTTCAGCCATTTTAGTTAACATTGATTTGTCCATCTGACTTGTGAAATCCACTTTTCCGTCAACAACAGTGGCACGTTTTAAAACCTCTGTCGATAGGATTCCTGTTTTAAGTTATTTCTGTTCAACATCAATACAGAAAACTCCCCTATGACTCCTGGCTCAAAAGCTCGCCTATTTTCAAAATGGCCGCCATTTTTGTCTCGCGAAATTCACTTTTGACCTATTTCCTAGCTTTACAAATAATTTCAAGTGTCCTACATTGTAAAAATCCATGTCAATGTAAAGAGTAGATGTATGAAATAATTTTGTTACGAAAAATCAGCAAAAAATGATATCCATTTTTTTATTTTCAGCCATTTTAGTTAACATTGATTTGTCCATCTGTCTCGTAAAATACACTTTTGGACCATTTGCCTTAAACCCTCTGTCGATAGGATTCCTGTTTTAAGTTAATTTTGTTCAACATCAATACAAAAAACTCTCCTATGACTCTTGGTTCAAAAGCTCGCCTATTTTCAAAATGGTCACCATTCTTGTCTCGCGAAATTCACTTTTGGCCCATTTCCTAGCTTTACAAATAATTTCAGCTGTCCTGCATTGTAAAAAGCCATGTCACTGTAAAGAGTAGTTGTATGAAATAATTTTGTTACAAAAAATCGGCAAAATATTATATCAGTTTTTTTTATTTTCAGCCATTTTAGTTAACATTGATTCGTCCATCTGTCTCTCAGTCAGTCCAGTTTTAAACCTCTGTCAACACTTTTTAAATCCTCTGTAGATAGGATTCCCGATTTAAAGTAATTTTGTTCAACATCAATAAAGAAAAAAAAACCTGTGACTCCTGCTTCAAAATCTCGCCTAATTTCAAAATGGCCACCATTTTTGTCTCGGGAAATTCACTTTTGGCCCATTTTACAAATAAGTTCAGTATTGTCCTGCATTGTAAAAAGCCATGTCTTTGTAAAGAGTAGTTGTATGAAATAATTTTGTCACAAAAAATCTGCAAAAAATTATACCCGTCTTTTTTATTTTCACTTTTGAGCAACACCATGTGAGCCCAGTACCCATGGTACTAATTTTATTTTAAAATGCCTTATTGTGTTTGTATTTAAGTAATGATACTAGTCTTTGTACGGAGAAATTTAGTTCAAATAAGTATCGATATCATATGAGTGTTCAGGTGTACAACACTCCCAAAACTATATGATGTTTGTTTAATATTGTGCAGTATATTCTTTGATATCAAATACAGCAATTTGCGTTGTCTATTATAGCTATTGCAGTATCCTAAGCGTCTGTTGAAGCAAAGCAAATGCTACCACACAACCATTTCTGCTCAGAACGGTGACATGCTTTATCTCACCATGAATGGACTCCCTGTCTTTCCAAAACAGGGGTGTTGCATTATGGGAAAAGTAACCCACAAAGATTCAACAAAGGGATTGTCCATTGCCATGTTTGGCGGCTGGCAAGGCACTGTTGCCCTCACTGATATGTCTGATGCGTTTAAGAAGGAACCCTGTGAGGGCTATACGGTTGGAAGCTATGTCAAAGCCTACGTGCTGACATTGGAGGGCAAAAAGTGTCAGTTGTCACTTCGATTATCAAGGTAAAAAGAGAGTGTAGTGTTTTTTTAGTACACCTTTATTCAGTCTTGTTTCATGGGATATATGGTAAATGTAAACAGTAAACAAAATATTCGGCTAGCATGTGAAAAACACATGTAAAATAAAGACACAAAAATGGTACCTGTCCATGTAAATTCACTCAATTAAACCCAAATCAGTTTGTTCAGTTTAAAAATTCAGAGTTTTGAAGAATTAAGAATGATTTCAAAATAAGTTACTTTCACTAGGCTATAGATTAAAATGTTATCCATGTACAAGTATTTCAATAAAAGGATGTTGTTACAATGAATGAATTGTTAAGTGACAATGGTGATGTTGTGATTCATCTGTGTCAGTTCTAAAACAAGAACACTTTGCATTCATTTTAACTTTTTTTGTGCTTCCATGCGAATTTACAATAGATAAACAGTGAAATAAATTCAACAAACATTCCAATTTTTCAATGACAGTAAGTGAAAGCAGTTATCATTGATCGGTTCAAACTGCACTTGACTACACCAAACTATGTAAGTTTGGGTATATTACTCATTTAAATGTGTACACTAATATCTTTGTGGGGATTTTAGGGTACAGCCTAGTGACACATCAAAGGTTAAAGATAAAGAGCTCACATCTCTGGATGAACTGAAAGTGGGCCAAGTATTGCAGGGATATGTTGGAAAATCTACATTTGCTGGAGTGCATGTTAGGTAAGTTGTACTGTATTAAGAATGAACTGTATATAATACATTTAGCATTTATAACTCTCAATATTCTTTTCCTATAAGAGATTTTACCTTTTTACTCTGTCAGGGATGAAACTGTCCAGGAAACTGGGCTTGTAAGACATGGCTGCAATCCTATATATGCAATGTTGATGTGAAAAAGCCAGTTGGTCCTTTAGCTCAGTGGTAGAGCAATCGCCCGGCAAGTGAGGGGTCATGAGTTCGATCCCCACTGGGGTGGACTGACTTTTTCACATCAGCCCTTAGCACAGGATTTCATTCTGTGTTTTCATTAACTGTCAGGGGTGAATAATAAGAATTTAAGTCAAAACTAACTGACCAGTTGCCATGTTATTTTCATATGTATGCTGAAAATTAAACTGTCGGCGGTTATTTCACACCTTATAGTGAGTGTGAACAGTCGGAAATTAATTCAAATATCTTTCAAAGTATGCTTATACTAACCATAGACAAGTTATTCTAACATGATTTGTGACGTCACAATAACTAAAACAATATGATTTACTGGGCCATTAAATGGGGTATGCATGACCACTAAATTTCACAAATGCAAATTGTTGTTTTTATGGTCTGTTTATCATATCATGCATTATCATATTAGAATCGTAACATTTAGGTCTTTATTCCTTAATAATTATATGGGCTTTACATATATATTTTGTTTACTTCCAGTTTGGGTCATGAATTGGAAGGAGTAGGGCAACATCCACAACTCTCCGACTTCTTCTTCAAAGATAAATTGAGTGATGTCTATATACCTGGGAGGCTGACCGCCTGTAAAATACTCAGGTACAGAGCAATGTATACATGTACATGTATACATTGTATATTGTTTTATGTAATTTTTGTTTCAAGAAAATCGGTTAAGAAATATTGAAATGGCAGACCAATTCCCAGAACTCAATGACTGCCTGTATCTATCTAGAAATCATATCTTGAAGGCCCACAAAAGGATGAAATAAGTCCAATTACAGTATATTAGAAAACATTAAAACCTCAAAACTTCCCTTCGATTTCCATCTTCAATTTTGCCTTGTACAATATTTTGGAAAAAGTCTAGTGCAGAACACATAAAATATTAACCCACCACTTGTGAGCTATCACAATGTGCATTCTAATTGTGCATTCTCCGAGTTTAACATTTACCAATGAGCTTTACATCTCCGGTAAAAGGTGTCAGTTTGGTCTTATGAATTAAATTCACTCTCTATTATTGCCTCCATCTATGTACTGTACAACAAACATTCTATTTACAATCTTATAACTTGTATTGTATTGTACAGTATTGAAAATGGGAAAGTAGCTCTGTCTCTACGCAAGAGGGATACAGGGAAAGAGGAGTGCATCGACCAGAAATACAAAAAATCAAAACGAAGGGACCCCAAGGAGAAGAAGGTAGGTGAAACAAGACAACAGCCAACATGATAGATGTGAGAGTCCAAATATTAGATTTTGTGATTTTTATTCATTTGAGTTCTGAAAATAAGTGTAACTTGTCAAGAGTTATATATATGACTAGTATGTCAAGTATTTCATACTGAATTGTCTTTTAATGTATTGTATTGATTCTTTTAGTAAAAGTACATAGTATATCCAAAACCACTTTTGATATTGATGAACCTCTAGAGATGGTCCTTTTTCAACTGTTTTTCTGTTTAGGAAACTAAGGAGGAAGCTAAGAAGGCCAAGAGGAAACTGGAAAACACTCCTACTGTAAAAGGGAACAAAAAAGCTAAACTCAGTGAAGGGTCAGATAGTGGAGTACAGACTGAATCTGAAGATGAGGTAATATACTGATAACATAAATTACTCCGCATGTCAACTCCCTCTGAGGTGGAATGAATTCACAACCGCCCATAGCATAGGATCTGACCCTATGTTCAAGATTAATCACTAAATTCTTAAATTTTTATTATACTGCTTAGATAAAGTTGAAATATGATGTTAATAAAAAGTTAGATTTAATATTAAAAAATCTTATAATTTTATTTTTGATAAAAAATGTTTGAAGTAATATGTTTGTATTACTTACTAGGAAGAGGAGACATCTGGTGCTGATGCTTCAAGGCTATCACTGTCATCTGGTTTCAACTGGAACACACCCTTCACAGCCCAGACACCGTCTGCTGACATTGAATCTGAAAGTGAGGCTGAAGACCAGGATGAACTTCCAAAACCAAAGAAAACAAAAACACGACTAGAAAAGAAAGAAGAGTTGAAGCAGGAAGAAAAGAAAATATTTGCGGTATTACATCATTTTTTTTCAATTGAGTATAGTGATGTATTATTGAAATTACTGAATTAATAATTAGAAAATTTAATTTCATGGTTGACTTGTACTAATTTTGTTCCAGGCTGAGCTGCAACTACTGAACACAGACTCAGCACCACAGTCAGCTGCAGAATTTGATAGATTATTAATGGCTTCCCCAAATAGTTCCGTTGTATGGCTACAGTACATGGCTTTCTTCTTAGAGATGGCGGAGATAGATAAAGCCAGGAGTGTAGCAGAGAGGGCACTCACAACTATCTCTTTCAGGTTGGTATTGATTTGATATATAAGTGCTATCAATGTGATGATTACGCATATGATATGGGAAATAGCATGGTTTCATTGTTGTTCAATTACGTTCAAAGAATGGGAGCTTGTCTGTAAACCTTTGTATACATGTGGTTGTTTCATGAAAACATTGATATTTTCACCCATTTGCTAAGAGTATCAGCAAGTGTTATTATTTTCAGAAAAAATTCATTATTATTTTAAAATAAGAAAAATGTAAAACAATTTTTCATGTTAACATGTTGGAACTTCACAATATATCATTTGATATTCACTGTACATGACAATTTCTATGATACCTCAGTTGGCCTTGTTTATATTTAGTGTGGGATATCAATAGCACTAAATTGCTCAAGTTCTTTTGTTCATACTCTTACTTTTTCTTTTCAGAGAAGAGCAAGAGAAACTGAATATCTGGGTGGCCTATATGAATCTTGAGAACATGTATGGTAGCCATGACACCCTCAATAAAATATTCAAACGTGCAGTAGCCGGCAATGAGGAACTGAAGGTCTACCAGCAGCTTATAAATATATATACACGAAGCAACAAAATGGAGGTAAGTTCATATAATTCAACAAATAATCGCATATTTATGTAATGATGAAGTGTTTTTCAAAAAGCAAATACAAATCTTTTTTATCAGGGCTTCATATACAGTAGTAGATTAAAAATGGTTACAAAATTTCTGAAATTCCAAATGAACAAAGCACATACATGTATTTATTATTTAGAAATATGTGAAATGTCGTTTCATTCGATCTAGGCTGCGGAACAGTTATATAACACATTACTGAAGAAAAAGCCTCTGAACATGGACAAGTCAATATGGATTGGGTATGCCATGTTCCACTTTAAGAACGGCAAAGCAGAAGCAGCCAAGAAACTACTAGAAAGAAGTCTCAAAACATTGGAGCAACGTGACCGTAAGAAAATTATTATACATGAACACAACATACAATTGAGCTCATTTCTGATTTACATACCATATTGACTTTGTTTATGTATTGTATTCACTTTGTGTATGGTTCACCATTGGCTTTCCAGACTATCTTGTATAAGATCAGAAATATATGACCTCAGGAATTATTCTGGCCGCGATTTCGGTCTTTCAACAATGAACAGAATAAAATTTCCTTTTTTTGGGGGTTCAGAATTCTACCTGTTATACTTCCTATTGTGTTATAAACTAAATTGTTGAATCATAAGCCCTTATTATGTATCTGAATCTGATATTTTAGATGTTGAAGTGATCTCAAAGTTTGCCCAGCTTGAGTTTAAGTTCGGTGAACCAGAGAGAGGCAAAACAATGTTCGAGAATCTGGTTGCGAACTACCCCAAACGTATAGACCTTTGGTTTGTTTACATGGACATGATGACCAAACTCAATGAGCCAGAAGCAGTCAGGTATGTTTCACTTGAGTCACTTGTTATGTCACCACCAAGGAGAATTGTTGAAACATTGTAATAGCCACCTTTTTTGGTGACCAGTGACTGGTTTGGGCTATAATAAACTATAATAAACAACCAGCTGGTGACATGTTATGGAAAGGCTGGTATTTGATGTTCTAAAATAACAGCTATTTAATTTTCTATTCAAATATAATTACTTGCAACTTCCAGTAAGAAAATGGAAGAGTTGGAAATGAATGAAAACCAACAAATCATATTTTCTCATATGATGACATTTTAATTTTGTAACATATTGTCTCCACTTTTTTGTGGATGGTTTTTGGTGTTAAGTGGTTGATGTTTTGCAAGTGATGACATTTTGCATGTTAATGGCTTTGTTACTTGTATGCCCTCATTAGAATAAAAAATTACTGAAATTATCAATGTCAAATTTTGTTTTATCATTCCAGGAAGCTATTTGAAAGACTAATACATCTAGGACTACCCGCTAAAAAGATGAAATCAGTCTTCAAGAAATATATGGACTTTGAAAAAGTACATGGTGATGAAGAAACACAGAATGCAGTTAAACGTGAAGCAATAGAATATGTAGAATCAAAATCAAATGAGGACACTGTATAAAATAATTTATCATGAGGGACATATTCCAAATTACAAGAGAAACCATGTACTGCTAGAAATAGGAATTTTTTACGTGCAGATAAATTTTTAGTTCAATTAAAAGCATGATTAAAACTGATGAGATTATTGCAGTATGTAACAATAGTATGTTGACATGAATAATATTATCTCTGACCAATTGGCCAGGTCAACAGAGGGTCTTAATATCTCAAAAGTACACATAACAGTAAGCTAATATCAGGGTGGAGAGAGTTAAATCTGATACAATAATGAATTGTTGAAATCATGGTAATGTTAGAATGTAATATGTATATGTAATGAAAAATATGATCACATATTTTAATGAAATAAATACATGAATATATACTCGCACAATGTTGTCAAACGTATTTGGTGATAAATATTTCAATTGGTACTTCATGACATGATGAAAGTAAATACTAATTCTCACAAGGTCAAGTGTGCCACTTGGTATCCCCGTGCAGACAATATTGAAATTTCTGTATCAAATTGAGGCCATAAAGATGGGATGACAAATCTCAGGCATATATTTAAGCTAGAAGTATATGTGAAGCTATCAATGTAAAGGTCTTGAGATGAGCCTGTTAACGAAAGAGCCGTAAAATGAGAAATTACAATTAAGTTGATATTTGATATAAGGGTGGTGACTAAGAAGGCTGTCCCCAATTGGCCCATCAAAAGTGACACTCATTCATCAGGTGATAACGCTACAGGCTGGGTTGAAAAATGATTTCTGTAAAAAGTACCATCTTTTAGAAATGCTTGGTAGAATACAGATATTCCATTGGTTTCTACATGCCTAATACTTTTTGTATTGTGGCTCTATTTAAATTGGCATTTTCACAATTTCTGAAAGTTTAAGTCAAAAAAGAGAAGATATAATTCCTAGGCAGTGTACATTTAAAAACCTCTTGCATGGCTGACTTTGGATCATGCTATATCGTATAAAGCAATTTTTCTTGAATTATTGACACTGGATGAAACTATTAACTGGGTCCACAAGATTTTTTAATGAAAAAATTAAGACTTTTATCAGCAAATTAAACTCATTCTACAAGTCCACTTAAAAAATAACAATGTATGGAATAATGAAAAGTAATATGCATCAATATTGTCATTTATGATTCAGTTACATAGGAATACCTTTGGTCATTTACAAGGAAATATATTTGGTTTTGAAAGAATTTCCCTGTTGTATCCTAGGTGACACTGAGACAACAATAGCAATAAATAATGTTTTAAAGCATGCTGCATAGCATGAAATAATGAAGATGAGGTTAGGGAGACCTTTATTATCTCAACATGCAATGTGACATGTAACAGTTAATTAGCAAGATAACTTATTCTACTCAGCTCTCCTTATTGACGCAAGAGTGTCATGTTGTCCCCAGGAAATCCTTTATTCACGGTGGCTATAGATAACGAGGTCCCCAAGAAATCCTGTAATTAGGGTGGCTATAGATGACGCAGTCCAGATCAGGCATGCATACCAGAGATATTTATTACTCACTAAATATTGCTGTGTCTGGACCATATCTCTTATATTTGCTGTAGTATTGCACAAATTCTAAGAATCGAAATCTGATCATTTTCTCAAATAAGATGTCAATAGTAACATGTTCATGATTACACTTTTCTTCAGATTGATCATTCAATGCAAAGTTAATTATCTCAACAAGCAAAGTTTGGTAGGGATATAATGAAGCCCTCTAGCTGTCTAACAGTTAGTTCAAAAATCTGAAAATTCAAAATGGCCACCTAATGTGGAGTTTGCAATAATTTCGTATCTCTTCCATATCTTCAAAGTATGGCAATATTATACTCAAATCGTAGGAATTTTGAAGTAGATAAATTTTGGTATCATCTTTCTGATTCATACCGCAGAAAATTCAAAATGGCCATTGTATGTTTACATAATCACAAATATTGTATTGTCTTTGTTTCCTGCATCTTTGAAATTCTGATATATTTCCAATGTTCATCTTTTACTAGTAAATATTATAATTTGTTCATTGGGAATTGCTACTCCATGGAATTACAGTTTTCTGGTTTCAATGGGCGGCTTCAATACATAAGACTCTGGTACCACTGAACGGTGGACTTTAGCTCACATAGAAGCGATAAGAACAAAGCTTAAGAAGCAACCTAAATGAATTGAAAACATAATATCATTTGAAATATAATATATGATTTTATTTATACATTGATCCATACATATGTGAAATATATACATTTTTATGTACATGTTGAATTTAGGAATATACATTTATGATGACAATAAACAATATTGATGAACACAATTCCACTTAAGATTGTACATGTATGTTCCTCAAATCATTTTCATATAGAGACGAAGTGTTACGAAATTTTGCCACTATAACAATAACAACTATTATTGAAAACAATGATCTAATCCACATGTATACACTACAGATTTACATGATGGAAAAAACCTAACATGATAATATACCACATGAACATGATATTACAATAGAAATATAAAGGTACATGATGCGTATATATGAACATGATAATTTTAAATAGACCTGAATTATATGAAATACATTTTTACATAAGCCTGTATTCTACATGTATATTGCAAAGTATTCTAACAAACCAAGCTCAGAGACAAATAAAAAATACCAACAAACTGAATTTCTAAAGACAGTTTAGAAATGGTATTTTCCTTTGGTATGTCATTTTATCTTTTGATACAGGTAGGCGAAATAGGATGATATGAAGTGGAGTAGAAGATGATGCAATCAGCAGCTTTAAAGTGGAAGAGTTGTCTGTTCTTCCATCATTGTTATCATAAATGAGATCATCAAATAGGCAAGCATTACCATGGCTACGGTGTAATCAGTCTAAACATACTGCTTGCATCATTTCCACTTCATTCTCCTAATGTTCGAAATGTTCGAAAAAATTACAAACAACACTGGATCAACCAGAATTTTGCATCAGTATTGTTACCCTGCCCCTCTGCTATCCCAGACCCTCCCCCCCTTTATGTACAATATATCAAAGAAAAGTCGAAGTAGAGATACACCAATAAACTTTGTGAGATGAATTTATGATGTACAAAATGCTATCGGCTGCAACACTAGGCCTCGAAGCCACCCTGAATTGTACTGACTTCATACCACATGCAGTATACCCCAATACATTATCAAACTCATCCAAACACAAGTTTTGCATAAATCCCTGTGTTACCCCCTCTGCTTCAATTCACAGAAACCAAGTTCTCTTAAAGATCAGGGGATGACTTACAGACACTTAATACAAAACAATGGTAATGCTTAGAGTTTGAACTGAATCATGAATCAAAATTAATATATTATATTATTAATAATACTCCTGGTATGTATTAAGGTAAGCCCAGTAGAACGAGTAATCTGGTTACTCCTTAATTCATCCAGCTAGGCCCGCCTTAATGGTATATTTGGCCTAGGTGGTAAACATTTATATTGTTGATGTTGACTAGGTGGTCCATACTACATAAATTACACACAATATTATAATGATGTACAAATACATGTGTGCATAATAACCGATATATGAATATTCTTCAAGTGAAGACTAAAAAATGATTTAATTTTTGTAGCTTGATTCTAATCTAAATGCAATGTGACAATATAATTGAAAATGAAATATGAAATGTATGTTATGCTCTTCAGCAAACAGAAAAAATAAGCATTTCTGAAACTTAGTTCATGCCAATCAGACATAAAATGTGTTTATTTTACATCTCCTTATTGACTCTTCATCACACTAAGGCAAGGTCAAATCTGCGATGTCTCACCCGTTTAGTTACTCCTTGTATACACTGTATTATAAAAACAGGGCAAGCAATTTGCTTTTCTTAAAGTTTCCATTAACTTACCAAAATGGTGATAAACAATCTTTGTAAGTCTTTGTAAGAATATCTTTCAAAAAGAGATTTTAGGCATTTCTACATAATTTCTCTACTCAGAATTTCATTACTGACAGTCAACAAAGCTTTGTCATAAATCAAATTTTTTATATTGTTTATTATTTTTTTCATATTATTATTTTAAAAATCATTAGTGTTATTCCTTTGAGATTCCCAGCTATATCACTATGTTTGAGATGTCTCTTCCAAAGTGAATAGATTTTGTCATTAAAATATGCATATTTAAATACATTATCTTCCATAGACAATTCCTTTTTCGATTAATTAAATTGTTAAAATTCTCAGTTATATGGGTAACATTCTAACAACGAATCTGTTGATCCTTTACTCTTGCCTTTCATTCTAAGTTGATCTACCATTCCTTTCTATCAGCATGTCCATTTTGACTAGTCGGAGATAACAGGAGCAGTTACAGCCAAATTGCAATATCTTCTGAGATAAATGAACATTCTGGAATATAATGAGAAATGAATCAATTGCAATAAACTACATATTACAGCATTTTACGATAAAATGAAATAGCAGAAAATCAAAACTGTATTTCTGACATGAATGTACAGGGCTACAGCACTGTTAAAAAGTGTTATAACTCACGCAGCGGCTCCAAGGAAGAATGTACAGGCATGGCTCATCAATAGGGTGGGGAGGTTCTCCAAACAGAATGGCCCACTGCGCATGACTCTTGTGTTGCGAATACTCAACTTGTGTTTCTTGACGGGATGTTTGAACATGGCACTCATATCACTGAAAGTTAAAAAGAATTGCATTGATTTCTCTCAAAAGTAATTTCACAACAGGATGTTTCTTGTATTGTTGTATAATAGGACTAAATAATAAGGTTCTCATTTTTAAGTTGAAACCTCTGATAGACCCACCCCTCTCACTTATACTCCAGATTGCACATTTTTGATAAAAATATGATTCATAATTTTGTTCAGATATTTTAATACAACTTTTAGAAGCATAGTAGCAGCAAATGTGAGTCTTAACACGGACAACAAAATAAAGATAGTGTTCTTAAAACAGTTACCATACGTGGTATAAAATCATAACATGAATGAATGTTTTGGGCTACTGACCTTGGAGGATGAGCTTCTGGTCTGCTTGACCAGTCCCAGATCCAGTCCTTCACTGTATTCTGAAGCTCTTGATTTTCCTGAAGTAATATAATACATACAATTTAATAAATATTTTGCTTTCCAAATGCGAGACCTACCCCCAAGAATATCCTCTGATGGGACATTAGGCTTAGTTAGGCAATAATGCTACCCTGGGAAAATATGCTCTTGCAGGAGATTACGCTCTACTCCCTGAGGAGAATATGCTCTTGCAGGACATCATTCTCCCTTTAAAGAATATTTTCAAGTGAGAGAATATAATGCTCCCACAGAAGAATATGTTCCTGCGGGAGATTATGTTTTTGCAGGAGATTATGCTCCCTTGGGAGAACATGCAGGAGACTATGCTCCCACTGGAAATTATACTCAAGCAGGAGAACATGCTCTTGTTTGAGAGACTGATTGTGTGAAACATCATTAAATGAAAGGATAAGTTCAGTTTTAAACAGTAAGATACACTTGAATAGCTATAAAGATATCAGATAAGGTATTTACAGTAATAGCATGCAGTTTATTCAGAGTTACTCTAGTGATTGATGGATTTTACATCACCTTGAATGTTCCCAACAATAAATGAATAGATGAGAGTAGATATTTATAAAGGATAGACTAATCTCATTGTCATTGCTAATATTGCAACTAACAATGCATTCATTAGATAACTTTTCTAGCATTACATCCTCAAACACATTTTAAAATAAATGAAGTTGAATGAATGTCTCGTGTAGTTCTAGGTTATTTTAAAATTCCTATTTGTACACCAGGAGTCTGTCTCAATCTTGCATCAGTTCAATTCACACTGTGAACAGAGGGAGGCAAATGAGTACATTGTGAGCAGGACTGAATGTTTATTGTTATTACATGATAAATAACATGTATCAAAAACTGTGAAAGAATACAGTACATGATGTATTGCATGATGCAAAGTATTGTCACATTCAGAAACTTAAATAAATAGAGGTTATTTAATGGGATGGGTGGAATAAGAATTTTATTCCAAGGGAAATATGATATTGGCTAAGGAAAATATTATAATTACTTTTTGAATATCAATTCTATTTGTTTATTTCCTAAACAAACATGTTATTATGGAATAATATATTATAATGCCAGTATGCTGATTTCTTTGTATTTTATATTATACAGACCCCAGACAGCTTCTAATACAAGTTAGTTTGTAGAACCAATGTCTGTTGGCCTACTTGTTGATGGCATATATAAACAAAGAGATAAACAATATAAAAATAGTAAACATGATCTCCTTCATGTTGGTTAACAGTTGCAGCTGCTTTTTGTCAAGTTTGTATGTGTAGTAGGGAAAATTCATGATATGAGTAGGTGTCTGTCGATCGAGGTATCTAATATGTGAGAAAGGACATGATTTGCTATACTGATAATTTAACTAATATATTTGTATGTTTCATCATTGACTAAAATTTTAAAATGAATTGGAGGAGCAAGGAAGGTCATTTAGTTGTGTCCCTGAGAGCAAAATTAACTGCACTTTGCTGGGTGTGATCCAAAAACAGCTTGAAATATTATGAGCCCTTGAAATAAAATGCTTGTTCTGATTTTGAAATGAAAATTGGTAATTATAAGTCAGTTATATACTTCAATGTGAACTTAAAAAGCCCTTAAGAACAATCTGAATCATATTGACATGCATATCGTCACCTTTGTATGCAATTTGAAAAAAGTGTTTGGCACCTTTCTTAGTCTTTTACAGAGTATTTTATTTTTTCAATTTAGTAATAGTGTGTAAGGTCAAAGTAAATAGAGTTTAACACACAAGCAATGGAACATGGTTTTAAGCTATCATTAAACACAGTGTCTAAATGTTGAACAACATTAATATATGAAAGAATTTATTTGAACATTTCATTTTATTTTTATATTTTTCTTTACCTGTATTGTTGAAAAATCACTAGATGAGAGTTCATTCACTGGACTGTGAGGGCTTTTTGGGCTGCAAAATAAGATAACAAATTCAATAATAAGAATATAAAATTACAAAAAAAAACAGCATTATAATTACATATCTCTAATCTCAAGTAAAAAAAAATCTGGAATTTTTCAAAAAATTGGGGTTGTTTAAAAAAAATTGGGTGAAAATCAGGGTTCATTTTTGTCATTTTCTGAACATTGGCTTTTTGAACATCGGGGCTTGCTTAAAAATCTGGAATTCTCCCGATTTAATCAGGACTTGAACAGGTGAGTAACAATACAGATAATATGGGTATTTGAACAAAGTTGAAACATTAAAGTATATTGTGAAGAAATGAAAATTGGGCGACTTGGGGAAAGAAATTTGAAATAAGAAATAAGATAATATGAACATATCAAAATATTCAACTGATTCTTACATGTTTGATCTAATTTTACTGATATTAAGAAACGGGGAAACAAAAGCTAAATGTGTATGCTATCCTTCAGCCGGTCCTTTGTCTCAAATATATATGTCCACCTGTCCTGATAACATGTATATAGTACGTATGTACATTTTGTGCCCCATACTTGAGTACTCTACATGGCACTTGTACTAATTCCAAAGAAATAAAATCTGCAAAAGGGTGATAAAACTACAGATTGGGGAGGGTATATTAAGATAAGGTTTATATTTATGAAACCTGACAGATCACTATTGCCTTATATTGTAGTACTGCTCAATGAACAAAACATCAAAATTAAGAGGTATTGAAAAAATGTAAGACTTTTTATTTATGTATATTATTGTGACATTTTAACTTCATATCAAGACTTATATTAATAATTAAACCATAGTCATCATTACCAGTTGATAGTACATGTTTATCAAACAATATTTACTTATGATTTATTCCTTTAAGTTAATCATATTTTCAAATAACCTTATATTATATGTTTAAAATGATTGGACCTTTAACTTTAACCTTTAAAACAACAAAGCCTAATAGAATCTAAAAATAAGGAACATAAGTAATCAAATAGTTGACTTGTTTTGAAAATATAAAAAATCCGGAACTTAAATTGTTTACTATACATATTATTATTTCAAATACTTTAAATCCTTTAAAGACATAAATAAACGACATTTTGTTTGAAGTATAATACATGTAGTTCAAAATTCCAAATACATGGTTTCATAAAACAGAATGTTGTTACTGATGCCATTTGTTACAGATGTTGACCACCTCATCCCAACCACCAAACACCAACAGCAGTCCACAAAAACAATGAAAAAAAATAAAGCACTGATGATTCTTGTTATCAATTGTAAATCCCTGGTTATCATTAGTTAATGCAACACTTCTCTGTTAATGCATCATGGATCAAACTTTCCAAATAAATTCAAAATCTAACTGCCAAACAACTATATAGAAGTATAATCTATAACAAACCTGGCTCTAGGGCTACTCCTATGACTTGATGTGTTGCTAGGTGCATTGCTAGGGGCGTTACTAGGTGTGTTACTAGGGTTACAACTAGTGACTCTGGAGGATGAACGAGACCACTCTCTCTGAGCCTCCCCTAGTAGTCTTTCCATCTCCCCATTGTGTATGGAAAGAGGGGGGATGGTAGATGTGTCATCGGGATTGTCTTGTAGGGTCAATTGTACCCAAGAGTCAGAAACTGCAAAGAAAATATGATGTTATTATTACAGTTTTTTATGTTGTACCTAAAATACTGAAAATTGACACTAAAATGGCGACTATTTTAAAACTGATGGTCAATTTAAAAATCAGCGTTTGAGCAGACCTAGTACTCACATGGAGCATTTATATATAAAATATAACTGATATTGGGTCAACGGTATTTTAGTTATTGCCTGGACAGACAAAGGGACAGACGGAGTTATTCTCTATATCCCCCAAACCTTATTCGATGGGATGATAAATGGAGGTCAAAGATGATTAATGGAAGCTCTGCCTGTAAAACAATCCAACATAGACCCTAATGTTTGTCATTGTGAAAAACCTATCAGATGACTACAAATACAATGCAGGATTAAATTTGGCTACCATGGTAACTCACTTCACTAAATGACTGTTACATGGGGTACTGAAGCTTCAGTTTGGGTAAATATGACCAAAAATATGTCTTATAATTAACAAAATTATTGGTTGCTATGGTAACATTTAGATGCACCTAATTTTGTTCTCCAATTTATAATACTTTATTAGAGTTAGAGATAGAATTTCATGAAATGAACAGGACATATCTGATACTAAAAGTGAACTCAGAATGACATTTTATTTTCTGACTATGAGGTCACTGTGACAGAACATTTTGGCACTATTATCTATTGACGTTCCAACAGAATTTCGAAAACATCTGGATATCAGCATTTTATTTAAAGCAATAGCTACAATTGCATACTGCTACATGATTTACACAATCGTATGTATGTAAGAATAATAGGATTATTGGTAATTTGACATACACTTACACCTGCGACTGTTTTGTAAGAATATTACTACCCAAAACTGCCTGGGTTATATGGATTATAGTCTGTTATGCTTATCTATCATCCTATATATCACAGTTGTACCTGAGGCACCTGTCCTGTTTACATCTAAGAACACTTTGCTACCATTTATAAGCAATGAACACAGGTACAATTGTTACATATGCCAAATACTCAAATACCAAATCCAACCACAAAAATAGTACCAATGATGAGATGTAACTAATATGTTCTGAACAATGATTTACATCCAAGTATGCACTATGTTTGAAGAGAGGATTCCCCAATATCTGGTTAAAATTACATGTACAGGATGAAGTTACTTATTTACAGGTGAAATTCTCTATTTTAATATAGTTTGGATGATCTTTGCAATGGTACATAGCAATTAAGATTTTAAGACATGTAAAAAGAGGGTAATTAATTAGGGGCATGCTGAACATTAAAACTTGACCATGAAAATAAAGTGGACAGACAATATTGGAAACTTCCTGAGCAGAGGTCCCAAAATACATCAGACTATATAATTTGGTTCAAATCAGATTACTGGTATTTGGGTTATAAAAAAGTTTCTTCCTGAAAAACTTAAATGGCCGCCTTGAAAATTCCATGTAGTACATATATTCTGTATTTGAACCAAACTGACTACTGGTGTTTGTGTTATCAAAGATTGCACTTCTTAAAAAATGGTAGCCATTTTGAATTGAGAAGCCATATTGGAATTTCTTTCCCAAGCAGAAGTCCTATGTCCATAAGGTATCCCTTTTCCATCAACCAGTATATGTGACTTATCACCTAGACAGATGTACGGACAAACTGACAGACACCTTCTCTATATCCTTGCTCATTATTCACTGGGATAAAACATAAGTAACTTATTGGTGCAAAACACTTTTTATGATTCTCATAAGCTGTTGCTTTCTAAACCTTAAAATACAGCTTGCCCTTGATAACATATAGCCTTGGTTGTTGAGTGTGGTTACCTCTTTACTGTACCAGATCTATCAGTTTTTAACCTTCCTTTCTTCTATAAATATCTTTTCGATCTTGGTGCGGAAAGTCACTTTTATTTGCTAATTTCTCCAGCCCCCATGTTATTTCAATGGGAGTTTTTATCAAAAATTGATAAAAGTTTCGCTAATTTTGATAAATTTGTCTAAATCTGAAAAACAATTTGCTTTTATCAAAACTATTGGTAAAAGTTTTTTTTGGGGGGGAGTCGATGTGAAGACAAAAGTGCACAAGTTAAATTAGCTAAAATTGATAAGTTTGATAATTATCAAAACTATTGCTTTTATCGCTAAAAATTTTGGGTCTTGAGGTGATGTTCAGAGAAAATGGCACCAGGTAAATTAGCATTAGCTGATAATATCAGCTAAAAGTGATAAATTTGAAAATTATCGAAACTATCGCTTTTATCGCTAAAAATTTTTGGGGTTTGGCGCTTTCGCTAAAAAAATTTGGGTCTGGAGGTGATGCTCAGAGAAAATGGCACTAGGTAAATTAGCATTAGCTGATAATATCAGCTAAAAGTGATAAATTTGATAATTATCAAAACTATCGCTTTTATAGCTAAAAAATTTTGGGTCTGGAGGTGATGTTCAGAGAAAATGGCACCAGATAAATTAGCATTAGCTGATAACATCAGCTAAAAGTGATAAATTTTATGTTTATCGAAACTATCGTTTTTATCACTAAAAATTTTTGGGGTCTGGCGCTTTTATTGCTAAAAAATTTTGGGTCTGGAGGTGATGTTCAGAGAAAATGGCACCAGGCAAATTAGTATTAGCTGATAATATCAGCTAAAAGTGATAATTATCCAAACTATCGCTTTTATCGCTAAAAGATTTTGGGTCTGGAGCTTTCATCGCTAAAAAATTTGGGTCTGGAGGTGATGTTCAGAGAAAATGGCACTAGGTAAATTAGCATTAGCTGATAATATCAGCTAAAAGTGATAAATTTGATATTTGTTGAAAGTATTGCTTTTATGGCTAAAAAATTTGGGCCTGAAGCTTTTATCGCTAAAAAATTTTGTGTCTGGGGGTGATGTTCATAGAAAATGGCACCAGGTAAATTAGCATTAGCTGATAATATCAGCTAAAAGTGATAAATTTGATAATTATCAAAACTATCTCTTTTATCGCTAAAAAAAATTTGGGTCTGGAGCTTTTATCGCTAAAAAATTTTGGGTCTGGAGGTGATGTTCATAGAAAATAGCACCAGGTAAATTAGCATTAGCTGATAATATCAGCTAAAAGTGATAAATTTGATAATTATCAAAACTATCGCTTTTATCGCTAAAAAAATGTTGGGTCTGGAGTCAATGTTATGTTCAATGTTGATAATTAGCAAATTTATCTGATATTATCAGCTAATGCTAATTTCATGTCTGCCATGTATCAAAATTATCAAATTTATTGATAATTGATATTTATCAAATTTATCGCTAATTGATAAAATTTATCGATAATTGATAATTATCAAATTTATCGCTAATGGTACAAGTGAAAGGCACATATGAAATTAGCATTAGCTGATAATATCAGCTAAAATTGATAATTATCAAATTTATCGCTAATTGATAAAAATTATCGATAAATGATATTTATCAAATTTATCGCTAATTGATAAAAGTGAAAGGCACATATGAAATTAGCATTAGCTGATAATATCAGCTAAAATTGATATTTATCAAATTTATCGCTAATTGATAAAAATTATCGATAAATGATAATTATCACTGGTGGAGGAATTTGAGGTGGCCAAAGTCAGGGCCATTACAACCCTTCGGACGTCCAAGGATCCCAAGGTCCTTTCCTCAGGAGAATCAATATCAACTGGAAGGAAATGGAAACCTCAGCAAGCAATAGCAGAAGCAGACGAACGGGAGCGACATGAGCAGATAGTTGGAGTTGTTTGCCAAGGTCGATTAGGCTTAGGCAATTATGGTTCCAAGCTATTAGAAAAGACTCCAAAAGCAAAGAAAGACCGCCTGGTAAAGCAAACGCGTAAAGCGCAGGAAGAAGAACACCTTGTAAAAGCAGTGGGGCTTTCCAAGCAGGGAAACTGGACCCAATGGGAATCAATCATGGAAAGATCTCCTACATGGAAAGATCTTTGGACAGTTGACCAAGCAAGCCTCAGCTTTATATTGCGCGCCTTTACTGACCTTTTACCAACTCCAACGAACCTAAGCACTTGGGGCCTTGAAAATGACAACACATGCCCTCTATGCAAAATACCCAGATGTACCCTAACCCACATCCTGAGCAGCTGCCAGACAGCACTGAGTGAAGGCCGGTACAGATGGCGACACGACAAAGTCCTACAGAAAATTGCTGAATGGGTCGACAGAGCTAGAACACACTTCGTCCCCACAAAGCCCATATTCACAGCATTTCAACTGGAGGGAAAGCAACCAACTCCAAGGACTAAGAATACAGACCCATCAATTCCTCTCTCGTCACTGTCTAAGGCCTCTGATTGGAAATTGCATGTCGACCTGGATAAGAAGTTAATCTTTCCTCAGAACATAGTAGCAACAACACTACGTCCTGACATGCTACTTTTATCAGAAAGTTCTAAGACCATACTAGTGATAGAACTTACAGTACCATGGGAGGAAAGAATAGACATATCCCACCAACTCAAGTACAACAAATACCAAGATCTAATCCATGAAGCCCAGAGCAAAGGATGGCAAGCAAGACTATACCCTGTAGAAGTAGAATGCAGGGGCTTCCCAGCTTTGTCTCTACGCTCATTGTTCAAAGACATTGGGGTACATTCTAGCCAACTCAGACGAGCAATGAGAGAAATTGGAGCATTTTCAGAATCGTGCTCCAGGTGGCTCTGGATAAGAAGACGTGACAAATGGACCCACCAATAAAACGAAGAAGTTTTCCATCATTCTTCAACCACCAAATGAAATGTCCCAAAGCTTCAGTCTCTGGAATGGGAGTGTTGGTACCATCAAAGATCTTAAACCAGCCAAAGGTCAGTCACAAGCCTGACGACAGAGACAGCCAAGCTTATACTACCCAAAGCTCCATCCCAATCATCAGCTCACGAACAGTCCTATAGATGTAGCAAAGCACTTGATGTTTATACACAATCAAATTTATCGCTAATTGATAAAAATGAGTTTCCGCACCTAAATGTATCTTTCCATGATTTCAGTGTCAATGATGTAACATTTTATGTTAGTCAAGGTTTAACATGACAAAATGTCACCACCTGGTAGCAATTAACAAAGTTAGTGCACTAGCACTAAATGTAACAACAATAAGGGGAGGCATCAAAAGTTCGATGTCGGATCGGAAACTAAATAAATCTAGTTTTGACTCTGACCCCCCCCTCCCCCAAAACTAAATACCATGAAAGTTGATCGCTGACTTCCGGTTCGAGAATATGAAAAATTATTGCTAAACACAATCTAATGATCTTGACGAAGAAAGCATCAGGTGAAATCTTTATTTTTAAACCATTCCAAGGAAATCTGAGTCGAAATAGCCAAAAATTTGAAATGTTGAAATTTGTCAGATAGCAAACTGAAATAGGTTTAAACCCCCTCCCCCTAACTAAATTTATTTAGTTTCCTATCAGACATCGAACTTTTGATGCCTCCCCTTAATTAGATGCAAAACACTGAAAACTGAAGAAAAGCAGTAGTTCTAATAAAACATACTCCATCAACATATCATACATAATGATACATGTTTTAGTTAGGTTTGAGTTGAGAATCTTAAACTCACTGTTTCATTCCAAAATGTACTTTTGCACAAAACCATTTCACCACTAATATAATATCGTATATCTTTTTACCAAATATGAAGAAAATTGGTTACTGGTAGATATTTGTAAAAACAGATTAAATGGTTGATTGCACAATATTCATTACATTGATGAGGATAATGAGATTATATGCCCCATGTATAAGATATCTCATCAACTTCAGAAATACCCTGAATACTCATCAATTTGGTATACCACCCTCTGACTTTTATTACACTTTTGAAGCAGATGTAATCTTAAAAATCTTAAATGTACCCTTCATTGGTTATATGGGAGTTGGTGAAATAAAAACTATGGATACACAGTTGTGATTTTAATTTTAATGACTGATATATATGGTTAGATCAACCAGAACAACGGCAACGCCAAAGCGTAGCGAATCCCATCGAACAGAAATGGCTGGCATTTTTACAAACGAAGCGCAAATATCATAAAACAACACACCAGAAAGGCCACCATTTTCAAAATGGTTGCTCACTAGCCAAGTTGTCATCAGAAGAAATAATATGCTTTTAAGTAGCCACCTCTAAAATTTTTGAAAAATCGCACACATGCTTGTAAAATAACACACATAAAAATGGTGGCTATTTTTTAAAATGGCCGACTACTCCCTAAAGTTTTATTAGACAATGTGCCATGCTTAAAGTATTCACATATCAATTATGAACAAAATCGTTCCACTACTTTTCGAGTTATAGTAAAATACGTTAAAATGGCGGCCATTTTTCAAAATTGTTTTCAAAATGGCCGCCTTCTACCAAAAGTGTCATAGGACAGTGTGCCATGCTTATAGTATTCACATACCAAATATGAACAAAATCGCTCCACTACTTTTCGAGTTATAGTAAAATACGTTAAAATGGCGGCCATTTTGAAAAATGGCCACCTTCTACCAAAAGTGTCTTTAGACAGTGTGCAATGCTTATAGTATCCACATACCAAATATGAACAAAATCGCTCCACTACTTTTTGAGTTACAGCAAAAATCGTAAAATGACGAGTAAAGGCCGCCATTTTTCAAGATGGCTGCCATGTGCTTCTTTAATATCTACATTTGTAGCATTATTAACGTCCTTTATAATTTTTTTACATTTAAAACATATTGCTATTACAGTTTACATATTGCACCTAAATTACTGTAAAATCGTCACTAAAATGGCCGCCATTTTGAAATGAGCGGCCATTTTGAAAATCGGCTTCCGAGCAGAACTTCTAACCCCATAGGGTATATGTGTACAAAATATGAACAAAATCTGGCCAACCGTATTTGAGTTATTGCCCGGACGGACGGACAGACGGATGGACGGACGGACGGACGTACGTACAGACGTACGTACGTACGTACGGACGGACGGACGGAGGCGTTCCCTATATCCCTCCGAACTTCGTTCGATGGGATAATTAAATGCCTATAATTTAAGAGGGAACAATGTAGATGAAGTTGAGCTCTTGCGAAGAGTACTTTAGAAGCAATCTAGAAGTAATAACACAATCCTCTGGAGATCATGTATCAAATGAACTAGACCCTGGGAAGATATAGAGCTGGATTAGATCTGGAAGGCTATACCACTACATCCAGATCCAAAGTACTTTAAGATGCATGTCCGGATAAAAAAAACACATTTGGATCAGACTAGAAAATCAAGATGCCCTGTTTAAAAAAATCTACTGATCATAGTTTTTATCCAGTATAATCATTAAATTTAAAGATTTCATATATCTAGGTCATTTAGCTTTCTTGAATTAATAAGTTCAGCTTGGAAAGTTGGTATTTTTTATCAGCTGCACACTCTCCGTTGTAAATGTTGTAAAATTAGTAATTTGACTAAATATATTTTGCATTGTCAGTCTTATACAATAGAGATGTAAACTACATTTATGAATCAACATCCCAAGTGTGAGCCACATTCTGGAAAATTTGATTAGTTCATAAGTTTTAAAAGGTAAAACATGGGGAGGGGTATTCTCATATACATGTGTATTTGTATTTTATCTTTAACTGAAATCTTATTAATTAGGTTAGTAAACAACATGATGTTTGGAACACATTTCAAGAAAATCTCTGTAATCTTGGTTTATTTGTTCAGGATGTAATGATATATAAATGACTTTTATTGACATACATGTATTGCGTCTTTGCATGATTATAATTATTGCAATCAAACATGTAAGCATTAAATTCGATATCAAAGACACATTTACATAATAATTCATTATTTACTTATTGTGATTATAACAGATCAGTGGAAATTTTGATCTAGCATCAAAAAGGTAAGAACATGGGCTTAAAAGCCCATGGTAAGAATAACACATTGTGCAAAACAACCCTGGGGATACAGAAAGGGGTAACCCAGAACTCATATATGAACTTATCTTTATGTATTAAGATGGAACTCTAGAACCAAGTTTACACAAAGAATGGTTAATCTTTAAATTCTAGGTTATCCCTCTTCTTGGAACATCAGCATTCTGATACTCATAGCATCTTTCTGTTTCACCTGAAACATCTCAGGGCTTAGAAGAAATGAGATGTCATGGTTTATCATGATGGAACATCAGGAGCTTGTAGCACTGGGAACCAAGTCCATTGACTTTATACTTACATATTGAACAAGTAAAATTAATAAGTTCATGGAAAAATGCTCTAATTTCAAAGATTTTTGATATTTTCTCATGAAATTTTCACACAATGTATAAAATATACTTTATGATTCTTAAAATATCAACATCTCTAATCTGATTGGTCAAACATAAGGGTTACTTTGGTGACTTGACTTTTGCCGGGGTAGGCGGGGCACTTTTTATGTCACACAATTAGATGGTCAAGCTTCCCCAAGTACCATACTCTCCAGATGAGACAATCCTTGATTTTGCTGTTTTCACTAGGATGATGGATCAACTAAGAGGTGCACTTTATTGAACAATGCAACAACTTTTGACTGCAGTCCAGATGGTCCTTCAAACAAGTTTTCCAAATGGCTTCAGAGCACTGTATCACAAATGGGTTGAATGCAAGCGACTGTGCATTAAACATGAGGAAGAATATTTCTAAAACCTTCTGGGACAATAGTTGTGACTATCATAAGAAATATCATAAGTAATAATATATAAGTAATATCATGTACAAGTAGGAAGCCATGGGCGTAGCGCTATATTTCTATGTAGTACGCCACAGTGGGAACAAGAGTTGAGAAAAGCAAAAAACAGCGTTTAGGGGGTCTCTGGGGGTTCTCCCCCAGGAAAAATTTGAAATTTGGTTGTATTTGGAGCAAATTTGCAACCATCTGGTAGCCTGTCCGTACCCAGCGTACCAGGCGCTACGCCTATGGAGGCAGAGAAGAAATTCATGTGATATACTCATAAACTGCCTATACTATTCTGTTGAATAATGTGACGTAAAGGGTGCCTCCTCTACCCAAAAGTCAAGTTACAGTAATCCTTATTTTTGACCAATCAAATTAAAGATACTGATGTTTAAGAATCAATCGGAAAGTATTTTTTGTACATTGTGTGAAAATTTTATGATGAAATATGAAGGATCTTCGAAATGAGAGCATTTTTTCACGAACTTATTGAATGACCTGGTACATGTACAAGGATATTATAACTGTAATGTACTTTCCAACGCCCTCCCATTCTCCCTGCCCTTTTGGTGCTACGCGTGGTGGTGGTCCTGTGCGTGGGAACACAAATGTATGTGAAGCAGAACTGTGTTACATGTCAGGCCCATAGCCAGGATTTGCCAAGGGGGGTTCAGTTTTCAATTTCCAGGGGGGTCCACATTTGACAATTTTGGCTAAAATATGGCTAAAATCACTTGAGAAGTGCTCAAAATGGTGAAAAACTGCATAAATTTGAAAGAATTTTTGGCCGGGGGGTGTTCGCCCGAACCCTGCGAAGCCCCCCTTGGCTACTGGCCTGTATGTTACAAAGTACAGGTATATGGATTCTAGACCACGCCCATCCAGTATGATAATCTAGGTCAATATATCAGCCCGTTGGAGTGTTTAGTAAATAAATCAGCTCAGACAGATCCAAAAACAGTGTTTGTTTACAAAATGAAATGAGAACAACACCGTCTATATTATATCGAACCCTTACTCATTTGGTCTCATTTTAAAGATATAATACTGAATTTATATTGTATAATATTGATCAAAGGATCTACTCCACATATATGCGAAAATTTCAAATTAAAATATAAATTTGAATCAGCTGATAAAATGGCGGAGTAGAATTTTTCTGAATAGTTTTATCTACGCATCAAAATTAGAGCTGTTCTGTTCTACTATTGAAAGTTGATACGATGTCTTACCATTCAATGTGTCTTCCTTTTCTTCCTTATGAGTCGAAGCCATCGTTCAAACAGAGGTCTTCCACGATTAAAAAGGAAATCTGCAGCTTTTTCCTGCCACGATACTTTGTTATGATTAGTTGTTTTGGCTCTAGTTCAAGTGTCACGTGACTAATCCAATTAACATATCCGTCTGACCTCTATAAATGAATGTTGGAACTAGAACACAATGTTGGTTGTGGCAGAATATGCTGATTTGAAGTGTACATGTATGTCAATTGCATCTAGAAAGGTATTCACCAACTTTGAAAATTTAATTTTTCTTTTTAAAACTTATAAACTTATAAGTGTGACTTCTAGCTTGGGGAGATTCCCCATAGACCCCATGTTCCAAAACCACAACAAGTGAAATATCTTTTGTTGTATTCGGTGAATAATATCATATCTTTTACTGTACATGTTTTAGTTTATATAGCTATCAGACCTTTAAGCGTTATATGAAAATTGCCCAGGGGGGTGTACTGGTCAAATTTTTGTACAGGGGGGGTGCCGCTGAGACTCAAAATATCTACCCACATCTAGGGATTTTTTTCTCTAAAAATGGACCCACATCTAGGGTTTTTATTTCAAAAATAGACCCACTTCAAGGTAATCTTAAAAAACAAGACCCACTTCTGGCGATTTTTTTTCGGATTGTTCAAAAAGTAGACACAGTTCTAGGGATTTTTTCATTGAAAATGGGACCCATATGTCGTTTTTTCTTTAAAATGGGACCCACATCTAGGGATTTTCCGGCGAAAAAGTGACCAAATTTAGCGGCATGTCCCCATATAGCCAATATATGGGAGTACCCCAAATCTCCTTCCACCAAGTGTTTACCAAAAAGTCTTCAATGGTCTACTGAATGAGGAAGGGTGAATGAATGTGATTGCTTTCCTCACTAGACCTATTCTCTGTTATGCTTTTCACTAGGATGAAGAATTCAAATTCTAGCCAATATCAGAATACAGTATTTCAAGTAATCTGCATCCATAAAATTACAAACAAGTGCACGGCTATTTTTAGATTCAATGGAAAAAAATTGGTTTTCATTCAGGGAGGTTGCGATCCGGTATGAATTAAAAAATTGATGCATTTTCCTTCAAAATTGAGCTAGAAGCTGCAAATAAAAAGTATTTTAAAGTTCCTTTCTCCTTCTATTTAATGGTTGAATTTTTATTGGATATGGGGGGGGGGAGTACGCTTCGCCTATGATCAATTTAGCCAAGTTGGCAGTTTTGTGAAAACCTATAATAGTATTATGAGGAATACCATAGGAGGTGCTTATGCAGGCAAATGTAAAATGGTCAGTTTTTTTATACTAAACGGTGAGCAACACCAAAAAACGAGCGTCCCATTTGCTAAACGATATCCATTACCCTTTAAACATGCTTTACAATGTTCCTTGAGACATGATATCTCATTTGAGAAAATCTAATTGAGAACAATATTCCCAAAAGATTTCTGAGGTGTTTACATTCAACTTTGCACTAAAACATGGAAATGTGCTAAAACACAATTCTGGGTTGTGCCACATATTTCTACTATAAGAAAATAAGAAGCAAATGACATCATTAGGTGTAAGCTAGTTCTTTATTAGATAAGAAAGTGAAATTCAGTGTACAAGTAACATGTACAGGGTGTTCAGGAAATTAAGATAATAATGTCATAACTTTTTTATTTATTCAAGGATTGCATTGAAAGTTTCAGAGATTATAGTTTTAACATATTTTAACTTATTGTTGGAGTTTCAGCTTCAGGCGATTTGATTGGTTGATTCTGTGGTTGTCTTAGCAAAGCGAGTAGTACTAAGGCGGGGCAGGTGGAATAACTACAGTATATTTGCATGTTTTAAAAAGAGATCCTATCATGTCTATGACTTAAAATGGATGCTTAAACATAGTTATAACTATAAGCCTGACATTCTTTGCCAATTTATCAATTTATTCTACATAATTTCCCACATTCTAGACACAACCTCTTTGCCTCTTGAACCTTCTTCAAATATTTCACAGAATTCTTCTTGACTCATTTCCTGAAGTCTGTTTAACACATTTGAACGTATTACATGAGTATTCTCAAATGTTTGTCCTCATTAAGTCCCATTTTGATTCAGCAAAGAAGTATAAATCATTTGGCGCTAGGTTGGGTGAATAAGGTTGATGCTTGAGTTGTTCTAATCTCAGCTGCTCAATTTTTTAGTGATTATGGCAGCTGTATGGGAGAGGGAATTGTCCAAGTGGAAGAGAAATTGCATCTCGGGTCGCTTTCTATGTAATGCCTGCATTAAGTCATGAAAATCCCATTGAATATCATTAAAAAAGCATTTATTTGACTTTTATTTCATAAAACAAAGCAATAGAAGAATTTTATCATGGAGATGCACCAAGAAAGCTTTAAATATGGAGTCGAATAAAATATTCAAACAAGTTTAACCTGAAGCATATTGGAATGAATTCCTCTAATAACAAATACACACACTTACAATGTGTTTATTATTCCCTGTATAATTTCAACAACTTTCTATACAGGAAATTTTATTTCGCACATGCTTCAAAAATATGATTCTGTCATATGATTCATACATACAATGATAAACTTAAAGATAGATGCAGCAATATTCCCATTATTACGATGCATAAAGGTGTAATTATATTGCATGCAAAAAATAATTAACTAAATTGACCAAAAGAAAATTTCCTGTATAGTAATACATATGGTATACATACTCATATATACATAATAGACATATATATTGAATAGAATCTCATTAATTAAAGTAATAATGTGAAGAACCTGCACATTTCTTTAAATTGTTCAGAAGAAAATTTCCCATGTATATTGTATAAGAATGAACATTTACGGAGTAAAATCTCATGAAACCAATGTGAAGTTCTGTATGAAGCACACTTCTTTAAACATTCTAAGCAAGCTTTAAAGCAACATATACATGATCAGTTAACTATCCTTTATATTGAGGTGACTAAAAGCTATAAAATTTGAGTTTGTATTGAATATTGTTCTTTGTACAGAACTTTTTCTAGAAAGCCCATGGTAAGTCTTGTCTTCTGAACTCAATCCATAAAAACTTCAAAAACTAAAATTCTCAGATCTAATATGTAAAATATATATAAAAATAATAAATTTATGCCATTCCTTTTAATAAGATTAATCTCATCATTGAAAAGTACAATATATGTTTACAGTATAATTTCATTATTTTTTCTATTAACATAATGTGTAGAATTATTTTTTTCATTTTTCATGGCAATCTAAGTCATTCAGTCAGCATCGTGCCAATAACTATGAATGATAATTATTTAAGATTCTATATCTAGATGCTATAGAATATAAGTACCTTGTCTCAATAGAGCCATGAAATATGGTTTATTCATATTGAAGAACCACACCATAAAAATATATTTAACCAAATTTGGTATAGTAATATTTTATATGAACTAATACCAACAAGTATATAAAATAACTAAAGCATGTAACAAGATCATGAGTAAAAATCTGATATAAAAATAATACAGTGTGCAGTCGATAACAAACAAAACATCAGTCAATAAGGCCACTCCAGGTTAAATGTCTGTTTAGCAGGAATGTTGAGAGAAAATTAACAAGGTAACCAGGATTTTACCTTTTACTTTAAATAAAACAGCAAAATACATGTCAAAATAAAAATAAAATGAAAGGGAATGTAAAGGTAAGAAATGCTAAACAGAGATTTAAATTGTAAGGGTCTAACACAAAAATCAACTTAAAATCACAAATATACCCAGTGCATTAAAACACATCAAATCTGAGCACCTCCTGGTCCAGCCAAAAGTATTTGTTATTCAGGTTTTGGTGGGCTCACATCTCATAAAAATGTGAACTACTAAGCCAGTATTCAAACTGTACATAAAATATACTATGTATACATTGATCTATTGATCGATCCTGAAGAGAGGGCACAAGACCTGCGTATCTGTATTTAAAAATGTATTTATAATTAATAGGGGCCAACTGATGGAGCTCTGACACTTAAACAGCCCTAGGAGGCTTAGGGCTCCACTTATATAAATCAGAATTCACATTGGAATCTTGATCCCAGCCTGGATCGGTGTGCCAGGACAAATTGTCCTCATGATCAGTCAACTTGGGTTCCTTCCATTGAGTTTTTTCCCAATAGGGTTCATTCACGTTCCAGGATATGTATGCAGAATCTATTGAGTTGAGTTGATCTCCAACATCAGATCTGGTTTGACTATCAAGAGTTTGTAGTGTATTTGTCACATCTTTGATAGCCTTAAGTAGGTCAACACCTTGTGGTGTGTCATGGAGATTTACACGAGTGTCACGATATTGGTCTGAAAATGGAGAATCCCTCTGACCAATATTGGACTGTTGAAGATGCTGCAAGAATTTGTTGATATCTTGAGGTATTGCGTTGTCAAATGTATAAAACATGAGGTCATCGAGGACATTCTGCGGCGATGTGTACTCAAACCTGCACATAACAACCTTACTCCTTATGACATCATCAGTCAACGTAAGAATATAACCCAAGGCTTCTTTGAAAGCCACAGAGGACTGAGATTCATCTTCTGCATAGAATTCACATTTTGCACCTTCAGAGTTGACCACAATAATTTTATCCATTTGAGCAATGGATTTCACAGTTTGCCCTTCATAAGAGCCAGTAGTACCATTAGTTCTTGGTAAAGTTGAACAGTTTATTGAGCAACATGTGTTGAGGAATGTAGAAAGTTTATCAACAGCCTTAACATGTAGAGCCGTGTCTGGATAGTAAACTATTATGACCTTAGGCCGTGCAAGGCTGCAGGGCAACAAGGCTACATCGTCATCTGAAAAGAAATTAAACAAACACCTTAAATATGTTTTTAAAGTGTACATGGTCACTGAATTGTTCATATAAGTCATATATTATTTTTATATTAATATCTAAGAAATCATTTTTGCAATCTTGATATATATCTTGATACAGAGATAAACCAATGGTAGACTATACACAGTAAAACCTGTCTAATCCGAACGTCATTTGGACCGGCTAAAAGCGTTCAGGTTAGGTTTTCACATTTCAAGGTTTTTGCATTCTCGAGATTCTAGATTTTGAAGAAATGTGAACACATTCTCAATAGATATTTATCTTTCCTTTGACCACATAGCTGTATGGCATTCCAGTTATTTCAAAATTCGATTCAAATGAATTTAATGCTAGAAAGCCCGGTTATGATTGAAACCATTCAAGGTTTTTTCCAAAAGTTATATTTGAACAATTCTGTATGAAATATAGGATATTTTATGAATATACTTCACCTAAGTAACTCTCTGTAGCTTGTGGAATGCTGCTGTCACTCAAAATGGTAGTTGCATCTGAAAAATAATACTTACAATGTAAAATGTAAAGGTCTTAAAGATGGCAGCTGAGCAATGTTGAAAATGACCACCAGCCTGTAAGTTTTATTTTAAAAATGTGAAGTATATATACCACAAATGTAAATTAAACATGAAGTGTGATGCACAAGAATAACGCCACATTTTAAACACAAAATAAGATGTCATCTTGGGAAGAAATGATAACAAAACAACACAAGTCATTAAATGTACTCAAAATTGAGGAATGGATTGGAGAGGACAAGACATAAATTTTTAGGTGCACAGACTTTCTTACCATGTATTTTCTTTCTGTACCAACACACAGCGCCACCTATGAGACAAGAAATAACCACCAGAACACCTGCTATGATTCCAAGAATTACCATGGTTCCTAAGGGCTGTGAATCACTGGGAGGAGATGCTAAAATAAATCAAACCAATAAAACCAATCAATAATACAGTAAAAGATATTTTATAAAGATATTCAAAAATCATTCAACACCTCATTCACAACCCACAAAATATCTTAAATATGAAAATATTTAAAGCAAAAAGTTCATTTTTAGACTTACTATATGCGACAGGAAGAGGTGTTACATCGTAGATAGGCATGGAAGGGTCTTTTGGCTTTGTTTCAATAGGGGGTGGTGTTGGTACAAGAGGGGGAGCTGGAATGAAAATGATTTTGAATCTAGCCTTCATCACTGTGGTTGAACTCTTGGTTACAATAGACCTTTTCAATTAATCCTGCCACCTTTTGTAGGTGAAAGAAGCTAGGATATATTGGCTTGATTGAAGATGTCATTGGTTGTTAGTAGCAGTCTGTTCAAGCAAAAATATGATTTACTTATTGCTAATTTTGAAAAAGAACAACATATGGCATCATCTCTCTAGCCACCATATCATATATACTTTGATCTATCAAAAGATGGCAGGATTTAGTGGAAAGGTCTATTGGTTACGAAAACGGATCTGTTTCAGTAACAAAATGTCGCAGCCTTGGATGTACAATTTTTCTTTTTCTATTATTTCAGGAGATGTAGGCAGAAAAGATAATCTAATCATTTGCGAATGAATAGATCATGAGACACCATTTTGAAATTCAGCCGCCATTTTGAAAATCTTTCTCGAACAGGGCAACAGTGTCCCTAGGCATCAGCATATAAAATTTGAACAAAATCCATTCACTGCTATTTAAGTTACCAAAGATTACATTTTTTTACAAAAATGGCTGCCATTTTAAAATTCAGCTGCCATCTTAAAAATTCTCTAGGCATCATCATGTACAATTTGATCCAAATCCGTTCACTGGTATTTGAGTTATCAAAGATTACGAAAATTTGCAGCCATTTCGATATTGAGCAGCCATTCCAAAAATCTCTTCTTCAGTGTAGCTCCTTTTTCCTTGGACATCAGCATATAAAATTTGAAGCAAATCTGTCAACTAGTATTTGAGTTATCAAAGATTATGTTTTTTTTTATGAAAAATGGCAGCCACTTTTAAAATCAGTTACCATCTTGGAAATTCTTTCTTGAACAAGTATACTTTGTCCCTAGGCTTCATCATATAAAATTTGAACCTAATCTGTTCACTGGTATTTGAGTTATCAAAGATTATTTTTTTATACGAAAAATGGCCCTCATTTTGATATTTAGCAGCCATTTTGAAAATCTCTTCTTGCATCAGCATATCAAATTTGAACCTAATCTGTCTACTAGTATTTGATTTATCAAAGATCATATTTTTTACGAAAAATCGTGGGCATTTTAAATTTAGCAGCCATATTGAAAATTCCTTCTCGAGCACAGGTTCTACCCCAATAAGGCATAAGCCTATAAAATTTGAATCAAATCCGTCAACCGGTACTCGAGTTATCACCTGGACAAATGAACGGACGGACGGCTTTCCTATATCCTCGAACTTCATTCGGTGGGATAATTATTCCTCACTATTTTTCCGTAAATGGAACAGTTGAAAGTGCAGATTTTAACCATTTCTAACATTCCATTTACGACACAAAAGTGAGGAATTACATCAATGATTCTGGTGGTTGTGAACTATTCATTCACAAATGCTTAGGTTTTAAACATATGATGCTGACACAGTTTTATGCCAAAAAGATCATGTAGATTCGGCCAGAATTCATGAATTCATGGAAAAAGAAAAAATCGTACCTCCGAGGATGGGACATTTTGTTACCCTAACATATCTGTTTTTGTAAACAATTTAAAGAGATCCACCAGAGTACATGATAACACACAAAGTAATCTATATACTGTATACAGATGAAGATTATTGAAATCAAGTTTGAACAGAGAATAAAATATTCTATTTAGAAAGGTAGGAAAGTTCTAAAATAATCCAGATTCCTTCCAAATCTGTACCATCAAAAAACAATGCTGTAAAGATTACGTTTTTTATACGAAAAATGGCCCCATTTTGATATTTAGCAGCCATTTTGAAAATCTCTTCTTCAGCGTAGCTCCTTCGTCCCTAGGCATCAGCATACAAAATTTGAACCAAATCCATGGACTAGTATTTGAGTTATCAAAGATTATATTTTTACGAAAAATGGTGGCCATTTTGAATATAGCGGCCATATTGAAAATTCCTTCTCGAGCAGAGGTTCTACCCCCATTAGGCATAAGCCTATAAAATTTGAATCAAATCTGTCAACCGGTACTTGAGTTATCACCTGGACAAACGAACGGACGGCTTTCCTATATCCCCCTCGAACTTCGTTCGGTGGGATAATTATTCCTCACTATTTTTCCGTAAATGGAACAGTTGAAAGTGCAGATTTTAACCATTTCTAACATTCCATTTACGACACAAAAGTGAGGAATTACATCAATGATTCTGGTGGTTGTGAACTATTCATTCACAAATGCTTAGGTTTTAAACATATGATGCTGACACAGTTTTATGCCAAAAAGATCATGTAGATTCGGCCAGAATTCATGAATTCATGGAAAAAGAAAAAATCGTACCTCCGAGGATGGGACATTTTGTTACCCTAACATATCTGTTTTTGTAAACAATTTAAAGAGATCCACCAAAGTACATGATAACACACAAAGTAATCTATATACTGTATACAGATGAAGATTATTGAAATCAAGTTTGAACAGAGAATAAAATATTCTACAGTAAAACCTGTCCGGTGGAATACCTCTCTGTAGGGAAAACCTATGAACAAGGAATGCTTTTCAAAAGAACCAAATATTTTTCCATTGACTTCCATGTTAACGGACCCTCTCTGTAGGGAAAACCTGTGAACAGGGAACAAGGAACACTATTTGGTGCAAATTATGAAAATTCACCTGTGAACAAGGAATATGGAATATTGGTGACACTGTATATTACATTATTTTTCAGAGGTGTGAAAGTCTTAAGCCAATATCTGATTCTAAAAAGCTTGGATTAATATGATTGAGATTATGATAAGCCAATTGTTTACAAAATGTAGCATCCCACCCACTGTTAATTACCCTGATATATTTTAAAACTAATACTAATCTGTTTGTTACTAATTATCATGACACTAATTCTTCCTTTCAACAAACATAATATTACATCAAATCAGTTGTGATAATCTAGGGATTGACTCAATTGTTTTATGGAGATAACAGATAAGTACATGTGTCATGTTGAGCCAAATCTATCAACAATTACAACAACTAGACATCATCATACGCCAACAGCAGCAGCTAAAATCAACATTGGGAGAATGCTCCTTACCCTCAGCTAAAGGAGTTTGGAGATCTTCATAAATCTTCCAAGATGTCACAACAAGGTCTAGCAACCAAGTATGGAGTCGGATTTGTTAAAATCAATAAATGCCCAAATATATACAAAAAATGCTTATTCGGCAATTCTGAGTTTGCTGAAAGTGCGGCCCCTCTCTATAGTGAAAACCTCTGAACAAGGAAACTTTCCTCCAGTCCGAAGAGCATTCCCTGTTCGCAGGTTTTACTGTATTTAGAAAGGTTGGAAAGTTCTAAAATAATCCAGATTCCTTCCAAATCTGTACCATCAAAAAACAATGCTGTAAAGATTACGTTTTTTATACGAAAAATGGCCCCATTTTGATATTTAGCAGCCATTTTGAAAATCTCTTCTTCAGCGTAGCTCCTTCGTCCCTAGGCATCAGCATATAAAATTTGAACCAAATCCATGGACTAGCATTTGAGTTATTAAAGATTATATTTTTACGAAAAATGGTGGCCATTTTGAATTTAGCGGCCATATTGAAAATTCCTTCTCGAGCAGAGGTTCTACCCCCATTAGGCATAAGCCTATAAAATTTGAATCAAATCTGTCAACCGGTACTTGAGTTATCACCTGGACAAACGAACGGACGGCTTTCCTATATCCCCCTCGAACTTCGTTCGGTGGGATAATTATTCCTCACTATTTTTACGTAAATGGAACAGTTGAAAGTGCAGATTTTAACCATTTCTAACTTTCCATTTACGACACAAAAGTGAGGAATTACATCAATGATTCTGGTGGTTGTGAATTATTCATTCACAAATGCTTAGGTTTTAAACATATGATGCTGACACAGTTTTATGCCAAAAAGATCATGTAGATTCGGCCAGAATTCATGAATTCATGGAACAAGAAAATCAAGTGAAAATGACACTAGAAAAATACGAAGACCATAATGCTATTTTGACAAAACTGATCCACTTTTTATGGAAATACCACGGATAAAGACAATGAACAATCTACATTTTACTGCTTGTTTTCTGTTTGCTAGGTAACATGTTAATGACGTCACAAATTAAAATATAATAAACACTGTGATGTGTGACGTTTAGCTTTCTTGTCTATTTAGTTGATAGGGCAATAAGTAACTGATGTCATAGTTTATGTTATATTACGCCATATCTTCATCACAAACAAAACATATGACGTCGTGATCGTTGCTTTGATGATTTGCCATATAAGGTAATAATGGCGGACTTTTGGTCACGTGACTGGTCGACAGTCGGTCCATAGAACGAATGGCTCCGCCCACTTTGTGGGGGGCCTTCGTAAAAAGAAAAATCGGACCTCCGAGGATGGGACATTTTGTTACCCTAACATATCTGTTTTTGTAAACAATTTAAAGAGATCCACCAGAGTACATGATAACACACAAAGTAATCTATATACTACATACAGATGAAGATTATTGAAATCAAGTTTGAACAGAGAATAAAATATTCTATTTAGAAAGGTAGGAAAGTTCTAAAATAATCCAGATTCCTTCCAAATCTGTACCATCAAAAAACAAGGCATTAACATGACAAAATGTCACCACCTAGTTGCTCACAATATTATGAGTTCAAACTTAAGTCAGATTTGAATTTCTGAGAACTTGTAAAGTCAAATTTGAACTTCTGAAAAGATGAAGATGATTTTGAAAAAAAAATTTGGTCAATTTGAAGCAAGTTGAAAACAGACCTTTTTGACCTTTTTTGACCTTGAGAAGGTCATTAAAGGTCAAATGTCAAATCTAAAGTCAGATTTGAATTTCTGAGAACATGTAGATGATTTTGAAAAAAAAAATTAGTCAATTTGAAGCAAGTTGAAAAAAGACCTTTTTGACCTTTTTTGACCTTGACAAGGTCATTGAAGGTCAAATGTCAAATCTAAAGTCATATTTGAATTTCTGAGAACATGTAGATGATTTTGAAAAAAATTTTAGTCAATTTGAAGCAAGATGAAAAAATACCTTTTTGACCTTTTTTGACATTGAGAAGGTCATTGAATGTCAAATGTCAAATCTAAAGTCAGATTTGAATTTCTGAGAACATGTAGATGATTTTGAAAAAAAAAATTAGTCAATTTGAAGCAAGTTGAAAAAAGACCTTTTTGACCTATTTTGACCTTGACAAGGTCATTGAAGGTCAAATGTCAAATCTAAAGACATTATTGAATTTCTGAGAACATGTAGATGATTTTGAAAAAAAATTTAGTCAATTTGAAGCAAGATGAAAAAATACCTTTTTGACCTTTTTTGACATTGAGAAGGTCATTGAATGTCAAATGTCAAATCTAAAGTCAGATTTGAATTTCTGAGAACATGTAGATGATTTTGAAAAAAAAATTTAGTCAATTTGAAGCAAGTTGAAAAAAGACCTTTTTGACCTTTTTTGACTTTGAGAAGGTCATTGAAGGTCAAATGTCAAATCTTAAGTCAAATCTAAAGTCAGATTTGAATTTCTGAGAACACGTAGATGATTTTGAAATTTTTTTTTAGTCAATTTGAAGCAAGTTGAAAACAGACCTTTTTGACCTTTTTTGACCTTGAGAAGGTCATTGAAGGTCAAATGTCAAATCTTAAGTCAAATCTTAAGTCAGATTTGAATTTCTGAGAACACGTAGATGATTTTGAAAAAAAAATTTAGTCAATTTGAAGCAAGTTGAAAACAGACCTTTTTGATCTTTTTTGACCTTGAGAAGGTCATTGAAGGTCAAATGTCAAATCTAAAGTCAGATTTGAATTTCTGAGAACATGTAGATGATTTTGAAAAAAAAATTTAGTCAATTTGAAGCAAGTTGAAAAAAGACCTTTTTGACCTTTTTTGACTTTGAGAAGGTCATTGAAGGTCAAATGTCAAATCTTAAGTCAAATCTAAAGTCAGATTTGAATTTCTGAGAACACGTAGATGATTTTGAAAATTTTTTTTAGTCAATTTGAAGCAAGTTGAAAACAGACCTTTTTGACCTTTTTTGACCTTGAGAAGGTCATTGAAGGTCAAATGTCAAATCTTAAGTCAGATTTGAATTTCTGAGAACACGTAGATGATTTTGAAAAAAAAATTTAGTCAATTTGAAGCAAGTTGAAAACAGACATTTTTGACCTTTTTTGACCTTGAGAAGGTCATTGAAGGTCAAATGTCAAATCTTAAGTCAAATCTTAACTCAGATTTGAATTTCTGAGAACACTTAGATGATTTTGAAAAAAAAATTTAGTCAATTTGAAGCAAGTTGAAAACAGACCTTTTTGACCTTTTTTGACCTTGAGAAGGTCATTGAAGGTCAAATGTCAAATCTAAAGTCAGATTTGAAGGTCAAATGTCAAATCTTAAGTCAGATTTGAATTTCTGAGAACATGTAGATGATTTTGAAAAAAAATTTAGTCAATGTGAAGCAAGTTGAAAAAAGACCTTTTTGACCTTGAGAAGGTCATTGAAAGTCAAATGTCAAATCTAAAGTCAGATTTGAACTTCTGAGAACATGTAGATGATTTAGAAAAAAATTGAAGTCAGTCTAAACAGTATTTGTTAAGTTATAGGAAGTTGTAAGAAATTGTTACAGATGCCGGACGCCAACCGCCGGACGCCAACCGCCGGACGCCGTCGCAAAAAAACGGAGACCATAACAATATGTCACCACTTTTGGTGGTGACATAACAATGCTGTAAAGTGCTATTTCATCAGAACTTGAAATTATTGATCAAACATTTATATTGTCAGTATATTATGTCACACAAAAATACAATGAAGATATACTCTATGCCAAATATATCTTATTTTGAAATAACAAGGCAAGCAAACTCGTGAAGTTAAGTATACTTACGATATATATTGAATTCATGGGAATGGGATGTCTCACATTCTGCACAACTGCCTTGTAAAGTAAGGCATTGGGAATAAGGCTCAGGACAGTTGGGACTAGGAGACGGCTTCAACTACAATGCAGTCAATGATAAACAATATTAAACCACAAAGGACCAAAGAAGGTAGAGGTGATTTAGATATTCATATATTTAAGATCATGGTTATCATCCAATTAAATCTATAAATAAATGAATGTCATTTTTATTTCATTCATGCAAAGTTTGATTTTAAAACTGATAGTGCTGTGTGTTCTGTTTAAGTGTGATTTGGCGGGAAAACCTACCCAGATTGTGTATCTGCCAGGGGCAACATTTGTGAATGTGTGCACTGTTGTTGGCTTTTTCTGAAAATACAAATAACAATACAAATGTACAATGTAAAGTTCAAAGCAATACACACAATACAGAATAGTACCAGGTCGTTCAATAAGTTCTCATAATTTTGCTCTCATTTTAAGAGTTTTTTATATTTTTCCATGAAAATTTCACAGACGATGCAGAATGTATCTGTGTAACAACCCTGCAAAAATTAAGTTTTAATTCTAATGGTCGTGAAAATGGCGGTTGTTATAGTAACATGAAAAATGGGTAGGCGGGGCAGATTATTTGACGTCATAGTGGCATATAATTCAGTTCAACATTGTGGAGAGTAACAAGTGTTTTAATGTCATGTAGTCCCATTTATCCCATGAAATAGTATGGGGTAAATGTTTCTATTCCTACTTTAAATGCTCAAAATAATGTCCATTGGATGCGACACACTTTCGATGACGTTCTACCCAATCCTGGAAGATTTTATGGAATCCATCAGGAAATCTAGCTCTGAGAGCATTTTGGACTGCATTCTGCAAATCTTCTGTCGATGCAAATCGAAAACCTCTCAGCTCATCTTTCATTCGGCCAAACACGCCAAAGTCGCATGGGGCTTCATCAGGTGAATATGGTGCCTGTGGGAGAACTTCCATTCCGAGTTCTCCTATGGTGTTCAGTACAAGTTCTGCCCGGTGACACGGGGCATTATCCTGATGAAATATTCTTGTCGCCAACTCTAGGAGGGGGCGTTTCTTTGAGAAGGCCCGTTTGAGATGCCTCTTGAGAACCTGAAATAGTCAGTAGGATAGGATACTAATGCCTTTAACATTTGTACTTAACCATTTTTATAGTTCAAATCTGATTTTAAATTTGATTTGATTTAATGTTTTTACTCTTATATTGATTAATTTATTAATAATGAATAAGCTTACCATTGCATAATAGTCCTTGTTTATTCTCTGACCATCAGGAATTGCATGCGTAAGCAGCACCCCAGAGCTATCCAAAAACACAATGAACATCACCTTGCCGTCATTTTTGGTCAGTTTTGCCAGGGTTGAAATGGGAGTAGGTGAGTTCTTAGTTCTCCAACCACTTGATGCTCTCTTCCCAAGGGGCTCATAATAGCTGACGTACACCTCGTCGCATGTGATAATTCGTTGAAGAAAACTATCCCCTTCATCTTGGTATCGTCTTAGAAATTCTTGGGAAACTCAACTCTGCGGGCTCTCTGGTCACTAGTTAACTCCTTTGGCACCCATTTAGCACACATGAGGTTCATTTTAAGCTTCTCTTTCAGAATGAAGTGTGTTCTACCTATACTAATGTTCACATTCTCACTAAGTTCCCGTACAGAGATGCGGCGATCATCATCTAGAACTGTCTTAACTCTTTCAACAGCCTTTGGGTTGGTGACTTTTACCGGTCTGCCAGTCCGTTTTTCATCCATCACAGATTTTCTTCCCTCTGAACCAAACCTTTGATACCATTGGTATATGGTAGGTGTGCTCATTAACTCCTTTCCATAAATATCTTGAACTGCTTTTATTGTTTCTCCTCTTGATTTCTTGGATAACACACAAAATCTTATCACACTACGGATTTGAATTTGAATTTCATCTTGACTTTTCACAAGACCACAGTCAGCTGCCATCTTGGGTCTCTCTATTGAAACCTTTTCTGTGATGTCATACCTTTTTATGTGATGTCACAGTAATAACTATACTCAGAAAAGTTGCATCTTTCACACTGATGTCAAAACCTGTTTCTATGGTTGCAAATCTTTCAGATAAAACATATGACATTTCAAGATGAAATCTAACTACATCCATGGATTTTACGATCAAATAAAGTTGCCCCGCCTACCGATTTTTGACGTTACTATAGCAACCGCCATTTCCACAACCATTAGAATTAATACATAATCTTTGCAGAGTTGTTACACAGATACATTCTGCATCGTCTGTGAAATTTTCATGGAAAAATATAAAAAACTCTTAAAATGAGAGCAAAATTATGAGAACTTATTGAACGACCTGGTATTTCCTAAAATTCATATTTTTCAGGCTTGGGAGCTGAAACATTTTTGATTGAGTTTATGCTTGTCAAGTTTACCTCTGTAAACTGAACATCTAATAATAGAGGCTTAATATTTGAAATACATGTAGTGCAAACACTTCTACTTGTTATTTTTATTAAAATATTATCATAACAAAGCATCTCCATTTGACATAATAGGAGCTTTAACACTTACCAACTTTTCTGTTTTAATAGGGTTTTTCCCTGCACTATCCATGAGAAGGAGAGTGTAAGATGGGGTCAGATCCTTGGAGGGAGGGGTGAACTCAACCCGTATTGTACCATTACTGGATATATTGGCAACTTTCAATTTCAAGTCTGGAAACTCTAGAAACACATGGATGGAAACTAAATTAAGGATAAGAAATCAAGAAAGCACTTTCATAAATTTATGATAATCAATTGAATCAGTTCATTCTATAAAATGAATAACCTGAATAGAAGGCGCTACCATAGAAGACAAATGAAGTAGCAAAAACACTGAGTAAAATATTGAACTGCTTTAGTTGACTTAGAGTTCAATAATTTAAAAGAGAAATTACATAAACAATTTAATCAGATCTTGGTTCTATTCTTGCAGATCTGTAAAGATTTTGAATGAATCTTGCTATCAATGATTTTTGTGCCTCCCACCCCTAGACCCATCAGCACAAGGCAATATAGCACCTTTCAAGTGCAAGTACTATGATTGGTGGCCATTAATTATTGCAAGAAGACAATTTATCCATTATCGCCAAGTTGAAATTTTGAGAGAATCTTTCATTTACAATTTCTCAAAATATTTCTCCTTCATATTTGTGAAATGGTTAGGCACTTATTAGGGAGTGGGGCCAATAATTGCAATTAATGAAAAACAGCTCTGTGTTAAAAGCTGTTATGTAATGTAGTACCTTGATCAATCCCGCCTACATCGATCCCATCAAGATATATTGTCTGATCTGTCATATCATCACCATCCGTTGATTTAGGAAGTGATGTCACAGATATAGCAATGCAAGAACCCTTTAGAATAGACAGGCAATTATACTGGAATCGAATCTGAAAGAGAAAGTGGAAAATGACAACTCCCATCTAGCAATGATCTCACTTGCCAGAAGGATATATAAAGGGAAAATCCAAAGGGAACCTGGGGCAAGAAAGACCCCGAGGCCAATATGTTTTTTTCGACTGGTAGTAAAGGACTTTTTATTGGTTAAAATTTCTAACATTTCGTTCACATCTGCAAACAGTTTGTGAAATGTTAATAAACATCAAGATGGTTTCACACATTTTCAGCGAAGATCATTGCTATGTAGGGCGTAAAATAGCAAATCCTTACAAAACTAGGATTCTATTAAATCATGGGCTATCCTTACTCAAACTTTGAAGACAGAAGTAAACACATTTTATTCATATGAGATACTAGTAAACACAATAAATTGAGCATTCCATTTCAGATGATTTCTTTTTGTCCCAACTAACAAAAAGTTCTAGCATAAACAAAAGCAAAAATAGTACTGCTAATCATTATCAATATACCTTTTTCTGTTGAATGTTCAGTTGTTCAGTCCAAGCAATTACGGCACATTCATCCTTCCCTTTATTTAGGTTGTCAACGTATATTACTTTGACTAGGAATCCTTTTAAAAACGTAATTGAGCCTAAAATGTATAAAAATGTCAAATGATTTTCAAAACTGTTATACAATTATGATATTACAAAAAAAAATTTTACTAAACAGGACATTTCGGATCCTGTCTGGATCCTTTTTCAACTGTATAAAAACTGAACTGAAGCGCTAACAATGATGATATTATATATAAAATTAATGTAGAATTATTGTTCCATGGAACAGAATACAGAATCAAGACAAGGAACATTAATAAATCATGAATAGTGTATTTGAATCATTTCAATCTAAAGAATAACTGTTGTATCGACTTGTTAGTAAAATGCAAGGAAATTCCTGCGGGTGCCAAAGCTGCATGTTTACAAACCATGATTCATTTATATATTACAACGCGTAAGCAAGTTAATGCAAGTTGATCGGAAGTGACATCAATGTAATCCCTGAGTTCATGGCAGACATTTTGAAATACTGGCTGATTTAAAGATTGATGTGTGTATACTGTATTATTGCAATGTGCCACAACTGCAACAGTTGTGCCTTTGGGAGAATGTTTCTGGTGGTGTTTAGAATTGAATGAGGTAAGTATGTGCATTGATGGCCCCATTATTTTTCTTCTTTTGAAATATAATGAAGATCCATATTATATGCGCGCAAGACTTGTATGTAGAGATAAGAATAGAACTAGATAATAAAGGATCCCTTAACTAGATCTTTTTGGCAATTTCCTCTTTTTGTTAATCTTACATAGATAATGATCTGATTACAAGATAATGAGCTGATTAAGGTACAAACAGAGGCAAATGATTTATTTTCTGGCTAGATTACAATGCTTACCATCTCCTGGGGGTTGCCATGAAATATTAAGCTTCACAAATTGCTCCTTTCCAGGTTCAATGCTGTACTTCAAATCTTTGGGATCTCCAGGGTAAGTTTTACCAGGCCCTACACGCTTATAGTCACATTCTGGAAAATAATTTTAAAAGATTTATTTAGGTATGCCAGGGCCTATTCACTTAAAAATACCAAAGTCAGCATAAACGTTTTGTCAAGCACTGCACTAACATTTGTTAATAAACAGAAATCTATATTTTGGGGTCACCCCATTGGTTGGAATCCAATTGGTCCGAATCCCAATCGTTCAAATCCCATTGGTCTGAATCCTAACTTGCCGAATCCCAATGATCCGAATCTTATTGGTCCAAATCCCAAATGTCTAAATCCCCTAGAATTTTTGGGAAAAGTGAACCCCCCTTGGAAAATTCTGGCTACTGGCCTGATCTGATACCTAATCCACCGAAACTCAGAAGTGTTGACATACTGTTATAGTCTCCAACTCTTTATGAATGGTTTTCAGTGGTTGACATTTGGCATCTGTTACAAATGGGAGGTTGTGACATTTTGCATGTTCATGCCTAATATTTCCCTGTGGTCCCTTGGAAAATATTATTTCAACAATTTTTATTTTTTGGATCATTAGGTTTCGGACCAATGGGATTCTGATGATTGGGATTCGGACCATTCAGATGACTGATTCAGACCAATGAGATTTGCATTGATTACCTTAAAATGTCTTACCTTGGGTGCTACTCTGTATGATACTGCAATTCTGAAATTACAATTTATGACATGTTTAATATGGGATTTCTGGCCCTCCTCTTGGAGGTCAATGGAGTCAAACAATTACATGGTGACTGTTCAAGACACTGAAATTGCTGAATCTGCTGAGGTGGTCAATTTAGTCATCATAATTCAAAGTCATAGTCAGACTAGTCAAAGAAAACAACTAAAAGTAAGATTGCCAAATTGTTTAATTGATGTTGAACTTGAAGAAACAAGAACATTGCAATATCTTGCAACATGAAAATGATTTGTGCCGCAGCGAGATTAGAAGCTGGGACTTGTCACTTAGTTAAACAAGATGAATTCGAATGTAAGAAAGAAAAAGTAATATAATTCTGTACCATTTTGCGGTTATTTTACTCTATGGCATTGCAATCCGTTCACATCATTAGCTACATAATTGATTAACTCAAATATACCTTTCTACTGGTATATACCTTTCTTGATGTTATGTGTTTTTATATTATTTTGTCAAGTATCAGTTGCATGTTATGGCGGAAAAATGGTTTTGATGGATCCAGAACTTGCGACTAAGGAAAGAATAGTAAGGATGTTAAACTCAATAACGGCCAAGAAAATTCCTCATCATAATGAAAGCCGTTATTGAGTTTAACGACCTTGAACTATGCATGTGACAGCCAATCGTTTTTTTGTGCCATGGTTTTGGCTAGCTAATGCCGATGTACATTCTTTAGGCTCTTTAAAAACAATAGAAAAATAATACACTGCTCTTTGATATTCTTAAAAATAAAACACAGTTCATTCTATTGTGTTGGTAGCAAGCCCAGATCATTAGATCTAGTCTACTTTTCAATGGAGAAGGGAGTACAGGTATAGATCATGATTTGGGTTTGCCCCAAATCAACTGCAAATGACTATGAGTGTACTATCCTTACTCGTTTGTTTATTTCGTGGTATGACGAACGTCGTTCTATTAAAAACCTGTTTGGGGACTTCCATGGTATACTACAGCACCATCTTTGGATGGGATACTCTAATTTGCAGGCATATAATGCTCAGAATAATTAACCGGGACACATGTGAGCATAACAGTGAATGGTAAAATCTTTGGGATTATTTTCTACGGATGGATGGGTAGTGGTGAATTGGTCAATGTACATGAATATGCCCAAGTAAAAAGGAAATCTAATATACCACTAATACATCACCAATAGATCACCAATACACTATGAAAAGTGATTTAGTCAAGTTATGTATTAAAACGCACAATACTCAACTAATAAACCACTGTAAGGTTTTTAAGGTTGAGTGGTTTGTTAGTTGTGTATTAACTCGATTTTTTCTGGAATGGTCTATTAGTAGTGTATTAAACTGATCCTTGATTTAGAATGAGAAACCCCTTTTAAATGCCGGAAAGAGTTAAAATGTGAGGGAATTAATTCTCCGATGAAATGTAGCATTACAACCAGAGGTGTGACTGGACTTTATTGAATCTTGCTCAGCATATTCATAAAGGTATGTAGAAGATGTACATGTTGAATCTTATTCATAATTTCTCACTGAATTTAGCACTATAGAGATTTTGTACCTTATGGATGTATAAATTCTGAGATTTCAGGAGTGATTTGTTAGTAGTCTGTTAGACTAGTAGTTGTGTATTAGTGGTGTATAAGAGTTCAGGAATTGATGTATTAGTGGTCTTTTAGTAATACTTGAGACTTCAGGAGTGATCTATTGGTAGTGTATTACATGCTCTCTGATTGGTCAATAATTTTTATCTCATTTGCATGGTAATTTTTTCAACTAATAAACTACCTGTTAAGTCAATGGCGAAAAGTGATCTGTTAACGAAAATCACCACTAACAAATCACTAAGAACATGTTCTACTAGTTGAGTATTAGTAGCCTATTAGTGGTTTATTAGAGTGGTATGGCAAGCTGTTTTTTCACTTGGGTGATGACGTTCACCAACTATATGTTGAGAGAGCAGAACTTTTGATTTTCGTGGGATAATATTGTTGAATTTTTTTGACATGAAGGTGAGATGTGTTTATATATTTCTCTGAAATTCTTTGAAAATCGATGGGTGAGAAATTCTAATTTGAACTTTGTCAATTTAACATGCATCCCAATGGTACAAAAAGTAAGGAGAGTTCTATCTGTGGGGAAATTCTCACTTCAGCAAATCTATGATTACTCGAGTCTCTAGCCAATTCATATAGTCACTGGTGATCCGCTCGATTAAGCTGGTTATTGAAATGGTTCGTTTCGATTACAAAATGTCGGAACGTCTAAGGTACGATTTTTCTTTTTTCCTTATTTCACGTGTTGTACGCAGAATCTTCACGATGTTTTTTCTCCCTATATCAGTATCATATGTTTTAGACAATGTACAGTGTACATGTTGGTGAAAAAAATAACTCAGAAGACGACAGAATCGTTGATTTAATTCCTCCCTTAAGTTACATAAACAGTTTTGGTTAAGAGTGCGGATTTTCACTGTTCTTCGAAAAACCGTTTCTGTAACTTAAGTCAGGAATTAAATCGACGATTCTGTTGTCTTCTGAACTTTTGTTCCCAAATATGTTCATTTTCTTACTCGAATCGAACTCGCACGACATGTGTTGCAGGCGAGAACGCTAACCACTACACTACCAGTGAACGATACTAACAGGAGCGAAACTAGTATATTTATTTTTGAAAATGTCGGTCCTCTATCTTGCCCTACTAGGAGACGATAGAGTACCAACAATTGTCGGTACGGGAGCAAATACACTGGGCAGTCTCCAGTACCGACAATTGTCGATACGGGAGCAAATACTGACTGGGCAGTCGCCTGTACCAACAATTGTCGGTACGGGAGCCAGTCCGTTCTCTGTAAACATACAGTATGATACTGATACCTTTGTGTTAAAAATGTTGTAGGAATTCTGCGTACAACATGTGAAATAAGGAAAAAAGAAAAATCGTACCTTCGATGTTCCGACATTTTGTTACCAGCATAATCAAGTGGATCACCAGTGATATTGGCCTTAGAAGTAGGTAATCTATGATCATTTATTTATGGTCCAAACTGCAGCCTATTGAAGATCAATTTGAACAAGGAAGTAGTAAAATAAAAATTATTTCTAAGTCATTTAACACACAAACTATTATCAATTTCAACTCAATACATACCCATTCCTTAAAAGAACAGCCACATTCTCCAACAAAGGCATCTGAACTGGCTAAATGAACAAAAATCAAGTTTGAAAGGAGAAACCACCTTGTTTGAGACTCCATCCCATGGCAATGTTATTATTCTGATGTCAAACTCTACGAAACACGAAATAAATTACATATTTCCCCCTTTTTCTATAATTTTCATCACAGAAAAAATCAAATTTTGGTACAATGCAATGTTATCGTAAAAATATTTTTTCAGTTTATTTTGACATGCTGTTTGTTATATTTTACAAATCATATTGAATATTTCGAGTATTGCATTTAGTTTGCTATCTAGTGACAATTCTTTTGGCCAATCAGAGTGCTAAGATTTTGAATTCTGGGCGCCATATTGGAATATAAAAAAGTAAGTGCCAATTTTCAATCTTATGGCAATTAGACGGCATAAATAATATACACATTCGATAAATATACATGTAACTCTATCTTAAGCAGTCAAATATAGTAGTGATCTAATTTGATCTGAATTTGTGGACTTGGAATTGGAATTTGCTGCAGTCTAAGTCTTGGTCAAGTTACAGTGACTTTGAAATGAAAATGAATGAGTGAGATTGTGAGTCCACTCCAAGTAACAAAATCAATAAGAAGAACGTAAGTTGACCTGACATGTACAAAAAGCTTACACTACCGAGGATTGAGAATGTCAGGTAGTCTAGCCCTGTATACACTGTTATTTCAATCCATTCATCATTTCCTCCAATTCGATGCTTGCGTCATTTTGAGTATTTCAATCGATTCACCCTCGAAGATGAAATTAAAGATTCACTGTTTCGCCGTTTCAAGCATTTCAATCTCAAGACCAATTTAGTAAGGAAAATGTAATAACAATTTCACTGCGGAAGCGTGTTTCACCGTTTCAAGCATTTCAATCAGTATGCCTGAGTTAGAACAACATGTATGCATGCTAAATTCATGATTTAAAGGAGACCTTATCTGTTGCAAGACTAACGCCTGGCGTAACCGTCATCATGTTATTCGGTGTTTTTTTTAAGTAGTGCAAGGATCCTGCCATGACCGTGGTAATGTTATCGTGAAAGCCTGGTATAACCGCGACAATGCTGTATTATATTAAAATGCCTGCCATGACCGCGGTAGTGTAATCGTGTAAGCCTGGCGCGACCGCAACCTTTATATGACATTAATGACCTTCATGTTTCGCCCGTTGCTGTTGGTATTTTTTATGGATAAATCTTATTAATTGATCATTATAGAAAGTATATGCTTTCGAATCGAAGCTCCTTGAATGAGAGTAGAGATATAGTTTGTTCGCAAATTATTTATGAGTAAAAATTAGGGTTTCGTCGTGAAATTAATACACATTTTTAGTAGTCTTTATTTACATTTAAGGTAGTTAAACACGAAGAAAAATTGTCATTACGATGTTCTCATGCTACTTTAAATACAACCACGGTCATGAGAGGCCTTGCAACTATTGTCACGGTCATACGGGGCTTTAACATTACCACGGTCATGACAGGCCTTGCAATATAATATAGCATTGTCACGGTCATGACAGGCCTTGCAAGCCTTGTAACGGTCATATCAGGCTTGAACATTACCACGGTCATGACAGGCCTTGCAATATAATATAGCATTGTCACGGTCATATCAGGCTTTAACCTTACCACGGTCATGACAGGCCTTAACATTCTGACAGTAATGACAGGCCTTTCAATCATTATGACGGTCATATAATATATACTGGGCTTTAACATTACCATGGTCATGACAGGCCATGCAACCATTGTCACGGTCATACGGGGCTTTTACATTACCACGGTCATGACAGGCCTTGCAATATAATACAGCGTTGTCACGGTTATACCAGGCTTACAAAATAACACTGCCACGGTCATGGCAGGATCCTTGCGCTACTTAAAAAACACCGAATAACATGGTGACGGTTACACTAGGCGTTAGTCTTGCAATAGATAACATGTGATTTAAAGGCTTGGCTTCTATCAGTTTGATATTAGTTAATTTAGTATATCCTTGTTCATACATATATTTCAGGAGGAACATGAATAGCTGCAACAACATATAACAATAGAACAGCATGTCTCAATCAAGAACAAGAGCATTAACATATGGGAGACATAAACAGAGGGTCGTGAAGGATGATGGTTTTGATGTGTTTGGATCCAGGGAAGAGAAGCTCAATGTTTTCAGTTTCTCATCGGAATCTAGCATAAATGATGTGTCTGTAGAATCAAACTCGTCAGCTAAACAACCTGCAGTACTTCTAGGGCTTCCAGCAGCAGGAAGAAGGAAACAGACTAAGAAGTAAGTTTTGAATGGTTAAACAATTGCTTCACTTGTTATTTTGTTTGATAAATAGGATTTTAAACTGCAGGGATTTTTATTTGTTTTTTTGTGAACTTTAACATTACGCTGAATTTTTCCTGCAAATATAATCACTTTGATGGTCTGTGCTGACTGTACATTTGCATAGATAAACACTACAATGGTGGGTAATAACATGATTCAGTCTTTAGTTTTTAATCAAAAAGACATGGTATTATGAAAATGACATGTATCCATGATAAAGTAAAAGTACATGTAAGTGTACACTGTACAATGTGCAATTAAATGGAGCAGTTTTGCACATCTAAGCAAAAATGGGGTTTTACAAGATCATTTTATGTGTGTTTCAGAAATGTATGTTGTAAGACCTCAACACGAGGCAAGCACAATAAAGAAAACAATGACATTGATACGACAGAGAGGAGGCAGAATAGAAGATGTAAAGTCAAGAAAACATACACCCTCTCTTCATCATCTGATGTAAGTCTAAATACACCCCAGTCCTGTATACAGAGCTTGTGATAAATGTTATTGTGGACTGGTTTGGTGAAACATTGAATTATGAATTTTAATCACACAAGTCTTTTTCATGTCTAAGCTTTAGATGCCTTTGAGTAGTATGTACAAAGTACATCCCTTATTTTTTATCTAGATTACTAACAAAATTAATTCTAAGTATGAATTTACTTATAGATCACTTTTCCAATTTTAGTGTTTCAGGATTCACATTTTTCACCATTTTGATTAATTTCACAATTTAAATAGTTTTAAGAATCAAATATTTCATGTTTCAGAATTCATATTTTCCAACTTCAAGATTAATTTTTTGTGTTCCAGAATCCAAATATTAGTTTCATAATTTAAATCCACATCCTTAGGGTTAATATTTTCCAATATACATTTTCATGTTTCAGGATTCCTGTTCAAGCAACAATAGTGGTGTCATGTTTGTATCTGAGGTGCAGCCCCCAACTAGGAAAGCCCTCAAGGATCGAAATGCTGTGATAAATGATATCTCTCTTGAAGACAATAACAAGAAAACTAAAGGAACAAAAGCTGCTAAAAAGAAACCTTCCACAAAAACTATAAAAAATGATAAGGTTAAACCAACTAAAGCTAAATTAAATGTAAAAACTTCTAAATCCAAAGAAGTTGAGAAATTGTTGGAGGAAGGACAAAGTTTAGAAACAGGAAAAAATCGAAGAGTTAAACGGAATGTAATTCCTTCAGTTAATTTTAGTGAATTTAGCTCGTATAGTTTGATAATCAGTGAGTCTTCAAATGCTACTGAAGAACTTATTATAGAGCCTGATATTGAACCAACTGGGACCCCACACGGAGGGACTCCAAATGAGGGGACCCCACATATGAAAACAAGGACAACCAGAAAAAATACCTCAGCTGTGACAAGCACTCCACATCAACAAGCAGTAACTATTCACAAAGCTTTGACTAAGGATCCTAAATTATCTAAAGTGCATGAGTTATCAGTCATTGACCTAGTAGAGTCAAGTCCTGAGACATCGCACATTGGATTAAATCACAGTAAAAATTCATCAGAGCACTCACCTATCAATTTAAGTAAATCCAGGGAACATATAAATGATGTTGAGTTATCCTTACAAAATCTTTGCATCTCAAGTATAGCTGAAAGTCCATATTTCACTCCGAAAACAAGGAAAACAAATGCAATACTAAACACCAACAGTGCCAATGGCATTGTAGATAAACTTAAACCCTGTCGTGTAATACTCGATAAAATTCCCTCAGACTCAAGTTCACCCACATCGAGTAAATCCACATCATCAGATTCATGTAAGAACACACTAGAAAATGTAACAGTTCGTGGTCGTAGAACTAGATCCAATAAAGGATCATCAGCATCATCGTCGTCTTCATCCAATGATGATTACTATGATCCATCGAGAGATCTGTTCTCTGATATGACGTATGATGAGATACTCCAACAGATAAGTGAAGAGGATGAAGAGGAGGGAGGAGCAAGTGAGGAGGAATCAGGTAACATTGGTAATGAAAAGATAGCTATGTTTTTCTGAAATGTAAATCAAAGAATTTAATTTCAAACTGGTAGTCACCTGACCCCCTCAGCTTCAGCTTCTGTAACAAATGACAGGTAGTGACATTTTGGATGTTAATGGCTTGTTTGAATTAAGGCCATTTTGATGGAGATGCCAATATGCCCAATGTTGATGTACATATTATTGGCTCAAGACTCCTAAGAATGCTATATTCACACTTTTAATTATTTCCTAAATCCCTGACATATCCAACTTGTGTTGGAATATTATAACATTTTTCAGGTCAACAAGAAGTATTAAATATTTCCAATAATTGCTTAGTAATAAATTAAATTGTACCATATGGAACCCTCGTGTTATAGATGAAGATAGTGAGCCTGAAATTGAAGAACTTAGTGACATTGTTGAAGATGAAGAACTTGAAGTATCTGATATAGAGGAAAATGAAGTTGAAGATGAAGAAGATGATGTTAGTGATGAAGAAGATATTAGTGAAGAACAATCTGAGGATGATATCAAAGAAGAGAGTGATATCCTCGAAAATGATGTTGATGTTACAAGGTAACACAAATGATTTCATTTTATATTTTAGCAAAAAGCTTGCTGTAGAAAGAAAAAGTTCTTTTTATGTTTCTGTGATACATGTTTGGCTGCACTTAGCTATCATCACAAAAAATACAGCTTAGTTTTTTTTTACTTTTACACATGACTAAGAAGTACTTGTAATTCTAGGTACATGATATCTGAACTGTGTCTAGATGACACAGAGACAAGTGCAATGTCTTCCTACCATACTGCTACCCAGGCTCTAGAGTCCCCTGCAAACCAGGTACAAGAGTCTCCCTTTCGAGGCTTCAGTGAACATGATTCACATACAGCCAGTGAGAGCCTTAGGGCAAGACAGCTTGAACTTGAGGCAAGCTGCAGATCATTTGCTGTAAGTAGATTTCATTTTTATGTATACACTAGCAGGGGTTTGTTTAGACTTTCTGACAACAGGCTCATGAAATCAACAGGCAAAATTATTGGTGGAAAAAAACAAGAAAAATCACCAGTTGCCTACATCTAAACCCATAGATAATGGTCAAATACATGTCGTTCTTCAAGCAAATGAAATCCACTTGCAAAATTATCCAAAATTATTATTTTAACATGGAAACAATTGCAAACTGCAAGATTTTGGTGAAAAAAAACCAAGAAAAGTAGCCAGTTGCCTCTCATTAATTAAAACCAGAGATAATGTTAATGGTAATACATAGTATTCTTTATAACTGACTTCCAATTTGGTATGTTCAGGAAATGATGACCCCTAAGAGGACAAAAACTCCAGCATGTCCAGCATTCTCCCCTCATACTAAAATCATGGGACAGTGCAGGCAGGAGGGCTTCATTAGTTTCTCTCAGTGCATAACACCAAGGTAAATCTAAATATTCATACACAATAATATCCAATCAGATTAATATATAATTCACCAACTAAAGTAGCAGTTATAAAAAAGTGTTATTCCCGACCAGCGGCAATACAGTATAAACAATAGATTCATTTTGATTTCCAACCAATCAGCCAAGTGAAGATTTTGTTTTCATCTTTTTTTGTATGTATTTACGGCATCCTATGATCCTGAATTCATGATTTTTCTCTCATTGGAATATACATCTTTCAAATTGCAAAAAGGTGTGGTCTCTATTGTGACTGATGGCTGATGAGATAATACATGTACCTTGTTTTCAGTTTACTCAAGACCTGTGTTAAGATAGGGGAAGGTGTGTATGGTGAAGTGTTCAGAGCATTGAACTCACGTAAGCAGCCTGTTGTTTTTAAGGTAAGAGCATAATACATGATAGCAGCCTGTTGTTTTTAAGGTAAGAGCTTAATACATGATAGCAGCCAATTCAAGCTTGCTTAAAATATACAGGTCTTAAAAACAGACAAAAATTGTTAGTGGTGGCATAATAAATGCAAAGTGTGTCCACACAGTAAAATAAAGTCAAGACAAAATGTGAAGTCTCATTTCCTCTCAATTCTAGTGATTTTAATACATGGAGTTTCTTGTATGAGCACTTTGCTAGTATAAGGTCATCTATCCTTGTTGAGGTTTTTTTGATCATATCTATTGCATTGAATTACCTTCTTTTTTCAGGTGATTCCGATAGAAGGAGATTTTACAGTTAACGATGAACCTCAGAAAACTTTTGAGGAAATCCTGCCAGAAATAGTGATCTCAAGGTACTCCTTTTATTAACATTTAGCAACTGGAAATTCCATTGGAGATATAATAAGACTATTGGTACATAAGACTACTATAAGACTAATTTGAATTTGTCATAAGGTTTAAATATCTATTTCCATAAAATGTTTGAATTTTGTATTTTTAGTTTTCGATCCTCTGTTTTATGAATTATCTCAAATATTTTTAATGAATTTGAACTACTGCATATAACAAACTATACTCCTATTTGTGTTTCAGAGAGCTCAGTGAGTTGCGAAGTTGCAGTACCAACCAGACAGATGTTTTCTGCCAGGTTAACAGCGTTGCTTGTGTCCAGGGATGTTACCCTGATAGGCTTCTTAACCAGTGGGACACATTCAACGAGACCAAACACTCGGAGAATGATAGACCAGGTACAGGTCTCCTACTCAACTCAGTCGAGTAGAAATAACTCAATAATACTGAACCCTTATATATTTTATGTGTATATGAACCAATATTAGGATTCAGAAGGGGCGTGATGCATGTGAACATGTATTTTGTCTCATAGGTTAGAAATTCAATGGATGCTGTGTATATGTCATTCAAGAAATAGCTTGAAACTTAATTTTTATAGACATTTACACACCAATATTTTAATCCCATTTTAGCAAAAACTCATCACTAGTTATGTTTACTAATTTTCTGACTCGTTTGCAGATGTATTCTCAGATGAACAGCTCTTTATTGTGTTTGAGTTTGGAGATGGAGGCTCTGATTTGGAGCACTTTCAGGTATCATCTTTAACTCTACCTCACCAAGTTAATTTGAGATAAAAATCATTTTAGAATGAAAAAAGCTTTCCATAAAGATTGGAATGGATATTACCTTGTTGAGAAAGCTGACTGACTTTTGAATTAATTACCCTCTCTGTAGTGAACACATAAAAACACTGAACATTTTTTCTTGGCAAAATATATTTAATATACACAGGCTTTTACTGTAATAATAAAAAAGCCACAAGGTCAGAACATCATATCACCTTGTGTTTTTAGTTCCGTGATGCCCTTCAAGCCAAGAGCCTTCTCCATCAGGTGACTGCGGCACTTGCAACTGCTGAGCTTGAGTTCCAGTTTGAGCATCGTGATCTCCACTGGGGTAACGTTCTTGTGAGGAACACTACAGCTCCGAGTGTACGATACAAGATAGATGGCGAGACTGTAGAAGTGGAGAGTCTTGGCGTTCATGCTTGTATCATTGACTTCACTTTGTCCAGGATGCGGAAAGGTAAGTCCATTGCCCAAGTATAAATATGGGTGGAAAAGGTATATTATTCACTAGAACAAAATTCTTATTCCAGAAAAATTGTCCGACAGTTGAATATGCTAACTGAAATGTCTATCTGTCCATTTCTGATGCTACAATGCTCCAATAATATTAGCGCTTTTTGATGGTATCACATTGAAATTGATGTCACATTTATTTTGTTAAATATTTCATACTGATAATGTAACTGGCCATGGTTAATATAACTTCATATGTTTTAAATATGTATATTATAAAAGTTCATGAAACCTCACCAGACAAATTGTCTTATCTTTACCTGAGTTGAATTTCAGTTTTCTTAATGCAAAAACATGTAAATATTGTTTATTTTCCAGATGGTGTAACAGTGTTCACAGACCTTTCAACAGATGAGAGTCTGTTTGAGGGAAAGGGGGATCACCAGTTTGATGTCTATAGAATGATGAGGGATGAAAATGAGTGAGTTTTACCCTTAGAAGATGAATGATGTCATAATATTATCGTCTACTTATAAGTTGAAACATGTCTAATGTCTATGTGTCTCTTTACTCTCTTAGCATGTGTGTATTATATTTATTAACCATTTTCTTGTGTTTCCACTCATTTTGTTTATTACTTGATTTACTTGAGTATTAATGGCAAACTTTGCTCTATGTTATGGCTTGTTCTGTGCATACATGGATTAACTGATTACTCAGCTATTAATGGGCTGGCTGGGTTCAATACTCTTAGATGACATGGGGGTTATTCTTTATGTTTTTTTCTGATTGGTTGTTATTATCCCAAAGAACGAAGTTCAAGAGGGATAGACCGAAGACCTAGTCTATATAGTCGTCGATTTGATTCAGTGATTGTTTTGAATCTCAGCCTAGATCGTAGCTATCATGTTAGATCATTTCAGCGAACTTTCCAACGTTTTTTGTTGAAATCTTCTCACCTCTGGGTATCCGATCGATGCTCCCGCATCTACTAAACTACTTTTCTATTTAAGGAATAAATAATGATAGGCCATTCAATATGGTGAAATTCAGCACGAGTTGGACAGAATGTTGTACAAAGCACGAACCAAAGGTGAGTGCATTTGTACTAACATTCTGTCCAACGAGTGCTGAATTTCACCATATTGAATGGCCTATCATTATTTATTCCGATTCAAACATAAAAATTAGTAAAAGCCGTGTCTGTGGAACGGGCATGAAGGAAGAATACGCATGCTGTCAAGATTCTGAAGTCGGCCGGAAAAATTTTAGAATTTGTTTGGGCTGTTCTATTTTACTCCCGGTTTTAGATTTTGTACGGTGTATGCAAACTACAGTCAGCCATAGTTAAATAGTTACAGTAGTTACGGAGGGAGTAAAAAAAACAGCTATCCCCGGACAGAGCCCCAGATGTGCAGCTGAGATGTGACGTCACTCAAAACAATGCAAATTGCAGATTGAATAGAGCATGGTCGTGCATCTATGGAGAATTAGAGAACGTTCTATATTGGCTATGCTGCATTCTGATTGGTTGAGAAATTCGAATAGAGCACGGTCATGTTTGAATTGAATTTAAAGTATCCATAACTTAAATAATAGGGAGGTCAAGTTACATGTTTTTAAGAGAACCTGTATGTGAGTATTATTATGACCCCGGGATTACTGTCCTGCTCTCATTTCACTTTTCCAGGGACCTACAATTATTTTCTGTATACCTTTATACTCAATTGGCCATGTTCACACTACAAATTGAAGAACTAATCCATAGAGGACCATAATTCTACAAGTTGGCATACAAGTTTTTTTTAAATGTAACTTAGGCTCTGTAGTATTGACTTCTTTGTGTCAAATTTGAATTCTATGATGCCTTTGAGTGTTTGAAAGCCCACAACTTTTTGTCTTTGTTTTTGTCTTTTGTGTAATGCAAATCTTTCTTTCCAGGAATGACTGGGAGCCCCACCATTCATTCTCCAATGTACTATGGATTCAGTACCTGGCAGACAAACTGATAAAGATGAAGAGCTATCCTGATAGTAAATCAAGAGACCATAAAAGCATTATGAGAGACTTCAGAAACTTTCATAGAGAGTGCTTAGACTTTCAAAGTGCCCTACATTTACTCAAAGAAAGCCCATTTTTCCAATCATGATATCTACAATATTGATGACAAGGGGGAATAATTTATACGCTATCAGATGATTGATTTACGCTAGTGTGGTGGTATTCTTGGGATTACGCTCATAAATTGGAAGGATGGAGGATTTTATTCCATGATAGTGAAATTATGAGCAATTTGATGGATTATATGAAAATATGGATATAAACGAGAGTACAGTATATGATTCTCAAACTTCTCGGATCATGTAATTCTGAATCATTCAGTTATAGGCTCTATCCACATATACAGTGAAGTACCAGTCCAGTCATCAATACCAGGATATTACTTTCGCTCAATAACCGAGCCATTGCCAAAAAAATATCAAACTAAACTATGTTTCATGTATTTACACATTTTGCCACAAAGAACATACCAAATATACATTACATTATACTTATAACATTATTAATTTAAACTACAAACTGTAACGCTAGTAGTATTGAAAATAAATAAGTCCTACAACAAATTAATTACTGACTTTGATATCTTTTAATCTACTGAATATATTTAAAATATTCATGTAAAGTTGAATGACCCAAAATGAAACCCACAAATTATGAAAAATTCAACAATTATCATGAAACCTTCATGGACCTTCTGAAATCACATTTCCCATTTTGGACATCCTCTCCCATTAAATCACTCAATAATGCAAATTTTTAAATGGATTTTCAGTCTGTCTTCTGAATTTTGAAACATTACAGTTGCATTTTATTCCTTCATTATTTCCAGATGATTTAAACAATTTTGTTGAAATTCTATATGTGATTACTTGGAAGCATATTTACGCTGTCTAATTATCACTGTATTTGTCTTGAATTTGGTGAGCGTTTTAAGACGGTTGGTGCCGTTTCAGTTGTTTAATTTAGACCATTTTTAAAATAGTTTTTAAGAACAATTAAACTGGACTCGGCGAGGTATATGATAAAGATATGAGATTGAAAAACAGTCGAATTAATGTCGGATATCCCAAAATCGCCAAATTGAAGACGAAAACAGTATGACACTTTGGCTAATATGCAGCCATTTCAAAAAATGGCAGCCATTTTTATGGTATTTTACACTTTTGTGATAACTGGAAAAGTAGTGGAGTAATAGCAATACATCTATGGTGGCCATTTGAGACATGATTTCTGGCAGTGTTGTCCAACACTCAGTTTGGTTGGATATGCTACACCTTAGCAATGCTGTTATCTAATCTTAGATTTCTTTTTCTAATGCATTATCCATGTTTCAATATACCATGAATATCACACAGAATATTTTGTTGTTCAAAGCCCAATATATTTTCACATTAACTCTTATAAGGTAACGGTTTTTGAAAAGAGTAAGGTTTAACGAGTGCATTTCCCCTATAAGCATTCTTCACTTTATGAATTAATGAGATGATTAAGCCATTTTGAAATGAATGCTACACAAACGCAACAACTTCAATATTTACAAAAATATTTATTTATACCATCCATATCACAACTGTGATACATACATTACATAAACAGCACTACAGGTAATATAATATACATGTAAGAAGTAATTAGCTGCTGCACATTGCAAATATACCCTACGAGATCTATACTAAAACAGCGTCAAATATATTACAGAGACTCCAAGACTCACAATTTTGAGTGTTTTAATTTGTTGAACCTCAACTTGCTTTAGTCACAATTTTCTTCTTTTGATATCATTTTTTTTATTAATTTTTTTTTCTTTTGATATCATTTGACATTGTTGTTCATAATCTCAATCATTAAAGAGTCAATATTTACTATATTTTCATAAGAATACACAGATACAGTCCTGATGCTGTTTTGAAGAAACTTATGTTTGTATGTGTGATCAAGAAAGCACTTCTTTTACAATACTCCTTTTTTAATTAAATTCAAATGGTTAATAGCTGCAATTCTTATCCTTAATTGTAACTCTAAATTATTTTGAATACAAAATGATATGTAACTTTCACAATCAACAGACTTGGAGCATGTGAGGAATTTTTTTAAAGCTTTGATATTTTCTGAAAAATGGTCCAGGTCTAAGTCTAATTGATTGTGTTTAAAACATAACATTGAGTTTATAGCATATTTATCATGGCTTTAGAAATATTTAAGGCGAGAATAACAGGTGTTGGTCGTTTGAATTAAATTCCAACTTCCCAAGAGTATTTTGTTAAGTTTGGTTGGAGGTCTAGACTCTGCATTAAATAAAGTGCAAATCTTATGAGATGACCCCAAACACATCTATATAATTACTGTACTTCCATACATCTTAACACAATTTACATTTTCTATTTCACTGTCTTCTAAAAAAGACATTACACATGTTCCTATTAATACAATCAAATAAATATATATGATAATATAGTCACAAATTATGTTAGGATACAAAAATCTATAACATATCCAGTCACATTTATGTACAGTTTATACAATTTGAAACCTGAAAATACAAGTTAGCGTTCAAGAAGGTTTGTCAAAGTCAGAAATTATTTTGAATACAGTGGAGTAGAAATTGGTTGCTTTCGATTGTACAGATAGGTTCTTCCTGTTGCCTTATCAACCAAATAAGTTTAAAAAGTTCTGATAAATAAATATTTCACATGCTTTAATCACCACAAGGAGTACATGTATTTTACTGTATTTTTCATAGTCACATAGTGAAACAATATATCCACTCCTGTTTTTGAGCTCTGAAAGCACTCCCAGAGCTTACCATTTTGAATATTATAAAATAATTTTTTGTAAGGTATGATGTGCTTTTAAAATTCTCAGAATAAAGGATTTCCTTATTACTATTTATATTTGTGTCGTTTACAAATCTGAAGAGAAACATGTTAACATAAGTAGGTACTCACAGGTTCTACCTGATCTATAGAGGCCTACTCAATATTTCAAGTTCCACTTTACACAATGAAACATTTTAATGGATCATAACGGTAAAATTTGATTTAATTATATTTTGGTCACTTACGAGAATGTTTGGAAATATGTTATTATTTTATAAGTAGCATAACTATAAACTAGTATTTGACTCTTTTGATTAAGGTGGGAATTTCAAAAACAGAGGTACATTATTGATCATTTAAGATACAGAGGGGCATTACCGATCATAATAATTTAATCTTAGCAAAATGTTTAGGATAATATCGGTAGTTTGAATAATGTTTTTCAGGGACCAGGTCAGCATTGTTCACCATTTTGGGCTAGATATTCACATTCTTGGTTGTCACTTATACTGAATAGTTTTTAAAGACATACATATGTTTATAATATCTCTCCCATTTCACCCAGATCTGAGATATGTAACTTCATGACTCCTTCATATATGTTTCACAGGAAATTCTACAAAACCAATTCACTTTTCCAAATAGTCTAATTTGTTAACAATGGTCGGTGGGTGGTCAAGCAGTAAACAGATTGAATGGAGAATTTTGTGCAGAAGTTTTTAGATGACCCCTAAGGACGGCACTGTGATCTGATATCAGATCTTATATTCCACATCAAATATAGTCTTACTATAAGAAGACAAGGAATTACCCCACAATTCCTAATGAACCTCTATGTAGATATGTACCAACAGAGGATATAGTTTCATCAAGGAATTCTGGGGTATTCCCCCTCTTCACTGTAAGGAACACATAGCACTTTTCTTAGTCTGATTTGTTACTGGTTGTTTAGGTGGAACATCACTCTGGTTATATTGAACTATCTCTGCTTTAACTACACGCTGATGCTGCTCCAACTCTGGTCTGGTCAGTTTGATCCCCAAGATTTCAGCAGCAACCTTCTGGAAACATAGGCTCACCTAGAAGCAAACAATGTGTACATGTGAGATTACATAATAATTGATAACAATATGCCATCTGGAAATTTTTGTTTGGTGAATTGAGAATCTACATTCATCAGTGAAATTCAAAGGGATAGAAAGTCTGAGGAAAATGATACTTGATATATGATCACTATTTTTTTGGAAACACAGAAAAATTTGTGTTACTGTGCTTCTCACCACTTTATTACTTCTAATTAAATCATGTCTTGTATTGTTTCCCAAAACCTAGAAAACTTAACAAATGAACATATACATCTTGTCCCATTGGTGTTCATGTAAATGTATTTAGAAACTCTGGTTCTGAGACAAGATTTCAACTTTGAACAATTCCAATGTTTGATTCATGAACTTTTTAAAATTAGTCTATTTTTAAATATCTAATTGAGTTCAATTGGATGTTAAGTATCTTGGTGTAGCCGTATCCTTTCGTAATATTTACATAAATTAACGAATGGTCTAGAATAGATAGTATTAGTACAAAGTACATCACCTTATAGCTGTTTCTAATAGAACTCATGCTTTATCTTTATCTAGTAACATAAGCATCACATGTGACACACATAGACTTAATACATGGTAGAACAAGAAATGGCAACTACACGGAGTGGCAAAACCCAATAAACAAAATATTCTTAACCCTGAGTTATTTCATGAATCTGAAATATGTCATAATATAATTTTTACCATCTACTCTTAATATCCTCGATTGGGACACAAAAAGGCTCACACTGGAGACAGATAGATTGGCTAACTGACTGACAAACAAACGGAGGGCTTCGCTATATCTATCAATCTTTGTAGGAATTGTAATAAGTAGTATCGTATATTCTAATACTGTATACCCAACAGAGCCAATCAGCTCGTGTTAAAATTTCAAACAGGTAAGAGGTTTAATACAAACAAACACGTCAATTATATATTATATACAGTCTATGTAAAATTCATAGAAGCCACACTTTCATTGTATGTAAACTCAATGTTTTTACAATCAATAAGATGATGTTTATTGTAAGTGTCAATATCTGACTTCAGAAAATGAAGTTAATAACCTCTGTAGAGGATTAAAATTATATCTAAAAGTATCAGGCAATATTTTTTTAACTAAATGATTTAGGCCAATATTCCGAAAGGACCAAGAATTCAATTTCATTTTTATTTGGTAAAATGTACAAATCAATTGGTTAGGTAGTATCATAAATCACCAGGAAGAGGATTCAAGAACCTAAGGACTATTCTAAGTATTCGGTTGAATTTTATTTAATGTGCGAACAAATTCAAAGAAATTAATTATCCCACCAAACGAAGTTCATAGGGATATAGAGAAGCCATTCGTTTGTTCGTTCGTCTGTCCATCCGTCCATTCAACTGTCTAGGCGATAACTCAAATACTGCTTGATGGATTTGATTATGCCTCACGGGTGTAGGACCTCTGCTCAAGAAGGAATTTTCAATATGTTCGTTCAATTCAAAATAGCCACCATTTTCTGTAAAAAATGTGATCTTCAATAACTCAAATACCAGTAGATGGCAGTGGCAGATCCAGAAGCAAATTTAGAGTCAGTAAAAAATTTAAAAAAAATTTTTGGCCCCTAAAATCAAATTTTGCCCATTTTTTGAAAATTTGGCTTAAAGAGGGACATGGGGTATAAATAGGAGGCAGACAGATGGAACAGCCAAAATAACTGTATTTTTGATATTTTCACAAAGCTGGTCAATTTTCTCATGATATAAGAAGCTAAGTTTTTGCGCTTTTAAGGAGTAAAGTTTACCTAATTTGAAAAGTGCTGCCAAACTCCCAGTGCATCAGAAGACTGCTTTTGGAAAGAGCATATAGTCCATTTATAAAACTGTGATTTTGATCCAAATAAAACCATAGTTGGCTTCTCAAGTACCTGGTATGCGTTTCTTTGGTATCAAAATAAAGAGGAAGAGTGCAATTTTAATTATGAAAATAGGGATATATGTCACGAATGGTTCCGACGTTGGCCTTTTTACTACGCGTGTCACGGCCTTCATCTCGAAACTGAGCGAATGTTAGCAAACGCGAGTTCCAATAAATGGACACTGATATCTCAAAAAGAAACCTGACTTCCTATAATTTGATTGAAACGAACCCCTACATGAATAGGTACATTTCAATATATAACACTATGGGGGGTAACTGTTTCATAGTTGGTCACGAACGCCATAAGTGCAAAGTATTGTTCAGAATTTTTGAATTTCGTGTTGGATTATGGTACTCACACCTAAAGTGTGGTTTTTTGATAGTTTAATAATATTTTTATGCGTATTGTGTGGAATTGTGTTGACGTTTACTTAAGTTAAGTGCATTATATTTGATAAATCAGTATCTGAAAGTTTGATTTGAGTACTTTTACATTAAGCCCCCATCATGCAAATCCCTTGAATGTCCTGCGACATCCCACAAATTTAGGTGGATGTCCCGCAAAATCTCGCGAATTTAGGGCACTTCGTCTAAAAAAAATCTGTCCCTCTATGAAGTCTTTGGTGGTTACCCTGTTCACTTTCCCGCAAATGTCGTGTTTGTCCCTCGAATGGTCCCGCAAAATAGATCAAAATTAGACCTATTAGCGCAATCATGCAAATCCCTTAAATGTCCCGCGAAATCCCGCGAAAATGGCCACCATTTGTCTTTAAAAATGTAATTTTGGATAACCCAAATACCAGTTAACTGATTTGGTTCAAGTTTGACATGCTGATGCCCAGGGACAAGATGCTTTGCTCTAGAAGAAATTTTCAAGATGGCAGCTAGAAAATGGCTACCATTTTTTGTAGAAAAACATTATCTTTGATAACTCAAATACCAACGGATCAATTTAGTTCAAATTTTATATGCTGATACCTAGATAGCTCTCTTAAAGAAGAATTTTTCAAGATGGCCACTATTTTCAAGATGGCCACTATTTATCAAACATGTTTTGTTCGGTGGGATATTCTACTCCATGGCTGTTTTCTAGTTTTATTCCAGACAAAACCACGGGATGACCTTTTATCTGAGCTTATAAAGAAGGAAAAATTCAACAAGAGACATTGCAAGGAGCCTGGGTGTGACAATCATGATCAACATTACAAGTTTGATTCTGACATTAGGAGTAGTCAGTATTTGTTATGGAGCCTATACTGAGAGAGTTTTGCTGATATCCATGGATGGGTTTAGATATGATTATTTGGATACCATATCTAACCTTACAAACTTTGGTTATATGAAGAGTACGGGAACCCATGCTCCATACATCAACAACACATTTATAACTCTGACTTTTCCGACACATTATTCAATGTCCACAGGTAAGGTATTCTCAATAAAAAAAATGTATTATCATGTACCATATTTAGTATATATGTATTTAACAGAACATTTGCTTCAAAACTGCACTTATCCCAGATGGGTTTGCATTTTTATCAATACAAATGAAAAGCCATGTCATTCATTGAATGAAAATTGAAAAGACTAGATTATCATAAAACTACTATTCAATTTCATATATTTATTATGATGGGCTCCTATAATAGTTTAATAAGTAGATATTTTGAATTTGAGATCATATGAATAATAAGTCACAAATCCATAGAAATTGTATTCAATCTCAGTTTGTCAATTCTTCTATTTCATTGAGCAAGGCTTTTTGATTGACTTTTGTTTTATTTCTTTATTTAAATAATTCCAATATCACAGGGGTGAAGGGGATCCATTGTAAATGAGTAAGTTACTGGTTCTGAAGATCTGAGTGTCTCCAATTTTTGTTATTGTTATTGTAAACAGATAAGGTAAGTACAACATTGTTCCTTGAGTCCTTAACACTTGTTTATAACAGATTGGAAGTCATAAATCCTTTTTTGACTAACAAAACATAATTTTGTATAATTTGTTACATATTGTACATATATACTGTACTGAGATTTAATTTGACAGGTGTTTTAATTTTGCTGATTTGGCGGATTGATGACAACCGCCAAATTAAGTCTCTTAATATTTTTAATAAATTGCTAAGAATTCCTGGGCGAAAATTTTTCATCCAGTGACTCTTCCTTGTGTGATTTTTGAAAAAACAAAAGCAATTTTACTGATGGGTAAATCCGCCAAATTAAAGCAATTTACAGTATACTAAAACTAGATACTCATAATCAAATGAATTAGCCTTCTCTACCTAGAAATGCAGCATCTTCAAATTTTTGGGAGTACGGTTATAACTGGTGTCAAATTTCAGAGGATATGATTGTAAACTGTCTTGGAATTTTGCCGGAGATAAACAAAAGTTTTAACAGTAATCCATTCAACGATTCAAAACAAAAAAAAATGAAATTCAAATCTTTATCAGAATGTGATGGTTTTTAGGATCCAACAATATCATCCTCTATGTACCAGATCTTTGATTATGCTGAAACGATCCTGGGATAAATGTATGATTTATTTCAGATGGGTAATCATTTAATTGTGCTTATAAGGCTCTAAAGGCAAACTTTTAGATTCAGAGTGACTATAATTAAAGATTATTCATCTCAACATATCGTGTTTTAAGGATTTCGTTTCATTAAACATATCTTAATAAGCAATAAACGAGCTAAAATTGAGCTTTTGAAATCTTCCCATTTTACAGTCATGTTTGATACACAAGATATTCTAGAATTTCTCAAATTTTTCTATGAGTACCTTCTCAAAATCTATAAAAAGTTCCTTTGGTGCTAATGTAGGTGATTTTACATCTTCCTCTACTTTTCCCAATCTCGTCATTTAAGGCAAATGGTTTCTTAGATCTTGATCTTTTACATGCAAATCTTGTCCATCAAATGATATATCAACAATTTTTGATATATATCAACAATTTTTGTCTAATTTCTCAGAACAGTCACATGAATCATTATTTTATGAAGTGGATGTACTTTGTTAAAATGTTTTGGGGAGTCATCGATATTATTCGATTAAAATATGCAAAATCCGCATATCTTCCTTTATTCTGGGAAATATTAATATAGATTAACCCTTATATACATACATATCCTGCACCAGTTACATTCCGATCATTTCAATTTATGACCTCTGCCACAATCAAATCCATGACCTTTTCATATGTGGATCCTCTCAGGAAAAACAAATCTTCCTTTAGATTGTCTTACATGGGTTTCCAAGAACTGAGATTTGGGGAATTAATTGATCCATATTCCTCAATAGGAAATAAGAAGAAATTTAAACAAGAAATATTAGTAAAAATACCAAATTAGAGTTATATTTTTTACTGAGAAATATATCAAAAAGCAGCCTCGAAAATGAAAATAAATGCTGTTGTACAACAAGGAAGTATTATTCTTCACCTTCTCAGAATTTGATTTTCATTCAAATGCATTTACATCAATCCACACCTCAAATTCTGACAGGGTTTTCACTCCCATGTTAATTCCTTGAAATGTGAAAACCCCAAACTGAAGAACCTTATTTCATTTTTACTTCAGGTCTCTACTCGGAGAGCAATGGTATGGTCAGTAACTATATGTTTGATCCCCTTGACAACACAAGCTTTGGTATGGGTAATGTCGAACCCAAGTGGTGGGATGGTGGTGAACCTATATGGACCACCGTCATGAAACAAAACAAAACTAGCGCCACCTTTTTCTGGCCAGGCTCTGATGTTCCAATTCATGGTGTACTACCAAAGTATTACTTTCCCTATAATAAAACAATCCCATTTGATGACAGAATTGATACAGCTGTTAATTGGCTGAAAGAAGGGATTAACTTTGCAACCCTTTATTTCAACGAGCCTGATAAGCAGGGACATGATTTTGGGCCAGAATCCAATGAGGTCATTGAAGCTGTGAAATACATGGATGAAATAATGGGGAAGATTCTGGACAAACTACGACAGAATGACCTACTGGATTCAACTAATATCATATTGGTGTCGGATCATGGCATGGCCTACACCAACCGTAGCATGAATATAGACTTGAGCAAGTACGTCAACATAAGTACACATATAGAGAAGATTGCCAACTATGGGGCAGCCATGAACTTCATTCCAAAAGCTGGCATGGAAGATGCTGTCTACAATATCCTTAAAGGTAATAATCAATTTTATTTGTTTCGCCTTCCCAACAATTCTGTTGTTGTCAGCAATATTAGAGCAACTTCCACACTCCTTATCATTTTTGTGAATTTCCAAGAAACAGTTTTCCTCCATATAATTTTCGTTCACAAGCACATATTGTGTTAACCCTCATTAACCTCTCATTGGAATCTTCTTTTAAGATTCAAAAATAGGAAAAAAGATTAATAGACTAAATCTTCACAGAGCTTCAATATCTGAGCTAGAATGCACAAATAACTACATTCAGACATTTCAAACTGCCTTTTTTCAACGTTCATTGTTTACTGTCATCACTTCCAGATGCCCATCCTAAGATGACAGCATACAAGAAAGAGGACATACCAGAAGAATGGCACTACAAGAACCACCATAGAATTCTACCCATGCTCCTAGTATGTGATGAAGGCTGGCAGGTTGTACCAGTAAGTAAACAAGAACACAAGCTCTATTAGATGTCCTCACCTATAGGTGACAAAAAGAGGTGAAACAGATAGCACATAAATAAAATTGTGGTTCACTCACTGTAACACGCTGTAGATTTCTATTCAGACTTTCTGTTCAGATAATGTACATAACCTACGATGCTGTATGAAAATATGTTGACCAGGCTTGTTGTAGCCTGCTTTTGCCAGGGGATCACTTTTCAAAAAATTCCAGGGGGTTCACATTAGACAAATTTGGCCCAAAATCACTTAAAAAATGATAAGAATGGGGATTTTGAAAGAATTTTTGGCCAGGGATGAGGGGGGATTCCCCTGCTTACAGCTACTACTGTATAAATAGATATGTTTATGTTTACAGGATGAATCCTGGATCAGGAATGTTCTCGGGATGCATGGATGGGACAACAATCTCATGTCAATGAAGCCATTCTTCATTGCACGAGGACCAAACATCAAAGAGGACTTTGTGGCTGAACCATTCAAGTCAGTCGATTTGTACCCTCTGATGACAGAACTCTTAGGACTGAACCCAGCCCCTAACAATGGCACCCTAGAGATCGTCAAGAGCTTCTTGAAGGACAACCCGGAAATGACATCAGTGACAGCGACACCACAACTAGCAACCACTCAAAGCTCAAGTAGCAAAATAATGACAGAGACTTATAGCGTTGTTTTTGTTGCGACTACCCTATTACTTCTTTGAGTTTAAATTATTTGAACAGCACAAATAAATGTAAATCACATAAGTTAAGAGTATTCTTGAGGAGCTTGAGGAGTGTAAAACAACAATAAATCATATTTAAGTAGAGGTTATTTTTCTACGAAACCTAAAAGTAAAAATATTTCACGCCAATACTCTCCTATTTGTAAACAAAGCAAGTCATTGATTTCACTTCACGTGTTCTTAGAATATGTGTGATTTATATAAATAATACTTCCTTGTTATCGTAAAAGGATGTTTGAAAAGGTGTAAAATGTCACATTTTACAAAAGGGTAAATAGTAAATCAGAGTTGATTTTCAGTCGAACATAATAATTCATTCCTCAATTTGACATTTATTGCATAAATTATAAGAACTAATCGATTTGAAGGATCATAATATAATTATAATAATCAACATATTTATTCAGATAATTATACAAATCAAACTACATTTATTTAATAATTTTAAAGTCCTATTTTTTTATATTGCATTTATGTACATGCACATCTTTTAATGATTGCACAATCTTTTTAATGATTGCACAATATTTTAATGATTGCACAATATTTTCATGTGAACATTTATGTCATCAGATAGACGAATACATAATACTATTTTTGTTGTATATTTATAAAGCAGATCTAAAATTGAATTTATGTATAAAATATAATATTGGATATATGGTATTTTATTGTTATGATATTTATGATATATAAGATGTAAAAACGTCCATCAATTTAACCAATATCAAGGGAGATTGGCTCCCATGATCCCCTAGCATTTAATATATAATCAAACACTTCTATCATTCATCATTAAAGCGTATTTCCAGAATGTTTCAGAATTAGGAAATATTTATAGAATATCTTAGAGTTTGGGGATTTGCCATGCTGTTTGGCCGATAAGAAATAAAGATTTAACAGCTGTCTGAACATTTGGACTTACTATAATATGTTTGGGTTATATGCTTTAAAACAACATGCACCCAAAGAATGGAGAATGAATAATTTTATATTTTATACAGAAAAAGATGTTTATATATCACTTACAGTATATTTTTAGAAAAAATAGCTTATTGAACATTTCAAGCACAAGAGTGAGTTCAATATCCATGAATTGTAATAGATGTGAAGATGTGATAGATGTGAATAAATTTGAAGAAAATGATTAGATGGTTACTTGTTCATACAGTGCAAATATGCCAAATCAGAAATACCATTGAGGGAGACAATCAAAAATCTAGGATTCTGTCTGTGTTTTAGCTGTTTGGTCAGGAAAGGGGCGATTTGATGCAAGCCAGGCCTGCAGTCAACATTCATCAAAATGTCAACCACATTTCGATTAATTCTCAATGGAAAAGGGTTTGAAATTGCCAACTTTGTGTAAAAGCCAATTTTGCCAAAATATGCGGCAACGTTGAAGAATTATTTCCAGAGGTAGGACTGGCTTCCTGGCTATGGGGCTGAGATGACCCAGGCCTGTAGCGAGGGGGGGGGGGGTTCGCAGGGTTCGGGCAAACCCCCTTGGCCGAACTTTTGAAAACTGAACCCCCCTTGGCAAATCCTGGCTACGGGCCTGTGGCCTAATTTTGATTTTCACTCTTCCTAAATGGTTAACCCTTTCTCATGCAAACTCTGTAAAACAGAAATTGTTTCTTACCGAATCTCCTGTTTTAGCTGATACAAAATGAGATGACATGTTATGTTCTTGAGCAAACTTCTGATGTTTATCCATCTTAACAGTGCGCATGTGCTCCAAGTCAACTGAAATAACAATGGTTCTTTCTCTAAACACTAATACTAATAGATATACAATGGAGATATTCTTGTTCAAGACCCAGATTGCATATATGGTTTGTTATGCAGTGACTTCACCCATATATTATCAAATGAATCACTGAACAAGTGAAAGTAATGCTTGTAAAGTTTTAAGGTATCTGAACTTATCAAAATAAAATAACACAAAATTTAAGGGTTGATAGATAACTGGATGACAGTAATACAAGATCTAAGGGATTGGCCTAATGTAATTAAAAGTGCCATTGTGCCAAACTGTCTATTACTAACTGGTGGCATTTGATATGGCCGGATTCACTCATTATAACATAACATATATAAGGGTGACATCTATTTATCATTAATATTAACTTAAATCTAACATGGGACTGATTTGTCAGAACTTGAACACTAATAGACATAACAAGACCACACCTAAATATTTTTTTGCAATTTCATATGTCACAGATTCACTGTCAATTATAAAGTATGATTATTATGAAAAAATAAAAGGAAATTAACAGAAAATTGTATGCCTTACCTTTGTTTCCTACAAGGGCCATATGTGGAGGTTTCTCTTCACTTTTACAAACACTTTTCACTTGAGTGATCCAGTCATCCAAGTTCTCAAAACTAGAGTAATTGGTGATATCATAGACTAGAAGTATCCCCTGAAGGCAAAAGAGGGAGCATGTTTATTCAATAACCCAAATTAGTTCCATTGTGTATTTCCAAGAACAATCGCAAAACAAAAATAACATTCTGATCATCACCATCAGGTTTGAAAAAAATAATTATCATTCCAACATTTTCTGGCATACACTTAGAGGGAGTATTAAACAGCGAGCAACTTCTTTAAAATTGTCTTTTCTGTCTTCTTGGCTCATAACATTCCTCAAGGTGAGCCAAAACAATTAAATTACTTTCAGAAATATTGTTGGATACATACATACTGTACCATATAAATTCAGGGGTTATTTTTCCATCAAACTAAATATTAATTTTGCCATACGTGTCAGAATCTAGCAGTTGATGTATAAATAAATTAACATGAATTGCACCTCCCCATGTAGATTTATCAAATTTGTTCCCTCCAACTAACAATTTTTATTTAATTTCATGACTTTTTAAATCTTAAACATACATTTACTTCACTATTTATTTCTATTTCATGTTTCAACAGGGGTATACTTACATTTGCTCCATATATGTATTTATCTAACATTGCACCTCCCAAAGTTTGACCTCCAATATCCCATACCTGTAAGGCCACATTAATGTTTCCTGAAAAGAATAAATCAATTAAAAAATGAATCAGGATATGGTTAATGATAATTGATTAAATAATTTGAAGTGCAATACAGGATATATTATGCTTGAAAAATTCTGTATTGGGACGGGATGAATGATATATAGAGACTGATATCCTTTTTTGAATTTGCATTCATTTCTTTATGTATACTGAATATCTATTTTCTCATGGCTTGGCTCTTACATACATGTTGTATTACATGTTTAGAAATAAAAATTAAAATTGAAGTGAATGAAGACATTCTTTGTTATCCATAACATGAAGAAAATATTTTTACCTGGCAACACAATTCTTTTTAAGAAAAAATCCAATCCTAATGTTTGTTTGTATTGTTTACCAAATTGCTCTTGTGAATAACGAGTGGCGATGGAAGTCTGAAAATAAAATTAAAGGTAGTATGTATTTGATTAGTCTTAAAAATGTTCTTAGGGGATTATATAGGAAAGATTTGTTCATCATCAAGATCTAGACTCTTCTCAAACTAAATTAAAGAAGCAACAAAATTAGAAACAAGTTCAGACCTCTGCTCGAACAAATGCATGAAATTGTGCTTATCTTCATTTCAGTATCTATAGGCATCCAACTGGTAGGCGTGTTTGGTGCAAGTGCAGTGTGCACCCCCTTTAGAGTCGATTCGTTTTGAGTTACTTTTCCCAAGTATTTTTAGACTCGGAGAGCCAAGAGGTGGAGAAGCTTCAGGTTCAAGCTACAGTATGTGATGATTAGGGGTGAGACGAGTCGAAAAAATCCGATTCGAGTCGAATCCGATTCGAGTCAGAAAATGACGATTCGAGTTTCGAATCCGTTTCGAGTCGCGCGAAGTGCGAACAACATCGCTTTTGACCGTTCGTATTTTTAATGCGTCAATGGTGGAAAGCCGGAAATATAAACAAACACAATTCGTCGCAAGTTTATTCTGATTTTATTACATATATTCTTTCATTTATGTGTACATACAATATAATAATTTAATACAAGCATATCCAAGTCATTGAAACTTATATATTCAACGCAATATCGAGTAAAAACATGCATATTGACAGTATTTTTCTGAATTTTTTTATTTTTTCGAATTTTTTCTCAACTCGAAAATGATTCGATTCATCAACTTCGACTCGATTCGACTCGACTCGAAGCCCCAAACCCGCGAGTCCTCGACTCATCGGGTTGTCGTCTCACCCCTAGTGATGATGGAGACTATTTTTCCTTTTTAGATGTAGTAGTACAGTGATTATACCCTTTGGAAAATCCTGGGGACACCCTGGTATCGATTAATTCATTGAATGATTAATTAATGATTAATTGATGTACATGTACATTGTCGCTTTCCACTGGGTCTAGAGACAGGAACAACTTAAACCTTGTGAATCAACATGGTACATGTACATACCCATAAACCAAAATCATACAAGTATCAATCCAGTTGACCAATCAAACTGGAAACATTTCATTCAACACCTGTGGTGGGTTAATGGCATGAGCTGACATGTAAAACTGTGAACTCAGCTGACTGATCAAACTCAAGAAACCTTTATTTGACATACCAATAAAATGTTGCAAGTATGGCCTTGTGGTATATGCACTTATCTAAGAAATTCTGATGAAAGTCTGGCACTAGTTAGAGTTGTCTTTGGTACAGTTCTTCAACGCAACAGTGGGAGCACACACCCTTCCATGATGATGCCAAAGAGTTTTGGTTTGTGTGTAGGGCAAAAGGGTATAAAGTCGATGCATTTCATTTCAATTTGAGATACCTGTAACTTCGACGGATGGGTAACTTTGACACTTTGTTTTGCTCTAATTTCGAATCTTGGGGGAAACTATGTTTTTCTAATTTCTAAAGAGTAATTGACGAAGTTACCCCATTTCTCAGATCAACATTACCTCACATATCAACGTTATGTACCCCTTTGCCCTACATGTAGCGGGTTTCATTATAAACGAAAAATGGTGGAAGGGTCCATTTCTCAAGAATTATCACTGAGTGAATAAAATCTTGAAAACCAATAATACTTTTTAGAGACATAAGATACATGTAGGCTCTTGAAAGAGGTCCCTCATCTCATCTATGTCAATATTCTGCAAATCTGTGCATGTAAGTGGAAAGTCATGAAGTTCAACAACTTATTCAATGTCCGAGTTATAAGGACCTAAGTAAGGCTCAAGATAGATCATGTAGAACATAAAACAAATCAAAGTCAAACATCTAAATCAAAGTCACAGGACTGGCAAGTGAAAAAAATGAACAAAAAAAATACTCTAAGTGAAATACGATTCTTACTTTTCCTGATGCACCATCGCCCATTATAATTATCTTGAGTTGTTTGTCAGGCGTATCATCTTCTGAATCTGACATTGTGATATTATTTGTTTGAATCAATCAATAGATATTACTCAAATTAAGCCAGGTTTCTAGTCTTGTCAAAAAATGTTTGGATGTGTTTTCCGGTGACGTCATTGCCAACATAACCCAGAATGCATTGCGTGGACGAAAAAGCTTTCAAGTGTTTTACAATTACCGGGGATTTATTGATAAACTTAAAGGTTGTATATAACTATTCATGCTGTATTAATGTTTTGTCAAGGTGTGAAAAACATAAAGGACCATGCTGTGTATATATAATACTGATTTTTAATTACACATTTGAAGTGGATGATCATTTTTCATTCCATGTCAGGGGCGTAGGAAGGTGTAAATTCAACACTACGCCAAAAAATCCCGCCAAAACCATGAAACAATTGTGTCAAATCTTCTATATCAAAACGCCTATTTTATGCTCGTTAAACGTCATTTTATGGCAATAGAATGCAATGTTTTTATAACCTAAATGTGAACGGAAATGTTTAAGCGATGCATTTGTATGGGCGATTGGTCATACGTATAGGTTGGCGTTTCGATTTTATATGCAAGCTTAAAATCCTTGATGCCCCTTTAATGTGCTTTTAAAAAATGTTCGAATGATTTTCATCATTTAAAATCACCATGGAAAATCACAAATCATTCTCACTTTTCTTATGTCTCGAACGATATAGACGATCAATTTCCAAATAACAATGAGAGATTTTTAATCATTTTCGAATAATTGAATTGAGATATTATTGTCTGATTCCATCGTGTAACGTGCAATACGACATGTACAGATTAAAAAATCTAGCTTGATCAATTGATTTAAAGAAACGCATTCGTGATCAATGAAACAATTAACCCTAATGTCTGCAACCTTTTTTATAACACTAATTCGCAAGACCAAATAAACTTCCCACCACAAAGGTCAAATCGAGGTCAACGTGACTTAGGGGTGCCAAAAATGTTATATTTCCTAAAACAATAATCTATTATTTTTCAAATGAAATAAAAATCTAAGTAATAGCTTTTCTAGAACTGAAATCGATGGAACGCGTATTTGAATAATCAACATTTTCAAGTTGTTTTTGTCTTTAACATTCATATTTAAAGAAGTATTACCAATAACAATTGGTGATTTAGTAAGAAAATAGATAATTGCTGACTTAACTATAATTTCTGTCTATGATGTTGCCTAGCAACGGAATATAAATCGATATAGTGAAGTTGAAAAATTGGGAGTAGGGGAGAATAAAAAAAAATCTCTTTTAAAGAGGTTAATCATTATAATTAAATGATACCACAGTTTGCATATACATTACAGAACATGCGCAAAAAAATTGCAAAGGTATTCATCAAGTAGTTTTTGAAAAAAACTGTTTTTCTCAAATTCGTGAAGAGAACGCGAATCACGAATATTTGGCGAAGATAGTCAATAGTGTCTCGATTATCATGAAATAAAGCATGTTACTTTGCATTTTCTACAGTATTAGAACTATAGAAACAAATATTTTATTTTTCAAAAAGTGTAATTTATCTGTGGCCCAGATTAGAAAAATAACAGGCACAAAAACCATGCAAAAGAGTACTATTGAAAAAAGAGCATATCATATGGTATCCACAAAACATTTCTTTAGGCTAGTGTGCTCGAGATTACTTTTGCACAATACAATGAGAAAATATGAATAAAGAACATAGGAAAATTAATAAGCCTTTTTATTCTCACTTTTCAACACTACGCACTGGCGTTTTGGCGTACATTGTTCCTACGCCACTGCATGTGAAGAAAACAGAAATTGATAAAATATTGAAGGAATGGGAGCTGTTACAATGACCCCTTCTTTTAGTGATTTTCGGAACTTTTCGTTCAGTGTAATAGCGAGGGAGCACTTAATTCAATGACAATAGCATTACCATTTTTGGGCTTATTTCTTAAAAGCATTATACACTATTATTATCATTTATTGATAGTTATATACATCTTTTAATAATAAGCCAGAAAATGTGGATAGGCTGTGCACAATGACTTCATTAAAGACTTAACAGAGTCTGGAGTAAAGCACTCTATACATAAAGTCTCTTAAAATAATATATTAGAACAGTATATCCTTACTACACTAGAAGGATGACTGATCATTGTTAGCTGCTTACTGTGCTCAGAGATGTTATCCATAAAACGAGCACCAGTAAAGGGTATACAACCACTAAAATGTGGCTGTGTATCATAAACAAGTGTGACAATCGTTACAATCACTAAATAATGTTGCCATAACATTTTGTCACTTATTCTCTGCTTTTGGGATGTAATATTGAAATGACTGTGAAAATATTCAATTAATGCTAGTATTACTTTCCCAAAGGATAAATAGCATCCATGGATGAATGTATACAAAAATATGTAATTCTTGATTAGTTCATTTGCATTAGACATGACCAAGTCCAATCTTGTGACCTCCCACATAGTTTTCATATCGAATAATGATGTCTATCCCTGATAAAGTACAGTACATCTTCATGTCCAAAGAATGAACTTGTTGACATGCTCATTGTACTTGTATTTGGAGTAAATCAAATCTTGGAGAATTAAGCTCTCGTTTAGCAGTAAAAATTGAAACCTTGAATGAATTCAAGAAGGAATATTACTGTTTAGATTACTAATATATGACTTCTGGTACAAATGTAAAATGTCCTGGTTAAATATTCTTTAAAATCGTCAAAGTTTACAATGAAATTAAATGCATTTCTACAAATTAAATATATTGTCAATATAGAAAATGTCAATAATTGAAGACCATTTATAACATCCTGAATGGGTAAATACAAAATCAGAAAATAATTGAAACAAAACAGATGACTAATGTAAAATGTTTCATATATTTATTCATGTTTGATGTCATAAACAGTAAGCACCAATAATATCTAATAAAGAATATATCATGGAAATATCAGCAATTTTTATACAATATAAACTTTACAGTATTTACTGTTACCCTTCTTAATTTAGAGCTTGTTTTAATTTGGTGAATTTGTTCGCCAATTTTTGCTGAATTTGCCAAATTAAGAAGAGTAACAGTATACAGCATATGGTAGTTTTGTGGTGTAAATAGAAAATAGGCCTACAATTCTTTTGTCACACAAAGGGCAAATTTTTTTAATATATTTTATATTAGAATTATATTAGAAAAACTGATAACAAATATTTTTGATTTCTATCCTTAAGCTGTATATATATTCTTTCCAACCAGTTGGTGATTTAGAATATATAATATATATAATTATGTCAGTTGGTGACACCATGGCAATACCTTTTAACATACATATACAAGAATGCTACACTAAAACATCAATTAACACATTTAAAAGCTTAAATTACAATATATGTAAGGATCTCTTTTATATATAAAGACATAATAATGTGACGACCTGGGGTAATAATTAAACAATAACAATAAATGGGAACGGATTTAATTAAAACAAAATCAAAGGTCGTCAGTGGATGGGGGAAAATACAAAAATAGCAATTGGTAGCGTGATAACAACAACAATAAATGGTAGTGTGGAACTGGGTAAAATAGAATGAAAAAGGTGAATTTAAACAAATGGCAGCGTGGAAGTTAAATGAATTGAGGTGTGTCTAAGATGAAGGTAATCTTGTGTGAACGGGGGTTAAAGTTGAATGGATATGAGGTGTACTGATAAACACAACTGTATAAAACTATATAGTAATAAATCAAGAAACAAATCAAGTAAGCTTTAACAGATCTATTTGAATAAAATAAACAAAGTTCAAAATACAATTACGTTATACTAAGCACAAATACAATATGATAAAAGTTAAAAGTCAGGCACTAGATTAATTAAAAGTGGCTTACCCATTGTTCGTCTACATGTGTCCTTGTTGAAGCCATAGTATAGAATATCCAAAAGTAAAGCGATCCAAAGTGTTGTCCAAAAGTAAAATACTGTTAAGATTTCCAAGTTAAATACTGTTAAAATTTCAAAGTATAAGTTAGAATAAAAGTTCAGATGATTCAAAATGACAGAGTCCAAAAGGTTGCAGTTGATGTTGGCTGTTCCAGGTCTTGACGAAAAGTGTAATGGCTTCAACAAAATCAGACAGATATACCACTTTTTACCAATCTAGTGTGGTACCTGGCCCTGGGACCAGACACCAAACAAAGAGATGATTCTTCTAACTAAGGATTATCTAAGAATCATCCCTTTGATCCTGGGGGATAATCTAAATCTAATGACTACTAGGGTACTACACTCCAGACTAAGACTAATCGCCTATTCAAAGTTTTGAATAGGGCCAAATTTAAAGTAATAAAAGTGCGTGCGCACCTGCACTGAGTGTGCCACTATGATAATACAGGGGTTGTAATCCCAAACTAAATTCAGGAAATGGTTAAACGAAATTACTAAATAAAACAAATACAAATTGACTTAAAAAAGTACATTCTTATCGGCAACATATTGCCATACAAAATACAAATGATACAATAATACAAAATATTGATTTAATAAGTGAAATATTGTAAAGGCCATAACGAAAATACTGGAAAAGTAAAATACTTGATTCCGCCATTTTCAATATGGCCGTATAAACAAAACACGAAGGAAAATATGAAAGTTACTGGAATTTCTCAAAATACAAGGTAAATATATACACTAGACTAACTCTAACTAATATAATATACAATCGGAAGGGATAATCTGACGCCCGGCGATCGGAAAAGATCGAGGGTTTACCACCTTTTGATCGCCGGTCGTCACATCACTCCCCCCTTAAAAATAGGTTCGACCCGAACCTAAAAAAAACAAATGTGGAGTCTATTGACTCAAAATGTCCATCAAATAAATGCCTCATTGGCAGTGTTAATTGCATCAAAACTCATCCATGGAGTCATGGGCTGTAAATATGAAGTGATCCTCACCCTCAGCAGGCGCTTCAGACACCCTCTCCCCCTGACTTAGTTTATATCTAGCTAACTCATCAGGGGAAAGGGCGCCCACTACCTGCTCGGGTAAGGCCACCTGCAGACTCATCAAAGGCAGGATTTCCCTCTCTGATGTTCCCTCCTTGACGGCAGTACTCCTCTTCTTCTTCCTCCTCCGCCTCTTCTTTGCGGGCCCACACACCAGGAGGTGGGAGTCGCCTTTCACCTGGGTAAGGGAATCTTCAGATCTAGGAGTTGGGGACGTCCCAGGAGATTGGGCAAGGTTGCCCTCAAACTGGTGAAGGAGCTCACCAGTGAGGACACCTCTCTCCTGGACGACAACCTTCCTCTGGGGGAGTGTGACAGTAACTGACACAGGGGTCTGAGTAGTTGGGGCCGGGGGCTCAGCCAGGTGTGCCGCCCGGACTACTGCTGTGGGTTCTGCCTCAGTAGTTGTCTCCGCTGGAGATTCAGCCTCATCGATGGATCCTGGGGAGTCAGCCCTAGTAGTTGGGACCGGGGGCTCAGCCAAGCGTACCACCCGGACTACTGGAGACTGTTGGAGTTGGGGACGCTTCCTCATCATTTTGACCTTGGCCCTGCAGATTTTCACATGGGCCTTGAACTCCTTCCAGCTGCGGAACTTCTCCTCGCAAGTAATGGCTCCTCTTCCATTGGGGCGTATGATGGTGGTCCTGCATTCCTGAAAGAACAAAATGGGGAAGGGATGGTGAGGGTTTGAGGGTGACTATGGGCACATATTAAAACAATATTATTAACATGTTATGGAGTACACCTCATACCCATCTAACCAGGATGGTACCTTTGCCTGACGGGAGGGTCGTTTACTGTGATTGGGATTTGAGGGACCTTGGGCATTTATTTGTGTATCATCCTCAGGGGTCAAATTTGGAACATCAGAATGAAACTCAGGGGGTGTCTCTCCAAGAAAAGGCTTCAAACGATTGCAATGGACAACCTTTTCTTTTCCTTTAATTTCCAACATGTACCGTAGATCATCAAGTTTTAAAAGAACCTTGAAGGGGCCATGCCAATGATTGGCGAATTTGGGGGTCTGACCTGTCTTGGCTAGGGGAATGTGTAACCAGACCAGATCGTTCTCATGGTACTCCACCAAGTTAGCCTTTAAATCGTATTGCCTCTTTTGGTTATTACTTGACAGAGAAATATGATTACGGGCAGTTTCGTGGACAACAACCAACCTTTCCTTGAGGTTTTGACAGTAGGTGGTTGCGGCACTGTCTTGGGGGACATTGTTACAACTATGGGGTGGCCGACCAAGCACCAGATCTGCTGCAATATGTGGGCGACGACCAAACATCAACTCAGAGGGAGCAAATTTGGTCGTTTCATGTACAGCAGATCGGAGGGCAGATGCAACAAAAGGAAGGAACTGGGGCCAATCTCGGTGATGGCTTGAAACAAGTTTGGCAAGCATTGATTCAATTGTCCGGTTAGCTCGTTCGACAAGCCCATCAGACTGGGGATGATAAGGGGTGGTTCGTGTCTTGTTGATTTCAAAAATACGACAAACCTCCTGGAACAGTCGAGACTCAAATTGGGCACCTTGATCAGAATGAAGCTGTAATGGGGCACCATAGCGGCAGAAAAACTCAGTGATCAAGGCATTGGCGACTGTGGCTGCTTCTTGATTTGGCATGGGAAGGATTTCAGGGAATTTTGTAAAATAATCCTCAATGACTAAGACATATTTGAAACCCTCCTCAGACTGGGGCAAAGGGCCTAAAATATCAATCCCTATACGTTCGAGTGGGGCACCAACATTATATTGTTTCATTGGGGCTTTGACACGAGTACCTGGACTTTTCCTCCTTTGACACTCTTTGCATTCTGCCACCCATTTAGCCACATCCCCTTTGAACCCAACCCAATAATATCGAGGTCGAAGCCGATTAATTGTTTTAGCCACCCCAAGGTGACCAGTATCAAGGGAATTGTGGAGGTGGGTTAACACTTGGGACCGAAGGGACTTTGGGACTAGGATTTGCCATTCCACCAAGTTTGTATCAGAATGCACCCACTTCCTATAGATTACTCCATTCTCTAACTTATACCTATCCCATTGGGACCAGTACTGTTTGAGGAGAGGAGACCGATCAGAAATAGTTTGCCAATCTGGCCGCTTTCCCTCTTCTAACCAGGTGAATAGTTTGGACATTTCGGGGTCTTGGTGCAAAACATCTTTCATTCCTTTCTCGGTCAAATTTGGTGCCCAGTGGCAACCAGAAACAGGATTGGAACAATCATCAGGTTTATCCATTCCCGGACTGACAATCCGAACAGAGGGGGTGGATATCAGATCAATGTCAAAGCTGACACAGTTAACAACAGGGCCATCATTGGAGTCCTCATCAGTTTGGCTGCTGAGAGGGGGTGTGCGTCCAAGAGCAACCTGTCTGTCACAATAGCGGCAGTCAATACATGGGACTCGGGACAAGGCATCAGCATTGAGGTGCTTCCTACCTGCCCGATGGGAAATGGTAAAGTCATACTGACTCAAGTATTCAAGCCAGCGGGCCAGCTGTCCTTCAGGGTTCTTGAATCGGAAGAGCCATGTAAGGGCACTGTGGTCGGTTCGGATGGTAAAAGGGTTCCCATAGAGGTAGTGGTGAAAGTGTTTTACTGCCTTGACAATAGCCAGTAACTCCAGCCGGGTAGCACAATAGTTCCTCTCACATTTAGAGTGGGTCTTACTGAAATTTTGGACTACTCTTTCCTCACCATCTACTATTTGGGATAGCACCGCACCAGATCGACAAGCACTGGCGTCAGTGTCAAGGATCAATGGTTTCGTCACATCAGGGTAATCCAAGGTGGCAGAGTTTAGGAACAATCTCTTCAGCTCCTTAAGAGCCTCTTCACACTTGGGGGTCCAACGAAAAACAGCTCCTTTGTCTGTCAAACGGACAAGGGGCTCTGAGATGCCAGCAAAATTGGGAATAAATTTCCTGTAATAGGAGCAATGACCAAGAAAAGCTCGCACCTGTCGGACGGTTTTGGGGGTAGACCAGTCGCGAACAGCAGCGAATTTTTCGGGGTCTATAGAAATACCTTGCTCAGAAACAACATGTCCAAGGTAGCAAACCTCAGATTGGAATAGATGGCACTTCTTAGGTGACAATTTCAAGTTGGCATCTTTCAGTTTTGCAAAAACTTTAGACAATCGGTCAAGATGTTCTTCTACAGTTGAACTAAAGATTATTATATCATCGAGGTAGACAAGACAACAATCAGTGTTCAAACCGGATAGAACGACATTCATCAGACGTTGGAAGGTTGCAGGGGCATTTGACAAACCAAAGGGCATCACGGTAAACTCATAGAGTCCCCATTTGGTGGAGAAGGCCGTTTTCGCTGAGTCAGCATCATTCATAGCTACCTGCCAGTAGCCACTAGCCAAGTCAAGGGTACTGAAGTATTTAGAACCCTTTAAACTGTCCAAGGTATCGTCTATCCTTGGCAGAGGATAGGCGTCCTTTACAGTTACTTGATTGAGCTGACGATAGTCAACACAAAAACGGAGTGATCCATCTTTCTTGGGGACAAGTACAATTGGGGAAGCCCAAGGTCCATTGGAGGGCCGGGCAATACCTTTTTCAAGGAGCTCCTCAACAATTTGTCGACCTTCACGCTCTTTGGAGTAGGGCAACCTTCTGGGAGGTTGCCGGATGGGTTTGGCATCCCCTGTGTCTATCTCATGCTGAACCTTGTCTGTCCGACCAATGTCGAACTTAGACTGGGCAAAAAGGTCTGCATTTTCTCGAAGGAATGTCTTCAACAATCCCTTCTCAGTTGAAGTCAAGGATTTACCACTTTCAGAAAACAAGTCATTTAAGTAGTCAGGTAAACAGTTTGGTTCACTAACGTTTACGAAGGGGAAACAGTCAACATCCCTTTGTTTATGGAGCACATCATCATCACTCTCTTCAGCAATAACACCGAGGCGAATTGGGTCAGGGTCCTTGTGTAGCAGTTTGGGGCAAATAACAGGGTCAACCGGGTCAAAGGTCAATGGAGTTGCTTCCTGCAACTCCTTCAGGTGGTTGACAACCATTAAATCAACAAATTCATCACTGCTATCAGTCAGGGGAACATCAGCCTCAGAGGTTTCACAAGGGTCTGGACGAGGGGAAATAGAATTCACTTCACATTGGTTTTCTGACAGATCCTCTGGGAGAGGGGGCAAAGGATCAAAGATCGGTTCCCCAGAGGCAATAGGCATGTTTTTATACAAAGTCATGGGTTGGAGGCCAAGGTTGGCAATCCTTATGGGAATAAAGGGGTTGCGGGGACTAACCACAGCTTTGGCTATCATGAGATTACTCAAACTGGGGATTGGATTTGGCCTTTGGGAGACGAGCAATGGAGTGTCACCCCATTCACATTCAGTCCGCCCAGGGACGATCATCTCACTATGGGGAGGCACTGTGATGGTTTCCTCCATCAACAGTTTACAAGAGGGGGACAAGGTGTTTTCAAACACACATTCAAAAATATCACCATTTAACTTCAAAGTTCCCTCTTTCACATTCATTATTCCACAGTTTTCTTCCAAAAAGTCAAATCCCAGGATAGCTGAGCAGGACAGTTTACTGACAAGAAAGAGGTGTGAAAATTTGGTGTCACCAATTTTGAATTCTTGCTTTACTCTCCCCAGAATTGAAGATTGGCTTCCATCAGCCAGGGTAACACTTGAGCCTGGTGCGTTTGGGGCCGGGACACTAAAACGATGTCCTAAACATTTTGCAGTCTGTTCAGAAAGTAGACTCACTTGAGCACCAGAGTCAATTAAAGCTGGGATGGAAAGACATGGGAAATTCAATTCAAGGCAGAGGCCATTGTAGCCACTTTGGATTTTAAAACTGGTGGGCCTTTGTGGCTGGGATGCTGAATCGAGGCCCACCGACTCAGCACATTTTAGTTTCCCGACTTTGATGGGGACTTGGCCTTCAGGGCAGGGCAGTCAGAGACTCGGTGGCCATCTTCGCCACATTTGAAACAGACCCGGGCTCCTGGGACTTTTGAATTGGGATGTCTGTGCAGGCAATCAAAAATACTGTGTTCCCGAGTATCACATATTTTGCAATAAACCGTACGTCGGGGCTTTGAAGTAGGACGTCTGTCTACATTGGCCTTAATAGTCTCAGACAGGGATTGGAGGGTCTCCATCTGGGACTTCTGGCTCTCCAACAATTTGGAGAACTCGGAAATCAAACCAGACGGGGACTCAGTGGGCAGTGATTGTACAGGTGTTTTGGCAACTCGGAGCTCTGGGTCAGTCGTGACTTGTAACCGCTGCTTACGTCCCTTGAAAAAGGACTCGTACTGCAGGGCCATGGTCAGGGCTTCATTGAGTGACTTGGGGCTGGAAAAGGACAGTTTGGCCTCCAAGTCGACATCATTCAGGGAATCTATGAAGGCCTGTTTGGCCTGATTTTCTATCCCCGATTTTGGCATTCCCATATTGCCATATGCCTTACGAGAGAGCTTGCGAATATCGTGAGCCAGCTTCTCAAGGGGTTCATTTGGTTGTCGGAGCCTGTGTTTCAATAGGGCCCTGGCATTATCACTTTGCTGAGGGGGTTCGTAATTCATTTGCAGGGCATTGATGATAGAGTCGAGGCTGGGATCTACCTCATCTTCAATGTCATCAAGAATGTTTGCAGCCTCCCCCTCCAGACTTCTAATTAAATAAATTGCAGCCTGGCCATTGTCCCACCTGTTATTGCGCGCCACTAATCTAAATTGGGTGAGAAATGCAGATAAACTGCATTTCCCATCAAATTTGGGAGCCCTCATTCCCCGTGTCTTTTTTGGTTTAGGAGCGGGTTCATATACTGAGACTTTTGACACACTCTCCCCAGAAGAAGTATCCCATAACTTAGGAAGCGCAGTGGACCGCTTTGTGGATTTTTTGGCCCTAAGTAGGGAATCTGCCTTACCCCAGGGGTCACTGAGAATGTTGGACTCCGCTGTTTCATAAACATCAGAAGGTGCAGTCTCATAATGAGAGGACCGGCAAGGAAGTGAGCTTCGTTTTGGTTTACTTCTGGGACGAGAATCATAAGGAGAAGTATGGAGGCTTCTGTTCAAGGAATGCTGCTCTAACACCCAAGACATGGTATCAGATCCCTTCCCATAAGAAAGTTGACTCCCTTCTGAACCTCTCTTAAATGGACTTGGACCCTTCCTTTTGACATGTCTAATAGAGGGCTTAGAAGTTAGAGCTTGGGAGTAGTCTACCCTCAAATTTGTATCTCGGCGATGCGTGGGGCACGGAGGAGCTGATGAGAGCTCACTCAGTGTATGCTTGTTTGCATAATTCCTGGGTTGTTGGGGCACTTGGAACTGGTCACCCCATGAATTTGCCCTTCGTGGGATTTTTCGGAAAGTGGGAGCTCTTGCGAGCTCACCACATGGATGTTTCTCCCCAGGATACATTGAACCCAGGGGAGCTTGGGAAGGCTCACCCTGTGAAATTTCCCCTTTAAAATGCTTTTGACTTAGGGGAGCTTGGGAAGGCTCACCCCACGGATTTGTCCCCCCTGGGTGTTTTTGGAAAGTGGGAATTCTTGCGAGCTCACCACTTGGATGCTTCCTCCCAGGATGCATCGAACCCAGGGGAGCTTGGAAAGGCTCACCCTGCGAAAATGTTCCCTTAAAATGCTCTTGGCCTAGGGGAGCTTGAGAAGGCTCACCCCATGAATTGGCTTCCCCTGGGTATGTTTGAGAACGGGAAGCTCTTTCGAGCTCACCACGGGGGTATTTCTCCCATATATACCTAGAAACGAGGGGAGCTTGGGAAGGCTCACCCTGCGATGATTCCCTCTTTAAACGCCCTTGGCTTAGGGGAGCTTGAGAAGGCTCACCCCATGAATTGGCTTCCCCTGGGTATGTTTGAGAACGGGGAGCTCTTTCGAGCTCACCACGGGGGTATTTCTCCCCAGTATACCTAGAAACGAGGGGAGCTTGGGAAGGCTCACCCTGTGATGATTCCCTTTTTAAACGCCCTTGACTTAGGGGAGCTTGAGAAGGCTCACCCCATGAATTGGCTTTCCCTGGGTATGTTTGAGAACGGGGAGCTCTTTCGAGCTCACCACGGGGGTATTTCTCCCCAGTATACCTAGAAACGAGGGGAGCTTGGGAAGGCTCACCCTGTGATGATTCCCTTTTTAAACGCCCTTGACTTAGGGGAGCTTGAGAAGGCTCACCCCATGAATTGGCTTTCCCTGGGTATGTTTGAGAACGGGGAGCTCTTTCGAGCTCACCACGGGGGTATTTTTCCCCAGTATACCTAGAAACGAGGGGAGCTTGGGAAGGCTCACCCTGTGATGATTCCCTCTTTAAACGCCCTTGGCTTAGGGGAGCTTGAGAAGGCTCACCCCATGGATTGGCTTCCCCTGGGTATGTTTGAGAACGGGGAGCTCTTTCGAGCTCACCACGGGGGTATTTCTCCCCAGTATACCTAGAAACGAGGGGAGCTTGGGAAGGCTCACCCACTGTAGAATTCTCCCAAACAGGTGTAGAAAAGGGATTATTCCATGAATCAATAGGGGGGGGAAACATCGAAGGACTTTGCCAAAGCGTTTGATCAGTTTTAAAGTTTTTCATAAAGTAACTAGGTGAGGCAGGTCTCGGTGGTTTGGGCGATACACCAGGCTTCGAACGCTGGGCCCTGCGCTCAGAATGCCTAGATATATCTGGCCAGGATAAAGTATCTGCCATGGCAAATTTCTTGTCCTGGTCATCAAGGGTACGATGACCTGGGACAATTTCAGGGTCGTTAAATGAATAATCTGACCTAGACGTGGGTAATGGGACTTGCTGGGCTTCCTTAAATAAATCCATAGTGTCAGACATTTTAATTACCACTGGGCATGTATTTGTGTTAAAAATGTTAGAAACAAAGAAACAAATAAAGCTAAAAGATCACACTAAAATAAAAATAAAATTTGAGGCATGTGTCAACACTTTTAAAGTATTATATACCACCACCTGGCACCATTTGTGACGACCTGGGGTAATAATTAAACAATAACAATAAATGGGAACGGATTTAATTAAAACAAAATCAAAGGTCGTCAGTGGATGGGGGAAAATACAAAAATAGCAATTGGTAGCGTGATAACAACAACAATAAATGGTAGTGTGGAACTGGGTAAAATAGAATGAAAAAGGTGAATTTAAACAAATGGCAGCGTGGAAGTTAAATGAATTGAGGTGTGTCTAAGATGAAGGTAATCTTGTGTGAACGGGGGTTAAAGTTGAATGGATATGAGGTGTACTGATAAACACAACTGTATAAAACTATATAGTAATAAATCAAGAAACAAATCAAGTAAGCTTTAACAGATCTATTTGAATAAAATAAACAAAGTTCAAAATACAATTACGTTATACTAAGCACAAATACAATATGATAAAAGTTAAAAGTCAGGCACTAGATTAATTAAAAGTGGCTTACCCATTGTTCGTCTACATGTGTCCTTGTTGAAGCCATAGTATAGAATATCCAAAAGTAAAGCGATCCAAAGTGTTGTCCAAAAGTAAAATACTGTTAAGATTTCCAAGTTAAATACTGTTAAAATTTCAAAGTATAAGTTAGAATAAAAGTTCAGATGATTCAAAATGACAGAGTCCAAAAGGTTGCAGTTGATGTTGGCTGTTCCAGGTCTTGACGAAAAGTGTAATGGCTTCAACAAAATCAGACAGATATACCACTTTTTACCAATCTAGTGTGGTACCTGGCCCTGGGACCAGACACCAAACAAAGAGATGATTCTTCTAACTAAGGATTATCTAAGAATCATCCCTTTGATCCTGGGGGATAATCTAAATCTAATGACTACTAGGGTACTACACTCCAGACTAAGACTAATCGCCTATTCAAAGTTTTGAATAGGGCCAAATTTAAAGTAATAAAAGTGCGTGCGCACCTGCACTGAGTGTGCCACTATGATAATACAGGGGTTGTAATCCCAAACTAAATTCAGGAAATGGTTAAACGAAATTACTAAATAAAACAAATACAAATTGACTTAAAAAAGTACATTCTTATCGGCAACATATTGCCATACAAAATACAAATGATACAATAATACAAAATATTGATTTAATAAGTGAAATATTGTAAAGGCCATAACGAAAATACTGGAAAAGTAAAATACTTGATTCCGCCATTTTCAATATGGCCGTATAAACAAAACACGAAGGAAAATATGAAAGTTACTGGAATTTCTCAAAATACAAGGTAAATATATACACTAGACTAACTCTAACTAATATAATATACAATCGGAAGGGATAATCTGACGCCCGGCGATCGGAAAAGATCGAGGGTTTACCACCTTTTGATCGCCGGTCGTCACATCAAATACAAAAAGTAAGAAAAGAATAGCAGGATTTACAAATGAGGTAAATAAGTTGCAACATTTTGATAATAATGATAAAGCAATTAATCACATTTAATAATAAAAAATACACGTATGTTCCACTTTACTTACACAGATTTAACAGTACTGTAGTTTGTAACAGTATTTCTGCAATATTTAACAGTGACTTTTTCATGAGGATGATACATGTAATTAGTATTGGTGCGTCTTACCACCTATTTGCCAGTGTAAAAGACCAGAATAAGGAGATTGAAAAACTAGATTCATTGTGCTTTACCAAATGGATTACCAAATGGAACAATACATAGCTTGCATGCTGAATACGATCAATATACATGTTTATATAAAAATTACTATTTGATATAATATTACTATTTTAAATTGCTGAGTTTGCCATTGCAAATTAGATTGCAAAATTGAAATCAGAAGTTATGCACCATAGTGTTTCATCACGTCTCTGATTCACCCATAATTCATTACCCTATTTGTGTAAGTTAATATGCTGGGGAACAAAGGCTTGATGCTAGACTAGTTTCTAGATTTGCTAAGAAGAACGCTTATGCCAATCTTCTATATTAAAAGTAAACATAATGTCAATTTAGTAAGTTTATATCATCATCAATATCATCATTTTATACAAAGTGACAAAATTCAACAATCTTTCCTTTTCTCTCTCTCTCCTTCTACAGTAAACAACATTAATAACCTGTAAAATAATATGTGAAAATAAAGATTTAATAAAAAAAGTTCAAGTTTATATATGTACCAAACATATGCTTATCAGATTATGGGAATGGTATAGGCCTAACAGACAGGTTTCATGATGTTTTCTGAAATAAAGCATTAACATGTCACCACATGAAAGTGTACAACTGTTACAGATTCTGACTTCTTTGACATAAAAATCCTCTAAGGTAGTAAGATGACCAATCCACACAAATTAGGGATGAATTATATTTGACATGCATATAATGTGCATGTTAATTGCAAAATCACAATACAATGCATGTTTTCAGTTATTATGCAATAAAGAAAATCCTATGCTGACTAATTGCTTGTCTTTGTTGCCGTGTTCTTGCATCATTTGTTAATCTATGAATGCTGCATTACAATATCATATAATAATTATATTGTTAGAGTGACTCCAAATGAAAAGCTTTGCAAGCGTCTTGTTTAATATCATACAAACAAATCACTTATCAGGCCCATAGGCCAGCTTCACATTTTGAAAAATTCCAGGGGGGTTCACTTTTGACAATTAAAGTGGCCAAAGAACACTTAAAAAATGCTCAGAATGATGAAAAACTGCACGATTTTGAAAGAATTTTTGGCCAGGGGGGGGGGGGGGGGGGCGGGGGGTTCTGCTTATGATGCAACATTCCATTATTGGTTATTGAACTTTCTGAAAGGTGTATGTGTATTTTTTTCATGTAACTACACTACACTGCTGTACTTCTTTCATGGAACTACTTTTTACAACTGTATATATCATTTAATTTTACAAAAAATCTCATGTATAAATTCCTTTGATGTATCTTTTTGATGCACTCTCTCATGTAACTATACTACATAGGTGTTGTAACTATACTACTCATATCTAACATGTCGATATACTACACACCAAATCATATCAAATGTAAATCCTTTTACTATTCATATGTAAGTTTCTTTGATATAGGTTTCATTCAGCTGTAATAACATTTGCAGTTAATTATTGCTGAATTTCATATTTTCCGAGAAAAAGTTATGATATCCCGTGCTCTAATTCTAATATATAGATTATAAACATACACGTAATATCATCACTTCCATTCTCAGAGACTAATATGCAACTAACCAATCAGAACATGGTCAGATGTCATTTAGGTCTTGCATCTTATTTTCTACAATCTCAGCTGAATAAAATATTTTCTTTTATGTTTTTCTCTACAATTTTAAATTTCACTCTTCAGGCCTGTTTGCTTAATTCCTTGCACATTTCACTAAAATCTGAAATGTGATTCCTTGGTCTTCATCATGTAATCACGACACCTTTGTAAACACACTGTCCATCTTGCCCTTCTCGTAACGAGGGCCACAAGAAACCTTGTATTGCGGTAGATTCTGGGTTGGATGAGTGAAAACGTGTATGTAGATCCGGATTGAACATAGAAGCATCATAGTCTATTACAAAATGTGGAATTTGGACTGATAATGCCCAGGAGAGTTTCACACATTCTTCCACATAGTCGCGTAGTTCAAAACAGGACTTGAGGCTCGGGTAGTCATATAACGTTGCGTAGACTTGTGAACATACTTCCTGGAATGATAAGTGAACATTTATAATGCAACATGCAAATGTAATAGCACAATCTGCATTGTACAAAACAACCATCAAAGTAAATATCAAACAAGGTATTAACATGCAAAATGTCACCACCTGCCACTTGTTACAGATGCCTACCATCGAACACCAACCATCAACTGCCGAACACCATCCAGAAATATGTCACCACTTCAGTACATTATAGGGCAAAAAATATGAGTCACATTTATGTTTCCTTTAATAAAGATAGTAATGGTCTGTTCACTTGACTAATACCAAGATCCTTGTAAAGATTATTTTTTAATTTTCATCAAGTTATTGGCTGATTAATGCTGTCAGTAACATGTAACATCTGTAACAACCAATACCATTAACTTATACTTTTTGCAAATGAATAAAACTTACATACATTAATAAAAAATAACACCAGATATAAAACACTTTAAAAGGATCCATACCTCTACATTATTCTTAAAATCAAATCTGTCGACTGTCTTTCTAAGATAAACACTAATAGTGTCTTCTACATCTTTGACAATAGGGTCAGGAGATGAGGGACTGTTCTCATTTGGTAGGTACAGGGTCTGTCTGACTGTCTGTCTCATTTCATCCAATGTGGCTTGAACAGATCTGAATGAGAGCTGAAACAGATGAACTGCATATACACATTGATAATCCAACACTTTCGATTCATATCACACATGCAAAATCGTAGATCTCATGACACTATGAGTTTATTTGGTGGTAGCATAGTATGATCAGCTCATTGCAGAGACTAAAATATATTTATTTATTTACTCATTTTTAAAATTCTTGTTTTTCAGTCACATCTAGATCTTCATCAAATTAATCATAAGGATCCATGCCATAATCTGTATAATGCCGTAACATTTTGATGAGATCATGATTACGGACATGTGTGCAGAAGGTTATGACTATACGAACGATGAAGATTATAAAACCTACCACGACAACAGAGAACAAGAGCTTTGCTTTCAGGTCATCATAGTCTGCAATGTCTGGCAGACTGTCAAGAGCATCTAATGCATCTACCCTGGTGCCTGAGTGTAGGTTACCATAGCGACGTATCAACTGAGTTGGTCTGTTTTCTCCAAGATTGAGATCTTCAAATTTTGTTCCTTTCTCGAGTTGTTTGATGGCTTGTTCAGACAATCTGGAATAAATTAAAACAAATATTTCATTTTGAAGAAGATATGTACAAATATTGATGGGGTAATTGTACCTTTACTCATATTTCATTGAAATGTCAAAATTACTTGGCAACCTTTTATTCCATATTAGCAATATCCACAATCAAAACCAGAACAACAGCAACGCCAAAGCGTAGCGAATCCCATCGAACAGAAATGGCTGGCATTTTTACAAACGAAATATATAGCAAATATCATAAAAACACACCAGAAAGGCCACCATTTTCAAAATGGTTGCTCACTAGCCAAGTTGTCATCAGAAGAAATAATATGCTTTTAAGTAGCCACCTATAAAATTTTTGAAAAATCGCACACATGTACTTGTAAAATAACACACATAAAAATGGTGGCCATTTTTCAAAATGGGCGACTACTCCCCAAGGTTTTATTAGACAATGTGCCATGCTTAGAGTATTCACATATCAAATATGAACAAAATCGCTCCACTACTTTTCGAGTTATAGTAAAAAATGTCAAAATGGTGGCCATTTTTCAAAATGGCCGCCTACTACCTAAAGTGTCAATGGACAGTGTGCCATGCTTTTAGTATTCACATACAAAATATAAACAAAATCGCTCCACTACTTTTCGAGTTATAGTAAAATACGTTAAAAAGGCGGCCATTTTTCAAAATGGCCACCATTTTGAAATGAGCGGCCATTTTAAAAATTGGCTTTCGAGCAGAACTTCTACCCCTATAGGGTATATGTGTACAAAATATGAACAAAATCGGGCCAACGGTATTTGAGTTATTACCCGGACGGACGGACGGACGTACATACGGACGGACGGACATACGTACGGACGGATGGACGGAGGCGTTCCCTATATCCCTCCGAACTTCGTTTGATGGGATAATAATTATATTTCTATCAAGTAAATATTTCTTATATTTCACGATAACATGCATTCCACATTCAATTTCATTGCATTCAATACAGGGTCAATATGTTATGAGAGTAATATTCAGAATACATATTCTGATTTAATTTAGCCTAGATGAAACAGTTAAAACATGTAACTAAAAATGTAGCCATATAAACATTTAAGCTCTTGCAATAGCCTCTTTTGTAGAGTCACTTAATTTTTTCATACTCAGGGTATAACACATGTACTTGTTACTTATAAGTACTTGTTACTTTCAAGTGCTCAAAAACTAAAATATCTGAGATGAGGCAATGTGGTGAGATGAGGCAATGTGGTGAGGTGAGGCAATGTGGTGAGGTGAGGCAATGTGGTGAGGTGAGGCAATGTGGTGAGGTGATGTGGAATTCAAATGAGTGACAGCATCAATTGTTATTGGATTTGTTGAATCCCAAAAGTCCGAACTGATTGACTGATTGACTGACTGGCTGACACTGTTATCTGTACTGGAATTCCTAAAACTGTATCATATGGGATCAAAATATCAATATTTGTCAAAAGATATGATCAATTTTCTTCCATCCTTCATCCTTTAACACATTTTAACCAAATGTTTCCAAATATTCAATCCCTGGGAATAGAAAATCATCATTTCTATCCCAAATGATCATTTACCTCATCCCCAAAATGTTATAAATATATAATGTTTTTGGCACATTCCCTTACCTATCAGCTAAACTTTTCTCCTTAGCTTGTAGTCTATTGATGGTCTCCCTGGCCTTGTTTAGTTCTGCTTTGAGGGTCTTCACCTCACTCCTCAGCTCTGCCATTTCCTTACTCTCTGTCCCCGGGGGTATGGGTGCAGAGAGGGGGACACTTCCATTAGATGCCCCGTTCACAGGAATGCCTTTCAGACTAGGTGGTTTTATAACTCGGTCACTTTCAGGTCTCTGGGCCTTTGGGGAACCTGGAAAAATGTGAGGTGAACATTTATTTAATTTTCCTGTATATGATGTGAAAGTGTTTATACGTATATATAACAAAGAAGTCATAATTATGAAAATATTTACTATTCATACCAACAACTAAAAATATCCTCTATGTCTTTGCTTATATTTCAAATATTCACACATCATTTCAGGGAAATTATTGGTTTTAACGTTTATGTATTCATTTTTCTTTTTCAGACATTGCTGCATTTGAACATCTTTATACTTTCCTAAATGACAGATACTATGAAGCTTATTGGTATATTATATGAGATATGGTAAAGCACACATTGACTCAAAATATTATTTCCACTATGACAGATTTAATCTTGAATATGAAACATAATGCATCATTATCATTTCCTCCCATCATATTCAGCAATAAATTAAATGTTTTAATTTGTTTTTTTACTTTTTCATAAGCATCTCATTTGTTTCCAACTATTTCCTGAACATCACATCCTGAGTAATATATCCCGAGTATCATATCATGAGTAGTATCTCATACTTGAGTGGGTTTGGGGTATATATCACCCGGGAATATATATCGTATCTGAGGAGCGGGCAGGATATATTGTATATGTCCCGCTCCAGGCCAAATGCGGGCAGATATAATATATCCATCCCGCTCCCGGGAATTTTTCAAAAGTTTAAAAAAGTTTAAATATCAAAAGTTTTAATTTTTTAATTTTAAAATTTAAATTTGTTAAGTTTAAATGTTACAATTTCATTGTATTGAACAAAAAGAATAGTACGAAAATGTTAAATATAAATATCTTGTCATTTGAAAAAGGTGGAAAAGGTTATATCTACCCTAAACCCACTCAAGTATGAGATACACCAGTTATGCACGGTCGGTTTGGATACATGGAATATCCCTTGGGATATACAATACATCTTCCCTCGGTCCCTTCGGTCCCTCGGGAAGATATATTGTATATCCCTCGGGATATTCCCTGTATCCAAAACCTCCCAGTGCATAACCCCTATATATATTATGAGTTCTAAATCTTGAACACCATCTGAATACTATTTCCTGAACATCATATCCTGAGTACAATTTCCCGAGCACCTTTTCCCGAGTAATATATCCTGAGCACCATATCCTGAGTGCTATATCCCGAGTAACATATCCTGAGTATCATATCATGAGTACTATATCCTGAGTTCTAAATCTTGAACACCATTTGAATACTTTTTTCTGAAGATCATATCCTGAGTACAATTTCCTGAGCATCTTATCCCGAGTAATATATCCTGAGCATCATATCCCGAGTAATATATCCTGAATATCATATGAGTGCTGTATTCTGAGTTCTAAATCTTCAACATCATAAGCTGAGTACTATTTCCTGAGCACCACATCCCGAGTAATATATCCTGAGTATCATATCATGAGTATAATATACCAAGTTCGAAATCTTGAACATCATATCCTGAGAACTATTTCCTGAGTACCATATCCTAGGTACAATATACTGAGTAGCTTATCCTGAGTACTATATCCTGAGTATTATATCCTGAGTATCATATCCTGAGTACTATGGTCTGAGTACTGTATCCCAAGTATTATATCCTACCCTTTGCATTCGTTCGACTTCGCTTTGTCTTTACTCTTTCAGTTTACAATAAATCTCTGAACTCACCAAGCCATTCAGAGTTCATTGTCGAAATATAGATGACTTTCTGTATATAGTAATTTCCTCTGACATCATCGCATAGTTAATGAGAATGCATTTAGCATTTGTTCCTTCGAGCTTGCTGATTGGTTGACAAAAGATTAGCCGTTAGGTTTGAAATGATTTATGACACAGGCTGTCACAGGCATAAGCCATTGGGGTGGGGCTACTAAACTGTGGGGCTACTAAAATGTCTATACTAGGCAGAGGGTAGTTTATAACTAGATTCTGCGTTCAGGGTCATTATATCCTGAAATTGACTCAACTATTTTATTTCTCTATAACTAAAAGTACCCTCTGACATAAACTTAATATATTCTCTTGACAGCTCATTTTTCTTCAACAGACATAGATAAGCTGGAACTGGGTAACGAGAACACATTTCCTGGTGTTTCACCATAGTAACATGGATTTCAAATATGGTTCTTTTTATCATGGGCTTTCACTTATCTAGTTGAAAGCCCATGTTTTTATTCATCCTATGATGCTTTTTCTAGAGTAACAAAAATTCAGAATTCTTACTTATTTTTTCAACTCATATCAGAGTATACGGATGTCTCAGAGTATACTGATGTCTTATCTTTCTCACAAGTATATTCATAGAATGTATTAACTGATTTTATGACATTAAAAACAAACTACTCGAGAACACCTTATACACTGTACTGGAAAATAAAGATTGAATTAATTCTATTTACCTATCAATAAAATGTAACAAGGCATAATCATGCAAAATGTCACCACCTGCCATTTGTTATGGATGTCAAACACCAACCGCCATTTATAACAATATGTCACCACTTCTGATGGTGACATAAAAAAGGCAAAATACATTCAGTACTTGTGTGAAATACAAAATGTTCTGACTATTCCAATTATTCACATGAATATTAATAATCTGTCCATAATCATAGTAACCATTTTCCTGCTGAATATTGCCTCAGATAATTCCTTAATTATGAGTAACATACAAGATATATTATATGTAATCACATCTCAAACTATTGCTATTAATGGAAACAACAATACTCTAAATTATAACAAAACTATAAAACATAAAAATGTATTAGTTCGTGAAATGCTTAAAGCATAAATACAAATGTGTACAGTATACTATTTTTTTATGTATACAACAAAAAAAAGATGATTTCACTTCTTACCAAAACATTGCCATAGTGCCTCTCCCATGCTGTAGTGTATACAGGTATGTCAGAATCACAGGTAGGAAGTGACTACCTGGGAACTGTCAAGCACTGCAGGTAACACATTCTCACCTGAAGGCAAACTCGCATTGCTTTTTGCTGCTTGTAAAATAGATTCTGACAGATGGAAAATTGAACTAAATATAGCCAAAATGATACCTGGGAATTGATGAAATCTGGTTCTACTTATAACAAAATAATATCAAAATGTTTATCGTATTCTAATTAAAATGATGCTGAAGCAACTTAAAAATACACTTTTAGAAAGATTCCTAAATGAAAATGAATCCCAATTTTATAGATATGACATTGTCGTAGCCAGGGGGGGGGGGTGTGATGGGTGCGAACGCATCCCCCCATAACTAATAAAAATAAAATCATTGTATTAGAAAGAGGTTACATCAATTTTTGTAAAATTTAAAATAAATCCTAAAAAAGGAATTTCTTGGCATGCTCATGCTACCATCTGAACCCTGACTGAAATCTGAAAATTTTCTTGGCAATCGCACCCCCCTGACTGAAAGCTGGCTACGCCCATGTATGATTCTAGATTTACCATCCTCTATACGTTCAGTCATGAGAATAAAATGTCAAAACTAAAAATTGTACAATATCAATGTTCATGAAGATATGGGCATTCATGAAACCCATGATAAAGATTATGACTTCGCTAACATTCTAAGTTTTAGATTCCATGGTAACCATGTAGTTTTTACCTGTAGGTCAGGTAGGAAGCAATATTTAGGAATTTGATGTGGAGGTAGTCTATTATTCAGAAACAAAAATAAACTGTACCTGTATATTTCAAGAGAGATAATGTAGGCTATACCAAGGAACATTAGTTACATCCAGATCAATTAGAATCTAGTAGCTAGATACTGTACTGATTCTAAAACAGTTTAGAAGTTAATGGTTTAATGCATGCATCATGAATTGTAAAAAAATTCTAAAAACAAGATGGTCTACATGTATAAGAATCTGACAGTAATTGATATATATTTTATCAATACTTCTGAGCTTTATTCATCCTCTTAAAAGTTTGCATTTAGTCGAAAAGTTGAAAAATTAGTAACACATACTTTGACATTTTATGTCATGATTTTTTTGAAAAATATTTAAAACAACATGCGAAACCAGTGTCATAAAATAATTCAATAATGAATCCTCATGATGTGCAGAAAATATATTGTGTCTACTTTAGCATGTACTCACCTTGCGCCTCATGAAATATAGACTTTCTCAGGCACTATATTTTTTGTATTCTACTTGAATCATTGAATAACTTACAACATTGTCTGGATTTTTTTTATGTTTTTACAACTGGGGCTTATATACACAATATACTATTTGGCAACATCCGCATGAACAATTACATTTAAGATGAAATCTTCTACAGTAGAGACTTCTATTAAAAATATGCAATTGACAAAATAATGAATTTGCAATTTCTCAAGTTTAATCGCAAGTTTTATTAAAATGACAAGATATGCTAGTGTTTTTCTTATGTTAACAGTCATGTATGTTACATTTGATCCAGTGTATGTCTAATATAGCATTGGTCTTAACATCGACACGCTTCTCACCCAATGGTGCCACACATGTTCCTCTTCCAATTGGTGGTGAGTTATTACACACTCTAACTCTGGACTTCCATCCTCCTCCACATTTCACTGAACATTCTGTGAATCCACTGAATGCTCCCCATCCTCCATTTGTTGTTATTTTGTCCTGTATCCAATTTGTATAATGTGATATCTTTGTGTATACACCTGAATGTTTTCCACATGTTGAAGGACCCCAACTCACAATTCCGTACTGAACCCATTTTCCTGGTACCCATTTGCCATTTTCTATTTTAGTAGGTAGTTTACACATATATGGTGCACCTGAATCCCCATGACACGAATCTCTGTAATTGAATTAATAAGTGCATTCTCCTCATTTTTGTCAGGTCAAAAATTGCATATAATTTATTTAAAACCACACATGGAAAATGGTTAAGATCCTTCGAAAAAATTAATTGTTGATATGTATGGTATGCAGTTGTATTGAAAGAAAATGTACCTTCCTAACTTGTGTGCACAAAACATTGTGTCAGCATTAACCAATCCAAGTTCATGTGTAGGAAGATCACACTTTTGCTTCTTTATTAGAATCTCCAACAAAACATCTGGAAATGTACCCTTTTCGGTGCGTCCCCACCCAGTTGCGTGACAGAGCAAGTCATCAATATTTTCCTGATTTGCCTTAGGCAGAATTACAGGAGCGATATATTCATTTATGGAAATGGTTTATCTAATACCAGAATTGCTATGTCGTTGTTATAATGAGCATCAAAAAAATTCTCATGGACAATTATGTTTTTGCTTTTAACTGTTCGCTTCTGTCCAGTCTTTCTTTCATTTTTCTTGAAAGAAAAAATTGTGTCTTCCAGCTAGGATCTCAATGCTCTCTAATTTCACATGTTTATCGGGAGAAAGCAGGACACAATGTGCAGCAGTCAACACATGCCTGGGACTTATAATTGACCCACCACACCTTTGTGGCCCAATAGAAACCATCCATCTCCAATCAAATGGTTGTACCTTTCTCCCATAGATCACTTTTCTCTTGAGCCTTGATTTTTGTTTTGTCCCACGTACTCCAGCATATTGGCATTTTTTGCTGATGCATGGTTGTATGTCGTAGGAGTGGTCAATGCATGTTTTCCCACTCAAACATTGTTGTATTCTTGCCTTTATATCGCAAAGCGTAGTGTTCAGGCACGGACTAAATGGACCATAAGAACCTAATTATGAAAAGTAAATATAAATATAATTTTAAAATACACTTCAATAGAGTATTTATATAATGCATTTAACTGGAAAACAATTGTAAAATGAAGAGAAAGAAGTAAATGTCAAGATACCCATCAGAGCCTTATCTTGCTCACAAGGGCCTTTGCACTTAATGACATTACTAGAAACACATTCACATTCATCGCAACCTCTCTGATATTTGTATCCAATGTTTTGTTGTTTGTTATTCTCTTCTGGGATGATACACATTCTGCATTCTATAATTTAATAAATTAGATGTTCTCAACATTAATAGAATTATTTTTAAAGCATATAAAGTATATCCTAAACACATTCAATGTAGTAAATACTTACCTGTTTTATCTGTACATATATGCCTCCCATTTATATCACATTCACAGGTGTTACAATTGTCATAAGGACTCTTCCAAATCTCTCCAAGTTTATATCCTTCTCCATCTTTGATGAAACATTTTACTATAGGGCAGCACATTGAGTAAGCACCACCTTTTCCTATGATACATTGAAATCCTTGAGAACATTCCCTAGCTCCTATTCCATCACATGCCCATGGCTCATATGTGTTATTTTTCATTTCCGGATTACACCTCAAAACATTTGGATACTGACAGCATTTCTTTGCGACACACTTGTAAGTATTTGGACAGCGGAATTTTTTACATTTCGACGAATGCTTCACTGGTAGTATGCTCCATCCATTTTTGCATTTTATCTCTGATTTCTTAACATCCACGAAAGTAAGCATCAAAAATTGAAGACAAATAATAAAAAGAAACCTCATCTTTATCACAAAAGGCTGCTTTGTATAATATTGTTTGAGGATGTTGTATACATGTATATAGAAGTGAATAGATTTCTTTAATGTCAATGCTATGATCGATTGATTGATCAATTGATGACACATTATCACAGTTGATTAAACAACTCATCAATGTTAACAGGCCTAGACATTTATGTTCCTTCTTCTTGACTCAACCTTATCAGGATCCCCACACATCTCTTATATCTGCGACAAAGTCCAAACTGCACTAAATCCTTTAAAATCCCTTAAATTCAAATTAAACTCAAAAATACTCGAAACAATGTATAAATCATATATAAAACCCCTTTTTGAATATTGTGATATATTATATCACAATAGTAATCTAAAAGATCTCAAAAATCTTGACCGGCTGCAATACCAGGCTGCCCTCATATGCTCTGGAGCACTACATGGCTCCAGCACATCTAAGACATTAAATATTTTAAATTGGCCTGATCTAACTTTCATAAGAGATTACCACTTTAAGAAAATTATGTACAATATCCAAAATGATAGGGCACCCTCCTATGTAACTGATATATTTCGACCATTCAAAAACCACAACCCAAGACAACTCCGATATATTCGTGATTACCAAATTCCTCTTAATATATCTACAAAATTCAGAAGATCACCATGTATACAGTTGATGGAAAAATGGGACTCAGTCCCCAGCAATATCAAAAATAGCCCATCTTCTTATTCATTCAAAAATGAGATCAAATATAAAAACAAAATTATATCAACTTCCAATTTGACCCTGTCACGATCTCAAGAAATCATTCTTAACAGAATGAGAGTGGACTTATTTTTAAAATCACAAATGTACGCTCATAACTTCACAAATGTAGACTCACCAAACTGTCAATGTGGCGAAGTCGAAACTGTCAAGCACATATTTTTCAATTGTGGTCTCAACCTGAACTCTCATAATCTAAATGATCAATCCCTGTTTAACATTTCAAAAGTAGACTACAATTTTTCAGTCCAATTGAATAGAATTCTGTTCACTTCATATTCAGCCTGTTGTTATTTCCTTTTATGATTTCTATTTTTAGAGGGATAGGTGAGGGTATTAGTGTTATAACATTCTAGCTACCAGCTGATATTCACTGTCAAACTACATTTTGTATATAATGAATTGTGTTAAAGAACCATCAAATTTTCCTGCATATCTTTTCAAAAACTACTTTACATACATATATAATCACAATGTTGGAAATCGTATTACTAGACAGTTCCACAATATACACCCCTGTAAAATAAAAACTGAATTGACAAAAAGGTCAGTGGCATATTCTGGTGCCATTTTATGGAATGCTTTGCCAATAGTACTTCGAACATGTAAAACTTTGAATTCTTTTAAACATAACATTAAAAAGGACCTTTTGGAAAAGATGAATGAAAACATTACATAAAATCACATTTTGTTTATTTAATTATTTCTCTCAAGACTTCAAAGTTTCTGTATTGTATCTATTAATTGTATCTGTATTGTTATATGTTATATTATATGTAATTTTGGTTGCTCTGCAACACATTTTGAAATAAGCACTGATACGCCCAATTACTAAGGGTGTCGAGTGCACACGTTTTGTACTTTACATTGTTATATTATGAAATAAACTATATAACTATATAACTAATGTCAACATCCTCCACTTATTAGGTAACCTTCAAATGGACAAAAATGGTCTAATCAAAACATTTTTATTTGGTCATCCTGATCTTTCAACTGAACAGAACATTATGATTTTCAAACTAGTTACAAATTTTTTATCAGACAATTCCACTTAATGCTCAAGATGGCCTCCTTATGCTCCAACAGATCATCTTATCACCTTGCCCCAGCACCATTGCCCAGCAAAGACCAGCAAACCCCTTTGTCAGAAAAATACATCTTTTTCACATACTCAATGTTCTTTTTATATTTAAAGTGAACCTATAATGCTATCCTTCAATAGCGATTGGTCACTTATATCAGAAACTATTTGTACTTGTATATAATGAAATAAAACAGATTATAATAAAAAAAAAAAAAAAAAAATTTATGTTCCTTTCACATCATGATAACTTCTATGTTTTAATAAACTGTACGTGTTAACCTAGTAAAGATGTTTGTTATTGTTAAGTGACAGAATTAATATGTTAATATATTATTGTAGGGGAAATGCTCAATGTCATCACCATGGTACTATAGTACATTCCAAGTTCCAATTAAGAAATATAGTACTTTCGTTGTCTCATAAAGATGATAAAAATGTACTTTGTGAAATCACTGAGATATAAGGATTCATCAGAAAGTAATATGGATTCTGTACCTAAGTTATATACATGTATTGTGTGTAAATCATATTTCTAAAATTGCTCAATTGAATGGATTGAATTTAATCTGTAACAAATGTTACATGTTACAAATGTTAATATAATGACGGAAGAAAAACTTTAATAAAAATGCATTCATACATAATTTCTGTCATATCGCAAAATCAGCGGTATATACATCTGTGTTTTTTCAATTAATAATAACAATTAACTAAATAATTATTATTTTGAAAGAGCACTAGTATATTCAACTATATAATGAATTGGGCATAATTCATCACCTCCAATTGAGTTTTCATTTCTTCAGGTATTTACTATTTTGAAAGTCTTAATAATATATACATAAGCTTTAAAATAATTCCATCAATGTTGGGAACATCTTATACATTGTTTATAGAATGCACAATGTGTATCATCCCAGAAGAGAATAACATACAACAAAACATTGGATACACATAAAAATATAGAATAGGGCGTTTCTGCGTTTCTGAGAAAGTCCATTACCAATTGTATGAAAGGACGATATGACATCCAGATAAGCTGAAAAAATTAGGAATCCTGGTGTCCAAAAAGTTAGTATCTTACAATTACAATACAATGTCTGTAAAGTATAAAGAGACTTTATGGAAACCCTGTACATTGTATTTCATAATAGGAACTCTGAATGTACCATGTTGTCATGACATTGAGAATTTTCCCCATAATAATATATTAACATTATAATTCTGTCTGACTTAACAATAACAAACAAAGGTTAACAATTACAGTATATTAAAACATAGAAGTTGCCATGATATGAAAGAAACAAAAAATATAATATGTTCAGGCCATTTAACATCATTGATAAGTTGTTTAATCAACAGTGATAATATGTCTGGATCTGTTTATGCAATGATAATATTGGCATTACGAAAATCTATTTACTTCTATATGACATTCTCAAACAATTATTTACCAAGTAGCCTTTTGTGATAAAGATGAGGTATCTTTTCATTATTTGTCTTCAATTTTTGATGTTTATTTCCGTGGATGTTATGAAATCAGATATAAAATGCAAAAATGGATGGAGCATACTACCAGTAAAGCATTCGTCAAAATGTAAAAAATTCCGCTGTCCAAATACTTACAAGTGTGTCGCAAAGAAATGCTGTCAGTATCCAAATGTTCTGAGGTGTAATCCAGAAATGAAAAATAACACATATGAACCATGGGCTTGTGGTGGTACAGGAGCTAAGGAATGTTCTCAGGGTTTTCAATGTATCATAGGTAAAGGTGGTGCTTACTCAATGTGCTGCCCTATAGTAAAATGTTTCACCAAAGATGGAGAAGGATACAAACTTGGAGAGATTTGGAAGAGTCCTTATGACAATTGTAACACTTGTGAATGTGATATAAATGGGAAGCATATATGTACAGACAAAGCAGGTAAGCATTTACTGTTTTTAATGTGTTTATAATATACTTGATATGATTTTTTACAGACAAAACAGGTATTTACTACATTGAATTCTATTTGGGAAAATCTTATTTATTGATTATAGAATGCAGAATGTGTATCATCCCAGAAGAAAATAACAGACAACAAAACATTGGATACAAATATCAGAGAGGATGTGATGAATGTGAATGTGTTTCTAGTAATGTCATTTTAAAGTGCAAAGGCCCTTGTAAACAAGATAAGGCTATGAAGGGTATCTTGACATTTACTTTAACTCTTCATTTCACTCTTCAATTGTTTCCAGTAAAAGTGCATTATATTCTATTGAATTGTTTTTTTTAAATGATGCATACTTTTTATAATTAGGTTCTTATGGTCCATTTAGTCCATGCCCGAACACTACACTTTGTGATATAAAGGCAAGAATACACCAATGTTTGATTGGGAAAACTTGCATTGACCACTCCTACGACACACAACCATGCATCAGCAAAAAATGCCAATATGCTGGAGTACGTGGGACAGAAAAAAAATCAAGGTTCAAGAGAACAAAGATGATCTTCGGGAAAGAGGTAAAACCACCATTTGACTGGAGATGGATGGTTTATATTGGGCCACAAAGGTGTGGTGGGTCAATTATAAGTCCTAGGCATGTGTTGACTGCTGCACATTGTGTCCAGCTTTCTCCCTATAAACATGTGAAATTAGAGACAGTTGAAATCCTAGCTGGAAGACACAATTTAAAGAAAAATGAAAGAAAGACTAAACAGAAGCGAACAGTTAAAAGCAAAAACATAATTGTCCATGAGAAATTTTTTGATACTCATTATAACAACGACATAGCAATTTTGGTATTATATAAACCATTTTCCATTAATGAATATATCGCTCCTGTAATTCTGCCTAAGGCAAATCAGGAAAATATTGATGACTTGCTCTGTCACGCAACTGGGTGGGGACGCACCGAAAAGGGTACATTTTCAGATGTTTTGTTGGAGATTCTAATAAAGAAGCAAAAGTGTGATCTTCCTACACATGAACTTGGATTGGTTAATGCTGACACAATGTTTTGTGCCCACAAGCTAGGGAGGTACATTAACTCATTTACTTCACAACTGCAATATCATATCATACATACATATCAACTTAATTTTTCTGAAGGATCTTTCCATATGCATATGTGAGGTTTTGACCCTCAAAGAAGTACTTTTAAGTAGCAATACTTTATTGACAAAAATAGAAAGAATGCACCAATAAATTTAATTACAGAGATTCGTGTCATGGGGATTCAGGTGCACCATACATGTGTAAACAACCTACTAAAATAGAAAATGGCAAACGGGTACCAGGAAAATGGGTTCAGTATGGAATTGTGAGTTGGGGCCCCTCAATATGTGGAAATTATTCAGGTGTATACACAAAGGTGGCACATTATACAGATTGGATACAGGACAAAATAACAACAAATGGAGGATGGGGAGCATTCAGTGGATTCACAGAATGTTCAGTGAAATGTGGAGGAGGCTGGAAGTCCAGAGTTAGAGTGTGTAATAACCCACCACCAATTGGAAGAGGAACATGTGAGGCACCATTGGGTGAGAAGCGTGTCGATATTAAGACTAATGCTATATTAGACATACACTGGATCAAATGTAACATACATGACTGTTGACAGAATTTTTGAAAATGTTAGAAAATTTTGTCATTTTAATAAAACTTGCAAATACACATAAATTTGAAAATTGCAAATTCATTATTTTGTCAATTGCCTATTTCAAACAAAAGTCTCTGCTGTTGAAGAACAATGTGTTTTGTATATGAACATTACTGAACTCCAGTTGTAAAAATATGAAAGCAATCCAGACATTATTGCAAGTTATTCAATGATTCAAGTTGAATACAAACAAGACACAGAGTAAACAGTATTGCACCCTTGAATAGAAAATCCATCAACTAGTATTCAAGTTATTCTCTGGAGAGACAGACGAACTGACTGACTGACGGATGGACTGACAGATTGACTGACAGATGGATAGAAGGCTTCACTTTATTCCTTGATGGTGCAATTCCCTGCAACCTGATTGGTCCATGTGACTTAAATATATTCTGCATTTACACACACTCACAACTTAGTGTTGGATACAGAGTGAAAATGACATCACCGTTGAGACACTAGCGCCTCATGAAATACAGACTTTCTCGGGCAAAATATTTTCTGTATTTCACTCAAATTATTGAGTAACTTATAATCTCCCTACTGAACTTCGCTTGTTGGGATAATGATGACAAAAATGTCAGAGTAAATAACACTACATCAGAGAGTAGTACAGATTTTGTATCTACCTTTTATACATACTGCAGCATACTGCAGCACCCACCCTGCTTCACAAAAGTTCAACAACAAATATCAAGGAATGACCAAGTTTTAATAAAAAAAATCAGAAAAAGATGGAATTTCTAAAAAATTCAAAATGCAATAAAAATGGCAGATGTTTTAATTCGATGCATCCTCCATTCAGGGGATGGGCTCTTCTGAGGATTTCTTCAATATTGTCTATCTTACTGACTGACAGATAGATTAGGTTTGTGGCAAAAAATGCCATATATAAAATTCCCAGGATTTTTAACTTCTTTCATATGGACTGACATTAGCATTGTCTAAAGGAGGTATTTTGAATTTTCTAACCATCCGAGTGCTAATAACAGAGAATATAGTACATGTATATTGCAAGCGTGATAAATATTATGACGGTAGAAAAACTTTAATAAAAAATAATTTCTGTAAGATCGCAAAATCAGCAATGATGGTCTATATACATCTGTGTTTCCTCAATCAATCAAGTTGATAAGTATTAGGAGGCCCACATTAGGGGAGGAGCTCCTATAGATTTCATAGATATTATTATTAATAGGCCGTTTAGACAAACTTTGCATAGATTTTGAGATATCGAAGGTCAAAAAAGGTCAAAAAAGGTCAGAAAAGGCATTTAAGTTCTCATGAGTTCATATCTGACCTTAGATTTGAGATCTAACCTTTAGTTGACCTTCAATGACCTTTGAAAGGTCAAAAAGTTTATTTTCAAATTGATTTTTTGATTCAAATTTAGGTCAGCTAACTTGCAAATGACCTACTGAGGTCTGGAAAATAAAAGATCAAGGCCATCAAAAGGCTCTTTTGCAATTTCTGATAGGAAAATAGCCAACTAGACAACAGCAACGCCAAAGCGTAGCAAATCCCATTGAACAGTCATGGCTGACATTTTTACAAACAAAGTATGTGAGCAAAAAATGGCCACCTTCTACCAAAAGTATCATTAGACAGTGTGCCATGCTTATAGTATTCACATACCAAATATGAACAAAATTGCTCCACTACTTTTTTTATTTTTTTTATTTCTTTATTTCAAATTGACCAAAATTGTTTTTAAAAATCATCTACAAGGTCTCAGAAGTTCAAATATGACCTTAGATTTGAGGTTTGACCTTTAGTTGACCTTCCATGACCTGTAAAAGGTAAAAAAAGTTGATTTTTCAAATTGCTTATTTTGATTTAAGTCAGCTTAGTCATTAACATCCCAAAAGGTCATCTTGAAGGTCAAACTCATCAAACTAGATTCTAAAAGCCTTCTGGGGCCTCCTTAAGATAGCTTGCAATCTTGAAATCTAGTTTTAATAATAGTACTAGTCTATATCACTACCTCATGAAATAGACATAATTTATCACCTCCATTTGAGTTTTGGCCTGTCTAAATTCTTCAGAATCATAAGATCATCATATCACCATAAGATGACGAATCTCACATTTTTTATCCTTGTGCTCATCAACCTTGCTGATACACAATTGATGGACAAAAAAGCATGGAACAAAAAATCATTGGGACATCTTTCAACACAGATTTGCAAAAATGGATGGAACAAATTACTAAGAGAACATTCCTCTAAATGTAAGAAGTTCAGATGTCCAAATACTTACAAGTGTATTTCAGATGAATGTTGTCAGTATCCAAATGTTTTGAGGTGTAATCCAGAAATGAAAAATAACACATATGAGCCATGGGCATGTGATGGAATAGGAGCTAGGGGATGTTCTCAAGGATTTCAATGTATCATAGGAAAAGGTGGTGATTACTCAATGTGCTGCCCTATAGTAAAATGTTTCACCAAAGATGGAGAAGGATACAAACTTGGAGAGATTTGGAAGAGTCCTTATGACAATTGTAACACTTGTGAATGTGATATAAATGGGAAGCATATATGTACAGACAAAGCAGGTTAGTATTTACTGTTTTTAATGTGTTTATAATATATACCTGGACTTTATACGATTCTAAAAATAATTCTTTTAGCATTATGAACATCTTATTTATTGATTATAGAATGCAGAATGTGTATCATCCCAGAAGAGAATAACAGACAACAAAACATTGGATACAAATATCAGAGAAGATGCGATGAATGTGAATGTGTTTCTAGTAATGTTATTAACTGTAAAGGGCCTTGTGAACAACATAACGCTAAAATAGGTATACTGATATTTAGATTCATAAAATAAATACATGCATATAACATAATATTTCCATTTTTCTGTACATGTTTTTGCATATTTGAAAATTAAGATTTCTGTTCCTTTTACCAATAGGTCCTTATAGTTCTTTTACTCCATGTCCAACAACTGGTCTTTGTGGTGTACAGACCAGGGTACGCCAATGTTTAAGTGGGAGTAACTGTACTGAACACTCTTATGATACAAAACCTTGCAGTAGTCAAAAATGTCGATTTGCTGGAACTCGTGGCACAGAAACAGCATTGAGAGACAAAAAGCGAAGTATCAAAGGAATAGACCCATCGAAAAGGAAAAATCCCTATATTTGGAGCTGGATGGTTTATATTGTAATTCGTGGATACAATTGTGGTGGCTCAATTATAAGTCCAAGACATGTATTGACTGTTGCACACTGTCTTCAGGCTTTTCCTGGTCAAAGTTCAAAATTAAAGAGTGTCAGAATTGTAGCTGGAAGACAGAATTTAATGAAAAAATCAGACAATGAGCAGAAACGAGAAGTTAAGAGATCTAATATATTCATCCACAAAGACTACCAAGATAGTTATTATCAGAACAATGACATAGCAATATTGGTATTAGATGAACCATTGTTTATAACCAAATATGTTGCCCCTGTTCTTCTTCCTAGTTCTAATAAAGAAAATATTGATGACTTGCTGTGCCGGGTAACTGGCTGGGGACTCACCGAAAATGGTATATATTCAGATGCTTTGTTGGAGATACAAATAAAGAAGCAAAAGTGTGATCTTCCTACATATGCACTTGGATTGGTTAATGCTGATACAATGTTTTGTGCACATAAGCTAGGCAGGTATGGGTTCTTGCCTCTTGTGCACTTAAATATCATGAACTAGAAAATGATGAATTCCTGCTTGTCAAGACTGTTAACATAAGTCACCGACGGATTTTTTTTATTTTGCATTGAGCTTAATGCTAATGCTATATGCCAATTCCATCAATATTCACGTACATGTATATCCATATTTAAGGACAACTGAAATAGGTTTTCTCAACTTGCAGCTGCAACAATGTGGTTTCCTGCATTTTGAGCCCAAAGTAGAGTTCTTGTGATAACCATTAAAAAAGAAATGTGAAATAACTGTTAATGGTCATAATAATAACATAATAAAATTAATGGATCAATCAGATTGGCCCCCACCTGATCAGTAACATCATTCATAATAATTATAGTTTCTGTTTATTGGTTCCTATCACAATGTCACGACAACTGCAAGATTGTTGTGTAAACAAATAACAAAACATCTTAGAATTATGACATCATGATTCAATCGACCAAAACGTGGGGAACGACCAGTGAAAAATCACTTGGGGGCCAAATATGTCACAATACATTTAAATATTGCTTATTAAGCAGCTACCACATGTAGTAGAGTAAATCAGTTGCCACATTACCGATAAGATGACATGTCCAAATTGATCCATTATTAAAGCAGATATGAAATGGTATTTTTAACCTAAAGGAATCAATATAATTTTTTGATAAATGTATTTGGACATGTTTTCTCATCAGTAGTATGAAAATTATTTCACTTTAATGATCGTTATAGCTGCTTAATAAGCAATATTCGAATTGGTTGTGACGTTATTGGCCCCCACGTGATCTCTCACTGGTCCCCACGTAGCCCGTTTTGGTCCATTAGATCATGGCGTCATAATGCCAAAATGTTTTGTTATTTGTTTACACAACAATCCTATGGTTGCCGTGACGTTGTGATTACTAAGACACCAATAAACCAAAGCTATATTTTGTATGACGTTACTAATCACGTGGGGGCCAATTTGATTGATCAGTTAGTTTTTATTTCGTTATCTATGACCGTTAGCAGTTATCTAACATTTATTTTATAATGGCCATCGCAAGAACTCTACGTTGGGCTTACAATGGAGAAAACCGCATTTTTGTAGCTGCAAGTTGAGAAAAGCTATTTCAGTTGTCCTTTAAATAAAATTGATTCCTTTAGCTTTAAGTTACTACGTATTTCAGTTGTCCTTTAAAGTCTCCATATAATGTTTAAACCACTTTGGCTTATTAATATTGTAGTCTTACCCAATGTTATCAAAGTCTGATATGTGAAACTTTTTATTTTAATTTCAAAAAGTGGTTTTTGGAGGATTTTTTGTTTGAAAAATCATGAATTTCTTTAAAACTAACTTTTAGAGGTTACATGTATCTATAGCTTTGTGATTAAAATCTAAATCTAGAAACAAAAAATATAAACCAGAACAACGGCAACGCCAAAGCGTAGCGAATCCCATTGAACAGCCATGGATGGCATTTTTACAAACAAAGTATATAGCAAAAATGGCAGACATTTTTCAAATTGGCCGCCGTCTACCAAAAGTGTCATTAGACCATTTGCCATACTTATAGTATTCACATACCAAATATGAACAAAATCGCTCCACTACTTTTCGAGTTATAGTAAAATACGTTAAAATGGCGGCCATTTTGAAAAATGGCCTCCTTCTACCAAAAGTGTCATTAGACAGTGTGCCATCCTTATAGTATTCACATACCAAATATGAAAAATAAATAGGTTAAAATGGTGGCCATTTTTCAAAATGGCGGCCATTTTTTAAAATGGCCACCTTCTACCAAAAGTGTCTTTAGACAGTGTGTGATGTTTATAGTATTCACATACCAAATATGAACAAAATCGCTCCACTACTTTTTGAGTTACAGCAAAAATCGTAAAATAACGAGTAAAGGTCGCCATTTTTCAAGATGGCTGCCATGTGCTTCTTTAATATCTACATTTCTAGCTTTATTAATGTCCTATATAATTTTTTTACATCTAAAACATATTGCTATTACAGTTTTACATATTGCACCTAAATTACTGTAAATTCGGCACTAAAATGGCCGCCATTTTGAAAATTGGCTTTCGAGCAGAACTTCTACCCCCATAGGGTATATGTGTACAAAATATGAACAAAATCGGGCCAACGGTATTTGAGTTATTGCCCGGAGGGACGGACGGACGGATGGAGGCGTTCCCTATATCCCTCCGAACTTCGTTCGATGGGATAAAAATGACCCTTTGATAAAAACTTTTTTTGTAAAATCACAATAATTCATGTTCTGCTCAAACTAGCATTCAAGGTATCAATCATATGGTCTAACCAAAATATAACACTATCAATGTTTAATATAAGAACAACACATTGATTCATATGTATTCAGACCGCACTTGTGTTGCAGAGATACATGTAGTGGTGATTCAGGTGGACCATACATGTGTAAACAGCCTTCTAAAATAGAAGATGGCAAGGTGGTACCAGGAAAATGGGTTCAGTATGGGATTGTGAGTTGGGGTCCTTCAACATGTGGAGAATATTCAGGTGTATACACAAAGGTGGCACATTATACAGATACAGGGGGGGGGGGGGGGGGGGGTAGGTACGAAAAATTTCCAATGAACATGCGTGACACATACGGGATTCGCGTGACAAATCCGAACAAATTGCGTTCGGTTTTTTCCGGCGTTCGTATTTTTGCCGTATCGTAAACATATTTCGAAAAAATTTCTACAGAAATATTTTTGCGTGACAATTACCAGGTAAAATGCGTATTTTGCGTGACATTTTCTGTCACGCAAAAAAAACTGGCGTGACTTCAAATTCTTCAGCAAATGCGTGACAAATACGCAAATTGCGGGACAGTTGACAGGCCTGCTTTAGTGATAAGTAAGTGGTAGTGCAATCTTTTTGAGGAAAATAGTGGTAAAAATACATTCCACCCTTTTCTATAAAAGGTTGCCATTTATACTACTATTGTTTTGAAGAGGATCTGCAACTCTGCTTATAACTTCAGCCTATATCAAAATACCATACAGTGCATATAATCTAATAGGTCACCACAACTTATAGTGTGATCATGCGCATTCCATCTATTTAAAGAGTAGAAAACATTTCCTTACTTGTATTACATTTACTGCATTTAGCATCCATTTATACATCAGACTATATTATCATACCATAGAATACAGGCAGTAATACGTTAGTCACCCCAACTGGTGTTATCATGGTACAAAACATTTTACTTACTAGTTTTACATTTGCTGCATTTAGCACCCATTTATCTGACTTGATGGGTATCTCTCCATATAATTAGTTTCTCATCTTTTTAATTTTAAATATATATATCATATCCATTACTATAAGTCTTTATCTTAATGTTAAGCAAGTATGACTCTTTGGTATAATGTTCAAATCTGCTGTTCATGTTAAAGTTCATATTTAAGTTCTTGTACGATGTAAACACACATGATATCACATTTTTAAATGTTAAAGCATTGCATCTAAGCATGTAACCTTAGTATGTGCTCCACCCAAATATTACTCAACTTTGAAAAAATTCCAAAATTCCTTTCCTGACTTATAGATTCCTTGATACAAATGTACAACTTGTCTGCAACAAATCTCATTCATTCATAAATTAAACAAACACTATGTTCTCTACAAATCCTTAATTTACACTATGTCCTCCTATGCCTGGTTTGTTTCACACAAGAGCTCAGTTACATTCCCTAGGAAAAGGTATTATATGTACTTACTGTATAACTAACATTACTTTCCAAAAAAAAGAAGGGCAAAGAGGGAAACCAAATATGCCACAGATGTGGGGAACATGTGGAGAATTAAGATTTACCTATCTGCAACATCTCCAAAACACTTGACTAACATTAATAGCAGATAACAACCTGTTTCACATTACTTATACCATACTTCAAGAAAATGTCATTCTTGTTATGATGTCTGAGAACTTGAGTGAAAAATTTGTGGAAACAACAAGGAAAATCAGTAATGTTGAAGGAACATTTGTCAAATAAATACCTCATTTTGTCACTCATAAATATTAGGAACCTTTTTTCATTCATTATTTACCAATGTTCTGCCTAAGCATAATAAAAATTGTGTGCTCCCTGTTTTTATTCATTTTAAAAATCATTAAAAATATGTGATTCTAAGAGTAAAGCTTGCATTAGAAGCACTTCTATATTTAATTGTGCTCAGCCTCAAAAGCACTGACTTATGTTCCCTATCTCATGAAAATTGCATTCTTGGTTCACTCCCACACCCCTCTTACATACATCACAATGTACAACTACAGTGGTGTATATTTATTACTATATTCATGTGCATTACATAATCAAAGGTATCTTACCTCTAAAGTGTGCTGGGTTGACTGGATTGCTAACACTGCGTTGAGGAGGGTGGGTCAATGGTAACTTCACCAGGCTCTCTCTACTAGTAGCAGGTACACTTCCCGCACCTAAAGAACATGATAAGTCACATAAGTACTGCTGAATGGGGTTTTGTACGTCTGGATAAGATGAGTTACAGTGTACTACCAATATGATATGTAAACAGGGTATGGTGAGTGCAGGCTATATAATATACTCAGAAACTTGTAGTGTGCATTAAGTCTCTGTGACCAACACCACCATCACATATATTTCTCCACTCAGTGTCTCAGAGAGAATGGTCAGGTATCAACAAAAGGGCTGGAAGCAAAAATAAGCGAAGATGAATGCCAAACCCCTAGTAGGAATGAAAAGGACCTGGAATTAAAAAATACAAAACCGAAGATAAGATTGAGACTACTGGTACCCATATTCTGAAATGATAATTTCTTGATCAATATCATCAATATCTAGTGCTTTATGCAAACAAGATACAAATAAAGACTGTTGTTTGTAACTTCATACCTATGATATCATCAAGTTTTTGAAGTGCAATATGATGCATTGGTACAACAGCAGTTTCATCTTCTTCTACATTGTCAACAGCAGTTGGTCTTACATCTGCTTCAATTGATTCATCAGCAATCAGTTCATCACAGTTTCCATCGGTTGATTCATTTCTATTTGTTATTATGTCATTTTCACGAAAATCTTTCTCATTTGTTTCTTGTTTGTCATTTTCCTTCTTGTTGTAAATGGTCTCATTTTCAGCATAAATTTCTACTACATTGTCATTCTCTAGGTCACCATTTCCTCCATTTTCATTGTTTTTAGCACCACCATGTTCTTTTTTACAATTATCTGCCTCAATATTTTCTGGTTTTCCACTGTTATCTGTCTTATTATTTTCTGTCATACTACTGTTTTCTAGCATACTATATTCTGCCTTTTCATTATTATCTGCCTCCAAATTTTCTAGTTTTCCAGTGTTTTCTGTCTCACTATTTTCTACCATACTACTGTTTTCCAGCAGACCATTTTCTTCTGCCTTTTCGTTATTTTCTTCCTCCATTATTTCTGGCTTTCCACTATTTCCACTATTTTCTGGTAGACTATTTTCATTTTTGACAAGAGTGATTACAAGGTCAGATACACACCTTTCTGGTTCTACCATCTCTTTATTCTCCATATTTCTATTTTCATTAAATCCAATTTTGTTCTCTTCACTGCTTATCTCATAGTCTTCAATTGATTGTTGTCCATTTATTTCCTTATGAATATCCTCCATGTCATTGTTCATGTGATCATCTTGACTTCCTCTTTCAGCCATGATATTAACCGTTTCACTCATTAATCCAAATCTGCAATGTATCTTTAAGTTCATTTACATGTTAATCCATTAATTCAAATGTTAACAAAAATACTTTTCCTGGTTTTGAATTTATTGGATTTAAATGAAATCATGCGGAATTCTGTCTGATAAAATTCATGAATCTAGGTTGATCTTATTACTCATAAACAAGTTCAATGCAACATGATCCATATATTATTTGTTAGGAACTCATAAATTCAAGAAAGTTCTATGAGTTCATCAAACTCAATGATGTCATATTTATCGGATTTTACATTCTAACATGAAATATCAATCCTCAGATTTCTCTAACGCATCACCTGATGTTACATAAGAGGATCACGTCATTTATGCCTGCTATATTGATAAGTAATTCTTTGCTTCTGCACCCTGTTTTTCATCCAAGTTATAGACATTTTGACTTGTTTTTCCAAAAGAAACAAGAATTCTGCTCAAGTGCTTACTATGGGATTTAGATAAATCAGCACAGGTGAAACATATATATTAGAACGTGATTGTTTATCAGAAACATCACAGGTGGGGATTGGAATCAACTCTCCACTATCTCTTGGGATACAAATAGTCCTGGAGAGAAACTGATGAAGATTTTGTTACTTAGTGTACTTAACATACCAGTATGTGTCAGTTCACTGTATCACATCAGAGTCTAGATATTTTTAAACAAAGCATTGTTATTAAAATGATTGCTTATGCCAACAACTGGTACAGACCACCTACACAAGTCACAAAAAATATTGCTATAACAAAATGTCATCACTTCTTGGTGGTGACATCAAAAAACATAATATCTCAATAGTAATATATTACTATTGAGATATTATGTTTTTTCATAACAGTGTCTCACTTTGAATGTAAAAATGTTAAGTTATGATGTTATGATGAAGTCTCATATCATGTTTCCATGTAATATAATCCTTTGCATAAAAATCATTCTCTATAAATTATACAGAATATAAATGCTCTTCCCCTATAGACTCTGTCTCTCCTTATATTCTTGGCAACCGTCCCTTCAACAGTATGTTCATCTTGGCAATGTACAGTAAGTTTTTGGATGGCTCTGGATCGATGTGTACTTCCTTCTTTGCCTTTTCCCCAAAATACATCACAACGAATCGTCAAAGACTGGGTCACTTTGTTTGTACTTTGATTTGTTATTCGTCACATTGGTATCATAGTCACAAGAATCATGTGAGGCACCCCCATCTCTTATAACATGCCTTGTTACAACAAAAAGGTATATCTATCCCATCATACATTGGGCAAAATCACACACATGCACTTGTTTCAAGCTAATCACATGATAATTTAAACATGGGATATGTATGGGTCCTCATTCTACAACAACAATGATTAGCCTGTATCCTGATGTTTCAATTAGCACAATTAAAATTCATTAATTTGACATGCTGCTTTACGCTATGCTGGCTCATGTGCTACAATAAATTGCATATAAAAAGCCTCATTTATACGACCCTGTAAGGTCCACTATACTCAGATGACTATTGACTCCACCAGAGGTAGACTGGCCAAACTTGGGATAATTACTTGACAATTATTTTGTTATTCTAAAGTTAATTATCCAGATATTAGACAGGGTAAGATGCTTGTATTAACTGCACCTCCAATCTAGAGAGCCCGCGTTCTATTTGATTAATCAGAATCATGTTAAACCTGTAAAAAGATACAACTAAGTAGCTGGCATACTGCTGTGGGTCAAACACCTCTTTGCCATGAATGTCTCCATTCTGCTAAATTTCATGCAACATGGTAGAATATAAAATACAGAATATACAGTAATTCTGAAACAGTAAGATGTCCAGTTTATACTAACAAATACAAGGATGTCGATAGTCTAAAACTGTTACCATGTACCATGCCTTAGAAAATAGCTAAATACTGCTTACCTACATTCATACTAAATCCAGAATAATGTAACCCAAGGGAAAGAGCAAGTACAAAGCTCTTTGAGTTATCCCATCAATAAAATTTTCATAAACTTTTTTCATATATCACAGTGAAATATGGTAGGATGAAATAGATATAAAAAATTCTGACATAAACTCCAGACCCGGATGGTATAATAATCAGTCCTATATCAGCAACAATTACATATTTTCCATGAAAGTTATTTGATATGCACTATGTTAATCATTTTCTGAACAAGCTAGTTTTACATCATTCCATGGTATATATATATGATAGGGCTACCTTAAATAAAATGTTGCAAGAGATCTGATTACATTTTCAAAATCTTAAAGATGTTTGCATCAAAATATAACAAAGTCAAGTTTAGAATTTTCATAATTCATATTTCATATTTTTATATCCATGTTAGTCTGTTCAATTTTTTATTCAAGATTGGCTCTAATACAGAGGTTAGTAGTTATTAATAAGGGTTAAGATAGATCAAAGGATTATCTGTTTTTGAAAGAGTTTAGATGGAGCTCTCTACTACTACTCTCTCGATGTACCTAATGGAGCTGCCACACTTAGGTCATGTGGGCTCACCGTTCACCACTGTGTGAATACTTTGGACAGATGGTGGGACATGTCATGGATAGGTAGGGCACTGCATGGATATACACAGTGGGCAAAACAAATAATTTTACAGAAAAGATATACCCAATCACACCAAATACCAAATTGAAAAATTAATATGCAAAATTAGACAAAGGGTGAGCCCACAAGGCTAATGTGACAGCTACTTATCATACTCAGCAGCTGACTAATGCTCAAAGGTATGATACGCTTAGAGTAAACATCTTCGATATTCATGATCACGATGATGCTTAATTTCTTGTGAAGAATCTAGGATATAAAAAGAAAGTAGAATTACAAGTACTGTACGAATTATAATAAAATGTGAGATGTGAGAGTTTGCTTGTTTTTTCTATGCCTTTTGAAGCCACAATTTGAGCACAAGAAGCCATCAGTGTTTTCCATGGCTACTATAATATTCAAAGGATATCAGGTTAAAATTTTTTGGAACTAACAGTAGAAAAATATTATATTTTTAGCAATTTTTCAAGATTTGCCCCATTTGTTCATCATTCTATAATCTTTCATTAAGCTCAAAATGATAAAGTTCATCCCTGAAACAACCCAAGATTGCGCTTTGGGGCAAACAGCAGCTTTAAACCTCAACTATGGGAAACCGTGCCAGATCCAATAGATTTTTGCTACTTGACTCAAAATGAGGCTGATAATAACAATGTCATAATGTTTTAAAAGAAAAAAACAATGCCTTATCAGTTATCTTAATTAGAAGTTTAGAACATGTCAAACACCCTTTAACTATAGAATAATAATACAAAAAGAACATCCTAAGATAGACAGATATCATAACCATTTGCCGATAAAAATCATATGGCTCATAAAGCATACTATATCCTCAATAAATTTTGTGATGAAAATAACTTGGCTTTGAAAATGCAACTTGCTTGTAACATTTTAAGGTTATCACAAAGTATCAGTTTAAACAGCAAGATATCTTGTTGCTATGAAACAGCATTGGTTACCTGGCAACTACATTCTTTTCAGAAATACGCCAAATATCTCTGTATAAGCAGCAAACATCCAACATTTTCCTTATTGATTTTATTTTAAGGATTTAATAATTCAATCTATTATTTTCATGGTTGAATTATTTGGAATAATTTATATTTGAATTTAACGAAGATTATAAATAGTGAAGTTACATCCTTCAGCCTAAACAAATCTTTACTGTCATATGAGTTTTTGTTTATTTTTAGTATTTGCATAGAAAAATGGCTGGTTGTAAAGTCATGTGTTTTATGTAACCTTTTCAATAACAACTCATTGAAAAAGTGTTAACTTAAAAAGAAATAATCACCCTACTTCCCTCATTGAAACTGCATTTTCATAATCAAAATACTTCTATACACAGTCATTACTGCTTATGATTTAAATTATTACGATTTCATAAATACATAATTTGTCAAAAGCATCTTGCAATTGGCACATACCTGGATTCTCAGCCACATAATCATAGTCATCAGACCACTGTAGGCCCATCTCTATAGAATTTGGTCACCTACTTAAGGTACGAATGACTTGTCGAAAACTGATCTCTTCAGTATCGAAAACTATACTGAACTTTCTTTTAGAAATCTACAGTGTATTACTAATTGTAGTATTTTCATGCTTGATTAATCAATGAACTAATTTTTCAAAATTTTAATTAAATTTCCAATTGATTTTAGATATAGACCTGTTGTTGGCAGCCATTTTCTGTCATTTATTCTGCTAATTTTCACTTAAGTTGTTTCTAGTCTTCCAGGTATACTGTAATAGAAACCAGTATGTCTGTGGTCGGAAATGCTTGATTTAGTATTGCCATCAACGAAGCATCCCACATGGCGGATCAAGGTAAAACTAGCACAAAACCACACTTCATAATCCATTTGGAAATCTCTAGGGAGACCATTTAAAAATCCTAAAATTTGCATATTTTTATTTGAAAATTCCTTGATGTGACAAGAAATATTCTACTTGGGTATGATTCCTCAGTTCAAATGTTGAATAAGATTTAAGATCGCTGATCCTCCCTGGTTCAGAAACAGTTACAAAAATCTCAACCAGTCTGTTTATATTTTTCTAACTGACATTAACAAGGTCTTACAAGATGAGATAATCCTAATCTTAGCAATGATACAATCTGGGGAAAACAAGAAGACAGAATAAATACATGAGATGTATGCATGCTACCTTCAAAAAGTCCCCTAATTACTGAGTAAAAGAAGTACACATGTGTTTATATTGCATCTTGGTTGCTGCAAAGAGAGATGATGAATAAATCTTACAATGAGTCATTGAAATCTAATTAACAAGCGTATAAAAATTATTAAATTACAATGATTTTTATTTTATTTAGAGTTTATTTAGACTTTTAAAAATTAAAGAGGGCCAAAGAACAGTCCGTTGATATGACAGTTAACCATGCATGGCAGTTTAGCTCACATTAATGGGAACAGTCAACCAGTCGAAAATGTATTGTAAACTGTACTTGTATTTTAGCAAGAGTTGGGAGCCCAGACTCCCTTAAAACCTCTATATAATGTCAGTACACATTGCTACAAAAACATGTTTGCCATAATAGTGAAATGTTTGACTAGGTTGGAATGACTTACACGATATTGAGATATTCACTGATGAACTGTCAAAAGTGCTTTACTTGCTAAAAGATAAATGCAGACAGATGAATATTTCCAGACAATATGAATAAGAAAGAAACCATTCTACAACATCGGACCTCTGTCGTTTTTAAAACATGTCTTCCTACATAACTGATTAAGAACTCATTCTCAAATATTTCTCAAAATTTCAAAATTGGTTTACTCCTCTAATTCATTCATGAACTGTTCATGAACTGCCCATGAACTTGATGGTTCTACAAATGTAACAATCTGAAAATGAAACATAAAATCTGAATTTGTTGGTTGTAACATCTTATTTTCAAATTCCACCTAAAATCAACAAATAAGAAGCTGTTACCTTTTCTGTGTTTCCTGCAACTGCAGCAAAATAGATGACAAACTCTGCGCAATGACATCCTAGCTGGTGTATCATTGAGATAGACTAAACACTAGTGAAAATGAAATATTCAGAACGTGATGATGTGATTGTATATATTAAAGATGTGGAAATTATGGCATGACTATGTCTGGAAGTTGGAAAATCTGCAAAACTCCTACTTGATTTAGAAGAGACACATTACACATTTTATGAGTCAGATACAGCTAGTAAGTGCAGTCTGTTTCCTAAAACTGGATGTGCTAACTAAAACAATACACTCCTACCAGAAATGCTTTTTAAAGTATTTGTGCATTAAATTTCGGTATATTGGTTGCAAGTCATTTTACATTTGGAACATATGTAAGAACTGTTTTATGTTCTCTCCTCAAAATAAGAGTTTCTTCAAATGGAATTAACTTGGGAGAGTAGATACTTTAAACATATAGTGGCAGATCCATCTATTCAAGAACAGTTTAGATAAGTTTTGAACCATGTATAGTGACAGTGTTGCTAACTAAAGCAGTTTAACATCTACATGTACTTCAAAATATGGTCTGGTACATATTGAGGTATAACTTGTGCTGTGTGACTGAAAGAGGGCGCTAGCAGGCAAAAGCTTCTTGCTAGTATACATTATACATACATACATACAAAAGCAAAAAACAAAAAGTTTAAAATTTCAGTGGCTTTGGTTATTCAACATGTGACATCAATTAATATAAAAATTTAATCAAAAAACTATTCAATAAATATAATGACATACCTAAATTTTTACCCGAAATGCTGATAATATCTGGGTCTGTGTCGTCACTATAGAAACCCTCCTCATCATCCCATGGGGAGACATCTTGTATCAGATCAAGCATACGTTGGTATCCCTGGGAAAATTGTTGAAACGTTGGTGCTACGATTGGATTGTGGGGCATGCTCGGGATCTCCTTGCGTAGAACATTATAGTTATTAAGCACTGCTTTGTCTGCGTCAATACGTTGTTCTAATATGATAAGTAATGATGTAAGATATTGGTTTGTTATTGCTGGCTCAATGACATTTAGAAGAGATTTATTTTTAAAGATTCTTTCTTGGATATCAATCAGGCTCATTTGCATCATCCGTTGATGGCTAGCCACGCTCGGAGCTGGTCCTTTATTCACTGAACTAGACACAGGGATTTTGTTTGACAGTCTTAGCTCTTCTAGTTTACCAAGAGCACCTTTGTATTGAGAAACTGTTTTTTCAAACTCAATTTTCAGAGCATCGTGTAAGTTCATGAGCTTTTTCTCTGAGGTGTCGACTAATGCATGGTTTCCTAATCCTTCTAGAGAGCTGACAAATGACTTTGACCTCCGATGGAGTCTATTCCTCACCCTAGGATCCACATTAACAAGGACTGACACTACATTACGACAAGCTGGCATGAAATGATCCTGGTTCAAATTTACCGGCAGACTTGCATCATCTATTCGTGCAAACCATTCTACCAGCTTCGATATAATCTTATCTGGAGGCAATGATTTTGTTGGAAATCTGCTATCTTTGCAGTAAACTTTTAAACATAGTGCTTCAATAATACTGAGAGTTTGCGGTATTGCTTCGATGAAACCTGCATTGGGTAAATGTTTAATGATGTCATAGACAACTTCAGGGCGAAGTTTATTTAATAAGCTCGCACATTCTTCAAATTTCTTACCCTCAAATAGGAGAGCTACTTTACGGATTGCTAAATCAGGATTTATTTCTTCCGTCTGCATTTTGTTTTGTTCAACAGGTGGCGCTAGTATCCAATGCTTATTCTTCCACATTAAACTCTGCATGTTTTGTTAACAAAGTCACTTGTAAACTTGATACAATGTCGTGATACATCTGGAAAAAGAAAAACAATAAGTTTAATTTTTTAGTCAAATAAATAAATAAATTGATAAGGTAAAATTTTTTATTAACTTCCCTGAACTACATGTAAGTTCCCTTACCAAATTCTAAATTATATCTTCAGTAGTAGTTTCGTTGCCTTATGTTGTTATGCCAATAAAATATTTCAGACAAATAACACCTACATATTTCATGAACTGGTATAGTAACTCCAAGCTAAATTGGTACACTACAGTATATGTTTTAAGTTAAAATACATGGCATTCTTTGGGACTATTTATCACTGAAGAATGAAAGTGATGGTACAAAATTGAAAGGAAATAGGAAATTTAGAAATCCGGTAAAAGTCCATAAAGCTAGAAGTTTGCATACATGTACATATGTATACATACATATAATTTATGGTTACTGTATACAAAGATAAATATGACAGTAAATAGATAACATGCTTCAAATGAACAAAGTGACAAGTTGAAATAATAATTATAGTAACAACTATATATTCTTTTATTGACTCTTATGTATGTCAGTCTCTCAGACACATGGGTCACTATACAGTTATTTACATGTGTTTTATATACTGTCCTTATCTATTTTGATGGATGGATCAAATTATGCTTATCTTCTCTCTCCTATTGAAGAACAAATTAAATAATTTCAGGCCATCAAATATTATTATCTGATTGGAGGAAATTAGTTCAGGAAGTTGTCAGTGAAATTGATACTTTACCCCACTCAAATACAAAAAAGTGGTCTTCTATTGCTATGGAAGAAAAATACATGTGCCCCATTGTTTGAAACAGTTCATGACAACAATTTGCAGTCAATTTGTTGAATTATGGGCATTTTCTGTTGATATGAAATGAAAATGGGTTTATATTACATTTATAATCCAAAAAGATTTAATTGTTAGTGAGCAGTCATGGTCAAAAGTGGGCCTTTTTGGTCATAACTGGGCCTTGTAAGGCATTATTTTTTAATTTTAGGCCAAATTTTGAAGAAAATGGGCCTCAAAATTTCAAAATTTGGGGCCACTCTTTGGTTTTAGGGGCCCAAAATTTTTTACACAGAAGTTTCATTCTCAGACCTGAAATTTGGGCCCCCTCCCTTGTTGATTCACAGATCCGCCCCTGTAATGATACTATATGTGTCAATTTAAATGATATATATACCTATGAAATGTTGTGCACAGACTAGTACATTGATAAACTATTATGTAAGTTCAAAGATATCATACAATTGAAGTTACTGTTAGAACAGCTACTGACACAAAGAAATGTTTTCAACAAGAAGTACAACCTGAGAAACATATATCCTTGTGATCATTAATAGAAAAATATGTTTAGTTTGTGGTATCATTTTACCAGACTCTGTAGCTTATTTATTAGAACTTGAAGGTTGCTTGTCCAGGAGAATTCACTAAACCAGAATATGCAGTTTGGCTTGGTTAAATTAGATATGATGCCATATCATAGCCCCTGCTAAAGCCATCATACAGTGGTGTACCATGCCCTGATGCTACTAACATTGTGACAAAACTGACGTGTCATGGAGATATTACCTGTGCCACTGCTCTTTCTTGCTTATTACTTATAGGTTAGAAAGCATTCCCATTTTTCACAATTCGGATTAATTCAAGTAGATGCAGGTTTAGCTATCAATGAGTGCTTTTTTTTGTTAAAATCTCAACTGGATGCAAAGTCTACTCAAAATACTGGGAACTGTGTTTGAGGGCAATCTCAAAAATTGTGTTGTGGAGAGAATGTACATGTAATGTACTATTCAATTAATCATGTGACTTCTGGAGTAAAGGATCGAACACCAATACAAACAAACAATAATGAAAGAACAAAATAGATGTTCAGCAGCTGAACCAAATCTTTCAGCCTCTTAGTTGTTTGTATCAAAACAATAGTAAGAATGTATACATAATATTGCTGTCATTCTTGATGTTTTCATTTTTAATTGTAAATAAAGGAAACATCTATCCAAGCGTCTAACTGTTCTGAATGCATATGATATTGCCAAATCAGTCATATAAAAAATACATTACTGATCAAAATAATCCAAGTGAACATAGGTGAAAGATTGTAGGAGTTCATTGGTATTTCTTAATAAATGGAATCTAAAATTCAACATGCATGCTATTTTAAAGGCATTTTATGCTTGGAATAAATGTTACTTTTGCATAAGGAGCCAAGTCAATAAATTAACATTTGTCAAAAACTAAATTGATTTTGTTTTGACAATTATCCCCTTCTATTCCCTTTAAACAAAACTTTCACTGTTGAATGTAACGCCTCAATCGCATCTATGGCAACCATACGGCAGCCATAGATTCCCAAATCGAGAGAAGTATGCAGCACAAAATATAGGGATAAGCAATATGATGTAGATTTTTTCTAAATCAATATTATGAAGCTATGGCCCCCGTAAAGCCCCCACCATAGCAGATGTGTCTGAGGCTTAACTGGCAGCACTAGAAAAACCATGGGGCACAGGCCCTAGTACTAACTGAAATCAAACATAAAAAGGGTGCAAATGATGAACAGGGGCTGTTATGAATACAAAAGAAACAAACTGATGTCATCCCAAAACAAAGTGGGCTTTTACCTCCTACGACAAACATACATAATTACTTTCATTATTTGGAAGTATTTGCTCATATTGTGATTTTTGTATCATAATTTCCTGAAAATGAAAATGTCAAAGTTCACATAGGGAGATAAGTACATATAGTTTCATTCCATTCACCATTTAATTGTCTTCTTAAATCTAGGTGATACTGTACACTAATTCTCTAAAACTAATTCATTAATTGCCAATACTGGATAACTCACAACTATATTATTGATACAATTTATGATTTAGTGTTTAATATTTCATGATCATTTTTTACAATAATAATTTCTATTCATTTTCTATTGAGAATATTTGAAACATTGTAGACTGGGAATCAATAGTCAGATACCAATAGTTTACTATCCATTTTGGGCAAATTGGAACAAGGTATTAACATGTAAAATGTTACCACTGCCATTTGTTACAGACACCAACCACCGAACGCTGTCACAGATGTCAAACACCAACCATTGATTACTAACTGTGGAACACAATCCCCCAAAAAAGTTGGAGACTATATGATTGTCACCACTTCTGGTGTCGGCATAAAAATTAAGTTAATTTTATTAATCTCTCTCATATATTAAAATTTGAAAATGCTGATTTGCATTTCACTTGAATATTCAAAGAATAACATTCTTACATACATATACTAACCTACTCCTAACCAATTTTAGTTTTTTCTGCTGTTTACATTTCAACACGCTCCCTAAACAATGTTCAATTGTTCTTTGCTTTTTGATAATTACATTTAAATTATTTATTAAATGGATAAGTTTATTGTCATCATTTGTTTTCTTTCAAGTAAAAGCACTGAATTATTTAAATCATTAATTTTTCAACTTTTACAGAGCGTATGTTTCAATGAACAATACAGATTACCCATGACTGCTTTGTTATGTTACCAGGCCCCGCTATAAGAAGCATTTACTTGTACCTACTACCTGGCACCATATATTGAATCTAACACCTTATCTGGGATCCCGTCTGGATAATAAATAGGGACTTGATGCAATACTAGCACAATTTGTTTCAAGATCATAATGTGGTAAGCCACGCCCACCCCCTCTCCATTTCTATTCTTCTGGAGATTGAAAAAGTGTTATGATATGTGTTATGATAATTCAATGAGATCATTTCTTATCTGGTTGACTTTCTCCTTATTTGGATTATGATCATCAATATGTGTATGAAATAGGAAGCAACTCAACTGAGATGATCCAGAGTAAGAGTATGTTACTTCTAGGTACTAACCAGGCCCATCTTCGTTCACTCAGCTCCCGTCGGTCAATGAGCGCAGTGAAGACCGAGCGTGCGAAGATGAACCAGGCCTCAAGATACCATATTTGCTCAACAGTAGCATTCTAGTATACCTAAGCTGTAGGCTCTATGTATTAATATAAGACTATTGAGGAACTTGGTGATATGACCAGCTCAATATGAAGCCTAGAAGTCTAAATTCAAGGTATGTTGAGGTCTGGTTAATATCAGTGTACTTGCATAGATTTTGTGAAATAGCAATTAAATCTAAAGCAAGTAGCAATTTCAAAATATCAACCTTGAAGGGAATGCAGTCAATGGTCTAAAAAATAAATAGATATAGCTGGAGTTTATCATGTTATCTATCCCAGTCCTTTAACTGCATCTTGAATAAACTCATCCGTGATTTCACTCCTTTACATATCTTTAACTATTTGAATTGATACTTCATTCTTAGCTTCTTTCACCTTTAGATAAGTTTTATCTCATCAAATGATTTTGAAGAATTTGTTTTTTATAAAATGAGTTTTATTCCAGATGGAGGTTACGCAGAAGCCTTGTTATATCAAGTTTTCTTTCGAGAATCAATTATGTTACTCTGGAAATGCTTGTAACAGTCAATGTAAAATCTCTTATCCTACACTTAGTGTACTAAATGTATAATAACATGAAAAAATAAATTTGATATTTATTGGCAAAATGAATATCCGGAGGATATCGTTACGATATACTCCGGGCGGAGGATATCGTGACGATATACTCCGGAAAACCCAATATGCGGAGGATATTGTGACGATATACTCCGCTTGTTGATTTCCCGCCAAATTGACTCTATTTGGCATGGAATCAATTTTACAATGATATTATACATTCAGTACACTCCTTGTAAGTGTAGGATAATAAGAACATCCTATGATTTTTTTCAGAATATCATTTTAATCTACTCGGTGATATTGATATATGCACTCGTTCGCTTCGCTCTCTCGTGCAGATATCAATATCACCTCGTAGATAAAAATGATATTCCTCAAAATCATAGGATATCCTATAATTATCTACTGTAGTTGCATTGTCACAATGAACATTAATAAAACTGTTACTCATACAATGACCTAAAGGAAATTAAGTCAGAGTAACATCAAATTATATTCTTGTCATCCAATCATGTACATTTAAAGTGGCACACAACTATTACCAAGGCTGACATAATCATGCTTTCAAATGTAATCAACAAAACATCATATATTAAATTATGTTTCAGGCTACTTGTGGTGTATATATAATGAGTAACACCAGAATACTTTTATCTATCTGTCATATACCAGTTTAGACTCATCAAACATGATTGAAAGCCCCCTGCTCCCTTAAATCATTATCAAAATATGTTCCTAAATAAAAATTCCAAATCTCAAATGGATACTATTTTTTTGTGAAGAAACAATGTTTTGATGCAAGAAAAGAAAAGATATAAAACTCAGAATACACTGTCAAGTCATGTTTTCAAATAGTACTGGATGAAGGGCCAAAAACAAATAAGAGCATGGACTAAGTTCTCCCATGAATTTGAGCTATTAAAGACTCCTAATTAAAGTTCTTGATGTTATTAGCATCCATATTTTGACATGGCTTGAACAGCCAGTGGTTATATGCGAATTGTGTCGCCATGTACACAGATGCATCGCTACCCTGCGCGCAGAGTCTAGTTATAAACTACCCTCTGCCTAGTATAGACTATATATTTACAGTTTAGCAGTCCCGCTCCCACGACCAAAGCCCATGACAGCTCGGATCATAAATCATTTCATATCTACTGCCCTGACCTATTCTCAACCAATCAGTGAGCTGGAAGGAACAAGTGCTAAATGCATGCACAATAATTATACGATTACATCAGAGAAAATGACCATATTGAAAACTGAAAGAATGAAGACGAAGCCCTCTTTTGAGAAGCAAAGTCGAACGAATGCAAAGGGTAATGCATCGCATGCTAAAATGAAGAACGATTGTCACCTCATCTCAGCAATAATTTTTACACAGATGTTAGCCATCCATCTTTTAGGATCATACAACCTGGTGACTTAGCTTCAGATTCAGCTTACTATTAGTTTTCCCTTGGCCTATGATCTAAAACATCATTCTACTACCCTGCACTATGCCAAAAATATAGAAATTAGCTGAAAAAACTCGGAATTTGATAATTAGCAGTCACGACCCAATTTTTATTTATTGTGCTAATTAAATATGCGAGCGTGCACAGATATAATCATGTAGAAATTAGATAGTGGAAGGGATTGTTCATTTTTATTTCAAACTCGGCTAGTTTAACGAAAATAAGAATGCTTTGCAAAACTGTGCAACGCATAACGGTCAGGTTTAAAAACAACACTAGAGTGGATTACCACGGACTGATGAAGTGTGAGGACTATCTAGAGCTTAGGAGTCATTGCATGAAGTCCTCGTGCCAAAGGTTCCGTCCAAATTGGAATTGTGTGGACATCCAGAAAATTTTCCTCAAACATTCCTTCCATCACCTTACTATTACAATTATGCTTGAGAACACACTATTACTGATTAGTATTGATTATCACCTCAATAAGAAATCATCTTGAAATTTCAGAAGTTGAATAACATTTTCCTTTATTTATCATTTTGACGTTAATCGGGTAATTGAGCGTATACAAACCAAATCGTATCTTACATAGGATATGTGACTTACAAGCTTCAAAAACAATTCACGTAAAATAAAGACGAACAAGTATAGAAAACGAACAAAAATTACCTTTGAAAAGTTTATAACTTTTTCATCCATTGTGAACCGGAAGTCAATACTATCACTAGCGACATCTTTTCACAGATATGTACTTTATACAGTTTACATTCCTTAGTGTTGTTGTGAAGCTTTTATTGATATTTGAAACATCAATAAACTAACAATATGTCATAGTCTATGCATAAATGGGATTTGCATTGGATTTATCATAATTTGACTTGAATCTTTTTACTTTGTATTCTATTTTGAAGAAAAAACCTACATATGTGTCCCATTTTGACAAAAAATCCCGAGAACTTGGGTCCTCTTTTTGAAAATCCTTAAACTCAGGAGTGTTTTTAATAAAAAAATCACTGGATTTAGGTCTTGTTTTTGAAAAATTAACTCGAAGTGGCTCTATTTTTCTTAAACAACCTACTCGTGGGTCCATTTTTAGACAAAAAATCCCGAGATGTGGTTGGATATCTTGAACCTCGGCAGCACCCCCTGTATAAAAAGATGAAATTTTTCAAAATATACAATCTACAATTTTTTGGGGGATGACCATAGTATACTCCTTCCAATGTTGTATTGCAAGAAGAACAAAACATAAGACTATCATTTGGTTCATTTATTAAGATTTACATGTTATATACATGTTCACACAAATCATTAGTCTACATAATACACTGTATCATTTTTATGTGCTCCCAATTATTTACATGCGTGATGGCGCAATGGCGCATGTGTAGTAAAATGACGAGATTTGATTTTAAATGTATTCTTTGGTTATGGTTTTAAATACTTTAACATAAAATTGAAAGCAGACACATTTTGGAGACAATTCACACAAGGCCATACACTATAATACAATTTATTTTTATGAAAAAGAAGTTCTACCTTGCTCTAATCAATACTTTCAATTTGCATTTTCATTTTTCAAAGTGGATATCATGAACTTCAGTTAATAACTTAACTTTGTATGCATCACACAGTAATTAAACCAGTTAAGATTAGAGCGAATCTTTATAATGCTTAAAGACTCTAGCATATATGAATTCAGTTTTTTACTGACTCCAACCACCAATCACTCAAATACACTTAATAAGCCCAAATTCCACAAAAAGTCAAGGAACCGCAATTCTGCGAACAACACATAAATAATCCAAGGCTTTATACAATATAATTGATATTTACATCATCATCTGCATCATTTTAATAACTTTACTTCCTAATATTTTCTTTTATTATGGTACATAATAAAATGAGTTGATTTCAAACAATTTAAAGTTGGTCCCCAATCACAATAAGGTATTCTTTGGATGACAATCTTAAACTTATATCGCATACAAAAATATATTTGTAGGGAACATTTCTTAACAACATTATTTAAAATTCTTTAACATAACTCCCTAATCTTCATCGAGTAATGTTACCACCTTTAAAAGAAATGAACAGTTTTTGTACAACAATATGGTAGACAAGTGACAACTAAAATAAAATCAACGATATTATAATGCATAACTCTTTATAATAATATGAAAAGTTCAAGAAAGGATTATTTACATACTTATAGCCAGCTAATCAAAGAATAGGTAACTACTGTATAACTAATATTGTAGTTTGAAATGTCATACTAAGAAAACATACCATTTTGTGAATGTGTTGCCTAGTTTGGCCAAGAACAAAGATATATAGCTGGTATTGTAGTTTGAGATATCATACAAAAGTGACACACAATTATGTACATGTATATGTATTGTCTAGCTAGGCAAAGAACACAGAAAGGTAACAAGTATTGTAGTTTGAAATATACAAAGATGACATTTATTGATACCATACATAGGTGACACACACTTATGTATATACATGTATATTGCCAAGCTAAACAAGAACACAGTTAGGTTTGCAATATCAGAAATGAAATACGCTATGTAAAGTGACACTAAAAGTGAGAATGTCATAGACAACTGTTCACCAACTCAGGTTTTATCGTAAAAATGTAAATGCAGAATTACTTTTGCTGAGGAAATAGTATCAATGTCTAGCTTATTTTACACAAAGATTTCTACTCTTCTAATTATAAACTTAACCTTGAATACAAATGCCCAAAGCAAGACATCACATAATAACAGTGCAGAATACAACAAGTTTAAGGATCATAGTGCATATAGTATTCAGAAAAGGGGGGGCGTTGCATGATTTTAACAACCCCTCCCATTCAATAACATAATTGAGACGTTTAAAATATAAATACTTGTGCAGATTACAATAGTGCAACATAAACAATTTGACAAACTTGTAAAACTATATGACATAATAAGGCAAACAAGCCAATCGCTAACACAACATAATAATAAGCTAAACATGTAAAAGGTTTAGTACACTAAAGTACTCTGGAGTATACTATAGTACTATAGAGTATACTAGAGTACTTCATTATACTATAATACAATACACTACAGTATACTACATAATAGATATTTGACACTAGGGAGTAAAGAATAAATATCTATCTACAACAACAACTACAAGTAAATACATTGAATAGACTTAAGATCTGAATGTTTTCATTATTTAAGATGCCTCAATATTTGCCAAGGTACAATGTTAATCATACAAGGTGGGCAATGCAGGGATATTTTACTGAAACCAAGCCCTAATGCGGCTGACATTGTATCCTGGCAATATCCAGTATTTTGTCAATCCTATTCAAAACCAAAAAAAATTAATTTTCTATTTCTTAGTAATGTTCGCTTAGCTGTAAACTTCAATTTATCATGGCTTGCACTAATAACATTAAAGGCCTACTCAAGTGTAATATTTTACATAGGCCTACTGTACTTAAACATTGAGATCATAACAAAACATTAAATAATGCAATATACGCTGCAATTATGTGATGTAACATCTGTAGAACAGGTGAAGAATAATTGAATGATATACACATGATACGTTCATGACATAAGATGAAACTTTCATGATATAAGATGATACACTCATGATATTAGATGATTCACTCATGATATTAGATGATTCACTCATGATAACACAGACACTGAACTTACAACTTAAAAAGTTAGCATCATAATATACATGTATATATGTAGTAAAGTAGATCTGGCAAGATTTAAATGTCATGAAACCAATTTTTATGGATTAGACTTTAATGTTAATTCTAGCCCCCTGATCGGAGCATACGTGTCAGTAACGTAGATATCACTGGTCAGTATCAAGCGAATGTAAACAGCCGTTACCTTCGCATTAAGATGGTGGATGGTTAGTGTCAATTTCAATATTTTAAGTTTTCATTGAATTAAACCACTTTGAAGTCGATGTAATGCTTTGATATTTGAACTAAATCAGAGTTATATGACATGGAAACTCTGGGATATGGTCAATGTTCATATTTCATGCATAGGCGCTACATTTCAACGATTTATTCCAACACTTAACAGCATTTTCCTTCACTTGATAGTGCCCAATGGGACTTTGGAAGACATAATGATTGGGCAAGGCCATTGACAAAAGCAGAATTCATGCATAATGGATACACATTGGAAGATGCTGTATATAAATGTTAAATTGTATAAATGTAATGGGAGGTTTTGGATACAGGGTTTATCCCAAGGGAAGTATGTGTATCTCCTGAGGAACTGCAGGGACATTATGCTTGCTAGGTTTAATTCTGCTATCCAACTGATGTTTGCACAATCTGTAAGATAATCCTGTATTATGTCCTAGTATGCCAGACTGTAAAAGGTTGTACAACATGATTGTAAGTTCATTCTTTCTTCTTTACAGGTTCAGTTGATCTCGTACTAGAACCAGAGCAAGTTTTATAGCTGCCTATACTGTACATTATGTTACCAAGGCAAGTCCATATATCCTTGATACCTGTACATTTATATTACAGGGTGTTCTACAAGTGTTTTTATATTCTTGATACCTGTACTCTTATATTTCAGGGTGTTCTACAAGTGTATTTAAATCCTTGATACCTGTACACTATTCTATGTTATCATATACTGGACTGCACTACATGGGACCTGGCCCAACACCTTCCACAAATTTTGCAACAGCCAATGAGAACCATACACCTCCCATAATTCCTAGGACGAGGAAGAAAGCTGACATCATGGCTGCCACACCCGCATGTTTTGTGTCTAATGTTTCGGTCCTATGTGCAACAAAAAAATAAATAGATAGAATGTTTAATTAGGCTAGAGTAGTTGTGTTCCATATTCAGCAAAATACAGGATAAACAGTGAACTTCCAATGTCTATTTCATTAGGGTGATATTTCAATTGGGTGCTAAATCCTCAATTTTTCAACAAGGTGGCATGTTATTTTACAAATTTCAACAAGGGGCAACACCTAAATGCTGTAATGTTGAGGAGATCACTGCTATACATATGCATACATTTTATTCATTAAAATTAACCTATCAAAATGAAGAATAAGTCGAAGACACTCCACTGTAATTTGGTTGTCGATCATTGTGCAAAAGTTAATTAAATAAATTGAGAATTCAATGTTGTTTGCTTTATACTCACCTTGGTGCGTACATCATGCCAAGTGAACTGAAATAACCACTGGTTAATGCCATGAGGATGCCGCCAACCATATACACATAGTCTCCCCAAAGGCCACTAATATACGCAGGAAATGACCGAGTGGCGGGGCGGTAGTTGCAAAGCATAAAGAATGGAATAGCGATCACACCACGAATCAATACGGCTATCCAAAGATATTTAGGTCCAGGCTGAAAATCCACAAATTACAACATTATCAAACATCATAATTGGGTGGTTTTTTTTCGCACAAAACATGCTTACAGTTATGGCAGAGCAAGCTAATATTTGTATGTTGGGAATGGTTATGCAAATATTTTGTGTGAAGCTCATGAGAAGTAACAGAAAAAGTTTTTATAAAATCTAGAAAAATAGTTTCTGGTTTGAGATGTACTACTGCAAGGTTAATTACATATACGAGAACATTCTGCAGTTCAATGTGTATCATGTATGTTTGTCAGTGTTTTTCCTAAGGAAGTAACATACCAAAACTCATCGGACATTCGGACCTGTAACTTCAGTTTAATCACCGGTCCGTGTGAAATCTAACCAGTCCAAGACTAAGAGAGAAATGAAAGTAACAAATTTTAGAGCGAATTTCTTGCGAATTCAGTTTCAAATCAGCCCATAATCGCATGTTTTTATACATGTTAAAGGTGACCTACTTCTCAGCGTACACTTAACTGCAAATTATATTGAATTCGGACGAAATTTCCGAAAAAATCATCAAAAAATTAACTTTAAAGTTTACATTATTAATGCGCATGCGCATAATTCTATCGTTTTGAAAACGCTTTTGATTGGTCGATCAACTAAAATTCACGTGCCATCACTCGTGGTTCACCATGAGGTCTGCATGCTTACGAATACGGTTTCACGATAGCCCTGATAAACAGGCGTAATAATCATGGGAATCTCAAAACCGATCCAATATATGACAAAATTAACCAACCAATCAGCGATCAGATTTTGCAATGATACCGAAAGATAAACCAAGGGCGAAAGTAATACCCGGATCGTTCGCAAATTGGCGTTCGGTTTTTTACCGCATTCGATTTAATAAAACCTCACGCGGTAAAAAAATCGAGATGATTACCCAAGAGTCTAAGCAACCAATCGGAGAACAGTTTCTGTTTGATGCTGATAAAAAAATGATGATACGTAAACATCCTCCCGTGCAGCCAATTTCACAAAAATGATTTTTAGAATTTCAAGGTTTTACCGTAGATATAATGAGATTTCAGACAGCAATCGGACCAAATTTGGGAGTAAAGAAATGATTTTAGATGAGGAACCGGACACAGGCAGAATTGAGGACTGGCTACTTGATAAAACTCATCAGTCCGAAGCCCACATCACCGGAGATGTCCTATGGTCCGACGCTTAGGAAAAACACTGATGTTTGTTAAAATGTTGCCCTTTGGGTTTTAGCGAGACCTACCTTTCTGACCCACTCAGTGGTGAGGTTACCAAGCACAGCAAATGCATTGAAGAACAAGAAACATGTGACTGGAGTGAAATATTCATCTGAAATGAAAAGATCAACATTTACTAACTGGATATTTATAACAACACAATGAAATATTGCCAATTTAATAAGCAAATCTATTGGCGTTTAAAATCCAAACTGATCATAAATCATATCAAGTGGTTTTGTTTACTAGGTGATAAACCTTTTCAACTTTTAAATATCTACAGCAAAGAAGATTTGATCAGTTGATGGTTTAAAGTTTGGGATTCTTACATGAAACAAAATCACATGAAAAATGCTCAGAATGGTGAAAAAAAACCAGCATGAATTTGAAAGATTTTTTGGCCAGGCTGAGCCCCCCTGTCTAAAAGCCTGATCAATTATATTTTGAAGGGCCTTTACCTGGTATGAAGAATGCAGGATCTGATTTCTTGACATCTGCTTGTATGGCTGGGAAGATTGTCAACGTCACAAAGAATGTGAAGAATATACTGAACATCTGTTTAAATGTCTGAAACACAAAACAACACAACGTAAATTGCTGTATTTAGATGGTTTTAACATGGATATTTCAAAAAAAAATGATGTAAGCGTGGATATTATTTATTTATACTTTGTTCATCCATTATTCATATTTCATATAATCAAAAAGTAAAGATGACAACATTTTTCCACTGCACAATCCCATTGCATATCAAAATTCTAGTTCAAACGAAAAATTCTCATTTTCACAATTCAGACCTAAATTGGTCAAAATATGCCCATTTTGATGATTTTTCTCATTTTTAAGTGGGTGCAAGCCTGTTTTTAAAATATCATGTGGGTGCACCCACTTGCTTAATGCTGGGGAAATCACTGAAGTCTTACCTGTTTAAATATATGGAAGTAAGGTGGTGGGCTAGAGATTGCAACCTCTCCTTCCTCTACGCTGACGTTCTTTGATGTTTCTGCCTTCTTCTTGTAGAATCTGTAAAACTTGAGCAGAGGGAGTGCGAAGTATGTGTCGAATGCCAGCAACAGCACAAAGATGGCGGAGATGAAGTAATATATAGCTGATGTCCTAAGGTTAGGAGAAGCTGGAATAAAACATCCAAAAATTACTTTCCAGGTTCTTACTTTTTTAATTGTATGATTTTTCATGTATTTACTCTACGTGTATGCAGATGTTAAGTTCCTTTTAAGTTAAATAGACTAATCATAAGGCTTAGCTAGTGCAAATGAAATGTGCCTGATATACTAGAGTGTCTTGAGATCAAAATGGGTTTGGTGACTGTAGGCGTATTCAATAGAACGGTTTCAACAAGTTATGGTGTTATTGTATTACCTAATCACAGTTACCATGCAAAGAGAGTAGTAAGCGCAATGCCTATTGATATCATGAGTGATTACACTCTTCAGTTAATACATTAAAGGCCAGCCATGCTTAATTAAGAAGGAAAATATGCATAGTGAGGCTTTAAATCTTTATTTAAGAATACACACTACTTACTGGCTATAGATAGGATGAAGATTAGTGAAGTGATTGTACCACTGATATTCTGAAAGACAAAATTACACAGAATTACTACATGTTAAGATTTCATTCTGCTTCTTGTGTTTCCTTATACAAATACAGCTTAAACTATATTAAATCCATCTTCAAATTTTGGCCCTATCTTCCCAAAATCGAGAAATATGCAGCATAAATTATAGGGATTAGCAGTATGATGTAGATTTTGTATTTTTGTAAAGCTATGGCTGCCATAGAGCAGAGTGTGACTAAGGCCTTAATGAATAACATTAACACATTTTCCACATGCTATAGCTTTTAGCTGCACCAGCATTAAATTAACACCAGGGGCGATGAATTCGTACGATCCGCGATTTGATCCGGATAAATTTCGTCATGGTAATGATGCATTGTGGGATTTATCCAAGAATTAATCCAAAAATCGGTGAATTTGTACGATCCTGGGATTAATCTCAGGATAAATCTCAATCCACCTCTTGAGGTGGATTACCTTTTTATCCGAATTCCAAAGCAAATTGGATAAATCTTGGGGATTCCCCCTCATAATCCTCGGATGCTACGAATTCACCAAATATTTATCGGATTAGTAATCCAAGATTTATCCAAGAAGATAAAATTTATCTGGATTGGAATTGGGATCGTACAAATTCACGGGCCCAGGAAAGAGAACTTTAATGTCTTTGAGAAATGCCTCCGAAAATCAATTACTGGAGGTATGGATCATGTGACAGAAAGTACAAATATGGTGTTACTTACTGATCCCAATACTACAGCATTGGTGTATTTCATTGGAAGGATAGCTGCGGTTCCATAAACACAGTTCTGGTAGATTCCATTAGCCACTGGAATTATAAACACATGGTCATACAATAAAATATATTATCGGTACCTTAGTTGAAATACTTGTTTCTGATTGGTCAAAGAGCAGTCAACTGCCAAGATCGTGATTTTGTGTCAGGATATAATTCTAACAGCCAGCCTCTGTGCTAATTGTAATTTTATACTGTAAAATAGTCTCACTCTTGGGCTATCACTATTTTTTTTTTTTTTATTTATTTATTAAAATCATATAAACATTTATACATATCAGTGATAATGACACCCTAGTGGGTGTATGTCTTATCACAAGCTAAAATATTTGAAAAAAGGCATATTGTTAGTTACATTTATTATTGATTTTCCATACTTTATGGTGGTAGCACAATTTACATATAGTAATAGCTCCTAATTGATTTTTGACATATTTTTTGGTGTGGCAAATCCTCTTACGGACATTTTTTATTCAAACCAATTTTTTGTTCAATACACATATAAATGTGTGTACCAAACACAAATGACATATACTTTATCATATATGACATGTTTGTACACAAACTGACACAATCACTTGAAAAACACAGTATGACAATATGTGTACATGTGCATAATGACAGCTTATATATAAAACATCCCAGGTGGTCTACTTACTGTTAATAACTACTACTGTTCCCATTGTAACGCCAAAGAAAAGACCTGGCCCTGCAAATAAGAAAATACACACATTATATAATAATTTTAAACTAGGATTGAACAGAGGTGCAAAATATACAGGGTATACGATAATCAATCAATGTTGATGATCGAAAATTAGATCAGAGGTGCAAAACATACAGGGTATACGATAATCAATCAATGTTCATGATCGATAATTAGATCAGAGGTGCAAAACATACAGGGTATACGATAATCAATCAATGTTAATGAGTCGATAATTAGATCATTTTGCGAAGAGTTACAAGTCAATAACATAGCCCATATACAGTGTATTAGTAAGAATCACAAAATGAGGAATGTCATGTTTTGGTCCTACATCAAGTATCTTGTCAATGACTTGCTGCAAAACTAGACATGCATTTTGAATTGTATTCTGAACATATTAAATTGTTTTTCACTAATCTCCCTAGGTGTTCCATTATTGTGAATTGTATTATGAACACATTAAACTGTTTTGCTCTCATCTCCCATGGTGTTCCATTATCTAACTCTTCATATCTGGTGATGAGATATATAGCTTGATGCCAGACTACCCAGTACCACCCACTTTGAAAGTTGTACTTACATTCACTTGAGTCTACGATTGCTAGGATGACTGTTAATATGAAGCACAATATGACAACTATGATTGACCATACAATCCTCTTCCCAAGGCTCCCTCTGGAAAAATAAAAAGCACCATTGAAAATAGTATTCATGGAACTGAAAATAAATCCAAGTATCAAAAATGTGATACAGCCTATTAATTCTCATGAACGGGACTTGGATGACAACCAATTTCAATATATCAATTTATCAAGCTGAATTAAACAATTCAATCGTTTGTGATTAATTTGTAACTTAGTTTCGTCATTCTCCTAAGCAGGTGTCCAGAATCCGTACCTCCTTCTTCCCCCCTGCTATAACCAATTTGGAAGCGCCCGATTTAACTGAATCATGTGATCCAATTATGCGCAATGACATGATTTCTGTCGCAGTGTTGCGACAGCCAATCAGATTTCTTAATCGAGTTCTTTCCAGCGAGTTCTTAATCGGGGAAAAGGTAACTGCTTATCGCAGGACGTAAAAAGAAAGAATATATTCTGGATTCTGAAGCCCTGTGATCGGAGGATGAGTTGCGTACATTTTATTTATCCCATACTTGGACGTGTTACGGGTACATAAAGCCGGTTTGTAAAAACTTATATTTTCATTAGCGGGCAGATATAGCTTTACGTCCCGCTCCGAGCGGGCAGATATAGTATATCTGCCCGCTACGTCATAATCGCTGTTCCCGTATTGGTCCTTTTTTTGTAACGTTCGCATACTGTAAACGACAATGGAGAAAAACGCAGACAATCGCGATCTGTTATATGCTTTAAAGAAGGGAAGGAGCACTATGCCCCGTTTATAATCAAAGATTTGAACAGGAAAATCCGGCTACGGACAAAAATACAAAACTGGACATGAATATTTAAAAATAATTCCACGGTTTGTTGCTAAGTTTCTGAACTTTGGCCAATTGAACAATGTGATTGGAATGGGATAAACAGATCATCCTATAGTCGGTTCAGGATATTTGGATTATCCCTTGGCCAATATAACATATCTTCCCTCGGGACCTACGGCCCTCGGGCAGATATATTATATTGGCCTCGGGATAATCCCAATATCCTGAACCTCATATAGGATAATCTCTATATATTGTAAACAGTACTGAGTTATTTGACTTTTATATGACATTCAAGAATAAATAAAAGACATAACCGAAACTGAAACTACAACATAAACAATGCAGCTCACAACTTGTAAACATTAATTATAAGCTATGAGTGATATTAACCATAAATCGACTATGAAGTAATAGAGTTTTGTGAAAATTTTGAATCTAAGTACATTGTACATCCAAAGGAACATTCTCAAGGCAGATACTCTCATAAACATTTTGTCCCTGTAAACACTTATTGTACCATATTGTATTGAATTGTACTATATTGTATTGTATTGTACATCCAAAGGAACATTCTCAAGGCAGATACTCTCATAAACACTTTGTCCCTGTAAACACTTATTGTACCATATCGTACTGCATTGTAATATATTGAATTGTATTGAATTGTACTATATTGTATTGTATTGTACATCCAAAGGAACATTCTCAAGGCAGATACTCTCATAAACATTTTGTCCCTGTAAACACTTATTGTACCATATCGTACTGCATTGTAATATATTGAATTGTATTGAATTGTACTATATTGTATTGTATTGTACATCCAAAGGAACATTCTCAAGGCAGATACTCTCATAAACATTTTGTCCCTGTAAACACTTATTGTACCATATTGTACTGCATTGTAATATATTGAATTGTACTATATTGTATTGTATTGCATTGTACTGTATTGTACTATATCGTATTGTATTGTAATGCATTGTACTGTATTATATTGTATTGCACTTACCCTCCACATTGACAGAAGAGGTTTACTCCATTGAGAATGACATTGGGGACCTGGGCTGCTATACCAACATAACTGAGGAAGTTGGCTGCATATTCTGTCCCCTGACTCGCTGTAGTGTTCAGTTTGTAGTCAACAAAGTACTGGAATAGCAAGAGAATGTAATGGTAAGACTTCGAATATCAAGCTTTACATCAAAAATAAAAATATTTGTGTTTTGAAAGAAAATTTTATTCCTTGAATACAACTTTTCAAAAATCTAATATTCAATTCCATGTCTCATTCTCTACCAGCTAAAATCCCTTAACTCCAATCCCATATTATAAATTCTGCAATAAATATTCAAGATTTAAGGATATATTTGCAATATTTACAACTAATGAGTATTTTTGTGTTATTGAGGGTACTTACAATATGGTAACCAAGGTGACAATGAAACCAACAATATAGTAACCAAGGTGACAATGAAACCAACAATATTGTAACCAAGGTGACAATGAAACCAAATCAGATAATGATAATGATGTGTGATGGTACTTACAGACTGAGCAGTGATGAACATGTTCCAAGGCATCAGAGTACCAATACCATGAAGCAGTAGAATGAAATAGACCAATTTGAATCTGAAAATAATTTTACACATCAGAATGTTAGAATAAAATATGGAATAATTTGACACAATATTGTGTGTAGTATTATGATATTCAGTTTTGGCTAGCGCTTTGACATTTTGAGTCAAACATTTTATAATATTAAAAACTCAATAATCAAGTTGTGATATTGTATTTAAAATTAATATAATATGTGTTTGAAATGTGAGTATCCCCATTACACTTCAGCATTTGAGTTACTCATACATGTATATGATATATACACAAGAATTGTCATTTAAGAAATGAAAAATATGAAATGAATTTCTTTTTTCAATTTCCTGCGTTCAAGGAGAAATATTCGCGGGAATATCAAATGGCAAGTTTGGGGCCAGATATGATCAAAATGAAATCAATAATTTAATAACGAGGCCCTACAATAGCTCCAATGGTTTAGGTATGGATAATGAAATGACTATGAGGAAAATGAAATGAATGGTCATCAAAGTTAATATCAATATTTGAGCTTAGCGATTCTGGGCTTTTCCTGTTTTTTTTAAATCAAATTCAAATCTGAAAATCATATGCATGATGTAATCGACTGACTTGTCATAGGGAGCTTCTCCATCACTGCTAGAATCCTCAGAGCTGCTTATATTTTTGAAATTCAACTCATCTTCGGGGAGCTTCTTGTCCTCCCAACCTGGACCAAGTTGTACTGGTAGGAGACCATCCTTTTCCTGTGGAGACCCATACTCAGCTACAAGAACAGGATGAGGAGGAATTTTAAAATTATTTCTGTATAACAGAGGCTAACGTATGCCATTTCTACACGTCTTTCAGTAGGATCATTTTCCATAGGGATGAAAAACTTACTTGACAAGATTTGACACGAACTCAAAAGATTTTTACATCCGTAGGCATATTGGTTACACAAAGTTTATACATACTGCAAGATAAAAAGTACACCGTGCATTAATTTGGTAGAATACAAGGTTTAAAATTCACAGTTCATCCACAACGATTCATATCAAACAACAAAACAACACAATGAAAAAGACATATTTCATCTTAATTGCTGAAATAACTCATCCCTACCACAAATAGCCATAAATCAGCAGGAAGTTGCTTTCAAGTGAAGCTTTCCCATGTTAAAAATATATACCTGGTCATGCTCGTTGCATTTCCCTATATTTTGAACTTAAGTTCAGATTTTAAATATTTCTCTAAAATGTAAAATATGGGATTTAATCTAGTACAGGTATATTTATCCATTGCTATTGCCACTAATTACAACTCGATTTTGCTCATAAAATGACCCAGTGGCATTTTATTACTACAGCCTATTAACGAGGTATATGTAAAGGTAAACCAGGTAAGACATTTACACTACATTGCGGTATACAAGGTGCGGTAATCAGTTGTTTTTCAATGAGTGTAAAAGTATTCACAAACAGGAACAACAGTTTATTTATGCCAAGTTTCTAATCAAATATCAATTAACTTCAATTAAAGCTGAAATGATTGATTCATTTGTAAAACTGAACAATAAGAAAAACATCTGCTATGTTCTAACATGTAATGCAATCAAATATTATATATTTAAAAGTGTCAGTCTTACACACAGCATCCAGTAAGCTAACCAATTAGAAAATATACCAGTAAATTAACCAAGTACTGTCTAATTTGAGTCATTTCTTGATGCTGTTCAGAACATTGTATTATTAATATGTACTCATGAATTAAGCCATACAATACCGATTTCAGGATGTAGATATCAATACAAATGTCCTGAGCACAATGAGAAATTGATTGCAATCAAGTGACAAATTATTCAGGGATAAGTTAATAAATAGACCTAGCTCCATATCTTGGGTAGTTGGTTTAATTCCAATTGATTGAGATACAACTGGCCTTTTATATATTCTAAGTTCATTATTAGAAGGAGGCTCTGGGGGTTGGGTCATGATAAAAAACTCAAATTATAATATTTTGATACGACCCCTAAATGATGTGAGAAAACATCTGTTGAACTCTTTAAAACTCATTAGTCAGTTATGGTACAACAATACACACTTTACATTCGCTTTCATCTTAAACATAAAAACCTTTTACATTGAACACGATGACGATGACGAGCCTAACATATTCACATATCAATGTGTTCTCATTGCAAGCTCCAAAGCCTTCTCTATTTTGAGAGGACAAAGCCTTCTCTATTTTCAGAGGACAAAGCCTTCTCTATTTTCAGAGGAAAGAGGGACTCTGAAAATCAGAACAAAGACTGAAGACTTCTTAACATTTGAGTTGGAGAATTTAAAATCATCACAAATCACTATCAACTGAGATGTTTGTCCATTGGACAACTGAGGTGTTCCCATGTTCCAAGTTTTGCTGTATATGTAAAGACCAAAATAAAGCAGTTTCCTAGACAGGTGAACCTTCCATGCACCTGGTACCTGAAATGAGTTTGTACTAACTAGTGAAATGATAAACAAAAATGAAACCAGAAGTGGTGTAAGAAGATCCAAGATTTCATTACATTTAATCTGCAATATTTATACTGGGTATATGCAATTATTTTTGCTAGAGCATTTTATCTTACCCAAGTTACCCTACAATTTTGTGACATTGATTTTACATTTCTCAAGCATTCTATCTGTTACAGAATAACTTATGATTTTTCCTTGTAGTTACTGTCTATTTTAGCACATTAACTTCATTAGAATTTGCAGCTACAAAGTGTAAATAAATTAGGATTATATATTACAGGATTATAAATAAGTCAGCTAACACTTTGTGTAGATGTCTTCAATCATTATTGGTTATCTTTTAGCAGATGGATTCATCAGTGAAACCAAATTAGGCTTAACATTTCAAAGTCGCCTGATAGCAATATTCTTATTTCTACAAACAGTCAATATGGTACAACGAAAATGGGACTTCTGCGCGTGTTAAAATTTTTCGTCAAAACTCAACTTTTGTTCAAGTTGATACGATTGTCTTTCGAACTAGAGACTTACCTCATTCGAAAGATCATAAAAGACTTTATCTATACTGAAAATCTTAGATCCAAACATAGTAGAATACGCCGTCAGTCCGCATTTGATTTTTTGAAGTGAGTTTCGTAGATCGTCAGATTTCTCTGACTGATATCGGGTTATCTCAAACTGGTTCGTTTATAAATACGAATTTGTTTACCGTTGTAAGGCGCATGCGCAAAATTGATTTATAAACCTTATTGGTTGATGGTTTTTCTCCTGCGCATGCGTGAAGTCTGATGAACACTTATGACGAAGACCGGAGCAAACATTACTAGCTCTTGAACGAAATTCCAGGATTCAGGTCATTTCGCCGTGTTTGCTAAGCGTGTATACGTGAATGACAAGCTGTTTTGAGTAGATCGGGTACCTGTTTTAGACACAACATTGATTTAGCTTGATATTGATGTGCACATTGGAACTTTTGAGCATGTTAATACAAGTTTTTACACTCTTAGCACGAGACGGGTTTTCGAAAAATCTGTTATCTGATTCACTCGATTATCGTATGGATATGTATTTCTGCTGACATTTCAACACCACATCACATAGAATTACGATGCAGAATGATAATAAAACACAAAACATCTACTAAATTCCACTTGTTATTTCACAGGAGGTAAAAATGCAAACTGCCTAGATTCTTTGTAAGGGTCGTCAGACATCGGATTGGCCGCCATATTTGAAATGAAAATATCACTAAATAAAGGTCTGCGCATGCCTCAACATTTCGACTGCAAAGAAATTATTAGCACTGCTCCCGATCCCATGTTATTCCCTTAAATAGATGTTTAGACCCTTAACAGGTGAATGAATTACCGGTATGAACCGGTAGTTTTAGACTACGGAGATGGTCACCTCTATACAGAGACTTTATTTGAAATAAATTGATCTGAATTATTTGTAAGGGCCATGATAAAGCACATCTCCATATTCAATGAATTAATCCTCCTGATCAAATGAATAACACATAGTCAAGATTTCTAATTAACCTTACTAGTTCAGAATAGACTTACCAGTTAACCTTATTTATCCAAACACAAACAGAGTTCTTGCTTTTCTGAATAGCTCTAGAACTGGTCAAATAAGACAACCATCATGGTTAACACAGAAATGAAATCGATATACTAAAGGCCTCTCACCCTCTGTGTACATGTATACTTACATCTCTGGCAATTTGGTCACTTTATGAAATTTTGTCGAGATGACCAATATTTATTAAAATAAGATGAGGTTGCGAACATAACAATGCTAAAACAAGATCACTGGGGGGTATCGTGATGCAACAACACCGTGTTGTTGCATCAAGATGGCCAGACTTCCGGTGATAGATTTTCGTACGATGTTTTGTTTTCCCAATTTACACCCATTTCTAGGACGAGTTGCTCAATAATCATACACATGCAGTTAGCACATGATCTATATTTTTAAAAACTGTCATTGGTATACATGTAGCATCATCAAGAAGCGATAAATTCGTGGTTTTAATTCCTCACTATTGATGCAACAACACCACTCTGTTTCTTATCGATGATGCAACAACACCAATGTGCTGATGCAAAAACGCCAATATAATGTATCATTGAACAACAAGAGAAACTGTTTTATGTTCTGTTTACAGGTGTAGGTCGGGACATGAATAAAACGCGTGAGTCAGTGGACCATGAACGAAACGTATTTTGTTTGGTTTCTTTGTCTATATCAAAGTTAAAAGGATATACAAGGCAAACTAAATAAAGTACAGAATCCCCGGGAGGCAATCTCATTGATATTGTATCTGAAAAATAAAGATTATACATTTTCTAGATTAAATGCCCTTAATTTACCGTATGGAAATTGCTTACAAATAACTAATATAATTTTGGAAAGACAACAGATATCAGTCATTTTGTGTTGTTAGTACCTCAATTGAAATACTCAATTCTGATTGGTTGATGAGCGGGCAACAAAATGTATTGTTAGTACCTCAACTGAAATACTCGATTCTGATTGGGTGATTAGCGGTCAAAATTATGTATTATTATATACCCAATATGTAACACTAATCCTGATTGGTCAATACCTAGTCACGTGTTCCGAAATAGATTTACTATTTCCCTCGGAAAGTTATATTCCCTCAATTGTGACGTCAGCGGGAATATACATTTGAACTATTGCCCGCTGACGTCACAATTGCAAGTTCTATTACCCTTGGAAACGTCTGCGCATCATCACTGTGCAGACGAAAAACAGAAAAATGGAGGATGAGCACAAACACAAATCAACTTCGTTCACCATGACAGACGTGCGTGAACGATACAATATAAGTAACGTGTATAAAGTTCCCTAAGCTCAATACGTCTGTGTAATTTCAAGTGTTATGATAATCTATTCCGCGTGTTAAACGCGATTGAATTTGTCAAGTGAGAGTCTCAGAGGCAGAAATTTCTGTTGAGCATCTGATGACGTCACAGCTTATAATGCTAACAATGGACCCGGGGAGGGGGCTTTCTAAGCCGTTTTGGCCTACTATGGGAATAGTACATTGTAGAGGATATTCCCTTTGGGAAATAATTTACACTATTGCCCTCAATGGCAGTCACTATTTGTATACTGTTGACCGCTACTAGGTACTGTTGACCGCTACTTCTGAAAAAAGTTTCATGACGTCACAAAAAAACATGGAAGACGGACATTTTGTAAATGTTGATGAAAATGACTTTACTAGGCGACAAGTATAGCAAAGATACAAATAGAAACTTAAAATTAACATTAATTCACTAACGAGTACGCCGTGATGTGCCAAATACAGAGTTAAGCTTCTTGCAATGTCTCCATATTTTCTAAAAAAAAATATTGCTAACGTGGTTCGGAGAAAAGGTTGTGAAATGAAGCCATGCCGATTGATGATCGTCGTCTATATGTGTATTATTAGTTTACTCGGACTAACAAAACAATTGTAGACCTCTCCATTCGATCAACCGTCAAAATCATATACCTCGACTGTAAACCTTGAAACTACTGTTGACCTCCACCTTCGGTCTCTGTCAACAGTATTTTTCGGTTTACAGTCTCGGTATACAATTTTGCCGGTTGGTCTCTGGGGAGGTCAACAATTGTAAACTGTTGACCACTACTAGGTACTGTTGACCCCTATTTTTGAAAAATTGTTTTTTTAATGTTGAATTTTTTTTAATTTTGAAAAAATAAGTTGTATAAAAAATTACAAGTATTCGACGGTTTGGGGATTTTTTGCTAAAATATGATACCTTTACTTATCAAATATGAACGTGATATTCGATTATATATTCGTCCAATTATTATATTATTTGGACTAACAGAACAATTGTTAACCTCTCTTTTCGGTCAACTGGCAAAAGTGTCCTCGACCTCTGGTCTTGATCAACAGTACTTTCAAGGTTTACAGTATCGGTATACAATTTTGCCAGTTGACCTCAAGAGGGGTCTACAATTGTATATTGTATATCCTTTGTTATCCCACCCAAAGTATGATGTCATATATCAAGTTGAAGAGTTGTATACGCTGCTCAGGAGTTTACGCTATCCAGGAGTTGTACATCGTTCTCAAGAGTTGTATAGGATGAGTGTTGGTTTAATGATATTGCAGTTATACAATGCTATTATATAAAAGTTATTTACTGAGAGGGATTCAATATTGGTTTTATTTCGAGAGACAATATGATATTTCCCGAGGGCCCGGGATATCTGGGATAACTGTACCCCTATCAATTTACCTTTTTGGGCCCTAAATCTTATCACTTTTGTTTACCTTTTTATCAGTCGGAGAGAAGGAATCCAAAGAGAGCAATAATTCTACATGTGCGTCGTGTAACTAAACGGCCTCTCTAATAAAGTCAATTAGACGTTTTTACACGTTGGCTCTCCAAATTGTAGGAAATAAAGAATCATGTCATATTATATCATAGATGAAGCAATCATCCCATCAACATAAGCTCACGAATGTCACAGTTAAACTGTTTTAGTTATAATTTGATAAACAGTGGTAACGTACATCTACTAGTTTATCACTGTTCCACAGATGGATGACAGATAATATCATGATAATATCATGATAATATCCAATAGCTCATCATGTTTACCGAGAACGAAAGATGTTTGTCACCATTTTGAATGATACTAACTGGAGTCAGGGTCATCAAGCTATGGAACAGTGGTTTATGAAAATAGATTGGGTTACTAAAGCTTGCCATGTTAAAGGCGATTGAACTATGTTATAGAATAACGTCCAGTACATTATAATATGTAAACGTATAAATTTTTGAAAACACAAGGATCTTCGCCCGCAGGACGTGTATTTTGAATGCCTTGAGAAGAACGCAAATATTGGTAGGCTAATTGGTAACGGTATTGCAATAGTAGCATTTAAAAATCTGTTCCTCTCGAGATTTATGGTCTTCTGAAATTATACTATTAATTGGTGTTGCTGCATCATTGCTCAAATCTAGAGGGGTGTTGTTGCATCTTCGGTTTGGTGTTGTTGCATCAATAGTGAGGAACTAAAACCGTGAACTTATTGCTTCTTGGTGATGGTACATGTATACTAATGATAGTTTCTTTAAATATAGATCGTGCGCTAACTGCACGTGTATGGTTATTGAGCAACTCGTCCTAGAAATGGGTTTAATTGGGGAAACAAAATATCGTACGAAAATCTATCACCGGAAGTCTGGCCATCTTGATGCAACAACACGGTGTTGTTGCATCACGATACTCCCCAGTGAAGATATTAAAATGACAAAATGTCACCATCTGGAAAGTACTTACAAATGGCTACAAAAAATGGTTACAATTTATTACAAAATACAAACCTATGCTGAAAAATACGGCTATAACAATATGTTACCACTTTTTGAGTTGAAAATTCATAGAATGAAGACACAATGTAGAAATTCTTCATTGAATAATTGTCAAAATAGTGAAAATAGGTTTAACTGCAATATAATACCTTAGATACGAAACTAATTAGTTCTCAATTTCTCAACTTCAAAGACTTCTTTTATTTAATATAGGAAAAGCTTATGATAAATGAGGAAATAACAAAAAATCAATGATTACTTATATCTTATAAGATGTCAAAGTACCCCAATTTCTATATATCTTCAAACGAAGCTTGAAAAATTCTACTAACTGAGAAAACATAGTAAGATGAGAAAATCTATAATTTAAATGGATGAGATATTAATCCAATCCAAGTTAAGTTCAGATACAGAAACAGATCATTAGTTTTGTATAACATTTTTCTATGTATCCATTTCAGGAATAAATCAACACTCAGTAAATTAATTAATGAGTAATACCAATATAGTACGTTATCAGATCAATATCATAGCACATGGGATTAGAATATTTTTGTTCAAATGACATGGAGTCTTTACTTGCCTAATTTCCAGTATATTTCCAGTATATTGGTGGTCATATTTATGCCTCTTTCAAATATTCTGACAAAGAAAGCTAATTTCTCTCAAAATAGGTTCTCTGGCATCTTTGGAAACAAAACCCCCTTTTGCCAGAAATATCTCAATTTCACACAAACTATTCATTCATGTTTTCTTAATGTTGAGCCCGATCCCCCTGTTTAATATGAAAGATTCCTAGATTCACCAGTGTTAGGATATATTTGATATGTTTCTTCTAAAATCACCAAGGCATTCACCTGGCAACATGCCCACACTTAACATAAAAGAGTTAATCATGATACAAATGAAACATGTCAATGTTAGAATGGATTACACACTAGGGACATCAACAAATCTGTATCAATTCAAGCTGAATTTACCAAGAATATACTTTATCATCTTCAATTTATGTTTTTAGAGAAACTGTCTTCAGGTGTTTCAGGTACACTTATCGCAAAATATGATTTTTATTGTTTTAATTTAGGTGAAATGTTCACACAATAATCCCACTAAATATAAGAAACATGTATACTTGAAATTCCTCCTTTGTGATGTTCCTTAAATTTCCTTCATTAAATTGAACCTCAGATGCTATAAAGTTGCGATATAAATTGTGGATGTATTAAGTGAATCTGCTTGGGTTTCCTAATTGATAACAATTTACATCATAACGAGTAGGTTTGCGAGATTAATTGAGAAATTATCTGTGACTCTGCGTCACAATCTGTTTTTATTCTCATAAAATGCGTCACTAGAAAATACTGTAAATAGAAAAAGTGACATCTTCATTTATAAACCATGGAAAAGGAAATTGATATTTCTCGATATTTTCAGATTATGTTACAAGTTATCAAAATACATGGAGCAAAATATTTGGCTCATGGATATAATATTCCAACAAACTTTCTAGGCTTTTCATCTAATGAAATCTTTTTCTTTGAACTTGAACTAATCTTTACGGATATGAAATAATAATACAATTTCCTGTGATCGACAACTCAATCTTATTGAATCAAAAAACAAAGTGTTTCATTTATCAGCATGTCGTCGAAACTTCATATGGAATTAGTTGATCATTACATCATCAATTTGTTTTATTGTATGTTTAGGTTAAAGGATCTAAATCTTTTTAGATTCACACCTGACAATGTACAATGTGTGTGTAAAGACATGCCTTGTATTTCATGCTCTTGTTCGATTTCAAAGATGGTTTTGAAGTTAGAGCAACTGAAATCTTGTGAACAAGATGCTTCATGTCAAAAACTATACTTTGCTGTTTTTTATTCTGTTCCAAAGCCTAAATGATAAAATCAAGTCATGGGAAGATATCTTACCATTGTGTGTTTTAGCTGGGGTAGAATTGGCAAGTGGGGTATATTCTGGTGCTTGGTCTCCATTCAACAAACCTTGTTTGTCTGGTGTAATATTTGGGTTTACATCACCGTTGACGTTCTGCTCGTAGAAGCCGTTACTCATCTTTGTGAATTCTGAAAAAAACAGTTAATTTTGTTGTAGAGAATGTCATTGAAATGTTTTTATTTTATGTTATGTTTTCTGAGAAACGCCAAGAGACTGATTTGTCTTCCTATATTGAATCAGCTTTCAGCCTCTTATCTTCAAATATTTTATAATGAACCAGAACAATGTTCTACAAACATCTTGACATATGAACTACCAAACCATGCAATACAATAGTACTGTTCTCCACAAGATTTTTTCTCAAGAAGGTGCATAATTCTTATATTCATATTTCAGACCAAATTTGGTCAAATTATGCAAAATTCTCATAATTTTTCTAATTTTCAATGGCTGCAAATGGATTTTCAGGTGTATGCAAGCCAAAAGCTCAGGTGTGTGTTGCGCCCACTTCCTTTAATGCTGGGGAGATCATTAATAATATACTGACCAGAAATCATATCTAAAAACTCAAAACCTTGTCAAAATCATGAAATAAACCACAACTAAGGCATATAAATTCAAAATTACTGTCATGATTGAATTTATCTATTTGAGTTGGTTTTTTTTGGTATAAGACGCTATTTTAAGAGAATCCAAAGTAGCACTTGATTTCTTAGGTTGTTACATCCTGATCAGACACAAGTTTAGTGAAGTATCTAAATAAACAGACAGGATTCATATAAGTACCCCCACTTGGTTTTCTATATAGACTTCCTTCTCATTTTTAAATTCACAGAATAATAAAACAAATAACAATACGTCAGCACTTTTTGGTGTTGACATAAAAATCATTTTCAGTTTGTTTTTGATAGCCTTTTGGTTTCATATACAGTCGTACATTGCCAGAGGGTCACATTCTAGTATATGCAGACGAAGCTCTCTTTTAAAGAAAAATTAATTATTAATTTGGTAACAACAAAAATATCCCATGTAGAATGAAATATTTAACAGACATCTCATGAGATCATAATCAAATTGATACAAAGAGCATTTACTACTCATATGTCATCAACTAAAAGTATAGCTTTCCATTTGAGACTGAGATTTATCTCATTTGATAGATCCCCCAAGAAATATTCATATCACCTGATATAATGCAATTGTATAGAATGAAGTCTGGGATTTTAAATATATAATTCTCATATGTTGACCTTTTGTGACCTTTTGTATGACCTCAAACTTTAAAACATAAAATTGATCTACTTGACTATTGTCTAGCATACTGGCATACTGCTCTCTATAGTTTCCTTTATTTGAAAAGACAATTCAGACTGTCATGACAAGTTTAAAGGCCATAAATAATATTTTATAAAATAGTCAGACAAAACAAAACAAATGGACAGATAGATCACCATGTAGATCAGTTAGTCGTTAGTAGTTCCCTTTGCTTATTTTTATAAGGAATTCTTATCAAATAGAACAAATAGAAAAAACCAAGATGCTGTGGCAAGTCTAACCACCACGCTTTAAAATAATAAAAATGCCATTTATTTGTTTTTGAGGCTAAAAGTTAACAAACACTTGTGAATACCAAATTAAGAAGTTCAAAATAATTTTTAGTTCCTTCATGAATTACCAAGCCATAGTGATAACCAATTCATTAATGATGATTATATAAATCACATTTTTGAATTCTTTTCAATGGAATATTAGAAGAAACTGACTATCATTTGGGTTATTTAATGGGCTTTAAAGACTATCAGTCTACATTGTGTCATTGTAATTCCTCTGTGCCAAATTTATCAGCCATACATAATTAGACTTGGCACCTTGAATTCTAAACACTTGTTGCCTTGTCTTCTTTGCACATTTACCAAAACTCATCTTCCAATGAGCCTTTCATTATAAAAACTTAATTCCATGGAATCATAGATGACATTTTCCATTCCCAATCTCCCTAAGTTATATTTAATTTGTTATTTGTGACTAAGGTGTCCTCTAAATCTCGAAAGATCATTTTTTACTATGATACACTGACTTTGAAATGTCTTTCTGACTTTGTGAAAATCACGAAATTGCAATAAACCTATTTCTTTTACTGGAATGCCATGGAGGTGCCATTAAGTATCTACTAAAATTCTATTGAATTTAGAGGGCATAATAAATTGTTAAATGAAGGTCGCTAGTAACAATGCCATATTTGTAAGACTGAGTTGGCTAAATGGCGTCATCTCCAACGTCATCCTTGGTCCAAGGGTATTTCAATTTATGCAATGAGCTGGTACAGTGACGTCTAATCTTGATGGCTTAAAATGTGAGATGGAGACTGTTAAAAACTCTCAAAATCTATATCTAATGTAACATATTTCATAATTCCAAAAAGCTGATCGTACATATACAGTATGTACTTATATATCCCTATTATAGCCAATGATGATTCGTATGAATATTGAGACTAATTATAGTCCAACTGACAGATAATCAACAGCTCTTATGATTAACTTCATTTCATATCCATGGCAACATGCCGCAACAATTGATTTTGATAATGATATATAGATAGAAATAAACATCTTACCTCACTTGGTCCCTCATACCTAGTAGAATCTCGATAGAAAATGAGTTCTGCCAAGCGAATATATAAATTGAACTGTGTATCCGGGATCTAGTTGCATTTTATATAGACAAATGTTGGGCTAATATTAATAACAAGACACTTGTTCATATACAAGTTCTTCATTTTTATATCAAAACAAGAATTTCTGTAACCTCTTTACAATGAGTTATGGGCCTATCTAAGATCAATACTTCAAATGAATTTCAGAAAAAAATGTTTTCTTTTTTTGCAGTATGTATTCTGTAACCATTTTTGGTACTTTCCTAATGCTACTTGCCCATACTTTTCATTCTATGTTTTCATTTCACCATATTCACTAGAACTACATAATTCACTAAGAAGTACATATATATATGGTCCAAATTAAGTTGAATGTAACTACATGTACTATTCGTTATAATACATTCAATGCACGACTGAACAGATATAAGATTAATCAGAATATAAAAGATTATGAGACTTTCTTCAACCATAAACCCCGCATCTTCACCCCTTGGGCCTCACTGCATTTGATATAGAATCTGAGCAGGCAAAGACTTGCATCCCAAGCATTAATCTTACTTTCCATTCTCTCATTAGCTGCCTTTCAGTATTATCAACCGTGGAGACGTTTTTGTCTCTTCCATGCAAATGGGTAATTTGATAAATTGTTCAGACAGATCAACTCTGTTGTCATCAGTAAGAAAACCAAACTGGTGTAAATAATTAAAGACCTGCTCTTTTTATGGACCTTTTTAGATTACCTTTCTACGTACGTACATGTACTTTCTCCGAGAATTTTTCTGATTGGGTTAAAAATCCTTGATCACATATTTCCAAAAAATACCTCCACAAAACATGAAAAATTTGTTAGCTAAATATTCTCATATTTCATTTTTATCTCTCTTATTAGTTTAAGGAAAAGCTAAGAAATTGACAATGAAAGACACAGCAATAAGTGATGGAGATGGCAATTACAGCTGCCTACTGAAAACAAGTTCATGGGGAGAGTAAGCATATAAATAATGCATACTGTAAAAGCATTCCCTTCCTCAGGGACAAGACTGTTTACAGTCATGTTAATGCCACTACAGTGAAACATGTACAGGGTGTTCCAAAAGTAACAGGACTGGTACTGGTGTAAAAGGGTGGGTGGTCCTATCAAATTTTGGTCCTACTCTCTATTGATTTATATGGTGACCTAATTACAATTATTTTCCTTATTATTTATATACAGTCAGGGCCAGTAAGAGAAAAAATCCGAGGGACCATAATTTCTTTCACACTGGTATTTTATTAATTCTGAACCAAATGTCTTCAAATTTTTACAAAATGTACTTTGAGCATCTGAACATCTAATCTGAATGCCTCTCAATCTGAATACTTTTTTGAGACCCAATTTTTTTTATCTGCCATTGACTCACATATTTATAAAACCTTGATGAAAATTATCAAATTATTTCAAAAGGTTAAATCTAATGTTCATATCTTCTGACCTGATAAATAACCTCAATGAGCTTAATGAAAGTATGTCACACTGGTTTGTTATTTTATCTCTACTTTGACATCTTTCCAAATATGAAATGACAGAACTCTGTGTTCTCAATAGGATTTCCTCAAGAAGGTGTGGTCAATTTGAACAGTTTTGCAAAAATCTGGTAGAAAAGCTAATTTTTCATGATTTTCAAGTGAATGTAAACCTGCACTCACACCCACTTGCTATACTGCTATTTATTAAGAGTTAGGCAAATACTAGAATTATGTTGTTGAGCAAACATTAACAAATGAACACAAGCTATATTCCAGTGCTACTTTAAATGAACAACCCCATTGAACAAAATGATTTGGAAGAACTCCTATTTTAAAACTAGACAACAGCGACGCCAAAGCGTAGCAAATCCCAAAAATGGCCACCTTCTACCAAAAGTTTCATAAGACAGTGTGCCATGCTTTTAGTATTCACATACCAAATATGAACAAAATCGCTCCGCTACTTTTCGAGTTATAGTAAAATATGTTAAAATGTCCGCCTTCAACCAAAAGTGTCCTTAGACAGTGTGCCATGCTTATAGTATTCACATACAAAATATGAACAAAATCACTCCACTACTTTTCAATTATAGCGAAAATCGTAAAATAGCGAGTAAAGGCAGTCATTTTTCAAGATGGCTGCCATGCGCTTCTTTAAGATCTACACTTCTAGCTTTATTAATGTCCTATATCATTTTTTTACATTTAAAACATATTGCTAATAGAGTTTTACATATTGTACCTAAATTACTGTAAAATCGGCACTAAAATGGCCGCCATTTTGAAAATCAGCTTTCGAGCAGAACTTCTACCCATATAGGGTATATGTTTACAAAATATGAACAAAATCGGGCCAACGGTATTTGAGTTATTGCCCGAACAGACAGACAGAAGAATGTACAGACGGACGGAGGCGTTCCCTATATCCCTACGAACTTCATTCGATGGGATAATAATTGATAAATAAAACTCATAAAGTAGCCTTTACAATGTGCCATTTATATTCATTACATAGGTTATACAGATAATTCTTACAAAATGTATTTTTAATTCAAACTTGTATGATTTCAATTCCAAAGGTTGAAATTGATATACATGTACTAGACGCAACAAAAGAAACAATAGAAACCTGATACACTGTATCTACTATATATAATAGGACATCTCAAGCATACTTATACTATATACCCTACTTACTGTACTGAATAAACTCTGCCTGAACTCTTTGAAATAAGCCTCGAGTATAATGTCAATTTATCAAGGGGCCTATTTCAAAATATAAAATAGAAGAAATTAGCAAGGAATATTTCATTACGAATATTACATTCAAAATTATAAAAAATTGCATTTCAATTCAACCAGTAGATAATAAAAAAAATGTGGAAAAGCATCTAATGTTTTGAGCCAAGTAAATATAGATTTTTTTATTATTATTTAGCTGGATGCTTGGCACTCACCATTCAGGGGTCAAATGTTATGCTAGTATAGATTTCCCATATTGAATTTAATCATTTAAATCTGACAATGAATGTTGTATGACAGTATGATACTTCAATACTTCAAATCTATCAAAACCATCTAATTGATAAGGCACAAGTTTAAAGATAATTAAAGCTCATCAAAGCGTTTTCTGAAGTATCCTCATCAGCTAACAGACTATATTGACTTGATGAACTTTGATAAGAAATATACAACAAACAATAACGCAGATGCGAGTAGGTAGTTACCAGATTCACCACCAGGTGGCTCGTTCGGGTCAGATAGCATGGCAGGTATAGTAGAAAGTTCCCTTTAACTTAAATTACATCTATTTGCGTGGTTTAATTTTCATTTAACCCTTATGTATCTAATAGTTATGCAAATTAAAATATGACCAGTAAAAGAAAATGTTATCTGTCCAATACAAGAGAAGAAAATTCACTTTTTGTGATTTTGTAACATGGGGTCTATGGGGAATCAACCCGAACAAGAAGTCACTTTTTCAAAAAAAAATTAAATTTTCAAAGTTGATAGACAATTTTCGAAACCATATTTCTAGATGTACTCTTACATGCAGATTTCAAATATGAGATCACTTTGACTGAATTTTGAATATTTAATGACGTAAATCAAGATTATTTCTACTCGCATCTAGTCTATTCAATGAGTATAACTATAACTAATAAAAAAATTAGCAACTCCCTCAAGTAGCTAATCCCACCAAACGATACATTTTGTCAATGGGGATAGTTGGGGTTTGTTTTCCTTCTGACTGCTGTTGTTTTTATATTCATCCAGGTTCTGTAACAATGTTTTGTCCTTTAGCATACATATTGTAATACTGAACATTCTTGACAAAAATAACCAGGCAATGGTTTCTTTTCTTTTTGGCAAAATCTGCATGACATGTCATCATGTAAAATATTCTGAATATTTGAACCAAATCAGACAACAGGAATTTGAGTTATCGACGATTACATATAAAAATCCAAACCCTTTTATCAAAACTTATTGAACACCCTCTTTACTTTATTACAAGTTCTATGCACATATTACTTTTAAATATCTGCTTAGTTCAAAGCAATAAACTAATATGTACTATTCTTAATATGACATCAAGTGTACATCTGCAATGTGGAGATAATTCAAGCTGTTCACAGCTACTGTAAATCTAGAAATATTTGTGATAAAAAGCAGCAGTACTCGAGGAACTCAAAGTACTCGATACAATTTCATTTCTTTATTTCACAATGATTGAAATAGATTGTACAATGCTTAACAAGACACACAGTGATAAATATCGCACTTTGAAGAGCAAACTGGCCACCATGCAATTTACCCAGCATGTCCAAAACCTAATCAGACCTTGGCACTAGTCTGCTCTTGCATCTGTAAACATTTCAAGTTGACAAGGTTAGCAGTTTTCCTGCAATTTTGATGACAAGAATTTATTTGTAGTCTTGAACTTTGGGAAAATTTAGATAACATTGTTTGTGACCTAATTTGATGACCTTCGACCTTGAAAATTTCACTTTTTCAGACCTCAGTAGGTCTTTTGTAATTAGCTGACCTAAATTTAAATCCAAAATATCAATTTAGAAAATCAAATTTTTGACCTTTTCAAGGCCACTGAAGGTCAACGAAAGGTCAAATCTGAAATCTAAGGTCAGATTTGAACTTTTGAGAACTTGTTGATGTTTTTGAAAAAAAAAATTGGTCAATTTGGAGCAAGTTGAAAAATTCAAAATGGCCGCCAAATTGAAAAATTCAAAATGGCCACCATGTAATTCAGCCAGCATACCCAAAACCTAATCAGATCTTGGCAATAGTCTGTTCTTGCATCTGTAAAAATTTCAAGTTGAACGGATAAGTGGTTTTCCTGGAATTTTGATGACAAGATTTGTTGAAAAATTCAAAATGGCCACCATGTAGTTTACCCAGCATGCCCTTAACCTAATCAGATCTTGGCACTAGTCTGCTATTGCATGTGTAAAAATTTCAAGTTGAACAGGTTAGCGATTTTCTTGGAATTTTGATGACAAGAATTGATTTGTAGTCTCAAACTTTGAGAAACTTGGATAACATCATTTGTGACCTAGTTTAATGACCTTGACTTTCGACCTTGAAAATTTCACTTTTTCAGACCTCAGTAGGTGTTTTGTAATTAAGCTGACCTAAATTTAAATCCAAAATATCAATTTAGAAAATCAACTTTTTTGACCTTTTCAAGGTCACTGAAGGTGAATGAAAGGTCAAATCTGAAATCTAAGGTCAGATTTGAACTTCTGAGAACTTGTAGATGTTTTTTAAAAAAAAATTTGGTCAATTTGGAGCAAGTTGAAAAATTCAAAATGGCCGCCAAATTCAAAAATTCAAAATGGCCACCATGTAATTCAGCCAGCATACCCAAAACCTAATCAGATCTTGGCAATAGTCTGCTCTTGCATCTGTAAAAATTTCAAGTTGAACGGATAAGTGGTTTTCCTGGAATTTTGATGACAAGATTTGATGAAAAATTCAAAATGGCCGCCACATAGTTTACCCAGCATGCCCTTAACCTAATCAGATCTTGGTACTAGTCTGCTCTTGCATCTGTAAAAATTTCAAGTTGAACAGGTAAGCAGTTATCCTGGAAATTTGATGACAAGATTTGGTTTATGTCCCGCCCGCACGCCCAAACGCCCGCCCAACAGCACAAGACGACGACAATATAGCACTTTTTCAAAGTGCGATAATAATATATGAACCTCCAGCCATATAAATTCAACAAAAGACTTTGGCTTTACTGCTCATTAAAAGAAAAGCATATCATTTTTACTGATGGGAAATTGCGAAATAGAGAATAATACCGGTTTAATGCCTAGTTACTGATTTCTATCCAAGGTTACCTTGATAGAGTGTTTTCCCTGTTATGGACTAGTTCTAGTTGTTTACAAACTTGCACTCATTACAGGATTATTATGAGGTCTAGACCAACAATGATAATATTTTGGTCCAGGCATATTTATATGTTAACCTCCTTCTTAGTCATTACTATGACATCATCATCATCTAAAACATTGTAAACCAATATTGCATGTACTGTTATTGACCATCTCTGAACCAATCAGAATCGAGAATTCAATGCAATGCTACCAGGGTCCACTGCCAGGGTCCACTGCCAGGGTCAGCTAATATATATATAAGCACAAATGCCAAAGTGAAAAACACCAAAAAAAAATTAAAACAGAGCTTGACTGCCGGGTAGATCACTGATCCATGTGCTCCATGATAAAGAAATAGCCATTCATGTCTATGGATAAGGGATTATTAAAGGCAGAAATACATTTTACTTGACCTATTATAACTACTTTACGTTTACAATAAATCAGATCATTGACTCCACACTTAGTTATCAAGACTGCAACTTGAACTTCAAACTAGATTGTTTTTGCAACACCCTATCAATTTAGTATTATCCTAGAGTCCATTTCACTGTTTAACTGCGTCAGTAAAAGCTAAAAAAATAAGAAATCAAAATATCATTTTGCAATAATATATGGAAAAATATATTCCTAATGTACATGAATGACATTTATATATCTTGGATGTCTTCTAGTTTGGCTTATAAAGTGTGTGGCATCTCATATTTGGATGCTTCTTTGCCATGCTATTTTCAATAAGATTAACATGGTTGAAATTCTTCAAATTACAAGACAGCACAGGCTTATTGCACAAAAAACTAAAAAATCGGAAATATACAAATGTCATTCATGTACATTATGCATATACTTTTCCATATATTATCGCACAATGGTCTCCCAATTTCTTATTTTTGCCGTTCCACTGACGCAATGAAGCAGTGAAATGGACTCTAGCATATGTTAAAATAAACAAATTGTATATAAAAAAGAAAATATTGAACTTAATGCATCTTAATAATTTAAGACTTTATCTTTAGTATTGTTCCTGTCTTTAGTTCTACAGTGTGGGCCAAATATATATATTGGTCTCAATGTAAACCATCATTCTTATGAAAATGATACTGATTTTCAAGCTAAGGGGGAGTCAACTTAATTAGTTTTTAAGATTTAAACTTTAGCAGAACACTTTCATCAATTTTGGATAAAAACATTGCATTGTAATAACATAGTGACTGAAAATAATTAGTAAGTAAAAGTGGCATTCCGCGGTAAGGTCCCAAAAACGATGTCTAGTTCCTAGTATTATTTCTAAGTTCTGTTTACTAGTAGCAAATTTTACAATATCTTCTCCTGGGAAATTATTGCCATTTTAGCTATTTGTGCACTTACTATGAAGGTTACCTACCTACGTCCTACATTATATAAATGCGTAAAGGGCAGACTCAAAAAATGTATTATTTTAAGATGCACTGTCTGTTAGCAGGGTCAATATTGGGTTTCGCATCCCATGTTTTTTTACATTCAAACATGTAAAATTTCATTTATTTTGAGAAGAGATATTTATCAAAAAGGCTTCTTATAAGGCTAACATTCTTGACCTACTTGCTTGGCTCTAATCTACTTCATTTTTGATACAGCTGTATATGGTATCTTGACCCAATTAATCATGTCATATAAATGACAGACCGGTCACTACTAAGCACACAGTGAACATTAAAATATACCGAGCATGCCCCTAAACTAGTTTTCAAGAAATCTATTAGGGTTATTTCAATATACAAGAAATAACCCTACAACTTTCCATTATGAAAGGTAATAAATCTCATGTCTGCAACTTCAAAATCTTACTCATTAAATTTACCCAGATTATAATATATTTATAGTAACAAAGGTGTGAAATGGAAATTAAGGGAAAGCAATATTGGAAAGGGATAATGTTAAGATGTGGATAAGGGTATAAATGTTATCAACAGATCAATGTTGCAGTGAATAAAAATGAAGAAGTAAAGCATATAATCATATTCCTTATCCATTTTACTAAGATTAGTCCTGATTATGGTCCTAATAACTATATAACAGCAACGCCAAAGCCTAGCAAATGCCATCGAACACCAACGGCTGCCACTTTTACAAAATCCTTCTACTACTTTTTCAGTTATATAACACATATAAAAATGGCCACTATTATCAAAATGGTCGCTCGCTATAGCCAAATTGTCATGAGAAAGTGTATTATGCTTTAAAGTTGGCACAAACTTTATAAAATTCCAACACAATCACACCGACATACATGTAAATGGTGGCCATTTTCAAAATGGTCACCTTCTAGCAGTATCATAAAACAGACGGAGGTTTTTTCGATGGGATAATAAAACAATGGTTTGAGATGATGATATTCTAAAATTCATTTGAACCCATTTGCCAATCTACTTGCACCCACTTTACAATCCACTTGCACCCACTTGACAAATATTACACTATTATATTACAGAAGTATAGACCCCATCAATATGTGTAACAGCATTGCACGTTATATTACACAAGTTGAAGTAGGACACTTATTTGCATGATATATGTACAGTGCTTGCAATATCCAGTCACCATGTTTGATATTATGAAAATGACTTGTGTCAAAATGTTAGGGTAACCTTTGATGTTATAGCAGAATAAATCAAACAATCTAGCTTATTAAGTAAATATCCAATTACCTTTTTAATGGATGACGGTTATCTAAATGAGATACTCAGGATTTACGATCAGCAATCACGAAGATCTGATCAATCACGAGATCTGATCAGGATTAAAGATCAGTAATCACGAAGATCTGATCAATTACGTTTCATGAAGATCTAATCGGGATTTCTTAATCAGCAATCACGTAGATCTGAAAATAAAAATGTAAATCAAATAGATCAAGTATCCATTTGAGATTAAGGGTGAGAATGTTTACAAGAATCTGCTCATTTGTTCTGCCTTGAGTTAATTCCTGAGTGAATCAGAGATGTCAAGTTATCCTTTATGAAAAAAAACACTATAGAATCTAGGTAATGTTAAATATTTCATACTCCTCTCCTACGTTATATGAACAGTTGTGAATTTGAGTGTCCAACTGTTTTATGTTGACTATTGTCCTAAAGAATATTGCCTTGACAGATCATCTCGAAGGTCCAGAGCGCAGACCTCATTTCTCTAAAATGACAACCCAATCCAAGAAATCCTACTCAAAATGACTGCTCTATTTTAACACATTTATCTTTAACTTCTGTACTATATAGATCTTCCCTATCTGGACTTATCTATTCCAGCATATTAAATAATATGGTCACTTTGACCTTCCATTATCTTAATCTCATTGTTGAATGCACAAAAATATTGTGTAAGAGGCTAAGCCAACGGCCTAACATGTATATTTCTTATACAGGTGTACATGTACTTTCATTTGGGATTCTATGAATTTGACATATAGATGACCCAGAGTTGAAATGTCTTTTCATCTTTGTTTTTCATTCCACATGTTTAATTCTCTTTTAGACTCTCTCGTTTGAGTCTAAGCCAGAATAATAGCTATGAAGAAGTAGAGTGACAATGATTAAATGGACACATTCTATTTCAAAGGTCAACTGCAATGTATTGGCGATTGTAACAAATAAATCATTGAAGAACCCAAAAGCTGATTTCCCAAGGTGTGAATTTGAAGTTCTACCATATGATTAGATGAATTATATTATTGTAGCAATCGTAACCTCAAAGAAATAAAGAAAGCACACCCAATAGATCTAAATTATAACAAGGAGAAATCAATCTGCATGTATCCTCTGAAACTGAAGATTTTATGCAATGTTAGAAGCACAAATGAGCATACTGTATATATTTTCATACCAAAAGAAAGTTACTCTAAAATCTTCTATAGCCTTTGTTGCATCTTAAATTCATTCTTTCACCTCAAATGTACAATCATTTAGGAATGGTGTCCAATTATCAACAGCTTTGCAAAAACAAAGTTGATTTCTTTGACTCCCCCATGTAACAAAACTTTAGTAGTGTTGATTTGTCCTTCACTTGATTACACTTTTATCACAATAAGTCCTGAGAATGTCCCAGGATTATTCTCCCATGTTTTAATCATACAGGCAAAAGATACGGACGTTCTCAAGACTATAGACTACATAGTCACTTTCAGGCCTAGACTTCCAAGTTCCAACAATGCGAACATCAGTTCTGACCTCGCAAACTACGTTCCTTGCACTCAAACCACAATTTTCACATCGCAAATGTGAAATCTTACGTCGCGCACCACCATTTACTCTTTCCTGAACATATTTCTCCACTCACGAACAGAGGTCCGTGCTCGCGAACCACACACCTGGTCGAAAAAAGTCCGTAATTTTATTTATATTATTGCCCATAACTAATGAAGTTAGTCTAATGAAGTGTTTTTATATGGATTTCGGAAGAAATACTTTCCCAGTTTTTCATGCATGTTAATGAATATCCACTAATTGAAGATAACAGTAAACACAAAACATTGAGACTACTTTGGCATTGGCATTTTCAGTGAAACGAATGGGTAATAAAAACAAAAACATGGCTTTTCAGTGGCTGCGGAGAGTTTATGACTCTGTTGAAATAGATTATGTGTACAAATATACGGGTCAAATCCGGTCAATGTAAACTGACTCTTGTTGTTGCTTGCAATTTGAATCCCAAACACCCGAGTACACTATGTAAAAATTGTTTACGAGCACAGATCTCTGTTCACGAGTGGAGAAATATGTTCAGGAGCGAGGAAATGGTGGTGCGCGACATAAAAGACTTAATCGTGGTTCGAGTGCAAAGAATGTACATTAGTTCTAGAGGTCAGAACTGCTGTTCGCGCTGTTGGAAGTCTAGGAGGCCTTAGTCCTGGCATGCGATAAACTCGAGTAGACTATATTACAGTTGGGGACAAAAATAAATGACAGGTCGATTTTCGATCACCATTTCCTAATTATGGTGGTCTGAAAGCCCATAATTTCCAATATTGTCTAGATACATATCCCTTAAAATTTGTATATTTTACATTTTGTATAATCTCATCCACTGATGTATGGCCTCTTGTAAATTCTCTTATTTTTAACATGGGAAATCCTCACTTCAGCAAATCCACCTGTCATTTATTTATGTCCCCAACTGTAGCAAGCATGGACGACGACATCCTCCGATCACAGGGCTTCAAAAATCCAGAATATCTTCTTTCTTTTTACCCCCTGCTATAACCAAGTTGGACGCGCCCGATTAAACTGAATCACGTGATCTTATTATGCGCCGATGACGTATACATGATTTCTGTCGCAGTGTTGCGACAGCCAATCAAATTGCGAGTTCTTAATCGGGGAAATGCTAACTGCTTATAGCAGGGGGAAGAAGGAGGTACGGATTCTGGACACCTGCTTAGGAGGATGGGACGACGAATCAATGAAAATGTAATGGTTGGTCGAAGTTGGGGATATCTTTCCTCTTTAGAAAGCAGATTTGAATTAAATAAACTATATACTTGTAATATAGTATAGAGAGTAACAGATCTGATCTTAATAAATCGTACGTTTCTTTGTTTCTCACGATGAAAAATATGGAGGGAAAAATTTTACGCGAAATTTTACGCGCTTTTCCAAATAAAAGTTTGATGTTTAATTACGCTTATATTTTTGAATCTGTATTCATGAAATAACGCTCTATGTATTAAAAATATATAAAATATTTAAAAAAACATAGAATTGTAAATGAAGATTACCTGTAATTCCTTTATTATTTCGTCAACTTGATATTCATTCATTCATTCATCAGAGCGCCATTATTTTCGCGTGTTTTTTGAACTCACCCATAGGTCAAATAGCCCAGTTGTGTTGAATGAGTTCAACGAAATACTTACTAAATGTAATTTCAGTGTTAACAAAATAATAAATAAATAGCTAAGTGACCAGTAAAATAGTAACATTTGAGTAATTATAGCATAAATATGCAGGTTAACGTCACGTAATAACCGTACACCCCTTTTGAATAAACTCTTCTGATAAGAAAGACGAACGTCAGCACGCCAGAAAACCTAATTATTTTCAAATATATTGATTTGAACAATGTATTGTGCATTCCATCATACAAAAATAAAATCTAATCATTCTATTTTAGATAAAAAACCTCATGTTTATAGCTCAATTCTTAGTAGTTTACAAAATTTGATATTGATTAACTTGTGTCATGACTCATTTTTGTTTACTTCCGGGTTGCAAAATTGAAATTTTGAGTGAGTATTCTTATTTTACTGAACAGAACTAGCTTCATTCATATTCTTCATTCTAGATTCGTTAAAAATTATTATCTTTTTGAAAAATAGTTATATCTCTTGATTTCACATAACCCGTTAGACAGATTGTCTCGTCGTTAGGTGAATGATGAAATTCAATTTGAGTAGATTCTCTAGGCTACAGATCTACAGTCTACAGATTTCGCAACGTTGCACAATTCAAGCCTAAAAATCGATTTATTTTCTTGCTTTGTCAGCAGCAACATAGTATATTTTAGCTTATTCATATCACAAGCATAACAGGTTTTTTCTCATTTTAGATCCATCAATATACAATATTATATACGAGAGAACACAAAATGGATCTGGGTATGGATGAAACAAATATTCCACAGAGTGAACCAATGGAAGTTAGTCAAGTGCAAAATAAAGCTGGTGGATTTGTGTGGAAAGTTGATGATATACAACGACTTAGGAGATTTCTATGCTTTGGTTCTGAATCGGGGACTTATTATTCTTCTCCCAAGGAACTTGGACTAGAGAATGCAAAAGTGTTTTTAAAGCTCATAAAAGAAGGTAAAGGGAAGGACATTGTAAAAGTGGTACGTGACTTCAGCGTAGATGGTCGAACAGCCAAGCAAGATTCTATAATATTTGCCCTAGCATTATGTGCCAGGTCTGAAGATACAGACACCAAAGCAGAAGCCTACAAAGTTCTTAACGAAGTTTGTCGAATCCCAACTCACTTGTTTGCATTTGTTCAGCAATGTGAGAAACTAAGCAAAGGTACTGGGTGGGGTCGTGCTCATCGACGTGCTGTTTCATCATGGTACACACAATTTTCCGATAAACCAAAGAAACTGGCCAATCATATCACAAAATATCGCAACAGGAATGGATGGACCCATAAGGACCTTTTAAGATTGTCTCATATGAAAACAGAATCTGATTCACTTGCTTGCATTTTCAAGTATATTGTCAAGGGAATCGAGGCTACGAAAGAGACATATGAGAATGAAAAGTATGATTCTGAAGATGTTAAAGATGTCCTTGATTACCTGTGTGTGGTTGAAATGGCTCGTATATCCCAAGATGAGCAACAGCTCAAAGGTCTCATCATGAGTTACCAACTGGTGAGGGAGCATATACCTACCAATATGTTGAACAGCAAAGTTGTATGGAGCGCACTGTTGGTCAATATGCCAATGACAGCCATGATTAGGAATCTTTCCAAGATGTCAAGCATTGGATTGCTCGAAAAAGGAAGTGAGGAGGAAAAGATAATTGTGGACTGTCTGAATAATGAGATGAAGTTACGCCAGGCTCGTATCCACCCATTCAATGTCTTAGTGGCTTTGTTTACGTACAGCAAAGGTGCAGGCGAAAGGGGTAAACTGAAGTGGCCTGTGAATTTGCAAGTAACAAAGGCATTGGATACTGCCTACCACTTGTCATTCAAGTTTGTCGAACCGACTAACAAACGATATTGCCTTGCTGTTGATGTGAGTGGCTCAATGTGTTCCCCAGTTCTTGGCACTGCCGCCATTACATGTCGTGATGCTTCAGCTGCCATGATGATGACGACAGCACGTACAGAGACAAATTACGAAGTGGTTGCATTTTCACAAACCTTAAAAAAGATGGATATTAGGAGTGAAATGCAACTGCAACAAGTGATTTCTGAGATTAAACGTTTCTCTATGGGAGGCACAGACTGTGCTCAACCAATGCTATGGGCCAAGAAGTACAAGAAAGAATTTGATGTTTTTATCGTATACACTGACTGCGAAACCTGGGCAGGGGCAGTGCATCCAGCTGAGGCCCTCCGTCAATACCGCAAGGCCATGAATATCTGGGATGCTAAATTGATTGTCTGCGCTATGACCAGTAATGGATTCACGTTAGCGGATCCAGAGGACCCTGGCATGCTTGATATGTCAGGTTTTGACAGTGCTGCTCCCAATATAATGAGTAATTTCATACTTGGAAAAATTTGAACTAGAGAAGGTCAGGACTACATGGAGGGTGACAGGGATTATGGCAACTCATCCTCGTATGGTACACACACACGAATCTGCAAAAAGTAATACCTTGATAAATGGAGATAAAAAATTAGTCTTTCATATGTGTATACTTGTGTTTCAGGTGTTCCACATATATTTTACACACATTGTGAATTTTATCTCTGTGACTAGATACAAGTCTAGTTTTAGATTACAGTTTCAACTGTAGTTGAACATCAGGACCGTAGCCAGAGGGGGGGGGTTGAGCCATTTTAGGCCAAACCTATCCCTACTATCATAGCTTTGTGTTTTGAATTATGATTAATCAGTTGTATTATTATATAAAGATGAAGTAGGTCAACTAACTTTACCAGTACCAGTGTGTTGCATTACTATGACAACACAAATGAGCCAAACAAAATATCAGAGCTGCCAAAAAAATTTTGTTACTTTTGTATATAAATAAGTTGAATTATGCATTTGTTTTTATAGAACTATATATTCACGCGGTCCTAACTTTGATCGTAATTTGAATTTTTGACCTACCAGATGTTTGAAAATCAAGGATTACGAGTCTCATACTGCACCGTTTTTCTTCAAACTTGTTCCATTCAAACCATAACAAAAATCACTTTCTAATGGTACATTATTCCCTACTTCTAGCGGCATTTTGGTACCCAGCTGTAAGAAGGCCTTGTAACAGCTGGGGACCAAAACACTGCTAGAACGAGGGACTCTTTACAATAAAGCAATGCACCGACAGAACGGCAATTTTGTTTTGCTTTTAATGGTATAGGTTTGAAGAAAAACGATGCAGTATGAGACTCGCAATCCTTGATTTTCAAGCATCTGGTAGGTCAAAAATTCAAATTAACGGTCGAAGTTAGTACCGCGTGATATTTAGGATATATTTAGATATGTACATGTATAAAACATACTTTTACTTGAATAACTTTGTGTACATACATACTTTTACTTGAATAACTTTGTGTGCATACATGTACATACTTTTACTTACACATGTATAACTATGCTTTTAGGGCACAGTTTCTGGCAGTACTAGTTTACAATAATTATATCTACATATATATATATATACAGTATATCTTTTGATCATTGAGAATTTAAATTAAGTTGTAGAATAATCGTTCCGGTGCACCTTTAGTACTGCGGACAAGGAAATGGCAAAATTTATGGTAAATAGCAAATAAAATACTGCTTATATGTTTATAAAACTGTTGCGAGAACAAACTTTTGAAAGACACAAATTACAGAAGAAGGATAGTACTTGTCAGGAAAATGATACCTGATCTCAGATCGTCATTTACAATACTATAATAATAACTATGCAGGTTTTACTGTATTTTGAATTGTTAACTAAATGTGATATTTCTGTATATTGCAATATAAAGTACTGGAGGTGTCAACATTTTTAAAGATGTTTTGATTTATTTACAAAATAAAAAACATTATACATCAAATGTGTGTTAGTCTTTTCATATGACCTATTCAAGAAATGTTACAACATACAGAATTGATCATTGACTTGGGTTGTACATTAATGACGAAGAAGAGATTATTTGGAATGATGTAGTCTTGCTACACGCCCTTGTGAGTTCTCCCAACTACACACCTCCCCAGAAGTGTGAGGTGAGTGGTCAAGTAGTGTGAGGGGGGCCATAGGGCTTTGTAGATCAGATATGATGCATATACTGTAAATGAGTTTTTGCATTGGGTAGTGCTGCATTGACTTGAGTTAAAATCATTGACTTGGATTGTACTGCCTTGACTTGAGTTGAGATCATTGACTTGGGTGGTACTGCCTTGACTTGAGTAGAGATCATTGAATTGGTACTGCTTTAACTTAAGTAGAGATCATTGACTTGGATGGTACTGCCTTGACTTGAGTAGAGATCATTGACTTGGGTGGTACTGCCTTGACTTGAGTAGAGATCATTGACTTGGGTGGTACTGCATTGACTTGAGTAGAGATCATTGACTTGGTACTGCCTTAACTTGAATAGAGATCATTGACTTGGGTGGTACTGCCTTGACTTGAGTATAGATCATTGACTTGGTACTGCCTTAACTTAAGTAGAGATCATTGACTTGGATGGTACTGCCTTGACTTGAGAAGAAATCATTGACTTGGGTGGTACTGCATTGATTTGAGTAAGATCATAGACTTGGGTGATACTAGATATAGTACTGTAATTACTTGAGTAAAGATCATTCAATTGACTTGGATGGTACTGCATTTACTTGAGTAAGATCATAGACTTGGGTGATACTAGATATAGTACTTTAATTACTTGAGTAAAGATCATCCAATTGACTTGGATGGTACTGCATTTACTTGAGTAAGATCATAGACTTGGGTGATACTAGATATAGTACTTTAATTACTTGAGTAAAGATCATCCAATTGACTTGGATGGTACTGCATTTACTTGAGTAAGATCATAGACTTGGGTGATACTAGATATAGTACTGCAATTACTTGAGTAAAGATCATTCAATTGACTTGGGTGGTACAGCATTGATCAGAGAGAAATCATTGACTTTGGTGGTGAATTCCCCACTGTAGTCCTGTAGAACCAATAAATCAACAGAAATTGGAAAAAAGTAGTTGTATCATGACTCACAATAAACATCACAGACTTTTGTTCAATTTTATTTTATTTTGTACATTGTTGATATTATACAATTTACATTACATGTATAATATATATATACATCTATGTACCTTTCAAATACACAGTCAATGTATGAGTAGTAGTAGTATATATACTGTCTTCTATATTAAAACTTCTACATGAAGACCTCACAAGTAAAGCATTTAAATATGGATGATAACTGAATAACACGAGGAAGTAATTTTGGCATATTTAAAAGGACAACTAAGGATAGACTAGTTGAGATACTATTTTGAAAATTATCACATTTTAACAATATTTGAAATCTGCAATTGAAACGTTATTAATTTCAATATCACTATGCATTTAGCAGGGGAACTCTCCCTTAGCCTTGTCTTATCATAGCAGGGTGTATTTCTGATTTTAACCTCCTCCTTCCAATCAAAGGTTCATTTATGATACCCAACAAATTCAGGAGGATGGGGAGGATGATGGTTATTTAATTCTAAATGCAATATTTGTAATACAACAACACAATGATATAAACCCTCTTCAATTACTCAATACAATGAATATGTAAATAAATATGCATTATTTCTAAAACATGAGATTTCAGTTATGAAATAAATATGAATGAAGTAGCTCTACTTCAACTACGCAAGCTAAGTATTAAGTAACTTGTTCATAATAAAATCATTAAAAATTAGAAAAAACCTACACCTTCACCTTTTACATCATATAAATTATGGCAAAAAGTATAGTACAGTTTTTGTTTTGAATATTGGAGCCTGATATTAAACTTTATTAAAGCTTTCATTCAGTACTTTTATTCAGTGTTATGTTCATTTATGTCTGTGTATGAATTGTGCATTTATTTGACTATAAAAACTCATACAAACGAGCCGAACTCCTAGTAATCAATGCATAAATCAATATCAAGATCAATTATGCTATTCATTGGGCATTGGGATTTTGACATGACCCCTTAGGCGACAAATCTTAACATTTTAATGTATTGTGAAAACATAAAAAAGCTGGCCTACAAAGTCATTGCTATAATGATATTTAAGATTGTATTCGGTGCATACAAATGGTACATTAAAGAACACAATTTGAATTTTCTCTTACACATTACAAACAAATTAGGTCCAACACATGTGAAATGTCCCAATTCAAAGCTCTGTTCCGAACACATGTTGTGGTCATAATTTTTATAAACATGACATAATTATTTCATTATAAAACATTGATTATAGACTCATGGCATCGTACAATTGTTATTCCCCGCAATTACAAATGATTCAAGTCAAGTTAAACAGATTAAAGATCTTTCCTAAAGTGACTTCCTCAAAATTGAGTAAAGTAACAAAGATGTTTAAATACATTGAATTAGAAGGAGCAGCTATATTGGAAGCCCCATTCTAGCCACAAAATCACAGTCAGTCAAAGATCAGACGAACCCTATAGAGCTGAATGCCAGACAGTCCTGCAACAAATATAGGGTCATTTTTGAGAATTGTCCAGGCCTGAAGTGGCCTTAAATTGAAGACACAAAACGCATCATCCTTTAACTTCTCTTTTTCCTTAGCACCCAAACAGTAAGTAAATACAGACCTAGCTCTCTTATGGAAATTACATGCAGCATTGGCAGAAGGTCTAGAGAGGGACTGGAGGAATTTTGACATTAGATTATGTGTGCATATATTTGCCTGGATGACATCTATACTTCTGATATGCTATATACTCAATGCCAGTATAAGCAGAACACTATGAAGCAAATCAGGACAGCAAGCCAATGACCACATCATCATAAATCCATAACAAGCAGACAATTCATGTAGAAAACAATGTTCCCCTGTCTTCATTCTGCGGATCATGCAGAGACCACATGACAGCATTTAAAACACATATTTGTAACAATAGACCAGAATGAACAAAAGTCCATTGTATATGAGTACATTTCACAATTGCAGTATAATGAAGCATGTTCTAGATGTTGCAACAATACTAGAATGTTTTTCTATGAATCGCACGGGCTCCTTCCTCGTCATATTCTCTCTTGGCTACCCACATTTTCTTAAATGTATCTAAAGATGCTAGGATAGAACCACTGAAAATACAGAAATAACATCATGATCAAACTTAAAGTTCCACAAAAACATAACTAAAAACAAGGCATTAACATGACAAAATGTCACCACCTAAAACAATTTGGTCAATTTAAAGCAAGTTGGAAAATACCTTTTGACCTTAAGAAGGTTTGATTTGAACTTCTTAGAACATGTAGATGATTTTGAAAAAAAAATTCGTCAATTTGAAGCAAGTTGAAAAAATACCTCTTTGACTTTTTTTGACATTGAGAAGGTCATTGAAGGTCAAATGTCAAATGTAAAGTCAGATTTGAACTTCTGAGAACATGTAGATGATTTTGAAAAAAAAATTAAGTAAATTTGAAGCAAGTTGAAAAAAGACCTTTTTGACCTTGAAAAGGTCATTGAAGGTCAAATGTCAAATCTAAAGTCAGATTTGAACTTCTGAGAACATGTAGATGATTTTGAAAAAAAATTTAGTCAATTTGAAGCAAGTTGAAAACAGACCTTTTTGACCTTTTTTGACTTTGAGAAGGTCATTGAAGGTCAAATGTCAAATCTAAAGTCAAATCTAAAGTCAGATTTGAATTTCTGAGAACACGTAGATGATTTTGAAAAAAAAATTTAGTCAATTTGAAGCAAGTTGAAAACAGACCTTTTTGACCTTTTTTGACCTTGAGAAGGTCATTGAAGGTCAAATGTCAAATCTAAAGTCAGATTTGAAGGTCAAATGTCAAATCTAAAGTCAGATTTGAATTTCTGAGAACATGTAGATGATTTTGAAAAAAAATTTAGTCAATGTGAAGCAAGTTGAAAAAAGACCTTTTTGACCTTGATAAGGTCATTGAAGGTCAAATGTCAAATCTAAAGTCAGATTTGAACTTCTGAGAACATGTAGATAATTTAGAAAAAAATTGAAGTCAGTCTAAACAGTATTTGTTAAGTTATAGGAAGTTGTAAGAAATTGTTACAGACGCCAACCGCCGGACGCCAACCACCAACCGCCGGACGCCAACCGCCGTCGCAAAAAACGGAGACCATAACAATATGTCACCACTTTTGGTGGTGACATAAAAAAAACGGAGACCATAACAATATGTCACCACTTTTGGTGGTGACATAACAATCACAAAAATTGAGAATTATTTTCTAACAACAAATTACAAACATCTAAATAATTAAAATAAAAAAATAAATCGAGGCAAACTCCAAATAAGGCCAATTAAGAAAATGAAGTTGTTTTTAAAAAATATGTCCATTCGATTTAGTATGTGTCTGCTTAAAAACTGAGGTCCTAGTCCCCACTATGCAAATATAATTGTACTAATTCACTCTACTATACCTAACCCCTAGAAATGCATAAGATACTCTGTTTGTCCAATTGTATTGTTTAGTATATTTTTGAAAGTACCTTATTAACATCTAACGTCATCCGATAAACCATTCATAAGGAACAGACATATAAAAACAAATAACATAATCATTACTAATAAGCCAAATGGGTTGCTTATGAACACCAAGTTCAAGGTATAGTAGAGTGTAATTGTATCAATGAGAATGTATACTCACCCAATCCATGTAGAGTATAATCTTTCTTGGGGGGCTGATATCTACAAATATACATAAAATAAATTATACAAAGTGAATTTCAATAGAAGTTAGTTAAATGATTAAACCTGTAAAGCACACTTCTGTAAGGGAAGCACATCTGTACAAGGAGCACATCTGTAAGTGAAGCACATCTGTAAGTGGAGCACATGTGTAAGAGAATCACCACTTAAGTGAAGCACATCTGTGAGTGAACCACATCAGTTAGTGAAGCACCACTTAGTGAAGTACATCTGTAAGTGAAGCACATCTGTGAGTGAACCACATCAGTTAGTGAAGCACCACTTAGTGAAGCACATCTGTAAGTGAAGCACATTTGTAAGTGAAGCACATCTGTGAGTGACCCACATCAGTTAGTGAAGCACGACTTAGTGAAGCACATCTGTAGGTGAAACCCATTTGTAAGTGAAGCACATCTGTAAGTGAAGCACACCTGTAAGTGAAGCACACCTGTAAATGAAGCACATCTGTAAGTGAAACTGTTCAATGAGTCAAAACTCGAAGTCAAACACCTCTGTAAGCTTATAGACAACTAGGTAGATCAAACATTTCTGCTAGTGAAGGACCTCTGAAAGTCAAACATAAATCATCTAAGTAAAATATGTCTGCAAATCAAAAGCCTCTGCAAGCCAAAGACATTTTCACAATACCAGGGTATACAGAATTTTGTTTCATAGGAACCCTTGTTATGTTTGAATTTTGTATCAAAATTCATTCATAAGATACGTTGCATCATTTTGGTAAGTGTGTATATAACAAAATGACCAACCATATATATAATGTGCAACTCAAGTTTTATGAATTTTGAAAAACTGATCAAATGAACTGTTTTGTCATAAAATTGCTACAAAAGGGCAACTTGGGTAATTGAAAAGGCATACTGTATATAATATGAGACCTGTGAAATTTTCTCATGAAGCTGGCGGAGGGCTGGTAGAAAGCAATATTTCACTTGTACAAACAGTGAAGAGAAAAGTTAAAACTACAAACAATCTACGATAAGTCAGATCGGGAAGTAATAAATGTAATATCTGTGTGGGATGATCTTTAGCAATGCTGGTTGCCTATTGGTTGATGAAATGAACGCGGATGTGTTTTAAAAATTTGATTGGTTCAATAAAATTCTTGAATACAATAATACTATTCAATACAGTGTTGCAATAAAAAATAATGCAACCATAAGACATTAAATCCTTTGAAACACTAGTTACTATCGCCCATTTATCCAATCCATTTACCTTATGGCAACATTAAAAATATAAAAATAAACGTTCAACACAAAAATTGAAAAGCTTAACTCAATGTACATCCTCAATAATAAAACTTTTGCATCAGTATATCAACACATACACATCAACATTGTCTATTTTCACATTTCTCAAGGCTGGCTGACATTTAACTATGAAAAACTTGGGAAACTTATTTGCCATATCCGTACTTTTAAGTATAGGCCTTATCTAGGATGTCCTTGCACAGAGATTATGTAAGTAATATTAATTATTTTTAAGATCAGTATGTTTGTTCAAAAAAAAATGAGCAGAATTGTAACATGCTGAGTTTTTTATAATTTTCTTCCAATGCAAATAAAGAGATTTTAATAAGTTGCCGTAACAACCAATAAATGATAAAAAATGCCCAAAATTAAAAATGACAAGATTCAGTGAACTCGCATGACATATTACATGTATGAAAAAATGAATCTCCAAAAGTTTCCAAAATATACATCATGTAAGAGTAACTTGGTATGTATAAGAAAATATGAAGTGATAGGTTTTAAAGTGGTAAAAACAATTTTCATTGCCGAATTTGGATATCGAAGCATCAAGGGTGTAAAATGATAAAATTGAGCGTGCCCACTTTCTTCTATTTTCCTGAAATAGGGCACTATAAAGTCATTTAAAAAAATACGAAAATTATTTCATAATTATAATAGTTGTATCATATATCACACATAGCTTGGAAATGTTTTAGGAATACTACTTTGAGTTGTCACAACTGTCATCTTTTGCTTGAAGCTACAAATATAAAATAGGTTAGGCTAAAAAATGTGTCACGATCAAAATCTACACAAAGAGTTCAATATCTCTGGACTCATTTGTCATAAACTGGTGCATTAAGGCTTGTTTCTTATCTTATGTATATTATATCAAATATGACCTAAATAGGACTTAAAGAGAGAATCAGAGATAGCGAGCAGGCTAAACAAAAAATTGTATCAATTTCAGAATATTTTTGGCTCATGTCATTCCTTGTCACGTCTATTTTCTAAAAATCACAAAAGTGCACACTTTATTCAAGGAAAACAATAGATTTTTACAATAATGTATTATTTTTCTATAGGAATGGTTACCATTCTTATTATTTGGGAGAATTTTAAGATTTTTCACCCATTTTTGCACTTAGAATCATTATAACTTCAACAATTTATAATATATTGTGAATCTTTTGGGAGATATTGTATTTGATATTGTAAGGAATAGATTGGTAGGTCAATTATGCACGTTGCTTGTAATTTTGTCACCCCCTATAGATCTGATTCTGCCTTTAATGTCTTACAAATCTAATATTTCCAGAATGATGAAATTGAAACTTGGCGATATCTAAATTTGGCCATGAAAATTGTTTTTACCACTTTAAAGCTTATCACCTTATATTTTCTTACTTCTACCAGATTACTCTAACATAATGTTTTGTCAAAGTCATTTCTTTTGACCTTCTGGAAAAAGAGGCCAGCTTTCGGTAGAAGTAGATAACATCTCAAAATTAAATATATACATGTACTGAGCACCTACATGTACATGAAGATCAAAGCCATTGGACCCCTTTTAGATGGTTTATACTGAAATTCATTTTCCAGATTGTAATCCAAAACCAGAAGCCTATTATACAGCACTGCCCAAAGAATGCAGACATCGTAGTTACAATTTGGGACGATGCAGAGAAGACATTCGTCTTACAGAGGGAGAGCAAGAATACTGCTGCGGGCCTACAAAACAGATATCTTTCACCCTAAGATGTGAAGGGTTCAGGCTAAAGCTTGTCGAAACATTTAGATGTGGATGGAAGGTATGTAACCAATTCAACAACCCTACTACAGGCGGTGTGTCTATCCAAGATAATTCTGTGACCTTCTATGGAAGGGCTTTTGATGTTGAAGACAGCAGTACTCCACTTATGTTTGGTTCTGTGACAGTGGGAGGAATCCACACGACATATACAAGTTTTACAGGAAATTTCCAATTTGCTGTGCCCCAGGGTCAATCTCGAATTGTTGTAAATGTCAAAGTAAGATTCATACCACAAAACCTTGTAGAAACGACCAAAGTTTTCCATATACCTGCTGGACATATTGGAATATTCTATAAAGATATCCCAATGATGCATAAACCAGAACCAGTCATAATCGATACATCAAATACAAACAGAATCAACTTAGCACCAGAAAATGATGAGCCACTGGCAGAAATCCTAATATCAAATAAAGACAGTCTGTTTACGTTCAATGGGCAGCCTTACCGAGGGAAGCTCAATGCATTTGTTAACTTTGTTGATACCAGAAGCCTGTCATCTTTAGACACTATGGTTGGTGATTTGACATTTGAAGACAAAGAAGGAAACACAGGACTACTACAAACCTTTGGAATGTTTCGTTTATCTTTTGAGGACTTTGAAGGTAGAGAGGTAAAGATGGAAGGCACAATAGATGCTGCAATTAAAGCTGAATTCGTTGAACGCAGTAGTGGAGGTGAAAGAGCTAATCTGTATAGTTTTAATGAAAAAACTGGGCGTTGGGAAGGTGCATCAAGAATGTCAAGAGGCAGAAGAACAAAGCGAGCCCAAGCAAACTTTGATAGCACTTTCTTAGTTGGAAATATTGTCATCACAGACAGGTATTGGATCAACTTTGATAACCCAAATCTCAATTATTGTTTCATCAACATGAGGACATATACTGATGCTACATTTACAACAGAGATTCCTTGGGCTTCATCAACTGAATTCACAGTTATAGCTCTGGATCCTACTGCAACTTCACCATGGAATCAAATAACAACAGGGGGAATGTCATTAAACCAACAACTTGCATCATCCCAGAACTGTATTTTGACTGTGTGTGGTACAACTGATATCCATGCGTACCTGTTTGCTGAAAATCAAAATGGACCGTTCTCCTCATCTGCATTGCTAGGTGGTAGTGCTCCTGTTTACCCTGTTAATAACATAATTCCAACCATCAGTGGAGCAGCTGGCTCTATTATCCACAATAAACCAATTGATACTACAGCAACGCTTGGGGCCCCGGGAGCAAACACAGAAGGGCCAGTATACCACAATGCATTCAACAACCCAGCATTGGCACAGACACAATGCCGATCAGCAACAACAGCTAATCCTCATTATAGATTCTATAGGGACCCAAATTCCTTGTACGAGTACAGTGTTTGTTTGAACTTCTTTGCTTGTCCAATGATGCCAGCTATATACCCATTGATTTGGTTCCCTCAAGCTCCTACTACTTACTGGGCATGGTATGTTAAAGTAAGGGTTAGCGTGGTTGGTCAACCACTCACTGAATCATCAGTCAGAGCAACATCAAAAGGAGCTCTACATCCCCTGACTTTAAATCAGATATTCGGAATCCGAGAGGACACAACCACCAGCAGAACTGTTTGTTTGGAATACAAAGGTAGTGGGAACATAATTGTTAGCATAACTCCCCCACTTAATCCCCCTGACGAAACGAAAATTGACATAGATGTACAAGGCACTGGATGTGTAGGTACTCCATCTGCTGGATTAGTTACATATCAACAGCCATCAGGAAGTCTGTTCAGCTTTAAACCTCCAAGCGGGGTTGCCCATGGAGGAACAGGAACCGGACTCTATTTTGCAAATGCGGCAGCTATGAATTCAGCAAAGTCCCTGGCCAAAGCTAGATGTGAGTGTGCAGATATAACACTTGGAACACCAAATTGTCAAGTACCCTTACCAGCCATGGGAGTTGGGTTGTCAGTGACTTGTCAACCATAAATAAAACTACATGTACACCACTGCTTATAATTTGTCAATATTAACAATAACATAACAAAGGACACTCTATTTAAAGGAAGAATCAGATATAGTTAGCAACTTTTCCCAAAAAATGATTTGATTCTGAATATTTTTGGCCCATCGTTGTCATGTCTTTTTCTCAAAGTTCCTAAGTTCAAATTCTATTCTAGGAAAACTAATGATTTTTACATTATGCATTCACTTTTCTATCAATGTGTACATGTGGATATTTACATTTACCATAAGGAAGATTAACATATACCATATTTGCACTTGAATCTTAAATGAGCTAAGATATCACAGATCCTTTGAAAGATGTATGTGATATATTTGTGATCTTAGTACATGTACTATAACACATTGATAGGTCAATTCTTACTTCCAATTTTTTGATCCCCTATATCTGATTCTGCTTTTAATATTATTGTGTGATGGTTTCTATTATTCAGAAAATATCAATATTTATTCAGTTACAGACTTGAATATTACACTTCAATTACACATCTTATGAATGTATCTGGAAGTGAGATAAGTGACTTTAAAGAATGCTTTTTGACTTCCCCTACGAAATAAGGAACATTGAAGGCCTATAGCACGATAGCAGCCTATACTGAGACAGTTTGGCAGTTTCAGCAAAACATTTAAACAAGCAAAATTACTCATTCTATACTAGTCAGTTTTTAAAATTTACTAGTATCTAATGTTATCCTAGAAGCAAAATACAGGACTCAAGTCTGAGTCAAACTCACCAGAGTTCTAATTCTTCAATATGTATGACTAGTAATATTATGATCCTTTGAATGAAGAATTGAAATATGTACAACAATCAAGTGATTGTGTCAGTGTGTGTATTGTATCTGAATGAGAACTACTGCCAAGTTATTATTCTCTATTACATGCATAATGATACTGTCTTCATGTTTACATGTATAGTCTAGCTACAAGGCCTCTGTGACCCACCCTCCCTTACTTGACAACACATCTTCTCACACAGTAGTGTCAAGGGGAGGGGTCACAAGGGCTAGACTAATTTGAGTGATGTAACTTGTGGATATATATAACATTGAAGAGTATTGACATATAATGGGGTAAAAGGAAGGGAGATGCTGCATACAATGTTGATGGTATTTACTTGTTGCATTGTGAATGGGAGAGCTCATAGAAGAACAAGAGAAGTGAACGTGAATTTCCACTTGGCCCAACCTGGGAGAATACATTGAGAAAACCAATGTGTTATCATTCAGATTTTGAGGTAATTTTGTAATTGTTACTATTAATTCTCAAATCTCGCTTGTGTGTTCTGACATTTAAAAAATTTGTAGTTGATGCCTTTGACGTTTTCCAGATGATGTCAAACAGATAGTTATCTCAGGTACATTTTGGACCATACATGAGGATTCCCAAAGGCAACTTTGGAAATATTATTGATGAATCACAAACAGTGGTCAGTAGTCGTCAATATAAGAGAGGAGATATCTGGATTAATATTGTAATTTATATTGAAATAAACTGAGTCATATTTGTGATATAATCAACTGCAACTCTATTGTTTTGTGTAATCTTTGCCTCAGTTCTTATGGTACTACTAGCTAAGGTATTTAACCTTGTTGAGATTATGAAAGCAAGCCAGAAAGAGATTCTATAAATTCTATATTTATCTCATATAGATTGCTTCCAAATGTGTACAACATGCAGTATTTGGAATTTAAAAAAAATGAAATACAGTTGGGAAACAGAAAAACAAAATTTTATAGCTTTCTAAATGGTCGTTTAGGGACAAATATGTGACTTACCTTTAAAATTTAAATTAAATATCTTACTTATACTAAGTATAACCAGTCAGATATTTCAGTTATTTCATTTGAAGTCAGTTAATGTCACCACCAGCGGTAGATAGCAAGTTTGAAAAGTTATGACTGCGTAAGCCATTTGTGTTCCTACTATAATGCGATAGATGTCTAAATTTTTTCTCTTAGCGTGGTAACAACTAAAGAGAAATAGGAAGAATGTTCTGGTAAAGTTGCCCTTGTTGCACATAATATTAGAGTCAAAAAGTGATGATACTACAATACCATAACACTATGAAATGAGGAATGAAGCAATAAACTTGTTTTCTATCGTGACTTTATATTGACACACCTGGCTGCAATACATTAAAGTAATTGTTATTGTGTGTTTCATATAAACAAGACAGTTATTTTAACAAAAATAACTTTTATTGCAATAACAGTTCAATATCTATAATTATTATATCATTATCTAGCTAGCGACAGTATGATTGGTCAAAACCGGGTCACATGTCGTGGGATATCTGGCGATATTCAATGGCAATGCTAATCAGATAAGACAACCGTGAGATATCTAGCGGTATTCTACGCTCCCGGGAATTTTCAAAGAATTTGTTTTCGTTCAGTGTAAATAATTTAGTTCAGTGTAAGTCAAAATGGCAGACGAACCGAGTAGATTTGTAAAAATATCTGAAGACTTAATGACTTAATAATATTAGGGATGTTTAGCTAGACAGTGATATAATAAAACAAATATTTCACTCTATTTTCGGTGAATACCTGTAGCACTTTCACATGGTGATATTCCACTTGCCCTTCGGGCTTCGTGGAATATCACTTGTGAAAGATGTACAGGTATTCACCTCAATAGAGTGAAATATTTGTTCAATATTCTAAATTATGGTATGATTTGGATGAAAATAATTTATAAACTTTTCATGTAAGCTATATTGTTTTCCTGCAAAAAAAGGGAATACAAACACTAAGTACCTGATACAACAATTACCAAGACAGAACAAATACTATCTACAGTTTATAGTATACAATATTGAGGTAACCCACACAAATATATATCAATAGCTTCAACATTTATACACAAACATAACCCTTACCTGCCCCAGAACTGGTGAAAGGACACTGTGAAAGAAGACTTAGCCCGCTTTCAAATGGCTGATGTCACCAGTACACAGTTTCACAATCCAGAGAAGCCTTCTGAGGCCAAATTCACAAAGGAAAAGCTATCTCTACAGAGGTCTCTAATAAGAGCCACCCATCATCATACTTGACAGAGACGAAATGACCTGACCTCAGTTATTCACTGAAGTACTAATCATTACGATTTTAGAACCTTTGTAGGTACTCTGATAAACGTCACTGATAGGAATGAACTGTATTTGTTAACTATTGTGCATTAATTATCAATAATTGAAAGGTCAGTTAGTGACCAGTATTGAATCCTTTGTGTAATTACAAGTGTTTGTTGCAGAGGTTAACACTGATGCAAAACACTTGTCACATAAAATGGTGGTTATAATGATATGCCACCACTTCTTGGTGGTGACATAAAATCCAGAATATTGTTATCTACATTTACAGAATCAGGAGCTTCGTAAAGGTTTGAGTAGTTTTATTATTATGTCTGTAATCATACTTACTCTAATTTTGATATCTTTTGGGGCTAATTTCTTCACTTCGCTCAATAATCTATCACCAAAACCTAAATAAAATACAATAATATACAATAATATCCACAATAAGTATGCACATGCCTTCTATGAATTAAGAAAGTTTTAGTCATTATAAAACTGAAACTTCAGATTTTTTCAACACCAACATATTGTAAATGTATAATATTATTTTGAAAAATAAATAACAGTATTAAAATCATTTAATTCTAATTTTCAATGATTTTTTTTAATAATGGCAATTGAATGAACAATATACCTACACAGGGGCTTCATTATAATTTGCGACTAATGGAAAATGAAAGAAAAATATCATATTTAACATAGAAACATGGAAATTGGTAAAAACAATCAGTGTAAATCGCCTGTTGCTAATGAAACCCATGCCTACATATAGGTTCACAAGAAATAATTCAAACTGTACCTTTAAATAAAGTTGAGCCTCCAGAGAGGACAATATTCTGATAAAGCACCCTACGGAGATCCATATCTGATTTTTGGATTGCGTAATGTAAGACATCGTGTATACCCTCATATTCTTCACCTATTAGGTCAGGTCTGAATAGAAGTTCTGGTGCTCTAAACCTAGCAGGACCAACCTATAAAGAGAAGAACCTCACTTCAAAATTCAACCACATCAGTATTAACTTGAGGTGAAATGCTACATTAAAAGCTATTAGCACAAAGCTATTTGTAAATTACCTTATTAGGACATCAATTTTAATCTGAAGACTATCTGCCACACGTATATGGTCATATTTTCTTTTTTAATTCAATCAAAGACACCTGAATCATTCAGCATGTATTGATGAATACTACAACTGGTTGGTCCATAATTCTATTTTGACCCATAGGTTTGAAATCCATATAACACTTCCTACATGGGCAGAGAATATAGCACTATGGTATATATAGACATATGGTATATATTGCACAATTGTAAATACAAGGGCCGATCAAAAAGTTTCTTAGCATTATGATATATATAGCACAATTGTATATATAGCACAATGGTATATATAGCACTATTGTACCATTGTACATTTAGCACTAGTGTATATATAGCACAATGGTATATTGTACAAATAGTGACAATGTGGCAGTCACTATTTGTTTTATTATATACCTGATAAGTACTCTGTAAACAAAAACAAAATGAGAAGTCTTTTCATTTCAATATCAAATGTTCACAGGTTCTTATTGGCATTTAAAGGCATTTTACCTTTCAACTCCTATAATCTCAGATTTGGGGGAAGATAAAATGTACTATTGACTGGTCACATGACCTAACTGGTGATTAGTACAATTCATCTTCCCTGAAAGCAGGGATTTAGGACTTTCCAGGGAATTAGTTCATCTATTCCATGTCATGTGACCATGAATAAGCCAATGAGCATCTAGAATACATTTGAGGTATATAATAAATAGCACTATTGTACCATTGTACATTTAGCACTAGTGTATATATAGCACAATGGTATATATAGCACTATTGTACCATTGTTCATATAGCACTAGTGTTTCACTATGGTATATACTATTGCAGATACATGTATAGCACTATGATACAGCACTATGGTCTGGTCATATGTACCTCTAGGGTGCTTCCATCTGGCAATGTGTATGCAGTCTTTTCTGTGTCCATGGTTTCTTCTTTCTGTGGATTGATAGATAAATAACATGCTCTCTGGAAATAAAAGTACATAACATGTACATTTACAGTATACTATTTTGGTTAAACAATGACATTTGCTGTACTGGTATAGGCATAAACCCAAATTTTAAATGAACATAAAATTATTTCATTCTTGTTATTCAATTGGGCATTGAAAATTAAATATTTACTTTTATTTTGTATGTCAGTTTTACATTTTAGGCTATTTCTGATTACAATGTGTGAGGTCCTTCACTTGAAATTCTTAAATCAAAGAATGTGTGTTTTTGCATGAGCATTATTAGCCAACATAAATTACACTGTTAAAGATAAGTCTGTCATCATTTATGAGATATATTGTTTTTGCCTTCAATAACAGTAAAACCTGTCTAAGTGCAACACCTTTGGTTTTCCACTAGGGAGGTGTTCCATTGAGAGAGGTTCAATTAACATTAAGTTAATTGGTCTTGGGACTCTGAAAAGTGTTCCACTTGTAGAGGTTCATTTATCATTAAATAAGTTGGTCTTGGGACTCTGAAAAGTGTTCCACTTGTAGAGGTTCATTTATCATTAAATAAGTTGGTCTTGGGACTCTGAAAAGTGTTCCACTTGTAGAGTTTCATTTATCATTAAATAAGTTGGTCTTGGGACTCTGAAAAGTTTTCCACTTATAGAGTTTCATTTATCATTAAATAAATTGGTCTTCAGACTCTGAAAAGTGCTGCACTAACATAGTGCTCCACTTCTAGAGGTGTCTGACTTTACAAGTTTTACTGTAGTCTCGTCTATTTCCACTTCACAGATAAGACTGTGATAGCATGCCATTTCACCTTATCGTAATTCCCTGATTACACTAGCCATATAAACCTACCTCTTTAATCGTTCTAACAATTTCTAATTCTGCAGAAGTATGGAAATTATGTCCTTCTTTTCTGAGTAGAAGTCTAAGATATCGGCTAACGTCTCGACCAGCTATATCTACCCTCATTATGCTATGTTGCATGGCAAAGCCCTCATAAATTGGCACAGCGTGGGTAACCCCCTCCCCAGAGTCTAGGACAACCCCTGTAGTTCTACCTGTAGCGTACCTGTAATGTACAATCAAGATAGTTACATTTTATTTCAAGTTTTATATAGTCAGGTAGGTGAGGCAGTTACTACGCCAACACACTGAAAAAACTTTCAGTACTCTGATATTATTTCATCTAAATCTATCTATTTTTTATCTCCTAGCTAGATACTTGTTATGTATGATTTTAGTATTTGAAATATGTACATATTATAATAGCTCTAATAAATTATTTTTGAAATTACAGTTTACCGAATATCCATTATTGAGACAAAATGAAAAATTTAAAATTGACAAGAAAGAAACTTACAGACTAAGTACAGCTTGTATAGAAATAAATAGAGCTGGTACGTTAAATGTTTCAAAAAATATTTCAGCTGCTTTTTCTCTATTTCTCCTAGGGTTGAAGGGAGCTTCTGTCAGCAAGACTGGATGCTATAAAAGAGAGAACAATGCACAGTTTAACTCAGGCTTTTGGAGAGGTTTCATTGAAATTTCTGACAACAGGAAAAATGAATGAAAACAAATGAATACTACGGCAACAGTTGCAAAATTGGAAAATGACGGCTTAAACCAACGGTTAAGACATTTCATAGTGGTAAAAATCCTATAAGAGACTTGAACTCAAGACCATCCATATATCAAAACATCTAGCACAAATCATCAACACTATGTCTAACATTTTTTGGTATAGTTACTTATCATGAGTTTTTATTGTCCTGAACTATATCCTCAAAACAAAATTGATGAATAACATTTTAAATATTGCACATCACATACCTCTTCTGAGAAAGTCTGTAGTTGATCTTTAGAATAAATATACTGCCATATTCTTTCCATGTCGTTCCAATTGTTCACTATACCATGTTCCATAGGGTAGTTTATACTAAGTAGTCCCCTGTGTTCCTGTAGAGTAAAAAGTCAGTATTGAAATTAGTCCAAAACATAGGTGGTGTCTCTAATTGAACTATCAAGATGGAGGATTGACGTCGTCAGAATAGCCAACAGGAAAATAAAATTGCATGATAATAGAATAACTATCTAATGATATGTAAGCATTTATTCTTAAGGAGTATTCTAATATTGTATACCATATCATACCATACCACATAAGGCAGTAAATGCAGTAAGGCAGTTTGCTTTAAATGCCTCATAAAATATCCTCAATACAAGGGATTTATGCTATATATGGATAACACTGACAAGATCTTACCTCAGCTTTTGGTCCTATAAATGTATCACCTTCTAAGGCACCAGCCATGACCCTGACATGTTTGGGACGTCCAATGCTACAAGAAATATCAGACAACCGAATGAGTATTTATACAAATCAAAAGTATATTGTTGACTTTTGATGTAAGTACATCTTAGTTCTTCTGCATCTTAGTTACTGTACCATTAAGTAAGTAGGAGTATAGATTTTGCACTTTGAAAACAATGTTCAAATAACATGTAACTGAAAAACTCATTTTCAAAAACACAGTCACACATCCCCTGTTCAAAAAGCAAACCGAGAAACAACCCCTTGTTTGGGGATTTTAAAAGAGCAACATGATAACATCTCTTGGAAAAAGGGAAAATACTTACAAATTAGGGAAATGGTATTTTGGTATCTGATCTCCAGCAAATCCTGCCTTGATAACACCAGACCCCTGCAAGTATCATTTAAAACCAACATTTATTTAATATATACACACACATACATGTAATCATTTCAACATGAAATAATAAATAGAAGTTTATTTCACACACTTGACCTATTGATTTCTAGTGGAACATCAACATACATGTAGTATATACATGTTTAGAATGAGCAGCAGAACCTTAAAAAGACATTATCAGTTAAAGGGGACAATTGAAGTATCCTTACATAATTTTATACAAAGGTTGATTCACATTTATTCATTTATATACAATCTGTCAGACTCAAACTCTTATTATATGATATATAGACTAATATATGTTTAAGGAGTTTATTTGTGGATTGTTTGTCAAAATTCATATCGAGCTAAATCAATATTTTGTGTTGATTTAGATCATCCAGAAAGTTGCTAATCAGTTCATAACAGTTTAAACCCAATCGTTTAAGCAGTATTTTGGGTTATTTGGGTTATCGCTTAGACAGAAATATTTATGAATGGATGGATGGATGGAAGGATGGTTGGTTGGATGGATGGATGGATGGATGGATGGTTGGATGGTTGGTTGGATGGATGGATGGATGGATGGACAGACCGCTTCCACTTCTTTACTCCACCTCATGAAAAGTGGGGTAAAAATACTGAATCTATTGAGTAGCTCTCTTTAACTAAAACTAGTACTAAATAAAAAAAAAAGAAAAACCTTAATAAAACCTCTGACCTCCTAATAATATATAATTTGTGATACATACCAAACAAACTCTTTTACAGAAATTGCTACTGGCTAATATTTCTAATATTGGCTAAGATATAAAAGAAACTAACATTGATTCCAAATGTAACAGCTGGATTTATTTAATCTAATCTAATGCATACAAAATCAGACAGTAACCTTCAAGTCAAAAATTTTCATATAATTGATTCACAAATGGCTACCTAAATGGTAAACTTTTGATTGGGGTTGCCTCATTGGTCTGAATCACAATGGTCCAAATCCCAATCTGAATCGTTTGAATCTCATTGGTCCGAATCCCAATGTTCCGAAACTTAATGAAAACGAAAATTTACAATTTGCTACCCAAACCCAAATTCATCAATCAAATCAAAAGAGGACACCACATTGGTCCAAATCCAACTGGTCCGAATCCCAAATTTTTGTGAACGCAACTGGATCTTCTCATTATGCCACTTTGATGAATACAGATGGGATCCCCTGTCAAAATTTTAAACCATTTATATATGAATGTCAAAATATATACCAGACCAGACCAAATAAGGTAGTAATATTGAATCAATTTAGAGAAGTGAAAAATTCAATTATTTCAGGAATGCTCAAACTACACACTGACAAGAAAAGTAAATGGACAACATGAACTAGCATATTGAAATTTTTATATGGAGAAACATGTACCTACATACAATATATATATATGTATAATTTTCTAAGCTCAACTTCAACTTAACCCTCATTTGTTTAAAAATCACAGATTTAAAATCATGCTGATGCTGATTCAAACAACGCTACAGAGCAAAGTTACCTAAAATGGTAGCAATCCATCCACCTTCGAAAGACGTTTTCCATTCCTTGGCAATAATCTTTCATTTGGTTAAGTAAAACCGAACCAACTGCCGAAAAGTAATTCGAATCCTTCTGAATCGTGGGAATGAAATACTTTCATTTTTACGCATGCGCATAGAACACGGGAAGTCGCCATTTTTCAACTTTCAGTTTCGAAACTTCTAATTTCATGCATCTTTTTGCGTATAGCAGTCGTTATAGGCTGTCCTTCGTTAAAAATAATATACGGGAATGAACCTAAGGAAACAAAGAACTCTAGGAACTACCAACAGCGCTTGCATTAGGTAAGAAAATTTGTGAGTCCCAAGGACGCAATTTTTTTTAAAAAGTGTGTCCTTTGAAAAAAAAGTGTGTCCCTTATTTTTCAGTTTTTAATTGATTTCTTGCCGCGAATTTAAAACGGAAGTAAACGTTAAGTACGGACTGAATAAATGCATGTTCGTTAATTCGACAATGAATACATTTTATTTCATGAATAACTTAATATTTGTTTCTGAATAGGAAAAACTTGCGTGTCATGGTTTCAAAGCTAAAAATAAACAAAGTCGAAAAAATTCGAGAGAATCATGATTATTTTTAATTATTCAACATGTTGAGCCTTATTTACGATTCAAATAAAGGTGAGAGATCATAATTATTTGTTTTTGTTAGGTATCGTTGTAAACACATTTCAATGAAATATAAAGATCAACATTCAATAGTTTGATATGCATTTTTGACTTGTAATATTTTATTTGTTTCCAAATGTTGCCCTTTGTGCTTCCTCACTATGATGTGAGATAATGCCAAGAGGATCAATTGTATTATAGTGTTTGTTAAATCCATTGAAAGTTGGCAGGACAGTGATAAAGGTTTTTTGCTACTGACCCATTAGTCTCAAAGCAATGATGTTTTGGTTTTGAGAGTAGGTCAATAAAAATGGTGGCCGAATTATTGTAAGATAATTATCTCAGTGTTTCTGTAAAACACTGCTGATTATCTGCCTATTATACTTAGATTTTGCCTTCACAAGGTAGGCCAATTTATATTCTTTCATTTGATATGTCAAACTTAATTGATTTGTCTCATGTGTCAGCAAAATCTCTCATCATTTGGACCGGCAATTTTTTCTCAATTTTTGAACCGGGGTAACTGGGGTTTGAAGTGGCGAAAACGCCGGCCGCTGGCTGTTAATAAAGCCCCAGTTGACCTAAAAAAAATTGCGTCCAAAAAACGGAAATATTTTCAATTTTTGCGTCCTCCAAATTATTTTTGAGTCCTTAACATGTACGGGACGGCGTTAATGCAAGCCCTGACCAATTTTTAACAGTGGACGTGTCTTGCGGAAGAAATCGACTCTGGAGGTAATAATTAGGATGTGAAAATTGTGGGCTTTTGCATTTTAATCACTTCTTTACATATTCTTCAGATTTCTCAACAATTAGTGGATGGATTGCTACCATTTTAGGTAACTTTGCTCTGTAGTGTTGTTTGAATCAGCATGTCGATTATTGAAAGGATTCCTTATGTTTTTACTGGATATATCTAACAATCATTTTCTATAAATTTCAGGAAGCATCAAAAACGACCCCCCCCCCCCTTAAACTCTTAATAAGAAGTACACACTCATCGGAGGGCTTGCCCGACCCTCCAGACAAGCCCCTGTGGTCTAATCATGGGCTTGGTCTAATGACATGATCGATGTTGTCAATATTGCAAGAATATCAGGCATTCTTGTTGTTCATTTGTGCGTTCTTTGCTCTAGAAACCGGCACTGAACAAATTGCTTTGAGATTAAAATATCGAGTTGGAGCCCTTGGATCTTATCCTCTATGGTTTTGTTGTTTTTTTGAAAAAAATGAATGAAAATGAGCTGGAGGGGACATACATTTTTGAATATCTTCAGAACTAAATGACACAGAGCCCCAATATTTGCTGGAAATCAAGAACTTACATTGTCGATGACAACAGGCTGGTTGGCTATGACATCATATGCTTCCATTCTGCAGAAATTTGATGTCAAATATATATTTCTTCCACTTCCTAAATTGACAGCAAGTGCGTGCGCCACCGGAAGTTAAGTCACGATGAGGTCATTTTCACATTTTGCGACATTTGCAGGTTTCTTTATGAGTATTAAAATATGTAAAGGATAGGAGTCGTGTATATAAATGATTTATAAACAGAAAATACAGTCGAAGATATCAGATATTTTCTCTGAGTAACTCAAGGACACTAGTCTTCTTGGGTGGTCTGCTAGAGGAAACTAAATTGGCTGTTTCATCAAAGCAGTTTACTCCTCTACAAGTTATACTTTTTATTTGAATACAACGAAATATTTCTTCAATCATACTTAGATGTGTCAAAAGCTTCAACATAAATTTACGTCTATTCCTCTGAATTTATAATGTGAAAAGATTTATCACATGATATCATTGGATTCAAAGTATTTATTTCATGAAAGGGAGTAATTTTGATAAATTAACCATCCTAAACTACAGCTGCCAAGAAACTTTGAAAGATGGATGATAGAGATTCTTATTTGGCTCAACATTTTCCACAAGCTACCATTCCCACGACTCCACCGGGACTGGAAGCTATATATGCGGCATGCAGAAAGCTCTACACTAACCAGCCAAATCCGTTACAAGTGACTGCATTGGTGAAGTACTGGTAAGAATGAAAAACAAAGATTTGTTTTGTTTGATTTTTCAATCCTCAGTTCTATATTCATGAGTTCAATTTCAGTGAATCAGAAGTTCCTCAAAGGCAACTTTAGTACATTCTACAAAAAATTACAAGACTAACTCTATTGTAACATACTTACTAAATTCCATTATATTATATCGTGACACTTCTATTTTCATGAATCATCATGAAACAAGAAGCGAAAACTCTACCAGTCATCCCAATGTTGTTATTTCGGGTTTGTGTAAAAAACATTGTTATTTTGGGTTTGTGTAAAAAACCGGGTCACCAGGTGGTTGCGTGACTGGGTGGCCAGGTGATCAGGTACCTAATGTTCCTAGCATGGTTATCAACTTTCAAAGTTGCACATTTTCTCCTAATATAGTAGCCAATTGAGCACTAAATAGACATACTTGTAGCCTCCCAAGTTTAGACTACCATTCGATATTTTAACATTACCATTTTTACCAAGAACCTGAAAGAGCACTTTTTGAAATAATTGACTTCTTTATAAACTTATAAATATCAGAAAAATAAATGGTTACCTGGTTACACAAGATCCACTGAATAAACATGAACATGAAACGGACTGAATTCAGAAGTCCTAGGAAGTTTACATTTTACACTGCAGTTTTCATGTACGATGAAGTTAGTTCACAGATGGCAGAATTTTTCTAAGAAAATACATCCTAAAGAAGTTTTATTTAGGATGTATTTCCTAAGAAAAATTCTGCTATCTGTGCGTTAGTTGCTTGATTTATTATCTGAGCGATTGACATGATATCGATTATTGTTTTCTACAATGGCCATTTCCACTAGATATTATTCCAGATTTGTTTATGGACGCACAAATTGAAATGTTATCGCTGTTTTTATCTGTCAATTAATGTATGTTGTACAATACAACATTAGCACCAGTGGATCTAGACGGGGGCGTGTTTTGCCTCATCGCTCTTTACAAAATTTGACTCTTTTTTTTAATTCACTCACAGTTATTATCACACGCCCCCCTAACACAAAATCCTGGATCTGCCCCTGATTAGTTGCTTGATGTATTACCTGAGTTTTGAGGCATAAAATGTAAAAATCAAATTCCTAACCTTGATAGGAACGCTAGGTACCCAGTCACCTTTTATTTTACGTTACTTTTTGTTGATTTAGATATTTGTCATTTTTTAACATTGTGGACTAGACGATTTTGATAGGTCAAATATTTTAAATTGTGGGAAACACTTTCCTGGCCTGTCTGTCCAACCAAAGTCCAAAATCATAGAATTTACTTTGAGTGTCAATTAGAACTTCAATACTTATGTTTTTATTTTATCTCTAGGCTAGGTGGACCCGACCCCCTGGACTACATCAGTATGTATGCAAACCCTGGAGACCCGGAGCAGAATATACCCCCTCATTGGCACTACATCAGCTTTGGCCTCTCAGATCTTCATGGGGATGGAAGGGTTCATGAGTGAGTTACTTATTTGAACACATTTTTACTACCATAGTCTCTCTAATAAATGCACTGTGTAGCTTCCAAATTCTTCTGAAGGAGATGTCTCAAATGACAAAATCCCTGGGGATTTTTGAAAGATGATTATATTAGGGCGATACCCTAGTCAGAATAGCTCAAAATCTAAAGGCTTTCTGTTACTGACTGGTCTTCATGGTCAGAAAAAATACTTTTTATATTCATTTAATACTTCTTAACGTTTTAAAAGGAATGAATGTTTTTGAAGGAAACAGTAAAGAAATATTTCTGGTTCGGAAGCTCCCATGATACACTGCATGTGTAATATGATGATAACCAACACGCTTCGGTCAGATTTAACGTTTATAGCTCTTAGCATTTATTGGAGTATGTGTACCTTTTAGAGAGAATACGGTATTTGTATAGTTCAGTTGTTTACATGAGCATGATAGAACTCTTCATTCAATTATTGGGAACTTTATTGAAAAATCTATTTTCACAAAGAAGCAGGACCAGATCGGACCAGAAGGTCAGAAACAATTTTATGAGAATGTATATTTTAAAATAACTTCAGGTTTTGATTTAATGATAGGCAGCATGTCTAATTTTATCCAGATATAAGAAATAAGTAAAACTGAAAAAGCTAATGCATTGATGTTACAAACATCCAAATGTTTCTGCTTTGTTTTTGGTAAATGTATTATATGCACTTGTAATGTTGAATGTTTATCTCCTTATTGTTTTCATTATTTAATTCATTTTATTATCCCATCGAACGAAGTTCGGAGGGATATAGGGAACGCCTCCGTCCGTCCGTCCGTACGTACGTACGTCCGTCCGTACGTACGTCCGTCCGTACGTACGTCCGTCCGTACGTACGGACCGTCCGTCCGTCCGTCTGTCCGTCCGTCCGGGTAATAACTCAAATACCGTTTGCCCGATTTTGTTCATATTTTGTACACATATACCCTATGGGGGTAGAAGTTCTGCTCGAAAGCCGATTTTCAAAATGGCCGCTCATTTCAAAATGGCGGCCATTTTAGTGCCGATTTTACAGTAATTTAGGTGCAATATGTAAAACTGTAATAGCAATATGTTTTAAATGTAAAAAAATTATAAAGGACATTAATAATGCTACAAATGTAGATATTAAAGAAGCACATGGCAGCCATCTTGAAAAATGGCGGCCTTTAATCGTCATTTTACGATTTTTGCTGTAACTCAAAAAATAGTGGAGCGATTTTGTTCATATTTGGTATGTGAATACTATAAGCATTGCACACTGTCTAAAGACACTTTTGGTAGAAGGCGGCCATTTTTAAAAATGGCCGCCATTTTAAAGTATTTTACTATAACTCGAAAAGTAGTGGAGCGATTTTGTTCATATTTGGTATGTGAATACTATAAGCATGGCACACTGTCCTATGACACTTTTGGTAGAAGGCGGCCATTTTGAAAAACATTTTGAAAAATGGCCGCCATTTTAACGTATTTTACTATAACTCGAAAAGTAGTGGAGCGATTTTGTTCATATTTGGTATGTGAATACTATAAGCATGGCACAATGTCTATTTCTAATGACACTTTTGGTAGAAGGTGGCCATTTTAACATATTTTACTATAACCCGAAAAGTGGTGGAGAGATTTTGTTCATATTTGATATGTGAATACTTTAAGCATGGCACATTGTCTAATAAAACTTTTGGGAGTAGTCGGCAATTTTGAAAAATGGCCACCATTTTTATGTGTGTTATTTTACAAGTACGTGTGCGATTTTTCAAAAATTTTAGAGGTGGCTACTAAAAAGCATATTATTTCTTCTGATGACAACTTGGCTAGTGAGCAACCATTTTGAAAATGGTGGCCTTTCTGGTGTGTTGTTTTATGATATTTGCTATTCGTTTGTAAAAATGCCAGTCATTTCTGTTTGATGGGATTCGCTACGCTTTGGCGTTGCCGTTGTTCTGGTTGTTTTTATGTCACCACCAGAAGTGGTAACATAGTCGCCAACTTTATGTGGACAGTGTTTGGCGTCTGTAACAAATTCTTATAATTCCCAGAAATTGGTTTAATGTCTTGTTATTATTTGTCCAGGATAATAATTGTTATGATCAGTATACGTCTCAATGAATTATAGAAATTACATATTATAAGGTGCTAAATGCTGCTAAGTGGTTGAAATATGACTCAAAATCCCCCCTGGGTTTGTACGTTTATTTGCTATTATTATAAAGCAAATAACATTCATTATGATTGCTGAAAGAGATGTGAATTCTTCAGGATATCAGACACAATTATAACCATTTTAGTTTTTTACATGTTATTTTAATATGAAAATTTATTATTTCATTGAAAATTGGATTTACATATTTTCTTTTTGAAATTTTGTATTTTCAAAAAAGATATTTGAGTGAATACTTCAATTTCAATTTGTTTATTTCACAAAACACATACAATATACATATACGTACAATGAGTGGGTGACACAAGGGTTTGTGTATATTATTCCCACACACTTGATGCAGTCATGTGAGACAACATCAAGAGACACTACTGTACTGATTTTTTCAATATATTAGTTCAATCCTTGGAACAATACCATTGAGTAAAGAATAAGTCTGGTTTTACCACTAACAATGTCCACGTTATGTGAGCTTACTTGCCTATTTACATGCTACTCACTAATATAACCCTTGGTCAATTGTCAACCATGCTAATAAAGTGAAACTCACAACATTTTCAGCTGTCAGAATATAGGACCTGATACACCAAGTGGATGGGGATTTGAGTTGACCATGCGTTTAAAGCGAGATAATGACGAGACAGCACCCCCTACCTGGCCTGCTGCACTTATGCAGTGTCTTGCCAGATATGTATTCAAATCAGGTATGTCTTCAAAGGAAAGATAATGTAAGAGTATATTATTGATAAAAACGATACAGTTCTTCCAAGTATTTGTATATTAAAGCGGCTCTAAGGTCTGTGGAGAGAAAAATGGAGAAATTTTACCTTTTCTGAGCTATCGGGTTGAAGTTTGGTCCAACATCTTCTTCCTTATTCCTATTTTATAAAAATGTATGCATATGGCAATATTCATCTACCAGTAGAACTGGCAAATCGTTTAGAATCTACAATTCCATACAAGGAGTCCCACTCATAGATTTTTCAAATTCTTTCCAAGTCGACGTCGAAACACCTAGCGGGTGAAATTGAAACTAATTTTTCTGGCTGCTCGAATCGATAAAATCTCTGATAGTGTGAGTCTTTTTATGAAATCTTTCTGATAGAAAACACTTAATTAATATTAGAAAGCATTAAATGTTGAATCCGAAGCGTAATCTGAAATAAAAGTGAAAAAACATTGCGCCGACGTCAGAGAACAAACTTCCGGTTTAATAAAAATGGCGGACGTCGAAGGAGAAATTATGACGAAGAATTAGAGGATTTTCCTTTGCCATTATCGATCGTTATAAGGTATGTGCACAAATTCTAGTTGCATACATGGAAAATAGATACATTTTTAAAGGCAACAACATATTCAAAGCTTTCATTTTACGATAGGCCCAGGATCATTGGATACGACTCGGCAATCGATATTCCCACTTTAAGGCCATTTGTCTTGACTTTACTTGACTAGTTTGTTAGAAAATTTCTTGTATAAATACAATGGTCCAAAAGATTGTGATTAATCTGTGAGTGTTTATGTCATATTAAGGTAGAACTAGAAAAAATATTAATATATTTTTAACTTCAAGTAATTGAAACCTTTGGCAGTATGTAGAATAAAATATAAGTCACATATCTGTTTGAAATCAGAGAATTGAGGGCTTTATATCTTTTCGAATATGATAAACAGAATAGAGTATACTAATCACTGCTTTTCATTTTTTGGTCAAAAGTGAAATTTGGTAGTCATTACATACACTGATACTATTATTAAGACAAATAAATCAATTGTTCTAGTTATCATGGCACCACATATTATATTAGAATGAAATGAATTTCATTCTTCAGAAAACACATTGTGTCCCGGTGACCACATACCATGGCACAGTCCTTTGGATGGCAGTGAGTCCAGAGTACAACACATGTTAATGACTGAAGACCCACAACTTCTAGGCTTTACTACACCATTTGGAAAAGTTAACTTTGTACAAGTAAGAAATGTGCGAATTTAACATCCTTTGATCATGATGGACAATTTATTTTAATATGGAATTTCATGTACAAAAAGTAGGTAACAACAACAAAATTTGGCTCATAATGGTTTAGAATCTCAGTGGTTTCATAAGCCCCTTCCTTTCTTCGTGCACTTCAATAACTTTGAGTAATTATACATGTACAATTACAAGAGAATTCCCCTCTTTTTGTTGAAGTTTTGACTTGTAAAAATGATATTCTTTTTGGTATCAGATATTTTTGGGTATTAGATGAGTTAGTAATGCTTAGCTCTGATATTCCTCACAGATCGTTGGTGTATGTGCAGAAGAACTGAAGGCTGCACAGCACTGGAATGGCACTGGAGTCCTGGAGTTGTTAAAAACAGTACCAATGTAAGTACTATAAGGGATGGACAGTGGGGGCACTAACATGTTCACTCTTGACCACACTAATTTCTGAAAAATCTAATATTGAATAAAATTGATCATTTAAATATAGAAGCACAAAATATATCTTGTGCTCTTGTGCTCTCAATTTTAAGGTTCTGTCTTTGGACAATATCACAGCTTTTTCATGTTTTTTGGATTTTACAGTTTTGTTCAACCTTTGCACCATGGGCATAGCCACCATGAGGCAGGCAGTGCACCTGACTTACCAACATTTGAAATTCAAAGAAGTATATTTTTGAGAAGTTTTCAATTTCCAAACTAAAACTTTGGAAATAAAGTAGGTAGTAATATACCTCCCTTGTCTCTCCTAATTTTACATCTTGACTACACTCATATACAGAATGATAAATCAATATGTACATGTTTTTGCACTTCAGGGCTGGAGGTAGCTGGCTTATCTCAGACATGCGTAGAGGTGAATCTATATTTGAACTTGACCCTCAGATCCAAGAGAAGGTGGACCAAGGTATAGAAATGGAGGGCTCGAATCTCAGTGGCATAAGCAGTAAGGTTAATTGGGAGGAACCGAATGATTCAATTAGACGTCCAAGCAGTGATGATGACAAAGCGAGCTCTCTAGTGGATGGGGATAGGAGGTTTAGTAATGAGTTAGACCAGAGGCCACATCTGTCACAACTTGGTAAGTGTCTCTCTTCTAGATCAATGGTGGCTTCTACATGTGTAACACCAATATTGTGATCCAATGTAATATTATATGTATATGTTTCGAAAGCAAGCATTTTGCTGGAGGTCTGTTTATGTTCAGGGTTGCTACAATCAGGAGAAAAGTCAGGAAAACCCGAATGAAAAAGTCAGGGAATTTTGCTAAATGGGTTTCATGTTTGCCAACAATTTCTCAAATTGTGTAAATGGTACCCTTCCTTAATCCCAAGAATTTTCTCTTTGAGGAATTTCCCATAGTAATCCAATGGTATAATTCCAAGCAGATTTTGAGATAACAGGAAAGTTAATCATTAATACACACCTCATTGGCTTGCGATCTAAACCAAAACAGCATTAATATTATTCAAAAGCGACTGTAATAATGATTCCCAGCCCTCTGAAGTTTGAAAATGAAAAACAAAGCACATATTTATATACCTTTATATTGAATCCTCCTACTTCCCCTCCTGCAAGGATATTATTAACAAGCCTAATGAAAAACAAGGCGTATATTTATATTAAACCCTCCTACTTCCCCTTCTGCTACGAAATTATTAATAAAGCCTAATGAAAAACAATGTATGTTTGTATCTATGAATGTGTTTTTGTTGAAAAAAATCATAAATAGTTTGTTATTCGAGAAACTGATTATGAATTATTCATTAAAAAACAGAATAATTAAGGTTGAGAAAATTTAGAGCAATATATAACTATGTTATTGCAAAAGTACCATTAAATATACCTTAGCTTACTTTTACTTGCAGAGTCTCAACAAATCAAGGAGGCACTAACAATGGGTCTATCACACAGTAGAGAGAGTGAACAAAAGCTTGGGACCAACCCTGACTGTGAACAGTGAGTCTAATTATCCCACCGAACGAAGTTCGAGGAGGATAAAGAAAAGCCGTCCGTCTGTTCATCCGTCCGTCCGTTCGTGTGTCCGGGCAATAACTCAAATACCGGTTGACGGATTTCATTCAAATTTTATAGGCTTATGCCTTATGGGTGTAGGACCTCTGCTCAAGAAGGAATTTTCAATATGGCCACTAAATTCAAAATGGCGGCCATTTTTAACGTATACATAAAAATATTGGGTGAGACTTGAGATAATGTATGCGGCGCCAGTCAAAATTGAAACTTCTGATTGGGTTCGAAGCCGAGATGCCCGGATATGTCCCAGCAAAAGCCGGAATTCACGTGATTTTTCACGAAGAAGGGGCGGAGTTTAAGCGAGATTCATCGAGACTTCTTCGTGTCAATCGTGTCAATCCCTGCATTGCTTATTGTTAACTCCACCTTTTTGCCCATATATGGAGTTGGAGATGCCACTTGCGAGCGTGAACAGTTCAGTCTAGAAATAGAAATTTCTTAAGCGATGTCTTTCTTCAATTTTTCTACACGATATCTCGATAAATAGTGGACATATTTGTACCATTCTTTCGTCAAAATGAGGGTATCGCTGGAATACATATTTCCAATCTGTTGGTCAATAGATTTATTCATTGATACTGGCAGGAATTAGATCGTAATAAACATGCTAAAATTGTAAAACTTGGAACGTTTGACAGTAATCTCCGAGTAATGTATGAATTGCATCGGGAGAAAGCAGGAGAAAAGATGGGACAGTCTGTTGTGTGGAGTTTGCAAAGCAATCCCGGATATAAATGACGTCATCTTAGCAGTTTACATGGTTTCGAAAGTGATATATTTTTGTGTCGTAGTGATGAGTTTGAATTATGTCGATTATTCGATTGTTATATATAAATAAACATCGATCTTCGGCGAAGATAAAGTAAGAACAACATATGTATCCGAGAAACATGTTGGTAAGTACAGTATTTCATTTATAATGGCAGAAAATCAAATTGAATTGAAATCGAATTTTCAACTTTTTCAATTTTTTTTCGTTCGATTATTTTGATTTTCAATTTGATTTTTACATTCTATCTTCTTCGTCCTGTGCGGGACTATACTAGGCATAGGCCCGGAACATGTATAACATGAGTCAAATTCACTTAAATAGAACATGCTGTAAGCTTTATTTCTTTACATTTTTACGGGCCTATGCCTGGGCTATGACTCTAGGCCTAGACTACTAGATCTATAGGACTTAGACTAGCCTAAAGCTAGAGCCTTAGATCTAGCTCTTTCAGAGGCTGTGACTGATATGTTAGAACAGCCTTTAGAGCCCCCTATCAACCGCTTCAAAATTGTGTTAGTGTCCTCCTTGCGAAAATCGAAAAAAATTAAAAGGTGCTTCTGTGCCGAACAGCAAATTCTCATTATATATTGAGAAGCTACTCTTTACCAAGAAACCAAAAATGGAAGTTTTGACGGAAAGACATGACGTACAAGTCAAAATCTCTGAATCTTGCTAGGTACATGACAGATAAAGAGAATTTAAATCCTGATCGGCAAAAAAGCGGCTAATAACTTACATATTTTCTCAACAAAAAGCACTGATGTAGCTCACATTGGGAGATAGTAGTAAGCACTTGAAGTTGATTTCAGTAGATCAGTTACACCTGTCATGATTTCAAGGAAAGACACAAAGTATCCGTCAAAAGAGAAAAGCTTACATAAATGCGAGCAAAATCTGCAGATTTATTATAGCTATTGACTTCTCGAATATGTTGAACGCACAACTCTAAACAATACTTGAAATTGAATAGAATTGACAAAATATGAGAAGACAGTCTAAAACCTAACTGGGAGAGCTGCCATTGTTTGCCCGGAAATCTTCAGAGATTTTGACTGGTACTTTGTGTCTTTCCATCAAAATTGCCATTTTGGTTTCTCGCTGGGTAATTCACAGATGAAGAGAAATCTTGATTGACAAAAATACAGCTGATAGCTAACAGCTTTTCTTAAACAGAAGATAAAGGAAGATATAAAGGAACCTGTTATGATTTTGAAGCGGGTGATAGCCGATAGGGGGCATGTTAAGGCTGTAAGTAGAGGGTGTAGCCGAATAAATCTAACCCAAATAGAGTTTAACACATCTCAGTATAGGCAAAATTAAAATTCATTAAAGTTTCATCACTTTAGCATGTGTACATTTGCTGGCCTTCTAATATTTTGCCAATAGATTTGTTAGGCTTGATTGCAAATTCTTATGAAATATAAGAGTGTATGGTTTCAATGTACTGTACTCCCGATATTTTTCGCGTGCAATTTAGTTTCGTGCTTTTCGCGATTGTGTAAAAATCACGAAAATTAATAGTCGCGAATATCGCCAATTAAAGGCTGAGGTGCAACATGCCATTGACTAAGATCTAGAGATTGTAAATCTTATCCAAAGTATATGATATTGGGTAGGTGTAATTACTGTAGATAAGATAAATTAATTTTGAGGATTCAGAGAATAATGGAAGTTAAACCTTTGATATCCGCAAAATTTAATGGCCGCAAAATTGGTATTTCTCAAAATTCATGAAATTTAAACTCGCAAATTAACCGGTAGTACAGTATTTGCATGTGGAATAATTATGATATTGAGAGCATTGATGAAACAAATGCAATGAACTGATTTGATTGGCCAAGGGAGCATTGGAATTTTGACCTGAAGTTCACATGATTGTTGCTATAGGCCTTATGATTTTTTGGAATTCCAGTAATACTATTAATGTCTATTATACTTATACAGTAAAACCTGTCTTATCCAAATGCCACCGCTACAAATTAAAAACATTCAGATTTAAACGTCTGATTTCGAGGTTTTTGCATCCGAAAGATTCTTGATTTTGAAAAAATATTAATGCATTTTCACTTAATATTACTAGCATTGTAGGCGTTATGATTTTTTGGAATTCCAGTAATACTATTATACTTATACAGTAATATCTGTCTAATACTTATACAGTAATATCTGTCTAATCCAAATGCCACCATGACCAGTTAAAACACCATGACCAGTTAAAAAAAACTTTCAGATGTGGAGGTGATCGGATTTCGAGGATTTTGCATTCGCAAAATTCTGCATTTTAAAAATATAAATGCATTTTCACTAAAAAGTATTAAGATTACTTTTGACCGCATAGCTTTATGACATTCCAAAATCCAAATCGAATGCTTGAAAGGTAAAACAGAAGTGTGCAATCAGAGATGATAGATACTATTGCATGAGTATATGAAGGCCATGTGTCAACTCTTCGATTGATAATACGCCTCGAAATAAACACCCACTGGCTTGGGAAAGCTATTTTCCCTCTTAATAAATGCCTGTCCCCTTGGAAAAATGTTTTCAATTTCCCTCTTAGTCTTAATAAAAGCCAATGGCATTTATTTTGAGTTCTTTCTAATAAAGGCCCTGTGCAAAATAAATGCTCAGTGGGCCTATATGTTTGTTGAATTGAAAATTTCCCCTTCTACTCAATTTTTATAAATGTTTTATGCATCAGTATGTTGCATTTGGAGACACAAATAAACTCTTAAAAGGAAAATATTTTCTCTTTAGTATGTTAACTTTGTCTACAAATGCAACATATTAATGTGAAAACATTATAAAAAAATGGAAGGAACTGAAAATCAGGAAAACATTTTTGAAAAAAAATGTTGATGGGGTCTTTGTACCTTCCCTGTCTCAATCTCCAATTTTTTTTATCATCTGTATGAGTACTTTTCCTTAAGATAATGCATTGGCCTAACATACACACCTTACATTTTCAGAAAATTTCTGCAATTCAACATATGACCGTCTAAATTCTGTTGCGAAACCTTTAGTATTCTTTCAAGAAATTTCCTGCTTACATGAAAGTCTTTTACAGTTTTACATTCTGTTTTTTTTTAATGTAACATAATGGCTGATACCAATATTGTTCAAAGTTGTATATGTTTACACTATGGAACTAATCATTCTTTGAATTGAGTTCGATTCCTGAACAACTGGATATTTGACTAAACATTCCTTGGATTTGATTTGGTTTGATGAAGATAAATCTTGACTGACAAAAATGCAGCTGATAACTAACAGATTTTCCTAAACAGAAAATATAAAAAAAAATTAAAGTGAGCACTTGATTTCAATAGTTTAGTTTCACCTATGCTTTTGAAGCAGGTGATAGCTGATAGGTGTCATGTAAAGGCTTTTAGTACATGGTATAGCAATAATTAAAGGTAAGAAGGTACTGTTTCATTCATATTTCGTGGTTTTAAAAACATTTAATCAAATAAGCTGGAAATTTTTTTGAGAAATGATATGATGGTGAAAGAAATAGATACAAAATTATAAAAAATTTATAATTAGCGAAAATTGATATCCGCAAAATTTCAAAATTGCAAAATTGTGAAAGATAACAGCATCAAATATTAGTGGCAGTACAGTATTTGCATGTGAAATAATTATGATATATTAATATAATAATATAATAATTGATGAAACAATTGCAATGAACTGTTTTGATTAGCCAAGGCCAGAGCATTGGAATTTGAACTAAAGTTGAGTATAATGTTATTGTATAAATTAAAAAAATAATTATAGAGACTTCTTACAAAGTTGATCTTCATTTCAAATAGCTGAGAATATTTCCCAAAATAGATTGACTAGGCCTTCAGATTTTTTTTAATTTCAGTATTACTATTACTCATACAGTAAAACCTGTCTAATCCAAATGCCACCGTGCAGTTAAAAACATTCAGATTGGGAGGTGTTCGTTATCACAATAGATTATAATTATATCATTGATAATTTAGAGTTTATTCAAAGATGGCAGCAGCATTCTCAGAACAAAACAATCAGAATCTCATTAATCTTTTGTTCACGTTAGTTATTTAAACTTTATATTCATATATAGATGTCAGTTCTTAAATATATGATAGACACCAATAATTCAACATCATAATTTAACCTTTTCCATTAAATATACCCTGTATCAAGCACAGAAACGTATTTACACCCTTTACTAAAATGGCAACCCCTGTATCACGCACTTGTTCGTAAAAAATATAATCTTTGATTACTCAAATACTAGTGGATGGATTTGGTTCAAATTTTATATGCTGTTGCCCAGGTACAAAGGAGCCTTGCTGAAGAAGACATTTTCAAGATGGCCCTTATCAGCCCTTAGCATAGGAAATTATCCTATGTTTCAAAGAAACTAATAAAAAATTCCTAGTCGGCCGGGAATGGCGCATGGGAAAGACCATGTGACATCATGAATAGTGTGATTGGCAACCTGGAAAGACAGGTGAACCTTATGAGGGTCCAGGGAACTGGGCATGTAAGTCATGGCAGAGAAGCCATATATGCAGTGTTGATGTTTAAAAGCCAGTCGGCTCCGTAGCTCAAGTGGTAGAGCATCCGAGATCTAATCGGTAGGTTGTGGGTTCAATTCCCACCGAGGTGGACTGACTTTTACACATGTTGTTTTACACACTATGTTTCAAAGAAAGAAGGAATTTTCAATATGGCCACTAAATTCAAAATGGCGGCCATTTTTCGTAAAAAATATAATCTTTGATTACTCAAATACTAGTGGATGGATTTGGTTCAAATTTTATATGCTGTTGCCCAGGTACAAAGGAGCCTTGCTGAAGAAGACATTTTCAAGATGGCCACCATATTTCAAAATGGCGGCCATTTTTTGTAAAAAAATGTTATCTTTGATAACTCAAGGTACCATAGAATGGATTTGGATCAAATTTTATATGCTGTTGCCTGGGTACAAAGGAGCCTTGCTCAAGAAGACATTTTCAAGATGGCCACCATATTTCAAAATGGCGGCCATTTTTCGTAAAAAAAACGTTATCTGGATTTGGTTCAAATTTTACATGCTGATGCCTAGGGACATTGGAGCTCTGTTCGATAAGGGATTTTCAAGTTGGCAGTTAAATTTCAAATTGGCCGCCATTTTTCATAAAAGAATGTAACCTTTGATAAAAGTACCAGTTGACGGATTTGGATTAAATGTATATGCTGATGCCTTTGGACATAGGAGCTTTGCTAAAGGAAAAATCTAAAGATGACAGCTGAATTTCAAAATGGCAACCATGTTTCATAAAAACACAATCTTTGATAATTCAAATACCAGTGGATGAATTTGGCTCAAATTTTATATGGCCACTATTCACCAAAACATGTTTTGTTCGGTGGGATTTGCTACTCCGTGGAGTTGCTGTTTTTCTAGTTCTTTATCGGTTTTCTTGTGAGACCATATTCCATACCATTCTTATCTTATGATTAGCCCCTAGAACAGCACCAAGACACATGTTTTGAATTAACAGCCAATAAGCCACTTAGCCATGTTTTTGAACTGTATTTTGTGTATCAAAATATATTATCCATTTAACAGTCACCACAGGAATAATTGTACGATGTATCTTAATAAAAGCCTATATCATCATCATCATCATCATCACACATCATTTGAGACTGAATGCTCTATCTTGTATGAATGCTAGTATCTACAACTATTTTTGAGGTTATGAGTATTGGCTATCAATTTTATGTATAAAATATGACTTTATTATGAATGAAATGTCCCTTGGTCTGTAGTGTCGGATTGTGATTATGGAGACATGGTTTCTTTTCATGTTAGATCATGGTTTTGGATAGTCTGGGTTGGTTTTCCTTATACTCTTAGATGTTTTCATTGTCTTGCTGTGTTCTGTAACAATTTTTGGTCCTTTCCCTGTTTGACACTTGTGCATACACAGGGAACACTTAGGGAGGATTCAAACTTGCTAAACGTTTAATTAGAATAATAATAGTAATTATATTAAGAACTTACTAATATATAAGTAAACTCAACATATCAATAGATCCTTCAGAGAAAAATTATTTTCTTCCAGCTAACATGAATAAAATGAACAGTAACTAAATAAAGATAGTTACTACAAACCAGGACTTTAGTTAGTGTATACTTATATTTCTCTTACATTGCAGCAACCCTAATGGTTCTCGGAAAGAATCATTTGACAGTTGTGTGAGCAGTGAGGCACCCACAGAATTGATGCGGACCAGGACTTTAGATAGTGTACATTTAACATTCAACATGGAGGCTGGATCTCTCTTACCCCTTGCCCTCAGGTATGTATGATTATAGTTAAAGAAATATTTGAATACAAAATGTCCTGGACAGTTAAGGTGACCTTTTAATAAACAATTAAGGTATGTTTTACTCACACATAGCTAGGCAAGGTGTGTTCATTTTCAGCCAATCCAAACATAGTATTTCATTTAACGTCACTGCATTATATAACAAACAAACAACCCAAGGTCACTTTTTAAATGGTTGTTAAGATGACAACTTGTCTCAACAGATTGGATTGATACTTTGCTAACTTGACCCTGAAAAAAGTTTCATTGAAAATATGTCCTTGTAGTGATTTTGTATCTTTTGGTGATTTCGAAGAAAATATTTTGCAGTGTGAAAAGAATTAAAGCCCAAGACTCATTGCATTGTTGCTGATTCATTCCACGCTGGCATTATTTTCTATAAACTTTGCATTCCTGCTGCATGGTCATGCAAAGATTTCAAAACAACATCTTAGAGGAATGATTCAGCACACAATGCATTGAGTCTATGGCTTAAATCCTTTAATAAATAATTAAGGTGACCTTTTATTTGATGAACAATTAAGTTGAGGAGATCTTTCTTCACTTTACGAGAACACACTTATAAGCTATCAGAGTTAAGGTTTTACATAGGTTTTTAAAAGTTGATGTTTCTTGTGCATCTTGTAGTATCTTTTAATTCCAGGGGTCGATTAAAACATGGGCGGCATTTTACAATAAAAAGTGTACTAAATGATGTAGCAGTGACATTTGTGTCAACATGTGTCATAGGAGCTATTGTAGAGGAGCAGCATCCATTTGGGGCACATGGGCCTTGGCTACAGGTACATAGTCCTTTGTTACTTGGTACAGGCCATACACATGTTGTATAAATGTAATGTTAATGTTATATGAACCTGGGATGGGTAGAAGAACTTGATTGAAAATTTGCCTCAAAAATGTCACCTGAGCATCTCTTTAACAGCTTAGGGTTCATCTTATTTGAGATTATTTCTTGTGTCAAACAATTGTTTAGAAATGTAATATTTGGACAGTAAAACATTCTGTACCCAATTGTAAATGTTTGTGTGCAAGCATCATAGCAGATATATCCTTGTTTTTGCAGGTTTTGTTCACAGATGACTTTATTGAGCTATTATCCAGGGACCTTGCAGAATTAAGCTACCCAGACGAGGTATGGAGATTTCTTAACACTCAATGTTATAGAGTTCTCAGTGGTGTTTTTCATCTTCATTCAAGTCTCGCTTATCTTGATTGATGACTCTACCAAATCATATGGAGAATTCCTAGTGAAGTTCATCACTTTGTAAAATAGCCATTGCTTTCTCTTAACCACTTGTTACAATTTGTTGAAAGGGAGTCAATGGTTTACATGAAGTATTTTTTTTTTTTAATTTATTTGTTCATTCTTAAAATACTGCGAACTTAAATGTCTGATTCACTTGTTTTTACAGATACAGCTGCCCAAAACTTACAAATGGCCACACAAACACTTTGCAATAACAATAGTTCCAGATGAAGTGTGACATGCAGACAGATACATATATGACTCCACAGTTAGGAAGTTCCTATCATAACACCACAGTTTGGGATTTACAGCTGCCCATGTATGTCCCCTAAAGGGCCTTTAATGGTGCTTGAATAGATGGCAGTACAGTAGAATGAGTTAAATCCACAAAACACTGAAGGGATCACAAATTTTCCAAGGCCAAGTGGGCCTCACAATTTCGAATGACCTCAAATGTTTTTCACAGATTTCACAGAGGCTCACTGCTAAGTAGTGAATTCTCAACATGTAGAAATGTTTTAAGACATCATGAGAAGTCAAAGAGAGGACTGATATTGATCACTGTGTAAACAATAGACATAGTACACAAGCAATTTAACCAATGGTGCCACAATACACAAAAAATGCAACACATGACATGTTCATATTTGTTGATTCACAAATTGATTCAGTCAGGAAGTAATACTCAATATGTCAATATACATATCAGTTCAAGTGCATACATAGGAACATTGAAACATAGATCAGATTAGGCAGGCCTGTTTTTTAGTTGTAAAATTGGTAGAGTGAATGCTTTTCCTTATACAGTCAAAATATTAGTCACAATGCTTTTATGCTGTGCATCCTGGTACTTTCAGTTTGAAGAGCTCTGTAGCAGATGAGAAGTATAAGTGGGTGAAAGTAGAATCTAGAATCTATATTCATAAAATATTTTGTGCAATTTAATAGGAAGCATTTGAAAAACCAATCAGATTACAAGATAACTGAGATCAGTTTACATAATAGCGAAAATATTCTGTTTATATTTGCGTATTTGTCGGGCCATGTTCTAGCCAAGGAAGATTGGCTCCCAAATGTCATTATTTTCTGATATTATAAATGACTATAAATTCATAATCAGCGATCAAAATGATTTGAACTAATAACTTGATCACTTCTTGTGTGTTTTGAATTTTTTGTTTGGTAATATAAAGACCATCATGACATGACTTTTTGATAATAAGGTCAAGGTCATAATGCCATGTATGGCAAGAATATTGATGTTGCACTCTGGGAGTCAATCCTCGTGTTCTAGCACAACCTTTATTCCATCTTGCTTCTTCCCCTCCATCATTTTGGAAGGGAAACTGATATACAAAAAATGTTACTACTTAAATATTTTGAAGCAGAAGTAGTTGTCATTAGTATTCTAGAATATTCTTAGATATTATGAGATTTACACTGTATAGTACTGCACAGTTACTGTTGAAATTATCTTGGTCGTATAAAATGTAACATCTGCATGTACATAGTATTAATTTTTTGTCATTATTTTAGTACATGCTCTATTTTATGTTAATCTGTCGTTTAAATGCATTCTATCACTACTTCACCAAGTTTCCTATGAAACGAACAGTTCATTTGAAGAAACTTTGCTGATGTTGAACGAAAACCATTTCATTTGCCAAAACAGTCACATTGTATTTTGTCTTGTGCTTGTAAACAAAAATAGTTTTAGAACGATCTAGAAGAATTTGAATGATTAAATTTGAGACAAAAATCATCAAAATACAAATGGCTCATTCTGCATATTTAGTATCACATCAAATATCACTTGTACTGGTTCCACATAAAGGAATGATACCACATGCATGTTTTTTACCAATGCATAACAGATTTTAAATTTGTTGTTGGGTCATCAAATATTCAAAATTTAGTTGAAGTGATATCATATTTGAAATTTACATGTAAAATTACATCTAGAAATGTGGTTTTAAAATTGTTTATCAACTTTAAAATTCTTATTTTGTTTGAAAATGTGACTTCTAGATTTGGTAGAGTCCATGTATAGACTATATTATACAATCATGAAAAGTGAAATATATATTGGGCAGATATTTTCTTTTGCTGGACATATTTACAATTGTATAATTATCAAACTCAAAAAGGTTAAATGATAATTGATTCTCTAAAATTATTGAAAATTCAAGTTTAGGAGAATTTTTTCCTTTTTCTGCCATAGTCTGCCATGTTATCTTACCTGAATAATTAGGCACCTGGTGGTAAATCAGTACATATTTTCATTTTATTTTATCATTTTTTGGTATATATTATATTTTTGGCTCATCATGCTCTGAATGACCCGAAGTATTAAATATTGATTTTCATGAATGGAAGAGTTTTGATCTCCTTTGTACATTCATACATAAATATGAATTTGGTGCATAACAAACAAAACAAATACTCTTAGTTTTGTAGAAAAATTGTTATACATGTTTATTATTAATATAGTACTCCAACATTAGAGTACCCTTGTCTTGTAAATAAATGTATACACAACTATTTATATACAAACATTTGTTCTTCATGTTTTATATTATCATTTCATTCCTAGGACACTCTGACTGACATTGCAATTACTGAAAATAGGAAACGTAGATCCCCATCGAAGATCAACTCATTGAATATTCAGAGTATAAATGATCTGATCAAGATATGTTTGCCACTGATCAATACTGTACTTCTACTTAATTTGGCGGCCAATTTAATTTGGTGGATCCACTAATGAGTTAAAATCCACCAAATTAAGTAGCCGTCAAATTCAATATTTCAAATTTCAATTATAAATATGTAAAGTATATACATTTCAATATTGCAAGTCCGCCAAATTAAGAAGCCGCCAAATGTTCAAAACAGCAAATCTGCCGAATTAAGTAGAAGTACAGTAATACCATCATGGGAGCTTTCCAATATGACATCCTAATATGGCATATAAACTGTTCTGGCATCAATGTTGATCACAATCATATGTTAAATTACCAGTGTGATGATTCAGTGGAGAAGATGTGAAAAGAATGTCACTATTATGAAAATGTGAATAGTATGTCAATACTATAACCCCTGAACACAAGGAACGGGTAGTAATGGTTATAAAACATTTAGAATTCTAAATATAATCCTTTGAAGCAAGCAGGCTTTATTTTACCCTGTGCGCAGAGTCTGGTTATAAACTATCCTCTGCCTAGTATAGACTATAAAACAGTTTAGCAGCCCCGCCCCAAAGATTGGTGCCTGTGACAGCCTGGGTAATCAATCATTTCAAATCTACCACACTGCCCCTCTCTCAACCAATCACCGAAGAGTTAGGAATGTGTGCTAAACATGCGCTCATTAACTATGCGGTGATGGCAGAGGAAATGACCATATAGAAAGTCGTCCACATTTCGACAACGAACTCTGATTGGCTCGATGAGATCAGATATTTATTGTAAACTGAAAGAGTGAAGACGAAGCTCTCTTTTAGGAAGTGAAGTCGAACAAATGCAAAGGGTAGCTTTATATTGAAGTGTTACCACTTCAAAGCCACACTTAGTCATGCTAAACATATAGTCCTATTTATACATAAGTGATAATAACAAACCACGCTATACGATAATTAGTGACCAGGATGAAAATACATGTGATTCAACACACCTTCTCTATTATCAATATATGTTGTCAGACATGACATTTCTTATAACAAAAACATTTTATGATTTTGATATAAATACGAGACACTAAATTCCAAATGCCTCTCATAATGGTTTCAAACCATAATATTAACCATCACATGTATTAATTCATTACAGAGTGGTAATCATAACACAATGGATATGTGTACAGATAAATTGGAAATTGCACATGTGGTTAAGCATGGTATCTTTCTTACTGTTAATGTCATAGAATCTAATATTTTCAGATAATAGGAAATTTGGAAATTATCAGTGTTCAGGTTAATTTTAAAATAAATTACCAAGTTCATTGCATTTTATAAGCAAATCATCGTTGTTATTGTACATTGTTCATTCATGACATTAGCCAACAATATATTGGCAATTGGCATTGTGCAATAATGTCATTAGCCACATTGTACATTGTTCAATCTTGACATTAGCAATAGTTATTCTTCACATTGTACTATATCATTCATATTGTGTGCAGCATTCAGATTTTCCTCAGTCTTTTAGGGGGTGGAGGTTCAGGTGGATCATCTATACTATGTCTACCTCTTGTCATCATTCTCTCTGGCTCTGGGGGTGGAGTGATGGGTCTCCTAACCCTTCTTGTAACACGTGGGGGTGAGGGTGGGCCCCCTGGTGGAGAAGGGGGACGTCTCCTTGGTCGACCCATGCTTGGAGGGGAAGGCGGTCCTGGGGGTGAGTATTCGGGATTATAGCTTCTGAGTTTTCTTGGAGGAGATCCCATGTGTGGGGATTGGTAAGGTCCAGGTGGAGATCTCTCTCTAGGGGGACCCTGCCACCTCCTGCCCCCTGAGCCACCAGGAGAGGGGGGTCTGTAACGGGGACTATCAGAGTCATATGATGATCTGGTCCTAGGATGGTAGGGTGAGTCATCATAAGGCTCATAGTCATACATATCTGGTCCTGGGGGTCCCCTTGAAGAGCTCCCTCTCCCCCGCATTCCCATACCTCTTGGGGGTAAGCCTCTACCCCTGGGGGTCATGCCTCCCCTCCCACGGAGTGGTGACATTGAAACCCCTCTGCCACGCTGGGCTACGAATCTATCGGCACCACCTCCAGATCGGGCTCTGAAAATATAACAAAACAAGCCATTAATATTCAAAATGTCACCACCTGCCATTTGTTACTGATGGTGACCACCAAACGCAAACTGCTGAACACCAACTGCCAAACACTTACAGACTGTAACAATATGACACCACTTCTGGTGATGACATAAAAATCATATTCTGACCACTTATACCAGCATATTATTTCATTAATATTCATTGTCCAAAAGGATAATAGCTCCATTATGTTCAAAAGTATCAAAACTAACAAAAGTTACTTCTTTTTAAATCACAAACTCTGACCATACTAGTACCTTCTCTCAGCTTCACCAAAGAATATATACTCAGGTGTCGGCTTTAAAGTTGGACCTCCCCTTCCACGTCCCATCCCTCGTCCTCGCTGATTGAAGTTGATTCCCCGAACATCAGCATTCCTAGCAGCCTGTCCAAAATCAATCTCATCAATAGGTTTCACAGGTCTGTTAGGGGATTTTGAGCCCTCTCTATCTTCTACGGGTTCTGGTGAAGAATCCCCAGCCTCTCCTGACTCTTTAGATGACGTGCTACGAGAACGAGATCGACTGTGTGATCTGTGCTTTTGAGATGTTGATGTTGCACTTTGGGATTGAGATCTTGATCTTGAATGGTCACTACGCGACCTACTAGTTGATCTTGCGCTATGTGATCGTGACCTTGATCTTGAGTATGATCTAGATCTCGATCTCGAGTATGATCTACTATATGATCTACTGTATGATCTGCTGGATCGGGAATAACTACTAGAACTGCTGTAAGACCTATAAAAAATATTACATATAAATACGTTTATGACCTGAAGTTGACAAATATTTTGTGAATATTATACACATTCTATGCAACAAGACACATTACTATGTTAAAATAACACCATTGTGTAACTTCTAATATCTGTATGTATGGTCCACAACTTTATCAATGGTAATCACTGACTAAAGTAAAGTACCTGGATCTGGACCTTGATCTCTTGCGTGACCTCCTATGACGTGACCTACTGCGTGACCTGCTACGTGACGTACTACTGGATTCACTCCTTGAACGACTTCTACTCCTTGACTGCCTGGAGTCTGTACGTCTAGAAAAATTATATGATTGTACATGTATATTTATGAAGTCATTTCACACGTGACATTATTTTAACATGTTCTTGACAGACTATGTGGTTAACTTGATCATTCTAGCATATGAAGTTTGAAGGAATGTATAACAAGACAAATTCACTCAAAATTCTACAATTCCTACTCACAAAGCCTGTCAACACAGTTCACTCATACATGTACCCTCATTCACTCATAAATGTATCCTCATAAAGTTTACTTTCAAAGTCTACTACCCCAAAAGCTCACTAACAAAGTCTCGAACTCCTATGCAGTGTCTCGGTATAGACACTGCGGCGGGCAGATGAAGCAAATCCCCAAAATTTGGGGAAGATAGTCCCCCTTTTTGTCACAGATGTACTTGTTTTTCACACAACTTATAAAATATATGTTCTTTTATGTTCACCAATAATTATTTTGTCAAAATATTCCAAAATCAATGAAATATAAGAGGAAATCCCCGCGGAAGGAATTCTGAGTAAAAGTTGTGTTGATAAAAGTTTACCGCACGTGTTGTTTATTAGTTAATACGCGCAATTCAACCAATGAAAATGTCTAAATTTTACAATCACGCGACCTGAGCATGGGACTAGAACCAATCACGTCAGTTGTTTATTACGATGTTACCATGCTTACGGTGAGATACCTGCCCGCCGCAGTGATATATCACTGCACGGGAGTTCGACAAAGTCTATTTACAAACCTACCAACTTATCCTACAATCTAAGTCCCATCATAAGAGTCAATGCATTAAGTTTACTTGTAGGGTTCACTCACAAAGTCTTCTCATAAACTCCTATCATAAAATCCACACACAATAGCACATTCACAAAGTTTACTCATCATAAGGTTCATACACAGGTCGACTCACAAAGTCTACTACTCCCAACCCCAATCATAGTCTACTGACAAGGTCTACGGACAAAGTCTACTGACACAGTCCAAAAAGACAAAGTCTACTAACAATCCATTCAAAAGTATTCATTAGAATCCTTACTCATTAATTAGAAAAATTAGTAAAACAATTGAGGGTTAACTATTTACTGACCCCCTACCTTCTTACAAAGAACACAATTTGGTCTAACCTGGATCTACTGCTGGCAATACTATTGACACTTTGAGTTGGAGACTGACGTCGCATACTTGTCCGTGGTTTATACAGGTCAGATACGTCATATCTCTGAGTTGGACGACGTTTGGGTCTCCCTTCTGCTGGATCTCCATCAGGAGTCCTAGGCCTACATTTGGTATAAAATATCATAATAATAATATAGCTACAAATATCATTATTAGAGTACTGTATTAGAATTATTATTGTAGAAAAAATGTGAGGCTTCATTTAACCTCATGCGGATCTCTTACGTTTTAGTATGACAATTGTGGGTAATCCTGCACAAAGTTTTGCAAGGGCATCCTGATCTACTCCATTCAGATAATTATATGAAAATACACCAAAAACAAAACTGGATTTAACCCCCTGCAAAAATAAAGTTAATTCCATGCTTCAATAAATGTTGACACTAATATTTATGAATTTTACCTTCCACTCCCTCCACTATGAGGTCTTCCCTCAGGTGTTCCTGTGTTAGGCCTTTGCTCTGGGGTTCCTAGGCTTGGTCTACTCAACCTTCTTCCCCTTGAACCAGACCAAGATCCACTCTTAGACAGCTCCGATACATCACTTTGAGGGGTGTCAGGTCGACCCATCTCACCTTGTTGGCGTGACCTTGACCTAGTATTATGGATGCTAACTGACTCGGTCGCCATGGGAACTTCAATAACTGGGACATTTGATTGGTCGATGAGAACTACCTCACCCTCTGGGACTTCAACATAAGCAAAATGTTCATCTTGAGTAGGCGTCGCAGGTGATTTAGTGTCAAGTGGCATTGGTATCCCTTGCATGTAATCCACTTCTTCATAGGTGTCAGCACTATCTGCAGTGGAAATTTCCACTGATTCTTGAACATTTTCAGCTTCTATTACTTCAGTATAACTGTCATTCAAAGGAGTCTTTTGAGTATAAATAGATTCAAAATCTTCAGACAAGTATTTTTTGTTCCTTGTTCGTTGTCGCCGCAGGGCCATTCGCTTTTCCATAACCTTTTGTTCACGTAATTGCTCTTTGAGAGCTTCTTTTGTTCGCTTTGCTTTCAGGGCTTTCCTTGGACTCTCTGGTTTCTTTCTAGGACTCTTTGCCTGTTTGGTTGGAGTTCCAGGTTGCTTGATGGGGCTACCTGGTTGTTTGTTAGGGCTAGTTGGTTGTTTTATTGGGCTCTCCTCAAGTTTGTTCTCACCTTCATTATCAGAGTTTGGAAGTTTGACAGAAATGGCTGACTCTGCATTTTGTTCATCTGTTTTTTGTAATATTTCATCTGAATTCAGAGACTGTTCTTGATGCGTTTTTGATTGTTCTTCAGGATTACTTGTTTGCTTTTCAGAATTTTCAACTTGTGTTTCTGCAGTTTCTATTTGTTCTTCTGATTTTTGTAATTGCTCCTCCGAATTTGATTGTTCACCTTGGCTGTTAGATTGTTCACCTTGGCTGTTAGATTCTTCACCTTGGCTTTGGGATTGTTCACCTTGGCTTTGGGATTGTTCACTGGCAGATTCTGATTCTTCTGTGTGTGTGTCTTCAGTGTTCAGTTCTTGACTTGCAACTGAAATATAAAATGGAAAAATATTTCATTCACGACCCAAAGCTGTATTTTCAACAAGGTTTAATGGTTGCAAACAGTATTAAATAATTTGATAATATTTTGCCAGCCATGTTCAATGTTACATGTTAAAATCATATCATAATCAGTTGATTTGGTTATAATGTGTAAAATATCCAGATTACACTTACTTTCCATCTTTTGGGTCATGAGTGTGGTGACAATAATTTTTTGAACTGAATGATTTTTGTGAGTTGTAAAAAAGTGATACTGTATATGAGTCTTGAAATATTTAATATCATATTGTGTTGTTCTTTTTCTAAATTTTTCTAGTATCTCTCTTCATATTTTCTGCTTTGACATACACAGTGTGGGACAAGCTAGTCTTTGAGTCTCACAAAAGGTTTGGTATATAATGCAAAATGTCTTACCTTTTATCTCTTCAGCACCATCAGCTTTGGCAATATCTTCCACGTTCTCATTTCCTTCCTCTTCCTTTTCTTTAGACTCTTCTTCCATTGGTTCCTCTTCATTTTCTTCCTGGGATGATTCTTCTCTCTTTTCAGCTTCTTCTTGCTTTCGCCTTTCCTCAGCTTTACGTCTTCTTTCCTCATCTTTCTGCCGCTGTTTAGCCTCGATTTCAGCTCGTCGTTGTTGCCTTTGTAAGTAGCGCTCTTCTTTTTCTTTAGCCTATATAGGTGTACATTTAAGCACTTGCTAAATTTCTAGTTTATTAATCAGTAAATTATTTTTTATGAAAGTTTTTTTTTTGGTAAACCACATAGATTTTCATGGATTTTCTGGCATTATCCTCTTTATTCCAAAATCTTACATTATCTTTAATATTTTTTAAAATCCAAAACGTTATTTGTACTGGATGATACAAAGGTGAAAACAGCATGTCTACATTATCAACTTTCAATGCATATCTACTATAAGCACTGTGTAGTCTTTCATCAAATCACCTATTTGTGAGAAGAAGCAAGCATATGAGCCAAGATTATGTTTCATACCAGAAATAATGCAGAAGAGTTGCAATGACACCTTTATGACATCATTTACTTATATTAATCCTTTTTCCCTTAGGAGTACATGTAATCTCAAATGTTTTGCACTAAATTCTGCATGCCACACACCCTCCTTAATAAGATCTATCAAGGAGGGGTACATGTTTTCTGGGTAACTAAATGGCCTCTAACCAGCCAACCATATAATGAAAGTGATCATCTTTAAATTTAGTGTGAAACACATAAGACAGGACATCATAATACACATGATTGTTCAGCATGCAATTGTTGGTGACACGTAAAGAGAACTACACATGAAAGAAACACCTTTTGAAGGAGAAGTGAAAATCTGATTTATAGTTTTGAGAAGAAAAATAATGTTACTAGTATGTCTGAAGAAATAACATAAAAAATACTACACTTAACAATTCAAAATAACTTCTCTTCAAAACTCATCATATTTTCCTCCTCTTTGATTGGGTGTTAATACCAAAGTGATACAAAAGATTATATTTTACTCTTTGTTAAAATTTTATACATGTTTAATTGTAGAATAAGATAAAAATGAAATAAACAGGTATAGAGCACACTCAATTGAACAGAAATGTTCAAATTTCAGATTTTTAGAAAAAAGTATGAAATCATCATAAACAGTGATATTCTTTTTAAATATCAAAATAATAATTCATGTACATACAGTATGTAGATATTTTTAACTATTTAGCCATAGAAACATTGTTGAAATAATTTAATTTCATGAATCATATTTATGATATTTGCAAGAAATGGTTACATGCTACCATCTCTCAATCTTTGCCAATGTTAAAAAGCAACACTGTTTTAGATTAATTACATATGAGTATGTATGGTGTCCTGAGGGAGTACTATAAAAAGGTTGCAGAAAGGCAAGCTGGTGTTGATAACATATTAAGAATGAGATGTTCTGTGTATTTAGCATTGGGTTTGGCAGGCTTATAAGGGAGTTTATCTATGTTAAACTATACAATCAATGCTATAATGCAAGCAACAGGGTCAATATATCTATCTATGCACACCCAATGATGCATTTAATTACCTTTGAAAGGAGAATGTAAAAGGCAAACAAATTTTGTTCATCTACATCAATTTTCAAAACAGTTATTTTGTACTTTAAATTTGGGAAAATCAATAGTTTGATTGAATTTGCTGAGGTGGGAGGCTGTTAATCTGAAAATGTAATTTAAGTTTTGGAACAACATGGAAATATTTACCCAACTGGACATTTTGAGTATATATTTGTTAAAGATATTGAAAGGTAATATATTTTGGGTATTCTGACAATATCCAGAAGATAACCCAACTATGCCTATTGAGCCAAATCTTCAAACAGCAATGCTCTTGTTGTGCTACATTTGGTCTGCAATATAGTGCAATGAGAAGTTGTGAGCTATAATTGTTGTGCTACATTTGATCTGCAAGGTAGTGCAATGATACGTGGTGAGCTATAATTGTTGTGCTACATTTGGTCTGCAATGTAGTGCTATGATATGTGGTGTGCTATGATTGTTGTGCTACATTTGGTCTGCAATGTAGTGCAATAACATGTTGTGAGCTATAATTGTTGTGCTACATTTGATCTGCAATTTGGTGCAATGATACATGGTGAGCTATAACTGTTGTGCTACATTTGGTCTGCAATGTAGTGTTAGGATATGTGGTGTGCTATGATTGTTGTGCTACATTTGGTCTGCAATGTAGTGCTATGATTGTTGTGCTACATTTGGTCTGCAATCTAGTGCAATGATAAGTGGTGAGCTATAATTGTTGTGCTACAATTGGTCTGCAATGTAGTGCAATGATACGTGGTGAGCTATAATTGTTGTGCTAAATTTGGTCTGCAATGTAGTGCTATGACACGTGGTGTGATATAATTGTTGTGCTACATTTGGTCTACAATGCAGTGATATGATATGTGATGTGTTATAATTGTTGTGGTGCTACCTTTGATGCAATACTCATTGTGCTACATTTAGTACTTTTGTGACATAACAGTTTTTTTACCATAAAGGTATCATGTTGTTAATTGAAATGCTATTTCTTATTTTAAATCACAAGTACTAATATAGCAGCACAAACAGTTTGTGTGTGTTAAGTAATAATCCAAATGTAAAACCAGGGGTGAGTACCATTACAACTTGCATTCTCCTAAGGGGGAATGTTATTCCCTTTGTGTCAAGTCAAGAATGTTAGATGCAAAGTAAACCGATAGCTCCTTTATTGATGTTAGTGTATAGGTATAAATATAGGTGGCTACAGATAGATCTAACTAAAGCAAGTCACTAACTACTACTATACTACAGACACGCATGCAGGTTAAATCACAAAATTTATTTCAACCAAATAAAACAATGGATTTCAAGCAATTTCAGTCAAGTAGCCAACAGCATGTCTCGGCCCTACCAACTATGGGCTCACTACTGTACTACATCACTATTGCACACTCAGAAGCTGTAAAAGTTACTAACTATTCGAGCCTTGCGCTCCTCTCGGGTTTCGTCAGCCTCTTCTGAGTCACTTAGATTATAAGTCAGGGATATCAGCCTGCGTGGTTTGCTTGGCTTGATCTCAACCTCAGCTACTTGGACGACCTCATTTGGTGCTATCTCCATCTCAACTACAACAGACACATTTGGGGTAACGTGGAGAAAGACAATGAAGAATGATATGATACAACTCTTAACTGTAATTGAATCAAAATATAAAACATGTCGCATAAAATAACAATAATTGACGACTTAACAAAAAATGCCATTATCAATCAAAATCCACAATGAATATCAATAAGTCTAATTTTTGTTGAGAGAAAATAGTGAAAGAAGTCAATGATTTCTGATTGTGTTAAATGATGGCCACTTACCTGTCTCTAGCTGACCCTCATCAAGGTGTACCACTTGGGCTTCAGTTGTCTCAGATTCCATTGTTGTATCTCCCTCCTCTGCACTCTCTGCAGACTCATCCTCTGTACCATCCCTCTCTTCACCCTCTGTGTTCTCCTGGTCACCTTCATAGTCAGCATCTTCATTAACGTCATCATCATCATCATCGGAGCTCATCTCAAATGATGATAAATCACTTGTGTGGACACTGCTTACAGTGACATCACTCACATTGTCAAAGTTTTCATCTTGCCAATCAAATTGGTATTTTTTCTCAAGTGGTATTGGGATTTCTTCAAGGACAACCTCAGTCTGGTTTTCACCAGTCTGCTCCAGTTCTGACTGGATTATCACTGTCTGGATCTCCTCTTCTCCATCTTTTGGAGTTGAAATGTCTTCATTGTCTGCACCATGTTTCTTTGAGCCTTTTGTACTATCAGGTGTGTCCCTCCCCTTGTCAGACTTGACAGGGATTTTCTTTGTTGGTTTCTTTAATGGAGAATCCCCTTTTGGTAAGGGGATATCAAGGAGATATGTTATGTCATATTTATCTGGTTCCTCCTTCTTTTTAGATTTATCTTTTTTCTTCTTTTTTGTATCTGCCTTAGGAGAGGGGGGTTCTTCTTCGGGTAGAGGAGGGGCTTCCTCAGTTGGAAGAGGGGCATCAGGCATCATACCCGTGGGATATGCCATACCACCCATACTTTGGTCCATACTCATGAAGTTACCTTGGGGGAAACCACCCATGTTACCCATATTGTTCATAAACTGGCCCATATTTGGTGGCATCATGGAAAACTGGGTCTGGGGTATCATGGGATTGAAACTTCCATATTGCTGCAATCCGAAAGGTCCAGGAGGACCCATTCCAGGAAAATTCATATTGGTCATATTCATATTTCCCATTTGCATATTGGGCATGTTCATTTGGTTCATCATGGAACCTGGTATGGCTGGTGGTGGTTTGGTGGGATCCATAGTCAAGAGACTCGGGGGATATTCTTGGGAATCGGTTTTGAAGCCACCATCACTACTATCAAAGTGAGCATTCCCTTCACTTTCTGTTCCTGCATCATCTGTAATTATTATAACTTTATCTCAAATACATACATTAATTACACCATCATCAAATGATTAACTCAGCCAACCAGAAAGCAGAAAAACCCATGGAGTGGTTCATCATGTACGATGTATTCAGTCATATGGACATTTGATATGTACACTGCTGTACATATGAAGTTTTTTATTACTATGTTTTATACAATTCATTCTACAATGTACATGTACAGAGTGTGTGTGTTTTGTTATTATTACCACTATGTCTCTGCTTTCTCAGTTCTTGGTTCAATGCTTTCTGTGCCTTCTTCTGCTCCAGCTGGTTGATCCTCTTCTTCCTCTCTTCTGGGTCGATTCCCAAGTACTCACAAACCACCTGCAGGGGAATATTTCTAATCAACAATTTTACATACAGTATGATGAAAGGAAGATTCATTTATAATTTCAGTAAAATGTAATTGTTTAATTGTTTAAAGCAAAGAGAAAAGGTTAAGTTCTGACGTTCATGGTTTTAGAATTTTGATCTATCATTCAGAGATTTTCTTTAGTAGAAATAACATGCAGAAAAATTGAGGACACATATTTTGTGCATTTGCTGATTGAAAAAAAAATTTATGAATAAGAACAGGTATTTTGTATTATTGTTGTGAATTGGCAGTTCGGCATGAGGTGTACCTGGTCAATTTGAGGCTTGAAAACAGTGTAGATCTTTGGCTGTATAACCTGGTCTATAATCCTGTCAACTCCAGACACAAGCATACCAGAACTGGAACAAGTAAAAAAAAAACATGGCAAATTAAATTACATGTATGGTTTTGATTCCAACAATAAATTCAAATTAAAGTGAACAAAAAATTCAACTTCAATGCTCCACTCTCTATTCATTCATTAGAAATATTGCACTTCTTTCTAAGTGCAGTAAATTTGAAAATCAATAATCTTGAGTTGGCCTTGGGTATACTTACTCTAAAATTTGTTTCCTCAAGTTTTCCCGGAGTTGGTTTTTGTTTAAGCTTGGATGCCATTCTTGTTTTGACAAATAATTTGTAACAAAGTTTTCCACTTTCTGTTGAAGATTTTGATAAGCTGGCTGAAAAGTATAAAATTTTCAAAAATCAGCACACATATTCAACAATGTTTTAGTTAGAACTTCTGACATAAGCACTACTGTATTCCCAACATAGTGCAGGCATGTAGCCAGCAATTATCAATAAGGGGTGTGAATTTTGTTTTGCATCACTCCCAGCAAAGAGAGCCTCAAATTGCAATCGCACATATTGCAGTATTGCACCCCCCCCCCTTGGCTATGCCCATGGAGTGCAAAATTGTTGCAAACTTAGGACAAACTGAGAAATGAATATTTTCAAATAGCCTGGATAATGCTATGGGTTGACTAATACTGAGGATTTTAGAAAATTTAAAGATTAAGATGTGTCTAACAATGTTATAGTCCAACTTGCATGTCATGTTATTATTTCTTTCCTTGATGAGAGGGACTTAAAAATGAGGTACTAATTTAACAGATATATGTGCCATTAGCACAATACAAAGTAAAAAATTATTATATTCTACAAATTAATTTGTTCTGCATGTTATGTAAATTCTTTGGGAGTGTATTATACCTTTCACTGGTGATCCGCTCGATAACGCTGGTTACCGAAACGGTTCATAAAATGTCGGAATGTCGAAGGTACGATTTTTTTTTCCTTATTTCACGCGTTGTAAGCAGAATCCCTACGACGTTTTTTCTCATAAACGTGTATCATATGTTTTAGAAAATGTACATGTTTGCGAAAAAATAGCTCAGAAGACAACAGAATCGTCGATTTAATTCCTCACTTAAGTTACAGAAACGATTTGGGTTAAAAGTGCAGATCTTAACTGTTTTTCGAAATACCGTTTCTGTAACTTAAGTGAGGAATTAAATAGACGATTCTGTTGTCTTCTGAACTATTTGTTCACAAATGTGTACATATTCTTAAACATACGAGTATGTTACGGATACATGCGTGTGTTAAAAATGTCGTGAGAATTCTGCCTACAAGGTGTGAAATAAGGAAAAAAGAAAAATTGTAGCTTTGATGTTCCGACATTTTGTTACCGAAACGAATCATTTTGGTAACCAGCGTAATCGAGTGGATAACCAGTGCCTTTGCAATGTGGTCTTTTGATTGCTTATTTTTTCGATTCAAAGTTGTTTATTGAATTATGAATCTGACTGTAGTGACTGCCATATTTTCAGGAAATAATGTCAAATAGTGCTAGTGCCCCTGGGAATATCCTGTCCTTACCTTCTCCTAAGGCTTCCAATATATTGCAGTGCCAATCATAAATCCCTGTTTGATCAAATTTCCGATGAAAGTATGCAATTTCTTACAAAGGACAGTGTTCCTTTCAATTCCAATTGATGAAATAGTCTCATTACGATTTTCAAAATAATATTTAAATGACTTGTAGCAAACATTGGTGACATTAAAGCACCAGAAGAAATATATAACCAACCAACCAATACTTTGCTAGAGACTCGAGTATAAATCCTGTCCAATGGCATGTCAGTGGACAGGATATTTCCTCTGGAAAATATTTGCACTATTTCCCTCAACGGCAGTGACCTATTGTAGAATATGACATGATATCAAAATTTTATCCCGTGCCAGGACTATAGTCCTGCGAATGTCTTATTCTTTTGCCTGTACGATTACAACATGGGAGAATTTTCTATGCCTCTTACAATTAAGATACCTACTTCAATAGATTCCTGGGTATTTTAGCATTCTTTTTGTGTACATGTAGTTGAATCCACAATTATCTGAGTTTATCAGCAGAACGAAGAAATTAATTGGTTTTTGATCACAGTATTTGCGTGTAATATTTAACTTATTTCATCCGTCAAATTCCTCCATTTATTGGTACTTTCGGGCCTGAGTCAAAGGGGGAATCCCCTTTTAAATCCAACCGCCATCTTGAAAAGTGATGGAGTCTCTCTCGATGAAAGAAAAATGTTCCCGTTCTGCCGATAAACCAAGATAATTGTGGATTCAACTACACAAAAAGAATGCTAAAATACCCAGGAATCTATTGAAGTAGGTATTTTAGTGTAAGAGGCGTAGAAAATTCTCCCATGTTGAATTCGCACAGGCAAAAGATTGAGACGTTCTCAGGACTATAGTCCTGGCACGGGATAATCAAAATTAACTTCTGAAGTAATTTGACACCATCTTCTAATTTGCCTTACTGATCTTTCTTGTTTCTATCAAAACTCAAGAAATAGGGTAATAAGTAGTGTTGTCGCAATGTGCCATAATCGTACATCGATGCATCGGCAATTTTCAGTAGTGAACATCGATGCACATCGAGAAAAAGTCTGAGAAAAGTGCACTGAAATATCGAATGCTAATGCACTAAAATACCGAACAGAACAAATTAATAAGAGTACGCTGGTGCATACGGGAAATTCTAGTAACGGTGAAATGAAAGTAAAGTAATCTTTTTAGATTAATGGTTCATTTCGACTAGCTGAAACAGTTTAAAAGCGAGAGAATATCAGAAAACATTGGAAAATGAAATAAGACATAAGAAAGGTAATCGATTTGCGTCAAAATAAGATAAGAAAGGGTGATTTTTAGCAAATTAATTTTTTTAAAACACATCAATGTTTTGTTTCAGACATCGATGCATCGCCAGAATCAGCTTTGGTGATGTATATCGCGATTTACTTCGGTCCAAAGCCTTGTCTATATTCCGGCTTTGAGGAGGAAGATTGAGCTGCCTTAGTATTATAAATATTGTAAATCATTGTGTCACACGCACAGTAAATATGGCATAATAATATGAAATATACCTTTATGTATAGATTTGAAGAACATCAGCTCACATCCCCGTCTGAATCTATTGTTATATTTGATTTCTTTAAGCGAGAATAATTTCAAATGTTATTGACGTCCAGAACCGGAAGCCATTTTAAGCTAAAGCGAGAAAATTTCACCATGTGTCAAACTCCGAAATTAAATTTTGAAATATCTAAATCCAGACAAGCAACGCTTCATCCTAAATATGATTAATATTCTTAAAAATATTTATAAAATTTATTAAAAATGAGTTCTAGGTGCGTGTAGGTGCGTGTAGCACAGTACATACGAAATCAATGAAGTTTCGTCTAGCTGTAAGCTAGAGACTCGAGTAAATCGCGATGTATCGATAATCGTGACAACACTAGTAATAAGCAGGGGAATTTGAAGGGAATTTCAGTCACGAAAAATAATGAGTGACAATTTACACTTTCTTAGATTATAAGTTTGATCCGTTTGCCAAATACTTATTGTTCAGTGTGTTTACTAAAAAATAAAACAAAGTGAAAATTCGTTTACCCTTGTATCTACATCAGCAAGGCATTCTTTTCGGAACTTGTCAAACAACCCTTGGCTCTTCAGTCGGTCTACAATGTTTCGTACTACTTTAGGATCAGTCTGACCCTGATGTTGTCCAGATCCAGACATGGTATACTCAGTATTTTCCAAAAATGTGGAGAAATTCACTACTTTTCAAAATGTTGTCCACCATGTCTTATCTCGCGAGGTTATTCGAGATTAATATGAGGGGTGCTAGGCCAAAATATTGATTGCAAAATCCAGCCTCGAGCCAATTTCAATGCAATATTATTCTTTGAGCTTCTGATCCTACTACAAGAGAATCTGTACGGGATCTATTGCAACAACTATGATCTCTTCTTTTGAAATGCATTTGAGAAATAAATTGCAATATTGATTACAAAATTATTATAGCCCCCTAAATTTGGACTATTCCAATTTTCAGTAATTTAATTGGCTGATACACTTAACATGGCGAAGCTGACCACCCGATCGGACGTCTAAATTCCACACAATATTTCATGGTATTGTGACACAAACAAGATGTAACCACCTATAAACGTTAAATAACATTTCTGGATTTTATTAAGACAATATCGGCGAGTCAAAATGTCAGACGATGACTATGAAGCTCTACCTGAAACGAGTACCGTCTCAACTCACATGTTGGCAGGAGCTGCTGCAGGAATAATGGAACACTGTGTCATGTATCCTGTTGATTGTGTCAAAGTAAGAAATCAGATCATATTGCATTATGTAGAATTTATCATAATTTGATGACTGGTTCAATTTTGCTTCCTTTTAAATTGGTTGTGTGGAAAAAGTAAATTTAGAGACATCCTATCGCTGTACCATGCCTAGGCAAAGGGGTAACTTACTTCCTGCGAAAGCTATGTGGATTTTATAATAGCTTTCCAACGGCGCACTTGGACAGCTGAATAATAGTGACCTTTGAAACACTAATTAAGTCGATCAGCGGCTTACTTTTGGTCTCTAACTGTGTCTTACATCAGTATCATCAATCCGTGCAAGTATTGGAGCGCTGAAATACTTCTTTTTCGATCAAGACTTGTAATTGTTAGTCGAGTGAATGTTTTTTCTGCCAAATTCCAATATGTAGTTTTCTGCTCAGAGATTTTCGGAAATCTCCGGAGGTTGTCCGAACCTAACTCATTCTCAAAATTCATTTTGTTCGTTGCTTATCTCGCTCCTAGCAAACCGCCATATTGGAAATAGGTCGAAAAAACATTCACTCGATGAACAATTTACAAGTCTTGATCGAAAAAGAAGTATTTCAGCGCTCCAATACTTGCACGGTGTGATGATACTGATGTAAGACACAGTTACAGACCAAAAGTAAGCCGCTGATCGACTTAATTCATGTTTCAAAGGTCACTATTATTCAGCTGTCAATTTCTCTGTTCGAGAGCCATAAGTTTCAAAATCTAACATGGCTCTCGAAGTGAGTAAGGTGTAACGTCAACATGTGTTGTAATGTCGACATGAGAAATGGGGTAACTTTGACAATTACTTAAAAGTTTGAATTTTTGTTTTCCGCCATGTTTGATTTCTGGAAAATTAAAATCTCGCATGATCTCCGTCGATCCATGCGAGAAAAGAAACATGGCTTCCCCCTAGTCCACACGTTAGATCTGTGGGGCTGCGTTTTGAAACGCAGTTGATAAGTACACTGAACAAGTTGCAAGTTATTCTCCATTTAATATTCTTGTGAATAGACGACTATCAATTTATCATACTCTGTGGCTGTGCTAGTCTTCAACTACTATTCCGAGACACTGCATGGGAGTTAGCCAATTTGTTTGGCAACAATTTCGCTTCACATGAAAAGTTTGATAATAAACAAAAACATCCTGCGATCACAGGGCTTCAAAATCCAGAATATCTTCTTTCTTTTTACACCCTGCTATAAGCAGTTGGCATTTCCCCGATTAATAACTCGCAATTTGATTTGCGACAGCAATCATGTATACGTCATCGGTGCGTAATTACATCACGTGACTCAGTTTAATCGGGTGCTTCCAAATTGGTTATTATAGCAGGGGGGAAGAAGGAGGTACGGATTCTGGACACCTGCGTCGGAGGATGAAACAAAAATGGCTACTGAAGTTATAGATTTGAAGAATTTCCTCACAAAAGAAAAAAATTATCCTTAGGCTAATTATTTCTGTGTTTAGAAAAATGCATCAAACATTTTATATCACGAAAAATTCTTGATTCATTAACATGTACATAACAGCATCAATGCAAGCAAAGTCACAAAGACCTTCATTGTCCCAAAAGGAAGTCTCTCAAAGAAGGCTTACATAAATGTACTTGCGTAGACATGACAGTTACAGAACCTTATGAATTATGATTGCACATACAGGTGTATATTGATGTGACATTGAGTTCTTATACTTTTGAGATAAACATGTTTTATAATAGATTTCACAAAGTTCTCTTTCAGTTTATTCAAACATATAAAGACAACCTTTTCGTATTGAGTTTAGTATGTCATCCATTCTAATTATATTTACCCTTTGTATTCTTACCAAGTCTTAAAAGATAGCTTCGTCTACATTCTAAATTTTAAGAGAAACCCATGAACTCTCTGAGCTCGTTGATTAATTGGGAAAATATCAGTTGGATTGGTTTAGGTTGACTTATGTATGACCCAGCTGTGATGGCGACTGGCAGTGGGGGTAGGGCTGATAAACTGTAATATTGACTTAATTGTCCAGTGCTTTCAGTAGGTTTGTCCAAGAGTGCGGATTAATTTTCAAAAAGTGAGTCCCACTCAAAAAAGTGTGTCCCATGAAAAAAGGATCCTGGGAATTCAAAGTCACATTTTTACACTGAACGAAATCATATTTCGAAGCAATTTGCACCAGGGGCAATCTCCGCTAGGTTCCATTTATTAGTTCCATTTTAAGCGGATGCGCTGCAAAAGTCCTATCACAGGCCTCATACTATTTCAATCGGAAATCATCTTCCGGAAAAGAAACTTTGAAAGAAAATATTGTATTTCTTTAGAAATAGAATTAGTCTAAATATCCTTTGTTTATTTAGCGGATTTTGACCAAATAAAAGACTGGAGGTATGATCTTTTTTTGAGTCTATAAATTTTGTTAATGAAAACACAGGGCTTTGTGTCAAAGGGATGGATCATTAAATTTTTTTGGAGTCCATCAAAATCCGAGTCCTCCTAATGTTAAGGACACGTTACTGAAAGCCCTGTCTGCGCTCAGGGTATACACTGTAGAGTGGAGTAGGTATGTCTAGTATCAATTTTATGGCACAATATTAACTACATGCAATTTCACTTTGAGACTAGCCAACAAAAATTAATTGACGAGGGCAAAGGTTAACAATTCATTAATATATCAATAAACCTGTACCTTATCAACCAAAAAGATAATGCATGTAAATGGCAACCTTTAAATTGAAATTTACCTACTAATTTTGGCAAAATCATATATTTGTTAAGTATTTGCCTCATACTTTTATGGGACTCTTCAAGGTCTTATCCTTTTGAAAGTGTTCTTATTTTCCTCCTTCATCTTTATCTTTTTATGTCACCACCAAAAGTGGTGACATATTGTTATGGTCTCCGTTTTTTTTTATTATGTCACCACCAAAAGTGGTGACATATTGTTATGGTCTCCGTTTTTTTGCGACGGCGTCCGGCGGTTGGTGGTTGGCGGTTGGCATCCGGCGGTTGGCGTCCGGCGTCTGTAACAATTTCTTACAACTTCCTATAACTTAACAAATACTGTTTAGACTGACTTCAATTTTTTTCTAAATCATCTACATGTTCTCAGAAGTTCAAATCTGACTTTAGATTTGACATTTGACCTTCAATGACCTTCTCAAGGTCAAAAAGGTCTTTTTTCAACTTGCTTCACATTGACTAAATTTTTTTTCAAAATCATCTACATGTTCTCAGAAATTCAAATCTGACTTAAGATTTGACATTTGACCTTCAAATCTGACTTTAGATTTGACATTTGACCTTCAATGACCTTCTCAAGGTCAAAAAAGGTCAAAAAGGTCCGTTTTCAACTTGCTTCAAATTGACTAAATTTTTTTTTCAAAATCATCTAAGTGTTCTCAGAAATTCAAATCTGAGTTAAGATTTGACTTAAGATTTGACATTTGACCTTCAATGACCTTCTCAAGGTCAAAAAAGGTCAAAAAGGTCTTTTTTCAACTTGCTTCAAATTGACTAAATTTTTTTTTCAAAATCATCTACATGTTCTCAGAAATTCAAATCTGACTTTAGATTTGACATTTGACCTTCAATGACCTTCTCAAGGTCAAAAAAGGTCAAAAAGGTCTGTTTTCAACTTGCTTCAAATTGACTAAATTTTTTTTTCAAAATCATCTACGTGTTCTCAGAAATTCAAATCTGACTTAAGATTTGACATTTGACCTTCAATGACCTTCTCAAGGTCAAAAAAGGTCAAAAAGGTCTGTTTTCAACTTGCTTCAAATTGACTAAAAAAAATTTTCAAAATCATCTACGTGTTCTCAGAAATTCAAATCTGACTTTAGATTTGACTTAAGATTTGACATTTGACCTTCAATGACCTTCTCAAAGTCAAAAAAGGTCAAAAAGGTCTTTTTTCAACTTGCTTCAAATTGACTAAATTTTTTTTTCAAAATCATCTACATGTTCTCAGAAATTCAAATCTGACTTTAGATTTGACATTTGACCTTCAATGACCTTCTCAATGTCAAAAAAGGTCAAAAAGGTATTTTTTCATCTTGCTTCAAATTGACTAAATTTTTTTTTCAAAATCATCTACATGTTCTCAGAAATTCAATAATGTCTTTAGATTTGACATTTGACCTTCAATGACCTTGTCAAGGTCAAAAAAGGTCAAAAAGGTCTTTTTCAACTTGCTTCAAATTGACTAATTTTTTTTTTCAAAATCATCTACATGTTCTCAGAAATTCAAATCTGACTTTAGATTTGACATTTGACCTTCAATGACCTTCTCAATGTCAAAAAAGGTCAAAAAGGTATTTTTTCATCTTGCTTCAAATTGACTAAATTTTTTTTCAAAATCATCTACATGTTCTCAGAAATTCAAATATGACTTTAGATTTGACATTTGACATTCAATGACCTTGTCAAGGTCAAAAAAGGTCAAAAAGGTCTTTTTTCAACTTGCTTCAAATTGACTAATTTTTTTTTCAAAATCATCTACATGTTCTCAGAAATTCAAATCTGACTTTAGATTTGACATTTGACCTTTAATGACCTTCTCAAGGTCAAAAAAGGTCTGTTTTCAACTTGCTTCAAATTGACCAAATTTTTTTTTCAAAATCATCTTCATCTTTTCAGAAGTTCAAATTTGACTTTACAAGTTCTCAGAAATTCAAATCTGACTTAAGTTTGAACTCATAATATTGTGAGCAACTAGGTGGTGACATTTTGTCATGTTAATGCCTTGTTTATCTATATTTTATGCAGTGAAACCAAAATACCTTTTTTCCCTATATAATAGTGTACCATAGTGTACACACATACAATGATAATACTAAAAAGGTACGTTCTATTTTATCAACTGCTTCTGTACTACATTCTGAGAAACTCAAAACATGTCACTTTTAGGTATGGTTCTGAGCCAAGTGTGGAGCTGCAGTAGCTCTTAAATTCAACCGTGCTAAATATATTATAGTTAATACTGGCATTTTAAAAATAGATAACATAATTTCAGTGAAAAATACACTGAAAAAAATTAACCACATCTGCAAACATATGACTTTTTATTATGTCACCACCAAAAGTGGTGACATATTGTTTTGGTCTCCGTTTTTTTTTGCGACGGCGGTTGGTGGTTGGCGGTTGGCGTCCGGCGTCTGTAACAATTTCTTATAACTTCCTATAACTTAACAAATACTGTTTAGACTGACTTCAATTTTTTTTCTAAATCATCTACATGTTCTCAGAAGTTCAAATCTGACTTTAGATTTGACATTTGACCTTCAATGACCTTCTCAAGGTCAAAAAGGTCTTTTTTCAACTTGCTTCACATTGACTAAATTTTTTTCAAAATCATCTACATGTTCTCAGAAATTCAAATCTGACTTTAGATTTGACTTTAGATTTGACATTTGACCTTCAAATCTGACTTTAGATTTGACATTTGACCTTCAATGACCTTCTCAAGGTTAAAAAAGGTCAAAAAGTCTGTTTTCAACTTGCTTCAAATTGACTAATACTGTTTAGACTGACTTCAATTTTTTTCTAAATCATCTACATGTTCTCAGAAGTTCAAATCTGACTTTAGATTTGACATTTGACCTTCAATGACCTTCTCAAGGTCAAAAAGGTCTTTTTTCAACTTGCTTCACATTGACTAAATTTTTTTTTAAATCATCTACATGTTCTCAGAAATTCAAATCTGACTTAAGATTTGACTTTAGATTTGACATTTGACTTTCAAATCTGACTATAGATTTGACATTTGACCTTCAATGACCTTCTCAAGGTCAAAAAAGGTCAAAAAGGTCTGTTTTCAACTTGCTTCAAATTGACTAAATTTTTTTTTCAAAATCATCTACGTGTTCTCAGAAATTCAAATCTGACTTAAGATTTGACTTAAGATTTGACATTTGACCTTCAATGACCTTCTCAAGGTCAAAAAAGGTCAAAAAGGTCTGTTTTCAACTTGCTTCAAATTGACTAAAAACATTTTTCAAAATCATCTACGTGTTCTCAGAAATTCAAATCTGACTTGAGATTTGACATTTGACCTTCAATGACCTTCTCAAAGTCAGAAAAGGTCAAAAAGGTCTTTTTTCAACTTGCTTCAAATTGACTAAATTTTTTTTTCAAAATCATCTACATGTTCTCAGAAATTCAAATATGACTTTAGATTTGACTTTAGATTTGACATTTGACCTTCAATGACCTTCTCAAGGTCAAAAAGGTCAAAAAGGTCTTTTTTCAACTTGCTTCAAATTGACTTATTTTTTTTTTCAAAATCATCAACATGTTCTCAGAAATTCAAATCTGACTTTAGATTTGACATTTGACCTTTAATGACCTTCTCAAGGTCAAAAAAGGTCTGTTTTCAACTTGCTTCAAATTGACCAAATTTTTTTTTCAAAATCATCTACATCTTTTCAGAAGTTCAAATTTGACTTTACAAGTTCTCAGAAGTTCAAATCTGACTTTAGATTTGACCTTTGACCTTCAATGACCTTTTCAAGGTCAAAAAGGTCTTTTTTCAACTTGCTTCAAATTGACTAATTTTTTTTTTCAAAATAATCTACGTGTTCTCAGAAATCAAAATCTGACTTTAGATTTGACATTTGACCTTCAATGACCTAACTAGGTGGTGACATTTTGTCATGTTAATGCCTTGTTTTTATTTTATTTTGTTCTTAGCTAAGTTAAAAGGCAGACGATTGTTATTATTACAGTTATATGTTGGCCAATTATATAAATTGTGATTTTAGAATTAGACCTCCTATAATTTTCAATTACACAGTCAAGCAAATAGGCAGGTTGCCATACTATACATATGAGTAACCTTTTTTGCCTGTTTGCCACATTTTGCAATCTTTATCCCCTTGGTTGCACAGTCTTACTACAGCCCTCAAGATATATTAAGTATTGGGATAATTTGAGTTAACGGCAAGTTGATATTAAACATTTGGCCAACTGTACATGGTTATTGTTCCATATGGTGGGAACTTGTCTTTTTAATTTTAAGATATTCTCGTATACTTTATCATAGAAACTAGTATTCCGTAATTCCGCGGCGTGGACGGAATTTGACAAAACTTCAATTTTTTGCAGAATCCCTGATTTTCATGAAAATCCCGCGGAATTACCAGAATTTCCAGAAATTACATATTTTACGATCTCCTACCTTTGCGGGGTATTTGAAGAGTGTCTGTTTATGTCCAACAATCAATCATTATTGAGTACAAGTATGATTTCACCGTGAAATTCAACATTCTATCACGTTTAAATTCGCTAAAGCATGTTCGCTAATGATGCGCAGTTCTTACCTAGAAAGTAGCTGACTTCCGTTTCCGTTGCTACGTCAATTTTCATCGTTTTAAAAGATTGCAGAATTTGGACTTTTTTTGAAAATTTGTGCAGAATTTCGATTTTCTCCTTGCAGAATTTGCTTTTTTTCTTGCAGAATTTTTTGCAGAATTTTAATTTTTTTCATGCAGAAAACTAGTATCTGTGCTTTATACAAGCTTTCATTTGATGTATAATATGTCTTAGATTTATTAATTGATACTCATTAATGAAAGTTGAGGGTAAAAGATGCAATTTCAGGCAGCACTGTTTAGATAATCTCCAAAAGTTGGACATGGCATAAAAACATAAATGCCTTGGTCATGAAATAAAATTTTAAATATTGCTTGCTATGTCTTTTCTCTCCTCATTGCAGACTCTTTGGTAGTTTTAAATTCAGGTTAATCAATAAATTATGTTTAATTATTTCAGACAAGGATGCAGTGCCTTGTTCCAGACCCTAAAGCCAACTATAGAAGTTTAGCTGATGCTTTCTACCGTATCGTCCGCTATGAGGGAATAGGCAATACTTTACGAGGCATCAATGCTCTAGTCGTGGGGGCTGGACCTGCTCACGCTATGTATTTTGCCTGTTATGAAAAATTAAAGACACTTCTTCATGGTGGGGCTAGTAAAAACAATGCATTGGCCCCTCTTGCAAATGGTGAGTGCTCCAATGCACACTGTGTGTATTAATGCACTGGTGAAGTGCTTGATTTGAGTATAGAGGGATAGCACTGCAATGTGATTGCACTTTATGTAAGTGCAATGGGATAGTGCTTGATATAATTGCACATGCAAAAGTAGTACTTATAAATTTATACATTTTGTACATATTTTTAATCAAGAAAAACACTTTTAAGCTTTGATTCAACTTTTTTTTGCTGACTCACTTTCTGCAACTATCAAAGTTAGAATGACTCACAAAATGATATGACTACTGCCACAGCTGAATGATATCATATAAGATATGTAATATATGTTTTCTATTATAATGGAAAAGTCAAATCTGACCTTGAGAATGTTTATGTTCTAAAATAAGTCCATTAACACATAAACATGTAGAATGTGACTAGTACAAGGTTATGTATCTATTTCATACAACACTTAAATCATCATATGCCTTTGGTAGATGTTAACATAGTTCAAAATGCCACATATATAATTCCTTGTTCAAAACTCTATATAAGATAAGATGGGGGTATATCTAGAAATATCAGGGATTTTGTAAAATAAGATAGTAAGAACTGAAGGATTCAAAAATTATGAGATAGATGCTTTTTTAAGTTAAAGCATGCGCTTTCAATAGAAAGTTAAAGTTAAGGACTTAAAAAGAGTTGTTGATTTAATATCTTTTGGATTAAGGGATTTTTGAGGGAAGTGTTTTGCTAATTCTAACTCAAATGTAATATATTTTTACGTTGAATGTAATCATACAAAGATTTAAGACCCAATTATATGATAAGTGACTGATTACATTTATGATTGCATGTATTTGAGTCTATTTTCTAATCAGAAAAATCTAATGCATCCCTGACTCTATTAGACTAAGTTCATGTTAATGCACTTAGTATGGTATACTTTTTTAATCCATTTAAAGTTGACTCTTATCAAAATACACTAATAGAAGGACATGTATGCTGCGGTCTACATGAGTTTTTGAATGTATGGGAGATAAATCATTAATGATATTAGTGCGTTGAGGTCAACCAGCTTTCACTTATCTTTTCATGAAACAGAAATTAATACCTATATTGAGCTATTTACGTTATAGACCCTAGAAATATACGAGTTATTCTTTGTAAAAAAAATTTTCATTTGTATTAATTTATACTTTACCAAATTAAGTTAATCTGAAACATAGGATCAAATCCTATGCTAAGGGCTGATGTGAAAAAGTCACTCCACACTGGTGAGAATCGAACCCACTTTACTCATTTCTGAAGTGTTTCATATTTTTGTGGCTATTTCTAGGATAACACTTTTGCTCATTTCTGTTTCAGGTGCTGCTGGGTGTTTTGCTACAGTGCTACATGATGCTGTAATGAATCCTGCTGATGGTAAGATGCCATAGTAGGCCAGCATTATAGCATGGTGTCAGCCAGTCTTGCAACCTACACACTACAACCTTACTACAACCAGTACAACCTAATTGCAGCAATTTCAACATTACTGCAATGCATACAACCTCCAAACCAAACTAGCCAACCCAGGCTTGTATAAATATTAAATATAGCAATAAATTCTTCAAATTTCTATCAACTTTCACATTTCCAATGTATGATTTGTATCCATACAAACATTTTTTACATCACATCTTTTGCTAGGCTTTGTAATTCTATGTAGAAATATTGATTTTCCTCCTCTCATTTTCTGAAATGTCTTTTCTGACATCCATAATTTCAGCTAATTTCATTATCTCAAACAAGGCATAAAGCAAATGAAAGTCCTCTTCTAATGTTCTTGTAAACTCTATACAGTAAAACCTAATTTAAGTGAACACTCCTCAAACAAACTAAATGTCTGAAGAAGTGTCCACATTAAGAAGATCTGGTGGATTAAAGTTGATTATTATCAAAAATGGGATAATTAGTGTTCACATATTGAGGTGTTCACTAAAGAGAGGTGTTCCCATGTGAAGGTTTTCTTGTTGGGATCACAGTTAAACTATACATGCAATCTCTTGGCTCATGCTTCTTATATTGGCTATTGTTACATGTACTTTCTTATAAAACTATTCAGTACCAGTATTCATGGTACTATTCAGTACCAGTATTCATGGTACTATTCAGTACCAGTATTCATGGTTCTATTCAGTACCAGTATTCATGGTATCATTATTTTGTTATTGCTGATGATATTGATGCTGGCTTAGAATATTAGACTTCATGTAGCTAATAAGGTAAGTACAAGTCATGAATAGAGCATGTATTTGAACTAGTAGTTTGGGAGGCTTAGTTGCAATACAGAGTGAGGATGTTTTGTTTAAATAGGACCATTTGACCACATTACATTAGTAGAATATTTATGTAAATGAGAGGTTAATTTTGCTAAAAATAGCTTACCAATTCTCTTTTAATTGTGAGTGTTAATGACAGAGGCCTTGTAAAAGATTCAATTTTATATTTCTAATGGTGAAAGAGAGATGTCAGTCAAATTTGTTTGCTTTGAATGACAAATTGAATATTGGATATCGTTCATTAGCTATATGGTTTGGAAATTATTACATCTATGGTTGTGTATTATTATTAAATGGTTGATAAATTATATGGTTGTACATGTAGTGTTACTTGACTTGTTGACACTGTGCAGAGATGCAGCCATATTGAGCAACAAATTTGATCAAACATGATGTTGTCAAAATGGATGACCGTCATTGTTCTGTTACAAGAATTGATGGAAGTTCCATCAGTGTCTATGCCTGGCCGGTAATGTAATAAGATCTAATGATATGATCTACATTTGATTTATTTTCTGAAAATATGTTATTTTCTTCGATGATATCAATACTTTTCTTTTATATCTAGGAGATAAGTTTCATCGATTATATATGATACACAGTTACATTTATGATATAGGTTGCAAAAATATTCTTTACAGCTAAGCAAATACTTTTTCCAATAATTCCTACAATAATCCATTTAGCGTGTACAGCATATAAATATACTGGATAGTATGATAAATAATTCACTTTTATATGGGATAATTATTTGAATTGCTTTCTGACTGCTGTAAAAAAATTAATTTGATTTTCTCAAATTCCTTTGAGTAGGTTATTTTTTTCATTTACTTCATATATGTAATGGGTACAATAATTCATCTGATAAAGTTTGACAGGGTTTGTCTTGTAGTGTTATAGCTGTCACACTCTTTATATTGTTCACTTTTGGGTAAATTAAGATGAGAGGCTTACTCCTAAGCTTGATGGAAGAGAACCTGTCATTTTAATCATTACATTTCATATTCCAGTGGTCAAGCAGCGTATGCAGGTATATAACAGTCCCTACAAAGGTTGTATGGATTGCTTCAGGACTGTATACAGGACAGAGGGGGGTATTGCATTCTACCGCAGCTTTACCACCCAGCTAGCCATGAACATCCCTTTCCAATCTATACACTTTGTTATGTACGAACTATGCCAAGATTTGTTGAACAAGGATCGTGAGTACAACCCTGTATCTCATATGGTCTCTGGAGGCCTGGCAGGAGCAATGGCTGCTGCAGTCACAACTCCTTTAGATGTCTGCAAAACCCTTTTGAACACCCAGGAAAAATGTGCTCTAACAAAGCATAATGCTATCGATGGGATGGCACAAGCATTTAGAACTGTATATGAATTCCGTGGCTTTCCAGGGTTTTTCCGTGGGGTAAATGCAAGAATTGTATATCAGATGCCTTCAACGGCGTTATCTTGGTCAGTCTATGAGTTCTTTAAGTACTTCATCACGCAGCGTCAAACCATTGAAGAACATTACATAGACTTTGACCAACCATTGAAGGCTAGGGTAGGCTCAGTCTCTGCAGCAGAGACCTGATGATAACATATTGTAGACACAATGTCATGAATGTCATGCTTAATTTACAAATAAGAGTGAAAAAGAATGGAATTACATGTAGCTCAAAATAAAGTACATCCGTGCAGCATGAAGTACAAACTCATATTGTGATAAAGCATGGCATAATTGACATTGTATACTGTATGTTATTAGATATCATGTTAAAGTGGTCATTACATTGATTTAACTATGCATCATGATAAACTATTGGAAATGAATGATAAATAAAAATGTATGATAGAGTACTCTAGCAGGGTTGCCATGATCAGGGAAAAATTGAGGAATTTTCCCGAAAATGCCTAAAACGATTAAGGAATTCCAGAATTCTGGTAAAAGAAAGGGAATTTGAAGTCTGTGACCACAAAATAAAAAGATACATGAAAAAACATGCTAAAATCATTTAAATATCCAGTCAGTGAACTTTCGTATATAAAATCAATACATTTGGTTTGTAATTTTATGCTTGAATTAGGGAAAAATCTGGGAATTTTGATTTGAAAATGTTGTGGCAACCCTGTCTAGTCTTGAGTGTATGGAAAGTTAAGAAAAATGTGTGCAATAAGTTATTATGAGGCATTAAAAAAATTGTCTGGCCACTGTGATATGATTCATAATTTAGTCTAATAGAATTATAAAATGGAACATATGTACCTGCATGACCAACCATACTTATTTCAAGCAGACTGTCTTAATAATTAGCAGACATAATTTTGATATAAGGTAGCAAAATAAACATATTTTACCAAAAAGGTAAATAGTTCAAGGGGATTTTAAGAAAATTAACCTTCATGACAATGATATATACTCTCAAAATTAAGACATATAACCAATTAATAATGATTAATTATTTGATCAAAATTTGTTTATTAATTGATTTTGAAAGTCTGTTTTTTAGTGACCTCCAAGTCCTAATTTCAGGAGATAGTGTCTAGACTGTTGCCCTGGACTTAGTCATTAATACCTTAAGTACAAGATAAATTTCATTTTTATTTACATTAATCACATTTTAATTCAGCTTGTTTTCTGAATTTGATATATGAACAAAAACGGATTGTATCTCGGATATTAGTTGAAAGTTTGAAATAAGTATGGTTTGACAATAGGGTTATATATTTTATTCCACAAGGGACATGGGTCCTGCCAGGCTGTCCCTTATAAAAACAGAATTAAACTGTCCACTTTGAGTGACATCTATCACTAGGACAAAAACTACAATAACTTCATAGTAGAGTTGTCATAGCTCATGAGGAAATTGAATTTTCCTTAATGATAAATGTTGTTCAAGTGAACAGGTGCGCACTTTTGACCATATGTTGGGACTTCAGAAGTGAAAGTATATAAGGATTCATTAATTTCGATGAATTCTATTTCTCAAAAATTTTAAATTCATTTTTGTGACTCAAATTGAAGAAACATATTTCCGTTTTGACTAACAATAACAGGAACCCACTTAAAGAGCTTTGTGCTCTGTTACATGGTTTGAGCACTGACTTACTATATGTAAGTCCATGGTGTTAGGCGCTCAAGTATGGTTTGAAGTAGAACTACTCTAAATCTAGGACCTTTAAACTCTAGCATAACAATGATGTGCTTTATTCATAATATCAACATTGTCCAGTGTCCAATATATATACGAGAATACTTGTAAAGCACTTAATAACAAATATATTTTTTTTTCTATCCAATTTTTACCCTTTGCATTTGTTGACTTCATTTCTTAAAAGAGAGTTTTGTTTACAAAGGTTCTTATAAGACTCTGTTCTCAGGATATTCAGTTTTTTATGGCACCACCAAAAAGTGTTGACATATTGTTTTCTCTATGTTGAATCAGACTGAAGACATTACCATGTTTGTCCCCAGACAAGGGTGGCCATGCAGTTTTCAATATTTTTCGTCGGAGATCTGGTATGCTATTCCGTTATCAGACTGAGTTTAAAATATATAATATTTACCTTTGAAAAATAATCTGGATTTTATAATTTGAGACTTCTCCTACAGGAGAATTTTGGAGATGCACTGCACTGCATCTACGAGAGAGACCATGCGATTGTGGAAATATGTGATCAGTGAAAACCATAAATTGAATTAATGTTTCGTGATTGAAAGTTCATTAATCAATGTCTGTACAAATACATACAAAAACCCATTAAAATCAAACTCTTAATTTCCCAAAAATCTCTTATGAAAATTCATATTCATTCAGTCATGTCTTATTCCATTTGAATTTTATCAGTTAGTATGATATATAAGAGACCGTTTCTCAAATATGAAAAATGTATGAGTTTGAAAAACATATAGGAACTCTATTTACTTTTTGTAAATCTGTTGACTTGAAAACTGTATGCACAATTGCAATGTATTTGATTGAAATAGGTATATCATATTTGAAATACTGTATTTAAAACATGTACTTGTATATTATATTTGAAATATGTTTGTATATTTGTCAATTTGGAAATTGTAAATGTGTAAAGCTGTTTATCTGTTTACCTTATCTGCAAATTTGATTTTAGTTTTATTTGCTTGACTACATACTGATGCAAAATGGTCCAATTTTTCCTATAATGTATATTGTATTTGTTTCAAAATCAGTGAATTGAATCTGTTTGTTTTTGTGAATGTTCAGAAAGGCTTATGCATATAAGAATACAAACAGGTCGGGGAGAATGAGGTTGAAAAAATATTAAGTTGTAAAATACATAATGTAATGTGTGACCACACCATATTCTGCATTTTACTACTTCAGTCCATCTGATGAAATTGAATTCTTATGAATATTGATTGGTTAGCAAACCTGTACCCCATGGTGGTGGGTAGTCTGTATTATCTGTGCTTTTAAAACTTTTGCTCTTACTAAATTTTAATATAAATAATGTTGATCTATAGCTGAAGAATATGATATACTTGTGCTTTTGGTGCATAATATGATGGGTTTCTTGATTTATAATATTGTGATTGATTATAAATGATATGTACTTAGTATAGGTGATTTATCATAATCATGAGTTGTGTAGCAAAAGTATGATATTGAATTATTAATTTTACAAAATAGAATAGATCCCATAGTTCATTTTCTTAACTTTTTCGCCATCCTTGGTTTGTGAAGGTACTATGGGAGACCACCTTCTTTGAAATTTATAATATTTCTCATAATTTTGCTACACATATCTTCGAACTTTGCCAAATGTAAACCTATTTTGTCTTTTTGTACTCTTCAGTCTGGCAGGTTAAGAGTGCAAACCTACTTAATAGGTGGCAGCACCTCATAATGAACAATTTTGCAGACGACATTTGAACAAAATTGACAATCCATAGTTTTCTTGCCTAAAATACCTTTTACATTAGTATTTAAAACTCAGAAATTGTATATAATTTTAGTGTGATTTTCCTTGCTTCATTGTTTACAGTGTTTAAAAATGTTGCAACGGGACATCATATTGGTATTTTAGACATGACGACTAGAAAAATCAGTGTTCATTTTAGTATGCCTAGTTGATCTTATGGGCTAAAATGGGTTCTGTTAAATGTGAATGTCGCCCTTAAAAAGAGCACATTGACATGAAACAGAGTTCACTTTATGTAAATAGTTTTATAATAACATGTATAGAAACAATAACGTATTGCAGTAATATTTTTAAGGTAAGCATAGGGAGAGAGCCTGCAGTGGAAGAAATGTATTCAGAAGATACATGTATCTCACATTTTACATCACTGATTGTTGAAGGGTCTGTCAGTTAGACTGAACTGAAAGCAGGAATTATATATGGTATAATAGCTTTAGGCTGAATATGGATATAATATATGTGTGCTGTGAAACCTGTTAAAAGTGAATGCTGCTAGGATCAGCCAATGTGGATATATTAAGAGCAATTGGCATTAAGAATTCATGGGGTCCTAAAAATGTAACACAAGACTCAATATGGCATCCAAAATTTAGCTCTAAATATTTCTATTTTGAAGTGTTTATTTTCGAGTTTTGACAAACACAGGTTTTACTGTACATATAGGTAAATTAATCTGATATAGTTTGAAATGACTGAATTTGAGGATGTCACAAATATACCTGAATATTATGCTAACTTTATAATTCTGGGTTTGTAATTGTGACACTTACCCAGTTTCTTTGCTTGATCACTTTTATACTCTGAGCAGTGTGTAGTAATAGTTCAATCAGATTATTTTACAAATTGAGAGATAGTAAGTGATGATTTCTATCATCAGAAATTTAAAGAAAATAAGTAAGAGTTGGATGGACATGTGATGATAAGCTCAGCAGGTTGATTGAATAAACTACTACTGACTTTATAAATGAATCAAAAATTGTTTTTTGTTGTAAATAAGTTGCTCAGCTGGGTTAAAAATGAATAGCAAATAGGACAATTTCAATGAATTTATACCCGTGGTGTTCCATTTTTCAGTAACATACTTTGGTCGATTTATTTCATTAGTAGACCACGTGAAAAGTTCAAATTGGGGAGATGAACATGTATTGTCTGGGAGTTTAAAAAACGCTTCTGACTTTATATTTTAACTATGAGTTGACCTGTAAGTCATATTAAAAAAGACACATCACGATGAATGTTTTTCCAGAAGCTTTGTACGTCATAAAAATAGTTGAATGGATCAAAGGTCACAAGCCTCGATTTAAAAACAAGAACAAGACTATTACAACATCCATGCCAGACCCGTAGCCAGCTTTTGCCAAGTGGGGTCACTTTTCATAAAAATGTCAGGGGGTTCACTTTGACAAATTAGGCTCAAAATCACGTGAAAATGCTCTAAATCTTGTAAAACTGCATGATTTTGAAAGAATTTGTGGCCATGGGGGTTCTCCATATTGATACCACTCCTTTGATTGAAAAAGTGATTTTGAAAATGTGACTTCTGGTCAGCACATGTAGATTCCCATAGGCCCCATGCCCTAAAATCACAAAAAGTGAAATATCTTTTCTTGTATATTTTCTTTTACTTGACATACCGCATTTGAATCTGTATAAATACAAAATACATCAGGGTAATTAGATAATTGATCCTTCAAAATTGATGAAAATTCAAGTTTAATATCCGCCATGTTATCTGACCAGAATTAGCCACCTTGTGGGGAAACTGGTAACCACCTACTGGTATCTGGGTTATTGATGCTATACCTCCTGCACACTTCTTGCTAAAATATGTAGAAATATGTGAATCTATGGGATGTTGAAGCGATACAAATATAGGAACTAAAATATTGGGGCATTGTATCATTACAATTACATGTATCATCAAAATTATATGTTTTTAATGAATCAAGGACGTCCATGTCTGGATTGTTCTCCGGCAGAATTCCCATAGAAATTTCCCAAACCAAAAAATGAGTTTTCTCATGAATCTCCAGGTCTTTGATGTCCAAGAAAAAAAAACATGTCTGGATTCTATGACAACTTCCATAGTAAATTAACTGATTATATTTTGATTACATATATTTGGTTTCATTTAACACCTCAGATGCATCCTGATCTTGCTAATTAGCCTTTAGGTTAATTAGATGCTAAATAAACATCCTTAGTATAACATATCTTAAAAAATGTTTTGAGTTTATATGTGACATTCTGATCTACTTGAAGTGATTCAAATGAATTTTGGATAAAATGTGTGATATTTCATGATAAATTAGAGTAGATCTTTTAACATTTGGTAAGTTATGTCTACATTTGCAGTGATGAATAAGTCTACAGACACACACTACCCTACCACGTGACCACGTTTAAAATGGAAACAGGGTACAGCTCAGTTGCAAATGGAGGACATGGGTTAAATTCCATATTTCTGAACGTAAAATACATTTTACATTTATTTCTAGTGTTCTACCAGCCATAGAATTGATTCATCAAGCAGTTTGTAGAATATTGTTGGCAAAAAGCCACTATAGGCAAAGATAGATAATAGTGGGCGCAGTGAAGCAAAACTCGAATGCAATACACGATACATTTTAGTAAATCTGTCAATGTACAGGGAGCATGTAAGTTTCCCTTCGAAAATGTTACATTTATATGTAACAAAAAACCCAGTTAACTATTATTTAAACTGCGTGTCATCGTGTTATAGGTGGATACGTTTTCTAGTATGTTATTCAACTGTATTTTGTGAATTTGAACAAAACATTTTAAATGATCGATTTTTGAAGACGGTAGTGAATTATACCATTCAAGGGGTTATATAGAAAGATTCTTCACATGTAGTTCAGGCAATTTTAATTATTCTGAGTAGCGGATAGTCATTAATACTGATAGCGGATAGTCATTTATCATTAACGTCTTAATATTTAATTTCGTTATTTTATTTCAATTTGATACCCTAGTAACACTTATAATCTAGCGTTCTTGTTAATTTTATGACTAAAATGCATACGACCTGAAAGCCTGTGTCTAAATCTACAAAATAATGTTTACTTTATTTGGATTAAATAACAATTGATGACACCTCAAAGCATCAACAGGCGGCCTTTTTAGCATTACTTTCACTCTTTGCAACGTAAATGTACATGAGGTCGAGACATAGTATGTCTGTATAATCAGCTTACTTTCTCGCTCCCTGTACTATTGAACAATTTACATTCCTTGTACCCTGTATTGATCAACTTTTGCAACTGTGTACCGTGTACTATGACATATCAAATATTTTAAAATTTAAAACAATATTATTTTCATTCTATATTATTTTCATTTTTCATTATTTTCATTCTTTCTATAGCTATCATATAACTTGGAAGTGTAGCGAATAGCAATATTGACTCACTCCGAGCACCAAACGTATTAACCTTTTGAGTAAGCAGTCGATATACTCAAAAGCGACCTGATTGAAAGCCAAAAAATTTGCGCATGCGTGATCGAGGTAGGGTAGTGTGAGACATCCTCATGATAGAAAACAATCTTACTGTGGTCTTCATGAAGTAACTCTCATGTAAACTTTTAGTGGACTTTCATTTAGAAAGAGGGCGCTGTTATAAATTGTCTAGAAAATATTCTCATTGAGCAAAAAAGAGAAATGTATAGGCTAGGCTGGTCATGCAAACAAGTATAGGTAAAAATAATTAGCAAGTTTATCATTATCAATGTATTGTTAAGAAGATCGGTAGATTTAGGATCAATTGGAATATAGCCCTGTTGCTCCTGTGTCAGTGTGCATGTTTAGAAGGGATGCTGTATTTGTCATTAATTTGGTGAAAATTTTTTGACATACTTGGAAACAGTTGCATCTAATTGTTTTTATGGAAGGTGTAAAATGACAAAAAGTTAAAACAATGAATTTATATTCATGAAATGAATCCCAAACATGGTATTGAGAATGGACATATTACTGTTTTTGTTATTGTAAGTGACAAATTTGAACAAAAATTGAAAGAAAATATTTAACTGGAAAATATGGTAAATTTCGTTTAGTTGATTCACCGGTAATTCAGGAATTTGGCTGCGACTTAATTTGGCAGACTTTAACAATTTGGCGAATTGCCAAATTAAAATGGCAGCCAAATTAAGGAGAAATACAGTTATTATCAAAATAAAAAAGACCGGAGGGTGAGTTTCAATAAGATACATCCCAGATATATTGGTGTCAATTGTCAAATCAAAATTCATCATTCCTTCTAAACTCTCATTATAAATGTTCCCTCTCCATTCATTCACATAGTTATAGCTGTCTTCCACATTAATTTATATTCTACAAGTGGACTTTTTATTAAAGGGGACAATAATCACTGGGGGACCATAATTTCTGTATCACATATATGGTTGTGTTGAGTTTAATATCCCCTGTGTTGGCCCCTCCATGAGTCTTTACAGGTACTAAATTACTTTTCACAGATGGTAATGCTGCTGTAAAGTCCAATGCACACCAATGAGGCACTGTGGGACCTCCTTTAACTTAACATTGCATGGGACTGTCCTCCTTGAACATTGTAGGACTTAAATGACATTATGTTTATTGAGACCAATATTGTATCTCTATTTCATATTGAATGCGACTTTGTCCCTTTAGGTCCTAAGGAGTCCCATGAGGGCGGTGGTGGCTTCTTCAAGGAACTGTAATGAAATAAAAACCAATGGGACTCTGTAGTCATCAATAGTATTCTACTTTGTACTTTGCCCCATTGGTAGAAGGGGGTTGAAGCTATCACCCTTTGATAGTACAATCTTTTAAATCAGCCTCATTGTGTGCCTCTCGGTCTGTATTGGTGTTTACCAACTTTGGATACAGGTAGAGCTTTTGAGTTGAAGTATTCGCAGTGCAACTAATACAGGGAGTAATTTAACAGGAAGTAACAGCCGCTGCTTCACCGAGTGCATTCCCGGTCTGTTTGCAAAACTGGGTCAATTTTTGACGGATTTACCAAGAGCAGTAGAAGCTTTACTGGAGATTTAAAGGTAGGAACGTTTATATGTATATATGGATTAATAAGACCATGAATGTATTGACGAAAATGCCATAAATGGACTGTAATTGGAACTAACAATTGGAAGATCTGAAACTGTCTGCTTCATTTTTGTTTTTGCCGGTAATTTGTGAGAAATATATGGCTTTTACTGCGCCTGTATGGCTTCTACCGTCATGTAAATATACCAAACGTGATCTTCTGATACCCATTATTTCCTACATATTTCTAAAGCACTTATGCAAAGCCCGATGTTGACACAAACATGATTTTATATCGTTTCAAAAAAGGTCAAAACCGTGCCGCCATTTTGAATAGTCTGTCCTCTTTGAGATAAAATATGCAAATATATCCGCTATTATCAGTACTTCAAGCCAGTTGTTTGCTTAGTAGCCATTAGAAGAGGTTCGAACGTTATATGTCAACATATGCATGTGTAATTATTGGTCTTTAGATGAAAGATAGTATTCCAAAATTATCCATATTCTACACTATGTCTATGTCAATAATCCGCAAAAGGCTAATAAGCCCATATAAAGCAGATATATAATTTAACAGTGATAGAATTTGAATAGAATATAATTTAAAACCTTAACATTTAAAAATAGATCTATGGTTTACAACACATTTTACCTGGGGAGACTGTCAGGCTAACCGCGTTGACATCACCCCTCTTTACCAGTAGTGCAGGCTTGTTGCTGTGCACTGGGGACCCTTTACATTAAAACATAGATCTATATTAAAAACACACCTATTTAATTGCAGTTATTGACATAGGCATAGTATGATGATTTAAAACTACTTAGACTGTCACAGTCTAAGATGTCACCAGGTAGAGTGTTCCATTTAGCTATTGTCCTAGGGAAATAGCTAAATTTGTATGCATCCGTTCTAGCTGATGGTTGTATGAACTTAGAAGGATGATACAACCTAGTGTTGGTATTGATCTGTTGGCGGAAGTATGGAGGCACGTCGATGGCTGCTAGGTTCTGCTTTCCTTTGTAGAAAAGGAAAACTCTAGCAGCCTCTCGACGCTCCTTCAGTGGCTCCCACTGTAGGTCTTGAAGAGCTTTGGTGACGCAGCCTGGTTCCCTTGAGTGACATTTGGTTACAAACCTGGCTGCTCTTCTCTGTACCTGTTCCAACATATCAATATCTTTTTGTCGGTACGGATCCCATGCCGAGCTGGCATACTCTAAATTAGGCCGGACTAGTGACTTATACGCCTGAGCCTTCACTTTTTCAGGGCATTGATGGAGGTTGCGCCTGAGAAATCCAAGCACCTTATTGGCTTTGGATACAATAGTTTGAATATGTGTAGTCCAGCGTAAGTTATTTGTGATGTCAATTCCTAGGTATGGGATGTGTGTTACCGACTTAAGGTTTTCCCCTAGCATGGTGTAATTGTGCATGATAGGGGATTTACCTTTGTGAATATTTAGCACATAGCATTTTGATGGATGGAATTTCATTTGCCATGTTGATGCCCAGGAGACCAGTTTATCAAGATTCTCCTGTAGTGTTAATGCATCTTGCTTGCTTTCGACTGTCATGAATAAAAGGCTGTCGTCGGCAAAAAGCTTAAGACTGGCTGAGGATGATAGGTTATTGCCCATATCATTGATATAAACAAGGAAACAGAGAGGTCCAAGAACTGTTCCTTGAGGAACTCCTGATTTTACTGGAGTTTTTGAACTTGATTCACCATCGAGCACTACCTGTTGTGATCTACCCACAAGCCAGGATCTGAACCAGTTCAAGTTATTATTGCGAATTCCATAATAGTCGAGTTTGAGCAAGAGGCGTTCGTGAGCCACCGTGTCAAACGCTTTGGAAAAGTCTAATACCAACATGTCTGTTTGTTTATTGTTGTCGAGGGCCCGAGCTATATTCTCTATTGTATTGACAAGTTGTGTTTCACATGAGTGCTTTGACCTGAATCCATGTTGGAATTTTACTAGAATTTCATAGAGGTCAAAGTGGGCCATAACATGATGGAATATAATATGTTCCATTATTTTACATGGAACTGACGTCAGAGATACAGGCCTGTAATTCACAGCCTCATCTCTTCGTCCCTTTTTGTAGATAGCAGTAACATTGGCATGTTTCCAGTCCATAGGCACTAAGCCTTCATCGATAGACTGTTGAAAAATTATTTGAAGGAATGGTGATATGCTGTCACTGCATTCCTTCAGGACCCTAGTCGGAATAAGATCGGGTCCAGTGGCTTTTGATGGATTTAGGCCAGTTAGCAATTTGTGAATTCCTTTTGTCGAAATTTTGATATTTGGCATTTCAGGAATTTGACTAGGTACCATTGTCGGTAGAGTGGCATCCTCATCTGTGAATACAGAATTGTATTGGTCATTGAGGATGTTTGCTTTCTGGGCGGCGTCTGTTATTTCGTCGCCATCTTTGTTACGCAGCACGCTGATACCTGATGCATCTTTGCGTTTAGACTTTATGTAGCTCCAGAAGCGTTTGGTAATGCCTTTGTGCTGAACATTCTCATTTATGATTTCGCTTTCATCAATGTCAAGCAGATCGTTGATGTAGCGCTGATGTTCTTTACGAATTTCACTATGGATTAATTTCCGTAGTGATTTGTATTTATGCCAATGATGAGGTTCATTTGAACGTTTGGCAACATTATATCGTCTTTGTTTCTGTCGGATCATTCTCAGTATCCTGGTGGTAATCCAGGGTACTTTGAATTTCCCGCTTAGAGTTTTACTTGGAATATGCTCATTGATTGACGATATTAATGTAGATTTGAAGGAGGACCAGTTGTCTTCAACTGATCTACTTTCACAGTTCTCTTTGAACTCGCTGAACTTAGATCGTAGAGTCTCTTTAAGTCCAGTCCATTCTGCCCGCTTGTATATGTGGACCTTACGAGGCTTCTTTTTCTGAATTTTCATTTTTAGGTTTATATCACATAGGACTGCCTCGTGATCACTCATGCCCGGAACCACCGAGATTCTTTCTGCGAGGTTTGGGCATGTAGTGAATACTAAGTCAAGGATGTTATTTTGTCTAGTTGGTTCCTTGACTAGTTGGGTTAGGCAATGATCATCAGTTATTGTAATCATCTTCTCATTAAGATCATTAGAATATTGAGAATTAGGCCTTATAGTTCCTTTCTCCCAATCGATGTCTGGTAAGTTGAAGTCACCACATAGGAAGATGTTTTTCATATGTGTATTACCATTAGCATAAAGTTTATCGAGGGATGTTTGGAGCGAGTCCAAAGCACCAGTATCGTTGTTTGGTTGACGATAGAAGGATCCAAACAGTATGTCCCCATTTGATAGAGATGCTTTGGACCATATGATTTCGCAATCAGCTGTCGCTTCATATTCGACTGATATGAAGTCACTTTTGACTGCGATAAGGACACCGCCAGCACCTTTCTTTCGGTCTTTCCTGTATGGAGGTGGGCTAAGGTAGTCTTGACCGAATATCCATTTGCTGTCGATGGTGTTGTCCAGGTGAGTCTCACAGCCTATGATGACATCTGGCTTGTGAGTTTCAATTAGTTGTTGAAGGTGTAGTTGCTTCTCATGACTAATTAGACTGCGGAAGTTAATAGACATGAGGCGAACCTGGTTTCGCCTCTTTCGTGCAGTCAGCCTCGGTGGTTCTGATTCGGTAGAATCAGATGATGATGACGAATTGTCAAGATCAGAGAGAGCGCTGAAGGAGTTTGTTACCGAGGAATGAGAAAGAGTGGAGTCATTGAAGAAGCTGTTGGAAAAATTAGGTAGGGCACATCCAGGACAGATCCAGGTGAAACTGCCCGCGTCAAGAAAAACATTGTACTCAGCAGGGGAAACATTGCCACATTTGATGTGTACCCATGTGCCGCATTCATCGCATTCAAGGGCGCGATGATTCTTGGCAACTGCTTTGTGGCACATACCGCAGGGAAATTTAACAGGACCTGGGTTTGGGTGGATGTCACCACTAAGAATAAGACATAGGAAGAGCAGTGGTGTGGAAGATTTCTTGTGAAGGATTCCACGAGAGCCAACAATCTTATGGAAACGTCGCAGTTGCATCAACTGTGTGTATGACTCTGTTGAAGGTAAGTGGTTTCCATGATCACAGAAAAATGACTGGACTGCGAAAACAAAGCAGAGAAGGAGCAATCCATATCCTTGGAAACCCATGACGAAGAGGTAGGTAAAACCCGTTAGCTGAAAATAAGAAAATTCGCGCAAAAATATGAAAATACCGCGAAAACCGAATTTTGAAAAATACGAAAATTAAAACTGATTTATCCCCAAAAGGGGGTCCTGCTATAATTTAAATGTCGTTGATTATTAGAAGTAAGTATGTAAGTTATTAAAATCTGGAGGCTTTATCGAGAATAAATTAGAATTGCGCAGGTAATCGATGTAATTATGATTTAATTTTCGTAAGAGAGAAGAAAACATCCGCCATTAATGACGCACACCCAGCATTGCACTGACCGAGGACCCCATAGAATAACTGCTATTCCTTGCTATTCCTTACATCTTAGCCTGTAGTTTTCATCTTCAAATCTAATATTATTTGGGGCAAGCTAAGTTAGACAAAATGTTCCTGGTATTTTCAAATATTTTCGATAAAAAGTCACGTTTATGGGTCCGAATTTGCTTGAACTCAAAACAAACCAATGAACATTTTTATTTTGTGCAAGTCAAAAGATCACCAACTGGTAATCGAATGGATGGTGTATTTGAAAAATCATCCAACCATACTTAAAATGATAATATGGGGGTGATAATATGCCTGACACGGCATGGTATCTAGGTTGTCTTGACCCATTATCTATTTTCTTTGTGTAACATAGTTCAATGACATATGTTTGCAAAGTGACTCATTCATTATAGGATTACAGATTTGTGTACAGTATTATATACATACTGAATAATAAAGAATTACATACTTCTTTGATCTGATTCTGATAATGTCAGCCAATCATTATTCTATGTATCGTCCTATCCTGAAATGTGCACAATACCATGTACAAACAAATATCGAGATTGAATTCAATACAGAATATCATATTGGGAAATCTTTCATTGAAACTCTTACAAAAGTTAACATCTTTCCTCAGAGCAGATGTGATATAATAGCCCAATTTGCTTTAGGTAAAATGTATGAAATTCTTGACTCATAATAAGAACTGTCATGCATGTATCATCATTTGCATCCTCCCAACACAGACCTCCAGAACTCATACCTCATACATGGAGTAAGGAATGAATGTAGTGGATGATGTCTAATGCCCTGCATTTGAAGGATGCATCATTTGATGATCAATTAATATGATTTATGATACAAGTGATCATCAGAGTTGGTTAATTATGATACTATCTGTGTCACAAGGATGACAAGCCATTAGAAGCTAATCATTTTTATCTGATTAGAGTGATGATAATCTTGCAAGATTCAAAGATTATAGTCATTTGGGATTAGTACTTCAAAGGCTGGTTTATGAGGAAACGGATCATCTTCTGCAGTCAAATATCATGTAATAAGGATGTTATCTCAAAGTCTCAATAAGTGTTTCTTCTAATTTATTAGAGGTGTCACGGTCCAAAATAATTTCGGTACGGTACGGAACGGTACAAATGGTCTCGGGACACGGTACTTTCGGGACGGGACGGGACAGAACATTAAAAATGATGCAATGTCTGATGATGAGTTTCACTTTCAGTTTCACTTTTCAAAATCACATTCAGAAATAAAAAACGTCAATTAAAATCGAATATAAAGCATCTGCCGCGAATGTGATCGGCATTTCACATAGTCTGCACGGTGAACTATAACCAATTGGTATACCTTGTGATATCGGAGTCCCAAAATACTTCCAAACTGCCGACTTTTTCGACTTAGTAGATGCAGGCTCGATTTATCAATTTCTTTCCTTCATCCGGCATACTGATAATGCACTCGATTTTCGAACGACGGTGAAGAAATTTACGAACAAGCATTACCATATACCTGAAATCGCGGGTCCGTTAATTACACTTTTCTATGCAAAGAAGTGTAATCTAGGTACGAGGTAAGTGAAAATATTTAATTTTTCAGAACGAAATCGGAGGTGTTCCTCGCTGTTTATACACGTTTTTATGCATTTTAGGGAAGGAATTTATGTACCGATACCGAACCGATATTAACCCTTTCTGTCCCGTATCCCGAACCGAAGCATCTGGACCGAAATTCGGTCCAATATCGGGAAACCGTGACACCTCTATAATTTATGTAGGTATTTAAAACTGTTATGCCATGATATTTATGTCCTCATGATTGTGTTCTTCCAAAATAAAGTTTGAGTATTGCATCAAGACTTTGTGTTGCCCTAACGCTCTTCTCGTTTTCTTCGACATAGGCTGGGGAAATAGTACTTCTTGGTAGAAGGTAGGTCTAGGACTAATGAAATTGCTTAAACATGAGATTTTGGTGAAAAAAGTATGATTTATTTTAACCTGCGAAATAAATTATATTAAATCATAATGGGTTAAAAAATGTTATTTTCCTAAATTTGCTAAAAGTCAGCTGATTCAGATTGAAACTGGCTGGTTGCAGGGTTGGTGTTTGTCATATCCTGGTCAATATCATTCTCATTATAATGCATTTGTTCCATAAGCCCCCTACCACTCAACCCATCGATACATGTGCAATCAGAAACAATAGAAATTACAGCAAATATAGCTTGATTCCATTTCGGTATTAATGCAATTTGGATTTGTTAACAAAGCATCAGGAGAATTCAGTGAATGAATAGTATTGATTGGAATATTCCACTTCCGAATTATTACGATTCATTTTTCCTTACATTTTGTGCAATGTATAGTTTGGGTTGAACCACATCATGGCATCTCTGTTCCATATACAGGGTGGTCCAAAAAAAAGTGAACCCCTGCAACAGGCTACATTTTTCTTAATACATGCATGAATTGGCTCATATTATCACATGTTGTAGAGAAAGGTCTAAAATTTTGGTTGATGCCATAATTTATTCTCAGTCTTAAATTTTGAAGAAATTACAAGCGTTTAACAAACATGCCTGGAAATTAGATATTGTACAAAATTTTACAAATGTGATTCACGGAAATTGTTGAAACACATTGGATGATTTTAAACAGCTTTCAGTTAGAGATACAAGTTTAAAACCCTACCATATGACAAAAAGGACACTATTCAAGCAGAAAACACATTTCACACTTTCATTGATCATTTTGAAGCATTTTAAACTGTTCAACAGTTCAGGGGTATGTTACCTACACCAACAGTTAGAGGGGGCCTCTTATGGAAGGAAGTTGCCCCCTGTGACCAGGAATCTGATAACCCCTTCATCAAATATCTTTAAAAAATCAGAAGAAATTTCAATATTCAATGTTTTGAGCCATATATCATTAGAATTGGTCCATGATTTATGAAGATATTGACATTTCAAGATCATATAGGGGTATGTTCATGATTTCACTGGAAAATGTTTTCGTCTGTGAAAGCTTAGCACATCTCTTTGGATCACAATAACTTTGCAACTAACAAATGTAGAATGCTAGTTTTAAGCCATAATGTGCAGGATTTAAAATTGAACAAAGTCAGAAAATATTAGTTCTTTAAGACTGCAGCTTAAAAAATTCTCAGGGGAAGGGTGTTAAGGGTTGAAGAATCGCGGATATTGAAAATCACAATTTGTCCATTTTCAGTAATGTTTGGTTAGGGCTTATAATTTCTGCAAATTTCAAGACTAAGAAAAATGTATGGTACCAACATAAATTTTAGACCTTCCTCTACAACATGTGAAAATAAAAAATAATTCCTGCAAGAAATAAGGGAAATATGGCCAGTTGCAGGGGTTCACTTTTTTTTGGACCACCCTGTATATGTATATGTACATACATATTGTAAGAATTTATTATTATTTGTAGGAAGCAATTGTCTTCATTGTCCATTGTATCCTATTATGTTTATATCTTACGAATCTACTTTGAAAGGTGTTCAGTTTGAATTACCATAGTATTCAAGTACTTCGATCTGGATAGAATATGTCCTACTAAAATTGGTATATCTGTTATCAGTTCTCAGTGCATTTTAAATAGGAACTTTAATACATTTGAGACTTGAGAGATGTTCAAGTGTTACAGTTGGCTCTTGAGAAATTTCAAAAGATAAATGTACGATATAAGCTTGTGTCAATGGCGCAAAAACTATGTATAACAGCTCTGCCATATACAGAACATTTGTTTTTGAATGAATCATAGTGTCACCTTGTCTCTTGGGTTTATACATGGGAGGGGCCTGATTGATATTTATTGGCTGTAAATTGTGTATATGTTTTAAAGTGATAACCACAGACAAACATATTTAATAAATTGAATTTTTAGTATTCTATTCTGGTAGTTAGTGAATGAACCATTATACTTATATGTACTGTACTTTCAAATGGTGAGTTAGAGACTTTTCTACTGGTTTGTTACACTGATGTTCATTCTATACAGTACCATCCCATCGTGTACCTGTACCATGTTTATCATTTCACCATTAACTAAGAGCTAGGCTGTCATGTACCTGCGTTTAACCCCTATCAACATATAAAGAGGATCTGAGCACGATAGTTGTATCCTGTATGCATCTAGGGTTCTATATAGATTTCTCAATGTTTGAGTGAAATATCAAGATGAGTCAGGGTAATCATATATTGTTTTTTCAAGTGTTTTTCCTTAGCCAGATTCTGTTATAATCAATTTAAGTTACATTTAAAATGAAAATGTCACGCTGCACTTTTTATTTTTAGAATTTCAGGAAGTCCCGGAGTCTAGAGTAATTTTTTGTCAGTGATATTTTGAACGAGGCATAGGATTGTACTTCTATAACATCATTGTGTTTGCCATTTTAAAACATGATCATCTCATGACTGAAAAGAAATGAGATGACTTATTTTATCATAATGCTGTATTTGTCATCTCGTATTTGTGCAAGAGTAACAGTTGTCCCATTTCTCCAATAATCAGTCTAATATATGTGTGTAATGTGTAAGAAGGGGTAAGTTACACTAAATACCCAAATGTTTGTTATTTTTGCCTTGGCCAAGATTAATGTAAATCCCTTTCTCAACAGATGGTTTTGTGTTCAACACCCTTCCTGTACAAATAATGAATATTGCAATATTATCACTGTCTCAGGGGTAATGTTTTGACAAAGTTTATCTGGAGTTGTTGATTTATGATGATTGTTTCTTAATGAAATCTAGCAGTTAATTCTTAGTGCTGATTATGTGCAGTCAAGTCAGGTCAAATGTCCGTGTGATACATTGATTGCCTTCTCATGTATTCTTTGATTATGTCTTCCATGATTAGGATATCTTCATTGTATTGTATATCACCTTTGATGTTTTTCTTGGAGTCAGTCTTGCTTCACATTCTGCCAAAACGAGCTTTACAAAGATAGAAGAGCATGAGGACATCAACAGGAATCTATACCATCTTCAACTTGATATTCAAGGGCCTATGATTGGTGTATAGTATAGTATTAGTGATCAAGGCCTATTTATAATGAAGTTCACTATTTTATACATTATTCTGTTACAATATTTTACAGTTGTATCAAGTATGTTTATCAGGATGTGGTTTCTAGAATCTTTAACCAACAAGCAGGTCAGAAAAAAAGAAAGAAAAAGACCAGATGAACATTGATTGAAAGTATGAATCCTATTGTTTGCTTTCCTACGAGCTGCTTTATCAGACTGTTATCTCTATTAACTTGATTTTAATTTGGAAATCAGCAATGTTATGCCAATGTTTGATTACATGGCTTGAACCTTTGAACATAACGAGGTTAATGTGTAATTTCCCTATATGTTAAACAGCAGCACCAGATGGTGTGTCTGACCAAGCTGACATGTATCTTCATCAGTCATATCTACAGTAAAACACTGTGATGAGCACATACCAGAACCATGTGTATGTCTAGATGAAATATTTGAATCATGTAATTAAAACTTTGTTTAACTCAGCAGAAGATGGGAGAGATGTGATGGATATCAGAATGTGTATGTATAAGTAGGGAGGTGCATGGTTTTAACATCCCATCATCTAACATGTTTAAACGATACAGATTCTGAAGATGTTTAAACAAAAAGGGTTCTTCAAAAGTAAGGAAGCCATTCCTGTTAAATCTCATCATGTGTTAGGGCTACACCAGTCTCCATGTCTTGAGGCAAGTGAGGTGTAAGATATTAAATATGATCTGTTTTTCTGGTGTTGGAGGGTTAGCGCCATGACCTGTGAACACATGAGTATCAAACTGAGCAAGAGCCAGATGTGACCTGGAGCTTGGCCATGTTGCAATATTCTAAACATGATGCGAATACCTCGCAGATTAATCAGTTGTTCAGTTATCGGCTTAATGCTCTCTCTTCATGTATTATTTTTCTTGTCTTTGAGTTTTTGTAGCTGTTTGTCTCCTAGCAGTGTAATGTTTCTATATGTAGAGATAAAGCTCTCCCTTTTTGAAAATAGATAAGTTTGCTTGATGAACAGTTAGGCTGCCATCCAAACTTGCAAACTTACAAATAAAAGAACATGCACGATCATCTTATTTGAAATTCAAAATAGAAAGGAGTTGAAAATTACAAGGGATTACAATGCAATGCAGTTAATACCCTTAACTCAGCCAGAAACCAGAAAGAAAATCAAAAATTCTTGTATTTTAGAGAGGACATTCCAAGAATAAGCCTAGTCAGGGTGGTGTTTTAAAGATAGGAAGGTTGCCAACATAGATTCTGTTATTTACCAGGCTTACATTTACATGGAGGAGTATACATACATGAGTTGCATAGATATTCCTTGGGGAGGCTGGGTTGGAATTACTTCATATACATTTTTACATGCTGTGAGGTCAAACTAGGAAGTTGTTTGATGATTTGCTTTATTCTGTATGTTTGGATTTTGAATTGTTTTAAATAATGCATTCCTAAAAATCAGGATATTACAGAAATAGGAATTAGATAGCGAGAGAGTAGATCCGAAAAGCCAGTGGAAGGTATGTGACTGCAATTAAATATACAGAATCAATATTTGATTTGAAAATGTAAATCTTTTGATGTGAGATATCTATGTTTGTTTAATATCTTCATCTACACATTTTTTATTTTCAAGGTGTCTGCCTTTTGGATATAACATACAGATATTCAATCAAGTATCAGAGATGTTAAATCTGGATGACATATTTTAAGCAAACAATTTCAGTGTATGTTATCTCTGTATGTTCCCTGCTTGGGCTTTGTCCTTTCTTTGTTTTAGAGGCTGGTCACATTCCTTTAGACCCATCCCAAGAGTAGAATATCAATTTTAGTCTTGTATATCTCTACCCCCTATTACAAATAAAGCTTGTATATCTCTACCTCCTATAACTAATAAGGGGTGAGAATGGATGGAGACTTAATTAGAAACCATGCTCAGATGAAATGAATGGGTAATTCAATGGGCTCGAAGATTAATACAGTGCCAGCACAGATGCAGATGCAGTCCATTTATATTGAATGTTCAATGTTAAAATGAAAATTACCAGTTATTTCATTTAGCCGATGTGACTTTTGACTAATGAAGAATTTACAAGATGTGACACGAAATGGAACTATTCTTTGTTGTTAATTGGGGAGAAAGTAACTTCTGACTGATCATCATAGGCCTGACTCAACTAAAAAATTGACCAAACGCCAACTGAAAGATGAGTTTCATGACTTCTTACAGAATATCTGGTGTCATCTTTTTTAAATAAGATAGAGAAAGATGTATTGCTACATATATTGTTGGTACATTACATGCTTAAGAAAAAATATAGGTTACGGATACTTGTGGAAAGTACACAATTTTCAATATTTTCCGCCTCTCTTTGATAACCATGCTATCTATATACAAGCAGGTGATTGTATATATTTGGAAATCACATGCTATTATTTCTGCTCTTCAAATAGCTTTGACCCCCCCCCCTTATATATAGAGCACCTGTGTTTCTTCTCTTGATGTCTAATCAGACAATATAATACAAAGTGAGCCAAAAGTAGGTTTAGAGTTATTTAACAATTTCTCTCTTAAATATAAATATACCTTTTTGCCACCCTGTAAATATTAGAATCTTACTTCACATGTCATTGGGGAAATATAAATTGTGCATTATATTCCAGAGAAAATGGGAAGGTTATATGCTTACTGAGATAAGTTAATCTGTACTTTGATACATTTCAACAAATTACAAGTTACCACATTTACAATGATAAATGTATAATATCTATCTACACATCCTTAGATATATGTTATTCACTTGAGGCCTGGTATAATAAAAACATATTTGCCTAAAGGTTTGGTATGGTAAGGTTACCTTTACATGCTATTACATATATTTATGGGTTAATCCAGCTTAGTATGATTTTATCAGTGGGAGTTCGTTGTGTTCAGTTATGATGGAACCTGTTGTTCTATATCAAGATTAATATTATGTTATGTACTGATTCACACTGTATGCTATAGGATGTATACATATGAGGTAAGATTATGTACTACATAGACTTTGTATTAATCTGAAGTGTGTTTACTGCATGTCTAGGACATAGGTGTTCATTTAATTGCTGCACTAAGCAACACAGATGTATGTGAGACCCCCTCCCCATGCAGGGAGGGTTTGGAATTTGACTAGTATTTTCCCTGGTAGTGGAATCTTGACATAGTACTTCATTACATTGAGGGACATTTGAAATGTACGTTCTTCATATTAATTAACAACAAATACCCTAAAGTCAGCTCAGAATATTTGATTGAGATGATACTTTATGCCAAATTAATGTTAAGTATGAGAATATGCTGTTCACTTTATTGTGTTTCTTCCTGTATCAAAATAAAACATCTACATTTATTTTACCTACAGGCTACAGTATACAGTTTTATATATTTGTTCATGGCCTTGTTCTTTCCATCCGAACCATGCTCTCTAGCAACTTCTCCACTTGCGCATGAGTTCCCACATGATAAAGTCTTCACATTTGTGTTCTTATATATTCATTAAATAGGTGAAAAGTTGAATGTGTAATCAGTAGCAGGACATAACCACCCTAATATGCTCTGTTGCCTGTCTGTCATCACAAGAGTGGAACTTGTGGAAATATAACACTAATGTACATGATCTAGACCTACACAGTCACTTCTGTTAGATCTATACACCATTTATAACACTGTAATGAGATTTCTTCTGTTCCTTGTGCTTCTGGTATCCTGGTTATTATAGTAAGAGGTTATGTTACATTTTTGATCTCATAGTTTCTTTTTTTTATATTTTCAGGATTTATTTGGATTTACGTCATACTGATTACACTAAAGTCAACAGTTCTGCATATAGCTAGGTTACAGTTGGGTAAGTACAGTTTGGTTCTTATGCATTCTTAGAACAGTTTAGTATTTTGGTGGTTTGGTGACCGACTGCATAAGGGGTCTTGGTAGAAATGTTGTTCAGCCGCTGGGAACAAACAGATTCTAATCTTCTCAGTATTCACTGGTTCTGTCCAGTTGCCTCGGTTTTCCATATAGAGCAGTCTACCTCCCAGGCTGAGATTACAATGCTACAATTAGAGTCTCCGGATATGGGAACATGTTATGAGAAAAATGGTTGGATTTACATGTCTTCACAGCAGTATGTTCGTCATTGTTCAATCATTGATTTTTCTATTTTGTTTTTGACCATACAGTTCTAATATATTGATTAAATAAATAATGAAACACTTCTGAAGTGCTTGCTTGTTCAGTAAATATACTCTACAAATGTTTTCTTCAACTTCAACTCTGTTTATGACATTTTCAATTTGAATTGTGATATTTTCAAGTTGAATGTACTTGTCGTTGATTTAAAAAAATATTTTGTATGACCAGTGACCAACAAGGTTAATTTTTTACTTGATATGATTGATTCCAAAGGGAGGGAGGGGTAACAAAGGCTTGAAGGCATACTTGATGTTCTCCCACAGTTTATTTCTCAAAAATAAATTCTAAATAGGTACAAGGTACTATTCTCAATTATACACAGCTTCAAGTTGCTTCATTGCTAGGAATATCACTGGAACTGAGTACATGCTTGTATGAAAGGGGCAGGGCAGAAATACTACATTTACTGCACATAATTCATAGATTCTGGAATGTGCCACTCTGGACACTCTGTTCCATCAATAAAAAAAAAATTTATTTTCTACCTCAGTATTTCTCAGGTATCTCCAGAGAGACAATGATGAATTTATCAATACAATTGAAATTTGCCTAATGTTCATCAGTTACAGAAAGTTAGGTTTATCTGTATCTATTACTAGTGAAGTCAGAATGCAATGTAGGGAGTGTCTATAGCAAGCTCATCTACTAGATAATGTTACTAGCATAGACTTTACTGTTACTATCACTTGCTGATGCTTGGGATTACACAGCCCTAAGTTTCTATAGCAACCTGATTTCCAAAATATCATCAATGTTGATTTGAGTAGAATTTGTGTGTAAAGTCAAGTACATGGTGAGGATAGATGCTGGTTGCAATTGAATCAAACTATTTCTAGGTTAATCTTCTGTATAGTATAGTATTTAATTTGTATAGATGCTTCAAGTTCACTTCAGTTTGGCATTGTTTAATGTTTACCTATACCTAAGTTGTTCATAAATGTTCATTACTTTATGATAATGAATTTCTTTCTTTCTTTTGGAGAGTATCGATATAACCTTTAAATTTTTTTACAAATTGTTACCATAGGGAGTACACATAAAAAATGACGAGAATGTAATACATTCTGAAGCTGCAAGATAGATATTGATCTAGTTCATGTTTCTACGCTTGTTTCATAATGAGTATTTTAGTATCTACTAATCACTTAACTATGGTACTCCTTTAAATCATCTCCCATTAGAGGAAGTGTCAAGAAACCCATGGGAGCCCTAGCACCAGGAGGGAGATCATATTTAAATTGAATATTAGGATTATCTCTAATCATTAATATGTTACTGTGTTGATGTTGTGAGTTATTATTGGCAGATGTTTGAGATCTTCACTGCTATCTTGGGTGTTGTTATTAATGCAAGTCTGGGCCAGGGTTAGCATTGAATTCCAATATTCTAGAAACAAAGTGACAAGACTGGGAAATTATTTTAAAGCAGTGATATCATATCACAAGGCTAATTTCTTAGTAAGAACAGAAAAAATCATTGGTACGTAAAACTTTTTCCCAAACAATAACTTAAAATACACTTAAAAACAGTTGTACAGATGTATCTTAAAGCATTGTAGTTAACAACTTTACCAATTTATTACCCTTTGCATTTGTTTGACTTCACTTCTTAAAAGAGAGCTTCGTCTTCACTCTTTCAAACTAAAATAAACCTGTGAACTCACCGCGCCAATCAGTGTTAGTCCAAATTTGACCGACGTTCTATATATGGTCATTCCTTCTGACGTCATCGTTGAGCCCAAAATTGACCAATGACATGCGCATATTAAATTAGAACGCATTTGGCGTATGTTTTTTCAAGCTCGCTAATTGGTGGAAGAAAGGTCAGCGCGTAGGTCAAAAGTGATTTATTACCCAAACTGTCACCGGTACCAGTCGTGGGGGCGGGGCTACTAAACTGTAATATGGTCTCTACTAGGCAGAGTGTAGTTTAACTAGACTCTGCACGCAGGGTTCCAATTTATGAAGCTTTTGGATAAAATGTGTTCTCTAAAATGATGTCTCTAAAATCAAATCTTTTTAGACAGGGTATGAAGGACCAGAATCTACCCAAATATTGAGTTTGTCAACATAAGTATCTTCTAGGTCTAGGTTGATAGTCTTTCCTAGATTTGTGCCTGTGCCTTGTGCATCAAGGTAGAAGGGTTAGAATGGCTTTGAGCAAGACTATTTTGTATGCTAAGTAGATCCCATAACTTGTTCAACTAATGACTCACCTCCTCTTTGAAAGAAGAGAGGAGTGCAATGTGAGACAAGCTAACATATCATAAATCTTGTCTTGTGTCAATAATGTAGACGCAACTGCAAGAAAGGATATTGCAGCGCAGCATGAAAATGGCTAACTCAAGTAAAATATGTTGAGATGTCATTGACCTCTATGTAAGTTATGCACTAATGATGTTATGTTATAGCTGTGTTTTTCATATTTCTTTGGGCAAACCTAGCAATATTTTTACTAACATTGAAATGTTATATGTAAAACATGACTTTTTGAATGCTATATGTCTTTCTTATAAGGAATATTTTTTAATTTTCTCATTCGTTTTTTTAAAAATGTCCCTACACACATCATATATGTAGGTAGAGTTTTAAGTGTTGTCCAAGGTGGCACAATATGACAAATCTCAGGCTGTAGCATGATTAAGTGCAACACATGTTATCTTTCTTTTTATATGTTCTCTCAATGGAATATTGAAGCAAATTCTAAAGCCATTTAACGCATATTGATTGATTCTGTATATATGTATGTTGTACAGTAGGAAAGCTTGTGTTTGCTGTTCGCGCCATTTTACCCTATGGACTAGACAATATTGATTTATTTACCATAAAATAATGTTAACCTTCAATATACACAGTGTTCACCCTGGAATTTTTTCTCAAGTGGGTGAAAAATTCTTGATTTCACAGTTTACACAAAATTTGGCCAAGATATGGCTATTTTCATGATTTTTCTCATTTTCAAGTGTGTACAAATGGATTCTCAGTAGGGTGCAAGCCTATCTTTAAAATCTCAAGTGGGTGCAGCACCCACTTGCTATAATGCTGGGGAGATCACTGATACATATGTATCAATGCACACGTCACTTTCTATATTTGTTATTATCTGCAGTTTCATAAATAGCGCAATATATTCTGAAGATTTTTTTTCTTGGGGAGATTATGTAGCAACATAGGGAATTCTGAATTCTATTTATATGAGCTTTCTTTTATTCAATATATTCTCTTATATTCAGATTCAGAAATTGGCAGAATATATTCCGAGAACAAAATTATTTCTCTTGTGGGGATACTGTAGCAACATGGTAATTTTACATCCAATTTTACCAGCTATAAATACCCAGTATCGAATTAATCACCATTAATGCAATATGAATCATGTCATATTACCTCTAAAGCAATAATCTGTATAATGTCACTGTGTGACTGCATTCATAATGAAAATATTACTAAGCGCAGAAACAAAAGATTCAGTGTATTACAATGCAGTCACATGTTATAACCAATGAATCATTGATACTCCAGTCATATGACTTGTGAAGATTGAAATTCTATCTCTCAGTTTATAATAAATAGATTAATTAGGTGCTTGTTTCTGAGTTTTGATACCATTGAAATCTGATTCGAATTTGTATGCAAATGTTAGTGCAAATGTACTTAGTTTTGCTATATAGACATTGAAACCCATTTATAGCAAACATATTTTATGTATACATTTGTAACTTAAGTTAGATGTTCACTTTATTATGATGGATCTGAATGAGTCTAAATGATAAACGGGATTAAAAAAGATGTCTAGTACGAGATCAAGGTGTTCATTAATTGGATGGTCCATGAGATGGAGGTGTTTGTATAAGTTGTTTTTCACTGTATGCATCACATGCAGATACAAATCAGAGCTATCTCTCATCTAAATTCCCAGGGCAAAACTTCAGTTTTACCACAAATATGTTGTTTGTTAAAAAGACAAAACATTTAACATCATTTTTCAGACTATACTGTCGACCTGACATATTAAGGTCACAGTTGCTATCTGTTTCATCCTACCTTGCAAATTATGTTTACAATTTCTCAATATTTGACATGATTAACAAGTGAAATGGAAGAACTTTGAGTTTTAGGGCATTTGGAATTTTAGGGTGATGTATTTTATATACAGGTGAGTCGACTGTATGTTGAAGCTTTCATTCTGAGTTTTGAATGTTCAAAGTTGTTTAGCAAGTTTGTGTCTTTTCCTTTATATCCATCAAGTACCTACATGCACATATCTTTCTTTTTAATGTTTTACTTTCAACTGGCTGTGAATTGAACATTTGTGCATGAAAATATGAAAAGAAGTTGCTTTTTTTTTCAATTAATGATACATATCAGCCTTAAAGTTTAATACTGTTTTTATGGGTTTTTTCTATTGATAAATCAAACATGAGAGTTCACACTGTTAGTGAACCACAAGTTTTACACTTTACCCAAAACCATGATTACCCTGTTATTTTGTTCATTTTGTATGTTTTCATCAATTATTTCTATCCTGAGTTGAAGTGTTTGTGCATGTTTCCTGGAAAATCTCAGAAAGTAGATTGTTGTTAATTGTAATTTACAGTAAACTTGTCTTAGTGAACACCTCTCTCTAGGAAACACCTGTCTCTTGTAGACATCCTTCCTCCGCACATTCTCAACTGATTTCTATATAAATCACCCTCTGTAGTGAACACCTTCAAACATTGAATGTTTTTCTCAGCAAAACTGTTCAATATTCACAGGTTTTACTGTATAGTACAAACTGTATGAAGAGAGCTTGTTTGATTCCTAGGGAGGTAGAAGGTATGAATTGTGTAAGAGGTCTTGAACAGCAATCAGATGTAACACCCTCTTGAAAATTTAATAAATATTACATGCTACCCTGTTGAAAATTCGACCCTGTCAAAAGGATGAAATATGGGCATACTTTGGGCAAATGGGGAAATGGATTAGCACCTTGTTAGAAAGGTGTAAGAGGTGTTCAGATTAGACAGGTTTTACTGTACAGTATGTAGTCCAAATATTGAATGAAGTATGCACTATGTACTATATCAATGTTTAGCACTTGGGGGTAGAATGAACTAGTACAAGTAATCACTGGTTTAAAAAATCAATTGTTCGCTCAGTAATCCCTCAATCAATTTCTAAGGGTTAATTAGAAAGATGCAATATATTTGAGAGTTAGTCAACATTGCTACAATAATTGATTTTTATGCATTGATTTATGTGACAGGAACCCTTCAAAATAGTATGAATCTAACAAAAATAGAATTTTTGTAATCAAATATCGGGTAACCTTGCATACTGTATTACTTGACCATCCCATCATTTATGATTTCTATATGACTGAAACTAAGGGAGCCATCTTGATGTGTGTGTGACGGCTAGAAGTGTTCATTTTGAAATGTGTTTCTGTGTTGTACATTATGATTCCTTTAGAATACTCATTCAGAAATCCATCACTTCAACCCACAACATCCTTAACTGCAAGACTGTCTTTATTGCATAGATAAACAGTCTTTTAATTGTCAAGTATTTGGTCAGACAACATTATTTGTCCATAAACTTGTAGTAAAGCACATCCATTTGGGCTTATTGTAAATGTATTAAAGACCTGAAGAGTTATTACCAGGCAGTCATTCAACTGTAAATTATAACAGTTACTCTTTAGAGAACTCCATAAGGGAGTGCTACTAGCATTAGGGTTAAATTAAGTTTAAAATACTACCAAATTGGCTCTGTGTTTGTAAGCATATAAATGTTCTATTCACCTCTTTCTGATAAACCAGGATAGGGGTGATCTCCCTAAGTGGTTGTACCTACTTCAAAATGAGAAAAATCATAGAGAGGATATTGTTATTCATGGTCAGATTTTCTTAAATGAAAAATAGGTTGAGCAATCATCTGATATGGGGGCAGATTTGATAAATGACAAGGGGGACAACTTTTGTTTTTGTATGAGCAAGGGAAAAAAAAGTTGGCTCAATTTTGAAAGTTTCAGACCACCAGTTGTAATGTATCGGTGAGAAGAAAATAGCAGAGTGGTGTAACCTGTAACCATAGAATCAGGAATAAAACATCACCATTTGGCATGGTACCAATACCTTATCAAATATGCTAGATATCTTTGGATCAGTCTGGGTCAATATATACTTAGGGTCTGATAACCTACCCAGGTGGCAATGGGCTGTATCTGTGTAGGAGTATAAAGAGTTGGCCAGGAGTCTTTGCGAATGACCTCATTCAAATATGTGGAGAAAATGGCCAATTAAATTATGACATATAGTATATTCCTCACCTCATAATAAAATATATCTTGTCTTTCTGAAGTATTTGAATCAGTAGAGATGTGAGACAAAATATGAGATGTGATTAGTGACAGAGTGGGTCCTTCACATCAGAAAAAGTACCTTCATGTTAGTTCAACGTCGTTAAACTCAATAACGGCGTTCTTTATTATTAGGAATTTTGTTGGGGCCGTTATTGAGTTTAACCTCCTTGCTATTCTTTCCTTTGATGCAAGTTCTGAATCCATCGAAACCATTTTTCCGCGATAACGTGCAACTGATACTTGACAATAATATAAAAACACATAACATCAAGCGATTTAACACAATATTTTTGTGTTAAATGTTCATTTATACGAGTAAAATGAGGCCACACTTACCAATCTCTAAAGTGACATTTCCGCATGTTCCGTCATTGTGTCTGTTCGTCTGAGTGTCCCGGATCGTAAAATTAAACTACCAGCAAAACGAAATTGTTGTCAAATAGATTGATAATTATTATCGCGATTACTCGGGATAAAAAGATCAATTTTGAGGATAACGGGTATCTTTGATTAATTTATATAGCGCGTGTATACACGCAAAATAGTTATTAATTGCAAACCCACTGTTCGTTAATACAGTGCCGTGATGACGGTTAATTCCTGAAACGATTTGCAATTTCGATGTTACCGAAACTGACCGACATTTTCGTCATATTCCAAACCTGTCTCCAATATTTTCGTAATTATGCATCAATAGGGTCTAAGGGGGATACGGGACGGGGTGTATGTGTTTATAAGGTATGTATGCATGTTTGAATCACATTCTTTGTGTAATATTACCATGTTTTCAGGGTTTAATTTGTTCCGCTTGTCGAAACCTGCTGAACGATTAAATTAACGCACCAAAGGCAAAATGGTCATGGAGGTTAGACCTAGCCGGGCCATAACACATGTCAGATAAGAAACGAGGCCCGGGCTAGGTCTAATGTTGTTGGACTACCTTCATGTATGATATGTAGTGTGCTTGTACTTGTCTGAGTTGAAATGAATTTGAAATAATCCAAATTTTACTCAGTAGGGATACAAATATGAAAAAGAGGATCAGTATATCAACGTCCATGGTTCCTCAATGAGTTGTAGTCTAAGTCAAGTTCTTGGAAAAATAATTACAGTCAAACCTGTCAAAGGGGAACACCTTTGGTATTCCTAAAATATTTTCTACTTGGGAGATGTTCTGCTTATAGAAGCTCATTTAACATTGAGTCAGTAGGACTCTGAAAAGTGTTCTACTAGTTGAGGTTTTCCACTTTACAGGGAGTATTGGGAGAAGTTAGGACTTGCTACAATGGTATATTGTAGATTGGTTCAACCCTAATCTTGTGAAACTGAGGATTCAAGAATCAAGATCATTCAAGATGACATATTGATTTTTGATTCTTTGGCTTTCTGTCTTCTGTTCATTTTTAACCTAATAACTGAGTAGATCTCTTTACAATCAGAAAGACAGTTAATAATGTGAATGTTTTGTGGTTAGAATCATCACACATTGATATAATAGATACATGGAAATGAAATTCATACTTAGCTTGTTTTTAAATGTATTTACATACATGGATGTAATATACATTATATGGTATTTTTTGGTATTGAAAAAAGTCCATCACATGACCTTTGCTTCGAGCTATGTGTGCTTTGCCTGTTATAAGCCATGTGTTAACAAATGTCTGAAGGTTACACACTGGAGCATGTGTATGCTCTAACTTTGACATTTTAAAGGTAAACAGCCTTTTATATACTATAGGTAAACAACTTGATATGAAAAAAGTCCTAGTGGTAAACTGTGCTTTCAAGTTGATTTATAGAGACACTTGTATGAATCTAAGTGAACCTTTTTCTTGTATATTGTCTAGATTGGTAAAAAAGTTTGCAAACATATTTCAAGTCAAAATAGACCCAAACAATATTTTTATATGTTCAGTACGTATAAATTATTAATTATCTTGTGTTGTTATATCTGTGTTAACTGGAATTTTCGTGCCAACTATTACATGCATGTTGCATGTCAATGGTGAAGTATGAATTGTTATCTGTTTGTACCATGTGTTAATTGTACCATTGGTGTTCTAGTTATTATTTATTGATGTCATTCTGCTTTGACCCTGGGGCATATATCCCATAAATTTACTCCTGTGTGATTGTCTTTTATTACATTAGCACATTCTTCTATAATAGAACAAACTGCTGTAATCATGAGTGTGTGTTAAAAATGGAGGGAGTATGTTTCATTAGTGTAACAGCCAATACTAAATGCCAGGCCGCTGCCTATCTGTAATAAAAAGTACATTTCTAGGATAATATAGGATGATTCATGCAAAATAATAACCTGGAAGGTTAAAATACTTAATATATATGCATAAATAAATATTGATGATTAGTCATTGATGCATCCATTTATACTATTAGGGTTTTATGCAATATTTTGATTACGACTTCCTTTCAGACAGACCCCTATATATTAAGGCCCCTATGTAATAGAATAAAACTGTTCATACAAGAGATAGAACTGTCTAGATGGAAAAATTAGTTTTATTTAATGATTTATGTATGAGTGTGTGATCGCTGGTAAATCTAGTGTAATCCATTGCCAAGTAAGCTTCACAAATATTCTTCACTTCACTTTGCTTGAAAGCGGATTACCTACAAGTTTGTTTAAAATATTTAGCTAGCTCAAGATCTTAATGATCACTTATTCACAACCAATTGCGTTTGAATACATATGAAAAACATTGACTTTTCAAATTTTTATCTTTAATTTGATTTGAATTGAGGTAATCTATATGTAGTTCGTAGAAACTATATTGATGCATATTGAAAATAAAGTTAATGTTTGATCGAAGGGCGATATGAAACCTAAACATCTGCAAAAAGAAGATAAAATTGATGTGATAAAACCATGTTTTCACCCTGCTCCATTCTATGTTTTGCAAGGTAAAACAACAGGTCATTGTGACCTTTGATTGTAGTATATTGTAGTATACCATTTAACAACATGGAAATAAATCCTCCTTAATTACATTTTCGTTAATTGATAAATGAAAACTGTCGTGCAGTGATATTAATGATGATATTCCACAATGTGTAATGTAGGTGGGAACTTAATTGTTAGAATATTAGTCATTATGATCTGTAAACAATTTAAAGTGAACTTTTTATCTTTACCTGGTATACATATGTTGTACATGTTGTTTCCAAGGTTCTTGTTATTTATTAACTTTGAACATTGTACCTAATGAAAGGTACAATACTGTCATCTGTTCAGCAGGCGGGCAAGGGTAGGTGGTTGGCAGTATCTCATTCCTCCTGTTCGCCATTTCCAGCCAAACAAGGATATTCCTTATAAAACCTTCCCCTTGCAGAGAAAGAGTAAAATACAATAAAGGTATGGCATAGATCTAGGTTATTCAGCGTACAACAAGACAAATTATATTGTCTGTGGGGTATTGATTTTGTGTCAGACTTGTGTCCTATTATCTTGCTCGTAAGGCATCCTTGATTACACATTCTATAAGATTACTTACTATTACAGGCTTGAGTCACCTACAAGCTAAACAAAAGCATTTTTATAATCAGCCTTGTGTACTTATATAATATCACGAACCTCTTATCCCCATGATAATATATAGAGGGGATTTCTACAATAGGACCGGCTCTACTTTTCACTATCTCAGGCCTTCCAAAAAGTAAGAACTATGTTTCATCATAATAGTTCTCGTTTGGTAAAACAGTTCTGAGATGTTGAAGGTTGATGTAAGACATGCAGCAAATGATGTATGTTACAATAGAGTTGTCAATATTTTGTCTTTCAAAGGGAATATGAGGGGATATCAATATATAAATTTTGTCTAATCCAGACTCATTTTATTTTGTACACTTATATTCATGTTTTATTATATGACATAACTTGAATTCTGGATCAATGTAGTACCTTTAGCAATATGTCAGTTTTCCCAGAAAGTAGTGAGTAAATGTTGGAATTAAGGATGGGTTCCATGCATAATTAAAGTTTTGTCTTAATCTTAAATTTTCTGGATAATTTACATTATGTTTTCTAATGCAGAATTGAGGATGGTGATATATGATGGTATTAGACATGAACTTGGATGCTGTATTATCTTTAGTTTAATTGCTAGCCTCAGGACAATTTAAAGAATATCAATCATTGTGGTACAGACTGACAGATGTGACTTTACTATATGTACATGTATAACAGATGAACTCGCTAATAAGGACATATGTCCTAGCATATAAAGACATATATGTACCAGGCCCGTAGCCAGGATTTGCCAAGGGGAATTCACCTTTTTGGTCCAAAAATGGCCCAAATCACTGAAAAGTGCTCAGAATAAAAGCTGCATGATTTTGATAGAATTTTTGGCTAGGGAACCCCCCCCCCCCTGGCAATGGGCCTGTGTCCTGACACAAAAATGTGCTTACTATAATATGACTGTTGGCCTTCTTATCATTAGTTTATTGTGATGATACCATCATTTTCTGATACAGAGCACCCAAATTACAAAAAATATGGATGCTATTGTAATGTTTGACAAATCAGTTAGTGATGCTGACTTTATTCAAATACATTTGATACAGCAATGTAAATCAGAGATTACAGTCAAAAGTGACCCAATCAATACAGTAACTTACAGTGAAAGCAAAGCTACAATTAGGTGTGTGTGTTTCAGTAAACATCATGTCGTATTTGTTTTATTGATTCTTTATATTTTTATCACATATTGAAAAAATGCTATAATATTGTCGTCTGCTAGTGTTTTGTAAATGTAAAAGTCGTACATTTTTTTATTATGATTTGTGACAGTATGATTATTTTTACACATTTTTTTCAAGAACTGTGAAATTGCAAAATAGAGCCTGGAGTTACCGATCAAAACACCATATATCCCAAATATGAGAATAAAAACATTATTCAGAAATTTTTATGAAGTACAGAAATATTGTGGTGGACTGGCATCGTTCTTAGGCTAAACATGTCATATATAGTACTCTAATCATGGAATAAGTATGATATTAGTATCAATATACCTGTAGTACTTCAGAAAAGAGGGTGTTAACAATGAATGTTAAACCTCCTTAATCAATTGTTATGAAATTGTATCAAATTCAACATAACACAAATATTTTGATTTATTTGAATATGGCTTGACTCAAGGGATTATGGTAAGTAAGAAAGAGCTCTTGGTGCAAGGCCCTTGGAAAATACTTAATGAATAGTTACAAATTTTGGGGGCATGTGAGGACGAGTTGGTATTATTACAGTACCTTGTACATTTTATGGTTTTAATGCACATAACATAGATAAGTCATACCTACGTGTTTATTTGTGGAATCAATTATATCAGTTTACAGTTGAATTTATATTTTGAATTGTACTTTGATCGGATATAAAGGTAGTACAGCATGGTGGGGTAGTATCGTGATCATACTGATAGTGTGTAGAAGGGGTCTCTTTCAGGAATTTTTCCATGAGTTATTTCAGCCCTGAAGATGCCTCAGCTTCTAAACAACTACTCTTATACATTACCCTTACATATAACATGATAGTGGTTAACTGTTAATAATAAAATTTGATGAAAAATGTTTTGAATAGATACGGTGAATAGATTAATTAGTATTGAATACCTGAAATTCTTGAAGAATATTTGATTTAAGAATTTCTTGCAATTAGCAAGATGCACTTTTCTAGTAAGAGTAGTTTACAAGAACATGTCTACAAGAACAGGTCAATGTAGGTGATAGTATCCTTGAGAATCATGCTCTGAGTTTCCTGTACATAAATCATATCTCTGCTAAACTAAGCAGTGTCAAGTATATTGCTTCAGTTCATGGAATAGTGCATGATACTGCCTTTATTCATATTTCTCAAACCATGGCACAGATAAAGTGGAAATGGGAAGGGGCTTTATGCAAAACTCCCAATTAAAAGGAAAGGAGAGAGATACCTCATATAGATTAGTAATCTAGCAAAGTCTCTTTCAGAATGATTTACATTAGAGGCTTATTCTGCGACATAATCTCAAATGGAGTTGTCTTACTGAGTCTAAAGGATGGGCAGTACCTGACAGATAGACCAGAAATGCGCTTTATTTATATTTAGTGGGCTTTGCATAGGTGTAACTCAAAACAGAATATTCTCAGGGCTCTCGCCAGGCTTTTAGACTGTGGCGCAGCACCACACTCTATTTAGCTCCCTCCAAACCCTATTGGCAAATCATAACTGTTTCCACAGTCTAAACTTGACTGAATATACAATAATAGCATGTGAAAAGGATAAAACATAACATAAATGATGATTTATCACGACTGAACGGTTATTCTGAAGATGATAGCCCCACACTCTAAATATTTCCTGGTGAGAGCCCTGATTCTGATTCAGGAATTTTAGTGAAACATTACTGCATGTGGTAAAATTTGGGAACTTCTATGAGTTTTAGACAGGGAATATTTTTTACATTCACAACCATGAAGCTGGACTAATTGATATCACTCAGGGGGTCAGTAGATCCAATACAGATAGGTCATCAAGAGACAGATGCTGGGTAATATGCAACCAACAACTCAAATGATATAAATGCATTGCCCATCTACATTTTCATGAATTGAATTCGTGTTTTGATTATTCATTATTTTTGGATGGCTTCAACAACAGTAATAAAAATGTCTTCATGATTAAACAATGGCATCAATAAAGCTTACATGAATAGATTCTCCATGTTAATTAACATACAGTGTGTCTATTTCAGGGTTATTTATGAGGATGTTAGAAGTCCATCTATAAATGACTGTGAACCTCCCCTCATTAATTAAAACTTTAATTGTTCTGTTTGAAGAATACTTGATTCAGTTAACCAGAAGGGTGGTGTCATCAATTCAGTATATGAACATCATTTGCTATTCATTTGAATCTCAGGCTTAATGCAGCTCTTTTATAAAGAAGCAAAAAATTCAACCATCCCATTGAAAAGGGTACATCCCAACCTTTAAACATCTATCTTAGAGAATTTTGGAAGTGTAGGGAGATTTGAACTATATTTTTTATTGCTTCATATTGCAACATTTGATAGGATTTTAGTTTTACAGTGAATTGCTCTGTAGCAGTTTAATGGCTAATGTTTATATGGTATCTGGCTACATTTATTGACATTTTATGAGAGAAAAGCACATACATTTTCTCAAGTCAATTTGATATTCTTGGAAGTACTTTAGTCTTGCTTGGTGACTTGAACCTTGATGCTATGCCAGAGTGTCTGGAGAAATATTAGATTTTATTATTAATATATTGTGAATGATTCTCGCTTATCAGTCATTGCTACTCCCTACAATTATTATGGTCTCTTAACTTTATTTTTTATTTGTGATGGTATCTGGTGGTTGACATTCAGTGTCTGTAACAAATGGTTGGTGGTGACATTTTGCATGTTAATGCCTTGTGTTACCTTTTTGCATAGTGTTTGATGCTCATAATCTTTACATTTACTTTTGTCCAAGATTTACTTATTATTGTTGAAAGATGCTTTTTAGCTCTTGCAGTTGCAACATATTTTCCTGTTCCTGTGGTATAGGGAAGAAAATAGAATGTGTAACACTTGAGTATGAGAACCCCATACATTCTACATCTCTTAGGGTGGAACAGAATAGAATGTGTACTGTATGATGACTTCACAAACCTTGATTAGATAACAAATATCATCATGACCAATAGCATGGTTAAATGCAGCATAGGGAAAGACATTGATAACTATGACTACACATTTGATTACCTAACAGACATGTCAGTAGACAGATTATTGATTGTGCTACTTCATAAAATGAAGTACTCTTTAATCATTTCTTTTACTTCTGATGTGAAAATAAAGAATAAGAACATAAATACAGAATATCAGATCATTTCGAGTGATATCATTTTTATTGAAGAGATGGTATAAAATATTGACATGTAGAGTGAAGCAAATGTGTGTTAATATTTGATATGTGTGAGGTAATAAAATGATATCATGAGAAACGATCTGATATTGCGTTTATCCCATGATTACAATAAAAAATTCAAATTTGTTTATCACGATATCAGCCATATATGAGATAACACAATAAACGTGAGATAAATAAAATACTTGCTCAGGACAGTAGCCAGGATTTGCCAGGGGGTTCACTTTGACAATTTTGGTCCAAAAATGGCCAAAATCACTTAAAAAGTGGTCAGCATGGTGAAAAACTGCATGGTTTTGAAAGAATTTTTGGCCAGGGGGAGGAACCCATTGAACCCCTGTGGCTACGGACCTGCTTGCATAATGTAGGATGTTATATTATAGTTTGAGTGATATTGAATTTCTTGATTTGCTATTCTTCTAAGTATTCACCATAATCCCTAATGGATATAGGAAACCTGGTCTAATGTGATTGCATCTGGTCCTACTTTCAATTCTATGGTTTGGATCTGACAGAATTGACTGGACAATTAATGTTCTGAGCCCACTTTTATCATATACTGGATAGGTCCATATATCTATCTGCTTTATCAAAGCCCCTATTTATCAAATGCTTGCAAGAGGCCCAGCAACTCCTATTTTCAAGAGGTTTTAGAGGCTGTGGATACCTCAGTGAAAAGTCTGTATTTGTTTAGAACTGAAAGGAGGAAGTGATTTCTACTTTATTTTGAGGTGTGGTTGGTTAGATATCTGGATTATTTTCCAGGGATTCTGTCTCAGACATTCCACATCAGGTTTTAATTAAATGGAATCAATCAAAGTTTATGAAAGGCTAATTTATGAATATTCTCAGAAGGCACCATCTTGATCCATCAAGGTATTACATGAGTATGAGAAGGTACAGCAAATTCATTTAACTGTCACTTTTAAAATACTCTCATTCATGAGCATTTATTGAGTAAATCATATTTTATTAACTGCCTGAGGCATTTTGTTTTAAATTTTTCATTCGTAACATTTCCAGGTCAACATAACATACATGTAAAAGATAGGAATATGTTTTAGTTCTTTGCATAAAGGTCTTCATGTACTGAGAGATAGATAAGAGAGCTTTAGGTTTGTGAATAATGTTTTGTTTCCAGATTAACATTTTGTTTTGAGATTAAACATAAGTGCCGTCTATTTTCAGGTGTGAGATTAGACTAGAGGTGGCGTCTCAGCCTCCACAATGACGGAACAAATGAATGGCCCCATGAACGGGGATGCAAGCAAATTCATAGACAATATAGGTGAGCTTACATTCAATATATACTTTAAACAGCTGTATTAATTATCCCACTGAACAAAGTTCGAGGGGGATATAGAGAAGCTGTCTGTCCATTCGTTCGTGAGTTTGGGTAATAACTCAAATACCAGTTGACGGATTTGATACAAATTTTATAGGTTTATGCCTCATGGTTGTAGGACTTGTGCTTGAAAAGGAATTTTCAATATGGCTACTTGATTCAAAATGGCCACCCTTTTTCGTAATAATCTTTGATAAATCAAATACTAGTTGACAGATTTGGTTCAAAATTTTTTATATGCTGATGCCTATGGACAAAAAGAAGCTGTGCTCTAGAGATTTTCAAGATGGGTGCTAAATTTCAAAATGGTCCACCACTTTTTTCGTAAAAAAATGTAATCTTTGATAACTCAAATACCAGAAGATACCTCAGGAGACAAGAGCTTTGCTAAAGAAGGAATTTTCAAGAGGCCAGCTGAATTTCATAATGGTCGCCATTTTTTGTTCAAGAATGTAATCTTTGATGACTGAAATACCAATTGACAGATTTGGTTGAAATTTTATATGCTTAAACCTAGGCACAAAAGAGCTCTTTTCAAGAAGAAATTTTCAAGATGGCTGCTATTTATCATAACATGTTTTGTTCTGTTGTGTGGGATTTGCTACTCCATGGAGTTGCTGTTTTTTTTTAAAGTTAAACCATAACGCTGGTCCGTATTGAATATATCTAAATAATATGTAAATAGTCATAGTTATTACACAGAAATATGAGTGCCATCTTTTTAACCATATATATAACATACTACATGAACAGTACATATATTCATATGTAAGTACATGTACATGCAATTTTTAATGCCGGTCGAATCTTTATATACATATTTTGTAACTATTTTAGATAACTATACTTGAGATTTGACTTTTTTACAAGGTGTTTAATGATAAGAAATGCAAAAATATCTTTAACTGGTAGATCAATGATAACATTTTGACCTCAGAACATGACTTTGCCTTGTGTTATATTATTAAACTCAAGTGTTAGGCTAATGGTTTTTGGCTGTATATATTTTGATGTATGTTCTCTTTTTAGGAAGACTTCCCTGTCCAAAGTTTATGTCGTTGCAGTATTTCATTAAATATGAAACTCTTTTTTTCCTTATTTTGAAAGCAACAGTATATATATGTTTTTGACTAATTGAATTTTAAAGATAATTTTTAGATTTGTTATCTACATGTATACGGTCTTATATCAAACCCTTGTTACCTCTCCCCCAAATACTTACTTCAAAGGAGGGGGTTATATATCATGATGTTAAGACATTTAAACATTAATTTGGATGGTATACTTTTTTTAACAGAAATTTTTTTTAATTGCCTACTCTTCGCATTTGTTTGATTTTGCTTCCTAAAGCTAGTTTTATCACCAGCATTTGGGGCAGGGGTGATAGACTGTAAAATTGTCTTTACCATTCAGAGGTTGCTTTAGAACTAACTTCTGTGCTTACGGAAACTCTTCCATGTATTATATGGTGAATGTGGCTCGGGGAGGGGGTGGGGGGGGGGGTGCAATAACATCACAACATTTGAGAAAATGTCAGCAATGTCGAAGGTCTAGGTAAGTACTCTCATTTTTCAACACCAAGATTTCTGTTGTTGTTGATATTTCATGCTAGACGTGATTTCAAAGTCATGAAGTGTTGCAATCTTAAGGTAACCTTAACATGTAAATCTGGGAAAAGATACCATGGGAGTCATGCTTTAAAATTCAAAATAGAGTGGAAGAGAGAGAAATTTACAAATTGGGTGTTTAGTCAATCCTTAATTACATATCAATTCCATGTATATGTCTAGCGAAATCAAAGAGAATCTGACATTTCGTTCATATGGGAAAGAAGTTGTGTGATCAAAGTGATGTTAATTGTTACCATGGATACCAGGTATACCACTAAAGATAACATGCTGTAACTCATGAAGATAACATATACCTGTAGCATTATAATGGGGGCATCTCAAATAGTTTTTATTTAGGGGGGTGGGAGGTAGTTGATCAGTATCAATCAATTCATGTCTTAAATGGACTTTGAGATGTTCTTCTTAAATTTATACATAAAAAAATCGGTGTAAGGTGTGCAATATGGTCACCAACAATGTATAAATGTTATCTACAACTGAATCAGTTTTTGAGATGTCCCTTTTATATACTGCCTATATGTATGAATGTTTCTTGTTTTTATTATTGCCTGAAAGTGAAGAAGGGATAAGATGTTGGAATAAAGTTTTATCAAGTTAGTATAAATCTGCTTATGTGACAAACGTGACCACCTGAACAGTAATGAGAATATACTAAAATAGAATTTAATATAGATTTATTATATATGGCCGGTACAATATGCTTTGAGGCATTTATTAACTGATACATTTACCAGTGATTTAAATACTTTGGATCAATCAGGAGTGATGAACAAACTGAAATTTCAAGTAAAAAACAAATCAAATTTGAAAAATGAGACATTAATACAAAACTATTACATATCTGGAGCAATATGTACTCATCTCTAAATAAATAAAAACAAAGGTCATCAAAGATATGATTTGATCAAATCAGCTTTTGATAGTGGAACACTTGATATAGCCTACGATATATACAAGAAGTAAATTTAAGTTTCATTTTGACAAACTTGAGTCCCAGCTTAGATTTCGCAGAACAGAGAAATGAAGAAATGACAATTCAACAAAGTGTTTCTGACAGAAGGTTATCTGACAAACTAAACATTTTGGACAAAATGGGATGTAATGATATGAAGGAGTCACAGAGTTTTATGATATCTGCTTCTGGATATTAAGGGACTATTAGGATTATGTCGGATTAGGCAAATAGTGATAAGGATGTTCCAACGAACCTCATCGGGTAAGATTAGAAAACCCTAAAAAATGATTTTCAACAATAGGAACAGATGGTATTTTACCCTATCGATAAATTATGCTGAATGATAATATTTGAGCTACCTGCTCATGTTACAGAGTGTTGAACTTTGCCTCCTAATCAATTAAACAACTTTAGTTAACATCTAAGGTCAGATCTTAATATATTTAACTTACCTCTACATACCTTAAGATCTGCCTATAAATTACCTGATTATAAGTTAATTGTGGGCATTAAACAACAAATTGGAACATTGAATATGAATGAGCAAGATTGATTTAACTTGTAATCGGGGTTATTGTGATTGAATAGTGACAAGCTTTATGTACATACAGTTGGAATTTGGACATTATTTGATGAAATACCAGAATCACCAAGAACTAATCCCTGATAGACACAATGAACTTTGTAGATTGAAAATTTATTGAACTGCAATTCATATGTGCACAGGTAATAATGGTAGACAGATAGCAGATGTAATTAACAATAGAAGAGTAGGAGGATCATAAATTTAAATGTGAGACAATCGTTAGATTGCGAAATAGTTTGTGGTGTACATGAGCTTGGAGGAGTATCTGGAGTATTAGAGGTCAAGTACTGTGAGAACAAATGTACATCTATTGTGATTGATGTGAACAGGTGACTGGTCAAATCTGAATGAGGCTTTAACACTGTGACATTTACTGACATTTAGATCTCTGAATCTGAATGAATGGACATATATAGCTGTAGACATTAGTACAGAGTATGTTATAGACACATTTAACAATGTCAAAGACAGTTGTTAAACAAGCAAGGTAATGAATGGCTCACAGTAGGAGGTGTTATTGCAATTTCATCACTTAACAGCGAGAAACATGAAAAACAGCATGTTCTTGTACTGAATGACTATGCTACAGTTACGTAACATTAATATAAATTGTCTTAAATAAGTTATCTGCCTAATGAAGTGCTGTCTGGAACATACATAGGGCTGCAATATTGACCAGTACTGAGTACACCTGACATTATTTGTAAAAGGACTTACACTGATGGATTGAACCTGTCACATGGAAATTCATTTATGAAAACAGTTTATCCATATGTTAAGGCAAGGAATCATATATCTGGGAATAACGTCACATAGAGACTGAAAAATCTGAACACTGTTCGAATTTGTGAGATATAATTGAATTACGGACACATTGATTAAACATGGAGGAGCCAGCTAAGAAGCCACCTAATATCCGAACTGTTTTGGGAATCGTAGACAGGATAATGCAGAGTATGGGCGATGTAGAAGTCTATACATATGAGTTTACCCGTTGGTGTATTGAACAAGTTTATGTGCGAGTGTTCGGTTATCATGTAAACCTAGAAATGTTAGCTCCATTTGGAACTGATGAAGGACCTAAACGACAAGTTGACCCACCGAGAGTAGGCCTTAGTACAATCCTAGATGCTGATACTATTAATTCTAGTGTCATTCTGAAGAACTATGCTGATTATGAAGAGGGTAAACCTATCCAAGCATCCCTTCGTGTTCCCTTAAGTAAACTAAATAGGCAGAATCGTCCCAAACCACCACCTGTACCCCCAAAGCCAAGAAAATCTCAAGACAGGTACGTCCAGCAGACTGTTCATCTTCCAGTCATAGAGGAAGTCCCTTTAGAATCTAATGAGATTCAACCCAAATCCCTCATGTTATCCCAAACTGTACAAGATATACATTGCCATTCCATTCATGAAGCCCCTCATGTATTCCAACAAAGATCCCACAATGTTCAAGAACGGCCCTTTGAACTTGCCTTGAATGTCCATCTTCCTTCCAGCTCAATACAACAGAGAGTTGAAAGTAAGAATACAATGCTAGTTAATGAATCAATGAGGATCCAACCTGCGAGTTCTATCACTGATGGAGAAAGTGAATATCAGAGCAATGGAACTCAACCATCCATTACTGATATGAATGACTTGAGTTATGACAGCATTGATGATGTAAGACCAAGGGTTCTATCAACTATTGAAGAATCCACAGATTCTGAAGATGAAGAGGATCAAAATTCAAATGTAGAGGTTGAATTAAATGCATTTGAGAGTTGTGTGATAGAAAATGGTCTTGTGACATATGAACACCTTCATGATCAATCCTCAATGGACAATTCACTCGCCTTAGATATAAATCTAACTGAACAATCAGAGGAGGCATTGATAAGTGTACCAGGGTTAAAACAAGATATTGCTGAGGATTTCAAGTCACTGGATTCTGGTATAAGTAGTATGGATATGTTAGATGCTAACAACGTTGACCCATTATATGTTCTTGAGCAATATTCTGGGACAGATGAAGATGAAATTGAAGAAAATGTTTCTTTGGATTCTCATGAGAAAAATGACATTGTCCAAGAAGTCATTTTAGATTCAGATAGATCTAACATAAATATTTTGCCTGAGAAATCAGGTCAAGAACAGCAAAGCTCAAGTGGTGCTACACATTTAATGGATATCAGTCATGAATATTCAAAAGACAATCTAGTCAAGGACATTCCCAGCATAACAAGTGCTCAAAATATAGAACAGAATGCAGTAATGCCTTCATGCAGTAGTAGTGTCATAATACAACAAGGTATTAAAAGCGACCCTAATAGTACTGACATTCAGGAATTTTCCTGTACTGTAGATGCAGTTGGTCACACAGTACAGACACAGTCAGGCTGTTCTGATACTGAGTCAAGTATACCAACAAACATTCAAAGTGATCAAGGTACTGTCAGTAAAAACAATTCAACCATTGTAATAAAGGACATTGGAGATAGTATACCTAAAGATACCCAAAAATATCCTCAGGACAACACGGTATCTCTAAGTTTTAATGAAGTTTATAATCAGGCACAAGAAATATCAGACAATCAAAGCAGTCAACGCAGTCATAATTATGATCAAATACCTCAAGATTTCAAGGAGAGCCAACGAAATAATCTTGAAGAATCCATCCAAGTGCAATTAAATACCAAAGAAACCTATGATAACTCTAATGGAAGTAGTGACGTGCCTTTAGAAGCAAAAGGAAGTCAAGGAAAGGAGCTGGAATCAGAATTGTTCGATTCAAGAACGATCAATACCCATCAGTGGACAGTTTGCCAAAATGAGTCAGCACCCTCTGATGTTAATATGCCTGATATGCCTAATAACCATCATGAGCTCCCAAGTCCTACAATCAAACAAGTCGAGCTTTCTCATGGTTTCATAACAAGCAACGGCAATACCCATAAGTTTGACTGTGATAGTCCAACTTCAGTTTTGACACAGATAACTTGTAGTACTATAGAAGTAAATGTAACAAGTGCCTTTCATGAGCAGGTCTCATCCCAAGAATCAGCCCCTAGCGAAACCCTTGGTGAAAACAAGGTAAGAAACCTTAGTCTTAACTCTAGTCAACATGGTCATAATGCTGTGACATCAGAGCCTGGTGTTACAGATCAAGAGTTGCCAACAAATGCTGTACCACTTAAAGGCTCCATGAATTCAAGAGAAGAAGCAATGAAATCATCTTTCATTGATATATTGAAAGGGTATGAAAAATTACATCCTGATATAGCTGGGCCAGAAGTTCAGACTCCCACTCAAGCAATAAACAAAGATTGGAAAGCACCTGGTGAAATTTCTGCTCCATCAAATCTGATTTCTATTAATGAATTATCTACTAAACAAACTTATATATCTACTGTGAAAGGTCAATCTGATACTGAGCATGATAGGGCAAGAGATCAATCTATAGCTATAAATTCTAGAGGTCATGATAACCAAATATTAGAGTTAACAGACAGTAAATTAGGGATTCAGAATATGACACTACCCAGTGTCTCAACCTCTGTATTTGATACAGAAAATATTGACAGAACTGTGCCAAGTTCAGTTGAGCCTCAGCCAGAGGTGCCAGTGTCTAAGTCTAAACAGGTTAAGTCATCAATACTTGAACTTTTCTTGGGTAATCAAAATGAAGTTTCTGCAGCAACCATTCCCAAGAGTAGTCCCTCTAGGCAAGTTGAAGCAATCCAAACAAGTCTTTTGTCACCTGTCCCTCAGACATCAGCTGACCCCTTGAACCCCGATTTAGATTCTATATTTGGATTTGAAGATGCATCACAAAATAGGCTTGCAGCCAGGTTCATTCAGGCAATGGATGACTTGGGCGATCCTGAGTTACATCTAGATATAACTGATCAGTCAAATTCCCATGATGGAACAGAGATAAATAAATTCCAGACAGGTATCAGTTCTGGTGAATTTCTTATTCCTGATAAGACAGTTCATATAGTTTCCTCTATTTCTGGTACAAATATGCAAGATATGTTTCCCCATGGATCATCTTCAACTAATGAACTGGTGAGTGGTACAACTGGTCTTACACCAGTGAACATGAGCCATAGTGATATTAATTATAGTGATTATCACATAGAAAGCAAGAGTGTATCTAATGCTAGTTTAACAGCTTGTAAAACAACATGTGCTATTGAACCTGCCAGCGTGAACTCTTCATGTATAAACACAGTATTGCAAGGTCAAGCTGCCACTCAACACAATGAAATATTAGAAATTAAAACCGATACATTCAAAGCAGGAAATGAAACAATTGGAATTTATCCACATAAATGCTTACCGAATGAAACTCAACTCAACACAGAATGCCAAGTAGGTGTTGATTCAGTAGTAGGGGTTGTTCCCAATAAGGAATTTAACCAAATAACGAGCAGTTACAGTGACAAAATAATCAGAGATGTGGATGTAACATGGGAATATTTATCAGATGATGCAGATATAGACAGCTGTGTAAAACGAAGTCAGCCAGACAGCACATTGTTTCATGAAGTGAATGTGTCCTCATCATCTGACACAGCTTCAGAGGTAAATACAACAATAGATGGCATCCCTAATAAAAATACAAAGTACACCGTATACAGGAAAAATGCAAGTAGGAAAGATAACACAATAGCAGCCAAAAGTAGTTTGACAGTTCAAACGCAACTTGACAGCGGTAAAAATAGCTCCAATGTGAGGCCATGTGAGATGAACAGTGCAAGTAAGCAGATAATGACATATGAATCAAATCTCAGTCCAAATACCAGCACACAACATAAACTTATTAGTTCAACTATGCCATATAAAAACTCAACAAACTATTTGAAAGAGAATGAAAATATTCAATGTAGCTTAGCCGATAAATCATTGTTTAAACAAGGGTCCACTGGTATGTTGGAGAGTCACAGTAGCCAGTGTAAAACTGGAAATAAACTTGAACATGAAAAAACAGGACTATTGATAAAAAGTAAAAGTGAAAAGGGGTCAAGTGAAATATCTAAATTAAGCAGTGACAGTATTACATTGGAAGCCACTAATGTGACCTCTACAAATACAATTAGTAAAAATCTGGAATCCAGTGAAAACAGTAGAGGTCAAAGTTACTTACAAGATCAGTATGAAAAACATGGTAATGATACACATGTACACACAGTGACAAATATAGAAAATGGTAATTATATGTCGTACTTAGGTATTCAGGCGCATACAGATCAGGACTTAAACATACCACAACCTATCACATGTTCGAATATATCACATTCTGATATAGCCACTAAAGTTTATTGTAATCCAGATAAGAGTGATTCTATTCAAGTAGAGATACAAACAGCCTATGGACCTTGCCCAGATATCACTTCTACTAATACGCTAAACTGTGGGGAACAAGACACTTGTAGCTTAATAGCTGGAATTGACAGTGGGAGTGAACAAGTGAAACCAAGTGAAAGATTGATTGAAGTAGGTAGACCATTAATAAAGGATATATCAAGTACAGATGATGACAATGATGAGATCTTGATTGCATCTGATAGACAGAGCAACATGGGCCGCAAAAAACCTAAGCGTAGAGCAAAATCAGATAATGTAGCATCTGATGCTGAAATTGATAACAATGTGGTATTCCAGAAGACATCTGAGCATAGAGAATCGGAAAATAATACTAACAGCTCCCCTTTAACAAGTGGCCTTAAGGATATACCCAAAGTGGCATCTTTCGATCCCCCTGCTAGAAGTGGTGCCAGTGATATTCCCAGTTTACTACCTAATGATGCCTCAGTGCTAAGCATACAACCAGGAAGCCAACCAGATATAGGATCAAACATTGCTATCGATATGAGTAATAAAGAGTTGCAATCTAATGGTAAGAATGCACATGCTATAACTCCAGATGTTGATGGAGCAACTCTTGTATCAGACAATGACATTCAGAGAGGCAATTCAGATGAAAGGGAGAATTCTGAAACCTCATTGGATGATATTCTACTCGGTCCTGAATACCAGGATGATACTTATGGAGCAAGTGATGACAGTAGTGATTTATCACTGTCTGATATTGAACAGAATAACAACACACTAGATGCGCTCGAGGAACTTGATGAACCGGAAGAAGACCTTAATATTAGCATTGGAATGCCTTATAAGGACATTAGTTTGACTCAACTAGAGTCTGTTGAAAAAACTGAAGAATCTATTGAATTGGAAAACTCAAATAAAGCACCTGCAGGAACAGACACTTTACGAGACAAATTGCCTGAGAGTAATCTTGATTCTGATAATATCCAAGAAAGCAAAATCTTTAATGAAGATCAAACTAAAGAACTACCTCTACCAGACATACCAAAAGATGAATCAACCAAAGAAACTATAGACAATGGATCAGCAAGTCAAGTGCCTCAGATAGATAAGGTTGATGGTGCTGAGAATAGGACAAATACAGTCCAAAATGTCGAGAGTACAAATGCATTTCATGAAACAGACATTGATATTGCTACAAGTCAATCTTCAGACCAAATCGAAAAGGAAATCTTCATTTCAGAAGATCGTACTGAAGACTATCATGGTATCTCAGGATTACTCATAGCAGGTACATCTACCCCGGTGAAATCAGCCACATCTAAAGATGTAATGCAAGTAAGAACTACCTCAATAGACAGTGGTGATGAGAGCTTACCAAACAGCTATAGTGAACAGAACAGTGACTATGACGGATACTACTCTGATGAAATGTATGATAATGTTCCATGTGGCAATGATCCCAGATATTCTACATTTTCCAACTTGTCAGAGTTAGAGTTTGGACAAGATGAATCAAACTCTGTTAGCACTCCTCATAATGATCAAGAGAATGGGGAAGTAAAAACTATTGATGATACTGAGGCAGTCCAACATGATAATGTAATTCATCGTAGAACACACATTGAAACCCAACAATCAGTAGTCAGTTCAACTGGAGAAAGTGAATGTGATAGTGATCTGATCAATGAAGCACTGGATGAAGCATTTGACATGTTAGATGAAAATCCTAGTCCCTCAATTAATGACACTGAGTCATTTGAGAACTTTGAGATATATGTTCCACCGAGAGATGATAGTGATGAAGATGGGGAAGATTTTGAGGATAATGAGATGGTAGTCTATGGGGATTATGAATTAGGAGATAATGAATCCTGTGTCAGAAACTGTCATATTTTATATGTGATACCTGAAGAAGAATCAGAACAAGTTGATGTTATGGTTGCAATTGAAGGGGAACAAACAGAACCACTTGAAGAGTTTGCTAAGAAACTGATTGAAAATGTCCAAAGAAAACTTTCAGAAGAAGATGATGTACCAGTAAATCCCGAAAATATGGAATCACCGGATGATCATAGGATTTCTAACTTCGAGGAACAGGATCAGGGCGATATAGTATTTAAAGATGACAATGCACCCAGAAAAGATGTTTTTGAAAAAGATAATGATACTGCGATGTCAACCCTTGCTGCAAATAAAGAGGTTTCTTCCAACACCGTTGATTCTAAAGAAGAACTTGACAACTCAAATTTCCAGAGAAAACTTTCAGAAGAAGATGATATACCAGTAAATCCCGAAAATATGGAATCACTGGATGAACATAGGGTTTCTAACTTTGAGGAACAGGATCAGGGTGAGAAAGTATTTGAAGATGACAATGCACCCGGAAAAGATGTTTTTGAAAAAGATAATGATACTGCGATGTCACCCCTTGCTGCAAATAAAGAGGTTTCTTCAAACACTGTTGATTCTAAAGAAGAACTTGACAACTCAAATGTCCAGAGAAAACTTTCAGAAGAAGATGATGTACCAGTAAATCCCGAAAATATGGAATCACTGGATGAACATAGGGTTTCTAGCTTTGAGGAACAGGATTGGGGTGAGAAAGTATTTGAAGATGACAATGCACCCGGAAAAGATGTTTTTGAAAAGGATAATGATACTGCGATGTCAACCCTTGCTGCAAATAAAGAGGTTTCTTCCAACACCGTTGATTCTAAAGAAGAACTTGACAACTCAAATGCTTTTTCACCTATAGCTGCTGTAGATCAACATGCTATAGACAACTATGATAATGTAACAATAGACTCCCATATACCTACTGTCCACTTGGATGAGACTGGTAATAATGTAGCAGAACCTGAACAAATAGAGCATTCCAAAACATTGACATATAGTATTGAAGATGTCCAAGATCCAACCACAATAGAAAAAGAAGTAATTGAAACCAAAGAAATCATAGTTGAACGGACAGAAGAAGTTACCACTCAGGAAAACGTGACACTTGATTTGAACAATTCAAAAGAAATTGAAACTGCAATTGTAATTACCGAAAAGGAAAAGAATGATACAAGTGAACAGCAAAATAATTCAGAAGAACATGATCCCGTTATAACAACCATGATTTCAAAGGAAATAGAAACTATTCAAGAAAGTGGTGAAGTTGAGGTTATTGGAAATATGTCAACAGAAACTACTGGTTCAACAGAAATATCAGAGATCAACATCGAAGAACTGGAAACCAAACCTGATGACGATACAAATGTCCCTGTCTATGAGGTACCTCCAAGATCACAGGATGTGTTAGATGAAGAACTTCAGGTTGATGATTCTCCAACAGTCAGCTCAGAGAGCATTAACATGGAAACAGTTTCAGCACAAGGGAGTGAAAATGTAATCAATTTAGATGAACAAGCCCAAGCTGATAACCTTTTGGATGAAATTCAATCTGAGTATCCATCAGTAAAGATTCCAGAAATTACTGTTGAAGAACATAGTATCAGCAAATTTGCTAACTCTGATATTGTATCTCAAAATGAGGAAACAGTATTATCTTTGGGAAATGATGTTGATGATCAAAAAGAAAAGAAAAATGATCCTAGGTTAGAGGTCATTGTTGCTACACAAGCAATTGAAGATGATAATCAAAATGAAGTTACTACAAATGAATCAGTACCTGGTAAATCTGTAATAAAGCCTCCAATTGCTCCAAAACCCATATCCTTCAAGGCAGTGTCTGAAACATCTAATGATAAAGAAACACCAAGTCTAGATTTAAACCCTTCTTCTGACACTATCATGCCTATTGATATTGAAAATGATCTTGATAATGACCCAGTTGTTCCTGTTAAGCCCAAAGTTGGACCCCCTGTCCCACCAAAACCCCCGTCCCATAAGAGACCGCTTGGTAGATCTCTTCAACAGGCAAGAGGGCCTTGGACTCGGAGTGAGCCAAATCTTATTACATCTAATACAGACATTGACATTGAACCAGACCCCAAGTCAGCATCTAAAGAGTCACTCAATATGACACTTAAGAAAACCACAGAAAGTGTAACTGTTCAGCCGTATGATGAAAGGGGTTCTAAGATAAGTTTGGCAAGGGAGACATTAGAACTTACAACATCAGATATCAAAGCTGTGAGTGCATTCATGGAGAACAATTGTCGAACCATGCCTACTCACCAACGCAACATGCGACTTGCCCAAATGAGAGCTAACAATGTTATCAATGCAATCATTACAGGTATGTCAATATGTCATAAGCTAAGATCCTAGTACAGTGTATGTCAAATACAAGAAAAGCCAAGTTCATTTGGTCGGTCAATTTTGATCCATACACTTTGTCAGATGGTTGTAATTTTTGGAGATCTCTCCTTAGACTTTGCTTTAATATGATTTCACTTTTATTTCTGTTATCTAATATACTTGACTTAATACTGACTTCATTTGTAGGTTGCTGATTGGAGACTGCAGCAATGTGATTCTAAAAGCCATTAGCCTAACAAAAGTATACAGTGTACCACCATTACCATGTTAATACATTGCTTGCATACTTCATTCTTCAGATCCCGATGACCCAGCTTACCAGCGAGAAATGCAACGGCCTGCAGAGGTGAAAGAAGATGTCACTCAGATGGAAAGACGCAAACGTGTGTCTCTAATTCTCAACAGTTTACAGTTTCGTGAAGAGTTAGAACACATTGCGGTGGAGCAGCTGTCAAAGGGTCCCCACCCCAACAGCATCCTTGCTCTGTCCTCTATCACAGAGTTACTCCTCCCTCAAGCAAAGTTTAACCAGAGTGCCAGTCTACAAAAAGGTATGAGCACACTTATATATTTGCCCGAATTTGCCGAATCACAAATGCCAATATTCAAAAAATCATCTCAGCAAAGTCTTATTTAACCATACCAACAGCAAAGTATGAGGGACAATACAGTTGACAGTTCTTACAATATAGACTTAGGCCATAGGATATTGATAAATATATTTTGTCATCATGTAACAAAGCTTATTAACATGCTTTCCACTAGATTGTATTGCTATCATGAGTCACACCTTTGTAATTCACAATTTCTAATTTTTATTTTCTCTCTTTTTGTAGGTCTATCGGGTAAGTGTGGAATTAGTCACTAATAGTTCTTTTAACAAGTATTACATGGTTATTTTATGTCTTCACTTAGTTATCTTGAAATTATTAATCACACCTTTTGGTGGCGAGGGAGTACATGGGAAAACATAAGATAAGCACAAATATAACAATTTTGATATAAATCCATTATAAATAAATTACTACATGACTGCTCAACAATTAAAAGTTGAAAGTGTAAAAGTGAGACACCTTATATTCTTCTAATTTAATCATTCCAAAATAACATATAGATAGTTTAGAAAAATAAAATATTCCAAAATTTGAACCCTTGAATTTCATCTTACAAAGGTCATAGGTTTTCTATGGTTACCGGACAACTCAGACCCTGGAGAACCCGAACCCAAGTTGTCTTTGGTCTGAGTTGTCTGGAAATCTTTTCCATGCATGTGTTCTTCAATGTAGGAGGTGGAACTATTGTCCCTGTGAATGACATCAAGGGCCAGGATGCCAAGTACTACAATAAAGGAGAGAGACTTTTGCGCTGTAAACTAGCAGCCACCTATAGGCTTGTAGATCTCTATGGATGGACACACGGCATCTACAACCATATAACAGTAAGTCAACGTTCCTTCATAATCACCTCCTTTTTCTCAGATCCTGTGTGGGTTAGTTATCCAGATCATTTCTTCCTCACTATTCTTCTTTGGGGTAACAAGCTTCATGGTGCCCATATATGTCATTTCAATGTAACATAGTGAATGACCATGATTCCAGAATTTTATATCTGAGGACATGTACATGCTAAGATCTTGCTCCTGCCACTATAGTTTCATCAAGGCATAGTTTGGGATAAACTGAGGTTATCTGAACTAGTTTTCAATGGATAATGCCACTTGAGGGTTAAGTGGTAGAGGGTTGATTTAGCATTTAGTGGGAGAGGTATGATTTATGATGGACTTCAAAACAACTTGTCGGAAACATATATGTCAGAGGCATTTATAAAGGAGCTTTACTCCCATGATTCCTTTGATTCAAAATTCAGGATCAGAGAAGCAGTAATATTATTGCTATTTATGAATCAATCCTCATCTTTCAACATAGAACTTGCAGTACATTGCTGTATTTACAGTAATGAAGCAAAAAATTGCACTCAGACTTAGTTTGGCATTAAGAATTGTTAAAACCTCCCATGTTTTATGATTTAGTATCACTTTCATCGCCAAAACATACTTGACTTAGATCTTGATAAACAAGTTTGCATGGATGGGATCGTGATATTTAGTAGGTTTCCTGTAGTTAGAGATTCATGTTTTTATGGCATATCCATTTTACATATCAATTTACGATTTGTCAGAATTCATATTTATTAATAGATATTCCAATATGTTTTCCGATATTTGATACTTTAACATTAATCAAAACATGACATTTGGCAATATCTTACATGGACTTACATTCCTTTAAATTGAACTGAAGAATGTGATCCAATGAAATGTTCTACGAGACCTCGAATTACTTAAAATTAGAGGTTTCTTAATCATCATTAAATCAATCTCACTGTACTAATCATGATAGGAATTCTCTAAAAATTACAGATAATGCAACTTTGATTTGATTCTTAGTATGATTAAATTATTTCTGCCTTTGACATAACAAGAGAAGATTAATCTAAATTACATCCTTTAAAAGCCCAGAAACATTTTCCTCATTGGATACTGGTTAAGTCATAATTAAAGTAATGTTGCATTGTGGTATATATTCCATCTTCAGAGAATAATACAGAGCGAGGTATGACAATCCCATGATTTTATTGAAGAATCTTCTAAAATATCATGTTGCATTGTGGTCATGTCAGTAGACCTTTATGTGAGGAACAATCTAAAGAATAGGGAAAGTAATCTTGTCATGCAATTGTACTATTTTATATTGTACAGTCTGATTGAACAAGAAAATATATGAGGATTATCGATCATTGTCTCAATTGCCAGTGGAGGGATTAGGCACTAGGATTTGCCTAAATGTTAGTTGAGGTATGGCCAAGTAATCACTTTATGTACACACCCCTTCCATATCAGCGTCCATATGGAACACCTTGTTGTTATGGTTAACCAGGCAGATAGCACAATTTCATGGGGACTTAGGTAGACCAGGAATAAATATAGTTATTACAGTCTCCAACTTTTTTGTGACTGGTGTTTGATGATTGGTGTTTGGTATCTGTAACGGCGATCAGTATTGGTAACAAATGGCAGTTGGTGACACTTTGCATGTTAATGGATTGTTGAAAATTGGTTTTCTAAATGACTTTATCAAAGTTTTATTTTCAAGTCCTGATGTAGTTTAGTGACTCTTCACTTCCTCCACTTACACAGAAATTGATAAGGTGTTTACAATAATCAACGCAGCAAAATCCTGAAAGATTATTCAATCCCACGAATCAAATCTAAATTAACTGAATGACCTTGGGTGTCCAATTTAGCAATTCCTTGAATGGCCTTGGGTGTCAGGTTAAAAGCAATGCATTCTGGTCGTGTTTGACCTCCTGTGCACCAGATATGATCTATATTTATAGGACATTTGTCTGGGAATGTCTACCAACATTGATCCGCAATTCTAGTTAATATCATTGATAATTGCAGAAATTGCATCAAGATCATTCTGCCCTGGCTAATCTCCAATGACTAGCATTTGGATAAGTTCACAAGGCAATGTTCTGTAATTGAAATAATGATGAATATATGGTTGCTTTAGTTCTAGGTATAGGCCTGGCTACAGGTCAGTCAGTCCACATGTTGGTTGAGATTCTTATTAGAATTGTATTTGAATGGAAGAAATCCCCAGGTCTAACCCATTACCAGAGTATTGTGCCGGCATGCCATTTACTTCATAAACACAATTTGTGAGGTTCAGTTTGGTAGATTTCGTTAAGTTAGAGCCATTTTACACATTTTAAAACCTGTTGACATGTAACTAGGGGATGTACAACATATCCCATAAGTGTCTCTCTTTGAAGGTACTTCTCTGAGAGTCAATTGTTATTGACTTGACATTAAAGTGTCTGATGTCATTCTTGTTTCTTATCTGAATTGTCTGTTACCTGTACTGGATTATCTGAAGTGGCTTCACAGATAGTAGTGTTCACATTTCATTCACATCTTCATCAATTATACTATGACTGGAAGGTATTATATGGGTGGACCAAGATATTTCATTCATATAATATGTAAATATTCCCAGTACTGCTAGAATGGGTTACCTGTGTCTTTTATCTGTTCAGTTCAAAACAATACAGCAATAGTGGCCATGTGACTATGAGTCCCCCAGCTGCATAAGATGCATTTCTGGAGTTGACATGTGAAATGATTTCCCACCAAAGGTGATCCTGATTGATTAATACTAAATGGCAAGCTGTGTAATCCCCAAGCACTTAACCCACACTTACCATTATATAAGATCCCTGTCTTATCTAATCATGTAGTGATGATTTTATATCATGCAGGTGAGAGGGTTATATAGTGTTACATAGCGTTATATATATCAACATACTTTTCTCCTGACTTTTCTACATTCTTAATATGTTAGCTTGGGTTTTGGAATTGGTTAATGAACTCCCATGAAAAAGTGAATTGAATGAATATATTGTTCTGTTTAAGGTTTCAAAATATAATGATGTATATTCATGTATTGATCATATGGTTGAATGGGGTTAATGATGCTTTTTGTTTTGCACATGTTTATGCTGTTGAAAAACATGAAATTAAAAAAGATTAAAAATAGCTAGAATTAAATACTGGATAATAGTATAGGTTTTACCTGAACAAAAATACTATTAAAAGCCAGCTTGTGTTGATTGCTTGTAGACTCATTATGATATCTAATTAATTCAACATTCAGCCATTCATACATCAACTTGGCGCCATTCCCTATTATTTATACAGATTCGATCAGATGAAATAAAAAATGAATTGTGTTTTATTGCCTAGACACATAGCATGAATACATTATAAAGATCAATGGCATGGCAACCTTGCTGAATGCAGATGTACATTTTTTCAATAAAAATATAAAAGCTTTATTTGATAGAGTATTTTAGGTCGTAAATATCAACAGGTGATATGAAGGAAACTTTGGTTTCTTGCAATGACTTTTTAAGTTTTTTCATGAAAAATATATTAGAAAACAAGTTTTAGATCCATGTACAAATGTAGTTCCATTTCCCAATGTTAGATACTGGTTAACCCATTTAACATCATCACAATATCTGTCTATGAGGTGGTTGTCTACAATTGACATTTAACTGCATAGTTACATCTGTCACAGACTTTATTTGCCAAAGATAAGATTCTACATGCACTATTATATGGGTACATATTGAATATAGCTAACTGGTTACCATGCCTACAGCTAACTAGTTACTATGGATGGAAATTTTGTGAAGTATTCAGTTGAAAAAGAGTCTAATGCTTAAATGAAAATGGAGATCATAGGTTTATATGTTTTTTTGGCGTTTGTATTCTCTAAATGTTGCTATTAGTGCTTCCAGATTGTATCTGGAGCTAATGCAATTGTCTGTATTCATAGTCATGTGTTACCATTTGTGACAGAGCTTGGTGGTTAAATTACTAGCTTCTGTTTTAGCAACATACTCAATCTTCAGATTGCAACATACTTCATGGCATATGGGAAGAGGGAGGGGTGGTTGATGGCCTTTGCTTGATTCATTCACAACTCAACTTATAAGTTCAGCATATTTATTTTGAGTTTCTGATATCTTTGATGCATTTGGAGCTCCATAGTGCTACATGATGCCAATAACTTGATTGTTAGTTTTTCACATGGCTATGTTAGACTACACAAGGGGATACCAAGAGGTGAATAATAATCCAGCTTTGAATTGAAGCCTGATACCAAAATCTAATAAGCTCATATCCAATAGAATAATGTCCATTTCCCATGAGTTGATAGCTGCCTCAGATCTGCCAGGATTGAATAATATGTTTCTGGAGTTACCATAACATTGATATTTTGATGGAAGGAGAGTTGGGTTTCCTACATTCAGAAACAGAACAGATCAAAGGATTTCTCCATGAGTTGCAACCCTGTTGTAAATATTTGGCTTCTGGCTATTCTTGGTTCATTAGACCCATCATTATCTTGCAGAAGTGTTATATATCATACAGTGTACATGTATTCTGTCTGTTGTTCTGGGTTCAATGCAGCAAATGAATTCTATCCTTGTATCAAGTGCCTTTGCTACTCATTCCCAGCCATGGACACTCAGAATTCTCACACTGCCTTAGGTAATAACGAGAAAATAGAATGGGGGGGGGAACTGGAGACTTACTACCCTGCGCGCAGTCTAGCTATGAACTACCCTCTGCCTAGTATAGACTATATTACAATTTAGCAACTCTGTCTCCATGACGGGTGACCCTGACAGCCCGGGTCATAAATCATTTCATTTCATTTCGCTGACCTTTTTCTCAACCAATCAGCAAGCTGATAGGAACATGTTAAATGCGAGACCATTTTTTATTTATTATTATTTATTACCCGATGATATCCGAGGATTTTAACCAAATATAGAAAGTCATCTGTATTTTGACAATGAACTCTGACTAACCACTAGTCTTATATTAGTCTCAGTCATGAAAATAGACAAATGAGAGCAAGGGGATGATTTGATGCAGGACTAACTTTCCACTATTCTTGCAATATACTTGAAACACTTAAAGGTCAATAGATAAAATATTATTAGGTATGGCCAGAGATAGCCCAATGGAAAGATGTTAGAAATAACTCAAATTTGTGATAAAACTGCTATTATGTTTATCCCATCTCTATGGTAACGCCTCCGTAACTAGCAACACCTTCACTCCTCAGTCTGCATATTAGTAACACCTAGCATTGGGCCAAGATCAGTGAACCACATTGATGTTTTCCGTTCATGGCTATATTTCCCATGGTAATATTAACTGATACTGAGGTTGCCTTGGTTTTTTGTTGAATTTTTGAAAGGGTTTGTAAGGGAACGTTTCTGTCAGAATACAGGTGAAGTAGAAGCCAAAGTGATCATGTTTTACATTTGTGAAATGGGAGGGGAGTTGAAAAAATTACAGCTTAAGAACTATTTGTAAATAATAGATAGAATAATTGAACAGATAGTTAAATTTAATTTTTATTGTTGATGTCGTATTTTTTATTAATTTTAAAAGAAATAGCTTGGAAAATTATTTTGTTTGAAAGCTGCCAGGGAGTGGAGGGGGGGGGGTGTACATTCAAATCACAAGTTAGAGATGTGCAATGATACCAAACACCAACATACAATAAACAGTGATCATGTAGTGTCTAGTCATTCCACTAACACTCATCATCCTAATTGCAGTGTATATAAATATCTAATGTTACTGTTAATGTTAGGTTACTCTGTACCTGCCAACATTTCTCCATCATTTCCATTCTCCAAATACATTGATTTCTCTTGAACATGAACCTATACCAAAGGAGAACTCATTCTCTCACAGCTGAGACCTATGTTTTTGTATTGTTAGTTTTATTTTGTTTACCATTATTGAAGGTGAGCACAACCCCTTGAGTATAATATACATACAGTATGCATTTTTGTATTTCACAGTCATAATTCTTTTTTGTAACCATGAAAGACTCTGAGACTCCCTCATTTACAGTGTTATTTTTTATGCACTGACAGACATGCAATTACACACCATAGCCTCTTGTAATCACCCAGTCAATGCCCTGAAAGTACATGCGCCAAAATGCAAGAAGCAAATCATTCTGGCCTGGAACAGGCATAAAGCATGGTGCCATGGGTACATACTCTACCCTTCAGCTATATGGGTGGATTATCACTCTCCTATACAATATTGTACAATAGTAACAGTCTCTTGTACAGCTCTGAGAAGTACTTCCACTCTTGGCTAATCTTCTATTAATTATCTAATTGACTGTTATTCTTTGGTAGAAAGTATTTCGATTGATAGAACGTATAAGATTGGATGGAAGTAGAAAAGGACATACATGTATGTTTACCAAACTGCTTTTTTGAATTTAGCATTATTCATGAATAACGCAGATGCGAGTAGGTAGTTACCAGTTTCACCGCCAGGTGCCTCGTTCGGGTCAGATAGCATGGCGGGTATAGCAGAAAGTTCCCTTTAAATTAAATTACATTTGTTTTAGTGGTTCAATTTTCATATAACCCTTATGTATCTAATAGTTATGCGAATTAAAATATGTCCAGTAAAAGAAAATGTTATCCGTCCGATGCAAGAAAAGATATTTCACTTTTTGTGATTTTGTAACATTGGGTCTATGGGGAATCAACCCGAATGAGAAGTCGTTTTTTTTTCAAAGTTGATAAACAATTTTCGAAACCATATTTCTAAATGTACTTTTACATGTAGATTTCAAATATGACATCACTTTGACTGAATTTTGAATATTTAATGACATAAATCAAGATTTTGTCTACTCGCATCTAGTCTATTGAGCTCTATTTCCTACCCGTTAATTTTCAAATAACTGAATAACCCACAGGCTTTAATAGTAAGCACCACCTATAGATAGGTACATGTACATTGCATCCATCTATCAACAAGTCTAACGCCTACACAGACAAACATGGATGCTGTTTATTGAGACACACCTTTGTCACATTGCCATAAAACATCCTGTCCAAAAAGATACTAGCTTGTCATGGGTTGGAGAGCATGATGTTGTGCCTTATGCTATATATTTATAGCTCCTGTCAATGTAAGTTAACCTGACATTACAAGTAATCCTACTACATGACTCAGGGTACAATTATTAACTGTTTACCCATCTAAGATAAACAGAGGATCATTTTGTATCATAAGATCAACTTTGGCTATATAGTGTAATATGAGAGTTCCTCCATCATTACAGCAGGGTATATAGTATTTTATATACCCTTACTGCAGACAACGCAAATCTGCAGTTCTACTCAATCAGACAATGGCTTACTTATACAAATGTACAGGGTGTCAAAAAACAACAGCACCCCCCTCTAGAGCAAAATGTACTTAATGTTACAGAGTGTGTCATATCCCACTTTAAAGACAATTTAATTCTGGAGTTACATGAGAAATTTCAGCTCCTTATTATATAATTTTACAGATTTACAGTTGATTATAAGTTGTTGGTATGGCCACCACTTGCCACTCGAAAAGCAGCTAATCTGGATGAATATGATTTCAATGAAGATTCAAAGAAAGGTTCAGCATTGCGTAATCCTTAAAGCACTTTCCTCATATTCTTCAGAAATACATCCTTACTGTATCTTTTTCCAAGAGGCCCCCTCTCCATCAATTCCCCTACCCTGTCTTGAACAATTGAACCTAAATGTTCAGCGTAGTTGAGATCTGGGCTATTTCCTACATACTAATCATTTCCAAGATTTGACCTTAAACCAGTAATAAAGTAGCAAACAAAGTACTGATGTAGCAAACTTTGAAACAATATAGCTTTTTTAATTTAAAGTTTTATGAATTTTACGAGTAACTCCGGAATTAAATTATCTTTCAAATGAGATATGACATGCCATGTAACATTTAAAAGTTTTTGCTGTAGAGGGGGGTGCCGTTGTTTTTTGACACCCTGTATATACTACTTACTTATATTATATTACTTATACTATATACTGTATATAGACTGTGAAATGAAACTAAGTGGCCTCAACAGAAGTCCTTTGAAGAGGGATGGTGTTCCTCTTAATCTCAAATTCTTAGAAGTATTCCCAGGTATACAGTGTAGTAGATTGTATTGGGAGATGGATCTGTCATACTGTCATACCATTGAACTCATGCTCTTTATAAAGAACAACATACCTCTCTACTAATATGTCTCCCTGTATCCCAATTTCAGTTAAAGATTCACAAGGATTTTTAACATAATGAACCAAAGATGGTTATCTCATGGTGCAATATGCTTTCCAGTCAACATGTTCTCACTGCAATGATGTAGACATGTAACTGTATATATGTACAGATGTCATAGTTAGAGGTTAGAAGCGAAATAGCATCCACATTGAGGAATTTAAAGATCTAGAAAACCAGCGAAGTCTGCAACACTTGTCTTAATTGTAGTTTACGAGTGTTTATAGCCATGTGGTCATGAATTGATATCTTGGTCAACCTCAAAAAACACTCAAGTGGTATGTTTAGTATATGGAAAGCCTGGTGTAATGTTCTTGTCATATGGGCCTGTCAATCTTGTGCAATGCCTGGGGTAATATATCTTCAAATAAACAGAAAGATTCATTATCTTGAGTTTCAGAATTTGATGCCTGTTCACATGGAGTAATGTGTTTTTCCTGCATACTTGTGGCTTGTTGTTCCTATGATATCATTGTTAGTAGACCTCTTAGAACCAACACTAATTTTTTATCATCAATTGTTTTACAATTTGTTTCAATAAGAAATAAATTCTACTAAGAGATTGGTATCTGTTGATAAATATGTGGTGTCATTTGTTCAAGTCATTTCATCTAATTTAATTAGCAATTTCTTTATGTTAATAATTGGGTCTAGAATGACAGCTATATATTTCATAGGGTATAAATGCTATGCTGATATAATCATTTAATGATCATTTGTACCATAATGAGCTTGTAATTACTACAGTTGGGTGTTCCGTGTTCTATGTCTTCATTAGCCTTCCTAGAATCAACATAGCTGCCATCTTTCTATATTTGAGAATAAATTTATCATGATTTGCCAGAACTATTATGTTGAGTACAGCATCCCATTGAGCAAAGCATTAACACTATTATTAGTGTCAATTTCTATTGATTTAGAGAAAGCATCAGCTTGTACCTAACATGATTCAACTTTTGTTATTTCTAGGTTCGTGTGAGCCAAGACTTAGAGCATTTCTTGATCAACCCTTTCGGTATGTTGTACCATGAGGTGACAGCAGCCTCCCTTGTAAAGGTAGACATGCAGGGAGACATTATAGACCCTGGCGTGACAAACCTAGGCATCAACACAGCTGGATACACTCTCCACTCTGCCATACATCAAGCACGCCCAGATATCAGAGTTATCATTCACCTACATACACCAGCTGCTGTCGCTGTAAGTATTAAACAAGGTCTATCAAAGCGTAGGGGGGGGGGGGTGGGCAGATTTAAACATATTTTTTATAAAGTATGGTTTTGAATTGATTCCACCATACAGAATTACCTTAAAGATCTTATAAACCTTTTGGAATAATAGAGAATCTACATGATATTGATAGCATATCACAGCTTTCAAAGGGTGAATGAATTAGTGTATTGATGGTTAACTTTTCCTCTAGGTATCTGCCATGAAGGAAGGTCTGATGCCAGTGTGCCAAGAGGCATGTATCGTAGGGGCCTGTAGTTACCATGAATACAATGGTATCGTAGATGGAGATGAAGAGCGCGATGCAATTGCCAGAAACTTGGGAGTCACAAATAAAGTGAGAATTGACCAAAAATAAAAACCAATTAAATACTTTAGATTCTGATCTAAAAACTTAAGGATTCCATTATTATCACAGAGTTCTTAGTTACCCTGCTCTCATCGTTATAACATATTTTTCCGCCTTGTAATGCAAAATATACATTTTCCTGACTTATGAATTCAGATGTCATGATAAAGTAAACCAATTTAAATTGGTGCTGAACTTAGTTGTTTCATAGTTTAGAAAAACATGGCATGAATTTATGTAAAATAGCCCAATAATATGATAAAATATGGCATGATAAGAACCTACCTTAATTATATTTCTATTTCAGGTGATGTTCTTGCGTAACCATGGTGTAGTGTGTTGTGGGGCTACCATAGAGGAGGCCTGGCATTATGCCTTCAACCTCATGCATGCATGTGAAACACAGGTAGGTGCTATATGTCACCAATATGTGTTTGGGGGTATGTGTATGACTTCTATTTCATCAGGGTTTATTTGCAGTCACAGGCTTAAACAGGGGAGCTAGACTGAGCTGATATACACATATTCATGAAGAATTTAAGATTTGGTTTTAAGACTGGTTGATTTACCATATCTCAATTAAATATTATTTATCTCCTCTTGATTGATTGAGATAATGAGAAATCTGTCTTGTCTTGTATTGAATGCACATAGAACTACATATCTGTAATGTAATAATTGGCTTGTACAATGTACTTCCAGTTCAAAATTCAGCACATGGTAGTACTGTAGTGGACATAATGATTCTTGATTCTTAAAATTGCTATCTTGAAGGCGCAACAATCCTTCAAAAACACATTTTTTCATTTCAGGTTCGCTTACTTCCAATTGGTGAAGAAAACATAATAAGAATCCCTGAGGATGTGCAACAAAAGACAAATGAGTTTGCCAATGTAGGAGGCGGTGGTGTTGATACATCAGCCAGAAAGTGGCGTTTAGGAGAGTTAGAATTTGAAGCCCTTATGAGGCATTTAGATAATGCAGTAAGTTCAACTGTAATGACCTTTTTGGGAATACTGTATATTATCATCTTCTCTCTTAATCTTTCAATAATGCTGTCTTTGCCACAGAGAATGAAAAATGATATTTTGGAAAAGAAAATTAATTGTTCATTCAATGTAGTATTTTTGATTGTCTCATGAGGTGCGACTATTAATCTTTTGATTAAAATGTCTGAATAGAATATTTTATTTAAAATATATAGAATATTTTATGTAAAATATATAGAATATTTTATGTAAAATATATTTTTGTGACTTTCAGGGCTTCAGAACTGGTTATGTGTACAGAGATCCAGTCACTAAGATGATGAAGAACCGAACAGCAAGTGAAGTAGAGATTCCACCAGCAGTGACAGCTGTTGGTGAAAGTCCATATGAAGATGATATGGATCGTTTTACGTAAGTTTAACTACAAATATTACGATACTTCACAGAATACATTTTGAGATTTTTTCGTTTAATTTTTATTTTTTAGCACGTATTTCTTCTCTTTGTATACTCCTTTGCTTTTTGGTATCCCATGTAATTTTTTAATGCATTTTGTATTGAATCCTGTATAAAAAAATTACCTGGAAAATTGAATTGTTCAATAAGCTGATTCATATTCATCTGTTGTTACAGATCTCCAATTAAAGATGCTCTAACTAGGCAGAAACAGCAAGGCAAGTCAGTCTGGCTTAATTCTCCTAATGTTTACTCTAAAGAAGAAATTAAAGAAATAGGAACACCTAATCCCAAAACAATAACTAAATGGAAGGACACTGGTTCCCCGACCAGGGTTGGCACAGCTGTAAAAATAGAGGGCGCTAATGCATTTGTCGTTCCTGGCGGAGATACAAAAGAGCTTAAAGCTAGAACACAAGAAATTCGTAAAGTTTTCAGTGGGGAAAAGATCACATCTGGACCCCAATCTAAAGTTTTGGAAGGGACAACTTGGGAGGAGGCCAAGGTAAGCATCACAGCCATATGTCCTGACTAATCAGATATTGTGTTTTAAGACTAGTTATTTATTGTGCAGTGTAGAATAAAATATTTTTTCTTACAACTTATTTTAATAATCTAGTGATGAGGCAAAAGCATCAAAGTTCATTATTAAATCTCTACTTTTGTTTTTCCTTCAGGAGGATGGAACTGGTGAACTGAAACAGGGCATTCAAATTGGAGCTGCCTCTAAAGGTATCATCCAGAGAGACCACCAGCACAATGCAGTGGTCTACAAACAATACTATGCTGCCAATCCCTTTGACAACGTCACCCAGGATGATGTAGAGGCCTACCAGAAAGAAATTGAGAGAAAAGCTAGAGGTAAACTATATTGAATGTCTACACTTTGGGTTGATATATTTGCACATTGAAATTCTTTCTTAAACACAGTCTTGCGCACAACCCTATAAAATGGCTTGATCTGTGGAGGCCTCTCCATTAATTGGTCACCTGATATGCCATGTTTCTTAGGGTTGTGTATTAAACTGTGACACTTGTGAAAAAAAAAATGTTTAATTTGGTGCAATTATTTTGCCTTCACTTTTTAATCTGAGGTAATTATTGGAATATAATATGATATAACATTGTTTGATGTGAGGTATTTAACATTCATATTTTTATGCCAAGATGCACTTGTCTTTGACATCACAAAAAAATCAGAATCTCCATTATTGAGAGGTTTTGTGTTTAGTGCAGAGAGTATATAAACCTGTGTTATGTGTTTTTGCTGTGTGTTTTTAACCCCACAATGGTGTTCTAGGTGAGCCAGAGAGCCCAGAGCTAACTCCTGGCCCTGATGGACAATTGATATCTTCTGAAGAACGCCAACAACAACTTCGAGAATCCCAACCTCAAGAAACAAACATAGATGGTATGTATCTAACTCTCACCAGGCCCTTAGGCTTTATTTTAGGGATATTAACTCATGATATGAGCAGACTTGATGAAAGAAGGTATTTGTATATGTAATCTGGAAACCATGGTTATATTGCTCCCTTTTGAACTATTATAGTCAAGCTACCACCTTTTGTGCCCCCCCACCCACTACATACCTCCCATGAGATGTTTTTATACCTGTGAAGTCAAGTAGGGGGGTCACAGGGTCTTGTAGCTAGACTAGAACTATTATGGATTGAGACATTTCAATAAGGCTATTAACCCACTTGTACTGAATATGCATAACACATTATGTCAGACCAGTGTTTATTAGATTATATGATTACTATTCTGGAATTATATAACACAGGGGAATAATCTGCCTTATTGGAATGCCATCATCAAATAATCCCAAGTTTGAATGTGTGGATTCTATACTGTATATCTTTATTATAATATTGTTGTGTTTCTAATCATGTTGTTGATGATGTTAATTCCAATTACTATAATGACTATTGTATTCCCTTTTAGGATGTCATTCCAGCAATTCATGATTTTTCTTTTTGAGATTTATGATGATAAACTACTCTTTTTATAACAATTGGTGTGATTGTCACGCATTTAAATGTTAACATGTAATATTGGGTCTAGGGGAGTTAGACAGTCTAACAAGGGATGATATGCAGAGGATTGGGAGAGAACTAGCTCGTATTGGCTCGACTAGGGCCTTCAGTGGGGGTAATACTTCAACTAGATGTTCGGGGAATCTATGGTCTGCATGTACTTGGGAAGGAGCCCAATTTGTCAGTTTATGAATTCTGTTGTTAAAATTGTTAAGGTAGTTATTCACTGGCAAAAAGTGGCTCTCTGCAATATCACACTTTCAAAAAATGAATTTTCACTGAATATGGTTACATAATTTTGATGAATGTAATGAATCATATCCAATAATGGGCTTAAAAAACGCTGTTGTTAACTTATGAAGATAAAACATCTTCTTAATACCATACTCTTCTATTCTCTAACATGGAGGATCAAAATGTTTTCTAGCTGTAGGTAAAAAAATGAAGTCAGTAACACTATTTTTGCTTGATTATGACACATAGACTTTATTGTAAAGTTATTTTTAGGCATCTTGGTATATAACAGCCTAAATTATTGAAATCAGAGATATTGTGCTAGTGAACTTTCAAAGAAAACCAGAAATTCATGGTATCTTTATACATTGCATGACACATTTCTAGATCTTGAGATAAGTGAATTTATTAAGAATTTGTATGAATATGAATACTTTCCTCTCCCAGAGCCAGTTGCACCACTACCGGTACAAAGCCAGCCATCTCCAGAACAACCCCCTGTTACTAAAATAGAGGTGGTTGATGCCCCAGGTAACCATAGCAACCAGTTACCATGCAACCAGTTATCATCATCATCAGTTTATGCTCTTCATATAAATTGACCTCTTGGTGCACATATTGGATAAAAAACCAGCAATTTGCTATGACATGAATTGGTAAATTCATGGAAGAAAAGTTGAGAATGATTTTGGTTATTCAAGGATGTGGCTAAACCGTTTGATCAACTCATTAGAGAAATGGTAATTGATAAGTACCAAGAGGTGGATCCATACATAGCTTTACAGCTTCAGATTCTATTGAGCTTTAGGTACTTTTGATACCTGGAATGTTGCCTAGGGGCTGTTCATCCACACAATCATCCCATACAGTACACACAACATCAAGTCATGCCACTGCTTTGGCTTCTTATATAGAGAAGTCTTGGTGCCTCACATTCCCTGGTCATTAACATACATTGGTTAACATTGGAGAAATCATCCAACATTCTGCATTTTCAGAGGTCTATCACGAAAAAATCTCGTCATTCATGATTTTGATTAAATGAAACTGTTTTTCATTTCCCTGAATTAGTGAATTACGATATTTCTAGTGTATGGACCTGGCAGCATGGATTTATAAATTAGAAGTTTAGTTTGTTCTCTGAAAACGCATGGGGAACAGAGTTCTGATTTGATCATTTTATAAAGACAATCAGCTTATAGTCAGGGTAGTGTGAAAGCATGATGGTTTGACAAATTTTTCTGCATGTTGAATAAAGGAAGAACTAAATTGTCCTAATGAACCCAAAAGTTACAATGCATTTCAGTTATGTGCATGCAGTTGATTAAAATAACACATTTTTATTGTTTTTAGGAATGCTGTTTATTCCAGATTCAAGAATTTGATACTGTGACTAATAATATTTTTCATGTTCTTTGTTCTAAATATGATGTAGTCCTTATTACTGTTGCCCATATCCATATACCTACAGATTTGCATTATTTGATTTTCTGCATAATTTTAGCTTTTAATTTTTTTAAAATTTTTGCATGTTTAGATTTTAGTTGATGTTATGTTGTTTTAAAACTAAATCTAGAATTAGAACATTTTTATGTTTAACAGTAGTAAAATAGAAATATTTTGTTTTGAATGATTTTTAGTTTAGTTTCAAAATATGATTGATCATTTAGATTAATAGATTTATTTCATAGTTCTCATTTGGAAAATTTCCAGTGTCAGATGTTGTTTACATTTCTCTCTCCAAAAGTTCTGTTGAGTTGATCATAGAACTTTTTTTAGAATACTTGAAAATCTGACACAAAAAGAATTTTCCTGATCAGAAAGTAGAATTTTTTTTTCATGTAATATAGTAATGCTTATTTTTTATTGCTGCATGTTTTACTGTAGACCCAGCTCCTGCTGTGAAATTACAACGGTCTTCCTCAGACAGACGGCCTGAACAAAGCCCACAATGTAAGTCCCTAACAAATATCATAAACAGTGGAATTTTCCATTGTTGATATGGAATTTTCCATAGTCATGGAGATTCTCATGACAAATTGAGTTTGTCTAAGACAAGGGTCAAATAAGGCTGATGGGTACTACATGTTTATTTTGCTATTTTTAAAGAGCTGCAATTTTTGCTTTTTCTGTTCTCCTTTGTTGTTTTGTTTCATCGCGCTTCATTCCTCATTTCTATGTTAGTCACATGATGTTTAGAAGTTAGGAATTAACTCTTTTTCAGTATACAGGTTAGAAAAGACCCAATGTATTTGATCTGTGTTTCTCAACTTGTCACCAAGGGAGGATTGTCTTATCCCAGAATTTCTCAGCCTTATAATAAAACACTGTATGATATTCTCTGAGAATATTGCTAGAGATTCATGGGAGCCTCTCCTCCTTTACTTTTGTGCCCTAAATATTCTAATATTCTTTCATCATACTCCATTGGAAAGAAAGAAAAAGGTTTGTGTGAGAAATGCTATGTTGAATACATCTGCTTCAGTGTTCAATGGTGTCTGGATAAGACCAGGTTGAGAGAATCATATAATATGGCATACAATAACATCTAATATGGCATACAATAGCATCTAATATGGCATACAATAACACAAACATCATGGATTTCTCATTAACCTGAAATGTAACAATTATTTACAAAATATGCATGAGTTTCAGAATGTTACAAAATGGTGTTGAAATATTTCACTGTATATACCCCTTTCAAGTATCCAGACTCTACAACAGTCACACAAAGATTCAATGCATGTCTAATATTAACTAGGTTCTCTCTACTTGTATTTATCCTCATGTGTCCAAAGATGTGTTACAGTAACACCTATACATATGTTACACTCATACAATACACCTATAGCTTTCTTAGATTATGACTTAAATAGAGGTGTCCAGCATATCAGGTTTACTGTATTTACACAAATATCAACCACATGTTTTCTGCGTGCTTTCGTTGCTGTACTTTTCTTATTTGTGCTCACTGTGTGCATTTTTCTGTGAGATGATCCTCCTGTAACTTAACCTTGTTTTCTCCCTGCATTCTAACCAAGCAGACCAGCAAGGTGAGGAGGATCCAGGGGAGGATGCCTCTGATGAGGAAGAGGATAGTGACGGTAGGTTCTTGTAGTCTGTCACCCCTACATTGGACCAGTCCATATTGATTTGTCCCAGTAGTCTGCCCCCCCCCCCCCTTCATCGGACCAGTCCATTAGTTCATGTTGAAGTGAATTTTGAGAAGTCCATCGTCTCTTTCAATGGCTTAGTCTGCAGATGAACTATTTTTGATTTCGAAAACAATCAAACTAGGGAATGTAGCGTGTCATCCAAATTTTTTATCTCAAATCGAAAATTGCAATCTTTCTGATTTTTGCCTTAGAGAAGATGTCAGCACCTATGGAACCAAACAGCAATGATATTTTATAGCTCTAAATCTATCCAAATCAAATAGAAAACCTATCAATCAATTCAAATTCAACAGTTGCATCGGATAAATTCAACGATCTAAGTTGTATACTTTCTCAAGTACATACTCATCTTTAAAATCAAGATTTTTGATCCAGTTTTTGAAAGATAAAAAAGGTCCTGTAGTGGGTTGACAGATTCATATTATACTTTAACTTAAATATTGCATGTTGCTACTTGGCTTTTTCACATGTTTTGTCTCTTCACTGCTCACTTAGCACATATCAAGCTCTTAATTTGTATGTGAAATTTTGTTTTTATTACTTCCTCCTTACATTATTGGTTTCTTAACTTTTTATCTTACCTTTTATACTTAAAGTATTTTATTCATAAAACTTGAACTTTATCTAGCCTTACACGTTTGTTTTTATTACCTTTGAAAATTATTTTACTTCTGTTTTGATTTTACTTTTCAATTTGCGTAACATTTAGTTTACTTACTAACTATACTGTAGTGCTGTTCTGTAGTAGTATGTTGTAAATTGTTATATCTTTTTGCTAATCTGTTGCATGTTCTGTGTACTAACATATCTGTTGCTTTGGTGTATTAGCTGGTCCTTCTAAGCCCCAGCGTCAGAGACCTGCGTCTCAACCTGTTGAGCCAGCATCTCAAAAGAGCAAACCGTCAAAGACACAACGAAGATCTCTGGATGGAGGTAGGGAAAGGAGATTTATGTTATTATTTTCTTTAGTAGTACTTAGTCATACAAGATCCTGTAATTGTAGGTTTGTATTATCTGTGTTATTTAATATTTTACATTAAATGTTGATGTCTAGCTTAATGTGTGTTATGTGTTTTAACATAAGTTCTGTCTCTATTTTCTACTTTTCTCTCTTTTCACAGCATCTGAAAGTTCTACGCAAGAGTTTCAATCTCTACCACACGCATCCATCTCTGATCGCCACCTGTCTTCCAGTACGCAGTCCACCCCCTCCCCAACACGCACTAGGGTTCCTAGGCCCCGTAGACCTCTATCTAAAGTTGAAGACCATGAATATGAATCTAGCTCTACCCTCCCTTCTACCCCATACATGTCCTCCACAGGTTATGACATTCTAGACTCTAGCACCACAGTTACACCAATTGCAAGCCCCACTCCAACCATTGATACACCACCAAAGAAATCCAAGAAATCAAAGTTTTCCCGTGCGGCTTCTCAAGACCCTTTAGATCCCTCAACAAGTGCTTCCTCATCTAAGTCATTCGGATCAAAGTTGCGACGTACTCTGTCAGAGAAGTTTTTGTCGGCACCACAAACTTCATCAACTCAAGGTCCAGGTCATCTTATAGTTTTAGTTTTTAGATTTGAGGTTTCATGGGAGGGAATTTCGTCCCTTGGTATAAGTTACATCCTTCTTCATTTTAGAGCTTGTCGGTATAAGCAATGTAGAGGCTTTTAGCAAAGGAGGAACATCATTAATATGGCACAGCTGAATGAGTGGTGTTCAAATGTCCTGATTACAATATGAGTCTGTAGAACTTGTCATTACTGAGGAATCTGGGAGATATCCTCCTTTGAGCTTTTGGTCTTGTAGAGGTGTAAGATCACATTGGAATGATCTGTTCTATTAACAAACATAAATATAGCTACCATTGTTTCACCTAGACATTCTAACATCTAACATTTGTATGTGTGTGCATGGTATATGTAAGTAAGTGTATTGCAGCTCTTTAGATTTTTTAAGGAGGGAAGTGGGATGGGGATGCTGTCTTACAACTGTAAATGTATTATTTAGTTGTGTCAAATATTTAGTTTGCTTCTGCAATAAAATCTGTCAATTTTGAACATGTTTCTGACGTTTTTAGTGTTCACATTTCAAGATGTTCATAATTTCGATGATATTTTGTATAAATGTGTTCACATGATTGATGTTTACTTCAGAAGTGTTCATATTGACAGGTTTTACTGTACATATAGAAGATTTATTTAAGTTTAGAAAGAAATCATTTTGTTGTCATGTAGAATAGAGGAATTGTTATTAATAGATAGTAATTCTTTAAAAGAAAGATCTTTCTTGTCTGTATTAGAATCTTTCTAGTTTAGAATCGTTCATGTTTGTGCTTTGTTTTTGATTTGTTTTTGCATGTTTCATTGCATGTAGTGGTTAAAGAGTTGAACGACAATTTCCAACGTTCCAAGTCAGAAAGAAAGCCTAAAAACAAGTGTAAGTACTCTCCAATCCTTATAAGGAGCTTCATACCATATAGGGAAAGTGGTTATTACTTTATATGGAAGGTGGTTAAATGGAAGGAATTATTCATGGACAAATCTACAGGACACATTTTTGAAATATGGATGCATGGTTTTGTGATGTAACTTATAGAGTAATCAAATCTTTGATAACAATACAAACTTTAAGATTGTACATCCTATACTAGATAGTATAAATGTTGTTATGCTTATATAATATACATTATACATTAGATGTTGTAAAGTTATACCCCCATGTATCTTAATATTTGCTTATTTCCTCCCCTCTGAACCTTCCTTGCTTGACACTGTATGTAATTGGTGCTACATAATATTTGAAATCAATTAGAAATAGCACTTTTTAAGAGATGAAAAATTGCATTATCTCTAGATAGCGTAAGACTAGATAGGGTGAGTTGGTCAACAGTCAATTGGAACATGTTCAAAGATTGTGCAAATCGTTGAGAGTTGAAATGTATTTTTGATAATAGATTGCAGAAATGATTCATATGTTGCAAATCAATTAATTCTTGTATGTCATAATAAACTTTGTTATGTAGCACCAAAGTCCTTTACTTTTATTCCTGCTTATTGTTAAATGTATTCAAATGTAATATTGATTTATATATGATTTTATTAATTTTAGACATTTTCCAAATTGATGACACAAGCAAATATGCATGCAAATATTTTTCAGTTTGATTCTTAAAATATATAGATTTATTATATCACTGTCAAACTTGCAATTGATGTTTGGTCAAAAGTGGGTCACATGAAATGCATTTATTTCATTCAGTGTCTACCAAGATCATTACTGTAGCACATGAACATAGGTCTTAACCTATAATCAATGTTTAAGAGAGAATCAGATATAGCGAGCAGGCTAAACAAAAAATTGTTTCAATTTTAGAATATTTTTGGCTCATGTCATTCCTTGTCATGTCTATTTTCTAAAAATCACAAAAGTGCATACTTTATTCAAGGAAAACGAAAGATTTTTACAATAATGTATTATTTTTCTATAAGAATGGTTACCATTCTTATTATTTGGGAGAATTTAAACATTTTTCACCCATTTTTGCACCTTGAATCATTAATAACTTCACCAATTTATAACATATTGTGAATATTTTGGGAGATATCATTTTTGATATTGTAAGGAATAGATTGGTAGGTCAATTATACAAGTTGCTTGTAATTTTGTCACCCCCTATAGATCTGATTCTGCCTTTAAACAGATGAAGCAATAACACTGAGGATTGTGAGATTGACAGTGAAATAATAAAACAAATATTCAATTCTATTTTTATTGAATACTTGTGGCACTTTCACAAGATGATATTGTACTAGCCCTTTGGACTTTGTGGAATATCAGTTCCATTTATATAGTACAAGTATGTGATTATTTTTACTTACCATTTGTAGTACTTTACATGTACTTTTGATATTACTAGCATGACAGGCTTTAGCAACATGAAATATGCATGCCCAGTGCATGCCTGGCTTTATAATACATGTATACCCAATTTGATACAAGTGCATGTTCAAATTTGTTGTTTATGTTTTAGCTGTTATGGCAATATGATGTGTTTTTAATCATAACATGTATCTAACATGAATGTCTAGCAGAGATAAAACATTTTAACAATAACAATATTGAATTTAAAGCAGTACTTTTGAAAACTAGAAACCCGAGGCTATATTAATCCATTGTCAGTTGCATCTTTTGTAATATTCCATTTCTCTTTTCAGCCAAAGCTATAAACGGAGATGATGCTGGGAACAAGTCTGATACCATGCCAGGCAAGAGTAGCACAGAGGTATGTTCCCATAATGCACTTCAATATTACCCAAGAATCACTGCTCATTTCCCATAATGCAACTCTATATGCCAGCCAGCAGACGTATTCATTTTGTCTCTTGTAATATAAGAAATGTACTTTACTGTTATGTTTTATTTCTTCTATTTCAATTCTATTACTTTATATCTTACTATTGTATCTTCAACTATACATAGGACTAGGTAATGTTATAACTATTACAGTATTTCATAAATGCTTTAACTTTGTGATAATAAATATTCCACAATTTTTATCTTCTACATTTAACAATCAGTCGCTCTTAGATGATAATGAAGAAATTGACTCTGAGGTTTGAGAATTTTCAATTTGACTGTCCAACAGCTTGTTCCCCTCATCCATATAAATGTATATGTATTCAATTATTTTTGATCAAGTTTTCTCTTCAGCATGCGTAACGAAGTAGTCGATTTTAAAAATTGAGAATATCACCTCAGCTTTAATCGTCTAAACAAAAATTGCTATTTTAATTTGCTTTTCGATCAAATTATATTTATTTTCATAGACATATATTTTCTAAATGCAGAAACATGCTTCATGTAGTAACGTATTGTATCGTTATGTCTTATATTATGGCTCATGATAGGCTATGCAGATAATGTATTATTATCCCATCGAACGAAGTTCGGAGGGATATAGGGAACGCCTCCGTCCGTCCGTCCGTCCGTCCGTACGTACGTCTGTATGTACGTCCGTCCGTCCGTCTGTCTGTCCGTCCGTCCGTCCGGGCAATAACTCAAATACCGTTAGCCCGATTTTGTTCATATTTTGTACACATATACCCTATGGGGGTAGAAGTTCTGCTCGAAAGCCGATTTTCAAAATGGCCGCTCATTCAAAAATGGCGGCCATTTTAGTGCCGATTTTACTGTAATTTAGGTGCAATATGTAAAACTGTAATAGCAATATGTTTTAAATGTAAAAAAATTATATAGGACATTGATAAAGCTAGAAATGTAGATATTAAAGAAGCACATGGCAGCCATCTTGAAAAATGGCGGCCTTTACTTGTTATTTTACGATTTTTGCTGTAACTCAAGAAGTAGTGGAGCGATTTTGTTCATATTTGCTATGTGAATACTATAAGCATGGCTCACTGTCTAATGACACTTTTGGTAGGAGGCGGCCATTTTGAAAAATGGCCACCATTTTGAAAAATGGCCGCCATTTTAACATATTTTACTATAACTCAAACAGTAGTGGAGCGATTTTGTTCATATTTGGTTTATGAATACTATAAGCATGGCACACTGTCTAATAACACTTTTGGTAGAAGGCGGCCATTTTGAAAAATGGCCGCCATTTTAACGTATTTTACTTTAACTCAAAAAGTAGTGGAGCGATTTTGTTCATATTTGGTATGTGAATAATATAAGCATGGCACACTGTCTAATGACACTTTTGGTAGAAGGTGGCCATTTTGAAAAATGGCTGCCATTTTAACGTATTTTACTATAACTTGAAAAGTGGTGGAGCGATTTTGTTCATATTTGGTATGTGAATATTATAAGCATGGTACACTGTCTAATGACACTTTTGGTAGAAGGTGACCATTTTGAAAAATGGCCGCCATTTAAACGTATTCTACTCGGCCTTTACTTGTTATTTTACAATTTTTGCTGTAACTTGAAAAGTAGTGGAGCGATTTTGTTCATATTTGGTATGTGAATACTATAAGCATGGCACACTGTCTAATGACACTTTTGGTAGAAGGCTGCCATTTTGAAAAATGGCCACCATTTTAAAGTATTTTACTATAACTCGAAAAGTAGTTGAGCGATTTTGTTCATATTTGGTTGTGAATGCTAGAAAAAAAAGCATGTTACTTCTGATGACAACTTGGCTAGTGAGCAACCATTTTGAAAATGGTGGCCTTATGTGTGTTATTTTATGATATTTGCTATATATTTCGTTTGCCAGCCAGCCATTTCTGTTCGATGGGATTCGCTACGCTTTGGCGTTGCCGTTGTTCTGGTTCCAGTCTATAATGTAGACATTATTTTAAAGTTTATTGAAATGCATAATCTCTTGAGGATGTATATAAATGTACCATACCTCAAACATACGAATGTATCTGTTAGGGTTCAGCCTCGTCTACCCCATCAACTAAGACAAAAAAGAGTCGCATGAAGCGCTGGTTCAAGAGTAAACACACCAAATCAACACATCTTTAAATCAGGTTCACACTTGTGTGCTTTGTGATTACAGTTGTAAATGGCACACATGTGACATGTTGGTCATTTTTCTGCCCTTTCGTTCAACATTTTATTAAATCCCAATTCATGCAAGCTTTTTTATTTTAACAACAACTTGTTCAGTTCAATTTATATTTTCCATTTTTGATGGAATGAACCAGTTTTTTAAATTCAATTCTTGCTTTACTTCTTTATGATGCCTTGCTTTTTAACAAAAACTCGTTCTCCAGTTCGCCTTTTGAATCCATGTCAAATTTTACCAATTTTTGAATTAAATTCTTGCTTCTTTTGGTGCCTTGTATGTTGTTTGTGAAATAGCTTCTACAACCTTCACAAATGTTGAAAATCAATATATTTCCATTCAGATTCAACCCATTTCCTTGATGTGATTCTCTATACTATAGTATACAACCTGTCATGCATGGTGTATTTTCCCCGCATGATTATGAAGTTAAAAATTCTATATATCATTCGTGATTCAAAACAATGAAGTTCAGAATTTGAATTTATCCATTTTAGTTTAAAATGATATAACACATCTTTATCCCAACTGTAATTGATGTTCTTGGTCGCATGATATTTTAATAAGTTTTCTGTTATATTTTTTCAGGCGTCTCCATCCAAGGCCGCCACGCTGCCAGCAAGTACGAGCTCTCCTCAAAAGGAGAAGAAAAAGAAGAAAAAGTTCCGCATGCCATCCTTTAGTAAGAAAAAAGACAAGAAAGAAACCAATGTGTAATATAGACTATAGACTACATTTATTAGTACATTAACAAATATATATGAAAGATATACTTCAAGGAATCTGCATAAAGCCAGGGGCATTTTTATCAGCCTCGATGTTCAATTGTGTGAACAGTTAACATTCACCCGTTGTTTTCGCTTCAATGTACTGCAACAATTTATCAAAGATTTGAGAAAGTTTACAATTCAATGAAACACAATTAGAAGATGGATTGACTGAAAGAAATATTTGGAATGTGTTCAAGCCGAATGACGTCTGCTTACTCATTTTCCATTATGTCATATATATAGCTTAATTAAAAGGCATATGATTTGATGTAGTCTACGTGGTATTTTTCATCCATGAAGAGACATATATAAGCATATGTAATGTATATACTAATGTAAAGCCTTAGGTATTTTAGCATGGAATGGTTGGGATATTTTATAGGTCAAAATGGAATGTGTTTCACTAGTCTATACTACCACATAGATAATCTCATGCATCTCTTGCTTGTGTAATGTCACATTTTTATTGAACTAAGACAGTAGAATAGACTGCTACTAAACTGCCAGGTATCAAATGATAATGCCATATTAGCTGTATTTTTTGTTTATGCAAGTTTATTTTATCATATTGTACAGTAATATCTTTGATATACCTGTCGTCTTGATTTTATAATAGACTTAAAACATATAGTGGTGCAAGATATGTTGTAGGTTTTATGAAGCTATCACCCCTTTTGAAAAGTGATTCTGGTGGCCATATATTGGGATGGAGGGACATATACTATTTACTAGGGGTGATAGAATAATTGTGTGTTAAAATTAAGCAGGAATGCTTCTGTTTATGTGAATATGTATTTGTCAATGTTCGTCATGCCATATCTGTGTATATAAAACTGGAAATGTGTTTATATAGATATAAAATCATAATCTGTATACTTTCTATTTGTAAACAGCTAAAGTTTGAGACAAATTAGTTTAGTTTTTATTACATCATAGACTTTTGTATGATACCATAATATAAAAGTGATTTGTGAAGCTATGGGACTTTTTCAGTGTCCCTTGCTGGGTTTCAATCATGTATGAATTCAATTTTTTTATGAAGCGAGTGCATCGTTTTAGTGGGGGGAGGGGTAAGCACATTGTACAATAAGCTACAATTATTGTGGTTATTGACAATAACATATATTCATTCATATGTAGTATTATCAAAGGCATCATGTTTCAAGTTATCATGTTTCCAAATCTAGTTTACTGGTATGTGATAGAGAGTTATAATAGTGGCTTGTCAAACGAATACTGAAATATAGTATAGTCGAGCCATTGCTAATGCCAGGATTCCTTGTATTTCGATGTCAATTTTACAATGGTGTTCTGTACTAAAAAAATGATTTACGGTATATCCATCAAAATAGGCATATTCTCATGTCAGATCGTCGGTAATGTACATTTCCATTGTAAAGTTGAGTTCTTATGAAGCCTGTTAGAAATTGGAATGATTATACACATTTTTGTTAATACAATCCAATGGTTATTTTCATGTGTGGTAAACAATTTTGGAAACTTGTTAAATGAAATCCTACAGGATTAAATGGCCTGCCTAGGAGAAATGTGTTCCATATAGGCCTAGTTGTATAATACAACTTAAGGGGAAATAAAATATAATGATTTGCCTTCAATGCATGGATCTTGGTCTGATCTGTGTACAGTGCAATTTCAGCTGTACAGAAATTTCAATGTAGATGAATTTTCCATATATGGCACATATAATCATTTGTTTCATCTGTACATTGATCTATTGTATAAGATTTACTTTTTACTTCCATTTGGAGGGTTGTTGGTATGCCAGAATTTTAGGCCAAAATATAGTTATATTGTCTTAGTATACTGTATCATTCTGGGCCTTATAAACTTTGGTATGATGTGATTTAAGAGTGCTACTTTCAAAAATGCTTTCAGATTTTGCAATGATTTCTAATAGGTGTAGCTAGATAGAATAATAACATATTGTACATATAGAGCTCTCCCAAAAGGAGGTAAAGAACTACAAGCAGAAAATGATGCCACCTGTAGGTGGTATTTTGTGTTAAACTGTCTTGTCATGGAAATCCACAATTTTCTTCCAACAGGGCCAATACTCAAAAATAATCTAAAAACAAAAAACAAGGAAAATATGTTGATAAGTGTTTGACGGTAAAGAAGAGTGTTACCATAAAATGGGTTTACCTTCAAACATTTCCGACAAATTACATTTTTTGTTCAGAGCATGGACTAAACCTTAGAAATGACATTTGTCGAGATGTAACCATAATTTACATCTCATGAGCCAGTAGTCCACATATTTTCTTTGTAACACAGCTTTTGTTCCTGAAATTGTAAGAAAATTATTCTATAGAACTGTATATAGTCTTGACATTTTTACACTATTCATATTGGGCTTGATGTCCATTAATGCCTTGATAGAATGGCTGATGACCTGTAGAGGTGTAATACCAATTTAATCTTCACCCACTCACGGGTACGCTACATTCAACGTAGAGCAGGAAGAATGTGGAGTAGAACGTAGAAATGAAGATACATCAATGTTAAGAACTAATGATTACATACATCAATGTACAAAATGGTTGAATGCTTCTCTGTTCCTTGCTTTTTTAGTGATTCAAAAAACTGTGTTAATAAAATGTACCAGTATTCAAATCAATTGTGTATTTAGTTTGTTTCATATTTGATTTGTGTTTTGTTGCCATACAACAAAGCTTTAAGGAGCACAGCTGGTGATACTTAATTTTCTTAATATTGCATAATCTTCAAATAAAAAGGCTTTATTGCTCTTCTAAGCAATTAGTTGTTTTTTTCCCAGCGGAAGTACATTTCCAAACATTTATGCGATGCTGAAAACAAGAGATGAATATGGTTTATCATTACCCCTATTGGTATTGATGTCATTCTTCATAAGAATTTATTGCTGATTTACAAAAAAACTTAAAATAATTATAGAATTTTTATACTCTACTGACTGGAAGCTAGCTTATACTAACTGAGCTCATCAAATAGGTTGATCTGAACATTTACTTAGTTGTAAAACCTGGGAAAATAGTTTATATTTCAATTCTGATCACTGATTAGATGACTAAAATTTCCAAGAAAAAAGGTATGCGTTTCTGAAATGTCATGCCACCTATTGGTCATGATGTCGTTCTTGGTTTCTAAGAATTTGATTTATTCTTGATTTACAAAAAAAAGATCTAGTATAGTTTCAAGTTCAAAATTTTCCTTGAAATTCCAGAATTTTTATATTCTGCTGACTGGAAGCTAGATTATACCAACTGCTCCTCAAATTGTTCTTGAGATCATTACAGGATGATTCTTTGATAGAACCCTGTACATTTACTTAGTTGTAAGACCTGGGAAAATAGTTTATATTTCAATTCTGGTCACTGAATAGATGACAAAAATTCCCAAGAAAAGAGGTATGTTCTGGCTAAATTGATTAAATGTTCCTAAAATGCAATTAAAAACAACATAACATGCCATTTCCATCTCTGTTATAGCGATCAATTCATAAGTGTCAGATATTCAATTAAAACTATCGATATAAAAACAATATTCCATAATATGGAGATTTCGATATGTTGAAGCTGTATATGCGGCTCTAGACTTTGAAACCATGGTGACCAAACCAATCAAGACGAGAATATTATCTACCTGGGTTAATAGAGGTCACTTTTCTCAACTTCATTGAATCTAAATCAATCCTTGAAGTTATCAGCCAGTATGTAATTGTCAGGTAATATACTCTTGCTATAAGTAGCTCTTGGCCTTGAGGGAAGATACTTTATCTATTTAACATGCTCTGTAGTGTAATCAAATAATTTTGTGTAAATATAGAGCATCTTTTACTTTGTAAGCATCAAATGGAGGGAGGAGTTGCATCAAGGCTTTGGAGTACTGTAACTTCTCCTATATAAAGATCTTTCCGACTCATAACTCAAAATATCTATGTATGCCATGTCATGAGTGGTTCCTAATTTTTCAGTGAAGGGGTCATATTACAAATTTTCAATTAATTACCAATTGGATAAGAGAGATCCATTAAAAACTATTTTCCATTGAAGAAAATGTAGAATTTTCAGGAGATATTATTTGGGGTTCTAGACCTCAATCCCCCCCCCATTGCCTCACACAGGTTGCACTTATGTGATATACATTTCAGCAGTTTAACAAAATAAGAGTTTGCTTTGTGTAGATTTATGTCATACTTTATTTACAGTTTACTAAGAACTAAAAACAAATATATAATTACAAATATATACTTTTATGTACAATTAAGCTCATAATTTATTTTACTTCACCTTCAAGGGGTCATCTCAAACCAAAACAATACCCAGAAAACAATGAGTTTTCAGTGACCTTATAATTGTATGGTAGGCTGAGAAGAGTTAATACTAATGTTTTTTACACTGATATCCTGTGCAATCCAGAAATTCTCCCACAAGGACCACCTTAATTGGATCATCTTATTATTTTCTTGCATGCTACATGATGCAACTACATCTAGAAACACAACGTGTACAGCAAATCCTGTATGTGATCACTTCTTTTACATGAATATACATGACCTATTTCTTCCCGTTGTCTCCATAGTAACGGATCAATACCAACATATCCTTTCAAAGTTATGTTGAATCCACTGTTATACCAAAAAAATGTGATTTTCTGGCATTTTTTGCCTATTCTATATCACATGACCCCCAGAAATTTTCCGTACCAAAATTGGTTGAAGCTTGAAGCAAGGTGGAAACAGGAAAATTCTGAATTTCTGTGGTGTTCACATCAGACACGTTTTACTGTATTATATCCTACAAGTCATCATGACATTTGTTGTCTATGTGAGGTTAAGTTGTATCAGGATAAGAGCCCAATCTGAGTCATATCCTCAAGATGATAAATGATTTCCAAAACTACCAGGATAATCTGTTGGTACAGATTTATGGATTTAGTCCTCTAATATGCCCAAAAAATTGGCCATATTTTCAGTTAGGCTCAGTTTTCCTCAAAATTATGAAATTATTTACAAACTAAAACTATTATGTACAATATATGAAGATATTATCAGATCTGTGGTGTGTGATTATCAGTGTTGTGATAAAAACAGACCCTGGGTATCATCAGTGAACTACTCACAGCCCAGGTTGCATAAATAGAACTTCTCACGTAACCATAAATAAGATCTTTCTTTCTAAAGCTTGGATAACATTTTGAAGAGCTGTAATCCATAAAACATTTTTCTTCTTGATATTAGTAGGCTTTTCTTATTTTTTGATTATTTGGTGTAATACAGTATATGAATGGACCACTTTTCTAAATGTAAAATAAACATCTCTCTCATGTGAATACTCAAGAATTTAATATGAACACTTTTAGCCAGTCCCAAGTCCATCACTCATTTCAACAGATTCTACCAAATACTTTCTCTTTCTGAACATTGCAAATATATTGTCCAATTTCAAAAAACCCTGTTGTCTCGCAACTCCGCAGATCTACAGTCAATGGACCTGTGTAACACCATACATTGTAAAAAATGAGCATATTTGGGCTGACAAGCCATGGCCTACTTCTTGAGTCTCATACTAGCCATCCACAGTGGAATCATGAGAAGCAGCAATAGAAGCAACAGAGACAGACATGCCAAACATCCAATCGTCAACTCTGCTTCGTATTTAGTAAGCTGAACTGACCCTGGAAGCAAAAGGAAATATTTTCATTAATGCAGTTTTTACATATACACCGCAAAGTTAAAAATCTACAATGGTGATGTTCATTGCACTTCAATTTTTATTCAGATTCGCCATTGTGCTTATAAGTGAGACAAAATATTACACTGGACTACATTTAACATGGCTGGTATAGTGTAACTTTAATTTGAGATTTTTACATTTATATGTATTAATCCATATTAGTCGGTTGCCAAAAACTTGCCTTTATAAAAACTAATTTTGATCTAAAAGCTTGGGAAAGGCATTGCTTGTTTTTACTAAATGAATAAAACCTGCTCAAATTAAAGTTAACAAATTCCTTTTCCAGACTTCAGTTCAGAATTTCAAGATTAGAGAATAGACACAATTTGGTTTTTGGTGCTCTTTTGATTTGATGCATGATACTTATTGAAAAAGCTTTCATTTAGTAGTGTATCAGGCCCATAGCCAGGATTTGCCAAGCGGGGTTCACTTTTTGAAAAATTCCAGGATGAGTTCACTTTTGACAATTATGGTCCAAAAATGGCCAAAATCACTTAAAAAGTGATCAGAATGGTGAAAAACTGTGATTTTGAAAGAATTTTTGGCCAGGGGGGGAAATGATCGAACCCCCCCCCCCCCTGGCTACGGGCCTGTATATATTTTCATATGTGTGATGTCAAAATACAGATCTATTCTCATATATTATACAGTGTTATAGCATTTTCTTTATTTAGGCCAAATAAATTAACAAATATAAATCAGTTTTCGTTATTTTAAAGCTACAAAACAGGGATAATTTATTTATTGACTTGTATTTTACAGTTTGCATAGTTGTTTATTTGTCAATTATATCGATTTTCAATGTACAGGCAACTGACACCCATGTGGGTTATATTACATAATTGTATTAATCAAGATGACAAGATATAAAACTGTTTTTTAAGATAGAAAGTTAGAAGAAAAGTGATATAGAAGAGAAGCAAGATTACGGTATCACATGCACTGGAAATTGAATAGTTCAAATTTTTTTGAGACCTTCACTGCCAAAAGATTCAAAAATGCTACCAGTTCAAACTCAATCAAGCTCAATGGGGTTGTATTTAGGGCAAACTTTATATAAATAAGTTTGTGCCAATAGTTAACTTAGCATACCGTTTTTTATTCAATTTCTCTATTCTCTGTACAGCTCTTCAAAGCCTATACCAGAAAGAGCTCTCAGAATGCAAATATATGTGCACTAAAACATCTTACTTCAAATCATAATAAAAAAAACTCACCAAGAATTACTTTACAAGAGCAAGTATTATTCATACTAGCCATTGTAGTTATTTCTTCTGTATTAACCGTAGTCATCTCTTCCGTTGGATTTATTTCCTCAGTTGTTGTAGCTTTAGTTGTATCTATCTCCTCAACTGGTATAACCTTAGTGGTAGTTGTTGTAGATTTTGTTGTGCTTAGCTCCTGAGCTTTTGTAGTGCTTGTTGAAGCTTTAGTAGTAGCAGCTTCACTCTTAACTGTTGTCGTATTGGTTATTGTAGCTTTTGTAGTATCTACTTCTACATTGGATACTGTTGTTGTTTTATTATCTATACTAAAAGCAGTTGTGGCTTCAGTTGCATTTGTTGTCGTTGTAGCTGCTTTGGTTGAAGTGTTACCAATATCCTGAGTTGTAGCTGCACTAATAGTCTGCAGTCCTGAAACATTCACATCTTTAAGTTCCAATAAACGAATAATATTTGGATTTAAAAAGTACAGTATGTTGATTAGTTCTATGTGGTACAAATATATACCTGCCTAGAACCTTCTGTATATTCAATACACATGCTGCCTATAAAAACCAACTCTTTAATTGTTACTTTTTATGAAACATAAAAATACAATAAGGTTTTCTGTTCAAACAAACCATACACACTTCAGCTAAAATGACACCACAAAAAGCATGCAATATCTCAATGAAAAGAGCTTAAGTTTTTTTTAAATCAATATTCACACTACAAATGCCTTTAACATGTTCAACGTGGCTTACCTTGTATCAAAATGATGCCCAGTAGTGCAGTAATTACATCTATGTCACAGTATTTCAGTCGCATCTTGGCAAATTATACTAGACCTGCAAATACATGTCATTTTCTTGCTGTGTACTCTCACCATGATATATTCATTGATATTGACAATTATCCAATTTGAGTGAAAAATTCACATGTTTCATATTTTGTAAGAAAGCGCAACAAGTAGATTACTATTGAGGTTGTTCAACGCTTTTACCAAATTTCTTTTGGAGAAATATCTTTTTAATATTTTAACTATAAAAATATTTAGGTTCGGACACATAGCATTCTCCATAATGTAAATAAAATGTGAAAGATATTATCTTTTCCTGTAAATCACTATTGTAATCATGAAATTCTTTCTTTTAGTTTATGCCCTTTCAAGAATATTTTGTTTGAAAAAGACATGGACTAATTTTTTCTATTAAATCCAAAATATTCATTTATCATTTACTACCCTTTCTCCATTTTAGTTTTGATTTAACATGAAAATGACCTTATTTTTACCAAAAGATTCACATGTGGATCTCCATTGAAAATGTGCCCTTTGTCCAGGTTCACCACATGGGTAACGATGGGGCACAGAAAAATATTTTTGACCCCCCCCCCCCCACTTTTATGTGGGAAATTAGAAAATGAAGGCCTATTTTCAAGCCCAAAATGAAAAACAATTCTGGTCCCTTTTCAGATCCTCCATTTTATAACCACTGCCACTTGAGGTACCTTTAGGTACCTTCTGAATCAGGGAAATGTCAATTTTATAATTTGAGCAAGACAACAATGTACCATCTCAGCCCCGTAGCCAGAGGGGGAGCTGGGGGAGCTGAAGCGCCCCCCCTGGCCAGAGATTCTTTCAAAATCATGCAGTTTTTCACCATTCCGAGAATTTTTCGCATGATTTTTAGCCAAAATTGTGAAAAAGCTCCCCCCCCCTGGAAAAGAGCTCCCCCTCCTGGTAAAAGCTGGCTACGGGCAAGCATCTCATACTATCATTTAATTCAAAAGCACTGAGTATTCCACTGTTTCTTCCTCTGCTGAGTGACGTCTGTTAAACAATTCCAACATAACTTACTTGTAGTTGTTATCTCCATCACTCTTTCATCCAGTGTTATCCAAAATTGTTTCAATAATATAATTACAATGTACTCCAGTTTTTCAATATTTACAAAAGCACTTAACACAACCTAAAAAGTCAAGCAAGCTTTGGTTCTTGATTGCAATCAGAATTTAATTGAAGCTAATGCCTATGTAGCACTGAACTTTGTATTAACATTTCCACTTACTAGTGGTTAAAAAATATGTACTCAGTAAACCCTCTGGTAATTATATGTAACATGAAACAAAAAACACTTTCAAAGTATTAACTGCAAGTCTGCCCCCCCCCCATCTTTTCTGACATATTTGATGAGCATATGCAACATGTAATAAACCAAAATGATAGCTATGAAGATACCATAATTCATTTTACAAACCTGATTGAATTATTCCATTCTCAATATTCTGGTTTCTGGTCTTATATTAATTCCAGCTATGAATCTATCCAAGTTACCACATAAGCCCCAAGTACAGCCTGATAGCAGTGTACAGATCTTGTGAAGGTGTAAAACGCTATTATATATCAAACAACCTACTGAATATAGATTCCTTTCCAAATCAACATCCAGCAAATGTACACCAGTAATAGTGAAATACCAAGTGGTAGATTTTTGTTTTACTTTTGAAGCCCAGTCAACTGCATCCCCGGTGAGCATTGAGGTCAAATAACCATTCTTTTTTCATAGCAATAGTTTTTTATGATCACTTTTCAACGGGACAGTTGTTTATCCACAGTACCCTACCATGTGACTTCAGTCACTTAGTACTGTAAATAACTTTTTTACATGAGTCCAATGTGGTTGTTAATTGTCTCATAGTAATGCAACTAGCTCCATGGATATTTCAGCAAACTTACAATAGCAATGATTTCAGAAAATTGTTTACTCCAGTATGTGTACAAGGCAACGGGATTTATTTTAATTTTTTGGGAGAAGTAAATTGATAAAATCTTCAAATGGTCAAATTCACCAAATAAAATGGGTGTCAAATTAACAAAACTTACAGTAATGGATACTATGCATCTTAAAAATTTTAGATTTGAAAGCTACTTTTCCGATTCAATAACAATATCCCAGACAGTGAACTTTACAGTTAATTTAACCCTGAACCACTTTAACCAGAATATGTTTCCAATATGTGAACAGTATGATTTGTGCCTGTGGAAGTTGTACATCATTAGCACCAGGATTATAACCTGAAATGTTCAAATTAGAAGATATTAATCTATGGTGACATCTATCTTATCTAAAAACTGTTTTTCAGTTCTTGAATATATCATCCTCCGCTTCAAAATCCAGAATATCTTCTTTCTTTTTACCCCCTGCTATAACCAAGTTGGAAGCGATCGATTAAACTGATTCACGTGATCTAATTATGCGCCGATGACGTATACATGATTTTGCGACAGCCAATCAAATTGCGGGTTCTTAATCAGTGAAATGCTAACTGCTTATAGCAGGGGGGAAGAAGGAGGTACGGATTCTGGACACCTGCTTAGGAGGATGGAATATATTGGATGCCTGTATTTATGTGAAGTAAATATACAACTTGAATCTCAGATGTTGTGTGTGGAGCATATGAGAAAGCTCTCTTTTTAGGATTCAAAGTCACAACTTTGCAAAGGTCATGTCTAAAATTGAATTAAATTCATGAAATCAAATGTGTTCTATGCTGCAAGAGAACAAATTTAATCCTATAACAAGATCTTTCTTCAAAATGATTGATACAGATCAAACTTAAAGTTATACTTTCATATATGATACCGTCAAAATGGCAGCCCCCTTTAATAATACAACAGTATGATGAATAATAGGACTCTAACAAAACAGTTGGATGTTGCAACAAATGATAGGGCCCTTTTTAAATGGTAGGCCCCTTTTTAATACATTTGATTTGAATGTTGAAATAAATGGTAAGCCCCTTTGATAATATATTTGGATGTTGAGACAAATGGTAGGCCCCTTTGATAATACATTTGGATGTTGAAATAAATGGTAGGCCCCTTTGATAATACATTCGGATGTTGAAATAAATGGTAAGCCCCTTTCATAATATATTTGGATGTTGAAACAAATGGTAGGCCCCTTTGATAATACATTTGGAAGTTGAAACAAATGGTAGGCCCCTTTGATAATACATTTGGAAGTTGAAATAAATGGTAAGCCCCTTTTATAATACATTTGGATGTTGAAACAAATGGTAGGCCCCTTTGATAATATATTTGGATGTTGAAATAAATGGTAGGCCCCTTTGATAATACATTTGGATGTTGAGACAAATGGTAGGCCCCTTTGATAATACATTTGGATGTTGTGACAAATTCTAGGCCCCTTTGATAATACATCTGGATGTTGAAATAAATGGTAAGCCCCTTTTATATGGTAGGCCCCTTTGATAATACATTTGGATGTTGAGATAACTGGTAAGCCCCTTTGATAATACATTTGGATGTTGAGATAACGGGTAAGCCCCTTTGAAAATCCATTTGGATGTTGAAATGAATGGTAAGCCCCTTTAATAATACATTTGTATGTTGAGACAAATGGTAGGCCCCTTTGATAATACATCTGCATGTTGAAATAAATGGTAAGCCTCTTTGATAATACATTTGGATGTTGAGACAAATGGTAGGTCCCTTTGATAATACATTTGAATGTTGAAACAAATGGTAGGACCTCTTTGTTAATATAGTTGAATAATGAGACAAATGGGGGCTCCCTTTACTAATACAGTTGGATGTTGAGATAAATGGTAGGCCTCTAATAATACAGTTGGGTGTTGGGACAAATGGTAGGCCCCTTTAATAATGCAGTTGGATGTTGAGACAAATTTTAGGCCCCTTTAATAATACATTTTGATGTTGAGACAAATGGTAGCCCCCCCCCCCCCCCCCAATAATACATTTGAATATTGAGACAATACAGTTGGATGAAATGGTAGGCCTCTTTAATAATACAGTTGAATGACTAGAAAACAGCAACTCCAAAGAGTAGGAAACCCCAAAGAACAAAATATGACTTGATAAATAGCGACTATCTTGAAAATTGAGCATAGCTTATTTTTCCCTACGTATCACCATGTAAAATTTGAAAATTGTCAAATATGAAAAATGGCATCATTTTAAAATTCAGCTGTCATCTCGAAAATTTCTTCTCAAGCAGAGCTCCTTTGTCTTTAAGGCGCCATCAAATAAAATTTGAACCAAGTCCATGGTATATGAGCAATTATCAAATATCATATCTTTTATGGAAAATGGCAGCCATTTTGAAATTCAGCTGCCATTATTTCTCAAGCGGAGAATTTTTTGTTCATCAAAGCTCTTTTGTCCCTTGGCTAATGGCCTAGTCACATAGCCCGGCCGATGAGGTTACGATGAGCCAGCGATGCAATTTTCACCGAACTCGGCCGAACACCGGCCGGACACCGGCCGGACATCCGTGGCGTTTGTTGCTTAAAACCGCATCGGTGGTAGCTCGGTGAAATTTTAACTTCGGAGTTAAATTTCACCGGGCTCTCACCGAGCTCCCTCATCATGTCATCACAGCCCCATCGTAACCACATCGGAAAACACGTCGGCCGGTGCACGGCCGAGTATCGGCCGGTGTCCCGTGCATCTGAGACAACCAGAGGACGAGGTTTTCTAACGGACAGCGGCCGAGCTCCGACCGAGCTCCGGCCGATGTGGGACAGAGCATCGGCCGGTCACTGTTCAAAGCCCGTTAACAACCCGGCCGGCGATCGCACGGTGTCCTGTTACCTGCTCGGGTACCGGCCGTATTCTTTCCGATGTCCGGCCGACCTCCGGCCGGTAGTTGCTGCCACATCGGCAGAAAAAAACTACCATTTTGAGACAGACTCCGTACAGTCACCGGCCGGTGTTCGGTCGGTCGCTTGAAGATGTCCGGACGGAGTCCGTTCACGTCACCGAGCTCTGCTTCCCATGAGGAGAGCTCGGTGGCACCAAAAAAATCCACCGAGCTCTACCGATGCCGGACATCGGCCGGGCTATGTGACTAGGCCATTAAGCTTATAAAATTTTAATGAAATCCATCCACTGATATTTGAGTTGTCAAAGATAAAATTGGTGGCCAATTAGAAATGCAGTGGCCATCTTGAAAGTCTCTTCTTGCGCAAAGCTCTTTTGTCCCTACGTATCAGTATATAAAATTTGAAATGTTATCAATGATTACATTTCTTATGACGAATGGCGTCCATTTTGAATTGAGCGGCCATATTGAATGGTGGCCCCTCTAATAATACAGTTAGATGTTGAGATAAATGGTAAGCCCCTTTAATAATACAGTTGAATGAGACAAATGGTAGGCCTCTTTAATAAGACAGTTAGATGTTGAGACAAATGGTATTTACTGAATACATTTTAAAGGATATTTATTATCATCCTTAAAGTGCTAGTAGAAAACTGATCCACCATATCTGTTTTATTTCAAGCAAACTTTTTGTGTGCTACTTGACCCAAGGTAGCTGCCTGGTGGCGGAACCTAATTAATTGAATAAGCTCTGTAATGACACGTGGATTATGAGAGAACGTGGGTTTGGAGATGGGAAGATTCGTTATGAAACTCCTTGTTGAATGAGTAATACATGTAAATAGGAGGAAATCATTTTATGATCTGACTAGCAGTAATTTCAAGAAATGACAATCTCAATTTCACTTTGTCTTATAATATTTTCTGGAATATGCTGTTCATTTATTATCCCAACGAAGGAAGTTCGGTAGGGATATAGCGAAGCCCCCCATCCGTCCGTCACTCTGTCAGTCTGTTCAGAAGATAACTCGAATTCTAGCCGACAGATTTTCTCCATATTTGGTTGAAAGATATATATTGGTGAATAGTTTTACGCAAAAAAAATTTTTTCAAGATGGCCACTGCTTTAAAAATGGTGGAAATCTTTTGAAAAAATTTTATGTTTTTCTTATCAAAGAAGCATCCCTTACACTAGGCAGGGAAAGGAAATAGCCAAAGATAAGAAAAGCAGCGCCATACGGTTCTACAATATATCTCAAGTGGCAGTGACCAATCCTTTTTATCACACCACCAATAGAATAGAGTTGTCATGACGGCAGTGTTATTGTTATCGAGATCATGATTGTGATTTTGATCGTTATTTGCATCCTGGTTTTGTGCTATCATGATTCCAGGAAAGCTGCTTGTCAGATTTGCTTCAAAATTGTACCAAGTTATTGAGCTGATTAACAATCATGTGATGCTGATAACACAGTCATATTGCAATGGTAAGGAAGCACTTAGGTTGAAAAACATGGACAAAACAAATATTGGGGTTTGTAGAAAAAACCGGGTACCGGGTACCGGGTACCGGGTACTAAATCCTCCATGCGGGATTCCAACTTGGTACCCGGTACCCGGTCGAGAAAGTACCCGGTCGAAAAAACCGGGTACCCAAAAACCCAAAAAACATTGTTTACGTTTCTTCACAGTAGACTAGAACAGGAATAAAGCTTGTAATCCCTTTATTTACGTCATATTTGCTATTCCCTCTGACCAAGGATGAAACTTAAGCATTTAAAGGTAATAAAAAGTAAACGTTAAAACACAATTCACGACAGGGGCGAAGGTAGGCCATTTTCCAGAGTACGATAGATCTACCGTTTTCTACCAACGATAACAAATATTTCTGAAAATACGTGTATGTCAAGGTAACATCTCCATATAATCATGAAATGGGACGCAATCATTAATGTCATATGATATGATTATAAACATCTTCGATTAAAGTAAAACACTATTGTGTTCTGCATCAAGAGCATAATGTTCAATTCTTAGCAATTGATGTTAATACTTTCAAGATCAAATATTAATTTTCTACGCTTTGGCGTTGCTGTTATTTAGTTTAACTTAAACTGTATAAACGGTGAACATTGTTTCAAGCTCTTTGCTGCAATGTATTCATCATTGTACGAATATAAAACACGTTATCTATTTATTATTTTATAATACATGTAATAGTAATAGTGATTTAGTTTATTTGTTTATAATACATTGTTTTAGTGAACTGGATTTGGATTCAGTGGTCGTCTTCGAATGAACATTCATTTGTCATGATAACCTCCAAGATACAATGGTCAACTTTTGCTTTTACGTTTAATCATAATCAAGGCTTTCTCTAAATTTCCTGTCAGATCATGAATGCCAGACTTCACCAAGTATTTAAATTTTTTTTTGCGTTTTATCATCCTTCCCAAAAAGCTACAATTCATGCATATGGTACAACTACTACTTACCGACTTTGGTTTATCATTGTTTTGTTGCAAATATGGGGATGTTTCCACGACTTGAACCTAGGGATTTATATAGACGGGACTTCCCCTTTTCATAATGTCATTACATGTATATATTTTTCTGTTTTGTAGGTTCCCGTGGGTAAGATACAGAAGGGCATAGACACAACAGTGGCGTTTTTCAAGTTATAGCCGTGGAATTATAGTTTATGCATCTTGCCTCAAGCGACGTGTTAAGTCTGACGTGTTAACCCTAAAAATGTTTATCCCATATTGGGTTTGAGAAACACATGTTTGGCATGCATTGTGTTTCTGTTTCATTGTTAAATTAGTTGAAAGTATATTCAAAGAAGTTATTCACCAGGAGAGATTTGCTATGGGGAATATCACATGATATTAATATTTCCCGAGGGAACGCAGTGACAGAGTGAAATATTGATACCATCCGAGGAATATTCTCAATATCATCCCGACAGGTGAATAACGACCTTATACCATGGTCAAGACCAACATATATCTAAAATCCTTTTTGAATGAGAGAAAATGTTTGAAAAAATGAAAAATTTTGAAACAAATAACTTTTTTGAAAATTGAAAATTTTTGAATAAATACCCGGGTTGATATCCATGTCATCCCTCTAATCCCAATATCATCCATATCCCAAATATGTGATTTATCACTTACTATTATATACTGAGATATTGCTCTGACCATGGTATAAAAAGAATAGCTTATCACAAGCAGATTTCTTTTCAGGGCATTCAACGGCGATGTAGGACTTGAAATCTGCGTCACACATCCCGGACACACATTTCCTCGGATATTCTCAAATAAGCAGTTATACCCGTTTGCATGTTTTACTTTTGATTTGATTTGATTGTTTAAATTTGTTTTGTTTTCAACATTGTATAACGTTGATCTTATTGATTTATTTTCTAAACCATTTTCCGTTTTGTCGCATGAGTTAGAAATAACTTGATTTCAGCTAAAATAGATAATGCGTTGCAATCATTTAAAGATTATCCTTCTGTTGCTTGTAACCATATTAATTAATGAGCATATGTTTAGAGGTGCATGCCGTTTTATTTTGCCATCTACATTTTATATTATCAGCTCGTATCTTGATATGTTGAGAATTCTTCAGAGACAACTCCCAGATACTATCATGGACCGTCTAAACACTTTAAAGTATAAGTAGCGGCCTGCTTTTGCCATGGGGATTTTTATTGCATAACTATGAAATTAGACTGTTAAAGGCAGACAAATTGCAAGCAAAATCAGATCAGATTATTTTGCCATCTACAATTTATATTGTTATCTGTCTTGATAAGTTGAGAATTCTTCATAGATATCTCCGAGAAACTAACATGGACTGGCTACATTATTCATAACCTGCTTTTGCCGGGGGGAGGGGGTCAGGCCCGTCAGAAACCTGTCTTCAAGGGGTGCGGTTTTACCCCCCCCCGTGGGCCTAATCCGTTTCTATTTCCCTACCCAACATGGACTGAGTACGTGTTTGCGTGGGTGAAGGGTTTGGTATAATGGGGTTTCTTGAGAAGGGCAGTCAGAAATGGCAGTCTTGGCAGTCAGAAATTATTTACGCCACCCCTTCCCCTTTATCAAATGAACTGTGCATGTACATTCCTCATGACTTGAAATGCTGAACTATGCTTTATGTCTGTGCATTGCAACAATATCAAAATCAGAATTACGCATTGTTTTCTAGTAACATTCAACAAAAACAAACGTTCAACAAATTGAGACGTCTGATTACTTATTCCAGCGACCGTTTCCCGTCATTACATTGCAATGGCATTGTTGGCAGAGGAAATCGAGTCTGTATTGATCCAATTAATATGTGATTATATAGATAAAAGGAAGTGAGAGGAAAAGCAACTTTTGAGAAATCGAAATTATTTGATACCATTCGCACAGACATTCAATAGGCAAGTTTTTTTTTACTTATTTCATTCCTATCCAACAGCAATCATCCATGACTTTTGACAAAGTGAAATCAACTATTCAGGCTTCGTGATCTTGTGGAACTTCAATAAGGGAACGAAGGTTTTATCCTCATTATAAACAAATGCAAGAACCTTGGAGTATATTAATCCTTAATAATCTAGGAACTGTTTGGGAGGGGGGTCTTATATCTATGTCACTCCACCACAAGTAGACACATTTGTCTCCAACATTTTTGTGGACGATCGATGTTTGGCGGTTGGTGTTTGACGTTTGAGTAATGATTATTATAGATTATACCTAGGATGATCCTAGGTTATACCATTCTGATTTATCAGAGCCCCTCTTTACCTAACGCTTTTGAGAACCTTTCAAACCATGCAATTTTTCACCATTCTGATCACTTTTCGCATGATTTTTTTCCAAAACTGTCAAAAGTTACTCTCCTTGGCAATAGCCCCCCCCCCTTCATTGGAAAAAAACTTGCTACGGGCAAGACAGTACATATAGTACATGCACGACGCATGCAGTACATTCATCGGGGGTACCCTGGCTTTATTTAAATGCATATTTGCAGACGATGAAGAAAAAAGATTATACTTGTTTATAAAACAATTTTAAGAAATCAAAATATCCTGTTTGTGCCGGAAAGAGATCGCCGTATAGTTACTGATCAAAGATGTCAAATTGTGGGAATCGTGAATAATGACCGTTCAGACCAGTTTTTAAAATACCAACCATCGAACTCCGAACACAAACCATCGAACACCGTCCACAAGAAGTTGGAGGCTATATAACAATATGTCTCACCGATTCTGATGGTGACACAATAATAGCCCTTTACATCCTCTCATGGATATACGAGCAGCCAATATCTAGTCTCATAATAATCAGAGGCATATCAATAATTTTTCATTTGACTTATGCCTCTGTTATAAACATGGACGTCTATCCCGGTCAGATTATTCCCGGTCAATCATCATGCTACATGCAGGTAGCCATGCACAAAGATATGAAAAAAACTGTCACAAGAAATGAAAATAAGAATTTTGTAAAGCAACTATGAGTCAAAAATTTAAAAAAATCAACAACAAAGCAACACAATTAACCGTTGAAAACGTCATTGATCAAAGAAGCACAAAAAGTAATTAGCTTAATTAAAATAATCAGTTTTATCTATAATCATGCTGCAATAATCTACATGTATTTTTGCAAGTTTGTCCCCGTCTGCTAAGATGATAATAGGGTTAAAACACACGTTTCTTAAAAAACAACTTGTACGTGAACGTGGTTCTCTAGATAATTATTTCTCCCCTGTGTACTGTTTACTTGGCCGATTGAGTATAAAGACAAACGGAAAACAGTCCCAAGTGAATATGAGAGTGGAACAGTATTCCCCGGTCGGGAACGAAATAGTACACGCTCGGGTACAAGCCCGGGGGTACAAGTTATTTTAAAAACCTAACGTGTAACTCAACCTTCTTATAAAACAAAGCAAAGGAAATGTAAAGCACTGGCGGATTAGGGGGGGGGGGGCCTGGGGGCCCGGGCCCCCCCCCCCCTTGGGTGGGCCCAGAAAAAAAAATTGGGCCCAAAAAAAATTTTGGGGTCAAATAAGGCCTTAAGGCCCCAAAAAGTCGGCCTTTTTGGTCATTAATGGGCCTTTTAAGGCCTTAATTATTTAAATTCAGGCCAAATTTTGAAGAAAATGGGCCTCAAAATTTCAAAATTTGGGCCCACTTTTGCCTTTTAGGGGCCCAAATTTTTTTTCCGCGCAAGCGCGGACATTTTTTTCTCTGACCTAAGATTTGGGCCCCCCCCCTTGTTGGTTCCCAGATCCGCCCCTGTAAAGCTAGCGTTAAATCATGGAATTAACAGCCTTTATTACTTTTTGAATATGAAGACTCTCTCTTTCAAGCATTCTAGTGCCTGGCTCTGATAAAAAATCAGAATGCTAACTCTAATAAATAAAAATGTATAAACTTAAACATAGTACGCAAAATGCCTAAAGATTAATTATTCGAAATGAATGTAGAGCTCGCCATCAAAATTGTCATCGTCACTGTCAACAGACCTAGGCCAACTATTTATGAATACCTGGAAGATAAATAACCCTTAATTATTAACTTTTAAGTGTTAACAATAAAACAGGAAACTACATGCATAACATGAAGTATAAACACCCGGGTATAAACGCATTGTTGGGCTCCGAGGTAGCATTCGCCATATTCAACTGACGGCTGACAGATTACCAACTAGGCTAATTCATGTCCAAGTCATTTAAATATGAATAGTGACTGTCACGTTAAAAACTAGGTTAAACCACCAGCCGTCATCTGGCAGGTGAATTCAACTCATTTAACTCATGAGTAGTACCTGCCACTATAAGTAATTGAGTTTACCACTGATAAAAAGTAGGTTAAACCACCAGCCGGCAGCTGAATTCATGAATGCAACCTTAGTTCTGAATTATTTCGGAGCTGTTTCTGCTGAATCCCAGGATGCGTTTTACACCTTTCCCGAGTGAAGACCCCCCGCTTTTCTCTACGTTGTGTCCTCCTCGCATGTGTCCATGCATAACCCCAAACTTCACATGTCCGTCATGTCTGCAGCATTCCATTCATTGAAAGAACCTGTAAAAAAGAATATAATATTTAGCAGATGAGATATCAAATGGTGACTGAGACAACAAATGTTTGAACCACGGGTCTGGGTTAAATATTGAACTTGCTTAAATTATATAAGATGGGGCATGCAAGCTCAATTAATGTGGGACGGGTATTTTAAAATCAATAACAAAAAGTAGCGGTCACAGTGTCACATTCGCTATATGTTCTCACTCTTTGCCACTGAGTGGTTATTTGGGGCATACATTTTTTAATTAATTATTTTTAATTTGGTGTTACTGGATATATCCTAGATATTTGTTTTGCCCATCGTGTATACATGCCGTGTCCCGCTATCTGCCATTCACACGTTGTCTAAAATGAAAATATCATGAAAACCAGAGGCCTTGTTTTAAATACTGTACATTGTATAAACGTCTAATGCTACTTGTAGTATGACACAGGTACTTTGGTTTATTCAGGGCTGAAACCCGGGGTTGAAATCAAAGTCCCGTTGAACAAGAAGGGAATGTAGGCTATTTCATTATCATGTGGACTTAAACATAATGTTTGTAGTAAAAGAATTCTTATTTTCGTATAGTTCTGTTTAACTGAAAAGAATATCGAAATGTATCATTGCATTACACAAATGCGTTGCTTGCAAACATAAGTGAACCTTTACATTCGACTGACAGTCTGACAGTTACTGTTAATAATTGATTTAAATCTGTAAAAGCGTCTTGACCCCCGTTCTTTTCTGCGGCACGTTTTTGAAGTTTGGTTTCAAGAACTATTAATATTAAATTCATTTATTGGCGTGGGCCTTCCATTGTATGAGATCTCTCACGTTCGTATTTGAAGAGGCCACATTTAAATCAAATTATTTCCATTACTATTTTTATTCAATTTACAGAGACAATTTGCAAAATTACGTGGAGATTGTTTCTTCTGTGTTTGTTTTTACCCTAGCTTGCAAGATGAGTTTGAATTATTACCTGACGGGAGATGAAGAATTTACCATTGGCCTTATTTTGTACACAATTTTTTTCAAAAATAAAACAACAGTTACTATCTACTTTTGGATTTGACGATCTGTGGAACTATAGAATAAATTCTGCTTCTTTCTGCTTTTAGCATTGTCAAACGTATTTAAAATATTAAAAGGAAACTAATTAATGTATGAACGATTACCTTTCCCGGGGCTAATGACTATGACCGAATCACACTGAACGAAATGCTGTTAATGAACTGAGCGTCTTCTTTTTGGACGATTAAAATCATTGTGAACAAATGAAGCTCCTCATTTTCAATTTGACTACTTCAGGCATCGGTTTTCCCAATCAAAAGTTTGTTCAAAAAAGAATGTTCTTACTACTATGGATATCTTAAAAATGAATGTGAACTCAATGAATTTAAGGATTTCTGTATTATAGGCTAACTGGTTTGTGAAATATTTATTCTTTTATTGTAAATGATTTTGCGAGTACGCCTGTGCGTGCATGTAGCTACAGTAACTCTAGTTGAATGCATATGATGCTGTACAGAAAATAATTAATTACACGTTTTTTTATTAGTATTCTAGTATTAGTATATCCATGGGTCTCTTAAAAGCCCATGGTATATCTGTTGGCGGTGATGATGAAAATGCGGACACTTCCAAAAACTTACTTAATTGCCAGAAAGATTAATTTGTTTTCCATGTTGCACTGTACAATTCGTATTATTAAGTTAGGGTTATTGTTCTGTGTCACCCTTCAAAACCGGGGAAATCTCTTGTACAAAAAACAGAGTTCAAGTACATCAATTTTATTTTGGCATAAATCTAACGTAGATATTTTTATTTCAGGTTAAGCAGCATTACAATTACAATATTATAACTACAAAGCTCAATTTACCTGATTTAACAGGGTTGTAATATTAATTTTCTGCCAAGAGTATCAGACGAATCAAATCATGATTTAATATCACTTAATCACGTGGTACTAACTCACCAGGGCGTATCGAAACTAAAACGCCCCCCAAACCCGTTAATTTGAATTTCAAATCTACCCTGTCTTTGGAAAATCAATGATTGTGGGTCTCAAACAACACCGTTTTTCTTCAAACTTGTTCCATGAAATTTCCTTCACAGAAATATCTTTCAGTCGAGACATTGCTTTTGTTTACAAAGTCCCTCGTTTTAGCGGCGTTTTGGTCCCCAGATGTGAGAAGTTCCGATACGCCCCGGTGAGTTAGTACCGCGTGATTAAGTGAAATTAAATCATGATTTGATTCGTCTGATACTCTTGGCAGAAAATTAATATTAATAATTAATATGCCGAGTGAACGAAGATGAAATTGTAATGTATTCACATGGAAATAATGTGATATACAATACAATAGAATACAATATAATACAATACAATACAATACAACACAATACAATTAATACCATGTTTGTAGGGCGTACATTCCAGTTTCTAAATATGATTACACATTTAAGACATGCATGCAGTGATATTGTTTGGATAGTTACCGACCAGTCATTCGCGTACGTAGATGAAGAAACCAAGACAGTTTCAAAGAGAAACGGAAGACAGTACATCATACATGTCTAGTTAAAAAACAGGATTATATTTATAATCTGAAAATCTGTATTTTTGAAGAAATTTCGGGGTGAAAATCTGTTTTTCGTCTTCGGGATTCAGCTAAAAAGTAATTGGAGAAAAATCACGGTTACAAAACTGAATCAACAATTCTAAAAAATTCGGATTTCTAAAAATATATCGGGATAAATTAAAACGGTTGAGATTACTTCATTTACAAGTTTATATCAAATTAGTTTTACAGTTAACATCAACGGAAATGTCTCAGAAACTAATATTGGGGATATTTCATTTGTGTGATCGTGGCATAAGCAACGACTAAGATTTGTTTTGAATTTACAAAAATGTATTTAACTTCATTCAAAATTGAGCTAGACGCTTCAAATAAAAAAAACATTTTAAGGCTGTTCTCTTCCTCTATCATCATCATGGTCATATTTTCAATGGTTATGGGGGAGGGTGCGATCGCACCATGGCACCACCTCCTGGCTACGCCTATGACATTGTAAGACGTAACAATTTACACTTTCAGTGGACGCTTCGTCGAAAATTGGGATAACTTAGATTATGCAATCAAAACCTTACACGTTGCATCATGTAAAATAACACACGTCACCTCTCTACTGTAACGATAGCTATTTACAGATTTAAATCACATACAGTATTCATTGATTTGCCATGTTTTTCAAATATAAAAAGCTTTCTAATGATATTTAACTTAATATGTTATTATGTTATTAATATGTTAAATTTTCGTATTTTTTGTTTTTCTGGGTACCCGGTTTTCTCGACCGGGTACCGGGTACCAAGTTGGAACCCAGTATGGAGAATTTAGTACCCGGTACCCGGTACCCGGTACCCGGTTTTTTCTACAAACCCCAAATATTGTGATTGACAATGGATAGATATAATAGTTAGAAAAATGTTATTATAATGTTACAATGGTTTTCCTCATAACCAAAGATTCAGGAAAAATATTTTCATTGACTTCACTTTTTACAATTTTATTTGGAAAATGTTCAATGTACATGTAAAATAAATAAAGGACCATTCTCGGTTTGGCAAATGACCATTAGCTTATTTCAACGTTATCAATGTTACCAACAATTTTGATTTTTTTACATAGTGTAGATTGAAATGTGATCTTTTGAATATCTAAGATTTAATTATGTTAATATTTTTATTTATTTCATTAAACAAATATTTGCGAAACCCCCACAGTCATTATTAAAGACAGAGGGCTATTGAATATTTATTGAATTCTATTGTATTTGTACTTAATTTTTCTGTCTGCATGCTCATTACTTGTTGCATACATTTATATAGAGGCACTGTCTTCTCATTGAAATTGGCATTCTGTAACGCAAAAACAATTTCTTTCTAAAATGTGAAGCATACTATTCCTTAATCTTGTGATGAATGATAATATATGAAAGTTTTGATAGCCCATGGTTAATATCCATTTTAGATGTCACAATCAAGTTAAAAATGAGTCATTTGTAAGTATAACACTTAAGAGTTTTTGAGTAGAAATGTATTGTGCAAAGTTTGTTACTTCTAATGTTGTACTTAACCCTTTCTTTTCAATAAATATCAGGGTAATGACACATAAGTGTTATCTGGCTGATAGGATTTCTCCCTCAGGAGACAATGGGTTAACTTTGATGTGGCTACTTAACTGGCACCACATGACCTCATCAAAATCACCCAATCTACCAACACCAATAGATGGAGAGATGCAGGGAGTTTGCTTGCTTACATTGTTCACTGGCAGATCTGGGGCCCAGGCCCTCCCCCTCCCCCAGGATATGCCTAGAACAAAATTACTGCACCATTCTGGGCATTATTTTTGTAATTTTAGGCTTAATTATACTTAATAAGCCTTAAATTTTCAGAATTTGGGCCCACTTATATACCTGGTATGTCATATATCATATAAAGGTACTTAAGTTATTACTTATTTCTTGGTCTCTCCTTCCTCCTTAAATCACGAGAGGGGATACAATTTACAAAAAGTACAAATAAAGTTGATAAACTGATTTGCTGATTAAATCATGAGAGGGGATACAATTTACAAAAGGTACAAATAAAGTTGATAAACTGATTTGCATAGTAAATCATCAATTACTTTATTTCTGGGTCTTAATCACCTGAATTTGGTTTATTTCATGTATATGGAGTATCACATGAGATCATCAAAATTTGGTTTATTTCTTGTATATGGAGTATCATATGAGATCATCCGAATTTGGTTTATTTCATGTATATGGAGTATCATATGAGATCATCCGAATTTGGTTTATTTTATGTATATAGAGCATCATATGAGATCATCTGAATTTGGTTTATTTCTTGTATATGGAGCATCAAATGAGATCATCTGAATTTGATTTATTTCGTGTATATGGAGCATTATACCACTCTAAGTCCAATTACAGTTGTATAACATGGGTCTATAACAACGATATACAGTGGAGAGTGGTATATCGTCATCGTATACAACTCCTCCGTATACACTCCAGCGTATACCACTGTAGAAGTGCATTCTGGGAACTAATAATTAATCATGAAAATTGTCATGATTTGCTAGAATCAAACCACGTCATAAATGGTCCGAGATCAACATCAGCATTACTGAGTTGGCTATGGGATATTTTAGTATGTTTTTTTAAATACATATTTATTTAGGTCAAGAACAGCTACATATTTGTCACATGTTTACAGAATCAAATATATCGAAATATATGCATACAGGTTGTATTGTCAATTGTATGGTAAATTATCAAGGACAATCCAGTCATCGAAAGTATATCGTTTAGAGGATCCCATTTATCTCCTCTTCCAACACTTATGTCTAGTTTGTAGTAGGTTAATACATTTAGCTTAAAACCTCTAAATGTTGGTTTCACCCTAGAATGTTTACATAAGAATACATATCTTTTAAAAATACTAGAGTGGCATAATAAGATTATATAATGGTTCATTCTGTATATCGTGCATTTTATACTCTCGTGAGAATATAATATATTCACTCGATCGCTACGCTCACTTGTGAATATATCATATACTCACTCGAGTATAAACACGATATACAGAAAGAACCATTATATAACCTCATATTATATGAGATCATCTGAATTTGGTTTATTTCATGTATATGGAGCATCATATGAGACCATCTGAATTTGGTTTATTTCATCTATATGGAGTATTATATGAGATCATCCGAATTTGGTATATTTCATCTATATGGAGTATCATATGAGATTAATTCTAAGACATTAATTAAAATCAGGAAAGTTCTTCAATAAGTTATTTTCTGGATATGTTGATAACTTCATAGTTTCCAGCTATAAATGAATCAGTGAATCTCTCACACTTAATGTGAGTTGGTCCAACCTAAATAAATCAATTTTTAAAGGATTTATCCCAATCAAATGAAAGTGGCCCCTTACCCCTACCCTCTTAATGTATAATTACTTACATATTTACAGTATATTGCTATACTAATATAATACACTTTCTGATAGAAAAATGACTTCAATGTATTATTTTTACAGGTAATTCATGAAGGTGATAACACTTGGCAAAATTTTTGAACTTTGGTATTAATACTTATACTCTGTCTAAGTATATCCCATTGTTCATTTCTTGCTTAATTTTGACATATTTTGCATCTATTCACCTCTCTTGTATCGAAAGTCTTCAATTCCTCGCTTTTCTACAGAATGCAGAATATTGAATTCATGCTAATTGCTTTCTTATTCCATTCTTTGTAAATCTAATCTCTAGTTAGAATTATGATTCCTTTGAGTTTTTTTTCACAGGAATAAAAGTCTGATAAACAAAACTTCTATCTCCATTATCAGTTAAACTGCTTTCAGTCATTGACATAGGATTTCTAATCGGGATTTTGTTCAGCTCATTTCTTAATGAGGTCTTAACCTAATGAAATATTTATATTTTTTCATTTATTTATTTTAACCTTCAACAAAGTTCAACCAATCAGTGTGCCTGCGATAACATAGTGAGAAAAGATGCGTCTTTCTAGAAATGGATGTACTGTATTCTTTGTCGAGTGGTGTTAATACATTTAAGACAATACTATTCATCATCTTGCATAAACTAAGATAAGTCTTGTGAATTCCAAAGAATACGCCATTTAAATAAGGCCCACTAAGAATATAAGGTGAGTGAATATTTCACTGTTTTAAATGATATTGCTGAGAAGATGATTAAATGATTTATTAATTATACACTTAAAGAGGCACATTATGATTTCATGTTACATATAAGTGTCCATGAGACTACAGTATAAGTTCAATCCCCTGTTTTTCAATTTGAACAACTACAAAACTAAAAACATAACTAGGACACAACTAAGTCACCAACTTTTTTCACTTATCAAAACAAAAAGTACAAGAGACGATGTTTACAAGAAATGTAAACATTTATGGAAAGGACTGCCATTTAGTCTTGAGAAAATACAATCAATCTGATTTTTCTATAATGCATGTGTTTACTGAAGGACCTAAAAATGCCAATTCACGACTTCTTACGGCCTATTTTAAGTGTGCGAGTAGAATTCTTATCGTGTTAATCAAAATACAAAACTAGAAATCAGAATGTGTCTCTTATAATTTGTAATTATATCAAAATAAATCAAAAGAACAATGAATCATCACAAAATAAATCAAGTCATGAATTATATAGACGCAAGCCAAAAATTAATGAAAATTTTGTGAATAACCTTGAAATAAAGCACCCAAGTAAGGGGCTTCACAAATAAACTTAATGGCATCTAAAAGAGCAAGGAAAAGTTTGAAACCAGTTTTAAGTCATCAATTTCCTGGTATTTTGATTAATCATGCAGTTTTGTATATAAATGATTAGCCGATGGCACCATAGTATTATAATGTAAATGGAAATAGCGATCTGTGCAAATATCATAAATGTGCCATACATCTAATCAGATTTAAGGTAGGCATTATGGAATCTGTTTTAGTCCTTTGTGCACAAATCTAAATAAATATAGTCAGATTACTCATTGCACTTGTCTTACCTTAAGCAATTTATCAGTAATCAGTTTATTAGTTTCTACAATTTAATCTTTGATATACTTCAGGATGGACTGCATTCATAAAATGGTCATCCTGGCAATATATGCCTTATTTGGTATAATCGCAATAGATGCCATGTATGCAAATGAGTACCATTATGCTGTAGAAAGAGACAGATTAAAACAAGAGGAAAGAAAATATGCTGGATACGAAAGTTCATTGAATGAGGTACTATTTATTTATTTTTATTTAAAGTTTACTTCCCATGACAATGTTGTACCATTCTTACAATGCAGGCTTGGCTGTAGGTCAAGGAGTATCATTAGCCGAATAACAGTGATAGAACTATAGTGTTATCAAGGTAGATAATGTTTTTAAAGCATTTTTCAAAGAGAATTTCAACAAGTTTGCCTTTGAAAGATAAAGTACATTTTCATTTTAATCTATGGTTTAAATATTAAGTCTCAAAGGTTTATTTGTAATATACATGTACTGTCATAATATTTTTATGAGTTATTAGTTCATATGAAGGGTACAATCAATCATACATTTTGTACACTTAAAAAACAATGACTCACTCACAGACTGTCAAAATGGGCTTTGAATGGAATTATCTAATATGCCCAAGATTATCATACTTGGAGATATCTCACTGTGTACTGTTATACTTTGGCAGTGCCCTACCACCCCAACCTCTTGACACTAACTCACGACATTAGTTTTGAAGTTGTAAGTATACATGGTACACCCAATGATAAAAAACAAACATCAATATAATACTTGTGAATAAAAGACAAATCCTTTTAATTAAGTTAATATAAAATTATAATTTTGAAAGACGAGGTGGGATCATGTTTATAAAATTATTATAAAATGACTTGTCTTTTCTGTTATACTTGTATATGTAGATAGTCAAAGGATAATGAAAATATGCCATAATGACAAGACCCAAACATATAACGACAACTCAATTAAAATGTGATAATAACTAGATTTGAACATCTTATATTGACTTGTTTAAAACATATGCAAATAAATGAGCTAAAACTGTAATAATGACATGACTCAGGTATGTGATAATGACTGGATTAAAACATGGGATAATGACTTGATTAAAACATGGGATAATGACTGATTTAAAACATGGGATAATGACTTGATTAAAACTTGTGATATTGATTTGATCATAACATATGAGATACTTACTAAATCTAAAGATGCGATAATGATCAGGCTGGGTTCAGGGTTCATGACTAATTTTGAAAATATCAGTGCCACAATTTAACACCATGGCAATCAGCTCAATGCCCAATAGAACACTCATTTTCAAGTTAACTGCCAAGAGTGATTGCCATTTGCAGTATGGCAGCTGGGAGTTTCAAACCCTGAACTGAAACCTATAACAATGATTAGATTAAAACATATGGTAATATGTGATAGTGACTAGATTGTAACCTTTGATAATGACTCAAATGAAACATGTTATAATGACTATATTGTAACTTTTGATAATGACTCATTTGAAACATGTGATAATGACTAGATTATAACCTTTGATAATGACTCGTTTGAAACATGTGATAATGACTAGGTTGTAAACATTGATAATGACTTAATTGAAACATTTTATAATGACTAGATTGTAACCATTGATAACGACTCAAATGAAACATGTTATAATGACTAGATTGTAACCTATGAGAATGACTCAATTGAAACATGTTATAATGACTAGATTGTAACCTATGATAATGACTCAAGTGAAACATGTTATAATGACGAGATTGTAAACTTTGATAATGACTTGATTTTAACCTGTGATAATTATTACTAGATTGTAATGACTAGACTGTAACATTTGATAATGACTAGATTGAAATGACTGGACTGTAGCCTTTGATAATGAGATGACTCCACTTTAACATGTGATAATAAATAGATTGTGACTTCTGACAATGGTTAAATTGAAACATGTACTAGATTACAACATGTGATATCAACTTGAATGAAATGTATACTACAAATGATGATGAAGATTGAAACATGGTATAATACTAACTTGTTTGAAACATGTGATATTCATTTGATTAAAACCTATGTGGTAATGACTAAATCGAAACATGAGATAATTGACTGTATTACATACCTAGCGAAGCATTTGTATGGAAGTCAATGGGAAAGTTAGCGAGCTATATCCACCGATATTGCCCGATTACCCCCATATAGCCCGCTTACCTCGTTTTGATATTAGATTTCTTTAATAACCATGATAATATCATGACGTGACGTCATTGATACAAAGTAACCATGGGAACAAAGGCATGTAATACATCAGTTATGTCACTATGACGTGAAATATGCCTTCGTTCTTGCCCAAATATAGAGCCTCCCAAGGTTGGCCTATATTGGGAGAACTCAGGCATATTTCACGTCATAGTGACATAACCTCTAAATATTGAAACATGGGATGTTGATCTGATTGATGTATGATTTTCAGGATGAGACCATTGTGAACCACTATATGCAGTTCCTAAAATGGCAGGAGTACAACTATACAAGAGATACATTTGTCCCATTGAGGCCCATAGAGGAAACATACCATCACATCATCAAAACAAAACTCTTTGCTACCCTCAAGAAACTACCAAAAGGAGGAAACATGCACATTCATGAGCGTAAGTACTGAATAGCAAAAACATTTTATGACAATTTAATTTGTTTATTTTTATCTTATATTGAGTGAGTCATGAATTTCGAATTAGGCCCTATAAAGCCAGCATCTTGAATTGAATATGAAGTGTTTTATCTAAATAAATGTATACATAATAAAATATGATGCTTTAAATTATTGTCAATGTTCACCTAGGCTATCACACAGATTTCACTCAGGACAGCACATAGTTTCGCACCTACAGGGTGGTGCAAAAATATGGGCCCTGATTACACTATTCAAGATTCAGTTCTCACTTGTTTTTCAAATAAATATCCAGGTCTACATCTCTCAATTTTGCAAAAAATACACAAATGTATTTAATTATTGGGTTGATCTATTCTTAAAAATGAAAAAATATAGTCACCCAAATTTTATCCTAATATGTACAAAGAATTTATTTTAACCATGATGGGGAACTATATACGTATAAGGTCCAGTTTTCTGAGCCAATTATCAATAAGGAAGCAAGAAAATCTAGTTTATGTGCACATTGGATCCATTGTATTTAGCCAAAATATCTTCTTTAAAGGAGCAGAGATGGCATCCATGTTTCTGTACCAACCTGTAGGTACTTAATCGTACATCACATAATGCTTAATTTATGATTAAGGATTAGTTGCCCCTTCAATTTATGATGATTACATCATAAATTTTGCATTTTATTATCTCTCGTAGGTTGTGAAGTTGAAGATATAAGTAAATCAAATCTCGAATTTCAACACATGTTTTAAGACCACAAATCTAAGACAATTCAATATATGGAATTTTGAATACATGCTCAAGATATAAATATCATGGCCAGTAACCAAATAAAATTTCATCAATAATACTTATCAGGGGTGTTGGAACAATGTACTCAGATAAGCAAATGAAAAGTGTTGAAAAGTGATGATAAGAATATAGAAAGGCTGAAAATAGTTTCCGGATTCCTTATAGACAGGTTCCAATTTCAGAATATCTCAAGGGAAAGAGTTTTTGAGGCATTTTTTAGAAAAAGCAACAGACCTATTCTTTCTGGATCAGTTTTTCATGCTGATAAAGATATTAAAAGATGACAGCTCAATGGGGTGGTCACGACACTGAATTTTAGCTTTTTTACCCCCCTAGGAAATTATTTTAGGGGGTACTATAATATTAGTTCATAACTCAAAGGATATATAAACTATTGTTCTGAGTTCTACAGCATACATTGTTAGTACAGAGATGAATACTACCCTAAAGTTATAGGTTGATATCTTTGTTGGTTTCGGAAAAATACAATTAATTAGAAAAAAATATGCAATTTTTGTCATTTTTTTCTTGCTTATTTTATATTTGTAGCTTCAAGCAAAATATGATAACTTAAACAGCTCAAAGTAGTATTCTAACAACATTTCCAAGCTATGTTTGATATTGTAATACATCTATTATAGTGATGAAGTACTATTTTGTAATTTTAATATGACTTTATAGTGCCCTACCCCTGGTAAATAGAAGAAAGTTGGTGTGGTTTTCTTCTGGTTTTAACATTTTATTGTCTTCTTAGTTGAAGATACAATCAATTCTGTCAGTTAACCATGAGAAGCTTTACAATGGTTAACTATTCCCATGAATAGAGGGTTGGGACCTCAAAAATACCAGAACTGTTAAGTGGCATCCTTTGGCAACCCTTTTCAGAGCATTTTCCTTATATTCCGATAAAATCTGCAGGGGATACTATAAGAAACCTATATATCTAAGATACTAATGAAGATACTGAATTCAAATTTTCAGGATTTGGTCCTAGTATGATAGGTAATCTGTATGACAAAAATGACAAAAAGAAAAAACTCTGTTGCCATAGTAACAAGAATACGACACTATTTGTTTCCTAAGAAATGTGTTTTAAGAGGTTTTGTCATTATCTTCATATTTTTAATTCTAAATATGTCTACAATGTGGGACGATTAAAATTATGGTAAAGTAATCTTTTCTATTGTTCTATTGTTCTCTAAATCAGAAGTTGCTATGGCGACACATAGATCATAGAAAAAATCCTGGGAGGATCACTCTATTTGTCAGGAAATTAAAATGGAAACTGAAAAATGAGTTTCTTCCTACTGAATAGCAATTTGGTAGACCATGGCTGACACGCACAAGAGAAAACGTCTATCAGTTCTATGTCATTTTGTTATTTCTTTTATTTATCGTGCTCTGGGACTTATAACACCTATACCTACCTACACCGAATCTTTTCCAACTGCAAAGGAAGGCAAGATTTTAATAATGAACATTCATATATCTCAACAAATATGGCCTAAGATTTGGACAATGATGATGAAACTCTGAGGGAAAATTAGACGAAACATTAATGTGAGTGGTCCAAAAATAACACTTACATGTTTTGAAAAAGTTGTGCTCTCGGGTGAATCAGTGCTCATTTAGTCTGAATCGGGTGAATTTTTTAACCTAATTGTACCCCTCCCCAAAACCCCCAACTTTTGACAATTGTCGAAAAGTGGCAAACAACAATTAAACAAACATCATTAAAGTTCAATATGACTATTTCGCTTCTATGTCATAAAGATATGGTACGATCTCAGGTCAATCAATAAATTTCACAAGTGACACTCTATCTTATGAAGAAAATATTATCGTATTTGAAGACATGTCAAAAATTTGGTGGAAATAATTTTGTCACTCCTGATTTGACCTGGAAAGGTTCAAGTAAGTTATCACAAACAATTTCAGACAGTTATATCTTTGATTATGACTATTTTCTGAGCATGAAGACAGGTATACAGGGATAATAAAGTCAATCGGACTCGGAGATATTTCACTAGCAATCAACCCATCAATATATTTTTTCAAAGTTGTTGACCTCATTTTCAACAAAAATACAATCATTTTAACAATGTTAACAATTCAGTGTCTTTAAAGTCCCTGGAGCAATCTACTTTTCCACTTAGGAAATATAACATGTCTCAAAGCATATTCTAATTACGCATTCAACAACATAATTAAAGGTTGCATCTTTGGTACAAATTAGGTCAACATTTTTAGTAAAAAGTATGTTGTTTGGGCCATTCCCTTTAATATCACTTAGGTCTGATTAATCATTATATTTACTTTTCTTGAAGATAATGAATAGATCTAAAAGATATACCCATGTTCATGGTCAGAAAATATTCATAATTCAAGATAGAATTGTCTGAAGTTGTTTGCGATAACCCACATGCTCCTTTATAACATTATTATGTAAATACAGTAGAACCTGTGTAAGTGGAACACTCTCCGTTCTGCCACAAAGCGTTCCACTTAGAAGGTGTTCAACTTACAGAGGTTTTGGGTTCGCAGGGAACATACAAGATCAAATATAGGATTTATATGTATCATTGGAAATATGATTCTCCCTTCATTACAGGGCAGGTATATACCATTAATAATCCATTTATTTTACTCAAAAAGGTATCTGACATTCTTAATCCTCCTCATTCTGCCAAAAATGTTTTCTGACATTCTTAATCCTCCTAGTTGTGCCAGTCTCAGGTACAAAGATTAGGCAATTAAGTTTTAAAGACTTGTTCCTACTGCTAATGATTCAATTGTTTTTAAATGACATTTTTAATCTTACTTATTAAGTTTGAAATAAACAGCAAGGGATATTAATTAGTGGTAGCATCACGTGTCCAGTTCTACTGGAGGTTAATCCAATTTTCTGAATGATAATCTTATGAAATCCTAATTTGCTGATTATCAAATTAATTATTGGTTGCATCACATGTTGACCTCTACAGGAGGTTAATCCATTAAAATCCATTAAAATCCTAATTTGCCAATTATCATAGTATTACCTGTTTTCATATCATTGAAGGAGATTAATTCTGTTTACATATATCAATATTGAAATCTATGGAAATTGACTGTTCCACTTAGCAGGTTAATTTTTCAATATGGGGTGTTCACTGTTCAAGTTTGGAGGTGTTCCACTTACAGAGGTTCAATTAACATTAAGTCAATGGGTTTTTAAAATGGGACTTTGAAAAGGCGTCCCACTTACAGAGGTGTTCCACTTACGGAGGTGTTCCACTTACGGAGGTGTTCCACTTAGCATGTTCTACTGTACATTACTTGTGCATGATGACCACCATAGTCTAGTTGCTCAAATGAGATCAATTGATGATTATAATGTTTAGACTTTATGTCAATGTCCAGACTGTATGCCAACCGCTCTAGTATGTGATTACACTAGATTTCATTATGATACATGTACTAAATTGAAAACTTACATATAAAATATCTTAAGTCCTATATTCTAGTAATAAATGAATTAGAATGTCACCTAACATTTGATGATGGTATGAATTTATTGATTTGGTGTCTATCAATACATGTTTCTAACTTAATGCTGCAAAATGATAAAATTCACCACATCCACTTTCTTCAATTTTCCAGGGGTAGGGCACTATAAAGTCATATCAAAATTACAAAATAGTACTTCATAACTATAATAGATGTATTACAATACCAAACATAGCTTTGAAATGTTTTTAGAATACTACTATGAGCTGTTAAAGCTGTCATATTGTGCTTGAAGCTACAAATATAAAATTGGCAAGACAAAAATTGCGTATCTTTTTCCTGTTTTTTTGTATTTTTCTGAGACCAATGAGGGTATCAACCTATAACTATAGGATAGTATTCATATTTGTACTAGCAATGTATGGTGTACAACTCAGAACAATAGCTCATATATCCTTTGAGTTATGAACTAGTTTCATAGTACCCCCTACAATATTTTCCTAGGGGGGTAAAAATGCCAAAGTTTAGTGTCGTGACCACCCCGTTGAGCTGTCATCTTTTAATATCTTTATCAGCATGAAAAACTGATCTAGTAAAAATAGGTCTGTTGCTTTTTCTAAAAAATGCCTCAAAAACTTGAATTATTTAAATTGGAACCTGTCTATTATGGTCTTAAATGTTTTATCATTAATGATTAAGGTAGAACTTCAATGTCGACCGACTTTTTTTCTACAATTCAGATTTTCTGGAAAAAATCTAGGTGATACATAGACTGTTGTATAACAAAATATGTGAAAAATAGAAAGTCTAGTTGAAAGCCCATGGTTATTTGTAAAAAGAATATTTTAATTTAACATTGCTTTCAATAGGAAAAAATCTTTTTTTATTTAAAAAAATTGCATATAAAAGTGTTTTTGGTAATATTTATGAAAATTCACCATCCAGATCTTGAGAAATCAAGGCACAGGGTGAACAATATTGTACCTAAAACAGCAGTGTGGGCTTGTTGACCCAGAAAGTAAGATAGCCACCAAAAAGTTAATCAGCTGTACAACTTCTTACCATGTAACATGTGTAAAAATTTGAAGTAAATCCATTGAGTGGTTTTCATTGAATCACGATGACAAGATTTTTTTAAAAACTTCCAAAATGACCGCCAGAATGCAAGATAGCCACCAAAAGGTTAATCAGCTGTAGAACTTCTTCCCATGTAACATGTGTAAAAATTTGAAGTAAATCCATTGAGTGGTTTTCATTGAATCACGATGACAAGATTTTTTTAAAAACTTCCAAAATGACCGCCAGAATGCAAGATAGCCACCAAAAGGTTAATCAGCTGTAGAACTTCTTCCCATGTAACATGTGTAAAAATTTGAAGTAAATCCATCAAGTGGTTTTCCTGGAATCATGATGGCAAGATTTATCTAAAAACTTCCAAAATGGCCGCCATAATGCAAGATGGCTGCTAAAATCTTTGAAGATTATGAATCAGTTATAAGAATTAATAAAAAAAATTCTTTTTGTGCAAAAAATCCATAATTATAATCTAGATTCTCAAATCAAACGTTCTATCGTCTGATACAACAAATGTTATCTGACAGTGTTTCTTAGAATCCACCTAAAAATAATTCAATAAGATAAGATAACATATGATAATGTCACTCAGATGTTGAGGAAACGATTATAAGTCAATAAACAAGTTAAATTGGCACTCAACCCATTCTTCCTCTTTATTTTTTTGACATGAAGATTTTTTGAGATTTTTGTTACAGATGTTCCACATTACAAATGGAATGCTCTAAAAACCCTTCAACCTTCGACCTATTGGGTGTCCAAAAAGAACAGTTAATAGGAGCTATTTTTGGCGATCTTGAAGAGCACTAGGAAGGGGCATTCTGCATGAGGTTCCATTTTTGGCAAATGCGCATGAATGGAGGTGTTTCAGTCCCATGATTTTCATTGCTTTTCTGCGATCGTTCACAGTTTTAGTGTCTATACCTAACATAGTTGGGCCCAAATTGATAGTGTCATGACACTTCTGTTGGATACATACCTTCTGTTTACACGAAACCAAAATATTCCAACAACATAAGGTCATTATTTCACTGCTGTGAAATTCATAAACATAAGTGATACCCATCTCAAATTATATGTTCTTATTTCAGTTATAGATGGCGCATGTATTTTAATAATTTAAACAAATCAAATCTAATGGACTTAATTCTCATGTCCAGTAAAAAAACGGAACTTTGCACAGATCCCCCCTTTGCCCTTGTGCATTTTTTGTTCTCTTCAACGGAGGAGATAAGAAATGATTATTTGCTGTGGATACAATGATTGTTCCAAAACTTAGGAATCTCAACTTGGAACTATATAGGTTGTTTTATATTTCAGGAATTTCTGTACACCTAATAAGTCGAAAGTTGAAGGTCGAAAGGGTTTTTAGAGCATTCCATTACGAATACATCTATAGTGCATTCTAGATTTCTAACAACATACTGTACTTTTATTTGCAGACCATGTCCTTGAGAAAAAGCAGATGCTTGAGTTAGCAATGAATCTATCTGACTGGGACCACCTATATGTGACACACCCTAACCAGAGTGCCTCGCCTTGGCAGTACAACTTCTTCATAAATCCTCCACCTAACAAAGGATGGGTCAAGTTTAAAGATCACTTCAAGGTTGATGATGTTATCCATTTCACGCATCTCATGGGCATTCTTGATGCACGTGCTAAGTCCTATCCATCAGATACAGGTTATCGTTGGAAGTTAGCTGGGGGTTTATTTGGCAGGCTCGGAGGTGATTTCTTAGCCAATGAAAACATCCAGTTTAGATACCTTGAAGCCCTCTTTGATGCTGCCAGGGAGGAAAATGTTCAATATCTAGAAGGAAGGAGATCCATATATGGAAGACTGTACCGATTAAATTCTAATGGAAGCTATGCTGATAGAAATGGACAACAATTACTTGATACAGATGGTTCTTATGAAATAGCTGAAACAATCAAGTTTATAAATAATTACACTGCAAGGCATCCAGAATTCTTTGGCTTGAAGAATATTATTTATCACACAAGGTCGAATCCATCTCGTGTACGTTCAGGGGTTAAGGCTTACACAGAACTATACAAGAAATTCCCAGAACTAATACGTGGCCTTGATATGGTTGGTGAAGAGGACAAAGGTTACACACTATTGTTTTACCTTGAAGATTTCATCAAAAACTATGATCCAGAGGCTAAGAGAAACAAAATGCCATTTTACTTCCACACAGCTGAGACTAATTGGCCAGCTGACCTCCAACCAAATGAACTTAATAAACCTTTTGACCCTGTATCAACCATTGACAATGCTTATGAATCTGTTATGTTGGATTCACAGAGAATAGGCCATGGACTAGGTTTCGAAAAGCACCCATATTTGTTGAAGCTCCTTCGAGAAAGAGGAACCGCAATTGAAGTTTGTCCTGCCAGTAATCAGATACTTGGTTACGTCCCTGATATACGTCTTCACCCAGCTGTGCATTTCCTCAGGGCAGGGGTGCCCATAGTCCTGGGGGGCGATGACCCTGGTACATTTGGCTACAACTACTTCACCGTTGACTGGTACCTTGCTTACATGGCATGGGGTCTAGATCTTAATGATATGAAACAGCTAGCCATTAATTCCCTGAACTACAGTGCTTTGACAACTGATGAGAAAACTAAAGCCATCAATGATGTTTGGACTCCTGCTTGGAGCAAATTCATAGCTGATATGAAAATAGAAGCATGTGGCGCAAAATTAGATACATACAAACCCATATTTGCAAGAATCTTACCTCGAGAAGGTGCATTAAATGGAGAAACAAAAGTCCACATTTTTGGTCGACATTTTGAAAGGGGAACATGCAAGACATTAAAGTGTAAATTTGGGGACATCGAAACAGAAGCCAAAATGATATCCCCCACACAACTTCATTGTAAAAGTGCTGTGATTAACCACAATAGTGAGATGAAGGTGAATGTTTCAATATCATTTGACAATGGCGCCACCTATATGCCCACTGGGGAAACCTTCACCTATAAATATGCCATTTATACACCATCAATCACCACAACAATGGGGCCACATAGTTCTGGCCCATATAACTACAACTTTTCCTGGCTTTTAGCATTTTTGATTGCATCACTTTTATAATCAACCAATTTAACTTTATCAAACATTTTTTCAGAGTAATAAATTATATTTTTGTCTTACATAATTGTAGATTATACAATAAATACATTCTAAATACATGAATATGTGCATTAATAATTTGTATATTTTGTTCTATATGTTATGTAAAACACATAGATTGGCGAAGATCATAAAGTATATTTTTAATTTTGACCACCAAAATTTCTTCATTTCTTTCAATCGGATCCATGTTGACTGTCACAGTACAATAATCACACCAATGACATTCCACATAAACTTTCACTGTCCAAACTTCAAAATACGACATCAGTTCTGATATAACAAAATCCTCTATCCTTATTGTCAAAGTGTCGCAATCAAAATCATTCGCCCACAATTATTGCACAAACACATATTGAAAGAACACAATCTGCATGGGCCTCAAGACAAATTATGCAGTGAGAGTCTCGAACTGCTAGAAAAGCACTGGTTCTTGCACACCACTGCCACCTATAAATGAAGGTTTGAATGAAAATTTTTTTTGATAGTTTGATGAAAAGCTGGCTTTGTGATCAGGGTTCGGCAGAAGCGGGAGTCCGTAGGCCCGGGACACCCTGATTTCATTCCGGACACCCTACGTTGTCAGAAACGGGAGTCCGTTTGACTCCCACATGATAATGCCCTTATATATTTAGATGTGACTCTTGACCACCCGTAACAATAGACAAAACAAGTAAAATTACCTTGAAATTGGTAGATAATTCGATCTTTTCAACTTTCAAACAAAAATTTCACGAACTGAGTATGTGTGGTTAATAGGGTTCAATGTAGACATCGGGCCTACATTGACGCTGGGTAAAGTCTTTTTTGCAGAAGTTTTCTCACATTATGCAAAGTATAGAAGTAGGCGTAATTGAAAGAAGGGTATACTCTTAAATCCTGCCAACCATTTTCTATGAATTTTAAGACATGTAATTCCCATTTACATGTACCTTATCATTTAGAGATCAGTTTTTGAAGTTTACAAAACATGAAATCATAACTTGGTAATGTGTGCTTCATACATGTAGAACTAAAAGAACATAATATTTATTTTATTATGACTCACTTTGGAACTTTGTGTTTGTTTTAAAAGCTATTAAAAAATTCAATAGTTTCTTTTGCTCAATAAGTAAATAGTAATGATACTCAGAAATTCATTCATTTAGAGGTGATCATGACATATGATTATATTGTAATACCATGAAATGAAGGTTGACATCAAACGGACCAAAATGAAATAACAAGATGTACTTTGTAAAATACAACAGGTTTGTCTACCAAAAAATGAAAAAAACTCTGAAGTCGATTTGTTCTTTGAGTTGGAAACAAGAAATGGACCTCTTACATGTACAATTTACTAAAATGGTGTTACATTTAAAGTTCACTCACTTCCTGGGTGAAATCTTAAAAGATGGCAGCTTACTGGAAATGAGCCCTACATTTTTAAATAAATGATCAATATAGACTTTATTTACACATTTTCCCACATTTAGCTAAATATGGAAAGTATATATATGATTATAGCTATCACATCAGAATAGAATTTGTCTGGCCAGGAATGTCCCTTTAAGTTTGTAATATGTATTAAAATAAGTGCAAAATGTCCATATGTTAGTTAAGTAATTAAATATAGTTAAGTTTATCTAACTTCAAGTGGTTGATAAGCTTAAGTGGGCTGGGTTGTATATTATATTATTTTTCTTTTGTATTGAAACCTATCACTGTAAATAACAATATAAAACTAATTAACTCATCGACCAATTTAACTTCATCAAAAAATGTTTCAAAGTAATAAAATATATTTTCTCATACAATTGTAGATTATACAGCATTATGTTACTCTAAATACATGACTATCTGCATTAAGTATTTGCATATTTTGTTCCATGTTATGCAAAACACATAGCAACGTAGATAATATTTTAAATTTTGACCAGCAAAATTTCTTCATTTCTTTCAATCAGATCCATCCTGAATGTCACAGTACAGTGAGTGACATTCCACATAAACTGTCCAGTGTCCAAACTTTACAACATGAATCTCACAATCCATTCTAAAATAACAAAATCCATATTGCCATAGTGTCACAATCATAACACAACAACACAATCAAGCTTTAATATCACAATCCTTAATCTCAATCCATATTGCACTTGTAAGCTCTAATAATATCCTTGATTGGTGCCCTGCAAACTGGACATTTTGCGTCCTGATTTTTTAATGTTTGCCCACAACTATAGCACAAACACATATGTCCACATTGGTATAGAACACAATCTGCATGGGCCTCCAGACAGATTATGCAGTGAGAGTCTCTAACTGGCCGAGTAGCACGTACTGGTTCTTGCACACCACTGCCACCTATAAATGAAGGTTTGAATGAAAAACACAATCTCTTGATTGACTTTGGTAAAAAGCTTTGAGGTAGGGCAGACATGGAATGGAAAGTAACAGATTTTGGAACTTGTCTTCAGGATTCGGAACTTTTGAACTAATTGGCTGAAAGCAATTCTCAAAAAATTTGAAAAAATGTTAAAAATTACACTGATTAAAAGTCATGGTATCTAAATTTTTAATAAGGACACTTCAGCATTAAAGCTATACATTTACTAAGAGAATAATGTTCCCATGCTATGATCGGTTCCAGGTTTTTAAATTATGATTTCAAATTTCCCACAAAAATCATCCTGCCACTTTGTGACTGGACAACAAACGCCATGTAATCTCTTTATCCAATTTTAGCAAATAAAATGATTGTCCACATACAAATTGTACTTTGCATTTACACAATATATGAGGATGTACATGTACTTGATGATTCAAACCCTAGAGCCTAGAGAAAGAACTGATATATTGTTGATTTCATTCACTTTGCTATGGTGATATGGCAACATTCTTAATGGAACATTTCTAAAATGCAACTAAAAGGCAGTACTGAAAGTCTGTTTCCAAAGTTTAAATTGGACAGTTGGACAATAATTTCATTCCATGGTAGCCCTACATTGAGGGGACAATGTCAAAATGCAATGGATGATATGCCTGATTTGGCAATGAAAAAGCATAAAGGGTAACATAAGAAAAAAACAAATCTAATTTAACCAATGCATATTTCCTGAATTTGATTGTGTTTTGGGTGCAAATCTTATTATTTGTTAACAACTGTAACTAAATAAATACTTAGCTAGCTATGAACATTGAACAGTAAACAATAAAGAAAGAAATATACTACAATATGAGAAAACTCCAGACTGGTCATGCTTGCATTATACAAATTCTCTTTTAATATTTGATTGAAGAAATGTACCAAATTTTCATGTTTTTCAATACAGTCTTTAAAACTAACTTTTAAAACATCTTAAACCATGCATTATGTTGCTCCTCTCCATTCTCCCAACAACCAAAATGGAAAGCATCTGAAGATCAGAGACTTATTAATGTTACACTTACGCATGACCATTATGGAATTAAACTACATGTAGATGTAAAAGTACACGTACCTGTGACTTGAGCTAGGGCTGCTGCAACTTCTTGTCGAATGGACCTCTGGATGTCCATTTGGAGATTAAAGCTCATCTTCATCATATTCTTCATCTCCTCCATCTGCCTCTTCATCATCTGCATCTCCCTGGTTACGGCTGCGTTTGTCTGGATCACATGATGTTATACATTCATATACATGTTCATGTTCCAAGTGTTCACTATTATTATGTTAGAATTATTATGAGCAGTTATACACCACTCGTGATGTCATAGCCTGTATATTTTTATGGAAAATGAAATAAATGAAATTGAATTTAAATATTGTATGTGGTATAAATAGTATAAATAAAAATTGTAAGTCTTACAAACAATAAACCAATAGATGAAATTAAAAAGGATTGTACTCTTCACAAAAAATCGTTGGCGTATGATGTTCACATCAAATCATAATACAACTAGACATGGCATTAACATGCAAAATGTCATCACCTGCCATTTGTTACAGATGCCAAACACTGACTGCAGAACCTCAACTTCGAACACCATCTACACCACTTGTGGTGGTGACATAAAAACAGCAACGCCACAGAAAAGCAAATCCTAACAAATCGAAATTCGATGAATCTGTATATGGAATAAGCTTGTCAAAGAAAGGCAGTGTGATGTACAATTTAAGGGTTTAAGTATTGGTTCAGATATTTGGAATCAGCTTTTTAAATGCACGTCAGACACTGGTCTTTTAAGTATACAATGGAAAATCTTCCATTGTATATATCCACATGGCGGTTTATTAAAAAAATATAACATAGAACAATCTGATTTATGTAAACTATGTAATGAAATTGATAATATTGAACATTTTTTTATACATTGTAATGCTATAAAAAATATTTGGAAAGATGTAGATTTGAATGAAAATGAGAAAATAGGAATAGGAATATTAGATAAAAAATTACTTTATAAGACACTTGTAATAAAGAAAACTATACATGACTTTAAGTTTTCAAATGAAAGAAAAAATATATCTGTAATGTTTGAATATGAAAAATATGTAAGAAACATTGATGATTGAGAAAATGTGTTTAAACATATTTTTTATGAAATATTGTATTTTGAAATGTTGAGTTGTATGTGAATAAATTCTAATTAAAAAAAAAAAAAAGAATCTGTATATGTCATCATTATATAATATTTACCAGATACTCTACCCTTGATTTGCAGAAAATAAAAGACAGACATTGAAGATATAACATATACCCGGATCATATACCACCAATTAAGCTAATTAGGTAGACCATTTAGGACTATCAAAGGGGCAAATCATACAGACAAATCAATATTTGTGATGTAATGTTGTGTAACCATTCCATTCAAATCTCTAAATTCTAGTGAATTCCCATTTTAGACAGTCATTATGGATTTTCTGAGGCAAGATTCAGAAAAACAATGCCATAATTGTGATCTACTCTAAAATTGCAATTTGAGTATAATACTTTGAAGAGATCAGGAAATTATTGAGTAATCCCACATTAGGTGGCCATTTTAAATTTACCAAGCCCTGAATCAGAAAAATGTACAATATATGCATTCTAGTCTAAATTGCCTTTCATTTGTGTATAATAAAGCTGTAGTTCAGAAAGATCTGAAACTCAGTACCAAAAATATGGGATATATGAGGCCCGATCAGAAAGTAAGTAACCAACTGCTCTTATTTCTTCATTCTTTATTCAATTACACTGACATTTTCACAGATGATGTATGTCAAATAGATATATTCCATCAAAATTGACAATAATACTCATTACTTTTGTTAGAAATGAAAAACCGGAGTTACAGATGAAGGACTTCACTCTATCCCTACTTGACTTCATTTACTGGGATAATAAAAGGTTAAATAAAAAGGGTACCTGGTAATAAGGTATTGCGGCTGTTGCAGTGGCGCTGATCACACTAACATCATCAAAATCTCCCTGGGCCCCTGGAGCTTGAATTCCAAGATGGCTGAAGTCATTGCGCTGGATTGGTTGGGTTGGCTGTATGGAGTTGACAAATTCTGCAACACGCTCTCCATCAGCCCCCGTGTTTGCTAAATGATTCTGAAAGTAAAAACATTTTAAAAATAAATCAATGAATAACCCAGAAACACCAATGGTAAAGATTTAAACCTTCTACTCTTCAAAGACTTATGAGGAATAAATTGCCTCTCACCTGCATTCTGGTCTCTAGGACAGTTCTGAATTCACTTTGAAGAGCTGAGTTAACAAGTTGTTGTTGAACCAACTCGCTAATCTCCATAACAAGGTCCTCATGGTGATTCTGCTCCACATTGTGCCAGCCTGGCCACTCTGGTAATTGCTCTCTACAATGGAAAACATACTTTCATAGAATGCTCAGACTATTGTGTTATGGCACAATCTTGTGATTGCGATTTGTCACAATCTTGCGATTGTGTTATGGCACAATCTTGCGATTATGTTGTGGCACAATCTTGTGATTGTGTTATGGAACAATCAAATAATTTCATTATGAAACAATCAGGAGGACATGTTATTAATCAGTCACAAAATTTGAGTAGAGAACAAACAAAATATTGTGGTATGGAACAATCACACAAAGAACAATCACATGATTGTATTATGGAACTAGAAAACAGCAACTCCACGGGGTAGCAAATCCCAACGAACACTATATACGTTGAAAATCATGAATCTGTAGTCACAATGTAATATTTACTATCTTCTCTTCCACTCAAAAAATATTTGAGATCATTGTCGATACACCATTTGCAATAAGAAAAACATAAGGTTTTTGTGCAAAAATTCTAGCCATTTTTAAAGCATTGGCCATCTTGACTGACTGTTGGACTGACAAACGAATAGAGGGCTTCACTATATCCCTACCGAACTTCGCACATCGGGATAACAATCGCAAGATTATGTTGTTGAACATCAGGATTGTGCTGCCAAAGAATTACTAACCACAATCATTTCAGTAGAGTAGCCCTGATCAGATTATACCTATGATCAATATTGCTGTCTATGAATAGATATTTAAGAAAGCTATATAACACCACTGTGGTAAGCCACGCCTTCTCCATCTCTATCCTTCTGAAGAGATGCAACAGAGAGAGATGCTATGAGTATCAGAATGATATAACATGGTCAACCTACATTATATCCATAATTGGAAAGATCCATAGAATAGGAAAAGTTTAACCCTATCAGGGGCGGATCTGGGAACCAACAAGGGGGGGCAAACTTCTGGTCTGAGAAAAAAACTTTGAACCCCTAAAACCAAAAATTGGGCCCAAAATTTGGCCTAAAAAAAAAAAGGCCTTAAAAGGCCTATTTATGACCAAAAAGGCCCACTTTTTGGGGCCTGAAGGCCTTTTTTTGGCTCAAATTTTTTTTGGGCCCAATCTTTTTTCCTGGGCCCCTGGACCCCTGCCCCCCCAGATCCGCCAGTGCCTATCTATAAAATTAATGTAATTACGCCAGAAAATAAACCATGGAATAACTGTATTGTCCTCACGAAACCAAGTTCTACAATCTGTATTTGAATAGGGAGTCATTATTTACTTAGTTATTCACAATGTAGTGATACATGTATGCTAGTACTATAGTATGATGGATGACTCATCAAGGGCAACTTATGATGAATGTTCATAAAATCATAACATGCTTATCATAGCTCTACATGTAATAGTAAAATATGTTCATTTTATAATCCTCTAATCAAACTATGTTCCTACATGGACACTATTGGGAAACATTATGCCCTTTGAGTCCCATAGTTTTCCAAAAGTGAACACCTTAAAATGGAACACTCAAAAGTGAATCATAACTACGATTTGATATTTAAAACGATTGACCTAGAGGTTAAAAACACTCACTGTGGCATAGGAGGAGCTGGAGGTATAAAGTGTTGGTTGTGCTGTACATTGTGCTGGTTGTGCTGTGTATTCTGGTGGTTGTTCTGGATGTGTTGTTGGATGTGCTCTGTTCTATCCTCATCTGAATCACTACCTGTATAAAAATTTTAATTTAAAGACTGTTATACTCAATGGTATTTTTTTACATTTTATTCATGTCTTTAAATGCTTTGTTTCAGATGAGATACATGAAAAATGCAATGAAAGTCAGTTATATTTACCCGAAGGTTCAATCTGGCTGTGCCTTGAACGAATTTGTTGTAGCAGAGAAGCTCTTCCTGATAAGGTTGCACTTTGTCTTGGTCTAGGTGCCGCTGTAGCACCTTGGGCAGATTCAGTTGAAGTCGTTGAACTGTTTGTTTGAATGCTAGCCAAACTTGAGCGACTATCACTGATTGACTCATTGTTTAAAGGAGGAGCTGAAGATCTGTCAGATGTGGCAGATTGTACTGGGCGAAACTGGCTTCGAAGATGTGATATGTTTCCCCTTATGGTGTTCTCCAGTCGACGTCTGAAGTTGATACTTTGTAACATTGATGAAACGCGTCTTCGTTGCACCAAACCCTGTACTTCAATAGTCACAGACTCTGGTCGGCTCTCTTCGGGGGTGGGGCCAGCAGCTCCCTCCTGGGTGCGGCCAAAGAAATCATCCAATTGTTGACGCGAGTCTTTACCTGTGACTGGACGTTCGCCATGTTGAATTTGTCGCAATTCAAACATTCTTTCACTGTAAATCACATTTGCATATTATTATTATGTCCGATAGACAAGATGTCAATACTACAACCAGCTACAACTGAATACAGGGAGGGGGGGGTGTAATGTTTGGACGAATACAAGTTCTAGGCCAAATTGATCCTTGATTTTGACAAAGATTGAAGAATGTGCAAAGAGATATTCCAAGCTTACCTTTTCTGTTTTTGCAACAACCTGTCAATTCCAGTCTCTGACTCTGTACTCTCCTTTACAGTACTGACACTCTCCGTAATCCCACCTCCAATCGCTCCTTCCATTTCTGGGCTCGTGCTTCTGCTACTTTCGCTGTCCATTGTATATTTGTAAATTGACTTTTATTGCTTCTATTCTCTACTAAAATTCAATTTCAAATATTGCACCACCGCTATATTTAGATGGATGATTCATGAATGACTCACGTGGAGACTCTACAACAATTCTGAGAATTTCCCCTATATATGGAAAGGGGATTCCCCAAAGTGACGTCCTACTGCATTTTCATTGGTCAATGTAAAGGTCATGTTGATTTACTATTCTCCGCGGAGTTTTCAAAACACAGACAAAGTCGTGTTTGATTTGGTTTGTTTCTGATCATAATTGACGAAATATCATACTTTCCATTGTATGAAATCTTAAATCTGTTCAATATATATCCAACTAATTAGCATTCTTACTCTATTCGTATCGTGAAAAGGTATATGAGTGACATTGTGTTTTCACGTATTTCGGTTGTGCTGAATTGTGCTTGACCTTAGATAATAATATATTTCATTTACTGTACGAAAATTCATTCATACAATGTTATTAAGAACATAAAGAAGGTCTTGAATAGTGTGATAGATGAAATATAGTGACAAAACTTGCCCGCGTAAAACTTGACCTTTCAATTGCAACTTCGGAAAAGGTCAAGGCCACCGAATTATTGAGCTTAGAAAATGTGGTTTTGAATGCTAATATTTGCATTAATCTTGGGTGAAAAACTCAATAAAGTCTATCAGAATTGTTTATAAGAGTTCATTCTTCATAGTTGTAGCATGATTGATCAAGTTTGACGAAGAATTATTAAAGATTGAACATTTCTTTTCATCGGACCCGATCGTACTTCGGCTCGGCATTGTGCGATTTGGAGTTGGAAACAGTCGTCGAAACCGAACAAAACACTCCTACAAAGTCGACAAAATACGGCTAATTTGGACAAGAACTCAAGCATCGAAGATTTAAGGTAACATATAGATCCATCATCTTTAACTAAGAACAACTTTAGGTCAAAAAGTTGACAAACATGTGGATAAAACTCTCATTTCCTGATGCTGTTCTATAATTTTTTTCGACATGAGTTCAGGCTTTGGATATCATTATGGCAATGATTGTGAGGGGGGGGGGGGGTCATTTTACTTCACGGACTTTTAAGCTATAGTATAATAAAGTCCTGTATTTTTACTTTAAAGATTTATCATACTATCATCCCATATTTGAAAGGTCAAACTTCTTTCACCAGTCAGGTTGATTCACAATTTGTTGATCAGTCTTTCAATCTTTGTCCGACACAATCACTCTTAGCCTTGCATCAAACGTGAAATGCAGAAGACACAGGTGACATACACAGGATGCAAAATGTCCGAGGAGGAGAGAGCAAACAAATTTAGTATGGTACGACAATGTCGACAAAACATATATTGAAAACCCATCGCCAAAACAGTCTCAATCTGAAAACATGGTTGTAGCGGCTTGTGTGAAGAAATTGTAGCAGGTGTGCCGATCATAAACAGGGACATAAACGATTAATGCATGTTTGATGGGACTTGGTGAGAGTACCAAAACAATTGTCTTAGATGGATCGTCATCACTGGCTCTGACACTCTTTATGAATATGTAGAGTGTTGCAAAATATGTTTTCTTATTCCTGTTCAAACTAAATAGTGTATGTCAGTTTTATGAAATGCAATTGCGCTATTGAATCACAACTATTTGTATGGATATGACACATTTTGGTACTCTCACTCAGGTTTGGTCGTACGGTTCAGGAATATAGCCCTTAGTTATCTTGTTCCATGACTAAAGTCCTGAGAACAGCCCCATAGGTTGTCTGTATGATTATACAATTAATGGCATGGGTGAACTTGGCATGTATAACAGACAAAATAACATACCTCAATTAATTCGGTATTCCTGTGTATATAAGATTCTTAATATATAGAATCCCAGTGAGTCCCCCAAACAAGGAAATTTTTATCAAGAAAAAACACATCTCTTTTCAAGATGACGCTAGGTTATAGAGGGGATCACCCTAATAACATTAAAAAAAATCCCTACTCTCATGCTTTAATCAAATTCCTCACTCCATGGACAAAGTTCTCTGTCAATACACAAACTTTTGAATATTACAGGACCAATTGTTTGTGGAGCTAGGACTAGTTATATCTTCACCATTTGATTCGTATCATCATTGATCCGTGTTTTGTGAATTACGGAAAAGATATGAAACAATTGCTTTTATTGGCATTGATCCATAATGGATTGAAAAATGTGAAGAACCTGACAGGCTTATATTTCATTTGCTTGAATAGTTTGGCGGCAATTTGCAATCTCAGACAACAATGCCTTTGGGTGTATTCATTGTGTTTTATATATAACCAGGGGGTATAGGTCATTGGTATCAATCTACATCCATGTAGCTAACTGGAATAACCAGCCAGGGGGGTAGGATAATTTATTTTGATAGAGAGCAATTTAAGATTCTATATTATGCATAAATCTGAAATTGGAATATGCTGAAGCAGTAGAGGTCGCAACGGTACTGAAAACCAGTACCGGTAACCGTCACGCTAATAACCGTACCGTTACCGAAATACCGGTAAAAATATGTAAGATAAAATGCCAATGCGCTGCCACCCCCACTTTTTTCCTAACTCTCTCCGAAGCTTCTCAAGTCTATATGCATACATGGTGCAAGACCGAATTGAACCCATACTGAACTTCACGAGATAGTAAGTAACTATCTTACGAATCAAGATGTATTTTTAGTTTTAAATTAAATGTATTACACATTTCAACCCATTTCTCAACTGTATCAATAGCAAGCGACGTGCAGTATACATGGGGGTGGGGTAGGTAAAATAGATTTTAACAAAACCAAAAACTCCCGGTAATTAGGCAAATATCCTGATGTGGCGAGTTTGGCTGAAACATATCATGCTATTCCTGCGTCATCCGTGTCAAGTGAACGTCAGTTCGTCAGTGCAGCAGGCAACAAAATCACTTCCAAACGGGCACGACTTCAACCTGAGGTTGTCAATGCCTTGTTGTTGGTAAATGACCATGACAAACATAATTCAGCTTCTGGATCTGACATTGACACTACAACTACACCGGAACTGCCAAACATAACTACAACCAAATCTGAGCATGAAGCTACCTGTACTACACCCGAACTGCCAGACATGGAAATCACACCTGAACTGCCAAACATGGACATCTAAATGTCTATGTAAATGTACGCATCGTGAAAGTGGAAATTAAACGAAATAATAAAAAACGACGTGTCTTTTATTTCCCCGGGGATTATCGTCGGTTAACCGGTTAATAATTTCAATACCGGTAAATGCTCAATTCCGTACCGAAACCGTATAACCGGAATTACCGTCAGCCTCTATGCAGCAGCAGCTATATATGATATTATCATGGGTATATGATACTATAGACTAAAGACAACCCTAGGCATGGTATTAATAATTCAAGGACAACCATTATTTCGCAATATTTATGGTCTATTGCATTGTTAGACGGGATCAATTTGTGATGGCATATAATACATTTTTACGTTATTTTGAATGAATGCATTGTGATTCTTGTTTCATCTAGTTGTTTGTTTAGACCAATGTGGCGCCATAGTCATTCTTATCATATAGATTTTAGCATTTGGCTCTCGAAGGAGAATTTTGTATCAGGATTCAGTGATTTTCATCTCTCCTCACTTTTGATAGCAAACCCATGTAGGAAAAACCAGATCATTGCATAATTAGAAGAGGAGGGGTAGTGGGTTGTGGTATAGTCATAGAGAGTCAGAGGGTCTGATACATCCTTGGGTAGTTCAATTCTTTCCATAGCTGCTGTAGGACAGAAGCCTGATCTTTAAATATGGTCTGATACTTAAGACAATATTCAGATGATAACAGAAACCAAAGGGAAGATCCAAGACCAAAGGTCAAAGAAACAGTTGCAAAATCCCTCAAAATAACAGGCAATTTCGGTTAAAACAACTGAAAAAATAGTGGGTTACCTGCTGTTAATGAACTCTCAGAAAAGTCAGACGATTGTGGCTTAACAGGAGGGGGTTGTTGGGTGATTGTGGCCTAACTGGAGGGGGATGTTGGATAATGAGACAACTCGAGGAGATAGTCAGTAGAGGTGTCAAGTATTAACCGGTTAACCGCCGATAATGCCTTGACCGGTCTGAGTTTTTATGGGCGGTTAGTTGACCGTGTATAATTCTGTTATTTCCCGCGCTTATTTTCAAGTGCATGCTAATCCGTTGGGTTTTATGGTGTCAGTTTCACGTAAGCTACTCATACATGTCATAAGTCCCATAACTCCTTACAAACATCCAATCAGCAACTTTAATCCCTGCCACATTGTTCTCCCGCGCTTACTTTGCATTTTAATCTGTTTGTTTTTCAAGCGTCAGTTTCATGTGAGCTACTCATACATGTGATAGGTCCGATAATTCCTTACGAACATCCAATCAGCAACTTTAATCCCTGCCACATTGCTTTCCCGCGCTTACTTACATAGAATAGCGTAAAGCTTGACGAACGTAAAAAATAAACGCCGATATATCATTTTTCCAATTTTTTCAACTTTCAAGATCGAAGATGAAGATATCATTTGAAATTATAAGTTCAAATTTCCCGCCGGTTAACCGACTTTAACCGGTAAAAGAACCGGTTAATGCTCAAGCGGTTAATTGACACCACTAATAGTCAGATATTACAAGAGGGGTAATAGTTAGATGATGATATAAGCAGAGGGGGAATAGTCAGATGAAGACACAACCTGAGAGGGTATGGCAAGATGATAACACAACCAGAGGTGATAATCTGATGATGGCACAAGCTGAGAAAGATCGAGTGAGTTTATCAAGGAAATTGGGGAATAATAAGGTCAATTTGGCACAGGAATGAAAATTGAAGCTATGTTGTGAGTTAGTGAAGTTGTTTTGAACATTTCTGACTATAGTGAACAGGTTTTCCATTTTGCAATCAGTATGGTATATGATAAAGTAAATATATGTCTGCTATACTTTATCTTGGGTTACCACCTAATTGCCCCGGAATTGTTGCCCTGTTAACTTCAGCTAGTGAAATGTTTTAACTACTTCAGGCCTCAGGGAAGAAACATTCGGTTATGGGAACTAATATGGCATCTTTTTATTAGCATCAAAATTTTAATCTTTGTGTGGAAGATCACGATAATCATGGTTAACCATTGCCTCTAAACCTGCTTAATCATCTTACTTGATTACATTTTGTTTTATTGTTCAGTGTATGCTTTTTGTAGGAGTAATATGTTATGCTTGCCAAAATATAGACTCTCGAGTTATTATCAGAACCTTGTCATTCCCTTCCCCAGTCAGTCAATAAGTAAATTATCATATCTTCAGAACCTATTACCTTATTACATAACAGCTAGATCATTGACCACCTTCTTCTAATAAGTAACCAAGGAATATAGAGGCCATCTGACAGAATGTTATGTAGAAAAATTATTTTATATTATTTTATAATCACTCATATATTAGAGTGTACGAATTAAAACATTAGGCCGAACAGGTCTGAAGGGGATTTTAAGCAGACTGAACTGATATTTTAAATTTTTACCTTATCCCATGTTACAGGAGAAGGCAGGGAAACTGATGACAGGAAGATTCACTCTACAATACCTTGCATTTGGTCTTCATGAGCAACCCATTTGGCTTATGAGTAATGATTATGTTATTTGTTTTTATTTGTCTGTTCCTTATTAATGGTTTATCAGATGACTGTTGATGTGTACTTTCAAAAATATACGAAATCATAAAATTAGACAAACATAGTATCTTATGCATTTCTAGGTGTTAGATATATTAGAGTGAGGTTGACATCATTTCTTGTAACATTTGATCAGAAGAACTGAGCAGGATAATGTTGGTCCTATATATTTACACAGTACAGTAAACATAGTCCCACCTGTTAGGGAGATAATACCGAGACAACCTAAAAGGAAAATACCATATTTTTGGAAACTTGTCGAAACATTCAATAATTGATCAAAGAATAGACTATATGTGTGAAATAAGGAATCTAAATTGCCAAAATGCCATAAATCTGGCAATTCAATCTGTTATACATACAATATGCCATGGAATAAACGGGACAAGATTTTTATGAATGGTTCCAACAACAGGAAGTGATAATATGAAGTGTTGCCTTGAGTATAGTCCATATGTCAGTGTACTTGTGTAAGCCAATACTAACAAGACCATCCTAACATTCTGAATATGATTTCCTAAAATACTTTCAGTTTGAGTCCCCCTCCCCTCTGTGAACAGAGCTTGAGTAATGACATCAGTCTTTTTCATTTGACAATCTGGCGCTGGCTGCAATCACTGATTGTGCTTCAGGAGACTGATTGTGCTTTGATTGAGCATCAATAGACTGATGCTTTGTTTGTTCAAATTAAAAGTATACAGGGTAGCAGTTGTGTTGCACTTTATGTCAATTTGGCTATGAAGGATTGTGCTCTGCTCAGGACTGATTGTGCTATGCTCAGGACTGATTGTGCTCTGGTTGTTATAGATGCATTTAGTATTATGGCTCCTAGTTGTGCTCATTTCAAATCCAAGTTTCATTTACTTACATAGTTAAAGTTTAGATGAAGATGAAAAATTACTTTGACAAGAGGTATAAAGGATGAAAGATTGAGTCTTGATACAAGTTGTGCTAATTGATTGTCCGTCCTGTCATGCACTAATTATGTCCGATGTCAGTTTAATGACCTTCAATATGATTGTTTTAAACTGGGCAGATGATTCAGCTGAAATCAAGTTAAGTTTACATGATAATGATATTAATTGTTTAGTTTCTTTACAAAGACTTGTTCACACTGAGAATTAGTGTCAGGTTCTCTATTTGCTTGAATTGATTGATTGTTTTGCTCTGAACGTCATAGATTCTGCCAATAGTTAAGATTCTGCATCCGACGACTATCCATTGATTGGCTCGGAGGCTCCTGCAAATGTGAGATATGAATTCACTGTTATATCAGCTAATAGTGTGCACGTTTATATGAAGGTTGTCAATGAAAATGATCTGAGATCTGGTGAGATTTTCATAGCTGATATTTATAATGATTTCATGTCAGTGATGATTTAAAATATCACCTAAAATCTCTTTGTAAAAATGTCATGGTACCCTAACTAACTAAACAGTATCAAAAAGAGAAAAATTATCAAAGAACCAAACACATGAAATTAGTTAATATTTATGTCTCTGTCAACAACCTTAATAAGGGTGGGCATGAGAAAATGAAGTATTTTATTTAGAATAGAAAAAAGTCAAGTTGTGCCTTAGTCAGTCAGTGTGACCAAATTAACCAAAAGTTATTATGACCTAATATCCTAAGTGTTGCAATGTTCTAATCTGCTTTTCCTTGTTTAATCTATTTTTCCTCATAGAGTCAAGAGAAAAACACAGAGTATGTCAATATTAATGATCGAATGAACAGGGTCTGTTTTTAAGTTGTGAATTACCTTCTCATCTTTGTAGCATGTGTAGGTTGATGTAATTGTTTCTGTGACCATATAACATTGCTAAGTAGCTATATATTCCATCATGTATTGTTGCCTTTGTAGCATTGGATGTTGACATTGATGCTAATTGAACTGATATTGATAGATGTATATCAAAGGTTATGACCAATAGATAACCTGCTTATGTAGATAAAAAGGATATGGTTTGCTAAGCCAGGAAGAAGAAAATACCCTGAAGACATTAGATATAAAAAAACGGTGTAGATCAGAAATATAATCTGGATCGATCCTTTCAGATTGAAGCATTAGTTTACATTATGGACATCTTATTATGTTGCTTTAGAAACAGACAACTGAATCAGAATTTTCAGAGTGTATGAGTATCACCATAGCAACATCACAATATCACCATAGCAACTTAGTAGCACCACATTTGTTTTTCATAACTTTGTTGCCACTCCCCATAAGGTTTTTAATAATTCTACATCACCAACCTAAACCTAAGAATTGATCTTGTTGGCAGTTACAATGACCAAGTAATAAAAAGAGCCTACATGCATTATTCACGATGTCCTAAACTACTTCAAATTTTCAGAAAATAATTTTTGTCTATCATCATTGATTTACTTGGAGTTTCTTAATTAATATTTAATGGGAAAGGTCCATGACTTTTGAAACTGCCTGGTAAGAATCAGAATGTCTGAAAGGATGACTCCTTCAAATTTTCAGAAAATAACTTTTGTCTATCATCATTGATTTACTTGGACTTTCTGATATTTTTAGAAATCACTTAATATTTAATGGGAAAGGTCCATGACTTTCGAAACTATCTGGTGAGAATCAGAATCTGAAAGGATGAAACTCCTATTAAGTGCAAGAAGTAATTCGTGAATTTGTATTATTCTTAGGGAATGGCTTTTCCTAAACGTTAGTGACAACGTGACTATTTTAATTCATCATTGTCAGGGTTAACGTTTTTTACATATCACATTCACCTCTAATTTTGCAGATTAGTTGCCAAATCATGAATACTTTGATATTATGAAGGGAGTTCCAATTTCAAATATTCATCAAACTAAAGCCAAAGGTCATTCAGGGTTTAGACACTTGAGTTCTCAATTCTACTCATATTGAAATAAAACCAAAGAGGCTTGTAAAAGTGAATTAAAAAATGTTATAAATAAATGAAAGTTGAGAGTGTGGATTTCATTGCCTGCCACTTTCAAATCATTTGATATTAACATTAGAACGGTTTACCAATCGTGGCTAGCAATAAGTTCGCCTGCCATGAATCCAATCGTTTTTGGCATGTGGTTTAAATCCATAGAAATAGAGTGAAGCCCATCTGGGAATAACAACTTTAGCAAAAAAAAATATGAAACTTTTTTTATTTTCTCATTGGCAGCAAGCCAACATTGGCGTAGAAACTAAGTTGGCCTCATTTATATTGATCTGCACTGTCAATTTCAAGGGCAATAAATAGTTCAATTATCCAGATCCTCAATTCAGCAATAAGCTACTATGTTGTGAATTAGAATATCTATTTATTGGCATTTTCAATAGCATTTTAATTAAAATATTCAAACGATGCACATCATTCTTTTAATTGGCATTACGCCATGATTTTTTAGAAGGGCTTCTGGCATAAGATCAAGATTTTTCGATTTCAATTGAATGAACAAGAAAATGTGATAAGAAAGTGTAATATACTCAACATATCAGGTTTTAACAGACATTGAAAACAACCTAACTAAACTTTGCTCTGAATAATCAGTGTCACAGAAATTAAATGTAACTTGTAAGGTTAAACTGGCCGTAGAAATCAATGGTTTAGATTTTCATACTAGTCATCAGGGATCCTGGATCCTGGATGATTCACTAACGATTTTTTATTCATTAGGTTAGGTTATATTACTTTGTAGAGAATAGAGATCCTTTATTTTTTCTAAGATTCTCTCATCGAGTTGCAAAATTCTCCTTTTTTATAATTCTGACCAAAACTGGTCAAATAAATGGATCTTTCAAGGTCATTTTTATAATTTGACCAAAATTTAGGTACTGCAGGTTATTCCTTATGTTTAGTCTTGTTGGTGCAAATAGGTTTTTAGATAGATGCAAGGCTATCTGCATATCTTAGGGTAATAGTACCAATTTGTTCAATGCTGGGGAAATCACTGAGATTACAGATTATAGATTCAGGTTCAAGGAGGATTGGCTCATAGTGTTCGATCTCGATATTTTGCCATATATGGCATCATGTCGTGATTACGAAATTCAGAATCAAACATGTGCCACATTTTCACTTCAGATTTATATCGTGAGTTTTGGTCTTATTTCCAAACAAAAAATTAGAAACAAACAAGAAGTGATCAAAATATTAGTTCAAATCTTTTTGATCGCAGATTATGGATTTATGGTCAGTCATAATGTCAGAAAATAATGACATTTTCCATGTTGTCGTCAATCAAGGTCGAATAACGAGTTGGAGGTCTGGGAGCCAATCCTCCTTGATTCTGGTTGATAAGATTAGGTATTGCACTTTTAGTTTTTGTTAATCAATTGTTCATTTGAGATTGATTTTAATAACAGTTTAGGTGACTTAAACTAATTGAGACAAGAATGGCAATCATAACCCTATTCCTCTTTGTCAAAGAATGTGAATATTTGCTAAATTTTGTAATTCATTATGGCTTGTTTTTCCAGTTTATTGAATCTTTTCATTTGCCTATTAAATTAACCTAAAGCCGTATGAATGATTTCTCCTGAAGTATGACTTAGATTTGTGGAGTGTTTGCGACAATTTCCATCATCACAGCAAGTATTTTTTGCTTTATTAGAATATTGTTCAGAGGGAAAAGGTTTCTCTTCAGGGACTTAGGCAGTGGTTGAATGCTGGAACATAATCAGATATGATTTGTTGTATATGGGATGCGGGGATCTATGTTCTAAATGTGTAATTACTACTTTGCGACTGTCAATAGACTCATCATAGCATACAATGTAATTAAACACGCCAAGGGGAGAAAGTTGAAATTTTCTTTGAAAGTTACCTAGTGGAGAATTTTGCTAAGGGGTAAATTGTACTTTGAAACAGGAAGGTGTTCATTATACATTAATGGCACCTTCTCTCTCTAAAGATATCTCAACTCATTTTCTCGCCTCTCTAGGCAAACTGAATCAAAGAATCAATACCAGGGAGCAAATCTTATATTCAGCTCCTTACAGCAATGTCAGTTGAGCATATATTTTATTTAACATACTAAACCTTAATATGGACTGCCCTAAATCTCCATCAACTAGCCTGCACTACCCAATGTGACTTTAAAGTTTCCATGCTGGTAAGTAACGCATTGATCTCAAATGGAGTTTTGATAGCATTTTATGAGATAATCTTTCTTAAATCCCTTTTGCCCCCCCCCCTCATCGCATAATGCAGTATATCTACTAGAGGTAACGTTGATGTGGGAGAGGGTCCAAAGATTTAATTCAGAACTTTTTATGAGAGTTTGAAAATGAAATAAATGTTAGGCTACTTACAGAATGCTACAGATAAGGCTAGATCAAAAAGTTATCATTTGTTTAAAGAATCTCGATCTCATACTCTTGCCAAGGGTACAATTTAACTTGGGGTAATCAGAAAGAACACTTCATGTGTCACATATAAATTGTTTAGTTGACATATTATAAGTTCTTCTATTTGGAAAAATTGGACATTCCTCACTTGAAAGAACCAAGACTGTGTTTTAAGACTTCCAGTTTAGACCAGTTTGAATGTAGTTATTTCTCCTTAGATATCAACATTGACCTTGACATAGTTGCACTAATTCTTGTGGCTGGAGGAGATTACCACTTGATTAAGCAGAAAGTCAAGAACTTGGTAATTGTGTAAAGGAGCAATTCAAGGAACAACAACCTGTTTGAGCACAAGTCTCAAATCTAACGTTGATCAAACATGACGATGTGTCGCTTGGTGAATTGGCAAAACCAATCCGCACTTCCTGTTGATAGAGTTATTCTAAAAGCCATGGTCAATATAGATCTGTGAGGTTTTTGTTCTTGATTAATGATTCAAGAACCCTTAAGTCATGGAATAATGGAATGTGTATGGTATATATTGACCATTATCTGGGTAGTTTCCCTTGTTATATTGAAATATCACACTGTGTTTGGCATGTTGTACCAATTCTCTAGTACCTTCTTTTTGGCAAGATAAATTAATTTCCATCTGATTCGTTTTATGGAACATACTTCTGTTTGATCCTTAACAATTCAACTTGAATTAGCGTGTATGTTTTAAGAACATGCCTGTTTTGTTAATTTTCTTCTGGGTGACCTAGACTCTCAGGCATGAATCTGTTCTATTGATGCTTCATCAGGCTATCCTCCTTGAAGCTATTGTTCTAATTGCTCCTGACGTTTATGTTCATTTTTAGAACTGCATGTTTATGTGGTGCTTCAGGGTTTTATCTTCACAGTTAGTGATCAATGAATTTATATGCTGCTGTTTTTACATTCTGCAATTCTATACATGGCTTCGGCTTGGAAAAAGTGTTAGGAAAATAAAATGGTAAATGAAAAATTCAAGAGTGTTAAAATACTCAAAGTAACAATGAAAAAAGTATGCGTTAATTTAAAAATTATATTTTAACATGATTTTTTAAACCTTGTTCATTAATGTTATTGAGATTTGCTCTTTTTGGGAAAAATTACAATATGAGCAGAGGTAGAGGTTAAATTTAAATGTTTAAATTTTAATTTAAATTAAAGTTTTTTATTTTATTGACCCTTTAGATTTCACACCATGATATATGCAAGAATATCTTTGTTCCTTTTGGTAAATATAAATGAAAAGGCCTTGGCAATAATTTAGGAAGGAAATGATCTAGTAAACTCGTTATGCATTTAAGTAGAATTGCCCTCTTCCCCATTCCCTCTCCATCAAAGGCTGTATGAATGGAATAGGGGGAGGTAAGGTAAGAGTATATATGAATGTCCTTAGAGAACAATCAACATTCAACATCATGAAATGCTTAAGTTTGAGAAACATGATTCCTCGTTATTGGCAAAGTTCAACATTGGGATACATTGATTCTTGAACCTTTAATTTTGCACCATGCATCATGTTGAAAAGCAAAACCTTTTCACAGGTTAATCGCCACCTACAAACTGAACCTGGGGAAATGTGATCAGAGTGTGGGGAAATCACCTTTAACTGTTTGAAATGTAAAAATTGATCATATTTCAATCCAGATGGATTGGAGAGTCCTGCTGCTTCACATGCAAAGCTGATTAGTGTTATTCAACAAGTGAACCAACCCTGTATTCATCTACCTCCGCACAGTGCATGTCTCTATTCTCCAGTTGCAGTATGCTTGACAATTCTGTTAAAAGGAGTGGTATCGATATGGAGAACTTTTTGAACCACTCCTTTGCTTATTCTTGTGATGAAGGAACAAGTATAGATATGATTACCTGGTATCTGTTCATTATGCAATCTTTGAATGCTCTTTGTTTACTGTGATTGTTGTAGGAAGTATGAAGACTCGGCCATAGGTCTCATAGGACACCGCAAGCTTTGCTGTTTACAGTTTTACCAGTTGCCACCTCAATATTTTGTACATTATTTTCATGTTTTTGTTCATTTACCAATGATATATCAATAACCTCGTTTGAATGGGCTACAGTGAACTCCTGGTCCAAACTTGTTATTTACCCTGGACCATTGTGCATAATGGGCCAGCACAATGGTTCCACCTATTGTTCAAGTAAATATTGAAAAAATATACGCCTTCTATACTAGTGCTAATACTCTAAGAACAAGCCTCACAAGTTGGTGATAATAAGAGTTGTCTTAAGCATTAAATGCGGCATCTTTTTTATGTCACCACCAAAAGTATTGACTTATTCTTGCAGTCTCCAACTTTTTTGGCCAGTGTTTGGCAGTTGGTATTTGGCAGTTGTTGTTCAGTATATTACAGCGATTGGCAGTCAGTCTCTGTAACAAATGGCAGGTGATGACATTTTGCATGTTAATGACTTGTCTTTAGATTGGTCCTGGTTTGGAAATCATATTTGCCAATTTTGAAATCAATATTGTCATCATTAACACTATCATTATCTTTGATATCTTCATCCGCATTTGTTACATCATTAGTCGCTCCACTTCAACCGTGATCCTATCCTGCTTATCAGACCTAAAATGGGAGACAGACCTCTGTTTTAAAGAATTGAAATCAAATTATTTGGAAAGGCTAGAGGTTATGTTACAGGGGGAATTGCAAGAGTATTATATTAGCTCTACTTCGAGTTGCTTTCTTGATAATAAGAAACTAAAAATAATGCCATGTGGAGTACATTAATACATTTTAGTTGCCATGGTACACTGGCATGTAGCGGCCCTGATATCGATAAATTCTACACGCAATATAACCCGATTTTAGATGCTTGGTTAAAACTTTACACGAAAAAGCCTCGATATCCGGGCATTTACTCTTACACTGAACTGAAAATAGCATCGTCTAAACGTGTATGTCTTGGCTTCCGGGTAAGCTTATCAACATTTATACTCAATTGAAAGAGCAGTCGTGCTTATATCGTGTACCAGTTTGATTGTTTTATATGTGTGTGTATTTATAATATGATAGTCTAGTAATACCGTGTCGTTAGAACAAGTGCTAGATATCGAACTGATGACCTGAAATTAGATTATTGGACTGATCGCGCATCTGATATTAGATGATTAATTTGCATTGAATCTGATATTAACTTGCAACCCAATACCACAGTAAATACCATGACTTTACATTAGAATGATAACACGGCCTCATATTCTAATTCATTATACGTCCATTGCAGGCCAAAAATGTTTCAATGGGGATATTGTAATGCACACGAGAATACATTCGATTCGTATATATTGACACCCCAGTTGTCCGAAACCCAATTCCCCGAAACCCAGTTGTCCGAAACCCATTACTCCGAAAAATAAAGTCATAATTTACCAGAGAAAGGGGGGGGGGGGCATAGCTTACTTAAGCTTACGTCAGTTTCATGCCATGTATTTGGCCAAATTAATGGCATGGACGCATTCTGATATTCATAGATCTCTCTCTCACTTTGAATTGCATCCATTGCATGGCGTTACCAGAATGGCAGGAACGGGAGATTTATTTTACATTGTGATTCTAAAAAAGGTTATTAAAACACAATATATATTACGGAACAGTTTATCTTATCTTCTTCAATCTCTTTTATATAGGCAAAATAAAATGAAACATTTTGAAACAGATAAAATAAGTTATCGCATAGAACTTTAAGAATAAAACAGTATACAAATTACGTTGTCAAAATATTTCGTCGCATTTAATTTCTTAGTCTCAGTCTCTTATCAAATCGTAAAAGAATAAAACATTCTAAACTTAATCACTTGGGATTTATGTTTCGGCATTCGTTTCAGGCATTTGTTTTTTATGTTCTTCTCCTGAAATGTATTTGTTTGACAATAATCAGAGAAAGTGCGTATACGTATAAATATGCCACGCAAACAAACGGGTGTGACTTCAATTTCTTGTCTGTCTGAGGACGTATTGGGAACGAGGTAGAATTAAAGAATTCTTATGAACAAATGTATTGGATAAGTTAATTTCTGATGGATCTGGATAAAATATATTTCAAAACTTTGTCAACACTAGATAACTTCATTTAGGCAGATATAGTATCTTGATATATTTGGCTATCATGCATTTAAAATACGTTCCTAAAACTATGAAGACGTTGGGTGAGAAATATTGCTATTGTACGTTCGAATAGTATTTGGTTGTATTTTGTAGTTCTCAAGTTACCCATGAACTTTCGTGGGCTAATTAACGTCTTGACTTAGCATATTTAGCCTAATTTTGCAATGATGTCAACGTGATTCAAATGTTATGCTGTCGTGATTCGCAGAGGTTGCGACAAGATTCGTTTTAAGAAATTGTATTTTTTGATAAGATCCCCTAATTTTCGGAAAACTTGGTTTCGGACAACTGGGTTTCGGAGAATTGAGTTTCGGACAACTGGGTTTCGGACAACTGGATTGACCCCTATGAGGGTTGATCATACATCAATTGAACATGGAGATTTTCCTGTACACTTTTCCCAAACATGTGGAATAGACTAGATGCGAGTAGAAATTATCTTGATTTATCCTATGCCAAGTAGGGTTTTAGGGAGATAAGTTGGTAAGATATATCCCGTATCCTGATTTTGAGGTTTTCATATCAAGAACCTCCATATCTCCCGTCATATCTCCCGCTTCGGTGCATATCTTCCCGCTTCGGGGCGTATCTTCCCGCTTCCAAAAAAGTGGAAATGCAATAAAATGACTTTGCATATGAATGATTTGTTTATTTTTTACACCTTGTACTACTGAAAACTCTACTTGGTATAGGATAAAGCAGTTATGTACTGTCGGTTTGGATATTGGGTTCATCCCTCGTGAGATATGCACATGTATCTCATACTTGAGTGGGTTTGGGGTAGATATCACCCGGGAATATATATCGTATCTGAGGAGCGGGCAGGATATATTGTATATGTCCCGCTCCAGGCCAAATGCGGGCAGATATAATATATCCATCCCGCTCCCGGGATTTTTTCAAAAGTTTAAAAAAGTTTAAATATCAAAAGTTTTAATTTTTTAATTTTAAAATTTAAGTTTAAATGTTACAATTTCATTGTATTGAACAAAAAGAATATTACGAAAATGTTAAATATAAATATCTTGTCATTTGAAAAAGGTGGAAAAGGTTATATCTACCCTAAACCCACTCAAGTATGAGATGCACCAGTTATGCACGGTCGGTTTGGATACATGGAATATCCCTTGGAATATACAATACATCTTCCCTCGGTCCCTTCAGTCCCTCGGGAAGATATATTGTATATCCCTCGGGATATTCCCTGTATCCAAAACCTCCCAGTGCATAACCCCTATCTACTTTCTGTCCCTACGGTCCCTCGGGTAGATATGCACATCTCCCTCTGGAAAAACCCCATATCCAAAACCTCCCAGTACATAACCCTTATTTATCCCATGGTTACAAGGATATAGATCGAATATCACGTGAAGATATAATTGATACGTGGATGAAGATATCATATTTTAGCAAACAATTCCCAAATCATCGAATATCACTTTTGAAACCATCGAATATCACTTTTTGAAAGGTGATATTCGATGGTTTCAAAAGTGATATTCGATGGTTTCAAAAGTGATATTCGATGGTTTTGATTTTTTCAATTTTTTTTATTAATTCAGCAAAACGATTGTTTATGAATACCTAGCAAGAGCTCAAAAAGTTCAATCATCTATTTATCTCAAAAAGACCTCAAAAACTGAGCTTGAATTAGAAATATGTCTTCTAAAATCTTCCTCGCCTGGACCTGATTACCCTGCGTGCAGAGTCTAGTTAAACTAAACTCTGCCTAGTAGAAACCATATTACAGTTTAGTAGCCCCGCCCCCACGACGGGTGCCGGTGACAGTTCGGGTAATAAATCACTTCTGACCTACGCGCTGACCTTTCTTCTACCAATCAGCGAGCTTGAAGAAATACGCACCAAAATAAATTCTGAATTGTCATTGGTCAATTCCGGGCTTAACGATGACGTCAGAAGGAATGACCATATATAGAACGTCGGTCAAATTTGGCCGACGAGCACTGATTGGCGCGGTGAGTTCACAGGTTTATTTTAGTTTGAAAGAGTGAAGACGGAGCTCTCTTTTAAGAAGTGAAGTAGAACGAATACAAAGGGTAGGACCTGATGGGATTCTACCATCACTTATTAAGTAAGACAGTTTTTAATTGATCCACTCTTGTATATATTTAACTTATCTTTTAAATCTGGTATTTTCCCAGACGCCCTCAAATTGGCCAAAGTAACACCTGTATTTAAAAAAGGAGTCACTACAAATCCTTCGAACTATAGACCAATTTCAGTTTTATCGGTATTTTCTAAATTGTTAGAAAAGCTCATGCACGCCAAACTCACTGGTTTTGAGAACGTTTTTAAATTATTTTTACTTATCAATTTGGATTTCAGAAATTCAACTCTACCTACATGGCCATTTTATATTTCATTGAACAAATTCGAAAATCAACTGATTTGGGGAAAACGAGCATTGGCATAACATTAGATTTTTCCAAGGCCTTTGACACAATTAATCATGACATTTTGATACAAAAACTTGAATATTATGGCATCAGAGGAATAGCTAAGTCCTGGTTTGAAAGTTATTTAAAAGACCGCAAACAATATGTCATCATTAACAATTATGAATCTAAACAATCATCTCTAAATTGTGGTGTTCCGCAGGGCTCGGTACTTGGACCACTATTATTTATTCTTTACATAAATGATCTGCCTTTTGTTGACCCTAATCTAAAATTTATTATGTTTGCTGATGACACCAATCTTCTTGATAGTGATTATGATTTAAATGGACTTATGACTAGAACTAATGCAAACTTGAATTCAATAGATGACTGGATAAAAGCAAACAAATTTTTACTTAATATTGGCAAAACCAATGCTATTCTATTTGGACCCCAAAAAAATCAAACAAATCTGAATCTCAAAATACGCAATGAGAACATAAATTTCCGGGATAAAATTGACTTTCTTGGAATTATTATTGATAAAAACTTGAAATTTAAAGAGCACATAAAATCTATTGAAACAAAGATTTCTCGCGTCATTGGTTTTCTTTATCACATTAAACATCTACTTCAAATAGACAGTTGCAAAACAATTTACTACTCATTGATACACTCTCAATTAAATTATTGCAACATAATCTGGGGTAACACATTTAAATCATTTTATGATCGTCTACATAAACTGCAGAAACAAGTCTTAAGGCTAGCTTTAAATAAGGATAGACTTTCTCACTCCGCTCCCTTATTTAAAGATCTTAACATATTAAATATTTTTGATGTCAACAGATATTGTACTGGTCAGTTCATGTACAAAATCTTTAATAAGCACCCAGTCTTCCAAAAAATCTATTTCAAGACTTGTTTGATATCAACATTAATATTCATCATCATTACACAAGACAATTGCATTATTTTCATATCCCTAAATGCTCTAAACTTTCCCTTCGCTATCTAGGTCCTAATCTTTGGAATGCTCTACCCCATGATATTAAAAAATGCTCCACTCTAAATATTTTCAAGTCTTCATATAAAAAACTACTCATCTATCGATAATGTATAATACCAATATCATACTATACTGTTGATTTTATACTGATACCTGATTTTTGTAACATTTTTACATTGTTCATCCTTAGATTAATTGTTAATACCATTTTTATATACCTACATGTAACATAATATAAGTATTTTCTTTTATATGTAGTCTAGATGTCATTTTAATGATTTCTGTTAGACCGCAACATATACCCACTAGGGTGTCTAGCGGCTTGTTTTTATAGTGTATATTATATAAGAATTATGAAACAAATTGAATTGAATTGAATTGAATTATATATTTATTATATATTTTTATTTTTTGGGATCTTGTTTTTACGGCGTTCGCATTAAATACAAACCACTCTGTTACGTCACGTATATTGTTACGCGGTATATGGCATACATTCATGGTTGCGCGGTATTTGTGATACGGGTGAATATGCCATACTCACCTGCGGTATATGGCATATTCCGCAGGTGAGTATGCGATATTCCGCAGTGAATATGCGATACATTGATTTCAGTGAATACCCGATACTCACCTGCGGAATATGTCATACTCACTTGCGGAATATGCCATATACCGCAGGTGAATATGACATATACCGCAGGTGAAAACGTGATACAAAAAGCCTTGATTTGATTGGTTGCGAGAATCGACACTAAATGTAAAACTACGCTGGATTACCAAATGAATGAAGTTAGTGCGTCGAGTACTAATATATAAATCCTGGATTGATTGAGAGAGTTTATTACGCGAGATTGGTGACTAAAACTTCTGCTAAGTTAATATATTAGATACACAGTACTGTTGATTCAGTAATCATTATAATAATTTATAACGTTTTACTTGTTCGTTCAATCGATGCCATTGACAATTGCGTACTTCCGTATCGCCTTCTCATTGGTTAGTGTGTATGCCATATACCGCAGGTGAATCTGTCATACACTGCAAGTGAATATGCCATATTCGTTGCGGAAGATGACATATTTTTGTATCGTGTTTACCGCGTAACATATATGACGTTCGTTGAATTATCGCAATCAAAATGTCAGACGAAATGGAATTTCCATTGCAATTTATCTGACTATTCAATGTTCGCTGGATAATAATTCCCAATGGGATGAAACGGACAATCCTATAGTTTTTCAAAAATATCACTTATATCCACTCATGGATATCAGTATCTTCACTCATTCGCTGCGCTCACTCGCGAAGATATCAATATCCACTCATGGATATAAGTGATATTTTTTCAGAGCCATAGGATATTCCTATATTATTCCATAGTTAGCATGATATCCATAGGATAACATGTCAAAATAAAAACGGTATTTTTGAAATCAGTGGTAAAATATGATATTTTTGGCAAATTTTCACTTAACCATAGCATACGGTGTTTTAGCCATGACATGCGGCGCCGTATGCCATGGTTTATGGATTTTTGCTACTTCAGACTCAAAACGAGGCTAAGTGTCAATATCGCCGTATCGTTTGGAAAATTCGTTTTAAATCACTTAATTCCCGAAGATTCTGATGATGACTTTAACTATGGAATATAAAGAACATCCTATGATTTATGAGTGATATGATTTTTATCCACGAATGGATATGATATCTGCACGAGTGAGCGTAGCGAGAGAGTGCAGATATCAACATCCATGAGTTGATATCCATATCCATATCCAGTTGATCCATATCCTCTATTTAAGATGTGATATTCGATAGTTTAAAAGTGTTATTCGATGGTTTGTAAATTGTTTGCTAAAATATGATATCTTGATCCACATATCAAATATATCATCATGTGATATTCGATCTATATCCTCCTTGCAACCATGGGATAAAGCTTTACGTCCCGCTCCAAGCGGGCAGATATAGTATATCTGCCCGCTACGTCATAATCGCCGCTTGCATATTTGTTCATAATTTGTAACGTTCGCGGAATGACTGTAAACGGCAATGGAGAAAACACAGACAATCAGGGTCTGTTTGATAGTTAAAAAAAGGGAAAGAGCATCCACTTAATCAATAAAAAATTCGAGAAAATAAATATGGGAATATTTGAGAGAACATGAAAATCCGCCCACGGCCAAGGAAACAAAACTGGACATGAATATTCTAAAATGTTTCCACGATTTAACAATGTGAACCAGATGACCAATATTGGTATGGGATAAACATATTATCCTATAGTCGGTTCAGGATATTGGGATTATCCCTTGGCCAATATATAGGGGTTATGCAATTGGAGGTTTTGGATACAGGGAATATCCCGAGGGATATACAATATATCTTCCCGAGGGACCAAGGGAAGATATATTATATATCCCTCTGGATATTCCCTGTATCCAAAACCTCCAAGTGCATAACTGTTGTATATAGTTAAGCATGATATGTACTTCTTTCTGTAACTGGAATACGATTCTAATATACAAGCAGCACATACGTATTCCCGGGGAACCATAAATATTTTGTGTAGGGTGTGGACATTTTTCTTTTCATTTCTCTAAAATCAGATTATTCTCATAAAATTCATACAAAGTTGGGCCTAAGCCTTTATTTTCGTATTCTGCATGTTAAGATATTTATAATGTAAAACCTAAGAGATAAATTCAATGTCTTCAGTTGAGAATAAGTATAAGGTAAATGTGTGAATTCTGCTTGTTGTTGCACTATTTTTATAATAAACAAGGTTCGATACGCAACACTGAATAGACTGCAGTCATAGCTTAGTTGTAAAGAAAACAAAAGAAGTTGGGACGTGGTCATGCTTGAATACGATTTTGAATATATCGCCGTTTACATTTGTTGAAATCGGCCTGTATTAATTTCAACAGGTGATCGGTGTACAAGGGCATATATTTGAGTTATTGGTTTAAAGATAAGTATGACCTATGAGTGGGTAATGTTTTACAAATGCATGAAACAAATACTCCAATGGCCTAATCTCAATTTTCCTGCATAAACTATTACATTGAAATGATGGTAATTTGCTCTCTAACTTCCGCACCGCATACCTAACTTCGTAACAATTCAATAAGCCAAGACAGGACCGCTATAATCGCTACATGCCAGTGATGGTAGATCTGCTTCATTTTTTACATCTGCCATATTTTGGTATCTGTGGTGGATCTGCCATACTTTGGTTACCAAGGTAACATATTAATCTTTTTGTATTGGCAGTTTATTTCCTAAGTCCTGTACATAGGTACATGGTCATTGCCCAAATATTTGCACACATATAGTATGTATTAATACATGTACAACACACATTATTTATATGATCTATGTAAATATAATAGTGTGTATTGTACATTTGCAACAATGCTACTTAGGTTAATTAAGGTTTGAACTGTACTCTAAGAGCGAGGAGGAAAATTCTTAATAAATGGAGTATAGTTGGTTTGGCAGCATTTTCAGTTAGAGGGAAGTCTTAGATGAAAATTCTACCTAGGTGATAGCTTCACAGAGTGGTACATAATTCCTTTTTTTTCAGGGGTTAGCCCCCCACCCCCCAAAAACACCCCACCCCGGGAAAATAATTTTTTCATTCTCAATAACTTTAGATATCTTGATGTTTGTAAGTTACATACATAGAGATTATATATATGAATCATTTGCAAAATAAATAATGCCAATCACTTCTACAGAATTTGAAAAATTGTACAAAGTATGTACCCAAGGGGGCAAATTCGTGACCCATTTTCTTACTATTTAGAGCCTCACTTTTCAATCAGACACTGGAAGACATTGGAAAATTTCATGTGAAGTGCCCAGTAGCAGGGCTATAAGCCCTGAAAGGTTCAAAGTAATTGAATTAGTAGGAGCTGAGAAAAAAATTGTTGATTTTTTGAAAAATTTGACATTTTTGAGAGGGGTGATTTTGTGTATGACTATAGCTGATGCCTATGGTTTCCAGATCTATCCCCCTTTGATGATAAATATGGTTTTGAAGTATGACACTAAGATGTAAAAGATAATCAAAATGGGTTTTAAGGAAGTTTAATGTTTTAAACAAGTTCAAAATTCCAAAAATTGTACAATATCAGGTCTGAATTTACGAATTTTAGGTAAGACCTTGGATGAGCCTTAGATTTTTTACATCTGTCCCCCTTTGATGATATTTATGGTTTTGTAGTGTGGAACTAAGATGTACAAAATAATTTAGATGGTTTTTAAGAAGGTTTAAGGATTTTAACAAGTTCAAAATTTGAAGAATTGTACAATATCAGGTCTGAATTTACGAATTTTAGGTAAGACCTTGGATGAGCCTTAGATTTTTTACATCTGTCCCCCTTTGATGATATTTATGGTTTTGTAGTGTGGAACTAAGATGTACAAAATAATTTAGATGGTTTTTAAGAAGGTTTAAGGATTTTAACAAGTTCAAAATTTGAAGAATTGTACAATATCAGGTCTGAATTTACGAATTTCAGGTAAGACCTTTGATGGCTCTTATGTTTTTACATCTGTCACTCTTTGATGATATGTATTGTTTTGTAGTGTGGAACTAAAATATTAAAAATGATTTAGATGGTTTTGAAGAGTGTTTAGGGATTTTAATGAGTCAAAAATTTTAAGAATTGTACAATATCAGGTCTGAATTTTCGAATTATAGGTATGACCTTGGACGACTCTTTTGTTTTTTACATTTGTCCCTCTTTAATGACAGTTATAGTTTTATGATATGGAACTAAGATGTAAAATATAGATTAGAGGCCCTTTAGATGAATTTTAAGAAGGTTCAAGGATTCTAACAAGTTCAAAATTTGAAGAATTGTACAATATCAGGTCTGAATTTACTAATTTTAGGTAAGACCTTGGATGAGCCTTATATTTTTTTACACCTGTCCCTCTTTGATGATATGTATGGTTTTGTAGTGTGGAACTAAGATGTAAAAAATAATTTAGATCCATTTTAAGAAGGTTTAAGGATTTTAATTTGAAGAATTGTACAATATCATGTCTACAATGAATGAATTTCAGGTATAACCTTGGTTAGCCCATATGATTTTAATTTTAACACCTATCCCCTTTTCATGATATATTTGGTTTAGTTGTGTGGAAATATGTATATTATAATTTACATCAGTTTTAAAGAAGCTTAACGTTTTAAACAAGTTCAAAATTTTGGCGTTTTGTACAATATCATATCTGAAATTAATGAATTTAAAGTATAACCTTGCTTGGCCCTTATATTTTTAACATCTATCCTTTTTGATGATATATATGGCTTAGTAGTGTGGAGCTAATGTGTAAATCATAATTAAGATGGGTTTAAAAGAAGTTTAAGGTTTTAAATAAGTTCAAATTTTGACGAATTGTACAATATCAGAGCTGAAATTAATGAATTTTAGGTACTATGTTTTTTACATCTATCCCTTTTTGATGACATATACGCTTTAGTAGTGTTGAACTAAGATGTTAAACAACAAAATTTAGACAGGTTTGAAAGAAGTTTAAGGTTTAAACAAGTGAAAAATTGAAGAATTGTACAATAACAGGTCTGGAATTTATTAATTTTAGGTATAACTCTGGATGGCCCTTATTCGTTTTTTACATACATCTCTCTATGATAACATATATGGTTTTGTAGTATGGACTTAATATGTAAAACATAATTAAGATGGGTTTTAAAGAAGTTTAAGGTTTTAAACAAGTTCAAATTTTGACGAATTGTACAATATCAGAGCTGATATTAATGAATTTTGGGTATTAAGGTGAGCCTTATGTTCTTTACATCTATCCCTTTTTGATGACATATATGCTTTAGTAGTGTTGAACTAAGATCTTAAACATAATTTAGACAGGTTTTAAAGAAGCTAAAGGTTTAAACAAGTTAAAAAATTGAAGAATTGTACAATAACAGGTCTGGAATTTGTTAATTTTAGGTATAACTGTGGATGGCCCTTATCCGTTTTTTACATATACCTCTCTATGATAACATATATGGTTTTGTTGTATGAAACCAAGATGTAAAACATAATTTAGAAGGGTTTTAAGGAGGTTTAAGGTTTTAAACCTGTTCAAAACTTGACAAATTGTACAATAATATCATATCTTCTGACATTAATGAATTTCAGGTATGTATCTCTCTATGATGATATATATGGTTTAGTAGTATGGAACTAAGATGTAAAACATAATTTAGATGGGTTTTAAGGAAGTTTAAAGGCAGAATCAGATCTATGGGATTGACAAAGTTACAAGCAACATGTGCAATTCATGTACCAATCTATTCCTTACAATCTCAAATACAATATTTCCAAAAAGATTCACAATTTGTTAAGTTTAAAGGCAGAATCAGATCTATGGGTGTGACAAAATTACAAGCAACATGTACAATTCATGTACCAATCTATTCCTTACAATCTCAAATACAATATCTCCAAAAGGATTCATGATGTGTTAAAAATTGATGAAGTTATAATAGATTCAAAGAGCAAAAAATGGGTGAAAAATGTTTAAATTCTCCCAAAATAATAAGAATGGTGACCATTCTTATGAAAATAATACATTATTGTAGAAATCTTTAGTTTTCCTGAAATAAAGTGCGCACTTTGGGGATTATTAGCAAATAGACATGAAAAGGAATGACATAAGCCAGTATGGCAAGTGATTTAAGACGGTCATATATTTCACCATGAGTACTTTCTGGGCATAAATACAGTGGTTTTTATTAAAACAATATGTTTTCTTTCAAGTGAAGTCCCCATGATAATAAAAATATCAATCAAACAATTTGAAAAATGATAAATAGGGACCCCATGCCAACATTTTTTTAAATGTTTAGAGCCAACCAAGGTTATACTTGAAATGTAGTGTTAATTACAGACCTAATATTGGACAATGCGCCAAGATTTTGAACATGTGAAAATCCTTAAACCTTCTTAAAATCCATCTTAATTGTTTTTTTACATCTTAGTTCCACACTACAAAATCGTACATATCTTCAAAGAGGGACAGATGTAAAAAATATATGGCTCACCAAAGGTCTTGCCTGAAATTCGTAAATTCAGACCTGATATTACAGAATTTTTCAAATTTTGAACTTATTAAAGTCCTTAAACCTTCTTAAAATTCATCTAAATTATATTTTACATCTTAGTTTGTTATAAAACCATAAATATCATCAAAGAGAGACAGATATAAAAACATAAGGGTCATCCAAAGTCATACCTTAAATTCGTGAATTCAGACCTGATATTGTACAATTCTTCAAATTTTGGACTCACTGAAATCCTTAAACCTCCTTCAACTCCACCTAAGTTTTTTCTTACATATTATTTTCACACTACAAAAGCATACATATCATCAAAGAGGGACAGATGTGAAAAATGTATGGCTCACCAAAGGTCTTACCTGAAATTCGTAAATTCAGACCTGATATTGTACAATTCTTCAAATTTTGAACTTATTAAAGTCCTTAAACCTTCTTAAAATTCATCTAAATTATATTTTACATCTTAGTTCGTTACTATAAAAAACCATAAATATCATCAAAGAGGGACAGATATAAAAACATGAGGGTCATCCAAAGTCATACCTTAAATTCGTGAATTCAGACCTGATATTGTACAATTCTTCAAATTTTGGACTCACTGAAATCCTTAAACCTTCTTCAACTCCACCTAAGTTTTTTCTTACATATTATTTTCACACTACAAAAGCATACATATCATCAAAGAGGGACAGATGTGAAAAATATATGGCTCACCAAAGGTCTTACCTGAAATTCGTAAATTCAGACCTGATATTGTACAATTCCTCAAATTTTGAACTTATTAAAGTCCTTAAACCTTCTTAAAATTCATCTAAATTATATTTTACATCTTAGTTCGTTACTATAAAAAAAACTAAATATCATCAAAGAGGGACAGATATAAAAACATAAGGGTCATCTAAAGTCATACCTTAAATTCGTGAATTCAGATCTGATATTGTACAATTCTTCAAATTTTGGACTCACTGAAATCCTTAAACCTTCTTCAACTCCACCTAAGTTTTTTCTTGCAAATTATTTTCACACTACAAAAGCATACATATCATCAAAGAGGGACAGATGTGAAAAATATATGGCTCACCAAAGGTCTTACCTGAAATTCGTAAATTCAGACCTGATATTGTACAATTCTTCAAATTTTGAACTTATTAAAGTCCTTAAACCTTCTTAAAATTCATCTAAATTATATTTTACATCTTAGTTCGTTACTATAAAAAACCATAAATATCATCAAAGAGGGACAGATATAGAAACATAAGGGTCATCCAAAGTCATACCTTAAATTCGTGAATTCAGACCTGATATTGTACAATTTTTCAAATTTTGGACTCACTTAAATCCTTAAACCTTCTTAAAGTCCACCTAAGTTTTTTCTTACATATTATTTTCACACTACAAAAGCATACATATCATCAAAGAGGGACAGATTTGAAAAATATATGGCTCACCAAAGGTCTTACCTGAAATTCGTAAATTCAGACCTGATATTGTACAATTCTTCAAATTTTGAACTTGTTCAAATCCTTAAACCTTCTTAAAAACCATCTAAATTATTTTGTACATCTTAGTTCCACACTACAAAACCATAAATATCATCAAAGGGGGACAGATGTAAAAAATCTAAGGCTCGTCCAAGGTCTTACCTAAAATTCGTAAATTCAGACCTGATATTGTGCAATTCTTAGAATTTTGAACTTGTTTAAAACATTAAACTTCGTTAAAACCCATTTTAATTATTTTTTACATCTTAGTTCCATACTTCAAAACCATATTTATCATCAAAGAGAGAAAGATCTGGAAACCATAGGCATCAGCTATAGTCAAATACAAAATCACCCCTCTCAAAAATGTCAAATTTTTCAAAAAATCAACAATTTTTTTCTCGACTCATACTGATTCAATTAGTTTGAACCTTTCAGGGCTTATAGCCCTGCTACTGGACACTTCACATGAAATTTTCCAATGTCTTCCAGTGTCTGATTGAAAAGTGAGGCTCTAAATAGTAAGAAAATGGGTCACGAATTTGCCCCCTTGGGTACATACTTTGTACTATTTTCAAATTCTGTAGGAGTGATTGGCATTTTTTATTTTGCAAATGATTCATATATATAATCTCTATGTATGTAACTTACAAACATCAAGATATCTAAAGTTATTGAGAATGAAAAAATTATTTTCCCGGGGTGGGGTGTTTTTGGGGGGTGGGGGGCTAACCCCTGAAAAAAAGAATTATGTACCACTCTGTGAAGCTATCACCTAGGTAGAATTTTCATCCAAGACTTCCCTCTAACTGAAAATGCTGCCAAACCAACTATACTCCATTTATTAAGAATTTTCCTCCTCGCTCTTAGAGTACTGTCCTTTAGTCTAACATGTAAATAAGCTAGGCTATTTAATTTGTTATCTCAGTGTTGAACCCATTCAGTGGTAGATTGATTATACATTGATTTATAGATCATGCATCATCATTGTGGATGCCTCTCATATGTGTATTCTAAATTATTCAGGTTGTGACATGAACTTAAGTGTTTCTGAATGTTGCTTATTGTGCATTATCTTACGCTATTGTTGATGATTTTATTATTAAATCTTTTATTGACAATTTATATCAGTTACATAATTCATTAGTCAAAAGCTTTCTAGATATTCCTTCGATGAATTTTGATTTTCATTAAATAATCAAATTGTGCTTTTATAAAATATATGCATGTAGGACTAGTGATGCATTCTGGGTAAAATTGGCAAAAGGTTGTTGTGACGCGACAAATCTAAATCTCTTTAAACCAAACTTATATATTTAACTTGAATATATTTAAACCTTGGTATAGATATGTAAGCTAATAATATTTAGTGCATACAATCCCCAATGCTAATATAAGAGTGGGTTAGAAGAACACACTCTTCAAATACACACATTCTAAGCATCATTTATTTGTATATGGTAAGTATTTGTTAACCATTACATTTTGAAATACATGTATAATATTAAAAAAAATGCTTTAGATATTGTGTTGAAATATCTTTGTTAGAAATATAATTCATAACTTTGAAAAAGTTATAAACATGTATCTAAGATAAATTTTTTTACATTTCTGAGATGACAGGATGAATGAATGGGTCGAATAAAATTTTTGACACATTCAAAAATTTTATTTTATAGTTTTACATTTTTTAAATTAATTTCAATAAACTTTATATAATTATTGATAATAAAAAAGAAAGAATCAGTTTTATGTAAATACTGTACAGTATTTAATTTCACAGTTTTTTGTATTAGATATATGTTCCTGGATTCAATATTATTATAAAAACTTCAAAAGAATTTCAACAGAACATATATTTTAGAGTTAATTACTTTTTCTGAAGAGATATTTTGTTTCAGTTTACTAACTTTTTTCGTTTGTTTATTTGGTGAGGTCTATTGGTTCAGTGTTTCTAACCCTCATATGAGCTATTGTAATTCAAATCAAGCCTATAAATGAAATGACTCGGTAACCTTGCTATTTCATGCTTAATAGGAAGTAAATATATTAAATTCCCAGGAATCAATGAAACAGGCATGAAGTGAAAACAATATTTGAATAAAACGCTCGGAAATTAAGATGCTATAGATTAAAAATAATGATATTATCAAGATATATGTTATGTTTTCTGCTTTGTTGGTTCATGTAAAAAATTGTTTAAAATCACAATAGAAAATGAAAGGATCGTGCCAATGTTGAATGAGTTTTAACCGCTATTGTTATGCTGGATTGAAGGCTTTCAGGCAGATACAAGCACCCTTGCTAAAATATTTACACAAATCTACATATATTCAGCGCTACACAAGAGCTTTCCTGACTTAGTTTATTATCATAGGTTCAATCGAATTCAGTGTGAAAACTGTATAGATTTTCGAGTGCGAGGCATTCTCTTATGCTAACTGCAAATATGTCATTCTGTATGTAATAGGTTTTGCATTGATATAACCACTATATAACATTAGCTCAATCCAGCAAGAGGAGCACATAGGATTCAGATGGGAGGCCTATTGATAGCTAGCATGATATATAGTTAAATGATAGGACTCAAGTAAAACAGTAAAAAAGGAGAATATATTCAACTGGCTATAAACAGATTTCAACATTTTGATACTGCTTATAGGTAACAAAGTCCTCTTGAATGAATTAAGGTGAGTAGTAAAATATACTGGTATAATTAGAATTTTTTAATAAAATCAATCTTTTTTCAAGTAAACTGGATTTTTTGATTATTTTTCTAATTTAATATATTTATGATGTTTAGGCAATTTTTTGAAGGACACCATGACATTTTTATTGAAGTTTTTAGATATTTATCATTTTTGGCAGATCCTGCTCAAACGTATATTGAACACATCTAATATTTAAAAAATGAACAAAAAATAACTGAGATATGTTTACCTTTCAAAAATAGATCTTTATATCATAATATGTGTTAGTATTTGTTCAATAAAGACTGTTTGCTAAAGTTATCACTAAGTTTAAATTAAACAACCTTAAGGACTTTACAAGTTGCACAATTAACCAACATGCTGATAGGCAAGTACATCAGCTAAAATATTCATATTTTCTTGTACATAATTTGAATTTTTCTGAATTTATTTACTTCTTGAGTATCAATTTTCTGTATGTTGCACAAATGATTTTTTAACGCTACATATTCTACCGATTTTATCATCAAACGAGCCTAGATTGAGGATACAATGTAATTTCTGTAGCTGGCCTGCAAGTATTGACGATTGTTATTGACTTTATGGGCATTAATGTTGACTATCATCTGCTTAAAATGTTCAGGCATAATAAGAGGCCATAGGATCATAATATTGTTGGAGCATAGAAAATGATGCTGCATGCAGGTGTGCTAAAAACAGTTGAGAAAATAAACAGTAATTACAAAAAAGCCATAAAACTGATGTCAGTTCGTATCAATGTGAGTTTTAGGAAAAATCTGGAAGGGATTGGATAGGTTCAATTGGTTCTCTGGGTGCCATATATCAGGCTATAATGGTTAGATTAAACTATTACGTTAAAAAAGCATAATATAGTATTTTTTCAGCTTGTCACTTTGAATTATCAGAATTTCCTAGGAATGAAAAATAGAATATATTTAGTTTTACTTGTAAATATTTGTAGAACAAGCTGGAATAAATCATCCGTCAAATTAACAAGGGTGTTGTGTGGGTAAGTCGAAAACATGCCAAGTTGGGCTCAGTTTTCATCGTGAAACAAAATGGATGGAAGTAGATGTTAATTTCTAGTTTCTGTTTTTGCATTTTGATTTCTAAAATATTCAATATTTGTAGGGTAATATCACTTCGGGTTCACTTCATCATAGTTAAAAGTACATTTTTTGCTTTCATCTGACTGATTTTAATTACAACTGGTTTTTTCATACTAAACTGAACCATTGATATAATTCCTGTATGTACCTGTCTAACCTCTTGATTTAGGTGTTTTGATTGTGGTTAGCATAGGGTTGTAAAGTGTATTTATGGATCTACACTCTAGATTGAATAAGAAATATTGAACTAAGTATTTAAAAATCAGTTTGCTTGATTACTGATAACATGGTACACTTGGTTACTACTGCCAACTCTATCTATTGTCATAATAATATACCTAAATGTTGTATATGAACATCTATTATATGAACAAAATGAAATTGAGAATTGAAATGTAAAATTGGTTGAACTATAGTGTTGGGCATTTGCATCATTGATTTTGAACTCTTGTGACTTGCTTGATTGAACTTGCATTAAGTTAATATTACATGTGTGTACTTAGATTGAACATTCTACAGTATGGAACGGGAAAAGTAGGAATATTTAAAGAGCAACCCCTCCCTCCCCAAAAATCAGACACGTAATCAAACATATGTCCCCCTAAAATTTTTTATTGTGGGCATGCATCAGTAATTGACCTCCTCTTCTGTTCAGATATTGATATATTTCTGTACAAGTACTTGCAATTTCATATGTTATCTGATTGTCCAAGTGCATATAGAGTGAAAGAATAATATACTGTCATGCTTGACTGAATTTTTATATCATATGTTATAGATAAACTCATAAGGATACCGAAGCTTAACTTCATTAAAATGGCTTCATTAGCTTCATTTTTATTCCAAGGATGATATCCCGAGACCTACAATCATAGGCATGAAGTGCTATTACGCTGCCGATATTACAATATTTTCTTCATGGTCGGCTGATTTGATTGTATTATCATTCAAGCAAAGCCTATGGGGTTTAGAAAGATAACAGTAAGGTTTTCTTAACGGACGTATTAATCATTAGGTCACATTAGTTGACACAGTTACAAGTGTATTATACCATGGAACATATTTTATAGTACATACTGTTGTTAATGTAGAGAAATAGTTCATGGTTACACTATTTAATGAGTGGAAGTTAAACAAGGAAAATTAATTATAATGTCAGTAGTTGAGAATCGGGATCAGCTTCATCTTGGAAGATTATTGTATAACGTTAATAGTTCGCTGACTGTGCTAAGTTTTGATTATTAGATCTCATAAGCTTGGTCGGGTAATGTCTGTCGTATGAATCATCTATAAATTACAATCAAACAATATGCAGAGATCTATTAATTCTTTTTTTTGTTATCAGTCCCAAGGCCTTTTCTTATTCATCTATCTTATAAATCTTGCCATTATTAGCATCTTGAAAATTATCTTAGTGATTGTGTTTATGTAACAGTTGTAACCATGTTACTTGTTTATGTAACCATAGTTACTTGGTGTTACCTAAGGTTTGGCAGAGTCTTTTAAGTTGGAACTATAAAGTCTTAATAAAATATCATCAAATGTACTTGAAATGAAATAATGCTTATTTTGGACATGCTTATTTCTGGTAATGCTTATTTCTGGTTATACTTATTTCTGATCATATACTACCCTGTTACTTTTTTCCTTTGCTGTATTTCTCTAAGTTAAGAACGAGTAAATTAAGATCTTTATTCTTCCAAATTGACCCATCTGATTGTTGATTGACAAGTGACAAATATACAGATGAATTTCTCTAATGTTTTTACAAAATTAGATGATAAGCAGCCTGGGAATTTTTCTACTCGAGGATCTTAAGGATGTTCTCCAGGATCTAATTACCCAAATGTAAAAATTCTTGAGCATGATTGACTTTGATAAGTACTTTACTTACGACTGGGACATTTTATTGGAAGAATATCATTTGAGACCTGAACTTTCTCAAGTCCATAGATTACTTAACACAAGTAAATATGATGTCATCATCTTGTTGTTTCAAATTCAAGACTGTGCCATGGACAGATGTACACTTCAAATTAGTCTTGCCTTAAGACTGTGTACCCCCCCCCCCCACCCGCGTATACTTCACCTTGAAAACATTGTGTTATGTTGGGAAGGTGAAGTATACTGAGAGGGGGAGGGGGATACACAGAGTAGCACTAAATATCTTCAGAGAATAATGTGGTATCTCAAGTGTGATCGAATTAGCATTCTCTGTTTATTAAGAGAGGAATCCCTAGTTCCTATAAAGGGGGAAGACGTAATGTAATGAGTTCTGTATAGTTTGGCTGAACGGAAATACCATTAGAATTATGATGTAACTATATGAGCATAATCAGCAATGTAGTAACCAGATTCCAGGAATATTATCCCAATGATCGATCGCCTGTCGCTGAAGAAAAAGTAATATCAAGAAAAACTGCGGAGCTATTTGTAAAGATGACAATTCTTTGAATCAAATTTCGATGTGAGCTATTCTTATCTAGAATTAATTACCAGACATTACGGAAGATTCTGTATCTATTTATCTTAATTCTTCTGGTGCTGAATCTCGCCCTATATAATTTATATATTAACATTATTGTATTTCTTAATCATTAAAAGATCATGACTTTATTATCAGACATTCAATTAATCCGACAAGTCTCTTATTTATCCAGCATTCAATTTATCTCAAATTTCATTTGCCTCATTTTCTGTGGAAAAATGAGATTTGCTGATTTGATAAATGTTTTCTACCTGTTTTAAAGTGTGCGTTTCTGCCAGAATTAGTATTATAAAAAGCTTGTTATTTTATTCATATGTCTCTAATCTTTATCTGTATGAACAGTTGACATCCTGATAGGTATGTTGTTATTTCAATGATTTTATTGACCTATAATATGTAAATACATGATTAGATCATTGTTTACTTATGTATCAATTTGTATTTACTGAATGAGGCTGGTCGTTGTTTTAAATAGGGCAGTTAACAATAAAATATGCCATTTTAGCATAGATTTGTGGCATATGCAAACTTGTACTATATTTTCACAGTTCTATTGGGTGCACATGTCAGTGTTGTATCATAGTTCACTTACGTTTCAACTTGTTTTACTAAATGAGGCTGGTCGTTGTTTTAAATAGGGCAGTTAACAATAAAATATGCCATTTTAGCATAGATTTGTGGCATATACTATATTTTAACAGTTCTATTGGGTGCACATGTCAGTGTTGTATCATAGTTCACTTACGTTTCAACTTGTTTTACTAAATGAGGCTGGTCGTTATTTTAAATAGGGCAGTTAACAATAAAATATGCCATTTGAGCATAGATTCGTGGCATATACTATATTTTCACAGTTCTGTTGGGTGCATGTGTCAGTGTGGTAATTACTAGATTACTTACCCTACTATCACACCAAACTAGTTCTCACTACGTTCTCGAAAACGGGCTTCAACTGTGTACGAACGGACTGGACGTACTAAGAACCGTTTGGGATCTATTTACAAACTTCATCGAACGTACTCGAACAGGTAGGTCCTCTAGAACTTAGACAATGCTCAAAATGTACTCGGGGTTGTCACGTTCTACAATTAGAACGAGTGACAACGTACTAACGACGAGCTGGACGTACTATGAACGGAACCGTCGTACTTCAATCTTACTAGGGACGTTTTAACAACGAGTTGAACTGTCTGAGGACATGTTGAGAACGAGGTAGAACTAATTGCAAACGGGTTTAAACTGATTAAGAACGTATTTAACACTGCTTAAGAACGAGTTAGCAAAAATATAGCTATCACACCAAACAAGTTGCCACTGCGTTCTTCAAAACTGGTTTGAAACTGTGTGAGAATGGAATGAACGTAGCTGCAACTTTCTAAGGTCTATTTACGAACTTTATGAACGTTCTCAGACGGGAATGTGATTTTAGAATTTTAAATCGATTCAAAGTTCGATGGCGACCATGCCGTTCTGTAATCAGGTCATGTTGACCTTCTAGACTAAGGGACGCGTTCTACGACGTTGCACACCGACGTGGTGCGACCTGAACGAACTGCGAACGAGATGGACGTATTGAAGACTGTTTAAGGACGAAGAAGCTAATTATTTCAGACATATTTCCCGACCACAGCCAGATTGAGCCCGTTTTACGACGTTTTCGTAGGACTGGCAAAAACGGGTAAGAACTAGTTTGGTGTGATAGGGGGGTTACATTTCAACTTGTTTTACTAAACGAGGCTGGTTGTTTTTTTAAATAGGGCAGTTAACAATAAAATATGCCATTTTAGCATAGATTCGTGGCATATACTATATTTTCACAGTTCTATTAGGTGCATGTGTCAGTGTTGTAATCACTAGATTACTTACGTTTCAACTTGTTTTACTAAACGAGGCTGGTTGTTTTTTTAAATAGGGCAGTTCACAATAAAATATTCCATTTTAGCATAGATTCGTGGCATATACTATATTTTCACAGTTCTATTGGGTGCACGTGTCAGTGTTGTATCATATTTCCTTGGTCTAATAGATTAAATGCACTAGATAATGATATCTCAGTTAAATTGCTGCTGAGTATTATCAAACGTGGTTACCGATTTTCTATAATTTTCCCTACTGCCAACATGGTTTCATTGATTACATGGTGAAAAACATCATATTCTCCTCTCCTGGATATTTATGTAACTTAAGTAGATAAAAATGCCACTAAAGTTGTGTTTGATCAGCACAATGTACAATTTAACCTTACTGGAATTATTTCATTGGATGAACGAGCTTGCGGTTGATTTTTGGAAATCATCAATGGTCGATAATTCCACTTGGATTACGTAATGGATCAGTTAGATTTGAATCAGAAAAACATTTTCATCAACTTTTTCTCTTACAGAATCTAATACTTTAAATTAATTACTTTTCTGAATAGTTGTGTTTTCAACATCTAGCAAAATGTGGTTTCTGGAAAGTATGTAGTCTTACTACAGGTTACTGTATGGGCCCCTCAGTCATACTCCCATCTCTGAAACCCTTGGATATGGACATGTTTATTTATCATCCTACCCAAGTTTGTGGGGATACAGACAAGCCTTTACTCATATGTCTGTCCGTTCGTTTGTCCTGGCGATAATTCAAGTATTGACTGATGGATTTTGTTCAAATTATATCGTCTTATACCTTTTGGGTGAAAATTTCTTCTTGAGTAGAGCTTCTATGTCCCTAGGCATCAGTTTATTAAAGTTGAACCAAATCTGTTGACTTGATTTTTGATTCATCAAAGATAACATTTATTACAAAAGAAAAAATCTTCCAGATGGCCACTGAATTTCATTGATCACTTATATGTTTTTCAGATATTGCCCCTTGTGCATCTTATAAGAAATTGTCCTAGATTCTAACCCATTGCCAATGATAAAATTCTAATTTATATCCAAGGTCGTTATTAACATTAATTGTCCTTCCAGGTTTTCTTATGAGCCGAATGATTAAATGTTGCTTGTACTTTAGTTACATATTGAAAAGGCTAATTGGTTTTTCTTATTCCAGGAACTTTGAGATGGTAATCAGTTATGCGTTTTCAAGGTTACTTCTGAATCTTGATAGATTAAGATTTAATGATTTCACAAAACAATTAGAAGCAACAAAGAGGAAACAGATTGATATGATTTATCTTAATTATAATACAGTACAACCTGTATATAGTGAACACCTATGGAGCCACAAAAAAGTGTTCACTGTAGATAGGTGTTCATTACAGAAAGGGGATTTTATACAGGAGTCAATGTAAAATGTGTCTTGAAGTGGTGTTCACTAAACACACTAGAGAGAGAGGTGTTCACTAAGACAGGTTTTACTTCATACATATAGCATTATGATGAAGTAACTTCAATTCTAGATTGTCAGAGATAAATAAAACATCAGACCATGTATTGACTTTTGGTTCCAATAGATGGGTCCAATTGTCAGGATTAACGTCAAGGAATATTGATGTTATATTACATGTAAGAATGTCTTAAGATGTCTAGGGATTTGCATATTTAGTATAAGATCTGTCAGAGATGATGAGTCTTTGTTTGATTTCCTTTAATTCAAAAACAGGATTTCAGCCAGAGAACTTTGATTGTAACATCTATTTTTTCTCGCACTTTATACTGGATTTTTATCAGAATTCCTCAGGTAAATTGTGATAAGGGTAGGTTCGGTTAGTGGATTTGAAAGAGATTGGTCAGTTGAAATTGGTCAGTATATTTTGTAAAATAGGTTTTATGCTGAATTTAAGCCTTATTGATACCTTATTTCCTGGGATATGTACCCATCCCATTCTGGCCCATTTTCTCAAAGCATTTGTTCCTACAAGCCCTCCCTTACCCAGATACCATCCCTCAATTACCCTCCAATTCCTTCTTTGCCCTCCCATCCTTTCCTTGCCCTCCAATCCCATCCCTGGATATCACAATGTCTATCCTCCCATTGTTCCCTTTTACATTGTCTTATTCATCCCTTTGAACTGCTGTTTCCCTCTCATGCTTTTCACTTTAATCCTCAACTCAATCGTTTTGTTACGTTACATCATCATTACCCTTTTCTTACATCCTTCTTCATAATAATAAAATTCTCTTCGTTAAATTGTATTTGCCACAGAAGCTCTAAGGGTCCTTTGTCAATTACTCGCGAATGTACATATTTGTTATAAATGATGTAATCCTAATCCCAATCGGCTATTTTATTGAACCTTGTCGTAAATAAAGTGTACTTTGAACTTCCTTAGAATCGTTAGATATTATTGATATTTTGGAATATTTGACTTTCATTAGCGCACACTTTAACTATAGTATTTCATTCAAAGTATTTATAAGCATAACCAAATACAAATACTGTAAATCCAGTAAGATAAAGGCATGCGATTCTTAGGAAATCCTGTAAAGTATTTTATGCAATGATAAATTCAACAAATAAATTGTTGCCAAAATTTCTTGTTATTTGTCTATATGTGGGTGGAGACTTATGTGGTCTCACTTCCATAAAACAAGAGCTGAATAATACTAGTAATCGGTGATCTCCCAGTATAAGAGCAACTTTGTGCTGCATGCACCCTGTTGAAAATGATATGCCACCCTGTTGAGAATGATATGCCACCCTGTTGAGAATGATATGCCATTCTGTTGAGAATTATATGCCACTCTGTTGAAAATGATATGCCACTCTGTTTAAAATGATATGCCACCCTGTTGAGAATGATATGCCACTCTGTTGAGAATTATATGCCACTCTGTTGAAAATGATATGCCTCTCTGTTGAAAATGATATGCCACTCTGTTGAGAATTATATGCCACCCTGTTGAAAATGATATGCCACCCTGTTGAAAATAATATGCCACCCTGTTGAAAATGATATGCCACCCTGTTGGAAATTATATGCCACCCTGTTGGAAATTATATGCCGTCCTGTTGAAAATGATATGCCACTCTGTTGAAAATGATGTGCCACCCTGTCGAAAATTATTTGCCACCCTTTCGAAAATTATTTGCCATTCTGTTGAAAATTATATGCGATCCTGTTGAAAATTATATGCCACCCTGTCGAAAATCTGCTTGCTCTTGCATCCTGATCAAACCCAGTGTGTTTCACAACTTTGTTTAATTTTAAATATCAAACAATTTGAAAATATTGATTTTATTGGTAGTTTTGTGAACTTTGTCTGACCTTTGTTTGTTTATAAATAAATCATCTTGCCTTTTATGGGTTGATCCAGATAAAATGACCTTGATATGGCATGCTTATTAAATAGAAGGCCTTGGGCATATCAAAAAGGGGGAAGGTCATGGGAAAAATGAAGCTGACAAAAGCAGATATATTTTTACCAAAAATGGAATCCCGATTTTTATCAACATCAGAAAATAGAATTTTCATCTATATGTTTGATCCAGCATCTCAGATTGTTGAGTTTCTCTATAGCATTATGGTCTAACGGAAGGTATGCTCTTCCTTCATCTACTACAAATTACCAACATTTCCTATGATATATCTGCTGCAGTAAGCGGATCTCATCGCCACAGAGATCTTCCTTTTAATAATACAACAGATTAGTGGAGATTAACATTGCAGCATTAACCTGATTGCATTGGAAATGCTGTTTGAATTTAATAGAAAACACACTTATTTCCCAGTTTTATTTTCAATTAAACTATGAAAACTTCATACCCTGGAAATCCAAGATGTCAAATAGATGTTCTTGGTTTAAGGATTACATTTTCACACTTTTTAATTGTGATTCGTCAAAATACAGCATTTTTGAAGTTTCAGTGTTATGTCAAATCACTTGTTAACCCCTTAGCTATTTCTTTACCATATGAAGTTGTGTATGTTAGAAGGGGTGGGGAAATAGGGGGGGGGGGGCATTTACATATAATGCAAGCCTATTGAAGTACATATGCCACAGTTAGTTAAGAGAAAAGACTTCTTATAATAAGGTTTCCTACATGAGAGTCATATCCAGAAAGCCAGCCAGTTACCTCATCCATCATTCATCCATTTCTCATCTGATCTTATATATGCTGAATACATCATCTCATCATTCTGCAATAGTGATTTTCAGAAAAGAAAGAAGCGTGACTTCATATAATAGCATTAGGCAGAATCAAACTCAAATATGGCATCATTACATCATGTCTTAGAATATTGTCGGTAGATGGTCTAATTCTAAAGGAATTATTTTTATGTTATATTTTATTACAAGGACCATTGAATGAGATTGTGTTGATTGTGCTGATAAAGATTGTATTGGTGTTGATTGTGCTGATGAAGATTGTGTTGATTGTGCCGATGGAGATTACATTGATTGTACTGATGAAGATTATATTGGTGTTGATTGTGCTGATGAAGATTACATTGATTGTACTGATGAAGATTGTATTGGTGTTGATTGTACTGATGGAGATTGTATTGGGTGTTGATTGTGCTGATGAAGATTGTGCGGATGAAGATTACGTTGATTGTACTGATGGAGATTGTATTGGGTGTTGATTGTGCTGATGGAGATTGTATTGGGTGTTGATTGTGCTGATGAAGATTGTGTTGATTGTACTGATGAAGATTGTATTGGTGTTGATTGTGCTGATAGAAATTATGTTATATTAATTGATGAAGATTGTGCTTGTTAGTATATTGGTTGCCATTGTGTTTGTTTACTTTGTGAAATGTAATATCGAAGGTTGAGGTTCTTTTAATGATTGCTTGTGTCAACAGCTCCCACACAATTGTCACGTCTACATGTGCGTCTACATATAATGACCTAAATACAAATACAATATTTGTTACTCCTGTTCAATCACATAAAGTAAATCGAGTCCATTTAAGATCTCTAACTGCTTTCCAGTCATCTTGCTTGTGATCTGGCAACTAATTTATCCAACTGATTTTGGTATTTTTTCTACATAACAGAAATAAGAGACAAGTGTACAAGTCAATATCCTCTTAAATATATTTGTAAGTTTATATAGGAACATACAATTCATATTTACACTTGGCCTGTTTATACACTATCTACTTGTAAAAAGCTATCCAAATCAAAAGTAGTTACAACCTTTTTGTAGTTATTTTATCTTAACCTCTGATTCCACCAATAGAAAGAGATTCAAGTTGAATGCACATTTGGCAAACATGTAAACTAAACGTGACCACAAGTGGTAAAATCATCCACAATTTGAAGGTTGTTTATCTCTGTGTAAACATTGTGACAAGGGTCGAATGGAGATTAAGTTTTAATTCTTGTCTTATTTATATTTTATGTTCAAATACATGTAGAACAGAGAATGTGAGAATTCTTCTGATGTTTTATGCAATTAAGTTCATTAATTAGTTGCTCGAGTATACCATAAGCAATGTATTACATCTACAGGTTGGTCCAAAAAAGTAGAACATTGTTGAATTTATTTAGATGAGAAATTTTTTGTATATGATTAACCAATGTTCCACCTTTTTGGACCACCCTGTATATCAAGGTACATCTTGTGCATGATTAAAGAAAGATACTAGATAAGATACAAAAATATGCATTTTTGAGAGAAAGTGATATATATAAGCAACTTAATCATTTGATTATGAAGTGTTGTAATAAATGAAAAATTCAGTAAAGAAATAGTCTGATTGGTGGATGGCATGATGGGTAAATTATTTCTGATTTAAAGTTCTAATATGGAGAGCATTGATTCATATGTTAAAGATGCATTATACCATAGCCCCATGATGTCTCATAATTTATTTAATTTTATTGCTCATTACTATCTTGGATACCTTAGGTATACCTTGAGACCACCAGTCAGTAAAATCAAAAAATTAGCACTGAAAGTGGGAGATTTGGGGACTTCTTTGAAAGTAAGTAGATAGGTGAATATGTCGTAAAATTCATTATGCAAAAAGTCCAGGGGGTCTTGATTGGGTCTACTTTGTTAGCCTCTTTAAAAAACTCAAAAGTGATAATATACATCAATTAAACCTATATTAGGCTAGACTTATTATTGTTTCATAAACATATTTTTGCAAAATAAGTCATGCACTAAGGATATTTTCAACTTGATAACCTTTATACCTGAACTCTTTGAAAAGTTCTGTTTTATTTCGGTAAGTTGTCCTGAGGAACAAACTTCAGATTTGAAAGGGTCTTTGAGGTTTTTATGTTCAAGATATAAAATATCCCATTGTTCCAACCCTTCTTGATTGAACAGTATTGACATGATTTGATCAAATAAAAAATGTAAGTACAATAATGCTAATTCAATATGGCATGTCAAAAGCTACATCCAGGCCAAAACCTTTTGGTCCTACATCATGTTACCATTATCAATCAATTGTTGAAAAGTAGTTCAAAACTAAATCATCTCGGATTAAGAATGCTTGTGTTAGATAATAGGTTTTTATAGTTATAGAATAACATCTTATTAAGAGAACAATAGAACTTTGGATACTGACCCTAGTCTCAGAAAACATGTATAGAATTACAGGAGCTTGTTGGTCCTGGTTTTCATCTGTTAACCTATTCATGATTATCATAAAAGGCTTTGTGGATTTATTGAGTTTATACACTTATATCTTACAACTTAACGCTACTAGGCCTTACCAATGGCAATTCTTCTGGCTATTTTCATTTAAGAACCTGACTAGGATTTTCAATTGTTAAAAGTTGATTTAAAATCTATATGAGTATTTGTGTAAGTAAATTCAAGTTCTGCTCAGTGGAAATCCTCACTTTACCATTATTCATGTGGTGCTAAACTAGGTAGGTGTTTATGATTGAATAATATTGTTGAAAAATGTAAATTAAATATATTTGTTTACTTCGTTTTTATGTCACCACCAAAAAGTGGTGACATATTGTTATGGTCTTTATTTTTTGTAATGGCGGTTGTACCCCCTCTGAGCGGGGAATTGCTGATGAGTATGTCTGTGTCATTAAAAGAATAATAAATGCCCTGTGTTTTCTAGTTATTGTAAAAGATGATATAAGTGTTGTTAATTGTCTAACACATTAAAAATGAACCTGAATTTATTAATGATTTATTAATGCCAAAAATATTTATTCAAAAGAATGAATTCCTGATTCAATGATGCAGGGTCTCGTCAATTTGTACCATGGGCTTTGAACCAATGGTACCCAGTATAATTTTGAGGGTCCCGATTACGAGTTATTTCATGATCATGAGTCAATTGCAATTAGTGGTGGTTGTCTTGTTGATTTTCCTCATGATTATGAACACATTATGGTTCACTAATTAAAATAAGTTTTTTCCAAACTGAATCAATTACAAAATTTGAAAAATGTAAAGTAACAAAGGCATTTCTAGAGTTTTGGTTAAATGTAGTCAAGGTTCAAATTACTAGTTGATGAAAGATTTTATGATTACATTTTATATGTAATTTTACATCTGAAATTAAGGTTTATTTCTACTGGCGCCATGGCATCTAGTATATTGCCTACTTAGTCAAAGAGAACATTCTCCCTTATATCTGTTGAAATAATGAGTAGATTTGCAAGGCGACCATTAAAGGTAACAATTCTTTGTAATTTTCACTTTAAGGTAAAATGAGTAAGCACATCAACTGGGGACTTAATTAATGTTTTCATGAAATATCTCTATTGTACTTTCAGGAGGTACTAGCACAGAAAAAATGGCAGCCGATGAAATTGTCACAGAAGTGGATAGAAACAGATTTTAGTTTTTAACAGTGGGTCATATTGACAGAGACAATCATGATGAAACAGTAGAGGCACACCTTTTGACGTTATGACTCTGCGGTTTGATGGTGGCAGATAAGTCCCCCACTTCTCACCAGGACACGATTCCAGTTACCATAGCAACATCTGACAAGGTCGTCATGGTAACTCTGATCACAGAAAAATTGAGAAAGCAGACTCTCCAAGACGATGGCAACTCAGAACTGGTAAAATATTTGCTACTTCTTACAGTAAAAATTGTAAAACACCTTTGTAAGTAGATCACATCCCAAGTGAAACATTCTGTTGACGTACCAAAGCAAAGGCATTCCACATTAACAGGTTTTCCTATTTTATTTTATTTTCAGTGTTGTTTTTCATTGATTGACCAAAAGGAATCATGAATTAAGAATTCCACTGATTTTGCGTATTAATATTGTGTAAGTAACCAGTGATGAAATATTATTAAGTACTTAATCTTTGAGCAGTGATTTTTCTATAAAACCAAAAGGGATTTCCAAAGTGTTATATATTCACCCCTTCGGCTTGAATTATCAGGTCAGGAACACCCTCAATTCCTTCAAGAATATCTGGCTGTCTCAAATCTGATTAAATGATGCAGAATATCTTTCAGTCTCTCTCTTGGGAGATTTTTTTGCTTAAGAATCCAGGGTCTAGATAAACTGCAAGTCTGTACATACATATTTGCTCAAACAATTCCCACAATGGCTTATATTGGGCTGAACCCCACAATGTCAATCCAAGTAACAATGATTTTGCACTAAAATATAACTTCAGTACAGGTCAAAAAATGAGTAGATATAGATTTTCAAAAAATAGTTCAGGCACCTGTACTTATCTAGAAAATGAGTACTTAAGACCAAAATCTCAACCAGGAACTTAGGGACAACCCAGAATCAAGAACAGTGCTTGTTAAATGCATTAATGGGTTAAATGCATTGGATGAAACCATTGGTGCATATATCTGTTGAAGGTTCCACCCTTTGAAATAGCTCCTTAGCTCAATATCTCAATATATCCAGAGTTTCACAGATTCAGTTATTACATTACAACTAGACATTATTGTATATTCCCACCAAACCAAGCGTGAGCAACAGAATTCAATAAGTTGGACTACTTCTGAGGAAATTAGTCCAATTCCGTATTCACACAATGGCGTGAATGAACAACCCAGATATATGATTGTGATAAATTTAGAAATAAATTCTAGTGCTTTTGACCAGCAGTTGTCCATGAATAATTGACCTTCTCAACCTAGAGACTGCGACTCTTGAAGCCTGTATAGCCACTTGGTAAACCTGTGCCAGAGTCTCGGAACGATATGTTTTCAGAATCAACATGGAAATGTGTTTATCTAGCATTTTGACTAGAATCCCAGGGATGTTGATTGTGCCAAAAACAATACATCTCTTGCTTGAACTGTTTTGTTTGGAGCCCCCATTAAAGAATTAGAATGTATTGCTTCCTGGTACTGGCCCATAATTATTATATAATTTAACATTGAGTTATGTCTGATTTCTCCATGCTGAAATAACATTGTCGGCGAAAATAAAAATCCTGCAAAATATAGCCAGTAAAGGCAGGTCTTGTGGTTAGATGTCATAACTTTGGTTTAGGTTTTCAATATTTTATAGCTAATGGGAGTTTGATTCATCTTTTGTGTTGGCCAATGTTTCCCTTGTAATGACATATTGCTATGAGGGTTACATGAGTGGCTTGGTGGCGTGTGTAGATGATTAGTTCATTGGTAAGTTCTAATAGATACCTTGGTACTATCAATAATTTACACGCTGGAACATTATTCTTCGCCTTCTTTCTCATACATGTATGGATGAAACATGTACTCTGTATATACAGTATTTACTGTATGTACGTATATAGACCTGCGTGGCTATTTTTTGTTTGTTGTTTGTACTCCAAACAATTGAGATAACCAAGAACTTCACAAATAGGTAGGATGGGACAGATTCATATGATCAATAAAAGTAGTTTGAAAAGCCACACTTCAAAATTATTGAGCAATTTATACTGCTTAAAATATATGTTTGGGTACATGTGGAGAACATGAATTGAGTTGTTTGCCCAGTTGTTCGCCCAGTTGTTCGCCAACTATATCAGTTTATTGGCATCCATGCAAAAAGACTCTCACATACTTATAAATTATGAATACATTTTAATGAAATATTTTTCAGTTTCTGAGAGCACTCTTTCAGGAACAAAATTCTTTATTGAATGTGGGGAAAGAATCAGACTTTGAAGGTCACTAAATAGGTCCATATTAGCTGCTAAAATTGCCCCACCCTCAGCTGCTAAAATTGCCCCACCCTCCCAGCTGCACCCTACCCAGCCCCCTTCTATATATTCTGTTTGAAATAACATCATCGTCATCATCGACTCTGTTCGACCTTCCTCCAGAGGATGATATCTGGATTCCTGTATTCGTAGGATGAGATATTGTAGAGAGTTACTCTTTTCTAATTTCATTTCACTTCTTAAAAAGAGAGTACATTATGAAGGTCTTGGCTTCAAGATAACTGGAAAATTACTTATTTTGGTTTATTTCAACACTATACTGTTTACTCTGTTTTGAGTCAATATCAGTTTTCAGACCATGAAGGAGGTAACCCCATGTTGAGGGGAAAGTTGGGGTATGTACTGTACGTTATCTGTATTATGTGCTGTGAATTGCAATAAAACTACATTAAACTCCAGTTGGGACCCTGCTATCTGAGATATCTTGAAAACTCAAGAATTCTTGACCAAAGCACATATCCTTGGAGAGATATTCTAGATTTGACTGATAATGAAATAGACTTAAACAGGATTTTTGTGAAATATTAGCTTTATCATATTCACATATGAGATCAGAAAAACATTTCGCACTATGTCAATTTCCATAAAGGTTGTGTTTTAAAATGGAAAATCGAGAAAAAGTGAAAAAGAGTGAAATGAGCCAGGAAAGGTCGATACTGAGAGAAAAATGACAAGATAGACATTTTAATGGTCTTTAAGCACTTTATTTGTATATTTTATGTTAGCATTGAGCTAAGATAATCTTGGAACTGGGTTTGCCAATAGATGTTGTATTGCGGTTGATTGATTTTAACATCGCCTCAAATTATTAGCCTAACCTCTGAATATATCTTGAAACACCCTCGTTTTATTAGAGTTATTTCCATGTGATGTATTTGAGAAAAGAACCATGCAATCCCAATAGGTTTTCAATAACTTGTCAATTTGATTTAATTATTCTAACGCAGTAAAAGCAGACTTCTTAAGTGGAGTTTTCCGTGCAGGTCCCTCATACTGTAAAAAGAATACCAATTAATACACGCTAATCAGCAATTCTTATTAATAAGGCTTGTGTACATTGTCCATATGTATAGAATAATAACAATAGACTTATTGAAATAATCTGAAAAATAGTTAAATTATCGCTAACCTATCCTTGATCCCTACATTCCATTCCTTCGTGTCGAAAGCTTTAACTGAAAAAATATCATAATAGCTTTAATTTGTTATATACACTGTATAGAATTGAATAAGAAAAAGTGAACATACATTTTTAAAGAAATTAGGAAAATTAGACTCTATTTAAACTTTTGAATTGTTAATAATGACATAACCATTAACCATGGCTACTTCACGTGACTTGATCTGTGTCTTAATGTAGTATATGGGCTGTCATGCAGTGTTCGTGTGTATTTAATGAATGTTTGTGTGGATCTAATGATTCCATTTAAAATTGCTGATTGGATTCTTCTGAACCTCTCTTTGAAATTGTATATTCGATCTATACCATCAAAGATGATTACAGAGGGACACGCTACTTCAAATCCATTTACATATACTATGTTCTTTGATCTTTAGATGTGTGATAGAAACATTCTGTTTAATTATATTTTATTAATTATCAGGGTACTAAGAAACGCGATGCAAATTATTCAGAATTGTTTGTTTAATTGGTTTCAAGCATTGTCTTTAAAACTAACTGTAACGTGTTGCATATTTTTAGAAAAACACATGACCCTTCTCGAGACTTCATTAGATCACACAGTGAGCCTATGGGATCGACCAGGCGTCCATCAGGCGTTGGTTTTTTCAACGGATACTTTTCTCCCATTAAATAGGTGACAATCATTCTATATGCAAACTACCATTAAATATACCCTTTCTGACGTCATCGTTGAGCCCGGAATTGATCAATGACATGTGCATATTTAATTAGAACGCATTTGGCGTATGTTTCTTCAAGCTCGCTGATTGGTGGAAGGTCAGCCCGTAGGTCAAAAGTGATTTACCCAAACTGTTGCCAGTACCCGTCGTGGGGGTGGGGCTACTAAACTGTAATATGGTCTCTGCTAGGCAGAGTGTAGTTTAACTAGACTCTGCACGCAGGGTACATTTAATACCCCACTGGTTTTTAGATTAAATTATTTAGATTATTGAAGAATCAAAACTGCCACTCTGAAACATCACAATTATTTAAAAAGGTCAGAAGATAGTATTGGTTTGTAATGATGACTCGGTAAAAAACAAATGCAGCATTTGAACATTTTATTTTTACCACATTACTGTATTATTGCATGCCGTATTTTAACAAAAAGGCATTATCCTATAACAACAATAGACTAGTGAAAACATAGATTGAAATTTTGCTCTGATGGGTGAACAATTAATTAATTCTGTCATTATCTAATTTTCATATATTTTCTGCTCTCTTTATAACATGTCAGGCAGACCTACTTTTTTTATAAAATGACAGGAGATCAATGTAAAAGTAATCTTTAATATTGAATAGAACATGACATTTACACATCTACATTTCTACATAGTGCGTACGAGTATATTATAACCAATGCATATATGTAATTTAATGTTCGATAATGAGTGTGTCTTGGGAGTCATTACGAGACTGAATGTGATGGATGCCTCACAGAATACAGCACGTCATCACCACATTCTATATTGAAATGCCTGGAAATCCATGCTATACAGGGGCATAGTCAGTTTTCGGTCAGGGGGGTGCGATCGCCAATAAAATTTCAGTTTTCAGTCAGGGCACAACAAGCCAAAAAATAGGATTTATTTTGAATTTTGCTAAAATTGATGAAACTCTTCAAAATTGAGCTAGAAGCTTCAAATAAAAAGCATTTTAAGCTCTTTTCTTCTTCTTTTTCATGGTTTTTTATTTCATGGCTATATTGTCATCATATTTCGCTGATGTATGTCTGGGGAATCACCAAAAAATATTAGAGCAATAAAACCATTCATTTACCAGAGCTTCAATTTTTACAGATGTAAAAACAGACTGTATAAAGATCTGATTACATTTTGTGCATGCTGGGTACTTTACAAACCAATTTGACATTGTGATATTTATGCATCTAGTATCTATATCTGAACATATTCTATTTTTGCATCCGCTGAATATTTCTAATGAGACCATCCATCTTGAAATAAAACCATTTTTACAAAAAGAACATATTTTGAAAAATATCCTTACAATAACACATGTATAACATTTGGAAAAAATTGTACTACATTAAGACCATTTTAAGAATGAACAGCGATGAAACAAGATATTTCTAGAACACTCTCTCGAGGTAAAATACATAACTTTTAGTTCCATCGTGGAATTTATATAATCACGCTTGATTATTAATCTATTGAGTTTGCGAGCTGTATATATGTAGATTTAGTGTTTTGATCAAATATTTGACCATGTTGACGGAGCTATGGGTAGAATACCACATGTTATTGAGCCTGTAAACCCATAATCCATCCTTGAGTATAATATATGACAGTTATGTTTACAAAAATGAAATATATGGAAAAAACAAGTTGAGTTATCAATCATTGAGTTAACAAGCATAAAGTCTACATCCCGAAATACTAGAAAATCAAGAGAAATTGTATAACTCCGTAAGTGAAGAATTAGGCAAAATGAGGATGCCCAGTGATATGTTTTACGTATAGGAAAACAGCTTTGTTTTCATGAATTATAAATGCAACCTTGGACATTACTGGTCTCTTGAACTCTGTTTGACCATTCGGAGCATCACTTTCACAATAACTACTTGTTTTAACATGCTTCAATTGAGCTCTTTAAACAAAGCCAAGAATCTCTGTTGGAACATATTGCCAATATGTAATTAGATTGTAGAACAGTTATGACCCCTATAGGACCTTTAAGTAAAAGGTTTAAAATGCTAATGAAACATAAAAGTGAAATAACACCCATTTCCTACACATCAAATTTTTCATTTTGTATTCTCCCTTTCCCCTTGAAAATTTTTATGGAAATAAGTCAAACTATTCATAACTTTGCCCTACTTTATATGTGGTTGGCTTAACCTGGATATTGCAAAAAACGATCATTACATCTACATGCATCAACATATTGGTTATTTTTGTATTATAAAGATCTTGATTTCCTTCATTGATTAATGACTTGAGACTTAATGTAGAAATTATATTGCAAAATGTCAACAACTGAATATCTTTTGTGGAACAAGAGTTTGTTCATTAATGGAGGCGTACCCTGTAAAAAATCAATCTTTCTTTGGAAATAAAATACTTGTAATTGAAGCATTATTTTCTGTAATTGGTTTGGAATTACACAAATAAAATTTTATTCTCTCAGTAAAGGGGCGATAATGTAGAAGAATAAAGGCCCGTAACATAAAACATAATTGCTAGTGGCAAATATCTTTGAATTACAATAGATAAGACCTTTTACACGGGTATTATCAAACTTCACAAAGTAAAATACTCTTGACATTAAATAGATGAAATACTAGCGGAGTTGTAAATGATAAAGCATTGATGGCAAACTGAGAAAACGCATGATAAAATAGAGAGCGACTTGTATATATATATATAGCTTTTGCATATGTTAGCATATATGGTAACTGCTCCCAGGATGCATTTTTGAAGAAACGTCTATTTAGCTATATGATGGTTTACCTTTACTCTTGAAAGATGGTAGATTTGTTAAGTATGAAGAACCCAAATTTTCAAACCTTGTCAAATGTTTCCATTACCTGTCACACATGCATAATTAAGGGGGATATTTTTTAAGAATACAGCCATAAAACAACAACTTAATTGTTGGTTAGTGGGAATGTAGTCTTTGGTCAAGCCCCTTTGTTTAGCTACCTCATCCTTTATATTATAGTGCAGGGAGACCAGAGGCTAGTTGCGAGACTTTTTATCATCTCAATCTTTATAAACATGATGTGACATAATTGCAGGTTCACTAGACAGTTTCATACTAGCCAGTGCTTTGAGAATATATTAATAACAAGGTTTGAAATTTATGTTTCCAGGGTTACGACTTTGGCCATTGGCCCTGCTACCAGTGTAGTTATACTTACAATAGACAGATTCGTCAAACCTGTGAGATGTGTGGGGTAGTGCGGGAATATGCGTGTCCAGCTAACAGTGACTATAATAAAGGACCACAGAGTATACTAAAATCAGTAAGTCAATCTTAAGTGAATGCAAAGTCAAGCATAGATCCAAGCATCATAATCTCACTGGTAGTAAATCCTCCATGCTGGGTTCAAACTTGGTACAAACTTTTCGTTTTTTGGGTACCCGTTTTTTTCGACCGGGTACCAAGTTTGAACCCAGCATGGAGGATTTACTACCTGGTACCCGGTTTTTCTACAAACCCTAATCTCACCCCCTTGGTTTATATGTCCTTTTGAAATATAACCTCAACCTTCAGACTAGACTTGACATGTCAATTTGTAATGTAATCCCCTCCCCTGACCAGACTTGATGTAATATAGGTAATATAATAAGACAAGAGTAAAGTACAGTCGAAGTGTAGATTTAATAAGCCTTTTTCAATAGACAGCTTGTCTGGTTAAAGAGGTACATCCTGATTCTTTAGTGTTCTTATCATTGAATTTAGAAGTACATTGACTAATAAGTACAAAATGTATATTAGTTTACTTCATTGGAGGACCTGGCTCCATTTTAGAAAATAGACCTAATAAATAGGCATAAATTGTTAATTTTTTTGCACAGTTTTTTGAGCCCCTTGTAGGTTCACCCCTGTACTTCCTTGCACTTTTATCATAACATGTAAATAAGTTACTATTTTATCATTGCTATGACAACATGTTGTAATAAATGTTCTATTCTGTCTGATATATGTCTGAATGAACATCTAAACAAGTCTGTTACCCGGGGTTATGAGATATCAGGTATAAAAAAGTAAATTGTAGAAATCTCTATTTTCTTGCCAGCAGAAAGTGTTTACATGTAAATCATCCTTTATTATTGTCCCTGCAAAAATGCACAATCAGAAATGTTTGACTTGTTTTTATTAAAGTCTTATTATTTAAAGCAATAATAGTATATCAGAAGCCATACTGAAATCTATTTTATTAGGTAACATTGTTGTCATTAATGTTGAATTACCATAATTAGCATTTTGCCCTCGATGGTATAAAAATGCCTGTTACTTAGAAACTATTGATCATGTGAAGTCATCATTCTAAACTGGTCAAAGTATTTCGGATGGTGCTCCTATGTTAACAGTTGATTTTGTTATGGTGAAAGACCCCACCCTATTAAAATGAAATTTAAAAAACATTTTCCACTCCCTATTATAATTATGAACTTTTTGCAACAACTGTCAATATTTGGACATGAGTGCATTGTTTTGTATAAATGCACTGCACCAGTGCATTGTTTTGTATAAATGCACTGATCTTCATGCTCTTACCTACTAAGGGAAGGGTTTGATTCAAATAGTTAAGTAATATCATTTGAATAATTGATATGAAAAATTAAAAGTTGACATTACTTCCTGAGATAAACGAATGTTTTTCAATGATTTTATGCATTTCGTTATTAATTTCTTGTCAGATTTGTATTTATATTCTAGCTTACTCAGATCAAATTTAATGCGGGAAGTGTCAAAACATGATGTGTTCATAAAGATATTATCTCCAGTTTTATTTCAGGAAAACATAACAAAGAACATGTTACACAAACTTTCATAATTGATTGTATATGATTGCCTCAACTATGGTATCCATAGCAACTCCTCATTCAGCTAATAGTTAAGAGAGGGTCTGTTAAATCAGAATGGATTGTCTCCTGTAGACTCAAAACCTATAAATTAACGAAATCATCTGCCAATTATTATCTGTATACAAACTAATGATAACTGGAACATATGGTTGCTATTATCTTGAGGACAATACTTTAGATTCTTCAGTTTCTATTGAAGATATTTCTACAGTCATGACAGTAGAACCTGGAAGATACCTGTAACTTTTACAGTCTTGAAGGCAATTTGTCTTATACATACAAGGCCAATCAATAAGCTCTGAGAAAAATATTTCTTACATGCACATACGGTGTTTCAATCCAACAATCCCTTCAGAATATGTTGTATTGTGTGTCAAATACATAATTCCAAGTGAACTACTGTATATAATGATTTGTTCATATAAAGCACCAATTCTTACTTGAAAGGTTTCACTGTATACTAAATTAATTCATATATAAAGGTTTTGGGTACTCTGAAATTCATGAATGAGGTTTACTACCCTTTGCATTTGTTCGACTTCGCAGGGTAGAGGTTTACAATTTTTAGAATTTAGATGCATATTTACCACAATGGTATTACTTCATCACAAATTCACATTTATTTAATAACTATATGTGGAATATTCAACCCTCAAAAATGTAAGTAATATTTCAATTAGTTCATTATATTGTTCATGAGTGACATTGCCATCCATGGCATTAACTTTCATGTTACGTATCTGTTTCAGAGTGAAGACCCAAGTCCACCATTGTTCGGTAAGTATAAATTAGGTCACTGTCACAACCACTCAATAATGAATTACCTTATATGTCCTGTGTCAAGCTGACCTGATTGATATTGTCGAGGTTCTGATAAATAACAAAGTATTGATCCATTCAGTGATCTTTTTTTCAACATAAATCTTGGTTTATTGACAGCCACGAAGTGACCATGTTATTTTTGAATTGCTAAAGCAAATATCAAAATGGAAATAGCAACACATGATGTCATGACATGTATGGTGACCTTTAAATATATAATCAGCTGCTTATGTGTTGATTTATTGTAAAACTTGCTTAATTCATAAGTTCAATATCACAGATTCCTATCAGGGTGCATCGTCAGAATTTCTCAATAAAAATTGAGCTCTGGGCAAGTTTTTTCCGAATACCATAGCAGACATTGTTATCCCATCGAACAAAGTTCGGAGGGATATAGGGAACGCCTCCGTCCGTCCGTACGTCCGTCCGTCCGTCCGTCTGTCCGTCCGGGCAATAACTCAAATACCGTTGGCTCGATTTTGTTCATATTTTGTACACATATACCCTATGGGGGTAGAAGTTCTGCTAAAAAGCCGATTTTCAAAATGGCCGCTCATTTAAAAATGGCGGCCATTTTAGTGCCGATTTTACAGTAATTTAGGTGCAATATGTAAAACTGTGATAGCATTATGTTTTAAATGTAAAAAAATTATATAGGACATTGATAAAGTTAGAAATGTAGAAATTAAAATAGCACATGGCAGCCATCTTGAAAAATGGCGGCCTTTACTCTTGCTGTAACTGAAGAAGTATTGGAGCGATTTTGTTCATATTTGGTATGTGAATACTATAAGCATGGCTCACTGTCTAAAGACACTTTTGGTAGGAGGAGGCCATTTTGAAAATTTGCCGCCATTTTGAAAAATGGTCGCCATTTTAACATATTTTACTTTAACTCAAAAAGTAGTGGAGCGATTTTGTTCATATTTGCCATGTGAATACTATAAAAAAAAGCATATTACTTCTTCTGATGACAAAAAATGGAATTTAGAAAAATGGCCGCCATTTAAACATATTTTACTCGGCCTTTACTCGTTATTTTACGATTTTTGCTGTAACTTGAAAAGTAGTGGAGCGATTTTGTTCATATTTGGTATTCGAATACTATTAGCATGGCACACTGTCTTATGACACTTTTGGTAGAAGGCAGCCATTTTGAAAAATGTCCACCATTTTAAAGTATTTTACTATAACTCGAAAAGTAGTGGAGCGATTTTGTTTATAATTTTGCATGTGAATACTATTAAAAAGCATATTACTTCTTCTGATGACAACTTTCTTATGTGTGTTATTTTATGATATTTGCTATATATTTCGTTTGTAAAAATGCCAGCTATTTCTGTTCGATGGGATTCGCTACGCTTTGGCGTTGCCGTTGTTCTGGTTGACCTTGTTTATGGGTCAATGCTTATGCCACACTATGATTCTGATGCAAAATTTCTTCCTGATTAATTCACATATTTCTGATAATATAATTTGAATTAATTTAGAACATGTTAGAAAAACAATCATGTTTTACAATAGCATATCACACATGTTGGAATTCCATTGTTTCTAAAGAGGTTTTTAATGTTTCAGATAAAAAGCAAAATATTTCAAGGGATTCTGAATCTTCTGTATTTCAGATAATTAATGTCACAGTATGTGCATACATCTGTCATGCTTCTCATAATTGGTCCTTCACCCTCGGAAAAACAAATGAAAAATGAGTGAAGTCAAATATTGCCTCGTCTCTAATAATACAGACCAATAATTGTAACTTAAGAATGCTACTCTATCAAAGGCACAAATTGATTTTCCTTTCTATTGTTATTAGGGAAAATGTAGTAAAAAGTATATATAATCTAAGATTTTTATAAATAAAAAAAGGATTTCTGTATATAAGTTTAACATTCACTAAGTTTAGATTTTTTAATAGATTGTCTTTTCTCATCTATATAATCTAAGAATATGTTGAACATTTGTAAGTGATGTGATTGTTCAGTGAAATATGATGAGCTCCTATAGTCTTTCAATGTATCATTAAAACCCAAATTACTTATTTCAAGGCAATTGAGTATGACAGATCAAAATGCCACATGCCCTGGATATATCGGATTTTTTCAAATCGCTCAGTCAACGAGGGATTGAAATAAGTGAACAGCACTATTTTATTTGGATTTCTCGTGAACACAATCGACACATTCAAAAAACAAAGTGACAAAAGAGAAGTCATTATAGCTTTTCCGCACTGCGAGCTGTCATTTCATTGATCCAAATAAGTAAAATATTTACAATGTATTCTCCTAAAAAGCTTATTATTTTACGATCTTTTTGGATTTGAGTGAGTGCAACAAGGTTTTATTTTCAACCAGCTGCGAAAAAAAAGTAATTATTACTACAATCGAATCCATTATTACACTTCAGTATATCACTTGTTGAAATTTAATCAAAAAAAATCAAACAGTTTACAAATTAATAAGAATTGAGGCACCATAATGGAAAGCGTTCTGAAAGACCTGTTTAATTAAAACAAAGTTCAATCCACTTAGATACTCAGCTTTAACACCATTAAAACAAATAATGCATTAAGCACTGGAATGTGTTAATTCATTTTTAGTATTGACAATGTTCTTAATATTTCTAAAGCGAAAAAGATCAATGCTTATACAATAACTCAGTGTGTATTTATGACGTCGTGGTTCACGCCCTAATCATTACTTCCTCTGTTTTTAACTGTCTTTATTGTAAACAAGTTCAGTGATCGATAAGCAAGAATTCTGGTTGTCTAATATAACAGTGCTTGTGTTACCAAATTATAAAATTATTTATTTTTTCATTTTTACCAATTTTGATTTAGAAGAGCAATGTTGAATATTTTATAGTTTTTATATTGATTTTTTTATTTGATAAAAGTACATTGTTATTCATGATGAGGAAATATTTAATTTCAGGGCAGTCCTGGAAATCAGAAGAGGGGATTCAAATTTTATAAAAAAAATCAATATCCCCAAAAAAATATGTTGCCAAATTTTTTTACACATAACCAACATCCACGTACAATACATGTAACACATATCTTGAAATCTGCTAAATGTTTTATGAAAATTAAATCTCTTCAAAGAATTGAAGTTCAAGTGCCAATCTATTATTTTTCATAATGGTCTGTAATAAAGAAAATCAATTTGATTTCAGTGATTCATCAAAACCAACTATTTTGTATGATGGAAATAGTTCATTAGGTTACACGGCGCGGTAGCCAAACTGCTTGCCTACTATGCACGCAGTTTGAAAGACTGACAAACTGCGCGCCTATCAACATTGCATCATAAAAGTTGGAGTCTGTGTTTTCCAACGTCATTTTAAGACATTTATTCTGAATTGTTTTATAGTTCCAAACGTCCATTCGGTGGCGATTATATGATTCAACCATGTGATAGCGAAATGTATGTCCAGATGGACGTAGGTTTAAAAATATAAGCAGATTAATACAAAAAATTGACATCGATTTTTCGATCACCGATACATCAGTTGATATCGCACGTTTCACAGAAATAGAAAACACTTGGGTTTTGATTCACAGGTAAATCTCAACCCAGTTCTCCCGTACAATACAAAATATTTCGTATTAAAACAGATGAACATGACAGAAAGAAGTAACAAAACACAAACTGCGCGCCTATTTTAGCTAGAAATCACAAACTGCGTGCATACTCTTCCAAACTGCGTGCATATTATTGATGACTTCTCAGTAATGCAGGCCTATATGATTTCATGGGAGTACGTAAGTAAGTTGAAAAGGTAGAGATTGAAAAGGTTCAAATAAATCAAAAACTAAAATTGGGTTGATGGTTGACAACCAGTGGAAATGTACATATTTATATTTTACTTTTTTCTTGTCTATATGATTTTTATAAAAGTATGATGCAATGATTCGACTTCATCATATAGAGTTGAGTTCAAAAATCGCATGTTTTGATCTATTGGGGTCCTACTAAAAGACACCCAGGTGGCCCCCGCCTAGTCCCCATTCAAGTGCCGAACTTGCCTTACTACTTTATTTCCAACTAACACTATTTGATGCATGGTGCAACATAAATACAATACGTTCATAAAAATTGTGTAAATATATATTGAATCATTTTTTATTTATATTTTTGATTGATGCAGTCCAAAAAGCCATTTCTTAGAATTCAATGAATTCCTCATTATAAAATGCTACAAAAATTCACAGTTTTAGCAACATAAGTGAGAAAAAGATATTTACAACAATCTCACTCTTTCGACTTGAAACTTTGTTTATTACCCATGTTAACATAAATAAGTGACCATGCATGCATGACGAGCAAAAATGTTTTAATGTTTTTTCAAATGAGTCACTGGTACCTTTAAATAATCGCCCCTTTGGTTTATTGATTGGTTTCCTTTTCTTCATTGGTGCGTTTGAAAATAACATCTTGTTTAATTCTGAAGGGGGTGTCATGGTTTTTGAAGATCTACATCTTTGTTAGGGTCAGACTTTGGTTTCTTTTTATATAGGGACAGGTTTAGTGGCGTTTACGTTTTCTGAAAATACACAACAAACTTGCACACAGCTTGCAAATTAGGCGCGCAGTTTGTAAATATAGGCGCGCAGTTTGTAAATATTAGGCACGCAGTTTGTGAAATCCACGTGAAAGTATGCACGCAGTTTGACAGCGAAAAAAAATAGAATCACGTTAATGGCTTGTCACTGTTTAACACACAAACTATATTACTTAAACCATGTGCATCAATCCTATATCTTTCAGAATGTGCAAACACAAGGGCTAAATAAACGTCAAACTACGAACAACAGACATTATATGACGCAACACTGTATAATTTGAACACGAAAGCTCCTTGGGAACCTTATTTTGAGATAACTAGATATGCATCGGGAAAAAAATCGAGTGCTACGTATAAAGTAAATTAGTCTCCACATCTTGGTAATGTTTGAAAGCCAAAATTAACCTTGTATTTCCAGTAATTTCCATCCTCTTGGGAGTCGTGTCCTCCCTGTCTGCCATTTTGTGAATAGGCGCGCAGTTTGTCAGTGTTCCAAACTGCGTGCATAGTAGGCGCGCAGTTTGCCTACCGCTCCGTGGGTTAAGAGGTTATGCTGAAATATGCTATCATTTTTTACATTCAATGCTATACATAGATGTTATTTAATTCTAACAGTTCAGTTATAAAACAATATATTGAAAAAATGTGTACATGTATTTCAAGTACATGTATATGTAATATAATCAAGTAAATGGCTCATGCTTTAGAGTATTTATATACCAGGGCATTATAATATATCATTATATGCAATTATATATTTTCAATAACATGGTAGAAATAACTGATGCATACCGGTATATTAACACAAGAATGCAGCAATATATTATATTACAGCAAATCAATTTTATTTTTTTATTTTTCTGATTATTTAGAAATTCAATATATCTACATTATATTATCCAAATCTCTAGAAAATCCTACTGGAAAAGTGATCTTTATGCATTATGCAAATTGCCTCTTACAATGAGCTGACACGGCCTTTGTAACATGAATAAATACAAAGAACCTGTCACAAGTGAGATTAATGAAAAGGTAAATGATACAAGGCTTTCCTAGGGTAAGCGAAGTGCACAAAGTGCAGTAATCCCCCACAGCCTTATAGCACCCTGTTGCTATTGAACCCTGTCAAAAAAATTTAATTATCCTGTGCCAAATTCAAAATTTACATCAAATAGCGGAAGTTTCGACCACATTTTGGCCATATCTTGTCTGAATAGTATAAAAGAAGATAATCTTTCATAATAACATTGCAATATAGATGTATTGTTTTCTCCCATGCAGTATTTATGATATACAGTACTTTTAGAAATTGTTCATGTTTCTCTCATTTCTCTAATTGTTTATCAATTCTATGCATTTAATACAGTTTACAGGAAAGACTCCAGACCGCCTAGTAATTTTCATATTGCGAATGATAATTATAGACTTCTGAATGACTGGGGTTTCGAAGTAATTTCACACTTGCTAAACCTGCTATTCTTGGGGAAAAATGATCCAGAAAATTTAATGAAAATTCTATAATTAAAGTAATTGAAGTGTATAAACCAGAATGATCAATTATATCAATCGTGCAATGTGGAACTTGTAACGAGTCAGTCTGGCAACACAATGTGAATTTATTTTATGTAATCCTTGTAAAAGTCCTAATCAAATCAACCAACTGTATACTTTAATCAGTCAGGAGTCAGACTAAAGTACTCTTTATCATTGTTAATGTATAGTTTTTAGATGGCCTTAAATTGATTAAGAATTGATTTTTATTATTCTTTGCACAATCAAATTTATTTGATGTTTTCAAAATTTAGCTATGTCCATATGTGCTGAATATCACAACCGCAATGTGCTACATTAAACACTTAAGAATCTGCTTCAAACACTTGGTGAGAAAAAATAAGTCTTATATTACATCAGATTTTCATACTGTTTTGTGTTTGATTCCAGGGTGTCGGCCATTTGCATTGGCCTGGCCTAGTGGTACCTTCAAATCTTCAGGCCATGAGATAAGCAAGCCCTCAGGACAAAATATAGCACACACGCCCATGGCAGGCCCATATGGTATACACAAGCCGCAAGGGTCTGATTTAGTTCACAAAATGCCAAGGTCAGACGGTATCCAGGCAACAGATGCCCCGGTACAGCTGCTCTGTCCCAAGACAGTTAACTTTACGGCAACTGTAGAACATAAATCTATAAGTGGCTCACCAACATTGGGTCTGACCAGTCCTGCAGACTCCTCTACACCTCTAGAGTCGGCGCAGGGCACACACTTAACACTAGAGACACCTCCATTCTGTCCCCATTGTCAGTATAAAGATAAATGTACGGTATGCGACCCTGTGGCCAATACGCCGCCTGCTCCCCCTAAGAAACGTCATTGCCGTTCATTGTCTATTCCCGGTGATGGAAGTGTAAATTGGCCGACTCCACATGGATCTCATATGTTTCGCCCGGTGGCCATTAGGTCGCATTTAAATAACAATCGCTTGGTGAAAAACTGTAATTCTCCTCTTGGCCATCATTCGGGTAGCAATAGTAGCATTGGGCCACACATAACAGGAGTAGTGCCACCTAGTGGGCTGTGGATGACACCTCCAGAGTCTCCGATTCCTCGCCCAGCATCAGCGTCTAGTGGCTTTTATGAAAGTTCATTTAGTTCCCTGTCGGCCCCATGGTTTGACAACAGTCCAAACAAAGATCCAAAATATGACGCATTGAAGTCGCGTAGTCTTTCATTGGAGGATCCAATCTCATCGCAATCACAAGACAATTCAACATCCATGCCTACCATGCCTGGTTGCCATGGCAGCACACCATCATCGCCACGACGTCAAAGAATTCCTAGATGTAGGTCACAGCCTAGTGTACTTAATGACCGCAAAGGTGGCCTAAAGCGGAGGAGAGGTGAAGACCGGCCTGCTTTAGATTTCCATAAAATGAAAGAGGTCAGTATTTCATATGATGTATATATATGTGAATTGTGATGCAACATATTTCAGGTGCAATGTTTCAATGAAATATCATGAAAATTAACTTTTCTTGCACGAGAGAAAGTGAAATTTTAACTGATTACACAGAAATACTAAAAAGTCACCATCTGATCCAAAAATGAGACACTCCTTTAAATGTCAAGTAAAATGAGATATGATGACTTGATAATGGTTGATTATTAATACCAAAGGGGCAGGGCATCCCACTGCCAGATGATATTTGCATCAGAGGCCCTTTATGTATTATTGGTTTATGATATCTGTTAATCTCTCTGAACGCGGAAGATTTCTTTCGCCATATCTTTGTTTGATTTAACTGTAACCTTGGGGGTAAACCATGCGTTAAAAACTAGATCTTCTAAAACATGAGTAAAAAACATGGTGGACTTCATTTAACTAGCTAATTATTTTGGAAGAATGTTGAAGGATTGTAGCCCTTAGACTGACATACTGTCATACTTATGGGAACAAATCTTCACTTAAATGTATTCAACAAGATTAGTGCCTGAAGTATCACCAAAGATAGCCTCAGGCATTTAAATGTTGTCTGGGCATGTTTTCAGGTGGATAAATACTTCACCATTTTAGGAGAAAACATGTCTGGACAAATCATTGATTCAAACATGTCTGAACAATGTTTTGCCTGGTTGCGGTTAATTATAATGAAAAACTTGTCTGGACATATTTCCAGGAATTTTGTTATACAAAATCATCACCTAGCATGTCAGTCTATGATGTACCTAACACTATTGAATATTTGATCCATGTCGTGTCTTATCAAGTATTAAGTATAGATAAACCATTTTTTAAACCAATGTCAGGACTCCTAACTATATAAGGGTATGGCATGCTTCATTTGCCGTGTCTCCATAGTGATACATTTCATCTCAAAATCTGGAATAATGTTAAAATAATTAAAGCGATGATATAATATATCTGGGAATTGACAGTTGTATCAGCAAGTATAACTGGAGAAATATTGGTAATTGTGTACAATTGCTTTGTTTCTTATTACACATCCTTATCTTGTCTTGAAACGTGTGTATTGTTCTCATGAGTTGAACCTACCTCAACACTCCTCATGCTGAGAATTAGTCTTGCTCAAATACTGTATCCACCCCCCCCCTGTCACCTTCACTCTCTTTACCTGGCAATATACCTAGAGAGAAGGATAAAGGGGGGAGGGGGAGTACAGGGTCTTTTAAGCAAGACTAGCTGAGAATGTGCATACATGTATTTTCAAAATATTACAGCTTGTGTTAATTGGTGTTTTGAGTCATCCACACTGATAAATAAAAGCAACAATATTCATACACTATTAATGGTTTAACCCACAATGAATCATGATCATGATCATATGTTATCACAAAACTGTTTTTATGTCATCATCAGAAGTGGTGATATTTGTGTATGAGGTTCAGCGGTTAGTGTTTTGCAGTTGGTGTTCGGTATTTGTAACAAATGGCAGGTTGTGACATTTTGTTGTCTTTGGATCAGGATGAAACTGACATTATGTCAAGTTCATGGATATAGGATGTAATATGACAAAATCAGATATTAGAGGTATATCTCATGATTATGTACACTTCACATTTCAATTGGCAAATGATATATGGAGTCCATTATTGTATTGCTATTTGATATCTGTTTTCATATAGTTACATTTACATAGGCTATGCCATATCTTTAATCCATGCAATTCTAACATTATTTTGCATTTTAAATTGCCACCTATTTTTCTCATAAGTACACATACAGGGTGACCGCGATAAAGGTTATTAAATGTTTCTCTTTTGGGTCACCCTGTATGCTGCTGAGAGCCTCCAGTTAAACCCAGGTGTAGGAGTACTCTTCACATGCCCAGACTGTATATACTTTGCAAACATCAAAGTGATGGAACTATGTTCATTTGGCCAGCTATAATGAGCACATGTTAGACCTATTTGCATAAGTGTTTCGCCATACCCGTTGGTTGTTTATAAACCTTAAATTGACTAGTCAGATGTGCTCTTTTATGTTTTTAAACACTACTTTAATAAAAAAAAGTATTTTTGAGTATGCATATGTCTTTATCCTTTCACTTCAGTTGCTTTAGTGAAGTAAACATAGGATGAGATGGGTACTCATTATCTGAAAAATGTGTCAAATATAGAGTACATTTGAATATGGAATTTACCCATACTTTTTCAGATATCCTTGATATTCAATCTTGAACATCAATAGGAAAGATAATTGTTTGTTATGGATATTAAATCTATCTTGGCATTTATTGAATTGGGTAGTGTTAAAGGGTGGGGAAAATTATTAGAGTATCATCGACCAATTTTCAGCATTGTTAGACTATCAGAAACAAATAAATACTCCGGAAATGGATATGTCGGGCATGACATTTAAAAGACATGTTCGACACATTGCCTCTATGAACTTAGACTTTATATTTTCAGATCTAAAATTACCTAGTATCTGACATAGGGGGCGAAAAGTGATATATATATATGGCATATATGTTCTATTTTCATCATATATCATGTATTTATATACTACATGTCCTATTAGCTCCTAATACCAAGTCACGTTTATTCAAAGCTATTTTTCTCTAAAAAAATTAGCTTCTGATTTCCTGTATTTAGCTATAAATCAACATTTTGACTTCATGGCCAAGTCTTTTATTCCTTGCTAATTCCTTTTTTCAATCTATTATACATTTTAAAGCATGAAAACAGTCCACATTTTTATGAGATTATTCTGTTGGGCTGGTTGGAGTATATGCTGTATAACAATGCCATGTTTATTCTGTGGAGCGGTATCAATACAACTTAGTCGAGTAGAAGCGATTTGTAATGAAAATACCCAAATTGACTCTTTTCAGATTTAAAGCTATTTAAATGTATAGAATCATCTCTAGATCTTACGTTGAATAAGAGTTTAAACCATTTGAGATATATCCAAAAGTAAATATAATCTTGTTCAGTTTGATATTCAGCAAAGATGCATTTGTCCAATCTTTTTTCAAGTAGAAAATCTTTGACGTTTGAAAAATTAGCTTGACCAATTTTGGAAATTATGAAACAGTGTCAGACTTCAAGTTTGGCAATCTTAAGCTAATTTATCAGAGTATAAATCCTTTGGATGGATTTTATCAATAATTGGTTTTGTTAGTATTTTCGTTATTTTGGGACAAGGTTTGATTGTTGAATGTATCCAGATTGCAGATATGTTTCATGTATTACCGCTGGCCATAATTTAGTGATGTCATTACAATTCCCAGGTTCAGATAGTATTAAGAGTTTCCTGTGACAAAAAGATTTACTTTGAAAATATTTTGAACATGTACAATTATTTTTATAATATAGAGCCAACATATTCAGAATATAAGTATTTATGGGTTATAATTTGAAAATGTTTTTTATTTATCATTTAAACCATTGTGGGGTTCTTAAGCTCCTTTGTGGTTCCTGGAAATGTATTATTCTTCAAATAAATCCCTTCTGGTAAATAGTACTTCTGGTAAATAGTAATTGAGCAATATGTAATACTGTCATTAAATTATACTCAAAGTGTTTTTTTGGTACTTAAGGGCACTCTTCAGTAATTTTATTGCCTAATGTTGCCCTTTGAGCTTTGTAAAACATATACAAAAACAAAATCCAAAAATGATTATATGGAATTTATGTTAATATATGGGATGGTTGTTATTAAAGTGAACATTTTGAACACTGTTCAGTCTGTACTATCAATTTTAGACCAGTTACCAAAGTATCTCTAAAGTCCTTTATTTTGCAAGAGAAATAAAGAATTTGGAACAATGTTTCTTAAATAGAGAAAACTGAACAAATGTGATATAATTCTTTGTGTTGTTAAATAAGACAAGATTTTACCATTAGAAAGATTTGCACAGAAATTGTATAAAACCCAAAGCTATAGAAATTATACTTATTTGAGAAAATAGCATGTTTACCATTCAACCTTGAACAAGAGTCACTTAGTGGGGTTTATTCAATAATTCCAGTAAAGAAATCACAATTTGGAACCCTATTGTGACATAGTGGAGATTAGTATAATCAGATCTTAGCAAAAACTGGTCATGTATTCATTATGAAAAGTTTTGACTTGTGGATTACTATGTAGTTGATTTTTCTGTCAAAGTGTCATAGAATATGAGATTTTTAGAATATGATTTGATTGAAGGGTAGAACTTTCCGGACAATCTCATTTATTCTTTGACATAGGTCTTCCGAGGGTTATAATTACTTTGATTAATATGTCAGATCAGTACGAGAATCCTTGGAAATTTGATGAGTGCTTTAAGATGTTCTGTCATTTATTTAGTGGCTACTCACGTTTTATTGAAAATAAGCTTTGGTCAAAAATCAATTTTCTAATTTCATTCAACGAGTTGGCATGATCTGCTATGCATGAATGGAGAAACAGGAAATTCCTTTTCCGGTCAAATACAAATTCCTTTTCTGATCAAGTACGGCAACAAAATGAGATTGAACCAAATACAACAAAGATTCTTTAAACTTTTAAAGAATATTATTAGGCTTACCATGTTACAGGCTGAATGACTTAGAGGTATTATTCCTAGTTATGTTAAACATTTATCAATTTGTACTATTGTTAGTCAGTGAACAGTCTTATATAATGAATCTGTGAGTCTTGGGGGCTTTCCAGGTCTCCTATTCATTGTTATGTATCGAACTCAACAGAAGTAATAATTATTGAATTCAAAGTCAACAACCTACAATTGTAATGTAAGACTTTTCACAATATTTTTACTTTTAATGATATAGCCTTTAAACAAATTGATAGAGGTGTAGGTAGCACTTTAGAAGTCTATTTACAAAATATGAGGTCGTAATACCATCTAACTAATCTTGGCCCGTATCTTTGTAATTTACGTTTCTCGATTTTAAAGAGGTTTGAATTTTCCATTTGGGTTGTTAAGAATAAATCATTATTTTTGGTGGACTTCATAATATTCCATTTTCCAATTTTGGCACAAATATTTGCTTTGAAATGTTATTAATTTTCAATATTTCCAAATTATTTTCAATTATTCCACAATTAATATTGCATAACAATATCTAATTATGGTGCAGATATTTCGCTTTGAAATGTTTTCATTTTTCAAATATTTCTTGATCAATGTGAAATAATAGCATTCCATAACCCCACAAACCACTAAAATTAAGATTTGACATTTGCACTTAAAATCAATAGCACTATAAATCCTGCATAAAAATCAGTGAATAGGTAGTTCATATTTTTATAGCACACTTTTTAAATTGGGTCAGTTCCCATTTTACAAACTTAACAATATTGAATCCCATGAAAAATGAAATTATTCTTTAGGCATTCATGTGTTAGATAAAAGATTTAGATGGCATTTAGTGCTCTTTCTGATGCATCTCAGTCATATACATATGTGATATATCTATGATTCGGACTCATTAAAATAATATAAATGTCATACAATGAGCAATTAACCTCTAATTAATACTCTAAATTAGCACATGTACTGTTGTGTCCAGTTTCTGTTCAGGGCTAGTGTCATATTTGAAAACTTCATATTTTATTTACATCTTATATTTCAACATAAATTATGGCATAGATTACACTTCAGTATTAAACTAGGGGATTTTATTTTAGTTTCATTTCTTTTAATATATGGCACACAGGTGCTGAACAGTAATTGTAAATGTTAGAGATAACCTAATACTCTCTTGAAAAAAGTAATAAATGTAATGTAATGCAATTTTAATAGGTTATGACTAAGCCCCTTTATGCCGTGGCTATTTCACAATGTACGCCAAACTATTTTGATGAACTCATTTGAGTCACTATGTACATGTACCTTGTAATTACACTACATGTGCGTCACTTTGGAGTCTCTGCAATTATCTGAAATATGAATTATCTAAATTAAAGAAATTGTAGTACTTTGAATAAATCAAAAATGTCTAGACATTATGATAAGTTAGCACTGAAAAATAGAGGAAATTTCACCAACGGGTAATGATGATGATGAGCTAATTTACAATTCCTCTTTATATGGAATTTTACCAAGTTTCCATAATTGGTAATTTTCATGAGAATCCTGCAATTATAAAAGTAAGAGTATAAACTAAAATTATCAAGCTTCAGCCCTCCCCCTATCTATTTCCTTATATATGTGTTTATAAGGGGGGTAGGTCCCACCTGTAGGTATACAAGGGCTTGATGTAAGACTAACCTAGAGAAGAATCAGTGATAAATAAACAGAAAACAAGTCTGGTATTTACACTCTAAAACCAATAGAATTAAACATTTTTAAGTTTCATATAGTGAGTTTTAGTATGGGTTAAGATGTGAAGAATAATATTATGAGCTTAGGTTAAAGTTATCTGAGGTATAGATCACACTGGTGGATCTGGGCATTCCTCTTCTTGATTCAGCTAGTTCAAGGCTATAGGGATCATCTCAGCAAAAGTGATGATCTAGTACTCTCAAAAGAGTGGAATGTGCTGTAGATACTGTACAGAGTGAGTGAATGTACTGTAAAGAGTGGGAAAATATACTGAAGAGAGTGGGAGAATGTACTGTAAAGAGTGGGAGAATGTATTGTAGAGATTGAGAGAATGTATTGTAGAGAGTGGGAGAATATACTGTAAAGAGTGGGAGAATGTACTGTAAAGAGTGGGAAAATATACTGAAGAGAGTGGGAGAATGTATTGTAGAGAGTGGGAGAATATACTGTAAAGAGTGGGAGAATGTACTGTAAAGAGTGGGAGAATGTACTGTAAAGAGTGGGAGAATGTACTGTAAAGAGTGGGAGAATGTATTGTAGAGAGTGGGAGAATGTACTGTTAAGAGTGGGAGAATGCACTTTAGAGAGTGGGAGAATGTACTGTAAAGAGTGGGAGAATGTACTGTAAAGAGTGGGAGAATGTACTGTAAAGAGTGGGAGAATGTATTGTAGAGAGTGGGAGAATGTACTGTAAAGAGTGAGAGAATGTATTGTAGAGAGTGGGAGAATGTACTGTAAAGAGTGGGAGAATGTACTGTAAAGAGTGGGAGAATGTACTGTAAAGAGTGGGAGAATGTACTGTAAAGAGTGGGAGAATGTATTGTAGAGAGTGGGAGAATGTACTGTAAAGAGTGGGAGAATGTATTGTAGAGAGTGGTAGAATGTACTGTAAAGAGTGGGAGAATGTATTGTAGAGAGTGGGAGAATGTATTGTAGAGAGTGGGAGAATGTACTGTAAAAAGTGGAAGAATGTAATGTAGAGAGTGGGAGAATGTATTGTAGAGAGTCAGAGAATGTACTGTAAAGAGTGGGAGAATGTATTGTAGAGAGGGGGAGAATGTACTGTAAAGAGTGTGAGAATGTATTGTAGAGAGTGGTAGAATGTACTGTACTGTAGAGAGTGGGAGAATGTATTGTAAAGAGTGGGAGAATGTACTGTAAAGAGTGGGAGAATTTATTGTAGAGAATGTACTGTAAAGAGTGGGAGAATGTATTGTAGAGAGTGGGAGAATGTACTGTTAAGAGTGGGAGAATGCACTTTAGAGAGTGGGAGAATGTACTGTAAAAAGTGGGAGAATGTATTGTAGAGAGTGGGAGAATATACTGTAAAGAGGGGGAGAATGTACTGTAAAGAGTGGGAGAATGTACTGTAAAGAAAGGGGAATATACAGTAGATAGTTGGGAATGTACTATAGATAGTACATAGATCCAGGGACTTGATGTTATAGAAAACCCAGTCAAGAATATTTAAAACACCACTTCAATAAAACACAATTTGTAGGCAAAGTAAAGAAAAAAATATGTGTTAATTATTTAATAATTCTTACATCTTATACGCATCTTTTAACAAATAAAATAACGAAGACGTGGTAAACAACACATAACTAGATAAGTACAAAATTGACAAAACAGATAAAAGTAATAAACACAGAGGAAAAATGTGAATTAGTATTTTTTGTATTATATCGTTAAAGGAAATCCATGATTTTTAGCTGCTCCCTTGTTGGAATCTTCACTTATTGATAAGGATAAGTTGTTAGAAAAAAGTAGCTCAAGTTCTTTACTTCCTCGTACTTCATTGTAATTAGGAAGGTGAAAAACTGATGCTCAGAGAGTATGTTCTGCTTAAAGGGAAGTTTAGGATAGAATTAACAAAGTCATTTACAGTACAGGAAAACATTATTTTACATTTTAAACATTTTGTATGATCTCATTTTGTCCTCCTGTGCGCTTTGTGAGATAAGAATAGGTTCTGTATTGTCTGTCTTTTCAATTTGTCCTGATGTTTGAATTGCTGCTATCTCTAAATGAAAAGGCCAATCTAAATCTAAAACCCTAATGACTCATATCAAGACATATCAAAACCCCATAAAACCATATTAAATTATATAAAACCATCACTGATTCTGCTGCTCTGTTTCATTTGAAAGCTCGTCATTGTAAGATTTAACAAATCCATTCAAATACTCTTCTGAATTGATATTAAAATTGTTAATAAACCTTAAAAGTCCCAGTATCACCTAACTACAATGAAGCTCAGTTCAAACAAGATTCAACATAACACTGTGGTGGAATGCCCTCAAGCTTTGCGTGTTTGTATGAATATCATAACTGATTCCTGGCCTTTATGCCTCAGTTTATAACTCATTACTTGCTTGTCCCAGAACTGCTACCATATTATCGTCATGTTTTAATTAAGCTAATGGCATTAGACAAATGTTTTTTCCACGTAACATAATCTAGTAGATATGTTGTTATGGCGATAATATATGAATAATTGGTTTCCATCTTGTAACAATATATAACACAGATGGGCTTTGGTATTCAACTGATTTCATGTATTTTTCAATTTGTTCAGTGTGTAGTCATTTTACGTAATAAGGGCTCGTTACATTTGGAATTGTAGTGTAGACAAATCACCCAGTTAAATTTCAGATGTTGCAGTATTCAGTTCTTGTCATGACAGATATTATTCCAGAGAATTTTACAATGAACCAATTGATAAGTAAAACATTTATAATCAACCTAGGCTATTAAGAGTATCATGGAATGTACAGTAACTGTAATCAATGTATAAATGACGTTATACACCAGAAACTTGCTACTATTGGTAAAAATTTCAGATTATTTAATTTTGACTCATTTTGTTACTTCTTAAATGGTAACTTACAATGGTAATGGTTAGTTTAATGGCATTACAATTAATGGCAGTGATTTCAATTACTACCAAGATCTCTGTGGTTCATAATTCAATTTTGACTTGTATACCTGAAATCCTTAAATATTTTCTTCCATGCTTAGATTCAGATAGACTACCTATTGTATGTTCTCTTTTACATATTTATTGATCATATAGTGATATAATTATCATTGAATGTGGCTTCTGTCATGTTTCTAGGTTAATAACAGAGTGCTTGGAAAAAGAAAAATGTAAAATACCATGCTCTTAGCACAAGCATGTACCTGGTTGCCGGGCAGAGATATATCAGATCATAAAATATAAAATATTAGCTAGGTCAGTGCTGAAAGGTTAAGAGCATTTTCAGATCATATACACAAGTTACTCCCACCTATATTCATATACATGTTCAGGTCCGTAGCCAGCTTTGCTAAGGAGGAGGGGTCACTTTTAAAAAACGTGTTTGACAACTTTGGCCCAAGACCATTTGATAAATGCTCAGAATGGTGAAAACTCCATGATTTGAAAAAAAATTTGGGTTTGCTGGAACCCCCAGAGACCCCCCCCCCCACTGGCTACAGGCCTGATGTTGTACATGACTTATCACACATCTAGGATATAGATATAGGGTCCTTACGTGTTTCAATGATATTGAACTCATAGAATATAGGTTCAATAGTTAAGAGTTTCCTGTGTTTTATAGTCCCCACCTACACTAGCTGCTTATAGTGACATGATATAACACCATACAATGAAGGACACTCACTTCTGTTAATATTTAAGTATGATCGATCCTTTCAATTTGAAAAAATAACATAATCTGGGGTCTGTTTTTGGAGCCGTCAAAACTTACGATTTGGTCGGAAGTCATTGTTTGTCAAAAGGTAGACAGCGGTTTTCTCGGAATAGTAAATTAGGATCGTAACAAAAAACAAAACCCTGGTACTCTTTTAGAAAAAGTACTCATTTAAATAAATTTAAGAATCGTGATCAACAATATTTTGGGAGAAACAAGCCCTCAGTCCATGGATGTCCATGGTCCATCTATGACCCCTAGGACGTCCTCCAGACCTAGTTCTGTGGCAGGAACTGTGTGTTACATTATAAACCTTTATCCATATTGATTATCACATCACACTAAACAAAGGAAAGATGGATATTTCACTAAACAGTCATTTATCATAAAAGACTATTGGACATACCTATATTAGAAATATATTTATCCTGGATATGCTAGTCATTTTGCTTTCCTGAAGACATTCATTTTGTCTATGTAGATCCATATCATAAAGTGTCAATTTCTTGAGAATTAAAACTTTGATATGTATAAAATGTGTGTTAAAGGGTATTAGAGGAGTGAATGGAGAGGTTAAGCTTTGCATATATAATCGAAACTGAACCTGTACGTATCACTCGACCATATACAAATTCATGTAGCCTTCTCATATAAATAGCCGTTCAAATCCAGTGTTTGTTTAGACTACACCATAGCGTGTAATGATTCTATAGTATGTCATTGATGCGGTTTTATAGCTGGTTTTCTAATACATATTTTAAACGAGCTCGTTTCGTAAGATTTTTGCCGCTAAATCATGCATGACATACATCATCGTGTTCAGCAAGAATTCAACTGTGCATCGAAATCAAAATTGACAGCATAGTGTTCAATAGACACGAGTAAAATGGTTCCCGTTGACCCAACGTCAAATTTCAAATCTCCCGTTCTAAACCCGAAACTCTGAAGCTGAAAGAGTATCTGAAGTAGACTAAGCGCGCATAAAACTATGAGCGCTCGATACATTCCTTTGTTAATTTTTGTACTTTGCGTTCACGGTTACGTTGTGAAAAACATCGTTAGCTTAACCTCTCCACTAACCAGAAATGTGGAAAAATAGAAAAAATGAGAATGTTTCTAGGAAGTGAATAAAAAGTATGGAAAAGTAGAAGAATTTTATGAAGAAGAGAAAAAATCTTCCAGAAAGTAGAATTTAAAAGAAAAGAACAAGTATTTCTGGAAATTGAATTGTGAAAAGATTGTGAAATACTTTTTGGCTATCCCATTGCATACTGTTGTAATAGCAAATTAGTTTAATGATCAGACTCACTGCGGCTGACATTTTTATACCTGCCATGATTTACTCTCCTAAAATATCCAGAAAAATGTGTTGACCAAGTATTTTATGGGTTTATGTCAGACATATATCATTTACAGACTTGGTCTTACATTAACCTAACATAACATATTTCAATAATATTAGATTTATACATGTTTTCTGATATGTTTTCAGAAACCCTAAATTTTACGGCAGACTCATTTTTTACCATAATAAACTTTGTATGAATTATTATTTCTGATTGTGTCCTTTGTGAAGATTTATCTCGTTGATTTATGACGACTAATTACCAATTGTTGCAGTTTCAATAGCATATCAGGAAATGATTATTTGGATTTGGAAAAGCAAGGGAAATGTTAAAACACTGATAAACTTGAAACATATCTTTGATGAAATATTAATTTGTTTGTTTCCGTTCATTTAAAGAGACACTTCCTGATCTCCAGGATAAAATACTAATAGATGATTAACGTCAAGAGTGAGCCTTATGAATGCTTTAACAACCACGCCACCTATTGGATACGATTGATGAGGTCATTGGTATATAGTTCAGCGGTAAAAATCGAATAAACAATATCATCGGTTGCTTTGATGTTGCATAAGAAAGCATAGTTAATGGATAACATCTATTGTCTTTTGATTTTACTAGATTTCCATATAAGGTCAAGAAATAAGGACTGATGATGTCATTGGTACAGTTATGCTGCAAAAACTTAGTCAAGTTAATTATCAACTCGTACATGTTTATTTGATGAAAGCATAAAATCTACGAGCTATTGACTTATGATTTTTTTTATTTCATTAACAGGTCAAGGAACTGTGTAATAAAAAGCATCACTGTTGAATTAGAAGCTTGCGCAGAAATGATTTACTATAATGGTGTATTAGACTATATTGTGAGCTTTTGCGCATGATTGGTCATACCAGCCATGTCTAATCAATTACATCGTCCATCTTGTTCTAAATACAAAATCGTAGATGTGTATGTATTGCAGAGAAAAGTAATGTTTTCAAGACTTCAAATTGTCTGGATAGAGCCAATACAACAAAAAGTTCTAAAAAGCAAGCCAAACGTGCTGTTAAAGAACCCCTACTCTTACTTTTGAAAATGGATTTTAGCAGTACTATACCCCCAAAATGCAATCTGATTTTCGACGCTGTTCTGGTGCCAAATGGACTGACTAGTCTGGTAGCAAATTTTGGTGTCTAAAGGTTTCGGTGCCGGAACGGTGTCGAAACGGCGCCGGAACAGTGCCGAATTTTTTCGATGCCGAAACGGCGTCGAATTATATTGGCTGTGATATCCCACATGAATCTTCTTTTTTGAGACCCAATTAACTTGAGTACCTCAGAAAAAATGTGGATTTCAGCAATGGTGTATTGACTAACATAGGGATACAATTGACTTTTAAAGTCAATATTTGCATTGTATCTTCCCATATTAAAAAAGATACCTGTAGAATCATTTGCATTGAATGATCTGTTCTGTCATACCTCAAAATTATGAATACAAAACATGATAATAATTTTAGAAATCTAATAATGCTACCAGGATTTTTTTAATAAATGAAACAATGCTAAGATAAGAATAGTTTATGGGTAGTCAACATGGCATATCTCCAAAGGAGGGAGATTAAAAATAAAACACACAGAACTGGATCAGAGAAAATGATTCTCCCTTATGATAAGCCTTTATGAGGAGATAAATATTTTCCCCTTGATAATAATTGAAACATTTAAGCCATTTCTCTGGTGTCCCTAGAGTATTAAGGTTGGCAGAGTAGGGTGATTTCAGGACCTGACAGTGAGAATGATAAGCCTGCATGTTTAAGTAAACATTCTTCACGGACTACCTTAATTGCAAATGAAGGCAAAGTTTCGAAAGTCAAATCCTCATAGAAAAAATCACTTGACCATGTTTGCCATTTACACTCTGTATTTAGAGTATTTTGGTCTTTCCTTTGTCAGTTCAAGTTTGCCTTTATAATGGCATGTTATGATATATTGTTTGTGAGTAGAATGATCGATAGAAAACTATGTATTTTTGTGGTCGGTGGTTGGTGTTTGGAGTCTAACAGTGTTCAGCATCTGTAACAGCATTCTGTGGTTGGCATCTGTAACAAATGGCAGGTGGTGACATTTTGCATGTTTTAAAATGCCTTGTTCTAAATTCTCATCAAAACAATTTTTTGGTAAATTAAGTAAGTGATTTGTAAATGTGTTGCATAACATCTACGTAATAGATAACTGTTAAAAATGTTTTTTCTGCATTGCTCAAGATGTTGCTGAATGCTGATACTTGGTTGTTAAAGACATAGTCCTGGGGGTTGATGGAAATTTAATTTCAATAGATATTTACCCTTGGGCCATTTAGCCCTCCCTAAGTCAAGCATTATCAAATCAATATCACTTCCACCACATTGTTCTCTGCAAATACAAATCAATGCAGATGTTTCTACATTCTCTCAGTCATGAGTTACTTTTCTCCTTATCATGTAATGATACAGTATGTCAATAACAGTTATAATGTAAAACCTGTCATAAGTGGAACACCTTTGGTACCTCTTAAATGTGTTCCACTTGGGAGGTGTTCCACATGGGAGGTGTTCCACATGGGAGGTGTTCCAGTGACATTCATTTAACATTAAGTTAATTGGTCTTGGGATTCTTAAGTGTTCCACTAACAGAGGTGTTCCAATTTAAAGGTTTCACTGTATTTTGACTGTGATAGCTTAATTGTCTCAAAGTGATTTTAGATATTTTTATATCTTTCATATGTCAGCTAGGGACAAGAGGTCAGGGTGGTTGATTGCATGATTCGGACAAATATATGTAAAAACCACAAAAATTACCTTTCCTTTCATCTAATCTCACCATGTATTGATCAAGCAATGAAAGCCTTAAGACTGCATAACATCGATATTTTTATCGTAAAACTTGTTTTTATGACCCTGTTCCAATAATAGCACTGTACATTTCGGTCAATATACTTTGACATTTATTTGCATTGCATATACTCTTTAGTAGATTTTAAATGCGAACATATTGATAAAGTCATTCTTTTTGCAAATCAAATATTTTGCTTTGTTATATGCACCTGCCCGCTTAGAAAATAGTTTCCTATTTTCTAACCCTAACTGTATAATTACTGTATTTGTTGCACCTGCCGTATCCTCTATTTATCCCATATCTAACATGGAACCATCATCTCGATTTTTTGTCATAAATTATCTCTTTGAAAGACGAAGCTCTATGAACAATAACACCATTAGAATCAAAACTCACTGTTTGATACTTGACGCCTAATTGAAAAGTCTGTGTTTTCTTAGAAACAAACATAGGAGTTCATTTCTAACCTCAAGGATCATGCTGACTGTAGAATTGATATTCATATTGTCAGTATGATGATGTATGGTCACAAATACATTTGGAAATTTGTGAATAGAATATCTTAAATTTCCGAGGTATGAAATTTTCAGAGTGAATAGGTATCATTGTTGTATTTAATGATACCATGTGTAAATATGCAAAAAACAAAAATGGCCACTTAAAAAACCAAGCATACATAAAAACTAATCAGATCTAGATTTCATACAACCAAACAACCCTGTGAAATTCAAATCATTCTGTCGTGTATTGTCTGGAAATGTGCAGCAAAGCTGACGACAGAACTGATTAGTTTTTACGTACGCTTGTTAATTTTTGAGGTGGCCATTTTTGTTTTTTGTTTTAGGTACAATTATGGGCTTTCAAACCCTATGTTACAATATTGTGTTTTGTTATGTAAAATATGCTTAGTATGATCCAATGGATCATCTGAAAATGCTCTACTAATTTGACATACTTTTGTGTAATGAGTATGAACGTATCTGTTTATTATGATAATGATCACTATTAGGCTAATGAGTATACCATCATGTACGATTCACCAAAGGAAGTCAATTAATCTCCCAAGAAATCAATGAATCAGCCATCAATCAACAATTTTTTTACCAAATCAACCAACCTTATATACCATGTACTCATACTCAATTGATTCGTGATATCCTATCAAAGCGTGCCTTTATTTCTGATTTACGATACAGAAATCTATCCATTCTTCACAATAATGAGTGTCAATGTCCACATTTATAGAAAAATGATAAATGTCAAAATCTCTGTATTTGACAAAAGGCACAACAAGAATTGATACTGGACAAAAAATACAGAATAAGAAACTACTTTCGATTAGTTGTTTCTTGTCTCCTATTCTACCTTAGAAACATTTAAAAATGCAATTTTTGTGATAAAGTTGAATCATATTTTTGAAATAATAGCTCTCCGTGAGTCAGTGATAAAGAAATGTGATAACACGCAGATAATAATTTAATAAGCTAATAACAAGCAATTTCATGCCATTTTGGTATCAGCATTTTTTATGGCCAGTCCATTATTCAGTGATAAAGACAAGAGGGTCATCTGTTTGCTAAAACTGGCAAAAATGTTATCAGCTTGGCAACCAAAACATTAAAAACCTCATTAAAAATGAGCAATTTCCCAGCTCTGTTTATATTTTTTATATTTGAAATGTTTATTTTGGTAATATGTCATTTGAAATGAATTATTATGGGGCTGGATTTGAATAATTTATATCACTGTTAGCATTTTAATAATTCCTCATATATTCTGTACTTTCAGACAGCCTATGACCACCGCACAACTAGAAGGCGTAATCTGTCAGAGAAAGGCCGCAGAATTCCAAGCCCACAGGCACACGTAAGAAAAATATTTTGCATACCATGCCCAAATTGGGACATAATAGTTTCCACATCACAGCCAAATTAGGACATAATATTTGTGCACATCATGTCCAAATTAGGACATAATATTTTGCACACCATGTCCAAATTAGGGCATACAGATAACAACAACCAATAACTCAAAGTATAATTTGTTTTACCATGAATTGAAAAAGCCCCAAAATTGCACCAATTTTGAATTATCACGTGATGTCACTCCTTATGTTCATGTGATTGGATATTTTGCCTATATTTGATCATTGCATTAGTTAGCAGTAGTACCATGACTAAAATCGTTAACATAAATTTGATATGAATTTGTCGTTAGACTATTTTTAGCATGATATACCCAGATTATGAAAAACTATTGTATTGTATTATTTAATGTTCTCTGCGATACATCAAATATTTTATGTTTGATGACAATGCAATAACACATAACTGATATAATCCATGAGATGTCATCGGAACCTGAATCAACAATTAGAGGATCCCTTTATAAATCATCATTATCAAGCATAAACTGATTAAGGCACATTTTGATGTTGAAAAAGTATAATCTGAATGATTAAAATCATATGAGTTTTAGTATAGAAAATAAAAACTATACACCTGTAATAACATATTGGAAATGTGCTACAAAATTCTCATTGGTATATTTAGTGAATTGCCTACAGTGTGCTATTTATATTTTGTTTTGCATGCTAATCAATCTTTTTCATTGTCTGTTAATTTGTTTGATGTTTTCAGTGAAAGTGATCGAGGGTTCCAGAGTGATTAACTAGCTTTTTTCTCATCTCCATTCACATGCCTTTCATTTGACAAGTAAATCTTGTGTTGTCTTATAAAATGATGATTTATTGACTGCAGAGTTGATCTTTATCACCAAAGTGAAGTTGCATGATGTGCCCCTGTTCTCACTTCTAAAGTCAGTTATTTTACCCATCATTTTTAATAGGTTGATTTTGACCTTGATGTGTTGACCTCAGCTCTTTAACTAATGAATGTTTTTTGCTTTCCAGAATATGAGATCATCCAGAAGTCTAGCAAGTGTTTTCTCTGAACACGAGAATTCTTTCGGTTTGAAGACTATCGCTAGTTCTCCCCTGGACAGTGTTGTACCGCTTGTTATTACGCCGGTTGGTAGTCCACCCTCAATCGTAGCCCTAACAAATATCGAGAAGCCAGGGGATCCCGAGCCATTCTTCGACAGTGGCTGTAGCGATATTGGTGACCCATCGGAGAGCATTTCATCTTTCGTTACAGCTGAAGAAAACTACGAAGGCGAGAATTCGATGAATAGCCAAGACACGCTGTTCGAGATTGACGTCCATGCTGACTTGGACCTTGATCAAATCGAGAAAGATTGAAAAGAATCGTGGTGAATCGTGACAACTTTGCTGCAACTACACACACAATGCACTTTCTCATTTGATATTAATCAAACTGACTATAGATGTGGGTCACAATGGGAGGACACTCTTTGAGAGACCTCTATATCTCGATGTCCTGGGAGAAATATTGGAAAAATGTCCAATTAAAGAGTGCCAACAATATGAGTTAACGTCTGACCCCCTTCAATTACAGTACCTTAAATATGTCAAAAAATTATTCAGTTGATGTCACAATATGGCTTTGAATGATGTCATGATATCCAACATGATGACATAAGGAAGTTATCAAAATACTAAGGGAGGCAGGCTGGGAACATTTAACGCACAAAAAAATGCAGAACGGGAATCTAAAACTTTCTCATGATGTGAATGAAAAATTTCCTATGATTTGTTTTGACGGAAAGTATCGTTCACATGTATACTCTGGGCAAACTCATGTAGCTTCGGCTTCATAAGTTTAAAATATTTTTGAGCAAGTCACTGCCACTTTTGAGCCTTAAGACACATGAGTTATCCCAGCCTACAAATGGGAAATCTTACATTATGAATGAATATTAATGTTATCTTATTTAAATGACACTGAAAGTGAATATACATCCATTGGGAGGTGGGAATATATGAGCGTGATATACTGTATATTCTAGCCAATTTTACTTCACTGTAAATAGCACAATGTGCTCTTATTCGACATTATGTTGTAAACCTCACTAATGGTAAACATAATCCAACCATTTTGAACAGGGTGGGACAAAATATTTGTGCCATGCAACTTTCACTATGTGTTTTAGACAAATCACTCTTTATAATGCTTATGCTGAGCAAATATTTTGTACCACCTTGTCATGTGGTATAGTTAAAGAATACGCTTTGTGTAGCATACAAAAAATATCCAATACAATTACATCTACTACAGAACTACATCTCATAAAATTATGATTTGTATTCGATAGAGTAAACTTGAAATATTACAGCTGACTTAGCAGTAAGAGAAGTTAAAGTTGAAACTATGATGTATCGCACAATAAATCAGGATGATTGATCGCGTTAAAATGAGATAAACAGTACAGCTCAATGGCTGACATTTTATACAGTTCAAGCTGCCTAGATGTAAAATGTCCTGAATGTCATGAAAATGACATTCATTTGAAATGCAGAATAAGGGAAGGTTTTGAGTGTTATGTATGCTCTCTAAATTGCCAGAAAATCTGGCTGTTCATTCAAGATTTTGAGAGAAGAGACATGGAATTGGCATGACTGGATTCGCTTTCAAAGAATAGGTATCTAGTTGGAAGAGGTGTTCCTCAATCAATGTGGTATAATGAACCACATTGTGGTCTGTTGTACTATAATGTGGGAACTGGCCGATCTGCCACATTGTTACAATGTATGTAGACGAAACAAGAAGACACTTAAATACTCGATAAACTATCAATTCAGGAATTGTAGAATTTTATTAGCTTCCTTAATAGAGGGAGCTTTAAACTTAACCTAAAGATGGCAACACTGTATACTAGTAGTGCAAGTGCTGGCACCTTTAGTGAGTTTGTTGGATCTCTGGAAGAATACGTGTACTACCTTCAAATTGCAGTAAAATCTCTGCATATCTGTTTGTATCCTAGCTTGGCAGAGAGATGTAGAATGCATGTTTTTCATTATACATGTACTTCATAGTTGTACAGTGTAAAGTGTAAAAGTACACATATAGTCTGAATTGTATCATGGGCTTTCAAGATTTTCCCTTGAAAGCCCATGATTGTATACACATGTTAATATGGTTTAGGCTGTACATATACATGTTAATATGGTCTGAACTGTACATGTACATGTTAATATGGTCTGAACTGTACATATACATGTCAATATGGTCTGAACTGTACATATACATGATAATGTGGTTTGAACTGTACATATACATGTTAATATGGTTGGAACTGTACATATACATGTTAATATAGTCTGAACTGTACATATACATGTTAATATGGTCTGAACTGTACATATACATGTTAATATGGTTGGAACTGTACATATACATGTTAATATGTTTTGATCTGTACATATACATGTTTATATGGTTTAGGCTGTACATAAACATGATAATATGGTTTGAACTGTACATATACATTGTAATATGGTTAAAAATTTGCATTCGCATTCTAATATGGTTTAAACTACATTCAGTGATAAGATGGTTTAATTTATCCATACAGCCTTAATATGGTTTAAACTGTATATTCAATGTTAATATTGTTTAAACTATATACATACAATGTTAATATAGGGTTTGAACTTTACATGTACAGTACATGTTAATATGGTTTCGACTGTACATAATGTAATACATTTGTCATACAAACTTTAGATTGTACATACATATACTGGCACAAAAACATGTTATCCTTACAAGCGTTGTACAAAATGGTAGAAGTCAACCCATATTTTAGTCCATAAGACTGTGCTGCGGAAAGTGCAGAAATTTAAAACATGTTAAATGGCCAACCCGCGAACATGTACATGGGGTACTTTCAGGGCACAACAAGATATATCTTAAATTGACTGCATCATCAGGTCTGTGAAATGGTATATCTCATGTAATACCAATAATCTACTGTTTGTAAGAAAATGCCATTATAAAATGCATATCACATTTTTGTCTGAACTAATACTGCATCATCAGGTGCCTCAGTTCCTGCAATTTGAGATTTAGCAGTGCCATTTTATGGTGTCTTAAACATCATTTTAGTAGTATAAAGTGTGACATTTAATACATTTATATAATGTCACAGTGGATGTTGTCATACATACTTGGTATCTGATGTTATATTTACTATATGATGTCTTACTTGAAATATGATGTCATGTTTGATTCATGATGTCATGTTTGTTAAGTGATGTCATATTTGATATATGATATCATATTTGATGAAGTGTTTTATTTACATGTGATGTCATATTTGAAATGTGCTGTCACCAATTTATCTTTAACTAAGCCGAAACGGCTAGCGTATGCATCGTAATACATGGACCATAATGCTCATATATTCATGTGTGAACAAAAGCATTCATGTGAACATGTGTGCGTCATGGCGCGAAAGATATCAAATGAAGGTGATGTATTCTTACAGCTCAGGTAATTGTAGCGCATGTACGTAATTAACTTGATAATAGATAAAACACGGTATGATTACTTTAAGTAAAATTCACATTGATGGTCATGTTAAAAATTCAAAGTTACAAGAAGTGATGTGTAATAATGACCAGTGACTTGGGTAATGAACTTTTCAAAGCAATATTTTGCATTTTGCAAGTAAGAGATAGTAGTTTTATCTAAAGTCAAGTTTAAGTAAAGGCAGGGAAAGTATGATATCAAAATATTTTTCATGATGTTACTACTGTACATAGAATTGAATACAATATATTTCGGAGATGAATTTCAACACTTAACTATCATTGTTGTTTGAATATTCAAAATGAGCAAATACATATGTTGGTTAAATGTTGAAAAATGTCTTTTACCGAAAATGTAATCTTTCGAGATTAAAAGACTGAATTTTTAATAATAAAATTGATGTTGTATTTTAGTGGTCCGACACCACTGGGTGCTGACACCTGGTGAGTGAAATTGTACATCAGATATGCATTTCAAATGATGCCATTGATTGTGAACATTAACCTGTACAAACATTGAATGATTATTTTCATGGTAAAATTGCTGATAATGCAGGAAACATGGGTTTGAGAAAATTGAACAAAAATCAAATATCAGCAAATATGTGTAGCCCCATAGGATAGGGATACAACACATTTGTATATAGTTAATGTTTAGCGCCATTGCGAACTTTGTAACCATAACAACTGGCTGTAACCATTATTCTAGATCATGTTTTAATTTATAATTACATGCAAGTTAGTTTGCTAATATTTGTATGTAGTTCTCTCATGAAGCTTCATCTTAAAATATTATAAAATTTGACAGAATTAGTTTTGTACAATCATTGTTGTAAAATACAAAACTGTACTTTCAACTTTGAATGAGTTATGTATTAGTGACTATGGTAACCTTAAGTTGCCATGGTAACATATTGCCATGTTAATGCATATTGAAAGTTGGATGTACATAGCATTAGAGGAGGATGTACATGTACTTGTGTACTTATTCCAAATTTTAGATTTGAATCCTTATGTTCTGTGTCTGCATTTAGATGTAAACTGTTTCATATCTATAAAAAACACAAAAACAAACAAAAAATCAAAATTCCATAATATTAATGCACAAGGTTTATGTGTGATGATAGTTGATGTCTAGAGTGGGCTTTGGTTGACTGTTGTATATTAAGTGTGGTACACCATGTCTATCCACTAGCTCAAATATGTACACTGTAAACTAACACATGTATAGATAGAATCTTAGTCACATTGTGAAACTATATGAAATTGCATCATGGTCTTAAAGAGAAAAGCAATAAAAAAAAAATTATTAAAATGTTTCAAATATCAGTCGCAGAAAATGATTTCTATAGTGTGTGAAAGAAAAGCTGAAGGGCTGTTTAGTAATAAGTTTGCTTTGTTCATCAATCCCTCTAATAAGTGAAGATGACTTCTAGCTTTATAAGAAACTTCGGTAATGCAATTTCCTGTAGTTTTACAAGACCTAAGGTGCATTTAAATATTTGCAGTAAAACTCAGGGGTGTGATTCTTAAGAGAACGTACAGGCTAAAAAATTTGTGCAGATATATTTGATTTAGCTTCTCAAATAATGATGAAATCTCACTCCTGAACTTTCAGTTACGATTAAAATGTGTATGCGAGTATTGCAGTATTTCATATTGGAGAATGTCTGATACTTTTGGTGCATTATGGGAAGCCGTCCTTCAGAACAAGGATCAGCAGAAATAAATTTTGTATTTGTACATCAATTTTAGTTTGATTTTAGTAAAATTGTAAAATTCAATTTTTGTTTATTATATATTGCGATAATTTCCCATAATGCTTCAGATGACTTGTGAGAAATGAGCTTCCCTTCTTCAAAGATGGTGACTGTCACTTATGATATTTAAAACTGAAGTAAATCTGGTTTTATGCACATATCTTGTATTGTATTTTGTTATTGTGAATTTGAACGAAGAAACAGATGGCAGTGTTAAAAGAAACAGAATGTCTTGTGGGAGTTACCTTCAGTGAAATATTTGTATATAATTGGTAGCCTGTAAAATTATCATTATTACTAGAGAATGTTCATGTCTAGTATCGAAGTTATATAATATTAGAAAGCATGAAGTATTTTAATTATCAATAAATTACAAAAATAAAGTAGAAAATTATTTGTATAAATGCATGGAATAAGTATGATGATTGTAGATATTTTGTAGTTATATGATGAAAATGAATGTTGAAAGGTAACAGAAAAAAACTGAAGATTGTTATACTGCCTTGGTGATCCATGACCATACAAGGTGAATGGAAATGACTATGTACTGTTGGTCACATGTATCAAAGCTGAAGGGTAGTCCAGATAAGCAATACAAGATTATACATCTGCTAAGGGTTCCTAAATGGGTCAAAGAGACCCCCTCTAATCATTCTAGACTGGATTGCAGTAGGCTCTTTCTTTGATAAGATGTTCTGTATATTTGTGAAGGTGGCACACAGCATGGCATTGTATGTTGCCAAATATTGAAGAGTTGAAAGTTAGTATTTTTGCGTGAGAAATAAATATCCTTAAAATTATTTTGAAAGTGACTTGTTTTGTTGACTAAATTCATTTCGTATTTTGCTGGTATTTTACATTGGCCCACACAACGGTACTTTAAGACTGTAAACCTCAGAGATTTGTAAACATAATTGCTTGATAATGCCAATAACTTTAGATCATTGAAATTGACTATTATACAAGTTGTATCTAGTATATTATTGACACAGCTTGTTTGATATACCAAAATGGACTTTACCTTTAATTGTTCATTCTAATGTGACATGTTCAAAGAATTCAATTCAAATCGAAAATTCAATCTAGATTTCAAAAACTCACCATCTTCATATTCTTGTATATTGTGTTATGAATTACTCAAATCTCCCATTTTAACTTTGTTCCATAATATACCATTAATTATACTATATTATAGTTATTCACAGATGTACATCAAACAAAAAACTTTTTTGGAAATAACATTTTTTATTTGTATCTTAAAGAATCAAGTTGTTAGGTATAGTACATGTGTTTGTACATGGCCAGAACAAGAAGGAATACTCATGAAAACCAAGAGAATTGGCTCCCAGAGTGCAGCATCAATATATTTGCTATATATGAGCATGTCATGATTACAAAATTCCCAAACTCCCAAGAAATGATCGGGATATTGGTTGGAATCTTTCGGACTGTTTATTTTGAATTTATAGTCGATTATAATTTCAGAAAATAACGAGATTTTCATTGTTGGAAAATATCAAGCTTCGATCCTGGGAGCCAATCCTCTTTGCATGAAAACAATACATACCTACACCTTCACTCAACTAAATATGAAAGCTTAAAATATGCTCATCGGTCCTATAGTAAATGAACTGCCTTAAAATTATCGTATGAGCTAGCACCAATTTTGGGCTTTCTATGCAAATTTTAAACAAGGCGTTTACATGCAAAGTGTCACCACCTGCTATTTGTTACAGATGCCGAACACCAGATGCCGACTGCCATGATTAATTTCTGTCATGTACCTCCAATCATATTCATATTTTCATTGATTGTCAGTATATACACATAGTTGTCAATAAGTTTGATCGTGATTGGTGGAGTGCTTGCCATGGCAACACAGCTTAAGTGCACAAATTCTAAACATTTCCCATAAATGTTACCATGGATGTTCTTTATAATAAATTCTTTATCATAAAATATGAGAACTGATTTTTTCAGATTACACCAATCGACATAAAGTTGATTTTGAAGACTTCTTTAAAGAGTCTTCTAGACTTATGCTTATTAATTTTTTACATTACTAATGGACTTTGTAACAAACTTGTCAAGTCCACAATAAAAATTGAAAAGCTACGTTTAAAACTTAACTAGAAAATTACTCCATGGAGTAGCAAATCAACTAACAAATTGTTCATGAATCGGACTATGTCTGAATATAATATTTTCAATCTACTAGTAAGTCCCTCAATTTGCACAAAAAATGGCATAATCTGAGTAGCCATTCTGAGCCATTTTCAAGGGCTCAAAAAAGAAGATACAATATATGTGGTCAACTTAAAAATACTTTCAATTTCAGCATATAGCCATAGCTAAAGAGATGTGATTATTGTGCATTCTCACATTAGGCAGTCAATATCATGTTTTTTATGTGTTTTTTCGAAGCATGAATCAGATAAATGACACAATAATTCTAAAATATCTCGGATTTGAAGGTGGCCATTTTGAATTCTCCATGGAACGATTGAGAGAAACAACATATTACTTGCAATCTACTCTAAATAAAATGTCTTTCATTTGAGTAAAAATGTCTTTCATTTGAGAAAAATAAAGTCAAACTTTATTATACATTCAAGAAACATCCCTGAAAATTTCGAATTAATCCATACAACTATTTTACTGAAAATGTTTAGACAAGACTGCACATTTTATGATGGAAAATAGCAACTAATCAGTTCTAAACTTTCATTCAAAACATATCCCTAAAGATTTGACATCATCCATCAAACAATTTGGCTTGAAATGATTTTAGGATGGAAAATCCAAAATAGCCACCTTAACATTTACTCAGAATGTCCAAAAATTAATCTCTAAATTAATTTCTAAACTTCCATACCAAGAAACATTTAAGAAAGGACGATTCTCAGTTTGGAGAATAGTCTCCTGGGTTAATAATTTGTTTCATGAAAAATATAGAAATATTACCCAAATTAAACTATGAATATTCAAAAGAGGACATTTAAATCTACAAGATGTAAAAATAACAAATTGGTCTAAAGCAGGGATAACGCTCAATTAGACCGATTCAATAAAATACAAGTCTCGATTTGGGGAAAGAAGTTCATTAGTGTACTGCACTAATATTTTTTTTGCCAAAAATCTAGAAATATTACCCAAATTAAAGTATGGCTATTCAAAAGAAGACATTCAAATCTATATTATGTAAAAATATCAAATTTATCCGAAGCAGGGATAATGCTCATTTAGATTGATGAACTTCGTTCTCCAAACCGAGAATCGTCCTTTCAAATCAATACAAGATTTTACTGATAAGTCGGGAAAAAATCTGAGATTACTGCCTTAATTTCACGCCCAAAATCTAATCAGTTCTAGATTTTCATACTAGGCAAATGCATTTCAAAAAGATTATCCCTAAATATTAAGGACATTTTTGACCCTTCCTGCTCTATATATGTAACTACATTTACATATTCAATTAGTGAAACAAAATTGTCTGTACAAAATACTCAAGAAACCTAATATACTTTAGTTACTATAATACGCTTATACACTATGCTTAATCTAGTATACTTAACCTTCAGTACAGCCTTCAGTAACCTTCATAGCATTTCTTTTCTAACTAAAATACATATCTACTTTTTATAAGAGTTAAACACTCCTATGCTAAACATAAAATATTTAATAAGTGTTCATCTTCATGCTATTTTTGATATGATAACATTTTTGGTTTTCATCAAGATATATATAGTAGTTTGGATCGATTCAAACAATTATGCTCAGAAACAACATCTTTAATGTTTTTTTTGTTGAACTTTGCTACATAATTAACACATGGCATTAACATGAAAATGTCACCACCTGCCATTTGTTACAGAAGCCAAACACCAACCGCTGAATCTGTCCACAAAAAAGCTGGAGGCTATAACAATATGCTACCCCTTTTGGTGGTGACATAAAAATACAGTATGAGATAAAAATATACAAATGAAAACTTGTCTTATCAGAGCACAAAAATTTAAAGTCCCCGTCTAAAGTTTGAAATTTTTTTTTATCAATCATTTACTATTTGTCATGACTTAAAAAGTTATTCTAGAGATTTTTGAAAGAAAAATTTTTTTTGAAAAAAAGTTGAGAGCATTTCATTTCTTAAATATTCAAATTTCCCGCCATTTTTCAAAAAAAGTTGAAATTTTTTAATCATCAAATATTTCTTAATGCATTTCGAAAAAGATTATCTTTTTAACACCAATGCAAAGATTGATCAAAGGGCTCACTATTTCAATAATAAAATGCCATATTTAATGGGCCACTTCAATGTTTTAGCATATCAAAAATATTTTGCACCATTAGTGATGTCACTAAGGTAGCAAAAACTTTTTGAAAGAAATTGAAATTTTTTTTTCGATGTCAATCTTTTCTAAATATGCTAGACTTCAATAAAATACCAATATTGATTGTCTAACCAGGTTAAAAGGAAGAATATATTATGTTTTAGATATCATTGTACAATTGGTTTCTATGAGAACTAGAATTTTTAAATGCATTTTTCTCGGAACCATTTTCATGCACTGATAAGTTCATTTCTCGCTTATTTATAAACCAATTTTCTTAATTTTTTCAGCAAAAAACATGCGAGGATGAATGCTATGCATTGGTATGAGTTATGGCTAATTAAAAGATATGTGTGACCTCTAAAAGTTAGTTTTAAATAAATTCACAAATTTTGGAACAAAAAGTCAATCAAAAACCACTTTTTGAAATAAAAAAAAAAAGTTTCACATATCACACTTTGATTACATTGGGTAAGACTACAATATAAGCCAAAGTGGTTTAAACTTTAGATGGGGACTTTAACCAAAAAGTCATTGACATAGTAACTTTCATTTCCTTAAAATCAGGGGATGGTCTTGCGTGGGGCATACCCCACAAAAGTCTGGGTAGGTCTGGGTAGTTTGTGAATGTGTTGAGTTGTTTTCTTATCTGCCAATGCCCCCATCACGTTCTCAATACGTCAGATGATCATTCGAGTGTTACAAATGGACAGAAACTATCGGAATAATCAAGAAAAACCGCAATTGTAGTTTAAACCACATTTCAGAAAAACAATGTGATTACCTCACTACTATTTGTAACACTTGAATGATCCTCTGATGTACTGGGAATGTGATGGGTGTATCTGCGGAAAAGAAAACAACTCAACACATTTACAAACTACCAAATAATATGACACTGAGCCAGACTTTCGTGAGGTATATTCTGGTGTACCCAATGAAATACCCCAAGTGAGACCATCTTCTGAAAATTGACAACACCTGTTATGCTCTCCAGTGTGCAAAAACAATGTGTTCGTCTCTAAACCTACTTCTTTCTCAACTCGTGATATTCTGTTCTGATTTGACAAGTTGGAATTACTTTCTGAAAACCCTGTAGCCTGTAGGCTTTATTGTATCCCTTGGAGCTGTTAAGCATGTCAACTTGCCATTTACAGGGTGATCCAGAAGTAGCATCAATACTACTGGGCCAATCTCCATGAAACTTGGTACAGATGTGATGCAAGTTTTATTTTAACCACTCAAAATGTTGTTCAACACGTAGGTCAGTGGTGCAGGGTGACATCCTAGGGGGGTACATGGGCCAACCATTGGTTAAACTGCATCATTGACTGACCTAGATGATTGTAATTGAGATTAGACACTTTGAACCTAAATAATTGCATACTTTCCCAACAAACGACTTTCCTTTTCTTTTTCTTTTGTACCTTTTCTATTTTCAATAAACATTTATAAAAACTATTGTGTAATTTAATACACTTATTTTAAGTGTCATTGCACTTTCATTATTTTTCCATAAAAACTGTATGTTATTGTAATAGTTGACTAAAAACTGAAAATATTATTATTACTATTCTTAAAAAAAAGAGTTACTATAAAATTAAGCTATCGAACAGTAGAATCTTTATACTCGGGGTATACACTCAATAATGTTTGTTGTACCAAGTTTCATGAAGATTAGCTCAGTAGTATTGAAATGGCAACATCTTTGACAATACTTCTGGATCACCCTGTATATACATACAAAAGTACAACAGAATCAGTTTTAAATTGAGATCTACCTCTTGTACATTCTTGCCAACATGAATGTAATAGCGATTGACTTAACTTATGTATTATCAAAACATTCACATAGTATTCTGTACATTTTCCATCAAGCCAACTTGAATCAATATTTCATTATCTAATATGACTTCATTTTAACAGCATATAGCTAGTGTTTATAATACTAGTGCACCCTGTATCCTTTACTTTATGGTTCGTAAATGTCACTTTTTAAACATTACATATTCACGGATGGGTTTTGGTAATCCTAACCTTATCAAACACTGTTCGAGATTACAAGAAACTCTCATAATATTTTTCCTCAGAGAGGATCTGCATTGATGCTGTAGACTACAAACATCTGGCATACTGTCACATATGGTGAGTATCTCATCCTCATTTCTTAGTCTGTCCACATATTCTGCCACTAACTCTTTGAATCTAGGAATATTTGTCTGTGACATACATTTCGCGAGGTATTGATAAGTAGTCGGGTCATTTGTTGTCAGTTTTTCTTCATGGTACATTTCAACTGTCAATGAAAATGCGATAGAATATAAGTCATAATCCTCAATATTTGCTTTAATTGTTTCATTCAAACAATCCAGAAATAGGCCTGGGTTTGCTCCATTTTGAATAAGCAGTTCAAGTTTTTTAACTCTTTTCTCTTTAGATTCCTCATCCTCATTAGGATATCTCTCTCTGTCATTTGTTTTGAATATACGCATGAGATTACAACTCTCATCGCCTACTTCACTAAGCCTATGTTTATGACAGACTTTATTAGGATCTGCACCAAGTTCTAACAGCTCTTTCATGACTTCAAATGATGAAGCATTGAGCAATGCATTTGTATAATGCTCAATAGTGGGACCATTTACATCTTGGAGAGTCATTGCAAGATGCAAAAAATCCAGGTTTCCCGAGCCTGCAGCATGAAATAACACTTGGCCTTTCTGTTCAACAGTAATATTTACAGGGAATGGCATAGCGAGCTTAAAAATGTCAATATCCTTAGTTGCTGCAGCTCTTTCTAGGAATGTACCATCTCCATCACCATATGAGGTACCAAGTATGGAACAGTCAGCACCGTGTTTCAGTAGCAGTTCAACTAAAGGGAAATTGCATTGAGCCAAAGCATTAGACAACGCATTCTGCGGTCCATCTTCATAAATGGGATGTAGGCAACTTACGGCATTTACATCCACTCCATAATTTAACAAAAGTTCTATTATTTCAAAGTTTGTTTGTTTCCATGGACAACAGGCATCCATGAGCGCCGAATACGGTATATCGTCCTGTTTTTCAATTTCTTTCTTAGGGTAGTTCATTAAGTTCAAATCTGTCCTGTTACATTCCAACAATATTTTGAGCATCTCTATATTCTCTTTATCAACTGCAAGGTGGAGTGCAGATCCTCCACAAAACATCTTTTTATTTGGATCTGCACCTTTGTCTAATAAGAACTTCAAAATAGTTGGGTTATTGGTCTTAATTGCAACTGACATGGCAGAACCAGGAGAACCTTGTCCATCCATGATTCTGAAATCCAAATCTGCCCCTGCTTGCTCTATAAGCCATGTAAGAAGTTCAATATCATCATGATAAATGGCATGCATGCATGGTGTCATTATTCCTTGACTTGAATATCGTCCTCCCTCTAGTTCTTGAAGGAAAGTGTCATGTTCGTTTTCACAATCCTGGCCAGGTCCATGCATGTAAGAATAACCCTTCACGGGGGCGAAATCTACGGGTGCCCCTTCCTCTCCGATCGCATACTTGACAATATCGGGTTTGTGTCTGTAAGAAGCGCCAATTAGGATTCTTTGTAAACATAATGTCTGAGTATCGACACAACAGTTCTGCTTCACCCAGTCATACATTGCTTTAACACTGTTCAATGTAGATGTGGACTGAGATTGCGGATTATATCCATCACCATCAATTACTGAGATGACACACGCGTTACATGGCCCATGACGACAGCAATGCTTCGGGCCCCAAAATGTTCCAGAAGCCATCTTCTCTAGGGTAATAACAAATCTGAAAATATACAGTGTGAATTAGTTCATTAATAGGATTAGTACTATGTATCTACCAACTTTATTTTGATTGTTTTTAGAAATTTCAAATAATAAAGAAACCATCTATTAAACCTGAAAGTTGCAAAATCAATACAAAAGTTTTGGATAGCATTGGCTTTAGGTTTGCTGAACTTTAAACTTAAAGATTTTTGGCCATGTTTGAAGTATCAAAACAATGTTTACAGTCAAGTCAAAAGGTAATATCAAATATACACCAAATGAATAAATATAGTTAGTTAGTTAGTGAGTTAGTTAAGATCTTCTACGCCACATTTTAAAAATACAAAATTGCTTAAAATAAAACTGTTACAATATACATGTATGACTTAATAAATACTAGGCTCATAAAAAGAAGTTATTCACCAGGAGGGATTTGATATGGGGAATACTACAAGGATGATAGGTATCCCTAGGTATCAGCATATAAAATTTGAACCAAATCCATTCACTAATCAAAGATTACACTTTTCAAAGAAAAATGGCAGCCATTTTGAAATACATCTTGAATATTTATTCTTGAGCAGAGTTCCTTTATCTCTAGGCATCAGCATATGGAATTTGAAGCAAATCTGCCCACTGATATTTAAGTTAACAAAGATTACCTTTTCTACAAAAATGGTGGCCATTTTGAAATTCAGTTTTCATCTTGAAAATTTATTCTTGAGCAAAGGTCCTTTATCCCTTGACATCAGCATATAAAATTTGAACCAAATCTGTCAACTGGTATTTGAGTTGAAATTGAATTATGAAAAAATGGTGGCCATTTTGAAATTTAGTAGCCATCTTGAAAATATCTTCTTGCGTGAGCAGAGCTCATTTGTCTCTAGGCATTAGCATATAAAATGTGAACCAAATCTGCCCAATAGTATTTGAGTTATTAAAGATTACATTCTGTTAAGAAGAATGGCAGCCATTTTAAAATTCAGCAGCCATCTTGAAAATTCCTTCTCGGCCAGAGCTCCTGTGTTCCTAGGCATCAACATATAAAATTTTAACAAAATCTGTCAAATGGCATTTGACCGATTTTTTTTTACGAAAAATGGTGGTCATTTTGAAATTCAGCTACCATCTTGAGAATCCCTTCTCAACCAGAGCTTCTGTGTCGCTAGGCATCAGCATTCACTGGTATTTGAGTTATCAAAGATTGTGTTTTTTACAAAAAAATGGCCGCCATCTTGAAAATGTCTTCTTGAGCAGAACTCTTTTGTCTCTATGCATCAGCATATAAAATTTGAACCAAATCCGTCAACAAGTAAAAGAGTTATCAAACATTACATTTTTTATGAAAAATTGTGGCCATTTTGAATTGAGCAGCCATATTGAAAATTCCTTATCGAGCAGAGGTTCTACACCCATAAGGCATAAGCCTATAAAATTTGAATCAAATCCGTCAACCAGTATTTGAGTTATCGACCAGACACACGGATGGATGGACATCTTTAGGTTGCTGCTTGTATTGTTAGCTTGAGAATATCTTTATTCTTTTAACTCTTTGTTCATCTAATTTGGTATTTATTTTATTCTTAGCCATGTGGTATACCTCACCAATGTGCCATATCAAACCACTGTGTGCTGTGTTAGGCCAATTTAAGTGACACCTGCTTCCCTGGGTACACAGCCAAACGGACGGACGGCCAAACGGACGGACGCCTTAGTTGATATCAATATCATCCCTAATATCTAATCCCAATATCATCCCTGATCCCAAATATATGATTTATCACTTGCTATTATATACCTGAACTTGCTCTGACCATACTATAACTGGAGTTACTATACTCTCAATCAAGAGAAACAAATAATTATATTTAGAATAGATAGATAGTGCTCACTTTGATTCTACAGAAAATGTTCGATTTGGTAGGAATTTATCCATCATTTGCAGGAATGAACCTTTGGATTCATTGATTGTGAACGTGAACATGAATTATTTTTCTACCGCTTGGGAGAGTTTGAGACACAAAACTTAGAATTTAGCTCACTGTGACAAATTTTGATGGTTGAGGTTTATAATTGTCTCCCTCTTTAAATTTATTTTTACTCCAAATGATCGTTTTCACTATAGTGCACGGTGGTCCACATGCCAGGTCTTAGTAATTTGGCTAGAGACTGGAGTAAAACATGGCAGTCATAGGCGTAGCACCCGGTACGCTGGGTACGCACAGGCGTACCAGTTATCGAATTCTATGACCACTTTAGATTGTGGTCGTACGCGCGAATCATTGGTCAGTCAATGTTTTTACAAAGTTGGTGAAAATACTACGCATTGCACACCTAAATGACCTACCTCGATACATTCCTTAGTATTTTAGAATTCTTTTTATGTAGTTGAATCGCCAATTGTATGGGTTTATTGGCAGAACAAAGAGCTTTTCGTTTTTGATAGCAATATTTGCATGTAATATTTAACTTATTTCAACCGTCAAATTCCTCCATTCAGTTCCAGGCATGCACCAGTCATAAGGGAAATCCCTGGGGAATTCCCCTTCCGACATTTTGAAAATTGCTGACATATTTCCGATGTAAAAGCTAAAATCTCTTCATTCTGCCGATAAACCCATACAATTGGCGATCTAACAACATAAAAAGAATTCTAAAATATGTACTGCAGGCAGTAAACAGCCCTCTGATTATGTTTGCTGATGATACGAAACTCTATAGAGAAGTAAATAACCTAGATGACTGTAACGAATTACAACATGATATAAGATCCCTTATGAACTGGACCCAAGAATGGCAACTACAGTTCAATAGTGAAAAATGCAAGGTATTAAGAATAGGAAAATCCCCCCAGAATATAACTATAGCATGGGCAACACAGCACTTCAAGAAACAGAAGGTGAGAAGGACCTGGGAGTAATGGTTACCAAGAATTTGAAAAGTAGTACACATGTACAGACGGTAGTTAAAAAAGCTAATCAAATTCTGGGATTAATAAGAAGGACCTTCCAATTTCTAGATTCCTCCAATATGTTGCATGCTACTTTACAAGGCAATGGTATGACCCCATCTTGAATATGCCAATACAGTTTGGTCTCCATATTTAGTCCTGGACATTGAAGCGGTTGAAGCTGTACAAAGAAGAGCCACAAGATGTATACCAAGCCTAAAAGATAAGGACTATCCCCAAAGACTGAAAGAGTTAAAATTACCAACACTTGTGTTCAGACGTCTCAGAGGCGATATGATCGAAACATGGAAAATCTTGAATGAAAAGTATGACATACCAATAAACAATATCCTTCCCCACTCCCACAACATTGGCAGAACTCGTGGCAATAATATGAGAGTTTCAAAGAAACAAAATAGGACAATACTGAGACAGGGATTCTTCACCCAGAGAATAGTGAGCAATTGGAATTCCCTCCCCCAAGAAGTTGTAGAGGCCCAAGACATAAATCTCTTTAAGAATAGACTGGACAAATTATGGAAGGACCACCCTACAAGATATAACTACAGAGCTCTGAGGTAGCCACCGGATTCAGTCAATTAATGGAGTCTATGCTTAACCATGCTCAATATTTTCAAAATCAAATCTTAAGGTGCCATGGAAGTTAACAGGAAATGACGAAACAGGAAGTGAAATTTTTTTTGCATTTTTGGACATTTTTTGAACAAAGATAACAGAGTTCTGGTTTGACCTCCAGTCAATTTAACTATTTCCACATATCATTTACATGACCAGGATCACAATGTGCATGGTCAGAATGACCCTAAACATGATGAAATAACCTTTTTAGCCCTTTGAAAGTGTGACTGAAAAAAGCTAAAAGTAGGAGCGTAGGGAAGGTCACTGAACAGAATCTTTTGAATTTTTCAGAAAATGTGCCCAATATAATGCTCTAACTGATACAATCTTTGAAATTTTAGAGAATTGTCTTAAACAAAAATGGCGGTCATAAAAAGGAAAATAGATCGCTTTTCAAATCAGTTTTTTCATTTTTTTTCTTTTCCTATGAATGATATCAAATTTTCAAAGATTGTATCATTTAGAGCAATATATTGGGCACATTTTCTGAAAAATTCAAAAGATTCTGTTCAGTGACCTTTCCTACCCTCCTACTTTTAGCTATTTTCAGTCACATTTTCATAGGGCTGAAAATGTTATTTCATCATGTTTAGGGTCATTCTGACCATGAACATTGTGATCCTGGACCTGTAAATGGTATTTGGAACTAGTTGAATTGACTGGAGGTCAAAACAGAACTCTGTTATCTTTGTTCAAAAAATGTCTAAAAATGCAAAAAAAATGTCACTTCCTGTTTTGTCATTTTCTGTTAAGTTCCATAGCACCTTAAGACCGGCTACAGGTCAGAATGACCTAGCAGTGAATAATTATAACTATAACTAAAATACTAAGGAATGTATCGAGGTAGGTCATTTAGGTGTGCAATGCGTAGTATTTTCTCCAACTTTGTAAAAACATGGACTGACCAATGACACTCGTTCTTTGCTTCGCTCATCTCTAAAAAAAATTTTATGTTAGTACCTAGATGGCAGTCATCTCTTTTCTTTTCAAACTAATGTGTAAACCTTATTGACCTATTTACATACATTTTTTTAAAGACTTCATACAACCTTACCTATGGAAATAGCTTCTGTGGTGTTATCATGTTGACCATCAACTCAATTATCACCCACGGCCACAACATTTACATGTGCATGTTTTTATATGACAGATTTATGTTCAAAGAGTCTTATCTGTGACAGTATAGCAGTCTCATAGAAGCTATGGATACTTACTTATCTTGTTTATTTTTGCTTTGAGCCTTGCGTTACAGCAGGAGTATACTAATAGTTGGATTCAAGACACTTTCAACTTTTTCTTTTTGAAAATTTCTCACGACTATGAATGCAACTTTAGTATCACGAAATAAATAGGCCTTAGCTCTTTCACCTTGCTGTCTGACACACACATAGCAAGCCCTTCACAGTGAGGCCTATTTACACTGTTCATACGATTTAAACCATATGCACAGTGTAAATAGCTCTATTGTTCTAGCCTATATATGTTGTATTGGGAGGGGTTAAAAGTTGAAAACCACCAATAGATTATGTCACCAAGAATTATTACTCTTGTGAACTAGATTCGATTGGAAAAAAGGAACATAATACATTCCTTTATGAACTCGTGGGCTATATCTTATATTTAGACCTTTAGTAATTTTGTTACCAGTTATGCATGCCATATATCATGATAACATTGAGATTCTATGTGGCAATTATCAATGAAGCAGGGGCTGATTTGGATTTCAGAGTGGACATTGGAATAACTGCTTTGCCATGCCATGTTTCCAGAAGTTTTCTAGAAGTTATGGGGATCAAGTCTCATCAGAGTGGAGTTACTTTTTCTATCAGAACTTTGTTAGTCTTACAGTAGGCCTATTACATAATTTGTTTTTGAGACATATCAAAGTTCTGTCTGTAAAAAGTAGTGCCATCATTATGACCATGGTTTAAATAAATAACTAGTTAATATATAGATGATAGATTTCAGAACTTCGTTAAACCATAGTTGAAAACAAACATACGGGTGTAAAGGTTGAGGTTCCCTTTCTTGTTGCCATAGCGACCAATAATATTGTTAAAAATCGATTATAGGGTAGTAGAATGACTGTAAAAGCATTAACTTTTTTTCACTCAACTATTTATTCTATTCAAATCATGATTCATCTGCACAGAGTTTTTCCAACACTTGTAAAGTTACATTGTTTATAATGGTTAAATATGGTTAAATAGTTGATTCTGTATATTTCTATTTACACAAAACGTGAATGCGAATCTAATGCTCAAAATCGTGCCTCAAAAACAATGAACTTATAAATTGGCCAAACATTCTTTATTTGGCAAAAAAGGATAGGCCAACTTCAATTCAGAAACTACATGTATATAATACTATGCAAAAGATGACAATTTACTTAGAATTCTAACCAGCGATGAATAGTTTTTAGTTGTTGAGATACTGTTTTAAGAACAATGTCGACAGTCACGTTCAGAACACTACTACATGTATATGAGTAGTATACATCTTTGTACACAATACAGTTTGCCAGTTATAAAATAAAATCCTTATACTAATGTTGCCAGTTATAAATTGTCCTAAATGTTCATAATTTCCTAGGTGCCCTATAGATGGCGTTATGCACCTACATCTTTTGGGTCCACACCAGACTGTATAGCCAAATTTCTCATCTCATCTGAAAAATTGAAAATAATACAGATTAGGAATTGCACGATTCCATATTAGTAATTCAATGTACATGCAAATACACATTGCTGAGAATCATTAGCCTGAGGGGTCTTGTTCACCAGCATACACTATTTTCAGGTATACAAGCTGATGATCTCCAAATCATTAGAGCTACCAGGTACTAGATCCTGCTGAACGTACTTGCAATCCTATTGAAATTCCATTTGCAACCAGTCATATTGATGAAAAATGAGATGTTTCACCCCTAATATGGAAAATTAGGATTTAGCACCCTATTAAAAGTATATTTTTTGTTCTTAATACTCATTTTTTTATTATTGAAAAAACATTGTAATAAAATGATTTTTTGGAGGCATTTCTAAATTTCAATACAGTAAAACTGAAATGAAAAAATCATCATCAGATATTACAAGATTCAAAGTAATTATGATAAAAGATACAAGTGACATACTTTTGGCACCAGCTTCTCTCTCAAGAGCGAGTCTTGCATCACGCTTGGCCCTCAACACAGACTGTCCCTCCTGGAACACAGCCTCCTTCTTCAACAGGCTATCTACAAACAAAATACATAGTACACAATGCAGAATGATTTGATTTGAATATTACATTGTCAAACAAAGACAAATGCATATACAGGGTGATATAAAAATGTAACCCTTTGATTTTAAAATCTTTTTCATTATAATAACTTCTTGATAGTTTTATGTAGATCAACAACTTTGCAATTTAAAAACCAAATGTTTTCCATCTAGTCATGCTCTTGTCTTCAGTCATCCAAAAAAGTTTTTTAAAAAAAACAACTACATGTATTTGAATTTGAGAATTTTAAAAAATAAATAAATACATAAGCGCAGAGATTACAGTAGGGTACTTACTATTATGTACATAACCATATCCGAGGCCTAAAGCTAGAGCAACCCATCTGCCAGTCTGGAAAGCACAATAATAACCTGAGATAAAGTCTATTTTTGTGACTTCATCTCTAACTGCATGAACAAACCCGAAGGTCTAATTATTAATATTGTACTCCCACTAATATTCAACACTATTACTGTTGGTTAACTTAATTTGGCGCAATTTAATTTGGTGAATTGGGCAAAATTGGTAAAGATTTATTTGCCGATTTTAGTAGCCCAAAGATAAATATCTGTGAAATTGGTGGATTTGACAAGAGTGAGCCAGAGTTCCGAATAACAGTCATTAAAATAAGCAAGGTGGATAAAAATTGAAAAAATCAATCACTGGATTAAAAATTTCCCAGGGATTGGTGAATTTTTGCAATTCGCCAATTCAAGGTGACTAACTAAACAGTATAGCAAGTCCCATGAAATATCTAACGAGTGTCACAAAACACTGATAGAAATTATGTCTCAAAATGGCCACCATAGACGTATTGCCAAAAGATAATCTGTCATTCTTGTATATTTACTAGGGATCCCATGACTGCTGGATGCACCATTATGTAATTGCTAGAAATCATTAAATTCCACATAAACTTAGTAGAAGATTTTTTCAAACCGATCGTAAACTTTTTAGCAACAAGCAGTTAATCTTATTTCAATAAGTATGCAAACATTTGTGATATTCGTAATATGGAAGATATCATTGGTCACTTAACATTCCTGAGGAATGGCATCATTTTTGAAATACGAGGAATATACATGTACAAAATGAAATTTACATGAAAACTGCTACTTATGTTAGCTCTACTAGAGTCCATTTCACTGCTTCATTTCGTCAGTAGAACGGCAAAAATAAGAAATTGGGAGACCATTGTGCAATAATATATGGAAAAGTATATTCATAATGTACATGAATGACATTTGTATATTTCAGATTTTTTAGTTTTTTGTGCAATAAGCCTGTGCCGTCTTGTAATTTGAAGAATTTCAGCCATGTTAATCTTATTGAAAATAACATGGCAGAGAAACATCCAAATATAAGAGGCCACACACTTTATAAGCCAAACTAGAAGCAATCCAAGATATACAAATGTCATTCATGTACATTATGAATATACTTTTCCATATATTATTGCACAATGGTCTCCCAATTTCTTATTTTTTCCGTTCTACTGACGAAATGAAGCAGTGAAATGGACTCAAGTGTTAAGATACTTTTACTGTTAGTAACTAAATACGCTGTGAGTCTATCGTATCATTTCCTTATTTTTCACTTTTCATGATCAAAGTTGTCACAAAATTCACATCCTCCTAAGCAGGTGTCCAGAATCCGTACCTCCTTCTTCCCCCCTCCTATAACCAATTTGGAAGTGCCCGATTTAACTGAATCATGTGATCTAATTATGCGCAATGACTTAAACATGATTTCTGTCGCAGTTTTGCGACAGCCAGATTGCGAGTTCTTAATCGGGGAAATGCTAACTGCTTATCACAGGGGGTAAAAAGAAAGAATATATTCTGGATTTTGAAGCCCTGTGATCGGGGGGATGCAAAAATCATTGTCAACATTTAACTATCGTTCGACGAGTTAGCAAAGAAATGCAAATGAAACATAATGCAAAAGTAGGCTCCGGTTTTTGAAATGGCCAACTTATTGCGCAAACTGGTCATGCTTCCAAGTTTTTCTGGACAGACAGAGGACGAATGGAGCCATTTTCTATCCCCTTCGTTCAATAGAGTTAACTACAGTTGGGGACAAAAATAAATGACAGGTCGATTTTCGATCACCATTTCCTAATTATGGTGGTCTGAAAGCCCATAATTTCCAATATTGTCTAGATACATATCCCTTAAAATTTGTATATTTTACATTTTGTATAACCTCATCCACTGATTTATGGCCTCTTGTAAATTCTCTTATTTTTAACATGGGAAATCCTCACTTCAGCAAATCCACCTGTCATTTATTTATGTCCCCAACTGTATATGTGAGGTACTATATTGTTGTTTTTAAATGGCAAGGAATTTCTTATTTGACTTTTGATTTCAGTGGTGATTTATAGCCTAATTTCTTCGGTACTAAAGTCCATTTCACTGCTTCATTTCATCATCATCATCATCATCATCATCATCAGATACTCAATTCTGTCAGATTTGACAATTTTATTGAGGGTGGCAAGATAAAAAGATTTGTGTATGTACAATTTAAAAGCAGGTTAAAAACAGTTTAAAACAGAGTGGGATCTTAGTTGGTCCTCTTCCTCAGGGCATCACGGTAGGCCTCGATGGTGGGTAGGCTTGTGACATCTCTGGGAAGGGCGTTCCAGTCCACAATTGTGCGGGGGAAGAAGGAGTATTTCAGGGAGTCTTTTCTGCAACTGTATAGCTGGTATGAATCTTGGTGGGCAGACCTGGTCAATCTAGTGGGTGGAGTAAGGTAGGTGGTGTGGCGAATGGCTACTAGGGCGTTGATGATCTTGTATAACATCACTAGTCGTTGGTGATGCCTTCTATCCTGGAGTGACTGCCATTGTAGCTGGTGAAGTATGGCAGTCATAGATCCAGGGTCACGACTGTAGTTGCCAGTGACATATCGAGCAGCACGATGCTGGACCATCTCAAGGGAGTGTATCTGTGTCTGTGTGTGAGGGTCCCATACGCAAGCACCATATTCCAATTTAGGCCTGACTATGGTGTAGTATGCCAAGGTCTTGCTTCTTGTGGATGCTTTCCAGAGATGACGTTGGAGCATCCCAAGTGATTGGTGTGCCTTCTTCACTGAGCTCTGGACATGGATGTTCCACTTCAGGTCTTCTTGAATGGTAACACCCAGGTACTTGGCAGATGGAACATGCTCAAGTGGGTGATGGTGCATTTGGTAGGGAAATCGTATGGGGTCTCGCCTCTGGGTGACGCTCAGGACATTACACTTGTCTGGATGGAATTTCATGAGCCAATCCTCTTCCCACCTCAGAGCAGCATCAAGGTCTTGTTGCAGGAGCTGGCAGTCTTCAGGTTTGCTGATTTCTCTGTAGATGATGGAATCGTCAGCGAAGAGGCGCAACTTGCTGTGCTGTAGGTACTCTGGGAGGTCGTTGATGTAGATCAGGAATAGGATCGGCCCAAGGACTGTGCCCTGAGGGACTCCGGAGGTAACAGGAGCACTTTCTGAGTGTTTACCCTCTAGGACAACCCTCTGAGTCCTGTCCTTTAGAAAGCCTTCTATCCATCTTAGGGTGTTTCCACGTATACCATACCTGTCCAGTTTGTGGAGAAGATGTCTGTGAGAGACTTTGTCAAAGGCTTTGGCAAAGTCCATAACCACAACGTCTGTCTGGATCCTCTTGTTGTCGTTTGAGGCCAGATCATGGAAGAATTCCACCAGTTGGGTTTCACACGACCTCTTCCCCCGAAATCCGTGTTGTAAGTCATACAGGATGTTGTTGTCTTCCAGGAATTGCATGATGGTACTTGCGATCACATGTTCCATGACTTTACAGCTGATGCAGGTCAAGGAGATGGGGCGATAATTAGATGGTTTATATCGCTCTACTTTCTTGAACACAGGAGTGATGTTAGCTAGTCTCCAGTCACTGGGGACTACGCCTGTGTCAAGAGATGACTGCATCACACGGGTGAGGGCTGGTGCAATCTCAACTGCAAGGTCTTTCAAGACACGGGCTGGTATGGAGTCTGGCCCACATGTCTTTTTAGGGTTGAGTTGTTGTAGTTGCTTCATCAAGCCCTTGCAGGAGATGGTGATGGGGGGCATCTGTGGGTTTTGGTTGGTTTCACTCACAGGTATGGTGTTGCCTGGATCAACAGAAAAGACACTCTGGAATTGGTCATTGAGGATGTTCGCCTTTGTTGTGTCATCTGTGACAAGTTTCCCATTGATCTTCAGGGGAGCAACACTGTCAGCGCTCTTCCGTAAGCTCTTTAAGTACGAGAAGAAGCGTTTGGGCTTTGGTGGTCTAGCACCAGGTTCAGTGTTGCTCTGGGAAGACACAGATATTACATCTTCAATGTAATCCCAGTAGGCTTTCCTGGTCTCTTTCTGGACAAGAGCTCTCAAGGCCTTGAAGTGCTTCAGATGGGTAGGTGACTGGGTTCGGTTGTAGTACGCCCGGTCTCGCTTCTTCATCAGCCTTTGCAGGTCACGTCTAATCCAGGGTGATGTTTCTCTAGCCCTGAGCGTCTTGTGTGGTATGTAACGCTTGATGGCTGAGCAGATGCCGTCTCTGAACTTAGACCAGATAGTGTTGGTATCAGTGTCAGGTGGGAGAGCACTGATTTCATCAGAGAGTGTAGTAGCATCTGCTTTCAGGGCATCCCAGTTGGCAGAGTTGAATTTGAGTATCTTCTTTGGAGGTGCTTTCTTCCTTGCTGGTACTAGGTTCACCTCTACAAAGAGGACATCATGGTCACTATCACCACACGGTGGGGCAGTTTGGACTCTATTGACAAGGTCTGGAGTGTCAGTGAGGAATAGGTCCAAGGTGTTTCGGCCCCTTGTGGGAATCTCTACCATTTGGGAGAGGTTGTGATCTTGAATGATGTCAGCAAAGCGTAGATGGAAATCACGATGCGGACATCCTAGTGGGATTTCTGGGCCACTGTCCCATGTGAAAGCAGGTAGGTTGAAGTCCCCGCTAAGCCACACATGACCATTGCGTTTGTTGGCGTTTGCAACGGCTTGGAGGGATGAGTCGAGGGCGTCAAGGCTTGGGGCATCGTTTGTGCGTGGTCTGTAGATGGTGGAGAGATACAGCTTCTTGGCACCGACGAGGTTGATTGTGGCCCACACAATTTCCTTGTAGTCTGGTGGCTCGAGCTCAGGTGCTCGTGAGCTCAAGAGTTCCTTAGTGATGGCAATTAAGGAACCACCATAAAATTTACCATCTGGGGCAGGAGTGTTACGATCCCCACGGTAAACTGACATTTCGTCAGTAGAACGGCAAAAATAAGAAATTGGGAGACTATTGTGCAATAATATATGGAAAAATATATTCATAATGTACATGAATGACATTTGTATATTTCAGATTTTTTAGTTTTTTGTGCAATTAGCCTGTGCCGTCTTGTAATTTGAAGAATTTCAGCCATGTTAATCTTATTGAAAATAACATGGCAGAGAAACATCCAAATATAAGAGGACACACACTTTATAAGCCAAACTAGAAGCAATCCAAGATAAACAAATGTCATTCATGTACATTATGAATATACTTTTCCATATATTATTGCACAATGGTCTCCCAATTTCTTATTTTTGCCGTTCTACTGACGAACTGAAGCAGTGAAATGGACTCTAGAATGAATCCGTGAGAAAAAAATTAAAAAACAAGATGAGAAATTTCTAGTCTACTTTTGTGATCCCGAAACACTACAAAAGCGACATGGGATTGCTCAATAATTCTCCATAAGATAACTTGATACACATTTATTGATTTGAATGTGAATTTGTGAGAAAACACTTGATACTTTACGAGAAATATACCTACTCTTATGAGAGACGAAACGTTTCGAGGCGCACCGAGGGTCGCCATTTTGGATCCAAGGTCAGATTATTATTCACTTTTCTTGATTTATTCGTTATATAACCACTCTGTTTAACATTTTTTAGAATAAATTGTAATTTAAAGACATATGAAGTAATGTAAATATATTGAATTTGGGATTTTTTTTCTAAAATCCACTTACTTACCAGCGAGATTTTACGAGATTAGACTTTTGAGAAAAACAAATGAAATGGCAGCTTCGATTTTGTTTTGGATTTTATCCATTTTATACGGGCCTGTTGTAATAGCATTTATCTGTGTAGTGGTATTAGCATCTGTTGGACAATCACTTGGCGTTAGACATCTTTTTACACAGTTCCTACTGTACATATTTGAGGTAACTAGAAAAACATATGTACCACTTTTATAGGGATGAAACTGAAAGTGAACTCTGAACTTTAGGTTGTTGTTCCAGATTTACTTTTTTCAGGATACAATATAAGCGATGTTTCATTTTACATCTGATATACAGCTCTCTTTTCTATGGTTGTGTTTATTAGTTTTGAAGAAAGTCGCGGATAGATCTAGGCTAGTGGGAAGTTTCAGAGTAAAAGTAAAAAATAATTCTCTATACTCTAATGCCTACTGACATGGGCGTAGCGCCAGGTACGCTGGGTATGCCCAGGCGTACCAGATGGTTCCAAATTCGCTCCAAATGCTACCAAATTTCAAAATTTTCCTGGAGGAAGAATACCCCAGACTCCCCTAAACACTATTTTTTTGCGTCATTCAACTCTCGGTCCTGTGGTGGCGTACTACTTAGGAAATTAGCGCAACAGCCATGAATGGATATGCATTTCATGATCTGATTGGTCCATCTGTGAAAGTAAGATGTAGCGCATCCCTTTTTCTGAATTTTGCATTACATTTGCAGTATTACCTTGGCCCATAGGCCCGGAAACATGTATAAAAATCTAGTCTAACTTAATATTAATGCATGTTCTCAGGCCTATGATCAGGATAGCAATAAGATCGAGGAATAGATTATTTTTTTTCCTATCATTTAGGGTGTTACATGTATCTAGGGTTGTTGTATGACTATTAGTGTTGCACATTGTACTTTTTGTGACTTCAGAAGTAATTTTAATCATAATATAAACCCCACGAAGAAAACAAGTCTATTATGTTCTAGCTGTACACATATTTTACTTTGTTTTATTTTACAGTTTGGAAGACAAAAGATCAACACAAGTAAAAAGAAAAGACTCTCAAGAGAGGAACAAGCAAAATATGAGGAATCCACGGTGCCAAATGGAGAGAGTATGTGTTTCACAAATAAGCTTTTATGACTCATTTGCTCTCATCATGAATAGAGAGATATACAACTGAACTAAAAATTCCCTTAACTAATACATGAAGTATTTAATCTCTGGATATCTTATTTGTCATCTTTTACTAGAAGGATTTGATTTGATGAAATCATCCATTTAGTCGCTTCTTTGTTATAGTGTAATATTGAATTGTGAAATTTATTTGGTAATATGAAAACTAAGTAGCACCATCATAACTTCAAAAAAACATTCATGAAAACTGATGCATGTAGTATTATAGTCTTGTGACATGATTGCATTGTTAAATGTCCATACAGTAAAACATATCCGACAGAACACCTTTTTGTAAAGAATGCCTGTTTACCTGGAACAGATTTCAAAACAACCAACTATTTTCCATTGACTATCAGGTTAACCAATCCTCTCTGTAGGGAACATATTTCTACTTTGAACAAGGAACTGGCCAAAACTTTAAAAGTCTCTGTAGGGAACACCTGTCTACAAGGAACATTTTTTGCTAATCTGGAGAGTATTCCTTGTTCACAGGTTTACTGTATATAACTTAAAATGTTTAATGTTCCAGGTGTGTCCGTTATTGAGAGAGAAATCAGCTTATCAGCCACAGAAGGTATTCAGATAGAAAACCAGAGGTCTCTTGAGACAATGCAAAGAGAATTTCAGATTGAAGATGCAATGTATTTCTGTAAAAGTGGCATCGGGGCAATAATTGAAGATGATGTCACACAGAGATTTTCAACTGAAGGTAATGCTATTTCAAAGCCATGTTAATTACAACTTTTATACAAATTATTATATATACAGTCAATCATAAATTCAAAGAATTTTTTTGATCAATAGATGCAATGTTTTCTCATTATGATCAAGATTCTCTGCCATCAAGATATCAAGAAAACTTTCATCATTTTAACTTGAAATCTAAAGATGCAAGACTACTAACCTCAAAATCTGATTTGCTTTTTGGGATGCTGAATAATTTAGAATTGGCAGTTTTGCTCTTCAAGTGCGGTATTTATCCTTCTGCGTCTTGTTTTCAGAATTGCCATCATGGAATCTACTTACAAGAACTAATATGAACTATAGACATTTGAGTGTCCGGCTCACAGTGTTGTATGCTGTAGGATTTCTATTCAGATATGGATTCCTTTTTCCATTTAGGTAAACAAATTTATAAGAATATTGTTTTTTGGGTTTTTACCCCAGCCTAATTGGTCAACAAGTGACTCCTGATACAACTATCCAAGTATACATTCAAAAGGGAAAGATTTGTAAGGCCTTAGCGTTGAATCCTAAAATATAAAAGCAATAGCATTGGCATATTCAAAGTGAATGAAAATAAGAATATATAAAAAAAATTCTGAAATGCGTGCCCTGAAAACGTTGCCTTGAAATCATGATTCATAATTCTTTTTGTTTAAAGTTAAATTTTATTGAAAATATCAATACTGAAACATAACTATTTAGTAACAACTGTGTTATTCTTTTTCAGATTCCTCCTTGCATTTTTTGGCATAAGCTACTTAATAATTTGTATGTCATTAATAGGATACCTTCCCAATGGCAGGTGAGTCAGCCTTTATAGGTAGTGTGGTTGCTAGCGTATGTTTGTAACAAACAAAAAATGAAGAGGGCAACATAAAAAAATGCCAATGCATGTATGTACTCAAAATGAACAATAACCTATCTTTGAATAAAATTAACACAAATTCTAGTTATTTAACTTTATCTTAGGTTAGAAATCATTGTCTTATCAATTATGTACAGTAAAACCTTGAACACAAGTGGAACACCTTACGCAGGTACCTCTAAAATTGTTCCACTTGGGAGGTGTTCCATTTATAGAGGTTTAAAATTAAGTCAGTTGGTCTAGGTACTGTGAAATGTGTTCCACTAACAGAGGTGTTACACTTCAAGAGGTGTTCCACTTTATAGATTCATTGTAGTAATTAATAAACATAAAAATATGTTTCTATATGAACCCTCATAAAATTACTAAGTTCAAATTAAAGTAATGTTTTGGGTTAGGGATGGTGTCCAAATGTCAACGGTTATGGAAAAATGAAATAAATTCTGTGAGACGGAGAGAATAATGTTGATTTCAAATGAATGGTAAAACTGCCTTTTCACATTTCACTACTGGGCGTCCACAAAAAAAGTATACCCAACTTCAAAGCCAGGATACAAGAATTCTGAGCAATTTTTAAAAGAACATTTTGAGACAATCCCTACATATTAATGTTAATATGTTTGTTTATGTTAACATGTACACGGGGGTGAAGCAGACACGATGGTACCATGAGCATTTGAGGAGCCATGTTAAACTGAACATACTGCCAAGCTCACTAATACATTAAGCCCCTTGACACAGCTACTGAGCAAGCTCATGATATCACCAAGTCTGCTTTACCCACATGATATACATGTGTTCAAATTGATGATTGTTTTGAAGGATGAAACGTACGATAGTCAAACTGGCCTCTCTCATGTGTAACCGTATTTGTACTAGATGTTTCTCTTCTGTTGTGAGGTTTCACAACCCGTGAGTAGCTAAACTCTTCCTGATTTTACACAACCTTTGAAGCTGCTAGGTAACACCCGACCTTCACTTGTTTTTAAGATTATGCACAACCTTACAGTAAGGCTCTCATTAGCTAAGGATATGGTATTTTTCTTTTATAGGACCTTCTCTGGAACCATGAAGTGATGTGCGAGAAAAATATGCTCCAATCTTGCCTTAACCCCTCCCCCCTTTAAATAAGTTAAATTATGACTGAACTAATGATTTCAATATTTTTGATTGATTCAAAGTTGGGGCAGTTATTGGAGACATTATTATTCACAAATTACAGAGATTATTGGCTTATTACATATAAATGAGTTCCTCTCGGGCATTATGCTTTTTTTTCCAGCAGAATTTAACAGAGCAGAAATTCTCCTCCCCTAATCAATATACATGTAATTACCCCATACCTGATTTCCACACAAAACTAGATAAGTACCCCCTCCTTGCTGCTTGCAGGTTTAAATCCACTGTCGTTAGATATGTCAGCCTACAATGCTTTAGAATCTGTTCGAGAGCTTTTGGGTCAGTTATAAGATTTCATAATAGGTAAGAATATATCACTTGGCAGGGCTTCAACAAGGCTTTAAAACTGAGTCATTGCCCCATATTTCGATTCACGGGTCATATTTCCACTTTGTTGACATGGCAACATAATGTGATTCATGATTCATTTGCAAAATAAAAAATGTGATAAAATTTAGAATTTTTCACAAAATGTTCCTCAATGAAACCATGGGAAATAGTATTGACAACTGTACTAGTAGACTATAGATAAGATTTGAATATAATATAACACATTTTGATCACATTGTACCCGAGATGCTATTATGATGTAATTCATGAATCTTTTGCGAAACAAAATATGATAAAAATGTTCACAAAACATCCCTCCTATTAAACTTAAACAATGACAGCTATACTAGACATGATTTTAATATAAACAGTGCACCTGTGACTCTATTCATACTCATTTTGATTTTTTTCCAGAGAGAACAAAGCCAAGGGTGGTGGAATATGTGTTGCCAATCATACTTCACCTATTGATGTTATCATTCTTTCCACAGATAATTGTTATGCAATGGTAAGTGCAATTTATGTTATACCTATATTTCCAATGTTTGTAAATTCACATACGACACCATAAGCTGCATATATCTTCTCTAGTAAAGCCTGACCATTGAACCTACATGTATTTATAGTATTTTAGAAATGAATTGATGAAAGATAAAATATTCAGCACAAATATTTTTTGTGACAGGCACTCATAATTCAAACTATTCTGAAAAATAGTTGATCATTGTTATTGTAGGAAAACTAAATGAAAATTTATCAATAAAAATAATTGTTTTAGATTTTAGAAATGAAAATGATTGGCTTGATTTCTAGGTGGGTCAGAGCCAGGGTGGTTTAATAGGTATGATCCAAAGGGCAATGGGCAGGGCCACATCACACATTTGGTTCGAGCGTTCAGAAGCAAAAGATCGTAACCTGGTCACTAAAAGGCAAGCAGCTGATTGCGAAAATTTACACAACTGTTTGCTGTGCTGTGCTATAGCTGTAACATGATATATAATATATGCTATACCTTTAGGTGGTTGACCATATGCTCTAAAGCTTATGACATGTGAATCTTGTGACATAAAATGTTTGCAGTGTCAGTCGATAACCATCTCATCAGTGTACCCTTGATTTCTTCAGAGATTCAATTTTTCTGATATATTTGTTTAATACTTGGACATTGTTGAATTTAGTGAAGCAGGGTGGGTGCTTATTTGGGGGGGTGCTAAATACAGTGATTATGGTATATACTTTGCACAATAAAGCTAAACATGATTTAAAGCTAACATGTAGCTGAGCATCTCACACTGCAAAGGTTTTCTCCTATTCTATCTGCTTTCAGCATTTAAACCTTAATTTAGGTCTAAAAGATCTCATGTTTGACAGCTTTAAAGTTCCATGAGCATTATGATCTTGTAGTTAACACCTTATTTCTGTATTACTTAAACTAGGTTGTAAGAGCAGTGGCTTTGCTTGTGACTTAAGTGGAGTGGAGTGACTGCTATAAAGCTACCACATTCTTCCCAGTACATGCAGATGAACAGTGCCTTTGTTTATGCACTGCGCCTTTGTCTGAGTAGGAGGACTTTGCCTCAGCCTAAATAAATGCACTGTGCCCTTTAGTATATGCATTGTGCCTCTGTCTAAGTATATGCACTGTACATCTAGGTGTATGCAGTGTGCCTCTAAGTACATGCGCTGTACATCTAGGTTTATACACTGTGTCTCTAGGTATGTACGCTGTGCCTCTTTCCCAATAGGTAAAGATGCAAAGTGCATTTTCCTTAATATATACACGGTGTCTCTTCAGTTTAGATGCACAGTACCTCTGTCTCAGTATATATTGAGTGCCCTTTTCCTTATAAATGCTCTTACCAATTTAGATGCTCAGTCCACTGTCCCAGTATATATTGAGTGACCCTTTCCTTATAAATTCTCCAACCAATTTAGATGCCCAGTCACCCTATCCCAGTATATATTGAGTGCCATTTTCCTTATAAATGCTCCAACCAATTTAGATGCTCAGTCCCCCTATCCCAGTATATATTGAGTGCCATTTTCCTTATAAATGCTCTAACCAATTTAGATGCTCAGTCCACTGTCCCAGTATATATTGAGGGCCCTTTTCCTTATAAATGCTCCAACCAATTTAGATGCTCAGTCCCCCTATCCCAGTATATATTGAGTGACCCTTTCCTTATAAATGCTCCAACCAATTTAGATGCTCAGTCCCCCTATCCCAGTATATATTGAGTGACCCTTTCCTTATAAATTCTCCAACCAATTTAGATGCTCAGTCACCCTATCCCAGTATATATTGAGTGACCCTTTCCTTATAAATTCTCCAACCAATTTAGATGCTCAGTCACCCTATCCCAGTATATATTGAGTGCCATTTTCCTTATACAGGGTGTCAAATAAGTCCCGTCCCCCCTCTACAGCCAAAACCAAGACATTTGGTACCAAGTGTGATATATCATTGGAAAGGTCTTCCAAAGTTACGTTGATTGGCATATATCTGACTCATGTCAATCAATCTCACAAATTTTTACATTGTATCAATTGAGGTGATCATATGCCTAGAAACATGGCAATTTGGCGTGTTTGGCAGGATTTTAAGAATCGAGTATAAGAAAGGTCAAGGGACCAAAAGATGACTAAATATGTTTATGGCGATGAATTTAACCAATTTCTGGATAGGGTGCCTCTACCCAGGGTAGATATTTTTCAATGATGCAGAAAATGCATTGCTTCTGGTTCAGGAAATGCATTGTGCCTCAGTTACAGTAGATGCATGACAAGAGCCTCTGGTGCATTTCTATTGAAAGCTTGCCTCAGATTGATACAACATTTTAATAACATCAGAGAGGTAAACTGTGCATATTTTGGGAAGAATTTTGCATATAATCTTTAATAATGTTCAAGGAGGATTGGCTCCCAGAGTGTAACATCACTATTTTTGCCATATATGGGCATGTCATGATGTCAAAATTCGAATTTAAACAGCCACCATTTTGTTCACTTCAACATTTGAATCATGAATTTTGGTCTTACTTCCAAACGGAAAATTTGGAAAAATCACAAGAAATGATTCAGATATTGGTTCTAATCTTTTGGACTGAATGTTTTGAATATATAGATGGTTGTAATTTCAGAAAATAACGAGATTTTGACATTTTCATTGTAGGAAAGTATTGAGTTGTAATCCTTGGAGCCAATCCTCCTTCAATAATGTTGGTCAATTTGATATATTTGACCAAATCACTACTAAATTGAAAGATTCCATTAAAATAGTTGTGTGTACCTTTAGCCAATGTACTCATTTTCTATTTAGGTTGTCCATATGTACTTGTGTGACACTCCTTTAATTTTCTTCCCTGCATAAATCGAATAGAACACTACTGTATTATGCATAATTTGTGAGAAAGGATTAAAGCACATTAGCTTGAAGTGATGCAGGATGAAATATTGGAGTGGGGAGTTCTTTATACGATTTAATTTCTAGGTCAAGATACAAAGGGAAGATACTGGTTGTGTTTATTCTTGGAAATAATCACAGTTTATTTATCTTTGTCCATAAATAAGACCTATTTACCTTTTGGAAAACTGAACACTGCTAGACTAACATAATATGTAATTATGTACAGCGAGAGACCAATAAAAACCTCTTTGGTGAGCCTTCAGGCCCATAGCCAGGGGGTTTTGGGTTTCGATAGGTTCGACCAAATCCCTTCCTGGCCAAAAATTCTTTCAAAATAATGCAGTTTTTCACCATTCTGAGCACTAATAAGTGATTTTGGACCAAAATTGTCAAAACTGAACTCCCCCTGGAATTTTTCAAAAAGTGAACCCCTTTTTGCAAATCCTTGCTACGGGCCTGGCCCTCCCCTTCCTTGTGTACTTAGTTAGTCTCTATATTTTTTATACTGTAGGTTTATGTATTTTTTTCATGAATTTGTATAAAAAGAGTACATAAATTGTTGAGCCTGCATCCTTTGAATACAGGGCTCTGAAATTCATGTTTTTGATTTTCGAGTCTTGCTGTTGGAGGATGATTCTTCCTCATGAAGCAAAAGTGTTTTAAGGCAGGCTTGGGTGATTAACATTGCAGACTAACATCATTCCTGACAGGTACAAAAAGCATCTTACTCTACTCTCCTTAAAACAAGAGGTTTGGTGCTTTGTGTCTTACAGGTAGGCCAGATCCATGGGGGAATAATAGGTCTGCTCCAATGGGCCATGAGCAGGGCCACTCATCATGTATGGTTCCAAAGGGAGGAATCAAAAGATAGATCTGCTGTTGCTAAAAGGCTAGTAAAGCACTTAGAAGCAGCCATCTTTATTGCATGCATTTGGTTGGGAATCTTCAGTTTTAGCATGTACATGTAAACATATAGATTGCACAGTTTTTCTTTATACCTTTTCATGGTGTTTTCACTTTTGGTATTATATACACTGTACCCGGGACACTGTAGTTAGGCTAGTAAATTCTTTACTTAACATTTACATGCATTTTTGTTGTAATTGTAGAAGGATGATGGAGCAACGCTTGTTTATTTTTTATTTTTCTTCCTTCTAATTGCTTCAGCCTATGTAACAAGGTACATGTACAACTAATATTTTCTCAGCAGAAATACTGGGTGTTCATAAAAAGTTATACAGAATAATCCTGTTGGTGAAGGTGGAACACCCAGTATTCAATTAGTATTATTTAATGGCCTGCCATGCTATATGGTCTCATCTTACTTCGATTGTTTTCTTTTCATTTTATTTGATGTTTCATATGGTTTATAGAATTAGGCTTTAATTAATATATTAGTCACTTTATTTTAGTACATACAATTACAATCAATTTGTCATGTAAAAATTGGATCAAATGGAAAATGTAATACAAAACTTTGGAGATGAAAACTTTGTCTTCTTTACCTTTGGTTGTTGTAATGTACATCATGTGATTGTTAAATCGTAATGTCTCATATTTCCTGTGTTTTATGTCACCACCAGAAGTGGCGACATATTGTAATAGTCTCCAACTTTTTTGGGGACAGTGGTTGGCATTCGGTGGTCAGCATCTGTAACAAATGACAGGTGGTGACATTTTGCATGTTACTGCCTTGGTGAGTTTTTTCTGACATCTGGGTTGTTATCAGGGTCACATGTTTTCCCATTAATCATCGTTATAATATACTACATTAATTTCTATTGTACCATATATTGTTAATTAGTTTACATTTGTTAAAATTATATCTAGAATTTGAAACTTGTGAATGAGCTATCCCTTAGCTTGTAACATGATCAAAACCTGAAGTGTAAATCTGTCTTTTTATCATTTTATTTGTCACTTTTATGACCACATGATAGACCAAAAATGGAGTGAAAGTATTTGTTTCAACACGTGCACTATAAATTGATTTAAATGCTTCTTTTTCAGGTTAAAAGACCATGTTGAAGATAAAGATAAATGGCCTATTCTCATCTTTCCAGAAGGTGAGGTATTCTTCAAAATATTATTACTAAACTTCTAGCCCATGTGATATATGTAATGTCTTAATTCTTGTCACATAGTTGCATAACCTTAGACACCAAACAAGCATACAAAAACAGTTTGATGCATGAATCGTCAAAACTGGAAGTTAAAATATTAAGTTTGTACAGCCTTATTCTATTTAAAGTACAATCATATATACAGTAGTTGCATTTTTATTCAGAAACTGTATTAAAGAGTGACAACCATCAATAATATTTTATAATGTATGTAATATTTTCTTCTAGAATCTTGTCTCTGAGATATTATTCAAAAAGTAAAGCAACGAATTCAAATATAAAACAATCGTCCAGTTACATATAACAATAATATTTTATAATGAATGTTATATTTTCTCCAAGAACCTTGTCTCTGAGATATTATTAAAAAAGCAACAAATTAGAATATAAGTTAATTTTCCATTAACAAATAGATTCATAAACTTTGGCTAATTAAGAATATGCAATATTATCAATGTAAAGCATGTTATGTTCTATTTACAGGCACTTGTATTAACAACACATCTGTAATGATGTTTAAAAAAGGAAGCTTTGAAGTCGGAGGAGTCATCTATCCTGTTGCAATTAAGGTAAGACTTTTTTACAACAATTATATATACAGGGTGAGCCCAAAAATGCAAACAAATATTGTGCTGTCATGTACATCGCATATTAGCATATTGGTGGTAGGCTTGAAGGCATGTCAATTGAGTATATATAGATCCTTGTTGGCATATAGTGGTCTTTGAGTGTTTTAGCAACATCTTTCAAGGGGCTTGTTCAGCCTTACTAATAATTCTTGAGTGTTCAAGCACATTAACAGCGTGTTAATTAGACAGTCTTGAAGGAATATCAGTGAGGTTGTTCTAGCCAAATTAATACATCATGGACTCCTTGAGTATTCAAGCACATTTACAGCGTGTTGGTAATTTGACAGTCTTGAAGAAATATCAGTGAGGTTGTTCTAGCCAAATTAATACATCATGGACTCCTTGAGTGTTCAAGCACATTTACAGCGTGTTGGTAATTTGACAGTCTTGAAGGCATACCAAGGAGATTGTTGAAGCCATACTAATACATGGAAGATCCTCCAATGTTCTTGGCATTTCTTTAACCATGGAGGTCCGCATGTACTCTCTGGTCTGAAATGTAGAATGTGTAATTTACATGTATTTTTGTTTATATGTACATGTAGTTTATATGTAACTCTAACCACAATACCTATATTAACGATTTTCTCATTCATACATTAAGTAACTTAAACTAAAATTCCTAGGTCTAAGGCTGATAAGGGACATTTCTAGGTCTAAGACTGACTAGGGACATTTCTAGGTAAGATCTAAGGCTGATAAGGGGCATTGCTAGGTCTAGGCAGACTAGGGACATTTCTAGGTCTAAGGCTGATTAGAGGCATTGCTAAGTCTAAGGCTGATTAGGGGCATTGCTAGGTCCAAGGCTGATTAGGGACATTCCTAGGTCTAAGACAGACTAGGGACATTTCTAGGTCTAAGGCTGATCAGAGACATTGCTAGGTCTAAGGCTGATTAGGGGCATTGCTAGGTCTAAGGCTCATTAGGGACATTCCGAGGTCCAAGGCTGAATAGGGACGTTTCTCGGTCTAAGACTGACTAAGGATATTTCTAGGTCTAAGGGTGATTAGGGACATTTGTAGTTCTAAGACTGACTATGTACATTTCTAGGTCTAAAACTGATGAGTGGCATTTCTAGGTCTACTGCTGATTAGGGACATTTCTAGGTCTACTGCTGATTAGGGACATTCCTAGGTCTAAGGCTGATTAGGGACATTCCGAGGTCCAAGGCTGAATAGGGACGTTTCTCGGTCTAAGACAGACTAGGGACATTTCTAGGTCTAAGGCTGATTAGAGGCATTGCTAGGTCTAAGGCTGATTAGGGGCATTGCTAGGTCTAAGGCTGATTAGGGAAATTCCGAGGTCCAAGGCTGAATAGGGACGTTTCTCGGTCTAAGACAGACTAGGGACATTTCTAGGTCTAAGGCTGATTAGAGGCATTGCTAGGTCTAAGGCTGATTAGGGGCATTGCTAGGTCTAAGGCTGATTAGGGGCATTGCTAGGTCTAAGGCTCATTAGGGACATTCCTAGGTCTAAGGCTGAATAGGAACGTTTCTCGGTCTAAGACTGACTAGGGATATTTCTAGGTCTAAGGGTGATTAGGGACATTTGTAGGTCTAAGACTGACTAGGTACATTTTTAGGTCTAAAACTGATGAGTGACATTTCTAGGTCTACTGCTGATTAGGGACATTTCTAGGTCTACTGCTGATTAGGGACATTCCTAGGTCTAAGGCTGATGAGGGACATTCCTAGGTCTAGGGCTGACCAAGGACATTTCAAGGTCTAATGCTGACTAGGGTCTGAATGAACTTGGGTTTAGATTAATTAGATTATTCTGGGTCCAAGTTGACTTTGGTTTGAGTTAAACAGCAACCTGTAATATATTATCTATAGTGTTATCTTTATCATCTCTCGATTAAGCTTATAGCATTTAAGTAAAAGTCCAACTCATACAAAATACTTCTTTCAAAAAGACATGTAAATACCTGCATAATCCAACTGTAAGTAGTTGGTACTGGCCAAGGTGTTCTAAATGCACAACTTCGAAAGTTCCATTGTTTGTATCGATGACCTCATCCAGTTGCCAATAACAGTCGATTCTGCAAAATAACGGGAAAATAACTTAGAAAACAGGTTGATTGTTAGACAACACAATAGTATAAATCCCTATACGCAATTAATATTTGTAAATAGTGTATGAAGTCAAATGAAGTTGAATCATTATTATGCTTTGCCATGGACCACAGTTATTACCCAGATTAATGATACCAAGAGCTTGCTCAGCAGTATCGTAATATAAGGCACAGGGATATATGTATTAGGCTATATATGATCCTCAAATGATCATGGTGTGTTGAGGTCTGTTTAGTACCCCTATGAATTGTTGAAGGACAATAGTTCAGTTTAACATAGTCAACCAATGAATAACTCTACAGAATTAGTTATACTATTTTTTACAAGATAAATGTGTCATAAATGTGTTTTTAAATATATTTAATTAATCATTACTATTGTTTAGTCTTGCTTGAAGCCCTTTTGACCCCCTCCCTCCATGTGACACACTTCACCTCAACTAAGTTGATTGGGAAGGAGAGGTTCCATGTAGGTTTGACTCGAGACTATTAACTAGATTCTATAAACATATATTGAATGCCCATGATTATATTAAAAACATTAAAATCTTGTTACTTTATTTTTGTAAGGTTTTTGAACTGTCTGTGACTAAACAATTTAGAGTATTCAAGATCCATATTTTTTGAAAGGTTTTTGAACTCCACATGACTAGACAATTTAGAGTAAGCGTACATGTTTTTTTTTTAAATTACTTACGTGTCACAGCATCTATCTTGAAATGGAATTCGTCTTATTATTGAATGCGTTTCAAGTCTTTCTGTCACTTGCATATCAGGTCTGCCTGGTCTTTCTGTTGTCATGATCGAGTTGTTTTGCTGTTTGATTATCTTGACGTCTGCTTTTTGTAACTCTGAGAAAAGACCTGGCATCAGGTCGGCCATCTTGGATTGTCTTTCAATTTTATTTTTCCAAGGATTTAAATCAGAATTCGGAGCCATTCTCTGTGATGATGGAACAATAAGTAAAGAAAATAATAAAATGTGAAGATACATATTCTTGTTTCTCGAGTCAGATCAGATCTTAAGCTCACAAAGTCGCAAGTTTACACTCCTTGTTAAAGGTCCAATAATTTGTACATTTATCCGTCTAGATTTTTCCTTGTCTTTCTCAGTTTGAAATGATTTGTACCTCTGTTTATATTTCTTTTATAGGGATGTTTATCAAGATGTCAGTGGCTTCAAGCACTCTGAATATTTTTGGGTTGAATTCATACTTAATTTATTCTGTATCATGATCTAAGTACAGTAAAATCTGTCTAATTCGAATGCCACATTTCAAGGTTTTTTCAACCTGGTAATCTATGACAGCTTCAAATAATGGGACTGAACATTCACATTAAGAGGTGTTCATATAAGAGAAGTGTACAGTTATACAGGTTTTACTGTAGTCCCAATTACTATACGTAGATTGTATTCATATTAAATAGAACAACACCAACAATATTTTATTAACTTTATTTCAAAGAAAAACAATTTGAATGAATGTTGTTTTCTCAGTATTTTCTTTGATTTCTAGCGAGTCATATTTATAGCATCTTTTGGGGCTATATTGTATTTTCCCTTTTATTCCTTGCTAGGATTGGATGATTGTGCTATTTTGAATCATTTTCCTTTTAGCTGATCTGACGTAACATCATTTCATTGGTTCGTAAAATCACTGGCAGCTTATGGGCATTAGATAATATTCAATCTATTTCATGACTTCATTTATGTCTTTGGGGTATTGTATTATTACATATTGTATAGTATTGATAGATGCAATGACCAATGAATATTTTCATTATGTTTATTCACTATGTAAATATTTTGATGTATTTTTATAAGAAAATGTTCAAAATCAAGTGGGTGTTTTCAAATATAAAGTATATTCAACTTGAAAAAAAGGCTAAATACCAAACAGAAGAAATTCTTAGAATACTACATCATCTATTCATTGCCTTCACTGGGTGTAAAGAGGTACATTGATTATGAGATGACAAATTACTTATGTTATACTGGTCTATGTATATGACTACCTAGTTTAATAGAGATCCCCTCGTGCTGAATAATCTGACTTAGGTTTGATAGAGCATCCCACATACCTTTTAATCACACTCTAAAAGCATGCTATATAGTAGTCGTCTTGTCCTGATTGACGTGTGTGTCTATCTGGGTGGGCAGGTGCCATATCAACCTTGTCATCAAAATTGTAAGAAAAATGCCTTTAACTTGAAATTTTTACAGATGCAAGAGCAGACTAGTGCCAATATTAGCTTTTACATAAAAGGAAAATACTTAGTTAAGAAATGTGCATTAAAAATTGCAAGGGATTTTGTAAACAAATTCCTAATTTTTAGTTGAATTGAATGATGTAATTTCCCAGTGAATGTGGGATCCTTAAGTATAAATGAATGAAGAATCTTCAGAGTGGTATACAGGAACCAACTGTACTGATGCATAGATACACCAATAAGATAGCAAGTGCCAAACAATCTACAGTAAAACCTGTATATCTGAATACCTCAATCTGAACACTTTCTCTTTCCCACTTTTGTTATCTCCCATCGACTCAGATATTAAGAAACTTCAATATCTGAACACCCCAGGGGGGGGGACTGCTCAAATTTTTGAACAGGGGGTGCCACTGAGACTCAATGTATCTATCTACATCTAGGAATTTTTTCTTCAAAAATAGACTAGCTTCAAGGTAATTACCCCCCCCCCCCCCTGGATGAACACCTGCTGATCTGAACACTTGAAAACCTGTCTAATCCAAACACCACCAGGACCAGTCTTAGTGGTGTTCAGATTAAACAGATTTTACATATTAATTGTGACCTACCATCTAAGACACCATAAAACAAGAGCCAATATTTCATTTTTCATTTTTTATTTATTTACATCTATTACTTGTTCAACGTGCGAATAATACATGTAATGTGAGAAATCATCACCTATTTTTCTGCAATGATTCTATTGTAATGTGCAAATATTGAAGAAAAAGAATTATATGTGATTATTTCTGCCTCAACTCTACATCTGAACTCTTTATATCTATTTATACATTGCAGTGTATGTGCTTAGATCGGGGCTTAGATATATAATTCTCAAGTTGAGATAATAGGTAAAAATAAATTTTTATACAGATTAATAATAATATGTCATTTCATGACATTGTATAAGTCAAAAAAAGATATGTACTTGTACTGTACATGTTGTATTTACAATCCAGGGGTGTTTAAGCATATTAACAGTATGTTTAACTTTCTGGAAAGTTTATGAGAGAGAGTTGTGAAGCCCTATTTAAAGTTGATTTTTTCTTGAGTGACGAGCACTTTTGTACCTGTGTTTGCATTATTTGATAGTCTGGAGATGTTCCAGAGAGATTTGTCAAACAAGCCTTTACCATCTTGATTCACAAGGTTTTAGTTGTTTCTACCTCTCTAGACCCAGTAGAAAGCGATGTTGAGGCTTTACAGTGTTGAAAGTGATTTACATTGTGTTGGTTATATAGAAAGTATACTAGAGGAAAATGTCAAGTCCTACTTATACATCATGGTCCTTGAGTGTTCAAGTACATTTACAGCGTGCTGGTAATTTGACAGTCTTGAAGGCACACCAGGGAGATTGTTGAAGCCAAACCAACACGTGGTAGGTCCTCATATGTTCTCGGCATTTCTTGTAGGACCAAAATATAAAACCACAGTAACTGTGTTGTCTGAAATGTACAGTGCACTAATATACCCAAATTGAAGATAATGTTGGAATAATAATTTTAAAAAATACTTATTGTTATTGTTATTGTTATTCAATCATTTCATTTTATTTCATCATTGTGTGTTGTATTTAAGAATAAAGTTATACTCCTTAATACAAAATACATTGCAACACATTATTTATCCATAAGTACCTGCATAATCCAACTGTCAGTAGTTGGTACTGGCCAAGGTGCGCTAAATGTACAACATCATAGGTTTCTCCAGCTGTATCGATGATCTCATCAAGGAGCCAATAACTGTCCACTCTGAAAATAAGTTAATAAGTCACAGTTATGTTAAATAAGGCTATACAAGTTACGATGCTGATATATCTGACACTCTGACATTCTATCTTGGATTAAGCTTTCTACTGAATAAAAAATATTTTAGTTGTAACTTCATTTTTTAGATGGCATATAATAAAAAAAATCAAGCATACTTATACTTACGTTTCACAGCATGAACTATAAAACGAATATGAGATTTTTCTCTGTATTTGTGCTGGCATTGTAGGTGTTTTAATTTTAGTACTATGCATTTTTTCTCTTATTAACAAGTTGTTTTTTTGCTTGATTATAGTCGCATCCCGGTTTCCCAGTTCTGAGAAAAGTCCAGGCATTAGTTCCAGTATCTTGTGTTGTCGTTCACTTTTATTTTTCCATTGATTTAAAACAGTTTCACCAGCCAAAGATGAAACAATGAATAAAGAAAATAAGAAAATATGGCAATACAACATATTGTTCTTGCTTATCAAGATGATCCACGATATATTTTCAACCTTCACGCTTCTCTGTTAGTAAAAACTCTACAATAATTTCTATATTCATCTGGTTTTATAATTTTTAAACTTCCTTATTCTTTTATAGGGACCGTGTCAAGTTATCAACACTTGTGGAACAACAAAGTTAATTTTGTAAAGGGGAGGAGGTAAATCAGGATTCTATTAGTGGAGAGTGTTATTTTATGAATATTCAAGTGAAAGACAAATCAGCATTTTAAAATGTCATATGAGGGAGGGGGGGAAACTAAACGGAATGGTTAACTTCATTTTTCCACAACTTTTTGGACACCATCCCTTATGTTTCTCTATTTTGTTTGTGTTGTTATGTTTCATTATGCCAGGTTTTTATAATTTTATTTTCAACTTCCTGGTCAATATTTGCTTCTATTTTGATGGTGTTTTCATGTCCACCATTGTTATGTCACCACCAAAAAGTGGTGACATATTGTTATGGTCTCCGTTTTTTTTGCGACGGCGGTTGGAGGTTGGCGTCCGGCGTCTGGCGTCCGGCGTCTGTAACAATTTCTTACAACTTCCTATAACTTAACAAATACTGTTTAGACTGACTTCAATTTTTTTCTAAATCATCTACATCTTCTCAGAAGTTCAAATCTGACTTTAGATTTGACATTTGACCTTCAATGACCTTCTCAAGGTCAAAAAGGTCTTTTTTCAACTTACTTCACATTGACTAAATCTTTTTTCAAAATCATCTACATGTTCTCAGAAATTCAAATCTGACTTTAGATTTGACATTTGACCTTCAAATCTGACTTTAGATTTGACATTTGACCTTCAATGACCTTCTCAAGGTCAAAAGGGTCTGTTTTCAACTTGCTTCAAATTGACTAAATTTTTTTTTCAAAATCATCTACATGTTCTCAGAAATTCAAATCTGACTTTAGATTTGACATTTGACCTTCAATGACCTTCAATGATTTTTTTCAAAATCATCTACATGTTCTCAGAAATTTAAATCTGACTTAAGATTTGACATTTGACCTTCAATGACCTTCTCAAGGTCAAAAAGGTCTTTTTTCACCTTGCTTCATTGCTTCACATTGACTAAATTTTTTTTCAAAATCATCTACATGTTCTCAGAAATTCAAATCTGACTTTAGATTTGACATTTAACCTTCAAATCTGACTTTAGATTTGACATTTGACCTTCAATGACCTTCTCAAGGTCAAAAAAGGTCAAAAAGGTCTGTTTTCAACTTGCTTCAAATTGACTAAATTTTTTTTTCAAAATCATCTACGTGTTCTCAGAAATTCAAATCTGACTTAAGATTTGACATTTGACCTTCAATGACCTTCTCAAGGTAAAAAAAGGTCAAAAAGGTCTGTTTTCAACTTGCTTCAAATTGACTAAAAAAAATTTTCAAAATCATCTACGTGTTCTCAGAAATTCAAATCTGACTTGAGATTTGACCTAAGATTTGACATTTGACCTTCAATGACCTTCTCAAAGTCAAAAAAGGTCAAAAAAAGGTCTTTTTTCAACTTGCTTCAAATTGACTAATTTTATTTTTCAAAATCATCTACGTGTTCCCAGAAATTCAAATCTGACTTTAGATTTGACTTAAGATTTGACATTTGACCTTCAATGACCTTCTTAAAGTCAAAAAAGGTCAAAAAGGTCTTTTTTCAACTTGCTTCAAATTGACTAAATTTTTTTTTCAAAATCATCTACATGTTCTCAGAAATTCAAATCTGACTTTAGATTTGACATTTGACCTTCAATGACCTTCTCAATGTCAAAAAAGGTCAAAAAGGTATTTTTTCAACTTGCTTCAAATTGACTAATTTTTTTTTTCAAAATCATCTACATGTTCTCAGAAATTCAAATCTGACTTTGACAGGTTATGGACATGTTAACATAAAGTTGCATTGGTAAGATTTGTCGGTATCTGCCTCAGAGCAGTCCAGATTGCTCATTTAGAGTCTTTCAAAGTATTTTAAGTGCCCTACTATAATTGGAATACATACCTATCTAAATGGAACATATCTCCATTTAACTGGAACATATACCTATTTGCCGAAGTTTCTCTTCATAATATTTACTCATGTTTCACGAAATATCATGTTGTCCTTTTGGATAAAACATATATTCAACCCTCCTATATAAATCTCATACACGCTATTAATATTTTGTGCTTGTGATCTTGTTTAGGTGCCTCCACCCTTACCACAGAGGAACTATGATTACGTCACTGAGATTGGGAGCAAACCAATCTGACTTTAGATTTGACATTTGACCTTCAAATATGACTTTAGATTTGACATTTGACCTTCAATGACCTTCTCAAGGTCAAAAAAGGTCAAAAAGGTCTGTTTTCAACTTGCTTCAAATTGACTAAATTTTTTTTTCAAAATCATCTACATGTTCTCAGAAATTTAAATCTGACTTAAGATTTGACATTTGACCTTCAATGACCTTCTCAAGGTCAAAAAGGTCTTTTTTCAACTTGCTTCACATTGACTAAATTTTTTTTCAAAATCATCTACATGTTCTCAGAAATTCAAATCTGACTTTAGATTTGACATTTAACCTTCAAATCTGACTTTAGATTTGACATTTGACCTTCAATGACCTTCTCAAGGTCAAAAAAGGTCAAAAAGGTCTGTTTTCAACTTGCTTCAAATTGACTAAATTTTTTTTTCAAAATCATCTACATGTTCTCAGAAATTCAAATCTGACTTTAGATTTAACATTTGACCTTCAATGACCTTCTCAATGTCAAAAAAGGTCAAAAAGGTATTTTTTCATCTTGCTTCAAATTGACTAATTTTTTTTTTCAAAATCATCTACATGTTCTCAGAAATTCAAATCTGACTTTAGATTTGACATTTGACCTTCAATGACCTTCTCAATGTCAAAAAAGGTCAAAAAGGTATTTTTTCATCTTGCTTCAAATTGACTAAATTTTTTTTTCAAAATCATCTACATATTCTCAGAAATTTAAATATGACTTTAGATTTGACTTTAGATTTGACATTTGACCTTCTCAAGGTCAAAAAAGGTCAAAAAGGTCTTTTTTCAACTTGCTTCAAATTGACTAATTTTTTTTTTCAAAATCATCTACATGTTCTCAGAAATTCAAATCTGACTTTAGATTTGACATTTGACCTTTAATGACCTTCTCAAGGTCAAAAAAGGTCAAAAAGGTCTGTTTTCAACTTGCTTCAAATTGACCAAATTTTTTTTTCAAAATCATCTACATCTTTTCAGAAGTTCAAATTTGACTTTACAAGTTCTCAGAAGTTCAAATCTGACTTTAGATTTGACCTTTGACCTTCAATGACCTTCTCAAGGTCAAAAAGGTCTTTTTTCAACTTGCTTCAAATTGACTAATTTTTTTTCAAAATCATCTACATGTTCTCAGAAGTTCTTCTTAAGGTCAAAAGGTATTTTCCAACTTGCTTTAAATTGACCAAATTGTTTTAGGTGGTGACATTTTGTCATGTTAATGCCTTGTTGTGCATGAATGTCACTGTATGGTCTCTAGGTGCCCAACCTTATGTTTCCAGTACATAACAGCCTGAATATATGTATAGTATATGCCTGATGATTCATTTCTAGTTGAGTTCATTGCCTTCATGATCATGAAGTAGGATGTAATTTTGTTTTGTACTTTGTTGTTTGCAGGATTATGCCTGAATTAAGGTACATTGCAGTTATACACTCCCAAAAGATGACTTCATGCATAGCTTTGGAGCAATGCTTGGGCATATGTCCAGATTTAGGAAATAGAAATTACAGTCATGTCATACTTTTGAAAAATGTTTTTTTTATTTTGCTTAATATGAATATAATTTTGATTAATTTTTAATTAATGAATTATGCTAAGAAATATGGCTCCCTTCTGAATATACATTTTGATTCTAATCAAAAATATGATTTCAGATATAACCTTTATTGTCTTCTATGGGAGTTTGAAATGTGAAATCATGTCAGCTAGTTTATATTTGAATTAGCATTTTAGAATATTCTGCCTATATAGAATTAAGAGAGTAGATGAAGTTGAACTCTTGTGTCGAAATGTCTAATGTTATTCACATATCCACTCTGATCCTGTTGATTGGTGAATTGTTCCATTGTAGCCTTTGCAGAAAGTTTCTTGTTTCATATTAAAGCTAGCTTCAGCGTACTCCCAGCCATAGAAAAACAATAGTTCAGTACCAGGCTCTAGATTTCGGACAGTACGGAAATACACCTGAAAGAACAATATGAGATATGACATGGGGTGGGGGGGGGGGGGGGCGTGGGAGGGTCATTCACAGAAACCTTTGCAAAGTTAACTATTATGTCATTGTATCCATGGTTACAACAAATAATTTATGAATTCTTGACTTCATGAAGTTTCTGATGCTGACAGTTTGATAAATTGTTTTCAAGATTATATTTTAAGGATTTCTTAGGTTCATAGATGGTACTGCCTTATGGTAAAATGGATGAACATGATCAAAAATACTCCTTCAGTCGCACATTGGTTTAACAGAATGACTCTTGGAAAAAACTTAAATTGAACTTCAATTTAGATTTAGCTTGAGCCCTGACGTTCATGTTTATTATTTTTAAGTTTCTTATTAAAGTACAGAAATCACTGGTTCTAGTAAACATTTCAATAAGGAAGGTTAACATACATTTTCTTTACATTGGAATGCCTCCACATTTAATTCCATGAAGTCTCTGGGGCAGTTCATGAATCTTGTCCAATTTGACGTATCAAGAGACCCTCCATCACGAAAAAACAAAATTTTCCAATTTTTGTAGACCTGAAATATTATTTAATAATAACAAGTTTATTGTTAATGAATTAAGAATGTTTTGTAAGAGTACACATTATGAATATAATTCAAAGCCCATATGACATTGAAGTATTCTGTCTGAAACTCTGTTTAAAAGGCAGAATCAGATCTATAGGGGGTGAATAAGTTGCAAGCAACATGTACAATTGCCCTACATCCATTCCTTATAATCTCAAATATAATATCTCCCAAAATATCTACGATATGTTATAAATTTGTGAATTTATTAAGGATTTAAGTGCAAAAATGGGGGAAAAATGTTTAAATTCTCCCAAATAATAAAAATGGTAACCATAAGAATAGAACAAATTACATTATTGTAAAAATCTTTAGTTTTCTTGGAGTAATGTATATGTTTTTTGATTTTGGAAAATAAACATGATAAGGAATGATATGAGGCAATTTTTTTTTAAATTGAAAAATTAACCATTGTTGTTCCTTTCTTTTCATTGGTTAAACGATCTTTTTGAAATCTTTGTTATACTTACATTGAAAACATATTCTCCATCATTGTACCCGTCATCAATATCATAGATGACAACGCCTTCATATGGGCCAAAATATGTTCCTAGAGGGATGAAAACATCAGTGAAAACTCCACTCCCTGCATTTGGAATAGTTGATTTAGATAATCTTAACCCACGGGGAAGTGTCTTATATGCCCTGTCATTGGTGTTCCAACCTACAGGGACGTCTACTATGACATCATCATTTTCTGTGAAGCACCAGAGTTCATCTTCGTGCCATCTACCTGTGTTTATTCTTTTAAGAGTAGATGAATCGTACTGTTGTTCAAATGGCTGCTTTTGTTCATTTTGTGCTTGGACATTCTCAAAATTATCCGCAGTTGCTTGCATATGGAGATTCTGTTTGTCAATTTTTCTGTTCAATATCTCCATCATGTGTGTTAAATCTGACAGTGTTGAATTCATACTGTTTATTGTAGATTTAATTTGTTGGATATCGCTTTCAATTGTTGTACTTAGGATCTGCTCACCAGGCAATGTGGTTGCTGTGTCATGAACAACTGGAAGAAATATCAGACATTCTACTACAATATCTCCTGTTGTCTCCTTTTTACAATAGAAATCACTGATTTGGATTATTAAGTAACTTTGAAAGTGAAATAGACATGTATCAGATAGTTATCTAAAACATTTCTCATTTTCAATGGAATTTTACCATTTAGCTAGTATGATTTGAGTGACATCTTTCTATATGATACTAAGTAGAATAGTATTTTCATTTAGGCTGCATCGTCTTAAAATTTTGTTTAATAGTTTTGAAAAATTTCAGAGGGAGGGGGCTTAAAAATTTTACTCTTTAATCTTTATATTCCTCCCCCCTCAACATACTGTCCATTGTGGATTGCATTCATTATACATGTGATTCATAAAGATTGGATGGGTAATCCAATCTCAAGTATGACTATGTGTAACAAGTTTTAAAAATGTTCTGCTCTCTCATGTTGTGATTGGGCACAATTTTCTGGATGGACAGATTTGATGTGAGAACTATTGAAAAAAACATTGATTCATTATCGATGATTTCAACATTATTGTTTCATTATTATTGAAATATAGTCAGTGTAATGTAAAATGGTACAGATATCCTTTTTGAACATGAAGTAAGTTCTCCTTATGAGCCTCATTCAGTGCACCAGGTATGCATTTTTATCATACAGTATGACATTCCACCTTGATTTAAGGGATATCTTCCTTTGTAAAGCTGATGATTTGATGCACTTTACATGTATTTCATAAAGGTTTTGATATAATGTAAGAAGTAATTTATTTTTATAATTTTTTGGTGAAGGGGAGCGGAAAAGAAGTTGACAACTTTTTAAGGAAAGAAAAATTAACAAAGAGAAAGATCACATTAGTGAGTTTATGAGAAAGTGTCTTTAACAAGAATAAAACTAGATCATTTTTCAGGTTTTATTAATCATGACATCTGCTAAAAATTGATTTTAATTTCTGACTGTGAGAATACCTTTACACAATACAGTTGCAATTAAGTATTTTAAATGAACTTTGAATTCACAAGGAAGTAGATAAAGACAGATGCATTGTATAAGTACATTACATTTGTATAGATTATTATATGAGATTCTCCAGATGCAGAAAAATGATATAAAAGATTTAGTTTTTGAACCTTTAAGTTATTTTTCTGATCTTTATAAAAGACTGGGTGTTCCCCTTGTTTTTGCCTTGTATGAGTATATTTTGCTAAACGTAAATATGCCAATCGAGTTTCCAATTTGCTGAAATTTGACATTTCTTATTTATACTTGAATGAATAAATAACAATATAGTACTGACTTTAAAAAACTATCAAAATAATTATGATAGTCTCACAGTTTCTGAATATTTTATCTCTATGGAAACTATTAAAAAACAATTGTTCAAAAGAATAAAGCTGGAGTTCCCCTTAAAGGTTTTCAAATCTATTTTTCACATTTAATAGCAGGTTTCGAAACCATAATTTATACATAATAGACTAAGAACCTAAATTATATGAATCATAGAAAGAAAAAGAAATAATCATGAATAAAATGATAATTACTTACCTAAAAGTGAAAAAATGTTCACCAGAACAAGATTCCAACGTTTCATCTTAGTATTGAATATATAGTTAAGAACAAATTGAAATATACCCATTCAACTAAGAAATTATGAATGGTTTATTTGTATTTTATCTCTTTTTCTTCTTTATATATAATTTCACTTTTCCATAAACTAATTCAATTATCTGTATGTTAAAAGCTGCAGTCCACTTGTTACACGTCATAGGCTTTCTTTACTTTAAGAGACAATATTTAATTTTGCAGATATAGTTTCTCAATAGATTTCCAAAGAGGTATTGACCTTAATCATCTGCCATTATTGATTGCCAAACTGAAAAAAGCCAATTGATGAAGATGCAAGGATTTGTTGAGATACACTTATGCATAAAGAACTGTCCATAAAAAACTGTCCTTATGAATGAATATATGAGTTGAGTAATCATTTCATATGAACCAACATATTTTGAATATCTGATCATCCATCTGTCCATGATGTTAATAGAAATACATGTATAATTGCTACCTGTTTATATATATAATCAAGCAATTAAAGACTGATACTTAATTACAAAATATTTGAGTGTTAATTCGATGACCTGACGATGTACCTGACACTTATTTTATCAGTGATGTGAGATATTCAATTTCACTAAGCAGGTTGGTGTTGAGGCATAACAATCCATGGCAAATCATTCTGTAAATTCACGTAAAGTTTTTCACCATTTTGAGCACTTTCAAGTGATTTTACGCCAAAATTCTGGAATTTATTTTAAACTGACCTTCACCCCTTAAGCAAAAGCTGGCTGCAGGCCTGCTACAGTATCAGGATCATAATGTTGCATCTACAGATTTAATTCTATTCCATCTCAAGAGCTACATAAGAGAGGGACACTGGTAAATCAGAATGTATATTTCTCATTTTAATGACTAAGATATCAAAAATTATTTTTTCACATTCTTCCTAAACAAGAAGTACAGTATCAGCAGTATTTGCATTATAAGCTGATTCAAATATGAAGGCCCCAGTTGTATTTTTATTTTGCCAAAATGTATATGCTTTATTATTTTTTGTAAAGATTTTGTGCTTAGGGGATCTGGAATTACCATTTTATTCAACTTAACAGCCTTCAAAATATTAAAGTACATACATTATACACATAATGCTATTGTATTAAAGGCTTCTTGTGAAAAAGTGAATCTTTTTAAATTCCATTGATGATAATCTATTGGAAGCAGATAATAACAGATGCTCAAGGACTTTCTTTTGGAAAATCCAATATTATAGGTCAGGATTGTGCATTAGAATTTACAGTCATAATTGTCAGATTTTTGAAGGGGTTGCCAGAGTGGGTTGTTGGACTGCAACTACAAGATACCCTCCTCCATTCAGAAATTGTTGATGGGTTTAGGGTCAATCACAGGGGGTGCATAGGAGGTAGAGTTAAAAGGGGTGCCATTTCCAGAAAATCTTAATGTAATTGATATATTTAGTGCTGACATTTTGTTCATTCTGCACAAATTATGATTTTCCTACAGTATACTGTCATGTATTGGGACTAAAAGTGCAGTTTGAAAATATGTATGTTGTAGAGATATTTATTCATAAAAAAGCATGCAGAACACATAGGGGACTATACTAGGGGTCCTCCTTTAAATTCGAAATTTTGGGTTTTCGTCATGGGTTATTTTGACCATGGGGCTATTTTGACTTTGGTGTATAATTTCAATCTAAGCATGGGCTAGATCTTAATCCAAGATGGCAAACCTGGAAATTTAAATAATCGGCCATGGTCAAAATAACCCGATGGCCGAAGTAGCCCCTTTGACGAGGTAACCCCATTCATCGAAGTTTGATGGAATCCCCCTATTCATACACACAGTTAATATATACACAGTGTATAATTCCATTGTACAGTCATTAAATCCATTAATTTTTTAAGAGTTGATCTTTTTCTTAGGTTAAGTATACACACTCTGTTATTCAGTACGATCTGTATAATAGCTACAGAAAGGGACTTCTTGTGATGTCATGAACAAAATATGACAGTTCTTTTCTCTGTATTCATGATATGTGATAGTACATGGTAGGACAGGGCTTGGACATTACCAATGAAGTTTACATTCTTTTAATATTGTTACTGTCTCCAATTTTTGTGGACACTGTTCAGCAGTTGATATTCGGTGGTTGTTACAAATGACAGGTGGAAACAATTTACATTTTAATGCCTTTCAATGTTTTTGCATGTCATCGATCAGTTCTTAACAAATTCCAAGTAAATGTGTCTAGGTTGGACATTACCTATTAGCCTATATGAAGTTTACATTTTCAATGTTTGTGCAATGTGCATGTCATCGATCAGTTCTTCACACATTCCATCTAAATGTCTAGGTTGGACATAACCTATGAAGTTTACATTTTCAGTGTTTGTGGATGTCATCGATCAGTTCTTCACACATTCCAACTGAATTTGACTAGCTTGGACATTACCTATGAAGTTTACATATTCAATGTTTGTGCAATGTGCATGTCATTGAACAGTTCTTCACCCATTCCAACTGAATGTGACTAGCTTGGACATTACCTATGATGTTTACATTTTCAATGTTGTGCACATCATCGAACAGTTCTTCACATATTCCAACTAAATGTCTAGGTTGGACATAATCTATGAAGTTTACATTTTCAGTTTGTGCATGTCATCTATCAGTTCTTCACATATTCCAACTGAATGTGACTCGCGTGTCTTCATTTTTATTGACATATCCACTCTGATGCAATTGATTGGTGAAATGTTCCATTGAAACCTTTACAAAAAAATTCCTGTTCCATATTCAGGGTATCTCTGGCATAATTCCATCCATAGAAAAAGAAGAGTTCACTACCTGGCTTTATATCCTGGATAGTTCTGAAATATACCTGAAAACAGAATTTGAGTAATCCAATTATCACAAGTTTGAAATAATTATTTTTAGTAAGATATATTTATTTCATTATTTAATGATATAATGTAGATCCCTTCAATCGGCCAAGGCATTATAAAAAGGGTACAGGAAATACAACATAAATTTGAAATAATCATTGTACTGTATTCAAATCAAGTCACGAGATATATTATTCATGTTCTAGGAAATATACAGTCAACAAACCAAATTATATTTCGCTTCATTTGAGTCTACCCGCTATGGCTCAGTGGCAGAGTCAAGGTTACCAATATCGCTTTGCCCCGAGTTCGTTTCTCAGTTTAGACAAGCTTGTTTGTGCATTATGTAATTCTAGGTCTCTGACTGTGTGGTTCACGAATTGTATAAAAGGCTGTAATAAGTACTTGTATGTCTTTGCACCCTTTGTACCTGTGCACACAAAAGAACACAGGGCTCCTCCAAGGAGGAGTTTCTGACTCTGTCTTGAGTGTACATACGTGAAATATGGAATGTGCCTTAGAACTTTGGGAGGGACTAAACCATTTTATAAAAGAAATCTGGAACTAAGGCCAGCTTTGAAATACTGGACCTTTGTTGCTAATTCTATCTCTTTTAAATTACTTGCAAAAGGTAAATTTTGTTTTGCTTTGAATGGAACAAGTTTGAAGAAAAACGGTGCAGTATGAGACTCGCAATCCTTGATTTTCAAACATCTGGTACGTCAAAAATTTAAATTAACGGTCAAAGTTAGTACCACATGAGTCACCAACGAAGAAGCTTTCCATCATTCTTCAAGATATTATGATCACCACAAGAAATGTCAAAGTAGGGCTAGTCTCTGGAATGGGAGTGTTGGTTAACCATAAAAGATCTTTAACCAGCGAGAGGTCAGTCACAAGCCTGACGACAGAGACAACCAAACTAACACTACCCAAAGCTCCATCCCCCTCATCAACTCACAAACAGTCCTATAGATGTAGCAAAGCACTTGATTGATGTTTTAAAAAAAAGAATGAAAAACTAGAAAAATTAATTATGATTAAAAAATTCTATTCATAGCAAATGATTTAACCTCCAAATTTGAAGAAATCAAAACTAAACATACATGCTCTCTGCATTGCACTGCCTCCGCATTCAACTCCATGAAATCTCGCCCACAGTTTAAGAACCTCGTCCAGTTAGACATATCTAGAGGACCTGCATCTCGATAAAATATTATTCTTCCATGTTTATAGATCTGAAATCAAAATTCAAAAATATTCAAAACATTTTCTTATATGTATAAGTGATTTGTCTCCCTGTTCAAGGTAGCCCTCACTGCTCAAGATAATTTCCCTGTTCAAGGTAGCCCTTACTGTTCAAGATATTCCTTACTGTTCAAGATGATTTCCCTGTTCAAGGAAGCCCTCACTGCTCATTATAATATCCCTGTTCAAGGTAGCCCTAACTGCTCAAGATAATTTCCCTGTTCAAGGAAGCCCTTACTGCTCAAGATAGTTTCCCTTTTCAAGGAAGCACTCACTGTTCAAGATAATTCCCCTGTTCAAGGAAGCCCTCACTGCTCAAGATAGTTTCCCTGTTCAAGGTAACCCTCAGTGCTCAAGATAGTTTCCCTGTTCAAGGTAGCCCTCACTGCTCAAGATAATGTCCCTGTTCAAGGTAGCCCTCACTGCTCAAGATAGTTTCCCTTTTCAAGGAAGCACTCACTGCTCAAGATAGTTTCCCTGTTCAAGGTAGCCCTCACTGCTCAAGATAGTTTCCCTGTTCAAGGTAGCCCTCACTGCTCAAGATAATATCCCTATTCAAGGAAGCCCTCACTGCTCAAGATAGTTTCCCTGTTCAAGGAAGCCCTCACTGCTCAAGATAATTTCCCTATTCAAGGTAGCCCTCAATGTTGAAGACAACCCCCCTGTTCAAGGTAGCCCTCACTGCTCAAGATAGTTTCCCTGTTCAAGGAAGCACTCACTACACTCTAAAAAAATATTACTTGACAGCTAGCTGAAGCAATTTGATTGATTACTAAGTAATTTATAAATTACTTATGTCACCTAAAATGTAATCATATTACTTAGTAATTGTTTATTTGTGTGAATTACTTACTTTAGTAATTGTAATACTTTATTTGTAAATAAATTGTTTCTGTTTCTGTTTTATTTGCATATAAAAGTAATAATATTACTAGGTAATTTTATTCCCCATTTGCATTTTAACATTTCATTAATAGTAATTAATTAATAGTAGTAACTAGCAATGTAAATGAATTACTATGTTTAATAGCATTTAATTGAAAATACATTATTGAGTAATTCTTTTTACATTCAAATTACTATATTGAAATATTATAATACTAGCAATGTAAATAAATGGTACAAAATAAATGTTTAATTGCACTAAATTCGAAATACATTACTGAGTAATATTTTTAATATTTCACCTGAAACATCTCAGGGCTGAGAAGAAATGACATGTCATGGTTTATCATGATGGCTTTCTTCGAGAATACATAATGCGGGCCCGTGAATGCGGGGTGCCACATTGATTGCAACACACCTTGCAACAATGTCTTATGAGGGTAATTTCTTATATTGAGAAGTTTATCATCTATTGAAATTAAATACTTAGAAATATGATAATACCAGCAATGTAAAGGAATTGCATTAAATTGGAAATATGTTACTGAGTAATCTTTTGATATTTGAATCACTATATAGCAATAGCAATGTTAATGAATTAATATGTTTAACTGCAATAAAATGATAAGATTATACTGAGTAATTCTAATACTTAGTATTCTAAATTTTTAAAATAGTAATTAAATTAATTAATGTAGTTTGATATCATGTTTTTTAATATTTTTAAAATCAAGATTTAATTCTTTATTAAAAGAAACTGTAACAAAAATCATAAAATGATAAATTTGCAAAGAATTATGTCAATTTTATGTGAAGCTGATTAACATACGATTAATTAATGCTAACTCTATTTGATATTAACCTAATAAGACAAACTCCATTTTGTGGTATTCAGTTAACTATTAGGTCTGGTCCCCAAAGGTAAGGTTATAATTTGTTCAAAGTGCTAATCATGGACACATGTGGAAAATTGAGAACAAAGGAATTCTCTTGATAATATGTAAATAAATCTTCCCAAGTTAAAAAAATAATAAAAGTCTTGAACAAATTATTCACTTTTTAATTAGGTAATTTCAATACTTAAGTAATATAAGTACTTAGTAATTTTATCCTCAAATATAAAATACCCTTTGGAACAAAACAATTACTTATAGAATAGAGTAAAATAATTACTTAATAATTATAATTATTTATAATACAAGTAATTTTTTAATTACTCAATATAGTAATTCAGTCAAAATAATACTATGCTAGTAATATAATTACAAAAATGAAAACCCCTTTGGGACAAAAACAATTACCTGTCCTAGTAATTAAATTACTTGTGAATACAAAGATAATACAAACTTAAGTAATTATTCCCTGTTCAAGGAAGCCCTCACTGCTCAAGACAGTTTCCCTGTTCAAGGAAGCACTCACTGTTCATGATAATATCCCTGTTCAAGGTAGCCGTCACTGCTCAAAATAATTTCCCTGTTCAAGGTAGCCCTCACTGCTCAAGATAATTTCCCTGTTCAAGGTAGCCCTCACTGCTCAAGATAATATCCCTATTCAAGGAAGCCCTCACTGCTCAAGATAGTTTCCCTGTTCAAGGAAGCACTCACTGTTCAAGATAATTCCCCTGTTCAAGGAAGCACTCACTGTTCAAGATAATTCCCCTGTTCAAGGAAGCCCTCACTGCTCAAGATAATTTCCCTATTGAAGGAAGCACTCACTATTCAAGATAATTTCCCTGTTCAAGGTAGCCCTCACTCTTCAAGATATATCCCTGTTCAAGTTATAGTCTGACTGGTAAACTTACATTGAAAGCATATTCTCCATCATTATAGTTGTTGGCCCACCTGTATATGATATCACCATCATATGGACCAAAATAGACCCCTGCTGGAATGAAAACATCAGTGAAGACTCCACTCCCTGCATTTGGAATAGTTGATTTAGATAATCTTAACCCAGGAGGAAATGTCTTATATGCCCTGTCAGGTGTGTTCCAACCTACAGGGTTGTCCATTATGACATCATCGTTCTTTGTGTAGCACCATAATTCATCTTCATCCCAACCACCCCTTTTGATCCTATGTCTGGTTTTTTCATCATATTTTTGCTCAAACGGCTTTTTATATGGCTGTTCTTGATGCTCCCATTGTTCTTTTTGCTTTGTTTTATCTAAACTGTCTCTAAGTGCTCGGACTTCAATGTTCTGTAGATCCAGTTTTCTATTTAAAATTCTTAACATGTGTGTTAAATCTGACAGAGTTGAATTCATAATATTTATTGTAGATTTCATTTGTTGAATATCAGTTTCTAGTGTCGTTTTTACGTAATGTTCATCAGGTATTGTATGCTGAGCAAATGTTGTTCTATCACTCACAGCTGAAAAACATAGTTGTTGTTACTATTTTGTTAGACCAAAAGTTTGTTTTACTAAATTTGTATTACTAGTTTATTGAACCAAAACCACAGATATCCATATAACACATGTGCTTCATTATTGTGATGTTGTAAATGGCAGATAACTGTCAAACATATGTATATTTATTTATTTATTTCGAATAATTATAGGATATCCTATGATTTTGAGGAATATCACTTTTATCTACGAGGTGATATTGATATCTGCACGAGAGAGCGAAGCGAACGAGTGCATATATCAATATCACCGAGTAGATTAAAATGATATTCTAAAAAAATCATAGGATGTTCTTATTATCCTACACTTACAAGGAGAGTACTAAATGTATAATATCATTGCAAAATGAATTCCATGCCAAATAGAGTCAATTTGGCGGGAAATCAACAAGCGGAGTATATCGTCACAATATCCTCCGCATATTGGGTTTTCCGGAGTATATCGTCACGATATCCTCTGCCCGGAGTATATCGTCACGATATCCTCCGGATATTCATTTTGCCAATAAATATCAAATTTATTTTTTAATGTTATTATACATTTAGTACACTAAGTGTAGGATAATATCTTTGTGTCTACATTGAGTCAATCTAAATCATGCATACATGTACATGATAATGTGGTGATATGGAACAACCCTTATATTTCTGAACTTTGTAAAAAATATGTGTATAATAGGTAGGATACCTCGAATATGTTGATATACCTTTAACAGGCTGGTGTAATATATCTCTAATTTACTTCCTGCGAAAGCTATGTGGATTTTGATATAATAGCTTTCCCTCGGCGCGCTGGACAGCTGAATAATAGTGACCTTTAAAACATGAATAATGAGATCCACAGCTTACTTTTCGTCTCTAACTGCGTCTTACATCAGTATCATCAATCCGTGCAAGTTTTGAAGCGCTGAAATACTTCTTTTTCGATCAAGACTTGTAAATTGTTCATCGAGTGAATGTTTTTCGACCCATTTCCAATATGGTGGTTTGCTAGGAGGGAGATACGCAATGAACGAAATGAATTTTGAGAATGAGTTCGGACAATTTCCGTAGATTTACAAAAATGTCAGAGTAGAAAACATTATATTGGAATTTGGCAGAAAATACATTCACTCGACTAACAATTACAAGTCTTGATCAAAAAGGAAGTACTTCAGCGCTCCAATACTTGCACGGAAGGATGATAATGATGTATGACACAGTTAGAGAACAAAAGTAAGCCCTGTATCAATTTAATTCGTGTTTCATTGGTCACTATTATTCAGCTGTCTATTTCTCCGTTGGAGAGCCATAAGTTTCAAAATCTAACATGGCTCTCGAAGTGAGTAAATTTCTAATGTGTTTGTCTCATGTTTCTGTTAGTCGAACCTACCTAGAAGTGATAGAGCCGTCAAAACTACTGAGCCCAATTCCAGCATTTTAACCTTGAATATAGACATCTGAAAATACAAAACAAAATTTTGAAATCATGCTTAAATATCGAGTGATATACTGTACACGAAATATTAATTTTAAGTTTTTGCCTAAATTATTAGGGTAATCCATAATCAAGAGACTCAAATGAACATTGAAGTCTACCTGAAAACAAACATGTTGCTTTAACCCAAACAGAACTAGAAATTTTCAACTTGTTATCCTCAATATTTTTTATCAATTATTGCCATATTAATTAATCAATTACAGATCATACGCGAGGGACCCAATTGCCAGTGGCATGATAGGTATCCCTGAATATTACAATTTCCAAAGAAACACATTTTTGAGTACATATAATGTAAAATGTATATGATAATACTTTCTAAGTTTATAACGGCTGGGTTTATAATTGCCTAAAATCAGTTTAGACTATGAGATATAACATTTGAACTTTCACGAACATGTACAATATATAAGACGATTTAACTAACCTCTAAGGAGTTGGCATTTCTTGATATCTTATATAAATAAATAAATCTTGTTAGACAGTCATTCACTGTTTCTTGTGCATGTGTAGTTGCCCTCTTAGTGGACTCATTTTTAAATATATATAGTATATGTGATCTCTTTGTTAGAGAAGATAAATTATGCACTTTTTATTATTTGTAGATTTATCATGCAAGTCATCAGTTTCCTATTAAACAATTTATTTATTTATTAACTGTATCTTAAACTGTAAATATCTTTGTTTATTAATGTCATCACTGAGTGATAAGAATGCAATACCTGTACTTGTATTTATTGTAATGTACTGCACTAACATGAATGATTAAAATTATGAATGCCTGAGATGCATGTATGGTTCTCCATATATTCTGCAGTTAGAACTCGTATGCTTAGTATGCACTAAACTATTTATTGCATTTAAATGTTGGAAAATAACCCTTTGCCAGTTACTTAATACTTTCTCTTTTGATCTAATAAAATATGTTATATAACAAATTGTTAAATCTGGATCAATTGAAAGCAATAATGGATTTTCTAAAGCCCCTCTGTATATGGCCAAGGTCATGTTATAGTACAGAATAAGGGACTCTTGTCCAATCAGGATGTGACTCAAGATCGCTTCACATGGAAGATTTTATTGAATTGGATGTTGGATGAAATGAATTATATGCTTTAATTTGCCTATTATCTAGTTACAAAAGTATATACAGGGTGTCAAAAAACAATGGCACCCCCCTCTACAGCAAAAAGTCCTGAATGTTCCATATCGGGTCATACCTCAATTGAAAGATAATTTAATTCTGGATTTACGTCCAAATTTCATGTAATAAAACTTTATATTAAAAAAAGGTACATTGTTTTTAAGTTTGCTATTTCGGTACTTTGTTTGCTGCTCTGATCGACTAACAAAACAACCTTTTTTGGGGTTGTCGAGTTGGCCGAGAGGGCTTGAGCGCTAGCACGTTTAGGCTAGGCAATTTGGGCCGTAACCACGAGGTTGCGAGTTTGAGACGCGTGTGCTCCTTGCGTTTATTCATCTGTTACTGGTTAAAGGTCAGAAAGTGGAATATGAAAGAATTAGCCCAGATTTCAACTGCACTGAACATATGGGTTCAGTTCTGAAAAACAGGGTGTAGGAACTGATGGACGAAGATCCTCTTGAAAAAAGATACAGTGAGGATATATTTTTTTTTGAAGAATGTGAGGAAAGTGCTTAGAGGATTATGCAATGCTGTTATACGCATTTTGTTATTGTATTAAAGACGTGATGTGAAAAAGTCAGTATGCTTCATGCATCTCCTTTAATACCATTGGTGATATTATATTGGAAGCAGATAATAACAGATGCTCATAGATTTTTTGTTTGAAAATTCAAAACTATTGGTCTGGATTGTATATTAAAATCAATAGTCATGATTGTAAATTTTTTGTATAATATATGGCTTTGGGTCAGTCGCAGGGGGTGCTAGGGGGTAAAGTAAAAGGGTTTATCCTATGCCAAGTAGAGTTTCAGGGAGATAAGTTGGTAAGATATATCCCGTATCCTGATTTTGAGGTTTCCATATCCAGAACCTCCATATCTCCCGCCATATCTCCCGCTTCGGTGCATATCTTCCCGCTTCCGGTAATGCAATAAAATGACTTTGCATATGAATGATTTCTTTATTTTTACACCTTGTACAATTGAAATGGCCATATGCCCCTGAAAACTCTACTTGGTATAGGATAAAGCAGTTATGTACGGTCGGTTTGGATATTGGGTTCATCCCTCGTGAGATATGCATATCTACCTTCGGTCGCTACGGTCCCTCAGGTAGATATGCATATCTCCCTCTGGATAAACCCCATATCCAAAACCTCCCAGTACATAACCCTTATATATCCTTTCCAGATAATGTTACCATTTTAAGGTAATTGGCACATTCTTAAATGCATGATAACAGAACTAGTGCTGACATTTTGTTTATTCTGCACAAATTATAATTTTCCCACAATATACTGTCATGTACTGTCATGGGACTGTGAGTTCAAAGTTTGAAAAGAATTATATCATAGAGATATTTTATTCATCAAATGCATACAGAACACATAGGGGACTAGGGGGTCCTCCTTTAAACTTCAACATAGGGTGCTACTTTGTCATGTGCTATTTTTACTATTGGGTAATTTTGACTTTGGCGTATAATTTCAATCTACACCTTGCTTGTTTTTTGAAAATATAAGAAATAAATCGAAATCTCCAATGGGTTAGATCTTAATCCAAGATGGTCAACTGATTGTCAGTTCCAACTGAAAGTGACTAGCTTGGACATTACTTATGAAGTTTACATTTTCAAAGTCAGTTCTTGACATATTCCAACTGAATGTGACTAGCTTGGACATTACCTATGAAGTTTACATTTTCAGTGTTTGTGGATGTCATCGAACAGTTCTTCACACATTCCAACTGAATGTGACTAGCTTGGACATTACTTATGAAGTTTACATTTTCAATGTTTGTGCATTTCATCGAACAGTTCTTCACATATTCCAACTGAATGTAACTAGGTTGGACATTACCTATAAAGTTTACATTTTCAAAGTCGGTGCATGCCATGGAACAGTTCTTCACATATTCCAACTGAATGTGTCTAGGTTGGACATTACCTATGAAGTTTACATTTTCAAAGTCTGTGCATGTCATCGAACAGTTCTTCACATATTCCAACTGAATCTGTCTAGGTTGGACATTACCTATGAAGTTTACATTTTCAATGTTTGTGCATTTCATCGAACAGTTCTTCACATATTCCAACTGAATGTGTCTAGGTTGGACATTACCTATGAAGTTTACATTTTCAATGTTTGTGCATGTCATGGAACAGTTCTTCACATATTCCAACTGAATGTGTCATGGAACAGTTCTTGACATATTCTAACTGAATGTGACTAGGTTGGACATTACCTATGAAGTTTACATTTTCAAAGTCGGTGCATGTCATGGAACAGTTCTTGACATATTCCAACTGAATGTGACTAGCTTGGACATTACCTATGAAGTTTACATTTTCAGTGTTTGTGGATGTCATCGAACAGTTCTTCACATATTCCAACTAAATGTGACTAAGTTGGACATTGCTTATGAAGTTTACATTTTCAATGTTTGTGCATATCATCGAACAGTTCTTCACATATTCCAACTGAATGTGTCTAGGTTGGACATTACCTATGAAGTTTACATTTTCAATGTTTGTGCATGTCATGGAACAGTTCTTCACATATTCCAACTGAATGTGTCATGGAACAGTTCTTGACATATTCTAACTGAATGTGACTAGGTTGGACATTACCTATGAAGTTTACATTTTCAGTGTTTGTGCATGTCATCAAACAGTTCTTCACATATTCCAACTGAATGTGACTAGCTTGGACATTACCTATGAAGTTTACATTTTCAAAGTCGGTGCATGTCATGGAACAGTTCTTGACATATTCTAACTGAATGTGACTAGCTTGGACATTACCTATGAAGTTTACATTTTCAAAGTCGGTGCATGTCATGGAACAGTTCTTGACATATTCCAACTGAATGTGACTAGCTTGGACATTACCTATGAAGTTTACATTTTCAGTGTTTGTGCATGTCATCGAACAGTTCTTCACATATTCCAACTAAATGTGACTAAGTTGGACATTGCCTATGAAGTTTACATTTTCAATGTTTGTGCATATCATTGAACAGTTCTTCACATATTCCAACTGAATGTGTCTAGGTTGGACATTACCTATGAAGTTTACATTTTCAATGTTTGTGCATATCATCGAACAGTTCTTCACATATTCCAACTGAATGTGTCTAGGTTGGACATTACCTATGAAGTTTACATTTTCAATGTTTGTGCATATCATCGAACAGTTCTTCACATATTCCAACTGAATGTGTCTAGGTTGGACATTACCTTTGAAGTTTACATTTTCAATGTTTGTGCATGTCATGGAACAGTTCTTCACATATTCCAATTGAATGTGTCTAGGTTGAACATTACCTATGAAGTTTACATTTTCAAAGTCGGTGCATGTCATGGAACAGTTCTTGACATATTCCAACTGAATGTGACTAGCTTGGACATTACCTATGAAGTTTACATTTTCAATGTCGGTGCATGTCATGGAACAGTTCTTCACCCATTCCAACTGAATGTGACTTGCATTTCTTCATTATTATTTTATTCACATATCCAGTCTGATGCAATTGATTGGTGAAATGTTCCATTAAAACCTTTACAAAAAAAATCCTTTTTCATATTCAGGGTATTTTCAGCGTAACTCCATCCATAGAAAAACAAGAGTTCACTACCTGGTTTTATATCTTGGATAGTTCTCAAATATACCTGAAAACAAAATTTGAGTAATCGGATTATTACAAATTTGAACAATTTATTTTGTTATATACTGTAGTAGTATAATGTAGATCCCTTAATCGCCCAAAGGATTACAGAAGGGCACAGGAAATGCAAAACAAATTATATAATAATCGTTTTCAATTCAAGTCAGGAGATATATTATTCATGTCCTGGGAAATATTCAGTCCAAAGACCAAATCATATTTCACCTTATCGCAAGATTCTGACTTTTAGGAACTTTGGGAAGGACTTAACCATTTTAGAACTCTATCAAACAAATCTAGAGCTAAGACCAGGTTTGAAATACTGGACCTTTATTAATTTAACCAAATTTGAAGAAATCAAAACTAAACATACATGCTCTCTGCATTGCATTGCCTCCAAATTCACCTCCATAAAATCTCGTCCACAGTTTATGAACCTCGTCCAGTTAGACATATCTAGAGAACCTGCATCTCGATAAAATAATATTCTTCCATGTTTATAGATCTGAAATCAAAATTCAAAAATATCGAAAAAATTATCTTCTCTCTGTTCAAGTTAGCCCTCACAATTCAAGATAATGCCCCTGTTCAAGGTAGCCCTCACTTTTCCAGCATGATAATATCCCTGTTCACTGTTCAAGGTAGCCCTTACTGTTGTCCCTGTTCATTGTAGCCCTCACTTTTCAAGATAATATCCCTGTACAAAGTAGCCCTCACTGTTCAAGATAATATCCCTGTTCAAGGTAGCCCTCACTGTTCAAGATTATATCCCTGTACAAAGTAGCCCTCACTGTTCAAGATAATATCCTTGTTCAAGGTAGGCCTCACTTTTCAACCAAGATAATATCCCCGTTCACTGTTCAAGGTAGCCCTTGCTGTTCAAAATTATATCCCTCTTCAAGGTAGCCCTCACTGTTCAAGATAGTTTCCCTGTTCAAGGTTGCCCTCACTTTTCAAGATAATATCCCTCTTCAAGGTAGCGCTCACTTTTCAAGATAATATCCCTCTTCAAGGTAGCCCTCACTGTTCAAGATAATATCCCTGTTCAAGGTAGCCCTCACTTTTCAAGATAATATCCCTTTTCAAGGTAGCCCTCACTGTTCAAGATAATTTCCTTGTTCAAGGTAGCCCTCTCTTTTCAAGACCATTTCCCTGTCAAGGCAACCCTCACTGCTCAAGATGATTTCCCTGTCAAGGTAGCCCTCACTGCTCAAGATAATATCCCTGTTCAAGGTAGCCCTCACTGTTCAAGATAATATCCCTGTTCAAGGTAGCCCTCACTTTTCAACCAAGATAATATCCCCGTTCACTGTTCAAGGTAGCCCTTGCTGTTCAAAATTATATCCCTCTTCAAGGTAGCCCTCACTGTTCAAGATAATATCCCTGTTCAAGGTTGCCCTCACTTTTCAAGATAATATCCCTCTTCAAGGTAGCGCTCACTTTTCAAGATAATATCCCTCTTCAAGGTAGCCCTCACTGTTCAAGATAATTTCCCTGTTCAAGGTAGCCCTCACTGCTAAAGATAATTTCCCTTTTCAAGGTAGCCCTCACTGTTCAAGATAATTTCCTTGTTCAAGGTAGCCCTCTCTTTTCAAGACCATTTCCCTGTCAAGGCAACCCTCACTGCTCAAGATGATTTCCCTGTCAAGGTAGCCCTCACTGCTCAAGATAATATCCCTGTTCAAGGTAGCCCTCACTGTTAAATATAATATCCCTTTTTCAAGTTAGTCTGACTGGTAAACTTACATTGAAAGCATATTCTCCATCATTGTAGTTGTTGGCCCACCTGTATATGATATCACCATCATATGGACCAAAATAGACCCCTGCTGGAATGAAAACATCAGTGAAGACTCCACTCCCTGCATTTGGAATAGTTGATTTAGATAATCTTAACCCAGGAGGAAGTGTCTTATATGCTCTGTCAGTGGTGTTCCAACCTACAGGGTTGTCCATTATGACATCATCACTCTTTGTGTAGCACCATAATTCATCTTCATCCCAACCACCTCTTTTGATTCTAATTTTGGTTTTTTTATCATATTTTTGCTCGAACGGCTTTTCATATTCTTGATGCTTCCATTGTTCTTTTTGTTTTGTTTTTTCTAAACTGTCTCTAAGTGCTCGGACTTCAATATCCTTTAGATCTAGTTTTCTACTTAAAATTCTTAACATGAGGTTTAAATCTGACAGAGTTGAATTTATTATAGTACCCAACACAAGTTTTTAATAATAACTTTGACCCATATTTTGAACACTCTTCCCTATACAATTTGTTAATAAATTTAGCACATATAAACTTTCTAGGCAATTTCCAATATTGGCAATTTTTTATTGAGCCATATGTTTAATAATGGCAGTAATTTCAAAATGCTACACAGTGGCCAATGTTTTACCAAATTGCTACATTGTTTCAATGAATATGAAACATTTATATGATTCAACCATGACAACAACCAGATAACTAAATATCGAGGGCAAGTATATTTTCAAAATAAATTTTGTTGTTGAACCTGACAGACTACCCATAGAATATTCAAAAATACCATAAAGGCCTACTTTTGACAGAGTATCATTGTTCAAATAAGTGATAAGTAAATGAAATTGTTAAAATAAGCAATTCTTAATTTTGATTTCATGACATTAAATTAGATAAAACGCATTAATAACACCCTTGGTTAAGTTGCTTGTGGTTATATTGTTATTGAAGTAACAGAAAAATAGAAAATTTTTGCTAGATTTAATAACAAATAGTAGGTAAAGTGTTGAAATCATGGGTCAAAGTTATTATCAAAAACTTGTGTGGGGTACTATTTATTGTAGATTTCATTTGTTGAATTTCAGTTTCCAGTGTTGTTTTCATTTTTACGTAATGTTCTTCAGGTATTGTATGCTGAGCAAATGTTGTTCTATCACTCACAGCTGAAAAACATACATGTAGTATAGTTATTGTTACTATTTTTTTAAACCAAAACTTTGCTTTACTAAATCATTACTAGTTTATGTAACCAAAACCACAGATACCCATATAACACATGTGTTATATTGTGATGTGGTAAATGGCAGATAACAGTCAGATATATATGTGTATATTTATTTATTTATTTATTTAGAATAAAGTGTCTGCATTGAATTACGACAATTTAAAATATGCATGCATGTACATGATAATGTGGTGATACCAAACAACCCTTATATTTCTGAACTTTGTAAAAAATATATGTAAATATGATACCTCAAATATGTTAATTCACCTCTAATAGATTACTCTAATATACTTCTAACAGGTTAGTGTAATATATCTCTAATGTGTTTGTCTCATGTTTCTGCTAATCGAACCTACCTAGAAGTGATAGAGCTGTCAAAACTACTGAGCTCAATCCCAGCATTTTAACCTTGGATTTAAACATCTGAAAATAGAAAACAGAATTGGGAATTTATGCTTAAATATCAGGTGATATTTTATTACTTTGTTACGTTCCATGTACCTGAAATATGAGGATAACCCACAATCAAGAAACTCAAATGAACATTGAAGTCTACCTGAAAATAAAGAAGTTGCTTCAACCCAAACAGAACTAGAAATTTTCAACTTGCTATCCTGAATATTTTTATCAATAGATTTTATTGCCATTGATTAGTCAATGAGGGACCCAATTGCTAGTGACATGATAGGTGTCCTAGAATATTATAATTTCCAAAGAGACACAAAGAGAATGTATTTGATAATGTTTTCAAAGTTTATAATGGCTGGGTTTATAATAGCCTAAAATCAGTTTACTCTATGACCCATTTGAAGTTTCATGAACATGTACAATATATAAGAAGATTTAACTTACCTTTAAGGAGTTAGCATTTCTTGTGAGTCACTGTTTCTTGTGCGTGTGTACTTGCCCTCTTACTGGACTCATTGTTAAATGTACATGTGTGTTCCGTTTGGCAGAGCAGAGAAATTATGCACTTTTTATTATTGGATGAACTAATTTATTTATTTCAATGATTTTGATTAAAATTATGTACATGTATACCAGAGATGCCTGTATGGTACTCCATATATTCTGCAGTTAGAACTTGTATGCTTAGTATGCACTAAACTATTTATTGCATTCAAGATTTTGAAAATAAGCCATTGCATATTACTAAAGACATTATTTAAATATTCCTTTCTAGTATAAAGTATTCATTGTTGGATCTAATAAAATGTTTTATATAACAAATTGTTTAATCTGGATCAATTGAAAGCAATAATGGATTTTCTAAAGCCCCTCTGTAAATGGCAGGTCATGTTATAGTACAGGACATGGGATTTTCTTATCCTATGAAGTAATTCAGTTTATAATTTTCTCATAATATTTCATAATTTAAGAATGTGACTCAAGATAGCTTCACATGGAGCATTTCATTGTTTTCTTAAAGGTTTAATAGAAACATTTTCATTGGATGTTGGATGAAATGAATTATAAAGTGCATTGATTTTCCCATTATCTAGTTACAAAAGTTTATATTATTCTATTTTGAAAACTTAGAAATCAGCAATATCACAAAGTAGCCAATCCCACCGAACCAAACATGTTTAAATAGATAGCGGCCATCTTGAAAATTTCTTATTGAGCAGAGCTCCTTTGTCCTTTTAGGCATCAGCATATAAAATTTGAACCAAATCCGACCACTGGTATTTGAGTTATCAAAGATTATGTTTGATACGAAATATGGTGGCCATTTTGAAATTTAGTTACCATCTTGAAATTTCCCTCTCAAGCAGAGCTTCTATGTCCCTAGGCATTGGTATATAAATTTTAACCAAATCCATCAACTAGTATTTTTTTAAGAAAAATGTTGGCCATTTATAATTGAGTGGCCATATTGAAAATTCCTTCTCGGGCAGAGGTATAAGGCATAAGCTTATATTTAAAAAAAAACAAAAAAAGAAAACAACTTATATTTAATTAAATCTGTCAACCATATTTGAGTTTTGCACCCGAACTTCGTTCTATTGATTAAAAATTGAAATATTTTTTAAGATTAACATTTTATTTGTTAAGTTATGCTTCTTCTTGGTAGGAATAGCAGTGTATACTCTGTAGCTTCTATCAATTTTGTATGGTGTATTAACAGTTGTGCATGGTGTATTTGCAGTATGACCCAAGGTTTGCTGATGCATTCTGGAACAGCAGCAAGCAGTCTATGGTTCAGTACCTGCTCATGATCTTCACTAGCTGGGCCATTGTCTGTGATGTCTGGTATCTTCCACCAGAGGTCAAGAGGGTAAGAGGGGCCTTTCATTTAGTAACATCTACAAAATATTTGACAAACTCCTTGCCTGTTTTCTGCCTATATGTAGTTTCAATCTATAGAGATAACTTCCAAATTAGATTTTGCTTATATTATTGCTATATTAATATAATACAATGTATGTTTCAATTAAGAATTTAAAAACAAAATTAATTTGCACATAGTTCTATTGTTTTGTGACCTGTTTTGGTATCTCCCCCAGAGATTCAGTTAACAAAAGGCCTGTGATGTACAAACACATATATTTTGCATCTTGCGTTGAAACTGCAACAGATTCGTCATATGGTTATATTGTGCACAAAATTGAAATCCTCATAAACTCATTTTTGTGAATCTTTGTCATGTAATGAAGGTCTCTGATTCACCCCACCTTATATGAAGAAGAGAATGATTGAGTTTTAAGTATGGGCTTGATGCAACACTGAATTGTGGTACAGTTTTTGCTGACAAAATTCTTCTAATTATTCATGACTTTTCTCTCTAATGTAAAGCTGACCAGTGAGTGTTGTATTGTATTTTGTTGCATTGTATTGTTTTGTATTGTATTGTATTGTATCGCATTGTATTTTATTGTATTGTATTTTATTGTATTGTATTGTAGGATGATGAGACTGCAGTGGAGTTTGCCAACAGAGTGAAGAAAGACATTGCTAAGCAGGGAGGATTAGTTGACTTGGAATGGTAGGCATTTTATCAACACAGTTTAATGCACATCTAGTTCAGTCTAATATACAAGTACACAATCTAGTGTGGTCTAATAAACAGTCTAGTACACAATGTAATATATAGTCTATTGCATAGTTTAGAGCAGTCTAATACAAAGTCTGGTAGACAATCTAGTACAGTCTAATAAACAATCTAATGCAGCCTAATACACAGTCAAGTATACAATCTAGTGCGGTCTAATACAAAGTCAAATACATAGTCAAGTGTACATCCCTAGGAATTGAATTAAGAGGATCACCTGAAATAAAGGAATTGACCAATCTGGATGATATGTCTTCTCAATACACATTTACAATATAAACATATGTCTTGCTTGAACCCTGGGGTTTCCCCCCTCTTTGCCCAGGTTTACTGCACACATCAAGGTCACATACTTTCTTGTTTCCTTGCACGAAAAATGAATGGTCTGAACGAGGTATTTTTAATTATCTAAGCTCCCCGGGCACTAATTAGAGAATACAGTAGGTTGATTTAAATGAACTAAGCTCAGCCATAAAGCAAAAACATACATTTATATTTGTGCTTTATTTTACCATCTGGTAATATATTGAGTTGTCCTGGTCACTCTTTTATTGACTTTTTAATATGATAAGATGTACTTTACAAATAAGAGAATTATCCAATAATTTCTTTTATCTTTTCAATTCAACTTACTAAATGCATTAAATTCTGAGGTTAAAAATATTGATATCTAAGTATTCAGAAACTGTTGAGCTCCAATTGATATATAAATATCATAATTGAGTGTACAGTCTAGTTCTAATAAAATATTTGAGCAAAAATTTAAAATCAATAAGACTCTGTTAGAAGTTTTGTAGATTATTGATGAAAGAATTATGTTTTGAATGAGAGATTTCTAAGATATAAATGCAAATAATGACTCATAGAAAAAATATTTAAGAGAATATGCAATATATCTTGACTTAATGATAATTTAAGTGCTGAGTTTTAAATGAAAAAGGATACAAAATATACTTTATATAAAACTGAAATGATACGAGACCAGTGCTTTTGTTTATTGCAGTCATTTAAATCTGAATCCACAATTCAATGAAGTAAAACCATTTTTCTGATAAAGAAAATTTAACTGACATTCTTAATTAACAGAATCATAAAATTAAACTTAATGTTTGAAAAACACATTTGTCAATTTTATTTACAATATTGTTTTTTTCTTTCCATGAAAATCTTTATTCTGATTTGTATGATGGTTGGTAAGGCCACACATTTGGCAACAAAGTTAAAGTTAAGTTGACTATGTTATTAATTCATAATTGATGCTACATTGCAGGGATGGTCAGCTTAAGAGAGCCAAGGTAAAGCCAGCTTGGATGCAAAAGCAGCAGGAGTCCTATAGCAAAATGATTAAGGTGGAGTAGTTCACACCATTGCCTAAAGGTGTCGCTACAAAACATTGTCCACCATTTTGAAATCAGAATTTCAGTATTTGTAATTTACTGAGTTGCTTGCATCATCTATATTCAATGCATCAATGTCATGACAGTATTTACCACATGTACAGTAAAGCCTGTCTAAGTGTAACACCTTTGGTACCTCTATGTGTTCCACTTGGGAGGTGTTCCACATGATAAAGGTACCTTTAACATTAAGTCAGTTGATCTTGAGACTCTCAAGTGTTCCACTAACAGAGGTGTTTTACTTTACAGGTTTCACTGTACATGTATTTTCCTTATGGATATGAAAATATATCTTGTTTCCGATTACCAAGCAGGCACTGCCACTTTCCAGAAGGAAAATGAGTGGCGGCTGTGTCCTCAAATTAGAAAGCCTGGTGACCAGAAACAAGAAATCTTAAAAGAAATATTAAAGTGCATAAAAAAAGATGATTATAAAAATAATTTTGAAAAATGATTTTGCTTGTCCATGTTCATATTTATATATGAAATATGTACTGTACTATAAACAGGTTGATAGTCATCCAAAACAACATTTGAATGACATTTTTATTGTGGTGAGGCCAGTCTATTGGTCAATTGACTTCCTGTGTCACCCAGATTGATTTCTACTATAATTGACTCATTATGCCAGCTCAAGAAAGAGCTATGGATCACCTCATCATCTTAAAATACATCGCACAACTTTACCTAGATACCATATCTGTCATTATACTGAATATGTTGTACAACTGAAAATAAATTCTAAAAATGTAAAAACATATTTTTGTGCAAACATACATCGAAATGTACAAACAACTATACTGTTCTCTATACCGTGTGTACATAATGTATATTCAGTGTAAGTATAGACTGCAATATTTTTGTATTCTATCTTTGATTTTTGTCAGTCCTCAATCACTCCGGAGTAGCCTAACAACAGTTAAGTCAGATACCGTTGTCACAAATGGCGGACATAACCATCGCTTCAATTAGATTTTCATTAACTGTATGTTTAATAGAGCACCTAGACTAAATTCCTTTGAAACAACAATCAATCAAAGTGTCCTAATACTCATTGTACAGTTAATAATGTTCTACCATTGAAATAAAGTCTTTAATTTAACCGATCAAAATGAGATACGGGACAATGGACACTGTAATTACCATATGCCGTTGTCTTTCTATACTCAAATTCAGATTCCGTTGTCATCTACGATATCGAAGATGCTATATTGTGGCGATTTACAACCCAATTTGATAGAAATTGGGATTTCATATGAAACATCATCACAAGAGCTTAATATATGCACAGAATTAGCGACGATAAAATCCCATGAAATGAGGACAGTTGAACAACGGTTATGTCAGCCATTTGTGACAACGGTATCTGACTTAACCGTTGTCAGGCTATTCCAGTGTGTCACTGCAATATATATATTTTATACTGTATTCAGTAATATGCTATACAACCAATTGCTTCATATATTTCCATTAAGTTGCGTCTGTTTTGGATTATAAGAAAAAAAATATATATATATATATTTAAAGGGATAGTGTCTAAAAGTTGTAGAAAAAGTCAATTTTTGTCACAATGAATGAAATTAACTTTGTTTCAACAATTGAATGTTGACACTGTCTTAATTGATGTGTAGAGAAGAAAAATTATAATTTTTTATAAATTATATTTGATTTTGTTGTTTCCATTTTGGAAAGATGCTGACTGAGTAATTAAACAAGATGTTGGAAATAAAGGTGGTAGATTTCTTTCTTTTATACAATTAAATTGTAATTACCATTAATATTAATATAATATTATTAAAATTGTGCAATGGATTAGTTGGTTGATTAGTTATACACTTTTGTTCAATTATGAGTAAATAAAAGTTATCTAACAATGATTTGATCACTTATAATGTGTTTTGTTTTTTAGTCCTGCCAGTTTTTCCCCATTCAGTGTGATTTTTATATCACTGACAGTGGTGACATATTGTTACGGCCTTCATTTTTTCCCAGTCCGTATGACTTTTATTGCTAACAGTGAGTCCTGACATATTATTACAGACTTCATTTTTTCCCAGTCAGTATAACTTTTATTGCCAACAATGAGTTGTGACATATTATTATGGCCCTCATTTTTGTGACCAGCACTCAGTGTGATTGCAATTTGGTGACTTTTACAATTGTTACATTCTAAGCAATAACTATACTTCTGGTGTTTATGGAATAAATATATTATCAGGATGCAATTTTTATGTCACCACCAGAAATGGTGACATATTGTTAGTCTCAAACTTTTATGTGAACGTTGTTTGGTGGTTTGTGTCAAGTGTTTATGCATCTGTAACAAATGGCAGTTGGTGACATTTTGTATGTACACACATTGTCCATTCTGTAGAAAATAAGTTGTTCATTTGCTTAAATTTTCATTAAAATCGAACTTCTAGATAAAAGGGAAATGTATGACTATGCCTTGATCAGGTGTATTTTTACTTGATGGAGGTGACATTAATTACACAAGTGTCCAGAGAAACTAAAATCATGACCTACATCATTCAGTAGACAGTAGTGGTGTAGATAAGTACTCACGTAGTCATCGAATCGTCTCGCCAAGGTGTTATAGAATTCGGCTCGATTAGGAGTTCAGATTTCGCGAATTATTACACGAGTCTGAGACTCGCGAATTTGTATTCGTATTCGCGATTTCACAGCGAATCCTGACGTCAAATTCATTGTTTTTTCTTACAAACAGGGTGAAACTATGTACAAATGATTGTTCTGTGTATCATTTGTTTTTATTTGAATGAATATGAGTAATAAATCTAATTTAAATGAATATTTTTGAGTCTATTTTTTAATTCCATGATTAATTCAGTCCGTAGAACCGGAAATGAAAGTGCTGCAACAATGTGTGGCGGGAAACATAAAATAAACAATATTTCAATTTTTGTCGTAATTAATCGTAAGTATGTTATTTAAATCGGTAGATATACCTAGGGTATTGTGCAAGTGAACAACATTGAAAAAAGGACTAAAAAACGACCATATGACATGCAATGGTAAGATTTTTTCTTGTTTATTTTTTTTGATGAAAAATCGCGATTTTTATTCGATCTCAGACTCAAAATCACGCGAATTACTCGATTCCAAAAATCTCCGCGAGTTACAACACTAGTAGACAGTATAACTACATACAATGAAATAAGAATCTTTTAGTACATGGTTTGCATCCAACAGACAAACTTCAATATTTTTGAAATGAAAATTCCAGGTTACATACTATATAATGTACAATAAATATGAGATGCCAGATATAAATATTGCTTTAATAAAATACACATGTTTTTCAAAAAATGTTACAGAAAAGTAAATTAATATTGAAACATAATTTGTTTATTAGTTAAAATAACTTACAGAATCCAATACACATTTCTGCATTCCTCAAATCTATACTATAGCTACAATTTCTTAAAATACATTGATATTTTATATCAACGTTCATAACATTCTTACAGTTCCACAACATTTGTACAAAATACTTAAATTGATGCCTTGATGCAATCTTCTGTACAATATCTTGAAAACATTGGCTATCATATACTTTGATGCTACTTAATATGAGTTCAAACACCAGAAAAAAGTGACTTAAAGGGAGCCATTCCGATATATAATCAATATTTTCCATCCTAAATCTTCCAAATACTGAATATGTAATAATGTATAACCTATACTAGGGTTATTTAAGGATTTGCCTATAGAATCCATTTTTTGAACAAATCGACAACTTTGTGATCAATTATGCCCCCTCTAAGTGACAGTGCCTCTTTAATATAAACAGTGAGATTAATATGAACACTGATAGTAATATCTGATGACCAACAACAATAATAGCACAAAACAAGTACTTTTCTAGAGATGAATATAACACAGACAGACATATAAATGAACACAAAATATTAAACTTTGATCACGATAACTCAAGCCATAAACTACGATATATGACTACAGTACAGTACAATACAATTATAAATTTCAATCTAAATGCTATTAAATACCAATTCAAAGATGTAAGTTTAAAACAGTTATGTACAAGAAATACATGAAATATGTACAATGTCTTGGGTCTGGCTGTCCATGCTGACTTCATGATAATTCCAACAACTTTATGATATTTGTGTAAATCCATGATATCTCTGATAGTCGAGTGAATGATATAATGATATTCCTGTTAAGTTCCTTATGATATTCAACTCCATGATCGTTAAAGGGCCATGGTTTCGCTACAAGATTGACCTGGAAGCCATTCATTTCACAGAGAAGCCCCTTTAACAATGACCTAACCGTGGGTTGTGTCATCTTCCACAAAGTCCTGGGCTTCCTCTCTTACTACACAATCAATATGACTCACCTGAAATGAATCATAAACACAATTCAATTGTAGGCTATAGAAACATTAGAATCACAGAGCAATATGTATTTGCATGGCTTAGTAACATTAGAATCACAGAGCAATATGTATTTGCATGGCTTAGTAACATTAGAATCACAGAACAATATGTATTTGCATGGCTTAGTAACATTAGAATCACAGAACAATATGTATTTGCATGGCTTAGTAACAATGTCAGAAAACAATGAAGCTAACATATCACCACCTAGTTGAAATTATAAAAAATATAACCCTGATGCAGATTTCAAATACTGACACCAAAGATTGGTCTCAAAAAGCAGTTGATATAATGTTGTATATTTGTGTTTAATATTCACATCTAGCACTCAATTACTTACTTTATTCCTGAATTTCACACCATAGAATTTATCAGCATGTTCTAGTAGTTCAGGTCGGAATGTTGTGGTGATGAACTGTGCATCACTGGCCAACTCAGCAATCATATCTACAACACACCATATATCAGCATGTGAATTACAAAATGTTATCAGCATGTGAATTATTTGTTATCCCATCGAACGAGGTTCGGGGGGATATAGGGAACACCTCTGTCCGTCCATACGTACGTACGTACGTACGTCCGTACGTACGTCTGTACGTACGTCCGTCCGTCCATCCGTCCGGGCAATAACTCAAATACCGTTGGCCCGATTTTATTCATATTTTGTACACATATACCCTATGGGGGTAGAAGTTCTGCTCGAAAGCCGATTTTCAAAATGGCTGCTCATTTAAAAATGGCGGCCATTTTAGTGCCGATTTTACAGTAATTTAGGTGCAATATGTAAAACTGTAATAGCAATATGTTTTAAATGTAAAAAACATTACATAGGACATTAATAAAGCTAGAAATGTAGATATTAAAAGCACATGGCAGCCATCTTGAAAAATGGCGGCCTTTATTTGTATTTTACGATTTTTGCTGTAACTCGAAAAGTAGTGGAGCAATTTTGTTCATATTTAGTATGTGAATACTATAAGCATGGCACACTGTCTAATGAAGCTTTTGGTAGAAGGCGGCCATTTTGAAAAATAGCGGACATTTTGAAAAATGGCGGACATTTTGAAAAATGGCGGCCATTTTTACTTATTTTACTAAAAGTCGAAAAGTAGTGGAGCGATTTTGTTCATATTTGGTATGTGAATACGTATAAGCATGGCACAATGTTTAATGACACTTTTGGTAGAGGGCAGTCATTTTTCAAAATGGCCACCATTTTAACGTATTTTACAATAACTCGAAAAGTAGTGGAGCGATTTTGTTCATATTCGGTATGTGAATACTGTAAGCATGGCACACTGTCTAATGACACTTTTGGTAGAAGGCGGCCATTTTGAAAAATGGCGGACATTTTGAAAAATGGCTGCCATTTTAACTTATTTTACTTTAATTCGAAAAGTAATGGAGCGGTTTTGTTCATATTTGGTATGTGAATACTGTAAGCATGGCACACTGTCTAATGACACTTTTGGTAGAAGGCGGCCATTTTGAAAAATGGCGGACATTTTGAAAAATGGCTGCCATTTTAACTTATTTTACTTTAATTCGAAAAGTAATGGAGCGGTTTTGTTCATATTTGGTACGTGAATATGTACAAGCCTGGCACACTGTCTAATGACACTTTTGGTAGAAGGGGGCCATTTTTCAAAATGGCCGCCATTTTAACGTTTTTTACTATAACTTCAAAAGTAGTGGAGCGATTTTGTTCATATTTGGTATGTGAATACTTTAAGCATGGCACACTGTCTAATGAGACTTTTGGTAGAAGGCGGCCATTTTCAAAATGGCCACCATTTTAACGTATTTTACTATAACTCGAAAAGTAGTAGAGCGATTTTGTTCATATTTGGTATGTGAATATTATAAGCATGGCACACTGTCTAATGACACTTTTGGTAGAAGGTGCCCGTTTTGAAAAATGTTCGATGGGATTCGCTACGCTTTGGCGTTGCCGTTGTTCTGGTTATTTTTGGTACCTGGTATTCAAGTTTTGAATGTTTTTATTCATCTAACATGCTGTAAGAACACCTGATTAGCTTTCCAATGGTAACCAAGGTTAACCAGTGACTTTTCAAGGGTTTAAACTGTTAATATTGCCAGCTGCTAGGGTGTATTATGATTATGACTTTTATGATATTCTTGCACTAGTTCTTTTATATCATATGATTATTGTCCAGTGTGTTATTTGGTCTCCAGTTCAATGAGTGCAACATACTAACACAAAACTCAGTCTCCAAGATCAACCCAACTTTAATACCACCCCTATAATACTTAACCTACATACCTGCCACAGCTTTCCTGTGTTGAGCATCCAGTGCCTGGTCTATCTCATCAAACAGGTAGAATGGAGCAGGATCACATTTCTGGATGGCGAATATAAGAGTGAGGGCCACAAGAGACTTCTGTCCACCAGATAACTGCATCATGTCCTTCATCTCAGCTCTGTTCCCACTGAATGAAACCTATATATCAAAATAAAGCATATTAAACAGGATGGAAAAAACTGATACCAGATTTATGAACACTTGGGATGTGTATTTTGAAAAGGCACCACCAGCAGTATTTCGGCTTTGATTTAAGTTTATTTAATATTCAACACAGTGTTAAGGACCAACTGGCATTTCATTTTGCTGAACTTGTCAGCTGGTGCAAATTGATTAGGTAATATTCATTCATACTCAGTGGTAGGGGTGAGACGACAATCAAAAGATGAATTTGTTCCCTAGTTTTGGTTGATTCGAATTGTTCCAGGTAACTTATGTAAAATGTTTTTCATTTCAGCCATTGTTGATTGATGCATGAAAAATACAAAATCTTTTTTTAGAGTCTGCAACCTGAATCAGATTTGTAAACCTAAGTGGAGTCGTGACCAGAATCTTCATTTCTCAAACCTGAACCGAACCCGACCCAAATCAGATTTTTTCAACTTATTTCACCCCTACCAGTCAGAAAGATTGTTCAATTGAACTATTTCATCAAACGTCATTTCAGGATAAAGCCCATGAACATCCAATAGTATCCATGTTTGTTTACCCGCTGCCTACCTTGATTCCAACTCCTGTGAACTGTTCTACAATATGTCCCCTGTCCTGGCCACCAGCATCATCCTGAAATCAGTTACATTGTGCTAAAAATAACATGTACAAAGTGTAGATAAGGTTTATTCATGTTAACACATTAAAGGCATCATATACTTATTGAGGTCAGAAAAATTATCACAATGACCATGTAAAAATTGTAATTTGGGAAGAACAGTGGAAAGCTTATTTTATTGAAGGAACAACTCCATATCTTTGACATCTCTAACTAATTAAAGCTCTGGACCAAAATATATTAGACTACAATACTTACATCTTCAACTTCTCCCTTCTTCATGACTAAGACAGCGTGTCCTTGAGGGGCAAGTTTCTTGAAGATTTCTGTGAAATACTTGGACACCTACAAACACAAAGTTTTTATATTTATTATGCACAACTTTGAAGTGGCTCAACTTTTTCCTTCTTAAATCAATAACAGACCAAATGTTAATACCTGCAAAAATATACCATCTAACAAAAAAAAATTTCAATCGAATCAATGAAAAAAACCTTTCAAAATTTTTCAAAATTATGTGCCACAATGCAACAAAAACATACCTGTTTAAATGTAAGTTGTATTGCCTCATATTTCCTCTGATCTAGAACATTCATTAAATCTTTAATTGACTCATGAGCACGATCTAACTCATCCTTCCTCTTCAATAACTTCTCTTTTTGCTCACTGAAGTTAACAAACTGGTCCAATGCCTTCTTGTTCACATGACTGTATTTCTTCAGTTCTTTATTGCAATGATCTAGTTTCTTGAATAACTGGAAATATAAAAGGGGACAATCTGTTATTTTCATACACAAGATTTCATTAATCAGTCTGTGTGTTGGCCCTAGAATATTGTTCGAAGTTGAGGCAGCCATTCAATTTAATGCAGAGTATATCATACTTACTTATTGATTTCTCAATTCACCCCTTATAGGGTATAAGAGTACAAAAGACAAACTTGACTAATACAGTAACAAACATTAAAATTACATTTATTATATACATGTAAGAACATTTTTTTGCCCAGCCTCGATTAAAAATTTACAAAGTTTTATGAGTATTTTTTTGTTTGAATTCATTAATTTCTCAAACTTCTGTGTGTTTGGTCTTGTGGTATAACATTTAGGAAGGTAATTCTAGCCAATTTATTCATGTTTGTGATTTAGTTCCAGTACATTAAAAACTACCATATGGGACACATCTTAACTATGAAATGGAACACCTTGCAAGTGGAACCATTTTTGGCCCTTGACACATGAACCTCCATTCGTGGAACACCTTTCTGTGTTTCCATTAACATGAAGGTTTTACACAACAAATATACCATACCTGTTTAATGCTGAGATCTTGATATTTTTCAAATGCATCACTAGGTAGAGATCCTAGCTCCCTGATCTTCCTCATACAGTCATCTTTCTGAAAACACAAAGACAATATATGCTAGACAGAGCCACAATGAGGCTATGCGCCCAGATGGGACGAGTTACAGAACCAAAGATGGGTCTTAAAATGTTTTATTTTACTAAAATTGCTACAGAATAAGAGATTCAAAGTGGCACGTGGCTTATCACAAGCTAAAATGCATGCTTATTTTGTTTATTCATTTTTTTGCCCAGCCTCGATTAAAAATTTACAAAGTTTTATCAGTATATTTTTGTTTGAATTCATTGATTTCTCACACTTTGTGTGTTTGGGTCTTGTGCAATAATATTTATGCAAATAAAAAAGTTTACATTCGGGACACAATTTATATATCACCATTCTTTATTTACCTTTTTAAGTAGGAGACTCTGTTTATTTGTCATTTTGTCTAAATCTTTCACATCATCTGTGATTCTCTCTTGGTGTTCCCTCTCCTGGGCCTAGAATATAATTTGTACACATGACAGTCTATCTAGTGCACTTGGTAATACACATACTAGTACACACTCTACAATATGAGCTAAAAATAATAATTTTTTGAACAATATACAAATATTTCATTAACACAGCATGGTTACGAGGCATGCATTATGATTTTTCAGTTTAGCTTAGGAAACAAAGTATTTTGTTGTGTTAATAATATTTGCTCAATATTACTGTCATTGATTGGGCATAAAGCACTTATCATAATACCTATAGTACATGACTGACTCCTCGTCTCACACAAAATGTTTTCAGTTATATGTCATAGTTTATATTACTTATGAATTCTATGCCATTGGTGTAAGCAATGGTATGATAATCATAAAAAATCTTACTTTAGCTGCCTCAAGATTTTTATTCACTTCTCGTTGCTGCCTATTTAACTGCTCCAAGTTATCATCTAATTCTGTAAATATTAACATTTAAAATACTAAACAAACTATAAAACTATAACTAATGACTCCAGTCACATTTTATCTAAGGCCGTAGCTTCCCAAAATTGAGAGAAATATGCAGGTTAAAATATAGGGATAAGCAGTACGATATAGATTTTCTATATTGATTTTGTAATATAAAACTACGGCCACTGTAGAGCAAATGTGACTGATGCTTAAATAACTGTTTCTAAATAGACTTAATTAGCAGAAATATAAATGTAATCCAGATTTTAATGCTGATGTTTCAACTCATGTTCACAGTGACAACATGAGAGGCATATCTGTTTAAAAGAACATGAAATCACAAAAACTGAATTACATTTACAGAAAATATCAACAATAACAAGAAAAACAAAATATACAAGGGTCATCTTATAAGTTCCAAATACAAGAAATCACAACTACTGTGAACTTATGAAATGTCCCTTGTAGAGAAACAAATTGTAACATGTTATGACTTCGTCCAACTCATCACCTCTTTTATACTCAAATCTTTTGTGATTTTTTTCTGTCTCTTTGTGTAAGAATCTTCCAGGTCATCAACCTCTAAAATAGGATCAATATGTGAGGACATTGTCAGAGGGGACAATTATGTATAGGACAATAATACAGGGGACTTTACCTGAGGAGACCATGAATGAAGAATACACTGAAAGAAATAGGTCTCAGTAAATTAACTTTACATTCTCTAAATCCCTAAATAACCTTTGTTCGGTTGATAAAAATATGAGGCATGAAAAGTCTCCAGTGATTCCTTTTCCCAGGTGATTCCTTTTCCCAGGTGATTCCTTTTCCCAAGTGATTCCTTTTCCCCACCAACTTACCTTTGACTCTAACTTTCAGTTCTGCTATTCTATCATCCACAGTCTTTAGTTCTGTTACCATGGTGTCAAGGTTTTGTTTACGGTCCTCTGCTGACCTCTCCTCCAGATCGGCAATGAGGCGTTCCTTACGTCGCATCAGATTGTTATTTAACTGGTTCTCGATCTTGTTCTTCTCAGATTCGAGCTGTAATATTTAACAATTATATTATGCACATTTGAACATCAGAAGCCAAAGGATGAAGAGTCTAACTTTTCAGTATTTTTAATTGAGTGGCAAAATATTAACTGTACTACTATTGTGCAGTTTTATTAAGCTTATTGTACTTACTGTACAGAGATGTGACAAAATCATTGGGAAATGAACAAATTATTTATCATTCAATAATTGGTAGATATAATTGACATATACTGTAATATACGAGTATTTACTACTGTATCAAAATACAAAGTACATGATTTACAACATGTAGACTCGATTCATGAATATAACTTACTCGGACTCTTTCCTTGAAGGAATTCTTATTGGTTTTAGTGAGTTCTTTGATTTGGTCATTGAGATTATCAACCTCTGTCTGGTCCTCAGTAGAGAGCTGAGCAAGGAGATCAGAGCCCAACTCTTCATTAAGAGACTGTGCAGTAGTCTTCATGGAGTCAAGACTCTGTTGTAGACTAGCCAGACTTCTCTCCTATAAAGTGAAGTACAGAAAAGTTCATATATCTGATTACGTGATTAAGCTGAAACAACTGAGTGTACAACCAAGTTGAGATTTGATTCTATTTATATCCAGGTGATTCATTGGGAAAATCATGCAATTTGAGAATTTTGCACTCCGTGGAGAAGAAATCCGGCAAGAACACCAGTGTGAATGAATTGCTTTAAAAATATTTCCAGCCATAAGCCATGCAAACCAACATTTATGAATTGTTTGTGACAAAAAACATGTATTCCAAAATAACCCATGAGCTATTAAGGTAAGACAAGTGGAAAGAATAATAAAACTCACTCTACAACAAAGAATTAGACATGTAAACCTACCTTTGATGGTCGAGATTTTTCTAACTGTGCATGTTCTTCTTTCATCAACCTCAGGTCAGCTCTCATTTTGTCGTAAATATCTCTGCAAAAGCAATTCTCAGCAAGTGAAACTTAAAATCACCATCTTAAGATTAGCTACTTGTATAAATGAGTAGATCTTTACTGTGTAGTAGTATGAAATATTTATCCAATGGTACTAGAATGCTTAATTCGTATAAGTTAATGTAACCTACTTGTTTTTGCTATTCTTGGTTTCCATTCTCTGCATGTCACTGACTAGTGAGTTGATTTGCCCCTCAAGAGCTTACAGTGGTTAAGGCACAGACAATAGTATTTGATGTATTATTTTCAAGGTATAAAATGAAATCAGTCATAGTCATTATCATGGTAAATGAGCATGTATTTTTCCCATATATATTACTTAATATTATTGATAATATAATTCAAAATAAAATCGCAATGTTACGATGGGTGGGCAAACTTAATGTCCTGATTCAAACACTAAAATTGATGACCTCAAAACTTATTGTAATTTCCATATAATCAAATACATGTATTTTAAAATTGTTCTAAACTGTGTAATTAATTATATTACAAACCTTTCTGGAAAAAACACTGACTTATGTCAACAATAAACTAAAGGCAATACTATTTTAGTGATTCAAGGATACTTTGCAGTTTAGTTTTGTGTTCATTATATTCCTTCTCTTGAGTCTCAAGCTGCTGAACAGCTTCTACTTTACTCTTCTGCAGGTCAAGACGAGACCTCCTTGTGTCATAATAACCTCCTGTTAGAGCACCACGGCGACTCACTTGGTCACCTAGCAACATAAACAATAAAACATCAAATATTATTGCAGCAGATACTATGATTCAGCAATGGAAAAATATTTTATTCAAATTTTTAAATTTTTCATTTTGTTCCTCGTAATCATAACAACACTGTCTATTCATTGACTTAAAATATAAATTGAGGAAAAATGCAAAACTTACCATCAAGAGTGATACAGTCAAGGTTCTGTGTCCTGGCGATCTGAGTGGCTACCTCCATACTTCTACATATGAGAGTCTTCGCAAAGACATGCTTCATTACTTTATCAAACTCTGGGCGGAAGTTCAATTTGTGGTACATTGGGATGGCATCCTGGAAACAATGAATATGTGTATAATATAACGATGTATAATATTATTTCAAAGTATTTTTCACTGATTAGATACGACACATGGATTTGAATTGAAACACCTTTCATAATATTAAACTCTGGAATGGAATGTACATTACATCGATATGAATTGATTACATGACACTTAATAGAACTACCATATATATGTTCTAGTACCTTAAGAACTCTTAAGGGGTCTATCAAGAAAATATATAAAGGCCACAGAAATTATTAGTCTACCACAACATCCAAATGTCGCAATTTTGACTTACGCTTGATTCTGGGTATCTTGTATCACTGGTGGCAAGCCTGTTGAGAGGCATAAAGGTAACTTCACCAGGTAATCTCATTCTGTTCATCTCTGTTAGAATCTTGGTACCAAACTTATCTGTGTCAACAATATGATGGAACAACCTACAACATTTTTCCAGTTATAAATACATTACATTCATTAGGGGAAAGGTTGATATCAAGCAAAATCACTTGTTCACTGGCACAGCTTTTCAACATATTTTCCCAATGAAATCTGGGGCGATTGCAGTTATCGATTTTAAAACTTATTACTATTTATGTTTTATTTAACACAAAATCAAACAAGGAAAATTTACATAAATAGGAACATAATACTAAGTGTATAGTTCCTACTGCAAAAAACGGGACCGAAAAATGTGTTCCGATTGGGAGGTGTTTTGATTAGCCAGGTGTTTAGATATACAGGTTTTACTGTAGAATTGTAGAATTATGCATATGAAATCTGTGTATTAAGTTTTAGACCTACCTGTTACCAGCTGTCACTTCTACACAGGTGAAGAATGTTTTATCACAATCAAAGTTCTCTATCATAATACCATGGTAACCATCTAAAGTCTCCTGGTTCATCCCCCTGTCCCTGAACATGTTAAGCACCTTGTGGACACTGTCTATTCCATTCAACACTGCCTGGAGAGTAAAGATTGTGATGTGGGTACAAGGTATGAATCACAAATTCTTATTCATTTGTTTTTTATGTCAACTTATTCCAGGTAAATTTTTTAATATTCAAGAATTAACTATTGTTGCCCTTGATTTATTGAACATAACGATTTGAACTTTGAAGGAAAATAATGACAAATCTTTTACAGTAATTAGAGGTACATTGTATATGTGTACCTTGCCAGTGATTGATCGTAATGCTTGTTCTTTCTTGCTGACCTCATCACGCACTGAGGCTATCTGTTGTTGCATTGTATTCTCCTGCCGCCATAATACACTGAAGCAAAATTCATATACAAGTATAAGTATATTGTAAAACATATACGAGGCATTTTCATGCAAATGTCACTACTTGTCATTTGTTACAAAAGTCAAGTCCACTTACTTTCTTTCATTTTGTAGAGTATCTTTTTGTTTCTTCATTTCATAAAAGTTTTTATTATTCTGATCTATAATGTCTTTGTGTTTTTCTATCTTCTCGCTGACATCTTCAATTTCAACTGCAAGGATTTCAACCCTCTTTCCACCACTCTCCAAATCTTCTTGCAATCGAGAGATCTAAAATCATCAATGTCAATACTAGTATACAAATTACTGCAGACAATTTTGTTTCAGTTACTATCAGATTTTTACTTTACAGTATCTCAGTTTTTTTATTCATAGCACTCGAAAGTGTCTGCAGACTAACTTTTAATTTTAACTTGTATAGTGATAAAAGAGTATAACTTCAACACTTCTGAATGATTTAATACACGATTCTTACCTGATCTTCTTTGTCTTTAACAGCTTTGGTTAGAGATCTGAGTTCTTTCTTGATCCATGCGTCTCTCTGGTCTCTTGATGTGAACTGATTGCCTCTTCCCTGCTTAGCATATAACTCCTTACGTCTCTGTTCACATATTGCTAATCTGTAATGTAAGCAACAAGATGTCATATTTATTTGTCTTTTTGGTTTCTGTGGGTTTCTTAGGGAGTAGTTTTTATTGCTACACATTTTTTGTTTATTTTTTCTAATTAGCTAAAAATAGAATAGTACATCTGATCAATACCATTGTGATTACTTTGGTTGCTTACCTTCATGTACCACTAACAATAACTATCTTACCATTTCTTGATCTCACCTTAGTTGGGGGATAATTCATGGGTGGTAAATGGGGGAGGGATGGCGGGCGAGATTCACTCAGATAACAACCTGCTTTCTCCTTGTATCAAGAAATGAATGGAAAATGGCGTTCTTCTGCACATGTGCGTTGACCTACATTCAACTCTGTTTCCTAGTAACCAATTTGTTTACATCAAATTCTGACAATCATAACAACAATTAACTACTCCCATAAAACACACATAAAACCAATTAATTTTCAATTAATTGACATTTTTAAAAAATATCAGTCAAACACACAGTGACGAGAATATATATCCAGTTAGCTAATTGGCTCATGTAAATGAAAGGATGGTCCTTGGGGTGTTCAATGCATGATGTGTCTGGTACATATTTAATAATATATAATGACTTAGGTTTCCAAAATAAACCAAAGATTGAAAAGATAGATAAGATTTCGAAAAGAATGGAGGAATCATTTCTTATTGTACATCATTGATGTTTCCAGGAGTCCAGAGAGAGAGATATTGTTATTCCAGAGACTACTAGAGTATAAGGGAATATATCATGTACTTACTGTTGGGCTGCTTGGTCCTCCTGTGCTCTGACCTCATCATATTGGGGAGCAATCTTCTCCAGGGAGTCTCTTGTTCTCGCAATCTTCTCCAGCAACCTACGCAGCTCTTCCTCTGATTTTTTCTACAACATCAAAGTAACTCAGGATTTACATTCATCATGAAAATTTTATTTCAACCACCATGTCACATGGGTAGGATGTCTATAGTTCAAAATTTCTATATGACAACCATATTATACTATATTGCAACAATTACTTCAATGCGAACAGGTTGAAAAAATCATTGTTCCACAGAAACTTTCTCAGATTGTAAGAGTCACGATTATTCTAATCTTATCTACATACATGTACCTGTAAAAAGCCTCAACTTTTTTATTAAGTGTGTGTTCTATGCTTACCTTTGCACTTGTGTCCCCCTCAAGATCATCTTGGATATCCTTTACATCAAGTTCTAGTTTGGCTTTACGTTTCACCAGCTCTTGTTGCTCTGTCGTGATCTGCTCCTTCTCATCAAGGATACTCTGTAGCTGTGTTTTCAGGTCACGTAACTCCTTGCTGAATTTCTGAAATGTTTTAAAATACATAGAATTACAGCTACTTTCTTCTCTTCTTTTTATTTAAATATGTTTTTATGTCACCACTAAGAAATTTGAGCCTTGCATTAGAAAAAAATCAGCGACCCATTTGTTTCAGAAATTTGAGGCACATTTTCTCCAATGATATCCGACATGCCGATCTTTTGGTTTGTGGTCAAAAAAGGTAACAAATTCGTCAATTGTTTTTTTCTGAACATTGAGGATAGTTTATCTGAACCAACAATCCCTGTTGTATAGATTCTTTATCAGGTTTTCAGTTTCAACTACATATTATTTTGTCATGCTAGTTTTTCAATTTGTACGAGTTGACATAGGTTCTCCCAATGTTTGTAAAGTAGGTTTCTCACCCTAGCCTCATCTGCAGCAGCCTGGGCCAAATCTCGCAGATTTGTACTCTTCGCCCCACTCTTTTCACGCTTCTCTTGCAGCTAAAAATAATGCACATTGAATTAAAATAGCTCAGAAAAGAAAGCACGTCAATTTCCAGCAACTGTACAAATAAACTAACAAATAAATATCTAAACTATCCTGAAAATCATTTTTGTATAATCAAAATGCATTCACTGCTCACCCAATGATAAGAACTATAACACATGTACAACGTAACACATTTATATCATGCAGGATTCCATCAATGGTATAAAAGCTTATTTATGGTCAATTCACAGTTTGAAAGTACATGTAGTTGCAATTTAATCAATGTCTAGCTTTAATGAATGTGTTATTTGTTTGATGGATTTGTAACTACTTTGTCACCATGTTGACTAATGTTCTTCAGAGTGCGCTTACTATTAATGTAATCAATACCAACCTCTTCAAGTTTTTTCCTAGTATCCCTGAGTTCATGGTCATGTATGGTGTACTCCAGGGAGCGTCTCATCTTGTCCCATTTCTGGTACTCTTTTAGCTCCTCCTTTTCCTCTTCTAGTGTCTGAAGTCTCTCTTCTATGTAGTTAAGAAGGTCTTGGATCTTCTCACGTTTTCCCTCTACAATATCATGTTCGAATTTTAGGTGTCAAGGTGACAGATTTTGGAATGGAATCTTGATTAGATTTCAGATCACATGGTGAATGCGTTATTTAATTACATTGAATATTAACTCCAACGTTGATCACAAACTTCTGGCAAAAATTAAGCTCTTCATTCATGAGTGAAACATCAGCCTACTTATTCATTATTAAAGACTTTAATATTTATTTGCTGGTACTAATCCTATACCTGTTTCTTTGAGAATATTTTTACTTTCCTCTTTTCGCTCATCATAGACTCTTGTACCTGCTACTTCTCTCAGTAGCTTTAACCTGGCAGGGTCAGGAGCTGTAGCCATCTGATTGATCTAAACAAACAAGAGAAACTTCATCATTGAAAAAAAAGTAATCAAAATTGTACATATCATATCAAGATAGAAAAAATATTTTGACCCCATAAAATAAGTATCAGTCTCATATAACAAACACCGATTTCTCTTTTAATCTAATTGCATACCTTGAATGGTTCAACGTCAGATTTTCTATAAATGTGTTTTAGTTTCAAAATGGGATCTGACATTGGAGTTGTTAACCCAAATTGGGATTTTCAAAATGTAAAATAGGACTGTCAATCAAACCCTTAAATACATGAGAAAGATATTCTTAACTTGAGATGTAAAGGGATTTGTATTTGTGTTTGTAGACGTACCTTTCCTTGTTTGACAATATAGTATGGATTACTCCTTGAGAACCCAGCACTTTCCAACAAGTTCATTACATCTGTCTTCCTATAAAAGCAATAATATTTGAAAAATACCCTTTCAAAATACTGACGATATTTCCCTCTCAAATGGAAATGTTAAAAATATTCTTCAAAAATAAGAATTTAGGACATTGATCAGTGAATTTTGAATGGCTCTTTTTCAGTAAGTTTAATAGATCTGCTGTATTGATTTTAATGGGCTTTAACCATCTGAAGCTCTTCCAAGGATTATTCAACAATGTTATAAAAACAGTTGACATAAATTGAACTGATGGACACCAATGCTTGGTATTACACTATATATGTGTGACAAGTTTCATTAAGTTTACTGGTCATTTACTTAAGTTGTTTGAGGTTTTCCTTAATTAAATAGGAAAAGACTTTTGATACAGAGGGTATTTGGAAAACAATTGTTAAATAAAAATGATGATGATTTTTTTATAAAACCAGGGGAATTGCACACTCATTTTTGATTATGTATTGTGTGTTTCAGATGGGAGTAATGTACTTACGTAACCATCTTCTTGTCCAAAAAATACTGATCTCGCTTTGAGCCGATGACACGACGCAACACGACCTCATCCTTCTCAATCTAAAGAATATAAGAATTATTTTTACAAATAAAATGTTTTTGTAAATCGAAACAAAAAACTACTAAATGTAAAACTAAGTGTTATCCCAAAAATGTTTAACTGAACACAGCAATGAATAGGTTTTGTGTTGAAACGATACTGAAGTTATATTCAAACCAAAAATACTGTAGAGAAATTTAAATAAATGATTACTTACAGGTATTCTGTTATCTGAGTTATCAAAGATGATCTCAACATAGGCAGATATAACACGTGATCCTGTGCCCTCGTGAAGCAAAGCCTGACGTTGTTCTGGACGCAGATGACTGAACTCATCTGACAGTACAAACTGGATGGCTGGAAACAGATTGGAACTTGAACAACATATTCTCCCTAAGTGTTTTTCTCTCAACTACTATTGGCGTAAAATTTTCATTTTATCCTATTCAGATTATAAAGGGCTTAACCTGATGCAACCATTTTTTCAGATCAAAATTTCCATTTCAGTACAAAATTATTTTCATCGAGCCTACATAGATGTAAGGAAAGATACTTTCTAAACGGGGACGGGGAGACTATCAAAACCTGTTACAACTTCTGAGATGTTTGGGCTGCTTCTACCTAACTGTTTTTGTGAACGCTTCACGTACACAGCTTAATAATTTTAAGGGATTTGCTGAATGTAAATAACATAACTTACCATAAAAGAAGTTACTTTTTCCTGAGCCATTTCTTCCAACTGAAAAATAGATCAAAAGGATGAAAATAATGAAACTGGAAAGCACACTTTAATAATACACATGTATAAGGATATGGGGATAATTGAGATAAGGTTTAAATGATTTCAATTTATAATTGTATAAGAAGCCAAAAGTGGTTTACTACAGCTCATTTGTTTAACCAGTCAGCGGTAATCCACTCTAGTGTCACTTTAAAAAACGACAGTTGTGCGGCGCGTTTTTTGCAAAAAAAATTAATATTTTCGCTGTATTAGCCGAATTAGAAACAAAATGATCAATCCCTTCTACTCCCTCATTTCTACATTATATCTGCGCATGCTCGCATATTTAATTAGCACAACGCGACAAATTAAATAATTGGCTCCCGAAAGCGAATTGTCAACTCGTGAGTTTTTCAGCTAATTTCTACATTTTTCGAAATGAATTTCGTAATATGCATAGTGTCGAGTGGTAGAATGTTTTAGGATACTGAATGTGTTGTTTTTTTTCGAGGGGGATGCGCAGGAGCTTGAATCTGAAGGAAAGACACCAAGTCGTAACATCCTAAAATATGAAAATAAAAATGGCTAACATCTGTGAAAATGAAGTGAAATTGTCGCTGTTTTCCTTGTGCAAACGTCTTGCTGAAATGACCTTGAGATGAGGCGACAATTTTCTGTCGTGTTAGCATGCTACGCATCTAGGCTCATCTGTGTACATCATTATTTGCGTCACTTACAGTTCGCATACCAGGCGACACTTGAGTGGATTACCACTGACTGTTAACAGAATTCAAATATTACTAACTCTGGAATTTCCAAAATAAAAGGGTTCCCCAGAAACGTTTATCATCAAAAAATAATCTAAGAAGTAAAATGCAAAACATACTAAGTCCCTACCCTTACTAATAGCATCTTTACCACTAACCAATTACATTGTCTAATGAGAGAAATCAGGTATAATTTTTTCACTTACCTATTACGTTATGCTTAGGGTGGAAAGGCTCCACTGCAGTTTCATCTCGATAACTTCTAAAGCCATGTATAATTGCCTAAAAAAGCAGATTCAACATTCATGACAAAAACTTTGGACAAATGTGGACTGGAAGAAAAGTATTAAATTCTCTGGTGAGTAGGTTGTTCTTGCTAACTACATATTTAGTTACTTTTCATCACTAAGTGACAAGCTTTCTTTTTGAAATAACATCATCCTTCAAAGCTCAGGTTATTTAATTTTGGACACTTTAATAGTCTAAAGCGGTCATAAAGCAGACAAAATGATGAATCAACCGAGGAAAGACAGATATGTATATTACACCGACAGCCAAAAGTATAGACAGTCACAAGAGAAAAGCACTTGTGATAAAACAGCACTAGAGACTATTGGGTGACATGATAGCATCATACATATGGACCTAACCAACCAAAGTGTATATGAGGTAGATTGTAGTTAATTGATTTAGGCATAAAATCTCCTGGTCAAAAAGTACTTCAGCAGATACTTCTTGAACATTCATAATCAGAAAAAGTGAGAAGCTTCCATAATTCTATAATATTCAGTGATTGGGTATTCTCCAGTATACGATGTCCAATTGCAGGATGTGACCATCTAAAAATTGTTATCAAACGTGCCGAATACTACAGGTCATCTTTGGGAAATCCCCACTGCTTCATAATAAACAGGCAGCATATGATAAGGCTAGGAATACAGTTGGGGACAAAAATAAATGACAGGTCGATTTTCGATCACCATTTCCTAATTATGGTGGTCTGAAAGCCCATAATTTCCAATATTGTCTAGATACATATCCCTTAAAATTTGTATATTTTACATTTTGTATAATCTCATCCACTGATTTATGGCCTCTTGTAAATTCTCTTAATTTTAACATGGGAAATCCTCACTTCAGCAAATCCACCTGTCATTTATTTATGTCCCCAACTGTAAATCAGATTTGTGCAGAAGATTGATAGGCTATAAAAACTGATTTTGGCCTGGCCCAAATAAAACTGCAATAGACTATGATAAGGTTTGATGCTTTTGTCGGTAATGTTTCATTAGTTTGATGGGACGATTATATAGTCCTAAAACTCGTCAGGAACAGAACATAAGCTTAGCATCTCGAGCAGCAGCGCAAAAAACAATGAAATTGTTTGAATAAGCAAGTAGGGCATTACGATTTCTAGCAGATCGCAGATAAACATACCTGTTTTATATACATTTTTGAATAGCACTACAATCGCATTAATTGATGCATTCAAATTATATCAGTGATTTCCACCTCCAGCCGTAATATTTGGACTATAATGGGGAATAAACAGAATCTTTAATTTCAAAGAAATCAAAATGGCGGTAAAACGCGATGCCACTTCAGCAATGACCGGTAAAAACAAGGATTAATCTATCAAACCAGCTTATTTTAAACGCATATCGATCATAATAAATATTATATCAAGGGAAAAGCATATAGAGTACCATCATGACATCATTATCATCAGATGAAGCTACATAGTTTATTTATTTTTGTTGTAAGCATTTTTTGGCGCGAAAAGCGACATGAAAATATTTTACGACATACCTTAAAAATAAAGATTCAGTTTCCGGCAAGCAAAATTTTTACAATTTCTTAAGAATCTCGCTAATGAAATTATAATTTTATTAACGAGATCTTATTAAGAGTTCATATCGCATAATAACCCTTATTATCGGATTCCAGCTGTTAGTAGTATTAATTTGAATAAATTAAAACTGAGTAGTACAGCTGAGTGGACATGTATATGCACCGATAACTAGGTCTATTGCTTAGATGCCAACTTAATATTCTGAAGCCATTGAAAAACTCACCTTACTATGAGTAAACTTCAGTGAATTCTTTGACAAAGAAAACAACTACATCCACTGCTTGTGAGATGTCTAATTTATCCCTAAAACTTTGTGGGATGCAAAGTTAAAATAAAGTCCTTCTGGAGTATAGGATATAAACCTTTCACTGTTTGTGAGATTTAAACTTTAAAACTTTCATTACAACTTTGAGAGTATAAAAATCCAGATACATAATATTTGACTTGATGAAGATTGTTGAATGCTAATTCTATCCTTCATAACTCAGTTGTCTGTGGTTATGTTCTGAAATAACACAAAACTGTGTCTTAGTGACAATTAACGACTGGGTGGGCGAGGGGGGAATATATGAACTCTTAATAAGATCTCGTTAATAAAATTATAATTTCATTAGCGAGATTCTTAAGAAATTGTAAAATTTCTATTACACTCATCTTATTAAGAGTTCATATCGCATGTTTAAAGTAAAATAACCTCAGAACAACTGATCTAAATCCTTTAATTTCCTTTATCAGTTTATCAGATTGTAAAATTGTTAAGCATTCAGAGAATTTGCATTTCCCATGACTTGGTTTGTAGATATATCAAATGTTCAAGTTTATGGTACTGTTACTGCATACCTGGTTAAATATGTCTTTCAAATGTACTTAAATGTATTTATAAATATCTATCTATTATTATTATTCTATAAAATTAAAACCTTTATGTATTGTTATAGAAACTGCTAAAGTGTATGTATATGAGATGTTTTACTGGATATGTACATGCATGGCATCGCATGACATTTGACAAGGATAATTTAAACTTCCTTCTTATGATTCCCTTCTACTACTAGTAGTTTGTTTCAGATGTTTCTGGTATTTTCTAAATGCTAGTACAACATCATTAAATGGATTCTCATGAAAAACAACTTGGAAACCCAATTTTATGTGTTGACATTCTGTCTTTGACAACCATCCAATGGCATATTATTTCAGAGACCCTGGGATACATGCTTGAAATAGACATTAACATGACTAATTGTGTACTTTCAGTTGAGATTTCTATTCTGACCCAAATGTTCAATGTGAGATACAGTACAACCTTATTCACATCCCAAGTTTCATTGATTTTATTTAGTGGGTCTCCATTGTAAAAGTTTCTATAAAAACAACCAGAACATGGTATTGACTTACCTATGACTATCTATGGTTCCATTATATGCTGATTTTGCAGACTTTAAGTATCGAGAAACGAATAGCACATACCTGATTTGACATTCCAGTTAGGAAAATGGCTAAATTTGTATTAGAGGCTAAATATTAATGTCATGTTTATTAGAACATGCAGCATACCCATGTTTTTTAGGGGTCCTTGGAAGTAATTTAAGTACTTTCTTTACTTGATTTAATGAATATACATGTATTGCCAGTTTGTCACAGAAACCTCTAGTTTCAAACTTGAGGATGATAATTTGGACACCGTTAATGTTATCTAGCTTTTTTATTATTTTTTTTATTAAGGCTGTAAGATTAGATATTAGTAATTTCATATGGTTTGGCAATAAGATGGGCTAATACAGACCAACATTTCCAACAATTATAGATACCGCAGAGCCATTTGCCACATTGGGGCTATGAGAGCTATATCTGTGCATTTTTTATGTCTCACTTTAACCAGTAATCGGCTGATTTAAGAAATTGGAGGAAAGTTATTTGACTGTTTATTCTGAATAAATATGTCAACTTCCAGAGTTTCTGGGTTTAGTTTCCACCTGAAATATTAATTTTCTACTGGTCGACAAAATCTATTTATCTGGACCTTAAAACTTTCAATTAGGAAAAATCTCCCAATCTTATTTCTAGTTTGATGCATCGAGGAATTTCTCTAGGTTTGATCTGACATTCAATTCTGATTCCTTGGAAGATATTATACGGTAATAATGATATCTCTTGCAAAGGTATCTGAACGATCTTGCATTGCTTTTAACATTTCTAGCCATCTCGTTCCCCACATTTTATGCACATAATGTCATCGTGGTTTTCTTGTTAATTTTATATAACATTGTCTAAGTTTTTGTGAATACTTTCACTACCATATCCATGGCTTTCATTCATATGAAACAATTTTTTGTTTAATCAATTTCCCCTAAGCTACTGTCCCGTCAGACTTGAACTTTAGCCAAACAGGCTGCTTATTTTTTTTTTTTTTATTGTAATTATTGATTCGGATAACACTATTAGTATTCTGAATTTCGACTTCTTGGACCAATCACTATCAAATTTTATATTCATTTTTTGTGAGTTATTTTGGCAATCAATGCATACATGTAGGACTGCTTTGACCTTTGCAAGTGTCAAAAAATGTAGAGGTTCAATATACAGATTACAGACTAAAGTACAATTCAAAAGTATCTCAATAACTTGAGTAAGATTACTGACTAGGGTTGATTCTATCCCTACAAAGTCTTTGCGAGAATTTTGATAGAAACTATCATTTCTATTAAGGCCTTCAAGTTCATCTCAATTGTATTGATCACAAAACTACAAAGCTCCATTTTATGATGGGAAAAATTCAACAATAGGCTTTTCCCCATTTATCAGAAACTTCAGTTTGAAACAAATATTTCACTAACTTGAAATCATGTTCATGAGTAGCAGATAGGCGAGAGCTTAATGACATCAGAGAATCAATAAAAGATTCAAAACCAAATTAAATATTCCACAATAGTGCTTATGGTATTTTCACTAGTTTGAGGGAAGCAAGGTCCATAGTAATGATCTCAAATGATGTTATATCATTCGACGGAGCTATTTCCTGTGCCTCGAATGTATGCTTATGGTCATATAAGCATCCTTAGCATGGACTTTCACCATGGGTAATCGTTTGGCCATCTCATGTTTCTTAGAGTTACCATGTCTTCCATTTTGAAATATTCATACCAACTAAATGGTTAAGGTTTAGATTTTTTAGAGTTTAGATTGAGAACGAGTCTCTGGGAACAATCCTCTTTCTCCTGTAACAATATGTGACACAGAAATTGATCTATGCTTTTCTGTTGCATGTTTAAGAGTTAAATGAATCTCCTGTTTTTAAAGGATGGACAAAACATCCGATTGCTTAAAATCGCAGTTTTGAGAAATATTAAAGCTGCTTTCCATTTAGAAATCTTAAGCTATATTGTTATCATTTCTCAGAATCTCTGGTAACCTTGACCATACTTCATATTTCTATGTAGGTGACTTTGAAACTTCAAAAAGTATATGTAATTTACCTAAGTTTCTGTTTTAGTGAACTTCCAGATTTTTTTCTTGATCTGACGTTATGTCAAAACATTCATCTTTTTTAGATCCATTTTGGTTTAATTTTAAAAATAAAATTGACGTACCTGTCATTGGACAAGGATTTTCCTACAGCGTAAGTTTTGCTGGAGCGACATCGTCTATAATGACATTGTTTGTCATGACTTCTAGTTGTATAGCTATTGGCAGCTGACAGTTTCTGCTTTCACTGGCCTATTCAAAAGGCTGTCAAATACTTGTATTTATAATCTATTGAAAGATTTTGATCTAGAAAACTATGTTTTCATGTCTTTGACAAAATTCAAAGTTTTTGTTGAGTCATCACCAAACAACTCTTTTGCCCAGCTTTGGGTATTCTCTTTATGGTTTTGGTAATGGTATGAAGACAGAAAATTCTCCAATTCACTCTTGTCAAATTGAAATTTGAAGCATGAAGCTTGTTTCAACTACAGTAAAAGGTTATGGGAAATCCTTGTTCAGCACCCGTTCAGCAACAATAGCTGTTTTAATCAAAATATTGTACGAGTATTGTCATTTGATCTAGGGCTGTTAACCCGATTTCCATGGATAAAGAGCTTTATTTCAGAAAGTCCATGTGACACACATTACCAGTATTGCATATGCCATTTTCCCATTTTGCAAGTGTACATTTCTACCTGCTTTGGGACTAGGAACATTTTAAGTTCATTTACTTTCTAGATAGCTTACTCTAGCCTTTTCTTCATATTTTGATATCTACTAGGATAAAGTTTTTGACCAATATTTATGGACAGATTTTACATGCTTGTCTGTTATCTCCAATTCAGACTTGTTCTCCTCGAAAACTGAGTCAAACATATTGAACATATAGACCGCTGAACATGAATCTATAAGCACTAGATTACTAGAACTTGAATCAAAACAAAAATGATTCTATTAATTTGAACCTACTATGAGGCTATGCAATTGGATATGCTCGCTGAAACTGTAATATGACCTTTAATATGACTATTATTCTGATGGCAGCTCATTTTGAACCTTGGTCAAACTTTGGTTTATAGGCCTTGAACTTTGGTCATTTGGACCTTTGGTGTGTGCATTCAGACATAAACTGTGGTCATTTAGACCTAAATGTGGTCATTTAGAAATAACATGTGGTCATTCAGACCTAAACTGTGGTCATTTAGACCTAAACTGTGGTCATTTAGACCTAAAATGTGGTCATTTAGACCTAACATGCGGTCATTTAGACCTGGACTGTGGTCGTTAAAGACCATGGTCATTTAGACCTTCAGTATTCAAAATTCCATCTTGAAAAAACATAATATTTCCCTACCTGTCCAAGTACATTATTTCAGGAGCACTAGTGGCCGTACTAATGGTTCATAAGTCCAAACAATTGTAGTTAGACTAGTAAATAAAAGTTCCAAAAACTGCAAACAAATGACTGTTGAAAAAATTCAACAAGTCAAGCAGATCAACTGAACTAAAATCCATGTGCTATTTACAGCTATGTACAACTAGCCTAGTCTCTTAGAAAGGTGTGTTTCCGTTGGCAGCTAAGCAAAAATAGACCTAGTTATCGGTGCATATACATGTCCACTCAGCTGTACTACTCAGTTTTAATTTATTCAAATTAATACTACTAACAGCTGGAATCCGATAATAAGGGTTATTATGCGATATGAACTCTTAATAAGATGAGTGTAATAGAAATTCTGGGAGACAAAATATGACAGCTCCTCTTACAGCGTTATAAAGGTGGTAAGGAACGATGGAATTCACAGATTCAGAGACAATTCAGTCTCATGAAGGTATGTAGTTTAAATATATTCAAAGACTAGTGGAAATTATTGCCTAATCTCTGAACTATGGGTGACTGAAAATTTAGAAAAAATAGAAGAAAAATGTGACTTTTGACTGAACACTCATCAACATCTACCAGCATCTGAACACTGATTTGGGTATTTTTTGTTTACAAATTGCTTTTCATTTCAACTAAATACATCTCTTCTCACGCCAATATGAAAAGATGTTCTCGTAATTGATCAATAGAGTGTACGTACAGGCCCGTAGCCAGGATTTGCCAAGGGGGTTCACTTTTTGAAAAATTCCAGGGGGGTTCACTTTGTGACAATTTTGGTCCAAAAATGGCCAAAATCACATAAAAAGTGCTCAGAAAAGTGCATGATGTTGAAATATTTTTTGGCCAGGGGGGGGGGTTCGCTCAAAACCATCAAACCCCTCCTGGCTACGGGCCTAGACTATATTCTATTTGGATACATACTAGCTACGGGCCTGACGTAGAGCCTAAAAGTAAAACATAAGTGCTAATCATAATCAGTCCTATTGTGTGGACATTTTTTTGCTCAGTAACTAAATTTGCATGTATCTGGTCTATCAGAGGATTGTATGGAATCGAGATGGATGATACTGTTGAGTGTATGTGTGTACTGCCCGTGAACTGTTGAATTGTGGGTTTGAGTGTGTGGGTGGGTTTAGAGATGGAAGCACAGATGGGAGCCAACATTCATCTACATCTACATCAATAATATGCAAAAGGCTAATAAGCAGATATATAGTTTAACAGTGATAGAATTTGAATAGAATACAATTTAAACCTTAACATTTAAAAACTAGATCTATGGTTTAACTCATTTTACAAATCAGTAAACTATTACAACTAAGCTGGATTGATAAAAGTGCTCATTTTTGCAAGTCGAATTGAGGATCAGAAGTAATGTTTATCTTTATGTGTGTCCACCATTTTTATGTATTGTATTTTATTTATTATATTTTCTTGATGTTTGACTCAGATACTACTACTATGATATAATTGTTTGACAAGAACACTTATAAAAATATGATTTCAAACTTTTTAATTTCTTCAACTACTGGTATTTGAGGGTCAATGGCCTTCAGGACTTGTATAGATGGCACTAGGCCCAATTGAGCTACTAGGTTGTAGAAAACTTCCGGTACAAAGGTCAAAAGCATTGATGTAATTGTAGTAATATGATTTCAAGGCAATAGGATGAGTAAAAATATGAACATTCTATTGATTGTGTTTGAATAAATACATGAATAAAGGGTAACTAAAGCTAGACAATATTTTAAGGTCAATATTTTCAAGGTTACTCAGAAAGTCAATGGTCAAATGAGAGTTTTCTATTACACTCTACTATACCTTGCATTTGGTGTTCATGAGCAACCCATTTGGCTTATTAGTAATGATTGTGTTATTTGTTTTTATTTGTCTGTTCCTTATTAATGGTTTATTGGAAGACTGTTAGATGTTAATAGGGTACTTTCAAAAATATACTAAACAATACAATTAGACAAACAGAGTATCTTATGCATTTCTAGGGGTTAGGTTAGTAGAGTGTATTAGTTCTTATGTGAAAGTTACCAAAAAGGTAAACATCAGCAATTCGTGATTAAGAAGAAAATTATGCTATTACTAATATATTACTAATCAAATTAGTTCATATCATAAATAGATGATATCAAGGCCATTCCAGAGTTTCGTATATCGTATCATTAGACGATTTATTTCAATGTCAGTTTGATAATATTGTTTGCTTTCCAACAATATTTACGATGCAACAGTATATTAGCAGAATCAATCAATTCTTTCTATGAGAACATTTTCAATTTGTTATAATTCACTTGGAATTTACCTTCCATATGCCTTTAATAAACTGGTTAATTGTATGATATAAAATTTGGTCTGCTTCTGAGCTGGGTTATTAGAAATTCTTCAACATACATGTATACAAATGTATGATTTGCCATAATAATAATTCTCTCTCGCTTTATTGGGAAAATGGCCTAGTCCGTTTAGTGTTCATTTCACAAGTTTTACTTTATAATTATATTCGTTAACAAATACCGTAATAAGAAAACGAACCCTCGATAGGAATCTAAATGGAGTGATAATCATTTTTATTATTGCACAAAGATATTAACTATTGGTTTTGTAAACATCAGGGTTTGCCAAATGAAGCATTATTATTTACTCCATTATTTTCTTGAAAACATCATACCTTCTAATAACCATATTTAGATGTTTTAGAAATGGCAGATCTGTTGATATGTGTCCCAGAAGGAAACCTGCAATGTTATATTAGATTCATGAAATTGATAATGGTTTTGATCCCACGACAAATGTATTTCAAAGTATACAGAGAAATTAATGCATAAATCTAGCTGTAACCTAGAGATTTGAGTGTTCAATAATTGTCACTAAAAAGTGTTCACATACTGATATATTCAGATTCGGAGGCTTTGTAATTCAGATTCTCATAAATTCTTTCTGTATTATGAGACGTATCTTTGATATTAGTCTTGGATCCAAGGTCTGTGGTCTTGGGGAAAGACTACTTTGATATCAGCTCATCTTATGGTAAGAGCTACATACATTACATAATAGGCATTGTATTCTATTGTCACTGCCATTTAATATTAAGAGAGGCACATGTGAATGTGATGTAATCTCCACAAGGTCTATGACTCCTAATTAGATAATATTACCCTGCACACGGAGTTTAGTTATAAATTACCCTCTGCCTAGAATAAGTATAGACTATATTACAGTTTATCAGCCCCGTCCCAAAGACCAATTTCAAATCTACCACGCAAACCCTTTCTCAACCAGTCAGCGAAGCGGGAGGAACACATGCTAAATATGTGCTCATTAACTATGCGATGATGTCAAAAGAAATGACCATATACAAAGTCATCCGTATTTCGACAACAAACTCTGATTGACTCGGTGAGATCAGAGATTTATTGTAAACTGAAAGAGTGAAGACGATGCTCTCTTTTAAGAAGTGAAGTCGAAAGAATCCAAAGGGTAAGATAAAATAAAAGGTGAGATGAAAGATCTCAGAATACCTGATATCTGTGCTCTCCTAGATACCAAATCTAACCCATGATATCAATATCATACCTGAAAAGATGTTATATATTATCATGCTGAGATTGCTCTCGCAGTTCTTCTTCATCCTCATTTTTACTGTATGTATACCAGCTTTATGTAATATATATAGTTGGTACATACATTATCTACTTGAATATGTAGATCATATCACATTATTGCTTATATTGGATCTAATAGTTGGAGTCTAGAATTCTGATAGAAATAAATGCACTGCACAATTCATTTTCCAAATGTCAAGCAGTCAAGTCTAGCGCTTGCCTTCTAGTGAATATAAAACGAAGTATCAAATATACTTTATTAATTGATGATGAATATGAATGCTAGAATTAATAATAAAACTTCCTTTATATTTCTTGGAAAAAATCCGACTAGGGCATCATGATTTCCATGGTTACAGAATCACTTTTCCAATCTTCACCCAACTCATTTTACCAGCTCATCACAAAAATCATTATACCAGCTTATTTAACCCAACTCATTATACAAGCTTATCACCTGGCTTATTATACTAGCTTATCACCCAACTTATCATACCAGCTTATCATCCAACTCATTATACCAGCCTATCACCAAACTCATTATACCAGCTTTTCACCCAACTCATTATATTAGCTTATCACCCACTCTTTATACCAGCTTATCACACAACTTATCATACCAGCTTATCACACACCAGCTTATCACACACCTTATTATTATACAACTCATCATTCCAACTTATCACCCAACCTATCACCAAACTCATTATGCCATCTTAATTATCACTTCTTATCCCTTCTTGTATTGACTAGATAATGCATTTTATGTAATTTTACTGAACACATTTTTAGTGTATGGTATAACTGTCACATCATAACTAAAAAAAGGAGAGGTAGAAATTGATTATTGAATATTGGAGTTTAAGGGATTTTTTGTATGCCTGCTATTTCTATCTGCCTGAGTTAATCAGTTACTAGCCATTTATCCACACCGGTTGTTTTCTGTGCGCTCGGTCTGCATAGTGTTTTAGCAGTTTTTAACTTCTATAAAATGCTCTGAAAGCTCATTCAGATCATATTTAACTGCATCAAGACAGGAATAACATTTGTAGTCAGACTCAGAGGGGAATGAGTATTTGATTGGTTTAAAAGTAAAGCAGCTCCCGTTTTCGTGATAGATACTCGTTATATCAGTTGAGCCTAATGACCATAGCATATGTATTCATTCTATCAATTATTATGTGATTTTAGTGTGATAGTCTGTGATTAACCTGCTGTTTCTAATCTAGCAAGGCTGATATGATATTCCTGTTCATACGATATGTTCGTATAGCAATACCTCTCTAGTGTTTATTATCCCAACGAACGAAGTTCGGTAGGGATATAGTGAAGCCCTCCGTCCGTCTGTCCGTCCGTCCGTCCGTCTGTCCGTCCGTCAGTCAGTCAGTCCGTCCGTCTGTCCGGAAGATAACTCAAATACTAGTAGACGGATTTTCTTCATATTTAGTGGAAAGATGTATATTGGTGAATAGTTTTACGCAAGATGGCCGCCGCTTTAAAAATGACGGGACTTTTTCGCTAAAATCATAAATTTTTCATTCTGAACCAAAGTAATTAATATTATTGTTTGAAATTTTGGTAGTATATTCACAACATTTATCTATTTCACATATATTCCGTGTTTTTTATCCTGACCCCCAGGGGCCGTGTATGGGGGGACAGGAAAACAGAAATTTTCGCTAATTTTTAGATCTTTCTAAAGTATAGCTTTATTATACTCAAATGAAAGGCAATTACGAGTAGATTGCAAATATTGTATCTTTTTTCTGATTCGAGCCTCGTAAAATTCAAAATGGCCGTCTAATGTACGATTTCGCAATAATTTTTCAATCCCTTCAAAGTATGGCTATATTATACTCAAATTGAAGAAATTTGGAGTAGATCACAATTATGATATTATTTTTCAGATTTGTATCTCAGAAAATTAAAAATGGCTGCTTTGCAGGAATTCGCAATTCTAAAATCTAATTTTTCAATTTTAACCAAAGTAATGAGTAAAATTGATTGGAATTCGCTAATTGATATTTTGTTCGTTGGGATTTGCTACTCCGCGGAGTTGCCATTATCTAGTTATATCCTTTGCTTATATGATATACCTGTACATATAGCAACACCTCTCTAGTGTCTATTATATCCTATGCTGATATGATATACCTGTACATATAGCAACATCTCTCTAGTCTCTATTATATTGTTTGCTTATATGATATACCTCTACATAATAGCAACACCTCACTAGTCTATATTATATCCTATTCTGATATGATATACCTGTGCATATAGCAACACCTCTTTAGTGTCTATCATATCATATGCTTATATGATATACCTGTACATATAGCAACACCTCTCTAGTCTCTATTATATTGTTTGCTTATATGATATACCTCTACATAATAGCAACACCTCACTAGTCTATATTATATCCTATTCTGATATGATATACCTGTGCATATAGCAACACCTCTTTAGTGTCTATCATATCATATGCTGATATGATATACCTGTACATATAGCAACACCTCTCTAGTCTCTATTATATTGTTTGCTTATATGATATACCTCTACATAATAGCAACACCTCACTAGTCTATATTATATCCTATTCTGATATGATATACCTGTGCATATAGCAACACCTATTTAGTCTATATTATTTCCTATGCTGATATGATATACCTGTACATATAGCAACACCTCTCTACACTGTTGCTCATAAATATGGAATATTAGATTTGGCAGCTCAGAATTCAAATGTTGGAGTAAGAGAACATTTATTTGGAGTCGGTTCAGACATTTATTTTCTCGGCAAATCATAACCACATATTTCATCTACAAATCAACATTTTTTAGAGAAAAAATATGCACATTTGAATTTAGAAAATTACTGTTATTTAAGCAGGGGTAAGCTAAGACTTTTTGCATTTTCAAAACACCCCGATCCAAATCGTCATGTAAAACAGATCAAACAAAATAAACATCTGGTCATGAAGATTGAAGTGTCCTCTATCCAATGATAGCACTAATATGAGTTATGTCCTCTTTGTGCTGAAATCAGAGCATCAACCCTACGGGACCAGCATTGAATGAAACATCTGACCATTCTAAGTGAAATAAGGCCCCATTCCTCAATCTGACCAGTGCGTAACGTGTCTAAATTTTGAGGTTGGGGTCCAAGTCATGAATCTCATTACCAAGGTCGTCCCGCATTTGCTCTGCATTAGCCTGATTGGCTGACTTTTGTGCCAATGGTAGCTGGTCCACATTGCCTGCCCTGATGTAATCCAACACGATGCCATTAGCATATGCAACAGCATGATCATTCTGCAGATGAATGTTGCCCCAAAACACTCTGTTTACATGTGGTACTTGATGGAGGTCCAAAAGGTCAATTTACTTTGAAATTATGTTTGGGAATCACCAAGGGGGTGCAACTTCTGTGGTACTGCTCCAAACAACCTCTCTAATACTGCTCCAAACATAAATAGGGTCGCCTTGTGGACTGCCACATCAGAAAGTGTCCTTATTGTCTCTTTCCCCTGGTCTACGACAGAAACGAACACAATTATCAACTTTGTGGAGGACATATCTTATTTCTTCACATGCTGTCATATGACACAAAATATCAGGTCCAACGTTTTAGTGCTTTCCTGTCCATTGAAGGCACCTTTATTTGTTATGATCAGTCAGCTGTGGTTTCTTTAAGGGTCTCATGGCCTTGCATCCGTTCTATAGCTCTGGAACACAGGTTTTGAGGTGAGACAGCCATTCATTTCGTAGACTACTGGTTGACGATTTTGATGACATAAATGCAGCAGGTGGTGATCTTTTCTTACATTATTCTCTCTAGGGCTACTATTGCTGTGACCTGGAGTCACATTCCAGTGCCTTTGGTACCACTGCAGAATTTTAGAGACTGTTCCCTGACACACCCCTAGGGTCCTGGCAATGGCAGTTTGTTTCATGCCAGAGAGCGCCATCCCCATGACCTGTAATGCTCTTTTTCGCTTATTTTATGGGGCATGCCTTCTAAAAACTCTTCCAACTCTAAATTAAAGTTTTATAAAATGTGCACAATGGTTACAACTAAGATTTAGACACAACTTTCAAGTTACCAATATCATGAGTTCATGGGGTCACTTGAGTGAATACAAGTTTAATCAACCATAAATGTTTTAACTTTTCACACCAATCAGTTTTATATGCAAAACTGCTGAGAGAATGAGAACATATTACAAATTTTCATCAAAATGTCATCATTTTGTAGAAATTCCATCAAACAGTTAGTATCTATAAAATATTCCATATGAGCAACAGTGTAGTCTCTATTATATCCTTTGCTGATATGATATACCTGTACATATAGCAACACCTCACTAGTCTATATTATATCCTATTCTGATATGATATACCTGTGCATATAGCAACACCTATTTAGTCTATATTATTTCCTATGCTGATATGATATACCTGTACATCTAGCAACACCTATCTAGTCTCTATTATATCCTTTGCTTATATGATATACCTTTACATATAGCAAAACCTCTCTAGTCTCTGTTATATCCTATGCTGATATGATATACCTGTACATATAGCAACATCTCTCTAGTCTATATTATATCCTATGCTGATATGATGTACCTGTACATATAGCAACATCTCTCTAGTCTCTGTTATATCCTATGCTGATATGATATACCTGTACATATAGCAACATCTATCTAGTCTATATTATATCCTATGCTGATATGATATACATGTACCTCTACATTTAGCAACACCTCTCTAGTCTCTATTATAATATATCCTTTGCTTATATGATATACCTGTACATTTAGCAACACCTCTCTAATCTCTATTATAATATATCCTTTGCTTATATGATATACCTGTACATTTAGCAACACCTCTCTAGTCTCTATTATAATATATCCTTTGCTTATATGATATACCTGTACATATAGCAAGAGCAACACCTCTCTAGTCTCTATTATATTCTACGCTGATATGGTATACCTGTACATTTAGCAACGATGATTCAGAGAAATGAGTCAAGTGTTGGAATGTCTATATGTATATTTTTCTATTTTTAAGAGTGGAGCTATTCCTTGAATGAAATGATCAAAATGTGGGACAATACAATGATTTGAAAAGGTAAAAATAGTATTATGTCAGTTGGGAGTGGGACATGGTACTCTCTGGTGTTGCAGCTCTACTTTTCCTATTTCAATCAAAGATATTGCGTTCTGTTCAATATTCATATACCTGTTCATTGTATGTATGGCGCAATATACAAGTTGCTTAGATAATATATCATGTATCGGTAGATCTATGAGATGTTGTTATAAGATATAATATGCCCATGCAAAAAATGTCATTTGCATCATATTTGAATTTATTACCTACAATTGTGGAATTCCAATATCAGATTCTCATACCAAATGTTATAATTTGAATTTCCTCAGAATTTTATTGTTTACAACTGTTTTATTTAATTTATTACTAAAGCCAATATCTGTTTACCCTGAGCCCAGAGTCCAGTTATAAACTACCCTCTGCCTAGTATAGACTATATTACAGTTTAACAGCCCTGCCCCAAAGATTGGTGCCTGTGACAGCCCGGATAATAAATCATTTCAAATCTACCACACTGACCCTTTCTCAACCAGTCAGTGAAGTGGAAGAAATACATGCTCATTAACTATCGGTGATGTCAGAGGAAATGACCATGTAGAAAGTCGTCTGTATTTCAACGACAGACTTTTAATAGGCTTGGTGAGATCAGAAATTTTTAGTAAACTATAAGAGTGAAGACGAAGCTCATTTTTAAGAAGTGAAGTCGAACGAATGCAAAGGGTAATTTCTGTTTAGTTAGATGTCATAAAATTCATGGGTTAGATCCAATTTACTGTATTATTTTTATGATAGATTTCCTCTCATTATTACATGTATATACCAGCATGGTATATTACATGTAACTAAAAGTACTAGCTAGTATTCTTGATGTTGATTGGTGATTTTCGTAGTTTTCTTTTCCAGGTCTGGACATTAAATATAATTGAAAGATCATTAGGTGAAATATAATGTCACTTTAACAAAGGCCAATCCAGAAATTTTTATAGATATATAAAATAAAAAGGTTTACTTATGCATGGGCTTTCAAGAGAGAAAGACCATGATTTTTGCCTCTTGATCAATCAAGATATTTCATGAATAAAGCACACCAGTCGTCACAAATGGCGAACATAACCGTCGCTTCAACAGGGCTGTCAACTTGGGACCATCTAACATGAGTGACTTCCAAATTGATGCGTGATTTCTATTTTTCCAGCAAATGCGTGACAATCACGCCTAATGTGAGGGTTGTTAGGGCAGCTTCAACTCTTCAATCATTTGGTCCTCGTTTCATGGGACTTTTACGTCACTTATTTTGTGCATATGTATTAAGCTCTTGTGATGATGTATCATATGAAATCCCAACTTCGATCAAATTGGGTCGTGAATTGCCACAATATAGCATCTTCAACATCGTCAATGACAACGGAATCTGAATTTTAAATAATTTACCATATCCCATTGTCTTTGTAATTTATCCCAAATTTAGATTCCTTTGTCACTGACGATATCGTAGACGCAATATTGTGGCGATTCACGACCCAATCTGACTGAAATTGGGATTTTATATGATATGTTATCACAAGAGCTTAATACATGCACAGAATTAGCGACGATAAACTCCCATGAAATGATAACCAAGTGATTGAAGAGTTGAAGCAACGGACTTTACATTGTCAGGCTATTCCGGTGTGTAAAGGTGAACCCTGGTTAACCAGTATGTGATTTCAGTTAGTAGATGAGTAGGCTTGAAATGGCAGTATCTTTAGAACGCACAAGATCTATGGAAGTCTTAATACTTGTAATTAATCAATGAAGATCAAATTGTGCCGACTCAATCAAGGTAAAGAAGCAGTGTGTAGTATATCCATCAGTATGGACTTATATTGTGTTATATCAATTGATGTGATGTCTCAGACATCAAAGCTTGTAATTGGTTGCTAATAGCAATTAGATAAAATTGCAAACTAAGAGGAGAAAACCAATTATTCAGATGCGAGTAGGTAGTTACCAGTTTCGCCACCAGGTGGCTGATTCGGGGGGAAATAACATGGCAGGGTATTACAAAGTTCCCTCAAACTTGAATATTCATCAGTTTTAGTGGTTCACTTTTCATATTACCCTTATGTATCTGATAGTTATACAAATTAAAATATGTCCAGTTAAGGAATATGTTATCTGCCCAACACAAGAAAAGATATTTCACTTTTTGTGATTTTACAACATGGGGTGTATGGGGAATCTCCCCGACCTAGAAGTCACATTTTCAAAGAAAATTAAATTTATAAAGTTGATAAACTCTTGTCAAAACCACATTTCTAGATGCAATTTTACATGTAGATTCCAAATATGACATTTTTTTTTTTTTTTTTTATACATTATCAATTTATTTCATCATAATCATGTTTTACAAGAATGGCTTGCCAATCGCTTATAAAGCATTATAGGCTAAGCTAGAAAATACATAAATTTAATTACAAATGTAAATGCATGTAATATGGAAGAATAGCAGCAATTTGGATAAGAAATGGGAAATAGGACAGGCTGGGGTCATGTGTCATAGTCTCAGTGAGGGAATAGTAGGCATAATTAATACTTGGTTGGAGGGTCCCATAGAGAATTATGATTATGTTAAGAGTTCTCCAGTAAAAAATTGGCAACAAGAGCAAAAAGTTCATTATTTTGTGCCAGCGATAAATCTTCACTGCCATGTTTCAGAAAATCTATAAATTGGCTTTTGTTCCTTATAGCTAAAGGCTTGTAAGTCTCTACAAGTGCAAGAAAAGTGTTCCTATTTTGTGCTTTATTTGGACAATAAAAGAATAAATGTTTTGGAGTTTCAGGCACACCACAAGCGCAGTTTGGTGTTTCAATATAAGTAAAATTATGGCCATATAGCTGAGCTTTAGTGAGCAAGTCAACTCTGAATCTATTGAGAATTATTTCTTGATTTCTTTTTAACTTTAATTTAGTAGTTGGTAAAAAGGAGGGCTTGGGGATTTTATTTTTTTGTAAGTTATTGAAGCTGGTAATTGTTGTGCTTTCTCGAATATACTTTGGTAGCTTATTCCAGTGGGAGATAGCATTGAGGACAGAAGAGTTTCTAAATTTGGTTGAGCTTTTGGCAGGTATTTTGAAATCAGGATTTGATCTGAGTTCTCGGGGATTTTGAATCCTCAGAGGTTCAAAGATATCTTTCACATAGCTTGGAGTGAGATTATTTTTAACTCTAAACATGAATTTATTTATTTGCATTGACCGCCTTGTTTCTAGATCAGGCCATGTGAGTGTATTCTTTACCTTAATTGAACTACTACCATGTAAACATCCACTGCATATAAGAGCAGCTTGATAGAATAATTTATTTAATATGTTAAGGACACTTTGAGTAGAGGAATCGTAGAGTATTGCGCCATATTCAAAGTGTGGTCGAATGAAAGACATGAAAATAGTTTCGAGGACATTGGAATTTAGTTTAAATATGACATCAGTTTGACTGAATTTTTAATGACGTAAATCAAGATTATTTCTACTCGCACCTAGTCTATTGAGCTCATAAATGAATTGAATTTCATGTGCAAAATGTGCATTATCTAATGTTGTATAGTGTGGAATTAACTTTGTTGTAAAAACATTGTTTCCATTTAACTGCCAGTTGGCAAACAATGAGAATGGCAGACATAAAACTTTACTTTAGCTACAAGTGGCAGCCATTGTGAACCCCCCCCCCACTACACCCCTCCTCACAAGTTGGTGAAGTAAATAAGAGGGGGGGGGGGGGTGAATCTTGAAGCAAGGCTAGAAAATTTCCACTAAACTTGAATAGTGATTAAGTATTTAAGCCCTGGATTCAGTGCAATGTGGGATGACCATTCCTTGGAGGCATTGCTTCCCTAAATTATTTGACATTCAGTCCACAATGCATTGAGTCTTGGGCTTTGATTCTTTTCACACATTGCAAAATATTTTCTACCATGTCACTTAAAAGATACAAAATCACTAAAAGAACATATTTTCAATGAAACTTTTTGCAAGGGTCAAGTTGGCAAAGCATCAATTTCAATCTGTAGAGTCAAGCTGTTGCCTCGGCAACCACTTAATAAGTGATCACCTGAGATGTGGTGATTGGTTATATTATGCACTGCAGTTATATGAAATACTGTGTTCGGATTGGCTGGAATCTGACACACCTTGCCTAGCTATGAGTGAAATAGATTTTATGGAATAATTTTCATCTAACCTCTCATAACTGAACTATTTGATGAATATATTCAATATTAAATGAAATTATTATCTGTTAACACAAGAAAAAGATATTTCAATTTTTAGATGCAACTTTGTATGTAGATTTCAAATATAATATCGCCGAGGCCAAATTTTAATTATATACTTGAAAATCAAGTTTATTTCTCCTAACATCTAATATATTGCATCAGTTTTATCCAGTGTAAAACTGCAAGAGGTGAATTGAATGATAGGCACGAAATAAAAATAATCCGTGCATGTATATCTGGAAATAAATCGACATAACAATCCATTGGTGCATTAGTTATCTGTTTATTTTAGGTTGTATTATCAGGATATTGATTCTATGACCTATGTAGAAATGATTGACAATAATGTTGACTTCATTCCTGTTTTGATATTATTGGGAATTAGTTCGCTGTATACATTTATTGATCTCCGCAATGAAACTAAGCGCAAAAAAACTGTTGATATTCCTTGCTATTGATTAGCTTTGGTTGACAAGAATAAGATGAGGTAGTAAGATTGATTACTAAGTCTATTTCTTAATTAATTGTTCAAGACTATTCGAATGATAGATTCACTTCAAAATGATACCTACTGATAGCTAGGTATTTAAGTATTTAAGGATGAAACAGGTATCTTGTTCCCCTTGCACCAACTATTTATTTGTTGCCACCCAAGAGAATAGTTATAAGGGAATGATAAAGCGGGCAAAATAGGGGCTTGATGCAAGAGTAATCTGGTACTGACAGAATAAGATACGATAAAGGGGGAGAGGATAACATAAAAGTATTAGAATTTGCACCCTGTTGTATATATAAGGGTTATGTACTGGGAGGTTTAATAGGGTATATCCTGAGGGATATATTTTCCCGGGTGATATCTACCCAAAACCAACTCAAGTATGAGATACACAGTAGTATATACTCTACTTAATAGTAATATTCAAGTTTCAGAATGAATCTTACATTGTATGATTAATGTATGCTATATCTATATCAAGTACATCCTAAAATAAAAAATTGGGTTTCTTGCATGACCATTTTCCTTAAGATGAATTTTCATCTTCTCCATTAAACCACCACCTTGGTGCAAGACACCCCCACCCAGATTTAAACTATTTTTAGCGACCATACACCATTCCATTCATAAAAGATCTTTCCCAGAGGGAATAATGATTAATTATATGGTGGGCATTACCAAGATATGATGCTTCGATACTTTGTCAGCTCATTGTCCTTCAGTTCTATATTTTGACCTTAGGGTTGGATAATTATGACAGTAGCAATTCATTGCAATTTCCATCTCACTTGTGTCAAAATAGCTCTCCATTCCCCTGACTTTTAATATGAACGTGACAAAGTCTTAATTATAGCTATTTTTCAGAGTCGAGTATCCTATATCCCTTATTATTTCAAATGCAGCCTTCTAGTTAGGGCGTTAATTAAGGAGCTCTATGATAATCTTCTTAGTGTCATTCAAGGTACCATTATGAATATAATTGATGCCTAGATACGTGTACCTTGAATCAACATCAGCTAGCCACACTACCCTTTGAGTTTATCGGATGATTTTACTGGTTTGTTGCTCATCTCATTGATCTCAAATGAAGCATTCATAGGTTTTTATTTTATTTTGTGGTGACATGTTGTTATAGTCTCCAACTTTTTTGGTGGCAGCGGTTGGTGTTTTGCATTCAGTGGTTTGTGTTTGGCATTTGTATCAAATGGCAAGTGGTGCTATCTTTGCATGTTAATGCCTTGTAGTTAATGTAGTGTCATGATTTTCTGAATCCACTGTTTGAATATAGGAAATCAAAAGAATTATAATCAATCAAAGAATTGTCTCTAGATTAAGAGTGACAATGAAAACCAGATCTTGTAGAATACAATAAATCTTGAGATTCTACAGCAATGATGCTTTAGTCTTTGGTTATTCTTAAATGTACTATTTTGAAATTTTTTTATTCTAAAACCTAGCTCTTCTTCTGTAACCCATTACCTTTGCATTCAATCGACTTTGCTTCTTAAAAGAGAGCTTTGTCTTTAGTTTATAACTTGACTCTGAACCTAGGGTAATTACTCCAAAGGTATTACTGTAATTATGGATTTAGATAGGATTCAAGGTTCATAAGTCGTCATGGGTTAATAATTAGTAGGAGTAAGTATATGGAAAAAAGTACATTTGTATTTTTTGGGTTATGCATTTTAGAATAATTTTTGAGCTATGGGTTTTTATGTCATCACAAGGTGTGTTTTATGTGACATATTGTTATGGTCTCCAACATTTTTGTGGATAACGTTCGGCATCTGTAACAAATGGCAGGTAGGGACATTTTGCATGTTAATACCTTGTTGTGTGATTAATTTCGGATTAAAGTTGATATCCAGTTGTTATTCCATTTTGGATGTTTATTCTATAAAAGATAAACCAAGGGTCTTTAACTTTTTAGTTTTTTTAACATACAGCTTTTAAGATCTGTTTAACTATATCATCAATACATTGGAACAACGATTTTCTGACATCTTCAGAAGCTTATTTTATGGGTCTGTGTAGTGTGTATATCTTGACCATAAAATGCTAGAAACATTCTGAGCATCTTCATATTACAACAATCAATCACTTCAATATCCACTAAATGTTATACTGCCAAAACCAAATGACAATTTTGGCATTTAAGATGATTTACTAATTTCGTATAAGTACTGCTCCTTATTAATCAACCTCATAATATCATAAGCTTAAAAAAACATTTATTTTGTGAAAAACATATAGAAGACGAGTGAGCTATCATTGTCACACTACCCTACCACGTGACCACATTTAAAAATGATACAGGGTACGGTTAAGTTGCAAATGGAGCGGGTATTCTCTATCTTTGTCCATTGGGCTTTTCTGGTAATAATTAGTGTTGTCGCGATTAATCGATACATCGCGATATACATCGCCAAAGCTGATTCTGGGGATGCATCGATGTCTGAAACATAACATCGATGTTTAAAAAAAAAATTAATTTGCTAAAAATCACCCTTTCTTATCTTATTTTGACGCAAATCGCTTACCTTTCTCATGACTTATTTCATTTTCCAATGTTTTCTGATATTCTTTCGCTTTAAAACTGCTTTAGCTAGTCGAAATGAACCATTAATCTAAAAAAATTACTTTTACTTTCATTTCACCGTTACTAGAAGTTCCCGGATGTACCAGCGTACTCTTATTAATTTGTTCTGTTCGGTATTTTAGTGCATTAGCGTTCGGTATTTCAGTGCACTTTTCTCGGACTTTTTCTCGATGTGCATCGATGTTTACTCCTGAAAATTGCCGATGCATCGATGTACGATTATGGCACATCGCGACAACACTAGTAATAATACGTTGCAAACTGCTCGATGAATCTATACAATGTATAGTAGAACACTTAGAATATGTGTAAAATCTAGTATACATTCAGAACTATGGAAATAAACAAACGTCCTCCATTTGCAACTTCCCTGTAGCCTGTACTTCTTTTAAAGGAATACAGGATACAGTATGGGGGTATAGTAGTGTGATTGTGTAAAAACGGGTGAATCTACCATGATGTTCAGTCATGCGAAAAATGTGTGGGCTAATCACCATAAATTACTGCGCGAAATATGCACAGAACAATGGAAATGACGTTATGGATCTCCTACTGATATGTAATACCTGATGGATCAAGCTGAACCAACCTAGCATTGTTATGTCAGGTTTTCTAACAACTTTTATTGCATAGTTAATGATAAGATAATTATCCCAACGAACGAAGTTCGTTAGGGATATAGTGAAGCCCTCCGTCCGTCCGTCCGTCTGTCCGTCAGTCCGTCAGTCAGTCAGTCAGTCCGTCCGTCTGTCCGGAAGATAACTCAAATACTAGTTGACAGATTTTCTTCATATTTAGTGGAAAGATGTATATTGGTGAATAGTTTTATGCAAAAAAAAATTTTTTCAAGATGGCCGCCGCTTTAAAAATGACGGGACTTTTTCGCAAAAATCATAAATTTTTCATTCTAAACCAAAGTAATTAATATTATTGTTTGAAATTTTGGTAGTGTATTCACAACATTTATCTATTTCAGATATATTCCGTGTTTTTCATCCTGACCCCCAGGGGCCATGTATGGGGGGACAAGAAAACAGAAATTTTCGCTAATTTTTAGATCTTTCTGAAGTATAGTTTTATTATACTCAAATGAAAGGCAATTAAGAGTAGATTGCAAATATTGTATCTTTTTTCTGATTCCAGCCGCGTAAAATTCAAAATGGCCGTCTAATGTACGATTTCGCAATAATTTTTCGATCCCTTCAAAGTATGGCTATATTATACTCAAATTGAAGGAATTTTGGAGTAGATCACAATTATGGTATTATTTTTTCAGATTTGTACCTCAGAAAATTCAAAATGGCTGCTTTGCAGGAATTCGCAATTCTAAAATCTAATTTTTTCATTTTCAACCAAAGTAATGAGTATAATTGATTGGAATTCGGTAATAAATATTTTGTTCGTTGGGATTTGCTACTCCGCGGAGTTGCCATTATCTAGTTTGAAACTACTGTATATGCCATCATCACATTTATTTGACAAATCGTCACATCTGCATGACAGTAACAAATCATCTTCACATTTTCATGACAGTATCAAATCATTTTTACAACTGTATGCCAGCATCAAATCATCTTCACATTTGCATGACAGTATCAAATTATTTTTACATCTTCTACATGACCAAACTAAACCATCCTCACATCCCCATGATAAAACAAAACCATCTTCAAATCTGCATGACAGCTTTAAGTCATCTTCACTTCTGCATTACCAAACCATCTTCACACCTGCGTGATAGCATCAACTCATCCTTACACCTACATGATAGCATTAAGTCATCTTGACATCTGCATTACCAAACCAAACCATCTTATCATCTGCATTATACTAACAAATCATCTTCACTTTTGCACGACAGCATCATATCATCTTTACATCTTCTATGACCAAACCAAACCATATTCAGATCTGCATTACAAATTGTCTTCACATTTGCATGATACCATCAAATCATCTTTACATCTTCTATGACCAAACTAAATCCTCTTCACATCTGCATGACAGTATCAAATTATCTTTTCATCTTCTACATGACCGCATCAAATCATCTTCACATCTGCATGACAAAATAAATCCATATTACAAAATACATCGGATTGTTATTTGCCTATTAAAAGGAAAGAAGTATCAAATCATTGTAGTGAATCTTAAAATGAAGATAGATAATGTCACTAAGATCTTCTCTTGTTTAATTCCAGGAATTCTTAATATTTTATCATCTGATTGCAAATCAGAGATATGTCAAAGATCATTTCATTCTCAGTTTTTCAACCAATAATGATGTAGATCGTATAACACCAGTTTCAAATTTCTTTAAGAGCAGGGGCGTAGCCAAGATCCAAAAAGGTGAGGCCAAAGCAAATAGACGAGGCATAAATTAAGCCAAAGAGTAACCCTGAAAATGTGAAGAGGTATAATGTGGAGGGGTGTTTAACTTTAGTATTTACATATTGATAATATTGACACATTTCAAGATAAAAACAAATCACGAAAAATATGAATGTCACGCTTCTGTCTTCTATCAATAGATAAGACCAATTATTGTGCAAACATTGTCTATTGTAGTAAGACATAATTCATGTAAGACACTCTAGAAAGTAAGTTCAGTTTCTCTTATGTAAATAAAGGGTTGGAATAAATTCAATTGTCATGAACTGTCATGGTTGTAGATTATACTGCCTGTTTGTCCATAAACATTAACGTCAAATAAATCGTGTTTGTTGTCATTTGTCAACATTAGAACCAAGGGTCAAGTAGGACATGGTACAAGCCTACCACAGAATTAAGATAATCTGGGAAAATATATGGAAATTGGAATGCAAACTGAAATTGATGCTGACATAAAATATGTATCTGACAAATAAGATGGGTGTGGAAACAAAACTAACATGGAACGCTTGGTTCTTCAAAGTGAGACAGATATTTGTATGCTGTTTGAAATACCATCACTGTTGGTGAAATTACTGATGTGGCGTGGGGAATAGGAAAAGAAAACATTGTCAAAGGAAATTGTTGCCATGTCAACTACAACTACACCTTTTAGCAATCCAACAATTATTGTATATTGTGAGTAGCCTTGATACCTTTTGAACGCTCGTTTTATTGATTCTTTTATTTTTATTAGGTTTTTCTCTGTTCATTATTATGCTATTTGTACTGATTAATATCTTGGAAATAGGTACATACATAGGCAACCTGTGGCGTCTTTGATACCTTAGAATATTGGCTATTGTGGCTGTGAGAAATCTCAGTAATACTGCCTCTTTTGACATATGATATACCTGGACAATGTTGCTTATTTTCTACAAACGTATTAAAAGCAAAATTAACATTTTTACCAATCAGTTTGTTAACGTTTTACTCAGTTAATGTTTTTGATTTTCAAACTATAGTGAATTTATGTTATCGAATATAATATTTGTCAATTGTTTTTAAACTAGGTCATCTTGACCTGTTTATGTATATTTTGGACATTATTTTTTGAGCATTGTTACAAAACCTAATTTTTTGCTGCACATCAGCAATGAAGCTAAATATAACTTTCCTTCTACTTAGTTCTATATTTGACTGATGATAACTCTATTTTTGCACCTTCAATATTGAAATTGACAACCTATGTTAGAATGTCTGGGTCAATGTGATCCAGTCACTCAAAAACATAATTAGAATTTTTCTCTTAAATTAATCAATTCTTTATTTGTATTTGTCAGTTAAAACATATTTATAGAAAAATATTGTTGACTCATTAATATCTTGAAGAGATGCTTTAGCCATAATTATTATGTTCATTTGACAGGTTTTCAGTTCAGTATTTTTAAGGCTTTTTACATGGTTCAAGCAAATTCTATCCAGCCTTCCTACCCTGTCACAATTATAGCATTCTAGCACAACCAATAGAATAATTTGATACAGTCGAGTTAAATCAATAGAATACTTTGACAAAACATTGCACAACCAATATAATAATATAAAATAGCAATTCACCAAAAGAATATTGTGTCATAATGAAGCACAACCAATAGAATAATATGATACTAACCACTAGCGCAACCAATAGAATATGTTACAATCTAGCACAGCCAATTGAAAAGTTGTCAGAAACTAGCACAGCTTATAGAATAATGTGATACAGTATAGATCAACTAATAGAGTAATGTGATACAACCTAGAAAAACCAATACAATAATATGATACAATCTAGCACAACCAATAAAATGTTTTATAGTATAGCACAGCCAATAGAATAGTGTGTCAAAGTTAGCTTCAACCAACAGATCAATGTGATATAATCTAGCACAACCGATAGACTACAACTAATATGATAATGTGTATCTCAAGCATAACCCATAGAGCAGTTTGCTACAATCTAGTAGAACACATTAATGCAACACAAACTAGCACAACCAATTTGATACTGGCACAATCTAGCACAACCAATTGGATATTGGCACAATCTAGCATAAGCAATTCACAACTGTGAATAATAATCGCTTTATATCCAATTTTGCTGTACTCGATTGTTATAATTATGTTTTGATTGGAGTAAATTGTAAAGTACAAAACATAGAAGCAGTACAACTTGGAGTATGTTATGATTTACAGTACTGCAGGTAGTTAACATGGAATTGACATTGTAAACAGTGTGTAACTGCATGTTCTTGGCTGTTGCTAAGGTCAAGAGAGCACTTGCTTCTTCCTTCCTTCTATACTACATAGATCCATTACGAAAATACCAGATATTTTCTCTATTAAATATACTTTAAATGTATACAATTTAATTTCAATTAATTAAAAATAAACAGCTTTTTGTGCTTCGAGTTAGTGTAACGATCCATGGGGTTTCTTGAATGCCCATAATAGGTCATAATATTTATGATTAGGAAAGCATGCTTATGTGTTTTGTTCAAAACGTTAAGGATTTCTAGTATTTGGTCAGTTTAATCCGGTTGGGCTGTTTAATCTGGGTCCAGGACAATTTATTGCATCAATATTTATTGTAGTCATACCCTGTTGCCACAATGGTACGCTATATTGCTGTTACAAATCATTCAAGAAATGAAACTCTATAGTAAGAGCATATTCTTGGTTACTCAATCATCTTCAAGGATTAAACTTGATATATCCAAAATTCCAGAATGAACTCATAAAAGCTAAAATCTTTGATTTCTTTAGAATACTCAGCAGATCAAGTAAGAAGCCTTATGGCAAAACAAGCAATGAAGTGACCTTTAACCCATCTTCATGATATATCTGTAATTATTTCATAATTATCAATGTGATGTCTTAACACATATTCCCTTCATGTCACCAGAAGTGGTGACAGTGTTATAGTCCCCAACCTTTTTGTGGACAGTGTTCAGCACTCAGGATCTGTAACAAATGGTAGGTGGTGACATTTTGCATGTTAATGCCTTGTTTCTATATGTACCTTCATGTGAAATATGGTCAGTTCAATCATACTCTTGTTTATTGTACCAGCAACTTTACTATGGATTTTTCACAGAATTATAATCTTTCCCTCTTGTTAAATCATCATTAAAATTTCACATCAAGAGATGTTCTCTCGCTAGGGTTTTTGAGTACTCACTTCACAGTCATAAGTCGTTTTCTCCACGTGTTTTAGTTGTATTGATATATTATTCTGTCAGTCAGATTTTTATAATATTGTATATTTACTATGATATTGTATATTTACTAATTATTGTATAGTAATAGATCATTGGTCAGCTGAAATAAGATCTATATCTAAAACTGGGTCCGTTTTAAAGTAGCATAACTGAAACCACCAAATCCTACAAATGTTGACCTAACCAATATGTTTATCGAGGGAATTTAGAAATCATCGGATTATAGTTTAAGAATAAACTGAATTTACCATAAAAGAAACCTCTTAGATTATGCCTACACATAGAACCATTTTAGATCTATTTGTAAAGTAACATATTGCCAAACATATAACCAAACGGCAACATGCTAATTAGACCAGAGACAACTATTATCAACGCAATAAGATGACAAAATGACATAAACATGTAGAATATGAATAAAGTTCTGATCGCATTTCTATGAGTACTCTCAAAGAAGGATTAATCTACATATAATTTTAATAAGCAGACTTAGATAACACATTGGATTATAGTATACAGATTTATTGAATGATGGATAGGGGTAGGTTGTTATTGTGTTATTTACTTCATATTTGACAGATGCGGTTGTCATGGTTTCCATAAGCTATTCTATCTCTGAAAGAAAGTAGGGCTCATATTGTTGAATCAAGATAATCTGACTCTGGTAAATCAAACAATATGATTACCAGTTTTGAAACACTGGATGTTTGAGCATGAACCTTCACTTAAATTGTTTACTTTCTTATGTCATTTTATATGACAGTCTATAATGTCACAAACACAGATTTGATATTGCTGGTAATCTTCTCCTGTTTAAGTCTAGACCTAAAAAGAGGATAGTGGTATACTTTATTGCTGAACTGATGTTTAAGAATCACTGCTTCTTTATATCTGTAGAGGGAGACAAAAACCTGATTTATCTGTGATCAAAATTATTGATATTTTATTTGATTGTTCTATTTCACTGATTCATATCAATCAAAATCTAATTTAAAGCCAGTTTAATGTATATGTATTCATTTTACATTTTTGTTGTATGTTTCTTTCTGTATAGTGCTGATTTATTTCTGCGTTATCATCTTTTATCATATGTCACGCCGTACCTGATCATGGATTATGAGAAGTAGCTTTATCAAATATAATGCGTGTATAATCAATACCATGATCTATAACTTAACATTGTATGTAACGTAATTCAACATTTATAGATTGCTTCCCCACTGTCAGGTGAAATGATATTGGAGTTATAAGAGTCTGTATATTATATTATTATATTACTACTAATGGGGGGTATCATTAATAGATGCACTTTAACTAGACATGAATAACCCATCTGGAGAACTCATGGCCCAGAGAGAGAGGCCAATAATTATATTTATGCCAAGGTGCCACACTCCTTAACATTGTTAATTGCATCTATGTATTATTATTCATTCACAAGTTCTCAATCATGCAGTTTCAAAAACGGCTATCGATGTTTACACCAGTGCAAATGCAGTGAGTTATAATGGACCAGGGCCATCAACAGCGTGACTGGCCCTGCGCAACAGTTATTTTTTGACTTAAATTACCAATAACTAGCTTAATATCTATTTTTGTGTCAAATTTGAAATCAATGATATCTTAGAATGTCAGAAAGCTCTAACACCCAAACATCAGTTTAAAAACCCCAACCCTGCAACACCTAACCAAAGCCCTCAAAACATCAATTCTAAAACCCCAGCCCTGCAAAACTGAACCAAAACCCTCCAAATATCATTTCCAAAGCCCCAACCCTCCAACACACAACCAAAACCCTGCAACCAAATCCCTGTAACACAACCAAAACCCTGCAACACACAACCAAAACCCTGCAACACACAACCAAAACCCTGTAACCAAAACCCTGCAACACACAACCAAAACCCTGTAACACTTAACAAAAACCCTGCAACACACAACTAAAACCCTGCAACCAAAACCCTACAACACACAACCAAAACCCTGTAACACTTAACAAAAACCCAGACCTTCCAAACATCTAATGTGAAACACTAACCTTGCAACACCTAACTTAAAGTCCCCGCCCTTCAGAATCTAAAACCCTGACTATTCAACCTCACCCTCATAACATAATTATTTTCATATTCTGTTCTGAGGTGTCTCATAAAACATTTATTATCCCACCAACTCTATTGAGTAGAGCTATTGAGAAGCCATCCATTTGTCTGTGTGTCCACCTGTTCATCCATCCATCTATTCCATACTCTGGTCTCTTCAGGCGATATCTCAAATACCAGTTGATAAATTTTTTAAAATTTTATAGGACATAGGAACTCTTGCAAACTATTTTTAATAAACTCCCAATAACTACAATTGTTTGCTTGTTTGATTCAGATGAGGATTCCGATGTAGAGGGTGATTTGTCTATTGTCCACCAGGCTGCAACAATTGGTGATACAGAGACGCTAAAACAAGTTATACAGCAGGACCCAAGTGTTCTAGAGCAGACAAATGCTGATGGTAAAGAAATACCTCTTGAAACGTGTTTCCTTTTTCGTAATATAGTCAACAAATGAGAATATTTTAATCAGGAATGGAAACGTATGGAGCCTACAGTATATGGGATAACAGTTTAGAAATATGTATATTTATGGTCCTTCATTTTCTCGATTCTTTACGATTGATTATTGATTGACATATAGCATCGTAATCCAAGTTATAAAATCTACAACTTACTTCAACTTACAATAAGTTTTCAACAAGTTTTGAAAATATAATCTTGTTGCAAGATAACTTAAATCACATATTCAGGACCAGGACTGATATCGGGATGATATTGGAATTAGTGGGATGATATCAAGTCGATATACTTCAATTTGTTGTTGGTAAGAGCAACACATTTTATCAAGGAAAGATTAGAAAATATTGTAGCAACCCCTACACTGCTGTTTTCACATTAATAAATGCAATTTTTTCTTTTTCAGGTATGACTCCTCTAGCCCAAGCGGTGATGTCACGGCAAATGGAGGCTATGAAGATGCTTGTCATAATGGGGGCCAACCTGAATGCCCAAGACAACTTAGGACGCTCCTGTCTCAGTATCGCTGCATATCAGGTACTAACTTGCCGCAGTATTCCTGTCGAAATATATTTGAATAAAGTAAACAGGCTTATGTCAACACTCTAAAGTACATCTCGTATATAGACATTTTAATAATTTTATGTTCCAAGGTACTCTGAAGATATTTACTTGACCCCCTCCTTATGTGCATGATTCAGAGCTGCACAATAGTCACAGCATAATTATGTCACATCGCCCACTGGCTAACAGACATTGCATGTGCATCTTCTCTTGATTATGGAACAAAGGGCATTTATGGGTGAAAATAATCAAATTGTATTTTCTATTCAAATCCTCTATTAACTGACAAGTGATTAGGTGTGATATTTCTGTGCTATGGTAAGGCTTGTTATGAGAATCTGATTAAATATGTTTAAGCGACGTGCAACATGATTTGAAGAGAAATGTGTCTCAGAAATTGTGTTTATCATTTTTTCGGGACTTACCTTATGATATACAGTTGTTCAATATATGAAAAAGTTACTGATTATTAGTTCATAATTTTCAGTCTGCCAGTCATGCATCAATATATGTATATGCATGATTGCATGTGGTATCAAAACATTAAGAGGGTACTTGGTTTTTGTATTTATTCTTAGGCCACAGCATTATATATTCAGTTATGGAACAAAAATTAACATTTTTAGGTCTGACATGATAATTTATATTATTGAAAAAGATTACTGATGAGTCTGTTAATATTTCCAGGGCTGGCATAGTGGCGTAGTGTCCTTGCTAAGGAATGGTGCCAAACAGTTCACACCTGACAAAGCAGGGCGGACTCCACTTCACGCATCAACTTATGACCCAGATACTAAGTAAGTCTTTACCCCCTCCCACCTCAACTTCCAGTTAAACCTGTATATTTGAACACCTTTTGAATCTGAGTACGTTTTGTTTTGGCCCCATTTTTATTCTACCAGAATCGTCCATGTTAAAAATTAAAATTTTGAAATTTGAACACCTGCCAAACTGAACACTCTTGGCTGGTCTCATTAGAGTTCAGTGCTTTTACTATTTTCCCCAAACCAGTTCGATAAATAACCCAGATTTAATAACAATGAATTCAGGTCATTGATGTAATGAGATTTTAATTTTGTTTTACATCTACTCGTACATTGTACAATACAGAGTAAAAGAATTCACTGGTCACTTTATCATTTTTCCTCATTTTTTCTTTTTATCATTGATCCAACTAAACAGAATATTGAACTGTAGGGGCCTACATTATTTCATCCCTATATGGAAGAAGCAACAACAAGTGTGAGACTCATATTTTAACATTTATTGACATTATGGCTCAAAATCGTTATAAATGACATCGCGATGTCACACTGTACTTAAAGGCAGAATCAGATCTATTGGGGGGGGGGGGGGGGGTGACAAAATTGCAAGTAATAGTCAATATGCATAATTGATCTAGCAATGTATTTCTTACAATCTCAAACATCGTATCTCCCAAAAGATCCATGATATGTTATAAGTTGGTAAAGCAAAAATGGGGGTAAATGTTCAAATTCTCCCAAATAATGAATATGGTAACCATATTTATAGAATGATACATTATTGTAAAAAACAATCTGAAATTGAAACAATATTTGTTACTCGCAAGATCTGATTCTTCTTTTAGTAGCCATCAGAATGAGTCTATCGGCACGAATTTCTAGGTTAAATAGAATATCTAAGTTAAATATTGAGAAAAAACAGGAGTTTCTCTGTTAAACCAATGGAAAGACGGATGCATTTTTAAAATCCAGCTTTATATGTGTATCCAATATGGACAGAAGCATTTTATTCCAATATAATATTGATAAGTTTGTAATCTTTCCAACATTTTTAAAATCGACTGGATGCTACAACAAGAAATAATTTCGAAAAACTGTGTAATATGTTGTGTAATAATTCTTGTAATATTATATTAAATTATAATTTATTACACCCAGTTGAGAAAAAATCCTGGAAAGACACTTTCTTTCGGGAAGATAGTGTGATACACACTTTCAATTACATATTTCTCCACTAACTGTGAAGAGTCTCATTAGACTTTCATTCTTAACAGTCTGTAGCGAGCTTTTATTAAGGGTGGGGGTGAACTCAAAATTGCCAGTTTTCACAGAAAATATTCAAAATTTGTATGAAAGTTGCCATTTTTTCCAAAAAGCATCTTTTCAATAAAATTTAGGCCACAATTTTTCTTGGCATTAGTAGATTAGGGGTAAGAGGTGTTCCTGACTACAGCATGCTAGAAGACATGTGGTACATCAAGATACCAAATAATCTAAATGAGTTTTTCAAACTCATCTTTTATATGGTCCATAACAACTTTAGCATCACGGAATATCAAATAATCTCTCTGATATCGTATACCATCGTTACTCTGTGCATGCTCCATAGCAGCTGTCATTCCGATATCCTCAGGATGGGTCAGGGAGTGGGATATGACACTAATACAAAGTTCCGTAGCAAGACTCACAATCCCACGTTTCAGAGACATTTCAATTTTTTGGGCCCAGTCTTCGGTTTGGTGTGTTGCTAAGGCATGTTCGTGACGGACTAGTTCAATAAATGGAGCGACATCTTGTACCACTCTGTATCCTTCCAGTATAATGTCATCAGCCTTTAAAATGAACCATCATCATATAAAAGATCTAGTTCAAGATATGACATGTCAAAAGGTCTAGTTTAGGATATGACATGTTAGAGTCTTATTCAAGATATCTGTTAAACGGTCCAGTTCAAGATATGACATCTTAAAGGGTATTGTTCAAGTTATAACATTTTAAAGGGTCTTGTTCAATGTATGCCATGTTAAAGGGTCTAGTTAAAGACATTATGCATTAAAGGGTATAATTCGAGTAGTAACATGTTAAAGTGTCTAGTTCAATATATGACAGATTATCTTATATAATTAATAACAGGTTTCAGTTCATATATTTAATTGATATGATTTTGGCGTCAACTTACATTTTCTTTTTCTTCGAGACTATCTGGAAATCCTGTTAGAGCAGGGTAAGGCCAACCTGACAATTGATTGTCAATTATGTCACTTGAAACTAAACTGCCAGCCTGTAGATATAAATAATATTTTAATTCTAGTTTTTGGGGTTTGTGTATTTTTAAATTCTCTTATTATGAATATAAATAATAATTGTTTACTTTGCTAAATGGCAGCATATTAAAACCATCTCAATATTTTTGGGTCATTTTTTTTAAATTTATCTCTGACATCAAGGAAATTACAAAAAAAAAGTTCTTATTTTTTCATCGTTTGTCAAGAAATCCTGCAGAAATCACAAAGTATTTTCTTTTACACTATTTACTTATTTCATTTGCAGAAATCATCATTTTTACAGAAAACTTGAATGAGTGAACATCGATGATTACATTAACCATTTAAAAATGAATGTGAGTAAGCCACAAAAGTTCAACCCAAATATATAAAAATTCAATACTGTACATTGTATTCATGCATGATGATGCTAAGGTTAGCAGATATATGATCAGCTATTGTGGCTATAGTTTCATACTCTTGTATGAAATCTACAGGGGGTGGGGTCATCACATTCCATCCATCGTTGCCTTCCTCGGGGTTAGCTGTACAGGTTTTTGGGCGTTGCCAAGGATGAACAATGGGTGGTAGATATAACCCTTGTGTAGTGCTCAGTAGAAGCATTGCCACTCCTAAAGAATGTATATATTTTTTATTTCATAAAACAATAATTACATTTGTACAAGTTTGTTTTGAAGTTACATGAAACCTATAGGAGAGTGTGATTCTAAAATATTATATCATATCAATATATTTATTAAAGGGTTGGGGAATACAAAATGATATAAGATTATACCATAAAATGTTTCATATAATAGTTAGGCATGAGGGATTGAAATGGTTGATATGCTTTTTGGAAAAAAATTACAGTTTTAGATAATATTATATTCAATGACACAAGAAAGTACTTCATGAATTCTGTAACTTAATAAATAACAGAAAATATGGGAGATTGAACAATGGTTTTGAATAGTTGAAGGTAATATTTTCTTTCAAAGAAATACACATTTTCTATACAATCTTCAGGTTGTACTTGATTGTAATTGTGCCATTGGTCCCTATTAAAAGCTTTCTGCTTTTTCTGGGCACTGTATGAAGCAAAATGTTTAGCAAAGCTTGAATAACTTACTCCAAAGATTATACAATGACATCGTTTTATTGATGATATTCAGTCATCCTATTATATTGTATAATATGGGTTATACTTACCTAGGATATTTGTGTAATTTGACAAACCTCGAATTTTGACCTACTTTTGCAACTTGACCTATTTTTGAAAATAAGATCTTGTGAGCCAATCAAATTTTGCCATTTCTGATCCAGAAGTCCCCCTTACTTATTACCTGCCTAAATTTCCAATTACCAATGAATAGTGTTGTGATATTCAGAGTGGGTGTGGGAATCTGAATCTGTATAAGTGATTAACTTGATTTTATGATCTCAAAAATGTAAAGAAAAGAATAAGTGATATTCAAGTAAACATTTGAAATATGCATACCAAATAAACGAAACATGTTTTGAGTTTCATACATTTATCACATTTTTTATGGTTTTATGCATCTATATATCAAATATGAAAGAAAATTATCATATTGTAACTAATGACATGTATATGATTCTTAACAAGCAATTAAATAAATATTTAAGCAATGTAACAGTATCTGCAATCTTTTGTACAACTTTGATTTGCCCTTATATATTACAAAGAGTTTAAAAAACTAAATTACTCGTTCATAACCAAGAGTTCCAAGAATTCCCTTTTTTTAAACTAGAGCCACTATTGGTTGCCAGTTTTCACGATATTATAATGAGAACCAATAATGTTCATATATATGCCTTATAAATAATGAATCAGTTTTTGTTGGTTCTGATCTCATTCTATAAGAATGCCAGCTTATGGGAACAATATTAAGTGACTAATTTCAAAAGTATTGTTTATGATTAGTTTTTGATGATGACACCTGGTTTTATGCTTAAAGGAATATTCCTTGCCAAACAATCTCTCTCCTCATATGGTAGCTATAACCATATATATGCTTGCCATGTTTAGCAAAACACGCAAAAATGTTTTGATATGGTCAAATTTGATCACTTAGAAATGTGATGCTCAATTCCAGTAAGCTGCCATCTTTTAAAATTTCACACAGGAAGTGATGTCATCGACTCTCAACTTTGCATTTAGCATTAGGTGAGGAGCTACTAAGAATTACAAAACCAGCTAAATATTCTTTTCAACTTTGTATCTTATTTAATCCTTCTGAAAATCTCTTCTTTTGTTCTAAGTTGACAAGCCCTGAAAATATTTTTGCACAGAAAGTAATGATCACTTGTCTAGAAGTGATTTTGTGCTACTTTCCTATACTGTTATGGGCAAGGTTATAGAAGTTGAGAGTTGATGACATCACTTCCTGCAAGAAATCTTAAAAGATGGCAGCTCACTGGAAATAAGCACTAGATTTTTAAATTATCAATATTGACATTTTCCCATGTTTTGCTAAATATGGAAACTATATATATGATTATAGCTATCATATCAAGAAAGAAAGGGTCTGGCAAGGAATATTCCTTTAAACATTCCATGATTGATTTTTAAACAAATGCTTATACAGATGACATTTTAGTTTAATAATCTCTTATTTCTTTGTAAATCCCTTTTGAAGCTCAACATGTAAAGAAAATATGTATTGTATTTGATTTTCTGAATTAAGAAATTATGTGGAATTTCTGAAACTGTTTACAAAATTAGATTGGTAAAAAAACGAAATTGACATATATTCTCTAACTTGTTTTAGTATTTACACATACATGTATTAGATAAAGAATTTTTGATGCACAAAAATGTGATGTTTAATTAATTTATATTTATGATATGCCAGTGTAATACAATAATAAATATTTAGTAATAAGCTAAGTCATCATGTATTTCCTTACTTGCATGACATCTTTTGATTCTTGAAAGTATGTTTTAGTATTTAAATATATTTAAAAGAGTTTCCAAGTTACCAAAAATATGAAGTTTAAGTATTTTGAGCTTCATGATATTCCAGTATTGTATATAATATATATAATAATTGCTTTATGATCATTGTAATTGGAAGGTGTCATTTTTATATATTAAATAATAATAATAAATAGATTATTAAAACATACCACATATTTGTAATAAGATTCTCTCCATATTTGTTCTTTTTGTTGTCAGATTTCGATAATTGCAGATTATTATGTTGATGAATGTAGATTTCTCTTTGATGGGTGAAATGAAGGGACACTTGCTTATATACAAGTAAGAACAGTTTCATAAAGAAAATGGGGAATTTGGATATTGCAACATCAGTTAGTGAGGGATAACAGTAAAATATTTTTCAGTAATTTAATTAAAGATGCAGAACCAGCCTTCAGGTGTGATTTTCCATTGGATGTGATCCAAGGGGTCGTATACACTGTAGTATTACATGCCTATTGAATTGTATTGTATTTTGTTGACTACCAATGAAGGTGAGCAATACCTCTATGGTATATCCCATACTATAGTATAAATATGGTCATAATTTACGTAATTAGCCTGGAAGATAGACCCAGAAACCCCTCCTCAAAGGACCCCTGTGTTCTTTTATGTGCACCCATACATAGACATACAAGTACACACCACAGCCTTTTGTACAAGTTGTGAACCACTCAAACACCCTGAAGTACTTTATTATTACTTATTACTGAATTACTTTTACTGTACTGTATCTAGTGATTTCTTGGGCAGTGCCTTCTAGCCTTTTCTCCCACCAATTGCCTGAAGTATTGATGTCTTAATAGGAATTCATTTGGTTCTCACTAAGTCTTTGAGATAATCCCTAAAACTCTATATATTGGACTTTCATTTGACTAAAATCATGAATGAAACTATGCCTTTAAGTGTATTGTGATTTTGTATCATTTGTGATAATATCAACCAATCAAAATTCACTTAACTTTCATATGAACTTTTTCCCAATTTTCTCATTGTTGGAGATATCGATTTCCTCACTTTTGCTTAAAAATCGAATGCAGTACTGCGAAAATACTTGTTCTGAGATAAATGAGGTCAAAATGGTCAAAAACCTATATATTTATTGATTTAATTCCTTTTAATTCCTTTGAATATCTCATTGGGTTTCATGTAAAAGTTTCCATATTGTGAAATGTAAATATTATAACAATTAGTACTTTGTTGAAAACTTTCTCCCAAACATAAATTGCAAGCAAGCGATGGTGTTATTCTATAATAGGTAATATTTGAACAATTTGGTTTACGATTGATAAAATGGGGATTATTTGAATCAGGATATTCTGTTCAGAATGTGGGTGTTTGATTGGTTTTGAGTGAAGGTTTTTAATCTTGTTAAGTTTTTATGAATGAAGTTTGAGGAGTTTATGAAAGAGGGGAACAATTAATGAATCCAAAAAACTATGTTCATCAATGAAGAACAGGTTTTGTTCAATATTAACAATTGCGTTAATAAATCGTCATCGAGTATATCTTGTTTCCTTGTATCTAACATGAATTTAAGACTACAACTGATACTGTTACTCATATTTAACCAGTCTGCTTCCCTCACTAGTTATTTCCTTATTAGATATGATTTATCAGAGTCCCTCTTTCAACCCATGCTTGAGAGTGCTCCAAAAGATAAGAAGGCCCAAAATCGTACAATATATCATGCTCTAAAAATAATTTAGGGATCACAATATTTTTACTTTTTTGCTTCCATGTTACGTACAATTATATTTGAATATTATTTGATTAACTTTTTATAGTGCCATAATAGTAATTGGCAAGCCATCCTGTATAAATAAAGAAAATGATGAAATAAATTGCAATTGAATATGTATAATTTTTTTATTTTTAAGATATTTGAAGAGTATGTTCCATGATCATGAGTGAAGTCATGGAATCCAAGCAATTAACTTTAAAACAAAAAACACAAACAAACATTTTATTTGCAGATTCTGTTTGTAATTGTGTCAGATTCCCAAACCACTACCTTCAAGAGAAAGTGGCTGATATTGTTTTTAATATAACAATAGATAATATTATTTCAGAACACCTTTTTAGAACACTTTTCTATTATTTCAGAACACATTTTTTATTATTTCAGAACACTTGGTGCTCTTCTACAGATTATGTCCATAGATGACATCAATCAGAAAGACAATGAGGTAAGACATTAGAATAACTTAAAGCTACATTATTTTCAATATGACTCACCTTTAGTGGAAGATTTATGTCTTCAAACTGCAAAATATGATATGATACCATGGGCTTTCAATAAGATATTTCAGAAAATGCAAAATATTCCATAAGATTTAAAAGTATTATTGACGACCTCATAGTATTGTCAATTCAGAACAATTGAATGAGGTCATTTGTACATCAAAAAGTTGAATATTGGTAAAACATAAGTATAAACGGAAGTATTTGTAATTGTATTTTTATGAGCTGCTGTTGTATGTTTTATCATGATATATTTATTTATCAAGTAATTGAATTAAACAAAGCCATTCAGTTCTCAAGGGCATTGTAGAAGGGTGCAAAATATATATTACATAGCACTACTACATGCATATACGTATAGACTTTTAAATTGCACTTGAGGTTGGCCATCAAGTGCTGTTTGAATTCTCCTTTTCGCGGTTCGCTCTTTGAATCAGAACGTTCGCAAATATGCACTGAAAAAGCACTCAAAAAGGACAAAATTTGATTGGTCAATATTTTCCCACTATGCATTTCGCGTAGCTATTTGCATGACACGAAAGTTCTAAATCAAACTAATTACTCAATTTTGTTTTCACACCCGCACGCTAAATAAAACAATGACACCATCGTAAGTATTCTTCTTTGTCATTGCTTTAATAGTCAGTATACCGAGTTTAATCAATAAAAGATTGTACAATGAACAACAAAATTCGGAAACGAGTACTATAGATTTGCTTTCGGACCACTGAACAGATTGACCTAGATAATAGCGATGCGTCTTCTCTGGTCTACTGCTCAGTTGTTTGTGGGTTTTCAACGTAACTCTATAATGTAATTTGAAGATGAATACTTTTATTCAGTTGTTGCATCGATGTCGCAGTTTGTAGTGCGGTAAGATTGGCATGAAAGTATTGAAAGTCGAATGGAATTGTTTTTTCCAATATGGCGACTAGTCTACTGATCACGTGACCTTCTCTTCCGGAATATTTTCTCACTTTTCAATCATCGTTTTCACCACGCTATGAATTAATACAATGAAAAAAATAGCTGTTGTATTAAGATTAATGAGAGATCAATCGTTTCTAATAATTTTTTCTGTACTCTCGTACGGGAATATGAACGAATATATCGTTTGAAAAATAGGTGTGAAAATCCCCTTGTTAAACTTATGAGGGAAAATAAGGAAGTATAAATTTGTTCCTCCCCGAACTGCATCATGGGAAATATTTTGCCCTTATAAGGAAAGGTTTTCGCGTCTTCTCTTTTGAAGAGGGAACAACGATTTCGAGAATTGAATCTTTTGGATATTTAAGGAGAGGCCTCAATTTTTATTGTCATAACAAAAGTAAAGGCTGCCAATGGATTTTGTAGTGGTGCACCTTTAAATCCAAAACTTCAATTAATATATATATAAATATAATTGACATCCAGACATATCTTTTGATTTTTTTTTTAAATTTAAGAGCACGGCAGGACAAGTCAATATTTTGTCAGGGCTGAATTTCAGGATATGACAGGTGCACATTATGTACTTGTTGTATTTCAGGGCATGACAGTCTACTCTAAGTATTTCAGTAAATGACAGGTCTACACAAAACGCTTATATTTCAGGAGGTGATTGCAGTTTTGTATTGCGTCCTCTTGTATTGTTACTTTCAGGGTATGACAGGTCTTCATTGGGCTGCATTCCATAACAGACCAGAGCATCTGCAACCGGTTCTTCAGGACATGACTACAGTTTTGTATTGCGTCCTCTTGTATTGTTACTTTCAGGGTATGACAGGTCTTCATTGGGCTGCATTCCATAACAGACCAGAGCATCTGCAACTGCTTCTTCAGGACATGACTACAGTTTTGTATTGCGTCCTCTTGTATTGTTACTTTCGGGGTATGACAGGTCTTCATTGGGCTGCATTCCATAACAGACCAGAGCATCTGCAACTGCTTCTTCAGGACATGACTACAGTTTTGTATTGCGTCCTCTTGTATTGTTACTTTCAGGGTATGACAGGTCTTCATTGGACTGCATTCCATAACAGACCAGAGCATCTGCAACTGCTTCTTTAGGAGATGACTGCAGTTTTGTATCATGTCCTCTTGTATTGTTACTTTCAGGGTATGACAGGTCTACATTGGGCTGCATTCCATAACAGACCAGAGCATCTGCAACTGCTTCTTCAGGAGATGACTACAGTTTTGTATCATGTCCTCTTGTATTGTTACTTTCAGGGTATGACAGGTCTTCATTGGGCTGCATTCCATAACAGACCAGAGCATCTGCAACTGCTTCTTCAGGAGATGATTGCAGTTTTGTATCGTGTCCTCTTGTATTGTTACTTTCAGGGTATGACAGGTCTTCATTGGGCTGCATTCCATAACAGACCAGAGCATCTGCAACTGCTTCTTCAGGAGATGATTGCAGTTTTGTATCATGTCCTCTTGTATTGTTACTTTCAGGGCATGACAGGTCTTCATTGGGCTGCATTCCATAACAGACCAGAGCATCTACAACTGCTTCTTCAGGAGATGATTGCAGTTTTGTATCATGTCCTCTTGTATTGTTACTTTCAGGGCATGACAGGTCTTCATTGGGCTGCATTCCATAACAGACCAGAGCATCTGCAACTGCTTCTTCAGGACATGACTACAGTTTTGTATTGCGTCCTCTTGTATTGTTACTTTCAGGGTATGACAGGTCTTCATTGGGCTGCATTCCATAACAGACCAGAGCATCTGCAACTGCTTCTTCAGGACATGACTACAGTTTTGTATTGCGTCCTCTTGTATTGTTACTTTCGGGGTATGACAGGTCTTCATTGGGCTGCATTCCATAACAGACCAGAGCATCTGCAACTGCTTCTTCAGGACATGACTTCAGTTTTGTATTGCGTCCTCTTGTATTGTTACTTTCGGGGTATGACAGGTCTTCATTGGGCTGCATTCCATAACAGACCAGAGCATCTGCAACTGCTTCTTCAGGACATGACTACAGTTTTGTATTGCGTCCTCTTGTATTGTTACTTTCAGGGTATGACAGGTCTTCATTGGGCTGCATTCCATAACAGACCAGAGCATCTGCAACTGCTTCTTCAGGACATGACTACAGTTTTGTATTGCGTCCTCTTGTATTGTTACTTTCGGGGTATGACAGGTCTTCATTGGACTGCATTCCATAACAGACCAGAGCATCTGCAACTGCTTCTTTAGGAGATGACTGCAGTTTTGTATCATGTCCTCTTGTATTGTTACTTTCAGGGCATGACAGGTCTTCATTGGGCTGCATTCCATAACAGACCAGAGCATCTACAACTGCTTCTTCAGGAGATGATTGCAGTTTTGTATCATGTCCTCTTGTATTGTTACTTTCAGGGCATGACAGGTCTTCATTGGGCTGCATTCCATAACAGACCAGAGCATCTGCAACTGCTTCTTCAGGAGATGATTGCAGTTTTGTATCATGTCCTCTTGTATTGTTACTTTCAGGGCATGACAGGTCTTCATTGGGCTGCATTCCATAACAGACCAGAGCATCTGCAACTGCTTCTTCAGCGGGGTGCTGACATTACATCAGTAGACATAGATGGCAAGAATGCTTTGCATTGGGCAGCCCAGGTTAGTATGTAATTGGGACACATATACGTAGGGAATCAATAGTAAAAGTGATCTCATCTCAAATGATTAAATCATCTAAACTTAATATATGCATTAGATAGCATATCGTGGCATTGTCTGACGTAACAATCACAATTATACACATGTATCATAATTATACACATGTAGGTACATATATGTATGTACGTGTACATGTATGTATCCTTTGCTGTCTGTTTTCATAGTAAACTTTTTAATCCAGCCCTATTCCTTTGTTCAAAGTGAATACATAAATAGGATCATCAAAAATGTTAGGTTTTGATGATGTGAATACCAGTTATTGATTTATGGTAAATACAGTAAAACATGTGCAAGAGGAACACTTGTTACAATGAGATGTAAGTAACTGTACATGTACTTCCGATGTATTTCAAGTGGTGACATAATGTTATAGTCTCCAACTTTTTTGTGGATGACATTCAGCGGCTGATGTTTGGTGTTTGGCAGTTGGTGTTTAATGGTTGGTGATGAGATTTTGCATGTTAATGCCTTGTATCGAGGTGCTCCACTTTACTTGCAGAAATTCTTTAGACATTAGTTAATGGATCAGAGGGCTTTGAAAAGTGTTTCACTTAAGGAGGTGTTCCACTTAAGAGGTGTTCCATTTTACAGGTTTTACTGTATATAGTAATAGCTGATATGATGCCATCAAAAATGTGTAGAGTCTCTTTTGTGCTTTCATCTATACATCATTAATCCATTGCTTTATAACATATACAAAATGTATATTTAATAATTCATATCATGGGTGATACATCAATATGCCATGGCATGAAAATATAATGACTCTGTTATGCTGTGATATATATTCTATAAATAGGTGTATGTAGCTATTATTTGAACTTATTGGATGACTACACAGAATGTGTAAAAGGTGGATAAAGAAACGTTATTGGGATTGTTTTATACTTGAAGTATAGATGTCATATTGTCAAAACACATGGGTATATCTTTTCATTTTCAAGTTTTGTTTATGAAAAATGTTTGTACCAGGAATAAAGCATTGAAAACTTTAGAATTACTAACTAGATAATTTAAACACAAAATACCCTTGTATTTTTATGTCTCCACCACATCATTTTTGAGTTCAGTGATTGGTGTTTGGCAGTCATTATCTGTAACAAGTGGCAGGTGGTTGAATATGAATACCTTGTTTACATTGTATTATTGTTAAGAAAAAATGCTTCTGACACAACCGTATTGATATAGTTACCATTTTTTACAACAACATTCGGTGTCTGCAGTTGGCGTCTGTATCTACTTTTACATCCATTATTAACATTAATAACATACGAAATCGTGACATTTTGCAATGAAAATGTTTCTTCCTTTTTTATACATTACAGAATGGAAGCATTGCATGTTGTAGCTACATAGCAAAGTTGCCTTCAGCCTCAGAACAAGTGAACCACCAAGATCACTCAGGGAAGACCCCTGTACACTTCGCTGCTGCTGCTGGGCACAGTCAGATCATAGCAGAGCTAGCCAAGATTCCTGAATGTGACTTGGAATGTGAAGATCCCGATGAGAGGTATATTTTTGGTACAGTCCATAATAATCAATCAAAAGAATTCGGAGAATCCAAGATAGCTTAATGGTTAAAAGCTGAAGTAACCTAATTCTGTAAATCCCCAAAGGAATTTGTAATTTGCAATTATTTCACTTATGTAGTATTCCTATCTATATGTCAGTGCTATACCAAACCTGAGCTCATTCCTGTCTCCGCTAAATTAAATAGCCGCCAATATTTGAAACTGAGCAAATTAAGTAACGTCAAATTAAGTGTATCTACACTGGTAATTATGGTTTTGATAATAGTGGAAAACAAAAATGACTTGCATGTGTTAGATTTGCAATGAGACATATTACAACTGTCCCCATAAACATCAGGCTTACTATTTATTATTAATTTATTAAAAATATTTATTATAAATCCAACTAGGTCACTAAGATAGTAATAAGGTCATCTTGAAAAAAACTTCTACAAAATTCATTTTATCAATCTCATGTTAGTGAAGCTCTGTTTAATTTTTTCATTTAAAAATTGCCTCCTGTTCATGAAAGCATTAATCAACTTTGTAACACTTCCATCATGATATTGTATCCATGTTTCTGACAGTATCAACTTTCCTATGGTATAATCAAACCCTGTGACAAAAAGTGTCATTCTTTTTACAGAATGGATATTACATGTAAATATATATGCACTAGTGCCAAAGGGAAAGGACCAAAAGTTGAACTGGAACTTAGCAAGAAAAAGCAAACTCTAAGCGCATACAAATCAAGAAAAACAAACCCCATATAGCCCAAAACCATGAAACAATGTCTAATACCCCCTTTCCCCCACCATTCAAGAACCAATATCACAATCCAAGACCAGAAGACAAACTAGGGACATTTCATCCATACTGAAGTCATTACAATACATGTTGAAGAAAAAATTAGAAATTGAAAACCAAAATTTAATTCATTAAGGTTCAACTGGAAAGTAACATTTTGGTAAAAAATTGCTATAGCTGCACATGTTATTTTCTGGTACAAAATTAAGTATGAAGGCATATGTGTATTTCCTTGCTTTTTTCAGGAAAGTATCATTACACTATCTTCTTTTAGAATATCTGGAAACAGGTCAATGGTAGCTCCTGTGTTGTCTGGAAACTTTGAAAGAAAATTTGGAAAAATAGAAAGTGTGAAATATCAGAATTTCCTGGAGTTCCCATTGAACGCCTACCAGATATTTTAAAAGAAGACAATGTAATGATACTTTCCTGAAAAAAGCAAGGAAATTGACACATGGCTTCATACTTTATTTTGTACCAGAAAATAACATGTGCAGGTATAGCAATTTTTTACCAAAATGTTACTTTCCAGCTGTACCTTAAACAAAAGCAATCCTAAACATATATACTCATGCTGTGATTAATCTCTAGTTATTTTAAAATATTTTGTTACATAATAAGACCAAATATCACAAGAGAAATGTTGAAGTGATAAAGCCATGTCAATTTGATTTTTCAGATATTGTGATAACTACATTCAGATCAACAAGTCGCCTCTTGACACATGAGTGGTTAGATCCACTTTTTACATGGTACATGGTTTGTATTTTCAGGACGGCATTACACTGGGCAGCTGCCACGGGGCAAGCTGATTCCATAGCCATGTTGCTTAAACTAGGCATCAATCCTAGTCCCTTTGATGCTGAAGATGGAACTCCGCTAGATTACGCTAGACAATCGGGACATGCTGGTCAGTACACAGTTTGTGATCCACTCTATTGATATACATGTAGATATATATACGTATATGCTTTTGAGTTTTCATAAAGAGTTTTCTCAATAGAACTGTATTGTGTATTTAGAATTTTTATGGTCACATATCCTTTGTGTTGTACTATAGATTTTGTCCATCCATTATGTCACCACCAAATGTGGTGTCATTCTTCTTCTATATCCTAGACACTGTAATGTTGTCGTCACCACTAAATGTGATGTCGTTCTTTTTATATATCCTAGACACTGTAATGTTGCCATTTATCTCTAGATACTACCACTGATACATTTTCTTGTTGCAAATTGAAATAGTCAACATTATTATTTAATTGAACAGTTTGTACAGTGAACAGTTCCTTCCAAAAGTGACTAAATGTCAATGTTATAGCCAATTCTTTTGTGACCTGCATTCGGCAATTGTGTCCATTTTTGGCATTTGGCATCTTTAACAAATTGTTACACTTTTTGAACAAAGCAATAATTTAGCAGGAGGTGACATTTTGTCATTTCAATGCTTTGTTTTCATCGAGTTGGTCTTTGAGCTTAAAACTCTACTTTTGTGACACGGAATGAACCTAAATTCACATTAGTACAAAACATTGCACAGGGGTGCCATAGCCTATGCCATAGGGTGTGCCATGGTACCGTGCCATGTTTTGTACTAATCCCCTAAATTCTCTTGATATACATGTAGAGATCCTGCAGTGCAATACATTTTGTTTTCTTTGTTTTGTTATTATTTCATCTCAAGTATGATTAGCTTAGTGTGCCATCTTTGTTTTAAATTGAGACATTTTATAGATGAGTTATCTTTTTTGTTCTTTAGTGTGTGATGCAGATCAACAAAGTAAGTATACTGTTGGCATGACTGTTACATGTAGTTTGCACAGGGCTGGCAGAGACATGATTTTCACCATTTTTTTGTTATCTGCACTTCAGATAATTGTAGCTGTGAAGCTTTGGACATTGTTTACCACTGTGTTTGACTAAGTGTAATGCTAGATACTTTGGAAATAAATAATTTAATCAATAAATTTGAGGTGAAATTATTAAAGTGGTATGATTATACACTTTGGCCATGGTTACATTACTATGCTGTTACATTGTATCATGCCATACTTAGTTGAACACAGTTGATTGTAAATGCCCAAATAATGAAATATCGCTTGAAGCAATTTCAAATAAATATAACATGGATCGAGCCATTTGTGGCTGTAGACCATTGCATGTCTCTATTTTTGCCACTAGGTTGGTTAATGCATGCTGCACTGCACTCACTGGTAGCATGTGATTCATACACTCCTTCATATATAGCTAACTTGGTAGGAATATAAAAGAACCTTGAACTTGTCATTTTATGCTCACACAGAATCACTCCCATGGCATATGTGTAGGAATATGAATGTAAATGAATCTTGAACTTGTCATATTATGGTCACACAGAATCACTTTTGTAGGGTATGTGTAGGAATATTCATGTAATGAATCTTGAACTTGTCATATTATGGTCACACAGAATCACTTTTGTAGGGTATGTTTAGGAATATGCATGTAATGAATCTTGAAGATGTCATATTATGGTCCACACAGAATCACCTGTGTAGGGTATGTTTAGGAATATGTGTGTAAGTGAATCTTGAACTTGTCATATTATGGTCACACAGAATCACTCGCATAGCATATGTGTAGGAATATGAATGTACAGTAAAACCTGTCTTAGTGAACACCTCTCTCTAGTGAACACCTGTCCCTAGTGGACACCCTTCCTACGCACATAGTCCACTGACTTCTTTATAAATTACCCTCTCTCTAGTGAACACCTACCTACAGTGAACGTTTTTTCTTGGCAAAAAAACGTTCACTATACACAAGTTTTACTGTAAGTGCATCTTGAATTTGTCATATGATGGTCACACAGAATCACTCGCATAGCATATGTGTAGGAATATGAATGTAAGTGTATCTTGAATTTGTCATATGATGGTCACACAGAATCACTCGCATAGCATAGTATGTAGGAATATGAATGTAAGTGAATCTTATGTGTCCATATTATGGTCACACGGAATCACTAGCATAGCATATATGAATCTTGAACTTGCTATATTATGGTCATACAGAATCATTTTGTTAGGGTATGTGTAAGAAATGCATGTAAATGAATCTTGAACTTGTCATATTATGGTCATACAGAATCTTTTTTGTATGGTATATATAGGAATATGGATGAAAGTAAATCTTGAACTTCTCATATTATGGTCCACACAGAATCAATCTCATTGGCTAAGTGTAGGAATATGCATGTAAGTGAATCTTGAACTTGTCATATTATGGTCCACACAGAATCATTTTGTTAGGGTATGTGTAAGAAACGCATGTAAGTGAATCTTGAACTTGTCATATTATGGTCATACAGAATCTTTTTTGTATGGTATATATAGGAATATGGATGAAAGTAAATCTTGAACTTCTCATATTATGGTCCACCCAGAATTAATCTCATTGGCTAAGTGTAGGAATATGAATGTAAGTGAATCTTGAACTTCTCATATTATGGTCCACACAGAATCAATCTCATTGGCTATGTGTAGAAATATGCATGTAAGTGAATCTTGGACTTGTCATATTATGGTCCACACAGAATCATTTTGTTAGGGTATGTGTAAGAAATGCATGTAAGTGAATCTTAAACTTGCCGTATTATGATCCATACAGAATTACTTTTGTAGGGTATGTGTAGGAATATGGATGAAAGTGAATCTTGAACTTGTCATATTATGGTCCACACAGAATCATTTTGTTAGGGTATGTGTAAGAAATGCATGTAAGTGAATCTTGAACTTGCCATATTATGATCCATACAGAATTACTTTTGTAGGGTATGCAGGAATATGCATGTATCCTATGCGTCTGATCTTGAATCAGATCAGGGTCTTTGTGATTTAATTTAATGTTCACAAGGACATGGATATGGATATTAATGTGCATTGTGCATGCATTTGTTCTGCGATCAGAAATTCATGTAAGTGGATCTTGAACCCCGGGCTTGAACCATTATTTCATCAATTTAAACTGTCAATAGGTTTTGTGGAATGATTATTTAAAGTTATAAAGGATTACCTTCTTTTAATTCACCTTAATTGCCTTGCTTGATTTATCTACTAATTTGATTTAGACTATACTCATATATAGCAGGAAATCATGACATTCATTTCTATCATTCATTTTTCATTCAAAATACGATAACAACTCTTGAAAATTCCATTTGAAACCATTAGTATCAGTATCAGAATTATGATACTTAAACACAGACATTTGTCAGAGTATAGACATTGAGGAGTCGGAGTGAACAATTCTAGTTGAGCAGCTGGGTATAAATGATGAACACATTTTGCCCAAGGGTTTCAATATACCATTAGAAAGAGGAATACCTCAAGAACGTTTGCTTTAGGTTGAAATGATTCCCACATAAGAGGTATGTGCATGCATGGCTTATAAGATTGAGTTACATTTTACATTTTTCATGAAAACAGAAAAACAATGCAAAAAGAGATTGTAGTAATAACATAACTATTCATAACATAAGAATTCATGATTTTAAGAATTTCCCCAAAATATGCTGTTAAATTAAAAATTGCATGTTTCCCAAATTTCCTCTTGATGACTGTAGGGATATTTAACCAGACTTAGACAATCTGATCAAATTCATAAGGCTGACACTTTCATGACTTTACCAACTGTATATTGAAACCTTTTAGGAAATTGTTTGTCACTTACCCGGGGCATCTTTGAAACTCTAAGCTGCTCCAGCTTTACAATACAACATGTAATTAGGTTTTCTCTTGACTTTCAGGCTATAAGTATAAAGGTATGGCAACCTCAGAATCTAATGAGAATTCTTGTCTGCTGTTGAGACTATTATATATGCTATATAACATACTTTGAAGAAAACTTAATTGAAATATGACGCCCATGATTTGTTGTTTAGCATCACAGATGAAATCACCATAACAACCATCACGTTTGGACTGTCTTATGTATATATTTTTATACACCACTTGACTTCTCGCACCACAGTGTTATATTCTGAAGGCCTTTAGGTCAGGTCCTCCAAATTTTGGAGAAAGGTATCAAAGTGAATAACAACCTACATTATGTCACCACCAAAAGTTGTGACATTTTAATGGTCTTCAACACACACACCATATTCTTCAGATTTGTAAAGTTCAAATTTTTTACAATATGAATACAGATAGCATTATCGTTCATCATGACAGAAGTTCATTGAATTTACAAGCTCACAATACTTTGAGTAAAATTGCTTTTTGGCTTCCAAGTAACTGCAAACAGAAAAAAAAACAATTTTCTTCCTAATGAGTATTTCAGTGATTTGAAATAGTCCCTTCTTGCCTTGGGGTTCAATTAGCATCTTCCTGGTGAGGCCTGATCCATATAAAAAAAGAATTTGTTTAGTTACTGTAATTAATTATTAATATTCAATACATATATTTTGCCTTATACAAAAGATATTTGTCGATATTATGTTTTTATGTCACCACCACAAGTGGTGACAAATTGTCGTAGTGTCCAATTTTTGTGAATGGTGTTTGGAGTATGGTGGTTGGAATTTGGCATTCAGAGTTCAGTGTTTGTAACAAATGGCAGGTGGTGACATTTTGAATGTTAATGCCTTGTTTATTATTCTTTAATACTAAAGAAATGAATGAAATAAAAAAATGAGTCACCATACATGTAGTAATTCCCTAATTACTGGTATATCACATACTTATTGTCATTTACTAATTAGATTTAAGATTTAAGTTGTGTCCCATTTAGGTTTTTCATCAGTTCACAGTATTTATATATCATTTTAAGTTTTATGCTTAATTGGTGGGTAACAAGTTGTGTGGAACAACAAGAAGTTTAAACTAATTTTTCTCATCCGCACATGTTACCATGACAACATATGATTTGTTCTCGCGTCAACAGATACCTGATCCTACTGAGTTAACTACAACTTGATTCATAAGGTTGATTCAGTCATATTCAACCTTGGATATAGAAATAGTCACATTTTAATGGCACCCTTCTAAAAAGTCATGATAGTTTGAATTCAAATAACTGACTCTCTTAAATCATGGAATATCAAGTAAGATTATAATCCATGTATGTGTAATTATTTATAACTAGAATTCTTGGTTGCTAAGATAGGTAGTAATTGACTAGAGTTCTTAGAACAACTAGATCAAGATGATGTTTTGCAATTACATTTCAATATTACATACACATGTTTGAGATTCAGTTGGTTTTTATGTCGCCATCAAGAAGTGATGACATTCTGTTAATAAGCCTCTGTTTGTGACTGGCATTTGGTGGTTGGTGTTTGTAACACATTATTATGCATGTCACCACCACAAGTGGAGGGTGTTCAGCATTTGGCTTTTGGCATTTGGTGGTCATTGTTCGGCATCCCTAACAAATGGCAGGTGGTGACATTTTGCATGTTAATGCCTTGATACACTTTTGTAACCATTTGCAATCATTTACCAGGTGTTGACATTTTGTTGAACTTATTCTTGCACCTAAGATGCAAAAGACGGAAAAGTGGTCCAGTCGTTTAAAGGTACAGTATGCCATAGGTTTCTCTCTCAAATAATCAGTGATGTCCCTTTATTATTGTCCAGGAGGTCTTAATTGTGCACCCCTATGGTATAGGGCCTCTTTAACTCTCAATTGTGAAGAAATGCTGTAAGTCAGGTATATACGACTATCAGATGTTCTTTAAGTAACTGTACAGGAACAAACCTAGTGATATTCAATACTAGTGACCCTAGCAGACTTTTTATATTAGTGTCACTGATTTTTCAGCTACTGCTACATCTAATATAGAAAGGTAAGTCATTTTAACGTAGCAAGGATAAATGAATAGTGATAGGAAGAAGCATTAGTAGATGTGTCATTTATTTTGCAAAATAATGTTATATGATGATGATGTAAGCTAGTGTGTAAGATTATGTAATATTATATAATACTTATATATAATACTAATTAAAGATTATAATTATTATAATTTGCCAACAAATACATGAGTTGTTATGTCAACTAGTTATATATTTTTCTAAAGGATCTACATGTAGTTCTATTTTTCTTCTGTAAATACGTCAGCTATAAGATGATGCGATTATGCTTTATATAAATACTTCTATTATCTATAAGATATAATGCTATTAGGCTTTATATAAATAGAATATATGAATAGTTCAGTCAGCTATAAGATTAAATGCTATTACACATCATATAGATACTTCAGTCAGTTATAGGATCTAAAGCTTTTGCGCTTTATATGAATACTTCATTTGGTTATAGAATCTAATGTTATTACGCTTTATATGAATACTTCATTTGGTTATAGAATCTAATGTTATTACGCTTTATATGAATACTTCATTTGGTTATAGAATCGAACGTTATTACGCTTTATATGAAAACTTCATTTGGTTATAGAATCGAATGCTATTACGCTTTATATGAAAACTTCATTTGGTTATAGAATCGAATGTTCTTACGCTTTATATGAAAACTTCATTTGGTTATAGAATCTAATGCTATTGCGCTTTATATGAATACTTCATTTGGTTATAGAATCTAATGCTATTGCGCTTTATATGAATACTTCATTTGGTTATAGAATCTAATGTTATTACGCTTTATATGAATACTTCATTTGGTTATAGAATCTAATGCTATTACACTTTATATGAATACTTCATTTGGTTATAGAATCTAATGTTATTACGCTTTATATGAATACTTCATTTGGTTATAGAATCTAATGTTATTACGCTTTATATGAATACTTCATTTGGTTATAGAATCTAATGCTATTACGCTTTATATGAATACTTCATTTGGTTATATAATCTAATGCTATTGCGCTTTATATGAATACTTCATTTGGTTATAGAATCTAATGTTATTACGCTTTATATGAATACTTCATTTGGTTATAGAATCTAATGTTATTACGCTTTATATGAATACTTCATTTGGTTATAGAATCTAATGTTATTACGCTTTATATGAATACTTCAATTGGTTCTAACGCTTTTTGTGGAAACTTTAATCAATCTTACATGCTTCATATTTATACTTCAGTCAAATATAAGATCTGATGTATGTTTTATATGAAAAGGGTTCTCATGCTATTACACTTCATATGAATAAATAACAATATTTCAGCTTTAAAAAATGTTGTTACGTTTTTTATTTAGGTCACCACACAAGTGGTGATTTAATGATATTATGTTTAATATAAATTCTTCAGTCAGCCATAAGAAATTCAATTATGTATGTATATCTATACTTCATTGCTATGGTCTTCAACTATTTTGTGATGGCTTTCAGATTCTGGCAGTTGGCATTCATGGTTTGGTGTCTGTAACAAATGGCAGGTGATGACATTTGGCATGCTAATGCCTTGTCTGAATAAGTCATTGGTGCATATATTTACACTTATACATACATGTAAACCAGCATACACTGATATGTAACTTATATATATATACAAATCTGATTGGTTCACAGATTGTAAATTGCTATTATTATACAAATTCATGAGTATCAGTTTCACGGGTCAGTTTTCTGATATATTGACAGCCTTTACCACATGTTTAAAAATAGTGGATGTGAATCGAAGGTTTCAAACTTGGAGTTTGGACTTTGAAATTCTGACCAAATCAAGCATATAAAATGTTAAATAAAACTTTTGTTTGAAACATACGAAAGTGTCTTCCACTTGAAAATTGCATGAAAACTCGCAATTGTGTCACCACATCATGGTACAGGTGGAGGCTTTCTTATGATTGTTGTAGGATGCATAGACAGTAAGCCGCTGGCAATGGCTGATATTATTCGTAGCAGAAGATGTCCATATTTAGAGATTTTGATACCATCTTCATCTCAGACATAAATATTGCAAAAATGTAGTTTGAATCACTGCCGATTGGTGGAACATGTAGAAGTCACGTTCTAGTTTCAAACTAATTTCTGCTAGTTATGCAATTTTGTAAATACGTCATATGTTGTTGCTTAATAATAATGCATCTTATAATGTGGTATGTAACTGATACTTTCTATATTAATATATCTCATTCACCTTGTGAAATGTCACAGGCTATTGGATATCCTCTTCATTATGATACAGTATTATATTACAGTTTCTGACTTACAAATGAATGTATTTCAGAATGTATACAACTCTTAGAGGATCGTTTAGACCAGCTAATGGAACGAACCACTGTGGACAAGTCAACCAATCAAAATGACAGTAGCAGTAAGACTCGTAAAAATCCACTTGGTTTCATAGTAGAATTCTTCAAGGGCAAAAAAACATCAAAAGAATGTAATAACATCCACGAACTATCTGATGCTAGTCAAGAGACTTATAATGAGAGTTCAATTAGCGATCATTCGCCCGAGGTTCATGAGAGAATCAAACATGATTACAGCAATAGACGCAATAGTAAAGTTTTAACAGTTAACACTGCAGAAGGATCAAGTGGCGTAAATATGAATCAAAATGGTAACCATAGTAACTCATCTAGTCAAAACAAACATAGACTGTCTCCACTCCCCAGGGTGAGAACCCCCCGGGAGAAGACAAAAACACTTCCTGTTCAGGCGGAGGAAATAATTGCACTTCAGACTGGAAATGACTTTCGAAGGACCCCACCTGGCACTGCAAGGTCTCTGAGCCCCATACAGTCATCTCATGTGAGTACATACACACTTTGCTTATATTAAAGAGATATTTGCTAATCTGAAGGTTTTTTATGTAATATAGTAAGTGTGAACCATCCAGCATACATAGTTTAAGTAGGCTCAAGTACATAAGGACCTGTCATACCTTAATCTCTTAGTTTGTATATGCTTTATGTGAAAATGTGGATTTTTGGAACAGTTGTCAGGGACAATATTTAAATCGCCTGTTTCCATGGCAACTCAATTTAAGAACAGTGAACTGTCATATTTGAAAAAGTAATAAGTCATAAAATAACACATATATTATATAAATTTAAACACAGAACCTTAATAATGTTCATATAGATAATGAATTGATTCTGATTGGCTTCTCAAATTGTATTTTTTCAATGGAACTTTTTTGAGAATTTTTTCAAACATTAATATTTTCAGAAAAGAAGATTTTTGTCCAAATCTATTAACTGTGTATAAGTTAGAATTCAATATGAATAAAAATATTTTTGGGTTAGTGAGGTTTAGAATAACATTTTTATTTAAATAGGCCAAGATAGTACTAACTAGGGGATTCAAAGACTATGATTTATAATCTGTTATCCCGTTTGAAATTAATTTGCTTATATATTAGTAAATTCCTTTAGTTGTAACTTGCATCCTAGTTCGTTAGCGAAAATAGGTTTTCCTACTTTATATAACAAGGAGGAAACAACTATGATTATATAATAATGTTAATTTATGTATGTATGTCTATATACGTAGGTTGTAATTGCCCTCCTTGAAAATGACACGGTGTCTTATGACAGTGATTATGTTTCTGATGCAAGTAGACATTTATTGAACATGCACTTTTCATTTTACTCTCAGCTACGCATTTGGCTTTTCGAACTGTTTTGCACTCACACTCGCATACTTACTCGTGTTTAATAGAGTTTCAGTGGGTGTAATTTTTGTTTTTAGCATTCAAGAATTTGGACATGGAAATTGTATTACCAAATTCTCTCTAATGAACACAGTGTACAGGGTGTCCCGAAAGTATGGGGCCCCCCTAGGCAGGCATATACCAGTGTTGTCATAGTATGTGTCATATATCATTTTAAAGCTTATCCAAAGTTACATTGATTCGCCAAGTATCATGGTTCAACTCTCAAATGTGAAAAAATTACAGGCATTTCAAAATTTAGTGTTTGGTCAAAATTAAGTTCAATTTTCCACAAAATCAATAGTCAATGTGTCCTCCCGGGCCATCTTAACAGCAGCAATTCTTTTCTGGTCAGATGGATATTGAGTTGGAAAAAGAGAACAGTGAGGGTAGAAACTCTAGGAAACTCTTCTAAAGTCCCTAAACAGGTTTTAAGAGGGTTATAAAATTCCACACCCCTATTTGAATGGCTTTTAAGGTCATAACTGAAAATAATTGCTGCTGTTAACATGGCAAAGGGGGGACTCATTGACTAGTAATGTGGTGTAAAATTGAACTTTATTTTGACAAAACACTAACTTTTAAAATGTTTTTTTCCCATTTGGGAAGTAAACCATGATACTTGGCAAATCAATGTAACTTTGGATAAGCTTTAAAATGATATATGACACATACTATGAGGACAGTGGAATATGTTTGCCTAGGGGGGGGGCATACTTTCGGGACACCCTGTACTTCCAAAATTGAAATTTAAGAGGGTAAGATATTGAGTCTAATGCATTAAACTTCTTGTTTTCTTGAGACCATATTCATCATAAAAGACACATGTGTGGTAATTGGAACTGTGCATTCATTAGAGAGAATATGGTATATTTTATCATTGCCTTCATGGGTCATTTATTCATTGACTATATTATAAAATGGCCTTATGTACGAGGAGTGACCAAAAAGTAGTTCAAGATACAACGCCCAATGTTTCAAAGAAGTATTCTTTTTTCACTTGGCTTATTGTGAATGTTTCAACAATTCTTGGCCAGCTAAAATGATAATGGTAAAACATTGTCTCATTGCAACTTATGAAAATAAATGCATGGTCTCTAAATGTGAGGATCTCTTTTTATAATTGTTTGAAATTGCACAAAAATTTGTTATTTCAAACTACAAATACAATTTTGTTAAATGCACGAGTTTTCAATAAGTAAAAATACACTTTTGGCTCACAAGGTGATCTTATGATATTGCTTATATTACTTGTTTATCCGTTCACAATTTTTGGACAAGTGAAAACTGCCTACTTGATCTAATGTCTATATTTTATGGGGTTGAGTCCATACTGATAATTTACACTATTTATCCGAGCTCATACTTAGTCTCATTTAGAGTAATTTTGTTTAAATTAATTGCATGCTTTTACAGAAAATATTGCAAATGTACATGTATTATTTTCACATTTTAAAATTGCTTATTTTCACTTTCAAAGAGTTCATGTTTTTACATTTACAATTTCCTGAACTACATTAGGTCTGTCTACAAAAATAATAAATTGTTTATTTCAAATTATTGAAATATCTCTCAATGCCGTATTAAAAATAAACAGCTGTATATATAACATTATATAATTGCCTGGTTTCAGTTGATGAAATTTTCAGTTTTTCGCGATGATTGCCTAATTTTAAGGAGGGAGAAGGGATAGAGATTGAGTGTATAACATCCCAAGCAATGCCAATGTTTCCCTTAAAATACTAATTTTATTTTCTTAATAAATAATCTGATCAAATATAGAAATTACATGTATCGAAAAGATTTAAGATTCGGGAATGTCCTTTAATAAAATTGGGGATGTCCAGTTTTTCAAAACCTGAAAATTAAGTCAAAATTGTTGGACTTTTTACAAAAAGGCATTACATGAAATTATGAGATTAAAAAAATCATCAATTTGGACAATCTTTTCGTAAATTTCTCACAACTCATCTCTATACCTTTTACTTCCTCATATTGAAAGATTACATTCTATACTTACATAATGCATGTATTTACAGAAAATATTGAAAATGTACATGTATTATTTTCACATTCAAAGATTGCTTATTTTTACTTTCAAAAAGTCCACATTTTTACATTTTACAATTGTCTGTTTTAGACTTTGTCTAGTAGTGACCCTGCAGGAGCAGGTAGAGGACTCAAGTCTCACACTTCATCATTGAGTGAAGATGGGGGGACTTTATTTCCTAGGACAAATCTCACCTGTAGTGGATTGGATGTAAAACCCAGTACCCCTCCTCAATTGGCTCCCTTGAAAGGACCAAAACCCAGAATAAGTAAGTGCTTTGTAGGTATACATACTGGGTGATTAATTTCGACCTTTTCTTGCATCTTTTTTTATTCTAGCCAGTGCATTTTACAGTTAATTGTCATGCTCATCAGTTATATCATTTTATTTTTGTCATTTGATTGGCTATTAAATGTTCACTTTATTGGACTTATCTTGATGTAACTTAATTGCTTTCAAGAGACCAATAAACTATTACTACATGGACTTATTAAAATATAGATCCAGTTACTTGTGGAGCATGATGAGTAAATTACAACACAACCATTTTCAATTTTTGTTGAGTTGTGACATTATAGGTTATCCCAATATCTTTAATAAACAAGACTTCAAGGATGCTTTGCAATATAAAAATCCAGACCTTTTTTGTTAATCACAATGTTTATCACTCACCGTCTTGTTCCCCTCAGGTGGAGGCCCCCCACAATCTGTGACCAGGCTACGCAATGAGAAAGTCGGTATCAACCGCACTCCTACCCCACCATCTTGGGACCATTTCCTAGGCGATTTGCCAACTGATAGGTATGTATTCATATTGGAACAAACAATTATCTCTTCCAAAAAACACAGCTAACCAAAGAAGACATGAGAACGACATTCTAGACTATTAAAGAGGGAAGTTGGGATAGAAAAGCGCAATCGAGACCCATATTTTTTATATATTTTTTTGCATGTTGATTCGTACCACATATTCACCTTTGCACGTACCAACAAGGAAGTCCCTTTTGCCGCTATATGTGCTAATTATGCTATTGTACTGACTGGTCGAATTATTTTCGTCAAAATTAATTGAATCTGAAGTTATCTAAATAAACTGGTTAAATCATCTGTTATCTAGTTGGTTTTTACATTTGTTTATCATGAACCTGATTGGCTGCCCGGTTCAAGGTGCGTGTTGGCACTTGTCAAGTAATGGGAATTCCCTGCGATGGCTGCGGAATCAATTGTGTTCAATTCTAGCGGTTGGTTGTTCTGTCGATTATTTCAAAATATCGGCAATAATATTCCCATTTTGTCTCAAGATATATCCAAGGTATATGGGATATTATGTAAGCAATAATAATGTGATGTCATTGATTATCCGGGACAGAAATCTATAGTATACTGCATCTTTAAGGTTGTTATATTAAAAGGTGCAGTAATATGACTAATATTTAATGTTAATGTGTCTTTGCAGCAGATTGGAGCCAAGCTCAAATGACGGCACAAACATAAAGAAAAAGAAAAAAAAGAAGAAAAGTAAATCACCATTAGAGCCGGCGAACATTGAGTTTGAAGATACAACTAAGCAAAACTCTAGGACACAATCAACAACAACTCCTAAGGCACTTTCACCAGGCCCTAATATGACACATTCTCCAAGTCCCATGACACTTTCAACAGGCAGTAATAAGACACATTCAGCAAGTCCTAGAGCACATTCACCGAACCTTAGAAGACATTCAAACACCAGTCCTATAAGTCTACATAGTCCCGAAAGGCTTAAGGGATCCTCCGACACATTCCGGCCTCAAACTGAAGGAAACATGTTGCGGAGAGATATAGATGATCTCCCTCCACGTCCAACTAGCACATTACATAATACAACAAAGAGTGCAATATCATTACCAGTACATAGCCTAGAAGCTAAGAAACTGCCTGAAAAGTACAAAGATTTGGATCGTAGTATCAATAACCTGTTACATTGATAGATGTCAATTTTACATCATTCAGTGCCTTTGTTTTATGCCTCATCACATTTGAAGTTGCATTAATATTACATGCAAGTCCTGAATAAATGTTTCATGTACTTGGCCTATAGGTGGTGCAGTAATCTGCCTTGCTCCATGTATTGTCATAAAGAGCAAACTAGTTTTATTCTATTATAAATATTTCTGTACTTTCTGTTTTTGGTGAAACTGAAACGATGATCAGGTCACACGCGCTACACACACTAATTCTTTTCAAACTGTTACTATACTAGTATATTGTACGAAACGTATGCTTGTATTAATGTTTACTAAGCATACAGTGTATGCTATGGGTACTTCTTTTTAATTTTGTGTATTTAAGAATGCGAGTCGGGCATTGAGTCCTTTTAAGGAAAAACATTATCAGTTTATCAGAAGAATTCAGATCCTATGTTTTAATTTGTTTTATGAGTGGTAGCAACAAGCTGCAACATTCCATGTTATGTACAATATTGCACAAGTCCACAAGTTGATTTTATTGATAGATTTAAATTGTTTTCATGTGGTCTGTAGAACGATCAGTAAATTACAAATATACATGTGTTTTGTAGATTACACAACTACATGTGTTCTGTAATTTACGCAGGTACATGTGTTCTGTAAATTATGTAGGTACATGTGTTCTGTAAATTATGCAAGTCCATGTGATCTGACTGTAAATTACATATAAAGTACATGTAATCTATAGATTACATAAGTACATGAGATTTGCAGATTGTATTACTATTTGTGATCTGTACATTACACACATACATACTCAGCCAATCTGCAACAGTACCGTATGGTACCGCTTTGGCAATGGTACCGTACGGAAATATGGTACTGTACAGTACCATAGACTAATATGGTACCATACCGTATCATAGACTAAAATGGTACTGTACGGTACCGTGAAGACTGTATGACACCATACTCCAACAGTACCGTATGGTACAATACTCTTAATGTACCGAACGGTACCGTGATTTTATTGTGCAGATTAGTAGTGTATGATCTGTAGATTACATAAGTACAGTCAGGTGTTTGTATTGATATATGAGAACAGTATGATGATGCCATCCAACAGAGTACCGGGTGTCCCAAAAGAAATTGTACTTTTTTCCTACATTGAACTTTGCCTATGATAAAGAGAATTCATTTTCCAAATATCAGTTAAAAATTTAAACTACTTACTTTGGATATTTTTTGTGGTCTAAATAACTTACTTCCATCCATTGAATGCAATTCTGATGGGTGATGGTGCTAAAAAAATTTCACTAAAACTAATTAGAATTTTTTTCTCTATAACTAAATTGAATTACCTGGTGAAAATTTCAGACACTTATGACAATTAAATTGTTTAGAATCTGAATACAATAAAAAATGGGTAGTGGTACTAAAACAAGCTTTTAGCTCTAAAATGATTTGAAGAACATTCCTTCATCACTCATGTTAGGCTTGTACAATTTATTTTGAGACACTCTGTATACCATATTTTATATTATATTATTTGTTATTGCATCCCTTTATTGTTTTGTATGTAATAGTAAATGTATTAAAAAAAATTATTTAAAATAAAAATTTTTTCTAGAATGAACCAAAAATGTTTATTTGTGAATTTCAAGTAACACACAAATCGAGACAGAAAATATCAAGAAACTCTGCCGTCTTTTGGAAACTGATTTATGTCAAATGTTGCTGCAGATAATCATACTAAAAAATAAGTATATTTGAATAGATCAAAAGAGGGCACGATTTATCGGAAACGTCTATTGCGCTAGAAGAAGCTATTCAATGTAACAGAATGCTCAGCCTGGTTTTTAACAATAAATGAAAAAAAATGTCACCATTTCATAGACCTCTCTTATAATCTTAGCACTAACCTGATTAAACAAGATAGATATAATACATTCTGTCAAATTATTGTAACTGGATGAAGCCTTTTTTGTGGTGAAGACAACTTTATTTGGTAACACAACAAAAAGTCAACATAACACATTTGTTTGTATTTGTTACTTACTTGTATATTTTATAAAAAATCATCGTTAATTTTATACAAAATATCTTTGTACAGAATTCTTTTGTACCAAATATAAATGTACAGTATAGTTAATATTATACAGATAATTTCATATTAAAGTAATTTCTAGTTAATTTGTAATCTATACACTCACCTACTATTTATAGTAGTTAACCTCAAATAATGACAATGTCACATAAAAAGAAGTTTAAAGCATCTATCACGCTGATACAATGGTTTATCGTTTTGAAATATAATGTAATGTATATTGTACAATTAAAACAAATACTATTGATGAAATATTTAAAACATTAAAGACGTGTCTCATTTATTTGCCTGAGTCCATTCAATTAACCCATAGATCTTTCTATGACACAATACCTACTTTTTAATAATATACTTTCATAAATGCATGATCAAATTACAAAATCTCCATTTTATCATGTACAATATTACATCACCTAAAACAGAATATTGTCTCATAAAAAACTATAATTGCATAATACCTGTATAATAGCTGTATATACTGGGAATCCCCATCCTCCATTAGCGCAGGATCTCAAGATCCAGAATACCTTCTAAACCCAATGGTCATTTTTGGTACGATCATAACTTATGATTCCAAGAAAACCATAAGTATTTTGACGAAAAATAATATTTCCGAAAAGTTACAACAGTTCCAAATATGGACCCCTGAGGAAGAATGGATTTTGTACACCTATTTAGGTGGATGGTGAATGCCTACCTTACATACATCTAACAGGTATATACCTCCCTATACTGCAAAATCATACTACATGTATTGGTAAAATATTAAAATTAACTACTAAACATATGTTATAACATACGTCTGGAATATGTTCATGTATATTTGATTAAAAAAAGTTTGATACACATATTTACATGTCATAACTTTTCTGCCTGGAAAGATTTCAATATTGAAACCTGGAATGATTCGATATTATCATTATTATTGCAATTGCAAGTAAAACCAATCTTAAAACATTTAAAAGTCTGTTATACAATATTGTTACTTCTGTTAATTAACATGATTTTTAATTATATTTACAAAATATGTCTGTGAATGTTCATTCAGAATTGTAGTAATTGATGCTCTAATAAATATAGCTTTTATGGTAGCACTTCTGAGTACTATCATAATATATACAAATCAATCAATCTATTCAAATAGCCGAGTGAGGATCATGGAATGTATAATATGGAATTAAAAAAATTCTATGATACAAAAATATATACAAATACTCCTATCGTATGGCAATGTTTAAGCTTTAAATGTTGCTACGACTACAAGAACATTGCCATGGTTACAATAAGTGTTACTAAGGTGAACATATGTGATGTAACAGTCACTGATGCTGCACTCTGGCAATTATACCACTGAAGACGCTCCATTCCACGTGTGAACACACTTCCTAGGTAATTTTTATATTCTTGCATTTCAGGCTCTATTTCTATTAGCCTCACAGTGGCGTCTTGGAATATTAGGTCCTTATAGTCCTTATATGAGTCAAACATAGCAAAGTCTGGATTACTGAAAACAGATAAAACAAACATGTAGTAAAGTGAATCATGTAAAAATTAAGATGATTGAAAATACAGTGAATGGAAATGACTACACTCGGTTGCAGTTTAAGTTGTCACTCATTATTTTTTGTGACTGAAATTCCCTACAATATTTGCCCGCTCATCACCCTAATTTCCTGATTTTGAGAGAATATGTTAGAGAAACAAATGTCAGTGAGGCAAATTACAAGGTGGTGTCAAAGTACTACAGAAGTTGATTTTGAACTCTGAAGTGCAGACATGACTTCAAAATCACCAAAAAGTCGAGTGACATTTTACATTTCCTCCAAGCTTAGTCATTATATCAATTGTTCTATAAATTCAAACAGTTGTACCACAGTACCATTGGAAGAATGCTTTAGAAGTCAAAACTATCAGAAATATTTACAAATCAATAATGTAGACATTTACACATTCACATGATGACATTATGTTGACAGTAATAGATTAGTTCTAGTGAAGTCTTAGCAAGACAAGTAAAATGCCTTTCAGAGACACGAACATTGAAAGCCTTATGAAAAGAGATTCATAGCCTTGCAACACATAACACAATATCTTTGTAGCTTAATGTATTATATACAGTACTTGCCTTAATAAATTCTAAATTATTTGATAGATAAACATCTTTACAACATAATTATATCACAACAGCCATCAATTAAATTTCAACATGCTTACTTGTATTTGTTCCTATAGCAGCAAATATATTAATAAATATGACAATTTAGTAAAGAAGAAGGAGTACAAGTCAATGCATTGAAACAGGTAGATTCAACTTGTATGAAATTGAGGTAGATTCAACTTGTATGAAAATGAGGTAGATTCAACTTGTTTGAAAATGAGGTAGATTCAACTTATATGAAAGTGAGGTAGATTCAACTTGTATGAAAGTGAGGTAGATTCAACTTGTATGAAAGTGAGGTGGATTCAACTTGTATGAAAGTGAGGTAGATTCAACTTGTATGAAAGTGAGGTAGATTCAACTTGTATGAAAGTGAGGTAGATTCAACTTGTATGAAAGTGAGGTAGATTCAACTTGTATGAAAGTAAGGTAGATTCAACTTGTATGAAAGTGAGGTAGATTCAAGCTGTATGAAAGTGAGGTAGATTCAACTTGTATGAAAGTGAGGTAGATTCAAGCTGTATGAAAGTGAGGTAGATTCAACTTGTATGAAAGTGAGGTAGATTCAACTTGTATGAAAGTGAGGTAGATTCAACTTACCTATCTGATGCAAAGAATTGCTGTGCATAGTTAAGAAGATTCCAGTAGATCTTCTTTTCTTTTGTGGTCTTAAAGTCTGAAAGCATAAAATGCAAGAAATGTATCAAAGTATTTTCAAATGCCAGTACCAAATACTTTTTGTAAATTTAAGAATTTCTAAGTCTATTGTTCTCTATTTGTGATAATTTGTTGGTTACAACAATGAAATTAGGAATTTGAACTATATCATTGCTTTTGTAATGTAGACAAGGATAGATGACATGTTTAATTTGAAATATACATCATGGGAGCAGTATGAGAGGAATGTTGTTTTATCAAGAGGCAAAGCATGTAGACTTACGTGCTGTAACGACTGCATTACTTGGTACCTCTCCCAGATTACAATCTGCCCAATCATCAATTGCTTTACGTTTGCCATCCTTACACATCAGTTCATAATCATCTGATCTTCTATTTCGGGCCCATTCGGCCTGATTTCGTCCATCTGTGTTCTCACGCACGGAGAAATGTTTAATAAATGCTACATCACCACCATCTATAACAACAATATAGCATGGATATTAAATATCTTATAAAACAAGGAATAAGTAGAAAGTGTCACTGTCTGGTAAGTATTATAAGAAATACACGTACAGATAGCTACAAAATAGTAATAACAAGTTGTTACAGACTTCAAAAGTGATGTCTGTTACTGCTCATAAAATCAGTAAACAATGTGTCATATTTTATTGACTTCTGCTACATGGTGGTGATAAAGTGTATATGTTCTTCAAGTCTTCGTGATTATTTCTATCAAATATACCTCATCTATCTTTATACATCTATCATGTTCAATCAAATCATTCAACATTCCAATCGCTTTTCCAAAAATTTAAAAATTCTAAACTGGTCCAATGCAATCAAAGGTAAAGCAATCCTACAATTGTCAAATGAATGCAGCATCCAGTTGTGAATACTGAGCAGATCATTGCTATAAATATAGTACTCAGACTACACCAATAAGATTAAAACCTACCCTCAGTTAGACACCTGAAAGCTCCACTCCCTCCAAAGTAGAGCTCATCACTGTTGCGTCTACATTTATCCTGTCCCCCTGAGGCACATACCTCACACAGGTTGATAGGGTTGCGATCCTTAGTGTTGTACGCTGTGTCTAATACGCCAGGAATACACGCCTTACTGAAGAACTCGCCTAGAAATGAACGTGGATATTATGAGGGTAGTGTATTAGGAAGTTTTTATATTGGGTAAATAATATCTAATCTTGAGCATCATCTTCTTTTCCTCCAGGACTCACTACACAATTGTATTCATTTTATATGCTTTTTTATCTAATGTGCATGTCGTATTAACTTATTGAGACGAAATATATCTGAAAATCAGAACAGAACACAGATTCGCAATTCCCAATGTCTCTCCAGCAAATGCTGGGTTCATTAATAAGTTTGAGGCCACACAAAATGTGAGGCAGCCGCATAACCATATGTAAGGTACAAACTATTAACCCTTTCCTTGAATTTTATCACTGAAATACAATTTGTAGTAAGGATTATCACATAAGAACAACTTGTCAAAATTTGGTGTAAAAATACTGAATAGAACTGGATATATTGTCATTTCATTGATGTATATAAATAAAAATAATGGTGCCAAAAGGAGCCTATCGCCCTGAAAGGTATTGCATAATAGGGCTCAATATGGAGCCTATTGTCCTGAAAGGGTTAAGAAAGATCCCATAAAGCAGTAAGTAAAGGCATGATGCAATACTGTATCCTTACCAACAGCATAGGCAGTGTCGCAGTTCAAGATTCTAATCTGATTGGTCTCAACTAGTGTATCAACTGGTACCAACCAGCCTGAGGCGGTACCAGCCCCAGCAGTACATGCTCTACGTCCCTTCAAGTTGAAGATGGTGAGGTGAGAGTCGCGTTTCCTAGCAACAGCTACAGAGTAGTACTTGGCTGTACTGTAACCACTGTAATCTTCTGCTGCTATAGGAACCAGGTTGTAATCTCTGAAAAAATGTCAAAGGGTCAGATAAATAAAATAGGTGTGCTGACAGCTTTAATTGCATCCTGAGGTTTATCAACAGTGAAGGTTGCATTTTTGGAAGAGGACTCTGGTTATATAAATGACAATTTTGGTGGATGGACATTTATTGACATGACCCCTTTTTAATATTCAGTACAATATCCCCAGCTCCATGTAACTTCATTTTGAAGAGGCATCTCAAATCCAGACACAATCCAAATTCAAAACCTAAATGGATGTGTCACTCCCAATCAATGCAAAATATATATAGATACATGTCTAACGTTATCATAGTGCCACTTTTTGGTTGGACTTTGTATAATATATAGTGTGGCTTACTTTCCACCCTTATAGATGTCTCCAGCATCCAGTGTCATCAAATCGGCATCTCCCTGGCTGATCTTCTGCATACAATCATCAGTACTGATACCTATAAAACACAAGGCATGTGTTATTTGTGATTTGTGATTTTTGTCCTGCATTCATAAGTTATACAAATTAACAGTATCACATTCTGATTTACAGGAATTAAGTTTCATTCACTTATGGATCCATACAGTTTTTAGTGAAGTCCTTTTATCGGAAATATGAACAGAATAAAGCTTGTATACAAACTGAACTAGCCATATCCCATTGTCAAAATAAACTTAATAATTATATTATTAATTATGTTTATTCATTTTACCACAACATCTTACCTAATATACAATCCAACACTGGTTTGAGGTTTTTAGCAGAGAAAGCTTGAATCATGGATTCGCATTTCCTCATTTCATGTGTTGAGATAACACACCATCTAGCTGTTCTGATGTCACACTTGGCAAGCACCTCCAGTTTCTCCCTGTATTCATCACCTGTAAAGAACAATAACACTCAAGGTAAGAACATGTATCAGCGTTTTAGTTACAAGTAGACAAGGGCTGTTTCCCCATTGTTTTGAGGAATTTTGCAACTGTTTCAATGTTAAACAAGGATGCAAAGTTTAGTGGGTATAAGCATTTTCCTGAAATTTTGATGCCAAGATTTATGTGGCGCCTAAGCCACTGCCCAACCATCCAAACAGACACTTATATTCCCAGAAGCACAAGAAGACAACTATAGCACTCTAAATGTGATTAAAAATTAGTTATGATACTGCATGAAACACAAGTTATGTTACTTGCTCATATTATTAAATCTTATCTATTGTATTTACAATCATTTACAGACAAAAACTGAATAAAGCTGTATACTCTTTCATTCTGATTTCGTGATCTTACTAATAATAACCGAAATACAATAGATAAATGTACTTGTGAATAATGGTAATGTGTTCACTTACCGACCCATTTATCGTAATTATCTTTCTCTCCTACATCTATAAGCTCCAAGACATCATCACTGAATAGCAGATTGTAGCCTCCCCAGGGAGCAGACTGGAACATGTCAAATAGGTTTTTATATGGGCCGGTAGCTCCAAACACAGCAGAAAGTTCCTCCATTAGTTTCTTGTACTCATCCCGCGTGGTTGCTGACCTGAATGCTGATGTCATGACGATATTACCTGGTACCATACCCCAGTTACACGTCTTGTAATTCTCCCAGCCCATGCGGCTTCCTGTCTGGCCTAAGTTATTGGGGCAGAGAAGGTCAAAGTCCTACAAAACATAAAAGATAAAATAAATGAATGTAGTACAAAAAGCTGACCCTTTTTATATAAATTTGAAAACTAATCACTGGTGTAATAGGATGTATTCAAATATAAAGAGATGTCAACATACCGAAGGGTTGACGTTTCCACTAGAATTCTTTGTCATCTGCTCAATAGTATTCTCCCTCAAAAATGCAATATCTCCAGCGCCACTGGAGACACATTCAAAAGCTCCCTGATACCCAGCAAATGGGTCATTAGTTGAGCAATAGTCTTCTCCTTGGCCAACACACAGGTTACATACACTAGCTGGGTTAGCACCTAAAGATACAAATATATCTAAAGTTAATAGACAGTCTTCTCTTTGTCCAACAAACAGGTGACATACACAAACAGCCATTCTAATTGGAATCCATAAACAGACATTATACTTACCAAATGGATTAAAGTAGATCTGGAGTGCATTTGGAGCACACATACTTCTGAAGAAGTCGGCGGCTGATTTGACAGGAACATTGCACTGTGTGACCTCCATAATGTTCTGCTCCAGTAGATGGGAGATCGGATACACCCAACCAGCTCCATGGCCAGTACCTGTGAAGCAAAACAACTCAAGTTGTGATACACAATTAACCTTATGAAATTGACTTTGTTTACTGTCAGTCTTGCCCATAGTCTATGCTCTCACTAATAAAATAAGGGGAATGCAAGTACAAGTACTTTCGACACAACTTAAAGGGGCAACAAAGGGAACTGATGCAAGACTAGATCTTACAAACATTCTTATTACCATCTCCCTTCCAACAAACAATATACAACATGCCAATAATACCATTTATTTCTGCAAGAATCCCTATTTAGCTAGTTATTCATCAACTGTTATAAAAACAGTAAACTGAGATTACTGGATTCAGTGGATTTGGAGCGATTAGTAAATTCAAACATTGAACAGTGAATTTGGAAAACTGTATGTAGATAGCCATACAATATATGACTCAGGCCTCTATTTAACATCAGTATTTGACATACCTGTATGGCAAGATGCCTTGCCCTTGAGATCCTCATTTTTAGTGACCGCCCTATTGTTCTTGCGCATCACACCAACAGAGTAAACCTTCACACCACCAGTGGCTGGATCTATGAGGAAAAATTACAAGAATTATCATAATTATTACAAATTGTCACCACAGCCTCTGTTCTGTACACACTGCACCTGCAGTCAACGAAATTTCAGAAGAATTTACAAAAATTTTTCAAAACTAAGTTGCATTTTTGGGTGATTTTTCAATATTGGTCTTACTATTTGATTCATATTTTTCTGCCATGATCGGCATCATAGTGTAGTATTCTCCTGCTATATAACCCATCCCTGCATCAAGGGTTAGCAGATCCGCCTCATTATTATTAATCTTCATCATACAATCAAACCTGTAAAAGAAAAACATATATATTGATAAATATACTATAGGATTTTTTTTGAGTATGTGTTGTAGATCTATATTAAAAAAAAGCTTGGTTGATGTATCAAGAGTCCATGTTTACATTTAACAAAAAATTTAATCTCCACTTTGTTTTAAGATAAAGGATTACAAATATTGATAAGAGCATAATTATGTTTGTATTATACATATAAGAAATTAATCATTAACATAGACATTATCAACAAACAATTTTCATTAATGATCCTATAATAATATGGATGGAGGGCAATACAGGTACATGTATTGAAGCATGAGAAAGTATTTTATTTACCTATGAGCCCCCCTGACACATGTGAGGATAGCCATGCTAGGTGCTCTCCATGGTGGCATAACTGTTGTCATGGCACTCTTGTCCTCGAACGCCTTTTTCATAGCTTCACACTTCTCCAACTCTTGTGGGTTGATACAGCACCATCTTGCCTCTGGAAAACAATGTATTAACATTTACGAACAGCAATGGCAAGGGATAAAGATGGGCTTAATTAATGGACATTTTTTGTGCTAAATTGTCATATCGTACAATGTTTTTTTGAAAGAGACATTTCTTGTAACACCTATTTCCTGAAACAATTTCCTATTTAGCAACATAGGGTTTAGATAGGGTTCTTCTTCTAATATACCAAGGCATCCCACACCTGTAGATGCAGATTTATTACAAAATGTTCTTGTGTTTTCAAAGAATTTATTGAGAACTTGTTTGATTTGAATTTTTAAAAATTGACAAATAAATATTTTGATCAGCACCAGTATATAAATATTCACTTTAAAATAATGTTTTGGTTAAAATAATGTAATAATAAAAATACATAATTTAAAAAAAAAACTATTGGTGGTTTGGGGCAATAAGGTGTGATTTAGGGGGGAAGGGACAAAACATTGGGGTACACTTAGAGGAGACAAGTGTACTAAGTTATAGCAAGGACTAATTAACTAATTATGTAGATTAGGGAGTTAGGCACAAGAATATAGCATTTGAAGGTGTGGCAAATTTACAGAAATATGCACATAAAAACTTCTTATTGTAAATGCTTGAAATCAATCAAAACATTTTTTTCAGTGGTACAATGGATGCAAGTAAAATTCTCAATTGTGGAGTGAAGTTTAAACTGAGAAAAGTGTAACCTATACAGTTGGGGACAAAAATAAATGACAGGTCGATTTTCGATCACCATTTCCTAATTATGGTGGTCTGAAAGCCCATAATTTCCAATATTGTCTAGATACATATCCCTTAAAATTTGTATATTTTACATTTTTGTAAAATCGCATCCACTGATTTATGGCCTCTTGTAAATTCTCTTATTTTTAACATGGGAAATCCTCACTTCAGCAAATCCACCTGTCATTTATTTATGTCCCCAACCTGAGAGTATATAGAGTATCAGTATATGAAAGAACTTCCCACTAAACACGAAAATTTTCAAAAAATTAGATTCTGAGGGATATGCGGCAACTACTCTCCATGTACAGTACATGTACTTGTTTACAATCGATCATGTTCATAAAGGAACGTAAAGGAAAATCATGGGAACCAAAGAAAGAACTTTTGAAACATAATTTTGTCGGCAACCAATTTTCTGTTGTCAAATTTGAATGTTCACACCAGTGCCATCCCCAATCATCACTGGAAGGTTTGATTATGCAAAAAGTACAAAACGGCAAAACAATTGGAGTAAAGTTGTGATCAGGAAATGAACTTTCAGGTCAAAATATTTTCTAGTTCAACAAGTTAAACCCAATACCACGGCTTTCATTTATTAATCTGAATGTTCTTGTTGCCGTGGTTGGGTTTAACTTCCGTGCTATGCTTTCATTTGTTGCAAATTCTCACTATCAGTTATTAATTAAACGCGCATGGAATTCCATGCGCTACCATAGGCCACCATTAAATTTTTTGCATCAAGGGCCGAATAGGCACGGACGTTAAACCTAGGGCGGGCCACAAGATATGTCAGATAAGAAATAAGGCCCAGACTAGGTTTAACTTGTTGAACTAAATATTTTCATGACTTGAAATTTAAATGTTCACAGTTTGCATAGATTTTAAAGTTAATACATTTAGCATTGGATGAAGGACTTATATGCGCATTATAAAATTATACGCCAGACCAGAAAATATCAGCAAATTGGTCAACAGAAACAGATATATATAATATGTTGTTTGTTGAACTACGATTTTTTACAAAATAACCGCCATTTTGGAAATTCTGATTACAGGTGTTTTTATACCTGTATCTACCTGTACATTACTTACCTATCCTATACTGCTGAGCATTTACGTTGACAGCATACTGTAAACAGCTCACCAACGCAGCTATGAACACTGCCTTCATAGCTTCTTACTCCCAAAACAACAAGAATAATTCAATAATTTACCATCGAAAAATTGGAAAGTTCAGATCAAGACGACTTACTCACTTATTTTTGATTACCCAAACAAAAAAAGTTAGGTCGTCAAGAACCGAGGTGTTATACATTTATCACCCTTTTCATTTCATATTTTGTGACTATTATAAGAAAAAGTATGATAACATATTCTACTTATGCCACCATATGTTGTCACAAAGTCGTTTTTTAGAAAATGTTTGATTGTTTTCAAATAGTTCCAAAGGGCGGATTAATTTCACAGGTGAGTCATATATTGCCACCTATTGAGTCAATTTGGTACGTGCGACATCTATGAATAAATGCAAACAGAAAGAAAATGTGCAAAAATAGCAAAATTTACATCCCGGCTACACAATCATCAAACCTGCGGATACATGAGGTGCCTTGCAAAATATTAAAGTTATAACTCCAGGAATGCTGATATTTCAAGAAAATGGTCGCTTAACACAAGATGTAGTAATAGTGAAGAGGCTTAGGTCACAAGCCAAAGAACTCTGCACTTCCGGTAAAAAAGCAACAACCCTAAAACTGACCTGATATTATCTCCAGGCCTGTCAACTTTGGAACACCCAACATGAGTGACTTACAAATGTTGAACACCTTTCTTCAAATTGTAGACACCTTGCTCCAAATCTGAACGCCTTGTTCCACAGTTTGAACACCTTGGTAAAAGTATATTGCATAACGCTATGCTCGTGTTCAGGAACAGTGTCAACGGGAGGGGGTAGGTACGAAATATTTCGTTGAAATTCTGTGACACATTATACACATGAAAAGTCTGAACGAAATACGTTAATTTTTTTTGGCGTTCGTTTTTTTGTTACTATATTTGCACATAGCTTTTTGCAAACTAATAAGTTTTTTGCTGGATTGGCAATCACTTTTTTCAGTTTTTCTACAGAAATATTTTTGCTTGACAATGATCAGGTAAAATGCGTATATGCGTGACATATTCTGTGGAGAATATGTCAGGAACATGTCATTGTGCAGGAACAACCACTGGATTGTGCTGACATAGTACCAGTACTTCAGTACCCCAAATTGGTTCCTAATAGCCCTTTGTAAATCCTAAGTATGCTTAATAGTGCTTAAGCAACCCCTATTGGCTCCTTAATAGCCTTAGTTATAACCTCGTATACCCAGGGTGTGCTTTGGTACTACACATTGTTTCCTAAATAGTCCCTTGTGTTTCCTCGGTCTTTGCTGATTCCCTAGTATGGCCTGGTTGTACTTTCATACCACGATGGGCCTGAATTGGTTCCTAAACTAAACTAAACTTGATTTCTTAGTATGCTTAATGGTGCTTTAATAACTCCCACCATTTCCTTAATAACCCAGTGATAACTTAGTATGCCCTGATTGTGCTTTGACACCCCAAATTAGTTCCTCAGTGCCCCTTTGTGATTCCTTAAAGTGTGTTTGATGGTGCTTTGATAATCCCCATAGGTTCCTTAATAATCTTTGGTGATATTTACACTGGTTGTGCTTCAATACCCCAAATAGTGATAACCTAGTTTGTCCTGGTTGTGCTTTGATACCCCAAATTGGTTCCTTAATAGCTCTTAGTGATTCCTAATATAAGTGCTAAGTATCAAAGCACAACCAGGACATACTTGGTTATCACTATTTGGGGTATTAAAGCACAACCAGTGTATTCTGGGTTATCTACAGGGCTATAATGGAACCAAAAGAGGCTTTCAAAGCACCTCCATTGCATACTAGGGAATCACTTAAGACAATTGAAGAACCAATTTGGGCTATTGCATGTGTCATTTTTGTGTTGTGCTGACACAATAGACTGAATTGTGCTGGCACAATCACTGCGATAAAACCATCTTTATTCGTATTCAGAAATATTAATGCCTGTACACTTCAACAAATAAATGTATTATTTTTTTCTTTCAGAACAAATTATGCTTCATACAAAGAAAATACTTCCTTGTTGTGAAGAAGTGATTATGTTGGCACAATCCAGTCATTGTGTCAGCACAATCCAAAACAATACATGTAAATTATTTTGTTTTTTTGGTAACTATACATGTCATTAAGAAACCTGCAAGGAGAGATTGCATCTTTACATGTGTAAGGATATATACATTGTTCAATCACTACCATCTTATTGAAATGCGTATGTGCTAAAATATTAAACACAATTATCTCGGTATTGACAGCACGGATTTTGGTCAAATTCACAAAAATAACTATAAATGACCTATTAATCATGTGTGCAAAATATTGAAGTCATAGCTCTGCTAGTTACAAATGAAAAGTTAAAGCTATGTGTTTATCGCTGTTATATTGACATGCTTGCGGCAAACATCTTGAATTTTGGTGAAAACACAGAAGGATCGCTTGGAGATATTTCAGGTCAGTTTTGGGGTTGTCTTATGATGTAAAATCAATTATAATTTTGCTTTTTACAGGAAGTGCAGAATGGTTGACACTAGCCTCCTCACTATAAGGATGATTTCCAGAAAAGACAACGAAGTACATGTATACCCATGTCTTCAGACTTTATTTTGTACCAGAAAATAACATGTGCAGGTATGGCAATTTTTCAAAAATGTTTTCTTGAACCATCATGTTAAGGTAAGTGTGTATGTTTAGAATTTTCATGTAATCGTAATCCTCATTGGAGTCAAATGTTATTTTCAGCCGAAAACACATTCAAACTTTTGTCATCAAAATGTATAAAAATGAGAAAATTCAGAGAGCCACTTATTTTGTACTTTTAAAAAGTAGGTCACTGAATATTCTAAAAACAATATTCTCTAGCTTTATATCCACTTGAAACTATGCTGTGTTATTTAAGCATTTAATTTTTAGAATTTATTTAGATTTCAGACAAACATAATTTTACCAAGATTGAAGTGTTAAAATGTATATTTTTAACTAATGCTTCCTCAAATTGATCATAGTTTTGTGAATAATGTTTCGCTGCAATTTTCACAGTACAGGTGACGCATTTACTTCATTTATTGAGATTTGCAATAAATATTTAGTAATTTATACAGAAGCCCGTTTTGAAAATGCAAAAATGAAAATGCAAAAATAAAGATGTCTCTCTAGTATTAGGGCCTTGTTGCTTTATTGAACATGTTGAATAAATGAACAATAGGTCCTTGAGCAGGAACTGAGTTGAACAGGACCCTGTCATGCTGAATTTCCAATTTTTTTTTTAAATAAACAATTCTAACAATAATTTCTGCATTGTATTTGCCTCACAGAATACATCTGCTCGTGATTATCAATTCTCCAGCAGAGATTGACTTATCACATTCTGATCAGATTTAATAATTGAATCAAATGCCTATGCAGTCTCAAGTTGGTGCAAAATTCTTTTTATCACTTATCAGTCCAAAATATGCCCATTTTCATGATTTTCCTCATTTCAAGTAGGTGCAAAAGGATTTGCCAGTGATCTCCCCAGCACCTGAGATTTTATAAATTAAGGCTTCACCCACCTGAAAATCTATTTGCACTCACTTGTAAATGAAAAAAATCATGAAAAATCGGCATATTTTGACCCAATTTCAATCTGAGTTGAGAAAATTAGAATTATACACTCATTTGAGAACAAATTCTGTGGAAAAAACTGAACTTGCTCCAATTTATTTTCATTCAGAGAAGCGACAAACACAAAGACTTATCAAAAAGCATTATTTTTGAAAAAATAAATGTATGTATATTAGTGAATTGAATGTGGACCTTAAAGATAGCTATATGTGTTGGGGATGTATTTTAATATCCAGCCCCCACTGTGGCATATTGAAAAGCAATCTTCAACCTGGTAACCACTAACTACATAGTCAACCACTCTCTTTGTTTAATCTGCAGTAAAATAAATATGATATTATTAATGAATTTTCCTATTAATAATTATTGGTATAGACTTTGGTGAGCTAAGCTAAAAAGAACAATATGACCGCTCAGAAATATGCAATGAAAATCAAGTAGGCTTTGAGGTTGTATAATACTGAATAAGTGATCTAATTATATCCTCTTAGGGATTGTATGTATCTTCAGGCTGAAATCATAGAACTTGGGCATCTATTATTTATCATGTGAATTATTCATGTTTTTGTACAATTAGGTCTGCATCATTAGAAACATTAAATGAACAAGACATTCATAATTCCAATGGCAAAGGAAAGAAATGTGTGAAATATTTTTTTTGTAATCTATTCAATAAACATACAAATGTCAGGGGCAGACCTTGAAATTGACATAAAGGGCAAAAGCAAAATGAGACTCATCTATATATTCTATGCTGTCATCTTCACCAGAAACTGCATTCCTCAAAGTACAGGTGTATACTTCAAACTTCAAAATGACACTCTCTTTTTATGACATATAAATGATACAATGCAAGCTATCAACTTAGAAAGAGATCTCTGTTTTTTATAAAAACAGTTTGATTCTGTCTGGTAAAAGAGGATTTTGTCTATTTTAGACTAAACCCTTTAGGGCCTAAGGTAACATACCGACTTGTCTCATACAATTGCTATTGAATTATATTTCCCTGTGATTTATCCAGAAATAACTGGCTGAGTGGGATAGCCTGAAAGTGATACTTAGTGATATGTTGTATCAACACTACAATTTTATCTACCATTCATTATAGCATAAAAGTAATTAGAGAGAAATCAATGGCAAATGTCTGGGATTCTTTGATAATACAGAATTGTCTGTAGTGAGAAAGGTGGTTCCAATCTGTCAAAACTTTCTTCTTCAGTGTTCCAGTGGATGATGACTTAAAAAAATAACATGCATGATTTTTTAACTGAATGAAATGAAATAATCCCTTGGAGAGTTGGATCATTCTTCTTAATACTTGTTCACATCTTTAAAAATTGAGGCCCCTAAACATCCTATACCTTATTTTTAGACCTATTGTTTTATTCTTAAGAATATTTTTTATTTGTCTATGTATAATATATGTATAATGATTTTAACATTTTAACAGTTTTAACATAACGAAAAGTTATACCTTATCTGATGATAGGCTTGCCCAATATAAATTTTTTTAAAGCATTCACCGGTGCCCTTTCCGATAGTTTGGGTCGCTTTTGTCAAAGAAGCTTCATCTTCATAATACACTAGGCTTTGACAGGTACTCGGTGTAATTCATCAACTGCTTTCTTAGTTACCATTCTGATTTCTGTAATTGTTATACTAAAAATGGAAATAAATAGCACTTAGATGCAAAAAACTAAATGTTCATAAAAATGCAGCATGACAGGATGTTTTGAAAACTAGAAAATTTGTCTATTGTTAATTCATTTAGTGCTAATAAATCAATGAATATCTCTATTGAAATAAACTTAACTATCTGCCAATATACTGTATACGTAGTTCCTGGATAGAATAAACAACTAAGCTTCCTCCTATCTATTGTCTTCTTGAAGGTTGTCTTGAAATGGTGATGAGTGCTGGGATTATCTACTGAGATTTAACAATAAAAGATGGACAAAGGAGCTCAATGATGCATAAAGGTACATGTACTATATCACCGTTTACGATATGAGTATCCTTTTGAATAGTTTGATTTTGCTTCTTTTAACAATATAGAGCTTCATTTACTACTTGGCCCCTGGATTATCAAATTCCTTGACAACCCATGCCCGTAGCCAGGTGGGCCGGGGGGGGGGGGGGGGGGGGGGGGGGGGGGAGTTGGTCATAAAACAAAATAAAAAATGCAGTTTTTCACCATTCTGAGCACTCTTTAAGTGATTTTGGACCAAAGTTATCAAATGTAAACCCCCTGGATTTTTTGGAAAAGTGAACCTCCCTTGGCAAAAGCAGATTTTACCTTGTTCTCTTGTTCAAGATACAACAGAATATGGTAGTACTTGTATACTTCTTGCATTTTAGATATAGCCCATACAGGGCCATAGCCAGCTTTTGCCAAGGGGGTTCACTTTTTAAAAATTCCAAGGGGGTTCACTTTTGACAAGTTTGGTCCAAAAATGGCCAATGTCACTTAAACATTGCTAAGAATGGTGAAAAACTGCATATGAAAGAATTTTTGGTCAGGGGAGGTTCGCTCGAACCCATCAAAACCCCCTCGCTACGGGCCTGCCATGCTAATAATTTGTCAAAATTGTCAAGGGCTTTTGAATTTATGAATCAATTAGAATGAACTTTTGAAAGTTTCGGATACAATAAGACATTTTGAGTTATACTGACTATTTTATTTAATCACAAATTAATTTGCCTCAGTCTTCCAATTTAGGTTCCTGTACTAATAACATGTTTCCTTAGCCATGTGGGATGAATGTCAAATATATGGTCAGAATCAGAAAAATCTCATGAACTCAAACTTCCATATTATTCCACATTATAAGATTACAAATTGCATCCATAGCGCTTTCCATGAGGTTTTGTTTTTAAAGCCAATTGTATGCTTTGTAACAATGAAATGGTTTATTATGGAGATATTTTATATTGGACTTTGGATTAAGCCACAAGATCTCTAGGAGTTTTGCTAAGCTCTTGATTGGACTCTAAGAACATAACATACTGATAAACAGAACTGCTTGGTTTTATTCAACCAAACGAGGATATTTAATGGATATTTTCAGAATTTGATGACTGATTTATTTAGATTTTGTATTGGGTGATTAGTACAAACAGGTTTGTAGACATTAATGTATAATATAATAAACCTCAAGGATATAATTAAAAAGAACAGAAAAATGAATTGTGTAGGTTGACAAATTTTTATGGTTGAAATAGAATGGAAATGAAAATATGTTTTGTAGTCGTATGATTTTAATTAATGAATGACACACTTATCAATATTAATACAGAGAGAAAGTTGTATGACTCAATATTGGACTGCTCTTTCCAGGGATATAGGAAAGAAGAAAACTTATGAAATCAAGATGGCTGACCAAAGATTAAGACAACTTAAGTTGGAAACAATTCTTCATTGAGACGAAAAGGAACTAAATCTGAAAGGATAACATAGTATCTCAATGAAATGTTTGGGTTATAAACATTCCGGGATTAACTGTTTCTCACTCTCGGGAAAGATGGGAAATTTGTGTAACATAGGGGCTCCCGACCCGGACAATGCCTGGAAGGCCCAAAATGCGGAGATGATGGATAATCTGGTCTACCATTATGTGAACCTCGCAGGCGGGGGGAAGCTAGTAGATGCCTATATAGAATATGGTGAATCTGCAGCTGTACGGATGATAGTAGATGAGATAGAGTTCTATCTTTACAGTCATGGGAAAGGTTACCATATAGCGAAGAATGATTTCGCTAGGTGGAAGTACAAGATGTTGAACAAAGTTAAAGTAAGTATTTTTACAAAATTGTTTATTTTTCATTATTTATTTCAGAGCTTTAAAATTTTCAGGTGAAACAATAACACCTAACACCTACATGTGTGTTATTTGTGAAATATTTGCATCATATACAAATTAGGCTCTTGTACATTCCAAAAGTATGGTATGAAATGAGCCAAATACAATCACTGGAATGACATCTAAGTAATGTTTTTTAGAAGTTGGTCCCTAGTACTAGCTTTTGTCCAAAATTCCCTAAAGTTGATTAATTTATCTCAAAGCAGAGGGAAACTCAAGTAAAACAATGTATGTTGTAACATGGTAGATGTATTATTTCATCTGCTATTTGAAATTATATGCATTGGGACATATCTACTGAAAACAACTTACATTTTTATACAGTGTAAACACAATTTATCCAGACATTATTGTATTCCTGGGAATCTTTATTTAGTTAAACAAAACACCATTTACTAAAAGCAACTTAAATTATGCACTGTCAGGTAAAGCTATTCTTTTAATATACCTCAATGTTTCATAAGCAAATGATTAAATATGGAATTTATGGAAGATTTGAGATGTGGCATTTCTAGCTATACCCTGAGTCTTGTCATTAACTACTATGAAGACGAAACTCTCTTTTAAGAAGTAAAGTAGAACAAATGCAAAGATTATTCTGGCTATTCATATATTGAAATGACTAATTCAATAACAAACTGACCTGGTGTGGGGTACTTTGGTAATTGGATACCTATTGGATACACTTGTCTATTGAATAAATTTGGAATCAACTTTCCCCAGGCATCCTTTTCAGTAAAGCTCTAATCTATAGATGAGGAAATATAATGGTTGGCAGGAATATTTTAACAATCTTAATTTGAGAAGAAAGAATTATGCTAAGAAGCAAACAATGTGTACACATCTGAAAGATGAACTAAGAACAAATTAAACAAGTTATTATATAGAGATTCCATTTCATAGAAAATTTATATACATATGTAGATTTTATTCTGCAGAACTTCATCCTACATTTCACTTAACCATTTGGCCTTTGGCTTTGACAAAAAGTGCATATGTACTATGAATTTGACATTATACAAATAAATGCAGGATTAAAGAATACTAAAGGGGCCATTCCAAGACCCTTATGTTCAGCCTAGTTAGTTATGATTTAACTTTTGAGAAATTTCATTAAGTCTGTTTAAAGCTATCTATTCTTATCCCTTTGGATGATCTGGGAATGATCTGAGCAAGGGGAGGATAAAGATATATGCCCTATGGCAGATCCGGGGGGGGGGCCCTTCTTTTTGAAGAAAATGGGCCTCAAATTTTCAAAATTCGGTTTTAGGGGCCAAAATTTTTTTTTTCCCAGCAAGCGCGGAGATTTTTTATATGACCTCAAATTTGGCCCCCCCCTGTTGGTTCCTGGATCCGCCACTGATCCCTCTCAAAATTTTGCCTACTTTTTGAAAATTTAGGCCTATTTTGGAAGTTTTCAGCCTATTGTATCAAACCTAAATGTCCATTTTCCAAAAACGTTCATTTTCACAAAAATAAGAAAGAATAAATTTTTGTTAGTGCATGTACATGATGTAATGCCCAAAAAGCTGAATTTTTGTTTCAGATCTTGCAGTGCTACTCTTATGTTAAGTTTTATGTACCAGCTGCTTATTGAAGTGTTGATATGGTCCCTTAAAAATAAAGCCAATAGTGTTATTTAAGTTAAATTATTTTATGTAATCTTTGAACCAACCCTCTATAAGAAACGGAAATCATAAACACAAACATCAAATTCAAGCAATCTTAGCTATTGTTAATTTCCATGTTTCAATATTTGCTTCTGGTGAACACCCTATGCAGACAGAGCCTGTGGGAAATATTGGGTGCGGCGCAAATGAGCGGAGGGTGCGGAGCTAACGGTCATTTTTGAATTTAAAATTGGGATATTTCTGAAACTAAGCCGTTTTGGGACTTCAAATATACCAAGATATGTGTATTTGACACCAAATATCAATAAAATTGTGAAAATAGTAGAGCAATTCATTTTATAGCGACGCAGTATGCCTTAAACATTTCCCAGACCTATATATTTTGAGACTATCCTTTTAATACTGCGTCCCCAGCAATCATAAAAAATGGTGTTCAAGATACACTACCCATGCAAATTATTTTTGCATCTTGGAAGCCAGGCAGTATCTGTGTGATTTTATAAAAATTCGGAAATGTTCTTCAGATATGAGCCCCTCTAAATATTGGGTGCGGAGCTACGTTTATGGAGCTGCTCCGCACCAAATATTTAGAGGGGGCTCATATCTGAAAAAATTTCCGAATTTTTATAAAATCACACAGATACTGCCTGGCTTCCGAGATGCAAAAATAATTTGTATGGATAGTGCACCTTGAACACCATTTTTTAGGAATGCTGGGGACTCAGTATTAAAAGGATAATTTCAAAATATATAGGTCTGGGAAAGGTTTAAGGCACACTGCGTCGCTATAGAATGAATTGCGCTACTATTTTCACAATTGTATAGATATTTGGTGTCAAATACACATATCTTGGTATATTTGAAGTCCCAAAACGGCTTAGTTTCAGAAATATCCCAAATTTAAATTCAAAAATAACCGTTAGCTCCGCACCCTCCGCTCATTTGCTCCGCACCCAATATTTCCCACAGGCTCTGTCTGCATAGGGTGGTGAATAAGTTTAGAATATATTATATATACAATGATAGACCTGGTACTTACAAATATTTTTTTTTTTTTATTAAATTTATTATTATTTTATTAAATTTCAATCAAACATGTTTGTGATCTGCAAATCTTTATATGCAGGAACATAAATTATAATACGCTGTATTATAATGCAACATACCTGAGTTATATAGCCGAATTTGCATAATTGTAAATCAATGTTTCGTAGGTCTCAAGTACATACTCCATACTCTTGCTAGTGTCTGACCATTCTCAATTGGTTGACACCAATCTTTCAACGATCGAGAAAGTAAGAGGAAATGATGTCAGCATAACTGAGCAAGCGAAATAGGTGCTTATATTGTTTGAATCAAGTTGATAGAATTGGAATCGTGAAAAATAATATATCTCGGATTTATTCCATAATTAATTCTTATACTGTAATTATTTTTGGGGAAAGAAATAATTGAAGTTTTTTCTATTGATGTGATGTCGTATTACTGATATCCTAAAAAGATTGCACTTTAGTAAATGATGCTGTTACTTTACTATCATGGATTTTACCATGGGATAATACTGATTATATATCCTTACTAGAAAATATCATATATATGTAGTGTACAATAATATACATGCAGGTCCCTGATTCATAGAACCTAACCTTTCTACTTCATCACCAGAAGCGGTGACATATTGTTATAGTCTCCAACTTTTTGTGGTTGGCAGTTCATGTTCGGCGATTGGCGGTCTGTGTCTGTAACAAATGTAACCAATGGCAGGTGGTGACATTTTGGATGTTAATGCCTTGTTTTGTTTAAATTAGCTTTTTAAAAGATGGGCTGCTAAACTGTCATATTTTCTGACCTCTTCAGAGGATAGTTTAGCACTAAACTCTGCTCAGGGCTCAGGGTAAATAGAACCAGGTTAAAATGTTCAGTTAACAATTTACATCATACAGGAAACTGCATTCTGAACATCTCCTAGCAATCATAAATCTTCCTGGATTGACCTATGAACAGATTATTCAATAACTCTATTAAAAACCTATGAATCTAAGTTGAATATAGTTGTACAAAAACTCTTGATCCTGACAGAAGTATTTGTAATATGTACTTAAGCAACCCTATATGTCATAGAAATGGCCAGCTTGTCAGCAGTGTTTGTACACTTTACCTGCCTAGGATTTCTCATTGTATCTCGCTTAATTCACTCAATTTTCTTAAATATAAATGTAAAATATTAATTTCCTGGATATGTTTTTCATAGAGATGGTTATTGTATTATTGGTTTATTTAATTTATTTATATTTTATATCTTTCCTCTCTGTTCTGCATTTTAAAAATGATCTTACCACTTTTTGTTCAAGGGTATTCTCCCGTAACTATGAAACAGTGTATAAAATACAACTTTCCATCGATTAGGAATTACAGGAGAGATCTCATTTCAAAGGATTATCGTAGTGTCTACCATCAATGTTAAAACATAGGTTTCATTTTGAAATTGAAATATTTGTAACTCATGGAGCTAAATTTTTGCGATCATTTCGGATTCTTTCCCCCTTCTACAACTCTCACAGATATTGACATGACATTGCCATAGAAACCTATGTTATTATATATTTATCATGATGTAACATCAAAAGATGATTGAGATTACAAATTTTCTAAACCTGAGCAAGATTTTGAAATAAATAGAAAATTTGTAATCTCAATCATTTTGATGTTTTTAACACTTATTAACATTATTCAATCATTATGTAAAATATAAAATGGATTGATAGTACTGACTCTTGGGGCCAAGTTTAATTTTTTGCGAAGATCTCTTTTATGAGGAGGCATTATTTTAAAAGATGCAATCTATTTAATATCCGAACTGGCCATGCATCATATTCATTGAATCACATCTTATCTTTCGATGTCAAATATTTCCAATAAAAATCAATTACTTGTTTTTCTGAGCATACAAATTATTTTATGTTTCAAATTTTTAGAGCTTGAATACACAATTTGTTATTCTGGCTATACAGTACGAATAAATGAAATGTAACATGATATATTTCAGAACACTAGTTTCATTAAGGATACAATTGATATTTGTTCACAAAAGCAACATTCAGGATTTAACTTTATCCATAATCTGATTTTCAACGTCACACATTACAGCAACATACATAATGAATCTTTGGTCGTGTCACTGTGATTATACCATAGATAATAGAAATAAATAGATAAATAACAAATATCAAACTGTAAATTTGGGATATTAATTGATCATTTAATATTCAATTTTTGATTTAATTTTCAGTTTAAGGCTTGATTCATTCTTAAGAATAAAATCCTTAAATGTGTTTATGTACGTTATTAGACATGTGTACCACCATAGTAACCAGCGATCTGATAATGCCTATATATATTCTTCCAGTTTTAAAGGATAATTCATTGATCATATTTCTACTCATACTAGTCCTTGCATTATATATTTTCTCGACTAGTCATATATTGAGAAGTAACGACTGTTATGTAATTTTTTGCAAGGGTTTTAATCTGCACCCTTAGTAGACCACACTACTGATGCTTAATCTGAAAATTACCCAGATAATCCTGTTGACTCTCGTAGTGAAGTTTCTCCACCCCTTAGGATGAGGTGTAAATCTAATAACATTGCTCACTAATGCTCAGTGATTTTTTTGTTGTTTTTGTTCATTTTGGCTACACCATTAGTTTAATAATAGAATAGCTATAACTATTTTTATGTCACCACCACTATGTCACCACCACTTCATTGTGGATGATGTTTAGCGGTTAACCTGCACGCAGTCTAGTTATGAACTACCCTCTGCCTAGTGTAGACTATATTACAGTTTAGCAGCGCCGCCCCCACGACCGATGCCCGTGACAGCTCGGGTCATAAATCATTTCACACCTACTGCACTGACCTATTCTCAACCAATCAGCAAGCTGGAAGAAACAAGTGCTAAATGAGTGTACAATAATTATGTGATTACGTCAGAGAAAATGACCATATAGACGATGAACTCTGATTAGCGCGGTGAGTTCAGAGATTCATTGAAAACTGAAAGAGTGAAGATGCGACAAAGCTCTCACTTGAGAATCAAAGTCGAACAGATGCAAATGGTATTTAGCGGTCTGCATTTGGTGATCAGAGTTCGGCGTATGAGAGGTGGTGACATTTTGCATTTATTGTTTTCATTATCTTACTAAGAATATCAAACTGAGTTTCACTTTACAGATTTGGCACATTTCTGAAATGGTTTTTACCTCATATATTGCATTGAAGAATGTCTCTGATGATAATTTATTTTTCTTTTGAAATGGCATCTTATTTCAAAATGGCAACCATTTGTTTTTATCATCTTATATGATACAATATATGATGCAATAACACAGGTTTATGGATTTGCTTCATATTTTGGCCGATGCCTTATATGGGCATAGGACCTTTAATTGAAAAGGAGTTATCAGTTAGGGCCACCATATTGCATAAAAATGTAATCTTTGAAAACTCAAATACCAGTTGACAGATTTGATTCAAAAGTGAAGATTTTGTCAAATTAAGAAAATACACTGCCTGGTTATATCATGCAATGTTCAGACTGTTGAGTAATTCGATAAGCTGTTTCATTCAGTGGGATTTGCAACTCCAAGGAGTTGCTGATTTTCGAGTGGCCTCTGATTGATTCTTTTGTATTTCTAAGCCATGAGACATTGGAACATGGTATCAATTTCACCTTCGTACAGATAGTAAAATGAGTAGATAATTCAAGGTTACATGAAAAAAGACTTTTATAACAATTCAGCCTTTAACTGTTAAACAGTTCCAAACATCAATATATTAACCTTGGTTGGGGCTATGGAATGGAGAAAATTATGTATTGTTATAAATCTGAAGTAGACACGTTATACTGGGTGGAAGGTTATCTATAAGAGCTGGTCCTCAGGCTCCAAGTTTTACCGATTTTGTAGAGTCTTGAGAGACACAGTAATTTAAAAATGGAAAATGAATCTAAATATATGCATCATAGATTATAAAAAAACATGTCAGCTTATGTTACATTTGCAAACTGGTTATGTCAAATATTTTAATCTATGTGGTGAATGAAAAATATGATCTACATATCTTGAGAGGTCAAACATCCTAATTATACACAAGCATGTTTCTTAGAATGCTAATTTTGTTATTATGGACATTTAATTTATTCTTTATTCAGAAAGACTTGTTTTGGCATTATCAAAACCCCAGTTTCCTTTTACCTGGAGAAAAAGAATAATATTACGAGGAATATTTAGGGTAATCCCAGATCCAGTCTGAGAGTCCTGATACAAAAGTAAATGGTAGGATTTGAAAGCTGAAATAAGTCATAACAACACAAAATTGCTCCATGAAATAAAGTACTTACACTGGCTTGTGTGCCTAAAATGAAATAGGTCATATTTTTGAAAATTTTAAAGATATGCATGCAATAGTGCCATTCATGTATCAATTATTAATACATGTATGTGAAAATCAATTTTTATCAATTTTTCTGAAAGTGTTGAAATATCTTAATTGAGAGTGTTAAGTTGACAATACGAAAAAGATGCAGTGATTTTGTCATTCATAGCTTTTAAAAATGAATTTAGTTTACAAACCACTTAATAGATGGAACAAAATACTGTTTTTGTCAACTGAATAAGTCATTGATTTTCCATCTTGCAAGACTTATTTTCCCGTATAAATCCATCAAACCAATTATGCTGAGAATAATTTGGAAATCAAATTCAGTTATGAATAGCGTATAATTCAATGATGATTTACCTGAGAATGCAAATTGGGAGAAGTTAAGTGAATGAAATAAATAAATAATATGAAGATATGATATGAAGCATTGATTACATTTTTGTTGAATTTAAAAGAACATATTTTTATAATTATTATACTTAAAACATTGCTAATTATTCCACTTGAAGTACTGAATTCAATAATAATACCATTCACTTGTTCAAGATCATTATAATTATATATTTTACATTTATGATAATTTTTTACCCAGATATATAGTATCCATATTCGTGTTATGTTAATAAGTGTTCCTGGAGAATCTCGCTATTTGTAGATTTACTAAATCAGCATCTAGCGTCTTGAAGCTATATTCTTATAGCAATAGCATAATATTTACAATATAAACAATTAGCAAAATGTTGAGTCTAATAACCTTGACTGATGGGCGTGAATATTGATTGAACTTGTAGAATAATAACATGAGTTCAAATATTTGTAATAAAGGAATTCAACATTTTTAAAGTGATTACAGAAAAACCATACTAGGTCTTCATCTTTAAAAATATTTTTCTTTTCCCTGATTTTGATTCCTCATGCTGATCAGAAATCCCAGGTCAGAAATGATCATTAATTTCCATATTTTGCCAACTGGCCAAGTGAGGACTATATTTCCTACCCTTTATCTCCATCAGCTGGCTTAACTACCCTCTGACTTTGCAGATAGTTGTGTGTTTTTAAGAAAAGTAATATGAAGCATCTGACTGTTTTAACATGCAATTAACATGTGAATTTATCTTATTTCGTCATATTATTTTTGCAGCCATAGACACTAAGACACAAATGGGAGTCATCTTGTAATATATTTATGTTATGATTTTTAGTAGGAGAATTACATGCGACTAGCATTTTTTCCTACTTTGGAATATGATTATATGAAGAAAAAGAAGACCTTAACACTAAAATTTCTGTTTTGATTACCTGGTTACATTTTTAGTATCAATGAATCACTTAAGAGTGTAGATATAAACTATTATATAGGGAAGATATATATTTCTATACTATTTATTATTTTATTGTCATCAAATGCATTCATGGAAACTTCTCCATGTTAAGTCTTTTATTTCCTTTTGGTACTATACATCAGTTGTTAAAATTATGTAAATATATATTGTTAAAGTAAAATGAAGCATCTGACTGTTTTAACATGGGATTAACATATGCATTTATCTTATACACGTATATCATATTTTTTGCAGTCATAGACTCTTAAAGAAAAATGGGAGTCATCCTGTCATAATATATTGTTCAAGTACAATCGGTCAGTAACCCTGATACCCCATGAGCATGATTGTCAAGTTCAAGTTGGCCCAAAGTATTACACAATTGTTCAACTGTTTTGAAAAGTTTAAGGCTGTGATGTTGTTTTGCTGAAATTCACATATATGGAGCTCACACCCATTCATTAGTAATTAATCCTCTCCATTATTCATTGATACGTGGAATTAACGATTCTTTGAATCAATAAAAATCTCAATGAATTTGGCTAATATAGTTAATTTATTTTTATTTGTACTTGAATCTCACTATGCATAATCCTTCCTGAATAGAAAGTTGTTATAAAAGACTATAAAATGAATGGTTACGATTCTTTTGTGTCCTTTATGGTAAAGTCATGTTATGTGTCTTGGCTCTAACGATTCTAAGCAACATTTCACAAATATTGGATATATTGATATACAGGTATAATTCAACATCAATTCCCTATTCGCTACCACTTTCCGGGTATTGATTAAAAACCTGACAACTGTGCATTGAAAGAGAAAGACGGTGGTCTAATAAATGGCCACATCAATAATTCCTGAATATGAGTCCTGCCATAGAGATGGCTTTCTTCGATCTGACAAATGTAATGATTATGAATTAACAGTAACATTTGACTGCAACATTCTTTCACTCAACAAACTAAATTAAGAGAATCATTTGAGTGAGCTACCATTAACTCACAGTTAGCAGGATGGCTTGTTCGAAACTTCAAATGAACACAGCTTGCCTAAAGGATAAATCAGATTTAGATCTTTGTTTTAATAAATCAGGAAAACAAATGTTTTTCTATTAATTTTGCCCAGAGTGGGGTATTGATAAAGCAATTACTGGACATCTTGGAAGCCAATAAGGATCGGAAAACACCATGTATTATATAAAGCCTGATACAAAAAGTCGCAATAATTCAAGATGGAGGACTACTAAAATGGACCATAAATAAATGGGAACAATTATCTACTTTATACATAATATATAGAAAATGGAGTTTTTAGTGAATAGTAAGAATCAGCTTTATGAGTTATGTAATTATCAAAATAGAGGAAAATGGATTGATATAGCTGAAGAAGATGAAGACCTCAAAACTCTTGAAACAGTTATTCAGCATGATATAGAGAATTTAATGTATCATGGTGGTAAAGGAGACACTATAACAAAGATCAGATATGCGCGATGGTATACTCGTTTGAATCACATACCTAAGAAAGTAAGTTAATAGTTCCATTAAATAAGTTATAAAATACAGAATATTCATATTACTGTAGTTATGAACATAATATGAAAACAGTAAAACCTGTCTAATCTGAACACCACTGGTACGAGCCAAAAGTGTTCAGATTAGCAGCTGTTCACATTCTAACGTTTATATATTATTTGAGTTAATGGGAGCTAACAAATTTGGGACAGAAAAAAAGATTTCATATTGAGAGGCCGGCGCCTGGCCGATTGAGTATCCCGTTCACAATTGTATTCAGTTTTGAACAGAATACTCAATCGGCAGGGCACCGGCGGATAAATCGGAGCTCATGTGACCCAGGCATTAGGCTACTTTTTAAACCTATTTATTACAAAAATAGTATGCAAGCATATATCCGAATGTCCATGTCAGATTATTTTTATCTTACTCGGCTTACCCTAATGGCTCCTATATATGATATTTTGGACCAAAATAGCACCAATGTATGATATTTCATACATTGGGCCATAATAGTGCCAATATATGATATTTCATACATTGGAATATAGTAGCACCAATATATGATATTTGATACATTGGGCCATTATAGCACCTATATATGAAAGATACATTAGACCATAATAGCGTCAATATATGATATTTGATACATTGGACCAAAATAGCCCCTAAATATGATATTTGATACATTGGACCATAATAGCGCTTTTAAATATGATATTTGATACATTGGACCATAATAGCGTCTAAATATGATATTTGATATATTAGACCATAATACCACGACCTATATATGATATTTGATACATTGGACCATAATAGTGTCTAAATATGATATTTGATATATTAGACCATTATAGCGCCTACATATGATATTTGATACATTGGACCATTATAGCACCTATATATAATATTTGATACATTGGACCATAATAGCACCTTTATATGATATTTGATATATTGGACCATTATAGCGTCTCTATATGATATTTGATACATTGGCCATAATAGCGCCTATATATATGATATTTGAAACATTGGATTCTGCAAGATCCCGATTCCCGATAGACATAGTCTTACTCTATACGATTTCAAGTTCAATAGGAAACCTCCCCCCTGCACTTAATAATCGTATATGGGTACATTTTATCAATCATCACTCCAAAAATTGATGTGCACTCCTTCTCAACAATAAAACTATTGAATGGTATGGAAAGTGGTGTTTGTTGATTGATGTATAAGATAGGGACTTCCTTTTTATCTTTTCATCATAGGAAATAGTTATGAGGCCTGGCATATTGATACATGATCATATAACTACTCTTGTACTTTAACTCTTATTTGATGGATCAATATACATTAGTTACATAAAAATATTTATATTTGTTAGTTTTTTATTTTTCATCATGGCCCTTCGTCAAGAGGGATCAGTTTCTAAAGAATTCCAGGGCTTCAATTTTCAAAACAGTCCCAAAATTAAAAAATTCATGCCCAGCAAACAGTATATACTGAACCATAAAATAGGTGAGAAAACTGAAATTGTATCAGTACCATAAAGAGTAAAGGCCTCATGCTGAGATTAATTTCCTTCTCACCACTAGTATTAAGCAATATATTTGTTTTAATTACATCACATTAATTATATATGCAAGATATACTATAACCCAGATTAAGACCAATTGTCATTGATTCATTAGGGACTTAATACAAATGTATAATCTTATACTGCATATGTATATGTGTAATTTACAAATTATCTATTGACATATTAATACATATGATTGATGATGTTGAGTTGGATGTTCACTTCCCCTTCTTGTTCATGAACTTGATGTTCATTTCCCCTTCTTGTTCATGAACTTGATGTTCACTTCCCCTTCTCGTTCATGAACTTGATGTCCACTTTCCTTTCTTGTTCATGAACTTGATGTTCACTTCCCCTTCTTGTACATGTACTTGATGTTCACTTCTCCCATTCTTGTTCATGAACTTGATGTTCACTTCCCCTTCTTGTTCATGAACTTTATGTTCACTTCTCCTTCTTGTACATGTACTTGATGTTCACTTCCCCTTCTTGTTCATGAAATTTATGTTCACTTCCCCTTCTTGTACATGTACTTGATGTTCACTTCCACCAATGTTCATGTACTTGATGTTCACTTCCTCTTCTTTTTCATGAACTTAATGTTCACTTCCCCTTCTTGCTCATGCACTTGATGTTCGCTTCCCCTTCTTGTACATGTACTTGATGTTCGCTTCCCCTTCTTGTTCATGTACATGATGTTCACTTCCCCTTCTTGTACATGTACTTGATGTTCACTTCTCCCATTCTTGTTCATGAACTTGATGTTCACTTCCACCTATGTTCATGTACTTGATGTTCACTTCCTCTTCTTTTTCATGAACTTAATGTTCACTTCCCCTTCTTGTTCATGTACTTAATATTAACTTCCCCTTCTTGTTCATGAACTTGATGTTCACTTCCCCTTCTTGTACATGTACTTGATGTTCACTTCTCCCATTCTTGTTCATGAACTTGATGTTCACTTCCACCTATGTTCATGTACTTGATGTTCACTTCCTCTTCTTTTTCATGAACTTAATGTTCACTTCCCCTTCTTGTTCATGTACTTAATATTAACTTCCCCTTCTTGTTCATGAACTTGATGTTCACTTACTCTTCTTGTTCATGAACTTGATGTTAAATTCCAGTTCTTGTTCATGTACTTGATGTTCACTTCCTCTTCTTGTTCATGAATTTAATATTCACTTCCTCTTCATGTTCATGAACTTGATGTTCACTTTCCCTTCTTGTTCATGAACTTGATGTTCACTTCCACTTCTTGTTCATATACTTGATGTTCACTTCCACTTCTTGTTCATGAACTTAATATTCACTTCCCCTTCTTGTTCATGAACTTGATGTCAACTTTCCTTTCTTGTTCATGAACTTGATGTTCACCTCCTCTTCTTGTTCATGAACTTAACATTTACTTCCCCTTCTTGTTCATGAACTTGATGTTCACTTCCCCTTCTTATTCATGAACTTGATGTTCACTTCCCCTTCTTGTTCATGAACTTGATGTTCAGTTTACCTGCAACTGAATTTGACATATAAGTCACACCGTTTCTTAATATTTGTTGCACTCTCCAATCAGGAATATTTAACTGTATTGTTACAGTTACACACATGTTGTGAATCTCAATAGATAACCAGGGGGTCATTAACAGAACTTTTGCAAAGTTACGAATTCACAAGTCAATTGTTTAATTTACGAATTTGGTAAATGTGCATTAACAGAACTTTCTTAAAGTTAAGAACGATTCGCGCTGTGATTAAACCTGTTTCCGCGACAATCTTGTGAATGGCATATTTCTCATCCAGTTCTTATGTAAGGTATACAGGTTGGCAAAAACAAATTGTTCTTTATATGCATGCTAAATTCAAGCTAAAATATCCACCAATTCTTTCATGATTAGCAAATATGTTCCTGAGCTGGGAATCTTTGAAATCGCGGAGACAGGTTTAATCACAGCGCGCAATGATGTCAAATGACATCATATTTTTATTTGTGCTAAATAATGATATAAGATGACGTCACAATTTGAAATTCGTTTACGAACGATAAAACTTCTGAATGACTTACGAAAGTGTTCTGTTAATGGCTGATTCATAACTTTACGAATTCGTAAGTCATTCGTAACTTTTTAAATATTTACGAATTTCATAAAGCGAAAGTTCTGTTAATGACCCCCTGGAATATTTCACCATATTGTTGTATGTTAGAAGTACGTTGTGAAACTCAATTGATAACCTGGGATATTTCACCATATTGTTGTATGTTAAAAGTATGTTATGGAACTCAATTGATAACCTGGGATATTTCACCATATTGTTGTATGTTAAAAGTATGTTATGGAACTCAATTGATAACCTGGGATATTTCACCATATTGTTGTATGTTAAGAGTATGTTATGGAGCTCAATTGATAACCTGGGATATTTCACCATATTGTTGTATGTTAGAAGTACGTTGTGAAACTCAATTGATAACCTGGGATATTTCACCATATTGTTGTATGTTAAAAGTATGTTATGGAACTCAATTGATAACCTGGGATATTTCACCATATTGTTGTATGTTAAAAGTATGTTATGGAACTCAATTGATAACCTGGGATATTTCACCATATTGTTATATGTTAAAAGTATGTTATGGAACTCAATTGATAACCTGGGATATTTCACCATATTGTTGTATGTTAAAAGTATGTTATGGAGCTCAATTGGTAACCTGGGATATTTCACCATATTGTTGTATGTTAAAAGTATGTTATGGAACTCAATTGATAACCTGGGATATTTCACCATATTGTTGTATGTTAAAAGTATGTTATGGAGCTCAATTGATAACCTGGGATATTTCACCATATTGTTGTATGTTAAAAGTATGTTATGGAACTCAATTGATAACCTGGGATATTTCACCATATTGTTGTATGTTAAAAGTATGTTATGTAGCTCAATTGGTAACCTGGGATATTTCACCATATTGTTGTATGTTAAAAGTATGTTATGGAACTCAATTGATAACCTGGGATATTTCACCATATTGTTGTATGTTAAAAGTATGTTATGGAGCTCAATTGGTAACCTGGGATATTTCACCATATTGTTGTATGTTAAAAGTATGTTATGAAACTCAATTGATAACCTGGGATATTTCACCATATTGTTGTATGTTAAAAGTATGTTATGGAACTCAATTGATAACCTGGGATATTTCACCATATTGTTGTATGTTAAAAGTATGTTATGGAACTCAATTGATAACCTGGGATATTTCACCATATTGTTGTATGTTAAAAGTATGTTATGGAACTCAATTGGTAACCTGGAATATTTTTTCAATATATCGTCATAGTTATGAGTATGTTATGAAACTCAATTGATTAAAATGAATTGTGATGTAGAAATGGCTTAGTATAATATTTTGGATTGTGAAAAACAATGTGTAATCATAAAAAATCTACTAACTGATTCTTTTCATTATTTTCAGGGGTCTTCCATAGTTGACACAAGAACAGACGCAGAGGTCCTCGCTGAATTCCAAGAGGATGAATTTAATAAATTTCATGAACACGATGCATGCTGGGACCTTAACAAAAGAGGAGCTGTTGGTGAAACAGCCCTCCATTTATGCTTCTTAAAATCAAATGATAGTCCTGTCCATTTGGATATTGCCAACATACTGCTCAAACTGTACCCAAAACTCGCCTTAGATATATATGAAGGAGAAGAATACTTCGGTAAGTGAATTTCTTACACTTCCTTCCTTCTTTTCTATAATGATCAATGCCTCAAAAAATCGCTCATTTATTATGTGAATCAATAGAAAAAGGTGAGAGTAGTTGGACTCAAGTTGGAACAAGAAAATTGTTCATCCATTTAACTTGCAAATTCTATTGATGCATTTAAGTGCCATACTCTTTGCATTCATTTGACTGCTTCTTGAAAGAGAACTTAGTAGTTGAGAACTAGACTCCTCGAGATCTGAACCAAAATTCTCGGTAATTTAAAAAGCAACCCTTTTGCCTTTTGAAAAGCACTGTATGTCTCATTAAATGTATAGCTATTAGAAGGGTATGATTAGAGTAATGACTGTACAGTGTACATATTATAACGATGATGTCATTAAAGACTTTGTATATTTTCATTTTTTATTTTAATTCTTGACTTTACTCTCAATTTTATTTACTTGGAAACAGAAAAAACAGAAAACAATATACCTTACAGTAACTACGATATTTAGAAATGAATGCAGTCACCTAAAATCCATAATTGTTTTATTTGTGAACCATATCGCTATAATAGTTATTTTCTACGGCAAGTTCAAGACAAAGGCCCGCAATTAGATATCCACTATTCACAAATAACCTTTCATCGTCGAAGCAGGATATTTCATGCCATGTTAAACTCAGTGAGATTTATTTCCTAGCCTACCTGATGAAAACATTGACATTATTCCAATCTAATTAATCAAATAAAATTACCATTTTCTGAAATAATGTATTGATCCGCAAGAATCAATTCGGATCGTATTAACGTAGGAATTGGCATTTTACATACCTACATACAAGTGTTATACAGTCATGTCGTTTTGTGGTCCCAGGTAGACACTTTAAAATAAATGAGAAAAGAAAATTGTATGTTGTTATTATAGAGCAGCGTTGGTTTGTGATTAATAACTAATTCATCATTTTTCCAAATGTACATTATGAGTCTCTTTTTATTCTCTTATAATATTGATATCCTTAAAGTATTCAGTAGAATGAGTTAAAGGGATTTTAAATGTGGAGCTTCTTTTTAGAAAAATACATGTATGTTGAGATACCCCAGGGTCCTAATCCATGTTTTTGGACAGTCGGATTAACAATTTTATGATACTGGGCACCTTACTTGGAGAAAAACATATTTTTATGAGAAATATTATATTTATTGTCAGATGATAATCAGGGTGAAAGATATGACTGTAAAATCATTTTGCCGTACCATACCTGGTTCTTTGTATAATAAAAGTTCATTCATATTTCCCCTGGAGCTAGGAGTCATAAGAATTATGGCAGTATGATGGCCATCAAAGTAATAGTTACAAGCCATTGATTGCTAGAAGTAATAGAGCAGGTAGAAATTCCAATAATAATTGGTAAAATCGTAATGGCTACTTATCCAAACAGTACAAAACATATTTTGTATATTGAAATGTATGTTTCAAAAAAGCCATAAGTAAATTGGTGTGAAAATGTAATTTAGGCATGCAAACATACACCAGAATAATCTTAAAATACAATCTCATCTTGTTTGCTCCATGGTTGAATGTTTTTCATCTGGTAGAATTCATAATCTCTGTTACCGCTTTAAAACTCTTGTAAAATGTGATTTTTGATTAGATGAGGTGAATTTTGAGATCTTGGTCATCAATTTGTTTTGATATAAAATTAATTCAACCATGACTGTTCTCTAATTGAGTTTCTCAACAAGTCTCTAATTGTCCATACATGAATGACCATGCATCTATTCAATCATCCAGGAATCTATGTTTGTGTTGTACTGTGATGTCACACTTGGGAATGGCGAAAATAATAATAAGTTTGGTTATTTCATGAACCTCAATCTCCAATTCTCTGAACAATGTTTTTATTTTTCTATGTTTGAATCGGAATAAATAATGATAGGCCATTCGATATGGTGAAATTCTATACTCGTTTGACAGATTGTCAGTACAGATGCACTCCCTTTTGGTTCGTGCTTTATACGACATTCTGTCCAACTCGTGCTGAATTTAACCATAGTATTGAATGGCCTATCATTATTCAATCCTAATTAAGATGATTTAAAATGAATTACATAATGCAGCACAAAAATACAGAGCTCATAGGTTGCAAAGCCTTGATCATCTATAATAGAGAATCGAACATTCTCACGGAATGTTTTGTAACAATAAAGTGACAATCCAATACATATGATATAAACAACAATTAAACACTCATTAATAGATAGATGTATTCTTGAATAAAACCACTATAACATCACAAGTGGTTTGGCATTTAATAGGAGTGGAGTTGTAAATGTCTGTAGGTAGATATTTGCAGTGCTAATGATTTTTCATTTGCTTGTACCGATGGAAAATCAAATAAACACATAACATTTACGTCAGTTCTTAATTGGTCTTGTCTTCCTGGTCGTTGTGTATCTTGTTGTTATGGCTTGTAATAGAGAAGTCATGTGTATATTGCACGAGTGGTTATATAACAAAAATTGATACATCAATGTCTCGGACCATGGTATAAAAATTCTGTGTGACACTATTTATTTGAAAGTTTTATGAAGTAATAAATAGGTAATCATTTATTCTGTTTTACTTGAGCTTTTATGACTTGGTCAAAATGTAAATGGATAATTGTATTGTTTATTTTGTTGCCTTGACAATAAATTACATCTTTTGTATCTATGCCTATGATAGTAGCAAGTCACAAAGCATTGAGTTTGGTCATTGGCTTTCAAGAGCTTTCTCTTGAAAGCCCATGGTTTGGTCCAGTTGCATATTAAACGGAGAATTATCCCAGCTTGGTACAACCCCTTCTCCCATGGGGAGGTCTTCTTACTAGAGGAATTGACATAAGCAGATCAGGACTTGGCGAGTGTACCAAATACTCCATAGTTTTAATCTGAGATTACTGAATTGTCACATTTTAATGGCATTCTGCAGCTGAGTGTCCATCGTATAAAATACATTCAAGATTAAGGCGACGCTATATTAAATAATATTTACAAAAAATGACTGCCATATTTTTTTGATAAAGACACATGTTTTTAAAATCTGTTTACCTTGTATATGAATTGTGAATCTTGACTAATGAAACATGTCAAAGTTAACATCACACATAAACGCATTTTTCCAAACTATGAATTGGAGGTGCATGGATCCCCAAAGCTAGCATGAAGAGTGCGAAGTGAGGCTAATTTTTGAAAGTTTCAAGGAGTAGCCTTGCAACAGTCACACATTTGCAAGAGTCTAAAATTTCCACAAATCATCTTACCTTTCCCAGGAACAACGAAGGAGCATGAAAATGTGGACTTCTTGCATTGTTAGAGTATAATAAACCTCAAACCATTGTAAATTCCAAATATTTCATGTCCACATTTTGTTTGCCGGAACTACTTCTAGACTTCCTGATTAATCCTCATGCAAGTTTTGTGACTACACCAAGTGGCATGGATTATCACTTGTATGTTTTATCTATTACAGTGTAATTATCATGATAGATACATGATAGAGGCTTTATGAATGATAAACAATGGAAACATGAATGAAGATAACTCTGGACTAAAAAATAGTTCCAGGAAACAAAATGGTGGACATGAAATATTTAGAATTCACAATGGTTTGAGCTTTATTATACTCTAACAATGCAAGAAGTACACATTTTTGTGCTCCTTCGTTGTTCCTTGGTAAGGTAACATGATTTGTGGAAATTTTAGACTCTTGCAAATATGTGACTGCTGCAAGTCTACTCCTTGAAACTTTCAAAAATTAGCCTCACTTCGCACTCTTCATGCTAGCTTTGGGGATCCATGCACCTCCAATTCATAGTTTGGAAAAATGCGTTTATGTGTGATGTTAACTTTAACATGTTTCATTAGTCAAGATACACAATTCATATACAAGGTAAACAGATTTTAAAAACATGTGTCTTTATCAAAAAAATATGGCAGTCATTTTTTGTACTTTTTATTTAATATAGCGTCGCCTTAATCCACATAAATCTTATTGGATTTGTAACTCTGTATTTCAGTTTGCAGATTTCGTATCTAATACGAAGTCTAATATTAATTGGTAAGGCAGAGTATGTGTTATTTCTTGTTTTCACATTAGTATCATTTTCTCTTAAAGCCTTTTAATAAATCTAAGATCAAAATAAAATAAGATCCCCAAAAAATCGAATCCCTATGGACCAACATCACAGGAACACCCAGCTCAAAGAAATGCATGTTCTGCCACGTGGGCTTTATGGGGGAACTACAACACACACTAAAATGCAGCATTTATCTAGCAGTTTTAACACTTAGATATTAAGGGAAAAAGAAGAATCAATGATGTATCATGTGAAAATACAATATTTAAAGACATGGTCTAAATCAACTTGGAAAGGAAAACTTTAGCGACTGCTCTATTGAGTGAATGATTATGGAATGAAATGAATCTCTTAGCTCAGTATGGTAGTTAGTTCTTGTATTGATTACGTTCTTGTGACTGTTACATTGAGAAATACAGTGAAATCTATGGATATGGAACACGATTAGTATTCTGGAAAATTGCTTCTCATCAACAGCAGACAATAAAAGAAATTTGAATATCAACCTCAAAAGTATTTTCTTCATTTTAAAATCTCTTCTTTTAATTCTGGATAGAGATAGTTTATTCTGATTTTTACAAAGGGTGAAATAATTGAATGTCCCCTAGGGCACTTTCTACAAACTTCTATATGAACAATAGTGTCATGATGCTCCGGTGCATCCATATGAAAAACAACAGTATCAACTTTTTAACAAATACCACCTACGTCAAATCCAAAAGCCTACAGATTAGTTCGATGACCCATATGACCCAGTGCTTTGTGGCTGTATGTTCCAAAGCTGGTACATGGGTTTGCACAACAATTTATTGACTTCTACACAATTAAAAGATCAATACCAAATGAAAAACTATATCTCTTAGTGCTTACATCACCCAAGTAAAATCTATTCTATTCTTGTTCTATCTTTATCCTCATCCTGTGCTTGAGGGAGAAAGGAATTTAATACAACCCAATAGAAATTGTCCAATATCATAGATTTGTCAAATCAGAAGCCGATGTCATCTAAAATTGAAAAAATCAATGATGAGACGACGTAACTATAGATTTGTCTGTGACTATGATTGCTTCCATTGGTCATTGATTGCCACGTATATTCTGCAAATGTTGTAACTATAACTGAGAGTAAATATTTTCAAACGACAGTTGTATGTGAGGAAGTTACGCGTAAACTTGAGTACACAGTGCTATCAGGATCAATAAGTATTCGTCTATATTTTGACCTCTAATCTTTTGGTGCAATAAGTAAATTTTATGGTCATTATTTATCTTGAGCTATGATTTGAAATCAATTATCCCATAATGGTAGTTGCATATATGTATTTGGAATCCCTTGATGAATTTTTTGATTCAAATTCAATCTTGAAATTAAGAAATGATTCAATCCTAATCCATACATGTTCACAAAATTATTGATAATTAAAGATACATTTCTTATTGTTAGAAAGTTTATGAAAATTATTTTGATTTATAGTGAATTGAGTTTAACTTTGGTTGAAAGTTCAGTGATTTAAAATGTGTGTTTTCTCCACAAACAATTTCTGATCTTTCAAACAAATGGGTAGCAATGAATACTTATACGCAAGTACCCCAGTCATAAGGAAACCAAACCCCAACTATCCCAAATCATGAAGTATTTAGCACTTAAAAGATTTATTTGTGTATTTTCAGGGGAGAGTTGTCTTCATATTGCAATAGTTTATGGTGACGTGAAGTCTGTGCTACTTCTACTGAAATATGGTGCTAACGTTAACCAGAGAGCGACAGGCCGCTTTTTCTTGCCAGAGGACCAAAAACGCAAGAACAAAGCCAAGGAGACAAACTATAATGGTAGGTTATTTGCCTATATTGAGTGTATGGTCGTTATGTGTTTGTTATATCCTTAGTAACATCCTGTTTAACATATTCTTGATTTAACTCCTGAGTTACGTCACCTATGGAGGCCTGTTGGCATATTCTTAGAATAAGTGATACAGGTTCAACGTGATATGACATTGATCAATTGCATAACTATCTTTAGGCCATTGAATTGAATATCTCTTCACTGTCTTCCTGGGAAATATATTCCCCATGAAATCTAGAATTAACTTAGAATTAAGTGTAACACAGACAGCAGTCATATAATGTATACGTACATACATGCACATTATATTATTGAAAATATGTACAATGTATATACATTTTTTACTTTTTCTTGTGTAAAGATATTACTTTTAAATTTTATCTTTTTTCTAATCAGCCAGTAGCAAAGATTATTATAGCCCATTTTACATAATTAAGGAGGGTAAGACAGAATCAAAATACAGTGAGATCTGTAAAGTGAAACACCTCTGTTAGTAGAACACTTTTCAGAATCCCAAGACCAACTGACTTAATGTTAAATAAACCTCTATAAGTGGAACACCCCCAAGTGGAATACATTTAAGTGGTACCAAAGAGTGTTCCACTTAGACAAGTTTTACCATAATTACTTAATTAGAAATTTTTAATTTTCAATTTTCTGTTTAGGTTATGCCTATTTTGGAGAGTACCCTTTGGCTTTTGCTGCGTGCTTTGGTCATGAAGCGATATATGACCACCTGATACACCATGGTGCTGACCCTGATCTGCAAGACTCCTTTGGCAACACAGTATTACACATGCTTGTCATACAGAACCAGTCAGTAAGTACACATAATATACACATAATACTGTCTCAGGATTACACATAAATATCACATTATTACACAGAACTTTACTACATGACAAATGAAATGTTACAGGATTACACAATGTTGTTGCAACAATATTATACATTATACCAAAGTCAGAGCAATATCAGGTATATAATAGCAAGTGATAAATCACATATTTGGGACAGAGATGATATCAGGGATGATATCGGGTTTAGAGGGATGATATCAGGGATGATATTGATATCATCCCGGGTAAAATCAAAAATTTTACAATTTTCCCCCAAAAATTCATTTTTTCAAAAGAAACATTTTTTTCAAAATTTTTAATTTTTCCCAAATTTTTCATTTTTTGAAATTTTTCATTTTTTCATAAAAATAATTTATGCTCTTGACCAAGGTATAAGGTTGTTATTCACGGGATAATATGGGTAATATCCATATCGGATGATATCAGATGATATCAATATTTCCCTCAGTCACTGCGTTCCTTCTGGAAAAATTGATATCATCCTTGTGCACTGATTCCCTATATCAGATCCCTCCTGGTGAATAACTACTTTTTAGCATCACAGTTTTACTTATTGACATCACAGTATTACACACTAATGTCACAGTATTACACATTTACATAACATCATTTCTTACATATTTACAGCACTATTACTCATTAACATTAAAATATATTACTTATACACACATAGCATCACATAACTAAATAATGCATGCATATAACATCATATCATATAATTCTTCATCTATTTGTGTTATTTATGTTCTATGTAAAACAGTTTATATCTATTTATTTTACTTATTTTCTATACAGTAAATTTCATGTAAAACTTTTGCTGCTCTTGCTTTGTGTTCACAATTAAAACTCAAATTAATTTATTTCTACAAGAGTCTCTTTGTAAGTATTTAATTATTTTAAGATTTTCGAAAGTAGCGATGTTGTTTAATAGACTATTTCTGTGAAATGATAAGTACCGTATTCAAATTTAGTAGCACATTACTCGTATACAGAAAACATGTTTTTTTGCAGTATATTCTGTAAGTGTGTAGATCACATGCTTGAGGAATTTTTAGATTGAAGTACAGATTTGTAGATTGACACTAATCCATAGATTTTTTGTGATTTCATAGAAATTATGCAAAGCACTTGTTATTAGTTTTGATAAATAACATGATACAAAGCTGCTTTACTTAGTTATTGCACACATTCAATCATAGATTTCGAAACATTCATATTATTAAGGTGTTATATCAAGAAAAGACAGACATGTTGTAGTATATAGAGTCACCTTTTGGTATTATATAACGCACTGTTTTTTAACTTTTTGTTTCAATTGATTTTTTCCGATGTCATCAGGTTACAAATTGGCATTGAATGTAAATAAACTATATCCTTTGCAAGAGGTCATCTTTGTCTTCACTCTCAGAATTAAAAAAGTTTCTTTAATGAAGCTTATACACGTATCCAATCAGAATTAGTGGTACAAAATTTCTGTACTGCTTTTTCTACTTAAAAGTACATGTAGTACATGATATTCATTTTAGGTTAAAACTCCCATAAAAGGCTGTGAAAGCTACTTTGAGATCATTATTATGTCACTACAAGTGATGAGATATTCTGCTGTGTTTGATATTTGGCTTTTAGCATACAGCAGTCGGCATTCAGGATCTGTAACAAATGGCAGGTTGTGACATCTTATATAAAAATACCTCGTTAGATCTTGTAATCACAAAATGCAAAATCACTCACAGTTCTAAGAGTGTGTATATGGCTTAGCCAATGGAATTCAGAGTTTTGAAAATATGATGGTTACATGATTGATGCGTGATAGCCACACTAAGTAACTTTGATTTTGATAAAAAAAATGTCGCAGTTAAGCTGCGAAAGATCAATAGGAATATCTACTGGAGAGGATGTACTTGATATTGAATCAGATGATCAATCAATTAAAAGTGGCAACTATAGATAATCCCTGGATGAGAACGAGATCACTGAATCAAATGAAAAGAAATCGTCTTATAAGTCGAGTTGATTTAATATTATCTGATATTGAAGCCTAAAGTAATGTAATCTCATCAATCCATATTCCATAGCTCATGAATTAGAATTCAGGTTACATTTTAAATACTTCTGAAGACATGCCCTCTCTCAGCCTCGCTCAAAAAATTTATTGTAAAGGCCATCGACTGTATTTCATACTGTTACTTCCAGGAATATTCCTTGCAAGCCCATTGCTGTTCGATACATCATGATAGACCATGACATCTCATTTCATCTCAGCGATGTGATGTCATCATAATGGTTCCAATAATAAATTCTGTATTATCCATACTATGAGAGGGGAAATATGAGAACAGGTTTTAAATGATCACTGCATTTATTTTGAAATGATCAATGTTAACCATTTCCCATGTTTTAGCAAGTACGTATAGTAAATAAATGGTGATATAGCTGCCATATCAAGAGAGATATTGGCTTGCAAGGAATATACCTCTAGAATTAAGAATACCCTGGATCTGAATATGATTCCTCTTGGAAATTTTGTAGTTCTTTTTTGTAGATTTTACTTATATATTATGATAAGAGATACTAGTTTTAATTGCAAAGAGTGATCTACAGAAATTAAAAAAAATCATGTAAAGTTTTGGGTTCTGATAGAATGCTGATTAAGTTAATTTTCAACTAAAGTAAAATAGATGATATATCACAAGTTACTTTTATATTAAGGAGAAAATAGAAAATTCCAAGATCACTATAGAATTGTATCTATAACCCCGTCACCATAGTCTAGAAACATGTTTAAGTGTAGCAATCCAGGAGGTCTTATAAATACGCAGAGTAAAAAATCAATCCACCATTTAATTGTCTTTCATGGATTTATTCTTGCTTCGCTATTACTGTTACGTCGTACATTATAAACCTGAATACAAAACAAAACAACATATTTGGCTTTTACTGAATCTCGTGTTTCACCTTTTGGATCAAGAATATATATTTTCAATGATCAGTAATTGATAGTTTTTTGGTATTTCTTTGCATAAGAATTATCAGTTATAATGTAAAAGTTATGAAACAAGTTGATATAAAAGTGGCTCATCAGGCCCATTACCAGCTTTTGCCAGGGGCTTCACTTTTCAAAAAGTTTCAGAGAGGGTTTACATTTGGCAACTTTGACCTAAATCACTTGAAGAGTGCTCAAAATGGTGACAACTTGCATGATTTTGAAAGAATTTTTAGTGGGGCGAGCGGGGGGGGGGCTGCTAATAGAAAAAACAATACAATTTGCATGAGATACAAGACATGAGACATGAGATATGAGACAATTGCATTTTGAATAGTCAAACAATGGAGCTACTTCTTTATCTTTGTGTCAGTTGGTTGCAGTTTTATATGGTGAGTAGTTCCCATCTGGGATTGAAAAATCAAACTGGGAAACGAGTATGGGTAGTTTCTCTGGTAGAAAGATTAGAGCCCTTCTCAAAGTTTTGACATTGTTATAGCTCAATCCATGTATTTCTTACTAAATGATATACTTTTGGTTGGTCCAAGTGCGATTCAAATTAGACAGCTTTCACTATACATGTATTTTGTATGGATAAACATTTTTATCATAGTATATTTTAATGAAATGTACTGAATGAAATAAAATGAATTAATACATATTATTTACCCATTAGCTGTGTATACATGATGTGTATCACGTTTTACTGTCAGTAATTTCACATGGGTATGTTGATAATTTAGAGGTAAATATCGATTTATTGGAGCACTACCTGGTCTTATAGACATGAACGATATATATAGAATTACGTTTAACAAACAAATACATATGAAATCCAAGAATTATTTGTTTATTTCATAATATTCTTTTTCACTTCATCATTATTTTATGTCACAATGACTTTTTTCACATAATTCCTGCAAATTATTTACTTAATAATCATGTAATGGATCAAATGACAATTAGGCAATGGGCCCTGCAGTTGTGTTTTGTTCCCCGATTCCAAATCAATTGCCTCGCATTAATTATTTATTAAGATCTATTAACTGCATCAATAGTTGTTAATCAAATATACCCTTAACATTCAATCAAACGAGACACTTAATTGATTCTTTTGTCCATTCTCTGCACTGGAAATGACGCCAATCGGTCCGAATAAATTCTGTTGTGTAAATGGGTCATTCTGATATATGAAAATTCCTCTTTATCAAAGTCCTTTGCACTCTAAGAGATCATCAGGATTTGGATCCTACAATGTAAATAAATAGGCACCTTCGAGAGATATAATAATATACCGGGATCTAAAATTGATAGTTCTACCTGTGATATATTACAGTACTTTACAAATACCAGTAATGTTAATATTTATGCCATCATTTAAAGATAAACACAGTTGTTATCTATCTTTGAGAATTGGTATTGTTCTCACCTATTTATATCCTATAATGTGGATTGTACATATAGACAAGGATATGATGTTTATTATGACTTCATGGAATTTTGTTTTTTTTGTACTTTAATGTAATTGTTTTTGCTACTATTCATTACAATTCATTACAAACCTGATTTAACTTAAGCATGTTTCTTAACTCATTCTGTATTTATAGAATCTATACATTCACTTTGATTATAATAGAAATCAAATTTTCAATAATGATAAGTTTGTTAATGACTTTTGCTTTTTTGTATTATACTATTATGTGTACTACTAATTCTTTCATTGTCTATTCCATGGTATGTATCGCTATGTGTATTTGTTCTTCCATTTTGTATTCCAGGGGATGTATCGTTAAGTGTACTTATTCTTCCATTTTCAATTCTAAGGGATGTATCATCTCTATGTGTACTTATCCTTCCATTGTCTATTCCATCGCCATGTGCACTACTAATTCTTTCATTGTCTATTCCATGGGATGTATTGCTATGTGTACTTATTCTTCCATTTTGTATTCCAGGGGATGTATCGCTATGTGTACTTATTTTCCCATTACTTATCCCATGGGATGTATCATCTCTTTGTGTATTTATGCTTCCATTATCTATTCCATCACCATGTGAACTTATTGTTCAATTGTTTATTATAGGGGATGTATCGCCATGTGTACTTATTCTTCAATTGTTTATTTCAGGGGATGTATCGCTATGCTGTAAAGCACCATACTAAGGCAGCAAACCCGAACATCAAGAACATCTACAATATGACACCGCTGCAACTTGCCAGTAAACTGGGCAGAAACAAGATCTTCAATGAAATGATGGAGCTGAGCAGTGTGGTAAACTGACTTCTAAATGTGTTATATTACAGTAAAACCTGTATAAGTGGAACACTTTTTGTTCCTCAAAAAGGTGTTCCACTTTGGAGGTGTTCCACTTACAGAGGTTCATTTAACATTAATTGAATTGTTCACGGGACTCTGAAAAGTGTTCCACTACGGAGGTATTCCACTTGCAAAGATGTTCCACCTTTAATCATTTGAATTGTTCCACTTTGAATTATATAGTATTTCATAAATATATTGTAATGTTTTGTCATATCATAAGGATTATATAATAAATAAAATAAAGACGTACTTTATCACTATTATAAATATTTGGATATTATTATTTAATAGTATCTTCACTACAAACCATACATTGTTGTATAGAGTACAGGGTCAGGATTCATATATTTGAACATTGAATTGCTATATTTTAATAGTGGAACTCACTGTAAACTGTACCACTCATTAAAACACTTTCATCACAATAGATAACATGTACATGTACCTCTTTTAATAAGAAATGTGTCCATTCATCTATATATCAAACCTTTTATAATTTCAGGAGGTGTGGAGATACAGTAACATCACATGTTCCAAGTATCCATTAGATGCCATTGATACTATCAAAGAAGATGGAAAAACAAGTAGGGAGTTTAACACATATAATGTACTGTTTGGACCATAAGTAAATGAGTCCTGGATTTGCTGAAGTGAGGATTTCTCATGTTAAAATTAAGAGAATTTTCAAGAGGCTATATAAGTGGATGAGAGTATACAAGATGTAAAATATGCATGCAAATTTTATGGGGTATGTACCGAGACGGACAATATTGGAAACTATGGGCTTTCAAACCACCATGCTTGGAAATGGTAATAGAAAACTGATACTCATTTATTTATTGTCCAAACTGTATTCTTGATATAAACTTTATGTATACATCTTGGATAAGGTGTCTAGGGATGATAATAAGTGATTAGATATTACAAAATTCATATTATCCAGGGCCAGGGGTCCTGATGATACCAAAGTATTGCAAATGCAATATTCATTGCCCATCAGTTTTGCCATTAGGAAAAGTTTTTCTCATTCTACTACAAGTTTATTAGCCAAGAGAAACAAAGATGGCGGTGCAATGAATGCCTCTGTTTACATATCTGAAAGATATATATAATTAATCAACACGACTACCATCTTTATTCTTTATATCCATCCTCTGAATGCAGGACTCAAGATGTTATCCACTACATATACTTTCCTTCTCGGAAGAATGATTGAGGCATGAGTTCTGGAGGCCTCTGTTTGGAGGATGCTCTATATCTGCCTCAAGCTTATGCTATGGATGGTACCTTTAATTGTAAGAACCTTGGCTTAATTCCTTTAGTAAATAACCTTGGACTTAAAGTTCTTCATTTTATTGTAGATTGGAACTCAGCTCTGATGTTGATCTTGAAAGGTGAAACAGATGAACATTTGGAAATGTTAACAGGGGGAGTGATCAAACAACTCCTGGATGAGAAATGGAAAACATATGCCCAGGTGAGGATCTATCCCTTCTATATATCCAAAAGTGAGAACAAAATTAAATCAACATTAAGATTCGGGCAAGATTGTACAAATGAAAATAAAGATTGGATCTTTGATATAGGAATTTGATTTTGGAGCATCATGTGGAACATCATGTTTCTGAAATAGTCATTGTCAATAGTAGTATGATTTGACTCAGTGTTTAATGAGGGAATGATAAATCTCTTAATTACATTTACATTATATTCTTACCATTTACATGTTCTGAACTTACATGATTACTAACTTTATATTGAATTATTGATAAACATATGCCTTTAGACTTTGACGCAATAATAACTAGTAATGCTCCAGCTTAGGCCCGGATCTGTGTCAGTTGGCATAGCTGAAATTGAAATAAAACATACTTTTAAAAATTGTTACTTTATATTTTAGAGTGAATTTATCAAGAGATTAATAGTAACCATTATAAACATTATGGTAATTAGTCTCGTGGTGTATACAAGGCCTGATTCAGTTGAGTTAAACTATGGTGTCAGCCCCCTGGATATAGTGAGTGACCGAGGCCAACTTTTAAATGAATTAATTATAGACCATAGTGTCTAACATGAATTATGGTCTGTGATTTGTGTGTAAGAAACATGTTCCCTAGCTAACTGATCTAATCCATTTCATTGAGGCAGGTGTCTAAACTTCACCCATTTGGTTCATTTTAAAGAACATTTGTCAATGGTATCATTTTGAAACCAGACACATTTAAAATCATTTTAAAAATTCACAGAGTCAATTTCTCTTGTGAAATAAAATGGCCACTTTGAAATTTAGATTTGTCTAACAGGTTATCTCATCTGTCAACGTTTTGCTTTTAGAATTGTCTAAACCATTTGAAGCTGTACTAACTTTGTCTATCTGTTTTTTTCATCACGTAGGATTATTGCAGGTTGTGTGACTCATCATACCCCACTGGGCAAAAGTATATATTCTAATGAGTTATTTATTTTAGTGATGCTATCATTTACAACTTTTCATGTATGTTTTCTCCAATTTTCAGTCCTTGTATTTGAGACGTCTCTTAGTGCTTGTGTTTCATCTAATAGCACTTGTATTTGTTGTGTGTCTAAGACCTGACAGAAATTATGACCTCAGGTTTGGTCATACTGACCTTGACCTTGTAAGTAAATGACCTTGGAATAGCTAAGATGCACCATATAAGATAGTACTGTAAGTTAATGACTTTGAAATAGCTAAGGAGCACCATATATGGTAGTACTGTAAGTGAATGACCTGAAATAGCTAAGATGCACCATATAAGATAGTACTGTAAGTGAATGACTTTGAAATAGCTAAGGAGCACCATATATGGTAGTACTGTAAGTGAATGACCTGAAATAGCTAAGAAGCACCATATATGGTAGTACTGTAAGTGAATGACCTGAAATAGCTAAGATGCACCATATAAGGTAATACTATAAGTGAATGACTTTTTAGTACAATGCCAAGGAGGATTGGCTCCCAAGGACGCAAATCAATATTTTCCAACAATGAAAATGTCAGAATGCCATTATTTTCTGAAATTATAACTGATTATTTTATAATCAACATTCCAAAATATTTGAAACAATATCTCAATCACTTCTTATGTTTTTTGGAATTTTTGTTTGGAAATAAGACCAAAACTTGTGAATCAAATTCTGAACTGAACAAAATGGCGACTGTTTGAATTCAAATTTTGTAATCACGACATCTCTATATACGGCAGAATATGGAGTTGGGAACCTGGGATCCAATTTCTCCTTGGTACAATGCACAATCCATACAATTACCATTCTGTACAATAAACATGTTCCATAGTAACCATTCTGTACAATGACCATTCATTCCAATGACTATACTATACAATGACTATACTTTGTACAATGACCATTCAGTATAATGACCATTCAGTACAATGAATATAATCACAATAACTACTGTGAATAATGTCTTTTCAGTATAATAATAACTACTACTCTTCAACAATGACTATTCTGCACAATGACTATTCTGCACAATGATCATTCTGTACATTGTTCGTTCTGTGCAATGACCATATCAGTACAATGATTATTTTGTCACCCATAGATTTTTACTAATATTATGTAATTTGTGTTTTTTAACATTGCGCTAACATTTATTTACTTTGTGCTAACATTGTGCTGTTTCAGAGACGGTTTTTTGAGCGTTTGGTTATTGCACTGTTGCACCTTGTTACTATAAGTGTTTGTGTCTACTGTCGACCTCCTAGTCAAGGCGATAACCATTGTGAAACTGCAAGTAACACAGAATTGCGCTATGGCACAGATGCTAAAAGTATTGTAAGTCAAACCCCAGGATACTTGTAATATATATTCCCTGGATACATGTACTACATTTATATGGAGTTACAAATACAAAATAAGTTTGGAATGCACTAAGAATGTAAAGAATGTTTATTATGTTTGTGATATAAATGGTGATATAATAAAAATGTACAAATGTAGCTTAGAATCTGTTTTATTAATATTTTAACAATTCTTAAGTAGCCAAAAGTTTTAGCCTGAAATCTGTATTATTTTTAGGTGCGCTATATAGCAGAGATCATTGTTTGTTTGGGGTGCCTTTCCACATTCCTACTACAGATAGAGGAGATTTATGCACAGGGGCTGGTAGCCTTCATGAAAAACTTGGTATGTTCCTACTTATTCAGTAATAATGGCCACACCTTGAAGTGGTGACATATTATTAGAGCCATCATTTTTGTGAGCAGCACTCTACATCAGCATCTGGAACAATGGTCACATGAGGGGTGACCTTTTGTCATGTATTGTCTTGTTTTAGGATGGTGTACGAAACTGATTTTGATAGGGCCAACATTTACACAATATACCAACATTAAAAAGTACAGTACATGCTCTAATATGAAAATATAATAGGAATATCCTATGGTTTTGAAAAAATAGTATTTATAACCATGAGTGGATATTGATATCTTTACGAGTGAGCACAGCGAATGAGTGAAGATATTGATATCCATGAGTTGATATAATTGATATTTTTGAAAAACCATACTTTTTAAGAAGTGATATTCAATGGTTTGGGGATTTTTTGCCAAAATATGATATCTTGATCAACATATCAAATATATCTTCACCTGATGTTTGATCTACAAGTTCCTTGTAACCATAGGATAAATATGAATATAAAAAAGTATGAAAAATGAGAACTGAAAACCTCTGTTCTGCCATCACCAACATTTATACAATTTTTACTTTCAGGCTAGTGCTCCGGCAAAGTCCATCTTCATGGTATCGTGTTTGCTGATATTATTGTGTGTGCCCATGAGGTTCCTGGAGATGAGGAATGCTGAGGATACCCTATTAGCCCTTGCTGTCCCAGGCTCATGGACATATCTTCTCTTCTATGCCAGGTATATATATACATAAGGGTTATGTACTGGGAGGTTTTGGATATGGGGTTTATCCAGAGGGAGATATGCATATCTACCTGAGGGACCGCAGGGACCGAAGGTAGATGTGCATGTCTCACGAGGGATGAACCCAATATCCAAACCGACCATACATAACTGCTTTATCCTATACCAAGTAGTTTTCAGTGAAATTACGGGAAGCGGGAAGATATGCTCCAAAGCGGGAAGATATGCACCGAAGCGGGACATATGGTGGGAGATATGGAGGTTCTGGATATGGAAACCTCAAAATCAGGATACGGGATATATCTTACCAACTTATCTCCCTAAAACTCTACTTGGCATAGGATAAATAAGGTTTATGTACTGGGAGGTTTTGGATATGGGGTTTATCTAAGGAGAGATATGCATATCTACCTGAGGGACCGTTATTTGGAAGATTCAGTTGTTTTAGATTTATCAGTTGATTCTTAAAAAGTGTATACATGTAAAACAAATTTTTATTCCAGAATTACTGATATTCATAAGATATTATGTGAAAATAAAAATGGTATTTTTATAACCAGTAAAAAAAATTATTTTGCTTCAAACCATCGAATATGGCTTTTGAGCAATGAGGTATCCAAATCTTTATCATTTGAGAACATGAAAAGCACCCTTTAACAGTGGAATCAAAATAATATCCAATGATTTACTCATGACACAATGTTTACATGTATCTCTTCATATATTTATGTTGATATCTGTTGTCACTCACTAAGCTTGATGCAGATATCAAATCAATTCATGAATGAAAATCATATCACTCAGAAATCACATTCTCTCTATACACAACACAATAATTTAGAATTTTCTTTAATTTTCAGGAGTTCCACATTGTTTGGTCCATTTGTGATCATGATTTATAAAATGTGTGCAACAGACATGGTCAGATTTGGGATAATATATGCCATATTTATGTCTATGTTTACGCAAGGTGATGTATAACTCTACTCATTACATGTAGACGACTGCACTGCTCTTTAGAATCAAAACTACACTGAACTGAGTGGTGGGTTTTGAAACATTCCAATTCAATTCAATGGGGCCATTTCTAAGAATATCCAGAATGATGTCATGATTTAATCATACAGTACATGCATAATCACATGTGAAAGATAACTTTAGACTCAAGAAAATAATGTTTTCTAGACTAGTTCACACATACATAGAGATGTAGGAGTGATCAATGAGAATGGCCTCCAATAAAAATTCTTTTATCCATATATTAATTGATGTATTGAATTGGAATTGTTGATATACTGCACTATCCCTCTAATGTACTCTACTTTAAATTTTTCATCTTACTACTGGGGAAGGACTTGTTGTGTCTTGACTTGCACAATGTAGCTTCTTATCTGCACAACACTGTATTCGTTGTGCCTTTACTGCACAACAGTGTATTTGTAGTGCCTATACTGCACAACACTTTATTAATTGTGCCTGCACTACATAACATTGTGTGTGTAGTGCCTATACTGCACAACACTGTTTTGGTAGAGTCTCTTCTGCACCTGCACAATGCATCACGTCATACTAATAGAGAACTGTCTGCATAGTACACTTCTCCATCTCTCTTTCTAGCTCTTGGACTAAAGAATGCATATTTTCTGTATTTCTTCATTTTACAGGACTTGTTGTCTAAATAAATTCAGCATTCAATGGAAAGCATTTCAAAAAATTACAAATGCGCTTATGACAAGTATCTGTTTTATTATGTCACCACCAAAAGTGGTGACATATTGTTATGGTCTCCGTTTTTTTTATGTCACCACCAAAAGTGGTGACATATTGTTATGGTCTCCGTTTTTTTTGCGACGGCGGTTGGTGGTTGGTGGTTGGCGGTTGGTGGTTGGTGGTTGGCGGTTGGTGGTTGGAGGTTGGCGTCCGGCGTCTGTAACAATTTCTTACAACTTCCTATAACTTAACAAATACTGTTTAGATTGACTTCAATTTTTTCCTAAATCATCTACATGTTCTCAGAAGTTCAAATCTGACTTTAGATTTGACATTTGACCTTCAATGACCTTCTCAAGGTCAAAAAGGTCTTTTTTCAACTTGCTTCACATTGACTAAATCTTTTTTCAAAATCATCTACATGTTCTCAGAAATTCAAATCTGACTTTAGATTTGACATTTGACCTTCAAATCTAACTTTAGATTGGACATTTGACCTTCAATGACCTTCTCAAGGTCAAAAAAGGTCAAAAAGGTCTGTTTTCAACTTGCTTCAAATTGACTAATTTTTTTTTCAAAATCATCTACGTGTTCTCAGAAATTCAAATCTGACTTAAGATTTGACTTAAGATTTGACAATTGACCTTCAATGACCTTCTCAAGGTCAAAAAAGGTCAAAAAGGTCTGTTTTCAACTTGCTTCAAATTGACTAAAATATTTTTTCAAAATCATCTACGTGTTCTCAGAAATTCAAATCTGACTTTAGATTTGACATAAGATTTGACATTTGACCTTCAATGACCTTCTCAAAGTCAAAAAAGGTCAAAAAGGTCTTTTTTCAACTTGCTTCAAATTGACTAAATTTTTTTTTCAAAATCATCTACATGTTCTCAGAAATTCAAATCTGACTTTAGATTTGACATTTGACCTTCAATGACCTTCTCAATGTCAAAAAAGGTCAAAAAGGTATTTTTTCATCTTGCTTCAAATTGACTAAAATTTTTTTTCAAAATCATCTACATGTTCTCAGAAATTCAAATATGACTTAAGATTTGACTTTAGATTTGACATTTGACCTTCAATGACCTTCTCAAGGTCAAAAAAGGTCAAAAAGGTCTTTTTTCAACTTGCTTCAAATTGACTAATTTTTTTTTTCAAAATCATCAACATGTTCTCAGAAATTCAAATCTGACTTTAGATTTGACATTTGACCTTTAGTGACCTTCTCAAGGTCAAAAAAGGTCAAAAAGGTCTGTTTTCTACTTGCTTTAAATTGACCAAATTTTTTTTTCAAAATCATCTACATCTTTTCAGAAGTTCAAATTTGACTTTACAAGTTCTCAGAAGTTCAAATCTGACTTTAGATTTGACCTTTGACCTTCAATGACCTTCTCAAGGTCAAAAAGGTCTTTTTTCAACTTGCTTCAAATTGACTAATTTTTTTTTCAAAATCATCTACATGTTCTCAGAAGTTCAAATCTGACTTTAGATTTGACATTTGACCTTCAATGACCTTTTCAAGGTCAAAAAGGTATTTTTTCAACTTGCTTCAAATTTACTTAATTTTTTTTTCAAAATCATCTACATGTTCTCAGAAGTTCAAATCTGACTTTACATTTGACAATTGACCTTCAATGACCTTCTCAATGTCAAAAAAAGTCAAAGAGGTATTTTTTCAACTTGCTTTAAATTGACCAAATTGTTTTAGGTGGTGACATTTTTTCATGTTAATGCCTTGTCTGAAAATATCGCGATTGAAGATATTCAGATTTGAATATAACTTGATCAATAAGTAACTTGAATGCTGTCTTTGCAAGCTAGCAACATGTTCTATGTTAACAACTATCAGGGGTTTCATTGGTAACAGGCAACAAGAGAAAAATAACTGTTGTTTTTTGGAATTTTACAATTCTTTCCATGATCAAATTATTATTTTGACTTGTTTTTCATATTTTTTTCTGTTGTCAGAAATTATACAGAAACCCCTGAGTATGATTAGTTATGTACATTACTAACAATGTTTTGATATTTCATATACTAACATTTAGTTTGATATAGTAGCATGTAACATACTTAACATATTTTGTTTACTATTTATGAGTTACATTGTGATTTTCTGTACTGTTACTTGTACTCAAATCATAGCAGTATTTGGTTTTCATCACGACGAACTCATTGTTCATTTCTCGATCTATACTATTGTGTTACTTATACCAAACCTCAGTCAGATTTGCCTTATCATTCGTAACCATGGTCACATAATGTAGCAGTCACACATGGGTAACTGCTCATTATATTTTGAATTAGTGGAAAATCTTAGTGCAAATCTGTGACAACCATAAAACTTCTGCAAGTATTGTAACCATAAAGCAAATGACTGAGGTTTTACTCTCTGGATTTGCCATTTCAGTTTTTGACAGAATTTACCCATAGAGGGCTTGGAAATCCAAGATGGGCCTGTGTACCATTTAGGGTTTATGGCACACATTCTGTCAACAACATTTTTGTAGCTTTAATGTCTGAATTCTTATATCTTGTTTGTTATTTTTCTTTAATCTAACATTTCTCGTGAACATTTCTTTCCTCTGTCTCTAGATACTTCCAGTTGACTGGAGTGTTCGTAGTGATGGTCTATAAAATATGCTATACTGACATTTATCGCTTTGGTATTATATACGCCATCTTTATGGGCATCTTTGTACCAGGTATGTACTAAGCTATGCTAAACAGTCAGGTGCACAGCTCCAATGCCATATATAAGTACTGTACATTGATTGAGGATCACAGTAATTTGAGTCATTTTTGGGGCTATGCATTATGCTGTAAATCATAATAACAGAGTGAAGTATATGTGGAAATGAAAAAGCGGAAATGCACCATCCTGTCTTTACATGTCTTTAATTTCTTTACTGCTAAAACTTGAATGTAATATTTTGTTTTAATGTCACATGTTTGGAGAATATCAATTCATGGTCAATGATTGAAATTAGAATTTTAAAATTGTTTCATTGAAAGAGATTAAATGTTAAAATATTAAACCACTTAAAATTATTATTGTACTTTTTTGTTAACTTTATCTGAATATGTAAGAACAAGATATTATACAGATTATATTTTGTAAAGAAAACATGAAGTGAACTGTTTAATGAAATTTGATGCTCCCTATATTTAATGCTATCTATATGTTTTAGGCTTCTACTTCCTCTTCAAAGACATCAATGTAGCTGGTAATCCATCAGTTAGTACGGATTTTACAAGCCCAGACATTGCCTTCCTTACCCTTTTTCAGATGACACTTGGGGAATTTAAGGTGAGCATAATTTGGCAAAACTAGATTTAAATAATGCTCATTCAAACACTGGATTGTATTTCAATTTTTAATTTTAAAATATTTAATTCAAATTTCCACCTCTCGGGATTTTTCACTTATTTGTGCAGTTTACAATCACCCATCCACTAATTGAAAGCATTCTGTATTAAATGCAAAAAATCTTTACCTAAAGGTAGACCAAAGGAAAGTTTGTAATCCATGATATGTTTCCAGTATGAAGAATTTGGAAAGACTCGTCACCCAATTCTAACGAAGGCCTTGTTTACGGTGTTTGCATTCCTTGTGCCAATTCTCCTACTGAACATGTTGATTGCCATGATGGGTAACACTTACCAGACTATTATATCTAAATCAGAAAAGGAATGGCGTCGCCAGGTATGTCCAAGTTTTATACAAAGGGAAGTTAAGCTGTGTTATAGGTACACTGGTGGTTCTTACACTGTAAATATGTTTTACTTTTATAGCATGCATTTATATTTCTTTATTATTGACTTAAGGGAACTCAGTACCCAAAGAACTCTGAGCTTTTTCACCAAAGTTAAAGAATCATAATATCTTGCAGCTTGTACCATATTTTCTGGAAACATTTTACATGCAGTTTGTCTTTTTAAAGTTTAAGGACTTCCTTCAAGCTGTTGAATTTACAGATATAGTTTGTATTGAAGACTATTGATGGTGCCATTTACATAATAATATTATTTTTCAAACTAGGATATATGAAATCAGAGTTGGAGACTGAGCCCTTTTAAGTTTGTTTTTACTTAGGTTTCATACTTTAATATGCCCCAATTTATAATCTTCTTTATAATATCTTCATTTACATTCTGAAATATTTTACCTTAATCGACATATTTTATTTTATTATAAGAATCAATTGTGTTTAATTGTGCTGCTATTTCCTATGCAGCTTGCATTTAATTGTACTATAATATTATTTTCGTGGCTCGTGACAAGAAGCCTGTCTTTATATAAGCAGATACTTTATGTTTTAATTATTTTACAATTTTTCAAATCCATTTAGTCTAAGTGGGTAGGTTACCAATGGAACAGATATAATGTATTTATATTGTATAGTGTTGTCATTCATTATAACATATTAAAATAAAGCAATACAATATTAATCCCTCGAGAGCTTGTTATTACGCCTAATTGAGAGGTTTATAATTGTTTTGCTAGTCCAGGGAAAATACTAACCTGTACCAACTAAATTATTTCACTTTGTACATGTATGTCAGTGATGCATATTATTTTGATGTAATTTTAAGGGAATTCTTCAAATTGAAATGTGAATCCCTTCAAAGGGAAATGTGAATCCCTTCAAAGGGAAATGTGAATCCCTGCAAAGGGAAATGTGAATCCCTTCAAAGGGAAATGTGAATCCCTTCAAAGGGAAATGTGAATCCCTTCAAAGGGAAATGTGAATCCCGTCAAAGGGAAATGTGAATCCCTTTAAAGGGTAATGTGAATCCCTTCAAAGGGAAATGCGAATCCCTTTAAAGGGAAATGTGAATCCCTTTAAAGGGAAATATGAATCCATTTAAAGGGAAATGTGAATCCCTTCAAAGGGAAATGTGAATCCCTTTAAAGGGAAATGTGAAATATTCTTAAAAATGTTTACTGGCAATGCATTCAGTATTAGAAAATATTGCCTACTCCTAGACCAACTGTACATATATACGCATTGAGATCCTAAAACATGCGTGACCACAGACTTGAATAGTTTTAAAATGTGTTAAACTTGTATTTATTGGTTCAGGTTTGCTAATTGTTGTAACAATTCTTTTTGTGCACATTTTTCAATATTTGGTGCAAGATATGGTTTTGTACTTTAACATTTTTCAACTTAACAAAACATTGTTACTTATTTTGTATGTTAAGAATATTGTCAATTGTAACATTTTCAGTTAACTTCTCCTGAACTACTGGAGAAGAATTCTGAAAAAATAAGTGTCTTTTTGATATACAGTGTATATGTTTTGAAAAACAACAGGAAATGAATCGACTGGAACATTCATTTTCAGATACATTTATATAGATGATTAAAAAGTTAAAAATACTTTGTGAAATGTAAAATTGGAACCAAAACTTTTTGTAGTTGCAGATTCTTTGTATCACAATTTTTTTAACCATTTTTACAATTTTACCAAAAAATTGTTTGTTTGTTGCAAGTTGTCTCAAATTATTTCAGCTTAAATATTGATGCAATGGGCCTAGAGTACCATATTTCAAATATTGATATGCAATGGGCCTAGAGTACCATATTTCAAATATTGATATGCAATGGGCCTAGTATACTATATTTCAAATATTAATATGCAATGGGCCTAGAGTACCATATTTCAAATATTGATATGCATGGCCCTAGACTCCCATCTTTCAAATATTGATATGCAATGGGCCTAGACTCCCATCTTTCAAATATTGATATGCAATGGGCCTAGAATACCGTATTTCAAATATTGATATGCAATGGGCCTAGACTCCCATCTTTCAAATATTGATATGCAATGGGCCTAGAATACCGTATTTCAAATATTGATATGCAATGGGCCTCGAGTACCATATTTCAAATATTGAAATACAATGGGCCTAGAGTACCATATTTCAAATATTTATATGCAATGGGCATAGAGCACAGTATTTCAAATATTGATATACATGTACAATGGGCCTAGAATACCATATTTCAAATATTGATATGAGTTTTTCATCTCTGTTCCAGTGGGCCCAGATTGTTGTAGTGTTAGAGAGGTCTTTCTCCCAGAGCAAGTTAGCTAAGTACCAGGACTCGTACGCTGTCAGGATGAGCACAAATACACCTGCATTGATGGTAATAAAGGCTTCTAACAAAACACGTGCCCGTCAGAGGAAGGGTGCAGTTAGTGCATGGAAGGTATGTCTTGGCCATTATATTTCAGCACCAAGTTTTTGACCCAAATTGTAAAATGAAGTAATTGTGTTATTGTCCTTGTAATGTATTAAAAGTCAGAAGCCTTGTATACTAGGCATAAGAAGCGTTTTACAATGCTATCAAATATGATGACATGTTCTTGCCTACCACTTTCAAAAGGTCTCATTACCTAGCATAATAGCGAATTTTGAGAAGGATTGTATAACTTTACGAGGGGACATTTAATGCCACAAGGTAATTGATGCCCCAACCCTTTGTACTCACTGTATATCTAAAAATAAAAATGCTGAAACTGAATATCCTCCATATATTATGATTTCAGCTGGCTTACAAACTAGTAAAGAAAATGAACAAGGAAAAGCAAGCAAAGGGAATTAACGGTGTTCTTGACCTTGAATCAGATTTTGTCAGAGGTGAAATTCAACGACAACAAATGCGACGACGTGCTGGCTCCATGTTTGGTGATGACGCTGGGTTCGGTGATTTGATGAGCCAGTTGGCATTCGTCAAAAATGTGAATTTGGATGTTGGTATGAACAATAATAACAGAGGAGATAGTATAGAAAATACAGACACAACTCTACTTGATGAACAAGAGGATAACACAAATGAACAAATCTCAAACCATTCCACACCCAAAAAGACAAAAAAATCTCAGAGTAAAAGTATATTGAATTTGAGTTCTCCAAGTAAAACTTCATTAGACAGAGTTCCACTTTTACCATTAGGTAATAAACGTGAAAGTCAAGATGGGTTTGATAACCCATTGTTTGATAATGATATTATTATGCATAAGGCTGATAGAGGAGAGAGAGTTGAATTAGTGGATCTACCCCACACTGTACGTAATGGTAGCCTTAAGAACCCTAGTAATCATGGGGCAAACAGTGCAAGTAAACCAACCAGTCGGATTTCAAGTATAGCACTTGAGTTGGATGACAGAGACCAAACAGGATCAAGCAGACCAATGACACGAAAGTCGACCCGTGCAGGAATGGACACTTTTCGTGAAGTAGAACTAGCTGACGCATCGGTCCCAGCACCCAAACAGACCAAACCAGGTTCTGGCGGGTCAAATGGGAGTGGTGGGAAACGAAAGAAGAAATCAAATGCAGTTGATGTTGCAAATCAAAATATACCTAAGTTTCCTAGCACTGAATTATAATGTAGATATATATAATAGGGACACAAATTATATACGTGTTTTACTCATTGGTTCTGTGTTGTTCGCAATTTGTGTTCAGTTTCAGTTAGTTATAATGTACAGTAAAACATGTTGTAGGTGAACACCTAAAAATTAAAATGAACACATCTCAATGTGGAACACTTTAAACTGATTTCAGGTTTTGGATGTCTTATCAACTTCCATATTATCAAATACGTTTGGCTTAAACCAGACCCAGCTGGTTTAACATTTGACAAACAACGGTAAATCACAAAAGATACTACATGATAGGATATACAGGATCCTTGCAGCTGAATTAATGCTTCTTTTTAGTATTACTTTTTGAGCATTGTTCTGTGTATGCACTCTGTGATAATATCCCATAATAATAAGGCAGCATGACTGGAGTTGTATTATATTAAGGTGATATGGAGGTACATGTTTATTACAAGGCATGATGATAGGACATGTATGTTACTTGTACTTATATGTTATTAAACCAAGTCAGTGTCATATGAACATCCAAAAGAACATTTTTACCTGAAAGTCTTGATTGGCTGCTCCATCTTCTGTTGCCTTCAAGTCAGGTCTTTTACATAGTTCTTCTCATTAAGGCTGTCACAATTGGAGAAGTTTACAGTTTTAATTACCAATCAGCAAGTTTTAAACCTCACGTTGCTTGGTTTTTTAAAAATGCACCGTTACAATTTACAATAGATGTTATATTGTGTGGAAAATTTGAAACTTCCGTCCATATTTACAGTGCAGCAACTATGTTATTAATCCGTCCATTTTAACATGAAAGAATATTGAAAATATTTTTTAAATCGTTTTATGTACCATTTTCTGAAGGATTTTATGAATCGCTCTATATTTATTGCCAATGACTTAACATGTAATGCATTTTAGCATGAACAGCAGAAATATATGATATACTCCCTCCATAAGTCTGAAGCAACTGGAGCTCCCCTATTGCCCCTATTGGATCGCTTACCAGAGCCTGTGTATGTTTTGTATGTTTAAGACTTATCAAAGGCATTACTATTCAGGCCTGTAGCCATGATTTGCCAAGGTGGTTCAGTTTTCAAAAAATTCCAGGGGGGTTCACATTTGACAATTTTGGCCCAAATATGGCTAGAATCACTCAAAATGGTGAAAAGCTGCATGATTTTGAAAGAATTTTTGGCCAGGGGGGGGGTTACGGGCCTGCTATTGTAACTAAAGGGCAAGATATGCTATCCAATGGGAACTTCCAGTTGCCAGACTTGTGAAGTGTAGATGTACAATTATGTACAATTTATGGCATGGATTGATTCAATGCATTTTAGAATATAATAGAAATATATTTTTTATCTTCAGATTGTAAACTTGACTAAATGAATGTTATATGCTATATTGTATGATGTTGTAATATGACCATTATGACATATGAAGTATAGACTTGAAGTCATAAATAAGGTATTTTGTAAATAGTTGTGTAAATATTAGATCATAAAGATGTATGATGTACATATTATACCTTATGAATCCTTATTATTTTATTAATTTATCTTAGTTAATAAGAAAGATATGTTGTTTATTTTAAATATTGCACTTTATTTGGTCAGTTGTAAAATATGAGTGTATTTATTGCCACTTATTTATTTGATTATGCTTATTACACATTGAATAATTATAAATACTTTATAAATTCCAAAGTACAATGTTATATGATCAAATAGTGAATAAATTTGAAATACTGTAAGTTATGTTACTATTTCTTTAAGCTGATATCTAAGTGATGATGTTAGTGCCCGCCTTGGATAGAAAGGGCCTTCAAATTCTTGAGAAAGTAAACTATGTTGCTTTGATAAAAAAAATAATACTTGTAGATGCAGAAATTTGATACAATTGAGTTTTTACAACTAATGGAGGGATTTGTACAGTAATGTTTTAAAATAGAATAATACTCTCTAAGATGGAATTCTTTCTAAGAAATAATAACATGATAATCTGATCATGAACAATTTTAGAAGTCCAACCATGGGCTTTCAACTCTTAATTGAAAGGCCATTTCCAATTCATTGCAAAAAAAGTTTCTTTTTGACACAACTTATATACTGATGTATATGATTCATAAAAGATTTTATCCACCCTATGCAGACAGAGCCTGTGGGAAATATTGGGTGCGGCGCAAATGAGCGGAGGGTGCGGAGCTAACGGTCATTTTTGAATTTAAAATTGGGACATTTCTGAAACTAAGCCGTTTTGGGACTTCAAATATACCAAGATATGTGTATTTGACACCAAATATCAATAAAGTTGTGAAAATAGTAGTGCAATTCATTTTATAGCGACGCAGTATGCCTTTAACATTTCCAAGACCTATATATTTTGAGACTATCCTTTTAATACTGCGTCCCCAGCATTCATAAAAAATGGTGTTCAAGATACACTACCCATGCAAATTATTTTTGCATCTTGGAAGCCAGGCAGTATCTGTGTGATTTTATAAAAATTCGGAAATGTTCTTCAGATATGAGCCCCCTCTAAATATTGGGTGCGGAGGTACGTTTATGGAGCTCCTCCGCTAAAACAAATAGAACGAGAAAACCAACTACTAATAAGTATTTAGACTGCTGCAACGGTTTAGGCAAGATAATGCAAGATAAAGTTAGCCTGGTTCCAAAAGCTTCTGTTCAAACTTCAAAGGCGGAGGTTTTGTCAGCAGACTCGCATAATTGACGGTAGAAGGAATTTCGGCTGCTGCTACTGTTAGATTTACTGTAAATGAAATTAGTTCCTAAGTTGCTTTCGTATTAGAATGTACCCAGAGACTGCGGTATTAGTTTTTATGTCACCACCAGAAGTGGTGACATATTGTTATAGTCTCTAACTTTGGCCGGCGTCGTGTCTGTAACAAATGGCAGGTGGTGAAACTTTGCATGTCATACCTTGTACTATAGAAGAAGCTATCCATTAAATGAAGCGCAATCATAAATAAAAAAGGGTAACTACTTTAGGATGGGATATATCCGAAATGCGCCCCGTGGACTGCCAACATAATTTTCCTATAATTTCATTTTCGCGCGTGACGACCAATGGATTCAGACACACATCGTTGCATTCTGTTTTGCAGTTACCTTAATACAATCGAGATGTTATTAAGTGCAAAAACTTGAAGTCCTTTTAAACTGTATAAAGGCTTATGCCAAAAGGTAAGCAAATATATACTTTATTTGGTAAAATTTAGACTTCATGAGGCTTCACGAGGCTACATGTAATGGCGGTCATAAGCTTGGATCATTTGGATATAAAGCAAGAACTGGTTGGCCATGGGTAGACCACCAAAGTAAGGACCTTTGATGATCTATACCATCTAACGTTACGACATGATGATGAACCAAGACATCTCGTTACTTCTTAGCCATGAGAATATTTCAAGTGAATCAAAAATGTGATGAGTCCAGAATGATTGAAGAATATGCGTACCAGGGTTATGCTGCCTTGAAGCAGAGACATATGAAACAGTATAGTATGGATGGTTACGTTGAAAAAGAATGGTAGGAGAGCAAAAGTAAACGAAGGGAAAAAGCCATGGCCCGAGGAGCCATGGCCATTTAGAAGTCCATGGTATAGCCTACCCGGAGCCTACTTATATAGCCTAACCGGAGCCTACCTATATATCCTGCAATAGTCATGACATCTTGCTTCTAGTTATGAGCGCCAGAACCAACTGTAGCTTCATTCGCCAATCGGCTACAATACTCAAACCTTTTAATCGCTTAATTTCACCAATTTTACCAACTAGCCTTGAAAAAAATACTTTTCAAAGATAAAATGCATCTTTTCCAGCTTAAACGTCTTGTAGAGGCTTTGCGATGGTGAAATTTTTCGGACGAAAAACCAAGGCGAAGGTTGCAAGTTTTGCAGTCTTTATTCTTATGTTTGTGTCAGCTTCTCTCTGGCTGTCGGATAATAACTTGCCAGGACACAATGAAAGGAACGTTGGACCACACTCACTACATAGGCGACGAGGTGCTAACGTTGGTAATCAACCCATGAAAAGACAAAAACGGAACAGTATGTATTGCTCATTTAAATGTTTTCATAGCATGCAAAATCTTCAAACTAGGCTAGTATTCATTTATCCAAAGTTTTGATGATATATTGTAGTAATTTAAGTGTTATCAATGGGTATCAGTGTTTAGTTATTATTTGAACCAAGTGTGTCTTGCACCATTTATCAGGTTATTGTACCTCTCTGGTTGTCCTTACTTCTAAGAGGACTTTTTCCAGTATTCCTATATCTAGTATTCCACAGTCCTTGAAATAAGCCTAAACAATCCTTCCAACGCACGTTCCCAAGAAATGACAGTCCCCAGATGACAATATCACGAAGACACAAAGTACAACATGCTACATACATATATTATATTATAGGCTAATGGTGGACCTTTATTATGAAATTACATTACAGTTCGAGCCGAAGGAATGGAGAGAGTGTTTTACAACAGAGTACCTAAATGTGCTAGCACAACGTTTATGGAAATAATCACGAAGCTATCCAAGAAACTGAACTTTAACTACAAATCCTCCAATAATTTCACACACGCATCACTGCGGACGAAAGAACAGGTGATATCTAGCTACAATTAAGATTCCAAAACGTGTTAAATGGCTCGCATTATAAATAAAGTTATTAATAAGTTAAACATCTCGAACAATTCATCAAATATAGTCTCATTACAGTAAAACCTGTTGTAGTGAACACCTTTGTCTAGTGAACACCTCTCTCTCTAGTGGACGCCATTTTTCCGCACATACTCTAATGTATGAAATTGTAAAAATGTCTCTTTTAAGCTTCGTTCTAATGACTTCTGTATAAGTTATCCTCTCTGTAGTGAACACCTACCCCCAGTGAACACATTTTTGTGGCTCCATAGGTGTTCACTTTACACAGGTTTTTCTGTACCAGTTTATCATTTATTTAGGTACTTGAATTTTTTAAAGAAACATTCAAATACATTTTGAAAGGCCCTCGTTCATTATTTAGCTTAAGTATTGATTATTTCCACAGTTCATTATGGAATTTTGATTGCCTGACACCAAGGCCTTTTACGCTTACTATCTTATTTTTCGCAATCAAAAATGCCGAGCATTGAGAATGAGAAATTGTAGTCTTGCTCCAAGACCCTGGACCCCTCTTATCTACTTTAACAAAACGTGTTATAAAATAGATAAGGCGGACGAGGGTTGGAGGGGGGGGGGCAGGGGTTAGAAGTAAGACTAGAGAAATTGAGACGAGAAGCTTGTATTTAACTTTGAATTTGACTCTTCGATGTTGTTTTAGGTTGACTTTGTAAAAAAGTTTGAGGGTATCGCTTCTCCTATGGTGTATGATAGACACCTTTGGTTCATTAACTTCACGATGTAAGTATTGTTGGGTAATTCCACATTTAGAGAAAATTCAAAAATATGGAAGTGCCATTTTTACATAAAACATAACAAAACATTTTGACAGTAGCTGCTCTGTGAATCAAATAAACTTTTCTATGTTCACTTGGCTGTTAATTTTCATGATATTCTTACAACCGAAATATCAAAGCAAAAAATGGTAAAACATAACTTACCACGATTATACTGATTTTTTCAGTAATAATGCATCTCATAAACCGATCACTATTTTCCTAGGTACGGGGAACCGATGCCATATTACATCAATATATTACGAGATCCCTTGGAACGCTATGCGTCACACTACTATTACCAAAGACAGATCAACCCTCTTAAAGTTGGAGTGTTTACAAAATATCAGAAAAATGAAGTAAGTAATTTTATGCCATTTGGGACATCCAAATGGGAATAAACAACGCTTCAAAAATGAGATTGTTTTCAAAAAGGTAAAATTTGAATTAAATCTAAGTACAAATAGGGTAAGTACAGGGTGGTCCAAAAAATGGGACACTTGTATTTCAAAAATAGATATTGATTTTCTTGATGAAAACATATCATATTATATACCAGTGGATAGGGAATTTACTCATCTTTAATTTGGTATATCATAAGTTCAAATTTATTATAATGTCTGTCAACCAGTGTCTATAATATAAATGATGTCATTTTCGTTTCAAAACGGGGTTTCCAAAACTTGCTAAAACCAAGTTTTATCGCATATTTATTTACATAAACAGACGTTCAATATGTCCAATATTTTGAAATACGAGCATCCAGTTTTTGGACCACCCTGTATATCTCTGTATTACTCTATGCAGTTTTTCGTCTCCAGTCGCCACTTCAGGTTCCACATTAAATATAGGCATACCTTTATCTATTTTATTTTCAGTCGCTAGAACATTGTTTAGAAACAAATACAAATGCTACCTACAAATGTGACTTCTTCCGTGGCACTTATGTGAAGTATTTCTGTGGACAGTTACCATTATGCAAGTAAGCCAAAGTCTAAATGCTTTATTGATGGTTTATAGATCGTGGCTATGTAGTTTACACCAGTTCGGTGTGTCGAGGGGTTAAGGCTAGCATACAAGATCGGTGACAATTGCGTTGTAATTGAATCTGTGCTTGAATTCTTTTCACACATAGTAAAATGTCTTTACACTATGTTTTAATCAAAAAGTGATAACGCATACCTATTACAGGGGCGTAGGAAGGTGTAAATTCAACACTACGCCAAAAATCCTGCCAAAAATATGAAACAATTGTGTCAATATTCTATATAAAAACGCCTATTTTATGCTCGTAAAATGTCATTTTATGAAAACAGAGATTTTAAGCTTGCAATGTTTTTCACAACCTAAATGTGAACGGAAATACTAAAGCGATGCATTTGTATAGGCGATTGGTCATACGTATAGGTTGGCGTTTCGATTTTATATGCAAGCTTTAAATCCCTGATACCTTTTTAATGTGCTTTAAAATGTTCGAATGATTTTCATCATTTAAAATCACCTTGGAAAGCCTATCTTTTAAATCTCGACACAAATCATTCTCACTTCGCTAATGTCTCGAACGATTGAGACGACCAATTTCCAAAACAATAAGAGATTTTTAAATAATTTTCGAATAATTGAATTTAGATATATAGTAATGTCTGATTCCATCGTGTACCGTGCAATACAATACGTACAGATTAAAGAAACTAGTTTGATCAATTGATATGAAGAAACGCATTCGTGATCAATGAAACAAAGAAACACCCCCACAACAAAGGTCAAATCGAGGTCAACGTGACTTAGGGGGTGCCAAAAATGTTATAAAGCAAGAATCTATTATTTTTCAAATGGAAAAAAAACTAGGTAATCGCTTTTCTAGAACTGAAATCAATGAAACGTGTTATTGAAGAATCAGCATTTTCAAGTTGTTTTTGTCTTTAACATTCATATTTTAAGAAGTACTACTAATAACAATTAGTGATTTAGTAAGAAAATAGATAATTGCTGACTTAACTATAATTTCTGTCTATGATTTTGCATAGCAACGGAATATAAATCGATGTAGTGAAATTGAAAAATCGGGGTAGGGGAGAATAAAAAAATATACATCTTTTAAAGAGGTTCATCATTATACTCATATGATACCATTGTTTGCATAAGCATTACGGAACATGCAGAAAAAATGAAAAAACAGTTTTTCTCTCAAATTCGTGAAGAGAACGCGATTCACGAATATTTGGCGAAATTGTATTTTACTTTTAAAATTCATAAGATAGTCTCGATTTTCATGAAATAAAGCATGTTGGTAACGGAATTCAATCTGTTAAATGATATTTGCCAGACAGACCAATAATGATATGGTATCCACAAAACATTTCTTTAGGCTAGTGTGCTCGAGATTACTTTTACAATTTATGAACAATGAGAAAATATGACTAAAGAAAATAGGAACATTTTTATTCTCACTTTTCAACACTACGCACTGGCGTTTTGGCGTACATTGTTCCTACGCCACTGTATTACGAATATGTCGTAATGCTTTTTAGTTTGTTCGTAAGATTTTTTAACTTATCATGTCGCTTACTAGGTTAAAGCATTTTCTTGCAGATATTGGTAATTTCAAAGGAGAATGTATTTGTGATATTGACAAATTAAGTAGTAATTTTGAGTCGAATAAATGTCATTACATTGATTTCCTTATACGTATGACCTTCTATCTTAAAATTGACGACAAGGCATCGCCCCATAAAATACCCGGCAGCTCCACCAGGTAATATTGACAAACGATATGTTATATTATTGAGAAACTAAGTAATTTTGAGTCGAATACATTTTAATAAATTTATTTCCTTTAAATCTTTGGTTCTATGACCTTTATTGAATTTTGAATCTTACCTGAGGTGCCATGTGTCTTGCACTTTTCATCTGCGCTTCACTCTATTCAATACCTTATATCAGAGAATTTATATTTTTACTAACGTGGATAATATCAACATTTGTTATTTTGAAAGATGTACAGTGTTTTATTTAATTATTTATTTTCTTTATTTAATTTTCACCAATCGTTTAAAATGTTTATTATTACAGGACTGTATCACAAGCTGCAATATCGAGAGCGAAGCGCAACATCATGAAATATTACACTCTTGTAGGATTAACGGACCAGTTTGAACTGACACTCGCAGCCCTTGAAAAACTTATTCCAAAATTCTTCAATGGTGCTTTAGATATTTATAAAAGTAAGTAAATGTCTCTATGTTATCCCGTAACTGTCCACTTGCCATCTGGGATTGCGATAGTGTTTCTTGAACGATGGTTGGACGATGGTTGAACGGGAGGCCGGAGGGAATACTCTTTCTTTCGTATGCTCGGTGCCAAAAGAATGTATGTAGATACAAAATTGCACTAACATGTACATCCTTTTGGCGCTGCGCATGCGCTTTGTTCTGGTATCATTTTCTCCATTGTCGATGTACTCGCAATTACATTTTGAAATTCTCTGTTGTTTGAATGTCGTACATTCCAAAAATCTCGAAGAGAGGATACAAAAAGTTAATCTTCATTACATATTTATATCTTCTTTCAGAAACTACAAACCAAAATGTCAACCCCAAAAAGAGGAAAATTTCACAAAAAGCTACAAGTATTTTACTGCCTAAATTAAAATACGACTATGAAATATATCGATTTGCAAAAAATATATTTTATAACAAAATGAAAAGATTGCAGCTAATAAAAAGTTGAATCTCTAAAAGCTTAGAAGTAAAAAATCCAAGGCAACATAGCACCGACTACAATAATATATCCTTCCTACTCAAGAGAATGAACTATTGAGAAGTGTTTTATTGCTTTTAGGGCTTTTTCTAAGAAGCAATCAAAACAACCACATCTGAACTCACTGGACAAGAGAAATTGTGATGTCAAACTCTTTTAGTTGTGATCTGATTCTTAAAAAATTAGAGCATCCTACGTTGCACGACAAAACAATGTGATGAGAGGCAGAATAAAACTGCAACTAGATATGGTTAAAATTGTCCACTGATTAGCGGACAAACTACAAAAAATATTTATTACTTTCGTTAGAAATGAAAAACTAGATTTTCGCGATAGTAAACGCACTTTTTGTCCATCTTGAATATTTTTTTGCGTAGAACTATTTAACAACATCCATCTTTCCACCAAATATTAAGAAAATCCATCCACTAATCTAGTATTCAAGTTATTTGCCGGACAGACTGACGGGGGGCTTCACTATATCCTTACCGAACTTCATTCGTTGAGATAATGATGCAGATTTGAATATTGATGCAGAGGTGTCATCATTTTCCAAAAGCAGGAGTGCAGACATCAAACACTCTGAAGGAAGGAACAGAGTCGATGATGTCAGAACCCCTGGGTTCGGAGGTTGTCGTGCCATTGACATTAGTTCGAAACAAACATGTTTGTTACATCGTACTGCATGTTCCCTGCGCATAATGGGCATGATGGGGTAGGAATTGTCACAGGTGGCTTCTGTACAACTAGAACTAATACAAATAATGCCATGGCCCGTATAGTGTATTTACGGTCGATCGGTTCTTTTGTCAACGAGGCATCAAAAATCAGCTGTATTTTGTACATAAGAAATAAATAACTTGAGTTTATATACTTATAATTGTAAGTTTTGTATATTACTTATGGAGTTGCCAATTTCCCCATGAAAAGAATAGCATTAGAACGGTTGTCTCTGATGAAGAATATAAAGGGGTGGTCGCAGCGAAACGTTGGAGTAATATTAAAGCGTGCACATTGAAGCTGGCAAACCACGGCTGTTGCAGCTGCTGCTTCGCTTCCCTCTTCATTCACCTCAACAAATGCTTTGTGTAGAACTTTGGATACGTATAGCTCTTTAGTTCCATTAATACCAGAGAGGTCGGCACTTCCCTCTTGGAAAAGCTGCTTCATCCCCAAGGTTGTTAGAGAATTTCCAAGGTCAAAACTTTGCTCCATCTTGAATCTTGGTAGGGACACGTCCACTTCCATTTTCCATCCTCGAACTTGATAGCAGATTGTTTGAAGAATGTCTATTGATAGTTTGTTTTCCAGTTCAGATATGCCATTCTTTTCGTCAGGAAGAAGAATGATCATACTCAGCTTGTTGTTAATGTAAGGTAGTTCAAGGACTTTCGATTTCAGATCTGGGAGAGATTCCATGTAAAACGAAGAATTAATATTCATCATATCAAATTTTACTTTATTAGTGTCACTAATGTGGAAATCGACATCATTTTCGGTATTGTAACGTTTGAACTTAGTAGCCCAGTCTCCTTTAAAGTAAATTGCATTGATCAAAACCAGACACGTCAGAGCATCCAACACCCCACCGGGAATCAGGTCTTTGATTTTATTTGCAGTTTCTGCTTCAACCCATCTATTGATATTTTGTCGAATAGCTTCAGCGTCTTTAGCAAAGTTGACTTTTTCAATGTCAGCAATGTAATCAGTTTGAATCATGCTGATGAAATCTTGGAGGAACGGATGGTCATCTTTGGCATATATTTTATTTGCCATATTTAACTGGTAATCGGCACTTGGTCGGGCACCAGATTTCATCATATCGATAAGTTCTTCTTTGGAATATATTTTACCTTTCATATTTAACTGGGGGCTTGGGGATTTCAGCGAGCCAAGTAGCTCTTTGAATGTACAATGAATATTCTGATTTAGTGGTGCCAAGTGCATGACTTCTTCCATTTCGGACGTGGTCAAATCACGTGATCCTCCGTACGTCATGCTAAGAGCGGTGAATATACTCAGTGGAGAAAAGAACACGTTCTTTCTTTCACTCTGAAAATATAGAAAGAAACGGCAATGTCTCTCCTCACTTTAATACTATGTTAGGCGATATATTCATCTATCGCTTACATGTAAATAATGCTATCACTGACGCCAACGCCATATAACCAGGCGTTTGACTGAAGTTGGAGGGTTGTATTTGTGTTATCCTTGTTCATTTAATCTCGTTATGTGTTTTTTATATTTATTTTCCACGTTCGTACTCGTGTATATTATATGTACCACTTGTTAAGAAACAACAATAAAAAGCTACATAAACGACAAACAGATAAAATCAATTTCACACGCCAATAGACTTCACCTTTATCGTGTGTTGGTACAGATCGAGCGCAAAATGATTTATCGCTTTGACCAGACTTTCACCATGGGCATGGTCTTTGAAGCAAGAGTCGGGTAAGATGGGTGCTTGTGTGGCCATTCTTGTGTCCAGTCTAAAAATGTAAACATAATGTTTAACCTCAAGTATTTGATATGATCGAGACCAGATCCTTTTGCAGGAGTATCAGAAGCTCAATAAATAGGGCCGAATTATTATTAAGCTCATGACACTACCATAAAACAATCTGGCTTGAATCTATGATCAGACCATGGCATAATTATGGTCGTAATATTATTCTAGGCCGAGAAAATTGTAATAGTCTACTATTATGGCATATAATTCCAATGTGAAGTAAGAAGTTCCAGGGAATGGGTCTATGTCAAACAAAATATAAGTAATTTATATATATATATCAGTAATCAAGTCTGGTAAAAGACTACAAACTCACCTTCTCACCACTTTTTATAGGTAAAATTCTTGTCTGGAACCCGGAACTAAACCGGAAGTTTATATTGGGAAAACAAATAATCAATGCTCCTGTTTCTATTCTAAAATACACCCAGGTGGCTCCACACACAGATCCGGAGCCAGAGATCCAGCCCCTATTGGTAGTAGGCTCAAAGGATAAATGAGTATATTTATTGAGCCAAGACACGGAGGAGCTTATCTGGCAGAGGTCCGTGGCTCCACACGGGTTTGGAGATATCGGCACATTTGAAAGTGGGGCCAGAAGGCGTTGGGCGTGGGGGCTTCAAGTGGTACCGTTGGAAAGCTGACTGTGCCTGACTTTTATTTCCAGTAGTAACCATTTTCGAAATTGTAATACAAGTAGTTTGAAAAGCGTCCATGATGACTGCTCGTTGGTTACCATATTCTATGGCCAGAGTGTGGCCAAGAATTGGCTAGAGACTCGAGTCGAACTCGTTGGTAACGAAGAGTAGGAGTAAAAATGTTAAACATTAGCACTGACTGAATTTTGAACTACATATCACCTTTATATTTACAATAGCATTATAGTGGTAAACAGACTTAGTGCCAATGGTAAACTGTTTATGTAGAATTCAATTGCACATTTTCACATCAGTGTGATTCCTTTGAACCGTTAAAACCCCGGGGTTAAAACGCCCGTCACGTTGTTTTAAACTGCAACCACAATTTTTATCATTTTCAGTTGTCATATGAACACAACAGAATTCGATGCTGTTACGTACACGTGCGTAATGTTCCCATGATTCAAAATAAAAGTCACAAACATGTGATCTTTAAAGTAACGTTAATGTAAAGCCCATGATGTATTTTTTACCTATAATAATCCCGGGTTAACGTTTGACAAGACAACGCAATTTTACAAACCGATACGCTACGTGCATTTATTGAACGTTACCTAATATGGATAACTACAATTTAAACATACCATTAGAAAGCTATTGCAGTCGTATATTACCCTTTGCATTCGTTTGACTTCACTTCTTAAAAGAGAGCTTCGTTTAACTAGACTCTGCACGCAGGGTAGTCATATATGTCATTTTTACCAAAATTAAATTTCTCGTCAATAAGGCTATGTTCACACCAACGGCGCTTTGATGGCGCTTTAATGCGGCGTGCAAAGCGGCTTTGCACGTCCCATTAAAGCGCCACCAAAGCGCCTTTGGTGTGAACGTAGCTTTAACTGAGAATCAAAGTATCAAATCTAACGTATGAATGGTAGGCTTACCCCCGCGAGACAATGAACCATTGGTACTGACGACTTGAACAACAAAGATCGTTGTTGGTGCGAACGTTTCAAAATGACAATGGTAACTGTTGTAGACAATGGCATAAGAACTAACATGAAAAATACAAATGATTACTTTCTGAGCTAACTTGAAGCTGATCCGCGAATACAAGTTGCAAGTATTATATATCAGACCACAATATATTTTATTTAAATATATTTTAATTAGCTTTATTTTTGAATATAATATTGTATTGGAATTAATCTCATTTTACTAAATAATGACTGTAAGTATGGATCTAAATTATTAGTCTCCAGTTTATTGTGAAAAGGAGGACGTTATGGACTTGCCAATTTCCCCATGAAGAGTATAGCGTTGGATCTATTGTCCTTAATAATAAACATAAAGGGGTGATCGCAACGGAAATCTGGTGTAGGAGCGGGCATGCAACGCATTCTCATCACCACGGCTGTTGCAGCTGCTGCTTCGCTCCCCTCTTCATTCACCTCAACGAATGCCTTGTGTAGAACTTTGGATACGTATAGCTCTTTAGTTCCATCAATACCAGAGAGGTCGGCACTTCCCTCTTTGAACAGCTGTTTCATCCCCAAAGTTTTTAGAGAATTTCCGAGGTCAAAACTTTGTTCCAATTTGAATCTTGGAAGTGCTACATTCACCTTCATTTTTCTTCGTCGAACTGGATTGCACACTGACTGTAGAATATCTACTGTTAGTTTAGACTCAAGCTCAGATATGCCATTTCGTTCATCAGGAAGAAGGATCACCATGCTCAGCTGGTTGTTAACATAAGGTAGTTCAAGGACCTTCGTTTTTAAATCTCGAAGATATTCCATGGGGAATTCAGCTTGAAGATTCATCATGTCAACTTTAACAACATCTTTGTCACTCATGAGAAAATGCGCATCGTTTTCGGTATCATCGTGTTTGAACTGAGTAGCCCAGTCTCCTTTAAAGTAAACAGCATTGATCAAAACCAGACGAGTCAGAGCATTCAACACCCCACCTGGAATCAGGTCTTTGATTTTATTTGCAGTTTCTGCTTCAACCCATCCATTGATATTTTGTCGAATAGCTTCAACGTCTTTAGCAAAGTTGACTTTTTCAATGTCAGCAATGTATTCAGTCTGAATCATGCTGATGAAATCTTGGAGGAATGGATGGTCATCTTTGGCATATATTTTATTTGCCATGTTTAACTGGTAATCGGCACTTGGGGATTTCAGCGAGCCGAGTAGTTCTTTAAATATACAATGGATTTCCTGATTCAGTGGTGCCAAGTGCATGACTTCTTCCATTTCGGACGCTGTCCTGTCACGTGATCCTCCGTACGTCATGCAAAGAGCGGTGAATATACTCAGTGGAGAAAAGAATACATTTTTGCTTTCACTCTGAAAATATAAAAAAGAATGAGTTCATGGGTTCATGGGTTTTTCTCACACACAACAGTAATAACTGCAGAGGCAGTAACATATTATGGAGGTTAAGCTGCACGTTTTTAAAAGATAACACGATTTTCAAAAAACGTGTACATGAACGGAATTGTGGCCCTCTATGGGTTAGTTCTCCCACTTCACACTACTATACCTAACACCTAGAAATGCATAAGATACTTTGTTTGTCTAATTGAATTGTTTAATATATTTTTGAAAGTGCCTTACTAGCATCTAATTTTCAACCGATAAACCATTCATAAGGAACAGACAAATAAAAACAAATACATAATCATTACTAATAAGCCAAATGGGTTGCTCATGAACACCTAATGCAAGGTATAGTAGTGTGACTTCACTTGGACGATTGAGAAGGAAAATACTGGAAAGGTGAATTGAGAGCGCGTAGTGTAACTTAACCCGGTAACTTAACCTCCTTAATTTGTAGAATTATGGTCTTCTATCTATTGGGATCATTTCATTTTCATGTTCATATATTAATAATCTTATACCATTATGTAAGATGTAAGATGTGTCTCCTTTTGATAAAAGGCAATAAAGATATACATGCACATTAGATTTTACATGCGTTTACCTTTATCGTGTGTTGGTACAGATCGAGCGCAAAATGGTTGTTCGCTTTGACCAGACTTTCACCATGGGCACGGTCCTTGAAACAAGAGTCCTGTAAGATGGGTGCTTGTGTGGCCATTCTTGCGTTTCTCCTAAAAATATAAACACAATGTCTAGCCTAGCCTCTCTTCTTGATATCTCCTCTTAACTTTGGTGGAATAAAACGAATATTGGCCGTTGTTGATATACTTTTTGATGATTTACGTTAACTACCTAATAGTCTCTCTGCGCTTGCTGTGTTCTTTGTTTCTAGATTCTGTGTACTAATAGGCTGTGCGCTTCTTCAATTTTCAAAATCACTTCATAAATTAAAATTAATTTAATTGAATAATAATGTTTCATATAATTGTTTTAAAAATCTTCCAGTGCTTTTGATGAACCTTATAAATCTAAGTCACTGTAGTGAGTCTTCTTGCGCTTATCCAGGAGGTGTATAGGCCTATAGTTTCTACGTCAGACAGGTTTGTCGTGATCTCTAAGTTTTATGACACCAGTGACTGATCACTAATGTGTACTCCCAGTGAAAGGTTGAGTGTACTACAAACAATCAGTGATGATGCGTCAGATATCGAAATATTGCTTGTTTTTGATATGCAGCCAAATCTTCCTTACCAAGTACAACGTGGAATGATACTTGACAGTGACCCAAATATGTACTAATTTAATCCACAATTTATGTAAAGAGAAAATTGACCCTACTTCAAAAAAGTTTATTTGAATATCCTATGTCTTTTAAGTTTTCAAATAATTATGTGATGCATTCAGACAAATCTAGGATGAAGAAGTAGGCTACAACCATAGGGAGAATGTCATCCCCCTCTATGATTCATATAAAGATGTATGTTATCGACTCGGATCGCCGGGGGGGGGGGCACTGCCGGAGGGGGGCTTTATAACAAGATTGATGCGATGCTGCAGCAAAGTCTGATTTATAACAAGGTATTGAACCCTTGAAAAATTATGAGCAACCAAGGGAAACATAGTCGTGACCAGGGAGTTGGGACCACAGTAAATCAAACAGTTCAAAGTTCGGACCAGTGATATTAGCAGCAACAAAAATGGCATATAATTTCAATGTGAAGTACCAAGGAATAGCTCTATAATAAACAATATAAAGGTGTTTTATATATCAAAGTATTATGTATCAATGCTAACTCACCTTGCCAGCGCTTTTTACAGGTCTATCAACAGCTCTGAAGTCTGAAGTCTGAAGTCGCATCAATTTTTTTCTGTGCAACCAGGAAGTAAACCGGAAGTTTCGATTGGAAAAATAAATAATGAATGCTCCCGTCTCCATATTGAAAAAGCGTGCTTCCTTTAGTTTGAAGTTTCGAGAACAATTTTGCCAATATGAAGATTGAAGAGGTAAAAAGCACTACAAAAACCCAGCGAATCGCTTCTCATAGTCATATTAAAGGTATAGGACTTGATGAAAATGGGTACGCTATCCAGTCAGCCGCAGGATTGGTCGGACAAGAGTTGGCGCGAGAGGTTTGTTTTTCGAATTTTTAAAATTTGGCTTGTTTTTATTCATGTTGTCCTGAATTCACGAATTTCTGTGTGATTAATCCTAATTGTCATTTACAGGCCATACGAATTCACGGCCTCTGGACTGAACCTGGAATGAGAGAGTTAATCCCAGACCAAACACTCAAGATGTAGGTCTTGTTGTATCACGATCAGAGGTTTCTGAACACAGCTGGCCACTCAGGCCATGAAAACAATTCTAACGATATTTAAGAAGATAATTGAATGTAACTTACCCTTTTCATGATGCCTGGTGACAATTAGTTCAATGTCGTTTAACTCAATAACAGCGTTCTTTACTATTAGGAATTTTCTTGGCTATTATTGAGTTTAACCTCCTTACTATTCTTTCCTTTATTGCAAGTTCTGGATCCATCAAAACCATTTTTTCCGCAATATCATGCAACTGATACTTGACAATATTATAAAAACACATAACATCAAGCGATTTAACACAATATTATTGTGTTAAATGTTCATTTATACTAGTAAAATGAGGCTACACTTACCAATCTCCAAAATGACATTTCCGCATGTCCGTCATTGTGTCTGTTCGTCCGCAGGTGTCCCGGATTAAAATTAAACTGTTAGCGAAATGAAATTGTTGTCAAATAGATTGATAATTATTATGGCGATTACTGGGGATAAAAAGATCAATTTTGAGGATAATAGGTATCTTTGATTGATTTATATAGCGCGTGTATACACGCATAAATAGTTATTAATCGCAAACCTACTGTTTGTTAATGCAGTGCCACAATGACGGTTAATTTCTGATACGATTTGCAATTTCGATGTTACAAAGACTGACCGACATTTTCGTTATGTTCCAAACCTGTCTCCAATATTTTTGTAATTATGCATCAATGGGGTCTAAGGGGGATAGGAGATGGTGTGTATGTATTCATAAGGTATGTATGCATACTTGAATCACATTCTTTATGCAATATTACCATGTTTTCAGGGTTTAATTAGTTCCTCTTGTCGAAATCTGCGGAACGATTAAATTAACGCATCAAAGGCAAAATGATCATGGAGGTTAGACCTAGCCGGGGCCATAAGACATGTCAGATAAGAAACGAGGCCCAGGTTAGGCCTAATGTTGTTGGACTAGGTGACAATAAGTCCTACTTGTTGTGTAATTTGCAGTTAAGGTCAGGGTGTATGATGGGAAATTTTCTGCATTCCTCAATACTCCTATTCGCGATAAGAGTTCAGGTGGTAATTTACATAGATATCTCCCATGATGCATCGCTTTGGAAGGGACAAATTTTCATTGGCCCGCCGAACGAGTCGAATACTCTGAACGTTTCTCAGCTTCTGATCTTCCATCAGCCCTCAAGCATAGTTATATGATCCAATCTATTGAATAATCAGAAAGATAATCGGAGATTCAAAGTAACATTATTGATATTTTTTTGATCTTCGATGAAGTCTGAGCAATTTCTGGGAAATCAGTGACGTCACTGGAATTGGACGGCATTTTCAACTACAGATTTCTTCGGATTTGGGGATTACAGTTCATAAAGCCTTGTATTATATCTTAATTATCCCAACGAACGAAGTTCGTTAGGGATATAGTGAAGCCCTCCGTCCGTCCATCCGTCTGTCCGTCAGTCCATCAGTCAGTCAGTCAGTCCGTCCGTCTGTCCGGAAGATAACTCAAATACTAGTAGACAGATTCTTTTACGCAAAAAAAATTTTTCAAGATGGCCGCCGCTTTAAAAATGACGGGACTTTTTCGCAAAAATCATAAATTTTTCATTCTAAACCAAAGTAATTAATATTATTGTTTGAAATTTTGGTAGTGTATTCACAACATTTATCTATTTCACATATATTCTGTGTTTTTCATCCTGACCCCCAGGGGCCATGTATGGGGGGACAGGAAAACAGAAATTTTCGCTAATTTTTAGATCTTTCTGAAGTATAGCTTTATTATACTCAAATGAAAGGCAATTAAGAGTAGATTGCAAATATTGTATCTTTTTTCTGATTCGAGCCTCGTAAAATTCAAAATGGCCATCTAATGTACAATTTCGCAATAATTTTTCGATCCCTTCAAAGTATGGCTATATTATACTCAAATTGAAGGAATTTTGGAGTAGATCACAATTATGGTATTATTTTTCAGATTTGTACCTTAGAAAATTCAAAATGGCTGCTTTGCAGGAATTCGCAATTCTAAAATCTAATTTTTTCATTTTCAACCAAAGTAATGAGTATAATTGATTGGAATTCGGTAATTGATATTTTGTTCGTTGGGATTTGCTACTCCGCGGAGTTGCCGTTATCTAGTTACATACATACCTATAATTTGTGCAAATGCAACTCTACATAAATGTTTAATAGAGTCGCAGTGCGGCATTGAAAATAGCACCCCTGTGTAAGCCAATGGGAAAGAACCCGGATGTAGACAACGTTGTACCATACATGAGAGCTCTTCAAACGAGAGTTAACTAAACTGAACGAAAACTAAACGTTATCGCGTATTGGTATATTGAGTCACATGTTATTTTTCAAAAAAGAATCACTCCTTCCCCACATTGTCTATACCTTTCAGTTTTGCACAAAGAGTGCACTTATGTGCCTAGAAAAGACTTGTTTGTGATCGCTAATGACAGAGACATCTTTTTTTCCTTTGCCAAGAAAACACTTATCCGATGGCCAACATATTTGAATGCCTATGAAATATATTATTCATGTACTTCAATGAACTTCTGCATTTAATATATCTTTGTGTTTATATTCCAGGCAGCAGGAATTGTTGTTGAATTGATCAGATCTAAAAAGATGGCAGGTCGAGCAGTTCTTCTTGCAGGACCACCAGGAACTGGAAAGGTAAAGAGATTCATAGTGTTGAGCATATACTATATCAAACCTTCCTACCAGAATATATAGGTTTTACTTCGTTCAGTTTTAAAATATGCTTTTCAAACAGCTGAGCTACAGGCTCGTAGCCAGGGGGGGGGGGGGTTTGATGGGTTTCGAGCAAAGAATCATGTAGAATCCTTTATAGTCATCATGGTCTGCCATTGTATATAGTTTAAGAATATGATCATTGTCACTGATTGATGTATATTTCAGACTGCTTTGGCTCTTGCTATTGCCCAGGAGTTAGGCTCCAAGGTGCCTTTCTGCCCCATGGTTGGAAGTGAAGTCTACTCCACTGAAATCAAGAAGACAGAGGTCCTCATGGAAAACTTTAGAAGGGCTATTGGTATGTGCCCTAATATCATATTATATGTTATAAAAACGTAATTGTGAAAAAGGCTCATGTAACTTACGTGAATAACTTACAGTTTAAAAGGTTTCTTTCTCAACTTCCTCCATCTTTTACACTTCAGCCACTTTATAGTTATCCCAACAAACGAAGTTCAGTAGGGATATAGTGAAGCCCACCGTCCGTTGTTCATATTTGGTGGAAAGATGTATACACTGAACGCTTTTATCCGGTCCCAATGGCATTCGGATTAGACAGGTTTTACTGTATTGGTGAATAGTTTTACGCTTTTCAAGATGGCCACCAGTTTAAAAATGGCTGGAATTTTTCGCAAAAATATTATGTTTTTCATTTTAAACCAAAATAATAAATTATTATTTGAAATTTTGGTAGTACAGTATATTAACAACATCTATCTATTTCTAGTTTTTCACCCTGACCCCTAGGGGCCGTAAATCTGTTGGGAAAACAGGAATTTGCATTAATTTTGAGATGTTTTTGAAGTATAGCTTTATTATACTCAAATAAAAGGCAATTTAGAGTAGATTGCAAATATTCTAGCGTTTTTCTGATTCGGGCCTCGAAAATTCAAAATGGCCGCCTAATGAAGGGATTTCGCAATTATTTTCTGATCTCTTAAAAGTATGGCTATATATTACTCAAATTGAAGGAATTTCAGAGTAGATCACAATTATGGCATTGTTTTTCTGATTTGTGCCTCTGAAAATTCAAAATTGATGATATATTGTTCGTTTGGATTTGCTACTCTGTGGAGTTGCCATTTTCTAGTTCAATATCTATTCTTAATTCTACAATGGGACCACTCAAAATCATGAATCAGATAAACTAACAGAACAAATATTTGGACACTTTTGATATGTTCTGTGAAGATCTTCACTGGCATGACACACCACATAGTAGTAGGACGGACCAATAATCATTTGTATCCAATGTGTGTCATTACCACTTTGGAAGTCGAAGATGCAATGGTATTTCACTTCTTTTCTGAGCTGTGCAGTGAAGCTGAAGGATGTTTGAAATTTATTTCTTAGCAAAGATAGACCCTGTCCAGTAGAGGTGTCAAGTATTAACCGGTTAACCGGTTAACCGCCGATAATGCCTTGACCGGTCTGAGTTTTTATGGGCAGTTAGTTGACCGTGTATAATTCTGTTATTTCCCGCGCTTATTTTGCATGCTAATCCGTCTGGTTTTATGGTGTCAGTTTCACGTAAGCTACTCATACATGTCATAAGTCCTATAACTCCTCACAAACATCCAATCAGCAACTTAAATCCCTGCCACATTGCTTTCCCGCGCTTACTTTGCATTTTAATCTGTTTGTTTTTCAAGTGTCAGTTTCATGTGAGCTACTCATACATGTGATAGGTCCGATAATTCCTTACAAACATCCAATCAGCAACTTTAATCCCTGCCACATTGCTTTCCCGATTTTACTTTGCATTTTAATCTGTTTGTTTTTCAAGCGTCAGTTTCATGTGAGCTACTCATAAATGTGATAGGTCCGATAATTCCTTACAAACATCCAATCAGCAACTTTAATCCCTGCCACATTGCTTTCCCGCGCTTACTTACATAGAATAGCGTAAAGCTTGACGAACGTAAAAAATAAACGCCGATATATCATTTTTCCAATTTTTTTCAACTTTCGATCGAAGATGAAGATTTCATTTGAAATTATAAGTTCAAATTTCCCGCCGGTTAACCGACTTTAACCGGTAAAAACCCCGGTTAACCGGTTAATGCTCAAGCGGTTAATTGACACCACTACTGTCCAGAAAGTACATTGAATGAATTATGATAGATCATTAGCAGCCTCTGTTCCCTTTACAATTTGGGTCAAGTCAATCCTTCTTATATTGTTGAAATAGTATTGATGTGCATTGCTTTATTCTTCTTGTAGGGCTGCGTATTAAAGAAACAAAGGAAGTGTATGAAGGAGAAGTGACTGAGTTGACACCCTGTGAAACAGAAAATCCAATGGGAGGTTTGTACTTTTTAAATAAGCATCTGTTGCAGCATATCATTTCCTTCATATTTGATTCAGTTGTTTCAAAATGAAATTAAATCACTCAATTTGAAATTACCTACGACCTAGAATGAAATTAAAATCCAGATGGAGATTGGTTTTTACTTCAGTTTAGGATTACAAAATCAGAATATTTTGAGCATTTTTAATCAGATCAAAAATATGAAATTCCCACATTCATCTTGAATTGGACAACAAAAATATTCATATTTTCTCATATTCCAGGTTATGGGAAGACTGTGAGTCATGTTGTTATAGGACTGAAAACTGCCAAGGGCACCAAACAGTTGAAACTAGACCCTTCAATATATGAGAGTCTACAGAAAGAAAAGGTTGAAGTAGGAGATGTTATATACATAGAGTCCAACAGTGGGGCCGTCAAGGTATGTACTAGAGGAATCACCAATGCATAAATTGACAATGAATAAAGAGAAGGTTTTTACGTCACCACCAGAAATGGTAACATCTTGTTATAGTTTCCATCTTTTTTGTTGCATTTTGGATTCGGCGTTTGTAACAAATTCTTACCACTTCAAATCACTTGCATCCTCCTAAGCAGGTATCCAGAATCCGTACCTCCTTCTTCCCCCTGCTATAACCAATTTGCAAGCGGCCGATTAAATCGGAATCATGTGATCTAAAATTATGCACAATGACTTATACATGATTTCTGTCGCAGTGTTGCGACAGCCAATCAGATTGCGAGTTCTTAATCGGGGAAATGCTAACTGCTTATCGCAGGGGGTAAAAAGAAAGAATATATTCTGGATTTTGAAGCCCTGTGATCGGAGGATGAATCACTTGTGGTGACATTTATCATGTAAATTAGAGAAGGGTCGGTTACGGTTCGGTTCGATTAACCGCGGTTTTTGGCCTCACGGTTCTACTGGGACCGTCTGATCACCAAGAACCGAGTCCAAAACGGTTCCATCATTTCCGGGGAAATACTTTATTTTCGTGCAGTGTAACATGAATACGAAATTTTTGCGCAAATAATTACAGCTCTATTTCATCTAAAAAGCGAATGAAAGTACCATTTAAACGACAATTGAACAACTTTAAACGATCCATACGGTAATAAAATCGTTTCCTTGGATATTTCATTGTTCTTCCACGTCTCGAGGGAACATAATTCTACTTGCCAGCGTAAATTTATTTCGCGCGGAAACACTTGTGTTTTAAAAATGGCGGACAGTTTTCGAAGTTGGCAAAGAGCTAGTAAAACCATAATAGAGCCTTTTCCCGCGATGCCTAAGTTGGATGCTTGGAAGTATTTGGTTTCTACGATGAGAATACGTCTACCCTATGTCGGTTGTGCAACACGACATTGAAATACGCTGCAGGTTTCCAATTTTTGTGATAGAAACTTTTTGTAAATTTTTTTAATTTTAAAAATTAAGACCGCAATCTTTATTAGACTTCAATTCATTCCCTATCTTGTAACTGCCTCCTATTACCTACTCATAGTAACATTTTTTATGACTGATATATACACTTTTTCATGTGTCCTACCTCAGGTCCCAAGTCAGGTTGAGAATTTGGGTAAACACCCCCTAGCCCACTGCACTGTTATTCCCAACTGAAGGACATCTGTGCTATCCATATAATTTTAGTTTTCAAGAAACACACTGTCTGCCATGAGGAAACATATTGAAAGGTTTTACCCAACCAGACCCAGTTTAAAAAGGAATCCCTCCCATCTAACACGGGGCAAGCAACTTGTTGATAGCCACATACAAATAGTTCAATTCTAGTTATTTAATTCCATAAATATTCAATGATTATCAGCTATCATCATTCCATATTGATCATTTATAAGATTGAAAAAAAAATTATATCCCCTAATAATACAAAATAAAAGTGAAACACCTTTTTATGTTGCCATATTTGTGGCACCAATTGCAATTTATGAGGCCCACCTTATTAAGTATATGATTTAAGAACCGACTGAACCGAGAGACAAGAACCGAGAATCGTACCGAACCGAACCGAACCGTGACTGACCCTTCTCTAATGTAAATGCCTTGTCACAGTATATTAAGTTACTATTACTGTTTATGTTATGTTTACAATACCAAGGTAGATCATTCATAAATGAATTAAATTAGCCCCTATATTTTGTATGTTATGTTTACAGCGCCAGGGTAGATCAGACACATTTGCTACAGAATTTGATCTGGAAGCTGAAGAGTATGTTCCCCTCCCTAAAGGTGATGTCCATAAGAAGAAGGAGGTGATTCAAGATGTAACATTACATGATCTGGATATTGCTAATGCACGTCCTCAGGGTGGCCAGGACATCATGTCTATGATGGGGCAATTGATGAAGCCTAAAAAGACTGAGATTACAGGTGAGTCATTTTAGTTTACTGTACAACCACCCTCAACTACATGGTTGAGTCCAATTGACTTTGACCTATTGAACATAGGGTTGGATATGAAGTTCACAACAAAAGTCATTTTTCTCAAAGGATGATTTTATAATGGCACTATCAGAAGTGGTGACATATTCCTATCGTCTCCAAATTTGTGGATGATGCTAGGTGGTTGGTGTCTATAACAAATCGCAGGTGGTGATGTCTTGCATATTAATGCCTTTTACTAACTTTATACTAATTTTGTCCATTTTCAGATAAGCTGCGTAAAGAAATCAACAAAGTTGTAAACAAGTATATAGACCAGGGTATAGCAGAGCTCGTACCGGGAGTGTTGTTCATAGATGAAGTCCACATGTTAGATATAGAGTGTTTCACCTACCTACACAGGGCCCTAGAGTCAACTATAGCTCCCATTGTCATCTTTGCAACAAACAGAGGGAAATGTTTAATCAGGTACTATCTAGTTTCATATGATGAAAAATGCATGTACATGTTATGATGTTTATACTGGTGCAGCCTTAAATAATTGGTCAGCTTTAGGGAAATTCAAAATATAGTATTTTACGTCCATGGTAACTCTACTAAGATTCATAGCCTTAAAACATTGTTATAATTGTGTATCTCAATTTTAAGACTAAAACTATACATTTACTATGTAAAACTACTTAATATTAATTGAATAAAACTGTATATTTTAGAGGAACAGAGGATATAATATCAGCTCATGGAATGCCTTTGGATTTGTTGGACCGTATCATGATCATCAGAACCCTTCCATACTCACAGGAGGAAATGACACAGGTATGATAATCAATAGATGATGCTTGATCTAAGTGATATATCTTATATAAGTTGTTGTGATAATTTTCGTCAGTAAGTGCTTGTGGGAAAATTATATACTAAAGACATGACATAGTTTGTGTAAAAGAGTGTGTAGATGCAATGAAATAGCAGTTCCACCCCTGAACTCCAGCCCATTACCAGCATTTGCCAGGGTTTTTCACATTTGACAATTTTGGCCCAACAAAATCATTTGAAATGTGCTTAAAATGGTGAAAAATTACTTGATTTTGAAAGAATTTTTGACCTGAACCCCCTGAACATTATTTCAGTGTCCTTTTCAAAAAGCCAATCAACTGTAATGGACTACCCTTTCATGATTAAAGGTATAGCATTGTGTAACTATTGTCCAACTTTCGTTGTAGATCTTAAAGATCAGAGCTGAGACTGAGAATATTGAGATCTGTGAAGAATCTCTGCAGCAACTTGGTGCTATTGGCACTAAAACTACACTCAGGTAAGCGTTGTGGTCCATGTCCAAATAAGGCAATCTTTTCACGAGAGTTGCTTGTTGAAATTGTTAGAATGAAAAAGGAACAAAAGGACAATTGTATACATGCTGGGTTCTCCCCAGAATCTAATTGCATGGCGCTCCCCCCTGCTCACTCGTTTTCCCCGCCCTGTTCCCCCCCCCTGCTTGCTTCGCCCGCCCTGCTTAGCACCCCGCTACTTCAAAACTTACGTACATTATTTTATTCTCCTGGATATTCGACGAAATCACATAAAATTCAAAAAGTTTTCAAAAAGTTTTTCCTGATTTGCCATTCCGAAGGCCGAATCTTAAATGTCTTCTGATTGGCTCAAAGCTCATGATTAGTTACGAAATATCCAATCAAATTATCTATTACTAATCGTGCGTCATAGACATAATCTGCCCCAGGTTCGGTTCAATCACTTGATTTGACTACGTATGCGCATGCGCCCAAAACATTCTAACCTATCAAAATCGTTCATTTGATGCGTGTTCAGAAAATTAGAAATTAACAGTTGAACCTGGCGCAGATTACCCCTATACTGCAACGCGGAGTGATATGATCATCGATCATCAAAATCGCCAATTTGGAATAAAACAAACATAAAAAACGACTAAAACTACAATTTGAAAACAAACATAAAAAACGACTAAAACTACAATTTGACAATGAAGTATTATTTTTTATAAATAGTTATTATAATTGCGAACGAATTAATGTTCAAATCTTGCTTTTGATGGTTGTCATGATAAAGAAGTTCGACTTCCGGTTCTTTATGCGGGAAACTCAAAAAAAAAAAAAAATGGGTAAAATTAAAAAGCCCAAGCGTAAAGGGAATAAATTAACGCTTTCACAGTTCCTTGCAAGAAGGAGGTGGTTTGACATGCACCCCAGAAGATGTAGGGACAGAAGACTTTAAGGAAACACAATGAACACTCATGACCTACAAGCATATTATCATGTATTGTTAAATAAAAGGTTTTCTAAATGAGATTTGGTGTTTATATACATTTTGTAAGTGAATAGTACCCCTATGGGAGCTGCTGTAGTACATTTGACAATGACCAAGGACACGATCGAAGCGAGCGGCAAAAATTGGCCCAAAAATCGAGCGAGCGAATCGAGCGGCGAAACTTGTTAAAAAATCCCCCCTGCTATGAAAAAATCCTGGGGAGATCACTGACATTTGAAACATATTTACATCTATGACAAAATCAGTGATGAAAATGATAAGATTAGTATTTTGGGGTAGTTTGCTTAATATTCTCATTACCACTTCCCTGTCTAAGTCGACTAGTTCACTTGAATAACAAGATGTGATATTTTGATGAAATCATTATTAATGATTCCAACTTATATTTGCAGGTATGCTGTACAGTTACTAACCCCATCTAATTTATTGGCAAAAATAAATGGCAAGGAAGGTATATCCAAAGAGGAAATTGAAGAAATGAGTGAACTTTTCTATGATGCTAAACAATCAGCTAAAATATTAGCAGAACAGGGGGATAAATTCTTGAAATAATGGATAGTTTATACATGAGGAGATTAAATGATGGACTGGACAGACTCTGAAGCTTCTACGTGTTTGTGTGAGACTAAGTTGGTTGGCTGTCATGCCAACACCTTGCTGATGAACAAACATACACTTGGTCTTTCACCACATTGCATAAATTGTTTGCCCATTATGTATCGATTTTTCTGTGGGCAAAAATAACTGGAATTAACTGTGTCTGCGATACAAATATGTTTTGATACTAGAATATTTCTGGTATCTAGTCTACTTGGAAGAGATTATTTACGTTTGAATTTACTGTGAATTGGGTACATTCCAAGTGTGTTTCCAAATAAAGATATTTTATAATGGAATATTGTCATGTTACAGTTGGTTTTATGTATGCTCTTCTTCATAAGTTTGGCAACCTGGTTGGAAAGCTAAAGCCAGTTGCCAAACTTATGAAGGGGAGTGAAGGTCTGTGTGGTTTCTCTGAAATTGAGTTCAGCTACACTCAGATTACTAATTTGGGATTGTAAAATTTCTAGTAAGGTCAAAACTTACGGAGGAACCGTGATAATTGAGAGGTTCAAACAACTGGTTCAAGCTAAAACTTATCTGCAATGGGATCTTGTTTTAATTGAACTGCTACGCATTAACGGGTGAATGCGGTGCGAATTTTAGATATGTTGCGATAAAAAATGTGCGGAACACCTCTATTATCTGTAACATCATTGACTGTAACTTGATTTGCTGTAGCAACCTATAAAATCTTAGAAAATAGGCCTTAGCCAGTAAGATTAGGTTTGTCATTACACCTGAGGTCATTGAAATCTTACCAGCATAAATATTCATAATGTATTTATACAAATTGAGTATCAGGAAATATAACTAAATGTGTCGCATATAAATTGCCTGAGGGTTATAAGGCTTCTACTGATTCAAATTCAATTTTCAACCCCAATTCTTAATCAAGTGTAGTTTCTATCCATGTTTTAGAACTACAGAGTGGTCCAAAAAAATGGGTACCCTGCGACCTGCGTGCAGAGTCTAGTTAAACTACACTCTGCCTAGTAGAGACCATATTACAGTTTAGTAGCCCCACCCCCACGACGGGTACCGGTGGCAGTTCGGGTAATAAATCACTTTTGACTTACGCGCTGACCTTTCTTCCACCAATCAGCGAGCTTGAAGAAACATATGCCAAATGCGTTCTAATTAAATATTCGCATGTCATTGGTCAATTTCGGGCTCAACGATGACGTCAGAAGGAATGACTATATATAGAACGTCGGTCAAATTTGGCTGACGAACACTGATTGGCGCGGTGAGTTCACAGGTTTATTTTAGTTTGAAAGAGTTAGGATGAAGCTCTCTTTTAAGAAGTGAAGTCAAACGAATGCAAAGGGTAAAAAATGGGACACTCGCATTTCAAAAATAAATATTGATATTATTGTTGAAAACATATCATATTATATACCAGTGGATTGGGTATTTACATCTTTAATTTGGTATATCACAAGTTAAAATTTATTATAATGCCTGTCAACTAGCGTCCATAATACAAATGACGTCATTTTTGTTTCAAAACGGATTTTGAAAAACTTGCAAAAATCAACTTTTTTTGTCAACATAAACAGATGTTCAATTTGTCCACCATTCTGATCACTTATAGCCCTCAATCTTGGCATAAACTTGTTGACAGCATCATTGATATGCTTTTGAAATAATAAATTCCACTTCCCAACAATTCTGTCCTTAAGGGGCTGAATAGATGTAAGGGGCTCATAGTACACCAACTCTGTTAGTTCTCATACGTGGTAGTCGCAGAAGGTAGCATCAGGTAATTTGGGGGGTGGGCAGTTATAAAGGGGGATGAATCAATGTGTCCTGCACAGAGGACTTATTCCTGATCTCATATTCAGATCATTACGTTTTCCAACAAGATGGGGCTCCAAGCCATAGATCCTACAAGATAGTAATAGTTAAAGGAGAATGTGCCTAAATTCATACCCCCTAATCACTGGTCCCCCAGATCACTTGATGCCAACGCCGGAGACTACCACATATGGGGAGATCCAACAAAATTGGTGTATCATGAAATACTTGCATCTATTCAGTCCCTAAAGGACAGAATTGTTGAGAAGTAGAGTTAATTGTCAAAACCATATCAATGATGCTACTGATCAGTATATGCCAAAATTGAGAGCTATTATTGATCAAAATGGAGGACATATTCAACATCTGTTTCTGAAAAAAAAAAAGTTTTTGCAAGTTTTGAAAACCCGTTTTGAAGCAAAAATGACGTCATTTGTATTATGGAAGCTGGTTGACATGTATCATAATAAATTTGAACTCATGATATACCAAATTAAAGATAATTCCCCATCCACTGGTATATAATATGACATTTTTTCTTCAAAAGAATCAATGTTTATTGAAATATGAATGTCCCATTTTTTGAACCACCCTGTATATAAGGGATTTGGTTATCAGTATGCTAGAAGTAAGGTAAAGTATTTAATTTTATAATTTCACACAGGTATTATCACTTGCATCCTACTAGTTCAGTATCTTAATAGATAAGAAATTATGACAGCTGTTCTGTTTTTCGAAACTGGGAAGGTCACTGGTTTTGTCCAAACATCTGAAATATTTACAGTATAGCAGCTAAGCTGACCTGATTTCATTGAAGGTCTTAGCTGCTGAAAGGCTCATTCTGTTGTAGTTTCAAAATGTTTTTAAATGGGTATTCCAATGCATTTTTCCTGTCATCAACTGGGGCAGAATGTCTCCAAATTGTGTTTTTGTACCAAAATACACATCCTCTGATCACTGGGCTTCAAAATACAGAATACTAGTACTTCTTTCTTTTAACCCCCTGCGATAAGCAGTTGGCATTTCCCCGATTAAGAACTCACAATTTGATTCGCTGTCACAACAAGGCAATCATGTGACAGCAATCATGTGTACGTCATCAGCGCATAATTAGATCACATGATTCAGTTTAATCGGGCGCTTTCAAAATGGTTATTGTAGGGGGGAAGGAGGTACGGATTCTGGACACCTGCTTAGGAGGATGCAAAATACAAGGAACTAATATAAGAAACAGTCTAGTACTGACAGCTATGAGAATACTACTCATGGAAAAATATATCCAACGTTTTTCATATATAACATCCAAAATTACCCCAAAAAATTCAAATAAGTTTAATATATATTAGCAAGTTTATTTCAATATACAGTATTTCTGTACAGATCAATATTACAACTTGCATACATGTCACTTTCTTAAAATGTACAACTGGTGGTTTCATAAAATACAATGGACATCTATTAATCATCAATTCCATTTGGAGTTGTTTCTCAGAATCATGACACGTTTAACTGTAAATGACAAATTTAAATATCTACATATTTTCCCTGCTACCAATATCGAAGAAAATCAACACTTATTATTATGAATTACTGTATAAATGAATGGCATGTTTTGTACTAATGAGCATGACTTTCAATGATTACTAAAATACTTGAACTGTTATGAGCTCTGTATGGTTGAGGATGAAACATGTTGGATGAAAATATTCAAACATGAGTCAAAACACACCTTTATTGTACAATAATTCTTCATCAAAGATCCTTTTTTAATTTCCTATTTTATTTTCACAATTCAGTCCTGACTTTCAATTGATATAAGAATGAAGCTGTTAAGTACCAGAGAAATTAAGAAAGGATCATCGGAATCAATCAGCAAAGCATTTTGGGTAACTTCTGAGATCTGCACTTCCTGTTACTCTGTCCAATAAACATCGCCGAATTATTCAGCCCGAGGCTACTGTAGTTTTATGCTATCACAATGTCCATTTGCATTTCTATGTCACGGAACATTCTAAAATCATCTGTTATTTTTTTGAAGAATCTTGTAAACTCTCAAGTTAAAACTTAAGATCTAAGGCCAAGATCCATTTTTGTTATTTTTTTGTATCATGAGTCATTGCTTATTAAATATCTAGAATAGTAGAGTGCTCATTCCACCCATTTCACTCTGTTCTTTTACGAAGATCTCAAAGTATTGATAGATAATTGTCACGGCCAATAGGATACCTGTTCCACTGCCGATGGCACCTGAAATGCAAGAATATACGTATTAAAGCATTTCTTCTTTTCACAATATCTTGTTATACAACGGGAACTGTCTAAATGATCCGTAATAAATATCCCACATGTATTTTCACAAAAATATTTCATAAGTATTATCTATTTATGTTATGTTCTGTCAATGATATGCAAAATAAGCTCATATTAAATAAAATTTAAAAAAGACAGTTTATATGCAATTTTTCTATATCTCATCTGGATGCAGGACTTTTAACTGACATCTTTGTGAAGAGCCCAGTGGATTTGACACCAAGATAAGCACTTAATTTCAATGGTTAACTTACCAAGGAAATCAGCTAGGACTGAGAGAGCTCCTATACATAAACCACCAAAGGCAGCTGCAGTAGGGATGTATCTATTCAATTCTTTGATCATCGATGTTTCACGATGACCTCTCATTACCATCTGTTGCTCTTTCAGTTGCTTAGCAACCTGAAAATAAAAAGTTTAAATATATATAATATGTGTATACGAAGTTTCATAATTATAGTCTCCAAGCAGTGTAAATTGATAGTGATAATTATTGTATGTCTCATTTTTATCTTGTCTATAAATGGCATCGATAAAACACTTATTTATTTTAATATTTATTCACCATATTCATACTTTCAATTCAAAATACAAATACCGATCGCTGTACCAAATAAAAGGATTTACTTACATCTTTAGCACTGGACCCTGATACATCAATCCAAGTTTTAGAAAAGAATGCACATGATCCCAACATGAACACGATGTAGAGGACTGCGTGGATGGGATCCTCAGCAACGTGACCAAGGGTTTCTGGGGGTGACAGATAGTAGCAAAGACCCCCAATAGGATAGCTTCTGGCAGGGCCGCCACCTCCAACATCAGCCCACACGCCCAAAAGATTGATGAAAAAGTTACCACTAAATTTTGCTGCCAACATCTAAAACAAAAAACAAAGAGCTTGATTATATAATATGCAAGTCTTTTTAGGGATATCCTTCCATCTAAGGTTAGAAGAAGCTTAGTTAGAATTTACCTCAAATAAACAAGTAATGGATTTAGAGACATTTCTATACATAAATATATATTAAATAACTTATTATTTCACATATTATTCATTTATAAATTCACATATTAGCATTTGTAATTGTAAAATCATGAACAACATTATGATCTGTTCAGTGAACCACATCCCTTCAATTAACTACAATTTCTTTACCTGTGAGATGACGTAGAGATTAGACACTAGAGCACTCTGGAGGATGATTGGTATATTAGAAGTGTAGAACAGCTTAATTGGGTATGAACTGTATTGACCTCTGTAACGAGCTGACTTGATTGGAAGATCCACACGGAATCCCTGAAAATATCCATATAAAACATAAGCATCTTTTATATTAAATATGAAGTAACTTTATACACCTTTAAATGCATGGTTTGCACAATTTTAATTTAAATGATTATATGTGCTCTAAATATCAGGTTTCATTTCAATCATACAATTTCATTAAGAATTCAATAGCAAACCTCCAACATAGTGCTTGTCAGGTGAACAGATTTGCTTTTTAATAACATACTCAATGGCACTATCAAAAGTGAGTGTGTATTTTACCTGGAAGTATATGACAATTCCAAAGACTAGGATGGTTGCCATGAGGTTCATCAAATTGGGAAGGTTTTGTCTGTAGAAAGCCTCACGAAGACCTCTTACTTTGTCACTTCTTGTGGCCAAGAGATGGAAAAGAGCGATGATTGCTCCTTCAAACTCAGTTCCTACAAGAGTACAATATTAACTTCATCAGTATATTGAAACCATGATAGTTGCAACTTTTCAATACAATACATGCACAAGAAATTATCAATTCCCGCATATATTTGAACTAAGCATATTGACAAATGCAGACCCCTCTATATGGAAAAAGTAAAAAATATTTTGAGTAGATATAATACAGATAAAGACAAAAAACTTGCTCAAAAACTACATTGTCCATGTCCCTTCATAGAATGGACACATGATGTTATGATCATAAATATGTATGGTGGTACTGACCTCTTCCTGTGTTGACTGTAGCAGGACTGAATGCCTTCCAGACAATGGTTTCACAAATGTTGGTGGCAATGAACAGTGAGATACCAGAGCCAAGACCATAGCCTTTCTGTAGCAACTCATCCAGCAACAATACAATAAGTCCAGCAACAAACAACTGAAAACAAACAACAATATAAATTACACAGTAACGTGCTGCATCTGGAGGAAATATCACAAGACAAAATAAGTAAATGAGTAACAACCATGGGCCATGGGATAATTTCATTTTTTTGTAGTTATACCACTTCATAAAAATACTTTGATTTCAATGCTGCTGATGTTTTTTTATAAAACCAATCATAGTTTTTATATATTTTTGTCTCATCACTTCAGCAAGTAAGAAAGCTGAGAATTACCCAAATCAAATCTACTCCTCATAATAACTTTACAAATTGAATGAAATAACATATTATCTGGCTCCTATTTTCCTATTCTCCTATCTAATTTGAGCTTCAAAACATGTCATTCTTATCCAATCCATCCAGTGGTATTCTTACCTGAATAATGATGAGGAGGCAGACACCAGCTCCAATATCAGAAGGATCTCCATACATTCCAGTCATTACATAGACAATAGCTTGACCAATAGTAATCACCATACCAAACACTGAAATACAAACCAAAATAGTCATATTTGTGTAATGCAATATCTAAAAGTTTACTCTTATTTTCTGGACATATTAGCCAGATATCAACTATTCTGAAAATCTGGACAATACACTTCTTCTTTATTTGTAAATATTTCACAGTCTTAGAATGGAGGAAGAAGTCCCAACATATATAACTTTGAATTTCCTCAAATGAACTTGTTATAATGGTGCTACATTTGCAGTATAACTTCATTTTCAGAGTCACAAACCAAAACTCACATTTCTGGGCTCCATTGAACAAAGCTCTGTCCTTTGGTGAATCACCGACCTCAATAATCTTGGCACCAGCCAAAAGCTGCATGATGAGACCTGAGGTGACGATGGGGGAGATACCCAACTCCATGAGAGTTCCCCTGTTGGAGGCCATGATTACTCTCATCCAGTAGAAAGGATCAGCAGAGTCTGATGACATGATACCAAACAGAGGGATCTGGAATGGAGAAATTCTGTGTGTACAATTTTTTGATTATCATCTTATATCAATCAATAATGAGGGTCATCTCTATCTAGTACATGTAAACATTTCATTGAACATTTCATGGTTTTTAAAGAAATAGTATCTATAATATAACAGTTAGTTGATGTAAAATGTTCATGACAAGTGAATCACTACTTCCATGAATTAAAGCTATTTTCAAGTTATTTTTACAGAGTACATCATGACAAAGTATCACTCTCCTGTCTAACTCAGAGTTGGGGGGGGGATGCTTGCTGCAAAATAGTAAAACCTAATTCAATTGATGAATGGCCTCTTACCTGACAACACACCAGGAAGATGAACAGAGTGATGGCTGTCCATAGCACCTTCTCTCTGAACTGAATCTACAACACATAGCAAATAAGTAAATTAGTCACCCTATATACACAATACAATACTTTAGATACATGAAACAATAACACACAGGGATAGCTGCAGCTAATTCAACACTGCATTGCTTGTGAATCTAGAAGTTGTAATTCCAGGTCAAATACAATCAATAAATATGGAAAGTGTACAAAAATATGTTGACTTCAGTTTTGATTCTATTTTTTTATATTTTGTATTGAAATTGAAATCAATGATTAATTTGTCAGTTAAAATCTTAGGATCTACCAAGACGATTGATTGTAACAGACCAAAAGAAACAACATGAAGTTTTACCCAGTTAAAAGATTTCTTTGTAAATACATACACAAACTATAACAATGATTTTAATAAATGTACTCAAGCACAATGATTGTAATCATATGGGTTATGATGATTTCTTTGTGAACATGTGTTATTAATTTATGTAGGCCAATAAAACATAATTGAAATTAATAACTAATTAGTTTTGATCAAATATAATAGTGTTGATTGTTTGAAGCCATTTTTACACATTTTACTATGATGATAATGTAGATGTTATAATTATTAAATTTATACAGAAATATTTAGTTTTAGAGATGAAATCACAAAAATATCTTGATAATATAAGCAATCCATTAACAAAATCTCAATTATATGTAGAAATAACAAACACAAATCATTAGAGATCAGCACATGTGATCTTTTTCAAGTTAATATGTTTAATTTTTCACTGAATAAAGGCTAGCAAACCTTTCTGTATATTTATCGATTCAAAAACACTATTGCTATGCACTCAACAACTTGAGTGCAAAAGATTCTTCTCAATATGTCCTTTACAAACATAGACACATTAGTGCTAAAGAATAACTATTAATTTATTGTTTTTGCCTTATTACACCCAAAATTGGTAAAACTATGACACAGTTTGAAATCATGGGGACAAAGAAGCTAGGTATGTCATTAATATAACTGATCCTGCACAATTATCATATCTTGCCAGAATCACCAACATGATTTTGCCTCAGTCAATATTTATCCAGACTTGGTGACCAGATATTTTGCAAAGTATCATCTTATTCAAAACATTATGACTGAACATTATAGGCATTTTAGAATCCATATGGACAAACATTTGCATGCTTTGGAAATGTTCATCAATTAAATCAACAATTCTTTGCTAATGAACATTTTACTTTCATCGATACAGTTTAAAGTTAGTTTTTGTAAGGAGAAGCAGACATGTCTGTAAGTTATGGTCATAAAATAGAACACCGAGAAATTTCTAGACAATTTCATCACCCAAAATCCATCAAATAGCAAAAGTTTGTGACTGAACAAATAGCAAAGTTTGTGACTGAAACAATCTTTTAAAGGATAAACGATATGCCACGTTATATAGTACAGAGAATGCAACGTGTACTTGTTTTGAAAACAGCTGTGAAATGAAAAAAATACTGAACAACTTTGTACCTTTCTTTCAGGCTTCTGTATCTCTGGAAGGACCGCACAAAACGGCTTCACAAACTCGAGGAATTTAACTGAAAATAAAAGAGGTTGAATTAAGATGAATAAGATGGAATAAAGTACATGAAAACCAGAGTTATTGAACACAATGTATCACATAAAGGGCGATAATATGTAAATCCTGAAAGCCACGTATGCAGTGAAATCCAACGGAAAATATTTCCAAATTTTAAACGCAGTAATCTAGGAAATCAAATGAAATGCACGTCAAAAAGTTTTCTTTATACTTACTCCCCATGTTGATCTATTCTTTTGTTAATCCCTGTTCGAATCTATCGTCTCAGAAGTGGAAAAGAACCAATGTTTTCCACCCTAACTCGAACTTGTTTCGGACTCAATATGGCCGAAAAATAAAAGGAAGTCACGTGACTGCCACTAATTGATTTTTACTAATTTAGATAGGTATTTCATCAAAAGTATGATGTTATGTGTCCTATCGTCTTTCCCAAAAGTTGCATTATGATACAGGGCTTTGATTTATACCTCCATAGAGCAATCAATCCGTTCATAATACTCCAAATTGCAATTATGTGGTCCGGCGTGTTGAATGCTGGGTAATAATGACGTCATCGAGGGGGTGTACTAAATACCACCTAGGTGCCCCACACCTAGGTGTCCCCATTGAAATGCCTTAATGGCATATTTTACTACTTTATTTCAAGATAACATTTTTCCAAGTATTAATTTGGTACATAATAAAGTATTTTCGTGGAACTTGTGTAAATATTTCTGTTTGTTTATGATATTTTTGTCTTGAAAATTTTGATCCATGTCAAAAAGTCATTTGTAAGAACATGGGCTTTCAACTAGAAGGGTAGGCAACTTCCCATATTTCATACATAAACATTGCCATGGGTTTTCAAAATTGGAGAATGTACACATTCCAAGAAAATCTTATTTTGTACTTTTTATTGATGATTAAAAGAAATAACTCAAAAATAAAAACATGATCTTCTACATACATCTTGATAATTTAATAAAAATTGGAATTCATCATAATTATGAGAATACAGAAAGTGAACATTCTCCCACAAATTATGTTTTTATTGGAATGTGTTCTTGAATAATTAACCACAATGCAATACTCAAGAAAACATCTTGATAACTCTTATTCTTATTGGTCTCTTTTGTTTACTTTTATATGATATTGAATATATTTTATGCTTTAATCATATTAAAAAATTGATTATTATTCAAAATAATACTAAAACATATACATTTATCTAATACTTTTTGAAATATTGCCATAAAAGGGAAGCATGTCATTGCTCATTTTGAAGGTCTCATGTTATTACATAGAGTTGCATACCCTTCTAGTTGAAAGCCCATGGTAAGAATAATATTTCATTATTTGCTCACTATAAAATGCTACAAATTCACTATTTTAGCAACAAGTATGAACAATATATATATTTCAAATATAAATGCACACTTTAGCATTAGCATTAATGGTGTTTTGTTACTACAAATAAGTAACCATACATATGAGCAAAATTCCAGGTGCCCATTTTTCTATCAATAAAACTTTTTACATTTTATTTTCGAATCTTTTTTGATATATTCTCGACTTCAAATTATTATTTCAAGTCTATTAAATGTCAAGTTAATATGACAAAGGAAATAATACTATATTTAAAATGTGTACGTGGTTTAAAATGGAATTAGAAATCCAGGTGCCCAAGGGGACACCTAGGTGGTATTTAGTAACACCCTCATCGAGAGATTGATCCAAGATGGAGGAGCAGAATGTCAACAAAATAAAAGTTTGATAAAACGTTGCCATTTACGACATGAATATGTAGAATTTACCTACACATATGATGTTTTGTAACAATTGAATACATAGAGACATTGTAGATTGAACGTTTTTGATTTTCCTAAAGTTTATTCTTTAGTCATGGGTGGAAAAAATTCAACTTTTGATGAAGAGAGTGGATACACAAACAGTACTGCAGACAATGAACATGAGAGAAGGCTGGATAAAACAGTCCATCTTGTACCAGGGAAACGCAATGCCCCAGATAGGATAACAGATCTTGCACGTTACATGAATGTAGAATCGAGAAAACGATCCGAAGTTGCAAAGAATGAATACAATTACACGAAGGTAAAAAAATGTTAGAAAAAACTTTTATTCGACCTATTCTCATCAATTTAAATCAGAGTTGAATTATTCTTGATTTTCATCATGACATATAAGTTGAAAGTTTTATTTAGGCTTTCAATAGAAGGGTAGGCAACTTCCCATACATGTATTTCATACATAAGCATTGTCTTGGGTTTTCAAATGGGAGAAGAAATGCTTCCTGTACACATTCCAAGGAAAATCTTGTTTGTGCTTTTCGTGTATGATTTTAAGAAATAACCCAAAATAAAAACATGATTTTCTGCATACATGTTGATGATTTAGTACAAAACGGGATTTATCATAATATGACAATAATGAAAGTGGACATTCTCCCACATATTATATTTTTATTGGAATGTGTTCTTGAATGATTACCCACAATGCAACACTCAAAGAGAACATTTTAATAACTCTTTTTCTTATTGGTCTTTTTTGTTTACTTTTAAATGAGATTAATCAGGTTTTATGTTTTATCATATTCGAAATTGTTTTTTCTTCGAGATAATACTAAAAACACACACATTTATTTAATAAATCTTTTTGAAGTTTTATCAAAAAGGGAAGCATGGCACAGCACATCTTGAAGCTCTCATGTAATAACACAGAGTTGCATGGAATCCCATGGTTGGCTATGTGTACATGAATTTAAAGTACCATTAATTTTTAAAATCGTTGCATTTACAGGAAAGTGTTCAGCTTGTAAAGCACATGTTTAAAAAGATGGACCCTTCAGTAATGAAAACCACAGTTGATGTGATGGGAGATCTTCAGTTGTCCTTCAAGGTACATGTATATAACAAATATGAATTAATTCTGAAATTGAAATGCATTTAAGATGTATTAGTATTGGAATGTACTCTATCTTACTTACTCCTGAGCATGGGTAAATGGCCTTGATGCAAGACTATTGATGTATCACAAGATCATATCAATGACTTAAAGACACATTTTAGCCAATTTTAAACACTGCTATTAAGAAGTATAATGTACCTGGGGGGAGGGGGGGGGGGTTGCTGGCACCCCTGACCCCCTGGCTATCAGCCTGCATATATATGTGTTGCATTGTGTTATTGCGATTTTTCCAGTATGATTTTGCCAGAGGCCTACTGCTGCTGAAAGTTCTGAAGGCAAGAGAACTTGTCTGTAAAGACCCAAGAACAAAAAGTGCAGATCCTTATGTGAAGGTAATATTTTTTTCATGTATTTCCAGTGCATGACTTACAGATGTACTTTTCCCTAAGTAAAATTGTCATTTTGTAAATATCATGTCAATTGATATTCATGTATTTTCAAGAACAGCTATGCATTCTCCTGTCACATTTTAAAAAATCACATAAAATAGTAAAGTTCCAATAAAAAAGATGGTGCACATGTAGTTTATTCAGAATTCACCCACTTTACTTTCCAGTTAAGTATTCTGTTTTCTGATGGTTCCCAAGAGTTCCACTGTCAGACAAATGCAGCAAAACGCACCTTGAATCCTGTCTTCAATGAGATCTTTACATTCAAACTCACGCCTGAAGATTTAAAGCAAAGCCGTATTATTTGTCATATCTGGGACCGTGATATTCTGGGTAAAGATGACTTCATGGGAGAAGGGGTGGTCCATTTAGCTGCTTTCAACTTTGAGGAGACTCCAGTATACACAGCCTGGTACAATCTACAGATGGAGGTAGATTACTAAGATTGTTTACATTTGTTGAATCTTCAAATTGTTTTGAATTTATAAGTAAAACTACTATTGTCAGGCAAAATACCAAAATGGTCAGGGAATTTTAGAATCCTGAAAAAAATCAGGGATTTTTAAGTGTTTGAAATTTGAAAAAAATTGAAAGTTGAAAAACCATAAACCGAAGACACATAAATGAAGAGACTGAATGAAAACAATGAAGATAATGTAATGGTTTTTTACTTTCATTTTTTGTTGATAAGAATAACAAAGGACAAGTCTCGGTTTAGAGAACAGTCTCCTGAGCTAATAATTTTTTTATGAATAATATAGAAATAACACCCAAATTAAAATATGAATATTCAAAAGAGGACATTTAAATATACAAGAGGTAAAAATATCAAAATTGTCCGAAGCAGGCATAACATGCAGTAGACTGATGAACTTCGTTCTCTAAACTGAGACTAGTCTACTTAGTTGGGGAATTTCACTTTTGAATCTGAGAAGTCTGAATTTGTTTTGAAAATATTGTGCCAACCCCATACTATGTATCACCTGTCATCTCTGGTGGAAATACAAAAATATATGGTCTATATAGTATTCACTCATGAACATGATTTTATTGATTTGAACATTTTAGACTGACTTTTCGATCACTGGGGACATAGAGGTAGAGTTGAAATACAAGTTGCCCCAGACATTGGCTATAAATGTAGTGAGGGCGTCAGGGCTGGTACAGAGAGACCCTGAAAGACCTCCAGACCCTTATGTCAAGATTATGATCCCAGGCGTGCAAACTATACATAAAACACAGGTTAGTCAGTCATCTTGTACCTATGGGCATGCATTTGCTCTTGCTTGCGTACATCAATGTGTCATCAAAATTCCAGAGTTTTGGTGGTCTATATCTTCCACATATCTGAGGTGTCTTGTAGATTCTAATTTTGAAATATTGATTTGCCAAAATTTTCACTTTTTCAATATTTATCCCAACGAATGAACGAACGACATACAACGAACGAAGGTAGAGTAATAAAGGTGAATATTACATTGTGACATATAAAGATCATGCATATAGTGTTTGTTTGGATTTGCTACTCTGTGAAGTTGACAAATTGATTCCATTAATTCCATCATATGTTCAATTGTATCTTTGATAATTTCCATCATATGTTTGACTCATTTCTGCCATACGTGAACAACATGTTGAATAATAAATCATATTGTTTGTGCATTTCCATTATCTGTTTAGCCATGTTTGTTTGTTGTGTAGATTGCCTTGGATACAGTGAACCCAGAGTGGGATGAAGAGTATGACTTCCTAGTGCCCCTTGATGAGTTCAGTCAAAGGTATATAGCTAACCATATACGGTTACACAGTTAGAATCTTTTTTTCAATGGGGATGGGCTCCTTATTGATTTATCAACATTCAGAGATCTTGTCAAAATCCAAAACAAGACAAGGCAGGTTAAATAAGTTAAATAGGTAAGGGAAAACTTAAGGGCCAAAGTAAATTTGATGCTACCAGGGACAACATTTCCACAATTTCAATCCAGAAAATACATGAAAATAAATTCTGTAAACTAAGATGCAATTGCCTTGCCTGCCTGCGTATATGTGTATGACAACTTTACACTTAATTGGCAGCCAAGTTTTAAAAAATGTTTACATTTGGTTATAAGACTGCCACAAAGTTTCAGTTGTATAAAACCATGAATTAGTGTACAAATAGTGACTGCCATTGAGGGAAATAGTGCAAAATATTTTCCTCAAGGGAATATCCTGTCCACTGACATGTTCCCGAGGCTGCAGACAGGATATTCCCGAGAGGAAAATTTTTACACTATTTCCCGAAAATGTGGCAGTCACTATTTGTTTTATTATATACCTGATAAGTACTCTGTATACATGTAAACAAAAACAAAATGAGAAGTCTTTTCGTTTCAATATCAAATGTTCACAGGTTCTTATTGGCATTTAAAGGCATTTTACCTTTCAACTCCTATAATCTCAGATTTGGGGGAAGATAAAACGTACTATTGACTGGTCACATGACCTAACTGGTGATTAGTACAATTCATCTTCCCTGAAAGCAGGGATTTAGGACTTTCCAGGGAATTAGTTCATCTATTCCATGTCATGTGACCATGAATAAGCCAATGAGCATCTACAATACATTTGAGGTATATAATAATGCTTCATAACCTCTTTAAGCTTGTATTTGATCACAATCACATCTCTACCCACTGTTACAGGTATGTGATCTTACATGTACTGGACAAGGCATGTGTTGGGGAAGACTCTCTGGGTCAGGTGATCATTGACTTAGACAACTTTGACCACGAGCTTGGCTACAGAGGCTCCTTTCAGCTAGAAGATTTGGTAAGTTATATATGTGCTATAAACTGTCCTGCCACTTATCAACGTAATTCAATTCAACTCAATTCAATTTGTTTCATATTTATCCCAACGAACGAAGTTCGGTAGGGATATAGTGAAGCCCTCCGTCCGTCAGTCCGTCTGTCCGTCCGGAAGATAACTCAAATATTAGTTGACGGATTTTCTTCATATTTGGTGGAAAGATGTATATTGATAAATAGTTTTACGCAAAAAAAAAATTTTCAAGATGGCCGCCACTTTAAAAATGACGGGACTTTTTCGCAAAAATCATAAATTTTTTATTCTAAACCAAAGTAATAAATATTATTGTCTGAAATTTTGGTAGTATATTCGCAACATCTATCTATTTCACATATATTCCGTGTTTTTCATCCTGACCCCCAGGGGCCGTGTATGGGGGGTCAGGAAAACAGATATTTTCGCCAATTTTTAGATCTATCGAAGTATAGCTTTATTATACTCAAATGAAAGGCAATTAAGAGTAAATTGCAAATATTGTATCTTTTTTCTGATTTGAGCCTCGTAAAATTCAAAATGGCCGTCTAATGTACGATTTCGCAATAATTTTTCGATCCCTTCAAAGTATGGCTATAATACTCAAATTGAAGGAATTTTGGAGTAGATCACAATTATGGTAATATTTTTCAGATTTGTACCTCAGAAAATTCAAAATGGATTTTTTCAAGATGGCCGCCGCTTTAAAAATGGCGGGACTTTTTCGCAAAAATCATAAATTTTTCATTCTAAACCAAAGTAATTAATATTATTGTTTGAAATTTTGGTAGTATATTCGCAACATCTATCTATTCCACATATATTCAGTGTGTTTTTCATCCTGACCCCCAGGGGCCGTGTATGGGGGGTCAGGAAAACAGAAATTTTCGCTAATTTTTAGATCTTTCTGAAGTATAGCTGTACAAGCTTTATTATACTCAAATCAAAGGCAATTAAGAGTAGATTGCAAATATTGTATCTTTTTTCTGATTCGAGCCTCGTAAAATTCAAAATGGCCGTCTAATGTACGATTTCGCAATAATTTTTCGATCCCTTCAACGTATGGCTATATAATACTCAAATTGAAGGAATTTTGGAGTAGATCACAATTATGGTATTATTTTTCAGATTTGTACCTCAGAAAATTCAAAATGGCTGCTTTGCAGGAATTCGCAATTCTAAAATCTAAATTTTTCAATTTTAACCAAAGTAATGAGTATAATTGATTGGAATTCGGTAATTGATATTTTGTTCGTTGGGATTTGCTACTCCGCGGAGTTGCCATCATCTAGTTTGTTTACATAATGTTCACTATATATCAAGCCAATGTACTAGACAAGAGCTATATGTTGCAGCATAAAGTGAATTAATTTTAACTTCATCTAGACTACATTTAAATGAAAGGGCTTATACTTTGTGACAGTATTTCATAAACATATTATGATGAGATATCTTATCTTACATTTCATGTACTAATGATACCCTATGTCATGTACAATTATCGTATTCATGGTTCCCTATTCAAAAGAGGAGACGCAAAATATTTTCCTGATGAGGTCAAAATATTTCCCACGATGCAGTTCGCGGAGTAACAAATTCATATTCCTTGTTTTCCCCCATAGGTTTAACATGCGGATTTTCACACCTATTTTTCAATTGATATATTCGTTCATATTCCCATACGGGAGTACAGAAAAAATTATCAGAAGCGATTACTCTCTTATTAATTTTGATGAAACAGATATTTTTTTCATTGTATTGATTCATAGTGTGCTGAAAACGACGATTGAAAAGTGACAACATATTCCGGAAGAGAAGGTCATGTGATCAGTTGACTAGTCGCCATATTGGAAAAAATTATTTCATTCGACTTTCAATGCTTTCATTCCAATCTCACCGCACTACAAACTGCAACATCGATGCAACAACAGAATAAAAGTACTCATCTTCAAATTGCATTATAGAGTTACGTTGGAAACCCAAAAACTACGAAGCAGTTGACCAAAGAAGACGCATTGATATTATCTAAGTCAATCGGTTCAGTGTCCAAATGCAAATCTATATTACTCGTTTCATGACATCACTTTGACTGAATTTTGAATATTTAATGAACTAAATCAAGATTTTTTCTACTCGCAACTAGTCTATTATATTGAAAGAGCTTTGAAAATGTTAAATAGATGGCTCTCACATCTACATTTTACCAAGCAAAATTAGTTTTTGATTAGATTGAAACAATAGCATTCAGCTTTACTCTTTCCTCTTCACATCGATCATTGGTATCAAATGGAATATAAAATAAAAAAGTTATCCAAAGGGTCAAAATAATTGTGCACCTTTAACTTGTCACAATCAAATGAAATCATACCTTTGCTATGTTCAATTTGGTGTCAGTTTCTCTAGATGGTAAAAATACATTTAACCCTATTATTAGCGAGCTTTCTATAGGCAAAGTGGGGTTTTAAAAGCATGAAGTTTTTTCATCAGAAGTATGGCCTAGATAGCACAATATACTACCTTGCATACAACACACAGCATCACATACAGTTCTGCAATTGATATCAGTGCCCATAACTCACATACATGTACACTGTCCCACCTTCTGTTTTCAGAAAAACAGCGATCGGCTTCGCAGTAAGTGGTTCCAGCATGCAACAGTGCAAGAGTTCCGAGAGGCATTATTAGCACATGCCGCATTCAAACAACCAAATTTCCTGTTCTCAAAACAGGGAGGGAACAAGGTACTTTATAAATGAGAAATACAAATTTTGAATAAGATTTTCAATGGCATAATAAATCTTTAAAGATTGGCTCCATGGTTTGAATTTTCTAGTCGTTTATCTATTTTATATTTATTTTCAAAGTGTTTTACCTTGTATTTTCTATTTATGAATAATCAAAAAACATTTCAATTTAAAGATGGCAGCCTTGTGTAAAACCATTTTGGAAAGATGCAAGAGAATAAACAGATGAATTATCTGTAATCTAAACTTGCATTGAGCTATCTTTATTAGGAATTTATTATGAATGGTATATCATTTTTATCAAATATTTATTTTTTGATTTTGTAGGTGATAACTGTGAAAAGTCGTAAAGCAGGGGCCATCGCCAAGCTTAGAATTGTCGATGGTATTCCGGTTTACTAAATTGAACGACATCCAAATCAGCAGTTCCAATGAATTAAAGAATCAGTTTCTACAGCATTGAAATATTCAAAAGAACATTGTTTAGACGCCAGTGAGTGATTCCGTCCATTTACTAGGGACTGTCTAAAAGTTCATATAATACGTGTATAGAACTTTGAGACCTCCCCTTTATTAACATAAATAGTACCTGTTAAATGTTATATATTTTTTAGATTAGGACTTTATTGTAATATAAGCTATTTATGGTACTAATGTAGAGTAAGCACATTTATTTGCATGATTGTTACATTTATATGCCACAATACATTTGTTGCAAGAATGATGCTTAGTCTTGCATCAACACACTGTGATGCAAGACTTATCATGTGTTTAATTGGGGACCAAAATTACAAGTTCCTGGCTCATGTACAAGCTATAGGAAAAAATGACTGTCATTGTAATTTACCAAATTTCAACCAGATTAACATTGAGAAACAATACATTTGTGAAATTCTCAGGACACAGGGCTCAGAAGTCATTCAGGGGTGTAAAATGAAAGAAGATCCTTTGCAACTTTGAGCCCTTGGTCGGAGAATGGTGACCTGATACAATAAAATGTTTTTGTACTTTTGTTTTTGCAACATCTGGAACAGAATCAATCAATATTTTTTCATATGTAGAAATTTATCACAAATTCTGATCTACCATCCTTATTGTATTTTATGCTTTATCTAGTGTTTGAATAATGTACTTTTTGTACTGTGTAATGTGTATATAAATAGAAATTATACTGTAGATGGTAGTTGAAAGTGGCTGGCCCATTTTTGCAATATTTGAATTGATACCAATATTTAATTTGTATTAAACATAACAAAGTTGATTTAAATGTGTTATATGAGTAGTTTATTTCATTTTTATGATAGAATTGCATGTAAAGTGGGTACATTATTTATACAAGTAGGCTTACATTGTGCTGCCATCTATGCATGATTTCATTGCTAAACAAATTTTGATGCTAAGGATTCGACAAAAAGGATGCTTGCCTCAAAATAAAGGGCACATGCTTTTATGCATGAGCTCTTAAGCAAATTAACTGAATAATGTTAAAATTAATCTTCATTGAAAAAATTAAATTGGACTCGGGAGACAGAGGTTGATGAGCTTATTCTCAGGAAAGGATATCTCTGTTTAATTTGTAGGCGATGCCACCGTACCTCAAATATAATGTAATATGATCATAATTTGAATATTATTCAAAATCAATTTTAATGGAAAATTGGATTAGAGATCCATAACTGTTTGCTGTCAAGCAAGATGAAACTATTCAGTTTGTCAGGACATCATTAGTCGACGTGTGTTGCTTGCATGATACGCAGATCATAGATACACTTCAGCTCTCTTCTGCTTTTATCATACATCTATTGACTTTTATAAACTGGCCATTTTTCATAGTAAAAAAACTTGATTTTATCAAAGTGCTTGGCTGATACAAGAATGGATTTTCTTTCTATGCTAATTTCAATTAATTTTTGGGTGTATTGTTTCTTGTTTGCAACAGATGTGCGACACAATCGTGATGCATTAACTGATGACGAGGGCTGTTTTTCTGACAATAGATATTTGCAAGCCATTGAAAGCTACACCGTCACATCTCAGCTTTTTGAACTTGTAGATTTGTTCACTTGTAAATAATTAAGTAAATACATAGGCAAACAATACTTACGTCCCACTAAAGATTATCATTTTAGATATATGTTTGATCAGTTATGGTCTTGACAAAAAGAACTTTGCAAGTCCATGAAACAATATTCCAAAGTTGAATTGTATTTTTCCTATGACATAATAATGATAAAAACATCAATATTTTACAGTTTGTAATTTATGGAACTTTTGTTCCATTTTAGAAACATTTGGCCCATAATGGTAGTGGTACTAGGAGTGTTAAACTTCATTTCTGAATTATTGCTACGTAGATTTTTTATATCCGATCTAGAATAGATAATAAACATAAAACAACAAAACAGATTATATCTTTGTGATTTTCTTTTGCGTTTTCTCTTAGTGTCAGAATATGTTAGATATTGAGATAGTTCTAGTTCATGTATTTATATTTAACATGAATTACTTCAATCAGACAAAGTGCTCATTTTTCAATGTCTTCTTTTTCAAATTTGCTATAGTAGGCCAGATTTTCTTAAATATGCAGACCTACTCTGTTTGCATTTTCAAATGTTTGTTGTTTCTTGCATTCAATTGTGTTTACAATATATAACAGTGTTCTCTCCATTATTGGAGCAATAAGGCTGCACCCAATTGATAATTTGAAAATTACCTTGTACCCAATTGAAAATCGTATGCACCAAGTTGATAATTTGAAAATTAACTTGTACCCCATTCATCCATCTGCACCCAGTTCATAATATGAGGAATCATGACGTGTTTTGACCAATTTTGGAAATTCAGAATTTTTCACCCATTCGAAAAATAATTCTTGATAGATGAAAACCCATACATAAATTAAAAATGTGATTGGACTCAATTTTCAAAATGAAGGTCTGATACGAGTTAAATGAATGAATCAACCTTGATGGGACTGCATCCTTAAATGTGAAGCTAGTAGTGGGCCTGGTGGAATAATTGCAATGACAAACAGGCTTTGATACTTCATCGAAATTATATTCTAGTCTAGTCAATATTGAACTGTCATTTGTTACATTTCAAACTAAACTGGTCTCAGATGTAAATCACCAGTTGAAAAAACTCAATTACTGGGATCAAACGGGGATGTCCAAATTGAACATTACTATTCATATACAAGAGATGTTAGTTGATAACGCGAGATTCCACCCTTTTTGTCCGACTTCGGCTGTTTCATTTTGAATTTCTTGAATCTAATTTGAGAACAAAGAAAGATATCTGCTTCTCTTGTATCTGAAACAAACCCGAGAGAATTTTGTGATTTTGGATTTGGTGTATTTTTATTGGGAAAATATGCTGTAACATGCCTTGTTTGTTATTTGAAGTAAGGGGTTTCTATATCCGCAATTCCCTCAAGCAATTTGTTTATGTCTTCTCTGCCATATTTTCTAAATTATTATTGTGACAAGGGGGCATCTTGAATGCTGTAGAGATCCTTTGAAAGAAATATGACTCTGCCCTCACTTATAAGATATTGTCTCATAAATGACTAGTGAAATAATGAATCATATAACATTTTGTTATCATATAGTCACATCCATCCCATTACAAGAAACATTCACTTTTGACACTAGACCTAGTTCATTCTGCTCTTAGATGTATTTTTGATGAGATTTAGTATCAGAAAAAGTGAAGGACAAAATTGAAGGAAAATGATAAAAATAACTATTATGTCTTATGAATGATATTTCACAAATACAACTGATTTCAATATGTCTAATGCTAATAATTTGAAAATGATTTCTTATTTTCTTCTCTTGTGTGTTTCTTAATGAAAATATTGCCACTTATTTCGTTCACTCTCGATACGTTGCATATAATGTACATATATGTTTATATTGCCCTATGAAAAATACTGCTTAAACTTTATGATCGATTACTTTATCACTGCTACCCACATAATTACACAGACGTATCGTCGGTGTATCATGGCGGAACTTCCTCCGGGACTAGGTTTCGGTAAGATTTTTTTATTTCCCGATTTACACCTACTTATAAGTCACGTTGTGGATAACAATTTGGCTCGAAGTTAAGGAAGATAGTCTAGTTTGAGAATGTGTCGATGGTTTTAGATTTTATATGTTAACAAAGACACAATTCACGTATTTAGTCCCTCGCTTTTCTTACACTGACGATCGGCATTAATATTGCCAATATTACACTGATATTGGTCGTTCGTCAGTGTAAGTAAAGCGAGGGACTAAATACGTGAATTGTGTCTTTGTTAACATATAAAACCTAAAACCATCGACACATTCTCAAAAATCTTACCGAAACCTAGTCCTGGAGGAAGTTCCGCCATGATACACCGACGATACGTCTGTGTAATTAGGTGGGTAGCAGTGTTTATGATCGATTATTTCCCAATTTAATTTTTTTAAACATTCAAGATTTATGACGTAATGAGCTTCAATTCTTGTGCCATATGTGAGGTTTGTCCCATTTGTTAATTAGTAATTACTCAATGGTGAATTATAGAAAGATAATCTCATATTTAGAGAGATAGCATCCTTGATTATTTGCTTATAATATAGATTATCTTTAATCCTAGTGGATTATAAACTTCTGGTTGGTATCAAATAAATCATATATGATTATAAAGTCATAAGTAAGATTAATAATAACTTAATATGGCGGCATTGTCCTCATTTACTTTGAAGTAATTTTCGAGCATGTTTGAATTTATTTTGAAAAAGACAATATAACAATATACATGTTAATATACAGCTTCTTTTATGCTCTATTTTGACTTTCTGGTATTTATATTTGACAGCTAAGATATAATCAAAGTCATAAAAATAAATGAACACATTTTTATCATGTGGATTATGAATACCAAAGATTTTTAATGTCACGAAAATATAACATTAACTAGTTGAAAACTGTTAAAGCCCCTAAAACATGAGATAAGTAAACCATGTTGTACATTTCTATAGCTACTATTTGTATTTGTTTTTCCACACTATTGAGTTTTATGAATCTTTTTTTATTCCATTGAATGATGTTCAGGGGGATATAGACAATGTCCCCATAGAGAATGCCTCCATCTGCCCATCTTGCAGGCGATAACTCAAATACTGGTGGTCTGATATTGCTTATGTCTAGGATGAAGAAAAATTCTTGAATTCATTTTGTAAAAATTCAGCATGCAGATTGACACAAACAAGAGAGAAGAATGAAGATGGGTATTTGGTTCCAAATCTAGCTTTATCTTGAAATAACATGCCTCAAATGACATTTGAAGATCTTAAACAAGGGGTATATGTTATATAATATTCTTCACTTGATATATTTTGAGTGATTTTATTGCCTCGTAGATATTCTATATCAAAACTCATACGCTTCGCTCAGTTGTGTTGATATTTGATATCAACTTGTCGATAAAAATGATATCACTCAAAATGATCTGATATTGGGTTTATACCATATCAAAAATTCAAATTCGTTTATCATATGAATATGCAGCTGATAAATGATGTTAGCCATGTATGAGGCTGATAAATGATTTGTCTGAAAAATATCACACAGATCTCCATAATATCAGAAATATCCAGAATTTGCCAAGGGGGTACACTTTTTAGAAAATTCCAGGGGGTTCATATTTGACAACTTTGGCCCAAAGCCGGGCCCAAAGATGGCAATAATCACTTGAAAAGTGCTCAGAATGGTGAAAAATTGCATGTTTTATAAAGAATTTTTGGCCAGAGGGGGGGGGGATTCTGGCTACGGGCCTGATATGGGATCTTTAGATAGATTGTACCAAATAAAGCCTTAGAAACTAACAGAAATGTGTGAATCATCATTTGAATTTATAATCCATGATATCCGGAAGCAACTGTATTGCCACTATATCAATTTTAACAGTTATACATTGTTTTTTTTGTTAAAAAACATAAATTGAGTACGATAAAACCCCTATAACACACAAAATGATGTTTTTTCATCTTCATTCAAAATTCTGAATATTCTACTCACAAATCCAGAATATTTTATACATTCAAATATTCAGTCATCTCTCACTGTTAACAATACAATACTGCAATGTTTAATTAGAACTTCACTCTTGAATTAATTGAAACATAAATATCCTGATGTGCCAGTGTTTGTGTGTGAGAGATAACAGTTCCTTTTCCTTTCTCTTATCTCATTGTGGATTCTATCAATGTATTGTCAGGATCAATGAAGAACTCTGACAAATTCTTATGCCATTTCTAATCATATTGTTATATACAGAGGAATATCGAGGAGTCATGGTTTCTGTTTTACATTGGTTCAGTTTCATACTCAAATTGTAGAGAAAGAGAACAGTTTGGGATTTTTCTTCTTATTTAATTAAAGGATTGGTTGTTGTTTAATTGTTTTATTCGAAGAGTATGTCTATCTTTGAAGAGGAAATTGACTCCCTCATTAATTTCTGAGAAGAATTTATACTTTTTGGAATATGTTTTACAGTACTTTTTTTGTATTATTCTTTTTTATATCAATATTCATTTATTCATCATTTATTATTCAGCAAGACGTATATAACTGATTAGCACTGAGGTAAGCACTAATATATACCTAATTTTCATATAATGGTACTGCAAAATGAAAAGTCATTTTGACTTTTTACTTTTGCTCCTTTTGATTGATGCTTTTGGCAAAAATTAAACTGTTTGACCATATTGAGCACTTGGCCAGGGTACATGTAGTTGACTAAATTTAGGATGAAGAACTTCATCCAAGACTAAATTGACTCAGAGGCGTAGCCAGGGGGGAGGGGAGATACCCCCCCCCCACAACCAATAAAAATATAAGCATGAGATAGAAGAAAAAAGCTTTAAAATGCTTTTTATTTGAAACATCTAGCTCAAATTTGAAGGAAGTTGCATCAATATTTGTAAAATTCAAGATGAATTTGAATTATTTGGCTTGTTTATGCCACAATCGTACCCCCCTGACTGAAAACCAAATTTTTTTGGGCGACTGAAAGCTGGCTACACCCCTGTGACTAGTTGACTGAATTTTCTATTTATAACCTTCAAACAACAGAGAACTTGATGCAATATTCCAAAAACCACTAGGATTACATTATATGATAAACCATGATATCCAACTCTTCTCACTGACAGCCAAATTGTGATTTGTATCAGAGTTTTCATGGAAAATGAGAAAATCAACTTTCTTCTAAAAAGTTTATATAGCCATGATTCCCAGATATTTCGCTGCCTGTTAATAATCTAGATTTGCGTATTGTCTTCTGGGATTCTCCTAGTCTTATTATTCATCTTAAATATGCACTGCAACTAAAAACAATTGATATAATTTATCAAGCTTTTTCTCCAGATGATTGACATATAAATCTTAGAATAAACAGTTGGTCCCAAGATGACTGACAACAATTGATAAATGACTGATTATACCAGTCTATTGATACTTTTTATCCCGTTTCCAAACAATCAAAAGTCAGATTAAAAGATGATTTGGGATTTTTATCGTCAACTTATTCTCAGGATCTGTATCTGGAAGAAAAGAAGGGTAAATTAGACAATAGGATAATAGATTGATAACAGGAGAGAAAGTTAATTTATATCGATCCTTGTAAGTCGGAGATGAAAGATACGACGCAAGAGGGTATGGAGTACAAAATGCGATATGAATCAGCAGAAGAAAACATCTATTTTTGATACAGTATTTTTAAGAGCAATAACATCATTTTTAAGATTATATTAAAATTGTATTATCATAAGAATAAACATAAATAAATATATGTAAGCATGAATAAAGATGGAGTACATTAAAAATGCACTCAAAACAGATGCCTAGATACAATAACTGACATTTATTTACTATTAAACATTAAGCACATAGTAATCCCACACGTTCATATTTTCATTTCATTAATTTTTAAAAAAGCAAATCATTTACAAATCATGAAGTGGGAAAACCCCCATATAAGAGCATGCCCCACACAAAAAACAAAATGTTCTGTTATATGAAAATATTGCAGAAATATCAAAACTGAGGGCTCATTTAAAAATAAAAGGAGTACCCAGGACCAGTATCAATTTCTAGGCAGTGTTCAATATAAATAAGGAAATAAATGGATAGCTTAAAATAACAAATAATTAAAGGGTAGATGTTGTATCAAAGGCAAGTTAGTGGCTGCATGTTTCAATAACATGCTAGTTTCTGTAATTTGATATATGATCAAATATTTCATACTATTTATGATGTAACATGTTGCATGTTGATTGGTTGTAGTATTTCATGTGGTATAAGACACATGTGTTACATGCAATATATATGATGTATGGCATTTTTATGGGATATGCAGTTGATGAAACAATGAAACATATTTTTGATGGTATTAACATTTACTGGTACCATCTTAACTACACTCATTTAGTTAATAAACAAATGTCCTGATCGATATAATAGGTTCATAAAATTACGGTAGTGCAGGATGATGAGTAGTTTCATGGTTACAATTACCATAGAAAATGAAATAGGTAATATTTTCCAAATTGCTGTGTGAATATTTACGCATCCTTATAGAATACATATACATATGTACAGTAGTTTAAAATCAAAATATTTTGATTATAATGTTAAAATCACATTTCTCCAAATTGTTATTTTCAATTTTTTAAGGTACGTTCACACCAACGGCGCTTTGATGGCGCTTTAAAGCGGCTTGTAAAGCGGCACCAAAGCGTAACAAAGCTTAATTAAAGCGTCGGGGTCGTAATAGGTCGTAGAAAAGCTCGCGAGTAAAGCGGGATATTCGGCAAGAGCGCTAAAAAATTTAAACTGTTTAAGCGTTCGCACCAACGGCGCTTTGATGGCGCTTTAAAGCGGCTTGTAAAGCGGCACCAAAGCGTAACAAAGCTTGATTAAAGCGTCGGGATCGTAATAGGTCGTAGAAAAGTTCGGAGTAAAGCGGGATATTCGGCAAGAGCGCCAAAAAATGTTAAACTGTTTAAAAATTTTGGGCGCTCTGTTACGAATTGATTGAAGCGCCGAGAGCGTATCAAGGCTTAACAAACCGTAACAAAGGTCAACAAAGCTTGACTCAAAGCGTAGGAAAGCTTAACACAGCTTGGTTCAAAGCGGGGACCCCAGTCTATTCACGGTCTGTTACCACTTGACACGCTTCGTTAAGATGTCTCAAGATTTGCTACGATCTGGCATGAAGATCTGACACGAGGTCAGACGCTTTCATCAATATCTGACACTCTTTGTTACACTTTCCTGAGGGACTCTCAAGCTTTCCAACGAATTGAGACGCTTTAATCAAGGATTGAAACGCTTTGCTGTACGCTTGACAAGTTTTCACACGCTATATCACGCCGTGCGACAAACGTCATGTCTTCTTCAGATAGGTCATGCTCTGGTCCATCTGGAATTTCTGGATCTCGTTGTTCTGCCATCGTGTTCTCGAGTCAAAGATGCAATGGTTTTATGGATCTACTGCATCTTTATATAGTCATTGGATCAAAAGCGGCATGGAATCGGCGATCTCGACATTTTCCAATGCGTGACAGAGCTTAACAGAGCGTAACAATGCACAACAGAGTTTTGCAATCGTATCAGAGCCTGGTTTAAAGCGTCATAATCGCATCAAAGCGTAATAATGCTTATCAAAGCTTTTCAAAGCGTGATTTCAAGCGTAACAAAGCCTGATCAAAGCGGGATCAAAGCGTGAGGAACCTTTTAGAGCTATGTTAAGCTTTCCTACGCTTTGGATCAAGCTTTTCTGAGCTTTGTTACGGTTTGTTAAGCTTTGATACGCTCTCGGCGCTTAATCGATTCGTAACAGAGCGCCCAAAATTTTTTAGAGTTTAAATTTTTTTGGCGCTCTTGCCGAATATCCCGCTTTACTCTGAGCTTTTCTACAACCTATTACGACCCCGACGCTTTAATCAAACTTTGTTACGCTTTGGTGCCGCTTTACAAGCCGCTTTAAAGCGCCATCAAAGCGCCGTTGGTATGAAGAAAAATGACAAAAATGACGGCGCTTTGCTCGCCGATTTAAAGCGTGGCATTCGCCGTTGGTGTGAACGTACCTTTATGAAAGTGCTGAACTACCTAATACAGCCAATAAAGACATACATTCACAAACATTGTCCTCAGCTATACTGGAATTGGCAAAATGATTTGGAAAAAATATATAAAAGAATAGTATATTCTTTAAAGATATGTTCTTGCTGTATCATGCTAGTTCTTCACTTTTGAAAATATTAAAGACATATTCCATAGAGAAATGGACATCATGCTGTGTCTTATAGATTAACAGCCTAGATGTCTTTGATCCCTGATAGTCTTATTAATTAAAGACTCTATAATGAGATTCAATCAGGAGCAATAATAATTACCACCTGCTAAAACCATGTTATTAATTCCAATTATCACAACTTTTCTACCAGCATACCTGTTGAAACTCCACTAGCTGCTCAAGACAATATTACAGTCGTCATATTGAAGAATGTTAAGGTATTTCTCAGCATGTACTTGTGTCTGATGCGGGTAATGTCGCTGGGGGAATTAGGGATTCAAGGAGATTGAATACATTATTTTTTTAATTGAGTCTGAGGCAATTATATTTTGAAGTCATAAACAACATAATCTGATCGTGTACTAGATTATTATTAACCCTGTATAGCAAAGGAACATCACTTGGTCAGATTGGGAATTTGCTTATTACAGGATAAGGCAAAAATGTTACCCATTCTGTACTGTCAAGAGTAAATGTTTTGGCCCACCCTGTATAATAATGAACTAATGAAGATTTTCAATTAAGGCAGAGAGTCCCATCTATCATCTGCTAGGTTCTATGCACTTAAGTGGGAAAAATGTGAACCCCTTTTCTAGAATCAAAAATCTGAAGGGAGGGAGGAGGGCATTATTAGTAAAAATGATTTAAGTTTACATCCTATGTGTTATGAGAATAAAAGACAAAACCTCTATATGATAAAACTGTCAACAGTGAACGCGTTTGTGGCTGACTGAAAATGTTCACAATGAGAGGTGGTTTTAATACAAGGCATAAATGGGATATCAAAAATATTTTAGAAAAGGTCTCACGATTTGAAGAGTTTGAATTAAGGAAGATGTGTTGAGATTAAACATATTTTACTTTACACTTATAGCAGTAATCTCTGTAGAGTATTCTTTGAATTATGAACATCTATGGCAAAAATTCCTAATTGACATAGTTTAAAATCCTGATTCAAATAACAAAGGGGGATAACTAGTCTAGCTACAAGCCCTTGTGACCCCCTCCCACTCCTTGACTACATAGGTATGAACTTTTCTCACATAGGGGAAGTGTGTGTAGAGGGGGGGGGGGCATAAAGGCTTGTGGCCCCTTTGTATTCATTTATAACTACTGAGGCGTTGTGCTCAGTGTCAGTTAAAATATAATATAAAGGAAGTTTCACTTCATGAGGGAAACATTTTTAAAAGTGAGTCCTTCAAAATAAGTGTGCCCCTAGGTCAGAAATTGTTTTAAACCATGTATTTTAACATTACCAGGTAATAGGTGGGTGTTTATATGTGAAATGTGTGTATGGGAATTGTAACTGTTTTCTCTTAGCTATTACCAGAATATACTGCAGCCCATCAATTAAAGCACTTAGATTATGTAACACTAACTGATAGTGCTTATCTATCCAGAATAGCTGCCTTTATGCAGATCCCTTAGGGTCCCTAATTAACATCATATGATCTCACTTTTAATTTATGGAAATTCTCTTCCTTACAAATTGCAAAGAGGATGTGGATACTTATGTGTTGTGGGCATGTGGAATAAGTGGAAATATGGAAATTGATAAATATTCATGAAAATGTATGAATTTGATTTTAATGAATAAAGATGTTACTTTTATTCAAATGACTAACTTCTTGATCAGATTAAATGGTTAATGTAAATGTTAGATAATAAATCATTGTTATATATCAACATTTATTTTCTAATTTGTTCTGACCTGCTGAAGGGACAACCATTTAAGTATACCTCTGTCCCTGTCATGTTGGGCTTACTTGTTAAGGTATCTTGAACCCTTTCCTTTTCCAAAGATTGGATTTGTTTCTGAAATAGAAATCTTCATCTAGCCACAATGTACTCGGTTCTGATGCAAGGAGGATTTGCATCCAGAATGCAGTCTCGATATTTTCTAGCAATGAAAATGTCAAAATGTCATTATTGTCTGACATTAAACTCATAATCAGCAATCCAAAAGATTCAAGATAATATCTTTTTGTGTGTTTTGAATTTTTTTTTGTTATGTAATAAGACCAAAACTCACGATTCAAAATTTTGATTGAAGTGAAAATCTCGACAGCCTTCGAGATCAGATTCATTGATTGTTTGAAAATATCGAGATTGCATTTTGGGAGCCAATCCTCCTTGGTTCTGACACTCAAGGTAGGTATTATGGTAAGGGCAAGTCATACTTACCAGGACATTTGGTGTAAGATATAAATGAGACTTAGTTATACACTGTACACTGTATGTCTGTATATACCTGGGGGTAGTGATGGTATCTAACACCAACTTGTCGGGTAACCTTGGCAACCAGCACCCTGTCTCCAACCATAGATATAGAAATAAACAAATCTTTTTTTCACGATAAACTACCACTTGTTATTGAAGTTGTAGGGAGAAGTTGTCATCCTATAAATCTAGAATTTATGTTGTATGAAATCAGATAAAATTCAAGGATAGAAATCATTTTTGAAGGCAATATTTTGTCTGATACTCATCACATATCTGTTTTTCTACTAGAATCATGATCAGTGTCAAACCTGAAGAAAAGAAATAACAGAGTTTATCATGATGTGAAAGTGTGACATGTGGTCAAATTCCCGAAAAGGTGATTAAAGAAAAATATTCCGATAAAAGTTAATATTCAGAAATTACTTTATGAAGTCATCTCTGGGCTATCCTTTATTAAACTCATTCCCAGCATTTAGTTTTAATGGCATTTTCTGTGTTATTTGATAATAGTTTGACGTTTTTAATCACAAAATTTTAAATCTTTACTTTACATAAACTCCCATTTTCCAAAATGTATATGGCAAGATTGCAGTGTTCAGAAAAAAAGTTAACCAGAAATGCATGTCTGAGCAGTTCTAAGTTGGTTAATTTAATTTTGTCATGTGTGGTACCCATATATCATAAAGGAAGCATAACTTAACATGGCGTGACATTTTGGAATTGAAACGCCAATTCACCAAACTGTTGAATTCCACCTGCTTCAGGAATAATGTCGCTTTCTATGACAATCAGTTCTGTTCTAACTGTTTTTATGCTTCCAAGGAATCTTGGATGAAGGAGGGCTTCAGGTTCCCAGTTTCTTTCCATCCTTAGTTGGTCTTTTATGCCACAGTGAAATATTTATAAGGAGCTTAATTCAACTGATTTCTGATGAATTTCTTATTATTTTGAAAATATTTGAAGGCTGAATCATATTTTCTTATTAAGTGGCCTTTAGATATATGAATGAAATATCATCAGTTCTTAATCATCAAAATCTTTGAAAATTGTTACATGACATCATCTCTATTGCATTATGGGAGTCTACTTCCCTTGTCACATAGAGTCGTGTGTAAGAGACATGTAGTCTAGGGTATGTTAGCTACTGACCAGTGACTAGAGACAAGCATCTTCGCTCATCAATGCTATCTCATCATATCAATACATATCTGATTAACCCCCTGTTATCTGATCTCAGGTCATTTTATCAATACCCTTATTTGGTCAATGCCTTCCACCCACCAGTTTAATTCAATATCATTTGCATTAGTAATGCCCACTGGCTAGGGTAGTTTGACGTTTTTAAATGGAGTTTGAGTTTTTAAATGTGAATAAAATCTTGTTTTTTATTGTTGGATCTTGTGTTATTGTCCAAAATTGGCTGGCATTCCACCCTGGGGCTTCCATTATTTCATGGGACAGACTACTTCCCTTTTAACTTTATTTCCTGTTTATGATATAGCCCTGTATACAAGCCAAAAACACTAACCTCTTTGGTAAGCTTTAAACTGAGCTTCCTTATAGATAACCCCACAACTGACTATTTCTTTTGGGTATGTATGCAAGACTAGATACTCCTGTTTGTTTAAATCTGAATTGATGTTGTTTTCCTAAATCAGATTAGCTGTGAACTTGAAAGATAATCTATATTGATTTAAAATGATATTATTTGATATGATCTGATTGCGATAAGAAATTTATGTGCATACTCTATGGTTGTTCCAGGTTCATCCATGCTTTTGTCATCAAACATATGTATTTTATTCTCCTTTTTATATGACCATTATTCAGTGTTTTAAGTCATTAAAATAAAAAATTAAGTGACCCTTTGGCCAGTCTTGTCCTAAGTGTTAGTCTGTCTATCAGATAAGGAAGTGTTTATCTTGTGGATATGCGCCTTTTATTGTTTATTAGCTGCCGGGAATGAGATATGGGCCCAGACTTTTGGCACCACAGCCGTATTGTCCAAACACAGAGAAAAAATGAAACAAATTCCTTGTACAAACTGAGCCGTGGTGGTTTTGTGGCTCAAGAATGAATCGAAATTAAATTTTATCATTTAATGTTAATTGAAAGATTGCAGGATTGCCATCAGTGAAATATATAATCTATTAAGGCACAAACAAATAATTCAACCCAGCTTCACTCAGTTTTGAATTACTTATTTTTATTTCATAGTGAAAAATATAAAAAATTTGAACTTTTTTGAATTTCTGAATATAATGCAATTTGGTGCAGATTGACTATTTTACTTTAATTGTACATTTGTAAGAGAAAATACAATTTTAATCTCCCTGAAAAAGAGGATAGGTCAAGTTTTGAGACGTGATCGTGATCGTGATCGACCTTCTCAAGTGCCTTGTGAAATGTCATGTGACACAGATGGCCTTTTAGATATGTATGATTGAGAGCAGAAATAATAGCTGTATATTTATTAAATAATTATACACTTTAAACATAATTTAGTATTAAACTGTACCATTTCCTTCTAATTAGGTATAAATGCCAATGCATCAGAGTTTATTTTGGTGTAAATAATGGAAATGTTACTTCTAATTCTATGGGTCAGACAACTGGGGGAAATTCTCATTTGGAGCTCAGCTGTTTAGATGGTTGGGTTTCATGAACATTGAACAATTAGGTTTTTCACTTTTACATTATCTGGTATTTATTTTGTGTTAACTGTTTCTGTATTGAATCCAAACAGTGGTACATTGGTAGTGTGTCTATTTCGACTGGAAAATTGAAGAGTGGTTGCATGACTAAACTGAGCGACTCTCTCATTTATTAACACAGTAAATAATTCCATAACTGAGAATAGATAATATTATTTTGTACTTTGTGTCCATATTGTTAAACTAGTGTATTCCTATAGTCATATGTGATACTTTGATGGATTAAGATATTTTGTGTCACAAAGACTATAATTGGGTTCCAGAGAGGATAAAGTTCTTTTAAAAGAACGATAATTATATGTAGCATTGTTTTACAAAGACTATAAAGCTGCGTGATTAAATCCCAAAGTTGATAATAAAGCTGTGGTACAAACTTGATAAAGTCTCTGCTGTGTTGCCCCTTTAAATAGTTTCATTTTGCTTCTTTAAAAAATTATGAGAGCCTCATCTACATTGTAATTACTCCTAGGATCTGGGCCTTAGGGCACTGTTGTGTTACAAAGATTATAAAATTGTGTTACCGAGACAACACCTACAATATCCTGCACATAATTGTCCACAATTGCGAGGGAAACAGACCACATTACTCTGTATATCATAGATAAGACCATTGATTTTTCACCAAAATTGATTCCTCATCTAAATAAATAACGCATTCTTTATTCATTTCATTTCCCATAAAATACATGGGAGTAATTACCCTGGTTTAGTAGTCAAGGGACTTCTGACTTATTGATCACTATGATTTGTCAATTTGAGTCACTGACTAAGTTACATCGATTAATCTTTCTAATTAAAATGAATACATCAAGTTGATTTGGATTGAAGAGCTCATTTGGGATGAAGGACCTTTAGAATGTTATGCTCGTTATTGCAACATGTTTTAGTAACTTCATTTTAATTGTTTCTGTGATATTTAAACATTTTTATGTTTTACAATATTTGAGCTTGTTTTAATTGTATTAATTAATGACATGCTCAAAGGCATCTATATTTTCTTATTTTCTCCTGGAGGAGATGATTTGAATTCTTTTATTAACTCCTTTAAGAATTCAAGAACTTTTTCTTTATTGTGAAGAGGAACAATTTATAAACACTAAAACATTCTTATTGTCTTCTTTAACTCATTGTCCGCTGAAGGTGAAATCTTACTTATTCTTTCACACACACAATTATATTTTAAGTATTTTTAAGGAAACTGCTGTATGATATGATGTATGATATATTAGAAAGACCTAGGTCATCCTCTTTTATCATGACTTCATTTATCTAATCTATTCACTGTTCAAGCACATCAAACTCAAAATCAAATGTAACATTTTAACAACATACGCTCTCCCCTTAGATATATCAGACTTTCTCTATCAGACGTATCAGTTTCAAATCAGATGAGATCTGACTAAAAAACTTAAAACAACACAAGTGTCTCTGATTATCAGAGTGTAGCATCAGATACGATGTCTATCAAGATCTACCACCAGGGGCCTATAGGGAGACTGCCAAACTACCCGCACTGGTTTATATTGGTCTCGGGAATTTCACAGAAAATTAGAAGAATTTATTTGAACTGCTTCATTTACCCTGGGGATTTCTCTTGTGATGCGTTGCATTCTTCGCTAATTTTTCTCCTAACATGGTTTTCCTCAAAAATGCATTTTTTTGTTAAGTGGGATACTGGTATACTAATTTGTTTTTCCAGTTTTATGAAATACCTTGTTGTAAGATACAGGTATATGGCATATATTACCATTTATTTGTTCATTATGTGATTTTAGAAACATGGAAAACATACTCTTAAATTTTGTGCAATATTCAAATAATTACCGTTTTTTATGTCGTAGATTCTTCATATTAAAGATTAAAATAAATGACCATTTGCTCAATAAATGGTAATCAAAATAACTAATATCTGAAAACACTTTAGAATTTTTTCATTTGATCCATTAAGTTTGTGATCTAAAGGCCAAATCGACCTCTGCCTGCATATGATTTAGCTTTCAGTTTTATAACACTGTTCAATATTTCTAAATAGATTTCATAATATTTTCCAGAAAATCAGATAGAAAATGACTTTGACTTATTTATTTCCCATTTCTCCGTCAATTATGCATTCTTCCAACAAAATTATTTCTACTTTTGACAGACAGAGAAATTAACATGTCAAGAAATAGCGATTTACAATCAGAATCGTGTCAAAAATTTCAGAGATATTTTTAATCTTCAATTATTTTGTTTGAGCATTTGAAGCGGGTAATTTGTGCCATGTCAAAGAAGCTGAGCTTGAATTAAGATAAGTGAGGATTCACGGAAATATCTCTATGTCACCACACCAAGATGAAATTGACAGGTTCCTCCATCTCAAATCTTGAACATCTCGAAGTTCTTTCCCAATTAAAGGAGCATTATGGCGGAAGAGTTTATTTGATGTGATAATTGTGACCTTATCTGTGTTTTAAGAGTCATATGTGATAGGCTAGCTGTAATTATAAGTTGAACCTCTCTTTTAAATAAATGAAATCAAAGTACGGTATTAGAAAGGGAATCTCTATTGTTATTTCAAGAACTGTTCTTAAATTTGATGGCTGGTCCCATTTAAAGTCTGTTCCCATTGGTGTTTTAAAAGTTTGTTTTCATTTCAATTTGTATTACTGATGTTCATAGGTTGTTGATTGAATATAAATGTACATACCGGTATATGTGATATGATAAGGTATTCAAAAATTGTTAACTGCAAGTTACAAACACTTAATTCTCCTTTGTGTTTCAGCATTAAATATATTTAGCCAACATTACATTATTTCAGTTCGACACCAAAGGTGACAAACCATTCTTCCTCAACCAGCATTGTATTTGAAAATAGATAGTATTGCAGGGGCCAAAATTTTCCTCGCTTTTGCAGAAAAAGTGTTGGCCCCAAATGTGGAAATTAGGGCCCAGTTTCTTAGAATAGGCCCACAAAAATGCCAAGTAAGGCCAGTTTGGTACCACAATTACCCAGTTTATGTGGGTAGAGCAGAATTAGGCCCTTAACTTTTTTTGGGGCTCATTTTTTTGTCCCCCCCCCATATCCGCTACTGTCTTGTATCAAGTATCACCATGTACATATCCCCCACTATCTGTGATAGAGAGGAATTGAGATGGTTGGGGGGGGGGGGGGTTTACATTCAGGGCCTAATGCAAAACTAGTCTAAGAAGGATGGGTAACATTGTATATGGGATTGATGCAAACATGAGCTTTCTTGCATATGCACACATGTACTTCTGCTGATACCCTGGGTAATAAAATAATCAAAATGATAGTTTTGATAATGATAAAATATTTCATAATTGAGAGCAACTAATTTTATCACAAGATGCTGTCAAAAAGATGTCATCAAAATCCTTATAAGCTTGTCATAAAAATAGCAGTGCATATAAACATGTCAATGTACAACATCACAGAATTTCTTGTACAAGGTTCTTCTAAAGACTAAAATTCTCAAATAAAAAAGCAATTCTATGTCAGAAGTTATCCGTTACATTGAGCATAATTTGATAATAGAAAGCATACATTTCTCTCAGTTGAGTTCACAATTTGCAGATGGCTGAATTGCCTTCATATCTTTTTCACATGACGGATAATTGAGACGCCATCGTGCAGATATTGTAGAATCCTTTTTTGATGAAGTTGATCTTGTAATAATTCATTGAGGAGTTGCCCATTAGGCTAAACGCGAGGGGGTCTTCTTAATAATTTTTCGGAAAATGAAATGTTTTTTGTCTGGTTATTTTTAAAAAAATGCTATTGTCTTTTGGACTCGGCTAAATTAGGGGTTGATGGGTGGAGATCAGGTCTTATTAATGTAATAAGATGAAATGTTAAAAAATTGACATCTTTCGGAAATTGAAATGGTTTTCTCTGGTAATGTTTGTTCAAAATGCTATTGTCTTCTTGACATTTTCTGTCATAGTGAAATTTAAGATCAGTGAATTTTATTCTAACAATTGAATAAATGTGATGCTTCTCTCATTTTGGTGCATTTTTGGCCATCCATATATCTTATTTAGGGACCATGTACTAATATGCCATATTATTTAGTTCAATTTATTTTTAAATTAAAGTAACAACATAACTGATATGTGTTGTCATTGAAATGTTGGTTCACTTTCACCTCCTAAGTCAAAATAAATGTCTAAGACTGCACCGAACAAGCTAACAAACCCAAATATAAACATTCAGCAATTTTTCACTACTGACCATTTTACAGAGCAATAAACAGCCAAACAAACATACATGTGACCCCATCTCAACTCAACTTATCAAAAACATAGATTTTTCTCTTAATATTCATTCAGAAATCCTAGAAATCACAGAAATATTTGAATATTTTAGAAGGGGCTAGTTTAGAGGTTTTGGAAGATGATGAAGGGGCTAAGACAACTCTGTCACATGATCTGTTATTTTAGCTGTTACATGGGGCTGGCTGTCTCGACTGAAGAATCAAAGTCTCAGGACTGTGGTCACAAAATTAGCCTGGATTAATCATCTCACAAACTTGTATTAGCACCAGATTTGTTCCATACTAAAGGTGATTTTGAACAAAATTATGAATAAACACAAGTTTTGAGGAAAGTGAACAGAATATCATGTCTGACTCGTACATGTACATAAATGTTGAACTGTATAAAAACATTTATTACAGGTTGCTACTAGCTGAATATTTATCTAAATCTCTGGGGGAGAAGGGGGTGGAGAGGGGGGGGGGGGGTTCACTTTGTTTGTTTGCTTGTTTGTTTTTCTGTCTGTTATTTTGTGATTTCATAACCACTTAAATTTTTATGCCCCATTGTATTTTGAAGAAGTCTAGTTGATTGTATAACCCCATGCAATTCTAAGAACATAATTCAATTATTAAAACTGATTGTTCAATTTGTTCAATATTTATCCACAAAGTCAGTGGTTAGACAGAAATCAACTCAAACACTACCAAAGTGGATTAACAGTCTACAAAAGACCTAGGCAAGAACAATTAACTCCACAGAATGTAATACAGAGAGACATTTTGATGATACGGAAAGTTATAAGGACATTATTGGTTGATGAATTAAGGTAATATGGTTGAAATTGGCTTAATCGGGGCAGAAGATGAACAGTTAACAGTAATTTCTTCATTAAATCAAACCTAATTGGGTTAAGTTGCTATAGTGTTGTCATTCTTGATTTAGGAACGAGAGCATCATTCTTAAATGCAGTGACGTAATCACTTTCCTGCTTAAGAAGATACATCCTGCCCATTTTATGAAAAATCTGTTTTTAGAGATATTTGTAATTTTTTATACCCCATCTGACACTGTGCTTTGTTAAGTCATGCTTTTATATATATATATCTTTTAATAACTCGATAATCATGTCATATAAATGACGTATCAGTCACTACATTGTCTAGAACTACAGACTACAACTACAAAACTACTTTATATCAGTTTCACATGTAAGAGTATAATACTAAAATATTAGCCTGGTGTATCCATAATACATGGTTTTAAAACATGTGTACATCACTGCATAATATTAATCATTATCTAAATTTTTCAAAAAGTGATAAACAAATTCTACAATGCCTGAAAAGATGTTATTTTATGATGTGAAAAATAGTAAAAGAGTGCTCTTTCAACATGTAATGTGTAAAAAATTGATACGGCAGAGCAAGAAACAAACCGTAAAACTGTAAATCTTTTGAATAACTGTATGATTGAGTGAGTGTTTGGTTAGCTTGTGCAAGTACTGCCTTCTTTACTTGACACATTGCTGTCTGTCTGCACTTTATCATGGTGTAATGTATAACCAACTTCAAAACCAAAAGATGAGATTTTGTGATTTAACACATCTCAGCTTCCCAGTGTATGAACTCAGTTTTACATTTTAAAGAAAACAATGCATGATGCACTAACATTATAACAAATATACTGAATGACTCATTTTAATTGAATTTTAGGATTTAGACTGTTTTATTATAATATAGGAAATCAAAGAGTTGATATTGATTCAAAAATGCACAAATAAAAACAATTGAAAAATATAATTATCAAAATGAAAAATGGTTCATTATGATGATTTTGTAATTTTTAAATTGTTAACTATTCCCCAAACAAGTAAATTGTTACGATAATTATATTTGCCATATTTGTCTAGATTTAGGTATAATATAACATTCTAGATTTAGGTATAATATAACATTCTAGATTTAGGTATAATATATCATTCTAGATTTAGGTGTAATATAACATTCTAGATTTAGGTATAATATAACATTCTAGATTTAGGTATAATATAACATTCTAGATTTAGGTATAATATAACATTCTAGATTTAGGTGTAATATAACATTCTAGATTTTGGTATAATATAACATTCTAGATTTAGGTAAAATATAACATTCCATATAAAAAACATTCTCTATTTAAATTGCTGATATTCCGTTGATCCTCTGATAGTAAAAGTCTATTTCTTGAGGAATTTTAGACTTTATATTGAAGTAGTCACATCATCTTTAATTAGTTTCAAAATGGCTTTTTAACAGTTATGTTCAAAAACGTGCAGATAGAAATCATGCATATCCCACATTACTGTTGACTTTATTTGAAAAATATCAATACTCAATTTTTCATAGATAACGAGGATAGCGTGTAAGACCCTGGTCATCTGCCTGATACATATATCACATCCGACATATATTGGAAGCCATCATTCTCTAAGATGCTATCTAAAATATTTGCATTGTTGGAAAGATTATTGTTTTTCTGACTTTGAGATACAAATTCAAGATATAGCCGTGTATAAACTGATAAATGTTAATACCGCATCACAGGTTGTTGAGGCTATATGAAATCGTTGTTGTAATATCCAGCTCCTATTGGTCGATTGTGCTCATTTATCATACTCACTGAAAAATGGTATATTTCCTTTGATGAAATATGTTTAAAATTTTACTCTGCATCAAATCAGTGGTTATAATGACTCTCTTTTGTATTATCGGCAGCTATATGGGCAAATATTAGTTTAGTTAATGTTTTGGTATAATAGAGCTGAGTGAGGTCCATTACACACCTATGGTGAGACTAGGCCTTGAGTCTGTGTTCATTTGACAACATACTATTCAATATCAGACATCCCAAACTATCATGTCGCCAGCCAAACTTTTCTTTTAGCGTTTAGTCAGGCCTCACAAATAAAAATCTGTTCAATCCTATGGGGATTTTATTACACAAAGTCTTCATACCCCTTGGAGTTATTACCATGCTCTTCCTGGCAGAATGATAATCACATTGACATGCCTGGGAGTGATCCACATTGAGGCAAGAGACGCAGTTGCCTCAATTATCATTTTTTGCCTCAGTTTTGTTCTTCTTTTTCTCTAATTTGGCTAGCAATTCTTTGATCACACAGTTATTTGAAACATAAAATTATTTTTTGCCTTCCAAGGTATGAGCTTAATTTACTTCTTTTTGAGTCAATTGTTTTATTTCCTAAATCAAGTTTTTATTTGTTTTATTTCATACATCATTGATTGGTGTTAAACAAATAATTAATATTGTTGGTCTCCTTTGTAATGACAGGTTGCAATGTCGCTAGACGCAGTTTACTTCCACCCAGGGATATGTGATTAGTGGTGAGATGAGCAATTATCAAATATGCTCATTTTTTTCATTCCGATACTTCACCATTTTAATTCTCGTTGCCTTTCATCTTTTTCATTTGCTGGATTACTACATTGAAACTCATGTGATTTTTCTCTCCATTAAATGAACGTTGGTTCTTCTCTTCTTGGAATATTGAGGAAAATTTTGACTGGGATTTGAAATGTTTGTATCCGTCTATGAAGTTTTGAATTTAATTAAGTTTTTACAATTGGAAATGCGAACCATGAAGTACGGTATGTTGAAATTGTCATTGATTTTATGATTTGTCAGACACTGGCTAGGATGATGATAAAGTACCTAATGTAAGATGATGAATAAAACAGCCCCATTAATTAGGGGTTGAGGCAGTTGAGAGTAAATGAAGATCATTTATGTGTGTTTAAACATGGAGAATTCACAGCACGCCAGACTCTTCTCTATTCACAGCCACTCACCCACAGCAGAAAATACAGACATAAACAGGGATATAATTTATAATAGTTTATTATACTTACAGGCAGAAAAAACTTTTACAATATAGCTGTACATAAGAAAAATCACCTAACCTGTATTCAATGTTTAAAAAACTAAATGCTTTTGAGATAAAGTAATATATCTGAGATTCGGTGGTGTTTGTTCGTTTTTTAGAATAAATATCTTACATTACACTAGACATTACTTTTCATTCAGTAAATTATGCTATATACTGTCTTTCAAAAATAAGACATTTCTGGTCTCAACTCCAAGAGAATCCTTATTTTCAGCCACCATGTTATTTCCTAAATGCTAAGATGTGCTCCACTTTAGTTTGAAGCAAATATTGTACAAAAAATGTTTCCATCAAAATAATACATTGTCTTATTGTACATTGTATACAATACTTATTTTCCTAATGACATGTTAAATATACATAAGTCACATTAATTACTTATATCCATTAAGACATAGGGTTACTTTGGAATGTATTGTACATGTTTTTTACAATATTATCATAATTATCCAATATAATAATATTATCCAATATGGATATATCTCATATCCTGATGTTATGATTTTAAATTGAGAAGCCATGTCATCAAAATATTTTACTAAAAATTAAACTAAAACTACCTCACTATGAGCAGCTATATCCTACAAATGGAAGACTCGAAAGATATATGATTTATCTTAAAATGAAATAAAAATATTCTAAAATGGGTTTACTACTGTATTTTCAAATTGCTACCTGTTTATTAATAATACATTGACTTCAAGAATACACTACATTGGCTGACTTTCTCTTAATTACTTATAATATATTATTACATTGTCCCTCGTTGTAATCCACTGTCTTTAGATGTATGTACACATATATACACTGATCTAACTAATTAGCTATGTTTTTACTTGTCATGGCTGTCCCTTGCTATTTTGGCACTTTACATATTTTTGGATTTTCCACTAATTTTTTAGAAACATAGCACCTACTTCCTAGGAACACATACTTTATTTACAAGACCCTGTTTAACCTTCAGTTAACAAAATGAACAATGATATTTTATTTAAGAAACTTGAAAAAAGAAGAAACCACCACTCGGTAATTTAGCCATAAAATACATAGTAATGTTGTAATTATACAAATATATTATGTTTTTGTACATATTTTCTCGACTCACCAACACAAGTTAAACATTCCTCTACATATAATGCATGACTAGTTACAATAACCTTTGATAACGTACTGGTACACATCAGCATATCAACACAAATCATTTCAATGTCTGTTAAGATCATCTGAATCGCTGCATGTTTCCTAATATTTTCGTTTATAACTGTTCACCAAGTTCTCACTTTATTCCACTGTTTCTCAATGTTCCATAGTTACCATGGTAACATACATTTTGGTGATGCTTTCCTTTGAGGTTTCCATGGCGATATAAAGGTTGGCAATCAATAAAATGAATAAGTTTCCTGCAACTGTTTCCTTTACTCAACATGACTGTCTAAGCACTCAACATGAGTGCTCATGTACTCAATATGTCTGTCCAAATATGGGAGTCACTTGGACCGTAATAAATAATGTTAGATATGACCCAGGTGCTGGTACTAAGCTATAGTACCCACCATGTTATTTGTAGATAAGTTGAGACCTGAGGAAGGTATATTGGAAAATGAGGGGGGTAGTTGAGATGAAGATAGACTAGTTGGAGTGAATGAGTAGCCGCCGGAGATTCCTCCATGGTGTGAAAGTCCTCCATGGGACATTGCACTTGGGTGAGAAAGTCCTCCAAAGTTGGATGAAAGATAGTGGGATGTCTGGGGCTGCATATATCCTCCGCTTAGGGTGTTGTGCCCCATTGAAGACATCCCCGTCATGTACCCCATAGGTGTATGCATCGCTGGGCTGACATTGGGAGGGGAGAAGGTCGAGAATGGCTTGTCGAGGGGTTTCAATAGGTCACACATACTGGCTCCTCCACGCTTCTTCTTGCTCTTTGTTGACATCTTCCTGTTGCGTGTTTGGATGCCGTCTTTCTTCATGGTCAGTGGCCTGTTCACCTGTAAGCATAGAAAGAGCAATATAAGTATCAGGATGGAATTGGCGAAAAAATACAGGGACACATTTGTATGAATCCATCACCAGGGCTTAATTTTCTAACAATATTTGAAAGGAAGTAAAAAAGAGCTGTATAAAAAGCTGAAGTATTTTTTCCAATTTAATTATACATCTTTAAAACATGTTATAGTTTGAAGCTAACAAAGACGTAATCAGCCATGCTATTCACCAAAAGGTTTAAAACCAAATCCATGTTTTAAAAATTGTAGTATTTTAATTGCTCAATTAAAGCCGTAAAAGAAATCCAGGATATGTTTTAACTTAATGGGCCCTAGGTAGATAATAGCATTGTCATGTTTTTCACATCTGTGTTGCAGGCAGTCGGGTTTGATTCACTCGAAATTATCTTAGATTTAAACAAAATACAAAGATCAAAAAGAGAATTTTAATTTAAAAAATGCAGCAATATTTTATTGATGATTTTTCCTGATCACCTGTCTTATAACTGAATATTATTTCCCCAATATTTTTTATTTGAAAAAATTAGCATTCAAAAATGCATTTTTTCTTAAATCAAGAATTTTCACATGATTTAATTTCACCCCTTAAGCAAAATGATTGTGAAAGGAAAACATGCATATAATAATATTATTAACCTCTGACCATATTGACAGATTTTTCCAGCAAATCATCACTATGGGGTAGAGATGTTTCACCCCATGGTCACTTGTCTACATTGTATACTGAACACATTAATAGAGCCAATATTAACAATTATATTTGAGCTAACCAAGGATTCAAGGGTGAACATTTCACGAGAGATACAGATTTAAGAATGCCGTATTATCCTAAAATTAATGACAAGAGTATTTATTCTAGGATTGAAATATTGCATATATTAAATAAGAAAACAATATGTAATTAGCAAGCATATGCTCTGAAATTTTAATTTGAAAAAAGCACAACAATTATGCAAAAATAAGCGGTTAACTCTTGTTACATTGAGTAAATCTGATACTGCGATTTGGCGGTTAATATACATTATTTAAACAAGAAGAAATTAAAAGAATGTCATATATAATTAAACGCCTAACTTCTGTGTATTATCTAGATAGAGATCTTGAAATATAATGAGAAAATTGCCTGGATGCGTATAAGTTAATTATTCTGTTGTGAACAAAAATAATGGCTGTTGTTCTGGACTTGAACATGGACAATATGGTGGAATAGGTACCTACTGTCCAGATCACCCCACCTGCTTTCTTGGTGATTACCAGCAAATTTTCTGTTGAAGATTTCATCAAGTTAAGCTTAACTGAGACAATAAAATTCTTTACAAGTTTTAAATGTCAGTTTTATGGCCGTTGGATGACAGAGTTGGTTTGGTTTGATTGTTGTTTTATTTTTTAGATGACGTGGCTTATGGACTTTTATTTGAGTTAACTCGTGTTTTTCAGTTCTTATATTATATTAAAATTCAAAATAATTATATATTTTTTATCAATAGCTTGTGTTGGTGTGCCATATTGCCATTGGTCTTGTTTATCAATAGCTTGTGCCTGTTTCTAAAAGTCAGTTTAAAAAATATTAAAATAATTAACTTCTTTTAACACAAAACAACAAACAAATCTGAGTACATTTTGTTACTTTGAAATATTTTTGCATTTCAAATGTTTTTATTTTCTATGACATGTTATGAGGCTTTATTTCCCCTGTACAGTGAAAGAATTATCACAATTCAAAAACAACCGAGATAAACTCAGATTGGAATGCATTATTTTGAAAATCCAATCCTTTCAAATTAGTAAAATGAGCGCAATTTGTTAGTTTCCTATTCCAAGATCAGAGAAAGTCTAACTCTTTTGAAGATATAATAAACTTAATGAATGTTCAAATATTATGACTCTGTGATATAAACCAGTACCCTGGTTTAAGAGTGTTAAATTGGATGTTTTTGATTAGGGAGCAGATAGTGGTATTCTCCCCCTGGTATATGTTATTTTAGAAAGTATGCTAAAACAAGTGCCTACTAAGATAATATCACTATATCGTTTATCACAAATTTCAACAAATTGAACAAAAAATACCACAATGATATATGGACCAGATTACTGGTAAAAATGTATGGTTTTAGTGTTAGAAAAAAATAATGGAGATGTTATCTGAGTTAGTCAAACACTTTAGTATTTACATAGTATAATTCTATCATTATTACCATTGTTATTGAAATTGTATTCATTTTAATGAATAATTAAACGTAAATCAATAAAAATGCAAGAAGTGATCTTATTTTCATGCGAGATCTACGATTTATTGAAATTGTTTGTCTAAATTGTATTGTGCGAAAAACACGAGATAAGAATGTCGATATCCTGTTTTTTCTTAAATAGTAATTACTAACTCTGTTGTCGTGGTGGGAAGGATACAACCACTTAGAAAGCGTGAAATAATATCTGTTGAACAATAACGGAATATTAATATGAGAAATTAATAGATATGTTCCGAGAATTTTTGTTTTGTATCGTAATTTAGTTCCTTGTTTACATACAACATGTAAAACAAGCTTGATTCTTTAAATCTAAAATTGTTTAGAGAATTTCAGTTATGATAACATTTAGATTTATAAATATTTTTAATTAATGTTGCCATTTGTGATTTCTTTTTAGAGGCTCCAGACATAGCAAGTGATGTAACAGACCTCCCCCTCCTTCTATCATCATCATATTCATCAGCTGTGAATGGGGCCACTTTCAAGTTGACATAGGGCTAAAGGTATGTCAAATTTCACCCAGCAATTGTTTCTGACACTTATTTCCCTTTGGTTTCAAATCACACCAAACACTGAGCAAATCTGAACATTGAAATGTTATTCAAATATACATATATGTTTTCAAAATACAGGATCTAAATGTTAACAGTATCTAAATGTTAAGTGCATAACGGCTCAAAATATCTAGACATGGAGTTAAAAAATTGGAAATGGTTGCAACGCTCAATTTCATGATGATTGGGAGGTAGCTGAATAGGACATGAGCTGGTTTCAATTTTCTTTCACTTTTCTTAAACAACATAATCTGCTTGGGTATTTTCTTTACTGATTGGTTTCAAGCAAGATTGGTAGGTTGAATTTCACAGGCCTAAGTTGATGGAACCAGTGACTATGATCAAGACAGACAAACAAATACACAAGGCGGATTTCAAAGGATTCATAGTCTCTTGTGACCTGTTCAACTGAACTCCCCAACCAGTTATTTTTTATTATTTATTTTTCTCAGTTTTGAGAGGCTGATCTGATACATCACTCACCATGCATAATAATTTCTAAATGATGCCAGAATTATATCGATAAATATGATAGAATACTAATTGAATTGAGACCAGAAATTGTTGATTTTCCTAAATTGATTAATTGAAAATGTTGATTTTTGTTATAGCGCAAAAGTTCAAGGACTGCGCAAGTCAGTTGGAATCATTTATCTTGGGCAATACATGGCAAAATACCACCAGCAATATTTAAAATGTACACTAAAATTATTCTGAATTATGCATTTATTGTTGTTCATACTTTGATCCATCCGTTGGCTTTATCATCTTTTAAAATAACATCTAAGTCAACTTTTGCAGTTTTCAAGTGATTAAGGCTTGTAAAAATAGCCATATTGTATGTTTTATCGCAAAACTAACAAAATTGTTATTATTTGCATGACTTTTGACCATTTGCCCAAGGTATATTTTAAACTTTAGAAACTTTAATACTTTATTTATAATGCACATTAAGATGCCAGTGATCTGATTGTAAAATAACCTAATGTTTTTTATCAACTGTCATATATTTTATATTTTTCCATAACTGTACATTTCACAGGCTTACTCCAATTTCAAAATGTAATGATATTGATGCAGAATTATATAATAATTGAATGATCATTTATATGTTTTAATATTTCAGCCTTGGGCATATTGATAAGAGCCGAAAAGAATTATCCTGAGTCTAAACAGTCCCTCTATAGCAGGTATAATGGACAATAATTATGGGGTAAGGCCTATTATAATTAAAGTTGGACATATAATGGCTGCCTTTCGTTAAGTTGACTCCACCTCACTCCCCAATCAGTTATTTCAACCTCACTTTATGTTATTATCACGGCTCAGTGGTCGGACTCTGCTTGGAGATACTACCGTATGACTTCCTAACTTTTTACAGGGTATTTTTCTAGTGACTGCCCCTTTACAAATCATTGTTCTAGTCAGACTACAGTTTTCATTTAACTCAGGGTTTGATTTGATACAGACGCCAATGCAACTGAATCATGTCTCCAAATATCCTATGATAGACTTGTGCTTGAATACATGACTTCGTTTGGACAAGATTTTTGGTGATGATATATGTAGTTGATATCCCTTGTTCAATAGGGCCTAACTGTGTTGTGTGAAAGTTACTCCAAAATCCCACATAGAGACACATGTAATCACAGTTTAAAAACACTGATAAGATTTTTATACCTCTTTGGCTCAAAATTTATGTGATAAAACCCGCAAAAAATTTATGGCATTTAGAGATTAACACTGATTAGAAATGATTTTTCACCAGTTATACACTCAAAAACAATGTAAACTCTGATTGCGCAGATAAAATACAGATAACTGTTATAGAAATGTTTTATTTATTTATTTTAAATGACTTATGAATAACTGAATACTGATAAGCAGAAGGTGAAGACAAGTTTAATTTTGAACATTTATATAATCTTTGTATATCACTCGATCTTTATCAGGATTAAATCATTTTTCTTGATGAAAGCCAAATTTACTAAAAGGTTGTTAATCCCTTGCCATATGTACAAAAATATCTCAACCTGCGATCTTAATTCTAAACTAAATCAAAGGTCTTAAACAATTTAAGGAAGTTGAAAATAAAATGTTGTAAAGTATAAGGAGTGTTTTCATGGAAAGGCCAGTCAGGTATTTTTAAGAATATAATCCTTATGGAGACGGGCCTACTGCCCATGTTCAGTAAGATTACCCGAACTTCACCATAAAATAAATGAGCTTATTTTACTCACGTTTCTAGGCAATGTAGTCATTAATATTGAAACAAATCTTTACATTCAGGAGAAAATCTGACAGAAATAGTGAACAAATACGGGAAATGTTAGGATCAATTGTAACTGAATAGATAATCCGTGATAAAATGGCCCCACATGTACCCGAAATAACCTTTGAATAAGCTGTAGCTAAGTGGCACCAAAATGGATCAACTTTTACAAAAACTGTTTTTTACTTATTTGATTTTTCGGTCATTTGCTTATCTTTGTATGGCTTACTGATGAGTCTTTGTATGTTTACATGGAGACAAGTCTGAGAAAACGACCAATACTTCGGTGACCTGTGAAACCTTTACTATTGGTCATGGGTCCTATTTTAATAACACTTACTATTTTATCACATAAAACAAACAGAGCTAGTCTATGACTTATTTAACTGGGGATTAAAGAATTAGTCAGCTAGGGTACCCCAGTCTGCCAGGCCTAAGCCCTCAGTCTTTGTTAACATTATCCAAAATGATCCTTCTTTGGCCATAATAATATTCTACTCTATAAAGCGATCATGTGGCATATGCTATAGCTGGCACAAATATAAATGACATGGACGCCAGCTCATTTGTTTAGAAAATAAGCAGTTTGTAAGTTAAATTGACTTAATGGTTATCTCTGACATATTACTTTTGGGTCAAAAATGTTTCATTTTTGCTGATTATCGTAAAAATTATTGATTTAATTATCATCTCTTTTACAAATGACTCATTGATTTTAGTACAATCAAAATAATGTTTCATATACATTCAATATCTAAAAAAAATTAAAGGATGAACATAAAAAATAAATCCTGGTGTGTTTTAATAAGGGATGGTTTATTAAAATATAAATCTTACTAAGTGTCGGTTTTGATATCTGGGGGTAGGCTCATGAGAATTTATTAGATAGAGACAACATATGATGAAACTGCAAGAGCAATTTTTTACCATCATTGAGCTAGACAAGATGGAGTCATGTCGAGAGGGGGAGTATGGGTGATTAAATTTCAATATAAACCCACTAAATATTTTGAAAGGTCCATGCTGCGTCTTATTGTATTGTAGTATACTAAATAGTCATATAGAAACACATAAACCCTAGGTGGTTGGGGTATCCATAATGGAGAAAACCATTGGCAATTGATAGTTGATTAAAGAGCATTAATTTTAATAGACTTGCATGTCTCTCGGGACTTAATAAATAGATAAATATTAAAGAAAATATTAGATAGTTTGCTGTACGGGTGGAAACAATTTGTTTTCAATAGTTTAATCTTTTTTCATTGCGTATACTCATTACAGTTTATCAATAACAATAATATCAGGGTAGAAAAAATATGATTAATAGTTCTAGTCTAGTCTAACATCAACTATCAAGGTATTTTCAAATATTTTTTGCATATCTAAACCGCTCAGAATGATTAGTATTTTAACTTGGTAATTCTACATTGCTTGTGTTTAAGCCAATGGCAGACATCTCCCTAGTTTATTTACTGAATAAATCCATTCAAAATAATCCAAATTCACATAAAACAATTTTGTTTAATTCTTGTCTGTTACACTTTTTACAAGTAGGCTAGAGTTTGAAACTTCAAAGGAAATCAAGGTGTTTTCTAATCATTGTTTGTGTATGTAAGGCAGTGATAGAGAAACATTTAAACATTGGGTGGCTCTAAAGCAAAAGGGAGACTGATTGATAGTTAGGTTCCAGCTTACTTATCAAACTTGCAAAGCCAACCGTGCCTCAGAAACTACAAACTTTGGTGGTCCTGTTAAAAAAATAAACTATAGCTGGACTGTGCAGTTTCACTAAGAGTATCCTGGTAAAACTGAAACCTTCCTAATCTGATAAAATAACTTGATTGGATTGAGCTTGACCCTAAGTGATAATACAACGAATAACTGTATGGCACTGTTTGTGGAATACTCAATAGTCCAAAAAAGCTTCATTGGTAAATTGATTTTGAAATAATATTCTAAACTTACATTGTGTAATTTGTAGTAGAGTCCACAAGCATTGCAAACAGGGTCGCCATTTGGGTTGCGTCGCCAAAGGGTTGTTGTGGATGTGCCACAGTTAGCACATGAAGTTCCGGCTCTTCTGGCTGCAGACTGAAAATAGATGAGGTAAGATTCTTAAACATTATGATTTCACAATGAAAATGGATCAAGTCAAGTATCAGATCAGTAAGTTTGGCGCTGATGATTTATTTTAAGTATGTACTCTCCAATATATTATGGAGGCAATAAAGATACATAAACATAAAAATGATTTCCCTTTTTGGCAGCATTAACTGATGAAGTAATTACAGCTTTTACATAAATATTCAATAAATCAACAGCAATGAAAAAATCCTAAAATGTTCAGTTTTATGTAATAAAATGGGAAGAATTCATGGTAATGTGCATACCATGTAAACTTGAGTAACCAGTAAATTACTTGGAATTCAAGGAATATTTTGCTGCCACTATGTTTTCCTATTCAACCTCTTGGGTGTGGATGATAGAAGAGCACCTTTTAGTATTTTTCAACTTATAAGTACTGATGATGTTTAATTTAAAATACTTTTCAAAGTTAGAGCCATTTCAGTGAAAAATTCGGGGACATTTTTTGTTCTGAGTATTTAAGAGTCAGTTTTGTCTTTGCACTGCAAAATGTTAATGAAGTGTTTAATTTCCTTACATTTCATTTTAATTAAAACTATTAATGTCAACATATTTAATTCATTCCTTATTCAGTGTATTCTCTTTTAGTCTATTTTGCATATTAAAATATGACTGTCATGACAAACTAGCTTTCAACGACCAGCATTTTTATACTTAAGCTGCAACTAATTTATTGCGGCGGAGCCTCCATAATCGCATAATTGAAAACTGATTTAAGACAATAATTCAAAATCTATTGTTTCAGTCATAGACAAAGACAGATGAGCACAATTTCCTGATCTACCAGAGCATCATCCTGTTGACAAAATAACAATAGGGCACCAAATGAGAATATAGATAAGGTTTGTAAATTTCGATGAACACCTCCACCCCTACACTGCCTTTGCATGTGTCTTAGGGATGTATGCCTATCTGTCATATTAAATACCTTAATGGGTCAAGATGTACCAATTCCCTTTTTTTGTTACAAATCATTAATAGGTTTTATTTATATTATCAAATGTATATTTAGAGCTTTTAGCAGTTAATAATTCAAGCACATTATTGTGTATTTCTATGACAGTCTATACATATTCTTGTTTATATCATAGCTATTTTGCATATGAGCTACCGGTACCGCAGATGAGTTGGGATATGGTTGTTTGGTAAAAAACAACTTCCTGAACCAATGAATACATGTATTACCCGTAGATGATTGTACAATATTTACGATGCACTCAGCCCGGCATTAGCTAATTTTCATTCAGAAATTAATTTATTTTAAAACGATTAATCTAAGGGTTTTGAAAAATTAAAACTAATGGAGTTAGAGGTGATAATTCATATTCTATTGTGGGATATTGTTGCAAAAAACATACATAGTGGTGTATTGTTTCCATAGAGCTGATCCCTATACAGAACTGTTTATCATAATGTTTGTCTACTAATAGACAGATTTCCCGACTTGGATTTCAAAATTATATATTTTATTGAAGTTTGCTGAAAAACACTGCATGAAATGGGAGTATCAGCTGCCTATGACAGCATCCCCATGTTGCAGAGGAAACACATATGCCATTTACTTTTAATACCACTAATTTAATTCTAATTACTATTTTCCAACACTGTTTAATTAATTCACGGCAACAGGTGGAATTATCTATAGAAAGAGGATGAATTATTGAAAATATTATTAAATGTGTACTTATGCATCGTTTGAACTAGTGGAAATTTTACATCGCTTAAATCTATTTTATCATTGCCTTTTACATTGAATGTTCATGATCCTTTTAGTGTATGGAAATATTCCGGGTAATTTTTAAAGTAAATGAGGTTAAACCTTGTGTGATGTGGTATTTTTGAGAGGATAAATGTGGAATTGAGTTCACTAATGACTACAAAGACCACACTTCCTGTGGATCAACTCTTCATACATTTGCCAAACAATATTACAATTAAGTTCAACAACTCAACCTCTTGACAGTCTATTTCGCACTTGACTTTTTCAAAGTCCGAATAAATTGTACATACATTGTTATCTAAAAGATATAATATCTTGAGAATCTGTCAGTTAGGAACTGAATTAAATATATTTTGAATTAATGATATATTCAAATGTAATTTTGTTGTTAATTTTTTTGATCAGGTTATTAGAACATTTGACATGCTAAATATTTGTGAGTCAACTAGGAGATGTTATAGGGTTACATGTATATGGGTTTAAGCTCTGAATGCGAATGAAGTAAAAATAAAGTGCATTTAAAAATTGATTTTTTTCATTTTTCTGTTTTATATTAACTCCAGCAACCAACACAAGTAGATGGTCTTGAAAGACTTAGCTGGCATTGTCATCAAAGCAAAGACCCTAATGGAAAATACAACTTATTCTCCCAAATCAAGACTTTAAAGTGATTCCACAAACAATCTGAATGTCCTTTATTAATATCACACTTAAATGTATGGACTCTGAATGTTGGTCCAATTTTGATGGAATCCAACAGGAATAATTTGACCAGTTTTGAGATTTATTGCTAGAGCAAGAACAACACACATGTTTGTGTTTAGACAACCCCCTCGCTCCACACTCATTTTTCAAGCTAATATGGCATGCTACCCGCTGCAGAACAAAAACAGAGAAGCCGTTCAGTTTTACACCATTTGCATTGAAAAATGTGAAAAAAATAAATTGGGAATTTGTCGAGGAACAATCTGTGAGTGTGTATGCTGGACAAACTTGCTTTGTTTCTAGTAATGCCTTTCTATTTGAGTAAAAAATATGGGGTTATGTTGGTGTATGATGTTGTGTGACGCTTAGTTATTTATAAGCCTAGTATTTTTTATCATATTTGGGTTTAATTGGCTTGCTTATTACTTTGAGAAGAGTGACATTTCCATTGATTTTCAGCATTCTATATAACACTGTTATATCAGTCAGTCAAATATTTTGATGGATCAAGATGCAATGCCTCTTTATGTTTTATCAAGATTTCGTACATATTATGACACATTCTCTCAACTGTGTTTACCAAAGGCCACTTGTCTTATTGATTACACCACTCATGATAAACAAATCGAACTGACCCCAAAAAATCATGCACACAAACCAGAGTTGTTTCAATAGAGTGCTGATCTTGTTGATATTGAAAGTAATGGAGCGGTACATAGTGTTCCACAGCCACTTTACAAGTACTGCCTTCTCAACATTTACACCATTTAACATCACTTTTTTGCTTTCCCATCAAATGGTAAAGTAGGTAATCTCCATGCATAGTTCCTGAAGAATCTCAGAATAGCTTGATTCTTGGCATCTGGGGGGAGACAGGGATAATTTCTTGAAAATATACAACACTCTTTACATGGGATAACTTTGGGACTTTACCAGATTGGTCTCAATGTGTGAATGTTCAATGTTTGGTCAGTTTATAATGACCTAACACCACACCTCGAATGAACCAACCATAGATGAAGAGATTCACTCTGCTAAGGGTTTCAATGTGTACTATCAAATCACGTATATTATCAACTCAGTGGGCTCAGCATGCTAAGAAAAATACAACTGCCTGACTCAGGTTTCTGACTTGAACCGTTTCTTGCAGCATCTAGGCGCCAAGCTTCCTCTCTCTATAAACACCATTGCTTACGCTCTTGGCAAATTACTGTGAAAAGTGTTCCCATAACCAATCAAGCAAGCACTTTCTAGATGCCTGTCTAATGGTCTGTGTAAGTTTGGATTCACAATTGCTGTCTCAACATTTACTAGCAACAGCAGGTCGAAGCAGACCAACTACCAGACTCTATTTTCAATGAGTTAACTTGTCTAACTCAACTTGTTGGCTCAATGGGGATGAAAACAAAACTGGGATGATTTGCTACAGTTCATCTCTGATGAGCTCCAAATGCACTTGGCACAAGTCTGAAATACTGGCCATAAGAGAGCATCCTGATAAAATCTAATTGCAATAAATCCCCTTATTGATTCTTTTAAAAAACACATGGCATCTTGTGGGGTAGAAAAAGCCAGAAAGGGTAGTTAAAAGTCATTTCAAAACAAGAAGTGTGTGATCAGAAGTATTACCATCCTAAGAAACTGTTTGATATTTTTGTGAATGTTTTGATCTACACTGTTGAGCTTTTGGCTATAATTTAGGTAGATTTTGAAGATAAACACAGATATTTTGGTGTTTTGATACCTTTTTAGTGACTTTTATGTGGTGTACCTAACAAAGTGTTGAAAATGTATAGATATTTTAGACCTAGCTATACTGTTAGGGTAGACACCTTTGAGCCCAGAACAGGCTAATCTTGGGCCTTCTGGTCATTCACAGTATCATGTTCATCAAAAATGTCTTATCAAAAGATATTGATGCAGTTGAAAAATATGCTATCAAAAGTATTATGTTTTCAGAACAGTAACAAACCTGGATTATACAGCCAGGTGCATGACTTTAATGACCTATAGGATTAATTTGAATATGGTCAGTGATCTGGCCCGTGTCCACTATCTCCCTAAGGATAAGGTAGAGACAGCTAGGCTTACCACCAGCCTGTATTTGTTTGCATAAGGTGATCTAAGAGGAGTCTTGTCTCTTGCTCACTTGTAAGCATTAATCTTATATAAATTGGTGGTAATTAATGTGGCATCTTCACTAACAATCTAATATGATGCAAATATCAACAGTTTCTAAAGGTGTACCAGAATCCTGAATCTCCTAACTACTAACTTGCTCATGACGATATGGTTAATCTAACTCCTTAGTAATTTCCAAATGTGCATGCACCTTCTCATATTTAATTCTTGAAAATAATACAAATTAAAACAAAGCAATCCTGAACCTCTGAAGGCCATTTCAAAAAAATAATGGTGAAATAGAAAGTGGGGACTTAAATCAGGTCATTTAAAGGGATAGTAATTCAGTACTTACCAGTCGTCGTTTGGGCTTGATGAGAGGTCTGTTTGCACCGTTCATTTTGTGATATAAGCCACAGGCATTGCACAGATAATGACCCGTCCCGTCTCTCCTCCAGAGTGGGGTTGATGTAGCACCACAGTTGACGCACTCTCTACCTTCTGCAAAGTAAAAGTATTGGTAAAATATCACATTTGAAACCGCTTACATTTACTATAACCTGCATGCCGAGTTTGAGCAACGATAGAAACCATCATTTTCTTTCTTAAACCTGTTTGTTATCTGTGTGGTTTGACAAGAATCGATTTATTGATTAAAAAGTTATATCAAAGTACGTGTTTATAAAATACGTGTTTTAGTTGATTATACTTTGGAAAAAGTTGTTGAAGATGTAACATAAAATTACAATCAAAAATTGATAATAAGCTTATGAACGAAAACGCGACGCCAAAGACAAACATGTTTCGGGAAACAATTTAATGGAGTTTAATACCATTACCCCCTCCAGTTCGGCCACTCGCCAGACGCGCCCCACCGTTAAGTCGGACTTAACAACTACCTATTAACCCCAGGGAAGGCTAAACAAAAGTAATTTAGCGTCTAATATTGTTTTATGGTTTGTAAAATGGACAATACATTAGGTATTAAAATCTTAGGGAAGCTGTGAAGTGACTAAGCGATGATTGCTAACGAAGTGTTGCGATGTTGTTAGAAGTAGGGGGTTCATCGCGTTTACCGGATACAATTAGCTCCAGTTACACCGTCTGTCTATGGCTGGGATACCGCGTCTATGGTATTAGTAGGTCGGTTGCTCTTTTGTTTTTACTTTTGGCCTTATCCCCATCTATGAACTCATTAAAAAATCGCATCCCGTCGGAACTTATTGTGTTTTACTTTTCTTGAGATGGCGTTTAAAGTACCATTAGTATTAAAGCGACTACAGAAGATAGAAGATTACAGAGGCGGTATTATCTGGTTATGGACACCCCTATTATGGGAGAAGAACCATTTAATTGTCAATTAAGATACCATCAAATAACACTTCCATATGAAGTGTGTTGGACACAAACACACAACAATGCAATACTATTGTCCATTCTGTATGGTTTATCTCTGATCTTCTTCAACGCTTTGCGTATTGAACAGATTAGTGAAGCACATTAAACCATAACATAAGAATTCATTTGTAATGAGACAGCAACTGATCGTTGCTTCTGCTGAACTTCGCACTTCCTTGTATCCAAGGAAATCAGATCAAGATCGTGCTAAACACCAAACAGTGTACTAGTATTTTATTTGACTGATACATTAAGAAAACGATAAGTAGGCCTATGAATGAATTATTAGAAATTATTCTACACACTAACTACTGATATTTCTTGCATAAAGACTCCCAAAGTACACGTTCAATCTCTCAATTATTAAGCTTGAGCAATGGGGCATTGAGTGACTGCTTTTCTTATGAATGAAATGGGTCAGTAAGGATCGATTAGTATGAACCTTGATGCAAGAGTTGAGTTGTTAATTTGTTTAGAGGTTAGAAAGTTGATATCGTACCCTCACCTGAGCTGCTCCTCTTCTGGTTCCTGGCCCTGGCTAAAGATGCCGCTTTAAACATGTTGGCCGAGTGAAAGAGGGCGCTGCTGGTATAATCGGTGCCCACGTATGGGTAGGTGGGGAGTGGATGTGACGGATGCGATCCATTAGTGCCTCCATGGACATCCATATGCGAACTAATACTGTCTTTCTGTGCGGGTTTACTCTCGGGGGAATATTCACTGTTTGTGTTGTTATTGTTGTTCGTTGTGCCCATATCGGGAGTGGAATCTTTAGGAGGTGTTGGCGGGAAACTGAAGAGCTGTGATGATGATGCAACTGATGTGGAACTGGTTGACGTAGGATTCACAGTGAGTGGTGCCGTGGGGCTTGGGTGACTGAGGGGCTTGCTGAAGTTAATCCAACCAGAGTGGGGCACGACTGGTGTCTTTCCGGGCTCGGAGATCCAAGGTGTCAAGGGACTATGGAAGTGGGGTCTGCACATCTGACCACTCCCAATGCTGCCTGCTAAATAAAATAAAACAAGCTTACGATTGGGCTAACTTTAAATTGGGAGACAATTAGCCATATAAAGAATAGTGAATCCCACATGAGATAAGATTGCTTCAAAGAATTTGTATTTTGCTACTATTCTCTAATGCTGAAATGAAAACTATCCAATTAATGATATGGATCAGAGCTGATGGCAAATGCGCAGACAGTTGGCTCAAATTGATAAGGTTGATCTGTAAACCAAACTCACAGAATTCAAGAAAATCCCAAAAGTGTGTAATTCTAGTTTGTTAATTCATAGATGGAATGTGACGCATTGCAATTAATTTTATAGCGAGAAGTAATGCAGCAAGTAAAAACATATGCTATAATGTTTGTACATACTGTTAAGTACATTTTATCAAGTTGTAAAGAAATTCACATTATTTGAAATGTAGTCTTTAATAATGCGCTGAATTAATTTTTCAATAGATGACCTAAAAATTGTATAAATTGTGAGCGAGCGAAGCGATCTCTTGTGTACAGGGTACAAATACAGTTTGAACTATTTTACAATGCTGCTTGTCAATTTTTATGAAGTCTTTAATCTTGTATTTATTGGGTGGTTTATTTGCCGACAATGTCCACTGTGTCTATTTCCATCTTTAGCTCTATTGATGATGCACTTTTCGGAGTAACTCAAATTATTTAATAGGGTCTTTAAGATCTGTTAATAGGGTAAGCTCGAGTGTTAAGTTATGTGTAATGTTTTCTGGTATAGTGCATAATTTGAAATGACAGTTTTACAACATCACCAACGTGGGCCTCGAAAATATTTTTCCTGCGACTGAATAAACTGTTTCCTTCATAATCCACATTTTCGGCTTCCAAAGTGGATATAACACAACTTTGAACAACTGAAACCTTTTTAACCAAGATGCATAATCTAACTTGGTCTCGTTTGACTTTTCTTGTGTCAATTTTATTTTTACATCTCCATTGACATTTTACCAAAGGATGTGATTAAATCGTTTGATTTTAGTGACGGAATTTTATTTTCAAAGAAAACATTTTAGAATAACTTTCACCTGATTGATCCGCAAACGGCTTAAACAAACATGTTTAACTTAACAGACGCGGTGGATACTAAACTATAGGATTATCCCTTAATGCGTAGAAAAACTAGGATATGTGCACTGATACAATTTGATTTGTTTTTATTACTCACTTATATATACAGACTACATGGGAAACATATCAATTTTTGTTCTCTGATTTGTCAATTGATTCAAGATTTGTTCAGATGAGATTTTTATCTAAAATCGCTGAAATGTTAACTGGAACCATGGTCCTAAAATTTTTAATTTGAACTGATGGTACTGTAGTACACAAAGGATGGGATGATAAAGGCGATCCATCTTTATGTGTTTCTGATAGTTAATGATGTAATCTAACGATGATATGTTACCCGATGGGTAATTCCCACTCATTCTAGAATAGCTGTGAACACTTCCCTGTTGCTGGCAAAATGATCTCAGTTATAACATTACATCAGATTCGTTAATTTGATTTCAAATTGTAATTGTTTAGTTACTATCTGAGTGTCGATCAGTGAAAAGCTATGCCACAACTCTACATCACAGTTCATTCATGAGCTTCGTAGTAATAATTCGTGAATTATTTACCAACTGTCAGCATTTGCCATAAGTTGTATTTTGACATGTTTTATATTAGTTATGTAAACTATTAAAACTTCATAAGTAGGTGCTCACCTCCTCTATAGCCATGTACAGCTCGGGCGGCTGCTGGACTCGCATAGTAACTGGCAGCGTTGGCGCCTCCCTCCATTCCGTGGAAGAACATGTCTCCCATATTTTCACCTTCCATGTTGCCCTGGTGCTCGGGACGTACCCATGTCGGTTGGTGATCGCTCGTCATCTCCATTTTCAATTTCGAACTCTTCTAACTCGATTTGCGTCTGAAAAACAAAGAATCTCAGTGTTATTTATAGTTTACAATGTTTCCCATCATGTCTTCGCGTTTGACTCATTTCGTTATGATAGTGGTGTTTGTAATCACACGTTGTTGACAAATAGACTACTGGATCTGGACTATATAAAAATAAAAGTTTCCTTAATTTTAGACATGATTTGTAGAGAGGAAACAGTTGCCATGGAAACGAGCCAGTCTGCAATATGTGGTGTTACATTAATGATGCACCATAGCGCCTGTTGACAAATCAGGCCCTGCTCTGGAAAGTTTAAACATTCACATATAACTAATTGTTTCGCTAATAATTTGTGAACGAACTTGCTGCTTCATGCTTTCACCAACAGCTAATATCAGTAAAATCTTCGATGAAATCTACGGAGAAAACTCATAGAGTTATCTATCAACAAACGATCTCCTAAATGGATAAGCATCTCGGCTTTGATAAAGTTATTTCAAGTGGCTTTGTTTCTAGCAAGAAGCACTTGAAGAAATGATATAAATTATGAGATATATGCAACATCAGTCAACGACTGTCAGATGATATTTTCCGATGATATAATATTGGACAATGCTTGAGATCCTAACTTCCTTCTTCATAAAGAAACTCTTAGAAGTGAATTTTGAAAAGTATCTGAAAGTTAAAAAATCTCCGATTATAAACCAATAAATTAAGATATTTCCGATAAGCTAATTTTTAGCAATAACTGAGATGAATTTTATATCAAAACTTTGTTTAGAATATTGTTGAGAATTTAAGAAGTTGCAACAGAAGTTTAAGATTAGATCACCGAACCAATGCACCGCACACTTCTCATTTCATTATCAAATCAGATAATCGGTTAACAAATCATTTCGGTATGTTGTTTTCCGGGGTGTTAATTCAAGATTAAAAAATCAAAAATTGTTTCCGTTTTTAAGTATAATCTAAGAAATTTTATCTTTATGAGTTTATCTAAAATTTACGTTAATTACTTGAATATTAATGACTTCTGATAAGATGCGTCCTTAATAATGCGATTGATGTTTTTAATCCAAGTTTTTTTGTGATTTATCTCTGAAGATGTTTTAGTTGAGATGTAACTATGTTATCTGATGGCAATGGTGCCACAAATCGCAAGTTATCTCTTCCTCGTCCTCGATAATTCTTGTACAAGTTAGAACTCCAGTTAAAGAAAAAGCACGTGGGCTTGCTTGTAAACTTTGCAAATGATAATATTCCAGTGTAGTGAAACTTATACACACCTCCACGTTCTGGTGGTTCTGGTCAGCTTAAAGTCCACTTTGAAAAAACTTGATAATACACGTCTTCTTTCTTCTGCACTTTTCGAAGTGAATGATAAGTTACTCGTGAGATTGATGGAGTGGTTCGGACAACAGACTTCTGTTTGTGATGATCAAAATTTCTTTTTCTGCACATTCCGCCATATTCACTGGCGCCACCCGGCTACGCTCGACACCCCTCCCTGGCGCGACGTGACTGCTTCTCAGCCAATCAACGGCCGGGCCTTATTGTTGAAACTGACAGCAACCAGACAACTCCGAAACGTCATCATTTTGGCTCCTCCTACTATTGCCAAAAACACTGGTAGTCTTCATAACCCATGTGTCAATCATGTTATATACAAACTCCCTTCCAAAATGATTGTGTACATGATGAGTGTATCAGATATCCCTCAACTATCCTCGTACTTTTACAATGTTTAGGGTAGCCTCTAATTTTGTTTGGATTGTGTTTTCAACACTTTACTAGCATTCAGCGTTTGGGGAAACTGATTTTGATCTCTACAAGAAACTGTTGCATTTCTCATAAAAGACTAGTTCAATACAATAAAATACAAATAAACAACGATTAATGAATCAACATCAATAAATTATATTATTCACAATCCAATTCACGTTTTTAGAAATTATCATCTCTATATCTAAAACAATGGGGAACAGGCTAAAGATTATGCGCAAGTGTCATTGTTTCGCGTCCAGGAAGGACTTGTCAGTGCAAATTATTCCATGACATTTCCCACTGAAATGGCACCAACCCAACCTGGGATGTCTGATTCGGGTGTCAAGTTAATAAATTCATTTCTTATAAACCAGGTAATTAGTTAATTAACAAATATACTTATGTTGTCTGCCCCGTTGACTGTTTACTAACATTGGTAATCAAACTTTTTCAAGCGATTACATTGTTATGTAAACAAACAGACACGCAATAACTGCAGTGGGAAATCTCGCAGCGGAACGTGGTGGGATCTTTTTGTCGCCTTTTGTTCGACACAGCAAAAAGCAGTCAGAAAACAGACCGGTCACACTTTGCAGTCGGTTAATCATGGTTATAATATGCTAGCTAGCCAGGGTAAATCATAGGGTAGGCGCGACACGGAGCGAACTTCTTTGTTGGTCGGTGAAGCGCACGGAGACTACCTGTCTTTCTGCCTGCAAGCTAATACCCTCCCCGTCACTTGTCAGCGCCACCGCTACGACCCGCTAGACGCAGCCCCGGGGATTTTGATTATTTACCGGATTATATCATTCTTGATTGCCGTAAATCGGATTTCTTAACTGGATTACCGGTGTCTGGTCGAAGACTTTCCGATTCCTGTTGAATGTATCAACTATAGATCACTATAGGCCTACTAAATAAATATGCACAGTAAATATGAGTAAATAATCTTATTGATGTTTGTGTAAATATTAGAGTCCCACTGAATAGCAGTGCTACGATATTGAGATGACTCTCGGATACATTGAGGAAATTGTGTCTATCGCATTAGTCGCTTGTCTCCGGGGTTAAGCTTTTTCAAAGAATATTTAAACTTCGATTTATTCCAGAATTAATGTACCCGGCTTTTATTTATTTATTATTGTACGCTGTGTTTCAAATGGTGGCCTTTCTTTGATTACCAATTGCATTCGTTAAACATCGCTTTTTAAAACAGAGCTTCGGAATTAGATTGCGCTCGGGGTATTCCCTGATTCAAATGTACAATCAGCATCATCTATCTACCTAGGATGAACAGACCAAAAAATCCATAAAACATGTCTAGGATAGATGGTCACCTTGTTCAAATGGTAGTCCTATCAAATATATCTCTACACATGCGAAAACCATTTCAGGAAATTACAAGGGAAAAGCAAAATATGAAATGATCATATAATTCAATGCAGGCCAATATCAATTAAATACGTTAAATGTATTAAAATTACATCCAATGAATAATTTAGAAATTTATATAAAAATCCCATTTGCAATCGTTTGACTTCGCTTCTTAAAAGAGAGGCTTCGTCTTCGTAATTTATAACTAGACTCTGTGCGCAGGGAAACGTTTTAGGACCCCAAAATTATTATTTTGGCACTGCCATCTATCAATGGGGTGAGCAACAATTTTTACTAATTAGTGCATAGAGTTACCTTTGCAATCGTCTTACTTCGCTTTTCAAGAGAGAGCTTCATCTTCAGTTTATTGTTTGTTTATAACTAGACTCTGGGCGCAGGGTACCACAGAGTGAGTAGTGAGTAGTTGGGAAATAGAGGGTTTCATTTCAAGGAATTCAAGTTACCCTGTGTGTAGATGAAACTCTCTTTCAAAGAAGCGAAATTATTGGAAATGGTAAATTCAAGTTGTCTTGATTACTAAAATCCTTTTTTCGATGAATATTAAACATTAATAAACGATCGTGACTTAGTTCTGGCCTTTGCATTCGTTGACTTCACTTCTTAAAAGAGAGCTTCGTTTTTAGTTAGTAGGTAGCCCGGTAGGTAGTAGGTTGTAGGTAGTTTATAACTTAACTCTGCGCGCAGGGTTCTTAGTTCTTGTGTTGAACAATATAACAGTCATACTATAACCTATACTTCAATAGGTGGACATAGATCAATGTAAAGTTTGAACGATGATTGTTTATCGTCAAACTGATGCTGGTTCGCACCAGTGTTAACAACTTGACACTGAAATCTAATTTAACATGAAGATTTAATAGCGGATCAGCATTGTCTCAAATATAAAGGGTGTCACATTTATATGAGTTCTATTTATCATGCGGGGATAATGTTTGTTCCCATTAATAGCACCCTTGCTGACCAACGTCCCTTCCCATTTAAAGGTATCATTTTGCACTAGCTCATCAACACACGTGTCGTCACAATAATCTAGATTGTCTCAGCGATGGACACAGATTTTGATTATTGCCGACGCTATATCATTGACGCTAAAAAGTTGCAATTTCCAAAACCGCTCGAAAGTTAGCCACACGAGATTGTAGGAGTTAATAATAAAAGAAACCTTCGGAAATTTAACATTTGGATATATTGAATTAAAAAAGCAACGCACGGAAGATAAGTTACATGCTGTTTTGAATTAATACAAAAACAAAAAACAACGTGTTATCAAATAGAGGAACTGAACTTGATTTTCAAAAAGTACTCATTAACTAATATATCATTAAATTCTTCAACAATCCCTTACAACTAAACTTGATTTTCAGAAAAGTACTCATTAACTAATATATCATTAAATTCTAAACAATAATCCCTTACTCCATGTAGTTGTCTGATGATTATATCTATGGGTCATTATTGTCAGTGCCATGTGTGTATGGATGAAAAATAGGATGATATGAAATCATTAAGTTTGTGTTAATGAGAATATTGAATTTTGAATGAAATATAGTAAATGTAAACCCTAATCTCTGTTGTTTTATTTTCACTATATTGAGTAACTCTAATAAACCCATCTCCATCCGAGAAATGTTGCACTGTTTTTATCAAAAATATACCATTTTATTTAATTGATTTCCATTTGCAGTACAATAGATTTATATTTTGTAATTGTTGCATTACATGATGCGGGGATTTTTATATTCATATATATTTCTGCGTTAATGGATGCGGGATTTAAATCACTACTTATTTTTGCGCTGATACTTGATAGATTGTTTTATTCCCGTATTTTTGGTTTGCAAGATGCTTTTCTGAGCAATTGTATTGTATCTTTGGAATCAATTTTCAAATTCTGTGATATGAGCTGATAATAGGCTCCTCGCGTACATTGAGAAGCATAAGGATAAATGATTTATTAGAATTTCATATTTTTAGTGTATTTGAATATTTGAAAGCAGTTATATAAAAGTTATATATTTCTGCACCAGATGTAGTAATAGTATGGTGGATTGCATCTCTCGTAGTAGTAACGGATTAACTTGAGCATAGCCCACCCCTTCCTTGTTACGGCAACGGGGCCTATTCCCCGTGGGTCCAGCTAACGATACATTTAACTAATCTAATGAGTTGTGGTTAATCTTCTCAGTTACTGTTACCATGGCACTTGAAATAAACCATAATGTAATTAGATTATAATTCTAATATTATTGTCGTTATAGCCATAAGTGTCTCTCATACAGTCCTCCTAATCAAGTGCTTTTTGATTACGTTTCATACGGTTCCAATAACGTGCCAATCCCAGAGGAATTCTTCAAGAAATGATCAAATATTTTCTTAATTTTGTTCATTGTGATTCTTGATTACTCATGTGGTTTGATCCCGTAGTTGGCAATAGTTGTTTTCATGTTGCTAAAGTTGTTACGTTGCTCATTTCTCGAGTGGTATATCACGGGACAAACATTTTTCTAAGATGGGAAAGTGTAACGAAATAAAACTACAAATAAAATGGACGTTTATCAGCGATGTTGTTATTCGCCAATACTGTTTAACCGCACTTCTAATTCTCGATTTAACTGCTATTCAAATCCCGTGACGTTTAGCATGTCAGTTTTCATTTAACCAATTATTTTGATCTAAATTAATAGCCCATCGAGTATCAAAAGATGTATTGCCTAGAATGAAAATCTAATTTTGTCTTCAGATTACTCTTGGCTTTATATAAACAAAAGTGAAAGTTGTTAGAAAAGGCAGAGTTCTGTATTTTTGAGTTTTTTAGGGTTAATTACGAGTCTGAGCTCTCACCGCTATCCCCGTCAAGCCATCCTGTACGTACATCACACGCGCTTTTGATGCAAATCTTGAAATTAGCAAAATTTTGTGCATCTGACTGACTCAAGTTGTTATTGCCATGGCAACATTGCTTTGACAGTGGGGATTAGGTTGTAAATCGATCGTTTTAATGTTTCATTAACTTTCAATATAAACTCGAAAATTAGCTTCAATATTTTGTCAATTTCAGTCAAATTGATGATGATTCTCTCTGCGTTCTCCAAGCATAGATTCGATTTTCATTTCCAGTATGAAGCCATATGTAAGATGTAAGTGGTTTATAAGAAAAAAGATCTGCGTGTGGAAAGATTAATGGTCGATGAAATCATATCAGTGGAAAAAGGCAATCTAATACAAATATCATCCAAACCAATCTAGAGTATCTAAACGAGTTTAACATTTTCGAAAGGGTTATCGAATTTGCCGAATAGATATTATTTTTGAGACAATATCAGATTTTAATCATAAAGTTATACGATAAATGGATATCAAGCGGGTTATCTTCATCCCTAAATCAGACTGCTTTCTTTCAATGTTATTTGAGCATTCTGTTTATTTGATCATCTTGATTCTAGATCAGATGCACTCTCTGGTCATTTTAGACTTTATGAAGGCCGAACTTGTGTTTTAGAATGGGGACGTGTTGCGCAGATATTTAAATAAATTATTTCATGACCCTGATGTGAAATAACATTATTTCGGTCAGAAAAACGGGACATTGTTGCAGCGTACTTGTTGTATACAAGAGCATTATCATTAGGGGGGGGGGGGTGTTTAGGAGGGGGAGTGGAACAAGGACTTGGCAAGATGAGGAGGTGGCCCACCTTCTGTTAATCAACAAGCTGATGTTAGCTTATTTGTATATGGAGAAAACTGCAAGAATTGTGTTAAATTAACTGTTTCATCAGACTTGAAAGTGAAATAAAAAACGTTTTCGTTGTTGAGGGTCAGAACTTGTGAAAATCTATAAGGAGATTGACACTCCTATCAAATGTATCAATTCCCCTGACTGAATAAACATGAGATTTTGGACGAACCAATCCAATAAAATAATAAATACTCTCCATGTACGATTTCCCCCTTTGTAACTATATCCCGGGTCAGTTTACCATTCGGTATTTTACGTTCGACTTTTTATCACATTAGAATTTATTTGGGATAAATCTATATAGATTTTAGCAGGATTTTAGTAAATATTTTGCGTTCCATCAATATTCACTAAGTGCTAAGTTCTAGTTTTGGTGAATGATATTGTTTTAAAATCAAATTTGTATCTGAAGGACATTTTTAATTTATCTGTCAGTGTACGCACGGCCTTAAATGATCATGCATTTTATCCTCCGAATCATAGAAAGGGCTTTTAATTTCTATTGATTAAAAATAAAAGCATGCATATACTATTATTTGGCATACAAAAGCGTCACATAAATTTATTTTAAAAAACACAAGCCTATACTGTGCACCATTGTATATAACTAAAAACTAACAACGATTTGTAGGCTTATTATTCTTAATCTCCATGCGTCCACTTGTTAGAGTAATTTGCAATTGAATTCAGCACAATTAATAATGCATTTAGCAGCGTTTAATGAAAAACAGCAAAACTGCTTAAAATAACATTTAATATTATTAATCGGATGCGATTGTGTTATTTTTATTGGTGAAGAACAATTGGTATTATTTGCGATGTGTGTTAGCCTCCTCAATTCGCGTGCTATTGTATTAACACAGAGGCATGATACTAAACAAACTAGTTCATGCCATTTTCACTTCCAAGATGGTTATAAGTTGGAGCAACTCGAATCTTGTTTATCAAGATGAGATCATGCTCTCATCTCATCCTCCTCTTAATTTGAATATTGGTATCTACTTGGCGAATGGAAATAATTTAAGAATGTTAGAAAGAAAATCAGGTCTTTATCCGGCATGCACTTCTCATCCAAATCCAAAATGTACATTCATGTATAGTACACTGACATAATCATTTTCTACTAAAAGCTTTTTGTCGAGGTAAAATGTACAGATTCTAAAATTCACTTTTTTATTTGTACTGATAGTTTTGAAGTTAATATGTTTTTCAGTAGTACAAAGTTCAATCGCGCCAAAAGGTGATGTCCTTTAGTCCACGGTGACATTGTGATTGGAAAGTGAAAAAACTATGGTTATTTGAGACTATTCACCTGCCTTTAAAACAATCACATTAATCATATATCACTTTCAATTTCATAACCTTGTTGAATTGACGCGTTCAATATATATGATATGTTTAATATCCCAACAAATTATTATCTTTTTTCAACTTTCAGGGGTTGCGGCCGTCAGCAATTTGTGCTTGTCAAAAAAGTCCGTGGACACAATGTTTTTTTTGCCCAGTAGAAATCCATTTATCATTTATGCGTTCCATGTTGATAAACAATACATCATATCCCGAAATCTTTCATCTTACATGACAGGGAGACGGACGTATTAAAACTGCATTGTTATACTAATTTTTTGAATTTCAACAAACCCAACGTTTGGTGAATTGTAACAGTAAAATCATGTCTAGAAGAAGCATGCCGTACTTGCATTAAAAAAAGAAATTTAATTTTTCAAAGAGCGTTGTTTGTTACAATCAGGCGCGTGTGGACTGACGGTGGAACATATTGTCGTCTATATTATACCTCGAGGGCGTTACTAACCCGGTGGTAAATGTTGTTTTTAATTCCCGCAAAAGATATTTGATACTTTGAGATGTTTGGGAAAGTCCTCGACAGGTTATCCTAACACGCAACTGATCAGGCACTTACAGGCCTCGTCAATGACGCGGAACAGACACCCAAGATATCTGCCGATAACTGATAAACTGCTGTGCGCACTTCGGATAGAATTTTTAATGATTCTTCTATCAAAATGGAAAGTAACTGAGATCATTGATGCATGTACAACTTGTAAATGTTTATGAAATAGAATAATGATTGGGATTAACCTACGTTTTGTTTGTTGGTTGACTTCATTGCGCCTTAAATCCTTGGATTGTATTCTTTGCCTGTTTCAATGCATTACACGTTACATTCACATCATCTTATCATCCAAAATGCAACTGAGTGATCGAATTGATCAACTTGGGGACGCTAAATGGCATTTTCTCAACTTGTTTTACATTTTACATTTGCCGGACAAAACCCTGAATTATTTTCCGCGTCTCTATCCATCATTATTTTGTGCAGGTTGGTGAATACATTAACTATCGAGGATTACAGTTTTCAGTTTTTGTTGGTGGTTCCCTCTCATTAGGTAACTAAGTTGTTGGTGCTACTTGACTCTGTAGCTTCTTAGTAATCACTTGCCGACTCAAACTGAATGCAACACCTTCCTCATCGGGACATTCTCCTTAGTCGCAGTGTTCCTTTCTGGTCATTATCAGATTGGTGACATTTTCCTATGTAATAGTAGCATCTTATTTTTGTGGTCCAGAACCTTCCCAAATGTCTTGATTAGTTCCGAATTGAGCAGGATTGTCTCTATTTTCCCCTTCATGCTTTGCATTGAAATACAACTTAACTTCAGTTTGAATATCCGACTGGATCATATTCTGCTCCATATCAGATGTCCCTATAATAACTTTTTTGTTTTTAACCTTTTAATTTGTGGCAAAGGTAATTTGATGGTCCGATTACATTTGTTCATATCCATGTTATCGGTATTTCTATCCGTTTTGTGGCGTTATCTTTAATTTTGACAAATTCCAAATATAAATGACATTGTATTATAAAGGTCTCGGCTATCGCAGTGGTATCTTGTCGAACCATCGGATTGTGTTTATTGTGAGTAGAAACTACCAGAGACCATCTTCTCAACTCAACATACACAACTTCCTAAAGTGTTTGCAACTAAGAAACTAAGTTAACTTATTCACCAATAGTTTTATTTATGAATTGTTCTAAAGCTATCACCTTATCCGCTAAAAAATTGTGTTCTTTCCAAGCAATGTTGAAAAGTCATTTAGAATGTAGAAAATTACAAGGTGGGGGTATTGATAAGACTTTTAAGCCTTGGTTACTGCTGTAAACCCAAATGTGAATTGATGGTCTAAATATCCATGTGGTGGAAACTGATAAAAGTAAAATTCTCTTAGTCTTACCTTATCCGCGCTTTATCAGTCCTGGCTCACGTCTCGCTAGTAAATTGTCGCTATCTGGATCTTAAGAGATAGCGCCTCAGTTATATACTCCCTTTTACAAATTAAATATGTTTATCGTCGCTTCTAATTAAACTCTATCGATCCTTGGAATTAATATGTATAATGTGTTATCATTCTTAGCTGAATAGATGTCTCTACCTACCATCTCATTTATTATCAACCATTCAGAGCGAAGCATTTAGCTGCTTGTAAGGAATCAAAAGTTCTTGCACTCTTGAACTAATAATATCGCATTAACCACTTCTAACCATTTTTGGTACTACTTTTACTGTCGCAGGTTTCGTTTGGTTATCATTTCATGCTTTATTTCATCCCGGGGATTTAAAAAAAATATATACACTTTAATTTCAAGAAAACAGAGAAAAACCTAAGGCAACATTGGTTAACTAATTTGTACACATAGAACAGGTTAACTATTAAACAGAAACCAGAGAGTACAAAATGAGGACAACATGATAATTAAATTTTTGCATTTTGTCTTAAAATGTTATAGTCTTTTACTGTATGTTAAAACATTTATGTCACGTGAGATTAGAGTTGATAAAACGACCTCCGAAATGTATTTTCATTACTCCCGGTAAATCTAATACTATCAGATTGCGATCGAGATGCCTATAATGAGTAAACACAGAGGGCAAACGATAAGAAAAAAATGTTCCGGTAAATAATTAAACCCATAAGATTCAATTTTTAGTATTTGTCTATTGAATGGTAATTTTTTGGTTTATATTGTTTATTGAGCTTTCATCACATCTTTTTGTTGCATGTTTGATCTCCTGACCTCTTGCAGTTGCACCAAGTGTCTTGCCGGGTAACACCCTATATATTTTTTTGTGTTTGTAGCATGGTAATGGAGGGGATGATTGGTGACTTCGTGCAAGACTTACTCAAGAAATGAGATGACGTCAGCACTTTTTATGAACTTTTTGATATCTAACACTAACTTTTTTTACGAAACGCTTATTGATCGTGGAGTTGTTTTTCATTTCCTTTTTTTGCTCCAGCTCAAAACAAGGTTTTGAAGTCATTCTTACTTCTTTTCAACACTCTGACCAGTTCGATCTGTGTATATTCTTAAAGTCAGGCATACTTAAATGTTGTCGTGTTCTTCTATTCTTCTATTATGTGCTGGATGCGACATTGTCTCCAACATTTTGAGGACGGTGTTTGGCGGTTGGTGTTCCGGGGGTTGGCGTCTGTAACTAATCCCGTCTGTAACAAATGGCAGAAGGTGACATTTTGCATGTTTAATAATTGTCAATGCAATGTCTTAATTATTTATTTTGACTTACATTTTAAAAGCTGTAGTATCACATTAATGGTTCAGGATGCTCTTAGACGTATGTGCTTACTCATGTTTTACAAGTGATAGGCTATATTTGCTATTTGCATTTTCAGAGGGATATTTTGCATCACAAAATATAAGAATATAAATCAATATCGTCAATGTTCTAGTCGGTAAGTTAATTTCTGAGATGTCAGAAACGGGTATTTCTATATATTCTTGTGATCCCATCGATGCTTGTAATCCTAATTGAGTTGTTTCGTATTCAGACATAATAACCATTGGAATATTTAATTACCGTAGCGATCAATTTATAGTTTTACTTAAAATTGTATTAGCACACCGATAAATCATTTTATAATAACTATTCGACATTTATTTATGATAATGTAAAACGATGCAGGTAGAGTTTGTAGAGAGTAGAAAACAGAATTTATTGAGATAGTAGTGTAGTTCAAATAGTGATGCGGGTACATTGTAAAGGACAATGAAACCTGTTACTCAATTAAGACTTATACAATTTAACTACTTCATTATATCCCTATTAATTTTGCCCGTTTCTTATTCAAACACCTTTAATTTCATCAAGTGTAGTGTTTAGATGCGCATTCATGGACATTATGTGGTGTTATCGTAATCCTCGTGTATTATCATGTATATTTATTTGGGTTGGAATCGTTATCATTACATTTAAAACCGTCTGTTACAACCAGTAACAGGTGGACGTAAAGATTAAATGCAAAGTATAGAACCAATAATCGTTTAATTGAAATAGAGAGTTTCACGTTTAATATCCTGCGTTATGCGCATTCAATGGCCCATGACGGTATCTACATAAAAAGTCATATATATCCTCAATTTACATGTGTGTGTTTCCTTCTCGTTATCCCCTCCTCATTAGGATTATCATTTAATATATTTTTTATGTTCGCGCAACGCTGGTATCGAACAGGGGAAAGAACATAAACCAATGAATGAAGTTATTGCATGCGGGGCGATAATTTTCGAAGAGTTAAAAAACAAAAAATAATTATTTGTTGAAATAATATGATATCCTATTTGTATTGTAAAGAATTAATTTAGGGGTTGGCTTATCTGATTATAGTATTCAAAGACAAATGTTAGTTTTGTTGCGGCGAACGCTGGTTAAAGCGATAGATTCACCGTGTAGTGTATATCATAAAAGCTGCACACTATTCTTAATTGTATCTGATTGTAAATTTAATTATGTTTTAACTACCTGCACGAAAAACAGTCCAATATTGTATATTCATTGTTTGAAAATACACAGGGTGCCTGAAAGAATTTGAATTTGTCAAAAAGGTACAAGTCACGAGATTTTCAGAACACCATGTAGCTCAATATCATTAATACTGTGGTTGAAATTTAATCTAAAAGTTTACGACCTGAAAAAATATTGATTGACAATCATCAAATGTCACATTTCAAGTTATTTTTATCATAAACCACTTTAACAATGAAGTAAATGACGTGGAATGTCGATGTATTTAGTAACGATTGATATCAACCCATTTGTGATTTCGGTCATATCGTTATTGATGATCTAACAAGATATTTGCGCAACATATGTACTTGATGTATCATGCCAACTTTCAAAAAATTATTAATTGATTTAATATGTATATCATGACTGTGTCAAAATTCAGTCACATTTTGACATCAAAGATGATTCAATAATTAAAATACCAAACGTTACAGTTCACATGCAAAGTTGTTGAGAACAATATGTTTTCTATAATTGGCACGAGTGTGAGAGATTGAGGTGCAAATCGCGAGGCAAAAACCACTTTGTCGCTTCTATGTTTTTATAAAAGCACTTGAAACTGTTAAGGGGATCCTTCACGTTTTCTAGTCATCTAGAAAACAACAATAAGGCGTTTGATTCATTAACATTTATTGTTTCACTTTGCGGCGAAAACAGGAACTTTAAATCGGATATTAAAGATCAACTGTTAAAGTTTCTTATCTATTTTATTTTACCAATTGTAGAATCAATTATACTTTGAGGTTACCGTTAAAAGGCACAATCGTAGTACTTTTCTCGTGATTTATTTAAGTGTTTTCTGTCTAAGCAATCCTGTTGGAAGACGCTGATTTAGCACTCTTTAAATGACAATAGCCGTTATCTTTGAGCATGTGACAGATCATTTTTCAGACGGTTAAAATACAAAGCCCTCGCTTGCATCATATTACCGAGACATCACCGGCCATTTATCCCGGCCGTTTATCTATGACATAGCCGCTGATAACCCTGGCTGCAGAAGCCAGGGGGATGATTGCTAGTCAAGCTAATCCGGGGTGGATCGTGCCGAGTTCAACCAAGAGACCATAACGAATTTGACAAATTTGACAGCTCTTGTAATAGAGTTAAGAAAACCAATTCCACGGTTTTCCCAAATTAAAAGAACACAGATAAACGTTCTGAACATGACATCCTAGGTTTGTGGTCGGTAGAGTTTCTAAAATTATTTAGGCTGAATTTTACACATTTATATCAATACACCAGAAAGGAAACAAAGGGTAACATTAAAAACCATGTTATTTTGAATGCGCGATCATGAAGATATAGTTTCATAATTCTGTGATTCGATATTTGCACCGAGAGATACATGATGATCCAGAAGTAACGTCAAAGATGTTGCCATTTCAGTACTACTTGAAACTTAGTACAGATGTTTCACAATTTGATTTGTCGATTTCATGGTTACTATGGTAACTTGATGCAAATAATATTTATCTGTCCTGGTCATTTCTTTTTGTGTATATGGTATGTGATGCTTGATAAAACACTTTCCCAGAAAATATTTGACTAAAATAGTCTGCATGACATCATGAATGATACAACATTGATGTTTCTACGTGATAAACCAGTATGATAAAATGAAGCAAATGGGAAAATACTGAAAGATCATCGATTTTCATTTAGATTTGAAAAGTTTAAATGACTTTATCCTATGCCCAGTAGAGTTTTAGGGAGATAAGTTGGTAAAGTATATCCCAAAGCCGCTAATGTATTTGTGTTTATTGTAATAATTTGAAATAAAGAATTACAATATATATTTAAAAAAAGTATATCCCGTATCCTGATTTTGAGGTTTCCATTATCCAGAACCTACATATCTCCCACTCCGGGGCATATATTCCCGCTTTGAATTTTTTTAAAAGTTGTATAGAAATTTGAAAAATGTGAAAAACTCTGGGTATAGGATAAAGCAGTTATGTACGGTCTGTTTGGATATGTGGTTTGTCCCTCTTGAGATATGCACATCTACCTTCGGCCCCTCAGCTAGATATGCATATCTCCCTCTGAGTGAACCCCATATCCAAAGCAACCCAGTACATAACATAAATTTATCAATCTCGGAAAATTAAGTTTGCCCAGGGTAACGTCACATCGAGTTGCTATGGTAACCATGAAATAAACCAATCAAATAGTAGAAGCTTTATTCTTAAAGTCCCCGTCTAAAGTTTGAAAATATTTTTTATCATTCATTTACTATTTGTCAGGACTTAAAAAGTGATTTTAGAGATTTTTGAACAAAAAAAAATTTCTCAAATATTCAAATTTGAAATTTCTTAATCATCAAATATTTCTTAATGCATTTCAAAAAAGATTATCTTTTTAACACCAATGCAAAGGTTGAACAAAGGACACACTATTTCAATAATAAAATGCCATATTTAATGGGCCACTTCAATGTTTTAACATATCAAAAATATTTTGAAACATTAGTGATGTCACTAAGGTACCAAAAACTAAAATTGAAATTGTTTTTCGATGTCAATCTTTTCTAAATATGTTAGACTTTCATATAAAACCAATGTTGATTGTCTAACCAGGTTAAAAGGAAGAATAAATTATGTTTTAGATATCATTGTACCATTGGTTTCTATGAGAACTAAAATTTTGAAATGCATTTTTCTCAGAACCATTTTCATGCACTGATAAGTTCATTTCTCGCTTATTTATGAACCGATTTTCTTAATTTTTTCGGCAAAAACATGAGAGGATGAATGCTATGCATTGGTATGAATTGTGGCTAATTAGAAGATATGAGTGACCTCTAAAAGTTGGTTTTAAATAAATTCACATATTTTGGAACAAAAAGTCTATCAAAAACCACTTTTTTAAATTAAAAAAAAATCGGCCATTTCGTTTGCAAAGAAAAGCTTCGGCAATCTTCGGCAATCTTCGGCAATCTCCGGCTTTTCTTGAGGTATCTTCGTTTGATTGCCAAAAGTAGACACCCGTTCGGGAATATCTATATCGAGTTTCAAGAACATTGGTCTGGTCGTATTCAATGGTACTATATGTATTCGTATTCGTATTCAATATGGTACTGAAATGGCCACATCTCTGACGTTACTTCTGCACCACCCTGTATGTTTACAACTTTAGAAGCAAGAAGGGAAATTCTTAATAAATGATGTATTGTAAATGTTTAGTCTGGGGGTATCTCGGACGACGTTCCGTCTAGATGATGGCTTCGTATCCGTGCTTCGTATTTGGGCGAACATCTATTTATTAGCGTTTAGCCCCGACATACCTAAATATGTTCACCAAGTTCATGTTTATTTTCACGGAGTTTAACTATCAGATGTACAGGGTATGGCCCCCGGGGTGTGTCATTAGATGTCCATATTTTATTAGGCTATAACTTTTTTTATAATGCATGGATTTTAAGAATGTTTTTGCTGGAACGCAAAACTGGTTTTGTAATTTTTCGTAAAAAGATAGGATTTTATCGCACTTTGAAAAAGTCTTGTCATCACATTTCTAGGATAACCACTTAGCTGTTTAACTTGATAGACTATTGCCAAGATCTGATTAGGTATAGGGCATGCTGGGTAAACTTGGCAGCCATTTTGAACTTTTTTACAAATCTTGTCATTAAAATTTCAGGAAAAACATTTATCCGTTGAACTTGAAATTTGAACAGATGCAAGAGCAGACTAGTGCCAAGATCCTCCGATCACAGGGCTTCGAAATCCAAAATATATTCTTTCTTTCTACTCCCTGCGATAAGCAGTTAGCATTTCCCCGATTAAGAACTCTCAATCTGATTGGCTGTCTCAACACTGCGACAGAAATCATGTATAAGTCATTGCGCACAATTAGATCACGTGATTCAGTTTAATCGAGCGCTTCCAAATCGGATATAGCAGGGGGAAGAAGGAGGTACGGATTCTGGATACTTGCTTAGGAGGATGCGTGTTAGGGTTTGGGTGTGTTGGTTTATCTACATGGTGGCGATTTTGAATTTTTTGATAAGTTGGCCATTTTGAATTTTTCAACTAGACCCAAAAACCATCTACAAGTTTTCAGGAGTTCAAATCTGACCTTAGAATTGAAATTTGATATTTGCCTGACCTTAAATGACCTTCGAAATGTTTTTATTCAAATCTAGGTCAGCTCAATCACAAAAGTCCTACTTAGATCTGAAAGGTGAAAATTTCAAGGTCAGGGCCATCAAACTAGGTTACAAACGATGTTATCGAAGTTTCTGAAAGTAAGAGACAACAAATCAATTCTTGTCATCCAAGAAAATTCCAAGAAAACCATTAACCTGTTCAGGTATGAGGTTCCATATCCATCCGCCAAAAGGTATATAGTCCATTTAAAAACCTGTGGTTTTGTTCTAAATAACGCCATAGTTGGCTTCTTTGGTACCTAGTATGCCACTATTTGGTATCAAAATAAAGAGGAGGAGTTCAACTTTCATTTGAATTACGAAAATAGCGATGTAGGTCAAAATGGTTCCGACGTGAGCATGTTTACTACGCGTTTGCCCGTCATCTCAGAATTGAGGAAATGGTAGGAAACGCGAGTTACAATAAATGGACGCTGATATCTCAAAAAGTAATCTGACTCCCTATAATTTGATGTAGATCAATCGAACCCCTATATGAACAGGTACATTTTTATATATAACACTATGGGGGGGGGGGGAGTAAGCGTTTTAAAGTTGATCACGAACGTCATATGTGCAAAGTATTGTTCTGAATTTTCGAATTTGGAGTTGGATTACGGTACTCATACCTTCAACTTGAAAATTTTACAGATACAAGAGCAGGTATTTTGAATTTTCCCATAAATTTTGTCATCAAAGAAAACCACTTATCAGTTAAGCTTGATATTTTTAGAGATGCAAGAGCAGACTAGTGCCAATATCCGATAAGGTTTTGGGCATGCTGGGTAACTTACATGGTGATCATTTTGGTCTTCAACGTGCGATATTTATCACTGTGTGTCTTGTTTAGTGCTATCTGGATACATAGGTTTTTAACATTAGTGGTCTGAATGCAAAACGGTTGCATAGCCATAGTTTGAAGGAACAATTCAGAAGTGATGTTAGTAATACGATACATCAATTCAAAATACCATATTGACACCTTATGCATTCTTTCGAAGAATAACTTTGGGTTGTTTGTTGAGAATATTTGTTTTAAAAAAAAGTGGAATGTTAGAAGTTTCATAAGAAAAATACGTAAGAGTAAATTCAACATACATGTATTTCCTATGATTTTCAAAGTTTTTACGGGGTACACCTGAGTAGTTTCTAAATAGCTGAATAACGCTGACATAATAGATGTCACCCTTGTTTGTCTTTGATTTTCTTGGGCCAGACCTCCATTCACTTCGATGCTAGAAACTTGCAATAGTCAATTTCATTTCAATAATCAAAAAGTGTTTTTGAATCTGTCTGAAACTCAATGGCATGCTATTGGACGACCCTATCAATGTACATTAAACATGAAAATGTTGGTTGTCATACGAATAAGCCAAGGTTTTAATGAATTTTAGCATTGCACATTTAGATTTGGCTAGATTTGTATGTAGGACCCAGTATCTGGCAGTTGATAAGTAGATAGATGAACCTGTTTACATCTCCTAATTCAAGAATATCAAGGGAGTACTCTGACTGTGCTCATGTCAGACACTGCTTCTTTAAGATGCTGAACATTTCAAGTCTATGCTACACTGTATACATTCCCTGTGCTAATGGACAGGTGGAATGTTTTAATATTGAATCCACCAGGTTGAAGGGAAACTGCCAAATGGACCCACTGTCGGATTGAAAAATATTGAAATGGTTTTGTTTCCTATTTTAGTTACTTTTAGATTGAATTCGGAGTGTATGGGATACAATCCCCATCGTGAAACGTCAACTCACCTCATCGGGTAAGTCTGGGGATCTTTGAAAAATATAGAAAATGGAAATGTCACCACGATCTCCAATGTCCACTGATTCATGGCATGGAAAACAATAAACAATGTCTTGTTTGTTGGATTAAGGGTCCAAAACACACGAGTAAATAGGACGAGGTTACATCAAACATGGCGTTAGCTGTTTTGGTGATCAAGGACAAAATCAAGTTATCATTAAATGCCCTTTTCTCTTTCTTCCCTTCTCATGTTAGACTCAAGAAGACTGCATATTCCAAAGGATAGTAAAGGTTGTTGATCCCACAATGTGGTGTCATGTCATGGTTGTCAAAAGGAAAAACACTACTGCCTGGTTATTTTTATCAAAATGACGAGTACAGTAATCTTTTTCGTGGGGCTGCATCTACATTCTGTACCTTGTGGTCTACTTCTGCCGGTCTCTGCTGGTTTTGCATGTTTAATGATAACTTCAATAAAACCCATGATGGCATCATCAATAACTTCCATTGGTAGTATTTGCCACATTTCTTATCAGTACCCATATATAGAGAATGTTTACCCTGCGCGCAGACTCTAGTTATCAGTCTAACTGGAGACGAAGCTCTCTTTTAAGAAGTGAAGTCGAACGAGTACAAAGGGTATAGAATGTTTTAGTTTTTAGTTGTATGTAACAGGTCAGATCGAGTAGATTTAATTGTTCAATATAAATTGACCTTTCATAGATCCACCCCAGGAAGATTCCATTCTATATTTGCTTTGGAGTGTTTTACATAAAAAGATGCGAACAGATAGATCTCGCGATCAAAAGTCAGAGTGCTGTATTATGACTTTAAATGCAATTTAGATGATAAGATCATGTTATTCCGTTAGGGATATAACGCGACATAGAATGTAAAGCCGTCTCTTTTCTTTACCATTTTCCGTGGCATCGATTGGCTATTAGTGTATTTTACTGGTCCAGGCTTTCAGTTGGAGAAGATTAATCTTGCTTAATGCCTTCGTTGTCATGGAAACTATCTAAACTTTGTGCCATTTTGAACATTTCATGTATTAATGCCTTCATTAAAATGTAACATTGGAACTCAGCCCATAGATGTAATTTTTCATTTAAAAGTCGATTTCCATTTTGAAGCATATTCCTCTCTTGGGATTGCTCTGGGAGCTCGTGGGAATATATAGACGTTCATTTGTGCAGTGGCTTGTGATGGTAGCGGAAATAACGTTTATGCCTGACGCTTGATGGACTCTTGCAGGAGAAGTTATTGAACTGAACAAGCCAGTTTGGTGGTAACCCTACATGCATTGTCACAATTAACGTTCCTAGTTTTTAGCAGTAAATGAAGCTCTGTTTTTAGCCTCTTGAAGACGTCATGTGTTCAGATTCCGGATAGAGACGCTGATTGGTTACCGGCAATATGCAAAGATGCGTATCAATGCTACGTGAGCTGTGATTGGTCAATTGTAGTTGATCACAAGCGATCATGATGCTCACCTAGATATGTGTTATCACATAACTCCCCAGTAATCTTGATGCGAAAATACATGGTATCTATCTTGTTAACCATCATTTGTAAACGTTAGTTGTTATCAACACTTTGTTGAATGTGTTTTAATTTTCCATTGTCAATATACGACCATATCTCAAACAGGCAAAATATTAATATTATCTGTTCAAATTCGCTTATTCATGCTCAATTCACTCATTTGACAATTGGTCCAATAAGTAGATAGTGGTCTTATGTATTGTCGAGTATGTGAAGGAAAAATGTTTGCGACAAACAAAACTAGTGGAGAGAATGTCGTGTATTACTCAGGCGTAAAATTGGCAGAGGGATGTAGTATGCGAGAGAGACAGGGCCAAATGTATGAGTTGAAACTCTCTTTTAAGAAGCAAAATATTAGATAGAGTATGGGCTATGCTATTAAGCATCCAGGAGGATATACTTGTGTCTCATCATCCCAGATCATGGGCATTTCATCAAAATAATTGGAGACATTTAAATTGAATACATCGCACCAATTCACACTGTCACACCGGATAAACTTTACAAATTATAAAAAATGAATTTATTACATGACGCTGAAAAACTGAAAATTTGCCAGGCTTATAATTGTTTGATTCAAGTATGAAAAGACACGTGACGTAGAAATGCAGTTTCGTGAAAAATCAAGTCTTAGTACATGATTGTCCTGTTAACATGAAGAACTGAAAGCCGCAGGCCGAGTGTGACGTTCCAAGTGGTGCTTATATGACATGATATACTATGATTGATGCGTGGATGAAACCGAGCAGTGGGAAATATGTATAATTTCCTTTAACTCATCTCGAACATAAAAACCTACTGGGAGACGTAAAGTCAGACAATTTGGAATCAATGGCATGGAAACGTTAATTAGATAATTAGAAATAAACACAGTCAACACTGTTGCAAAGCATTGTTCATACATTGTTTTTTAACTGAATGATGATGAGTTCTAATTTGTAATTTTCAATCTGTTTGGAAAGATATCAGTGAATATGAAATTAATTTTGTATTTTTATATTCCTTTTTGTTATTCTTTTATTAGTTAATAATGCCGCTGACACATACTTAGTTATAATGATACATTGAAACTAAATGAATATTTAATTTCTATTTGTTTTCTTTTTAATTGCTTTTGTAATTATCATCCCTTCAGAAGGATAATTTATTTTATTCTTCTTAATTTGTCTCCAAGATGTCACATTTCGACCTTTATGTTCTTTTAATTGTTCAATGCAAATTTTGAATTGCTATGAGTTTAAATACAGAAGTTATCTTGACTAATATTTGTTCTATTAAACTCCAGTGACAGGTCTAATTCAAGCGTAAAATACAGAATTAAAATTCTGACCGCATTTCTAGGCTCGTATCTCTTGAACAATTAAAATGAGCATTTTGCTTTAATATTCTGGTAAAATATGTTACCAATTGTGGTCAGATTTTCAAGATATTCACACTATCTTATTTGTTCCTCGATTTTAATTTCTTGTTTCTTTTGTGAAATTTCAAGATTTGGGTTGAATATCCTCGTCTTTTTGTGTTGTTTCTAAATCTGTTGCAACTTGTGGTTAGTTAGCAATGTAGCCATAGGCTTTTTAGACCAGAAACGATTGAAGCAAATTGCATATTTTTGAATATTTTCCAAATGTTGTGTCAGATGTGAAAGAGATATAGGTCTTCCAGAACAATTGTCCCTCTCTAGGTTTGGAATTAACAGATCGTATATTAAGGACTTCTCCTACACTTGTAAAAAGAAAAAATGTTTCTTGCTCCCTTTTACGTCAGTGCGTGTAAGAGAATCATAACTTTTCCGTCAAGATAAAAGGTTTTATCCCATACTTGGACGTGTTACGGGTACATAAAGCCGGTTTGTAAAAACTTATATTTTCATCAGCGGGCAGATATAGCTTTACGTCCCGCTCCGAGCGGGCAGATATAGTATATCTGCCCGCTACGTCATAATCGCCGCTCGCATATTTGTTCATAATTTGTAACGTTCGCGTAATGACTGTAAACTACAATGGAGAAAACACAGACAATCGGGATCTGTTTGATGGTTTAAAAAAGGGAAAGAGCATCCACTTAATCAATCAAAAATTCGAGAAAATAAATGTTGGAATATTTGAGAGAACAGGAAAATCCGCCCACGGCCAAGAAAACAAAACTGGACATGAATATTCTAAAATATTTCCACGATTGAACAATGTAAACCAGATGACCAAGATTGGTATGGGATAAACATATTATCCTATAGTCGGTTCAGGATATTGGGATTATCCCTTGGCCAATATAATATATTTTCCCTCGGGACCTGCGGCCCTCGGGCAAATATATTATATTTGCCTCGGGATAATCCCAATATCCTGAACCTCATATAGGATAATCTCTATATACTCAATCGGAGAATATGAAATAAAATGGAATATAACCCCTCTGGAGGACCATAGTTTCTGCTGTATGGGGACCCTATTAAATATTTTCCTCTGTTTATATTGACATTTCATTTTTCTTGAAATAGACAGGATTTTCATTACTTTGTTCATTAGCATACTCAATTGTGACACACTGTAGTTTTGCATTCAACTCATGGAGAATTGTGTTCGCGGATTTTATGATCGAGCGCGTGCGCCACGTGCGGAGTCGTGCTATATGCTTATCTTCCCAAGCCACGATGGCCAATGACAGAACTGGGGATGAGTTATTAGATATCCTGTGGGCAGAGCATCTAAATTCAAGGTGTTGACAAACATTTATTGCAAATCGCATTGGGCAGCATTTGCACAAAGCAGATCAATTTAGTCAGTCTTTTCTAAATTATTTATATCAAAAGTGAGTTCAATAATGGAACATTGAAAGCTTAAGTATACAATTCTTTGGCACATATTCGCTTTTGCACATTTGGTGCTTCTTTTAGTTATGTTCAACAAACAGAGCAAGTTTAATTAAAGAGCAGCTCGTTGTTATCTTTGTTTGCGCAATGTAACAATGGTGGATAATTTTTGATTTTCCAGAAACTATTAACAGAAAAATGTCACATATACATCATGTCATAAATATGCCTTCTGAACACAGCTGTAGACTTTAAATTAGTAGTTTTATTTTATTTTTCTTGAAAGTTTTGATTACGTCAATGACATATCTTTGCTGAAGTATTGAATAAGGCATTCACGTTTTGCCATTCGGTTTATATATTTTGATGTAGGAAGTATAACGTTTAATTTTTTATTTTTGCCAGGACTTGTCAAATTTTATATAGGCCTACTCTGGGTTGAACAAAATCGCAAAATTACCAAAACACTCGAAAATGAACTGCATATATGTACTTTTATAGGTTTTTCATAGGAGTTGTTGAAGGCCAAAATGAATCAACCGACCCTAACAGAGGTTTGAACGTTTTTCTTGGTAAAACTTGTAACTAAAAATAAAAAATAAAAATGTATATTGTCATTTGGCACGACACCTTATATCTTTCTCTGATTTCAGGGATTTGGATGTTGCCTGTTGAGGCTGATTTATATCAGTACCAATGTTCACAGACAAGGTCGTGAACATTAGGTTGCCTTGCTACCCTACCTCCATTGACTGACAGAAAAGCTTTCCTTTACGCAGATTTCAAAAAACTATCAATGCACATAGGGGAAGATAAGTGCGTACATCACAATAAAAATCACATGTATATCAAGCATGTGATATATATCACCATAGCCTCATTTTTTCTACATAACAGACCTTTCCAGAAACAACAACCAATGCAGCAATTGCTACCAACCTCTATCATCTTTAAGGTTGGGGTACTTTTAAACAACTGTATTTTGCAATCGTAGATAAATAAAATCATTTGAATGAAAGAGAAACACTGAGCATAAACAGAAACTACTTCACTGACTAATGAGGTACTTATACACATATGTGCAAAATTGCTTGCTGTAAAATTCATGCGCGATTAATAACAAAACTAGTAATTGTTTTGTAAAATTCAAAGCTATTATTTATAATCATTTAGCACAAATTTACAATAGATATTTGACATTCGACTGTAACATGTGCATTTGACGATAAAATTGCATGAATAAACATTTATTTCGGAAAAGGACCTGTCCAAGTAGGAATTAATGCAGACACTATGTGGCTATAAAAGCAAGCTGCCTTGTGGAAGTTTAAAGGTGAACGAATGTTACCAAGAGATAAGAACGAAAACAAAATGGATTCATTTTAACCCTTCGTAACATTTCCCCCTTTCCAATAAAAATTGTCCTCGCATATTGAGGTAATTCAGACTATCTCCTATTATTGTAGTACTTAATATAATCTCATAACAATACAACTGTCTATGTTAAATAATATGAATATACTTGTCAATTCAAAGTGATTTATTTGGTCGTTAGTTTGGACAAAATGTGCAATTCAGCTCGACTAGATTGATGCGTCGGCTAGTTAAGACCATATATCTGTATAGACTATAGGGTTATGCTAGTGCTATTCTAAGTTAAACCTACATAAAACATGGTGAATAGTTTATGTTAGTCAATGACTCAATCGGAAATTCGGATAGATGACTGGATGAGTTCCAAGTTGTTTACTTCAATTTATATACTATTTTGATACACGTGCAGTTATGATTATATATATTGTACATCAAACCGTTGTTCTCTGTGTCAAACGTGCCAAAAATCATGATAAAAACTAGATTTGATATTCGTATTAAGGAGTATCTAAATTACATTTGCTTAAGTATAATGATGACGATAATCAACGCGCACACTAAGTCACCTATCAGTCATTTGACGTAATTAATCAACTATTTAATCCTATTATAGTACGATCCTTATTGTCTGATTTTACGTGATTATCTGTTTTTTTCTAGACCAAGATTCTCGATCAATCATACTTAATAAGAACCTCCTTATTAGAATCCTCAATACAATACAAAGGCCTCACACAGAATTGTCAACCCAAGCCATATTATCAAGTTTTGGGAAGGAATCTGGAAATAAGTTCTCGTGAATATTTCATGTTTGTTTTTCTTGATTTCCAAGACTTCAAAAGTTTTTTTTATCACTCAATTCTCAACTTTCTAGATTGAGTACTTGCCCTTGAAAACCTGCCAATATATGAAAATGGCTGTTTAAGGATATATTGATCAGTGAATACAAAAAAAATAATTTTGATTTTACCAATATTTTCAATACATTAAATTGAGGTCCAATGGCTTGATTTACAAGAGAAATTTACCATTTAGACTTTTTGAGTTAGCGTCACTCGTGTCATTTGGTATTTAGCCCAATAGAAAATCTCGTGTAAAACAATTTCACACAAAAATACCACTTCAAAATGCTTTACAAAAATGTACATCGGAAAAGCAAATATCGTAGGGGCTGAAATATCCAAATCGCCTGAAATGTCATCAAAATTGGAATTTCAACAAGTTCAAAGAAAATATAATATAATTATTATATTATATAAAAATGCAATTAGGGTGTCACATTTTGTTTTGTTAGTACCTCAGTGTAAATACTCGCATCTGATTGGTCAATTAGCGGTCAACATTTTTGCCTGTACCCCACCTGTGAATCATGGGATATCATATTATTGACCGCGTATGTTACTGTACTACACTTGTGAATTATGGGGAATATGACGTCATAATGTTTACAGAAAAAACATGGTAGACGGACATTTTGTAAACGTCGATGAAAGTGATATTTTGACTCTGCTAGACGACATATATAGCCAAAATACAAATAGAAACGTAAAATTAACATTAATTTACCAGTGAGTACGCAGTGATGTGCCGAAAACAGAGAGTTTAGCTACCACTGTCTTCAGATTTTCTTAAAAAATTATTTTGCTGGCGTGGTTCGGAGAAAAGATTGAGAAATGAAGCCATGATTGATGACTGTCGTCTGTATGTGTATTATTAGTTTCTTCTGACTAACAAAACAATTGTAGACCTCTCCATTCGGTCAACCGTCAAAATCATATACCTCGACTGTAAACCTTGAAACTACTGTTGACCTCGACCTTCGGTCTCTGTCAACAGTAGTTTCTCGGTTTACAGTCTCGGTATACAATTTTGCCGGTTGACCTCTGGAGAGGTCAACAATTGTATAATGTAACACTTGAGCCAAATAATACACTTGTAATAATAATACACTATGAATAGGAAACAATTTGAGGTTAAGCAATAGACACGATGTGCAACATTTGAAAAAGTTTTAAGAATCAATTATCTTAGACCTGTTTCATATTGTGTTGAAAATTATATGAAAAACATTAGCATCATCAATGAAGATACTCTAAAAAGGTCGATATTCCCAAGATTAAAATCTCGTTACAGTATTAGGTCAGGTGTATCTTGTTGTGACGCACCGCACTAGTGTCACTAAGTCTACGTCACAACGTGTACCAATCGTGACCAAACATGCAGGTTCCTTGATAACATGTCACCATCCTCGCTAATGATATCATGACATATTAGCAAACAAATGCCTTTTTTATTTTTCCTTTTTAATTAATTATTTGAATGCAAAGCGGATACAGGAAATATAAAATGGGAAACTAGTCAACAAAAAATGCTTTTAGTTGCTTGTAGTTTATCTTCGTGCGATGATTGATCCCTTCCCTGATTTTGCGGCAATAAACAATCTTGAACACGAGAACAATTATTTGTTATATTAAATTCATAAAAATCAGATCAGCATCTCTTGGTCTTTTGTTACACGTAACCCGGAATAATAAGCTTTCGTACAATAATGTAACGGCGCGTGTTCATCTTTTCTGATGGAGAAGAATTAGTTTATTAAGGACCTACGTGCCTTTATGTTACGCCACCACATAACGTCTGTTTTTCTACCTAATTATAACAACTGCAGGTCATTTACGTTCAAAACAAAAACTTTGTTCCCAAGTGAAATTGTGCATTTTGTAAACTGAATAAGTTAAGCGAATTCTTCACATCAGTAAGAAAAGCGCGTGTACGGAGCGTGCCTGTTTTATACTGAGACAAGTCTTAGCCACAATTCGTTTCCATATTCAATGGAATATCTTAAAAGTAATTCTCCCGCGTTCTTAATATTTCTGATTTTATGCACATGATTGTTTATGTAAACAAAAGGCCTGATACTGTTACATAAAAGGATACTTGTAATAAAAAATCTTTTAGCACCGTGTGGTTACAAAACATATTTTAATATTGTTTTCTCATGATATCACACATGATGTTTTCTTATATATCCGTATATTATTAAGACTTCGGTCATTTTATTGGTTTATACACTACTCGATGGCGATAGCACAAAGGATATACTTTTTTTCTTAAGCAATAAACTTAATGTATGCCTTTTTTACAACAAGACGTCGAATTTGCATTTTTTATCTCATATTCCCGTGGCTTGTCGTTAAAAAACTGGTTTGTTTGTTAATCCAAAGATTTCAAACAAACTGGTACAGATTATCGCACAATCTGGGTGATTATCGGCTAATTGCTTTAGCTTAGCAACATTCACATTAAAGGATAAAAGGATAACTTGGTTAATTAATAATGTCATCACTATATCGGTTAAACCCCGATTTAATCATTACTTTAATACATTGTTGTTTAACAATCTAATTAGAAAATTATACTCTTTAATTGGCGTGGTCTTTAGAAATCCCTTTTACAGGAATAACTACGCTTTGAAAATGTATCATATTTGAGTCATGTCAAACGCGAAATAATAAACATAAAAAATCTGTCAAAATGCCGCTTGTTTTTTCATACCACTGATTGTTCAGTGTTTTGTATATAACTTGTATGTGACTCAGAATGTCCCTATATTTTATTTCCCTTAGCTTTTGCTTTTGTCGTAAAAAGTGATCCAGAAGATGATGCACTGCCATCATTCAGAGAAACAGTTTAATGATAGAAGTCGTTTTTAAACGTTGGCAGTCATTGTACTTTGTATTTCAAATGTATTAAAATTGAATAAAGAAGATAAAGAAGTTTGACTTAGGCCTATTTTACTTATCATATTAATTCGCTCTATTAAAATCAAGAAGCATGATCTGGATTCAAGGGATTTTTAGCGTACGCTTACAATTTATTTGAGATAATTCTTTGGTAATTTTATATATCGAAGTACTGTTTGTTTGAGTTCCTATCATTTCGGGTTTTGTTTTCAAGTCAAGTGTATCCCATGTTTTCCGAAAGTCAAGTAAGAAAGTGGACATTTCTCAAGTTGTCAATTATCTCTTCTTTAGGACGTTATTAACCAAAATATAGAAATTATTGAAATATAAAAAGGAACTATCGAGATCGAAGTAGACTTGGCAGATGGCATATCGCTCACTTCAACATTTTAATCCGTTGTAATGTTCTGCTTATGGTTAAATAGGTTTAGATTAACATTTACCAAATGTATTTTTGACTCATGACTGTAACATATATTTTATGTCTCTTTCCAGTCTTCTGGGAGATAGTGATTGCTAATTTATACGCTTCACAGATAACAACTTTATGCCCGGATTACTGCCGGTGGATAAAACGCTCATATGCGATGAATATTTTTCCAGTTTGCGTAGTATCATTAACTATTTTATGTTTCATTTCAGGTTGGATTATCTCTGTATTCTCATCTCTTTGTGATGTTTACAATTTTATCGCCAAGTCAAGTGTAGCCTACTTTCTTTTATCTCCCATCGCCTCTGTATTGATATTCTTGGCATCTTCATTGTTTTAATGATAGCATTGTCATTTCCGACTTGTCTTTATTTATTGTGTAGTATTTGATGTCCAAAGGGATAAAATTAATTTAAATTCGGTAAGCTAAAATATGCTCAAAAATTAACGAGGATCTATTGTATGGATTCTATTGTTATGCAGAATATATGCTGATCGGTTTTAATCGGCAATTTCCGCTGTCGATAAAAGAACGGACATAAATGTGAGAAAGTTTTAAAGTCGTCATCTCACATGTGAAATTGCATTTAAAGAGTTCATATCTCTGCATAAAATAAGTATATTAGTGTTATCGTCTACTGCTGGATATTATTCTAGAAGATAAAATCCATATAAAATCCCTAAAGGGGATCTCAATACAGTTGTATATTTACGGACGACAATAGTTTTTCGTTTTTTAATCTTTATTACTAATGATTAATGTCATTTGTAAAATCTTAATACGTACGACAATGTCGAAAATATATTTTCAATGTGTAAAATAACGATTAAACTTATATTAAACAGAGACATATAAAACAAATATATATATATTTATAGGATATCCTATGATTTTGAGGAATACCATTTTTATCTACGAGGTGATATTGATATCTGCACGAGAGAGCAAAGCGAGCGAGTGCATAAATCAATATCACTGAGTAGATTAAAATGATATTCTGAAAAAATCATAGGATGTTTTTATTATCCTACACTTACAAGGAGTGACGTACAAAATGTATAATATCATTGCAAAATGAATTTCATGTCAAATAGAGTGGAAATCAACAAGCGGAGTATATCGTTACAATATCCTCCGCAAATTGGGTTTTCCGGAGTATATCGTCACGATATCCTCCGCCCGGAGTATATCATCACGATATCCTCCAGTTATTCATTTTGCCAATAGATATCAAAATTATTTTTCAATGTTATTATACATTTAATACACTAAGTGTAGGATAAGTCTCTGTATTAAAGCTAAAATTGAGTTAAGTACCTATATTCTGTATAGTTAGGAGTTAGGAATTTACCTAAAGTTGAACGTCAGATGGGATAATTATTCGGCAGCATAAATAATCTGCTTGAAATTGTAGGTCACATTTTAGATAACACTTTTATCACAAGTTACCACTAGTTGTCAATCATACTGGTTGTGCGCTACAGCCTGGTATCTTATCAACGGTACGTTATAAGAATGAAATTATAAATTATTATTGAGATTGCTTCATTTTATATTGACAACCCATCTTTGGTTCGAAACTGTACCGTAGCTTGCCTAATTGGTGCAATATTGGGCATCTAGTAAAACCAATATGGAATAATGATAAAGTCATTGATACAATCATGATAGTTAAATTATTATAGGACTTTTTATAAAAAATGTGACATAATGTTATTGTCTCCATCTTTTTTGTCGACGTTTGGCGTCTGTAACAAATGATAGGTGGTGAAATTTTTGGATGTTAATGTCTTGTTGTAGCTTGGTTTAATTCAATTAAAAGAAGATCAGGTTAAAACCATATATGCCAATGAAAACATTCTAAAGAACGTGGACAGCTTTTTTTTACTGATGGGGTAAATGTTACTCCTAATATTAGGCTACGCCATCTATCAATCATCAGAAGCTATCATTATACAAAATGATAGTTTGACTACTACGCCATCTATTTATGTTGATCTTATGGATTAGTACTGAATTGACCATTTCCATATAGCTTTGAAATCTCGCTAGTGTCTCGTTGTTATAGATTTTAGGAGATCTGCATTTTTAACAATTAAAGACTTACATTTTCTTCTATTTGATGGCATATTTGAATTATGTGTGTAATTTTCTAAAACAACTTTGATTGTGCAGTTATTTATCTTTTATTCAAAGTTTTCAAGTTATTCAAGTTTTCTAAAAAAAAGTTCGGGCCCGTAAATCCCCATTGACACAATGTTAAAAAAGCTTATTATAAGGATCACAATTTTAATGTGGAATCGCAATCCACATGTCAATAAGATCATGTTGATCCAAATGAGTTTACTTGTTAAATCAAGAAGTCAAGTGACTCTTGCTCGGGCTCTTGCTATAGGTTGTCTTGTGTATTCTAGCCCTACCACCACCCATGATGCAAATAAGACGAGCCGTAGCCATTCCGTACCGTCAGACTGGTCGCACGGTCGACGTACGTTGAACGTTTACGGTCCCCTTGCGTCTGCGTTGTTATTTGTCAAAAACCTACGACCACCGTAGGAACGCCCTAAGATGACCATGCGTCATCACTTCAAAAGCTGTGTGACATCCTTAAGTTTTCTTTATGTCTCCACAAATTCGTAGCATATGTGACGACTTGGTCGGTCGCCGAAGCAAATGTGACCGAGCCCTAAAAAGCCATACTTCAATGGGACACCAGAATATGGAATTAAATGGTTATACCCGGTGTCAATTTAAGTATAATGCCTAACATCATTAATATCAGACTCATTTTTAGGTATCTTTTATTTCATATAAATTACAATAGTGCAATACAAGATGGAACTGAAATTCAAGTTTAGGTCTATGTGACATCTTTGCTTTTAAGCTAATAATTAATGATATACTAATTCCATAATTATTAACCATGTTGAGTAATCTGATCTAACATGGTTGTACTGTGTTCTGATTAGACATAAATTGATAATGCATGCCTCGCTCTGTGGAAACCCCGTATGAACGCCGAACGGACAGCTTCTGTCAGGGCACCCATACAGCTCACTACTTTTCTCTTCAATTTCCCGTTCCTTTTAAATCGTGAGCAAACTACTGTCAAATTGCTTAAGTTGTTAGTCACCAGCAGTCAAGTCTTACACATCACAATGTCATTTGTCAAATCCATACATCAAAACGTGTAAACAAAGGTTCTTTGATTATCTTTCTCATTGTGTATTGTAATGTATTGATGCCATTTAGACTGAGCGTTTTTTCCAATATACGAAACTGCGGAACACTGAAATAAACGGATACTATTAAAATTGGAGGTATTGACACCTGCCACCATACCTATTTAATTTTAAATTTCAAGACAACAAGGCACAGGGTGAACAATATCGTACCTAAAACATAACAGTGTGGGCTTGTTGACCCAGAAAGCAAGATGGCCACCAAAAAGTTAACCAGCTCTTCTTACCATGTAACGTGTGTGTAAATACGATAAAAACCTGTGAAAACTGACCAGATGCATTCTGATCTATTCTACTCTCTCTCTCTGACCTATGCTTCGGCCCTCCCTCTCTATTCTTCAGTGAAGACAAGCTTTAGGGCTGTGAGTGCCACCACAATGGTTTTGTGTTTTTAAGTATGTAATTTGATGTAGCTTACTCTTGTGAATGTTTTATTGTGTCGTTCTGATGAGGAAGGATGACATATTCTGCATTATCACTGTCATAGCTGTAGTGAATGTTTATCCTCTTCACCTGCATCCTGAAAATAAAGGTTGTATCGATAACCTATACCACTGTACCAAGGGCATCGGAACAGATATACTCTTGCTTACTGTTAGTCTTGCCCCAAGTCGGTATTTTTACTTATCTGATAATAGAAATCAAGATAACTAATATGCTATAAAAGAGACCGACTTGGGGCAAGGCTACAAGACTGTTGACCTGGCTGTCTATCTAAACAACGCAGCTGTTAAAGTAGATAGCCCAGGGTCTTGAAGCAAGACTAGAACAGATGATTGAGTTTTTCTGGAAAGATTCCCCTGCCTCCACTCTCTGTGTAGCACGAAAAATGAATTTTTCCTTGTTCCACTGACAGAGAGAGTTGGGGGAGGTGATTTTCTTTTTATGACTCTCTTCTATATGTGGCTCTGCACGTGACGGATACTATCATCATGATAAATTATGACATCTCAAATCTGCTCAGCCCTGAGATGTTTCAAGTGAAACAGAAAGGTGCTATTAGTATCAGAATGGATACTATACTCATCATAAAACCATTTTGATCATAAAGATAGGACATAGACAATTCTCTGGCAGTTTCCATGCCTCCGTGAGATGCTCAATGTATCACCATGGCAGGTGAACTACCCCATGCGGCGGTTGAACCAGGGGTTGAACATTCGAATCCTTGAGAAAATAGTGTCCAGTTAAGTTCAGTGGGTTTTACGTACTGTAAGAGTCCACGTCTTGGGCTTGGGATTTACTGTATCATATTATGCATACCTCAGCCAAAACTCATCGTCCTCTTTTCCCCACCCCCAGTAGTTATTACTGAAGCCATTGGCCATGTAGTAGTGTAGCTTGGAGACTGCCGTGACGCCACCAAAGTAACCATGGTAGTGTATCCTACATGGAACAATCAACAGAATAGTTTAATGTAGTAGTATCATTTATCGTATGCAGCTTTGATTCAACCAAAATAATCCTGGTCATGGATCATCAGAATAATTTAATGTAATGCCAAGTAATGGCGCCTACATAGACAGCAAAATAGTAGTTTGATATTGTCACATTACTTGGAGACAAAGCTAGGTGTCAAAGGTGACAAAGAACCATAGTAGTGGTTCCAAATTTATAAACAACGTAGTAGATTGGTTACCCTTTGAATTCGTTCGACTTCACTTCTTAAAAGAGAGCTTTATGACTAGACTCAGTGGCGGATCCAGGAACCAACAGGGTGGGGGGGGGGGCCCAAGTTTGAGGTCAGAAAAAAATGTTGGGCCCCTAAAACCGAAAAGTGGGCCCAAATTTTGGAAATTTGAGGCCCATTTTCTTCATAATTTGGCCTAAAATTAAAAAATGAGGCCTTAGAAGGCCCAATAATGACCAAAAGGCCCACTTTTTTGGGGCCTTAAGGCCTTTTTGGCCTAAAATCTTTTTGGACCCAACCTTTTTTTTCTGGGCCAACCTTAGGGGGGGGGGCCCATGCCCCCCCCCCCCCGGATCCGCCATAGAGACTCTGCGTGCAGGGTATACACTATACAGTAGATTGGTCAGTAACTGCCGACTAGCGTGCCTCCATCAAAGATGGTAACCTTATGGTTGAACACCAGGGGACAAACTCAATTTATGTATTGTAGAATATGTATATCTATACTGTACATGAAGTGATATGTAATAATTACATGAAACTACTGTTTAAGATATAAGTCGTTTGTCACCGTTATGATTGACATACCCACTTGTGTATGTGTCCTCATCGAGGTTATGCTGCTTTCCCATAAGGTGTTTTGGACTATCTTTGCACGTGTACACATTGTCAAGCGTCTCTGGGAGTTTGTCTATGTCATGTAAGATGAAACAGTTTACGTCCGGTTCTAGCTTTAAGACCTCTACCACGCCAACGTTGAACAGTTTCCCCCTGTTGAAGTTCTTTGTGTTGCCCTTTAATGTATGGATTATTTATTGTGAATTATTTGATTTTGGAAATACCAACAATTCAAAGAGTGACTTTGAAGTTGGCTGCGATACTTGCCATTCGGCTTTGAAAACCAGAAGATGTATACTAATTATTAAAGACATTGAACTATTCGTAGTTGCTGAACCTGAAATTAAACATATGGAAAGGGGGAGTTGTCATTAGCCTTGACCAGCGCCTCACCTGTTCAATGATATAGACCCCATAATCTATTTGCTGATGTTGTAAAAACGGATGCATATGATTAAGGAATATTTTTAAGTTCTCTTTCCTGTCTCTATAAGGCACCAGAACGGCGACTTTTTCTCTCAAGCCATGTGTGCAGTTTGGAGTCCACAATCCACCCGGTCGTATACCGCCATACATTTTAGGAGGGTATTTAAGATCAAGTGGCATCTTTCCTACAACAATGGAAAGTTACAAGCTCGATTGCTTGATGTGTCAATATAAGGTACCCAGGGGGGAGGGGTTTAAGTTTACCGATGGCCGTGTGATGATTTAATGACAAGATTATAAAGACTTCCAAGATCGCCAACAGAATGCAAGATGGCCGCAAAAAATTACAATTACAATATTGAGAGACCTAAACATGTTGTGTTTATGTCGTTTTGTTCCAATGAGGTTCGGAAAGATGTTTCATTTCACTCTGGAAACATGATACCAAGAACAAAACAAATGTTTGATGTGTTTTCTAAAACAATATAGATGAAAGTATATATATGTTTTTCAAATTATATTGTTACCATTCAAAAGATGACCATTAAATTGACGATGTATTAAATTTTTAGATTTTTTATGACTGGTTCAAGAGAAACGTTTGTTCAAAAAGTTCCCCATATCGATACCACTCCTTTGAAGTAAATTCGTTAGGTTGTTTTTCTGAAATCGCGATGACAACTCGCTCCACTTATGCATTCTTTCTCAGTCTTTCAAACGACCCTAAATTCACAAAAGGTAGAGGACGCATATTTTTTAGCTCTAAAATCCTGTATGATGGTGACAATTTTGATGCATATTTTACCATTATTAAAGCATGTGAAACATTAACGTCTAAAAGATGATCATATTTTGGGCTTGTCAAAGAGAACTGCATCTGCAATACACACCAATGTCTAATGGATGATAATATCCACACAGCTTAATTCGACATTATATCACAATGAGGGCAGTAGCATAACACAGTTAAGAACTTACAAATAATTGATAAAACATATACACGTAATAAAACGTATTTTATCGTTTATGTTAGAAATATGAAATCCCGTGCTTTGAGGACCTACTCCCAAACATGCCAAAGACATTGTGTTAACAATCTGGAAAATATCATTGATTATATCCTTTAGAATCCGCGTTTATTTTAGGCTCGAAAATTTAAAAATTGTTTTGTCAAATATTTTATCTTTAAAGCTGGTTTTGAGAAAAAAAAGTATTAAAAGAACAAACCTATGTGACAATGATAACACATTGTGCCATTGTTAAAATAACATAATGTTAACATCACTGAAGAACGATGAAGTATTTAAAAGAAAATCATAATTAAAAAATATATATGCCTTTGCTCGTTTATACTACCATCTTCTGAGAAAGCAAGACTAGTACACATTTTCACATTCCCGAGTTAACGCAACAATGTCAGCTCAACCTCCCATACCTTTTGCTGGTGAACACCTATCTTTTGTTTCATCGATCTCCACCAAAGCCTGTCCTTCGTTTTCTTGATATAAATCAAAATCTCTCATTACATTGTCATTTGGTTTAAACGAGTCTTTGACCAATTGCATTGTATTCATCAGTACGGCACCTAAACACAACATTCCAACTGACTTTAAGAGCTTTAATCTTCGCTTCAAGAGAACCATTATAAAAACCAGTCGTGTGATTAATATCCAACTATATTAATAGTTTGTTAAACGTAGTCACCTATCTGCTGCAGTTACACGATAACCGAAGTTCCCGTCGTTATAATGGCGAACGGGCTGAATGAGCTTCTACTTTTCTTTGTATATTTCTTGGCTAAACAAACAGACAAATGCTAGCTAATAAAAACCTGTCTTCGGGTCATAGCTTGAGATGCCATGACTCTGTCTCAGAGTAAACATTTATTTGTACAGAGGAGAGGACTGACAGTTTTGATATAAAACAATACCTATTCTCTATGACCATGATTTTTACGCTTATAAACCATCCTCTTAGTTCTGGAAAGTGGTAATATGAGCATCATGGGTTGCAAGTCTAGAGATGTGATGGATATCAGAATGAGCTAATGCTTGGGCAAAACCCTTTCATCTGGGCCTCATTTTCAAAAATTGACCGTATTAGAAAATTGCCCTACATATGGTTAATATCTATTATTTTGGGCCCATCGTAATTCGAATGATAGGGATGGGAGCAACGCCATCTATATCAGTTAGTCCTATAACAGACTATCACAACGGCCATTGCTGATAACATAGACGTGAATTACTTTAATCGTGTTATTGGAATTTTCGATGTTTTTATTGATGAACCTTTGTCATGTTTTTACGGTATCCACCCTTAGCACGTTTTTGTAATTCAACACTATTCATATTAAAACAATAAATGAAATGCTAAATCATGAAATGATGTTGAGACTTGAAGCTTTACAAGCTACCTTTACATGGACTAGATGATTTATCATTTTAAACATATTTCAAGGATAGTGTGATGGTGAATATATATTATTTAGCGATGTACTTGTAACATACTTTTGAGGTAACACACGCACAATTAAATTTTCATTCCTTGGGTCCATGCGCACATATATGCAGATATAGTTAGGCAAGATATATCAATTCCAGCCGATTAGAACCAGGGGTTCTATTATTATGTTATCCACAAATCCCCCCCCCCCCCTTCATCGGGGTACCTCACATAAAAGCATTTTTGTATTTGTCGTACATACAATTTGCACCCCTCCAAAAGTTTGGCAACCGTAACACCCCCATTGAGCGTTTTTGGTGAATCTTTTACTGAAAAGATATTGAAATCTGGGGGCAAAATCATACATTTTAATATAACATTTGTTTAATGAAATCCAAATCAAGGGTTAGCATACATTGAGCTAACTTTTGTTAAGGGCAAATCCTAACATATCTTTAATGAACATATTTTTAACGAGCTATTTTATTTTGAAATCCTCATTCCTAGTTCATTCTTTAGGGTTCATTCAAAGATATGTCAAATTCTGAAACATGCAATTCCCACACTTTAATACTGAGATTAGATGATTTTTTTGAAATATTCCAAATGAAAAGACTTATTTTATTTTGTAAAAGAAGAGTGCTCGACCTCATGTGCTCCAAAAGCGCTAAAATTAAACATTTCTTTTAAATTTTAATGCCTTGCAACAAAAAGCACCTAGTGCTGAAAAGACCTATTTGTTCTTTCTTTGAATTGAAAATAAAAAATAATCTGTACTTAATAACTTAATAACTATTTTTTACGGTTTGGCGAATGTAAACAAAGGAGGTTACTTCGCTAAGGCTTTAGAACCACACTATGCCCAGGTATAGATTTGTTACCCCTGGAAGAGTAAAATCAATTCCCTAGAGACTGGGCGCTGTTGTATCACCCTCAGAAATAGCTGTGGAACATTATCTCCATTTCTGCAGAGTAAGGTCACCATTTTTACTGAAATGATCAGTTATATTTCGTGGTAATGTCAACAAGTTCATTACCGCGGATTAGATCATAAACGGACGGTGAAAATGTTTCTATTATCTAATATATTCTTGGGGACTTATCAGCCCCGGGGACTTAGCAGGAATTTTTTGTTTGAAATAAAACAAAACGGAAACGAAACTGTTTTCATCAGTATTTAGACAGTTGGTTTATTTCACCGGAGATGGAGCAGCTTTTAAGTTGGAAAATAAATTGTGCGAAATAATTGATATTTCTTTTTTTTTTGCATAATGTCATGATGCTCCGGGGTCTTCCCAAGATTAAACAATCCCACCCCGTGCCTAAGGTTTCCCAAACTTGGAGAGAAGTGTAACTTTATTGTTTTTTATCTACTGGTCATATAAATTGAATATATTTTTCTGGTTATTGCAATGAATTTTTCCACAAATATTTTTTTGGGGAAATCAAGACCGGGCCGGGGGTTCGTCCGAACGCATCGAACCCCCGGTCCCTACGGCTATGTAAATAGTAATGAATAAGTAATGTTCGGGTTCTCAGAAGAAGGATGAGGTATTACGATTTAATAATATGTGTGACTCTTTTCTTCATCCTAGGTTTTTCAGACAATATAACCCATTTGATATTTTCTAATTGTCAATATCTTTGGTCCATTCCCTGACTCATCCATTCTCAAGAATTTCTCAAATACATCAATGCCAAATTGACTAAGAACTCTCAAAACATCACATCAGGCTTCAAATTATTTTGCGTCAATGTAAAAAACATGGAACACTTCCCTCGCTGGGTTCATAGATCTCCTGGACATTCTAGAACAATTTGCGAGGCTGCATCAAAAGGAGTGGTATCGATATGGTGAACATTTTGAACACGCGTTTCTCTTAATCCAGTCATCAAAACATTCTGAAAATTTTACACATCGTCAATTTAATGGTCATCTTTTGGATGGTAACATAATAATTTGAATATTTCTCTATATTGTTTAAGAAAACACATCAGACACTTCTTTTGTTCTTGGTACCATATGTTCGGATTGAAATAAAACATCTATCCGAACCTCATTGGAACAGAACGACATAAACACAACGTGTTTAGGTCTCTCAATATTGTAATTGTACAAAGGAAAGTTTGGTTGATTTTAAAAAAGTATCTTGTTAATGGAATAAAAGGTTTATCTTAATGTTTATATATATTTTTTTTTTGGGGGGGGGGGGTTGTTTTAAGTTTTTGCATACTTTTTGTTAAATCAACCAAAATTTCCTTTGTATAACTATAATATTGAGAGGTCTAAGAAAATGTTGTATATGCTATTTTGTTCCAACAAGGTTCGGAAAGACATTTTATTTCATTCTCAAGAATTGGTAGAAAGGAACAAAAAAAAATAATTGCACTAAAAAACAAAAAATGTTAACAAAAACAGTAATATAAAATATATATATATAATTTTTGCATTAAATTGTTGCCAATCAGTCAACATTACATAAAGGACCGAGTTTTTTACAGAATGTTTTCAATAATTGGCTTAATAGGAAAACATTGTTGAATTCAGTTCACCATATCGATACATATCCTTTTAAAGCAAAGCAAATCTTGGAATTCCAAAATAAGAATAAAAGCTCAAAGCTTGTTTTCAATATTAAGCAATTTACAGCATTTGTCATAGAGACTAAGAAAAGATGGAGCGACGCTTTGAAATCATTTGCTGGTTATACGGATAAGTGACAGGAAGCAAGGAACGCAACCCTTGCCATAGCGTATTTGTAATTATGCATCTGTAGAAAATGAAAATTGAATTTATTGAACATTTTTCAGTAGAGTATGCGCGGAGGAAGGGTGTCTACTGTCTACTAGAGACAGGCGTTCACTAGAGAAAAGTGTTCATTAAGACAGGTTTTACTGTATACGAGGGGTGATCAATAAGTAATGGACGCTTTTTTACACAGATGCTTTTTATGGACCAATCCCTTCGATTTTCTTACCAGTGATACATCATTCAATTCATTTCATTCATTCATTCATTCATTTCCGTGAAGGAGGTACGGGTACCCTGGGACCGACATTTACGTCACATATTCTGAAGCTATTTTAGCTTGTTTAACATGCAATGCAGTTGAATGTAGGCTGAACAAAACAAACCATTATGGTCATGAATTACCCCATTTTGTTATGCCATAGTTGATTTTGAATATTTTATCATTACTATGTGGTATTCATTCCACATTCATTCTACAGGGCCCTCTAAATAGGTTCCATCAAGTGCTACATGTATACAATTCCTCATCCTCTTAACTCAAGATTGTGAGACAAGGCTGAATCCATTTTCTGACATGGTAGCAAGATACAGCTGCATGGGTTGTTTTATTTAATCAATGTTAATAAACCTGCGTCCTTTCTCTATAGAAATAAGTAGTATAGAAATAAACAAGGCACATGTGAGCAGATGTGGGCAATATAGTGCATTGGCCAAGGGCTCAATCTTGAGGGATATTGTTTTATGAACATTTTGTGATCTGTGGGCAGGTGCATTGCGCATATGGAGTAGGGTGTTCCCTTCTCTCACCACCCCTTTCTTCCACAATGCTTTCTCAAATTGACCTGCAAACCCCTTCCATACAACACTTTGACATTACAATACTTTCTGTTTATGTGTTACCAGTCAGCAAAAAAATTCAAACAATACAACACTTCTTGCATATAAAAAGTTCAAATCTAACTCAAATTTACCAAACTGGCTAAAAACTGAATATGTGACGTAAATGTCGGTCCCGGGGTACCTGTACCTCCTTCACGGAAATAAGGATATATCAACATGTATTACATATTTTGTCTTCAAATTTTCAGAATTGATAGATAATTGAATGATGTTTCACTGGTAGGAAAATCAAAGGGATTGGTCAATAAAATGTATCTGTGTAAAAAAGCGTCCATTACTTATTGATCACCCCTCGTATAAATGAAAAGGAAACCAGAAAATAAATAACCTAATAATGCATTGACAAACTGATAATATGAGTTTTATTTTAATGTTGAAACTTGTGGAACTTATTTTTGTAAAAATAATTCAGCCAACACCGTATTATAGAACATAAAACAATTTAAAACTTAAAAACTATGCAAAGAATATTTCGGTGTGACGATCAGTTTAATATATGCGTTATGTTGTTGAAAATTCCCTAGGATTAATGATGTCACAATGTAAATTAGCTAAGTGTAACCTATGAAGAACTCTCGCGTTTATTTGAAAGAATTTTTAATAAACGAGGGGAAAAACATTTTAAGGGGATTTCCGATGGACATTTCGAAAAAATGGGTCGAAGTCCTAGCCATGTTTTGTCCATCTCTAGTTTCCTTTTATAAGTGTGTGTATCATCAAACACAAATGTATTTAGCTTCAGAGGTTTATTCTCCATTTTGAAAATTCTAAATGGCCACCAGGGAATTACTTTTTCCCTACAATGAGGTGGTGCTCCGTTAAGGGGACTTTAACCTGGTTGTATATGTGTATATGCTATACTAGTATATTCTAAACCCTTTCCATTGTTTCAAAACGAGCATATTTAATACAATGTAACTTTAGGGTTGCGATGCACAACACAAATTGGAACATACATTACAATTTATTGTCCCATTTATTTATCAGATTTTTCTTCTGAACTTTTTTCTTCTGAACTTCCATACATTTTTTCACACATATCTTCTAAAATCACCATGTCTCCAACATAACAATTCCCTTCGGCGTCCCTGTACACTCCTACAACGCAAGAACAATGACATAAAATGAACTTGAAAATCATTTGCAGTAATCAGAAGGTAGTCTTGGGAATCAGGGCAGGTGTTTGCGAATTTTATTTTATTCATTCATAAGTTCGTTATACATCATTATTATGCATTTCAAATTAATTTTTATTCTAATAACGTCTAGACGTTTTAAGATTGGTGTAACTCCTACCTAATCTGTCATCGTATGTCATCCCTTCAACTTTTGACCAGTCTGGACCATAAACTCCCCCCTCTCCTATACTACCTGGGCCAAACTTGTCGCGAACTGAAAATATGAAATTTTGTGTGTATAAACTCTGTGGGTGACAACAGGATCCACGTTAATGCCATTACTAAAGAAACTGGGAAAGCAGAGTACCATCGTACTTTACTTTATACCTTTGCGCATGCAAACTGTCTCAGTATCACCTGAGACCATCATAAAAATATGTTAGTCTCATGTATCACTCATCAACCGGATTGTATGTGATTTAAGGGAAAATAAATTATGTTTGATGAGACAGAAGTGCAAGCGTGAAATCACTTATTGGTAGAAACATGTATAATCGGTGAACACCACTAACTACCAATATAATTAAGAACCTACATTCTTTTTCCATGCTGTCAGTAATCTCGGGGGTATCTGGTGAGAGAGTTAACTCATCGTCATCTGTCGAAGGTGGTCCAACTTCGACCTTAGTTGATGGTGGTCCAACTTCGACCTTAGTTGATGGAGGTCTGACTTCGACCCTAGCATCCTCTGACTCTGGAATCCGAGCGGGAGGTTCAGCAGCTAGGGTTACAGCTGTTGGGGGTATAGCTGTTGTAGGCACATCTGTTTGAGGTATAGCTGTGGCAGAAACCTCCTGTAAGCACGAAGTCCAATGCTCGTTAACTTGAATATTACAAATTATGATACAATACATTGTTTAAAAAATTTAAAATGCAACCCTTGAAAGTAGCACTTGTATTGACACATAAATAGGCTCCAAATCAAATGACAATATGTCAAACTTTTCAGATAAATCATTAAACTACTTTTCCATATATGACATAATATAGATGTTCGGTCATTCAATCTCCAGTCTAACAAGTAAATGCTAGTACTTACCACCATTAAACAAAAGATCATCAAAAACGTATCCATCATTATAATAAACTCCGTATTCTGCTGGTTCAACTTGCCCTTTGCAATATTTTAATGAATCCACATTTACATACCAGTTGGCATTCAGAATGTAATGAATACTAGTTTTACGCTAATTTCATAATTTGGCATTAATTGTTATATTCAAATTAAATATTGGAAAGATGACTAAAATCGGAAATTGTGTGTCAGTGGTATTATTCCTACATAACCCCATTCTGATAGCTTCATTGTATCTTTCCATTTTGCAATGCAAAAATGCTGCCATGGATACGCAAAATAATTTTTCATTACTCAAATTGAATACAAGGCTAATATATACATAAATAGTTTTATTTTTGTTTTGTGCTAATGATCGAATTAATTCTAGGATGGTTGTATTTTAGTAGATCTCACACAGTGCATTCCTCCGCTTGTGTGTTTGTGTAATAGTAGTTCTTCCCCTCTGCACCCAGGGGTTTCACTCCAATATACTTCGATGCATCGATGCATTCGGCTGAAATGAAAAACATCGAATATTGATAACATATTGAACTTCATTTACATCTTCAAAGGCGTTTATTTATTTGAAGCATTTACAGAAACTTTGGGAGCATCGGGAATGCTTTTAAATTGTCATTTGCTTTGACGCCTATTTCGCATAATATTCCATCAAAATAAACCTGGCTAATAATTGATATTTATATTTCCCCTTCCCTCCACCTACATCCTTCAATATAAGTTTGTCAGGGAAATTCTTTTAGACATTTTTAAATCAGCTATCCGTTCTTCTGGTCTCTTCAGTATCTGGTTGCAATGATGTAGAATTTTTATGTTAATCCCAGGATTGTGGTCGGTGATATTCGGAGCCTGGGGACACTTATATACAACGGTTCCACTTCCATCCACTAGCCTAGCATTCTTGAAATCATCTTAAAATGCTTTATTGTAGTGACGTACTTGAACTTAAATGATAACCATCACTAAAAGTCTTCCTTCATTGAAGAAGATTGCTAAATAAAAAAGAATAGATGAGAGAACGTATGCATTTCTCGATTTTGGAAAACTGATTCATTTTATGGCGATGTCCCAGAATCTGTTAGGCCACAATGCAATAAGTTCTATAAGTGCGATTCATAATTTTATGAGGTTCATTTGATGACGAAGTATTATTTTTTGATTTTAATAAAGTTTGTTGTAATTTTAGAAGACACGTTGGAAATATTTTTACCCTGGCAATACATTGGTGATCTTTATCAAAGTCACGACTTGAAATGAGCAGATAGAACGCAGGGTGTCTTGACTTATAACGATAAAAATAATGAAATAATCGTTTTCATGCATTCACCCTTGTTCCAACTCGAACTTATCTATCTCCATAAAGCAGGAAGATTTAGTAGACATAATTATGTCAAATAGTTGGTGAATAATCAGTTCTAATGAGTAGAACTCTTAAATCATTTACTTCATAAACGTCTGCACTGGAAGCCTTTGTTGTACTTGAAATGTGATCTAGATCGCTCCTAGAACTGTCCCCTTTCATTTTTAATCTGGTGATAGGGTTTTAAAGATTCTAAAGAGGAAACAGCTGTGTAAATTTTAATGTTTTGAAATGAAACCGTCGGTACTCTATCCCTGTTTGTTTCCAATGAGAAAACAGTCCGCCAATTTGCCAAACTCAAGGCCGAACAATAAAACTCGGTAGTCATATAACTTCAATCACTGGTGGATATAGTTGTCAATTTTCCACTTATGCAGCAATATTAGAAGTTATTATCGCTGATTGGATGATAAAACCTGGGAGATTGCTGCTTACTTGGATTAAATAAATATTTCTCAAACACTGTGGAAAAGTCTGACGGATGGTTAACAAGGCCATTCATTAATTAAAATGGATTTAACTGTTCTTTCACTTGCTGGTTTCTGCCTAATATCGGCGTTGACCTACTTAGAGGTAGATATGAACATTATGTATGATTTATTGCTATTTTGGAAGAAGTTTTGATACAATGTTCTGAATGATCATTTTCCGATCCTTTCAGGTCGTGAGTTATCGAAATATAAACACAGAATTAATAAAAGTTTTCAATCTGGAATTTTAAAAATTATTTTGAACTTGAAATCGGTGGCACTGGCAAAGCAATGGACATATATATATGTAGAAAATGTAGGTTTGTGAAAGCAAATATTTTAGTGAAGGCGATCCTTGAAAGCATAACTCGATAAACACGAGGGTGTATTTCTAGGTATCAGCTACCACTAAATCAAGTGGTCGCCTTGTTCTTGAAGCTGCTCAACGCCATTTACGAAGACAACAGAATCGGATGTTCGACACCCCGGTAGATGGTTCTGAAATCATAGAATTTGACATCATACTCACTTCCGAGCAAGCTGAATTGAGGAGGTCATTGAAGGGGGGTCGCCTGAAGCGAAAGGCTATAAGAGATGAACGATATCGTTGGGACGATGGAGTTATACCTTACGTTATGCACAGATCCCTTGGTGAGTGTTGTAGTGACCAGTTTCTGTGTTTTCCTTTTGACTTTCAATGCGGTGTTAGAGACGTGAATGTGATGACGTTTACTGTATAAGTGATATTTAGTCTGTTAGTCCGAGTGGTTAAATTGCCGAATGGTAAAATTTTATAATTTTCCTAATTTTAGTTTTCCTAATGACAAGAAACTTCTCACTGGATACTATTATGAAGACAATTTTTCCGACATTTAATTTTCCGAAACTTGCAAAATTACCACCTATACAATATTTATATTTTGACAACCGATAAGATTGAATTCACTTTAATTACAGGATATGTTTCAATAACAGCCGAAGATACCATCAGAAAGGCAATGGGACATTGGCAGGATCACACTTGTCTTAAATTTGAAGAGTATGACTCTGCGGTTCATGGCGATGATCATCTCATCTTTAAGGAAGGAAGCTGGTATGCAGAATATGTATGCAGTCAGTCATCCCGTGGCACTATTAAGTCAAATATGATAGCAGTATTTTGTACTACAATTTCCAAACAATCTTTATGATTTCCTGTGGAGTTCCAATAATCACATTTTGTGTCAAGTGTAAAATATTTCGTATTTAATGCTCGTATATTAATTTATAGGTGTGCATCAAATTTGGGCAAGATAGGAGGATCGCAAGAAATTATCATACACTCTGACTGCTTGGTGAGGAAAACAACTATTTCATGTTTGATTTTCATTTGAACAAGCATGCTCAACTCTAATGGTATAGTGTCAACCATACCAGCTGCTTCCAAGGGGTGGGAAATGTTGAAATGTTAAACACGCCTTGTTTGGGCCTAAGATATATTCCTGAGATCAGGACAGATATTCTCATTTTGTCCGTGACTCCATGACGCTTTGTGAACAGTTTGTTCTGCTTCATCTATTGTACTATATCCAGTAATGTAGGCTCTGACTCCCGTTTCGTTTCCGATCAATTTGGTACTTGTCGCTGATTGAAAGGAGACAAACAAGACACTCATCGCTATGGCGGATCCGGGGGGGGCCATGGGGCCCGCCCCCCCCCTAAGGTTGGCCCAGAAAAAAAAGTTGGGCCCAAAAAAATTTAAGGCCAAAAAAAGGCCCCAAAACTGGGCCTTTTGCTCATTATTGGGCCTTCTAAGGCCTTATTTTTTTAATTTTAGGCCAAATTTTGAAGAAAACGGGCCTCAAATTTTCAAAATTTGGGCCCACTTTTCGGTTTTAGGGGCCCAAAATTTTTTTTCTCGGACCTCAAATTTGGCCCCCCCCCCCCTGTTGGTTCCTGGATCCGCCACTGCATCTTTATACGTTATGATTTATCTTGTTCCAACACCATCCTCTTCGTTTCAAACGTAGAGATAGTCTTGGAACGAGATAAGTTATGATGACAATACTAGTGATTATTTCCAGACGTTCGGAACAATGGTGCACGAAATAGGTCACGCAGTAGGGTTCATACATGAACATTCAAGACCAGACAGAGATGACCACGTGACGTAAGTTAACATACAACTTGGCGTCCAGGGGTTTCTCTTTTTTATAATGACATTTACGTAAAAACCATATGAAATTGTGACCAAACAAGTACTATTCTACTACAGAACTGCAAACAAAAGTCTAATCGCTTGATGAACACATGTCAGTGCTCGTAATATTATATTAAGCATACTACACAAAAAGACAAGAACATTGTCAAACATTGAGTTCTGTGCCTTAAAGTGACTTTTCTTTTCCAGAATACAATGGAACCGAATAACAGACGACTTCAAGACTCAGTATGACAAGGAACCAAGGACATTCATCAATACGTACGGTGTCCCATATGACTACAGTTCAATCATGCACTATCCTGATAACGGTATTGCCATACAACCATATTAGATTTATTGTGTCACCAGGATACAAGTAGTAGCATATCGAATTTTTTATGGACGGTATTCGGTGGTCGTCATTTGGCGACCGGCGTTTGGCGTCTGTAACAAATGGGAGGTGGTGACATTTTGCATGTTAATGGCATATTTTAGTTTGTCAGAACCCGCTGTAATCGTGTTGTTTTCTTTGTAAGTATTGTCTGGTTTCCTGATGTTATTTGCTTATAAGTCATTCTCAGTTTGGTCCAATATAATCTTTGACTAGACAACACAAGGAACTTTTCTTTTCTGCGTCCCCTTTGCTTGCTTACTAATTTTGGACTTCATATTTGTATACTATGGCCTCTTACTAGTCAATAGAATGAGGTGATGCTTAGGATTATTATATCATTTTCAAGTTCTCTGTTGTCACATTTTCTTCCTTGTTTGTTCGCAGGTGGTACTTTACGTACAGTTGATCGTATCGCCCAAAATACCATCGGCCAGAGAGATGCATTGAGTTTCTATGACGCAAAGCTAGCCAACTTGATGTATAAATGTAAAGGTAAACTTAGTTTTTATGATAGTCCAACTAATGCAGTTGTTTATCAACTGCCACTATCCAAAAACACAATCATAAACGTTGGCTTCTTAGACTATCTTCCTCAGCCATCGATACCTAAGCCGAGATACGTTTTCGTTCAGAGTTCAATGCATAAATATTTTGTCTACATTTTTCCATGGTTTTACCTTTGCATTCGTCCGGCTTCACTTCTTTATAACTAGACTCTGCGCGCAGGGTACCATGGTTTCGATATGAGCAATCTCACTATTTATATTAACTCTGCATTTTGGCCCTTTGTAGAGCGATGTCCAGCCTCGGTGCGATGCATAGAGCCTGGCTTTGTTGGTGCCCAGTGTACGTGTGTATGTAGTAGAGGAGATGACTCGTGTGCTATTCCAGAACGACCTCGTCCCACACCTTCCCCTACAAGTCCACCTACCAGGGCACCTAGACCTGTAGAGACTCTACCACCAACCATAGCACCAACCCAACGGCCAGCCCCTGGTAATAAATGCGTTAACGTTCAACTTGTGTTCATTATTGACTATTAGGCCACAATATGAAATACAATGACATTACTTGACATGACATGGCATGGCATTATGCGAAAGTGGCCACCCATCAATTAACCTAAAAAAGTCTCTTTTTTAACAATCCTATCATTTGTTCATCTGTCTACTCGTAGGTGGCACTGAAGAATGCAACTGGCTCTATGCGGCTGGTAAAGCACGGTATCTCACCCACGACAAAACTATCAAGAACCTGAACATTGCTGAATGCAAACTAGCTTGCTTGGAAGAGAAAAGTTTCAATTGTAAGGCGTTTCACTATAAAGCTGGCTTCAGGATCTGGATTATAAGTAGCCCAAGTTATTGCCATCTCAGCAAGGAGGTGGACAAGATTGGACGTTTCCAATCCGAAGTAGGAGGCTTGACCTACTTCCAGAGGCCAAGCTGCCTCATGGGTAAGATTTTGAATCCGAATTAAAACCGGTATGAGAAAAATGTTTCATAAAACACTGTATTCAAAAACATTAAGAGTGTAACCCACCCAAAAGAAAATCCCCAGTATCCCAAGCTATGATTCGACGCACAAAATTAGTGAAGGAGTGATTGTTTTGGTATTTATGTATTGTATCTTTATAGTTAGTAAGTAACATGTGTTTTCAGAATGCCATGGGTACACCTCATTTATTGAGATTAAACCACCAAACACGATATTATTATTTAAATGAGTTATATTTTCTCTTAGATGTTAATTATTCCACCATATCGAGTCTTGGGCTAATATAATTCATATGCATTTCAATGCTATTTATTGTGCTTTTCTGCAACACAGGTTCTATGTGCGGCTACCAGACAGTTAGTGGTAAATACCTAAGAGGCTTCAACAACAAAGGTCCAATCAAGGGCGTCTCCGTTGCTGAATGCAAACTGGCCTGCTATCAAGAGACAAGCTTTAACTGTAAATCCATAGACTACAATTCTAACGAGAGAAAATGCTTCCTCAGTTCGAAAATAGAGGCATCCAACAGATTGCAATCAAATGTCGATTTGACATATTTCTACAGGAAGGCCTGCGTTATGTACAATGATCAGAGAGCTGAAGGTAAGTTTGTCAGATGAAGTTTGTGAACGATAAAACCTAGTATATTTTGTATGTATCTGGTGCTAATAATTTATCATTCGAAAGTGACATCTATTAAGCCAGTAAAAAATTAAGCCAAAAAATATTTGAAATAAAGAACAAGGATTATTTTTCCTAAACTGAGCATATTCTTAGCTTAGAACTGACTGCTAGACCTTTTTTGGTTAACTTAAACAAGAATAAAAGCATATGAGCTGGTCTGTGATCTTATTTAAGTGTCTTGCCCAAATGGCTGGAGAGTATTTGAAGGCAGATGCTACTTGGTGGTGACAGATAGATACAACTTCACCAACGCTGTAGGCAACTGTAGGGTAAGTTACTGTAATATTAAGAAACGATTTCCATCTTTCAACATAATTGGGACAATAGATATTTAGAAACTTGGTATGTTTTTACAAACTGTGTACGATATATTAGGTGACAATTTCAAACGTATAATTTTTACATAGATTAAGTTTAACATTTAGTTTTTATGGAATAAAAATATGACTTGAAAATTTTAAAATCATGCCTTAATCTTATTCCCAAAAATAACAATTTAAATGACGCTCGCACCTTTCAAAGGGTATATTGGAAATTATATATTGGACAAATTACAATGATTTGTGTTATAATAATAACCTTTTACAGAAAAAGGGTGGATATCTGATGATGACTCGAACGTACTCAGAGGAGGTCCAAAGAATGTTCTTGAGCGGCATGATAGGGAACAGAGCATATTGGGCAGAAAGTGAGATTCCCATTCATCAAAGTGGTAGATCAACGAGACTTAAAAGATGTTCGTACATGACTCCCTCTTTAGACTCAGTTAGCTGGCAATACAAACTATGCACCTACAGGGGCGCATACATCTGCGAACGAGGACCACTCCCATCATAACATCACGAATGTCTTCATAATCATGAGAACATTATGCTCTACTTTATATATTTACTCAATATAGAAGTATAATAGGAATTCTATTCTAGAATAATTAGACGTTTTTACTCCTTATTGGAGAGGTAAGCTGTTTTGAGAGAACTTGTACGTGAACGTGTAATGCCCCCAGGAATTATCGTCCTAATCTTTATTAGTTTTCCAGAGACCTGTTTATATTTACAACCATTTTCTTTATACCTTTATACTTCCTTGGCTTAGTAATAACTAGGAAAGGGAGAACTAATCCCTCGAGGACCATAATTCTATTCGTTCACGTGTACACACGTTCTTTTTAAACGTGTAGCTTCATCTTCCTATCAAATCTTAAAACTGGTGCCGCTCAGGCTGTCTGTATTTCTCCAAAAATGTATTATCATCTTAGGCACAGTTAGTTACATTTGTAAGGCATAGAAAACCTTCGTGTCAGCCAAATCTAACACACAATATTATGTAACTCACCAAGCAGATGGTTGAAAATAAAGGATTTTATTTACAAAATTGATGTTGTTATGTTATGTACATTTATATCAGGAAGCAATACGGTGAAAATAAAGCATGAAGGTAATGATATTCTTTCGGAATGTTGGGTGTTTTTTAAAGGTCAGATGAATTTTCCGTTGATATAAATTATCCAGAAAGCCCAAAAACTGGCGTGTACAGCTTGTAGTCACAATGAAATACAAAGCTGTATATTTCCACCATATGAACATAAATGGCACTAGTGTGTTGTCACATCATTTACAAAGCGAAGCAATCCGGAGTAAGTTCCATGCCATCCTGGTGTTTGTTTAGTAGTGTTTCAGCCAGATCGTGTTTCCCTGAACTCCTAAGAGCGCGGTCCAAATCTGCAACCTTGTCCTTCTCTTTGGCGGTCTCACGCATTTGTTTCCAGAACATCAGTACTTTCCTGGACATGTCGGCCACGTTAGCTTGGCTGGAAGGGTCTATTGTGTAGTCAACTAAACGTGTGTTGGGAATATTCAGGTACATTCCTAGAATGATGGGGTCGGGAATCTCTTTAGCAAGATATCCCAGGCTTCCTTCTGTGAGAACCGCGGCCTCTTTTGGCTTCTGGGGTTTGTCTGGAAGTAAAGTTATTATTGTCGTTACTATATCTAGTATGTTTGATTGTCAATAATATTATTCCACTGTATAAAGGATCATTTTTTCTGTATCAGAATCCCGATCAGAATTCTCACTTTATTGAATTGAAAAGCGGGATCTTTGTCACCATGCAGCGAAAGACCGTCTAGAGGATTCTGTTGTGTAGCATCTTTAACAATAATCTACAGTTAGAAATGACTTAAAGATGTTCAAAGGATTTCAACGTCCAGGGATATAAAAGCAAGGACGTCCATCTCATAGAAATACGCTTTCCGTGAAGGTTGTAGAATTAATGCTATGTATGTATTTTGGGAGTTGTTGATTGAAATAGTTTGTTCTTGAGTTTTAATTTCTTCTGAACATTTTGGATTATCGAAGTATGAAATTTTTGAAGATCAAACTGGTAAACGAGTACGATACTGGGTTTAATGATTCGACTATTGACTAAGTCTTTCAGCGGACAATATTCTCCATTCTGCTGGTAATACACAGTTCAATTTTGCGGGAGAGTGAATATAGACATTACTAGACATTACTTTTTAGCCCTATAACAGATAGGACCCTTCACTTGGCGTGAATAGAACAATTGTCCCAAGTTCAACTTGGTTTGTGTTGTAGATTTTATGTTACCGAAGGGCCTTTAAAGGTATTACTAGGCCTAGTATTCACTTTATTGATTTCTTTAATAAATTATTTACTTCAATCGTATTTCATTTGTGTTTTATTTCCTTTGAAGATAAAGGAGTAGAAACCAGAGTGATTAATGGTACTGTACTATGTAGCCATTATCTGACACAAGCTAGCAACGAATGATCGCAGTTGAGTTTGTGATACGGCGGTATCACTGTGAATACTATCATATTAGCCGATTTAGATTCATGTTAGATTTAGATTATGTTGTTAATACATACTACCACAGTTTTTTAACGGAACTAAAAACCTTTTTAAAATTTGTACAAACTTTTCAATGCTTTAATTTGAATGCGTTGTGATTTTGACATAAATATGGGTTGTTATCAAGTTACTATGGAGATGAAGATACGTAAACGAACAACGTTGAATTTACTGAGGAATCGCTTACAGATCTACACAAGAAAATGATTTGCTTTGTTGCATGAAATTATATTGTTTGTGTGTTTTCAATTAATGTTTGTTTGTGCATTCGTTTTCTTTTGAGGATCACCATATCTGTCATCTTTAGATACCACGAGCCTATCTTTTTTTGTTAAAATCCAATGATTTGAATGTTAAAATAACTATTATTCAATAGTACCAAAACATGTTTCATGTGTTCTCCATCTTTTCCAATATAACTAATAACAAAGTGATAAAATATTTGATATCAGTCTCTTATACCCAAACGCCCACACTAGCAAAAATTACATCTTAAATGCCTTACCTTCGATGTCTGCCATATCTGTCTAAGTTTTTATATTCCAAGTAATATTGAACTCCGTATACGTTTGGCTCTTGGTAAGTAAAATCAGATCATGTTCTACTAGTCTCATACACATAAATATAGATTAGAGATTAAAGTAAACAAATGTATAACGATTTCTATTATAACTTCAACATATGGTTCTATTGTCAATAAGCTCTATTGTAACCCTATTTACTCACGGCTTAGATACCATTGAGAAAATACCAACGCTTAGTGACGGCAGATTTGTGCGATAGGTGGCATTGTTTGATTGACTATGAAAGGCTCATCTGTAACGCCACCTATTATGACCACTTTTCATCTGTGTTTTATTGTGAAATAAGAAAGTATTGTTTAATTAAAATGCATAGGGAAGGTATAGATAAAAGATGTAGTTCCTGAGACTAACATATCTCTATGAGGACGGCTGGTTAAAATTTCAATCCCGAGACATATTTTCAAAAATAGCAATGAGATACAAAGAATTCATATCGAATAGGTGGCGCTCTTTATTCGAACTTTGGTTAAAATGAGACACGTTCCATCAATGTAAAATAGGAAAAGTGTCTTCAAATCTATGGTACTTTTGAATCAATTAATGATGTATTTGTAATGTTGTATAATTATTCTGGAGATAGGACTAATTAGATTCTTGATACATTATATTTTATTTTCACTGGTTACATTTATATCTAGCGAAAAGATAATGAAATATGTCCAGTTCACCTATTATAAGAAACATAAGAAGAATATGGTTGTATAGGAATTGATTTGATCTGTATATTTAAATGTAAAATCTACGGTTTCTTTATTAGTAAAGAAATAATACTGTAATTATATGGCAGTATTCATACAATTTTTAAAACAACAGCAAGCAGCCAGTGTCAGACTATCTAATCATGCCTATAGGGCATTACATTTACAGGCATTGAAAAGGCATTCAACAAGGCTCTAACATGCAAAATGTCACCAACTTCCATTTGTTACAGACGCCGACCACCGAACACAATCCTCAAAAAAGTTGGGAGACCATAACAATATGTCACCACTTGTGGTGGTGACATAAACATTATTCACATCCTAACTGTTGACTACCTAATGCAAGCCTTTAGTGTCTGCTGTATCAAATTTTAACTGAAATCTCATAAATGTGATACCTGTACTAGTAAATGCAGTAAACTCCATCGACATGATTTCCAATTTTAAGTATAGTATATGGCAGTTTCACTCACTGGTACATTGGACAATGTTCTGTAAATAAATCAGTCTACAAACAGTTGATAAATTCAGCAAGTTTACACGCGGTCTGTAATAATTGTATCAGTTTTACTTTATAAATTCAGACAAAGCGTCAGCATAACAAATTGGCACCATTTTGTTAAACTATGTAACAATTTATTACAGACTTAGGACGCTGAAACTGACTGCCTAATACATGTACTTGTCACAAAAATGTGGTTATAATAATGTCACAACTTCTTGATCGTGACCTAAAAATTGAACATCAAACACATTATCAATATTATTTTCCAAAATATGCTGAAAAACTCGGCTAGTCTAGTCACACAATTCAAATTTTGAATAATCAGTCAATATATGCCATTCCATGCTATGAATGCTATTTCAAGGACTGCTAAAAAAAATTGTCTAATGTCTAATAAATAGTTTCTTATTAAAACGTGTGATTGTGTAGATTGAATAAATGTTTTTATGCCCAATGTTTAAGAACTCTACGTTCTTTTAGAACATCCAGATTTCACATCAATGAAGTTCAAATTGAATGATCTTCAAAGCCCAATTTCGACTTTACTCTAGAAACATACTTGTATAACAAAGTGTTAAAATACTTGATAGTTTAGATTGAAGTTATTTTTTCATGTCCAATGTTGAAGATCTTTATGTTCTATCAGAACAATCCGGTATTATATCAATGGAATTAAAAAAATTGACTTTCAATGCCCCATTTCCACTTATTTAAAACATTTGAAATATACTAGTATTTGACTGAATGAAGCAAAGTACAGACAATACCTAATAGCAAAGTTTTGTTACACATACAACCTACAAAAACCCTGGTATAAAAGTAATGTGATATTATTGTTGGTGTATTTAGGAATGTATATGTATTCCAATTTTGAAGATTGTAGAGCTCTTCAACAAGGGAAGTACAAAATAATTTTTCAATCTAAATCAAGGAGGATTGGATCCCAGGGTTCCAACAACAAAAATGTTTTTAATCTCCAAATAATTTGTTCAGTGCTGATTTCTACGGCAAAGAACACACAAACGAACTGCAAGGAGAATGGCTGATAGTGTGGCAATATCAACGATGGCAAGGAAAATGTTGTTATTCTCTGACATTATAACTGACTTTAAATTTATAATCAGCAATCCAAAATATTTGAGCTAATATCTTGATCATTTCTTGTGTGTTTTGAAATCTTTTGTTATTCAAGTAGACTCAAAACTCGAGATTCAAAATCTAAAGTGAAAAATTGCAACTGTTTAATTTTGAAATTCTAAATCATGACAAGACTCCATATATGGCAGAAATCGAGTTGGAACCCTGGGAGCCAATCCTCTTTTGATCTTAACTATGACAATAAATCAATCTATTTCAAATTGGACTTTTAGTTGAACATGACTGTCTCTACTTTAAATGCATGTTATACTGTATTGAATATATAATTATGTGCTAGGATTGATCAACATCTGAGTCACTTAGTCCGATATTGTCATTTCGGGTTGATGTGAGAACACTGGGTCCTATATCCATATTTTGTCCAGCTGCCCCACGCAACTCATCCATTTGCTGTTGCTGTGACTTGTCCATTAGATCAAGTCTTTGTTTGATTAAGTCTAAATCTTGTTGGTGCTCCATTTGCTGGAAATACAGAGGTTAAGATGGTACAAATCACCAAGAGATTTACAATATAATCCATGTACAGTACTAGCATTGTACCTTTTAGAATATTAGGGTGGTTGATAAAACACCATAGTTGCCCTAACATTGCTGACTACTGATATTATATGCTTTTTCCTCCTGCTTTTGAGGATTAAACCGAAGTAGATGTGATGAGGAGTTGCCCCAAGCAGAGTTGATCAGGCAGGCTTCACCAGCAACAAATTGTCAAAAGGTTTATTCGAATGGCAAAATTGCAATTCTAAATTATCTTGGAGTATTCTGATCAATTTTAGCAGCTGATATGGCTTATGAGCCTATAACAGAAATCATCATTCATATATCTGGTCAATATTAAACAGCTTCTGTTTTCTATTTGAATCATATTTAATTGATCTGAAACCAAAGCGTCTTCAAAATAATATGACTTCCACTAAATGCATGGGTGTGTGTACCTGGTCAAACTGTATGATGGAAGGATCCATGGTGACGGAAGCGAAGGTCATGTTTCCTATAGGGACCTGGGTCACTTGAGGCACTAATAGACTACGGAACTCCATGTGACGTTTCTGAAGATCCTTCAGCTTACGCTTCATCTGGAGGTATACTTCCTGAGAAACACCCTTCCTGGAGAAAGAAATATATGAATGAATTTAATATCCAACTTGATATGAGACTTAAACATATAGTCTTGTATTAAGAGTGACTCTCATGATTCATTCAATGAAAGCAATGCAACAGTGAATGTGACACTTCTGATGAATACAGAATTTGACTTGGTCCAAAGATTCACAATGATACGTAACTTAACAATGAAGGGAAATATGCCTTTGTTCTTGCCCAAATATAGGTTTGCCTAAATGGACACATTTCACTTCATAGTTACATAATCTCTAAATATGCCCATGTTTGTAAGCCCTATTATTTATTCTTGTAATACATGTACAGGTATTGATATTAAATGTAATCAATAAAGATCAGAATCTTGGAGACTTACTTTAACATATCTCTTTCTAATGAGAGCTGCTCTGTCTTGGCATCCATTAACTGTAAACGGTCCTTTAACTTTCTCACCATCTTTGCATATTGCTTTTTCTTCTACAGAATACAATGGGAAATAATTTCAATAAATTAAAAAATCCCATTGATTACACATGAAGTTTTACATTATTTCTAGCATATGCTTACAACATTTTATTTGGACTTTTCAGTTTTTTGAATATCAATCAACTGTTTCCATTCAATGGAATTGATTAACGATTTTCCCACAGACTCACATAATGAACTGATGTAAATACCTTTTTAAATTCTGTATCACCGTCTTGTATCTTGGCATTCTGACTGGCAACCTGTTGATCCAACTCATCAACTCTCTTATCATAATTGCGTTTCTCATCCTCCCAAGCTGCCCGATGTTGAGCTAATGTCTTTTCATTTTCAAATTTATTATTTCGTAATTGTTCCCGTGAATTTTTCACTTCATTTGTGAGTATTTCAATTTGATTTTTCAGTTTTTGGTTCTGCTCTGACTGTTGTTGGTCTGATGATGCTACATTGTTTAGTTCAGTTTGTAGTTGATGTATGCGGTTCCTGAGTGTATTAGTGTCTGATTGTTCATGCTTCAGCTGCTCTAATACTGACTGGTGGTCGGCCATCTTGCTCCTGGAATACAATTTGAAAACCCCATATAAAATTTAGATACCCTACATTATTACTATTCACATGACGGATTAAATACTTCAGTTCCATCTTATCATGATATATCTCTTATAAGAAATAAACAACTGAAACTTAAAGTAACTGTTTATATTCTAGGTGTTTGTGTTTTCATTCTCTGTAAATGAACAAAAAGCGTCAAGTAATATATCTAATATATACAAGTTTTACTGTTCCTCTAGTAATATTCCATTGCTGTATCATACAAACCTTAGGATGACAGCTTCTTTCTCAGCTGCCTCTTTAGCTGCAGCAGCTTCCTTCATTGTCTCTTCCATTTTCTCTTGCTGACTGTGTCTCTCTGTCTCTTCATCTATACGCCTCCTCTCAAGCTCATGAAGCTTCGTCTCATACTCAAGTCTACAATTTACAAGCTTGGGATTACTCAAGTCTACAACATACGAACTTGGGATTACTCAATCCATCATTATACAAGCTTTGGATTACTTAACTGCTTAAGTATATAATAGAGAAGCATGCGATTTGTTAATACTCTGAAAAATTATCCAATCATCCACTGAAGGATACCACTTTCCTCCTCTCAAGCCAGAGCCACCTTGAGCTGGATGCTGCTCCTGCTGCTTTGACTACTGACTTCAGCTGGGAAAGTGTTAGTTCTGAGATAGAAGGTAACGTAGTGAGGAAGCTGGGAAACCTTTATTACTTAACATCCTCTCTATGGTGTAATGTAATACAGCATTCCATCTCTTAATAATAATATAATTTACTTACTTTTCATTTTCTATCTTGTTAGTCTTCTGCCACTCCTCTTCCCTGGCTGCCTGAACCTTTCGTACACATTCCCTCTCTTTCTCTACCAGGGCATTTGCCTGTTGGTCAACAGAGTGCTGCAAAATCTCTAGCTGGGTGCGCAAACCTGCAACATACAGATTGGCTTTGAGTCAAAACATTGTCTCGGAGTCAGATATTACAGAATTATCTACTAGATATACCATATAAAAGTTAATATTAATGTCCTAAGTATGCTTGCAATGTTAAATATATGTGAAAACAAAGAAATAAAATGTATCAAAATAGAGTCTCTCTGATTACTCTGCATCTATAAGTGTTGAGTAGACTAGCAATAGTGTTAGTATACAAATAAAACATACTACATGTTCCCGAGGCTGCAGGCCAAGGGACAGGAGGGTCAATGGACAGGACATTCCAGAGGGGAAAATTTATACACTATTTCATGAAAATGTGGCAGTCACTATTTGTTTTTATTATATACCTCATATTTACTGTGTAAACCAAAACAAGATGAGAAGTCCTTTCATTTGAACATTTTATGCTTACAGGTTCTTATTGGCATTTAAAGGCATTTTCAACTCCTTTAATCTCAGCTGTCAGGGAAGATAAAACGTACTAATGACTGGTCACAAGACCTAACTGGTGATTAGTACATTTCATCTTCCCTGATAGCAGGGATTTAGGACTTTCTAAGGAATTAGTTCATCTATTTCATATCATGTGACCATGAATAAGCCAATGAGCATCTAGAATACATATGAGGTATATAATAATTTGTTTTACTTATTGAACATAAGTTTTTAATGTTAAGTGGTGACATATTGTTATAGTCTCAAATTTTTTTTAGTGGATGGCATTCGGCATCTCGCATTTGACATCTGTAATGAATGGCAGGTAGTCACATTTTACACGTTGATGCTTTTTCTATATTTTGTGAGCCACTTACCTTCACATTCATTTATGAGTTGATCTCGATGACGTTCAAGATCTCCTCTCTCTTTCACAGCATCCATCTTAACATTTGTTACCTCTACTTTGCTTTTGTGAGTGACCTCCTCAGCACGATTCTTCAGCACAATATTTTCTTTCTCCAATTCATGTACCTTGTTAGTGAGGTGATTGTTGAGCTCTGTACTGGAGGTAAGCTCCTTGTGGAGATTGTCACATTGTAATTTCAATGATTCTTTTTCAGTCTAGAAAATAATGTCACTTGAGTAAATTACAAGAATAAAAATTTCTGAATTAGAATAAAAGGTGAATAATATGTGCTTCAGTTGCTATGCTTCAGTTTTAATTTGTATACTATAGACGTCATGATTTATGCGGAGGTAAATTTTTGCCCCTTTTATAAATTCATTATTTCACGTGTTTATATTTTCGCGCCGATTCCACTTCTGTATAAACAAAATAAATAAACTTACGAAAAATCGCCATATATTCGCAGAGCATCTTTGGAGTTTTCTGTGCACTTAACGAAAATGCAGTGAACAAACCTGATATCCCGGTACTGACGATATGCTTGTTCATAAAATAAGCCAATTACGCACGGCAGTCAATCAAATAAGCATGTTGATTTCATGTACAACATGCTTACACGTACATTTTGAGCACTGTATTGCACTGATTGCAGGGTTAGTTCTAACACCGATGTTAATTTTGAACTTTGACATGTGAGTTCAGTGCGCATGCGTGAAGTGAAATTAAGATGTTTGAGATCGTATTTCACTATAAATAATTGATATAAATGATTATGACTCATGAAGCTATACTTATATGCACGCACCTACAAACTATGATGCAACATAGGGATATGAGGGGTAAGTGCAACAAACTTATAGAAAATCAACAAAATCATAATTTTTTTTCAAGACAACTATCCTGGACCTACATGTGTAACTAATAATTCGCGGGTTCTTTTTCGCAGATGGAGGGCATCCCGCGAATATAGCGAAAATATACACACCGCGAAATTAAAGACGTCTACAGTATATGCAAGAAAAGTTACCTCTAATGATCGAAGATTAGCAGAATGTTCAGTTATTTGTTTGGATTGTAACCTGGCAACATGATCTGACTGCAAACCAAGGTGTTCTCTCTGAGCTCTTATTTCCTCGAGTTCCGCTAGCAAACTTTTCATCTTTAGATTCAATTGTGTGTTCTCTCGTTGCAAAACACGGCACTTTTGGTTGTCTGATGATGTGTCTTGCTGTAGTTTTCCTATCACAGTTTCTCGCTCTTTACGTAAGTTTGTCACCTAGAATACCCATTTCTCAATGATTTAGATATATGAACAAATTGACGATATTGTAACAAAAATACCTAGATCAAGTTTTCTGATAAACTTCTTGAATATTTTAGTTAACCCTTCTAGTTGAAATAATCACAAAAATCAAAGAGAAAATAAAATACAATAGTGACTAGCTGAACCTCAGTGATGTGATTCCTTTCAAACTAGTACGAGATTTTCACATTGGTATCTTCCTTCGAAATCTCATGTGCCTTCAAATTAATGCCCATGTGGTTTTCATTATATCAAAAATTAGGCCTTACATTCGTCTTAATGTCCAGGATATCATCATGAACAAAAGAACTGGTTTTAATGTACAACTGAAGTAACTAATAACCTCACCTCAGCTTCATGTTGCAGTTTCATTTCATCTGTAATACGTTTGAATTCCTGCTGTTCATGCTCATACTCAGACTTCAAGAATGAGTATTCATATCTGAGTTTATTATACTCATTGCGGTATTGCTCTACATCTTGGTCCAGTTTGTTGAACTTCTCTTTAAATGGACCTTCTAAGTCTTCAGCTATTTTAATCTTGAGCTGATCTATTTTCTGAGGAGTGATGGACTGAAAACATTGAAACTATAAAATTTTGGTTTTTGTTCAGTGGACTTTACATAAATTAGCAATTCTTAATGATATTTAGGGTTATTCTTATATCACATATACTGTACATTTAAAAGTTATAATAAGTGATAATCAATGAAAAACTGAAATTTAATTTGCATTTTAGATTTAAGGTAGGCAGAATAGTATAGCCTAGCTAATTAAATGAAACTGCACATATTATTGTATCATCGCAATATACACTCGAACAAGTGACAATTACATGAACAGTAGAACTTGTCTAATCCAAATGCCACTGGGACCGATCAAAGGTTCTCAGATTAACAGGTCTTTCCATTTCCAGGTTTCTTAATGTGTGAATTGATGAGAGATAGGGCCTAACAACCAAAAGAAAATGTTCACATGGAGAGGTGTTTGAATATACAGATTATACTGTGGTTCAATTTGGGTGTACATGTATTCTAAGTCCCAACCTGTTCTCTCACTTCTTCCAGCTCATTATTTTTATCAGCAATTTCTTTCCTAGCTTGCTCAAGTAGTGAAGTATATTTGGCTTGCATTTGTTTCATCTCTTCCATGACTGTGCCCAAGTCACCTTGCAGAGTGTGGTTCTCATCTTGGCACCTGGACACAACAGTAATAAGTATCAATACATTTATAATCAGAGTATTCCCTGTCTATGAGAATATGAGTTTACAATTACATTACTTAAAGGTCTACTATGCACATTTTCAACATTCTTTGTCAAAATAAAGATTTACTTTTTGACTTCATAGTATATCCAATGGATTGATAAGTAATTTATCTTAACTTATCTTTTATTGGACACCAAAAACAGCTCAGATGGGCCACATCAAAGCTTACAATAAATTATAAAAAAAATATTTTCGATCTGTCAAGTTTTTGTATATCAGGTTTTTGCCAATGTCAATGAAAGATGGCGAAGTTGTTTGTATCAAAGGATCCATTCAATTCTATAGAAGTGTCGCTATTCTTAAATCAAGAGTTATTAAAAATTGCACTTTGTCAAACATGTGCAGGCACTACTAATGATCTCTGAACTTCAAATGCTTTTTTCTACGTGCGCTATTTTTTTCTAGGTTCAATATTAATGCAAATCAATCTTTGTATCATATTTGATTGAGTGTGTGAGTAACATGTTTCAATGATTATTTTATGCTTTTTTCTTCTGAAGTAAGCATAGTGGGGCTTTAATTTAAGATTTGATTTTTTTGCTTTTAATTTGATCTTATCAAATAAAGAGGGAGCTGAAGATTTGAATAAAATGATGTTAATAAACACAAAAGGGACAAAATCTTAAAACTAAGTGTACCTGGTAAATTCTGCCTTGAGTTCCAGGTAATTGGCTTTATGTCTTTCCTTCAGTAACTTCTCATCAGTCAGCATCTTTTGCAGTTGCGTCTGTTGTGTTAAACGCTCCAAGATGGAATGATCTATTCCTTGATCTGCCATCCTCCCTCCTGAGTCCCCCAAGAAACTGACCCCACCCTGAGCCATAACTATTATTAGATATTAGCTGAAATCACAATTTTGATACTTTACAAATTTTGAATTCAAGATGACAGTATTATCTATGGGCCAAGTAGTGGTGTAATGACCCTGGTGTAATGAGTCTCGGCTGTAGTGACTAGCCCCTCTGGCCAAAGCACTAGAGCATCAGTCTTGGTCGCGGAAGGTCCTTGGTTTGATTCCCCCACAGGGTATTGAATTTAGCACACACCCTTCCAGGGCTAGTATCTGGCTCGTTATACTACAGCTCCCAGGATGAGCGTGCCCATGGGTTTTTACAGTATAAGCTCAAGAGATCTAGAAGTTACTTCATACTTTTACCTTGGCCTGTGGATGACAGAAGTTCAATTTTGACTGACGATTATTTTCCTTGCGGAATTTTACTAGTTGTCTACAGTCTATGTATAGTCTAATCAATCTGTGCAAATCAAAAAATTATCTGAATTTTTTTCGAAATAATTTTCCACAGGGAATACTATTATAAGCAGTAGATTCATCGGAGGGCTTGCCCGACGCCTCGAGACAAGCCCCTGTGTAATTTTCCATTCTACAATCGATTTATGGGTACCTAAAACATACATTCGTCAATCATTAGGACAAATACAAACCTTGTTATCGCATGCATTACTTTATTTATCTTGCATTCCATAATATATTGTTTGTAGTGTAATAAAAGAGATGGAATCTTTAAAATTGATTTTTAAAAATCTGCGCTTCCGCAAACAAACGGTGACGCATGCGCAGAGAGTTTCCGTCGTGTTACACTAGACGAAAATGTTTGAAACTCCCGGGAAGTTACATTGACTGGTTAGTCAGGTCATAATATTAGTTAAAACGTGTTCTCCTCGTCACCAAATCCCATCCTCACCCATAGCAGCGTCATTTGGGGTTCACTGTGATTTTCAGCTGCTGGGAGATTAGGTTTGTTACATCTCACTTTTTTACTTTAATTCTCCCCATTCAAATTTCTATCTATTTTTGGGCCATTCATAGTATAAGGTCAATTATAATTGTTTAAATGTAATCGAAAAATGTTTCATTCCATCCCAAGGTCAAAACAAAAAGATGAACTGTAAAATATTGTTTCATGGTTTCTTTTTGGCTGTCTCCAATATTTCTATGTCCTGAGTAAAGGGATTGAGTTTGGATTGGATTGGATTGTGCAGAGACATATAAAACAGAACTAGAAAACAGCAACTCCTTGGAGTAGAAAATCCCACTGAGCAAAACAGATTTTATTGAATACATTGTCATTTGGGACATTACATGGTAGAAACAACCAGGAAATATTAGAGTAATATTGTCTCCTTTTGGTATTTGGTAGATATTTAAGTTATTGAAAAATACAAAATGTACTGAAGATGGACTTCCTGTCTCATATACTGATACTGGGGTACCTGAGTAGGAAAACAGACACCTCTTACACTCTAAAGAATAAAAGCAATAAAAATTTATGAATTGATTTAGAACCAGTTCATTTTATTTCATTTCATACATAATTTTAAGCACAATGATCAGCATAAAATACACCTTAAAATAATGATACTCTTATCTACAATCAAATATACACAACTTATATAGCTATCATACATTTATATACACAATATAGAGGCTACTATACACTAAAACATCTAAATGTATATGAGATCTCATGATTATCTGTCTAAAGTTGAAATGAAGCATGGAAAAGGAAAAAGAATACATACATGTACTGTAAAACAGGTATTTTCCAGCTTGAATTTTAAGTGCACTCCATACTGAATATATTTTAGCCAAGAAAAATTCCCTGATTTACAGAATCAAAATATATTTATATCACAATAGAGACTTAAACTGAAAAAATATATGGCACCTATGCCAAAATTATCTTAAATTATACAATAATAGTTGTCCACAATCCAATTTGAGACTGAGACTCCAGGGCTATTATTTTACAATGTTTGATCAACTGTTGATGGTTAGGGAATAGGCTATTGTTAAATCTTGACTTTCCACATTATCATTTTACTTACTATAGAGTTTGTCCTATATGTAAACTTACTTATGACATGCCCATTATATATTCTATTCTGAGTGGTTCATGGACAGCTGGTATTTCACCAATCAGATCACACATATAAATGATGATGTATCTTATAAGTTGTCCTTTTACATAAAGTCAAAAACATGCTATTTTTCTGAATCATCTCATCATTGATTTTTCAATCAAAAGATTGATATTAGAAATTGATATACTTGTTCAGTACAGTAGAACCTGTCTTAGTGATCACTTCCCTCTGGTGAACACCTGTCTCTAGTGGACAGATTTCCTCCACACATTCTCTAACTTCGGTGTGAATTAATCTCTCTAGTGAACACCTACCAACAAGGAATATTTTTTCTCAGCAAAAAATGTTCAATATACACAGGTTTTACTATCCATAAAAGAGAGTAAAATCGATTGCATATAAAAATGTAGACATCTATGGCATATCAATGAAAACACACCCTGGCTCCTGTGTTCATATCATTCACATATGACAGAGGGTATATCATTAAATACAAGGCTTAGAGACTCTATCAGTCTGTTTCAAGTGTAGAACTATGAATTTCAATAATAATTCATGCACTATATAACTCTGAACTTGCTCAAAATTTGTGTCAAGCAATGTCTGAAAATCCAGTTTGAAATCCAGTCCATGATATCACAATTCTGTGCACATCAATTTTGTTTGCGACAATGGCTGAGTAACTTTTTAATTGAGTTCATTATCATTGAATCTAAAGTAAAATCAAAATCTTTATTTAAATTATCAAGAAATAAACAAATATACAACATGGCATATGTCACACATACCAAGAGTATCTATAACAATCACTGTGTTCATACATGTAAAATATAAATGACTATCCTAGCATTTGTGATATGTAAAATTTCATGAAATAAATAATAACTATTTCGCTACAATATACCATCTACCATAAATAATTACAAATCGATTTTCTTTAATTTGCCATTGATTCAACTACTATCTACTGTAGTAGAAACAACAAATCACATTAAAAATATTGACTAAATTAAGAAAATGCAGGACATTACATGTCCTTTTACAAAAATATGGACAAGAAAAAGTTAAATGAAGCTAATTGAGAAGACAGGCCAATTACTTTTCCATATAGCAACACACAGGTCAAATGACCTTCTCATAGAAATATAATCTGTAGTGTTACAAATGAGGGATGGCAGTGATAAATACTGCATAATAATTAATAATAATGAAGTTGAGGAGTTGAATAAAAAGTTTCAACACATAAAATAAGAGATGGTGGCCAATTGTCAAAAGTTATGGAGAACCCCCCTCCCTTCCTTCTTTTAATAAAATCTGAAAATGTTACTTTGCCTTTCAAAAAAAATCAACATTCCTCAGTCTACTAAAATCATTATTTATACCGCTACCCAAAAAATGAACTTCATTTTTCCTAATTGTTGACGATCGGACACCATCCCTAAGTGACAAAACAGAAACATCCATCCTATCATAAATATAAGACTGTGATGTTCTAAACATATATGCAGCTGTACATGATCTTACTTATGTCTTAGTTTTCAGTGTTTTTCACATTTTGCTCAGTGTTCACAATACAAGGTCTCATGTTACAAGTCTGCTGTTCTTACACATATTTATAGTAATGCCTGGGTCACATTTGCTGTGATTCATCGACCGGGGCCCGGCCGATTGAGTATTTTGTTCAAAACTGAATACATTTCTGAACACAATACTCAATCGGCCGGGCGCCTAGGTGAAAAGCGGAGCAAATGTGACCAAGGCATAAGTAGACTTTACATGTAACGAGACTGAAAATTTATGCACTGTTTGATCAAATAATGTATAATTGTAGAATTCAAGCATGCAGTTCATAACACTATTTGAACAAATAAAGCAAATAATGCGTAACTGTAGAATTCAAGCATGCAGTACATAACACTATTTGAACAAATAATGCAAATAATGTGTGACTGTAGAATCCAAGCATGCATGATCTTTAAGCCTTTGTGACACGTGGCTCACTGTAACTTTCTGGCCTCAATGACCATATTATTGTATGGATAAAACAGGAAAATACATGTATATATATGCAACCCTCACACAGCTACCCCACTCTGCAATGGTGATTCTGACAGAACTTGCTGTTCTTGAGTTGTAATTACTTGTGGCTGTAGTCCCATTTGTAAGTTATAATCCGAAGTTTCCATTCGTAGAATATATGGAATTATACTGTCTATTTGTACATTGCCGATAAGCCCAACAAAAAAGAGCTCTTCCATTATGGAGGGGCTGAGAGAGCGCAAGGCTGGTAATCGGAGAAGAAGCTTAGCAAATCTATCAGGGCATTCTGGGTAATGTTCCTGCTCATGTTCAAAGAGCTCTCTATGAGCCTTTTCTTGAAATTTTTCCAGCTGATTTTTCGGTGTACAAGGGTGATCTGGAAAGTACATGGTTTTAGGTTAATGTTTTCTGTCATGTAATAAACAAAAGAAATATACTACATAAATACAATAATGTACTAAAAAAAAAATTCTCTCCAAAAATGTTGATTTTCCAACTTTCTCAGTAAATATATGCACAAGAAATAGAAAGGGTTGGGTCACAAGGACTTACTATAATCCAATTCCATACACAAATACTCAGAAACATTTCAATATACATGTATAATACAATCAATATACCTGGGCTGAACAGTGCCATAGTTTTTAGATAAGCATATTCTACTTCATCCACTTTTAGTGACTGCAGGCTCTGGACATACTCCTGGAGCTTAATGATGTGATCTGACACCAGGCGTACGCGGTCAGCATTCAGTTTCTCTATAATCACATAACAACACAAAATATATTATTGATCTTTTACTTCATGTTATGTATAGCAAACCACCAGGGTAACTTTATATTTTTTGAAGGGACTGGTGTGAAATTATATTTTATTCATAGGAGATAAATAAATGTTTTACAATAACATTTTTTATATTCACATCCACTTGTGAATATTCCTATTTCCATTGACCAGCCTTGCTTGCATGAGGAGATATCAATATCTAGCTGTTTGTGAATGGAAAATTGATATCCCTCAAATATCATAGGATCCCCATGTATTTGCTCATTTAGAAAACCTAACTATACAACCAAGAAAGATTCAGCTCATAAGGCTCCAAGTCCGTAGCCAGGGCCCAGAACCAGGGGCAAAAGCTGGCTATAGGCCTGCAGAGTCAAGAGTTGTCAAGATTAAATCCTAAGGGGGGGACTTTATATTGACGAGAGATTCACCTCAGTATGGAAGCAGTGGGGACTAGGCCATGTATGCCAAATATGCCACTATACAGTTTTTTTGAATTATTCATATTAAGATCACTATGGTATTTCAACAACATTTACTATTAATCATAAAAATATGCTTTCATTGCCTTTGGTGCAATATATAATAATAATAATGATATACTGTACTTTATATGAACTTTTTTGAAGGGTAATTTATCATTTTTGGGCATGCACTTCAATACCATACTTTAGTATATGTGTCTAAAATCTATTCATCATGTTGATACTTCTAGTGGGACATCAGATGAACTGAATGGTGGTGAACTATACCGTGAAATTGACTGCACCAGCCCATATCACCCTCAGGTCAACATCATACAAAGTCTATGTCTGTATACTGTCACACTCTAGTGAATAGACTGTATATTAAACATGTATAAGAACATTGGGGTTTAAAGTTGTACTCAAACCATTTTACTCAATTTAGATATATTTATGCTATCTTACCGTATGAAGGTCACACTTTACGATGGTGAACCATCAACAATTCCAAAAGTTAATTTTATCATGATATCAGGTATAATAAAGTCAGCACGTGTCTGTTTTCGCGGCAAAACTGATTTCATTTTCAGAGCAGAAATTTTACGCCATGTGACATGACGTGTGTGACTGAAACAACTTGCCGCAAAATCTGATTTTGTAGATAAAAATGAAACGCTGGCTTTCAAAAACGAGTTATTTGCTCTTATGTTGAGTAAATTATTGCATGATTAGAGCTTTTCTCATCAATTTTGCAAAGGGTATGATATCACTTGCAATTGAGTGCGGAATCAATCGAGATGAAATGCTATTGAAAGCATGTAAGTTATATAACAGCAAACATTGCCAGTGTTTGGGGATTAAAACTTTTTAACCCGAATGTAATGCTGTAAGGCCAAAATATGATTATTGGTTTTAGTACAACTTTAAGAGAATATAACACAGCTGCACTAATGATTCATCTACTGTATTTTTATCACAACTGTATCATAACTTTTGAACCCTATTTTTCAGTGGAAACATTTCATTTGTTTCATCACATAACTGTGACAAAATCCCAACAGTTTCCGATTAGTTAATCAATTGGCATCAATTTTTGGATATTTTCCTTGTATGCTAAGCGCTTAGTAAAATGCAGTGATTTTGGCATGTACATTACAACCTAGAGAAGGGACTTTTGAAATGCACATTCCCTTTAAACAACTTAAGTTGAATTATCGGTTGTACAAATAAAATGTTCAGTTCAATGAATTCAATTGGCTTTGTGCCTCCGCACAATGCATGCATTATAAACCCTATATATATAACTGTAACTGTTTGAAGCACACTCACTAAGTACTGTACTGCACACCAGCTGTATCAAGAAACTAAGAAAAATCTAAATCTTGAGATAAAAATGCAGAAAAAATTCAAATTGACGTATTTCTCAGTCAGAGCTAGGGGTGAACTGATACGACTGCTGTTTCATTATGCTGGAAAAGAATTTGAAGATGTTAGAGTAGAATTTGCAGAATGGCCAGCACTGCAGCCAAGTAAGTATACTAAAGTATCACGATTTTATTAGATAAGTGAACATACATTGTATTACCTGCAACAATGTATTTTTGAATGAGATGTAACTACAAGGGATTATCACTTTCAATCATATCACAGTTCATGAATTGGAGGGGGAGGGTAATCTAAATAATGTTTTCAATATAACATACATGTAGACTAAAGTAAAAACTGCATCAAAGTCATTAGGTTATTCTTTCCAAAAAAGGTTTTTGAAAAAATGCTATACCTGCCAATGATATTTTCTGGTTGAAATTGATATGAAGAATGTGTGTATTTCCTTGCTTTTTTCAGGAAGGTATCATTACATTGTATTCTCTTAGAAAACCTAGTAAGTGGTCAATGGAAATCCAGTGTTATTGAGAAACTTGGAGAAGAAATTTGGAAAATTGAAAAGGCGGCCATTTTGAATGATTTTTCCAAATTTTTCCTGGAACTGCCACTGATCTGTTACCAGGTTTACTAGAAGGAGACATTACAAGGATACTTTCTTGAAAAATCAAGGAAATACACATATTCCTTCATACTTTATTTTGTACCAGAAAATAACATGGGCAGGTATAGCATTTTTTTTCAGAAATGTTGTTTGGAAAGAATAACCTCATTCACATCTTATTCTGATATAAAAAAAATTTACTTTAAATATTTTTATGAGAAGGCTAGGGGTGAGTTAATATGTGTATGTGTGCTGACAAACAGTATGAGTAACACAAATATTGTCTTAATGAAGTGTGCATTGTTCCGAAGGAGAGAAATGTTGCAGCTGCCATTTTATCAATATTTTCAGTTCCTTAGAACTGTAGAAAGAGCCCTGTTTTCAAAAAGGGTCTTATTGTATTCTTTCAGATACCCCTTACTTGTCCCTCCCTATATTGGAACATGGAGGTGTTGTGGTAGGACAGAGTACCAGCATTGCTAGATATGTGGCCAAGGAACTAGGTAAAGCACTCACTTTGTACCTCAAAAGAGAAATCTGATTCTCCTGCATATATCATTAACTTAAAGCTTTCATTTCATGAATGTGTTCCTGCATTAGTTCAACTCTTTCTTACTGTTTTATCAAATCTCAACCATGACATTTTGATGTGAACTACAATTAATTCTCTATGTACAGGTCTTGCCGGTAGAACAACACTAGAACAAGCCCTCACAGATGGTATTATTGATTCTATAACAGACATATTCAATGAGTTGGTAAAATTTGCCTTTGAAAAAGATGAAACCAAAAAGGTTAGTATTTACAATATGTTTGCATTACATTTTATGCAGCTTTGCTTTCCTTTATAACAAGAAAACAGCAACTCCACATAGTAGCTAATCCCACTGAACATAACATGTTTTGATAAATAGTGGCCATTTTGATAATATCTTCTTGAACAGCATATGAAATTTGAAACAAATCCATCCATGGTATTTGAGTTATTAAAGACTACATTTTTTTACGAAAAATGGTGGCCATTTTAAAATTCAGAGGCCATTTTGGAAATGTCTTCTTAAGCAGAACTCTTACTTCCTTAGGCATCAGCATAAGAAATTTGAACCAGATCTGCCAACTGGTATTTGAGATATCATATATATCATACCTAAAATGTACATGTTTCAGGAAGAACTTAAGACTAAGTACATAGAGGAAACTCTCCCTAAGTGGTGTGGACTTATTGAGAAGCAATTGGAAACAAAAGTCAATGGTAATGGTACCTGGCTGGTTGGAGATCAAGTAAGAAAGTTTTAATAAATAAAGTTCAATAAATAATATAATTTTCAATGAAATTTTAATTTATAAGGAAGATGTTTTCACACTTTATAAACCTGCGCTATGCAAGTTTTTTCTCTTAAAGAATAGTTTTTTTTCAAAACGTGCAAGTGAATGTGTAGAATTATGGTCAACTATGGATTAGTTCTCCCATTTGTAATGTTTACTTGGCCAATTGAGTATAAAGGTACAGGAAAAATAATTGGAATTGGGTCCCTGGGAAAGTGAAATGAGAGCAGGACAGTAATCCCAGGGGTTGAAATAATATATGCTCACGTACACATTCTCTTAATAAAAACATGTAAATTAACCTCTCTAATATGGTAGATGGTTTTAAACATTTTCATAACTCCATCAACAGACAAAATAAACAATGAATGTGTATGTTTTATTCCAGATAAGCTGGGCAGACATTGGTGTGTTCAACTTTCTCAACTACATGGAGCTCATGAAACTTGACATTGGCTTCAGCCGATACCCTTACTTAAATGCCCTAAAAGAAAGAGTACAAGGCACAGAAAGAATCAGCAATTACATCAGTGAGAGACCAGAAGCTACCATGTAACAGTCAACAATAGAGACTACAATATGAGAACAATCAAGATTAGAGACAACAATACTTAGTTTCTCTTGCCTATTGGTAGTTTGGACATTGCAAAAGTATATGAACAAATATGTGAAATCTGTATTAATCAATATCAGTTATTTTTTTCCATACAATGCATTATTTAACATTAAGATAAGTACAGGGATTTTAATTTTTACCTCGTGTTTTGATACACAATAATATATTTTCAAAATGTGATTAAAAAGATTAGAAACTAAACAATAAATAATTTTAACAAGGTACTAACATGCAAAATTTTGGTGGTGACATAAAAATAATGAGAATATTTTTTTTTAGGATTTTGTCTTGCTGTATAAGTAGTTTAAATATTGTACATTTAGATGAATAAATATATGAAACTAATAATAATACAATGTACATGTGTATTTTTCATTTTTTATTTCCCGCTTCTTTATTCCCATCTACTAATGTTTTGATAAAGAATATAATATATTTGCATATGAAATGTAGTATTCAGCATGAACCATAACACAAGAATATTTCACAAGAAAATACAATGACCTTTTCACAGCCATGTTCGTCAATGCAAAATAGAGTGGAATCAGTTGGACAAAGTAGGAAGGCATTGGCCAAAAGTTATTGAAAATCATAACATTTTGTGAGAATTGTGAGATATTTCAATGAAAATAGGGTATGTGCTTGTTTGGTATAGGAAAAAGCGGGATGTTATTTTTCTGATTTGCAAAGTTTCAAAATCCTGCCTTTGTTAAATATTTTCTTTAAAACTTTGGTTTTCATTGTCTTCAGAAAGTGTTTGTGAAGAAACACAGCAACTTTAAGTGTGTAATACAATAGATTAGTTGCTATATGATAGATAGATGGCAAAAGTGTTATGGTCGCGCTGGATAGCATATGGTAGGGTAAAGGGGAGGGAAAACCCCAGACTTTACCATCTTTGTTTGTCCTAATTCTCAATGGCTAGTTTCCGAATACAACACATCGTTGTGATGTTTTAATTCGATGTTAGCATATTCTCTATATCTTTCTTAATCTTGGTGTGAACTAACAAGCTATGACATTGATTAACACGCCAGATATTAATATAATATTATTCCAAGTGTTAGAAAATTTTGAAACAACCATTGAATGATGTCATTTGTCTGTTGATTTGACCAATCAGCTATAATGTCTTCTAATAACTACAGATTTACAACTCTGGGTCCAGAAGTTTTTGCAAATCTCCATAAGCTTGGAATTTCAAAGCTATTCAACACAGGGTCTATTGTGTGCATTGTTTTCCTTTCATTGTTATAATTTACCTTACACTGGGGTGGGCTGTAGATAGTTAGGTAGTGTAAAAATCTTCTGGTATTATTCAAAATCTATCTGTTCAAAACTGTTGGGTTAGTGGATTCGGTATTATTCAAAATCTATCTGTTCAAAACTGTTGGGTTAGTGGATAAGGAAACACTGATTGTAAGTTGAACAAATATGTTGAACAAATATTAACATCATACAATAATAAGCCTTTACCAGTTGACCTCTAACTGTACATACATACCTCATAACTTAAGATACCGAGATTAAGTTGTGCAAGAAATTGAAAAATGTCTTCAAAGTCGAAATTCACATTGACATATTTCACAGTAAGGGGTAGAGGTGAGCTGATACGGCTGCTGTTTCATTATGCTGGCAAAGAATTTGAGGATGTCCGGATAGAATGGAAAGATTGGGCAGCTTTGAAGCCAGGTATTAACCCTTTAATGCTTAGCAGTTGAGAACATTTCACTTTAAAGTTTCAAACCCAATGTTGGCAATTTTTCACTTAATCTGTTATGGGTGACTTTTCTCAATAGCAGACTGTAGGGAAAGTTCATATTGATAAGTAAGTGGGGTGATGTGTAATAATTTCATGAATTCTGTTTACCTAAACTTGAGGTTTATTTTTTTCATACAACTTTTACACTTGGTTGTAAGTGCCTCACTTTAGAAAGAGTTGCTGCAACTAAAGTGACATAATTATTCGATTTTATTTATGAAATGCTATAAAAGTATGGACCGTACATGATTATACTGTACACTGAAAAAAGCTCAGACATTGATTTTAGTTAGAAAACATGAGATACGAATGCCATCTATATGATTCCCTTATTGTTATAATGTTTTCTCAACCAGTTATGCCCGGTCTGCAAAGCACTAGTTTATAGAAATTGGAACTAAATCAAGCATCCAATATTTTAGGTATCATCCTGAGGGAGACACTGATAAAGAATTGACAAAAAATATTATATGGATGGGTTCTCTATATCCATATAAAAACATTATTCGGAAAAACATTCTTAGGTATGTTCAACATGTTGAAGTTCTGAACTTCATTACAAGCAAGAGCACTAGTTAATTTATTGTAAAATTATTTCATTGGACTATTTCAGATACCCCTTACTTGTCCCTCCCTATATTGGAACATGGAGGTGTTACGATAGGACAGAGTGTCAGCATTGCTAGATATGTGGCCAAGGAACTAGGTACGAAACAATGTGCTATCATTGTTCATTTCAGTCATCTTTTGAGTTCTAAATAGGGTACTACATTTTATAATTTAGAAGGATTTGTCTAGCTGTTTATCCTTTCAATAACTTCAAGTGTTTCTGTATCTACTTATAACATGTTTATCTTTATCATGTTTATGTAATATATAACATAAGAATTCTTTACAGGTCTTGCTGGTAAGACAACACTGGAACAAGCTCTTACAGATGGGATTAATGACTCAATAACAGACACATTCAACGAATTAACTAAACATCACTTTGAACAAGATGAAACAAAAAAGGTGTTTATCATATACAGGGTGTCAAATATATATGTTCTCACCCCTTCATTTCAAAAGTATGAACATTTGTGCATAAAAGTACATCTAGTCGAGCAAGTCATCTGAAACTTCTTGTGGAGTTGCTCCATGAAGCCTATAGTTTTGATGTGCCAAAGAACAATTCAGATATCATGCAGACAAAAAATGTATGCAACATTATGTGGATGCTAAAAGCTAGAGGGGAGAACATATTTATTTGACACCCTGTACATGTATTTATGTTATAGGCTATACAACTTGAATTTATTAAGTTTCAATTCATGCAACATACATGGAATCAATAACAAATTGTAGCTAAGAGGATATAACACTGGAAATCAACATGTTTCATGATATGAGGACAAACTAGAGGCTTAATATAATTGAATGTTTTAACACTCTACATATCCATGTTCCTGAAGGCAAAGAATGTGGAGGAACCTCTTCCAAAATAATATGGAGACTGTTTTAATATCTAAAATGTACATGTTTCAGGAAGAACTGAAGTCTAAGTACATGACGGAGACTCTCCCTAAGTGGTGTGAACTTATTGAGAAGCAGTTAGAAACAAAAGTCAATGGTGATGGTACCTGGCTGGTAGGAGATCAAGTAAGAATGTCTTTCATTTGTGCCTTATGCATATACTTAGTGCAAACGTAAGGTGCCATTTCAATTGATCATTAATTGTGGTTCTTGTGATGGGTTTGATTCAAATTGAAGGGCAAAACAGAGGATAATAAATAATGTGATGTTTTTTTAATAGAATGATTTAACCTATAAATGTGTATGTTTCATTCCAGATAAGCTGGGCAGACATTGGTGTGTTCAACTTTCTCAACTGTATGGAGCTCATGAAACTAGACAATGGCTTCAGCCGATACCCTAATTTAAATGCCCTTAAAGAAAGAGTACAGGCTTTAGAAGGAATCAGCAAATATATCAGCGAGCGACCAGAATCTACCATATAATGACAACAAGAAAACATTTCCAGAAAAGATTCCACATACATGTAGTAACATAATCATAGTAGGATAATCTAAGTGAAATCATGGAGTTTTGCATTGTTTTTTGAATATTCTATAAAAAGAAATATGAATCACTCCTCTTTTATGAGGTGTGTATTCGAAGCTTTATAAGAGAAGAAATATTTATGTATTTATGTCCCATACAGCAATATTGTACATGTGACAAGATGATTGTGAAGCAATGAATCTACAGAAATATAATGGATAACAACTTTACCATTAATATTCTTTTCATTTAAATAATATTTTCAAAATACCCAATTTTTGAAGTTAACAGCCACTTTTGGGATTTTGAACCTCTAAAGCAATAGAACATGAAATTATCATCTTTATCATTTTGTTCCCCTTTGAACAAGTTAAAAACACCTATGACATAAGAGAATGAATCTGCAGTCGGTGTATACATAATCAAAGATTAACACATGCAACATGTCACCACCTGCCATTTGTTGATGATGCATAACTCCGAACGCCATCAGAAAAAAGTTAGAGACCAAACAAAAGGTCACCTTTTTTGGTGACGTAATAAACAATAAATATATATAAAAAAATTATTATAATGCATGGATCTTTAAAAAATTTCTTCAAATACAGGACACACTCCATGTAAAAATAAACATACATTACATCTACAGTTATGCAATCATTTTATGTGATCTTATATATAACTCTTGTTCAAGTAAGCATGCTAAGGATGCAATGTCACGTGGTGAACTGCCCCAGTTGTTTCCAAAAGACATACATTTAGAGAATCAACCTGGTATGTCCAGATTTTCAGAGCCTCGAGTTATTAGTTTCAGAAACTGATGAAGGATAATATTATTCTGATAGCTGGGGAGCAATGTCTAAATACCTAAGTACTTACACTTGAGATGACCACTAACAAAAGATAAGACATTCTTGGCATCAACATTGACATACTATAGATCACCTACTTTTAAACATGTATCAGTAATGTGTACAATAGTCTTTACTTCTTAAAGGGACCAGGTCAAAAATATCAAAGTTTTATGTATCATTTTCCTTGAGGACATAAATCCGACTAATGTTAAAACTGAGACTTAAATAGGTGATGAAGTTATACAAACGTTATTTCAAACTCCAAATGGTTGTCTCAATTTTCATTATAATTTCTTAAATTTTCTCCTGGCCCCTTAGTCAAGCGTCGTCACATTACGATATCTTTGAAGACAAGCAAATATGGTCAAAGTCTATCTACCTCACTCATTCACACATTACTCTTGACACACAACTGCGTTACAGAGACTGAACTTTCAGATTACAGCTCAAGATGTCCAACAAAAACTTTAAGCTGACATATTTCAATGTGAGGGGTAGGGGCGAGCTAATTCGTTTATTGTTTGCTTATGCTGAGAAACAATATGAGGATAATCGTGTAAATTTCGAGAACTGGCCAGCATTGAAACCAGGTAAGTTGAACGAGACTGAAATCATTTCAATTCTTCATCCAAAATAAGAATCAGGGTTGTGGTATCACATAGGTACTAACTCAGATGCTAGTTTGTTCTAATTTAGATCAAATAATTCTTTTAGCAAATGTGGGATTCACAGGATTCCAGGGGGACAACTTTGGCCAAATAATGACCAACAAAACTTGAAAGATACTCTGAGTGGTGAAAAACTAATTTGTTCTATTTATAAGTGGCCAAAGACTGAAGGAATCTTAAAGAGAATAATTTATTCTGACTAATCATACGTAAATGCAGAGATGCATTTCCGAAAGTGAATAAGTTAGTTGGATGGCATCATGATAAACCATGACATCTCATTTCTTCTCAGCCCTGACATGCCTGAGATGTTTCAGGTAAAACAGAAAGATGCTATGAGTATCAGAATGGTTGGATGGAGAGAAGTACATGGTGACCCACAAGGGTTACCCTCTAATTTTGTCATAACTCAAATAAGATGGACTCTTTATTTAGACTAATCATGTTTTCTGTCCAGGTATGTTCTCAGTCCCAAATAAAATCATCAAAAAATGATAAAATTTTCAATTTTTTTGAAATGGGGATATCAGTCTTAGACATCATTTGGGTTGGTTATTTTGATTTTTTCAATCTGTATTCTAGGATATAAGCACTGAAGCCCCTTTACTTATTGCTTCAATTAGTAGCATAAACTAATAAAGTTTGTGAAGACATAAATCAATTTAAAGTGCAAGTCATTGTTCAAAATCAATACACTCCCTTCTTGAATATTCTATTTACTATAGTAAGTCTCTAATCATGTGTTCAAGATAGTAAATACAAGATGTAGATAAGTCAATGCAGATAACTTTGGTCGAAATTAATCATCTGAAAAGTGACTTTCTTTATCTCCAATTCTTGTAGACATTATTGAAGTAAGCAATTCGTCAATGAATAACTATTAAGAAGAGATTACCTAACAATAAACATTTTTAAATGATTTATGTGATGCCTGAATGTTAAAGATCATTATATTATATTCATTTATTTCATTTATTTAGTTTTTTTTTCAATCATTTTGGCCCAACCTATGATAGTCTTGACAACACCCTCCTTTTAATTATACACCACCCCTAACACAATGTCATTATTGTAACTATAAGTAATAACAGATCATGCTTTCAAATATTGTAACTTTAATTTAATTAAATAATTCAAGTTTTTTTACTCATTTATTTTTTAAATACAGAACCCAATTTCATATACATTATCAATACAGTATCTCCACGGGATTTTTTCTCAAGTGGGTGCAAAATTCTCATTTTCACAATTCAGACCAAAATTGGTCAAAATATGCCCATTTCAAAATCTCAGATGGGTGCTACACCCACTTGCTTTAATGCTGGGGAGATCACTGCAATATTCTAAAATCTTTTTCAGAGACCCCTTACCTATCCCTCCCTATACTGGAACATGGAGGTGTTACAATAGGACAGAGTGTCAGCATTGCCAGATATGTGGCCAAGGAACTAGGTACGAAACAATGTGCTATCATTCATTTTAGTCATCATTTAAGTTGAACATAGGGTACTATATAATTTAGAAGGACTTGTCTTGCCTAGTTGTTAACCTTCTTAGTAACTTTATGCTATTGTATGATTTAATTAACGAAATGCATGACCACAAGGGTTAATCTGTATCTACTTATAACACAGTGTATATCTATATCATGTTTATGTATAGTATAACATAGAAATTCTTTATGTACAGGTCTTGCCGGTAGGACAACACTAGAACAAGCCCTCACAGATGGTATTATTGATTCTATAACAGACATATTCAATGAATTGGTAAAACACGCCTTTGAGAAAGAGGAAACCAAAAAAGTTAGTGATTTATTCTATGTGTATTTATATATGGGATGCATCATAGTATTTTTCAAAATCCAAGATGATGTACACTAACATTAATTAAGAAACAAAAATTTTTGAAAAGGCATTATCCAATAAAATAAGAAAGGGTTAAAATCAGACTTTGATTTCTATGACCTCACCAAATGGAATCTTGCAAAGAATGTTTGAGGTGTTCTTGCTATTAGTCCAGGCTTCACTTGATATGTAGTCACTTTATTTATCATTCAAGTTTTTACCTTTTACCATCCTCATTTTCCTTATTTCTGAGATTGAGACTTTGAAAGCATATCTTCTTTGGAATCTCTCTCTGCTCTGCATTGCTTACAGTTTTGGTGTTAAATTACCATGTTTCAGGAAGAACTGAAGTCTAAGTACATGACGGAAACTCTCCCTAAGTGGTGTGAACTTATTGAGAAGCAATTGGAAACAAAAGTCAATGGTGATGGTACCTATCTGGTGGGAGATCAAGTAAGACATTTCTTCAATTTATGACTATTGTCCCTACTTTAGGGTGACATATATATTAGGTAACACTTTACATTTTCTTTAAGAAAGAAGAATTCAAATTTCAAGGCTATATGTATTTGCATTACTTTTGCCAGTATAATAATTGTTGAATTAAATGCTTTAGATAAATTGCCAATTGAATTCTAAAATCTTAGGCTGAAGATCATTCTGACTTTTGGGTTTAATTGTGTATTTCTTTGACTAAAATCACTTATATAGGTTTACCTTTAAGAGAGTCAAATGTATTTTCGCCAATATTCAGTGCAACAGAGAAATGAGCTCATAATACTGTGAGGTGCAATGTACAGGGTGTCCCGAAAGTATGGGCCCCCCTAGGCAGACATATTCCAGTGTCCTCATAGTATGTGTCATATATCATTTTAAAGCTTATCCAAAGTTACATTGATTTGCCAAGTATCATGGTTTAATTCCCAAATGGAAAAAGTTACAGTCATTTTAAAAGGGACACCCTGTACATATACCGGTATGTACTTGTATCTAAAATCTCCAGCTGTAAATGTGACTGTTTCATTCCAGATAAGCTGGGCAGACATTGGTGTGTTCAACTTTCTCAACTGTATGGAACTCATGAAACTAGACAATGGCCTCAGTCAGTACCCTAACTTAAATGCCCTTAAAGAAAGAGTAGAAGCTTCAGGTGGAATCAGCAAATACATCAGTGAGCGACCAGAAACTGAAATATAATGACAAGAGAAGGACTCTCCCTGTAAAAAAACATTTCACATAATAACACTCATAATCACAGGAGGATATTCCCAGTGAAAGCATTATGTTCTGTAGAGGCAATTGCAGTTTGAACAATTTATATGAATAAATGTACCAAATGCATCTGAGTACAGATTATTTCCTACTATCTTACTACCTTTAACAAATAACTTGAGTTCAGGCTTCATAATGACCTCATCACATTCCCAAAATAATATTGTGTAAGACTTCAATAAAACATGTCTTAGTGAACACTTGTCCCTTGAGAACATATTTTTGGACCATACTCCATTGACTCCAATGTATTTGAAACCTCAAAGTATAAGTCAACACTTTGACTCCAAAGGAGTTCACCAATCACCATACATAAATTTACTATACAACATTTGCAATATGACACAATGCAAATGTTTGCATTTTGCATCTTTGCATTTTGAAAATGTGACACTATATAACAAACAGAGACATCTGGGAGAAATATTAATTTCTATATGATCACCTTCATAGACTTCAAAAACAGTATTGATATCAACATGAAAACCACATTATTCTGAGATGCTTACCAAATGAATATAAACCACAAAACACATTTATAAACTCCAAATGAAGGTAAAGGTTGGTATTTACAGAAAATCATAGACCAAAAATATGGAAGATATAATTCTTACACTCCCCCAGCCCTCTATTCTACTAAAATGCCCAATAAAACAGGAGAGTTTATAGCTACCTTGTTGTACACTAGTCTGTAGATGATTCACTATGGCCGCCAGAATAGTAGGCAGACACATGGACTGAGCACACTGTGCAAGGCCTAAGGTGAACAGCTCACTCCATCGTGTTCGCACCAAGTTGGTCTGCACATCATGACTGAAAGAAAATCAAACTATACTGATTAAAGTATGAAAAATTACTTCTTTTTTACATAAATAATTCCCATTTAATATTACGCATTAAATCAATCTGATCCTAAGAAATGTTTGAGATGACAGTTATTGTTTATTTATTATACAGAAATCTGTCTAATAAATGAATTTCTGTTTCTAAAAGTAGTTAATTCCTATGACTTCACTTGAGTAAAACAAATCGCTGATAAATGTACGAGGCCTCTATTTTTCAAAACAATACAGAAACAATTACAGAAAGGCATATGTCTTTTTCTTCATAAAGCTGTGAAAGCAACCCCAGGGTCTTACTTGAGTATCTGAAAGGCTTGTATGGCCCTCGCCCAGTGCATGGAGAGGAAGAGAAGCCTGGAGGCTGTTTCACATATATAGTGAACAGTCAGGTATGCTGGCATGGGGGACGGCGTTGTCAGAGTAAAGTTAAAGTTCTGATCAGTAAGCATGTTGCCTGGAAAGAAAACACAAACGAGTAAAAAAGTGGAATTTAGTTTGCTTATTACTTAATCCAGGGATGTTATCCAAGAATATTTTGCATGAATGAACTCGTTTTGAAGCAAGTATAGTCTAGTTAGTCATGCTAGATTAATTACTGTAGGTTTATGGTTATTAACAGAAAAACTCAATGAACAATAAATATCAAGACTTACAGTGTATCTTAGAATCAGCTCAATATTCTGCAAGCCATTTATCAAAACAAAAGTCAAAATTTCTCTAGCATTATGAAATATCTGATACAAGTCATTTCATTTACCTTCAAAATCAATTAAAAGATCTGAATCACGAAATATCTGATACAAGTAATCTCATTTACCTTCAAAATCAATTAAAAGATCTGAGTCTGTGTCTATACTCATAGTGGAATCATCCAATGCTTCCTGCTCTTGCTGCAACACAGTTTTGTAACACATATCAATATAAAAAACTTTTACATAAGGCATTAACATTACAAATTGTCACCAGAGTGTAAGTTATTGCAAATTGTTACAGACACCGAAAACAAATTGTTACAGACACCGAAAACAAATTGTTACATGCATTGAACTCTGAAGTTTTGAATGCCAAACACCATCCACAAAGTTGGAGACTATAACAATACATGTATTTCACCACCTCTGGTGGTTACATAAATATCAAGAACAAGTGACTGGAGTATGTAACGACATTATATTATGGTCTATAACTGGCTATTACTGGCAGAAAAGCATTCATAACAATAAACAGTGACTTCCCCAGCATAGAAGTAATCAAGAATAGCACCATGTTGAAATTCTGAAAATCTACATATGCCCTATCAAAAGGATAAAATATTAAGGTATACTGACCAAAATGAGTTAAATTAGGATAAAGCATCTTGCTATGTAAACACCTGGGGAGATCACTGATGAATAATAGAGCATTATAATTAATATACATGTAATTTATAATGATTACTCTATTGTAATATTCGGACTCACCTGATTAGCAGACACAGCTTTAGCTAGGTCATCCACAGCTTTGGCAGCAGAGTCAGCCTCACTGTTGCCATTAGTAGTGTGGCTTGTAGAGTCAGTGTCCAGCTGTTGTTGTTGTTGCTGCTGCTGTTCTGGGTTTTTCCCCATAGTAGCAAGAGTTGTTACAACGTTTGCCAATGTACTCAGATCTGGAGAAATCAGAACATGGAGTTTTGAGAGTTTTGGACATAAAGGATAGAGTAGGAAAAAAGCTAAAATACACAATTAAGTAGTTACAATGTTTTCAAATGAAAATGGAAAAAGTAACAAATGGCAACTCACTGGAGAAGCAAATTAAATATATTTGCACTACACATTATGAGTTATTTCCAAAATATTCTCAATTTTAATATTTCAAGAAATGATAGAACTCAATTTTTGGGTGGTCATTTTGTATTTTGTATTGATACAATTAGACAATATAATATTTTCGGTCTACTCTTAAGGTAGTTCCATATCATGAAAAATCAAAATGGCTTCGCATTGTGACATAAGTGCCTTAAAAAGACTTATTTTTTTTAGCTGTAATTCAATTCACATTCATATATTGGGAGTACATTTACAAGTTTTACTTTACATTAATAAATTAATACATAAATGCTCAAGTCGCAACTTGCCAATGTTTCACTAGAGTTACAAATATTACATTTCCTGTAAAGATCATATTGGAAGTGAACAGATTGTCTTTGAAAATTGAAATAACGTGCAAGAATTATTTTCAATTTAGAACTAATAACTAGATGAGAAACCCATTTCAAGCTTTGATTTTTTCGAAAGGGAAGGTTTATTACAAAAAGTCTATTGTTGTTTATTGTGTAAGTTGCAGATGATTATGTCAATGCCCTCATTAGCACTATACAATTCATCTTCAGGACATGACCTCTTAAGGACAAATTCAGCCTCATTCAGCCTAGTGAATGATCTTAAAGTCAATGTAGTGCTAACCCCAGTCTTGGGGCCAGCCTAGTGAATGATCTTACAGTCAATGTAGTGCTAACCCCAGTCTTGGGGCCAGCCTAGTGAATGATCTTACAGTCAATGTAGTGCTAACCCCAGTGATATTTGTGTATTGAGGGATGAGTCATACTGAGGAATGGGTGCTTTAGCGATTATAGATTTTATAAAAAAAAAGTTACTCACATTGGGAAAAATGAGAATTCTACATCAGCTTGAGATAAAATCTTGGTAAGAACAATGTACCTGCATTTGATATAGGTGTGCCCTGTTGTTGCTGCTGTTGTTGTTGTGGCGGCTGTTGCTGCTGTTGGATCATGTGCTGTTGATGTTGCTGAGATGTTAAGAGAACAGAACCATGGTCCGTATGAACGACCCTCTCTTGTAGGTTTGCCAGCAAACTCTCACCTTTCTGGAAACAATGGACAACTTTTATAACTGATTCAATAAAATTCCAAAAAACATATTTCATTTACAAAAAAGACAAGACGTGACATTTGGATTTGAGTGGATTTATAAGAAAATTCCATGTAAATCATGAATAGAGATCATTTTTTCTGAAATAATTTCTTTTAAAACTACATTTTCAAAACAGGTGAAAATTGATGAACTTCATTCATAACTGACTTAATCAGATGGAAGCACTGGATTTCTTTCTGGGTTCTTATTATCATTATATCATTTTGTGGATTTGTTATTGTATGATAGAAATGAAAATCAAATGGAATCATGAGATTCTTAGTCCTTTTGGTACATGTTTTCAATACACAGTTTACAAGTCTATGGATCAACAAAGAGTATGTTCACAAGTTTCTCTTAATAATCTACAGTGTATAACTTTAGCAATTATGAATCCATGTTACATGTACGAGGGTTGTCCCAGATATAATATAATTTGAAAACTTTAAAAATAAAATCCAATATTACCAGAGTTCTACTAACCTCTTTGCCAAAAGTTGTCATGGCAGTTGAAGGACTCGCAAAGTCTTTCCGTATGTAGATCTTTTGTGTGGATGTGGCCACATTGGCGGCTCCAGGAATGAGGAGCCTGTCTTTGGGCTCAGGAGGCTTCCTCTCAGACTGCACAGCTGCAAGATTGGAAACTATAACATTCAATAAACCAGCGCTGTCAGAGTGAATAGAGTAGGAGATATGACATGAAACAACACAAGGATAGTCCCCTTCATAAGGTGCATGATAGTCATTATGTCAACAATGAAAAATGCTCAGAAATCTGTGCATGTTTTTCATGTTATTGTCTGACTACCATGCATCTATAGTGTACAAAAGGTTGTTAAAAGAGACAGCATAGAGGACACACACACCACACAGTAAATAGATGAATTCATGATATTGAGATATGTCAACACATATGTAATGCTATAGATATGTAGAAATGAAAGCAATCTGATAGTCATGCAAAAAGTCTCCTTTCTCCAATATATATTTCCATACTCAGTGTAAAATGGTGTTTGGGGTGTAAAAAAAGCTTGATGCGAGGCTAAATATGATACAAAAACACCATTCCACAGTAAGAACAAAACACTTGAATGATATTGAGGTTATCCACTGCTTACCATCTACATTGATCTCCCTACATCATTATCATACTTATTATTGCTTATTATTCTAGCCATGAAATACTCCAACATTTACATTCAGCCCTGATTCCCACCGGAAATACTTCAACACTTACATTCAGCCCTCATTCCCATTGGAAATACTTTAACACTTACATTCAGCCCTCATTCCCATTGGAAATACTTTAACACTTACATTCAGCCCTCATACCCATTGGAAATACTTTAACACTTACATTCAGTCCTAATTCCCATTGGAAATACTTCAACACTTACATTCAGCCCACATTCCCATTGGAAATACTTCAACACTTACATTCAGCCCTCATTCCCATTGGAAATACTTCAACACTTACATTCAGCCCTCATTCCTATTGAAATACTTCAACACTTACATTCAGCTCTCATTCCCATTGTGAGGCACTTCTGTAGCCTGCAGTACTGACATCTATTGCGATGATGCTTTGTTATAGGACACTCCTTGTTACCCCTGCAGGCATACCCCAGCTGCTTACGTATGCTCCTCTTGAAGAAGCCCTTGCAACCCTCACAGCTAACAGCTCCATAATGACGGCCTGAAGGGAACAAGCACATATATCATATCTTAATTTCCATGAACTTTTTCATCAAATGGCCATTCTGTAACAGGTGATACCAAATTTACCTCATAGGGCAGATACAATACAAGTGTAACATTTTCAAAACTAGAAATGTTGCACTTATGAACATCCTATATTCTATTTGAATTTTTAAATATTAAGGAATCAAAACTTTGGGTTACCAGATGCTCGATCTCCACAGACCACACAGGGTTCAATCTTTTGCTCAAATGCCTGTTTCTGTGTGATGAAGTCCTGGGCAGCTGAACCATCAATGCCACCTATTGTTATTCTTCCCTGTTGTTGCATCTCCTATAATAGTAATATGTATGGGATATAAGACATTTTGAGAGATACCACTTTTATTATTAGAATCCTAAATAACCAGAATGAAAAACTACCGTATTTCAAAAGCTCCTAAGATTAAAATAATGTTAGATCTTAATTCTAACATTGAATCACAAATGCAAAAAATAATTGAAAAATACTTCAAGTCCCATGATATATACAATGTTCAATAAGAAGGAAATGACTATATTCAATATAATGTAAGAAATGTTAGGTTACCCTAATTTTAGCTGCCCAGTCAATGTTTCCCCCAGTCAGTCCAGCAGCAGAAAGCTGAGCTATCTGAGCCAGTTGGGCCTCTCCTATTTGCGTATTGGTCGATTCCCCTAGGCCTGCTACACGCATGGTTGACCCCTGCTTCAACCTGGCAGCTACATCTGGATTCAGCTGAGTCATAATGATCTGTTGTTGCTGGGAGCTTGATGACATCACAGGCGTACTGCTCCCTCCCTGGACACCCTGAACACAAAAACAAACAAATAAGAACATGTTTTGTGGTCTTGAATCAAGCCTTTGGTCATCCATACTGTCGTGTCTTCCCTTATGCAGGTACAGAAGTATTTGATGTATCTAATTCTTTTAGTCTAACATTTTTCCTGCTTTTCAAACTTCATGATTAATTATTAAACATGTATGGTCCTCTTATTCACTTTCAGATTTATAAACAAATTAAAAAATACTGTTTTTAAAACAAAACAAAAATAGTAGTTCTAGCAAAACAAAAAATTATTTAAGTTTTTGAGTGAAAAATTATGACAAAACCAAGTCTGCATGTTTCTTGTTGTTTCTTCGCAATATTAAGGAGACATATGACCTTAAAACTATTATCACTCAATTCGTCATACATTTACGTAATCATACAATTGTGTTGTTAGTTATGTAATCATATATTATTATCACATAAGTACTGTGTTTGTTAATATTCTGCGCCGATCTCAGAATTTGCAGCAGAAGATACTGAAACATCAATCATTAAATCCTGCCCTTAAGCCCCAGTCACTTTCCCTCAGCTACTGTACAGTCTCTAATTTCTGCAGTCCGTAACATTTCAACAGTCGCCTTAGTATTTCTGCGGTCAGATAATTTAACAGACACATTTGCTATGGCAGCCGTACAAACATTTTGAATTGAGTGACCATATTGGAAATTTTTCTTGAACAAAGCCCCCAAGGGATCATCATATAAAATTTGAGCAAAATCTGTCAACCAGTATTTGATTTATCAAAGATTACATTTAAAATGGCAGCCATTAAATTGAGCAGCCATATTCAAAATTCCTTCTTGAGCAAATGTCCTATGCCCACAAGACATCACACTTCAAAATTTGAACCCAATCTGTGGACCAGTATTTGAGTTGTTGCATAGACACATGAATGAACATATGGATGATCATACGGATGGACAGACAGCTTCTCTTTATCCCTACCACTTCATTGGATGGGATAATAAAGATCAAACCTGCGTAACATCAACTAACAATTAAACATGATAATAACAATAATATTCCTTATATAATTTTAAATTACTTTTCTTGCAAGTAGATATCTCCACACCTGTAACAGAGAGAATGGATACGCAGTGGTATACAGGGGCTTGATACAAGTCTAACAAGGCATTAACATGCAAAATGTCACCACCTGCCATTTGTTACAGATGCCAAACTCTGAATGCCAAACACTGAACTCTGAATGCCAACCACCATCCACGCAAAAGTTACAGACTGTAACAATATGCCACTACTTGTGGTGGTGACAATAATTAGTCATTCAGTTTTTCTTTTATGGTTTTCAGTCATATTATTTTTACAAAATAGAAAGGGAAAAAATCATAAAAGGTGAAGAAAATGCCTTATATTAAAGTCCATTGATGGTGCAATTCGCAGACTGTTATGATTTTCTTATGAGGTAAAAGGGGTCAGAGTCAGAGACTGTTACTCGAGTCTCTAGCTTACAACTAGATGTAACTTAATTGATTTCGTATGTACTCTAGAAAAAGTGCTACACACACCTAGAACTCATATTAAATAAATTTTATAAACATTTTTAAGAATATTAATTATATTTAGGATGAAGCGTTGCTTGTCTGGAATTAGATATTTCAAAATTTCTTTTCGGAGTTTGTCACACATGGTGAAATTTTCTTGCTGTAGCTAAAAAATGGCTTCCGGTTCAGGATGTGAATCAAATGGAGGAAACTTTGAAATTATCATCACTTAAAGAAATCAAATATAACAATAGATTCAGACAGGGATGTGAGCTGATGTTCTTCAAATCTTAACATAAAGGTATATTTTATGTTATTATGCCATATTTACTGTGCGTGTGACACAATGATTTATGCGGCTCAATCTTTCTCCTCAAAGTCGGAATATAGAGAAGGCTTTGGACCTAAGTAAAGAGACTGAATCCTTGTAAGATATAGAGATGTAGAAAAACTGTTTACTCACTGCTTGAGAGATGGATATTGGGAATGGGATACTGCTTATATTCCCTGGAGCCAGTGTAAAAGTCTGAACATTCTGATTCTGCATTGAGCCATCGACTGACACGCCAGAACTCTGAGCAAGATTAACGTGGATAACGTTGGGCTTATTATCTGCTCCTCCTTCAGATGTCTAAAACAGGAAAACACTAATGCATAATTTAGAACAAACAATGGCATTGTCTAGAACAGGAAAACAATGGTGCATAATTTAGAATAACCAAAACATGAATATTTTAGGGGTTTTAATTTCCGACAATATGAAAACCAATCAAAGTACCAGGCATATTAAAAAATTATAAATGAAAATGGGAATTCCAGAGTTGCAAATTTCCTCAAAATAAAGAGGGACTTTGGTGATAACAACTAAAAAAGGTTTTGCCTTTTGCCTGCTGCTAACAAAACTTTATATTACAACTAAATTGCTACAAACAAATGTGAGCTTTCTGACCTGAAATTTTAAAGTTAGTTCATAAAATATATCATTCACAACAAAATAAAATTCTAAAAAATATAATATCATATTTATGCTACAAAATAAATCATTACAGAAAATGGCAGCCTGGCAAACAATGACTAATATGAGAGACTTTTATTTCTTCTTAACTACTCTTAAAACTATATATACCTTAGTTAATTTAGCCATCTCTTCCTTATATTTGTAATAATTATACTGCAGTAACTCCAGAAGCATTGTGTCTTACTATTAAATTCTTTACTTTTTTGAAAATCTATTCCACCTTTCTAATTAGATGTAAATTGCATTTTTAAAATGTTTATTTATAATGCTAACTTATATCATGCTTGAATAAAATCCAAGTATTTTCTGAATATAAGTCTTTGATCCACTTCACCATGTGGGTGCTACTACAGCCTCAGTCAATCCAATTTATTATATATTATACTTGTCCTGTTTATGTCATATATACCATGTCAATAGAAATCTTATATTTTGCATAACCTGAATTTTACTGATGTTTATATCAATGAGACTCATGATGTGTTAATTTGCTAGAGAATCCAATGAAGTCATATATAGCCCGTCTACCTTAAATCACTTTCTAGTGAAACGCTCACCTTAGCTAACCTCTACACAGCAAAGTGTGTGACCTCATATATTAGGGTTAAATCCCACATATCATATGTATATGCAGCTAAACAGTACAGATCAGAATCAAGAGAGCAAGAAAAACAAATGGCAAGATTTTTTCACTTCCAATCATCGAAAAAAACAAACACAAAATAATCATTTGAAAAAATATAATCTATGAATTAATAGAAAGCTAACGGTTATTCTAGTTTAATGGATTTAATAAGCGTCTTGAATCTGGCTTTGTTTCATATGTTGACCTTTTTAAGGTAACATTGTGTGTAAAATGAAACTGACAGCAACACCAAGGTTAAGTCCATCCCAAGGACAGCATGAAGTCAAAATACAAACCATACAACATTATCACATGTTCTTTGCAACTTTTTTCATGTTTGGTATTTCACACAACCAAAAAATGCTTCTGTTTCTTCTTAATCATCTTAATTATAGTATTGTGGCCGTAAAACAGCTTTAGTAGCATGAAAAGCAGTATTTTGAAACTGAAACTAAGTAGGAAGTACCATCTTAATGACTGCCATAATGGAATCAAGAAATAATAAGTTTAATGCTATGTCTTTAGGATAATATATACTTCTAAAATCAAAAATACTTTTTTTGACCTTTTTTGACCTTGAAAAGGTCATTGAAGGTCAAACCTTAAAAATAAAGTCAGAATTGAACATCTGAAAACATGTAGATGATTTTGAAAAAAATTGAAGTCAATCTAAACAGTATTTGTTAAGTTATTGGAAGTTGTAAGAATTTGTTACCAACGCTGATTGCCAACCGCCGATCGCTAACAGCCATAAAAAACCATAACAATATGTCACCACTTTTTGGTGGTGACATAAAAAGTGAAGTGCCATTCATGACTTCAATTTAATTTAATGAAGGCTTTAAATGCATGGACCAAAAAGGGCCTTCCTCATACAATTGCTTGCAATGATCAATCTCTAATCATACATTGAGATACAGTGATGATAACTGCAATTTTTCTTACAAATACATTACATAATCTGACTATTGTTGATAAATAAACAAGGTTGTGGATATAATCAAAACAATACTGACATTAATTTAAGGTCATTATGGTGTTCAGGTCTGGAACACTAGTACATATATAGTGTATTATAATATGTTATCCATCTAGACCAGGATTAAATGAATTACTGGGTCATACTTATTGGTAAGGTCAAATGTTTCATTATTCATGGATTATAAATCGTGTCCTTAAAAGTATGGTATTATGATATAACAATAGAGTAATCTTATAAAACATTGCATCATTAGACTCGGACTACCTTAAATGTCATCAAATATATTTAATATCATCCAACTAATGTAAACAAATCAATTAACAAAATCAATGTTACCAGTGACTTTTTGAAAACTTATGTTCAAGAACTATTTGACATTGATGAATGATTATAAAAAACTGGAAAAACAAAAACTAGTACTAAGGAATCCCATTGAGCAAAACATATTTTCTAAATGGTTTATTTTGAACGTTTAAAGATGGAAATTACCCAAAAGTACCCAAACCCATAAGGTAAGGGCCTATACAATTCGAAACAAATCTGTAAACCAGAATTTGAGCTATCATCCAGACTGATGAACAAATGGATGGATGGACGGACAACCTCTACATCCCCCACAAAATTATTAATTGTATGTATTTTCACATATTTTTAAGTGAACACTAAGACGTCATATCAGTTTCGGCGTATGTATAATAATGATAGCAATAATAAAATGGGGGGTTACATCAGGTGATCAGATTGTTATGCAAGTTCATTTGAGTTGATATATCAAAAAGTGATACCTGTTAGACAATTTCAAAAAAATCCTGAGCGCAATATTGAATGATGAAAAGATTTTACATTTCGATTTAGACAAAGATGGTTAGTAGTTTAAGTTTATATTCTACGGTTTTAACATAAAATTTGTAATAAACTAATGAGCAATATTTTCCAGATATGAGCCACTGTTTAACATGCTTTATAAACTGGGGCCCGATCTTGTACCTTTTGTAGTAACGAATGTTCACAAGTCCATTGTTTGTGAATTTCATAAAGTTGCATTTCTGTACTGTAAGATTCGTAAAGTTACGAACAATTTGTAAAAATATGAAAATAGTGACGCCATACCTCCTTTCGTTTGCAGATTTAATACATAGCAGCTCTGACCCTTTCATAACTTTGCAAACGGCTCCTAACTTATTGTATTTTGTGACATATTGTCATTTTTTAATCAGAGAAGACTAAGGGCAACACATCAAATTATTTTCAACTTATTTTTATTTTTGCTTCAATCTTTATTTTTTAACAACTTATCGTATGACTTTGATTTTATTAAAAACTTGTTTTGTTGTACTATCTGGACTATCTGCCATGACAATGGTGGAATATTATGTCATCCTATTCGTAAATCTAGCTCTAAACAATTGAAAAGTTATGAATGACTTATGAAAGTGTACAGAAATGGTCCATTCGCAAATTAATGAATTCATAACTTTTAAATATTTACAAATAACGAACATTTGTTACTTTGAGCGGTACACATTGATCTCCCCAGGATTTTTTCTCAGGTGGGTGCAAAATTCTCATTTTCTCAATTCAGAGCAAAATTGGTCAAAATATGCCAATTTTTTTTTCATTTTCAAGTGGGTGCAAAAAGATTTTCAGATGGGTGCAAGGCTATTTTCAAAATCTCAGGTGGGTGCTGCGCCCACTTGCTTTAAAGCTAGGGAGATCACTGGTACAAGAACGGGCCCCTGGAAACATTTATAAATTGTTGTCTTTGCATTACAACTACACTTGAACTTATTTAAGGTTTCACCAAATATTTACAAGAACTACATATTGATATAGGTAATGTATTATATAACAATATGTGGGAGAGATACATTATGCAACTATGCTAAAGGATGAATTGCATGACTATTTTTGTCATTCCCTAACTAAATGGTATCAGATACACATACCTATAATATGTATATAAAAATGGGTGTTGATTCCAAACTGAGTCAACAGTCAGACTCACATAATCAGTCAGCATAAAGTGTATTAAGAGGCTTTAATTGTGATCATTTTCCTCAAGTCTCTCAAAAATCTCAGGTGCTTTAATGCTGAGGGAAATCACAGAATCATATTTCTGATATTAGTCTATTTGATTGAAAATATATATTGGCTAAAAATATTGAGCCAGGGGCTTGATATAATTCAATTTATTATATGCTATTATAAGGTCTCTCAAAATTCTCTTGAAATATTATCTTCAGAAATATATGTTCTTTATACTGTTCTTTATTTGTTATTGAGTCCTGCTGCATTGGCAATGTATTAATAAATGAAAATTTAAAGGCCAACTATACTTAATTTAAAAAAAAAATCATTGAAACATGTTACTCACACACTCAATCAAATATGATACAAAGTTTGATTTGCTTTAATATTGAACCAAGAAAAAATAACTCACATAGAAAAAAGCATTTGAGGTTCAGAGATGATTAGACATACATGCACATGTTAAAGAAAGTGCATGTTTTAAACTGTTGATTTAGAAGATGGCGACACTTCTATTAAAATGAATGTATCATGTAATACAAATAACTTTGCCATCTTTCAATGACATTGATAGAAACTTGATATATAAAGCTTGACAGATCGATAATATTTTTGATAATTTATTGTAAGCTTTGATGTGGTTCGTTTGAGCTGTTTTTTGGTGTCAAATGAAAGATAAGGTTCTTATCAATACATTGGACATAGTATGAAATTCAAACGTAAGTCTTTATTTTGCCAAAAGCTGTTGAAAATATGCAAAGTGGGCCTTTAAATAAATATTTCAAAATACTAAAGTCTGCCTCATTGCCTTTGAAATGGCAGGCCATCTCCAATTCTAAATCATTTACCTAGAGGAAATAGTTCATTAATTGGCTGGCGGTAATAGCTGAGGTGACATTAAAAAGTCAATAATACCTGAATAGATATCTCACATATACAGAAGAAGGATGTGCAAGCTGACTGAGTTCCTGTTTAGACGTCTGTTCTTTGCAGTTTATTTTCTCAAGAATTAGAATTTATTATGAGGTGGAACCGGAAACCATTGTTTTCTTCTAAGAAAATCTCGTAAATCGTTTTAACTCATGCAGGGCTCTCGCTAGGCTTTCAGACTGTGGCGCAGCACCACAGTCTATTTAGCTCCCACCACAACCTATTGGCAAATCATGATTGCTCTCACACTCTTAACTCGACTGAATACACAATAATAGCATGTAAAAAGGATAAAATATGACACAAAGAAGATTTATCAAGATTGAACAATTTATGCTGAAAATATTTCCACCACACCCTAAATATTTCCTGGTGAGAGCCCTGTCATGTTATACCAAAGAAAATGAAAAAGTAACCTACACTGTACAATAGGTATATCATTTGCAGGTAATGTCCACTTCCGTTTGAAGTTCAATAACTATGAGTTATTAAAAAGCTACTAATAATGGTGATAGCTATCACACTGGAATAGCTTGACAACAGTAAAGTCGGATATTGTTGTCACAAATGGTGGACATAACCGTCGCTTCAACTGTTTAATCACTTGGTTCTCATTTCATGGGATTTTATCGTCGCTAATTCTGTGCATGTATTAAGGTCTTATGATAATACGAGATATCATATGAAATCCCATTTTCGATCAAATTGGGTCGTGAATCGCCACAATATAGCGTCTTCGATATCGTCAATGACAGCGAAATCTGAATTTGAGTAATTTAGAAAGAAACCAACATATGGCAATTACAGTGTCCGTCGTCCCGTATCTCATTTTGAATGGTTAAATTAAAGACTTTATTTCGACGGTAGAACATTATTAACTGTACAATGAGTATTAAGACACTTTGATTGATTGTTGTTCCAAAGGAATTTAGTCTAGGTGCTCTATTTAACATACAGTTCATGAAAATCTAATTGAAGCGACGGTTATGTCCGCCATTTGTGATTACAGTATCTGACTTTATTGTTGTTAGATTATTCCAGGGTGAAATAAAGTCTAAAATGCATGCTTTAAATTTTTATGTCACCGTGTTTTTATCAAAGGAAGTTTTATTTTTATGAAAAATAGCTTGATTATCCTAAGCAGACAAATCTTCCGATCAAACCCCATGTTAAAGGTTTGTCTTGCAAACCATTGTGTAAAACCGACAAGACTGAACACTAGATAAGTATTTTGATATAATCCGATAAGTATGTCTCCTATTAACAAAGAACTGACTAACAATTTCTAATGGTCTTTTCTTCTTTTATACTTTGTAATGTCTTTTTTCTTTTATACTCAATGTATTTTCTCTGAATATGAAGCTGGCTAGACAATGAAATCAACAAAAATCATATTTCAAAGAGTGATTTACCACTTGCTCTCCAGGGGTCCCAGGATGCTGCACTGTGATGATATGTGGTTGTATATCCTCCTGTGCTCCTGTAGTTCCTGCTGGGACTGATATGTTCACTGCAGTGTTGCATTGTGGGACTGCCATGTTAATTGGTGGAGAGGATGCTGGGATGACCATGGTTACAGGAGTAGAACATGTTGGGACAACCATATTTACTGGTGTGGCAGTGCTGGCTGCCTCTTGTAGGTCCTCAATGGAGGCCATCCTCCCACTTTCTGTAGCTGGAACATACAAAATAATGGTCTCATATAACAGTATTAACTGTTTGTTTTAATGGCAAGCTTCATTCACTGTTTTAGTTGAAGCACTGGCAATCTTTTAAAATACCTGGCCTAATGTTAAGCTTAATATGGTGATTGGGATGAACCAGTGGCAATCTTTTAAAATACCTGGCCTAGTAATAAGCGTAATCTGGTGATGAGGCTGATCTTTTAAAATACCTGGCCTAGTAATAAGCGTAATCTGGTGATTAGGCTGATCTTTTAAAATACCTGGCCTAGCAATAAGCGTAATCTGGTGATTAGGCTGATCTTTTAAAATGCCTGACCAAGTTGTAGACATAACAGTGATTACCTTAACCTAGTGAAAGTCTTTCAAAATCAACCTGTTTACTTGACCCTGAATTCTTATTACAATATTGGTCAGAATTGTTAAAATAAGTATCAGCGAAGACTTTTCCTTATGATTAATTACTTTTCTATATATAACTTTAACAATTTACCCTTTGGGATTACAGAGTCAATAAATAGATTTATATCACAGTCCTACACATATTGTTCCAGTTATTAAAGTACATGTTAAAAAATAAATAATTCAATCAATTTAACCATTTTACAAACCTTTTACTTTTAAACAATGATATCATTTAATAGCATTACAATTATGATTTTTCCATAATAAGCTATCCAAGAAATATTTGGATATTGGCAATCAAATCCAAGATCTAAGAAGGCATCAACAAGCAAAATATCACCACATGCCATTTGTTATAAAGACAAACCACTCGACGCCAAACACCTACTACCAAACACCATCCACAAAATGTTGGAGACAATAACAATAAAAATAGAATGTAAAGTGATTGCCTTTTATTTCATAAGATATAGTCAGACAAGAACTGTTTTCTTGACATTGAACATGAGAAATTCACAATTTCCTTTAACATTTATAAATCATTATTTCTTTCTCTCTTTGTTTCAGAAGCATACTTCAATTGAAGCTAAAGGTTAGAAGTACATAAGGAAATCCATCCTCTACTTAGGTTATCTTATAAAGGTCACTCTGTGGCATTTTCTATTGAATACTATTTTATCAAGTTAATAAATGAAACTACATCATTTTATAAGTTCACATCTGCTCGAACGTCATGATTTTGTAGATGACATTTAATACCTTTAACTATGTGCAGACTAAAGTTAAAAATGCAGCAATATCTGAGAAGCTATCTTAATTTTTAATATTAACTCAGAATTAAAAAAATGTTTAGATTTCAAAATAATCTTTTTAAAGCAATGTGAAATCATTAAAGGCAATGATACAAAAAAAACAAGGCACTGAAATGTGACAGAATGTCACAACTTGATTGAAGTTACATATATGTCACCACATGTTACAGATGCTGATGCTGCATGATGACCACAAAAGTTGGTAGCTAGCTATAATTACATATCAGCACTTCTTGGTGGCGACATTTCAATGTAGATGTAGTTTATATTATCACTAATTTGTAGCACTCTCACAGCCATGATTATGTGCCTCACTATGAAATTACATGGTAATACCATGTAATATTTTACACTATTGAACTCATCTATTAAATGAATTGGTTCTTTTGTTCCATGCTTGTAAATGTTAGATGTCATTTAGGGGCGGGGTCAAAATATCAATGTTCATATGGGGACGAAAGTAATTTCGTTTGGACAACAACCCCCCCACCCCCCCTCTAGACGAAAGCTTAGGTCACTTCAAAAAAAACATTGATTTCCTATTTGCCGGGTTATTATTACGGTAAATTAACACACGTTCGCAATTTAACTGCATTGAACTCTTCAAAAGGAGGAGGGAAAAGTACGGAATTTATTTGAAAAATAATCGAATTATCGTCTTTATCTACCGATATTTTGGACCTATCACACAAAAAAGCTCACGAACTATTGAAAACAAGCCTTTTTATCAGAACATAGCGCCAGAAAAAGTGGGTAAGTCCAATTATTTTTTGTATATCAGATCCGAATTATCGATGTTTTTTTGGTCAACGAAAGTGCCCAAAAACCCCCTCCCCCCCTCGCAAAAGTACTTTCGTCTCCATATGAACATCGATATTTTGACCCCGCCCCTTAGAGGGAATAATTTGGTACTCCATAATATAACCGAATGGCTCCCAGTTCCTTTAAGCAAATACAAAAACCATTTTAAGAATTTTGAGGAAAATTTTAGCACAACAATAGTTCAAAGAAAACCTTATAACATTGGCATGGTTTCATGGTATTGACTGTGCTGGAACGTAATAATGAAAAAGTAAAGGTGTACTAATAACAACAAACAATCTAGAAACGACCTTAATATACCTTTGGATGTTATCAGTTGGGAGAGTTCATAATCTAGAAGTGCACTGTTGATATGAAAACACGATGTAGTCATTTAAAAACTAGCAAACCTGCATCAATTCATATATGCAGAACAACATAAGAAACTAAATGTACTTTTTCCTCCAAATCCCCGAATCTGTGGCATAACTTTAGAGAATGAAGAAACAAGGGAGGCTTAAATAGGGGAGGGTTAGGAGGCTGACACTTTAAATTTTGAAATTTCACATACATGTATTTTCATATCTTTGGCATTTTTGGAGATGTTTCCTAGCAACATCAACCAGAACAACGGCAACGCAAAAGCGTAGCGAATCCCATCGAACAGCCATGGATGGCATTTTTACAAACAAAGTATATAGCAAAAATGGCAGGCATTTTTCAAAATGGCCGCCTTCTACCAATAGTGTCATTAGACCATTTGCCATACTTATAGTATTCACATACCAAATATGAACACAATCGCTCCACTACTTTTCGAGTTATAGTAAAATACGTTAAAATGGCGGCCATTTTGAAAAATGGCCGCCTTCTACCAAAAGTGTCATTAGACAGTGTGCCATGCTTACAGTATTCACATACCAAATATGAACAAAATCGCTTCACTACTTTTCGAATTATAGTAAAATACGTTAAAATGGCGGCCATTTTGAAAAATGGCCGCCTTCTACCAAAAGTGTCATTAGACAGTGTGCCATCCTTATATTATTCACATACCAAATATGAACAAAATCGCTTCACTACTTTTCGAGTTATAGTAAAATAGGTTAAAATGGCGGCCATTTTTTAAAATGGCCACTTTCTACCAAAAGTGTCTTTAGACAGTGTGCAATGTTTATAGTATTCACATACCAAATATGAACAAAATCGCTCCACTACTTTTCGAGTTACAGCAAAAATCGTAAAAAAACGAGTTAAGGCCGCCATTTATCAAGATGGCTGCCATGTGCTTTTTTAATATCTACATTTCTAGCTTTATTAATGTACTATATAATTTTTTTACATCTAAAACATATTGCTATTACAGTTTTACATATTGCACCTAAATTACTGTAAATTCGGCACTAAAATGGCCGCCATTTTGAAATGAGCGGCCATTTTGAAAATCGGCTTTCGAGCAGAACTTCTACCCCCATAGGGTATATGTGTACAAAATATGAACAAAATCGGGCCAGCGGTATTTGAGTTATTGCCCGGACGGACGTACGGACGTACGTACGGACGTACGTACGGACGGACGGAGGCGTTCCCTATATCCCTCCGAACTTCGTTCGATGGGATAATAAATATACAATGAAAAAACAGTGCATGTATATCAGAACACCTCTTTAATCCAAACACCTCTAAATATGAACACTTTTTCTCAGTCCCAAAATGTCTTATTAACATGTCATGAAAAATTTTACAGTATCAGGGTTTCTCACCAGATTTTTAGACTTTGGAAAAAACAGCATCTTACCATCCTTTCTAAAAGGAAAGTAGCCTATTATCAGAAACAGGGAGAAAATCTATACTAGTGACAGCCACCTATGTTTAAGTTTTTTCGCTCAAAGAATACTCTGTGTTGAAGAATGAAAACAGAAATGATAGTGAATAACTGTCACAAGTATATACAGTGGAACACATTTAGAGATGCAACATCTCTGTTAGAACAACACTTTTTAGAGTCCCAAGACCAACCGACTTGATGATAAATGAACCTCTTAAGTGGAACATCTCCCAAGTGGAACACTTTTTAGAGGTACCAAAGGTGTTCCACTTAAACAGGTTTAACTGTATTCCATATCTTGAACAGGGCCCCAGTCATTATGAAGCATAATGTAACCAACTCATTTGATATTAAACTGGAACAATGCCTTGATAATTTTTATGCCTTAGCCCAACGGTAAGAAAAAATCATTAAAAAATAATATCTTATCGGCTAACCATATCCCTATCATACTATTTGGTACAAGTAAAATAAAACAGAAGTTTATATTATCTTTTTTCCAATTATATCTTAAAAAAATGACTACCTGAAAATTTAGCTAACATCTTTTAAAATATCAAATCAGACATACCTTTTGCTGTAATTTGCATTCTACCCTGACATTTGGCATTAACGAATATATTGTGTTCTACATCAAGCTTCTTGTTTAAGATAGCATAGACTTTCATCAAATGGTTAATTACTTTTTTAGCTGAGACTTGATCAAAGGTCATTTGCTGATACAGCTATAGGCATATCACTTCAACTTGTTATAAGGTTATGACCAGGGTCATATAGGGTCATCTCAAGAGGTCACAAAACATCAACATTTTTTGTGGCAGTCTGAATAAACAAACTCAAAACAACAGTATGTTATCTTTGTTGAACCAACACCTGGTAACCTTTGGTGGTTCACTAATGGCTCATATAAATAATATATAGAATCGAATATGAATTAAAAAGGAAAGAGTGGTCGTGGATTCTAGATTCAAACCAAATACTATGATGTAGTTAGTAGTTACTGAATTTAATCTCATGTATGCAAAGTATTTAGACTTTCTACATCAAGGTATAACCTTGGAACTTTGAATAGTTATCCCCATGAAAAGAGCTCATCTCCACAGTAAAATACATATAGCCTTGCCAGTGACTCTGGATATATTGTAAGTAAAGGCTTGTAAATCTCTTTTAGAAATTAACTGTTGAAATAGTGTATCAGTTCTTCTATTGAAACCAGATATTTATGATTATCAACCTAGATTGTTAAGCTGACCAAGATGACAAGTGCTAATGATAGAGGAAAAACACAGAAAACAATTACCTATGAGTATGACAATGAAATCAAAGATAGATGGAGATCAATGATGAAGGGTAGCAAGCTGCCATATAACAATATAGATACATGTACATATTAAGAACATTGATTCATTTTATATTTTCTGAGTACTATGAAGATGTGAAGAGAAAAAAGGGTTAGCCAACATCTTTTATGTATGACAATGAAATCAAAGATAGATGGAGATCAATGATGAAGGGTAGTAAGCTGCCATATAACAATATAGATATATGTACATATTAAGAACATTGATTCATTTTATATTTTCTCAGTACTATGATTTATGAAGATGTGAAGAGAAAAGAGGGTTAGTCAACATTTTTTATTTTCCAGCAACACATTTCAAATGAAGACGACATATGGAATCCAAGTGTTTTCAGCTATTGAGTTTGCAGTTTGATATGAAGCAGTCACTTGTAAAGGAAGTTGCAATATAACAACTTAAGCAATTACAATCTATATAGCGATAGACTTGCTTTTGGTTTTGAAGGTACTGTTTTTAGTTTTTTCCATTTTAACCTAAATTAATTTTTCACCAATAACTTCACATTCACAACATTAAAAACATATTTTCAATTCAAAGACCAACTGCGGATAAACTCAATGGATCAATAATAAAGAAAGCCACGAAAGCTCAAGCACAATATGTCATCATGTAATAGGCATGGAATTGTAATCAATGAACTTCTTGTAAGGTATAAACATACCCCAAACACCAGATTATCATCTATATGTTATAATGAGGGGATTGAACCTGATCATAAAAAATAAGGTTCAGATGATGGGAGATTTCTCCCTTCATGAGAAATGATTGAAGTGATTGAAGTGAAATGATTGAATCCCTTTTTATTATACATGTATAAATAGAAATCACATTGCATAACCTATTAACTGCAACAACAACAATCAGAGTAGATTTGAAAATGATATCACGATCTGCATAATTTATAGCTAACCAGGATCAATTCATTCAACTGCTATATATTTATTCTTTGTACATGTGTTCGTGCATTACAGCGCAATATATATACATGGCAAGGTTGATCGTTTTTTAACACCAAGCTGCTAATGACATTTCTAATAGAAGTTGGCACGATATAGGTACTTATCCAGTGTTTTTCTAATGACCTATTTATTTAGTTTATAGCAAGAGAATGAGTGTGAACGGGTAAGGGACAAAGGTCATATTCAAGTCATCATCCCAAGCTTCTCTGACATCCCTGTGACTAGAAAGAACATACACATTCTCTTGAGGTAACATATATGACCCTGTAATAGGTTACCAACTGATAATCGATAGAATTGTGCAATTTATGAAATATAGCCAGAACTATTTGAGAAAATGCCAGCTTTGCATTGCTCAGAGGAAAGGTGAACAAAAGGTCATGGATAGGTTTTAGCATGTGTATGACGACCTGGCTATTTAGATGCAATTTTAGCATCCTCGCTACTGTCTAAATGACAATTAGTCCACTGTTAGTTGGTCCAATGGGGAGTCATTATATATACACAATCACAGATCATGAAATTGCATTTTATATGGAATTTTATTAAAAATGTTACATGGAAAAAAATCAACACAATTTTTTTTATTTGAACATGGCGAATCAGGAAATATTGAATTAAAACATGAAATACGGTAAATCATTTGTTCATATTTGTGTATGATAAACATAGATGTATTCCCCATATATTCATGTACATTTTGAAGTATAAAATATGTTATCTTACCACGAATTCGCCTGTGAAAATGTTGATTTCTGCAGACAGACAAGCTGAAAGGTCATAGTTCGTGACCCGCAAGTAAAGAGGAAGCTGTGACGTCAGTCAAAAGCTGACGTCTCATTGGTTAACGTTCTTCTTATTAATTATTCACCGCGCGCACCTGTCATGCGCAAGCCCCGGGTTTGCCATATCTCCAAAAACAGTTTCGTCCGTCGCGTAATCTTTCCCGGGACCATTTCAGCATTTACTAGCATCATTTTTTGGTGGTGAAAACATAAAGTGAAGAGGACTCGTTATGTCATGTTTTGTATTTCTATTTATTGCATGTGATGAGTTGGCATATAAGTAAAATAATATAAATATATATAAACGTAATGGTACGTACATATGAATAGGAATGAAACACATACATGTACATTTACATAAGGATCATATTTCAGAAAATCAGAAATATTCCTTTCATTCCTACTTGCATATCCATAAGTTCAAATAAGTTTGTGGACAATTATAAAAATATCTATGAATCTATGTGTTTGAAAGTAAATAAATTATGCATGATTCAAACATAGCTATGCATGCATTGCCACTCTTGACCAATCAATACACAATAAACATAGGTGAATCCAATTATGGGCTTTCTATTGAGTGCCTATGAGTCTCAATTCAATTTTATTGCTTTCAATTTTGTTAATTTAAACATTAAACATTAAAACATTAAACAATTTGTTTTCAGGTTTTATACCCATGCAAAATGTTAATTTTATTGCTTTCAATAAATTTGTTTATTTGAATGTTTTGCCATCTGTGTGAAAATGAGTAAGGCATCTGTCAATCCATCACTCAAAGGAGTAGAAGGGACAGAAATGAGTAAAAAATTGTCACAATTCTACAATATCTCAACTCTCATGTTCTAATGCATATTTGCTAAATAGTCCAGTAGTTCTGACTCTGTGTCAAGTGAATCCTTTGGCCTTTAAGGCTGTTATTGTGTAATGAATTTGGAAATTTCTGCATTTTTAATATCTTTGACAGCTTCTGTATTTGCATAGATATCTCAATTCTCTTTTCAGCAAATAAAAATGGCATGATTTTTAAAAAAATTATGCTTCCAACATTTTACACTCCCATCCAATCTACTGTGAGGTGATTCGCTCATTGAATAGTATGTTAGCTCAGATACTAGACTTATAGTCTCATGTTTTGCTTCATACTATCCAATTTGTGCTTGGGCTCACTTATTAATGATGACAAAACATTTCAAGACCATAGATAGTTATACTGCATTCTGATTGGTCAGAGGTGACAATGGTTGCCTAGTTATATTATTTATATTTATACATTAATCCTCACTCTCCTCAATTTTTCAAAATTACAGAACCTAATCACAGTATTGCAACATTCCCCAGACTTTACCCAATATCTGACATATGTGGGAAATAGAAAGCATATTTGAAGACCAAATACACCACAAAACCATATCAAATGTGTGCTTAATACATTTTTGTGCTTTGATAAATAAAAAATAAATACACAATGGAATAAAAACATGTTACAATCTATAGTTTATAAATTTTCATCTGTCCATAAGAAATCAAAATGACATCAATAATTTAAAAATGGAGGCTGGTCTGATTTTGGCCATTCTCCAAGAAGCATAGGTTATATAATCTTACAATGCATTCAAACATCTTCTCCAATCATTCTAAAGATGTTTAGAGTATAAAAAAACTTTCAAACTGGCCTAATCAAGCAGCCATCAAAAGAAGGCAGTTTAAAATGCTTCAAAACTGGCAAGCTAACGCCCTTAAAAATCTCACAGATCAAATTAGAGATTGTGTCAGGAATCAAAGGCAAGAGATACTGTCAACATTAAATGATCAGAGGGAAAATATTCCTCCGGTATTACTTTATAAATAATACTTAGTGGCTCCTTAAATAAATGACTGCCAATGATTAAAAGTGTAAATAGTGAAAACAACCCAAATATGAATAGAAAAAATGGTGGCAATTTTAAACAAGGAAAAATCCTTAAGAGACACTTGATATTAGATCTACGTATTCTCACAGTGTTGTACAGCTCTGGGTTACAAATACAGCAATCTTCACTATCGGGATGCCTCTTGTTCAGAATGTACACCAATCTGAAAACTGAATACAAAAATATCACAAAAATTAAAGTCCAGGCAGCTGTGTAGACTAAAAATATCCTATAGATTTTCTCGGAGCATTCTGGACAATCCGGAGCATTACATATATTTTTATCACCACCACTGACACATATTCCGCATCTACATGATGCATTTGGGCCACAATCATAGCGACATGATCGTCCTTTAAATCCTAAATATGTCTCGTAACCTGCATACAGTACATTTCTCATTCTGTTCCATATTATATGACTAGAATACAGTGCTTTGTATTGCGTCCCATTGCCTGTTAATTTACTGTTGACTGGTCTAAATTGTTTACTTGCAAGTATCCTATCAGGTCTGCTTTCTAAGCCTGGATTGGGCTGAAAGTACATGATTAAACAAATTATCAATATACATACTGTAGATACACTTAATTTGACAGATTTGCTCAATTTCAAATATTGGTGCCTATACTTAATTTGGCAGATTCAGGACTGAAGTTTAATTTTTGACTATGTTTCAGGTATTTACTATGATATTTTCTGTATTTCTTTTGGAATAATGAAGAATTGATTACATGTTCACAGGAAAAGAGGGCCCAGAAGTTTAATTTCTGAAGTGCATTGGACAAAAAACCTGAACTGACTGATTATTAATTTGGCGGATTTTCTGAATCAGGCAATCCGTCAAATTAAAACAGGAGCCAAATTAAGTGCATCTACAGTACTGAATTTTCTCAAAGTAAGCCCCTTCTTACATCTCTCCAGGGCATCATCTGGAGAGTTCAAAATAATGTTGATGCAAAGTTATCTTGGGGGTTATTATTGAAATTTTTGTCAACAAGCATGTCAAGTGAAGCAACTACTAGTAATTATTCATATATTTGACACTTATTTTTGCAATCCTCCTGTATCAAGCCAGCATATAATATATTATATATAGTTATGAAAGACTGACTATATTTTATTGAATCAGCTCAGCATTGATAAACATACATATTTTGTACATTCTTATACCACCTTGTATATACAGTACATACATGCCCATAGCCAGGATTTGTCAAGGGGGGTTCACTTTTTGAAAATTTCCAGGGGGGGGTTCACTTTTGACATTTTTTATCCAAAAATGACCAAAATCACTTAAAATGTGCTCAGAATGATGAAAAACTGCATGATTTTGAAAGAATTTTTGGCCAGGGGGGGGGGGTTCGCTCGAACCCATCAAACCCCCCCCTGGTTACGGGCCTGACATATAATACTTGCCATGTATACTTACCATATTACTAAATGTAAAGCCTGGTTGAACAATATGAATATCTTTCCAAGTATCTTGTAGCACAAATTCTTCAGATCTCTTCACAAGTCTAGCAGATCTGTAGCACTTGTTGTCTGGTGTGATGTCTGGTAGAGTAAGTACCTGAACTGGCCACTCAAAGTGATTATAAGTATTGAAGTCACCCACAACTATAGCATTCTTGAGGGAATTTTCTGGAAGAGTGAATAGAAAAAATGGCTGAATTTTGCTGAGATGGATGAAGTGATTCTAAATATACTGTAGTTATTCATCCTAAAAATCTGAGAACTGTTCCATTTTAAAGGTACCGCAATGGCTGAACATGACCCTATTCAGTATATGATATTATTATGTATCATTCACATTGAATGATCTCAAAATGTTTACACAGACTTCATAAAGCAGGATTCAATGGTATAAATGGTCACAAAATATGATGGTTTTGATGATATGTCACAACTTCCACTTCTTACTGGTGACATTATATGCCGAGCATCAATTTCACTCAGATTAGAGTACTATTAGTGCATGGTATATACCTTGAATATATTGCATAATCTCCACAGTATTTCCACATTGCTGTTGCCTATCATATGACAGGTGCACCACTATCAGATCTATGCTTCTACCATGGCCAAGACCAAGCTGAGCATGAAGTATTTCTCGTTTGTTTTTGTCGGGTCCATCATGGTATGCTAGTCTTTTTATTTTAGTCTTTATCACAGGATATTGACTTAGAAATCCAATACCTTAAAGACATTTGATTAAGTTTAATTTCTGCATTACGTGAGAATGAGATGTATAATGTTTGTGCATTAGCTGTAGTAAGAATAGTATTATATACATGTATGAACTAGTCTTAGGAAATAATAGATATGAAAACAAACTGATTAAAAAAAGTTACATAATATGTCTATGCAATATTCTAATTGCATATTCTAAAAATTGCTAATAAACCCCTTTTGTGGTGGATATGTACATGTATAGTTAAACAATGAATAAAATAGAAAAAGAATACAATTTTAGGCCAAACATACAGATAAAAATAGATCTATTTTTCAAATCATTTTAAAGGACCTCCATAGGCAAATTCATTTCTCTGGAGTTAATTAGACTGTCAAATACAAGTGAATATGATAATATCAATGATACCTTCTCTCTCCCATCCAGTAAGGTATGTATTTTTCATTGGAATAATGTCATTGATTGGGTGGAAGTAGCTCCATTTATAGCGAGGAAGTAGCTTCTGTATTTCATTGATTTGATTTTCTCCTGTCCTAACATCTGCTCGAACCTCTTGAAAGGCGATGATATCTGGGTTTATTTTTGTTAGCTAAAAAGAAGATGAACACGGCTAAATTATAGTCTTTCAATAACATGTTATATGTATGGGTTAATCGGCAGAGCGAGGAATTTTTTGTTTTTAATCACTAAATTTCTCCAGCTATTGGTAAATCCTGGCTCTGCGAATTAAGGGGGTATTTCTGATGTAAAACGAAAATCTCGTTCTGCCGATACAAACATATAATGGGGGATTCAACTTCATAAAAATAATCCAAATGTATACTCAGGAATGTATTGAGGTACATGTAGGTCATAAGTGTGGAATGCGTAGTACTTTCTCCAACATTGTAGAAACAGTCTTAGAATTGGATAAGATATGGTGAGGAAAGTAGTGCTCCTAAGTAGATGCGACTATGGCATTAGTGCTCTAATGCACATACATGCAGTTACAAAACAGGCAAGCCCAAATCATCAGTCATAGATCATCAGTATAGATCATGATTTGGTCATGCCCAAAATCTTACTTCGGTCCAAAGCCTTCTCTATATTCCGGCTTTGAGGAGGAAGATTGAGCTGCCTTAGTATTATAAATATTGTAAATCATTGTGTCACACGCACAGTAAATATGGCATAATAATATGAAATATACCTTTATGTATAGATTTGAAGAACATCAGCTCACATCCCCGTCTGAATCTATTGTTATATTTGATTTCTTTAAGCGAGAATAATTTCAAATGTTATTCACGTCCAGAACCGGAAGCCATTTTTAGCTACAGCGAGAAAATTTAACCATGTGTCAAAACTCCGAAATGAAATTTTGAAATATCTAAATCCAGACAAGCAACGCTTCATCCTAAATATGATTAATATTCTTAAAAATATTTATAAAATTTATTAAAAATGAGTTCTAGGTGCGTGTAGGTGCGTGCAGCACAGTACATACGAAATCAATGAAGTTTCGTCTAGCTGTAAGCTAGAGACTCGAGTAACCAAAATCAACTGCATACCGCCTGTGATGAGGCCATAAAAAACAAAATTTACCATTTGTATCAGTCCAAATTTTCTTATTGGCCAGTTGAACATTACATTCCACATGTTGAAAGTACTTATTTGGAGCACATCTGACTGTACTGGAGCACTGACTACGCATTCAAGGCAACATACAAGTATAAAAACAACAACAATTTTCATTTTTAGTCCATTTCCAATATCCGGGAACTTTACCATCATTAAAACCGAATACATCTTAAAAGAAGTAATTTGATTGGATAGATTTCCCAACTTCTCAAAATATTGGCCAATGACAAAAGTTGTAAGTCTGGAACTCGGCTACTTGTATGTTTTCTAAAATCTCCAGATTTCGTAAAAATAAACGATTTGTTCTATTTCCTTTTGACGTACACTACCAAGAGTATTTTATCGTTGATCTAATGGATTTCTTAAAGGCAGAGATAGAGAGGAAAAAGAAACAGCTTCAGAAAAGTGAAGTTTTGGTAAGTAGTGCGTGGTCTTTTGTTTCAAGTAGAATGGAGTTTCAATTCAATTCTGTAGAGATTTAAGAAATTCTCCATCTAAAATGTCACTCGACTTTTTTGTGATTATGAGTCAAAGAAAGCATGCTTGATTTTCAAATTGACTTCTGTGGTAACTTGAAACCATCTTCTAATTTATTCCACTTACCTTTTATTGTTTCTCCAAATATATTCTTTGAAAATCGGATTTTAAGGGTGTTAATCAGGGTAATTCTGTGCTATTTTATCAAAAATCTTGTTGCTATCTAGAAACGAGCAATTGTGATCTTGTTGTTACCTAGGAACGAGCAACTGTGATGTCACGTCACACTCATGTTAATTCTGGAATCACATGGCAGCCATTTTGGAAATTTCAAAAAAGTTCCCAATTAAAAAGGCTAAATGCTGTTTACAAATTGGAAACTATGGCAGAATCAACAAAGGGTTTGTGAAATAATTAGGATATGGTTTCAAAATTATGCACATGACATTATATGACTACTAAATGCAGGCAGGGACTTTTAATTGCCAAAAAGTCGAGTGACATTTTAGATGGAGAATTTCTTAGTTCAACGTCGTTAAACTCAATAACGGCGTTCTTTATTATTAGGAATTTTCTTGGGGCCATTATTGAGTTTAACCTCCTTACTATTCTTTCCTTTGATGCAAGTTCTGAATCCATCGAAACCATTTTTCCGCGACAACGTGCAACTGATACTTGACAATAATATAAAAACACATAACATCAAGCGATTTAACACAATATTATTGTGTTAAATGTTCATTTATACGAGTAAAATGAGGCTACACTTACCAATCTCTAAAGTGACATTTCCGCCATGTCCGTCATTGTGTCTGTTCGTCTGAGTGTCCCGGATCTTAAAATTAAACTACCAGCGAAACGAAATTGTTGTCAAATAGATTGATAATCATTATCGCGATTACTCGGGATAAAAAGATCAATTTTGAGGATAACAGGTATCTTTGATTAATTTATATAGCGCGTATATACACGCAAAATAGTTATTAATTGCAAACCAACTGTTCGTTAATGCAGTGCCGTGATGACGGTTAATTCCTGAAACGATTTGCAATTTCGATGTTACCGAAACTGACCGACATTTTCGTCATATTCCAAACCTGTCTCCAATATTTTCGTAATTATGCATCAATAGGGTCTAAGGGAGATACGGGACGGGGTGTATGTGTTTATAAGGTATGTATGCATGCTTGAATCACATTCTTTGTGTAATATTGCCATGTTTTCAGGGTTCAATTAGTTCCGCTTGTCGAAACCTGCTGAACGATTAAATTAACGCATCAAAGGCAAAATGGTCATGGAGGTTAGACCTAGCCGGGCCATAACACATGTCGGATAAGAAACGAGGCCCGGGCTAGGTCTAATGTTGTTGGACTAGTAGAGATTATGATTTATGAAAGCCCAGGCACTTATCCCGTTCCAGGACTATAGTCCTGTACTGAGCGCATACATTTGCCTGTACGATTACAACTTGGGAGAATTATCTACGCCCCTTCCACTTAAAGGCCCCGTGTAAAGTTTAAACCACTTTGGCTTATATTGTAGTCTTACCCAATGTTATCAAAGTGTGATATGTGAAACTTTTTTTTTTAATTTCAAAAAGTGGTTTTTGATAGACTTTTTGTTCCAAAACTTGTGAATTTATTTAAAACCAACTTTTAGAGGTCACTCATATCTTCTAATTAGCCACAATTCATACCAATGCATAGCATACATCCTCCCATGTCTTTTGCAAAAAAAATTAAGAAAATCGGTTGATAAACAAGCGAGAAATGAACTTATCAGTGCATGAAAATGGTTCTGAGAAAAATGCATTTCTAAATTTTAGTTCTCATAGAAACCAATGGTACAATGATAGCTAAAACATAATTTATTCTTCCTTTTAACCTGGTTAGACAATCAACATTGGTTTTTTTGAAAGTCTAGCATATTTAGAAAAGATTGACATCGAAAAAAAAAATTCAATTTTTTTCAAAATGTTTTTGTTACCTTAGTGACATCACTAATGTTTCAAAATATTTTGATAAGCTAAAACATTGAAGTGGCCCATTAAATATGACATTTTATTATTGAAATAGTGTGTCTTCTGTTCAATCTTTGCATTGGTGTTAAAAATATAATCTTGTTTGAAATGCATTAAGAAATATTTGATGATTAAGAAATTTCAACTTTTTTTGAAAAATGGCGGGAAATTTGAATATTTGAGAAATGAAATGCACACAACTTTTTTTTCAAAAAAAATTTTTTGTTCAAAAATCTCTAAAATCACTTTTTAAGTCCTGACAAATAGTAAATGAATGATAAAAAAATATTTTCAAACTTTAGACGGGGACTTTAAGAAACCTACCTCAATGCATTCTAGAACTTAAAATGTAACTTCTACAGTACTTTCAACCTCCAAAGATTTTCTCGCGGGACAGATTTTTTAGACCCAGTGCCCAAAATTCGCGGGATTTTGTGGGACATCTACTAAATTCGCGGGATTTCGCGGGACATTTAAGGGATTTGCGTGATTGCGCTAATAGGCCAATTTTTTTTATCAGGGATTAGGGTCAGGGGATTTCGCGGGACCATTCGAGGGACAAAGACCGTAATTGCGGGACAGTTAACAGGTTTACCACCAAAAACTTCATAGAGGGACAGATTTTTTAGACAAAGTGCCCTAAATTTGCGGGATTTCGCGGGACATCCACCTAAATTTGCAGGATGTCCCGGGACATTCAAGGGATTTGCGTGATTGGGACTAATGTAAAAGCGTGTAAAAGTACTTAAATCAAACTTTCAGATACTGATTAATCAAATATAATGCACCGTTACATTGTAACTTAAATAAACGTCAACACAATTTCACAAAATACGCATAAGAATATTATTAAACTTTATTGTAATTTATCAAAAACAAAAACCATGCTTCAGGTGTGAGTACCGTAATCTAACACGAAATTCAAAAATTCGGAACAATACTTTGCACTTCTGGCGTCGTGACAAACTATGAAACGCTTACCCCCATAATGTTATATATTAAAATGTACCTATTCATATACTGTAGGCATTTTAAGGCTCTTTTCTTCCTCTATCATCATGGTCATATTTCCATTGGTAATGAAGGGGGGGGGGTGCGGTCGCACCTAGGGGTGAAACGAATACTCGAGTATTCGGTTGCAAATAGGTCTGAGGTGATATTCGAATGGCATTTTCTTGTATTCGAATATTAAACGATTGACTGCGCATGCGCGCCGATTTAGTCTCCCGCCAAGACAAACCCAATTCTAAGGCAATCCCGATATAGATTACACGGTTACTCACCTAAGAGTCATCTGCAGCTCTTAACTGTAACCTCTGACGCTCTGAGTACTGCTGATTAATGGTATTAACTTGAATATAAAGTTAAGAACATTCGTTTGACGAGAGGCAATCTGCGCCAGGTTCGTTTTTAGATTAGGTTTTTAGCGCATGCGCTTGGAATAAGTATTTATAATCATTCATAACACAACCGTTGCATTGTCTTATCGTCTACAACTTCACTATTTTGAATTCGAATACTATAAAAAAGTTCTACAGTTATCGGTGATCGTTTCTTTACTTACTATTACGTATGGTGTGTGTTTTAGATCCATCGTATATTTGGTGTTTCCCGATGACGTAATTAACACGCCGGGAGAAGGTTGTATTTTTTGTTTTCGTTTTTATTTACTGTTTTATTGGTGAAATTAACAAACAAATAGGTAAATAAAATGCTTAATTGACGTAATTAAATGTAATAATATTACAAACAAACAAATGGTTTACATAACACAGCCAGCATTCTATTCAAACTTGGCGTATTTACTTCACATGCTCTTAGGAATCAAACAACTTATATTTACTTCCGGGTTTTTAGCGAATATTCGGGGCCGAACGGGGATTGGCTGGCCGAATATTCGGTATGAGAATTTACTATTCGTTTCAGCCCTAATCGCACCCCCTCCTGGCTACGCCAATGACAAGACAAATCAATCTTACTTTATTTTCAATAGGTCGTATGTTGGTACGTGAATTGTTTTAATTATGATTTAAATCTGTAAATAGCTATCGTTGCTTTAGCAGAGAGGTGACGTGTGTTAATTTACATGATGCAACGTGTAAGATTATTAATCATAATTTAATTTATCCCAATTTTCGACAAAATGTCCACTGAATTGTAAATTGTTATGTCTTACAATGTCATAGGCGTAGCCAGGAGAGGGTGCGATCCCCCCCCCATAACCAATGAAAATATGGCCATGACGATAGAGGAAGAAAAGAGCCTTAAAATATATGCTTTTTAATTGAAGCTTCTAGCTCAATTTTGAAGGATGTTACATACATTTTTGTAAATTCAAAACAAATCTTACACGTTTTCTCATAATCTAATTATGTTATATATTCGTATTTTTCGTTTTTTGGGTACCCGTTTTTTTTGACCGTGTACCGGGTACCTAGTTTGAACCCAGCATGGAGGATTTACTACCCGGTACCCTGTTTTTTCTACAAACCCTTTCTAGATATCAGCGTTCATTTATTGTAACTCGTGTTTGCTAACATTTGCTCAGTTCTGAGATGAAGGCCACACGGGTAGTAAAAAGGCCAACGTTGGAACTATTTGTGACCTACATCCCTATTGTCGTAATTAAAATGAAAGTTGAACCCTTCCTCTTTATTTTGATACCAAACAACAGCATGCTAGGTACTTAAAATTAGGTATACTTTCAAGCCTCGAAACTCGCGTTGCTATGGTAGTTAATAACTACCTGATTTTAAAGAAAAGCTACCTATTATTTTACCCAGTAGTTATTTTGGCCACCCACACTCTTAGATTGAGCCAAGTATTGCATGATTTGAAGCAATTTTTAACAATTTTGCAAAGGGTTACTCAGTTACACTTGCACTTTACATAGTTCAACTTATATTAGAATACCCCTGGCCCTGTACATGTATAAATCAATTTTATCCTTCACTTGTTTTAAGGAAAGGGGAATACCCCAGAATTCATAGATGCACACTTCTCTGACGTAAACTAGATCATTGATTGGCCAAGGGGGGTTCATCTGGGGTCATGGGAAAGTACCTCTTCTTTGTCTTAGCGTGAGAAAATCTGATCAGTGAAAATGAAATTCAAATCTGTCAATCAACTCATAAACAAAACCTCCCAGCTCTGACGTTTGACCAATCAGAAAGCATTTCAATGTAAACAACCTACTTTGTGAAGTGTGCCCAGAGTCAGCCAACAACCAATCAAATCATGTATATTGCTGTCATACTAAAACAATGCTTTACAGCTAATTATAAATAATACCAATCTCAAAGATGGAATGTAAACTTCAAATTATAAAAACTTGAAATCCCTATGATGTTTTATTATCCCATCGAACGAAGTTCGGAGGGATATAGGGAACGCCTCCGTCCGTACGTACGTCCGTCCGTACGTACGTCCGTCCGGGCAATAACTCAAATACCGTTGGCCCGATTTTGTTCATATTTTGTACACATATACCCTATGAGAGTAGAAGTTCTGCTCGAAAGCCGATTTTCAAAATGGTCGCTCATTTCAAAATGGCGGCCATTTTAGTGCCGATTTTACAGTAATTTAGGTACAATATGTAAAACTGTAATAGCAATATGTTTTAAATGTAAAAAATTATAAAGGACATTAATAATGCTACAAATGTAGATATTAAAGAAGCACATGGCAGCCATCTTGAAAAATGGCGGCCTTTACTCGTCATTTTACGATTTTTGCTGTAACTCAAAAAGAAGTGGAGCGATTTTGTTCATATTTGGTATGTGAATACTATTAGCATTGCACACTGTCTAAAGACACTTTTTGGTAGAAGGCGGCCATTTTGAAAAATGGACGCCATTTTAACGTATTTTACTATAACTCGAAAAGTAGTGGAGCGATTTTGTTCATATTTGGAATGTGAATACTATAAGCATGGCACACTGACACTTTTGGTAGAAGGCGGCCATTTTGAAAAAAATTTTGAAAAATGGCCGCCATTTTAACATATTTTACTATAACTCAAAAAGTAGTGGAGTGATTTTGTTCATATTTGGTATGTGAAAACTATAAGCGTGGCACGCTGTCTATTTCTAATGACACTTTTGGTAAAAGGCCATTTTGAAAATGGCCGCCATTTTAACGTATTTTACTATAACTCGAAAAGTAGCAGAGCGATTTTGTTCATATTTGATATGTGAATACTTTAAGCATGGCACATTGTCTAATAAAACTTTGGGGAGTAGTCAGCAATTTTGAAAAATGGCCACCATTTTATGTGTGTTATTTTACAAGTACGTGTGCGATTTTTCACAAATTTTAGAGGTGGCTACTTAAAAGCATATTATTTCTTCTGATGACAACTTGGCTAGTGAGCAACCATTTTGAAAATGGTGGCCTTTCTGGTGTGTTGTTTTTTATATTTGCTATATTCGTTTGTAAAAATGCCAGCCATTTCTGTTCGATGGGATTCGCTACGCTTTGGCGTTGCCGTTGTTCTGGTTTGTACTCACATGGCTCATTACTCACATAGCTCTTTACTCAAATAGTTTATTACTCACATAGTTTATAGACTGTTTCATACATGGCTTTAGATGTTCGCTTAACATTCGATAATCTTTCCAGTTTGAATTTATTTTCATTTAAAATATTTTCGTAGTTTTTCTCAAGGCTAGAATCAAAGAATTATTGCATATTAGTACATATTCATACAATAGAAAGAATGGGAAAACTATGTTGGAGGTTACATATACATCCTTGTAACAAAAAATTTCCCCAAATTAGTGGTTTAGTTATTCCCAACATTTCTCTTTTTTATTATTAAATATTTATTTGGTGTTACGGCAATAATCTGTTTTTTCATCAAATGTTGTATCACTATTTATATAAGAAATATAAGATAATAAAAAACATAGTGTATAACATAAAAGAAATGCGAGCAACGTGTGGATGTATACTTTGTGTTTATTTCTGTGGGTGAATTTAAAATTAAAGCATTTGGTTATCTAGCTTGCAACAATACACAACTTTTATATGCATTTTGTTTTGAAATAATAAAAAAACACATACGTACCCATCAATGATACGTTCCTGTTGGTCAAGTTTATTCTTTATGATCTCTGGTTGAACTTGGGGTTGAGATGCACTTAGCTTGCAATCACATTCTGCCTCAACCAAGCTTCTTGTGTGGTAAATACATACCAGCACAAACAGTAAGATCCTCATATTCAACATATTAATGAAGATGTTTTCACGTAACATAATTGTGAAATTATTTAATATTAGTATAACGTAGCAGTTTAAAGTCCCAGTGAAAGTCTAGGTTATGAGGTATGGTGAGGTTGACATTAGTCAATGATAAACCAATATTTTGTCTGATTTCTTTTATCGAGTCATCTTTGAATAGTGTTATAAACCTAAGTTTAGTAATGTCATGTATGAACATTCCTCTTTCTAATTAATACAGTTATGATTTAGTGATAATTATCCCATCAAACGAAGTTCGGAAGGATATAGGGAACGCTTCCGTTCGTCCGTACGTATGTACGTCCATACATACGTCCGTCCATCCGGGCAATAACTCAAATACTGTTGGCCAGATTTTGTTCATATTTTGAACACATATACCCTATGGGGCTAGAAGTTCAGCTCGAAAACCAATTTTCAAAATGGCTTCTCATTTAAAAATGGCAGCCATTTTAGTGCTGATTTTCAGTAATTAAGGTAGAATATGTAAAACTGTAATAGTGACCTGAATCGATTGCAAACTTCATATTTGCACATTTGATGAGATAAATAATAGTGTCATATTGTGAAATTATTAAGTTTGCAATTGATTCAGGTCATAGTGTATTTTTGGTATTTTTGTGATAATCAAGAAACCAATGGCCTCTATTGGGATCTGCTGATATCCCCATGTTAAGTCAATGATGAACAGCCCCATGTAAGTCAATACAACCTCACTAAACTAAATAGCCCCTATCTCAGCCTATGTGTGCCCGAGCACTTTAATATTTTCCAAAGAGTTATATGACATTCTATTCTTCATGTTACACCTTAGAATTATTCATTTTGACCATAGGGGTATTTGCCAATAAACGCACCTCTTCCTTTCAGCACATCCAATGGGTTTGTGATATGTGTCATTTGGAGCCTACTTATACAATGTATATGGATAACTTCTTTTTATCATATATCATGTATCTGGCAGTTTGCACTCACATTGTTTGAAAAAAATAAACTTTAACTTAAGAAATTCCCAGAGTACAGAAAATTGTAAATCTGCATAAATTTTTTATTGACATTTTGGTGTTACATGGTTGCTATTGATTGAAAAATACACATAACAGAGAATTTACTAATTTGATAAAGCTGTAAAGTATATTGTTAGTCAGTTTATTTTGACGGTATAACGCCCACAAAGTTGATCAAAATTTGATCCTTTATAAATGTACCCAAAATTTTTAGAGGAGCCCACATAATACGTTAGCTCTCCATATATCTTGAAGTTGAAGTTGTCATTTTTCACATCGATATGTGCTTTCCCTGAAGCAATTTCTTGGACTTTAACGTAGTTCATAACTTCCTCTATGGCCCTGAAAAGAAATCATTAAATAAAGTCTTGTTCAAAATTTGGATGATTTTATCATCCAAATATTATTTTTCATGATTTAATTTTGAAAATGGTCTTCTATATGTGATTTCAAATATTTGAATTTTCCTCCAATTTAGCAACAAAAGTAACAACAATATTATTTGACAATTTTAGCAGAAAATAAATATTCACAGTTTTGGGGGCGGAGGTTGGTGGTTGACGGTTGGTGGATGGCGGTGGTGTTTAGACTGACTTTTTTTCAAAATCATTTTCATGTTCTCAGAAGTTCAAATCTGACTTAAGATTTAAGATTTCACCTTCAATGACCATGTCAGTGTTACAGAGCTGTCAAGTGTCCCGCGAATGGCGGGATTATCCCGCGAATTTGATCAAAATTAGGCTAATTCGCGTGTCCCGCAATGTCCCGCGAAGTCCCGCAAATGTGGCTTTGACCTCCGCGAATTTCCGAAATTGTTGCAATCCCCTATATTGTGATTATCTGATCTTTTATAAGAAGCTAAGTTTTTGCACTTTTGAGGAGTAAAGTTTACCTAATTTTAAGTACCTAGCATGCTGTTGTTTGGTATCAAAATAAAGGGGAAAGGTTCAACTTTCATTTTAATTACGAAAATAGGGATGTAGGTCACAAATAGTTCCAACGTTGGCCTTTTTACTACCCGTGTGGCCTTCATCTCAGAACTGAGCAAATATTAGCGAACGCGAGTTACAATAAATGGACGCTGATATCTAGAAAGGGTTTGTAGAAAAACACGGGTACCGGGTAGTAAATCCTCCATGCTGGGTTCAAACTTGGTACCCATTACCCGGTCAAAAAAACGGGAACCCAAACAACGAAAAATACGAATATATAACATAATAGATTATGAGAAAACGTGTAAGATTTGTTTTGAATTTACAAATGTATGTAACATCCTTCAAAATTGAGCTAGAGGCTTCAAATAAAAAGCATATTTTAAGGCTCTTTTCTTCCTCTATCGTCATGGCCATATTTTCATTGGTTATGGGAGGGGGGTGCGATCGCACCATCGCACCCTCTCCTGGCTACGCCTATGACATTGTAAGACATAACAATTTACAATTCAGTGGACATTTTGTCGAAAATTGGGATAACTTAAATTATGATTAATAATCAAAATCTTACACGTTGCATCCTTTAAATTAACACACGTCACCTCTCTGCTAAAGCAATGATAGCTATTTACAGGTTTAAATCATAATCAAAACAATTCATGTACCAACATACGAAGTATTGAAAATAGAGTAAGATTGATTTGTCTTGTTTTTCAAATCGTCTTACAATGCCATTGGCGTAGCCAGGAGGGGGTGCGATCGCACCCCCCCCCCCTTCATTACCAATGGAAATATGACCATGATGATAGAGGAAGAAAAGAGCCTTAAAATGCTTTTTATTTGAAGCTTCTAGCTCAATTTTGAAGGAAGTAACATACATTTTTATAATTCAAAACAAATCTTACACGTTTTCTAATGATCTAATTATGTTGTATATTCGTATATTTCGTTTTTTGGGTACCCGTTTTTTTCGACCGGGTACCAAGTTTGAACCCAGCATGGAGGATTTACTACCCAGTACCCGGTTTTTTCTACAAACCCTATCTAGAAAAGTAACCTCATTTCCTATAATTTGATGTAGATTAATCGAACCCCTATATCATGGGCTTTCAATTGAAAGCCCATGCCTACAGTATATGGATAGGTACATATATAACATTATGGGGGTAAGCGTTTCATAGTTGGTCACGACGCCAGAAGTGCAAAGTATTGTTCCGAATTTTTGAATTTCGTGTTGGATTACGGTACTCACACCTGAAGCATGGTTTTTGTTTTTGATAAATTACAATGAAGTATAATAATATTCCTATGCGTATTTTGTGAAATTGTGTTGACGTTTATTTAAGTTACAATGTAACGGTGCATTCATTATATTTGATTAATCAGTATCTGAAAGTTTGATTTAAGTACTTTTACACGCTTTTACATTAGTCCCAATCACGCAAATCCCTTGAATGTCCCGGGACATCCTGCAAATTTAGGTGGATGTCCCGCGAAATCCCGCAAATTTAGGGCACTTTGTCTAAAAAATCTGTCCCTCTATGAAGTTTTTGGTGGTACCCCTGTTAACTGTCCCGCAATTAGGGTGTTTGTCCCTCGAATGGTCCCGCGAAATCCCGCGAATTTGATAAAAAAAATTGGCCTATTAGCACAATCACGCAAATCCCTAAATGTCCCGCGAAATCCCGCGAATTTAGTAGATGTCCCGCAAATCCCGCAAATTTTGTGCACTTGGTCTAAAAAATCTGTCCCGCGAGAAAATCTTTAGGGGTTGACAGTACTGGTGTTAAAAAGGGTATTTTTTCAACTTGCTTCAAATTGACCAGTTTATTTAGTAGTAATCTACAAGTTTTCAGAAATTCAAATCTGAATAGATTGAACTCATAATATTGTGGGCAACAAGGGGGTGACATTTTTTCATGTTAATGCCTTGTTAAATAATGTTGTATCATTAGGTATAAGAACTAGATTTTTTTTATTCAGAACAACTTTTTTGCTGGTGAGTTGATTTCTCACTCATTTTTCAATGGATTTTTATTGTTTTTATATATGGGCCCTAAAGTGTTTGAAAATTCAAGTTAACACTAAAATATTGCATATTCCGCTATATTTCGCCAAAGATATCTGACGGGGTAATATTGAATCTTTTTTAGTTTGCAAGATAACAATAACCATGAATTGAAATTTAAACATCACAATATTAATGTAAGGTAAGACATCATTCAAAAAGTAATAGGGTCAGAGGACGCTATTAAACTACGAATGAAAGCAGGTGTGACATTACTATTTTTGCAACTTTGTGAATCTTTCATAACAATATGAATCCTACAGAAATCCAACTTTAATAATTATCTTCGTAAATTTAAAGGGATATTCTCTCCTATTATGGAAGCTACAACATGGAAGCTATAACATAGCAAAACACAGGAAAATGTTTTGATTATGGTCAGATTTTACACAGGAGGTGATATCATCAACTCGAATACCCTTCACAGGGAGATATGCCGAGTACTTAAATAGTACCCATGGCATTTTAGCTCTAATTGAGTATGCATATCAGTAAATATTAGAACTAAATGAGCACTTATGACATGAGTACTGATTTGTTGCATTTTTAGTAGTAATTGAGTACTCATATGGTGGGTAACCGGACAACTCATCCCCTAGACAACTCATCCCTGGACAACTCATCCCCTGGACAACTCATCCCCTACACAACTCATCCCCTGGGCAACTCATCCTTTGGCATGTTTGAGTAATTTAATGTAATATTATTAATTCATATATAATTCAAATGATTTTTAAATGTATTGGCTATCATGATCAGTTTTAAGATTCAAAATCATATATTACATGAACACTGGTACTCCACGGTACTACTATGGTATTGTCAAGGATATAGTCAACCAATTAATCTGTAATTTGTTTTTTTAATATTTACCTTAAATTTTACTTTTAATATACAATTTCAATATTATGTTAACATTGATCGAAGTAGCTGCTTTGATGTTATAAGCTCCTTTGATGACATAATATGTTTGTTGTTCAATGTTCAAATATTCTTTAATCCAAAGATTATTTTTTCACAGCAGTCACAGATGAAGTTACTGAAATTCATGTTACAAAATTATGCAGAGAGAAAATTTTATTTTTTGTCATGAATAATAAGTCATGTAATATAAGGACAAGATATAATGTTTTAATGGCACGTTTGACTGTTTGACCATTTTATTTGTGTCAATAAAGTGAAAAATAATATTTAGAATGATTCAAGATGTATTTAATAAATATTTATTTTCCAAAAAACTAAATTGGCTTCATGTGATAAAGGATGAGTTGTCTAGGGGATGAGTTGTCCAGGGATGAGTTGTCTAGGGGATGAGTTGTCCGTAAGCCATATGGTGAGTGATAAAGTAGCACTAATTCCATTGATTTTTCATTACTCAATGAGCACTCATACATATGCCGAGTACTCAGTTAGTACAAAATTAGTACTAAATTAGCACTCATAGCATGAGTGCTCATGAGCACGATTTTGCCAGAGTGTTAATTTACCAACTAATATTGTACTAATTGAGTAATCGGCATACCGTATTCTCTGTAATTACCGCCCACTCTCTAATAAGCGCCCACCCCGCTTCACAAAGTTCAAGAAACATCGAGGAATCAACAAGAATTGAAGAATATATCAGGAAAAAAATATTTCTCAAAATCCAGGAGCGGGCGATAATAGAGTACTTACCCTAAAACTGCTGTAAACACGACGCGTTTTGTAATTCTATGCATCCTCTCGATACATATCTATCGATGGGTGCTTCCCACACCATACCATGCTAATATTGTCTCCAAATAGTCCATAATGAATGAAGGAATTGTTCTTTATCGGCATTCAGAAATTTCAAAAGCTACTGCGCAGATGTTCTGCGCATGTCAAGGTCGTGAACTTTCTGGTTTCTTTTTAATGTTTCTCGACTTTTACACGACTTTTGCACGAATAATGATGATCTCTCATCAAATTAGAAATAATGTATAACTTTAGATCGATATCCAGCAGTCTCTAGTGGAAATATTGAAGGTAATCGGCGATAATGACAAAGTGGGCGTGCCGGAAATAAATTAGACATAGACGGGTCTTCAACCACTGTCAATATTGTCTAAGCGATCTTTACCGTATTCTCTCCAATAACAGCACTTGTCATATTATTATAAAAATATGTTGAAGAAAATGCATTCTTGTCAAGAAAAATTGCCATACATGAAATTCCTCGGGATTTCTGATTTCTTTCATACATGGGCGCTTATAAGAATGGTCTAAATAATGTATTTTCAATTTTCTAAACGCCCTGGGCGCTAATTACAGAGAATACGGTATCTCCCTGTGTTGCCCATAACAGTGTAGGAAAGTAGCAGAAAATCACTTCTGGCTAAGTGGTTATTACTTTCTGTGCAAAAATATTTTGAGGGCTTGTCAACATAGAATTAAAGAAGAGATTATCTGAAGAATTAAGTCATTGACAAAATTGAAAAAGAATATTCAGTTTTCTCATATATGACTAACAAAGATACAACCATGTGTTTACCCCATGCAAGATATTACCATCTTTCATCCTAAAAAGTCACATGTGCAAGATGAGATTTACTTCAGAGATGACATCACTTGTTTATAAACTTCATCAACATGACAACGGATATACTGTTACTATGAGTATCAATGCTCATTCTACAAAATGACATCATAAATGACATCATAACAATAGGGCTTTGTTGCCATGCATATAGCCATTTATATTCTACAACATTGTTATGACGTCATAACTATTGAAAGATGAAGTTCCATTGGTTTGAAGCTATTTTCACTTAGTTTGATCATAAAAATGTATAAATTTGGCATAATATAAAGAGTCATATGAGAAAAACTTTCTTGCACTCGTACCTGTGAAATATCGTCCATTCTTGACTCGCTTTGATAATATTTCTTTATCTCGTCTTCAAGTTTATAAAGAATATGTATTATCAAAGCTCATTAAGAATGGAAGATCTTGCACAGATACTCATACAAGAACCTCTGTGTCATTCTTGTTACCTCCTTCCCTAGCGCTATATGCAAATTTAATAGTTCATGACATCACTTCCTATGTGAAGAGTGAAAAGGTGACAGCCCACTTGAAATAAACAGTGCATTTTCAAATCAATATTGACTGCTAAATATTGAAAGTATATATGGTTATAGCTGATATATGGTTATAGCTACCATATCACGAGATAAATGGTATAGCAAGGAATATTCATTTAACAATAACAAGTCCACCCATAAAGCTCAGCGGTAACACATGTACCTCTTAAGCAATATGTCCCGCTTTCGACCCCTGGTTCAGGCAAAACTTAATTTGCTTGTTTGCGTAAAGTACTTCAGGGTGTTTGATTGAGTGGTCCACAACTCGTAAAAAGGCTGTGGTATGTACTTGTATGACTATATATGAGTGTACAAAAAAGGGCTCCTTCGAGGAGGGGTTCCTGGGTCTGCCATCCATGATCACATGCGTTAATTACGACTGTATACGGAATGTACCCAAAAGGTATTGCTCACCTTCATTGGTGGTTAACAAAATACAATACAATACAATATGATACCATACGTTACATTACGATACGATACGATACGATACGATACGATACGATACGATACGATACGATACAATACGATACGATACAATACAATACTATAGACTTTGAATGTTGATTACTAAAAAAAACATGAACAAACCTCAGATTAAGTTTGAAATATATGTTCATCATAATAATTTTGGAATTAATAAGTAACAAAATAACTAACCTCCCATTTGAATCATTAAAGCTGAACTCGGCAACACCAAATGTTTTTATAACCTGTGGGAAATGCTGTAGCCTCTCTGTTCTATCAGGTCTTGCGTTGATTGTGACTTCTGTCACTGCTGAAAGAAAGCAGGTCTGGTAGGCTGGGATGAGACCCTTCAATTTTGTTCCCATTGGTACAGGATTCACTGAAAACATTAGAATTATCACAGGCCCGTTGCCAGAATTTTCCAAGGGGGGTTTCTAGGGGGGGGGGTTCACTTTGGCAAATTTGGCCAAAAATCACTCAAAATTAGTCAGAATGGTGAAAAACTGCATGATTTTGAAAGAAATTTTGGTCAGGGGGAGTTCGCCCGAACCCCCCTGGCTACGGGCCTGCGTTACATATATGATGCCAAGATTGCAGTTCAATTTTAGCAATAGTTTCATAAAGATGAAGATGCAGAATTGAAAATCATTTTCATATGAATTGAATCTTCAGGTTAAAAATATACTTGTGAATAAAATAAAATTATAAATAAAACTAATGTGATAAAATTAAACTTAAAACTGAATGGAGATCCAAATTATAGAATATTGGATATTAATTTGAATATTAACTTACAACAAAGTTCTTTATCCTCATCTGATCCATCCATACAGTCAACTATACCATCACAGCCCTATATTAAGAATCAAAAGGTGTATATATAATATACAGATAAACCTGTTTTTTCCGAAAACCTCTCAATATGAACCATTTTTTCAGTCCCAAGAAAATTAAGTCTTAGGAAGGAGTAAAATTCATTCATAGATATATAGAAAAAGGAATTTCATGATCAAAACAGATATTGTAACTCTATAACCAATTGTAATAGTGACTACTACCGTAGCATTACCATTTGTACTTACAAATAGCCTGTGTATACATTCGCCAGAGTGAAGGCAGCATAGATGTCCTTTCGTTGAACATGGGTCAGCTAAATAAAATTATGTTTTAAATTTAGTTATCTGTTAGGTAGCTATATTCAATAATGATAACAAGTAGCTTTATTCAATTATGATAACAATTAGCTTTATTCAGTAATGATAATAAGTAGCTGTATTCAATAGTGATAATAAGTAGCTTTATCCTATGCCAAGTAGAGTTTTAGGGAGATAAGTTGGTAAGATATATCCTGTATTGAGGTTTCCATATCCTGAACCTCCATATCTCCCGCCATATCTCCCGCTCCAGCGCATATCTTCCCGCTTCGAAAATTTTTTTTAAAATTTTTTTTAAAAAATTGAAAAAAAGAAAAAATATGAAAAAAAATTAAAATTTGAAAAAATTGAAAAAATTAAAAAAAATTAGAAAAATGTGAAAAAAATTGAAAAAATCGAAAGAAAATTAGAAAACTCTACTTGGTATAGGATAAAGCAGTTATGTACGGTCGGTTTGGATATTGGGTTCATCCCTCGTGAGATATGCACATCTACCTTCGGTCCCTACGGTCCCTCAGGTAGATATGCATATCTCCCTCTGGATAAACCCCATATCCAAAACCTCCCAGTACATAACCCTTATTTATTCAATTATGATAACAAGTAGCTTTAATTAATAATGATAAGAGCAAGGATGTCTATCGAGATAGATGTCCTTGATAAGAGGTAGCTTTATTCAATAATGAACTTAACAGTATACAAAACTATGGCACTTTGAATATGGACTGAGAAACATTGCTATTGATCTATTTATATATAACATACTACATGTAGTTTACAAAAATTTTAAATTTTAGAAAATCAGCCTTTTACCCCCAAAAATGTATGAGTGATAATCATTTGTACTCACATGGCCCATTACTCACATAGCTCTTTACTTAAATAGTTTATTACTCACATAGTTTATAGACTGTTTCATACATGGCTTTAGATGTTCGCTTAACATTTGATAATCTTTCCAGTTTGAATTTATTTTCATTTAAAATATTTTCGTAGTTTTTCTCAAGGCTAGAATCAAAGAATTATTGCATATTAGTACATATTCATACAATAGAAAGAATGGGAAAACTATGTTGGAGGTTACATATACATCCTTGTAACAAAAAATTTCCCCAAATTAGTGGTTTAGTTATTCCCAACATTTCTCTTTTTTATTATTAAATATTTATTTGCTGTTACGGCAATAATCTGTTTTTACATCAAATGTTGTATCACTATTTATATAAGAAATATAAGATAATAAAAAACATAGTGTATAACATAAAAGAAATGCGAGCAACGTGTGGATGTATACTTTGTGTTTATTTCTGTGGGTGAATTTAAAATTAAAGCATTTGGTTATCTAGCTTGCAACAATACACATAACGTTTTAGAAGCAGCAGAAGCATGTTCTGTATTGGGCATCCTAATATAAAGCATTTTGTCTGTAGGGGTTCTTTCCTATTTCTTGATAACATAGTTGATGAAAAGCTTTTCTTTCTTTTTTACTTCTCTTTTGCAAAAGAATAGGTCTAACTAACGTTAGAAAAGCTATGAAGTTAATCTGTAGAAGCATATAAAAAGGCACATATCTACAATTGAAAAACAACTTTTATATGCATTTTGTTTTGAAATAATAAAAAAACACATACGTACCCATCAATGATACGTTCCTGTTGGTCAAGTTTATTCTTTATGATCTCTGGTTGAACTTGGGGTTGAGATGCACTTAGCTTGCAATCACATTCTGCCTCAACCAAGCTTCTTGTGTGGTAAATACATACCAGCACAAACAGTAAGATCCTCATATTCAACATATTAATGAAGATGTTTTCACGTAACATAATTGTGAAATTATTTAATATTAGTATAACGTGGCAGTTTAAAGTCCCAGTGAAACTCTAGGTTATGAGGTATGGTGAGGTTGACATTAGTAAATGATAAACCAATATTTTGTCTGATTTCTTTTATCGAGTCATCTTTGAATAGTGTTATAAACCTAAGTTTAGTAATGTCATGTATGAACATTCCTCTTTCTAATTAATACAGTTATGATTTAGTGATAATTATCCCATCAAACGAAGTTCGGAAGGATATAGGGAACGCTTCCGTTCGTCCGTACGTATGTACGTCCATACATACGTTCATCCATCCGGGCAATAACTCAAATACTGTTGGCCGGATTTTGTTCATATTTTGAACACATATACCCTATGGGGCTAGAAGTTCAGCTCGAAAACCAATTTTCAAAATGGCTTCTCATTTAAAAATGGCAGCCATTTTAGTGCTGATTTTCAGTAATTAAGGTAGAATATGTAAAACTGTAATAGTGACCTGAATCGATTGCAAACTTCATATTTGCACATTTGATGAGATAAATAATAGTGTCATATTGTGAAATTATTAAGTTTGCAATTGATTCAGGTCATAGTGTATTTTTGGTATTTTTGTGATAATCAAGAAACCAATGGCCTCTATTGGGATCTGCTGATATCCTCATGTTAAGTCAATGATGAACAGCCCCATGTAAGTCAATACAACCTCACTAAACTAAATAGCCCCTATCTCAGCCTATGTGTGCCCGAGCACTTTAATATTTTCCAAAGAGTTATATGACATTCTATTCTTCATGTTACACCTAAGAATTATTCATTTTGACCATAGGGGTATTTGCCAATAAACGCACCTCTTCCTTTCAGCACATCCAATGGGTTTGTGATATGTGTCATTTGGAGCCTACTTATACAATGTATATGGATAACTTCTTTTTATCATATATCATGTATCTGACAGTTTGCCCTCACATTGTTTGAAAAAAATAAACTTTAACTTAAGAAATTCCCAGAGTACAGAAAATTGTAAATCTGCATAAATTTTTTATTGACATTTTGGTGTTACATGGTTGCTATTGATTGAAAAATACACATAACAGAGAATTTACTAATTTGATAAAGCTGTAAAGTATATTGTTAGTCAGTTTATTTTGACGGTATAACGCCCACAAAGTTGATCAAAATTTGATCCTTTATAAATGTACCCAAAATTTTTAGAGGAGCCCACATAATACGTTAGCTCTCCATATATCTTGAAGTTGAAGTTGTCATTTTTCACATCGATATGTGCTTTCCTCGAAGCAATTTCTTGGACTTTAACGTAGTTCATAACTTCCTCTATGGCCCTGAAAAGAAATCATTAAATAAAGTCTTGTTCAAAATTTGGATGATTTTATCATCCAAATATTATTTTTCATGATTTAATTTTGAAAATGGTCTTCTATATGTGATTTCAAATATTTGAATTTTCCTCCAATTTAGCAACAAAAGTAACAACAATATTATTTGACAATTTTAGCAGAAAATAAATATTCACAGTTTTGGGGGCGGAGGTTGGTGGTTGACGGTTGGTGGATGGCGGTGGTGTTTAGACTGACTTTTTTTCAAAATCATTTTCATGTTCTCAGAAGTTCAAATCTGACTTAAGATTTAAGATTTCACCTTCAATGACCATGTCAGTGTTACAGAGCTGTCAAGTGTCCCGCGAATGGCGGGATTATCCCGCGAATTTGATCAAAATTAGGCTAATTCGCGTGTCCCGCAATGTCCCGCGAAGTCCCGCAAATGTGGCTTTGACCTCCGCGAATTTCCGAAATTGTTGCAATCCCCTATATTGTGATTATCTGATCTTTTATAAGAAGCTAAGTTTTTGCACTTTTGAGGAGTAAAGTTTACCTAATTTTAAGTACCTAGCATGCTGTTGTTTGGTATCAAAATAAAGGGGAAAGGTTCAACTTTCATTTTAATTACGAAAATAGGGATGTAGGTCACAAATAGTTCCAACGTTGGCCTTTTTACTACCCGTGTGGCCTTCATCTCAGAACTGAGCAAATATTAGCGAAAGCGAGTTACAATAAATGGACGCTGATATCTAGAAAGGGTTTGTAGAAAAACACGGGTACCGGGTAGTAAATCCTCCATGCTGGGTTCAAACTTGGTACCCATTACCCGGTCAAAAAAAACGGGAACCCAAACAACGAAAAATACGAATATATAACATAATAGATTATGAGAAAACGTGTAAGATTTGTTTTGAATTTACAAATGTATGTAACATCCTTCAAAATTGAGCTAGAAGCTTCAAATAAAAAGCATATTTTAAGGCTCTTTTCTTCCTCTATCGTCATGGCCATATTTTCATTGGTTATGGGAGGGGGGTGCGATCGCACCATCGCACCCTCTCCTGGCTACGCCTATGACATTGTAAGACATAACAATTTACAATTCAGTGGACATTTTGTCGAAAATTGGGATTACTTAAATTATGATTAATAATCAAAATCTTACAAGTTGCATCCTTTAAATTAACACACGTCACCTCTCTGCTAAAGCAACGATAGCTATTTACAGGTTTAAATCATAATCAAAACAATTCATGTACCAACATACGAAGTATTGAAAATAGAGTAAGATTGATTTGTCTTGTTTTTCAAATCGTCTTACAATGCCATTGGCGTAGCCAGGAGGGGGTGCGATCGCACCCCCCCCCCCCCTTCATTACCAATGGAAATATGACCATGATGATAGAGGAAGAAAAGAGCCTTAAAATGCTTTTTATTTGAAGCTTCTAGCTCAATTTTGAAGGAAGTAACATACATTTTTATAATTCAAAACAAATCTTACACGTTTTCTAATGATCTAATTATGTTGTATATTCGTATATCTCGTTTTTTGGGTACCCGTTTTTTTCGACCGGGTACCAAGTTTGAACCCAGCATGGAGGATTTACTACCCAGTACCCGGTTTTTTCTACAAACCCTATCTAGAAAAGTAACCTCATTTCCTATAATTTGATGTAGATTAATCGAACCCCTATATCATGGGCTTTCAATTGAAAGCCCATGCCTACAGTATATGGATAGGTACATATATAACATTATGGGGGTAAGCGTTTCATAGTTGGTCACGACGCCAGAAGTGCAAAGTATTGTTCCGAATTTTTGAATTTCGTGTTGGATTACGGTACTCACACCTGAAGCATGGTTTTTGTTTTTGATAAATTACAATGAAGTATAATAATATTCCTATGCGTATTTTGTGAAATTGTGTTGACGTTTATTTAAGTTACAATGTAACGGTGCATTCATTATATTTGATTAATCAGTATCTGAAAGTTTGATTTAAGTACTTTTACACGCTTTTACATTAGTCCCAATCACGCAAATCCCTTGAATGTCCCGGGACATCCTGCAAATTTAGGTGGATGTCCCGCGAAATTCCGCAAATTTAGGGCACTTTGTCTAAAAAATCTGTCCCTCTATGAAGTTTTTGGTGGTACCCCTGTTAACTGTCCCGCAATTAGGGTGTTTGTCCCTCGAATGGTCCCGCGAAATCCCGCGAATTTGATAAAAAAAATTGGCCTATTAGCACAATCACGCAAATCCCTAAATGTCCCGCGAAATCCCGCGAATTTAGTAGATGTCCCGCAAAATCCCGCAAATTTTGTGCACTTGGTCTAAAAAATCTGTCCCGCGAGAAAATCTTTAGGGGTTGACAGTACTGGTGTTAAAAAGGGTATTTTTTCAACTTGCTTCAAATTGACCAGTTTATTTAGTAGTAATCTACAAGTTTTCAGAAATTCAAATCTGAATAGATTGAACTCATAATATTGTGGGCAACAAGGGGGTGACATTTTTTCATGTTAATGCCTTGTTAAATAATGTTGTATCATTAGGTATAAGAACTAGATTTTTTTTATTCAGAACAACTTTTTTGCTGGTGAGTTGATTTCTCACTCATTTTTCAATGGATTTTTATTGTTTTTATATATGGGCCCTAAAGTGTTTGAAAATTCAAGTTAACACTAAAATATTGCGTATTCCGCTATATTCCGCTATATTCCGCTATATTTCGCCAAAGATATCTGACGGGGTAATATTGAATCTTTTTTAGTTTGCAAGATAACAATAACCATGAATTGAAATTTAAACATCACAATATTAATGTAAGGTAAGACATCATTCAAAAAATAATAGGGTCAGAGGACGCTATTAAACTACGAATGAAAGCAGGTGTGACATTACTATTTTTGCAACTTTGTGAATCTTTCATAACAATATGAATCCTACAGAAATCCAACTTTAATAATTATCTTCGTAAATTTAAAGGGATATTCTCTCCTATTATGGAAGCTACAACATGGAAGCTATAACATAGCAAAACACAGGAAAATGTTTTGATTATGGTCAGATTTTACACAGGAGGTGATATCATCAACTCGAATACCCTTCACAGGGAGATATGCCGAGTACTTAAATAGTACCCATGGCATTTTAGCTCTAATTGAGTATGCATATCAGTAAATATTAGAACTAAATGAGCACTTATGACATGAGTACTGATTTGTTGCATTTTTAGTAGTAATTGAGTACTCATATGGTGGGTAACCGGACAACTCATCCCCTAGACAACTCATCCCTGGACAACTCATCCCCTGGACAACTCATCCCCTACACAACTCATCCCCTGGGCAACTCATCCTTTGGCATGTTTGAGTAATTTAATGTAATATTATTAATTCATATATAATTCAAATGATTTTTAAATGTATTGGCTATCATGATCAGTTTTAAGATTCAAAATCATATATTACATGAACACTGGTACTCCACGGTACTACTATGGTATTGTCAAGGATATAGTCAACCAATTAATCTGTAATTTGTTTTTTTAATATTTACCTTAAATTTTACTTTTAATATACAATTTCAATATTATGTTAACATTGATCGAAGAAGCTGCTTTGATGTTATAAGCTCCTTTGATGACATAATATGTTTGTTGTTCAATGTTCAAATATTCTTTAATCCAAAGATTATTTTTTCACAGCAGTCACAGATGAAGTTACTGAAATTCATGTTACAAAATTATGCATAGAGGAAATTTTATTTTTTGTCATGAATAATAAGTCATGTAATATAAGGACAAGATATAATGTTTTAATGGCACGTTTGACTGTTTGACCATTTTATTTGTGTCAATAAAGTGAAAAATAATATTTAGAATGATTCAAGATGTATTTAATAAATATTTATTTTCCAAAAAACTAAATTGGCTTCATGTGATAAAGGATGAGTTGTCTAGGGGATGAGTTGTCCAGGGATGAGTTGTCTAGGGGATGAGTTGTCCGTAAGCCATATGGTGAGTGATAAAGTAGCACTAATTCCATTGATTTTTCATTACTCAATGAGCACTCATACATATGCCGAGTACTCAGTTAGTACAAAATTAGTACTAAATTAGCACTCATAGCATGAGTGCTCATGAGCACGATTTTGCCAGAGTGTTAATTTACCAACTAATATTGTACTAATTGAGTAATCGGCATATCTCCCTGTGTTGCCCATAACAGTGTAGGAAAGTAGCAGAAACTCACTTCTGGCTAAGTGGTTATTACTTTCTGTGCAAAAATATTTTGAGGGCTTGTCAACATAGAATTAAAGAAGAGATTATCTGAAGAATTAAGTCATTGACAAAATTGAAAAAGAATATTCAGTTTTCTCATATATGACTAACAAAGATACAACCATGTGTTTACCCCATGCAAGATATTACCATCTTTCATCCTAAAAAGTCACATGTGCAAGATGAGATTTACTTCAGAGATGACATCACTTGTTTATAAACTTCATCAACATGACAACGGATATACTGTTACTATGAGTATCAATGCTCATTCTACAAAATGACATCATAAATGACATCATAACAATAGGGCTTTGTTGCCATGCATATAGCCATTTATATTCTACAACATTGTTATGACGTCATAACTATTGAAAGATGAAGTTCCATTGGTTTGAAGCTATTTTCACTTAGTTTGATCATAAAAATGTATAAATTTGAGTCATATGAGAAAAACTTTCTTGCACTCGTACCTGTGAAATATCGTCCATTCTTGACTCGCTTTGATAATATTTCTTTATCTCGTCTTCAAGTTGATAAAGAATATGTATTATCAAAGCTCATTAAGAATGGAAGATCTTGCACAGATACTCATACAAGAACCTCTGTGTCATTCTTGTTACCTCCTTCCCTAGCGCTATATGCAAATTTAATAGTTCATGACATCACTTCCTATGTGAAGAGTGAAAAGGTGACAGCCCACTTGAAATAAACAGTGCATTTTCAAATCAATATTGACTGCTAAATATTGAAAGTATATATGGTTATAGCTGATATATGGTTATAGCTACCATATCACGAGATAAATGGTATAGCAAGGAATATTCATTTAACAATAACAAGTCCACCCATAAAGCTCAGCGGTAACACATGTACCTCTTAAGCAATATGTCCCGCTTTCGACCCCTGGTTCAGGCAAAACTTAATTTGCTTGTTTGCGTAAAGTACTTCAGGGTGTTTGATTGAGTGGTCCACAACTCGTAAAAAGGCTGTGGTATGTACTTGTATGACTATATATCAGGGTTCCTGGGTCTGCCATCCATGATTACATGCGTTAATTACGACTGTATACGGAATGTACCCAAAAGGTATTGCTCACCTTCATTGGTGGTAAACAAAATACAATACAATACAATATGCTACCATACGTTACATTACGATACGATACGATACGATATGATACAATACGATACGATACGATACGATACAATACTATAGACTTTGAATGTTGATTACTAAAAAAAACATGAACAAACCTCAGATTAAGTTTGAAATATATGTTCATCATAATAATTTGGGAATTAATAAGTAACAAAATAACTAACCTCCCATTTGAATCATTAAAGCTGAACTCGGCAACACCAAATGTTTTTATAACCTGTGGGAAATGCTGTAGCCTCTCTGTTCTATCAGGTCTTGCGTTGATTGTAACTTCTGTCACTGCTGAAAGAAAGCAGGTCTGGTAGGCTGGGATGAGACCCTTCAATTTTGTTCCCATTGGTACAGGATTCACTGAAAACATTAGAATTATCACAGGCCCGTTGCCAGAATTTTCCGAGGGGGGTTTCTAGGGGGGGGTTCACTTTGGCAAATTTGGCCAAAAATCACTCAAAATTAGTCAGAATGGTGAAAAACTGCATGATTTTGAAAGAAATTTTGGTCAGGGGGAGTTCGCCCGAACCCCCCTGGCTACGGGCCTGCGTTACATATATGATGCCAAGATTGCAGTTCAATTTTAGCAATAGTTTCATAAAGATGAAGATGCAGAATTGAAAATCATTTTCATATGAATTGAATCTTCAGGTTAAAAATATACTTGTGAATAAAATAAAATTATAAATAAAACTAATGTGATAAAATTAAACTTAAAACTGAATGGAGATCCAAATTATAGAATATTGGATATTAATTTGAATATTAACTTACAACAAAGTTCTTTATCCTCATCTGATCCATCCATACAGTCAACTATACCATCACAGCCCTATATTAAGAATCAAAAGGTGTATATATAATATACAGATAAACCTGTTTTTTCCGAAAACCTCTCAATATGAACCATTTTTTCAGTCCCAAGAAAATTAAGTCTTAGGAAGGAGTAAAATTCATTCATAGATATATAGAAAAAGGAATTTCATGATCAAAACAGATATTGTAACTCTATAACCAATTGTAATAGTGACTACTACCGTAGCATTACCATTTGTACTTACAAATAGCCTGTGTATACATTCGCCAGAGTGAAGGCAGCGAAGATGTCCTTTCGTTGAACATGGGTCAGCTAAATAAAATTATGTTTTAAATTTAGTTATCTGTTAGGTAGCTATATTCAATAATGATAACAAGTAGCTTTATTCAATTATGATAACAATTAGCTTTATTCAGTAATGATAATAAGTAGCTGTATTCAATAGTGATAATAAGTAGCTTTATCCTATGCCAAGTAGAGTTTTAGGGAGATAAGTTGGTAAGATATATCCTGTATTGAGGTTTCCATATCCTGAACCTCCATATCTCCCGCTCCAGCGCATATCTTCCCGCTTCGAAAATTTTTTTTAAAAAATTGAAAAAAAGAAAAAATATGAAAAAAAATTAAAATTTGAAAAAATTGAAAAAAATTAGAAAAATGTGAAAAAAATTGAAAAAATCGAAAGAAAATTAGAAAACTCTACTTGGTATAGGATAAAGCAGTTATGTACGGTCGGTTTGGATATTGGGTTCATCCCTCGTGAGATATGCACATCTACCTTCGGTCCCTACGGTCCCTCAGGTAGATATGCATATCTCCCTCTGGATAAACCCCATATCCAAAACCTCCCAGTACATAACCCTTATTTATTCAATTATGATAACAAGTAGCTTTAATTAATAATGATAAGAGCAAGGATGTCTATCGAGATAGATGTCCTTGATAAGAGGTAGCTTTATTCAATAATGAACTTAACAGTATACAAAACTATGGCACTTTGAATATGGACTGAGAAACATTGCTATTGATCTATTTATATATAACATACTACATGTAGTTTACAAAAATTTTAAATTTTAGAAAATCAGCCTTTTACCCCCAAAAATGTATGAGTGATAATCATTTGTACTCACATGGCCCATTACTCACATAGCTCTTTACTTAAATAGTTTATTACTCACATAGTTTATAGACTGTTTCATACATGGCTTTCGATGTTCGCTTAACATTTGATAATCTTTCCAGTTTGAATTTATTTTCATTTAAAATATTTTCGTAGTTTTTCTCAAGGCTAGAATCAAAGAATCATTGCATATTAGTACATATTCATACAATAGAAAGAATGGGAAAACTATGTTGGAGGTTACATATTGTCGCGCGCCAGACCCCCGCCGAGTACCCGTACTCCCTCGGAGAAGGTCTGGTGGCGATGATAAGGGATTCGGAGGTGTTTATCACGGGCGCCGAGCTGGTTTGGTGCTTCAGCTGTCACTGAGCTAGGAGATGGAAAACACAATGTAAAAAACAATCAATTACGGGATTTTAACAATCTATTCAACACTACAATAATCACAATAAATTTCAAAGTGTCCTTTAATAAAGCCTTTATGGCCAATAACTCAAATGCAAATGTCTCTATATATATACAAGGGTCCAAAACACTCTGGCTCTGAGTTATCTGTCTCTACTCTAATCTGCAATACTCTGCTCTACTCTGCTTGTCTCTGCTCTGCTATACTCTGATATACTCGGCTCTGCTCTCTGCTATGCTCTGCTCTCTGCAATACTCTGCTTGTCTACTCCGCTCTGCGCTGCTTGAAAAGAGCTCTCCCTCTTGAGCTATCTCGTCTTTGGGAAGGAGCCCTGGCTCCGGAAGTAACCTCTGCTTCGGGAGTCGCCTTGTCACTGGAGTAACCACTTTAAACTCTCCTCAAAAGAGTGCTTTCACTCTATGAGCTACACTGTCTCTTGGAAGGAGTCCAGGCTCCGAGAGTAACCTCTGCTCTTGGAGTCACCACTTCTCAGGATGTACTTCTCTACAACCTCTGCTCAATTCACTCTTGAGCTACACTGTCTCTTGGAAGGGGTCCAGGCTCCGGGAGTATCCTCTGCTCTTGGAGTCGTCACTTCTCAGTAGAAACCTCTGCTCTCCAACGAGATCCACACACTGGGAGTACCTCAGCTCCGGGAATCGCCTCGTCTCAGGAGTAACCTCTGCTCTTGAACGAGATCCACACACTGCTAGTACCTCAGCCCCGGGAATCGCCTCGTCTCAGGAGTAACCTCTACTCAAAGAGTGCTCTCACTCAATGAGCTATACTGTCTCCAAAGAGTAACCTCTGCTCTCGGAGTCACCGCTTCGCAGGAGCAACCTCACTACAACCTCTGTAGAGAATAACAACTCTAGAATGTCGATCAAAGAATGAGATTAGACAGAGCTGTTATCTCTCGCCTTGGAGCACCTCAGTTCCGGTAATGTAACCTTAGCTCCGATGAGAGTAAACCTTCCTCAACATACAACCCTGGGTGAGAGTCAGATCGCCTCGACAAAGTAGGAGCATTTATAGCTTGGAGGGGTAATGACTAGGAGCCACCAATACTCAGAGCAGAATGACTCACGAATATCGATCAAAGAAATGAGATTAGACAGAGCCAAATAAACTCAGAGAATCTGGAGCTCAAAACTTCTCAAAATGACGTCACTTCCTTCAAAATCAAAGATGGCCGACCGCCGGGAATTGTGGGAACAAGAAAGCAAGATGGCGGACAGCTAATTACCCATTTTATGCCAACCTCAATCAAGAAAATGGCTAACTCACCAAAACACTGGCTGTTGTCTTGTATTTTCTTCAATAGTCGCACTAAATACAATCTGCATCTAACGATTACTGCAACTAATCCAATATATCCAAAATAATGCTCCAATAAGTCCACAGATTAAATAAAACACGCTTGCACATAAATAAATCCAAACTGACGAGGTGTTGTATCTTCAAGATCTTGGTTTACTCTGATTCACGTGGTTAATTGCAACAATAAAATCCAGACACCTCAAGTTGCATCATGGGAAAACTACAACTTAAGTTGGAGGGAAATTCAAATAAAAGAATCTGATTGGCTGATCACCGGTTGCTGGGTGCTTAATTATTCTAATTTATTCCACTACAGTCTGCTGATCAGTAAACATCCCAGTGCCTACGTGACATTCTGCATGTACACATTTGAGCCATTAAACTCTCTGAAAGAGTTGACTGACTCCACATATAAAAGTTCAAAATAAAACAAAAATGAAACTCACAATTTTGTCACAATATACATCCTTGTAACAAAAAATTTCCCCAAATTAGTGGTTTAGTTATTCCCAACATTTCTCTTTTTTATTATTAAATATTTATTTGCTGTTACGGCAATAATCTGTTTTTACATCAAATGTTGTATCACTATTTATATAAGAAATATAAGATAATAAAAAACATAGTGTATAACATAAAAGAAATGCGAGCAACGTGTGGATGTATACTTTGTGTTTATTTCTGTGGGTGAATTTAAAATTAAAGCATTTGGTTATCTAGCTTGCAACAATACACATAACGTTTTAGAAGCAGCAGAAGCATGTTCTGTATTGGGCATCCTAATATAAAGCATTTTGTCTGTAGGGGTTCTTTCCTATTTCTTGATAACATAGTTGATGAAAAGCTTTTCTTTCTTTTTTACTTCTCTTTTGCAAAAGAATAGGTCTTACTAAGGTTAGAAAAGCTAGGAAGTCAATCTGTAGAAGCATATAAAAAGGCACATATCTACAATTGAAAAACAACTTTTATATGCATTTTGTTTTGAAATAATAAAAAAACACATACGTACCCATCAATGATACGTTCCTGTTGGTCAAGTTTATTCTTTATGATCTCTGGTTGAACTTGGGGTTGAGATGCACTTAGCTTGCAATCACATTCTGCCTCAACCAAGCTTCTTGTGTGGTAAATACATACCAGCACAAACAGTAAAATCCTCATATTCAAAATATTAATGAAGATGTTTTCAGGTAACGTAATTGTGAAATTATTTAATATAAGAATAACGTGGCAGTTTAAAGTCCCAGTGAAAGTCTAGGTTATGAGGTATGGTGAGGTTGACATTAGTCAATGATAAACCAATATTTTGTCTGATTTCTTTTATCGAGTCAACTTTGAATAGTGTTATAAACCTAAGTTTAGTAATGTCATGTATGAACATTCCTCTTTCTAATTAATACAGTTATGATTTAGTGATAATTATCCCATCAAACGAAGTTTGGAAGGATATAGGGAACGCTTCCGTTCGTCTGTACGTATGTATGTCCATACATACGTCCGTCCATCCAGGCAATAACTCAAATACTGTAGGCCAGATTTTGTTAATATTTTGAACACATATACCCTATGGGGGTAGAAGTTCAGCTTGAAAGCCAATTTTCAAAATGGCTTCTCATCGTAAAATGGTGGCCATTTAAGTGCTGATTTTCAGTAATTAAGGTACAATATGTAAAATGGTAATAGCAATATGTTTTAAATGTAAAGAAATTATAAAGGACATTAATAAAGCTAGAAATATAGATACCGAAAAAGAACATGGCAGCCATCTTGAAAAATGGCAGCCTTTACATGCTTTTTTACAATTTTTGCTGTAACTCGAAAAGTAGTGGAGTGATTTTGTTCATATTTGGTATGTGAATACTATAAGCATGGCTCACTGTCTTATGACGTTTTTGGTAGAAGGCGGCAATTATTTATGTTTTATACTATAACACGAAAAGTAGTGCAGCGATTTTTCTCATATGATATGTGAATACAATAAGCAAGGCACACTGTCAAATGACACTTTGTGGAGAAGAGGCCATATTGAAAAATGGCTACCAATTTTTCGTATGTTTGTCATTTTATGTTTTTTACTATAACTCAAAATGTAATAGAGCAATTTTTTTCATATTTGATATGTGAATACTCATTAGCATAGCACACTGTCTTATGACATTTTTGGCAAGTAGGCGGCCATTTTGAAAAATGGCCACCATTGACATGTACAGTATGTGTGTGCGATTTTGTTGAAATTTTATAAATGCCTACTTAGAAGCATAATACACTTTCTGATGACAATTTGGCCATAGTAAGGAACAATTTTGAAAATGGTGCCCATTTTTGTGTGTTATTTTATGATTTTATGCTATATACTTCGTTTGTAAATATGTCAGCCATGGCTGTTTCGATAAAATTTGCTACGCTTTGGCAATGCTGTTGTCTAGTTAAACAAAAAAGTAAACTACAGTAAAACACTTATACTTTTCTATTCTAGACAGACTAATTTGTACACCTTTCAGTAAACATTTCAGAATCAGATGAAATGCTGGATACTTTGATGTGCATCAAAATTGACAGTTTTATTGATTACTTTGGCATACATCCCTTTTTTTCCCCATAAAATGTATATATTTCTCAGCAAATAAGCTTGTGTTTTTTCTTGAGTTTGTGTTTGTTTTCCTTGTACCCTTTTTCAGTGGTGCATGAATGCATATTTTTAAATGGAATATCAATGACTTTTTCCATCTTGTTAAGAAAATATGAAAATAAAGGGAAAATTAGCATGTATAAAGGGGAGATAAAAGCCACAGAATGATTCTATAACAAGTTCAGTAAAACTTGTCTTAGTCTCTTGTGAACACCTATGTCTAGTGAACACCTCTTCTCACCACATTCTCAAGTGAGTTCTGTTTAAAATTGCCCCTCTGTAGTGAACACCTACCTTTAGTGAACACATTTTTGTGGTTCTATAGGTGTTCACAGTATAGAGATTTTACTGCACAGCTGTATCTTTCATATCATTGACTGAAATCCTCTGTAACTGAGGATCATCCCAATCTATAAGTAAGGGGTATGTCAATCTCCATTAATGCCTCCAATCTATTTAACTTTTGACGCTATTCGTTTCATTATCCCATCGAACGAAGTTCGGAGGGATATAGGGAACGCCTCCGTCCGTACGTCCGTCCGTACGTACGTACGTCCGTCCGTCCGTCTGTCCGTCCGTCCGAGCAATAACTCAAATACCGTTGGCCCGATTTTGTTCATATTTTGTACACATATACCTTATGGGGGTAGAAGTTCTGCTCGAAAGCCGATTTTCAAAATGGCCACTCATTTCAAAATGGCGGCCATTTTAGTGCCGATTTTACAGTAATTTAGGTGCAATATGTAAAACTGTTATAGCAATATGTTTTAAATGTAAAAAAATTATAAAGGACATTAATAATGCTACAAATGTAGATATTAAAGAAGCACATGGCAGCCATCTTGAAAAATGGCGGCCTTTACTCGTCATTTTACGATTTTTGCTATAACTCAAAAAATAGTGGAGCGATTTTGTTCATATTTGGTATGTGAATACTATAAGCATTGTACACTGTCTAAAGACACTTTTGGTAAAATGGTGAAAAATGGCCGCCATTTTAACGTATTTTACTATAACTCGAAAAGTAGTGGAGCGATTTTGTTCATATTTGGTATGTGAATACTATAAGCATGGCACACTGTCCTATGACACTTTTGGTAGAAGGCGGCCATTTTGAAATTTTTTTTGAAAAATGGCCGCCAGTTTAACGTATTTTATTATAACTCGAAAAGTAGTGGAGCAATTTTGTTCATATTTGATATGTGAATACTTTAAGCATGGCACATTGTCTAATAAAACTTTGGGGAGAAGTCGGCCATTTTGAAAAATGGCCACCATTTTTATGTGTGTTATTTTACAAGTATGTGTGCGATTTTTCAAAAATTTTAGAGGTAGCTACTGAAAAGCATATTATTTCTTCTGATGACAACTTGGCTAGTGAGCAAACATTTTGAAAATGGTGGCCTTTTCTGGTGTGTTGTTTTATGATATTTGCTATTCGTTTGTAAAAATGCCAGCCATTTCTGTTCGATGGGATTCGCTACGCTTTGGCGTTGCCGTTGTTCTAGTTGGATCTATCTTCCCAATTAAATGTGCATTTAGAAGTCAGTAGTAGCATCAAGCCATCAAGTCCTATGCTTACTATAATCTAGGGATTACTGAACACATTTGGCTCAAATCTGCCAGGACGGAAGAGTTATATAGGGATCTGCATCATTCCATTTGTGTCCAGTTGCATTTTGTAACTTAGGGAAACCCCTGGTCAGGGGGGTTTCACTAGAATAGTGAAAATAGTGAAAACAACAGGCAAAATCAATGGAAATCATTTATTTAACATGGAAAATTTGAAACGTCCCTGAAAAACAACAGCCGATTTTGTGAAAACAACATGAAAATCACCTGTTGCTAATGAAACCCTTGAAATGAAATACATGTAGGTACACCCCCTCCAAAAAGTTTGTAAACAATTGCAATCTAGTTTCAGTCCCCTCCAACATAATATACTGTATAATGGTTATATGCGCACTCCCCTCCAAAAGTTTTTTAGAACAATTTTAATAGGTAAATTCCCCTCCCAAAAGTTTGGAAACAATTGTATTAGGAATACTACCCTCTAAAAGTATGGAAACAGTTAAAAAGGAACACTCCCCTAAAAAGTTTGGAAAGAAATGTAGTAGGTACACTCCCTCCAAAAGTTTGGAAACAATTGTAATAGGTGCACTCCTTTCAAAATTTTTAAACAATTGCAATAGGTACAGTCTCTTCCAACATAAAGGTGCACTACCCTCCAATAGCTTTTAAACTCTCCAAATTTTTGGATATTGGAATGTTGGAAGTTATGCATTAATTTGAGAGAATTTCAATGCAGTGAGTCAAATTTTTCATAAATGTGCGAATCGGAGCATTATTAGCCTACATTGGCACAAGATATACATTATATGCTGGGTATATGTTATTTTAGAAATTTTATAACATCATTTTATATACAACTACCTGACAGAAGCAAATAACTACCTGAAAATTGGACAGGTAGTTATTTGGCACCAGGCAAAAAATGTGAGTTTCGAGGCCTGACTTTACTCCTCAAAAGTGCAAAAACTTAGCTTCTTGTATAAGATAAGATAATCACAATATAGGGGATTGCAAAAATTTCGGAAATTCGCGGAGGTCAAAGCCGACATTTGCGGGACTTTGCGTGACATTGCGGGACACGCGAATTAGCCTAATTTTGATCAAATTCGCGGGATATTCCCGCCATTCCCGGGACACTTGACAGCTCTGCTTCTAATATATTGGAACTGCCGATTGTCTGGGTTAGTTGGCAGAACAAGGTCTTTTTGTTTCTTATTGCTCTTTTGGTCGAAGTTCGATTAAGATGGCGGTTATAACGGAGTTTCCCGAACTTTTCCGTAATAGCACGAACTTGGTATTTCGTTACGTCACTTCCGTGTAAAATGGATTTGTTTCCGGTAAGAGGGAATTTCGGACACTATTTTCAATATTTACTGCCATGTCGACATCCTATGCTCTTAACTGTATACCGAATGGTTAAACAATGTTTCTTACCGGAAATAAATCCATTTTACACGGAAGTGACGTAACGAAATACTAAGTACGTGCTATTACGGAAAAGTTCGGGAAATTCCTTATAACCGCCATCTTAATCGAACTTCGACCAAAAGAGCCATAAGAAACAAAAAGACCTCGTTCTGCTAACTAACCCAGACAATTGGCGGTTCCAATATATTAGAAGTTACATTTTGAGTTCTAGAATGCATTGAGGTAGGTTTCTTAAGTGGAAGGGGCATAGATAATTCTCCCAAGTTGTAATCGTACAGGCAAATGTATGCGCTCAGTACAGGACTATAGTCCTGGTACGGGATAACCAGGCCCCAGTCAATGGGTGATCATTACTCGAGTCTAGCCAATACTTGGCTAGAGGTAATTTCATCTGCAATACTGTGAACTCCATTTGAAAAAAGCTGGCCCCCGTGTCATAAATTTATTCAATATTTTAAAAATCGCCAGATAAATAAATCATTAATTAAAACGAAAGTGGCTCGGCTCCTTGATGAGATATGACATGATTTCGTCAGGATTTCGTATAAAATTAAAACAAAATGGCTCCAAGAAAAATGGTGATATTCAAAAACTGGACGAAATGTCGTTAATGTCTGACATTAGTAACTGGCTGTAAATTCTAAGTTAGCGATCCAGAAGATTTGAACTTAAATACACTGGTCACTTCATGTGTGTTTTGGAATTTTTGGTGAGGTAATAACACCAAAACTCGCAATTCAAATTGTGATGTGGAAAAATGGCAGACATATGATTTATAATTTTATGATTACGACATAACCAGTCGTTCATGCAGGAATTTATCTTTGGACGAAGGCCACGATACAGTGGCCTTAGAACATGGTAAGGTGATCAAGCCTTTCATGGATTGCCTTTCGTTCAAAATATCTGTCAAGGGGGGTAGGAAACTAGAGAAATCTACCTAACCCATCAACAAGTGCCTACCAATGGGGTAGGCTGATTAAAAAATCTGCTTACCAAAACACCAAAAATTAAAATCTGCTGTTTGTTGTATGTATTTATCGTTAGTGTTGTCGCGATGTGCCATAATCGTACATCGATGCATCGGCAATTTTCAGTAGTAAACATCGATGCACATCGCGATGTACATCGAGAAAAAGTTCGAGAAAAGTGCACTGAAATACCGAACGCTAATGCACTAAAATACCGAACAGAACAAATTAATAAGAGTAGGCTGGTACATCCGGGAATTCTAGTAACGGTGAAATGAAAGTAAAGTAAATTTTTTTAGATTAATTGTTCATTTCGACTAGCTAAAACAGTTTTAAAGCGAAAGAATATCAGAAAACATTGGGAAATGAAATAAGACATGAAAAAGGTAAGCAATTTGCGTCAAAATAAGATAAGAAAGGGCGATTTTTAGCAAATTAAATTTTTTTAAAAACATCGATGTTTTGTTTCAGACATCGATGCATCGCCAAAACCAGCTTTGGCGATGTATATCGCGATGTATCGATTAATCGCGACAACACTATTTATCGTCATCATCAATTTGAAAATCACAGTCAATGAATGTTACCGCAGATATCAAAGTTGGACTTACAGACTTGTCCAGATATTGAGGACTTAAAGTGAGATACTGAAATCTCTGTGCTGAACTAGAGTCCTTTCATCAGACGTTTCAGTAGTTTTTCTCAAGAAACAAATAAATAATAGTTTATTGCAGAATGTCCACATTTCGTATATATTTGTATATATATTTCAGAAAGGTGATAAAAAGTATTTCAAACGAGGGGAACTTGCTGCCAAACAAGAAGAGGAATATTGGCAGAAACACAAACGATACAAGACAGTAAGTTCAATTAATATTTTAAGACCTTCTACAATGTACATGTACTGTATATCCAACTCTCTTCTCTCTAATATCTGACTATTTAGAAGAGTCACTGTCGAGAATGATATTCAACCTTTTAAAGTTGCAACAATACACGTGTATATATTTCTTTCTCTAGGCTTTTAGTATCAAGTGTGGATGTTATTTCAAGTAAAAGATTGCCTGATTTGTATGGAAGTGCCTATAATATATTAGCTCAAGAACAACTTTAACAGTACAGTAAAACCTGTGAGAGTGAAAAGGTGTTCCATTTATCAGAGACATATAAAACATTACATTATTATATGTCTCTGCATTTATGAAGGTATTTCACTTTCAGAGGTTGTTCCTTTTTCAGAGGCGTTCAACTTCACAGGTTTACTGTACAATATTCAGGGGTTTCACTAGAATTCCTCACAACAGGCTAAGTAAATGAAAACAACAGGTAAAAAATAAAATTAACATGGAAAAGTTCTTAAAAAACAACAGGCGATTTTGTGAAAACAACAGGTGAAACTTGCCTGTTGCCTGCTGCTAATGAAACCCCTGACATTGGTTATTGAACAATGAAATCATTAAGTTTATATCTGTGCTTTATGTTGCAACCTTAGTATTGTTTCAGGAGCACCCAACACCTAGTGTAAGTCGGCTACAAGATGAAGAGAAGGCAGACAGTGGCAGTGATACGGAATCTGGACTACAGCTCCCTAGGAAAGAGGTGACTTATTCTGAAAGCATAATGATATATATATAAGTCATCCTCTTGGTAATGATGCTTACTTAATAGGCAAATTAAAAGGCACTTAGATAAAGCACTAACAGATTTCTACATGCACTATTATGTATCTGAGTGTTATTATCCCAACGAACAAAGTTCTATAGGGATAAAGTGAAGCCCTCCGTCCGGCTGTCTGTCAGTCAGTCCGTCCGTCTGGAAGATTGCTCGAATACTAGTCGACAGATTTTCTTCATATTTAGTGGAAAGATGTATATTGGTAAATAGTTTTACGCAAAAATTTTTTTTAAAGATGGCCGCCAGTTTAAAAATGGCGGAAATTTTTCGCAAAAATCTTATGTTTTTCATTTTAAACCAAAATAATAAATATTATCATTTGAAATTTTGGTAGTATATTAACAACATCTATCTAGGGCCCCAGGGGCCGTAAATGGGGGATTGGGAAAACAGCAATTTGCGTTAATTTTGAGATGTTTTTGAAGTATACCTTTATTATACTCAAATGAAAGGCAATTTAGAGTAGATTGCAAATATTGTAACGTTTTTCTGATTCGGGCCTCAAAAAATTCAAAATGGCTGCCTAATGTGGGATTTCGCAATTATTTTCTGATCTCTTAAAAGTATGGCCATATTATACTCAAATTGAAGGAATTTCAGAGTAGATCACAATTATGGCATTGTTTTCTGATTTGCGCCGATTTGGCTGACTAGAGCAGAAATTCGCCATTACCTGGAGTTATCTTGAAAGTATGGTTACATGATACTACAATGATTTAAAATATTTATTGAAGGTAAGAGTATATGGTAAATATTACATTGTGACTGTACAGATTGATTATTTGTATAGTGTTCGTTGGGATTTGCTACTCCATGGAGTTGCCATTTTATAGTTTTTATATTGAAGAGGCACATGATGATGTTTTAACCTTCATTGTCTGATTCTGTATTGAATCTTAAGATCTTATGCATTGCATGTTACTTTGCATTGTAAGTAACCTTACCTTGTATGCTATTCTCATTGTAAGTTTGTTTTCAGGTGAAGAGACGTCTCAGGGAGAGAGGGGAACCAATCAGATTGTTCGGAGAGTCAGATCTTGAAGCTTACCAAAGACTCAAAAAGCTTGAAATTTTAGCACCAGAAATAAATAAGGTAACTAATGCTGTACTCCAGGTATAAGGTAACTAATAAGGCATTCAAGGACAATGTGTTTTACTAAATGACAGAATGTATGCACTACCCAAATTTCTAACAGTAATACTTATTACTTTAGTTGGAAAGGAAAAATTTAGATTTTCTAAAAAATTCTGGGCAATTTCAAAGCATATCTTGAAAAGAATATTTTTTTGTGTAAAAAAAATCCATCCACTAGTATTCAAATTATTTTCTGGACAGGTGGATGGACTCTCGGACCAATGGAGGTTTCACTATATCGAACTGGTGTATAATGAAGGAATGGTACTTTAACCTGCATAAACAATGTTCTCTGATCTCTGATTGGCAATCAGAAAATTTTGCCAGAGCAGAGAAATATTGTAAAAATGATAATTCAGAATGAGAATGACCTGATCTAAAAGTGAAACTATATTTGGCTTTTATTTGCAGGGTTTTAGAAATGATTTGAAAGCTGCTATGGACAAAGTGGATGCAGACTACCTTACTGAGATCATCAAGACTGGTAGTGAACAACAGACTAGTAATGCTTATGATGTGAAAGTTAAAGATGAAGGAGTAACTGAAGAGGATCTCAAGGTACTTCTTTAGAACTGTTAAATCATTAACTAAGGTGGAAATTTTAAATTTTAGGTACAGTGTTGATCACCATTTGTTGAAATTGCCCTTCTTCAAGATGCATTGGACCGATTTTATTCTCAGTTTAGGCTCAATATTTGATTCTATGAATGAGAAGATATGATATGTTTTTAATGTGACTTTTCATTATTATATTGTTATGTTTTAGGTTTGGTGCCAGGAACTAGGTGATGATGATGATAAAGGGCAAGAAATTTTATTAAAATATTTTAAAGTAAGTACACTACATAATTGGTTCTTACTGTCCTCTTATTTGTACTGTATTCTTTATTTGCCTCTTATATAAGACATAATATCCAGATATCTATTATATATTATACAAATATTTAATTCTATTGAGATGGATACCTAGCTGTAACTCTTTCACAAGTGATATTCGATGAAGCCTGAATGAAAATAGAATTAAATATTTGTTTTATTATTCACTGCTACATTCCTCCCTTCCTCACTCACATTTATGGAATAACAAACTATTGATGTCAAATTAATCATAACATTGTACTCCTGTATATCTGAAATCAAAAGTACACTGGACAAAGTCCGACTGGTGAATATCACATGACTTCCTTTGAATATCGCTTGTTATTTTTTAGTCACATGTAGGACAAAGACCAATCAGAGAGTGAGGAAAATGACAGTGATATGAAATAGCTTTTATTCTTATTAGAGATCCATTTAGTTTCACAAACTCAAACTTAAGTCAATCTATTTTGAAAAAATAAGTTTATTATTAGGCAACTATTCTAACTGTTACTGCATAATGTTTTGATACTTTACAATTTCAGTATATCCTTTACCTATGGGGATGTGAATTAAACAGAAGACAAGATGCAGTGAAAAAATCTACAAAAGGCAAACTTGCGTCAGCGTTACAATCCCAAACTTTAGAATATTTAAGACCATTGTTTGTATCTCTTAAAACAAAGGTAAGTGTTTCCTCAAATGCACATCAAAGCTTAGGTATTGTGCAGTGAGCTTTCAACATAAACACATAATGGCTCGAGTAAGTATAAATGACTTAATTAAGTTTTAACCAAAACCAGAGCAGATTTAATTCAGCTTACAGGATTTATTCGTGGATTATTAAAATTTCCAAATGTGGTGACATAGTTGTATCCATGATTTTTGTGACCACCATTTGCATTACTCTTCAGATCTCAGTATCTGTAACATTTGTTACATTTTATAATCATTTGCAGTACATTTTTTCGTCATAATGCCTTGTTTTCTTGATGACTTTCTCTTAGTAAATGACACATATAGCATGTTTGTAATATGTTAGCTGATCTCCACTTCTTTCTTTTTTTTGTAGTCCACAGACAAAGACATTCTTCACAGTCTAATGTTGATAGTTAAAGAGATGCTACAGCGGCAGTACCTCAAGGTGAGTGGCCATAGACAGCAACAAAAGTTTCAAAGTTGAAATCAATCATGTGGTTCTTAAAAAGTATGTTGGACATATTTGCAGTTGTTCTTGTATGAAAGGATGGTATGTTTGTATGTGTATATTGGTGCACAATTAAAATCATGGGGACCTTTCAACAAGGGTTTTCTGGCTTTAAAGAACATATAGCACTCAAGGTATTTCTCAACCAACAATAAAAGAATGGAATAACTAACTTTAAATATTAAAATAAAAGTATTGTATTTGACTTGATCCAGTCTTGGCTAAACAATTAAATAATTCTAAATATATTGCTTACCTTTCTTGAATTTCAGGCTAATGATTTATACTATGAAATGGCTATTGGAAATGCACCATGGCCAGTGGGAGTCACTATGGTTGGCATTCATGCTAGGACTGGGAGAGAAAAGATCTTTTCAAACAATGTTGCTCATGTACTCAATGATGAGGTGCAGAGGAAGTACATCCAGGTGTGTATGCCCCGTTATTCACTTTATACACTGAATATGTCAATATTAGTGGATCGACTGCATTTATATAAAGCTAGAGCAAGAATCATTTATTTACAAATAATCCATCAGTGCAGCTCATCAAATATAACATCTCAAGAAAGATCCCTGATATCCTCTAAAACACTTTGCATAATTTAAGAATGAGCAACAACAAATGTGGATATTTGCATATTAGACTACATAACGAAAACCAATATGAACACATAAAATGTAAATGAAATAAAAGAGCATGAAAAATGGTTGATATCTAAAAAAGATTCTGAAATTGAAAGAATTAAATTGTTTGTGTTGCAGGCTTTAAAGAGACTAATGACCCATGCCCAGAGATTCTTCCCCACTGACCCCTCTTTCTCTGTGGAGTATCAGCCTACAATACATTGACACTGTAGACAGACCCTCCTACTCCGTGGAGTACCTGCTTACAATAGATTGATAATGTGTTATAACCTCTTACTGGAGTACCACTGTACCAGCCTACAATAGATTGACACTGTAGACCCTCCCACTCCTTGGAATACCAGCCTACAATAGATTGACACTGTAGACCCTCCTACTCCATGGAGTACCAGCCTACAATAGATTGACACTAGACCCTCCCACTCCGTGGAATACCAGCCTACAATAGATTGACACTGTAGACCCTCCTACTCCATGGAGTACCAGCCTACAATAGATTGACACTGTAGACCCTCCTACTCCATGGAGTACCAGCCTACAATAGATTGACACTAGACCCTCCCACTCCGTGGAATACCAGCCTACAATAGATTGACACTGTAGACCATTCCTACTCTATGTTATCCAAATTACAATAAGCCACTTGTTGGGGAAACTGGTAATTACCTACTACATGTACTATAGGTGACTGCAATCAAGTAGTGACATTTCGTCATGTTATTGTTAATATCGCTGGAAAAGATATGTGGAAAGAGTGTTCTAAAGTAACCATAAAATGAAAAGGGTCAGAGGGTGATGCAACAAGATCAGATTACCATATGTACAGTGTAGCACCTGCTAGTGCAATAAATAATCAACATCAAAATAAATAATAAAAACAATACAGTTTTGTTGGCTTGAAATGTTTATTAATCTTATTCTGTAGAAATGCATACAAATTTTCAATGATAGGAGATATAATTCTTTTTAATACAATATAAGTAGAACACACACATGGAATACTCCAAATATTCTTTGAAAAAAAGTTGTATGACATGATAATTTAACCTAATAAACATTTTACCATCTTTCCTTGAAACATTACGGAAAGGGGAAAGAAACCCCTACAAAAATATATTTCAAAACAATCAGGACTAGATCTGAACTTATTTGTCTGTTGTTAAAACTCATATGTTTTGATGGAGCACATTCCATTGTACAACTAGTACAGGAGGAGTCAATGAGGATTCTTTCAAAATAAGATGAGGTTCCCAAGATCAAACCATAGTTTTTAGTCACCCTCCATACATCTCGAACATTCAAATACAGTGGAAAATACAATAGTCCTGTAATCCCAAGCTTCAAAATATATTGGAAAACAATAATCTTATCAATATTTTTTTTAGCTATACAAAGTTTTAGATACAAAATCTATAATAAACATGGATTTCATCATTCAATTAATATAAGCAACCACATTTGAAACGGACAAAGAACTTGAATTTATTGTTTACCATCATTGTAAGTATACCATTTTTTTCAAACAAAATGTCCTGTGCGTTTGGACATTCCCCATGGATTTTCCTGGTTGTGTGGTTCTAGTGTGTATTTTGTTAAGTATACCAGAAAGAACAGTTTGTAATTAAGGATAATAGTAGTATTTCTAAATTGTTAAAGTAATGTGACCTACCCCCCCCCCCCTTATAAACCTATACAGTTTTCTGTGTATGTTCAAGATGGTTGTCAATGATAATATGATGCGAAACAATAAATTAAGTCCAATGGCCTTACCAATTTACAGGGTTAGATGAAGCATACATGTATTAACAAGATATACTGCAAAACAGATGGAACTGGAAAAATGAACAAGGCATAAAACATGCAAAATGTCACCACCTGCCAGTTGTTACAGACGCCGACTGCCAAACACCAACCACAAAAAAGTTGGAGACTAATAATATGTCACCACTTGAATCGTGGTAATTTATATATTTGAGAAGTTCCCTGATCACGATGATACTATAAATACACAACCAATGAATATATGCCTTATAATATAAACAATTAATTAAATAAATGTTTGTAGTGTACATATTATGATAAATATGTAGTTGTTTTTAACAAAAAATTCATATATTTCTATTTATTTCATTTGTTGCTTCAGAGATTTATAAAATATAATGAAAACAGCGAAATGAAACTATGAATATTATCATACATTACGCAATAAATCAGTTCAATATGTACATTTACATCAACTGACATTTATTTCTTGGGAGTCAGGGGTTACAAGCCAACTCTTCATGCAGCCATGCGACACTAGAGATTGCTATTTAAAAGATTTGAAATTTTGGTCTAACCCAGTTAGTGGAATTGAATATCAAAAAATTACAGCTGTACAAAAGGTAATACCTATTTTAGGTTTTGAATTCCAAATACAACATGTACAATGCCTTACACTAATACAATAACCTTATGTACAACAGCTACAACGAGCTTAGGATGCACCATTTCAATATACTCAAATCACATGTAGTCTCAAATTGCCAATGAGCCTTTGTGAGGAAGATGACTTAATTTTCTAGTTTAAAGTAGATGCCAATGTCCAGTCGTATTCAAGACTTCTATTACCGGACAATCTCTCCAGGGACCTACTATCACAGGACAATCGTTCCTGGGACTTGAGAACCTGACTAGATGTTTCCCTATAAAGGAAATAGACCAGAGATATATGATCGGCACCATCTTTCCTCTATAATATAGGCCTATTATAAATAGAATATGCAGCGCAGGTAACTTTGTTTTACGTAATGTCAACTCATTATCATTGATAGAATACGTTTTTATATCACAATCAAGAAAATGATCCGTTTAGTTGGGCCAACATTTTTGTGACTGGCGTTTGACATCTGTAACATCATTTTGCCCTATTGAATTTTGGAAGATGATATTTACATAAAATGGTCAATATCTTTAAGCATGCAACTTGAGAGATGAAGTTGTTATGAAAATAACATTTACTGTAGAGGGAGTAACAAATATTGTAAAATATAAATTGAAACAGCTGAGAATGTGATTGAATGAAAAATTAGAGCCACAACTTAGTTCTTTTTATAATAGGCCTAGCAGACTAGAGGATATTGTGTGCAGACTGTAGATACATGCAACTAATACAGTACAACATAAAAGGTTGCAAGATGTTCCCCCACCGTTTATCTGACTTCAATAAGGTGATTTCAACAGAATTTCGGGACCCTTCAAAAGATATGTGATTGCCATGAAAATCCCATTAATAGTTATGGTATGACTAATATGGGAAGTAACATTATAGACATCACAAAAGAAAATTCAGACGGATGGATAACAGAATCTGATATGGGGGGACACCATGCAATTCACTGTAAAACATGCAATTCACATGCGTTAATTAAATGCGTGAATTCAAACCAAATATACTTTACAATAAGGGTGAGTAAATTAAAGCTATCATATTGTTGGATGACTGAGTTTTAGAAAGATTTGGTTAGTAAAATTATACAGTAAAATACTGGTATTTTGGCAATATGGCGAAAGCAACTAACTTGAATATTACTATGGCAACATTATCGTTGTTGGAAGCACTGAACAAAAGCTTGATTAAAGAAAGGAATAATTATTTCGCAAAGTACAAAAAACATTTATTTCATAAACAAAAGCCCTGTAGGATACAGGATGTACTCTGCATTTGTAAACATTGTGATGGGTTATAAAGAAATGTACCAATCCCTTTAAAATCCCATACCACACATACCGGGTATTTTTTTTATGGACTTTGAGGATGTCATGACGTACAAACAAGAAAATGCAGCAAACTCCTCGAGTCGAGGTCTCCAAGTCAAAAAAATTACTGACCCTATCATATATCTGTTGATTATCCTGTTTATAACTGATTCAAGAGCGTGGCACTGAACAATCTATATGCCTATTTGTTATTTGTTTAGTTGTTGGTTGGGTAACATGTTTATGACGTCACAAATGATGCGAAGAATCTTTAAACCAATCAGTGAAGTCTATATTAATTGTTTGTTTAGTTGTTGATGTGGCAATACGTGTATGACGTCACAGGTGATTGCATCATATTCCAGTAACGCCATTTTACGACATTGCATAATTTTAGCTGATTTTGGCTCCATTTCACTTTATTTGAAAGACTTTTAAAAATATAATAATGAGTCAGTATTTTTTATTATAAATATTAATATTTGAATTTGAGGTCAAAGTCCGAAAATTTGATCAACTGATTGAAATCACATTTTAAAGAGGTGAAGAAGTGAATAATTACAGGAGCAAACGTGATCAATGGTTCGAGGTCTCCCGCAAAGTAGTCGCTACGCTCCTACTTGCGCTGCCTTCGGCAGAGGAGACCTCGAAAAAAACTTTTTTTGGCTCTAAATAATACTGATATTGTCTTATTTCTTTACTATTAAATACAAATAAGCTTTAACAGAATAAACAATTGGAATAAAATATGACTTAAACATGATACATATGTTGAAGTGTGACCAAGTGTGAAATGTGTTTATACATATGCCATCAAAATAGTGAACTGTATCAAATTTTATAATACAACACAATTTCATCCATATTTTGATGACATACTGTGATTGTTGGCTGAAATCATCATTCAAACTAGGACCATATATTCACTTGATGCTTGATATTATACAATACAATACAGCCAAGCAAAATGAATAAATGACCAATTAATGTATATAAATGGACTAGACTAGACATTTGTATTTATAGTATGCTAAGAAAAAAATACAAAATATCTAAGATATCTACCATGATCCATGAAGCCTTAAGTTATGAACTGATTTACAATTTCGAAGATTCATTATTTACATCAACAGCAACAATACGATAAAAAGCAACATACCACACATACAGATCTAAATACTAAAATTGCATTAGCTAAAGACATATAGATGTCATCAGGTCTACATTAATGCCGCAAATTGGATTAGTTTAAGGCATATATATGTAGATGTCAGGTCTATATCTATGCTGCAAATTGCATTAGCTCAAGGCATATAGAATCTGATGTCAGGTCTAGATTTATGCTAAAATTGCATTAGCTCAAGGCATATAGATATCAGGTCCATATGTTTGCTGCAAATTGCGTTAGATCAAGGCATATAGAATCGGATGTCAGGTCTATATTTATGCTGCAAATTGCATTAGCTCAAGGCATATAAAATCTGATGTCAGGTCTATATTTATGCTGAAAATTGCATTAGCTCAAGGCACAAAAATGTCATGATTTGGCAAATGAGGTAAAAATTCTCAAAAATGAAAAATGTTTTTAGAGTTCTACTTGACATATATGGAAAAATCAGCTGTATTGAAACAATTTTGAAAGTCTCAAAACTGTAACAAAAAGTCTGGCAAAAAGGGTCAAGTTAAACACTGAAATACATGTATATATATCCTGTTATGTGCTAGTGTGAACACAGAATGCACATGTCGTATTTACAACTTGCTGAAAACCATTTAGACATACTGGTATGAATAAATTTGGATGAAATCACTCAATTCTGTGTAAAAAACTCTACTATCATTCCAAGTGCAGTTTGTCGAAATTCAAGAATCCGAATTATTGGCATTACAAATAATACTATCCAGGTGTACAATGTATTCCAACATATTCTAGCATGTCAGTGTATTAGTAATAAATCATTATTTTCTATGTTAATCTACAGTCCTTATGTAAGTAGATAGGTGGCTCATATATCTAATATCCTGGCACCCAGGTTAGTAAAACAGCTCATAGTAACCAGCATACTATACCCAACATCAACATGTTCAAGGGGCACGATCTGTATTTTGAATTTGAATTATTATTTCAGGCATAATAAAAATCACATGTGCTCAGGAGAATGGTATGTTCATTTATGAAGCAAATATTTTAATAATTTTGTACATAATTTACTCATTTGAACCTGTTCAATTTTCAGAGACCAAAATATTTTTGAGCTTGTCTTGGAAGGACTTATTTTCAAATATTTATATTCAAGAACATAAAAAAGTAAGTTCACGCTTCATTCTATCTATAGCACCAAATAGACAGAGTATCTACAAATTTGAGAGAATATGGTTCAAGTAATACAGATTGTGCCTCTTTGAGAATGAATATGAGAGGATTATAATGTCGTCTACTATACAGTCTATCAAATGTTAAGCATAAAAATGAAAGGCCTATACATGTAATGTAGTACATGTATACTCTACAGACCACTGATATAAAATGAGAGGCTTAATAAAGTCTATTGTACAGTCCACCAGATGTTAAGCATATGAGAGACTTATAGCATGTAATGTAGCCTACTGTACAGATCACATTATACTAAGCATGGATATGAGAGGCTTGTACATGTTATGTAGTCTCCTGTACAATCCACCAAATGTTTACAATGATTAAGAATGAGCTTATACTCGTTGGGGCTCTTGCTGCTGAGCAATCTCTGGTGTGTCCTCTGTAGTAGGCTTGGAGCGTAGTTTAAACCAAAGAGTCTCCTTCCACAAGAACCAAAGGTTGCCCACCCATACACCACAGTTCAGGAAGCCAAAGATCTGAAAGCAAATAGATGTGTTTTGTAAATAATGGATATTGTCAGAAAACTATTCAGTTTACAGTATGGACATATAAATATAGTTGATACAAATATTGCTAGCTGTGATACATCTCTCAAATCTTGATGAAAATATGATTTAAATCACAGAAAATGCTACTTTCAAATGATACCATTTTATGTTAAGGAGAATAGGTTTATATTAGTTATACTCAGTGATCTCCCTAGCATTGAAGTAAATAAGTGCAGCAGAGCCAACATCCTTAGAATTTGAAAATAAATTTTCACTTAATAGAATATTGTAAAAAATAAATTATACAGTGAGACCTGTAAATGGAACATCTTGAGAATTTGAACACCTCTGTTAGTGGAACACTTTTCAGAGTCCCAAAATCAACTAACTTATGTTAAATTAACCTCTTTAAATGGAACACTTCCTGAGTGAAAACATTTTAGAGGTGTTTCACTTAAACAGGTCTTCCTGTTTTAATAATGATGAACAGTGCAAGAAATACTTACCAGGGACACATTGAGGGTTGCAAAGTTGGCCTCATTTCCCCCTTTGCAAGAAGTAAACTTATAAGATTTGTGGAAAGCGTTGGGTGGGCACTGTGGTATCTCGAAGAACAAACCCTTGGGGGACGTATAGTACTTCAGATCTGTCACTCCTTGAGCCCAGGCAGAGCTGGAGATCAGCCACAGTACAGCAAATAGTGCAGAAACAATGAAATCCTGAAATGTACATTGTATTATTTGAATCAATAATTACTTTATTGAGCTTAGTCTCAACGGCATAGTGATTATTGTGAATCTGCTTGTTTCTCAGTCAACTTTACTGAAATACCATATCAATCTGTTGTAAGCTATTTCATTTGTATAAAATACTTTGTAAATGGAAATGTTATTTGCCTCTTCAAGTAAAGGTCAAAGCAAGGGGGACTGGCTCGTAGGGTTTCAACTCGATATTCGACCTTGACCTTGATCGACAACAACATTTAGAATGTCGTTATTTTCCGACGTTATAACTGACTATAAATTCAGAATCAGCGATCCAAAAGATTTGAACTAATATCTTGATCACTTATTGCGTGTTTTGAATTTTTTTGTTTGAAATTGAAATTCACGATTCAAATTCTGTGAAAAAAGTGAAAAATGGCGGCAGTTTGATTTTGAATTTTGTAATCATGACATGACTCCATATATGGCAGAAAATCGACTTGAAACCCTGGGAGCCAGTCCTCCTTGGGTCAAAAGTTGTAAAGAAATAAGTAGTTCAACTAATTTTTTCAAAGCCTGTTGTTATGTTAATATAAAGCAAAAGTGATGTACAAAGATACTCACTGCTATGGGTATGAGGTCGTACTTCCTGTAGATATGATCAAAGACGACATAAAGCACCAGAGCGCCTAGTGAGTACAAAAAGGCCATGACACCAACGAATACATAGAACTCAGCAGATGATGCCATGTTGCCATATGGAGTGAACATTTCTGTACCATTGATAGTTCCATTATTTAGCGTTGGGTCACACTGCTCAACTTTGATAGGGGTCGCACTTAGCCTGAAATAAGTTAGAATGTGCATCAGACACAGAAGACACACAAAGCACATGTTAAACAATATTGCAACCTTGAACAGAATATCAAGAAGGTTTACTATGCAAAAATCTTGCAATGTTGATTGTGTTCATTTACTTTGCTATTATTATCAGGGATTTAAGTAATCAATGTAAATTTTCAGAGCAGAGTTTGCATGTAACATGTAAAAAAGATTTTGAGATTCAAAATTCAAAATCCATAGACAAGACATAACAGACGAGATTTAAGGAATGAAAATCCAAACTGGTCACCTTAAAATTCCCCCAACATACACTATAAGTTAAATAAGTTTGAATGAATTGATGAAAGGGTTTGACTGAAAAACCAGGATGGAAAATCCTTAAAGGCCCCATATAAAGTTTAAACCACTTTGGCTTATATTGTAGTCTTACCCAATGTTATCAAAGTGTGATATGTGAAATATGTGATTTCAAAAAGTGGTTTTTGATAGACTTTTTGTTCCAAAATTTGTGAATTTATTTAAAACCAACTTTTAGAGGTCACTCATATCTTCTTCTAATTAGCCACAATTCATACCAATGTATAGCATTCATCCTCCCATGTTTTTTGCCGAAAAAATTAAGAAAATCGGTTCATAAATAAGCGAGAAATGAACTTATCAGTGCATAAAAATGGTTCTGAGAAAAATACATTTCAAAACTTTAGTTCTCATAGAAACCAATGGTACAATGATATCTAAAACATAATTTATTCTTCCTTTTAACCTGGTTAGACAATCAACATTGGTTTTTTATGAAAGTCTAACATATATAGAAAAGATTGACATCGAAAAAAAAATTTCAATTTTTTTCAAAAAGTTTTTGGTACCTTAGTGACATCACTAATGTTTCAAAATATTTGTGATATGCTAAAACATTGAAGTGGCCCATTAAATGTGGCATTTTATTATTGAAATAGTGTGTCCTTTGTTCAATCTTTGCATTGGGGTTAAAAAGATAATCTTTTTTGAAATGCATTAAGAAATATTTGATGATTAAGAAATTTCAACTTTTTTGAAAAATGGCGGGAAATTTGAATATTTGAGAAATGAAATGCTCACAACTTTTTTTTCAAAAATTTTTTTTGTTCAAAAATCTCTAAAATCACTTTTTAAGTCCTGACAAATAGTAAATGAATGATAAAAAAATATTTTCAAACTTTAGACGGGACTTTAAAGGCTGCCTTGAAATTTACTCAGAGACAAAAAATTAATCAATTCTTGATTTATATACAGTACCAAGATGCATCCCTGAAAATTTGAAATCAATTCCTTAAAAAGGTATGGCTTTAAAGGCCATAAATGGCTTCCTTGAAATACTTCCAAAAACTAATAAGTTCTAGGTTTAAATACCAAGAGAATTTTGCTAAAAACTCATATACAATACCTTGTGTGTCTTCAGGACAGAAAATAGCTGCCTTGAAAACCCAGTATGCCCAAAATCTAATCATTCGCCATTTTATAAAAACCATTGGATCAAAGATAATCAAACCTGACATAGTATTGATTGTTCCTAATAATGTGCCTAACAATTTCTTTGATAATAACCTAATCTATTACCAATAACATTGCATCTTAAATTGGATAATGATTTTTTCAAAGAGGTTCACAAGAACCGTATAGCATATGCTCAAAAACTAAAATCGTTTTTTTGAGTAATTGTAAGGAACATTATGAGAAAAAAGATACTGAATAAGAGACAGTCTCTCTTTACTTATGATTTCATTTTAACCTCAAGGAACCTACAGCTTACCTGCCTTATTTATCATTATCCAATTTATAAATGTAAAATACAAATATGTATGCACAAGTGCCAAAGAAAAAGGACCAAAAATTGTTACAGAACCCAGCAAGAAAGGAATACATCATGATAGAGTAGAGTACACAATCATTAAGGAAAACAAACCCCAACTATCCCAAACCATAATCCAACGTGAAAGGAAACAATGTTTAATACCACCGTCCCCCACCATTCAAATTCTATTATGAAGATATACACTTACATACTGGAGCAAAAGATATTTACCTGAAGGGATATGAGAAGTCTAGATGTTTATCCTTTTTTGTTGCCCCACACAAAAATGAGAATGTAGAATGTCCAGAAAAACTAGTTGTTGTTGCGAATGCAAATATAGCAATAATCTGAAAATATAAAACATAATATACTAGTACATAATTTATGATACTAAATGAAACGTGACAAGGTGAAATGTGTTTACAGGATGTCAAAGGGGATGATCCATCATGGATGAGTGACTCCTTCCGGGATGAATCTGAAAGATTGTCCTATGTTATAAAGTGAGTCTAAGATAATGCAATGTGAAATAAGAACGTAAGACAGTTCAGTTCTGTTTTTTTGCAATAATGTTTAACTATATGCATGCATGTTGTTATGCTGTTAAAATACAGTTTGGCCATGTCTTGAGGTTATAGTGGCCATGTCTTGTACAACTAGAAGAAAAAATAACAAAAAATAACATGGATTATTTGATATAATGGAGTATAACAAATGGATTATAAGATAATCCCTTTCTTATTTTTTTCTTTTTGGAGATCAATTATGTAATATCCCCAATCTTTTTGTACATTAACCATATCAAAAAAAGTTGGTTTTACGCCAGATATTTGACCTCAAATTTGTATTGTTTTCAATTATACTAATCCCAAGGGGACACACTTTTCCTTTTCAGAGGTAAATCATGAGTTAAAGTACATTTCAACTTAGTATTAAAAGTTGGCATAAAATGCTGCATTTTTGGTGAAAATTGGCTTATAATTGCAGAAAATTGGTGATGATTGGTGGACAGCTTAAGAGATAATCCATTCGACTTTACTTTCATTCTTTTGCCCCTTATTGAAGATAACATATTGGCCAAACAAACGCATTTGTTTTTGTGTCAAATAATTATTAGAACTTAAGAGCTGTCTAAAAAAGCTTGCAATAACATACCTGCCCCTTTGTTTCCTTTTACCTCTAGACTTTTTTCTTTATTACCTGTCGTAAATTGAACCAACTATTTTATATAAAATTGCATGTACAGAATAATTAAAGTCAGGAAAAGACATACCATAAATAGAGTTTTAATGGTAAGAATTACCACTATCATAGTTGGAACTGCTTCAAGTATCAACACCTATTGATCCATAAATTCATACTATCTGTATAGCTATAAATCCCAATGCTCAGTTCCATGTTAATCCATACTTTGGTTTTATTTATAATCCAGCCTGTTCAGAGATAGCGTACATTAATGATGTGCAAATTAATAAAAATGATGCACAATTTTTATTGTTACTTGATATTGTTATATTTAGTGGTTAATATATAATTTCATCTTATTTAAAAAACCTACTTCAATTTACAATATCTTTTTCTCTCATTTAGAGATTACAATACAATGTTCTATTTTTCATATGGAAATGATTTTTCGTTTTGAAAGCGCTCATATAAAACACCTTTGCTTCTTGTCATATCAAGACTCCTGATATTCGGAATATATCCTACAATGCTCTGTTCTAGTAATGAAAGTGATCACATCTCAACACTGCAGAGGCTAACAATGTGGGATATTCGTAAAGCCTGATTGGTGAAATTAAATATTCACTTATTTTAATGCGAATTACAGAAAAATTACCTTAAGATGTAAACATGCAGTTCATGGTTCATTTCTTCTTTGCATTTATAGTTTTCATATTCCTTTTTTATTTTTTTGTAAAATGTGATTTACTACCCCTCTTTACCAGGCTTAACAATGGATATTGAGTGGAATGTGTATGGCTCCCAAAGGACCCTGTATCTACAAGGTATAGAGCTAAGAGGGGAATATAATATAGTGGCTTAAGTTAAAGGGATATTGTGATTTATAGAGGATAAAATGGTTTAAAATAACACTTTACGTGATTGCCTGGTCTATAACACCTTCCCTGGTAAACCTATTTTCAAAATATGCATGAAGATCCATTCAAAGTCGATGTTTGACCATTAAAAAATCCAAATTTAGACTGAGGATTGAAATTGTTCAAAGGACTTTAATTTTCTCAGTAGACCGGAAGTAAATTTATGAGTTGAGTAAATGTTGATAATGATCTTTTTATGAAGCGGGGAAGTCAAAACAGTACTATTAGAATTCATTGTAAGTATTCGAAGATAATTTAGAAGCATTTAAATTCGAATCCACAACAAAAGTGAATTAACTGAAATCTGTATACATCTTCATCTTCTTCGTGGACGTCACAGAACACACTTCCAGTTTAGTAATCAATGATTTTATCGATCAAAAAATATTTTTTTATGAATTCGTCTGATATCTGCTTAAATATGGTATCTATATCTGTGTTGATTGTTAAATGACAAAATGGGTTGGGTAAAGAATGTGTCAAAGTCATTTGATCTCAAGCAATATTTTGTCATTTCTGTCGCCTAGAATTTCTTTAACCAACAAAAATATTGAACCAAATATAGCAGATCTATCTTAAAAATGGGATTTGTAAGATAAGTACACAGTGTATGTTTTGTCATCAGTGCATTGAAATGTAGACCCAAAGAGAGTTCCTGAGTTATAAAGAAAAAAGGGATGGTAAGAGAGTATTAAATGTTTGAAGCAATTCTCTCCTAAGAGCAATTGCCTTTGTTATTTTTTTTGATTTTTGATATCTGATCAAATATAGTGGAAGTAAATGAAGATTTAATATGCAGAAATGTCCAAGTTATTCTTTAAAGGTGATTTTTTCACTTTTTGCAAGATAACCTTTAAGATTAAAGGATTATCCAGAACTAAAGTAAAAACTGTTAGACTTGGGGAGGGGGGGGGGGTCGAGGCCCTGGCCAAAATTCTTTCAAAATCATGCAGTTTTTCACCATTCTGAGCACTTTTGACATGATTTTGGTATTTTTGGGCCAAAGTTGTCAAAAGTGACTACCCTGGCATCAGCCTATAAATTTTGAGCCAAATCCATCAACCAGCATTTAGTTATTTCCCAGACAGATATACGTATTGATGAATGGACAGTAGAATGGATGACTTCTCTATACCCCTCTATCTAGTTCTACCTCTACTCCCTTTAATTTAAAGTATTCAGGTACACTAAGGATGATATATCACAAAGACCTTGGTTCTCTAGCCTCTGTCATCCAGAGCACAATGTAAATTATCTAACATTGTTGTCATGGTTACATCATGAAATACAACTGAAACCCAGAAATCTAATCTCAGATATCTCTGAAACACAACCTGGTGAAACATGATGAGTAAAGCAGCATTATTTCATGGCCTATACAGCATAAATATCAGATTTTAATGATGAAAAATGATTTAAAGCTAGAGTTATCGCAGATAGTCCATCATACTCACATCAGGGATGCAATTCCAATCTCTTTATATTCTAATATTTATCAGACTTAATGCAGTATGTCGCTACGTTACTGTTATTAGATGCAATTGGTTTAGTGCTACCTAACATCCAAGAACCTCCTTGATCAAACAATGTGTCTTGTTTTTGAGAATAATACTTTCATAATTGCAATTTTTCAAGAGAAAATTTTCAAGACTTTTTGCCTTTGGACAACCCTCATAGAATATTGTTATAAACAAAAAGGTAACGTAATTTGCTTCTAGTAATTCCTAGGCAAGATAGTGACAATAGACTAAGGAAAATGCATGTTTTATGAGGGACACCTTTGACCATTAGAGAAAAGTCCTATTTTCTGGAATATACTAATTAAAACCTGATTGATTCAAAAACAAGTACAATGTTCTCATGGGGTGGGATCAGAAGATTTGTCTATTATTGGGATCAAGTTATTTTTGTAAAAACACCAACATTTATTCTTTAACTCATATGTTTTGCTAATCTGAAGAAAATAACCTACTCCATGCAATGGGTATATCATTTGGGGATACCTTTTTCTTTTCTTTTTAGTCCAATAACTCAGCTAGGAGTTGTAGCTATCGAAAACAGCGATACCATATCATACTCTGGAAGAGCTATGGGGCTCTTTTGTAATTTTTCCAAAAGAAATTAGAAAAACAGCAATTCCACGGAGTAGCAAATCCCACCGAACAAAACATGTTTTGATAAATAGCGGCACTATAAAACTTGAGCCAAATCCATCCACTGGTATTTGAATTATCAAAGATTATGTTTTATGAAACATGGTTGCCATTTTGAAATTCAGCTGTCATCTTTAGATTTCTTCTTTAGCAGAGCTCCTATGTCCCAAAGCATCAGCATATAGAATTATATCCAAATCAGTCTACATGTACTTGATTTATTTAGATTACATATTTAATGAAAAATGGTGGAGATTTTGATAAATAGCAGCCACCTTAAAAATTTCTTCTCGGCAGAACTCCTTTATCTCTAGGCATCAGTATATAAAATTTGAAGTAAATCCGTCCAATGGTATTTGAGTTATCAAAGATCACCTTTTTTTATGAAAAATGGCGGCCATTTTAAAATTCAGCTGACACCTTTGAAATTTCTTCTAAAGCAGATCTCCTTTTTCCCTAAACATCAGCATATTAAGTTGGAACCAAATGCATCCACTGGTATTTGAGTTATCAATGACTACGTTTTTTACCAAAAATGGTGGCCATTTTGAAATTCAGTGGCCATCTTGAAAATGTCTTCTTGAGCAGAACTTCTTTGTCTCTAGGCATCAGCATATAGAATTTGAACCAAATCCATCAACTGGTATTTGAGTTATCAAAAGGTTACGTTCTTTTATGAAAAATGGCGGCCATTTTGAAATTAAGCTACCATCTTGAATATCCCTTCTCGAGCAGAGCTCCTATGTCCCTGGCATCAGCATGTAAAATTTGAACCAAATCCATTGAATGGTATTTGAGTTATCAAAGATTATATTTTTTCTGATTAGTGGCCATATTGAAAATTTCTTCTCGAGCGGTGGTTCTACACCAATAAGGCATAAGCCTATAAAATTTGAACGAGATCTGTCAACCAGTATTTGAGTTATTGCCCGGACACACGAACGGACGGACAAACAGACGGACGAATGGACGGATGGACGAACGGCTTTTCTATATCCCCCTCGAACTTCGTTCGGTGGGATAACAATGTTACATTTTCTTGTCCACAGAACAGGACATTGAATTTATTTCAGCAATGAATCTTAGTTCACTAACTGAGATACATACATAACAAGTTCCTTCTAAAATATGACCATTCTTATAACTAATAGATAAGATACATTACCATCATTAAAGCAAGGATTTGGTTGGATGTGGATTATTTATCACGGTCATAAAATCTGTTATTAAAACAGGTAGTTATAATATATGGCTGTAAATTCAGCCTACAATCTGTAGGAATATAACCTTTCATGACTGCTTCCTGACAAATATGCTATCCCAAAGGAGTATGGTAAAATTCAAAAAATTAATGAATACTGACATGTTCACTGGGGGGTATCGTGATGCAACAACACTGTGTTGTTGCATCAAGATGGCCAGACTTCCGGTGATAGATTTTCGTACGATATTTTGTTTTCCCAATTTAAACCCATTTCTAGGACGAGTTGCTCAATAATCATACACGTGCAGTTAGCTCATGATCTATATTTTAAAAAACTCTCATTAGTATGCATGTAGCATCATCAAGAAGCGAGAAATTCGCGGTTTTAATTCCTCACTATTGATGCAACAACACCACTCTGTTTATTATCGATGATGCAACAACACCAATGTGCTGATGCAAAAACGCCAATATAATGTATCATTGAATATCAAGAGAAACTGTTTTATGTTCTGTTTATAGGTGTTGGTCGGGACATGAATAAAACGCGTGAGTGCGTGGTTCATGAATGAAACGTATTTTGTTTGGTTCCTTAATGTATTTGTCTTTATCAAAGTTAAAAGGATATACAAGGTAAACTAAATACATAGGCTAAGTATTGAATCCCCGGGAGCCAACCTCATTCGTATTGTATCTGAAAAATAAAGATTATTCATTTTCTAAATTAAATCCCCTTGATTTACCGTATCGTATGGAAATTGTTTACAAAGAACTAATATAACTAGACTTTGGAAATTGAACAAGTTCAATTTCAGACTCCAGATCTGGACTTTTTTAAGCCGAGTCATCCAGAAAAAGATGGATGGATGGATGAAATAGGAAGGAGGGATAGGACAGAATAGGATGGAACGATAGGAGAGAATAGAGAAGAAAGATAGGATAGAATAGCAAGGAAGGATAAGATAGGAAGGATAGGAAGGAAAGGATAGGAAGGATAAATAGGAAGGAGCGGATAGGGATAAAAGGGATAGGATAGGAAGGATAGGATAGAATAAGAAGGAACGATAGGATAGAATAGTAGGATATGATAGGAAGGATGGATGGAAGGATGGATGGATTTTTTAACATTTTCTTCGCTACTCTTGACTTTCTATCAGGATACCATCAGATCGATTTTTCTCGCAATTTCAAAACGCCATAACTTCCGAACCGGAAGTTGGATCGAAATTTGGTTTGCAGATTCTGATTTCTGAGAAAATTCTATTCTTCATTCATAACTCAAACGTTAAATTTGGAGAATTTTTTATTTTTACCTACTTTTTGGACACTTTATCTCAAAAGTGGGTTAAAATACTTTCTGACGGCAAAAGGCTAACACTATTCAGTACACTCTTGGCTACATGTATACACGATTTCGAAGAATATAATTGAATTGTAGTGTCAGAATCACAAAAATAAGGAAAACTTTGAATTTGACCTAGATTTTGACCTAGACATTTTTGGGTCCAAATTTTGAAGCTAGATTGCTTTTGAGGTACTCTTCATTTAAAGGATTTCATTAAATTAAGCTGTACTCGGTCGTATATATGTCGTATTTTACACTTCAAAATTTTGTTTTCCCCATTGACTTAACATGGGCACCAAATTTAACGATTTTGAGTTTTCAAAACGCCATAACTTCCGATGAGTGTTGGTTTAATGATATTGCAGTTATACAATGCTATTATATAGAATGAGGTTATTTACTGAGAGGGATTCAATATTGATTTTATTCCGGGACACATTATGATATTTCCCGAGGGCCCAGGGGGAATCTGGGATTACTGTACCCCTATCAATTTACCTTTTCGGGACCTAAATCCTATTACCTACCTTTTAACAATCGGGGAGAACGAATCCAAAGAGAAAAATACTTCTACATGTGCGCTGTGCAAGATTTTCCAATAGCTGGTCGTGTTTACCGAGAACGAAAGATGTCTGTCCACCATTTGAATGATACTAACGGGTATCAGGGTCATCAAGCTATGGAACAGGGGTTTATGATAATAGATTGGGTTACTATAGCTTGCAATGTTTGAACTATTGAACTATGAACTATTGAACTATGTTATAAAACAACTTCCAGTACATTATGATATTTAAAAGTATAAATTTTTGAAAATACATATAAAGAATCTTCGCCCGCAGGACGTGTATTTTGAATGCCTGAGAAGAACGCAAATGGGTACTGGCCCGGTATTGCAATAGTAGCATTTAAAAATCTGTTCCTCTCGAGATTTATGGTCTTCTGAAATTATACTATTAATTGGTGTTGTTGCATCATTGCTCAAATCTAGAGGAGTGTTGTTGCATCTTCGGTTTGGTGTTGTTGCATCAATAGTGAGGAACTAAAACCGTGAACTTCTTGCTTCTTGATGATGCTACATGTATACTAATGACAGTTTCTTTAAATATAGATCGTGCGCTAACTTCACGTGTATGGTTATTGAGAAACTCGTCCTAGAAATGGGTTTAAATTGGGGAAACAACATATCTTACGAAAATCTATTACTGAAAGTCTGGCCATCTTGATGCAACAACACGGTGTTGTTGCATCACGATACCCCCCAGTGATGTTGACACAGGTTTTCACAATTACGGGAAGTATATGACAGTTTGTCCATCTTTACATATCTCCTGGGAATAGGCATTAATCTGAAATAAGATAAATGAGTATTAAAAAGGACCTTACAATCCAAACATCAGCATCAGTTCTGTCTTTTGCTGATGTATGTTATTTACGACATAGATACATCAGGCTTGTAGTCAGCTTTTGCCAGGGAGGGGAGTCACTTTTTTAAAAATTCCAGGGGTGTTCACTTTTGACAAATTTGGTCTAAAATGACCAAAATCACTTAAAATTTGTTCAGACTGGTGAAAAACTGCATGATTTTAGAAGAACTTTTGGCCAGGGCGAGGTTGACCGAATCCCCAATGGCTATTGGCTCAATACAGGTACGTTGAAATAAGCAATTTCTGTGGTGCTTGCTAACCCGTGATTCTGTTGAACATTAAAAAAACTAAAAACTTCACACATAACATGGTTCAACCTCAAATTGAACTGAAATTGAATAAAGAATCAATCTGATTGTTAATAGGTAAGATCCCAGTTAGATTGTTTCTTCAGTCTTGGCTCCAGGACAATAAAAACTCTATAAATGTTACAAAAATCAATGGCGGTTTGTTCCTCAAACTGCAGGCAAACACGGAAATCTTAGATCTTACTACAAAATGATGAGGCACTTATTTACTTAAGTTGAGAAGGATGGATTTAAAGCTTTTGACGTCTTTCTAATCAATAAGACACATGCTAGAACTCCTAGAGATTGCAACTGAAATTGAACAAGTTATTGCCATTTGAAGATTTACATGTAATCCTTTCTATAGAGCTAATCTGTGATATCACTTGAATCTACAAAGCGCTAGTCTCTAAGAGTCCAATGTTATTTATATCATCCTTGTCTTTTACAATACCTTAGGCTACAACTGTTGAATAATATATAGGACGATCTAATAATTCAAAAGGAGGAATACAATAAGTGGTTTGGTTACTGATTTATATAGACTCGATGTGAATGATAAAAAGTGAAACTGCAATAGGATTTATTAAGCATTATTTGTCAATTATGTAAAAAATGATGTTTGATGAGAACTCAAAACATTTTGATATTCTACTGCAAACAAAATCTGAAATAATTCTCAACTGTACCTCATATTTAGGCAAAATATGAATTTCTGATTTAAAAAAACTCTGCATTTACGAGAACAAATGATAGTAGAATAGATATGGGAAAATAATATAATTAAAATATAAATGCATAGTTAAAATTGTAACTCTTAAACACCAAATATGGTCCCTGCATACAATTGAAAAAAATAGTTCCTATTAACGACATAACTGCAGGATGGATGAACAAATGAGCAGCAGGAATAGCAATAGCTCAGAATGTTAGCCACAAGGATAAAGATTCTAAGTAATAAATTGGCTTGTTTTTCTGTTCGAGTAATTTCCCTATGCTTTTCTGTGTAAACAATTTATCTCCAATCTCTCCTCTAATCAAATGGAAATTGGTCATTCTTTACAAATCAGAGACATTACTGAATGCGGCAGTTTTCATCACTTCAAATCAAGCATCTCTAAGGTTTCTTTCCTGGACAATCAGTGATGTCCCATTAGAATCGCTTTATCTATATAAATCTTTTATTGACTCAATGACCATGTCATGTAAATGACATATCAGTCACTACAGTGTACAAAAAATTACAAACTACAATTACTATATATTACAAAACTACTTTACATCGGTTTCACATGTCAGGGTATGATAACAGAATATCAGTGTGGTGTATCCACATACCTTTGGTTTATCAAATGAGACCAACTTACATGTATGGGCACTGCATTGCTGATACACTGAGAAAATCAAGAGAACAACCAACTGTCAGAATTAAATGCAATTTGAGCTTTCCACCACCAAAGATAATTTTCTGTCAAGTTCCTCACCTGTCACATGACTTAAACACAGGCAGCCAATCAGATCTGTATACAGTCATGAAATTGACACTGTATTACTTAGGAGTTGGTACCTGACAGTTGGTAAGTAGATGGACGAACCCGATTTACATGTAATGCAAAAATATTAGAGAGTTACTTTAGTTGCCTCTTAAAGGGATGTGCGGGAAAAACTCTCCATCATTGGCTATAGTAAAAATACAATGTAAAGAATATTATAAGGCATACTTACTACTTGAATAAGCTTTATAAATCCCCTAGGTTCTTTAATAGCATAGGTGTTTAGCCCTGTGGCCAACTGAAAACACAGAAAATATATGTTAATCGGAAAAGAGCACAAGTGAAATGATTTTATTTCTCCGTGTGGCTTTGAGGAACAAATGGACAACTTTTTTAGTTTTCTTGTGCTCAATTATTTCATCTCTAAATGGAATGATTTTTTCAGTAGAAGAGTCTTACTCCTAAATGTGGACAAGGATATACAAAACACAACATATAAATACACATGTATGGAAGTTACAATTACAAACATGCCTCTAATATCTAGGTTTTAAAGGATCTATTTACTATTTAATCACAGATTCCAGACAGATATATTGTAGTAGTATCAGTAGCTCAACAATCATTCCGGAAGAAATTCCTGAAATATTTTAAATTGTTATTTAGAACTACCATACTGATGTTACTGCAAAATATCTAACTTGAATCAATACTTGTGTTTTTAATATAAATTGATAAATGGGTACTATGAAGACCATGGCAAACTAAATGTAAAAGATACTGCATAAAATTAATATATTCCCAGTATGATCCCTTTCACCATATCTGAAAACATAGTGATTGTGAATAACACTTGGCTAAACTTTAATGTGAATTTGTTAAACCTACTACCGATTAGAAACAGAGGATATCTTCTGGGAAGATCAAGATATTTTGCAAAGAATTTATGAGGTTAGGTCTCTCTTCAAAATTAACTTCAGACTTCAAAAGTTCAATGTCTAACTAAATTCTATTTTGTGAATTTTTTCATCTATTTTCTCTATTGACCCCCCCCCCCTCCGGCCTCCATTTATAAACTAAATAAGACATTAACATGGAAAATGTCCCCACCTGCCATTTTTTAAACCTGCAACCGATTGGAAACAGAGGATATCTTCTGAGAAGATCAAGATATTTTGCAAAGAATTTATGAGATTAGGCCTCTCTCCAAAATTAACTTTGGCTGCAAAAGTTCAATGTCTAACTAAATTCTATTTTGTCAATTTTTTCATTTATTTTCTCTATTGACCCCCCCCCCCCCTCCCCTCTATAAACTAAATAAGGCATTATGGAAAATTCCACCACCTGCCATTTGTTACAGATCCCAATCATCACCTGTCGAATGCCAAGTGCAGACCATTGTGGTGGTGACCTAACTGGGAGAAAGGTGATTGAAGAGTTTGTGTCTTTGAAAACAGACATCACTGATTGTCCACACAAGGGTGTATTTAGGCAATTCCTAAAGTACACTGTAAATTGAATAATCTTAGATGTTGCTTTAACTTCCTGTTCCCCAAAGAAGATTTAGTATAATTTACCTTTTTTATCAGACATTGAACTTTTGAAACATCCCCTAATGCATCTTCATTTACATTACTGAACTATACAGGAGTGAAAAATTAAAAAAGTTAAAATATCACAAATTTTGAGAAGATATTACAATGTTGCTCAATTATTTATTACTTCAAATTTTATCAATGTAAATGCATTTTGAAAGTAATCATTGTTTATGTGATTCAGTGCAATGTGTATGCTTTCCCACCATTGTAATAAAATATGAAAGTGAAAATAATGTTATATCCCATACCTACTGAGGTTCCAAACATGTAATTTGCAATAAAATATAACATATCTAGGGAGTGGGGTGAATATTTTTATATCCTATCCCGCTATTGCCGAGATCTGGGGCATTCAGCTGTATCAATCCCAGTCCCACAAGTTTTTACATTGATTTTTTTAATATTCATTTTGAAACTTTAAAAATGAAATTTTTCACCATTTTTGAAAAAATGTTATTTTAAAAAAAATTTCTTAAAATTATATCAAATAAAAATCTGTTATTTTGAATAGAAGTAGAAGGTAGAATGTATCAAAGAAGCCCAATAGGTATAGGATAAATCTGTTATAAATGTATGTGGTTGGTTTGGATACAGGGTTTATCCTAAGGGAAATATGTGTATCACAGATTTTCCAATAATGATGATATATATCTGCAGGATATTATGTTCTGTTAGTCATGATATAACTCAGGTTTTATGCAACACCACTTACTCCATCTATTACTCCAGATACCATCAAAGGAATCTACAAGTTTAGTAACATAATATAACAGCAACAAGAGCATAATTTGGTAAAACAATAAAATGTAACACAGTAACAATAACATATATACAATAATACATCATCTATGTCAACACATATTTAAATCATAAGAAAATCAAATGAACATGTAGTTAAAATGCCAATATTTTCCTCATTTTCCAAATGTGTAAAATGTTCATATTCTCAATTAGCTGGAGAGATCACATGGCTGTTTAATTTATATGACAAAAAACAACTAGATTCATTTTGATACTGCAATTAAAGAGCAAAATGTCCACCTTGTAAATTACCCAGCATACCCAAAACCTAAGCAGACCTTTACACTCCTCTGCTTTTGCATTTGTAAAAAGTTAGACAAATGAAAAGTTAGATTCCTAACAAAATGAAGACAATATGCTGCTTCTCACGATCGATAAAATTAGCGAGAACAACACATAAACAATCTCAGTAACTAAGTGCTAGTATCTATTATCCTTCACGTAAGAACTAACAAGCCAGATAACAAATTAACGTATGATATATCACAAAATGATTAATAAATATTGATCTAGCCTTGCATCAAGCCTGTATATTTATGCCATCCCCCAAAACACCTGCACTGGTAAAGGAAATTATTTGAATAGGACCAAAGGCAAGGTGCAAGACTTATATTCGATCACTAAAATTTGATAATTATATAAAATATATTGGTCAACTTATTTATTAAGGATGCAGTACCGGGTCGGTTTTCACGTCTGTTTGCGCAGGTTTGACTTCCGGTTTGAGAAAGCTAGCTCCCAAGAACGTCATTTTCGCATTTAGTCTTATTCAAAAATTATAGTTTATTTCAATAATGGTGTTTCCAGAAAAGAATTAAATTGCAAACATTTTATCAAGCATATTTTATCCCTTTCACTTTTATGGGAAAACTTGTTCTTGAGTCGCAATTAGTGGATACGAAAACCAGGGTTCGAAAGGTGCCAGCTCTATTGAAAACTCAAAAGAGTAAAAAGATTCATTTTGGGTGGGTAAAATAATTTTTTTATTTTGTAATTACCAGACGGTCAATCCTCTTCATATTGCACTTGGATGATGATAACATGATAGTGATACATTGTAAAAAATATGAGCAAAATCTAATGTCTGGAACTTTTTCTACGCTGACCTGGTACTGCATCTTTAAAACAAACGGTTCACCATCACCACAAGAAGATCAATATTCCAAGTAAATTAATAGTTTACACAAATCGTTTTTTGAAAACCTTGAGAAAATGTAAAGAACAAATAGAATAGAAAAAATGGAATAGAAATATAATTTAACATCTTTAGCCTTGTCTTTTTGAAAATTCCTGAAAATCAAAGTAGCCAAATATAAGTATGCTACATATATTGATATCTGTGTTGGGTGGAAGTGAAACCAACATAACATATCTCAATAAACTATAACACATGTATATCATCAAGAAAATAGTTACATGTCCATCATCATCTAGGCGATTGTTATAGCTGGAGTGATCCTCTAAATCCAGATCAGTACCAGCATGCAGCAGTGACCTCTATTCATAGACGAAGAAGATAAAAATAGATAGTTGTACAATCAGTATAATGTAGCTTATTAATCACAACACAAAAAAAGTTACAAATTCCTACTTAAGAGAGATGTTGTTGTCATGACAACAAGTGTAAGGAGATGGTCTGTTAAATATAGAGGAACAGATTAATTGGCTCAATTCTCTTGTTTTTGTAGGTACATGTACTTTGTTCACCGTAATGGTGAACAGTATAATATAAAATCATACATTCAATAGGAATAGTCTTCAGTTACAATGTGTTGAACTTCTAAACATTAAACACATTGGTCCATTTTTGTATTATTGACATTCAACAGTTATTGTTTCGGATGAATGATTCTGAATAAAATTGATAGTCAAGAAACCAATAGCCAGCATTACATATAATTACTTCGAACTAGAAGGTACAAATATGTAATTTGGCAAATGATATTTAATATCACAGCATGTAAAAATAATTTTGACTTTTCTAGTTTCCCTTAAAATGATATAAATTGATTGACCAAGATTTGTTTCTTCATATGGTTTAACTCAAATCTGCAACTATTTATACATATAGAAAGAAGGTAAAAAGTTTTTACAAAGTTTCAAACATCTTAAATGTTACATGATACAAAAAATCATTAAAATCTTTGTTACATTAGACTAATAATAAATCCTAAAATTTTGCCAAAAATCCAGGGGGAGCACTGTGTTTTGAAAATGTGAACATCACTCAATGAATATGGCCTCAACTGAGAGCTCATTTGCTTCAGATATGTTTTACTGAATATTGAGATTCAAATTAACCTGAAAGAACCTCAACATTGAAGGGAAAAATTTTCTTGCTTGGTCCTTTGAAGAAATTCAAATATCTTATAATTTAAGTATGTATCTTTTATTCCCAATCAGGTCGGATTTTATAAAAAACAATTTCATTATCATATCACAATGGTAGATCTATCACAGTTTTAAAAGAACTCTGTAAATGTATCACCTAATCCTGGGGGGTTTACTGTATATAAACCTTGACGGGGATCCTCGGCGCACATGGGGTACCTTTTTTGACATTTGGTATGGCAATGGACCCACATTTTAGGATGTGGTATGAGAATGCCAGATCTAGAATGCCCTCATGATGACTTTTGAGGGATGGAAATGGTCAGATTTTTCAACTTTCTGGTATGAGAATGGTCATGGAAAATATGTTATCTCACAATTATGGTATGGAATTGGTCTAGTTGTAACACATACCGGTACTTATATGAGGTTGTTGGTTCGTTTTCCTCAAAGATCGCCTTCTTCTTGGGACCTTCTTCAGTTTAAATAAATAGCTTTTTTCCCAGGAAATATTCTACTTTGGGCCAGGCATGGCATTGGTATGGCATTGGTCCTATATTTTGACATTTGGTATGGCATTGGTTTCATATTTGGGCATTTGGTATGGCTTTTGGGCACTATATCGGTTGGTATGGGAACACATCCAAATTTGACATTTTGGTATGGGAATTTATTGATATCTGAGGGTTCAGCCTAAGACCCCCGCCAAATTTTATACACAGTAAACCCCCCGGGCACCTAATAACAAATGTTCTCCAAAGGATTTTTTAACAAGTGGGTGCAAAATTCTCATGTGGCCAAATATATGAAAATTTTAAGAAACACCCTTCAAATGTTCCTATGGTAACTGCTTCCCCGTGATAGATCTTGCATTTAATTTATATTTATAACTGAGATCTTAAAAACACCTCTTTTATGCTCGTAAAATGTAATTTTTATGGTAATACCATTCTAATGTGCTTGAAATGTTCAAATGTTTTTCATCATATAATATCATCATGGGAAGCCAATCTTTTAAATCTCGATAATACAGTTTAAAGAAACTAGTATGATCAATAGAAACATGTCCGTGATCAATGATACAACTAACTCTCATGGGCGTAGGGCTATAATTTGAGTTGGTAAGCACACTCAGGGATGCCTGATTACATAGCCGAAGGCCGTGCATCGCGGGGTATTCTTCCCCGGAAATTTTTTTCAAGGACGTTATTCGATGGAATCTTAGCATTTTTATCAACTTTAAATGTTGACAATGGTAAAAATACAGATATTGTAGGAAAGCATCAATAAATTCACAAATAAATTAATGCATTTTAACACATTTTTAATTTTTTTTCAAATTCATTTGGTACGTCTGTGCGTATTTTGCGTAATAGGCGCTACGCCCATGATGTCTGCAACCTTTTTTATAACACTAATTCGCAAGACCTAACAAACCCCCCTCAACAAAGGTCAATGTGACATTTTTTGATAATGTTAATTTCCTTTCAAAATAATCATTAGTGCCTTTATTTCCTAAAATAAAATCTATTATCTTTCAAATGAAATAAAAATTAGGGTAATTGCTTTCCTAGCACTGAAGTTATGTACTTTCAAAGATAGCAGGCATCACAAAAACTCAATGGAACGCGAAACTAAATAATCAACAATTTCAAGTTCAACTTGTATTTGTCTTTACCATTCATATTTCAAGAAGTACTACAAATAACAATAAGTGATTTCGTAAGATAATAGATAAATGCTGACTTATTATCATTTCAATATAATTTCGGTCCATGATTTTTGCTAGCAATCACATAGCAACGGACTGAATATAAATTGAATTAGTGAAATTGAAAAATTGGGGGTGGGGAAAATAAGAAAAACTATATTTAAAATTGGGAGAGGTTTATCATTATAATTCGGGTACCACAGTTTACTAAAGCATTATGGAACATGCACAGAAATTAATTAAAATCGATTTTTATGAAATAAAGCATCTTAGAAAGAAAATTCAATTTGATAAATGAGTGCTATCTACCAAACAGAGTAATATACTGATTAATTCAATATTTTATGAAAATCATTTTTATTGGCTTAAACTTCTGGCTATCATAACTTTGCTCCTCTTAATTTTTAACGCCAAAAAGTGCCATTTATCTGTGGCCAAAGCTAGAAAAATAACAGAAGCACAAAAAAACTTGCAAAAAGTACTACTGTATATTGAAAAAATCGAACATATAACATGGTGTCCAAAAGCATTTCTTTAGTGTGCTCGAGATCACAAACAATCTATTAACAATGAGGAAATATGACTAAAGAACACAGGGAAATTAATAAGCTATTTTATTCTAGCTGTTCAACACTACGCTTTGGCGTACATTGTTCCTATGCCACTGCAATCTCATTTTAAAATTTGAATTATTTGCAAGTGACTGATCAAGAGACTATTCTTTTCAGCTACTGATCCTGATACAATCTTGCCGGAATCTTTGAAGCACGTGATAGGGGCATGTAAAGGTTACTTGAGTCTCTAGCCAATTCTTGGCTAGAAGTAATTCCATCTGGAACACAGTGAACTATTGTAAAATTACTAGTCAGGGTTCAATAAATTTAAGTAATATTCTAAAAACTGTCATGTTAATATTTCATAAATTGAAATGGAACTGGCCTCGATGAGATATTCAAGAAAAATGGTGATATTCGAAAACTGGACAAAATGTCGTTAACGTCGGACATTAGTAACTGGCTGTAAATTCAGAAGATGTGAACTATTTTAATTTACATTGATCACTTCATGTGTGTTTTAGAATTTTTGGTGAGGTAATAAGACCAAAACTCGCAATTCAAACTGTGATGTGGAAAAATGGCAAACATTTGATTTCAAATTTTATGATTATGACATGACCAGTATACAGCGACATGACTCACATCCGGCAGAGTAAAAAACATGCAAAGATTTTTGTTTGGACGAAGGCCATGATATTAGTGGCCTTAGAAGAAGGTAATGTATCACAGAAACCTGTATCAACACCTGACAGTGACATCTATTGGTGACAGAACCCTGGGAATATATCTCTTATAAGAGATAAAGTGTTATTTCCGGGGTTTGGTCACCAATGGATGTCACTGTCAGATGTTGATACAGGTTCCTGTGTAATGGCCTGTAATGTATAGGCTATTCATTCAGTCTTTGAAAGATGTAATTTAGAGTACATGAAATAAAGCAAAGCTAAATGCAGTTAGCATGTTGGAAGGATGAGATAAAATTCAAGAGTTGTCAAAAATATATTTCAAGCATTCATGACTCAGTATCATACATTCAAAATGTAACTGCAAATAAATGATAATAATTTTGACATGTTGAATAGTATCCATGTTTATAAAAGATAGAACGTTACCTGAGCTGCTTTGTCCATGTTTGTATCTTGCAGTGGATAATGCCAACTGTTTTAGTTTATAATTGACTACAATAAGTAGCCTTTTAGTGCATATTTTTAACTAAAACAAAATTCGTAGCAGTAAAAAATTATTTCAATTTTTACCGGAAGTAATGAATAAAGGAAATGATTTGATTGGTTGTCAGGTTTTAAGACTGAAATCTACTATTTTAATCCCTTTAAAAATACCAGTCTTATGTGTGAATTAAAACATATAATATGTTTTACTCACTTTGTTATATATTTTTTTATTTGGTATCACAAATTTGCAAAAAATATACCGGAAGTCAAGATAATATTACGAGGTGAATAAGCGGGCCTAGCAAAATATTTTCGTAAGTTTCTTTCATTAATTTCCTTTTTGCTCAACATAAAGATATCCCTATACTAAATTTGTCATTCCAAGTGTTATAACTACTTTATTTACACATGAACCAATCTTGTTTAAGGCACACCAGTCAGTAAATATGGTATTATTGCCGTTTGAAAATTACCGGTTGCTTTGTCATGCTCAAGAAGAAGTGAAGACGGTTCATCATTCACGGACCTCTGCCAAATTACCTCCTCTGTGTCTAGGCTCAATAAATATACTTACAAGGACAAGACACGAGATCTTCAGGAGATTTATTTTTCCTTGATTTTGGAGTCAGTTTATCAATAAATATCACATGTCATACCTCAAACGATGCGTACATGAACATGTTGTTGTTACCATAGCTTCAACTCCAATCACTAAAGCCACACATCCAAGAAAGCGTCTGTTGATAAAAGCATAAAATAAGCGAGCGTATATTTAATGGAGTGCTTCGGCTAACTCCGTTGTTCAAATTTTTATTCCCGAAGTCAAATGCCTTATCTTCCCATTTATCCTTTGAGCCTACTACCAATAGATGCTGGATCTGGCTCGAGATCTGTGATTTCATTTCAGATTTTCAATAATCTAATTGTCATCCTTGACCCGTTTTAGGGCGTAAAATGAAAAAATAAGATTCCTAATTTTGCTAGGAATGTTAGGTACCCAGTCACCTTGGTACCCAGTTACCCGGTCACCCAGCTTTTTACACAAGCCCCAGAAAACTCAGAATTGGTCGTCATTTCAATTTCCTTGACAATTGGTTTGGCCCTAATTGATTGCCACTAATTTTCATTTGAACTATATTTAAGGCCTCATATAAAGTTTAAATCACTTTGGCATTATTGTTATCAAAATGTGCCATGTGAAACTTTAATTTAACTTCAAAATGTTGATTTTGAAGGACTTTTTTGTTAAAAAAATGTGAATTTATTTCAAATAAAATTTTAGTTGTCACGCTCATATATTGTTAAAGGGGCAATAAGGCTTGTAGAGAGAAAATAGGAAAATTTTAACTTTTTCTGAGCTATCAAGGCAACAGTTGGCTTAACATCTTCTTCGACATACCTATTTTCTTAAAATATATGGATAAACTATCAATTTCGGCATTAAAAAGTGTAAATTCAGTTCAAAGCTTCAAAAAGGGGACGTCCACTTTTATATTTTTAAGATCCACCATGTTTGAAGAGGAAAATAAGCTGAAATAATGATTATCTAGGGAGTTTCTTTGTAGAAAATAAAAATAGATGTAAGACTTGATGAAATATCCAAGCTTAAATATATTTTGACACTGGTCCATGATCGTTGAATGGCCCCTCTGCACTAATTATTGCACCTTTAAGTAATCAGGTAATGACATGCCTAACATATTTTGTGTTGAAAATTGGTGGAAAAAAGCATGGTTCAGAAAAAAAGAATTTTTAAAATTGAAGTTCTTATTGAATCCATTTATACATAAATATTTAATACACTGTACATGAGAAAAACTTATTTTCAACCTAGATTGGCCAACAATATTGCTTTATTTTGAAAGTTTAGCATATTTAGGAAATATTTGTACAAGAAAAAATTGGCACCTGAGTGTGTATCATTGGGACATCACAATTTTTTAAAATGTTTTAAATGTTACACCACAGTATACAGGTCCGTAACTATTCTGAGCACTTTTCAAGTGATTTTAGCCACTTTTGGGCCAAGGATGTCAAAAGTAAACCCCTCCCTGGAATTGTTCAAAAAGTAAACCACCCTTGGCAAATTCTGGCTATGGGCCTGGTATATTCATACAATCAAAGATTGAATGGTTGAAATAATATGGCTTTCGCCTCATCAATGGAATAAGTCATATTTTTAAAAAATGTCTCAAATGTTTCAAGTCATGAAAAATAATATATGAATAATTTAACTATATTACACAGGGCCTTTAATAGTTTGCATAGTTATTGCTATTCTGCTGTCTGTCACTTTTGAATTGGCTCAGGAAAATGACATCTGAAAAATACATTTTAATAGTGTAGTTCTTTTGATTATATTTCAGAATACTACCAATAACAAGGAAACACAATGTTTCTGACAAGATCTGAATATGACAGAGGTGTCAACACATTCTCCCCTGAAGGACGGTTATTCCAAGTGGAGTATGCAATAGAAGCAATTAAGGTATGCTTTAATAGTGTAACTATTCTGGTAATTGTTCGGTGACTCTTTTGTTGCCTCAACGATGCTCAACACACAACTGTTGTGAGTTTGTCTAGGTACTCAAACCAATACCTTTTTTAATATCCTTTACTATCATTAAGAAGTTCTTCTGAAATGCTTTTTTTGGCACCAAAAAGTGAGACAATACATCTTTCAAAAGTGAATGTTGCTGGGACTTATACGCTGCCATACAGTACTATTACACTACACTACACAGTACTGTTTATGAAAAAGTGCTGGACAGCGCTGTAAAAACATAACTGTACATTTCTGTTTTCTAAAACAGTGCTGTATTACTCTGTAAACACAGTGCTGTTCTATGCTGTTTAAAACAGTGCTGTTAGAATAGCACTCTACATTGCTGTACAGAGCAATGTCCGATCTGCATTGTCCAGTACTGTTTACAGCACTGTATAGACCTGCAAGATTATGTTGCGGATTGAGGGTGTAGATATTCACATACCGATTTTCTGATAAGTGTTCTTATTTGAAGGTGTTCACTTCAGAGAGATGTTCACTTGCATATGGTTTTTCTGTATTCACTGTATCATAATCATAAATGGGGTACATTCTTCAAAGATAAATGTTCTCATAATTTGTGTTTCATATATTTATTTTCAGTAGCAGTTTTATTTTAACAGTTTATTTCATTCTAAAGCAGTTACTTTTGACAATATTTATTAACTCTCAATCAAATGTGTTTCAGCTTGGGTCTACTGCTATAGGAATCCAGACCTCTGAGGGTGTAGTACTAGCTGTAGAGAAGCGTGTCACATCATCTCTGATAGAGCCTTCATCCATAGAAAAAATTGTTGAAATTGATACACATATAGGTAGGTTGTATGTCATTCTATTTTAAATATTATATGTGTGTTAAATGGAAGATCAATATTCTACTTGTTACGGTGAATTCAAATAAAATTCTTTGAAAACCTTGATGCCAATGGCTGTTTTTGAATTTGAATCACCCATATCTTGCTTACAATCTACCTTTTCTTGTAAAATTTGAAATCTATGATGTTTTGAATGTGTGGAATCTTCAATTTTTTCAATCATTTTTGCCCTTCAATTTGAAAAAACTATGCATTGTTTGAACTTTTTTCAGGCTGTGCCATGAGTGGTTTAATAGCAGATTCACGCACCATGATAGACAAAGCAAGAGTTGAGGCTCAGAACCATTGGTTCACATACAATGAAAGAATGACTGTTGAAAGTGTCACACAATCTGTTAGCAATCTCGCCCTGGCTTTTGGTGATGATGATGCCGGACCAGCCATGGTAAGAGAAACTAGTTAATACTTAGTACATCTATATGTACAATACAATTGTATACATTTGAATTCAGTGATCTCCAGCATTTATGGAGTTTCCAATTGGCAGTGCACCCACTTGAGATTTATAGTCGACTAGTACCTAGTGGAACATTCATAAGCAACCAATTCTAGAATTGGAAAAATATCAAGGAAAAGTGTCGTATTTTGACAAAGTTTAGCGAGAACTATTGAAATGAGAGTTTCACTTATGTTTCATTTATGAGAAATTCTCCTGAGTAGTACATTAATTATTATATTAGATATGTAAATATTTTCCTACATTTTCCATTTTTGTTGTAGAGTCGACCATTTGGTGTAGCTCTATTATTTGCTGGTATTGATGATAAAGGTCCCCAGCTATTCCATATGGACCCCTCGGGCACATTCATACAATTTGATGCCAAAGCTATCGGGTCAGGGTCAGAAGGAGCACAGCAAGCACTACAGGAGGTTTATCATAAGGTAACAGCATCTACATCACAAAAATGGAGAATCCTCAGCCTTGAAAATGAAACAAAAATATTTCAGGCATATTGATTGAAAAGCTTGAATTTTTCAATGCTTGTTTTTCGTTTAGGATGTTTTATCCAAAATTTAATCACATTTGTGTCTTTCATAGTCAAAATACATCAAGCTAGTGATTGGGATATTTGTTCTCTCAAGTGAAACCATTTGTTGAAACTGATACAAGAATTGAAATGGTTGAAGTGATTAAAATGGTTGAAATGTAATTGTAAAGTTTTTCTAAAATTTATTAGTATCTTAACATTCATTTAATATTGTATTTAGGCTTACACATCTGAACTTTTATTATTCCTTGGATGTACTAGTATGTTGTAAAAGTGTTTTCAAATAAACCAAATACTTGGTTTGACTTTAATTTTTCCATTGAGATGTGTTCACATTAACATGTTCCGATAACATCAGAAAGAATTAATTAATAATAAAAAGTAGTGCTGGAATACCTTTGATCTAGGTTTACTATGTTCTACCTTTATTACTCTTAGGCCATGTCATTAAAAGAAGCAAAGAAGAATGCTCTAACTATACTAAAACAGGTCATGGAGGAAAAGCTAAATGCCACAAATGTAGAGGTGAGAATGAATTTAGTACAAGACCCAGTGACCCCCTCCCAATACTTGACTACACACCTTCGCAAACTTGTGGAAAGTTGTGTAGTTGGGGGAGCTCAGAAGGCTTTGTAGCTAGACTAGAATGAATTTTTTATTAGATCTCATAAAACTCACAAAACTGGCATTTCTCTGGTGTTTGCTGATGAATATTCTCATTTTAAATACATGTTTTTAAATAGCAGTCCATAGGTGCAAATCCAGTGAAATTGCCCAGACCAAGAGTTCAAGGAACCTATTTTATTTAAATTTTGAAACCAAACCTGTGTTTCATTCTCACACTGGGGTTATAATTGACTCTAAATAAATGAATCTAAACAATAATTAAGTGGAACTTGATATTTTTATATTTGAAGCTGCAATTTATATTTATTCATACTGTACGTTAGGTTTTTCGGACAGCACATATTGAACTAATTTCCCCTTTAACTCATGAATGATTGATTGCTTTCCAGATGGGTGTATGTGTCCCAGGAACTATGTTCACCATGTGTACAAAAGAAGAAATAGAAGATGTAATCAAGGACATTCAATAGAACCTAACACAAGCTAGCTGATAACTAAGATTCCAAGTCTCCAAATTAACTATAACATGATGGTAGTAGAAGTGTGTTGAACAACTACCGCTGTACATTAGTGGGGTATTTTCAATTTAGGTCAATTCAAATGACTAATGCTGGATTTTATCCTGAAAATAGGAGTGAAAAAGACAAGAGAGATGACTAAGTTTTCCAGAAAAGAGTTCTACTTTATTCCAATTACATTATTCTAATGTACTGCACTGTATTATAATTTTGCCAAAACTTTCACAAATCAGTATATCTCAGTGCATTAAGATAAAATGAGACAATGGACCAATTTAATGACTCATTAGCTGAGCTATATCTTTGAGCTCTGTGTCAAACTAAAGTTAGGCTAGGGCAAATGAATGAAATATTTAGCACATCCTTACTCATCTGTTTCAACTACATAGAATACTTCATTTAGTATTTGGCTTGATTGTACCAAGCTTCAAATATTCTGATATATTTTGGCATACTTATGCCAATAATGTAATTTTTAGGATACAAAAATAAAAGCATTCCCTCAACATTCTACTAAAACAAATTAACATGAAATTTCATTGCACTAGCCTTGCTTTGTCACTGTGGAAACAAGAGGAGTGAGAACTTTGTGAAATCATTTATATCCCAGGATTTATATTTTTGATCATGTGCAGTATAACATGCGAGAAGATCCTGTTATTTCAAAGTTTTGTACATGTTCAGGCATAGAAATAAACATGCTGAAATTATAGTCTAAATGCCAATTATTATGTTAAAAGTATATTTGAACTTCCAGTGTCTATAATAATTTTCACCAGAAGAATTGACAACTTATTTAGACCCCACATTAAAAGAATCCATAGTTCTGATCCAAGATACACGCGTGGATAACCCCAAAATATTTTAAGTTCATAATGATTGGTAATTTGAGTCATCAACAGACTTCTTTTTCTGTATTTAAAGCGTCAGAAATATAATTGCCGAAATTTTACAAACATTTTTAGACCTAGTTTTGATAGAAACTGAAAATGATATTGCATAGTGCTATACTAATATAATCTGTCTTAATCCATTGGTTTTTTGCATGATTTTAGGATTATTATTTAGTTGTCAGCAACAGTATATTTCATGTAGGTATGAATGGAAATTGTACGCGATTCACATAAACTCTTTAAAGGGGAGATACATGTAGTTAATTCCTGGTTAGATGCAATGTTTACATCATGCAACATGTACTATATAAACTAGGAATATTAGAGCCATCCCTCATTCAGTGTTTGAGTCTGGTATCGGAGATACTTGCGCCGAGCTTGGTATCCATTTGTAACTATTGTGGAGATGCCAACTAACATACAGTAAAACCTGTCTTAGTGAACACCTCTCTCTAGTGAACACCTGTCCCTAGTGGACACTCTTCCTACGCACATAGTCCACTGACTTCTGTATAAATTACCCTCTCTCTAGTGAACACCTATCTACAGTGAACGTTTTTTCTTGGCAAAAAAATGTTCACTATACACAAGTTTTACTGCACTCATTACTCATATACGACGTCATATGCGTCAAATACTCCCAATTCATCCAAATTACAATTCTAAAAATTGTTGGTAGATCAGTTTAACATAATAACGTTAAATACTCTCTCGGTTTGCGTCAAAAGGGAGGTTAAGCTATACGTTTGAAGAAAACATGTACATGAACATGTAATATTTTCACCTCCAAAGTTCTCTTAAAACGTATAGGTTAACCTCCCCAATGTTCCGCAATTAGAATTATGCCTCGATCATATATAAATAGGGATAAGCTGAAGGGCGACCCGTATTTTTCGATTTCAGGGAACTGGAGCTGCCTTTTATCTTCTCCATATAGATGGACTAGATGTATAGTTACTGTATCATCTTTTTATAAAACATTACACATAGGCGTAGCCAGCGAGGGGGGGGGGGTCATGAGAAAGAAGAAAAGAGCTTTAAAATGCTTTTTATTTGAAGGAAGTTGCATCAAATTTTGTAGAATTATTTTTTGGCTTGTTTTTTCCACAATCGCACCCCCGACTTAAAACCGAAATTTCTTGGGAGATCGCACCCGCTCTGACTAAAAGCTGGCTACGCCACTGTAACAGAAAGATGTTGTTATGGGTTCCGTTTTCTGTGACGGCGGTCGACGGGTACAACTTCCAATAACTTATCAAATACTGTTTAGACTGATTTCAGTTTTCTTTTAAAATTACCTACAGTTCTCAGAAGTTCAAATCTAACTTAAGATTTGAAATGTGGCCTTCAACGACCTTCTCAAGGTCAAAAAGCTTCAAATTGACCATTTTTTCAAAATCATCTACAAGTTCTCAGAAGGTCAAATCTGACTTGAGATCTGAGATTTTACCTACAACGACCTTCTCAAGAAAATGGTGTTTTTTCATCAAATTGAGCATTTTTTTCAAAATCATATACAAGTTCTGTCTCCAGTCTTCAGTTGCAAACAACTCCCGGGAAGCGACTATACTGGGGCCGATTATTGTAGTTCCAGTACTGCCGTTGGCTCATATAGTAACAAATACAGGCGTTTGACTCCAGACGTCTCCCATAGCTTGCAATGTGTCATGTAATCCTTAATAACCATAAATACCTGAAATTAAAAATCTTTTCTGAGAGTGAGTAAGCAGTACAAGTTCCAAAAAGAAATCAATTTACACTTTTTCCAAATGCAACACGAACGAAGCTTCAGTAATTCACAGAAATTAGCTTTCATATTCAGTTACTTTTTTTCAATCGCAGCTGTGAAAATATGATCATATTGTTACTTTTTTTAGTGTACATAAAGCTCTCTTTTAAAGGAAAGGGCAAAAGACTTACAAATATTAACAATGATATGATTGACATGCTCGGATCGTGTAGGTCTAAAATATCTGTAGTCAACATGTGAAATCGGTTTCATTTTTGTTTGGACCCTAAAGATTTTCATTCTTTTATCGTCAGAGATATGTTTGGTGTCTATAGAACGTTCAATCGTATGCACTATTAATATAATCTTAATTTCCGTAGGACAAGGTCACCATTTTCATGAAATGGTCTGTTTTATTCCGTATTAATGTAAACAAAAGACAAGCTCGTTTGGGAGTGATAGAAATTCTAATAGATGGCCCCATTAATGAAACTACTCGCCATTTTTTAATAGAAACCTTGTTATGATTATTAATGTGTTTCTAAAATTAATACTGCGCGCAAATCCATATTGTGTTTGACCAACTGTTTGCAGAACAATGGAATGCGAAACAACTATATTGAGTTATCATAAAACCAATAGACAATAGTAAATTGACACGTATCTAATATCAGAGTGTATTGTTTATTATAAAATATTAATACTATGTTTGTTGCTCGACTCGCTGGTTTATTACCGCAGTATAAAACACAACGAGAGCATCGTATTTGTTCAGTTGACTATATCATTTAACACAGAACAAGTGCAAAATATGGTTTGATGTAATGGCATATACTAATACCAACAATCTCGAGTTTAAGAGCGATGTAGAATTAATGAAAAGGATTTATAAAGACGTCCCAAAGGTGTCTAATGCCCATGAACACGTGAATAAGGAATTTGTAAACATTGAAGAAGTTGTGGTATCTGATTCGCGAGAAGATACGTTAGCAGATATTGCACAATATTGTGGGATTGCCGATGCCCTAGATGGGGATAGACTACCAAAAGATACTACAGAAAACCCAGATGGGAATCTAGAAAAGGCACTTGATAAAACGCAGTCTGTTAATAATAATCAAAGTGAAACCGATATAAACGCTCAAACCCCCAACTCAGGGCACAAGTCAGTTGATACTGCCAATCAAAAGGAGTTCAATGTAAGCAAAGGAGATGTTCTCATGGCGGCAAATGTTCATGAACTTGAACTTGGAGCAATTGAAGAAGTTAAACAAGGTGTCGAGGTGAACACTACAAATGTAATCGATCTTCTCGACTACGATATTGTACCTGACCTTGTCATGGATTTACGTGATGATTTGCCCGAAGATAGAATAAGTGGACAAAACGCGAATACAAACACACACGGGACATCATGCCAGAGTATTCTAGATTCCAATCAATTTCCCAACGTTGATGTGGAGACAGAATTGAACATAGCTGTTATTGACAAAGAAAACACAAATAGTGAACATGCAACAAATCACGGTCAAAATACCACTAAGGCTACGAACAAGTCAAAACAAACAAGTAATACGCCACATACAAATAAAGATCAACGGGCAGAATCTATTTCTCATCAACAACAAACGTCATACCTCTATAAGGCTATGCATGGCGATTTAGAGGAACTACAACATGAAAAGCCGTCCGATCCAAAGGAAAAACCATCCGATCCAAAACCAGTAGCTACAAAAGATATACAGGTGTGTAAATTGACTCATGATATACCTGCTAAAATTTCAGAATTAAAAAAGCCACATCCCCCATTACCTGAATTGAAAAACATCTGTAAAAAACTATTTGAGCAGATGCCAACAGCTATTAATATTCAACGCGAGGATGGTTCTAAAGAACAAAATGAAGCGATCGTAACAATACCAATAAAAAAGCGGCAAAAATGTAGACCTTCGAATATACGTCCTGAAATGGACAGTCCTGACAGCAATGGATCAAAGAGACGGATGATTTCCTCCAACAATTCAGGCGACGTGTACAAAATGAATATGAAGTATATCTATATTGATATGGGCACTAGCTTTGATTCCGACTCTGAATATCACCAATTGACCCGTGCCCAGAGAGAAGCTTACATTGAGTTTCGAAAAGAAGCAATGAGACACCGTAAAGGAAACAGAGGTTTTCCCAATCCCATGCGTCCTAGGAATTTAATCAGAAGTCCAGAATTACCAAATGACTTTAATTCAATTCCAGTTAAACATTATATGAACAACTCCAGTCAACTTCCAGGTGTTCATAATGACATTTGCGTTGACTTTAATTCAGAAAATGAGTTTTCGGAAAAATCTAATAACCGAGCTGTTATAGATGATATTGATGAAGACGTTCCCATGGATTTAAGTGTACCTAAAGTTTCCCAATCGTCGGGTCATAAGCCCTTACCTCCGTTGATCTACATTGATGGCATTGATCCAGACATTGGAGGACAAAACCACCAAAAAAGAAACGAATCTCAACGTTCTGACACTGTCATATCTGAACACTTAAATAACTTTATGTGGCAAAAAATCAAACAAATGAACGATATGTTCACGTGTAGTACAGAAAAGATATGTTGTATGAACAATCCGTCTGCACCCGAGAATCCACAGTGGAATGGGCAGTGTTTGCCCCATGAGAGAATAATGACAGCACCTACTGGCATGACTACCTATCAAAACGTTGAAGGCGACACATCAAGATTTACCCAAGGGGGATCAGTCAGACCCGGAGGCAAAGTCCGTTCAAAACCGAATAATGTTCCATTTATCGCATCAAAATATTGTAAAATTCCATCCAATGCCGAAAATGCTGTTTTTCAACCGGACCCTGTCAAGAATTCAATGATAGTTAATTCACAAATGGCGACAACGCCTGTAAAAACCGTGGCAACGCCATTGAATTCACCAAACTTTGCCATGCAATTCAAAACACCAAACACAACAATGCAATTCAATTCTCCGAACGTTCCAATGGCATTAAATCCACATAACGGGACAATACCGTTCAATTTCCAAAATGCGACAATGCAGTTGGGTCCCCGAAATGGAGCCATACCATTCAATGTTGGAAGTGGAAAAATGCAATTCAATTCCCAAAATGTCACCACGCCATTTAATTCCTCAAATGAGAATACGTCATTCAAATCAACTTATGGCGACATGCGATTCAGTTATTCAAATGACTCCCCTAATCGGACCGTGTCCTTTAGCCCCCCAGATGGGATCGTGCCGTTTAATTCAGCAAATGAACGAATGTCATTCAATTCAACAAATAAGGCATTGTCTTTCGATCCAATGACAGGGACAATGCCAGTTATTTTACCAAATACGACGTTCAATTCACCAGATGGAAACAGTATACCATTCAATCCAGGAAACGGGGATATCCCTAATGTGCCGACAAATGGGATATCCTTTGATTCTCAAAATGATGACATTCCATTTACTTCGCAAAATCCGACCATGCAATTCTGCTTACCAAATGGGAAGATTCCTTTTAAATCATCAAACGGTACCATGCCTTTTATGTCCCCAAACCCAACTATGCCATTCAGTTCACCGAATGCAACATTGCAATCAAGTCGTTTGATGACACCACCCAACACGCAAGAGGTACATGTAGGAAGGATGGACATGTCGTCAATGTCATTCTCGTCGATGAAGTCACAAAATACCAATGGACCGATCCACTTCCCCTCTCAAAGACCCAACTCACTTAGCAACAACCACACAAATCAACAAATTCCTCCCTTCAACAAATCAAACAATATTCATGGTAGATTTAATGTTCCTATGCCTGACGAAATCACAGATCATGGGCTGAATTCGAACTATTTCAATAATAATCCAAGTGAAATGGTAAACCATCATATTCAACAACAAAACTCTCCGAATCAACATCAACAATTTCAACAGCAAAAGCAACTACAAAACATTCATCAGCAAGTCCCCTACTTACACCAAACAGATATAGGTCAGCAAAGCTACAATACAAGAGTAAAATCAGTTGCATTCCGACCAGATTTTACAAGAATGAATTTCCAGCAGCATAAGGGAACCAATAGAAACTACAATTCTAGACCACGTTGTTCTATTAAACCAACACAGCGTAAGGTTTACTCAAAACAGCAACATAATTTGAAAGAACATAATAAGGTCAATAAACAACAAGAAATAAAAGTCAAAGAGCAAGTACAAAACAACACATCATTACAACAAACCACCGCAACACATCAGCAAAATGCCAAATCACAACAACAAAACATGACATCACAACAACAAATTGTCACATCACAAAATACAATATCACAACAAAATGCCATATCAAAACAACAGAATGTGTCTCCAAAACAACCAAATGTCACATCCAAACAACAAACTGTCATACTACAACAACAAAGTCCAAAATCTACAACATGAATAACAAACCATCATTTTTACTACAATAAAAACAAAGATTGGTGATGTTTGGGGTGCAACCCTAAATATTTCACTTGATGACATGGTAACCCTAATTATTTCACTTGGTGACATTGTAACCCTAAATATTTCACCCGATGACATTGCAACTCTAAATATTTAAGTTGATGACATTGCGACCCTAAATATTTCACTTGATGATATTACAACCCTAGATATTTCACTTAATGCCATTGCAACCCCAGATATTTCACCTGATGACATTGCAATCCTAGATATTTCACCTGGTGACATTTCAACCTTAGATATTTCACTTGATGGGATTCCAACCCTAGATATTTCACTTGACATCATTGCAACTCTATATATATTTCACATGATGACATTGCAACCCTAGATATTACATCAGATGACATCTGAAGACATTGCAACCTTTGATATTTTACTTGATGACATTGTAACCCTAGATATTTCACATAATGGCATTTGCAACCCTAGATATCTAACCTATTGATATTGCAACCTTATTTATTTCACATGAAGACATTTCATCCATAAATATTCCACCGCTAAATATTGAACTTGAAAACATTTTGCATCCATCGGAGGATATATTTAAAAGTAAATACCTGTACTTCACCGAAGACATTCCACCCCTCTGTATTTCATCTGACTATTCAGACGATTCCAAACTAGATATTTGATCTGAAGATGTTTCAACCCTTGATATTTCCCCAAAGTTAGTTTATCCCTGAATATATCATTCCTATTTTTAGTTGACAACAAATTAATGAATATAACATGATTGGATTGTCTCTTTTTCCTCAAAATGTACAAATATGTATGATACATAGTGACCTTCAACATGTTAAGTATTCAGTCTGCTCTGCTTATGTAAACTAAATCCTATTATTGATGTTTATTCAATAAAATATGTGTTTATACAACAAATGAGTTAGTACAATTATGGATTTGTGATGTTAACAACATTTTAAATGTTGTTCAAATTGGCAATGTGTTTCCTAATGAGTTGGCAAATTCACACCGGAATAGCCTGACAACGGTAAAGTCATATACATGTACCGTTGTCACAAATGGCAGACATAACCATTGCTTCAACTCTTTAATCACTTGGTTCTCATTTCATGGACACTTTGATTGATTGTTGTTCCAATTAGTCTACAGTAGGTGCTCTATTAAACATACAGTTCATGAAAATCTAGTTGAAGCAACGGTTATACCTGCAATTTGTCACAACGGTATCTGACTTAGCTTTACTGTTGTCAGGCTATTCCGGTGTGAAATTAATTTGTACTTTATTATGTAGGCTAAGAAAATATTTCAAAAATACTTCATTTGTGGGTTTGAAAATTGATGTTATGTGCAAATGGATTGAAACGTTGTTGAAAAATTCATCTTCAACTTCCAAGGTGTTATAACAAGTTGGAGCAACTGAAATCTTGTGAATCGAGATGGAAAACTTGGTACACCATAAAATTTCTAGAAATGCGACTACTAGGAAATATGTTTTCATGTTTGTGCTGAAAAGCATGTTAAACTGATATTTAATTAATGTAAACTGTGTCATTATAGAATGGATTATACTACTATTTTCACAATTTTATTGGTATTAGGAGTCAACTACACACATATGACATGCCCGTAGCCAGGGGTGGTTCGCAGGGTTCGGGCGAACCCCCCCCCCCCTGGCCAAAAATTCTTTCAAAATCATGCAGTTTTTGACCATTTTGAGCACTTCTCAAGTGATTTTAGCCAAATTTGGGCCAAAATTGTCAAATGTGAACCCCCCCTGGAAATTTTTGAAAATTGAACTGGCTACGGGCCTGTATGAATATATTTGTAGTCCTAAAACGGCTTAGTTTTAGAAAAATCCCAAATGAGTGGTATCAATATGGAGAACTTTTTGAACACATGTTTCTCTTAAACCAGTCGTAAAAAAATCTAAAAATTTAACACATCGTCAATTTTATGGTCATCTTTTGGATGATAACAATATAATTGAAAAATATATATATACTTTCATCTATATTGTTTTAGAAAACACACCAAATACTTGTTTTGTTCTTGGTATCATGTTTCCAGAGTGAAATGAAACATCTTTCCAAACCTCATTGGAACAAAACGACATAAACACAACATGTTTAGGTCTCTCAATATTGTAATTTTAGAAAGGAAATTTTGGTTGATTTTAAAAAAGAATATTGTTAATGAAATAAAAGGTTTACCTTGATTTTTATCTATTTTGGGGGGATTTTGTTTTAATTTTTTGAATACTCTTTTAAAATCAACCAAAAATTCCTTTGTATAACTATAATATTGAGAGGTCTAAAAACATGTTGTATATGCTATTTTGTTCCAACAAGGTTCGTAAAGACATCTTATTTCATTCTCAAGAATTGGTAGAAAGGAGCAAAAACAATTGCACTAAAAAAACAAAAAATGTTAACAAAAACAGTTATATAAAATATTTCTAAATAATTTTCGCATCAAATTGTTGTCAATCAGTCAACATTATATAAAATACCGTGTTTTTTTACAGAATGTTTTCAATGATTGGTTTAGGAGAAAAACATTGTTGAATTCAGTTCTCCATATCGATACCAATCCTTTAAATTCAAAAATGACCGTTGCATCCAAACGTAACGCTCAAATCTGCCACACCAAATACTTCCCACAGGCTCCGTCTGCATAGGTTGATATTGGTGGAATAAATACAACGTCATCATGCTGATACTAATAGATTCTAATGGATAAGTTCATTTTGAACATTGGGAAAGGCACAAAACAAATACTATGTGGATACTATGTGGATGCCAGTTGAAAATAATATTTGCCTTTCATCGAATTCCATTAAATTGGTAGTCTGTCATTTTTTTAATGTGGTAAATTAAATAATACAATAATTCTTTTATGGTAGGCATTAACAGATATCAGATCAAATGGCATGCTTCAATATTTTTGAGACCACTGTTAGTAATCTCAAAGAGGATATCATTAACTCCAACAAAACAAATGAGGAAACCATGGCGGATTTTAATGAAAAATAGCAGAGTGGGCACTGGGCTCACAGGGTGTTGTGTAACTAGCCTAGTTTTCTGGACAAAAAGTCCAAAATTGCAACCTTATAATTTTCCAGGAATGTCCAAAGACTGAGTGAGCATTTGATATAAAATGGCTCAAAGCATGTAAAGTAGACTTTACAGCTTTTCGGCTAAATGCAGGTTCACTTGAATCCCCCCCACCCTGGCTACAGATCTGGAATATGATTACACTGAGTTTTTTAATCTTTATCCATCACATATATTTGATATACCCTTACAATGAACAACCATTTTCACCTTGTTCATGTTTTTTTATTTTACTTTAAGGTACAATATATCTCCATAAGAGCAACACATTTAGCGTACATGGAGCATGGTACAATATGTCTCTGCATATGCATTTCCATATAGTGTACAAGGTACAACATGTCTCTGCAAATGCAAGGCATTTAGTGTACATGGTACAATATGTCTCTGCAAATGGAAGGTATTCAGTATACGTTGTACAATATGTCTGTGCAAATGGAAGGCATTCAGTTTATATGGCATAACATGTCTTTGCAAATGCAAGGCATTCGGTGTACATAGTACAACATGTCTCTGCAAATGCAAGGCATTCAGTTTATATGGCATAACATGTCTTTGCAAATGCAAGGCATTCGGTGTACATGGTACAATATGTCTCTGCAGTTTTACACCACATTGCTAGTCAATGAGTCCCCCCTTGGCCATATTAACAGCAGCAATTATTTTCAGATATGACCTTAAAAGCCCTTCAAATTGGGATGTGGAATTTTATAACCCTCTTAAAACCTGCTAAGGCACTTTAGAAGAGTTTCCTTAGAGCTTCTACCATCACCGTTCTCTTTTTCCAACTCAATATCCATCCGACCCGAAAAGAGTTGCTGTTGTTAAAATGGCCCGGAAGGACACATTGACTAGTGATTTGGTGTAAAATTGAACTTAATTTTGACCAAACACTAAATTTTGAAATGCCTGTAATTTTTTCACATTTGAGAGTTGAACCATGATACTTGGTGAATCAATGTAACTTTGGATAAGCTTTAAAATGATATATGACACATACTATGACGACACTGATATATGTCTGCCTAGGGGGGGCCCCATACTTTCGGGACACCCTGTAGTACAATATGTCTCTGCAAATGCAAGGCATTCAGTTTATATGGTACAATATGTCTCTGCAAATGCAAGGCATTCAATTTATATGCCATAACATGTCTCTGCAAATGCAAGGCATTCAGTGTACATGGTACAACATGTCTTTGCAAATGCAAGGCATTCAGTTAATATGGTACAATATGCAAATGCAAGGTGTAATGTGTTTATGCTGCTATGAGAGAATGCTGCAAATTGTAAGGTGAGATATCCAGGGCATACAGTGTTTGTCCAATTGTATAATAATGTATTCTTCTAACCCAAAAGTTGACCTTGTGTTGGCTGACTATGTATAGGACAAAAGGTTGATCTCGTAACTTCCATCCACCTGAAAAATAATAAAGAATATTTAAAAACCAAATCAAAAGACCACTTTATTTCTAAAATCGTCCATTCAATATCAATCATGATATTTTACACTGCAAGAATATTACATGTTGAGGTAATAGAATATCACATTATAAAACTTACCATTTATTTTCTTAATTATTCGCCAACATTAATTGCCCATTAATGCCATACATGTAGACAGAACAAATATGACTATTTTGTAAATTAACTTTTACATATTGATAATTGCAAAAAATAATGTGAATAAAGTTTTTAGCAATAAAAACAAACATTCAGTAGAACAGGTGGTCATACACTCTGTGTGTTTCATGTTGTATATTAGTATATTAGCATTTTTATGTGTTTGTTCACATTGAAATTTTATGTTGTTTTCTATTTGTGTTGAAATTTTATGGGATACTTTTCATGCAAATGGCTTTAATGGTTTGCAATTTCAATGTTTAATGGGACCAGAGCTAATTATTTCAGAAACTGCAGTAATAGCAACATTTATCTTAATGTTATTCACATATTGTGCTTGTAAAAATTAAGTATAGGATATCCTATGATATCTAGAGATATAATTTTCATCCTTGTGTTGATATGAATATCTGGACAAGTGAGTGTGTATGAGTGCAGATATTGATATCAATGAGTAGATCAAAATGAGTGGTCTTGTGGTATAACTTTATAATAAATATCTGTTCGGAGGACTATATCAACCACAGGCCTTTCAACTTGGGAACACCTAACATGAGTGACTTGGAAATGTTGAACACCTCCCCTCAAAATGTGGACACTTTTGGGGTTGGGGGGGGTGGGGGGGGGGGGGGGGGGGGGGGGTAGGTAAGAAAAATTTCGAACGGATTGCGTGACATATACGTAATTCGCGTGAAAAGTCCGAACGAAATGCGTACTTTTTTTTCCCGCGTTCGTATTTTTGCTGTGTAGACGATCTTTTTAAGAAATTTATCTACAGAAATATTTTTGCTTGACAATTACCAGGTAAAATGCGTATTTGCGTGACATTTTCTGTCACGCAAAAATAACTGGCGTGACTTCAAATTCTTCAGCAAATGCGTGACAAATACGCAAATTGCGGGACAGTTGACAGGCCTGCAACCAAGAATATATATCACATCAAAATATAGAATAAAGATTCCTATCTACTGTATTTATGTACTGTCAACCATCAGCCAGGAGTGGTGACATATTGTTTGAGATTAAAACAGTCTGATGTATCGATCATGACCCACATGAATGTGTAATGATGCGCATAAAAAATGCATTAAAGCAAAAACATCCACAATTTGCACTTGTGATCAATGACCTTAGGTAGTTTGTGGTTTCCATGATTTTAATATTGATTAATGTAATGATTTATGGAGGGGTTGATTGGTGACATGAAATCCTATGGATAATTTATAAAATTAACATGTCTATCAATCTTGCCAAAATGACTTCATATTTTTAAAACACTGAATTGCTGATAGAGATATCTCTCACATTACAGACTTAAAGCATTTTACCTCCTGCAACGTGAAATCACAGAGCAGGCTAAATTAACCTGATATAATTGATGTCACAGCCTCACATGTAAAAAGGATGAGGCTCACTGAAAAAGTATGCCTCCCCATGAAAAAATAAAATTTTCTCATTTAAATACAGTAGAACCTGTGTAAGTGGAACACCCTCCGTTCTGCCAAAAAACGTTCCACTTAGGAGATGTTCCACTTACGAAGGTTTTGGGTTCGCGGGGATTTAACTAACATACAAGATTAAATATAGAGTTGATATATATCACTGAAAATAAGATTCTCCGATCATTGCAGGGCAGGTATATAGCCTTAATTATCCATTTGTTTTATTCAGGTATCTGACATTCTTAATCCTCCTCATTCTGCCAAAAATGTTTTCTGATATTCTCAATCCTCCTCATTCTGCCAGTGTCAGACACTAAGATAAGGCAATTAAGTTTTAAAGACTTGTTCCTAATGCTAATAATTCAGTTGTTTTTTAACTGACATTCTAAGCTTACTTATTAAGTATGAAACAAACAGCAAGAAGTAAGAGGCAAGAGCATCACATATCCATCTCTTAATCCAATTTGCTGAATGATAATCTTATGAAATTTTAATTTGCTAATTATCAAATTAATTAGTGGTAGCATCACATGTTGATCTCTACAGGAGGTTAATCCAATTGACCATATGGTAATCCATTAAAATCCTAATTTGCCAATTATCATGTTATTACCTGTTTTCATACCCAGGTATCACTGTTGGAGGTTAATTTTGTTTACATAAGTATCACTATTGAAATTTATGGAAAATTGACTGTTCCACTTAGCAGGTTAATTTTTCAATATGGGGTGTTCACTGTTCAAGTTTGGAGGTGTTCCACTTACAGAGGTTCAATTAACATTAAGTCAATGGGTTTTTAAAACGGGACTTTGAAAAAGCGTTCCACTTGCGAGGTGTTCCACTTACGGAGATGATCCACTTAGCAGGTTCTACTGTAGTTATAAACAGGGTGGGCCAATAAAAATGGGACACTTGCAAATATCAAATTTTAAGAACTGTATATGAATCAAATGTCATGAAAATTAAGGAGTATACAGTGTGAACATTTGTGAATATACCTTGTATATTAAAATCTTTAATTCAACCAATTTATGCTTTCATTGTTTTTTGCTTGACAAAAGAAACGGGGCACATGCCCGTTAAAAACAGTTATTTATTTTGTAAGAAAGTGTGAATGTCTATCATATTAGGTAAAATTCATTATTTTTCACTATTTATTCATTATTCATTATTTTTTTAATTTGTTTTTCCTATTTCAAATTTCCCTATATAACTTTTAATCCCTTTGTCCAATTTTCAAATGCTTCATGTTACTTTGTTTGGTATCACTTGACCTTTCATTTGATGTATATAACATCATATGGCTGCCAAGGGATGTCTTATTGTCTTAGTAGTCCCTAGGCCCATCAACAGTATTTTCAATGGGGTAGTCTTCAAGGAGTTAACACTCTACTAACAGTCTTGTTTCAATCTTCAAGTACAAAAAAATAAATGATTGTACATGTGTATCTTTACTTTTACTGAAACAGTTCCATAGGCCCATACCCTCGTGCAGAGTCTAGTTAAATTACACTCTGCCTAGTAGAGACCATATTACAGTTTAGTAGCCCCGCCCCCACGATGGGTACCGCTGACAGTTTGAGTAATAAATCACTTCTGACCTATGCGCTGACCTTTCTTCCACCATTCAGCGAGCTTGAAGAAACAAAAAATGTCATTGGTCAATTCCGGGCTCAACGATGACGTCAGAAGGAATGACCATATATAGAGCATCGGTCAAATTTGGCCGACGAACACTGATTGGCGCGGTGAGTTCACAGGTTTATTTTAGTTTGAAAGAGTGAAGACGAAGCTCTCTTTTAAGAAGTGAAGTCAAACGAATGCAAAGGGTAATAGGCCCAGGAACATGTATCAAAAAATTATGTCTGAATCCCCTAAGAATTTTTTTTTCTCTTTTCAACTTGAGACTCCCACGACTCACAAATTATTCATATTCCCGGGCCTATGAGTTATTCGATATGTACAAATGTGGCATTTGTCAAATGACCATGACTGACACAGCAAACAAACATATCTATTAGGAAATATGTTAATTCAACACTGACGCACAGTATAAATGATTAATAAGAAAAACAGCAACTCCACTGAGTAGCATATCCTACAGAAATTATATTTGACCAAATCACCCTTTTTGAACATTTCATGGTAGAAATAACCATGCAGGCAGCAAGAGTGTCTCATTTTTGGCAAATATAGCAGTTGCAATTTTAATGATGACCAAATACTGGATGAGCATGGTGTAAAAGCAGTTCTGAAAAAAAATTCCATTTATGTTGGTTGTTTGTGGTTTATGATTCTACACTGATTCTGAAAAATATTGGCATCTAGATTTTCAGCGTTTTGGAAATATGCAGAATTATACCCCCTGGTGTGGTTTCTATGGAGGAGGTTCAATGAAAGTCATAAATACATAAAGTTTTAATTGGTTCAATTTATGAATTAAATGTTCATATAATTCATCACTCTTTTTTGCTTCCAAGAATTAATGAAGTATCATCTGCATATTGAATTACCTTTGTTTCATTTTTGCTATTTGTACTTACACCTTGATTTGTTTATTCTATTTCAATATTCATGATTTCAACATATAAAATAAATAATAAAGCAGATATTGGGCATTTTTTATTTTGAGAATTGGATTTGTGGTTGATTCGTTGCACACTTTATAAACCTTTTTCCAAAATTAATTTTGGAGGGCATTTAACATGAACTTCCAATTAAGACTGTCAAAAGCTTTTTTGAAGTCAAGGCTTATCATTTATCCCCTTCTATTCAAGATTTTATTGTGTTTCAAACCAAACATTCCCATAAGTCAATTGCATGACACTAATTATACATTTATACAGTTTGTTTATATGATTATGAGTATCAAAAGAAGATTAATATGTTAATTTTATGCAGTTATAATATGGGCAAATTACAAATTACAAATTAACTTCTCATCAATGTCAAGTTTTTCAATACATGAATGTTCCTACGGGTAGGCAAATATACTCATATGGTATAATATCATAAAAACCTTCTCAGAGTGATGCTAAAGTATGGGCAAATGACAATTTAATTAACTTCTCATCAATCCCAGGTTTAAAATAACAGAATGTTCCTAAGGGTGGACAAATATGTCTACAGATAAACTACTTACTGTAGATTGGGTTAATTTGGCGCTACTTAATTTGGCGATTTTGCCATTTTTGGTATATTGGCGGATATTTAATTTGGCGGATATGCAAAAAAAGTTAAAACTAGAAAATGGCAACTCCACGGAGTAGCAAATCCCAACGAACACGAAATCATCAATCTGTACAGTCACAATGGAATATTTACCATCTACTCTTACCTTCAATAAATATTTTAAATCATTGTAGTATCATGTAACCATACTTTCAAGATAACTCTAAGTAATGGCGAATTTCTGCTCTAGTCAGCCATTTTGAATTTTCAGAGGCGCAAATCAGAAAAACAATGCCATAATTGTGATCTGCTCTGAAATTCCTTCAATTTGAGTATAATATAGCCATATTTTTAAGAGATCAGAAAACAATTGCAAAATCCCGCATTAGGCGGCCATTTTGAATTTATTGAGGCCCGAATCAGAAAAACGTTACAATATTTGCAATCTTCTCTAAATTGCCTTTCATTTGAGTATAATAAAGCTATACTTCAAAAACATCTCAAAATTAACACAAATTCCTGTTTTCCCGATCCCCCATTTACGGCCCCTGGGGGTCAGGGTGAAAAACCCGGGATATATGTGAAATAGATAGATGTTGTTAATATACTACCAAAATTTAAAATATCGGACCTTAAGCCAGAATTTCTCAAGATGGGTTTTATTTTTGCTAAACCATGGATATCTGCACCAAACATTCATCATTATTGTATTTACATTGTACTTTTTCTTAAAATATTGAATGGATCGAAAGGATGTCTTCATGGTCAGAAAATAGATATGATCCCAAAAATATTGTCTAAAATTGTTTACGATAACCTACATGTCCAATGTTGTCAGATCATCTCACAATGTCAAGTTGGCATTTGTTTTTGTTGGTACAGTGTTTGCCCATGTGAGCCTAAATTCAACACAACAAAATATTGATCATAAAAGAGTATACCATCCCTACATTTCTCACTTTTTAAATTGTAATACGAAATCCGTTTCATTCTGGCATTAATCTTTAAATAATCTTATCTTTAATTTCAACAATACTTCATCATAAAATATTGATTGTAAAAATGGTAAAAGATACACCCCTGTATTTTCTGCAATCTCCAAGGACCACTTCTGGTGGTGACATAAAATGAAAATCATTTTAATCTGAGCAGTCATACTGATAATCCCTTCCTGAATAAAGCTCCTAATGCCCAAAGGGTATCAGCTTATAAAATTGAACCAAATATGAACCTATCAAATCTAAACCAAACAAACAATTGGAATTTGATTTATAACCCCTACACCCTATTAGATAGATAGATAGAAGAACTGACAGATGAATGGTTGAAGGGACCGGCTCAAACATGGATGAATGAACAGAAGGATTAATGGACAGACAGATGGCTTCGCTATATCCCTACTCAAACTTTGTTCCGTAAGATAATCAATAATGAAGCTGAACTGGACACACTGAAAACAAGAGCATAACCAATACATACAATATTGAATATATATATTTTCTATTGACACAGCCATGTCAGCTGTCAACTATCTGTCCCTTTCATTGTCCAATGATCCATTGAAAGCACACAATGAAAAATATGATTTTTAGTTACTGATTTATCTTCCCTTCTAATTTGGCCAATGAACCTTTTTGCATACTCTATCAAAACTGAGATGATTTGTCTTTCAGATTGGCCCTTTATTTGAAGATGACAAGGATTTAAGTGATCAATAGACTGGATGCTACTATATCTGCCATGCTATCTGCCCCCAATAAACCACCTGGTGGTGAAACTTGTAACTGTCAACTCGCATCTGGAGCATCAAGCAGCTTTAATTTGCTTCTCTTAAAAACATTGGATTAATCTTGGATTTAGTGATACATGTGTAGATCCATAGAAAGCTTTTTTACCTGATCTAAATGGTGTAAATCGGATTACTTCATAACATAATTGATTTACCTTTTAATCTATTTTTGTTATTAATTGATTTAATATAAAGTCCTTCATGGTTGAGTGCTTTTTTATCATAGGGAATGAACATGGAGGATATGAAATAATAAACCATATATATTTCCTTTTACATAAACATAACATAAATTTTTAATTGGAAATATATGTTATTCATTCTGTGGTTGGTCAAACACAGGTCACATGACAGAAATGCTGTGCTATTTCCCTGTGATGCATACTGTTCATTGGCTAACACAAAAAAGGATTGCTTTGAAATTATTTCCAACACTTCATTTTTTAATATATTGACTTCATCTGCATTTACGTGAATCTCTTTTGTGTTGGAAACTCCTGCCCATAAGACACCAGCTTATATAATTTGGACCAAGTCTAATAACCAGTACCTAAGTTATCAAAAATTACATTTTATATTGAAAAATGGCAGTCATTTTGAATTCAGCAGCCATCTTGACAGATTAGGCATCCATCTATAAAGTATGAACTAAATCTGACAACTGGTATTTGAGTTATGATTAAACATGTTGACCATTTGAATACAGTAGCCACATTAGAAATTCCTTCTTGAGCAGAGATCTTATGCCCAAAGGGTGTCAACCTATTACATTTGAACAAATCCATTAACTGGCATTTTTCTTATAATTTAACTTGTAGTGAAGTTATCACCCAGGCAGACACACAGACGTATGGACGAACAGACAGACATACAGACAGATGGTCAAATGAACGACTTATCTTAGTCCATTGGGAAACTTCATGTGGGATAGTTAAGTAGATTTATATTTGTACAAACTCATATAATATACAGGTATCAAAACACCAAAGGAATCATCAAAGTCCATTGTTTGTATATTTTAACTTCAGAACATCAGTGGAGATAACACCTGATTATTTTAATGAAGCATTGCCTTAATTGAATTTAATAGTAATATGTGGGTGACGAGTGCATGAAATATTGATTTCATACGTTGTAGTTTATGTTTTATAACCATAAGTTAATGACGCAATACACTGAAACATTAATTCGTCCAATGTTTGATTTAATTACTTTATAAATGGGATATTGTTTCTCAACATGACTTAATGAGAATCATAAATCAAAATTAATTTAAACAAGCACAGAAATTTCATGAGGCATGACTGTGAAACATTTTTTTATGTCTGTAAATTTAATCAAGTATGACTCTTTACTACAATAAACAATTTATTAACATAACTAGAAAAAACAGCAACTCCACCGAGTAGCAAATTTTATCAGAGATAATAGATCTCTTCAAAGAAGTTCTCATTTTGAACCTCAATTGATTAAAGTAATCAAACAGCAGTGTTGTCTCCTTTTCTGTTGACATTTTTAATAAACATTTACAAGATTAAGATTTAGTGTTTAATTTATAGCAAAAATGTAGTTTTTTGCAAAAAGCAGGGACCTTTTAAAGAGCCAGAGCATGTTTGGTGAATAATGTTTAGATGCTGTTTCTATATTAGTTGGTAAAAAAATAATTAAAGATTCAAAATTCAGTCAAACTGATGTCATATTTGGAATCTATATGTAAAACTATCTAAAAAACTGTACAGGCCCGTAACTTTTTGAAAAATTCCAGGGGGGGTTCACTTGTGACAATTTTGGTCCAAAAATGGCCCAAATCACTTGAAAAGTGCTCAGAATAGTGAATAACTGCATGATTTTGAAAGATTTTTGGGCCAGGGGGGGTTCACTCGAACCCATCAAACCCCCCTGGCTACGGGCCTGTTGTAAAACTACATCTAGAATTGATTTTGAAAAGACTTATCAACGTTGAAAACTTAATTTTCTTTGAGAATGTGACTTTTAGGTCGTGGAGATTCCCATGGACCCCATGTTGTAAAATCACAAAAGTGAAATACCTTTTCTTGTCGTTGGACAGATAATATTTTCTATTACTGGACATATTTCAATTTATTATATACCCAATATGTAACACTAATCCTGATTGGTCAATACCTAGTCACGTGTTCCGAAATAGATTTACTATTTCCCTCGGAAAGTTATATTCCCTCAAATGTGACGTCAGCGGGAATATACATTTGAACTATTGCCCGCTGACGTCACAATTGCAAGCTCTATTACCCTTGGAAACGTTTGCTCATCATCACTGCGCAGACGAAAAACAGAAAAATGGAGGATGAGCACAAACACAAATCAACTCCGTTCACCATGACAGACGTGCGTGAACGATACAATATAAGCAACGTGTACAATGTTCCCTAAGCTCAATACGTCTGTGTAATTTCAAGTGTTATGATAATCTATTCCGCGTGTTAAACGCGATTGAATTTGTCAAGTGAGAGTCTCAGAGGCAAAAATTTCTGTTGAGCATCTGATGACGTCACAGCTTATAATGCTAACAATGGACCCGGGGAGGGGGCTTTCTAAGCCTTTTTGGCCTTCGCAGAGGAAACGGGACAAGAGTCAGTATAGGGTATATAATAAAACAAATAGTGACTATTTGTATAATGTATAACCATGGGCTTTCAATTAGATATAACTCACCCCATGTAAACAGATCGCCTAAAATTACATTCATAATTTTTGCCACCCATGAAGCAAATAAATTTCTTACTGCTTTATAAATGGTGAATGACAGTCACATTGAGTTCTATAAGTATGAGAATAGCAAGACGTCTTGATATTTGCCGGTGATTGAAATTACCATACTGATGTCCGATCATAAGTTCGAATAACAGCAGCATTTCAATTATTAATTGTGTGACATATACGAGACCAATGTTAATGCTACCAGGGGGAATCGGACCTGCAGGCCTTACAATCTAAACATGTTTTTTTTGTGTTTCAGAAAATTCGATATGTGTTGTATATTTTTTAGTTCTTCAAAGAAATCTACAAATATTTTTACGCGGTTTATCTGAACATCTTTTTTTCAATCAACGCCATCACTTTTCAAATGATGTTACTTTGAAATATCAAGACATCATTCTATTCTCATACTTATTAAACTTAATTTGGCTGTCACTCACCATTTATTAAGCAGTAAAAAATTGATTTGCTCCACGGGTGACAAAATATTTCAAGTTTCCTGGTAACTGTCGAGTCTCACATCATCCGAATGTAATTTTAGTCGATCTGTCTGCATGGGGTGTACATGTAACTATCAGATACATAAGGGTAATATGAAGGAATTAGCCACTTGGTGGCGAAACTAGTAACTATTAACTCGCATCTGAGTAATTCTTGTTGAGTTCTATAATGCCTCAAAATAAACAATAATTTCTAAACAACATATATCAACCACACTTTGCAATTTTTTACTATAAAACACCTGTACTGTGAAACATTATCATATTAGAAATTCAAAATATTTTATTTTTCATATTTGGTCAGGTATTGATGTGCTTGTAATCCTTAACAACCAAAAGTAGGAAATCATAATGAGAAATTAATCAACCAGTCAATAGAAATGGTGCCTATTTTTCTTTGTACTTTGTGATGTTACGACTTGCACCACAGAAACATTTTACAAGTCACTATGACAACTTCTACAGTATCGAATATCCACTATGGAAAGAAGTCTGGATAAAATAAGGCACAATACCATATATCTGGTATTATATCAATGTGGGAAATGTAAACTTTGGCAATGGCTTTGAAAATAATGTGAATATAAATCTTTCTTGAAGCTCAAAGTAAATGTATTATATGAAGGTCATTTCTACAGTTTTGGAGGCTTAGGTAGCATTCCCGAATTCAACTGCCGGTTGTACACTGACGATTTGACCACTATTTTGTGGCCAACTCCTTTAAATATGAATAGTACCTGCTACTATTAATTTTCATATTTAAATGAATTGGCCATAAAATGCAGGTCAAATTGCCAGCTGGCAGTCTTTTATTTATTTTAAACATCGAATTCCAGATTTCTATAACACAATGCAAAAGGACATTATTTTATATAATATCAATATGCATTATGTATGTATAACAAAATCATTACTCCATAATTAAACATGACATACATGTAGTTGGATAATGTTGAACACATTTGTGCCTTGCTTGGTTTGGATGAATGAAAATCTAAAATTGTAATGATTTTTTAATGAGTTTGCTCACCATTAGCCAAAAATATAAATCTCAGTTTATGGTCAATTAGTTCTAGTAATGAGTTAGTAACAATACATTATGTAAACAGCAATCAAATACATTAAATAAATAGATTGTATTGATACACATTACATGTAGGTCCCCTTGTTTTCTGATTAGTTCAGCTTGGAACTACAGCGTAATAGTGTAATATCACAAATTAAACTTTATTTGATGACATTTTCCAATCGCAGTGAAGTAAGAACAAGATGCCAGGGAGAAAAATGTGAATTTCATGATTAATTAGTCAAGGTGAAAATCATATTTGAACTCAAGATATACAATGGGTTTCAAATATTTACTTGGGTGTTATCATAGCATTGATTTATGTATGACAAAGGAAATTGTAAATACATATGTAGTGATTATACAGGATGGGCCAAAAAATGTCCATATTTTTATTTGCTATAACTTTTTTAAATGCATGGATTTTAATAATAATAGTTTTCAAGGTAATTCAGCAATCAATTATACAACTGATCCCAAAATGGCACAATTAAAACTTTTGGCAATATTTCAATGGGTTAATATAACAGTCCATAGGCAAGTGAACGTAAACTCCCTGTTTCAAGGTACTATATAATGTTACAATTTTCAAGTGACTTTCATTATGCCCGATATATTGGAACCAGAGGGACGTGTTAAAAAGCCTATTTAAGCAACAACTGCAAAGGGGATTGCCTGCATTCCCTGCAAAAGTTAAATAAAACCCATGCATTTTCAAAAAGGTTATTTTTGCCCACCCTGTATATTCTACTTTTTTATTTAGTAACTGAACATCCTTGAAATTATTGACCATACCTCATATCTGCCTAGTGATGATGTAGGTTTGTTGTCACCTGCCTTAGCAACCAGGGACCACAGGTGTTGGAGTCCATTAGAGATGTCTTCCACAGCAGGAACCCCCTGTAATTAGAGAAAAAACAAGGCATTAACATGAAAAAGTGTCACCACCTAGTTGCTAATAATATTATGAATTCAATTTTAAGTCAGATTTGAATTTCTGAGAACTTGTAGATGATTTTGGAAAAATAAATTGGTCAATTTGAAGCAAGTTGAAAAAGACCTTTTTAACACTGAGAAGGTTATTGAAGGTGAAATCTCAAATCTAAAGTCAGATTTGAATCGATGATTTTGAGAAAAATTCTAAACAGAATTTGTTAAGTTATTGGAAGTTGTAAGAATTTGTTACAGACACCGTTCGCCCACCACCAAAGGCCATCAAAGAAACGGAGACAATAACAGTATGTCACCACTTTTATGCGGTGACATAAAAATTCAAAACAAATCAATTTTCAAATCATCAATTATAATTCCACACTTTAAGATAATGTGCTTTAACAGTTTAATGTCAATAGCCAATAATGATGTAGTTTACATAGAAAAACACATACGTCAATGAAATGTTTTGCTGATGAAACTCATGATGAATAGATTAATCTGCATTAATTAATTGCAAAGTACGCATCTAGAGTCCTTGTTCTCATATACACAAAGTAAAGTTACGTCTGATATAACTTTTAAAAGTTAAGTCAGAATCAATCAAAATTTGCAGATGATATAGTTGTAATAAAGATAAATGAACAAATATGGTGAAATAATACTTATAAAATAGTTAGGGTAACCATTGGGGAAGGACCCCGGGGCAGTCAAGAAAATTTAATTAATTTTTACTTAAACACACCAGAACACCCTGACAATGGTGAAGTCAGATTCCATTGTCACAAATGACGGCCACATGTTCGTATCTGACTTTACCCTTGATCACAAGGGGCAACCCAATAACCCAATATTGGGTTGACAGTTTTTGAGTTATTGCCCAGACAGACAGACAGACAGACATCTGGATGGATGGATGTCTGTATGGATGGATGGATGTCTGTATGGATGGATGGACGTCTGTACTGATGGACAGATGGATCTGTTCTCTATATATCCCCCCAAACTTCATTTAATGGGATAACAAAGAAAACAGCTAGAAGCATAGCATAACCAGTTACACAAAAAATGAACTTTGAATATGTGACTCATATAATGTAACCAGCAGTAACATATGAAGAATCAGTTGTGTGCGACCCCACTTCCCCGTTATTCAAAAACCAATCACAGATGATACCTTTATGGTTGGTTGATCTTCCTTGCCATCCCCGGCTGTGGAATCCTCCAGCCAATCAGGCAAACTCTGTTCTGACAGCAACTACAAATAATTCACTGATTTTTATTTTGGGGCAGTTTTATAAAATGCATTAAAACCTCCTCAGTATACATGTTGTGGTGAAACAAGTGTATGGTGTGAAATAATATTTTGTGATATGGTATGATCAAATCATATTGTGTTGTACAGTTCTCTGATGTATGGTCTGATAATCATATGGTGTGATAGGATTCACTTTAATTGATATAATAATCATATGGTGCAATAATGAGTTACGTTAGTTTGGTATGACACCATACTAGTATGCTATGATAGGATTCAACCTAGTTTGCTGTGATAATTACATGGTGTGATATGACTTACTTTAGCATGGTTTGATATGATAAACTATAGTATGGTGTGATAATCATATGACCAATACAGAATTTCTCAAGCACAATATGTCCTGTATTGCACTTCAAATCATTCTATGACGCTTTTATTTGGTGATTTTGGGCCAATACATTTTACTTAAGAAATAATCACTAGGAAATATTCTGTATTCTCTGTATTGCTACTGAGATTGTCCACTCCATACCAATATTTTCTGTATTGCTACAAAGATGATCATATGGCTATTATACCATACATGTACTGTATCAAATCTTATCGTATGATCTGATTTACAAATTGGTACATCACAAGAACTGACCAATCAGAGATTGTCAACTCAGTACCAATATTCTCTGTATTGCTACGAAGATTATCATATGGCTATTATACCATACATGTACTGTATCAAATCTTATCGTATGATCTGATTTACAAATTGGTACATCACAAGAACTGACCAATCAGAGATTGTCAACTCCATACCAATATTTTCTGTATTGCTACGAAGATGATCATATGGCTATTAAACCATACATGTACTGTATCAAATCTTATCGTATGATCGGATTTACTGATTTACAAATTGGTACAGCACAAAAACTGACCAATCAGAGATTGCCCACTCCATACCAATATTTTCTGTATTGCTACAAAGATGATCATATGGCTATTATACCATACATGTACTGGATCAAATCTTATCGTATGATGAGATTTACTGATTTACAAATTGGTACAGCACAAAAACTGACCAATCAGAGATTGTCAACTCCGTACCAATATTTTCTGTATTGCTACAAGGATGATCATATGACTATTATACCATACATGTACTGTATAAAATCTTATCGTATGATCTGATTTACTTGAGTATGATGCGATACCATATGTACATTATGATACAATTTACAGTGTGGTTCTGAGGATTTTTCTGTCACTCGACAAGTGGCATTCCACTTGTGTTTTCAAACTCGCCAATAAAAATTTACACTTGCCACTGCTGTTGCCACTGATGATAAATAATATGTACTCACAGTTTTTTGAATTCATGAATAAAAATCTTTAAAAAGAAAGTAATATGTTCATGAAAGTACTAAAGATTGACTTTGTTCTATAATATTCAACAATGGCGAAATACATGTTTTTCATGTTAGACAATGTGGCAAGGCACTTCAATTTTACACTCGACACTAAATGTTTACATCCGCCTGGGACTACATTTTGTGACCAGTATTCAGTGAGTCAGACATTGGCAACAAATGACAGATGATTACAACTCAGTAATAAAACCAGATGGTGGCATTTTTCAAGGTTAATTCCTTGTTTAATATGGGATGATAAACATATGGTGTGCTAGCTATACATTAATGATATTCATTTATTGTGAGATATGATCTACAATAGAAAGGTATGATCCCCATATGATCCCAGGGGGTTCACTGTTTAGAAAATTTGACGGGGGTCCTAGGCTGAACCCTCAGATATCAATATATTCCCATACCAATCTGTCAAATTCCAAATGTCCAAATACAAGACCAATGCCATCCAAATGTCCAAATATAGATGAATGCCATACCAAATGTCCAAATATAGGACCAATGCCATAAAAATTTCCAAATATAGGACCTATGCCATACCAAGTGTCAAAATATGGACCAATTCCATACCAAAAGTCTTGTGAGACTTAAAGTCGCCATATAAAGTTTAATCCACTTTGGCTTACAAAATGCTATTAAAGTGTGATATGTGAAACTTTTTTTTTAATTTCAAAAAGTGGTTTTTGAAGGACTTTTTGTACAAAAAATCATGAATTTATTTAAAAGTAACTTTTAGAGGTCACACATACAGTATCTTTTAATGAGCGATTATTCATACCAATGCATAGTACTCATACTCACATGTTTTTGCCGAAAAAATTAAGAAAATGGGTTCATAAATAAGTGAGAAATGAACTCATCAATGCATGAAAATGGTTCAGAGAAAAATGCATTTCAAAATTTTAGTTCTCATAGAAACCATTTATACTATAATATTTATGACATAATATATTCTTCCTTTAAACCTTGTTAGACAAACGATGTTGGCTTATTTTTGAAGTTTAGCATGATTAAGAAAAGATTGACATAGAAAATAAAATTTCAATTTTTTTCAATAAGTGATTCATGATGACATCACTTAGGTTGCAAAATATTTTTCATGACAAGTCATGACAAATGGTAAATGAATGATACAAACATATTTTCAAACTTTACATGGGGACTTTAATCCATTCCTGTCCAAAGTAGAATATTCAAACTGAAGAAGGCTCCAAGAAGAAGGCAGACCTTGGAGGAAAACATACACATATCCTTAATTTCTGCTAGACCAATGCCAAACTACAGGTGTGAGGAAACATATTCCCATGACCATTCTCATATTAGAAAGTGGAAAAATCCGAACATTGCCCTACCTCAAAAGTCATAATTTGGAGAGCATTCTCATACCAGATCCTAAAATTAGGTACCATTGTCATACCAAATGTCAAAAATGGTACCCCACATGCGCCAAGGATCCCCGTCAAGGTTTATATACAGTGAACCCCCCCCCTGGGTATGATACTCTAGAGTGTGTGTATCAATGAAATATTTGAAGAGTGACGAGTGAGTCAGCATTCCTGAAACAATTTTAGACTAGATGTTCTCTTGTCTCATACAGGGTGGGCCATCAAACATGATTGTACTCTACTTTACTCTTATTGTGCTCATAAGTTTCTCTTGAACTGAAAGAGGGTAGATAAAACTATCTTTTACGAGGCTCAGTCAATTGATCCTTGCTTAAAACTCACTTTTATTATACAAGGTTGCAGCAATGTCTTGTTACAACTATTTTCAGGCAACTTCATCATGAATTGCCAAAACTTGTATCAGTATCTAAGTCAATGTGAGTTTAGCATGAATTTAGACAGGCAAATTTAGTATAAACATTATTATTTCACATCCAAAGAATTTCTTTAGCTTTTGAAATTTTCCCTGATTTAAATCTGAATTTTTTCTCACCAAATCCCTTGTTCTTTATCAACAACAATATTGACGTCATAGCTAGCCTAGTTATTACATGCTCAATACTGCATGTACATTTTACACATTAAGTCAACCAAATGTTTAAACATTTTTTCACCCATTCTAATTTTTCCCTAATTTTTCAAAGAATTTTGAATTCCCTAATTATTTTAGCAATTTCTGATGCAATTCTGTAAACTGTGGTTAAACCTGTTAAACACTGTATTTTTAATTGGTCAATTCTTCATTTATTATGGTTGGTATTCACTCATCTTGATTGAAAATCAAACTGATAAGCAAGTATGGTAGTAACTAAGAGTCTCTATAAGTTAACCCCCTGACATGCCTGTGTGCATGTAGGAGATTCATGCAATGTGTTGTCACATAGAATATGATTTATATCAGACAGACATGACATAATATAATATAGATTCATTTACTAAGTATACTAAACAATAAAAATTGCACAAATAATTAACTAATGAGCCTGGCTCTGATGCGTTTTCATGATTAAATCGGTGATAAATTGGAAGCAAACATATTAAACATGCAGAGTCGGGTCAACATAGCCTTCTAATGATTTACCTTTACACGTGTGCTGTAAATTGTTATGTCATTGAGGCTGAAATCTTTCCATACGGGTGATGGCTGGTATAGTATAAACCTCAAAGATCCAATATTTTTCAATTCAACTTTCATCTGCAAAAAATATTTCAAATATAGGGTGGTCCAAAAAAGTGAACCCAAATGCAACAAGCTATATCTCAGTTATTACAGCATTAATTGGCTTATATTCTCACATGTTTTAGGAGGTCTAAAGTTTTAGTAAATGTAGATATCATAAAAAGTCAGTCAGTCTTAAATCTAGCAGAAGTTACATGGCGTCAACTGACATGCCTGATTTACGGATGATTTGCTCAATCCATGCTCCACTGTTCTGGATGGCTGATACAATGCTAATGTTAAGGTTGTTCAATGGTCTATCCACCATATCTATGGGTAGTTGCATTTTTTATGCATTTTCTTTATTTTCAGAAAAACAGTTGTATCCAATAATTGTCATATGCTTTGTTACAAGGGTTCACTTTTTTGTACCACTCTGTACTCCTCTTAGAACAACTGTGCTGGTATCATCTGCTAACTATCATTTTATATTATTCATTTACTCATATTCTCACTTTATTGTAATAAAGAAGCAACCACATGCCAAAGCTTGTTTCAAATTAGAATCAGTTCATATATAATTTTTAAAGGTTAGACCTTATTTCATTCAATGATCAGGAGCTGGAGTATCAAATAGTATTGTCATAATCCATCAACAGAAGAATTGTTTCAAAAATCTCCAAGATAAAATCTATTAATTTGCTCATACCTCTCATATTGAGTTTTCGAACATACAACTTTTAAGTAATCAAAAATTATGAAATAGGGTGATAAAAATATTGATAAATATTAGAGTTTATCATACATGTACCATTGCTAGAAATTGTTTGATTTGATTGGGTGATTCAGAACCATGTGATCAAAAATATCATAGCGTATTTCACAGCTCCCTCCATTTTTTTATTATGAAAGATGTTCACAGGTTGAAACAAATATTCTATATTTCCTTGAAATGCAAAGTGATCATAGAGAATGACTATGATATAATAAAAAAATATTTCGCTCTATATTCAGGCAATGCTTGCACTTACAATGATTTTTGCAGCATGTATTTCCCTCAAATGCCCTCCATAGAATGAAATATTTGCTTAGTAATCGATATTTAAAATAGCAACATTTACACAAAAATAATGAGACAAATTGAAGAACAACCAACTAGCAACAATGCACTGCCATCTTTAAGAGTCCTTAACACCATTTCAATTGTTCAGACTGGCAAAATTCCAGACCTAAACTGAGACATTACTGGCCCATTTTGGTACATTTTCCATATTTGTTCAATAATTCAAGGTTCAAGATTTCAGCAAATTCCCAACTACTCTGAATACCATTGACTTGAATATAATAAAGCCATACTCAAACTTAATGGAAATTCCTGTCTCAGGGTGGTCATTTTGGATTTTATGGGACATAAATAAAAAATGATACAATATCTGCCATCTATCTAAAACACATTTCCTTTGAGTATCATAAAGCTATAACTCGGAGTGATCTCAAAATAACTGAAATTCCTGTTTCTCATCATGGGTGGAGGGGGGGGGGGTAGGGGTAGATATACTCCCCTCCAGAAGAAATCTCTCAGATCCTGTGTTGAATATTGTCTAGGTTTGTCATTTTAACAAATTCATTTTCAAATCATAACCAGGTTTTAACATGCTACCCAATGGTAATTTCCAGTTGCCAAACTTATGGAGGGAAGTGTATATACAATGGAGGGGTGTACATTAACCTTACATCATCTTTGGTGATGGTGAAATAATCTTCTGCTTTGGTCTCACAGTGTGGGTCAGGCATCAAGGTTTTCCTTAGGGAAGCAGACTTCCATGGAGATTTCTCTAAAATGTATGTAATTTATCAATTTTGAGTGTGATTATAATTTAAGCTGAAAATATGAATAAAATATTGACCATCAATAACAAAATTAACTTTTTAAGATTTTACCACAACATTTTACAAACCTTCATCATATTGCTTCATACATGTCCAGTCCAAGTATGGGATAAATGTGTATATGATTGTCAGACTATAGTATGCACAATTTATTTCATACAGTTAACCTGATAAAGACAGACTTAGTATCAATCAATCAAGCAATTACAATGACCTAGATGTTGCCCAAAATGTTTCAAAATATATAGAATTTCCAGGATTAAGTGGAATAAATTATCTAAAAATCATTGTCCTTCAATATTTCAAGCTCTGGGTATTCAATATCTAATTCGCATAAGAATTCCTTGTATTAAACAATATCATATGTTTTTTAAGATTTAGTTAAACTATTGTCATACCATTTTGCTCCTTTGTTTTAAAGCGTATCTTAAGGTAAGCTGTGTAATAGTTTCGGAAGCTGATTTCCTCAATCTGAAAAAACAACAACTCAAGTACAAACTAATCAACATGTTATTGTAGCTTCAATTATAACAATAATTATCAGGATTATACAGCTTACAGTGTCTTATTGGGAGGAATCATTGTTGCTCTACAAATACAATAAAAACAAACTGGCCAGAATTGGTGAGATGTATTCTCCTCATGACTTTCAATGTCTTTACATTGAAATGAAATACAACGAGGAGAAGCATAAATGTATACATTATACTCATTTATCTAGATCTGTATGAAGTATCTAGCATATTCCTAAGAGCAACAAGGGGTTCTATTAAAATACACCCAGAGGTCCCACACATACATGTAGGGTTATGTAGCTGTCCACCTACAGATGTACCTATTTAGCCTACTTTTACATACATGTGTTATTTTTATAAATAAAAGTGTTATTCTTACACAGAATTAGAGATAATATAAAATATTAAGAGTTTTGATGGAAGTTTTATAATTGTGAACATGTTTATTTAGATTCTTAAGAATATCAGTTTAAAAAAGTTCTAATGTTTGTAATAACTTATATTAGGACATGATATATTTCTTCAAAAATAAAATACATTCCGCATTGATCAATGTTTATTTCACCAGTAAGTGACCACTCCGACATGAGTTATTTTTTGATAAACTTGATTGAACCCTTCACACATTCATTTCCAACCTTCTTTGCACTAGGCAAAAAAACTATTTTAATTCTGTTATTAATGTCAAGCTTTATGATGATTTTGAAACTTGACTGTCTTTCATTGTTTACAGGAAGTAAAATAATATATAAATCCAGATGCCCCCAGGGGTCGCCTTATTTTATTCCTATTTTAGTATCACCCAAAAACTAGCCTAGACCTTACCCTTTCAAAAACAGGTGATTGTTGTGATAGAACAGCCTTTCCTCGCCACCCACCTGAGCTACTACAGAATTGTAAAGGTCCGCCATTTCGTTTTCTCCATAGATAATATCCATTCGACAAAAAAAGAGAAGTCCTGACTGGCATAGAAGTAGCTGATACTATACCTTGCCCCCGATACGGGGCGAGCAAAGGCTGTTCTATTAGACCAGTTAGCAGCCTTTGAAAGAGGTAACCTAACCTAGGCCTACATGTAAATGAATGAATCAGTAAATTTCAAAAAATACCTGAGGATTGATAACATTTGGAAATGTCACATCAATTACACAGCATCCAGATTGAAATGAATCTCCAGCCGATATAAACACTGGTTTCTTAACTGAACATAGCAGTGGTTTAGAGGTCATAGCTCCACTAGAAAAGAGTGAAATCGGTCAAAACGTATGAAGAATTTGTCACATTTTTAAAATCACCGTGTATACAAAAGACTGCTTTACGATAGCACCTGTCAGAAAATGTTAATTTGATTAATTGCAATCATGCTTAAATATGTTGAGTGGAATGGAGATGCTGGAGTTCATAAATAATAATCTGATCTATTTCAATGAGTTAGAAATCTTTGTATAAGTGAGCAATTGATATTAGGAAAAATGCATAAATTACGACATATGTTTTACCCACAATGCATTCGAAGGCGTGTACTAAAAATGGCAGACTACGATGAGCCGATATCGGATCAAGATAAGGTACTTTTCTACGTTATTTACAATAAATTTAACACCATACATAATTTGGCATACTATGTATACATTTATTATAACATTCACAATTAACGAATGACACATCTGTGTCGTAGTTCAACGCACAGACACCTGTAAAGTATGACCTAAATTTTGCGGAAATTAAAACCGGAAATAAAAATTGGAAATCTCTTCCTGGTTTTGTTGATAAAGATTGCACCAAGATGCAAGAGTATAATTCACATCTTTATGTAATATGGAATAACAAATTTGTATATACGCCTATTTAGGACTCATTTTAACAAATTTATCTCATAATTTAGCATCTAGAGTGACATGAATTGGTATTGTCAAAATATTGATCAAAATAAAATGTTTGCATTGTAAAATGACCATATTTGGGCATATGTATTAGCTGATTGTGACACAGATTACAAATTGACTCAGCAAATCATATCATAAAAAGTAATTCAGTCATGTCAATTAACCTATCCCAAATTCATTCCAACACTGGCGGCTATGATCAAATGTAGATCTAAATCGAGTTTCACTTTTCCTCAAAAGTTAGGGCTAGAATCTAAATCTTGGCAGTTATAGGGGAAATGGTTCTAATTATGGCACGGCCCTAATTATCGCACAATTGTCCTAAATAGCTAAAATATGCACCCACCATTTTTTAAACCAGTGTTACGAAAAACAGTTCAACACCATTACTCCCAATCTTCATGATTTATTCATATATTTAGAAATATCTCTTCATTTTTTAAGAATTGTTTACTTCCGCTATTGTCATAAATGCTATCGCCCAAGAAGTGAAATTCGTCTGACAAAGTTTGACCCCCCTCCAAATAAAGACAGAAAAGTAAGTGTATTATGTGTATTTTGTTGATATTTTACACAAGAACTGATAGAAAAATGATTATAGCATATGTATGTATCACGGTTATGGGAAGTCCTCCATATATTACTATTATATTTCTCAGGTTACGCATCTTCCATCCAAAATAAAAAATATGTATTTTTAAAATAAATTATTTGTCTAGTTTTCGTTAAACAAATATCCTGAGACACATAGGGCCTGTAGAAAACACTAAACAGAAAAATAAAAAAAATATTCATACCTCCAAATCTGCTTTATTGGTCAGATAATGCACCAAATCATAATGGTTGTTCAAAATAAAAATTTAAGGGGACGCTCCGCCTTATCTCGCGAGAATAAAGCAAATCACGCACCATCTCGCGAGAATAAAGCAAATCACGCAAAGGCGCGTGAGTTTTTCGACCAATCAAATAGCTTGAAATTTACCAAACCATTTCGTCCAGTGTTTCACACATGCGCAGTAGAAATTGTCAATTTACTGAGCGGACCCTTTAATGGCCTGGAGAAATTCTACTCACGATAATTGATGATTACTGAACACATATAGGCATAAGAGGTTCCGCGACCCAGTTATTTTTGCGAATAAATGATTCAAGAATAGCATGATATCAAATAATCTGTACATTATGCTACGATTCATTCAAAAATTGAATCTAGAGTACAGGTGACCATATTTTTTTCATATTTTTTTAATTTTTACTAACATTACCTGGTGTATATATACCTCCTAGATGGAGGACTTCCCACTATCCGTGGTATGTATCTGTTATAACAGGGTTTGTACACACCTGGAAATGTCAGGGAAATTGATTTATTTTTCCAGGTGCTGGAAATGTCAGGGAATTTCAAAATTGGGTTAAAAAGGGCCAAAAATGTCAGGGAATTTTGAAACAGTAGATGTGTCACGGAAATGTCAGGGAATTTTGTATCATTGTTGAAAAAATAATGTTCCAGCAAAATACATTTAAGGCTATGATAGGATATCAATGAAATCCAAAATCGAACATTTAGTTGTTTCCACAAATTGCTTATCTGTCATTAGGGTTGATTGAATGACATTAAATCTGATTTAGAACAGTGTGAACATTATACTGAAACTGAACAATAAAGAATATGTATAGATGGTTCAATACAATTATGCTTTTCCATATACTGTAAGTTAGTCTAAGGCCATTCAAAGTTAATTACTGGTATATGTTTCGTGGTTTGTTGAGGGGTTAATCTGAGGAGGGCGGGAGGTGAAAAACTCTTTTCAGTTTAAAATTGTATCATATTAATCTTCTGTCATTCTGTCTGTCTGTCTGTTCGACAGTCCGGTAGTATTCAGTCTATTTATCTAACTCAAATATCAGTTGACAGATTTGGTTAAAGTTTTATATACCAATGCTTTTGTTGCTGTCTCTGCTCAAGAAGATAGTTGCCATTTTTCATATCATGTTCACAATGATAGTATTCGATATATATGTTTCATTAGGTAGGAATTGGCATTCAAGGGAGTTGCTATTTTTCTTTAGATCAACATTTTTAAGTTTCAGTTTTTATTTGGATTCATTACAAAACATCAACAAATTATAGTTTGAAATGCTTAGAATGCACCATATACAATTGTCAATTTTGAAAAATTTCCGGGGGTGAACCCCCGTACCCCCCCCTTTGTGTTTCCTTCACTCGCAGTGATGCAAACCCCTAAAAATGCACCCCCTTGACACTTGCTGACTATGTCCCTGTACATATATGTTTACCTTCGTAAATATGTAAAATTAAGAACATAATGTATCAGGAATAAATTGGTGAATAACGGCCTGTAGAAGTAAAGTTGAGTCATGAGAAATGGTACTAAAGGATAAACCCAAAATGTTTCACAATAAGTCTTTTAAATAATACAGTTGTTAGAGACTTTTTAGAGGCCCTGCAAGGAAAACTGGATCTGGAAATTTTATTTTATGCCTGGAAATGTCAGGGAAATGTCAGGGAAATTCATTTTGAAAAAGGTGTACGAACCCTGTATAAACAGAGAAATGTATACAGTATCGTGATATGACATCTGAATCACAACTGTGCAATAATTAGGACGACTGTGCGATGATTAGGACCACCCCACATGCGAGTCTAATGGGTCTTAAAGTGTTAGCGTTCGGAGATTGAAAAATGTCAAACACTACTTAAATTTTAGAAAAAAAGGTTGATCTTTCATCTCATATTCTCAAAGTAAGTTGAAGTTATCATATTTGAAACGGTCAGTAGTTTTCCAGAGTACCTGTGCAGTGATAGGACCATTTCCCCTATGTACCATTCAACGATTTGTATGAGACCCCATCCCCCATGTGGGGAGGAGCAAGAATTTGACATGCAATATTCTCCTGGGGGCTAGGAATCGAGAACTTTGTCCTGGGTGTGGGATTTCTGATTTTGAAATGCATATGCCCAGAAATAGTGGTAGAACCAACTCTTGAAATCAAAGTCGTCTTGTTGAGGCACAAAAGTTGAGTTGAAGTCGACTTCTCTCACTTTTTTAAATAGAACATGGTGTTTGATTCGACAGTCAATGTCATAGTCATAATCATTTTATAACATTATTTAGTAGATTAATGTTGAATTTAGCAAATATATAGAAGGATTTTGAGTGTTTTGTTATTACTTTTACCTGTTTTATGACATTATTGTTTCCCAACAAAATTCTATTGTTGTTCATAGTCGTTCTTAACAGCCTTATGCTGTAGCGGGTTTGGATACTGCCATATTTAATATATCATTCTTTTTCCTCAAAATAGCCCTTTACGATACACATGTCACATATATATTTCAGCTAATTAAATCAAGAAATTGAAAAACAAATCATGAGAATTTATGAAACTGTACGTTTGAATTTTGTTTCCTATATTTTTTAAAATTTTTTCCCCTTGGAATTCAACTTTCAATTTTGAAGTTGAATTTCGGGGAAATACAAGTTGATGTCCCAAGGACACAATTTTTAAAAAAAAGTATGTCCTTTGAAAAAAAGTGTGTCCCCTATTTCTAGCCTGTTTTGAGGTATAACTTAATTTTAAAAGCATTTTGTACCAAAACACCTTTCAGTTTTTGATTTCTTGCTGCGAATTTAAAATGGAAGTAAACGTTTTAAGTACAGACTGAATAAATGCATGTTCGTTCATTCGACAATGAATACATTTTATTTCATGAATAACCTAATATTTGTTTCTGAATAGGAAAAACTGTGGCGTGTCATGGTTTAAAAATCTAAAAATAAACAAAAGTCGAAAAAATTCGAGAGAATCATGATTATTTGTAAATATTCAACATGTTGAGCCTTATTTACGATTCAAATAAAGGTGAAGGTATCGTTGTAAACACATTGTAGTTTTAACCTAAAAAAAATTTGCGTCCAAAACACGGAAATATTTTCAATTTTTGCATCCTCCAAATTATTTTTGAGTCCTTAACATGTACGGGACGCCGTTAATGCAAGCCCTGACCACTACCCGGAATTTTGACTGTTTCATCTTGTGTACACAAGAAAGAAGGCACTAGACCTTTGGGAAACTCACGCAAATTATCTACAGATCTCATATGTCAAGAACAGATGAAAATACACTTGTCCACATGGATGGTACAATTTATAGTGTGAAATTGCCCAGAATAACCGCTATAAAGAGAAAAGAATCCTCCAGTGATATACAGATTTTTGTTTGCCATACCAGTCTATGTAATATTGCACGAATAGAAATGAAAAGGATGTGACAATCCACCATATCCACACATTGATCAAAATCTTATGTCTGTTATACCTGATATTTATCACTTCACCTCCCTCCACAAAGTCTGTAGTGGGAAGTCGGAACATACAATCGAAAAATCCTTGGGTGTTGAAGATGAATAAATCTAGCATAGAATCCATGTAATTGAGCTGCTAAGACTAACAAAAAATGATGCCATTATTGGTGAATGCTCACACAGGGTATTTAAAAAAATGTTATTTCTATTCACCTTGCGACATCACTAAAGGGGATGGTAAATTTATATAGATATATATATAGTATATACCTCTAATATGTCTAGAGTTATAATTTTCTTTCTGTTGCAGGTGAGAATAGCATCAGACTTCATCAAGCACGCTCCACCTGGTGAATTCAATGAGGTTTTTAATGGTAAGTACCCATCACATTACATTAGATATACTGCTCAGCCTCTTATAAAAGTCAGATTTTGTCAAGCTTGTACCTGAACTGCCTTATATACACATACAGATCTGTATGAACTCTCCGCTTCGATTGAAGACTATACTCAGGGGTTTCATTAGCAGAAGGCAACGGACAATTTTTACCGGTTGTTTTCACAAAATCGCCTGTTGTTTTTAGGGATGTTTCAACTTTTCCATGTTAAATTTATGATTTCCATTAATTTTGACTGTTGTTTTTTCATTTATTTAGCCTGTTGTGAGAAATTCTATTGAAACCCCTGATACTGCTATTCAACAATTTTTCTTCAACCATGTTTATGTGACATTACAAGGTGGAGCCAAGGTGATTCAGTGTTCTTCCAATATTTTTTCACAACAGGGAGAGTAATAATCTAGTTCTGCTTAATTTGTTCATTTTACATTTTTTCATTTTACATGTATACCTACATATCTCTAAGACATTTTAGGAAAACGGGTGTTAACTCCATCCTATTTCCTAAGACGTCTTGAAAATGTTAATGTAAACTCAACTTAATTTTTCTAAAACGTTTTAGCCAAAACTCTTGGAATGCTGCGCGTAGTGTAAATTGGGCTACTGTTGCTAAGATTCTCAAAACAGCAAATTTTGGTCAAAACAACCAGAGAAAAGTGGCTTTTCTAATTAAACCCCTGTACAATAAACTATTTGCTACCATATGCTGTAGTATGATAAAACATTTTCACAATTTGGATTTGTATGGCCAGTATTGTATGTAAAACAGTACAGTAAAACCCATCAGATGGAACACCCTATGGGAGAAACACCCATGTAACCGAGTCCCATGTTTCATTTTAATTAACCTCTATACAGGAACACCTGTCTACAAGGAACATTGTGGCCAGTATTATAGTGTATTCCTTATATATTATAAAGACAATAAAACATCAAAATGACGGTGCACCACATTTTATTACAGATGTGAGATTACTTTTAAACAATGATAACCTGCTCAAAGGAGAGGCTTCAGGGTGAGTATCTTTTTGGATTATACTTGTAATATTCTACCTGTCTAAAAAGGTCACGTGGGGGAGAGTTTAATTGTGTCCCTTATGTATGATTTGTCCAAATAATTGACAATACATATGTTTAAATGAAGGTTGCTGAATATAATAGCATCAAGAGCAGTAGTTGGGCTGATCTTAACTGTTGATTTTTGAAGAGAAATATACATGAATATAGAAAAGATATTGGTGTACAGTTGAAATGTTTTAAAATAGTTAGTCAAATGGCCATAACGAATTGTATATCTATATTGTAAATTGTTATTTTTAAATTTATGTTTAATTGTATCGTTGCTGTTGTGATGTTATTTGGGTCTTATATTTTAGGGCTTTCTCCCAGTACAACAAAGATCAGTTCACACCTTGCAGGATAGATGGCTCTGATGAACAGGTGGGTAACAGTTCTACTTAATCCCTCAATATTTCATTAATTTAAGAGTAAATTGTTTCAAGACTAAATACATGTATTTTTGCAATGTGCATATATATGAACCAAATCAACTAGTTCATTTTGCTTCCTTTTAAAGAAATATTATGTGGCCTTGCCTTGTGCTTTACATTTGCTTTGGTCTGTGAATTTTAACCAATCAGTAGATTAATGTTTTATTAATAAACTGAAAGTGTGCACATGTTCTTTTTCGAAAAATGTTCACATACATAGATTTCCCTGTATTACATGTCATATTTTTGTGTCGACAGGTGCTAGTAACTGAGCATGGAGATTTAGGAGGTGGCCGATTTTTAGACCCTAGAACAAAACAATCATTCAAGTAAGTCTCTAAAAAGTTGAATGTACAACTGTGTGGTCAGAATCTTAAAGAATGTGAGGCAAATTGAAATATATGAGGCTAATATAGGCAAATATAATTGGACTTTGCTTCTGATTGTTTAATTGAATGTTGGAACGAAAACTATTTCTGTAAAATAACTGGTTCACCTGCCTATACCCATGATGTTTGTCCTTGGGGGTCTATATTTATCAATAATAGAGATGATTTAAATATTCTATAATCAGGATAGTTAGAAGTCATTATATTATATATATAGTACTATTATATAAGTCAATTTTTCTCAAGTTATCAAGTCAGTGATTACTTTAACCGTGTAATTTTTTCAACAAATATTTTTAACACATTTTATGTGAACTAGTAATATTGTTTCATAAACTGCTTGTTTGTTTTAGATATGTTTTTCTCTATGATTTCTGGTAATTAATTATTATGGCTTGCATTTAAAGATATGACCATTTACGAAAAGAAGCCAGCGATGTCCAACCTGCCAACGTAGATAATGCAGCAGAATCATGGCGTTCTGCGTTAGAAAGTTCCTTCACAGAGTATTGCCACATGCACTATAAATATGGTGTCACTTCAGTGTATGGCACTAGCGCTAACGGAAACATAACCCTTACTGCTTGTATTGAGAGTCATCAATTCCAACCTAAAAACTTCTGGTTTGTACATACTTTTTCCGTTTTGTTTATTAAAAAACCAAGGAAAATAGAAAGTAAAAGCAATAAAGTAAATACAGTACATTTGTAATCCAGTGACGTTATAGTTCTGATTCTGTACCATCATAATATTAAAAAAAATTATTGTTTTTCTGGCATTTAATACAGATTAATATGAGGGTACATATACGTATCAAAAATCTACTGCCCAATTTAAAATAAATCCAGAGAATATATTTTTAAGTGTTTAATAAAAAATAATTGCGTTCTTTAACATTTTGCAATTATATTCATCACTGTATATTAACAAGTAAAATTTTTGCTTGTATTTTGGCCAAACCTGCCAATATAATAAATACATTTTAAATGCTTTGAATGGCTTTCAAACTTGTTTTTGACAGATTCATGTACTATAATTTTGTGTTTTCAGGAATGGGCGCTGGCGCTCCAAATTCACTGTAACATTCTCAGAGTCTGGGGGTACTGCTGAACTGCAGGGTATTCTCAAAGTACAGGTATAGAGAACATGAATAATATTGTTATTGTTGATGTAAAATTGAACGGTGAAAATGAACTGCTGAATAAAGTAAAGGGATTAAGGATACTTGGAATAACCTTGTTTTGTTGTTGTATTTATGTTTTATCTTCTTATATGAAAAATATGCAAAAGTCATTAAGTATTGCAATGACCATGTTAGAATTTAAGTGTAAATACTGCACATTATTTTCAATCACATATACATGTACATATTCAGAAGATATAAGCATGCATAGCCAGCCCAAAACCATTTACATTTCTTATCAAAATTAGGATAAGAGCATGTAGAAATGTTTAAAAAATCTTTCTGCTATTTTAGGTCCACTATTACGAAGATGGAAATGTTCAGCTAGTTAGTTCAAAAGAAGTGAAGGAATCATTACAAATTTCTGTAAGTAATTCTATGGAACACCTCTAGAATTGGAACACCTATTTTAATGGAGCACTTTTTAGAGTCCCAAGATCAACTGACTTAATGTTAAATGAACCTCTATAAGTGGAACACTTCCCAAGTGGGACACTTTTTAGAGATACCAATGGTGTTCCACTTAAGACAGATTTAACTGTACTTAGCTACAATTTATCATTTACTTTTCATCAAATTATGGTCCCTATACCCAAATACAACTGTTTTTAAGTTTGGTATTGGTTGATCATGGTACTGTTAATTGACCTTGCACCCCATGTTGAATCAAATTGTCAGAATTCACTCAATGTTAAAGGTTGATGTTATTTCACATGATGAAATATGTTATATCACATGATCAAAGCTTGCATACTTTGTAATGATACTCACCAGACCTTATCACATTTAGAAGCATTAGATACTCCACGTGGCCCCATAATAGCCATATGGTAAATGATTGGGGTCATCAATTTTGGTTATTTCCTGCCCATAATGAATTTTAGCAAATCATAATCTAGAGTGAAGTCAAAATGTGTGCCATATCTAAAATTGTCAATTTAAAAACAACTGATAGTGAATATGCGGTGCAAAATATTGAGGGCAATATTTCCTTATTGTGAAAAGTTCATTTAAAAAGATTTTGTTGTAGGATGAGGCCCAAACTGCAAAGGAGTTTTGTAAACTTGTGGCAGATGCAGAGTATGAATACCAGGTATGTGAGAGACACCTATCTGCTGAAAAATGAACGAGTCGATAAATTATTTTAGTGAAACAGGAAAACCGAGGGTTATTGTCTTGTTTCGTGATTTCACACTTTGCAGTGGCAATGTTTTCAAACAAAATTGATAGAGGTTTTTGAAAATAATCAATACGATTATCCTGTTTCTGTCTCGAAATGTAAGAAATATCGTAATCATTCAGTGGAATTATTTACTAGATTGGTTTATTAGTTAAGAATCTTGTCACATAAAGCTATATAGACTTCTGAGAGGGATTTGCATAGATGATGAAAGTTAAGTATAGAACTTGAGGTTTGTGTGTCTGAGGTTATTTATATGCAAAACATGATCATCATACAAAATATTTTGCTTTTTAATCTCTTTGGGAAACTACACATTTGAGATCTTTTCCAACATTATTTCAATGTAAAGAGCTCTGAATTGAATTCAGTCCTCACATTTAGCACTATACAGGGCAACATTTCAGTTTCTACATTATATGATTTCAGAGGGCAATATCAGAGAACTATGTAACTATGTCAGAAACAACGTTCAAAGCATTACGTCGTCAACTGCCTGTTACACGTACTAAGATCGACTGGAACAAAATCTTGAGCTATAAAATTGGAAGTGAATTAAAGAATGCGTAACGCAAGGTGCCCCCTGACTCACATAACATGGATAATTGTATATGTATAAAAAACCGAACAGTCAAGGCATTTTATGTTTAGAATCATGGGCACTTGGAGTCATGATTTCATAGTATCATGGGCACCTGGATACATGATTTAAAATCTCATGGACATGACGATTTGATTTAGAATCATGATGACCTATATTCCTGAACAGGTAATCGTATTTTTAAAGACACTGAGAATCAAGATTTCGTGAAGTCATGAATCCATGAAGTCATAATTCAGAATCACTGACATTTGGAGTCATGATTTGGCGGATCATAGGCACCTGGAGTTATTAATTCATGAACCACTTTGTATAAAGTTTTATTGAGCTACAAAATGATATATTTTCTTGTAAACTCAACAAGACTCATACCGGTAGTAAAATCTACCAAAATCTCTTATTGTCTCAAATTAGCTGGAGTGATTGCTAACATATATTACTTGTGAACATATTGGCTTTTCTCCAGCCAATAATATGATAATGGCAAGTTTTTAAGATGTCTAAAAAATTAAGCATAACAAGCATATTTTGCAGCTTTTGTTATTTTCATTGTACATGTACAACATGATCGTGAAGGTCTGCTTCAAAATGGCCTTGACTTTTTGGTTACAGAATATTTGTAACTTTTCTAATTCCAATTTTTCTTTATATGATTAGACCATGTTTGTATAAACCAAGTGTAATTCCATGTATAAAATAATATGTATATAATAACAATTTATTTACACTGTCTAAGGTATGGTGCACTCATGATTGTGAACATGTAATATATGGTATAAATAATCACATTTAGAATACATGTATATGAAAACTAAAACAAATTATTTTCTATTTTATATGGTTTACAAGTGTATCTATCCAGAACTTAATAGGATACTAAATTATATGCCTCCATTGGAAGATTGAAATATTTTGTTAGTGATCTAGTTTTACAATTAAAGCATGTTCATAGAAGTGAAAGGATACAATTTATGTATGGAGTGATCTACAATTCTTATCCAAAATTAAAGAAAGTTCTCCAATCTCCAACAGTACTGTATGGTACAGGGTGACACAAAAAAGTTCCACCCACATAATGTTAAATAACCTTTTCGTCCGTATAATTCCTGACTTCTTCTTTTGCACATGAAAACTATACTGGCAAAGTTATTGACCACATTCACCTGACATAATCCCTTAATTTCTTTTATCTCTGACAACCAAACCATAGAACACCTGAAGATAGAGATCACCAGAGAGATCAGGGCCATTTATGTTTGGGAATGTGCTCGATTCGACAATTACTTTACCCATAGAATCCAGTTGTTTCTGACATTTAGAGAACATCTTATAACACTTATAAAAGTGGGCCCAGTTAAGATAATCATCTGAAACTTCTTGTGGAAGTCTAGTTTTAATGTGGAAAAGAAGAAGTCCGGAATCACACGGACAAAAAAGTTATTTAACATTATGTGGGTGGCACTTTTTTGTGTCACCTTGTACCATAGAATATAGTATCGTAGACTAAAACAGTACCGTACTTTATCATGAACAGTGTACAGAATCATACTCAAACGGTTCCATGTGATACCATTCTCTTAATATACCTTACGGTACTGTGATTTTAGAGCCTTTAGAGTGTGGATTTGGGGTGTATAGTGGAGCCCTATAATAGTCATTCAGTTCATCCATCCACTCAACAACTACTCAAATACAAGTCAGCTGTATTCATTTATATATTTTGTGGTACCTTGAATACAAAAACATTTTTTTCAAAATGGTGATGGTATGATTTTTTCAGCAGGATGAAGTTTAAGTTTCCCAGTATGGAGTTTAATTGACAATTTTACATTTCTCTCAATCATGTCTTTAGTTAATTTAAATTAATTTTAAAAATGGATGGCTAAAATATGTTTTGTTTCTGATGCATCTAGAAATGTGCTTGGTGCTAGACTGACTCCTGTCATCATGAGAAATCATAGCCATTCTATTTGCATATTTCTAGTTGAAGGGAAATAGATGTGATGAGTATCAGAATGGACTCCTACAGTCATGGCGAATCATTCATTTAATAGATGTCCCTAAACTATTTGAACATGTGATTTAAACTTTTTATTAGATAAATAGATGTCACTGTGACTCAAGATATCACCAGAGTGCTACTTGAAAGATGATCCTTCACTTCAATACTTCATCACACAAGAATTACAAACTCAAGAACAAAAAAATTCAAAGCCTTGGAAAAGCCTCACAAGACTGATACGATACACTATCATTTGTTTGTGTACATGATATAATATGATTATTTATTAAACTTGACTGATAAGCCATTTGTACTATTCAGTAGTGGTCATTTGTCTCTTGAAAGCCCATGGTATAACTGATACATGCTTAGTTTTGACCTTGTGAAGATGATACTAAGAAGAGACACGTTGTCATATCCCATCAGGTATACTTGGCAGTGGCGGATATGCGATGGGGGATTTTCAGATGTTGGGCCCAAAATTTCAAAATTGAGGCCGGTGTAAAAGGGTAGGAGGTCCTATTAGTTTATGGTCCTATTCTCCATCGATTTATATGGTGACCTCTTTCTTTTATTATCTTATACACAATCAGGGCCAGCAAGGGCCTTTAAAAAGGGGGGACCATAATTTCTTTCACACCGGGATTTGGACCACCCTCCCTATTGACTTTCAGATTCACCCCTTGCTTGTTCTTTTTTATATTCGTATTCACAAATGTCAGTCGTTACAATTCCTTGGGTCATCATGCATTCTCCAATTGCATGCCTAGTATACTCCAATCAATAGAGATAGATCTCATCAAAATTGGAGAGTCACTATAAATATATTTGACTACTTTATGATAACATGTTATATATCTATATCGTAAGAATATCAAATTATTCTTAGAAATTAAATGGTTAGACTTGTGCAGTTTATTTATTGGATATAATTTACTTCCATGTGGTTCGTGCATTGTAAAAAGGGTAAGTAAGTTACAGATCCTACACAAATTCTAATAACTTATGTTTCTCTTTTCGGATATTGTCAGTTTAGCTTGTGTAAAATTAACATAAATACAATAATTATGTACTTTCATTGCACAAGATCACCGAGAGTGGAGAAACAAAAATGTATACATGCTTCATTAGGGCCTTATTAAGAAAGACACAACGATTGTAGATTGATGTATCTTGGTACAATTTGCTAAAGGTTTGTTTTAGGTGTTTGGAGTTGTATCTCATATGATGGAAAGTTGTCTGCTCCGCTGTTGCTGGTAACAAGGGGCCTGGAGACTCGAAACAGGTAATCGATTAATATTTGACAATTCTCCGTAGTCATGCTCTGTATGATAATTCTTATCAGTGATGATACTAGCGTTTAATTAGAGATGATTGTTACATTAATGATATCACAACATGAAGGTAAGTACACACGTGACAGTAATGTATAATTTTCAGAGGTGGATATATTTTTCAAAATTGTTTCTATTTCGGTTTTGTCAACGTATTCCGAACTTATCAAGCTTATTGTCAATGATTCCCAAACTTAATTCCATGGATATATTGCTATTTATTCGATTTTAAATGAATTAATATTTATCCATTTTTACTTTCGTACAGATTCTTTAGTGTTTAATAAACTGCTCCCAAGACATAATTCAATTGGTATTTGACTATTTAATCACAATGAAAAAACTACAAAGAACTTAAAAAAAACATCTCGACATATTAAATGGATATGTTTGAAGTAATTCAACAAGTGTTTATTCTGTGAAACGATAAACATTCGTCAATATCATTTGACGCTGACGATTTCACTAAAGTACATATCTATATATGCTTAATCTCAATAAATATTTATTTGTTAGTTTAGTTAAAGCCTTTCAATCATATTTGACAGTCATATCTTTACGTTGTTGTCCAAACGATTTTTTAAATTCAATTGTGGCCCGATGCTACAAAAGTTATTATGATTTTTCAAGTCATTTTTTATCTGATGCTTGCGAGAGTAGTAATACTCAATTACTTCTTTCTTCGAAAGATAATAAAGGCTCTACAAATTATGAAAATTTGAACTTTGTTCTGTATTGTTCGGTGTATTTTTTTTTATTCTTCCTCTGACTTAAAGGGCAACAAAATATTTGCAACTGATTTGAAGAAAGCAGTAGAACTTCGCATTATATTTACGTTGACTTTTTGTAACTTAAAAGTGTAAAATCTTGCACAATATTATAAGTACATATGATTTGATCATGAAATCCAATACAGGATATATTTTGCTCGATAAATTCCGTATTGGAACGAGACGAAGTGAGTGTTTCAAAATATATTATAACTTGGAGAATCTTTTCCCATTCCAAATGCATATTTCCCGGGGATAACGTTACAAATCAATATCAAAATAATATCATGCCTGGTTATCTCAGTCTGCTTATGGAACTAAGGATGCAAATTCTAGAAACTTAATTCGAATTAATAATAGACATCGATGTATCGCAAATAGGTAGAGAATCATGCACGAGTTCCAATTTAAACATTTGATTTGCTATTAATAGTAATTGTATGAATAAAGTTAGAAATTGATTTTATTCGAAATAAGGTCTTGTGTGCTAGCATTGAACGGCATTACCACATCACAATCAAAGGAATTTTGCCTTATTTATTTTATTGTATCGAGTATGAGACTTTTATTCATTAAAGAGGCGACAAAGACCAGTGACGAGTTGAAAGTAATAGTCCATGGTTTGAATCTGTAATATGAAGAATCCGTAGCACAATAAAGGGCATCAAAACTTGAACCAATACCTAAGGAGGTCCACATGTCTTGACTTTTTCAAAATACAGTTTGCTGTAAAACTTCAGGCAATTGGGTCGAAATATGTCTCTCATCACAATGTGGCAAAAACGTAAACATTTTCATTCGTTGTGATTTACGCTGTGTTGTGATTGTTTAATTTCATACACAATTGAGCAATATCTAACAAGGGACAAAATAATTTTAGCCGAAGCCACAGAAATACATTTGCATGCTTTTTGAAAAGTTTGCTTCCAACAATAAAAAATTGTTTTTCGCTCTTTCATATTTACATTTTTGCCCTTGTGTCATAATGTCAAGCTGATTTGTCAAAGCGAAGAACGTGCAATATGGCAGAAGAACTTTACGAAATTTATTTTTGTCAATATTATTCTATTGTTCAAAGCTCGCACTGCTAATAGACGAATGATCAAGTACGAGGCGAATAAAACCAGACAAGAAAGAGTGCATAAACTCCAATCAGAAAGTTTCCAATGTTTATTCTCGTTCACTTAAAATCTTAACGTGGCAGAAAACACTATTTCGCGTTCTTGGAGAGTGAAATAATTTTAGAATTTATAATGAAGTTTAAACATTTAGAAATGATCACAAGTCAATAATAGGTTTTTACTTAAGCTTGCCGAACATATTTGCGCTACCGTTCAAAGTCAAATTACTGTACACAAATTGATGACTGAATCTCAAAACAATCGGATGTTGGGTAGTTACCTCAAAAATGGCCGTGAGTTCATGAAGAATCTTTAGAACTGATTGGAATCCTTATGGTAAGTGAACCCATAAGACTATTTACACATAAGCTAAAGTCATAACCAGTTATCATATATTTCATTTTAATGTTATTCCAAGATCAAAATAATATTTTAATGAAAGATTTTGGGATTAATTGTACTATAAATTCACCTTGCGGCACAAGAATTTTTACCATAATCGGTAATCCATAGAAACAATATTTCATTGAATAGAACACACTTCTACTAAATGCAAGTAGAATAGTTCTTTCATAAGGCCTTCGGGACGTTTAGAGAACGGATCAGTTCGAATGTTATAGTCCGTCTTTAAAATATCGAAATAATGATATTCTAAAACAAAAAATCGCTAAATACAAAGGGATAATTCATAAACCACGGACACTGCATTTAGAGTATGAAAAAATCACCATAGAACAGTGTCTTAATGTCCATCTCATTGAAATATGTTCAGAAATAACAACCCAATGATCTTTAAAATCAAGTAAGGGAAGTAAGGGATGTAAGCTATTATTATGACCAAGCTGGTTATGCTCGTTCACTTCAATAAAGAAGCAAAAGAAATGATACTAGCGCATAGAAACAAACCATGGCACAAGTTAAGGGCAAATTCAATTGACACACATAACATCTCTAAAATGGTATAAATAAGGGACACATTTTATGAAATAAAATCACCAGCACGTGATATCAATGCTATGGTTACTGAACGTCTCTCAAATCATGGAAGCAGTCGTATCTGAGGGGTTTTGGAATTTCAGCAGGATGGATACATAAAATACTAAATATATACCCTGGAATTTTACAAATTGTTTGAGATATATCATAAGAGATTCACCCTTTTCTCAACTCAATATGTCAGGTGCTGTGAGTTACGTTACAACTCCGGTGGCCGAGAAGTTACTGCGGAAGATAGTGCAGAAGAGAACCTCACAAAAGGCGTCGTTCAATCCGATACTCGGTGGCGTGCTGGAAGATGGAGAAATGAAGATGGACGGAGAGGGAAGAACTGCTTCTCGATCGGATTTAAACAGGTAGATTGATTTACCTAACCTGGTGACCAAACATTTAGTTTCTTTTTCATTTTGACAGCGAATGATTGATTGTTTTCAAATTGTAACACATCACTTTTATTTTGCTATGTTTTTTCTTTTTGTATGAATTATAACTGTTGGAACAGTACATTCAAAATTTGAGGTACTAAATAACGCAAATCAAATGTCTTATCATACCTACCAACCTAGCTAGTCTCACATCATGGCATACAAGCAACACTGTAAATAAATAGTTTATACCCGGAGTTCATAACCACTTTGAATTACAGCAGCCGAAATGGGCAAACACGGTCTACTCGACTGCCCTCTTCAAATTCAATCACAAGAAGAGCAACCACAGGGTCTAATATTGGTGGAAATGTCAGTAGAAGGGGCTCTGCTATCCCTTCGACAGACGGTAAAAGAAGTATGAGTTTGGACGTAGGAGACATCACGATGATTGCAAGAAATCTTCGAAGAACAGGGTCTAAATTGAAATTTCGAGCTGGGGTTGATCGTCCCTTCACTCAACAAGAAAAGGTAATGTCGAAAATATAGTCATATACAATGTAGTTATTCCTTAAATACCAATTAGTTAGTGTCGAACGACGCTCTTTTATCAGAATATTCTGATATATGTTAATATATTGGCTTACGTTATTTTGTATTAGTTATAGTTAAGAAAGTATATACTGATTTTTGTGCATCGATGATGAGTCAGAAATTGGTATTTAATTTGTCATAAATATGTACTAGTGACTTACTTACCAGGGGGAGGAAAAGCCCCCCCCCCCCCCTTGGTAAATCCTGGCAACGGGCAAGGTAGTTATGGCAACATGGCCACATATAACATGACAAAATGTCACTACCTGGTAACTTAATGTAAATGGTTACAAAAGTGTAAGAGTTAGTTACAGATAAACGTGCCCCTGGCAAACGCCGGTTAAGAACACCGGTGTCGTACAAAAAATGTGTGTTCCATTTCAGGATAGACTGCAGAAGACGTTCAAGAGGGCAGTTAAGCTTATCATTTTACTTCACAATTGGCATTCCTACCACGAACGTACCTGGTAAGAATTATTTGACTTTAGATTAGTTTGACGCTTATATCTCATTTTAGCTGAATTTATTATGGTTTTTGGGTTCTTTCTTGAACAAAACTGACAGATCGCGGTGACAGAGTAATGTCATCATAGATCTGTTTGCACATAATTAGTATAATTGAAATAAACAGTAAAACCTGTCTTAGTGAACACCTCTCTCTAGTGAACATCTGTGTTTAGTGAACACCATTTCAAGACACATTTCACATTGACTCCAGTATTACACCAACCTACAGTGGACACTTTTTGTTTTTTATTTTTTTTATTCTATTGCAACAATAAGTGCTTGCGATGTGTTGCATGAGAATTCCTTTGAGTTTGGATTGACAGACTTATGGAAATCAAAAATTAATTGAAGTGAAAAATATTTTTCACCATTTTAGGTGATAGCATTTTGTCTGTTATTCTCATGTTTTATTATCTCTTTTCAATTTCAATAAATACGATGAGCATCGACGAGTTACACGTACCATGTTCACATTTATCTTGCAGTTGTGACTTCCGAAGTCCCTACCAACCTCAGATTCAGGCTATAGATGCCACCATGGGAATTAGCGGTAAACAAGAGAGCAGCCATTTTGTTTACTTTGATCCAAGTGAATACAAGGCAAACAAACAGGTAAATGTTTAGTTACGTTTTGCAAAAGTCAAATCAAATTCGTCAATCTTCATAGAATCGTATAAACAAATTATCGAGGGAGGGACGGTTAAATGGGATCCTAGAAAATATGTTTGACTTGACTTCCACCGTGCACAAGCTTTTGAATTTTTTGGTGCAATCTTTTTAAAACCTAGGGTATTTTCTGAACTTAGATGTTTATTTGACTTTTCAGATGAGGATGTCTTTGGAGGCGAAGAGAATTTTACAAAAGCCTACCGCGGAGAGAACACCTGAAGAAATAAACTATGTGAGTGTGTGACACTACTGCTCATATTCATGAAATCATATAAAGGTGTCAAATCTATTATGTAGAGTCGGTTATGATGGCAGAATTAAGAAGGCGTAAATGACCAAAAAATGATTGCATTATTTTGTTTATAGGCCACTATTGCATTGAGAGGGGTGAGTCTAATTGCTGACTACCCTGTCCGCATGCAAAAGAAATTGGCGCAATATGGACAGTTTGAGTGGTAAGAAAGCTTTCTTTGTTTCGTAGGATACGGTTCAATGAGGTTGATAATATAAGTCACACGGTTCGTGCTCAATGGGGCAAATAAAGATCAGTGAGGTGAAAGTAATTCACAATGCACGTTTCGTACTTCAAAACAGTGCTGATGCCTTGGTCACATTTGCTCCGATTTTCACTACGGCGCCTGGCCGATTGAGTCTTTTGTTCAAAATTGATACAATATTGAAAAAACACTCAATCGGCCGGGTGCCGGCCGATGGATGGGAGCAAAGGTGACCCAGGCATTACCTAACCTCCATAGTATCAACAACAGCCACAAATACATAAAATTTTGAAACAAAACAAGACCACATTTTTTGGAGCTGCCGGTCGTATTTTAGTGCCAAAAGTTTTGGAGCTGCCGGGTATCGATCCCGGTACCTCTGCACAGCTCGTCTAACAAATGTAATGGGGGAAGCTGGGGTAAAACGGCATTATATTTGAGGAGTTTTAGAGGAATTTCTATCTTGCTTTGAAATCTTCTTGATTCTCATTTTTTCATGAGATTTTAAGAGATTGGCACTTTCAAACTCCTATGACTTACTTTTCTTTCTTTTTAATAGCATATTCAGTGAAAAGTTTTCTACAATAATAACTTTGATTTACAAAGTTATGCCATTTAAAACACTTCCCATGACTTTAAAAAAAAACTTGGGCCAAATATCCATTGATGCAATGCTTAAATTCTTTAAATCCTTGGCTTATTCTTTTGACAACCCAAAAATTCATAATCAATCACATTATACGACTACATTGGCAGGACCATCCCATAGCATGCCATTTGAGTTTCAGACAGGTTCAACCTTTTTTCATAAATCATGTGATTATATAATTATTGCAAGTTAATAACATGGAAGCCTATGGCAGTGTTGCCAAACCAAAACGAAGCATAATAGGGGTGACATATATTATGTTAGCTTTATTCAATATAGAAACTATGACCGAATATTGATATGTTTTTAATTAAAGTTATGAAGCAAAGAGGGTGCTTGTGAGATCAGGACATCCTGCCGATGCATTCTACTTCTTGCTGGACGGAACAGGTTAGTAATAGTTATTCTAATCACCTTAATAATTACTTATTTCCATTTTGGAACAGATGGCATACATTTCACTATGTAGAATGAAAAATCTAAAATACTGAATTGTAAAACAATGTAATATTTCTGTTTGAATAATATCTATAAAAATATATTTGGAGCACTCAACATTAAAATCACTGAAAAAGAAAACTCTTCTTAGAACTCCCTGAAAATCGTGAAAATTTGCCTCTATTAATAACTACATGTACACACATTTTACTTAAAACGTAAACCGTTTTTGTTCCAGTGGTAGTAGCGCTGTTGGAGGAAGACGCCGTCCGGGCAACGACTGCATGCTACCTCAGCAAGGGAGATAGCTTTGGGGTATGGCATCAACATATTCTTTCCTGTTTTGTGAAGAATGTAACAATTTTGTATGTTGATAATGAATATTTCAGAAACGTACACCCCCTTCATAAATTTTGAAATACAGAAATACTATCGCGGTTGTATAAGTTTAAGCTACTTGTGTTATATTTACTGTTAGACGACAATACGATAGCAATAGCAATTGTACTGTGTCCATGGAAACAAGGTTTTGGAACGAATGAAAGGGTGGGAAGTGTACAGTTAGCAATAGAGAAACCTTCTACTACATCTTATCTAGTAAAGTTTAATTGTATGTTTGACCCTCCCCGATAATATCATCACTTTATTTTAGGAGCTAGCCATCATGAACCAATCAAAGAGACAGTCTACCGTACTTTCTAAAACATATGTAGAGCTACTCAGTATTTCCGTACAAACGTACGAGAAAATCTTCATGATAGGTGGAGCCAGGAATCTCAACGACCCTGACCATAACGATTTCATGAGGTGGGTTTTACACATGTCTTTGATAGAATTGTGTACAATTATGCTTATTCCTAATAAAAAATGTACGGTCTAGAGTTCATGTTCATTGATCATTGCAAAATATTGCTTCACATTTTGCAATTGACCTTTGACTTCCAGAAGTGACCTTGACCCAATTGCTTATTGTAATGCACTTACGCTTGACTTTAACAGCGTCAAAAATGATAATTCAGTATATTGCTCCACGTTCGAACCTTGGAAACCCCCTCTATCTAATTATAGCTAGTTTTGAATGTTTAGTTCAAGAGATGGCCAGATCAGGGGAACGTGACAACACGCGTATTCCATGCATTGCAATAGACACCTCTCCTTGAATGACTTTCCTTTCATTCATTGCATTTCCAGAAAAATAGATTTCCTACGTGGATGGCCTATGGAGTTGCTAGATTCGAACCCTGAACACTTTCTCTTCATGTATTATCGGCGCGGCGCGGTAATGGTGAAGGATAGCAACTTCAATAATTGGATCTTCATCATTAAATCAGTAGGGATGCATTTTCTTTTTAGGGGGGTTCTATTGATATTAGGTATGAGCCTTTTTAAGACTTAACTTTGCATGTAACTACTCACCTATGTAAATATGTGTGTCTGTATTTTATTTTGTCTGCAGTATATTCCCCATTCCTTGATTTACATCATGGGTTAATAAAATGTGCTAAAAGTTTCTGTAGGTCCATGTTAGCATTTAACTCTCTCTATTACTCGTTTATATAATATATCTACTCCAGGGAAGCGTTAGGGTGCTCAAGAAACTACATAAACGATCTCCAAGAGTCTCAAAGAAAAGCGGAAAACTTATTCCAAGGAAAGCCAATATGCAACTATATAGTGCTTTTATAAACAATGAATACAAGCGTATCATCGAGGACAACGAACTTAGTCCACCTTTAAGTCCAACATTCACAGAATCACCGGGAGACTCATCTGCCGATGATCAAGCTGAAAAACCAAGCACTGAAAAGGGAATAGCTCGGTCGTTAAGTAACTTAGACACTAGACTCTCAGCCATACCGGAAAGTTCTATGGATGTGTATTTAAGCAGACGTCATAGTACCACCGGTGCACTAGACAGTGTGGATGGTGCGCGTGTACAAGGCTGGATGAACGTGGACGATCCAAGAGTTGTACAGTCCGCTCAGGAATTATCAATCGCAGAACAATTAACGCAGAAGCCAACGCTTGAAAGGAATGATCATATGAATGCAAAGAAAGAGGGTATGTGCCTATCGTACATATAGTCTACACTGGCGGATCTGGGGGGGGGGGGTGGGGGGGTTGGGGCTGGGGATACCCCCCCCCCCCTTGGATGGGCCCAGAAAAAATGTTCGGCCAAAAAAGGCTTTAAGACCTCAAAAAGTCAAAAATTTCAGGCCAAATTTTGAAGAAAATGGGCCTCGAAATCTATAAATTTGGGCCCACTTTTATATTAAGATGGAAATAATCAATAAAATTAAAGGATTAAGTTTTGTTATGTGAATGTTTGCTTCTTTCAGAGAAAAGTGGTATAAGCCATAAGGCGAAGACAAAAGGAAGGAGGACATTCGCCGATGACCTAGATGCCAGCTATGTAAGTTAATCAACTTAGAAAATACAAGGCGCGTAATTACGTTCGGTGTCTTGAAAAGAAGAGGGTTACAAACAAACAAACAACAATTAAAATGACAAATTTTATCGATTAAGCTTATGGGAACGTTTTCTTACTTTTATCTGCAGGATCAAGAGCATACAGAACCTGAAAAGCATCCGATGTTTGTTCAAGTTCAAACACTTACAAAGGGATCGGCATTCGTAAGTACAGTTTGTCCTATCATTTGTGTTATTATTTGACAGTGATGTCACGAAACGGTATACACGCCGGTGTAAAAGGGTAGGAGGTCCTATCAAATTATGGTCCTACTCTCCATTGATTTATATGGTGACCTAAATACAACTCTTTCCCTCATTATCTTATACGCAATCAGGGCCAGTAAGGGCCATTAAAGAAAGTGGACCATAATCCCTGGGGGACCATCATTTCTTTCACACCTGCTACTCCAGTATTCAGTCGAACATATAAATCAGATTTTCTGTATTTTTGTTGAATTGCCTTTTTAGGGTTTGAGACATGTGATATTTGAGGAGCAGCCGAGTTTCTGTTTGGTCAGTAACGGCGCCGAATGTATCATGCTCAATAGAAAGTTCTTCAAAGACAATTGTCCTCAGCAGTTATGGAGGAGGCTTCGCCTGAATGTGAGTCAAACAGTCAAGTAATATTGAACATATTCATGTGGTCGAAAGTTTGATTTTCTATGTTCGTTACTCTATTAACACTCACAGAATACTGAAATAGATCATGTTGACCTATATAATAATACTATATATGGTATAACTTTACATTGTTTTCCTTTCCAGTTACCACCTTATCCGAGCGAAGACGACTTGAAACTTTGCTTAGACACGAGATTAAATTGGGATGTTTTCAAAGAAATAACAGTCAAGCAAACACTTCAAGAGATTCACGAAAGCAAAACTAGACACATGTTCAGAGACTCTTCTCAAACCACTTTTGGTTCTGTTTGATACCGATGTATTTATCTCAGTATTGTTTTATAGACTTTTTAAAATAAAGATAGTTACCAAGACACTTTGTGAGTATGATATTTGTGACGTGTCATTTGTATTATTTACCAGGTGTATTCGTTTCTAAAATCATTGACTATGACAGTTCTCACAATGATACCATACCAGAATCATTTTAAGCATTCAAAACACAGAGAACGTTACAGTTGACAGATATCAAGAAGAAAAAGAGGCGAAGGGAAGACCATGGAATTTGTCCAAGAAGATGTTGCACTTGAATTTCACGACAAGATAGTTCGTAATGACTTTGAAGCTTGTGAACTGCTATTGCGTGATGGTTTTAAGCCAGACGAACCTATGCGGTTTACGACAAGATCAGTGACTTGTATCAACAGGGAACTCGTTTCAAGGGAATTAATAGCACTACCATTGCACGTTTCTTGCATTTACCGGAGACCAGAAATTGTCTTACTGCTTTTGCGACATGGTGCTGACCCAAATGGTGTTGACAAGCTAGGGAGATGTCCTTTGCAACTTACACTGAGCTATTGGCCTCGTCTTATGTATTTCGACCCAATACCAAGTAGTTTTACTAAAGAGGAGATTGAGTACCAAACATATTTGAAAGTTCAACACGGGAAAAGTAAGACAATTCTGGAAGCACTCTGTACGTCTGGAGCTAATGTAAATGCTGCGTTTAATCATCGTGGAAGCACCGCCCTTCATCATAGCGTTCAATACAACGTTCTTCCAGCAATTCCAATACTACTTCAGTATGGTGTGAATCTTGAGGCGTCAGATGATAACGGGATGACTCCCGTGCTGACAGCTGCCAAACTGGGACGTTTCCGAGCAATGGAAACGTTAGTCCATCTCGGAGCTGATATAAACGCAAAAGATTCTCGTGGGAACACATTGGTTCATTATACGACCAGTGCTGATTCTTCGTCGCAGTCTGAATGGGTAGAATTTTTGCTCGCCCAGCCAGATTGCAAAGTGAACGTCCAAAACGTCGATGGAAACACACCTCTCCATTTCAGCTGCATGAGCGGAAGGGAAAGTGCCATATTCATGCTTATAAATGCAGGCGCTACTATCGAGGCAACCAACAACCAAGGACAGACACCTTTATTTCTATGCCTTTTAAAAGATGTCACTAGCTGCTCCAATGCAATCGAGAAACTACTGAACGAGAGTAGACAAGTCAACATTATTGACCACAATGGTAACATCCCAGGACCGTTGACATTAGATGTAAATAAGAAGCTGAAAGAAATACTTGTGGATGCGTCAACCTTCCCAAACTCTTTGCAAAATCTCTGCCGATGGGCCGTGCGTCAGTCGGTGAGAAACAACCATAGAGAGTTAGCCGAAGCATACAACAACCTCAATCTTCCAGTCGCCATTGAGAACTTCGTGTTGTTCAATACTAAACTTTTTGAACGACTATAATTGTCAGAAGTAACGTTAACTCAGTATTGTCCCAAACAACACACTGTATACTTAAATTGAAAATATTGTAGAGTGGAGTATTTGTAAAGAGTGTGATATACCACTGCTTCGTGTTACATACGCACATATCACATATGGGAAGTAGCGCACAAAGAATGATGATATCGATAATATATTAAAAGATTTAAGCCCAGTACTAAAAGAATTTACATGCATTTAAGCACGAATGTCTTGTACCAGACTTTGAGGGATTGCAGAAAATAAGGCATGAGTGCATTACATCACACACAATTCATTGAGTCATGTGCTTAAATTCGTTTCACGCATTGCAAAATGGTTTTTTTAATATGAATAAAACAATGCAGTTCAACCAGGAAATTTTTGCAAGGGTTTCCCATAGTTGGACCTCCTTCCTTTCTGTTCATTAAGATGCTTTTATATCATAATTTCTGAAATAATCATATTTGGGTGAAACATATAGAATGCATATTATTCGCTTAATACTCGTATACTCGTGTACTGTGTTCTGATTGGCTGAAATATACCGCGCCTATACTAGCTCTGGTAAAAAAATGATTCACACAAATGGTTTATTCCTTATGTGGCGTCATCAAATATTTCAAATTCAGTTCCTCTATTCTATTTGATACACGTACAATATTGAACATAATTATATATTATAACACATTATACAAAGAGTGGTTCCTTATGGCCCAGGCCTATACCTGCTTGATGAAATTTCATCCAATCATTCACGTCATAGTTTAGTGAAACTCTATCGGTTTTGTTTATACTAATTTAAATCACAAGAAACATCCAAACAAGGAAGAACAAAAATGTTGACTTATTTCTAATTATTTGAATCAATTTAATACGTTGCATTGGTTTCGATCAATTGTGTTTTCGTGGGCAACTTTACAACAATAAGTGATTTACACTCCACTCCAAATAGTTGACACATTAATTCGGCTCCCCATTAGACAAATCTGTTACCAATGACCAAGGATCGAAAATACGACTTTGATGAAAATTCAGCGACATAAAATGTATTAAACAAATGGTACATTGGGTTAGTTGTGGGTCAACAAGAGATGGGGTCACCAACTTTTGTAGGGAACTGTATGTTCGTGTTAAACATTTAAATTCCTAATTGTTGAGTAAAATTTCGTTAACGTATAATATGCAAAATTTATTTTAAAAATTTCAAATACCCCTTTTACATGTCCATATTACAAGTCCACTACGATACAAAGTTAAATATATAATATAGACTATATAATGTATATTAAAACAACTTTATTCATTTCTTCAGAGATTTTTTATATGCAAAAGAAGAAATGAATAAAGTTTTTTTTAATATATATAAACCAGAGAGATGAACTTACATAGAACTATGTAGTTTTCAAATAATAAAGAAAACGAAAATGAAAGATCTGTTCAGAAATGTTTTAAAATTAAAGGATTCCTTAGTTAATAAAACAGGTGTCATTCCAAAGCGGCACAAAAATGGTGCGTTCCCACATGTAAGATACTGTACAATCATAGTATCATTTATATTAATTTAAACAAAACATTGCAACAATCCAACAATTAAAATGTTCACTCTTCTCAAGGAGGGATATCAGTACAATTTGTGTTAAAATGTGCATGCTTACATTTAGGTAATTGTTATTAATGATAAGAATCAGATTGTTTCACATGATGCTCATGTTCAATTGATTAGAAGTATTTAGTAATAAGTTGTACAAATACGCATTTCGAACATGTACTTCAGATGGTACTTTTATATTCGCAATTAACGGATAATTATTGCATGTTTTTTAAACAAATTAAATATGTTAAAGTTAAAAGTTTGCATATTAAAATATATAATTGTATTTACGAAGGAGGATCTTCGAATAGAGAGACAGGGAATGTTATGGAGCGAGGTTTTATGATGATTAAAAAATGTCACTTTGAAGCGCATTTAAGGTTTTATCTGAAAAGAATTGCTGCTGTTTATTACATATAGCAAAGGGATCGACCCTTAATTTGGCGTAAAACTGAAACACTAAATTTTGAAATGCTTGTACCTTTCCCATTTGTGAGTCGAACCATGATACTTGGTAAATCAATGTAACTTTGGTGTAAAATGATATATGACATACTCCATGTATGGAGACATTGGTATATGTCTGCCTAGGGGCTCCCATACTTTCGGGACACCCTGTATATATTATTTGGTAACTGTTGCGTTTTCTGCGTTATGTGACATTAACTTACTGCTAGGGCAAACGAGGATACAGTGCTTTCAAGTAGAATTTCCTTCTAAGTACCATATAGAAGATAATAAATACCCTCTATGCGTTAAACCTCTGAATGTTTGGTATGATGATACAGAAAATAAAAAAAGATATGATCAATACAGCACCATGTACCTTTTCAATACACAGAGGGTATATCTTTCAAATACAGTTTTTCGTTAGCCTGGTTCATGCTAATTAGAAAACTAACGGAAATATTAAAAAAATATGTAAGGTCATGTGTAAGTGTACGCAACAAGCTAGGAGATTTTCAGAAAAACACTATGACATACATGTAAATGACAAATGGCAAAATGTAAAAATGTAAATAACACTGCGCTTTTGGAAACTTTATTGAATGTTATTGGAAATTCACATTATCGTGTCAGTAATTCCACAGACTAATATAATCCCATTGTGATCTTTACTCTAATCCAACATGACGAATTAATAAACATAATATCGAAAATGATCTGTAAAGGCTTCTTTGACTTTTCATCTGCTAATTTGGGAAAATGTGTTTTTTCTTTTTTCAATGATAGACATCATTGACCACTATAACGTTATCATAGCTGTGTTTCGAATCAAGTCATTCGCAACTTGTACGTTTAGGCACTTTTGATTGTCTATTCACCTTTAGATGTTTTATTCGTGAATATTTCACCCTTTCGAAATTTCACCCATGTACATTTCTCCTAATGCCAAACGTCTAAAGGGTGACTTGTCCAAGGGGTGATATGTCTAAGGGATGAAACGTCCAGTGGGTCAAACGTCCAGGGAATGAAACGTGAAACGGGTGAACAGTCTAGATGGAACTTTCGAGGGGTGAACGTCCAGTGGGTCAAATATCCAGAGGATGAATCGGGTTAACAGTCAAGATGGAGCGTCCAAGAAGAGAACCGTCTGATGTATGAAACGTCCAATGGGTCAATGTATGAAACGTCCAGTGGGTCAAATATCCAGAGGATGAATCGGGTTAACAGTCAAGATGGAGCGTCCAAGAAGAGAACCGTCTGATGTATGAAACGTCCAATGGGTCAATGAATGAAACGTCCAGTGGGTCAAATATCCAGAGGATGAATCGGGTTAACAGTCAAGATGGGGCGTCCAAGAAGAGAACCGTCTGATGTATGAAACGTCCAATGGGTCAATGTATGAAACGTCCAATGGGTCAAACATCCAGAGGATGAATCGGATGAACAATCAAGATGGAGCGTCCAAGAAGAGAACCGTCTGATGTATGAAACGTCCAATGGGTCAATGTATGAAACGTCCAATGGGTCAAACATCCAGAGGATGAATCGGATGAACAATCAAGATGGAGCGTCCAAGAAGAGAACCGTCTGATGTATGAAACGTCCAATGGGTCAATGTATGAAACGTCCAATGGGTCAAACATCCAGAGGATGAATCGGATGAACAATCAAGATGGAGCGTCCAAGAAGAGAACCGTCTGATGTATGAAACGTCCAATGGGTCAATGTATGAAACGTCCAGTGGGTCAAACATCCAGAGGATGAATCGGATGAACAATCAAGATGGAGCGTCCAAGAAGAGAACCGTCTGATGTATGAAACGTCCAATGGGTCAATGTATGAAACGTCCAATGGGTCAAACATCCAGAGGATGAATCGGATGAACAATCAAGATGGAGCGTCCAAGAAGAGAACCGTCTGATGTATGAAACGTCCAATGGGTCAATGTATGAAACGTCCAGTGGGTCAAACATCCAGAGGATGAATCGGATGAACAATCAAGATGGAGCGTCCAAGAAGAGAACCGTCTGATGTATGAAACGTCCAATGGGTCAATGTATGAAACGTCCAGTGGGTCAAACATCCAGAGGATGAATCGGGTTAACAGTCAAGATGGAGCGTCCAAGAAGAGAACCGTCTGATGTATGAAACGTCCAATGGGTCAATGTATGAAACGTCCAGTGGGTCAAATATCCAGAGGATGAATCGGATGAACAATCAAGATGGAACGTTCAAGGGGAGAACCGTCTGATGTATGAAACGTCCAATGGGTCAATTTATGAAACGTCCAATGGGTCAAACATCCAGAGGATGAATCGGGTGAACAATCAAGATGGAGCGTCCAAGAAGAGAACCGTCTGATGTATGAAACGTCCAATGGGTCAATGTATGAAACGTCCAATGGGTCAAACATCCAGAGGATGAATCGGGTGAACAGTCTAGGTGAAACGTTCAAGGAGTGAAACAAAGAAATCGCCATGTCACGTTTCTCGCTCTCTACATCAAATATAAATACGTGAAACCGCAGACCAAACATCATGCAGAGAACTATAATTTTTTTAAATCGACTCGAGTAATCATTTCATGTTTCGATAATTTGACAATTACTCATCTCATATAAAAGGAAATGGCAAATTAAGCTCAATAAAAAATTGGAATAACCTGCTGAATCATTGCCTCGTATTTCAAACTTACATCTTCACTTGTACCCTCTATAAAGGAAAAATGTGCATGGTCCTTTACCAATCATATCTTTAAAATATTTTTCGTTATTATCACACCAAACATTCAGAGGTATAATGTAGTATATAGTTTGACCAAACGGAGAAAGAAAGAATAAATAGAACAGCTCCTAAAATCATGAATGTGACTTTTTACCCTTAATTGACGTCATAAATATGAGAAATCCTATAATGTGCTCAAGAAGGGAATCTTCTGAGACATGAGGTTAACAATAAAATAAAATATCAATTATAGCATGAAAGTCTGATTAATTATAACAATTTGTGATGAAATTTAAAAAATTTATCTAGGCGTATAACCGCCTAAAAATCATGTTTCACACGGGTTTTTGGCACTTCCATAATTTTCTGTCAATGTCTTAATGTTTATTTCAAACCTATCAGTTATGGCCGGTTTGGGATGGGCTTAACAATGGTATGAAGGATATATTATAACACATAGAGAATGATGTCCTAGGCTTAGAGGAAAATGTATTGCACTGTATAATAGCAAATTGTTTTTATGACGTAATTTAAAGTGCCCGATAAACTATAAAATGCGCATGCGTCCAGGTGTTGATAAACTATAAATAGCGAAAATCCAGGGTTTGTCACCACAAGGTAAGCCAGGACGTGTTGAGAGAACAGCTAGTGTTGATATTGAATTTATATGTAGCCAGATAAGTTTCCTTATTGAAATTACATATGGTTATTAGCAATACTTTGTAGGTGCTAAATAATAAAATATTTAGAGTATATATGAGAGAAATTGGTCATTTCGAACCTGTTGAAAAGTTTGTGGCTCTCGGCTACACCGGGGAATTTACTTCCATGAGTACACACATAAATGTGGGGTTCCCCAAGAGGTACGCGACAAGGTGACCTGGCATCAAATGTGCGACTAAATGCTACTATCGAGAAGATAAAATAACGAATACGACAATAAGTTATTGCATGTGACAATTCCGAGCCTTCATCTCACTGAAGTATTTTGAATTGAAAATAGGATTTTTGTTTTAATACATGGATTCAGATGAACGTAACTTTATTCTAACAACTAATCCAAACTGAACAAAATTGATTGTACGTAACAAACAATTTCTTGTTTTACAATGTTTTGATTGGCTAAACGAATGAAACCAACAAATTATGACAATTTTGAAATGTAAAATTTAAAAGTGACAAACACAACCTCCCTATCCACTCTTTGGGAGCCCTAGTAAATTAGTAATATGGACATGCAGCAGTGGTAGTGTACAGCTTATTATCACACTACGCTTTGTATTCTAAAGCCTGTTGTTTGTAATAACACTGTTCACTCAACGTATGTTTTGTGTGTGGGCAGTCAACGATAATCATTGTTTTATCCCGGTTATATGACCTCGGCAATTATAACAAAACCGTACTAAACGAAAAAACGCAAATAAGAGAAAGCTTTCACACATATATAAAAAATGAACTAGTCTAATCCGCCAGTATAAACTCTGTGCTATACGTAGCCGGGTCAGGCGCACACTTTAAAAGGAAAAGTCATATTAGTGAGTTTGTGAGATAATATTCATTGCTAGCATTTTTAAATTTTCATCTATTTTTTTTAAATTTCTACTAGTTATTCACAATATGTACGCCATGTGCCTCCAATGGTTAAGTAATATTATACAAAATTTTGAAAAAGTTATGACTGATAAAGGACCATGCACCTTTTTTCGTTACAGAGGGTATGTATATCTTCACCTTATTAAGGGAGTGAGAAAATTAACAAATTAAAAATAAGAATACACATGGATGAATGCGTTCTTATTTATCAGTCTCTCTTTCTCCAAAGCTTATTATTCCAAGGGGTACTAGAAAATGTGGATCCCACAATGGGATAGATAAACAAGACACAAAACCTCCATATAGAACCTTGTGTTCATATTTTCATAATTTTTGAACAGTAAGAATCATCATTCAGTGTAACATTTTTTAAATTTAATTTATTTCAAGTAAATAATTTAATCGATATGTACAATCAGTTTGATGTCATGTCATTTGTGCGTGTATGACAATTAAATAATAACAACAAGCCATAATGAGCAACTTACTGTAAACTCGTGACTAAACATTTTCGCACTTTGGTTCCTTGAGCAAACAATATCTCTGATCAATATGTATAAACGTACAGCATGTACCGCTTAATATATAAATTATACGTTATACATACAGGAGTATCATGTTAAAATAGTTTATATATTAAATAAATAAGTTATCTTATCTGAATAATACATTGCACATGTATAGTATGAACTTCAAGCACTCGATGGTGCCAATAGGCTATAATACTACATCTACATGGGTAATATCACTGCAATATATATTATAATATAAATGACTGATTTGTAAAAATGGATACATTTTATCATGTATTAAAAGTATATCACTGCATTTTTTATAAAAATAAATAATATATGTGGATATATTTGTGAGAACATTTTCGGTGATTGTGCAAAAATAAGTTGATAAAATTAAATAACTACAGTATATCTTACATATGTCATATTACTACCACATTACTAAATATTATATATATGCGGTTACGGTTCATGATTATGAACCTAAATCGTGGAATATCAGATCAACATACAACAGACTTATATCTAAGTGATATCACTCGGAATCATATGATACCACAGGAATCCTTACATATATCAATTTCCCCTGATTATGACGTAATCACCATACCGTGAGATATGTGATGATATCAGTTCAACGTAATCACTCATATAATATCTAAATAACTATTCTAAATAAACTATCTACTTCTACTTTATGACTACAATAAATACAAAACATTTTATATGAATCCTCCTCACATGACACATGCAAGGAGATTCTACAATATTTCGACCAATATGATCTACTTGTAATTTAAAGCCCGCACTCTAGTACATTGTAGTACTAGATTCAGGTGCATTACTTGCACTCGGCTGAACGTTGATGAGGTTTTGAACAATATAGGTGTCGCTATTAGATTTCTAAAAAGTCCATATTTGGACAGTCATATTTTACTTACTAAATATTACCGATTGTATGTGTACACTGTACAATACGGACGTCGAAATGAAATGTCTATTTTCTATTGGTATAAATTATAATCTTGGTCCATAGAACCGCATCAACTGTTGGGCTTTACACAAATAAATAAAATAAATATATGTACATTTTGTTTTTGTCCATATTACCATGGAGATTGTGGAATGAAAGCATGAATTTTGCTTCTGTCTATGAAGCGGCTATCTTTGCCAATTCAACAAACTCCAGTTCATGGAATTCGAAAAGTTTCCCCATGTCTCTTAATATGATGAAGTTTACCATGTTACGGTATTCCTCCTCGCCTAAAAGATCTACGATCGAGTCTCTGATTTGACTCTCGTGAGCAAAGTCGAAGTCGTGGCTTACTTTAGTTGCAATCATGGTGTGGTGAACATTGCACATTACTCCGCCGTACAAGTATTTCTGTTCGAGTGATTTCATTTCAGCCAAAAGGGACGAGGCGGTATGTCCGATAAACACGTTTTCTTCTTCCTCGATCATGTGTTTCACGAAAACACTGACCTCAGATAGGGCCGTTCTTGCTCTTCTCAATGAATCCTCATGCTGAAAACACAAAAGATAATATTGATAATCATCCGGATGTAATAATGATATTATAGTTAATCAAATAACTTTTAACAACGTGGGAAGGTGGCTTAGGTTGAAGTCTCAGTTCGTCACGATATTAATGTGAAAATTACATTTAATTCCTCCATAAGGGCATCATAAATTGTTCTCAGGACACGTGTCTATTATCTTTATCTCGTGTTGTAATACCGCGGGGTGACACATTGTAATTTGTGTTATGTCAAAAATGTGATGAGGTTTGGATCATGGAGCGTGTGAAACCGAAATAGTGACCAGATGTAGTGAACTTCCTGGTCAAACAGACCAATGCGATGGTCCTAAGCCGTTGTCTGTTTATATATATCAATTGCAGCTTCGATAAGCCGGTGTTGTATTCGAAATTTGCAACATCGAACATCAAGGGGGTGTATAAGATCGTGACTCACACCTCAAGCGTCTTAATTTTGAATTACTGAAGCCTGACATCATCTCAACATTTTAGCCAATCCTGACATAGCCTGAGATGACTCCATTTTAAAATATTTTGTAAATTCCGACGTATTCAATTTTAATGTGGATTTTTTGGCAGGGTATAGGAAACGAATGTGCTAATCGCTGCCTTGTTTATGTTATTCTAACCAGCCATAAGCAGACAAATCTTGAAAATTCTCAGTTAACAAAAATGACTGCAAAAACACTCAAATAGGCTACTAAAAGCACTAAAAGGAAATATACCTTAAATTGAAGGAATTTCTTATGTCATTTACGATTTATGTTAAAATTAAAGATTGGTTTTCACGTGAAGCAAAAGTTATATGGCAATATGAGCAATATGATGTTTATCGTAAATACTTACATGTGCCATCTCCTTGGCTTCGGAGAGAGCCGGGGCAACAGGCATGTGGTCCAAATTCATGTTTGCGATGCTGCTTATTCGTCTTGTACTGATCCGTCCTTTCACAACCTTTAAATGTAAGATTGATATTTGCGTTAAAGTATGTTAAGTATTTTGAATAGTCAAAAATATAAATTAGTTGATATTTAAGTGCTGAACGGTCGTGTTGACATTTAGAATGACTGAGCATTTACAATATCCTATTGTACTATTTCCCCATTTCTAAGTACCAACAATTTATTAACGTTTTCTATGAATTAACAGCTGATCTGATTTTCAGCATGTACTTTTCCCTTAGAACGATTATGCTCATGTTGATAACAATGAATAGATAAATAGATGAAAAATGTAATAAATAAATGAATAAATAAATAAATAAATAAATAAATAGAATGTAGATTTTTATACTCAGTTGAGTAACCCTTGAGAATACATGTTCATATAATTCAAATGATACAGTATGGATTCATGGTGTACAATTGTGCATTACTAGTTAAACTACTATTCTTGTATATAAACATGTTTTATGTCTCTGGCTGTTTGAAAAGAACAAGTACTTACAAATTGATTCTGAAGGTCTTCTACGCTTCGCTTGGCTCGGCCAGCTGCTTTTGAAACTTCGTTGTAGTACTCTGAATGTGTTACGTCTCCGGGTGCGACAGATGCCCAAGCTGGATCAGCGGTAGTGTCGGGGTCCGTTAGGGATGTGCCATCTCCACATGGGTTGTTCCATGTTGGTGTATTCCCCGGTACTGGCGCAGAATAGACTCGGGCGAATAAGGCAGCAACCAGCACCATCGTAGTTAATGCAGCGTCTGAAATATGAGCACAATGCAATCGTTGTGATTTTGTTATTAAGACATGCGTTGTTGAATGATATGAGATCAAGACTATGAATTATTTCATACAATCTAAGTAGAATTTGAATTGAAATATTGAGAGATATAATTTATATTGGATTCAAACAAAGATGCAAATCTAGAGTACTTACCGAAAATAAATGCCATTGTTTTTAATGAGTTTGAAATTTTACTTTTAATGTTATTTCGGTTTGATAGCTTTGTAATAATCTTTTCCTTAGCGAGCAATATAAATTGTGATATTTTATGTTCGAGCTATTGACTTTGTCTTTTTTAAATCAAATATTGTTTACTGCTAAGTAGCTGCTTTGTTAACCGTTGATGTTTGCTTAAGTTTGATCAGTAATGACATACATCGCTTTGCTTGATCCTTTATAGTCAACTACATCTCAATTTGGGAAATCCTAAGATATTAGGGATCCCGGTCAGTCATCAGTCAGTTTCTATTAATAGTAACACTGAGTTGGCCATGATATTTGACATTCTATCACTCCCATCTAATGACCCGTCGTTTCCAAAACCAGTTCCTAGAATTCGACGTCATTATAATTCAGTGGGCTTATTGATAACAATAAAATATTGATGGGGAATTCCCCTTTCGTCTATTTTTATCCCCACGTGGTATTGTTTACTTCCGCATTGCTTGTCATATAAATCAACAGTTGTATTGAAATTAATGAATGGTCATTTTATTGACGTCTTAACAGTTCCCCAGAGTTTGGTTTCTTCCCCGGGGTTTCTCCATGGGTCTATGAGGCTTATCTTGAGTGGGCCGGGACAGGAAGCCACGAGCCCCGACCACAAAGAAATAACTATTTTTCTACAGTTTGGAACAAAATAAATGACAGGTGGATTTTCTCTCTCATCCACTGATGTATGACCTCTTGAAATTCTCTTATTTTTTTAACATGCGAACAGCAAATCCATGTGTCATTATTTTTGTTCCAAACTGTACTATGGCACTATAATACTTACTTATCTTATCTCGGCTAGACCTAGGGTCGACCTCAGGTATTTGTCCACTACTTTGTTTTATTCCTCCATTAGACCCTTATAACCCAATCTAATATAAAGGCCTATAGCACCTGTGTAGACAGGGCTGAGTTGGGCTAGGATGAAGAAATGACTAGGTTGAATAATAATTGAGAGGGAGCATGGAGTTCTAGAAGTCCATGGAGGGAGAAGATAGAATGAATAACTCTGGGGTTGGCGATTTAACATCGTCGAATTCCAAGGTGGTTATAACTGAAACATTGTGAATCGAGTTGCGATTTAAAGGTATAAATCATTTTGTGATAGACTGTATGTGGACAATATCCCTATTTCGTACAGCCTAAGAAAACTGAAAATAATATAACATTACTGTGTGTGAAAATAGACTAGAATAAGGAACTGAAATGACCGGAACCGGCTACTTTATTTTACTTGACTTTCAAACACATTTCTTATAACTCGTAAACAACCAGCAAATGTCAACTTCGGATTGCGAAATTTTGAAACTTGCCGATAAATTGTGAAAGTTTTCGATCATAAAAAACGGAAATTACGATATGCATTTTATCAAGGTCGTCGTTTCGATTTTGAGGTTTTCCGTGAGAAATTACGATAACTTTTAGTTTTTACCTTGTATTGTGCAATATCCTAAAACACTTTTGGTGAAACGTGTTTCCGGAGGTTCGAGAATTTTTCAACTTTGTGCAATATCGTAATATAAACCACACATTTACTTTTTATACTGAATTGATGGGGTACGTGTAGCATTGATAGAGTAGTATATTTTTCATTTTATCAGATTTGTGCAATACCTTGTGATAATATCAATTTTTTATTTAAATTTAGGGTCAGTGTAACTTATAAACCAAACTCTAGACGCACAGACTACAAGAAAACATTGACAGATACACTTTCGTTGTTATTTATGACCCAAGCACTTAACTTACTCGTGTTACAAGGCGAATAAGATCAACTTCCTGCACTGCCTGTGGTGTTTATTATGTTTTTGAAGAATCATTTAAAAGTTTATATCATTTTAAATGTTAAAAGGGGCATAATAAGACACATCGGCTATGTTTTATATGTCTCTACCTACATGTACTAATATCATATTGACGTTAGCTGATTTGAAAGTCATTTTTGTTGACGTTAAGAAGATGTATATTGCAAGGGCAGGGAAGTAATTTGCGATGTGATTGTCACATGAGCAACAAATGTTTAAAAAGAAAGAAACAATCACTGCACCAAATAATTGTGTAAACCTTTATTTTATGATATATTTGACCACAATTACAAGTGCAACTCAACAAGCCACCCGTTGATCAGAGGGATTTCTTGGGGACGGGGGGGGCAACCAGGGCCCAGGAGATTCCAACCACTTCACCAACCGTGCAGGGATCCACGTACTTTTCTGCCTAACAAGGAACATCAATCATAAGACTGAAGTGGACCGTGAACACAATGTGTATTGAAGTCATCTTTATATTACTATGCATTATGTAATATCATATTTTGTAATTAAATACCATTTGTCTCCAAAAATAGGGGAAAATAAACATGACAAATTATAATGATGAATATGTGTACCTTACACCCCACTCTATAACTAAAACAACTGGAAGATCCTGTTTATGGTTGAAAAAAATTAATTCCGTATAATGGTAATAAAGGAACAAAATAATGATTCAACACGCAATCAAATAAGACTTCCGGTTTCTAAATCTATGTAGAGGACAGTTACCACGAGAGTGTATCTTCTGATTAACATTTTCATTGGCCATATAATATAAATAAACATAACATAATAAAATAAAAACCTTTGAATTTTAAAATAAAAATTATAAATGAATCAGTGTGAATTTTCTTTTTTTAAATAGAGTAACCGATGCGTGAACAATTGTTCAGAGATGGTAAATTAAGTTTCTTTCATTGTTTTGCATTCAAGCCGTTGATTCTATTTATCATTACCGCCGTTTATAATATATAATACTCTTTAGACGTCGATAGTGTTACTCATTTATCTTATGAGTAAATGAGTAAACACTATATCATAGTTTGCAATTCTATGAAGTTAGAATATTAAGCAAGCGCAATTGCAAATTTTTTTAAAAGTTCGACCCAAAATGAAAATATATTTAGGGATTGGAGAAAAGGCACCAAATTCACTGTAACAAATTTATGAACCCCAGTGCTTTCTATTGGGTGATTCATGTTCGTGCGATCAACAAGGACTGTGTAGACTGGTGTAGACGACACTGCCCTCTTTATAATGGATAAGGAAGAATGTGAACTCAGAAATAGCTGAAAAAGGAATGAAAACCAGTGCTGCCATCTTTTATTCAGAATTTTTCATGGGCCAGACTTCCATATTAAGATCGAAAAGTGACTTTATTTTATGATTTATCAAAAAGTGTTGGTTGAATCTGTTTAAAACTTGATATATCATGTGATGACCCTTTTAACATACTCATTGTGACTCATTGTGTAATCATCAGGGTTGTTAAACTAATAAACCAAGGTTTTTAGAGAATTTAAAGATTGCATTAATGGAGATTTGACCCAAGTCATGGAAAATGATTTTAATAACATAACTGTATAAATCAAAGTTATTCTTGTAGAAAACAGTTCACTGAATTCAAATATGCCATTAAAAGAAGGCAAAGTAAGTAATTTGAGGTGTCATAGGCAAATCTCTTAAAATCTCACGATAAACGAAATTAAGTGATTGTAAAACTGTAGGCCTGTAAATTAAATTAAAATCTATCGACCTGGCCGGTGTCGACACAATGTCAACAGATCGCTTTTTATAGTGGTAAATGTCCGGTGATTGTTTAAACAAACGTATGAGACGCTAAAGTTGCTCCGATTTGATGGAAAAACTTTCTTAAGTCCATTTACACCCCCCTTAAATGATTGATGAGTGCCTGCCGGTTGCGAGGTCGGGCTCGGCCGAGTGAGCACCTCTTGCTGTATACGCCCCATCCACTGTGATATACACAGTGGAACACCCGTGACAGAATACCATGCTTTAACCATGTATTTAATATAATACTGGCGTTATCACCCTGTAACAAAATATTGAATTAATGTAAACGTCCAACAATTTCTTGAGAATGAAAACGTTTATTGTTTGGTTGCTAAATAATCGTATATTTATACAGGCTGGGCCAAAATAGTTTATTTATTTTTCAATACAATCTAAAAACGCATGGAATTACAGGGGATGCAGAAATCACATTTGATGGTAAATTTTTCCTGAAATGAATTAAATAAATCTCTATAGATGGGTTTCTGAATAATATGGTAAACAGACACTGGGGTCTATTGAAAATATACCTATTTTAGTATGATATTCCAAGCAACAATTTTGCACTGAAATTAGTCATGCTTCAAATTAATACCAGAATAACATATTATTCAGTCTGTCAGTGATACATATTGGGCAGTATATTTTGATATTATTGTCACATAAACACATTATTGTCACATAAAATGGAATATTAGAAGTATCACAATTAGATTATACTCGTTAGATGAAGAAAAACTGATTTAGCATCAAGAAAAAAAGGTGATTTGGGAAAAGCTACCCGTACGGGGAAATCTATTCCGAAATTGTATTTGTCCCTGAGGAAGATCAGTTTGGTGACACATTAAACAATTTGTCTTTTCAATGTCCTCCAAGATTCAGATTAATACTTTTCTTATCTTCCTAACCAAAAGGAGAACATCATTTTCATCTTGAATTCGGCTTACCACCGCTTCTCCTGATGTTAAACAAGTCCACCTAATCTACTCTATTATAGTCTCGATACACTCCAAATACTTCCAATTTTTATCAGATATACATTACAACAGTGTAAACATCATACATAACATGCCTCTGTGACTGACTGTATGGTATGTCAGTCAATCTGGTACTATTAATTGACGCATGAACAATATGTGTGTGAAATTGTTGTTTTGAATATATTGTTTTGATAACTGTACATTTTCAATTTGGCAACTACTGTCTATTCGCCTTTCCTATTCAGAACGCTAACGCTGATTCATTTATCCCATTTCAGAAGCAATCTTGAGCAAAAATAATTTACATATATTAAGCTACATTAAGTATATATATATAGTATATAAATATGGTATCATTTGTGAATCATTTTTGGTATATGTATTATTGAAAGCGTTATCACCAAATAAAAAATATGGACGTTTCATTGGCCCACCCTGTATATGTTACCAGTTCATTACATGAAAATGTTTGCCTTTAATATTAACAATAATATAGGTAAGTCTGCATTCTTGTAAATTGATGTTTTCTAAAAATATTTTATCAACTTTAGAATAACTGAGAAATTGAGAAATTCAAATACTAATTTAGATGCTTTCCTGACACATTAAGCCTTTGGGAATATTAATTTTTAAAAAACGGGGAATAGCTCTAAGTAAAACCAATCGAAAATGTTTAATTTATAACTTGTAGAATTTCATTTCATTGTTCATGATAAAACATTTTTTATTCCTGTACTATTTCATATTATTAACATTTAAACTCTATCAGTTAGATGGTTCCTGACCAGTATTATAAACTGGCGAAAAAGCATCATGATAAAACATGACATCTCAATTCTTCTCAGCTCTACCAAAACACTTTATCACCAAATGTTTAATATAGCTACAACATATTGAACTAAGGTACACGAGGATTAACAAATCATAGTTTACTGATCTGATAGTTATAAGAATGTACATAATCGCTGCAATTCTGAATACCTTTCATACAGAATATAATATTTACATTCACCTGGGAAACCTAATAACTTTGACAAATGCACGAGTTCGCGCCAATATGAAAAAGGACCCGTGTCCCTAAGTAATTAAATCTACCCCCAAAAGTTTGATTAAATGAAGCACGGCAATGGTTACTTTATCAATTGTGAACATTAGTAAAATGAAATTACGGTAAATTATTTGGATTAAAACTAAGGTCATTCTGTGCATTAAATTATAACTAAGGTGAACTACTATCCAACGTGATCCTAAATATATTTTTAGGGGTATATTTGTCTTTACTCATAACCGTATTAGCATGCTGACCACTTATAGAAAAATATACAAACATATCATTAAGGCAGAACACAAGGAGCAACATATCGAAAACACAAATCACAAAATAACCCCTATAACAAAATGAAGCTTGACAAGGACATTGTGAATGGTACCACGATTACTTCGGTGAACTGTATTCAAGGTATTCAACCTAAAGGATGTTAAGAAATGGCAAATGTTTAAAAATGGTAAATGTCCATGTCGATAGTGTAAGTTACATATCAGGCCTGTAACCAGGGGAGCTGGGGGGGTGGAATCCCCTCCCCCTGAGCAGAAATTCTTTCAAATTCATCCAGATTTTCACCAATCTGAAAATCTTAAAACTTTTGAACACAAATATTGGGCGAAACCTTTAAATAACAGCATCTTTTAAAGTTCTGGTCAAATATTTTCATTCTGGAATCATGGATTTGTCGCATGGGGTCTTCCCAAGGAATAAAATAAGTGTTCATATTTTTAAAGCCATCAATTTTTAGCAGATACAGCGAGTACCTGTTACACTTTTAGTGCGTGTTCGCACTTTCTCATGACATAAAACATTCGTGACTCTTTTGTTTGATCCTAACGCTAAGCTTCGAGTAATTTTCCTATATACATATACCACTGCACACAATGACGACGATTAATCAACACTTCAGTCATGACATTTAAATAGAAAGAAGACTGAAACAAGAGCATAATTTCGGGACACTGAACGACACGGTCAGAGAGACTGAGGTGAGTAGAGATAAAAAATATTGGTACGAACTTTCCAGATTCTTGATATATATTTGACGATCAAAAATAAATAAATAAATAAATGCATATATTTAAAATAACAACTTTTGTTGGAGATGCATCAGTTTTATAATTGTACCTGAGAGATAAATGGTACATGTAAACACTGCAAGTCTTAAATGAAATTACAGGTGCTGCTGCAGGATGTTATAATTATTTGATGCAACAATAGTACAATAACCTCATTTCGAAGGGCAATATAGTGGAATATTGGACCGAGGGCCGAAGGCCTTCGGCCCTCGGTCCAATATTTCACTATGTTGCCCTTATAAATGACGTTATTGTACTAGTAAGATGAAGGAAACTATTTCAGTAACAAGAAAAATAGAAAAGCTTAATTGATTAATATTTTCCTTGTCTTCTTCATCAAACATCTCTCAAATAAATAGTACTATATGACGCTACTGTTCTTTCTGGTAGTTCTGGACCTAACATTTCGGGACCAAACATGTCCTCACCAAAATTATGCAGAAAATATTAATTCAGACGTTATTTTCAATTGAACTTTGATGGAGTCACACTAAAGTGTTATTTGCTTTTACACTTGCTACGCCCTTGATACTGCACAATTATCAGATCAAATACATCAAATCTGTGGTTCAAACCCATTATTTCCCAATGGTGTTTATGTTTGTGTAAGAGGACTGAACGTATAACGTAAGTGTTTGATTCATGACAAGTCAAGGTTGGATTGAGATATCATGGACTGAATGTATAACAAAGAACAAAAGTATGTTATTTAAGAGTCATATATAACATAGTGTTTGATTGAAAACTCGCCAAGGGTTTCTGGACTTTGTTATGATGATGCACCCACATTCTAGTTGGTGCCCTGAAGGAATGTTTCTTGCTACCCAATCATTAACTATTTGTATTTTTTACAGTGAAAGAAGGAAAAACGTTAATCATGAGGATCCTAAAGTTTATCGGCTGCCTGTTAGCGCTGACCAACATGTCCATAGCCCAGTTGTCACCGACGGCGGACCAAGTTCTTGAGATGCGTGCGGCTCTTGAGCAACACATTGAAGCCCAGACGGGTCAAGGGGGTGGTCACCCACGTATTGGGGGATTAGTCCGCCTAGCCTTCCATGACTGTGTGGGTGGATGTGATGGGTATGTAATTTCGATTATGATAGCACCGTTTAATGATACGACTCTTCCTCAGACTCCCCATAAGTCTTTCTCTGCTTCTTGCGAAGCTATTATTTCTCATAAAACCCAATACTCATAGTTTATTCATAAGAAAAATTATGTATCCAGCAACGAGAATGATGTGTTCTTAACACCCTGGGTGTCCGTCAATGCGAATGATCTGTTTAAAAAGGTTGTTTATCATTTTCGTTGCAGGTGTGTTAATCTAGCAAACCCTGACAATGATGGCTTGAGACCTTACATCCGGGATCTCGAAGACGTATATGCCAACTTTGAAGGAATCATTTCACGTGCTGATTTCTGGCAGTTAGCCGGACTTGAAGCATTAGAGCGAGCTGCAGGGACCGATCGTCCAGATATCCCTTTCTTGGTTGGACGAATTGACTGTTCCACATCCCCGGATACTTCTGATGTAGAGGCGTTCCCAACTAATGGAGGACACGGTAACCTCGGCAACGTGCTAGATTTTTTCCAGTCTGGATTTAACCTAGGTGAACGAGACGCCGTTGCTATACTTGGGGCCCATACCCTGGGGAGAGCGCGAACCGGAGCATCTGGTTTCAATGGGCCTTGGGTGCGGAACGAAGATTTATTTGACAATGCGTACTACCGAGATCTCCTGGACGAAAACTTGATGTGGATTCAAACTAACATCAATCCAACAGGTGAAGACAGGTGGCAGTGGGTACATGGTCGTGCTGGTGGTCGTCGAGGAAAACGTCAAGCAGGTGGAGGAGGTCCAATGATGCTGAACTCCGACATGTGTCTTGTTAAAGACATCACAGCTGATTCTGATGGAAGGTCCAGTTGTAACTATTTCTCGTGTGCTGACTCACCAACTTTCTCCATTGTTGAAGAGTATGCCAACAACAATGCCCTCTGGGTCAGCGAATATTCCCGGGCTCATACCATTATGACGTCCAACGGATATGGAGAAGGTGATCTTGCAAGTGTCGCAGAGGCAATTATGGTGGGGAATCCAGAAGAACAACCGTTAAATACAGATGAAGAAGCAGAAGAAGAGGAATTGATTGAAGTCATTGACGCAATTATGACAGGTGGTACAAATGAGGGAGAACAACCTCCACGAGGTGGATCAGGAGGAAGAAGAGGTTCAGGTTTAAGAAGGGGCGGCCCCGGAAGAGGTGGTGCAGGAGGGAGAAGACGCCAGAGATAATCAGACGATAGTCTCCACATGAATATCCCTGTTCAAGGAACCCAATTAGACTTAAATATAGAATGATAATTGTATTTCAGAACATATGCGACTATCTAGATCCACTGAAGTAAATAAAGAATGAAAATATCAGACACGTCATCAACGTTTTTTTAGGATTCCATTTGTACAGTTATTCGGAAACATCAGAACTGTTCATTGTATTGTTTTATTTTATTTTTATTCAGTCTTTCTGTCCTCATTATCAAATTGATCTCCTCCTGACACCCCATAAATTTGTTTTTTTCATCTGAACGGCACCTTGTTTAACATTTCAAAATCATCCAGATTTTCACCATTCTGAATATCTTAAAACTTCGGAATGCACATTTTGGGTGAAACCTTTAAGTGACAAACTGAATAACAGCATCTTTTAAAGTTTTGGTCAAATATTTTCATTCTGGAATCATGAATTTGTCGCATGGGCTCTTCCCAAAGTATAAAATAAGTGTTCATATTTTTAAAGCAATCATTTTTAGCAGATACAGCGAGTAACTGTTACACTTTTAGTGCGTGTTCTAACTTTCTTATGACATAAAACATTCGTGACTCTTTTGTTTGATCCCCGTCTTAACACTAAGCTTCGAGTAAGCTTCCTTTATACCACTGCACACAATGACGACGATTAATCAACACTTCAGTCATGACATTTAAATAAAAAAGGACACTGAAACAAGAGCATAATTTCGGGACATCGAACAACAAGGTCAGAGAGACTGAGGTGAGTAGATATAAAAATATTGGTACAAAATAGATTTTACTTTCCAGATTCTTGATATATACTTGACGATCAAAAATAAATAAATGCATAATTTAAAAAACAACACTTTGTTGGAGATGCATCAGTTTTACAATTGTACTAAGAGATAAATGGTACATATAAACACTGCAAGTCTTGAATGAAATTACAGGTGCTGACAGGTTAATATTAACATCCTACAGTGTGTCAGAAAGACACATAGGGTAGGGTATTCTATAATTATTTTCTGACAAAAATGGAAGAAGTATCATGAGACAATTAAGTAAGATGAAGGAAAAAATTTCAGTAGCAAGGAAATGGAAAATCTTAATTAATTAATATTTTGCTTGTCTTCTTCACTAAACATCTGACTCATGTATTTCTCATCCAGTTTAATTTCTTTTGATATTAAATAGTTCATCTAATCTTCCTTATTGTTCTCAATTACAGTCCCAATGTTTCAGTTTTAAAATATAAATAAAAAATTGTGAAAGCACCATGTATAATGTTTCTCTCTGAAAAACTTTTTCAAACGTCCATGGGTTTTCAATATACGGGCATAACTTTGAATAAGATCTCTGTAAAACTGTAATGTCAAATATCAATTTTAAACCGGTAGTGTGTTTTACCTGCATTCCCTGAAATAAATCATTATATAAAAAAGCTTTTTGGCCCACCCGGTAGACCTATATAGAATCATAATCAAGTACAGTGTAAAGTCAATTAAGTTCATTAGTAGCGGAAGCAGGCGAGGCCTCACCAAAATTGTACAGAAAAATATAAATTCAGACTTTATTTTCAATTGAACTTTGATGGAGTCACATTAAAGTGTTATTTGCTTTTACACTTGCTACGCCCTTGATACTGCACAATTATCAGATCAAATTCATCAAATCTGTGGTTCAAACCAATTATTTCCCAATGGTGTTCATGTTTGTGTACGAGGATTGAACGTATAACGTAAGTGTTTGATTCATAACAAAGTTACCCTACTATCACACCAAACTAGTTCTCACTACGTTCTCGAAAACGGGCTTCAACTGTGTACGAACGGACTGGACCTACTAAGAACCGTTTGAGATCTATTTACAAACTTCATCGAACGTACTCGAACGGGTAGGTCCTCTAGAACTTAGACAATGCTCAAGATCTTCTCGTGGTCGTCACGTTCTACAATTAGAACGAGTGACAACGTACTAACGACGAGCTGGACGTACTACGAACGGAACCGTCGTACTTCAATCCTACTAGGGACGTTTTAACAACGAGTCGAACTGTCTGAGGACGTGTTGAGAACGACGTAGAACTAATTGCAAACGGGTTTAAACTGATTAAGAACGTATTTAACACTGCTTATGAACGAGTTAGCAAAAATATAGCTATCACACCAAACAAGTTGCCACTGCGTTCTTCAAAACTGGTTTTAAACTATGTGCGAACGGAATGAACGTAGCTGCAACTTTCTAAGGTCTATTTACGAACTTTATGAACGTTCTCAGACGGGAATGTGATTTTAGAATTTTGAATCGATTCAAAGTTCGATGGCGACCATACCGTTCTGTAATCAGGTCATGTTGACCTTCTAAACTAAGGGACGCGTTCTACGACGTTGCACACCGACGTGGTGCGACCTGAACGAACTGCGAACGAGATGAACTTTGAACTTTGATGGAGTCACATTAAAGTGTTATTTGCTTTTACACTTGCTACGCCCTTGATACTGCACAATTATCAGATCAAATTCATCAAATCTGTGGTTCAAACCAATTATTTCCCAATGGTGTTCATGTTTGTGTACGAGGATTGAACGTATAACGTAAGTGTTTGATTCATAACAAAGTTACCCTACTATCACACCAAACTAGTTCTCACTACGTTCTCGAAAACGGGCTTCAACTGTGTACGAACGGACTGGACCTACTAAGAACCGTTTGAGATCTATTTACAAACTTCATCGAACGTACTCGAACGGGTAGGTCCTCTAGAACTTAGACAATGCTCAAGATCTTCTCGTGGTCGTCACGTTCTACAATTAGAACGAGTGACAACGTACTAACGACGAGCTGGACGTACTACGAACGGAACCGTCGTACTTCAATCCTACTAGGGACGTTTTAACAACGAGTCGAACTGTCTGAGGACGTGTTGAGAACGACGTAGAACTAATTGCAAACGGGTTTAAACTGATTAAGAACGTATTTAACACTGCTTATGAACGAGTTAGCAAAAATATAGCTATCACACCAAACAAGTTGCCACTGCGTTCTTCAAAACTGGTTTTAAACTATGTGCGAACGGAATGAACGTAGCTGCAACTTTCTAAGGTCTATTTACGAACTTTATGAACGTTCTCAGACGGGAATGTGATTTTAGAATTTTGAATCGATTCAAAGTTCGATGGCGACCATACCGTTCTGTAATCAGGTCATGTTGACCTTCTAAACTAAGGGACGCGTTCTACGACGTTGCACACCGACGTGGTGCGACCTGAACGAACTGCGAACGAGATGGACGTATTGAAGACTGTTTAAGAACGAAGAAGCTAATTATTTCAGACATATTTCCCGACCACAGCCAGATTGAGCCCGTTTTACGACGTTTTCGTAGGACTGGCAAGAACGGGTAAGAACTAGTTTGGTGTGATAGGGGGGTAAGATTGAGATATTATGGGGCTGAATGTATAACAAAGAACAAAAGTATGTTATTGATTAAGAGTCATATATAACATAGTGTTTGATTGAAAACTCGCCAAGGGTTGGACTGTATTATGATGCACCCACATTCTAGTTGGTGCCCTGAAGGAATGCTTCTTGCTACCCAATCATTAACTAATTGTCTTTTTTACAGTTAAAGAAGGAAAAACGTTGATCATGAGGATCCTAAAGTTTATCAGCTGCCTGTTAGCGCTGACCAACATGTCCATAGCACAGTTGTCACCGACGGCGGACCAAGTTCTTGAGATGCGTGCGGCTCTTGAGCGACACATTGAAGCCCAGACAGGTCAACGGGGTAGTCACCCACGTATTGGGGGGTTAGTCCGCCTTGCCTTCCATGACTGTGTGGGTGGATGTGATGGGTATGTAATTTCGATGATCTTAGCCCCGTTTAATGATACGACTCTTCCTCAGACTCTTTCTCTGCTTCTTGCAAAACTATTATTTCTCATGAAACCCAATACTCATAGTTTATCCATAAGATTAATTATGTATCCAGCAACGAGAATGATGTGTTTTGAACATCATGCTGAGTACCCGGCAATGAGATTTATCATTTTCAAAAGGTTGTTTATCATTTTTGTTGCAGGTGTATTAATCTAGCAAACTCTGACAATGATGGCTTGAGACCTTACATCCGGGATCTTGAAGACGTATATGCCAACTTTGAAGGAATTATTTCACGTGCTGATTTCTGGCAGTTAGCGGGACTTGAAGCATTAGAGCGAGCTGCAGGGACCGATCGTCCAGATATCCCTTTCTTGGTAGGACGAATTGACTGTTCCACATCCCCGGATACTTCTGATGTAGAGGCGTTCCCAACTAATGGAGGACACGGTAACCTCGGCAACGTGCTAGATTTCTTCCAGTCTGAATTTAACCTAGGCGAACGAGACGCTGTTGCTCTACTTGGGGCCCATACCCTGGGGAGAGCACGAACCGAAGCATCTGGTTTCAATGGGCCTTGGGTGCGGAACGAAGATTTATTTGACAATGCGTACTACCGAGATCTCTTGAACGAAAACTTGATGTGGATTCAAACTAACATCAATCCAACTGGGGAAGACAGGTGGCAGTGGGTACGTGCTCGTGGTGGTCGTCGAGGTCGAATGATGCTGAACGTCGACATGTGTCTCGTTAAAGACATCACAGTTGATTCTGATGGGAGGTCCAGTTGTAACTATTTCTCGTGTGCCGACTCACCAACTTTCTCCATTGTTGAAGAGTATGCCAACAACAACGCCCTCTGGGTGAGCGAATATTCCCGGGCTCATGCCATTATGACGTCCAACGGATATGGAGAAGGTGATCTTGCAAGTGTCGCAGAGTCAGGTATGGTCGGGAATCCAGAAGAACAACCGTCAAATACAGATGAAGAAGAAGTAGAAGAAGAAGAAGAAGCAGCAGCAGAAGAGGAAGAAGAAGAACAACAACAACAACCGTCAAATACAGATGAAGAAGAAGTAGAAGAAGAAGAAGCAGCAGCAGAAGAGGAAGAAGAAGAGGAGGAGGAGGAATTGATTGATGCAATCATAACAGGCGGTACAAATGAAGGAGGACAACCTCCACGAGGTGGATCAGGAGGAAGAAGAGGTTCAGGTTTAAGAAGGGGCGGCCCCGGAAGAGGTGGTGCAGGAGGGAGAAGACGCCGGGGATAATCAGACGACAGTCTAAACATGAATATCCCTGTTCAAGGAACCCAATTAGACTAAAATATAAATATATTTCAGAATCAGAACATATGGAACTATCTATATCCGCTAAGTTAATAACGAATGAAAATATTAGACACGTCATCAACGTTTTATTAGGATTCCATTTGTACAGTTATTTGGAAACATCAGAACTGTTCATTGTATTGTTTTATTTTATTTTTATTCAGTCTTTCTGTCTTCATTTTCAAATTGATTTCCTCCTGACACCCCATAGATTTGGTTTATCATCTGAACGGCACCTTGTTTAACATTGTTCTCATTAATTTTGGTTTAATAAAAGTTCAAATGCTGAAGTCTGATATATTGTTTTATTGATTTTTTTACGTGTTTGACTTTTTAAAAGAGTACATTTTTAATCTTTTGTAAAATGACTTACATGGAATACTATGAAAATGCAACTATCCTGAAATTCGAAGTTTCTTCATTGTATGTACATTTTTGGTTAGGACGAAGAAAAAGATAAAGTTTGATAAATGCTTGAAAATGCACGCAAAGGAGCTATCACAAACAATTTCAAACGATTGTAACTTGAATTATAAATGTTTTCTGATCATGAATACGAGTGTCTTTTAGATCCATTCATTCTTATTCAAGAAATGTATATATTATGATCATTTGGTTAATCAGAGTAAGTGATATAAAAAGGGCAATGAACCAATCAACATACTTTTTCAAAAATGTTGAGCTAATTTTCACTAAAAATATAACCTTTTATTATAATGTTGAATGCATAATTATAATGTGCTTTGAGACATATTTTATTTCCCAAAAGAAATGGTGGATTTCTCCAGGGACTTTAAAAATATTGAATTTGGATGACCAAAATGACCTGAAACCGATGGATAGGACGATTTTCTCAATGGGAAAATAACATTGGGAACACTAATCTTAGAGGAATTCAGTTTTCCTTTCAAGAACTAATTGATACACTGAAATAAAGAATAGTAACGCATTAAACATTGTAAAAATAATTGCACTTTTTGTGATTATGAGGTAACACCCTTGAAAAAGTATGTTGGATTGACTTTGTTATCATTCTATAAGCCTAATCCCTGGTGCCTAATACTATTATTTTGGATAATGAATGGGTATTAAAGACATTTCACAGACGGTTTTTGGATATTATGTATGTTGCATGGACATAATCAATAACTTTTTAGTCGTATACTATACGATATGTACAGTTTCTGGGAAATTCGAAGATGACGAAGGAATGTTTTTACACCTTGCTCTAGTCAGATGAATAATTGGTATTTATTTTTCTAATTCCCGTTTGTCCTGATCTTTGGGCTAATTTACGTACACACATCAAAACAAGTCCAGATATGTTAGCAAGTCTGAAACTGATTCTTGCACAATGCATCTGTACCAAAAGCACAAGGTGCAAGACGTTGACACAATATGAGTTTCAAGCCATAAAGCCCAATGTTTGTTATTCAGCATAACAAGTCGTTGTCCAGGGTATGAATGTATTTGTTGATAAGGGTATTTCCTAACATAAACATTTGTTTGCATCGTCACATGCATTATGAGCAACTAAAGCACAGATTCCTTGCACGACATTGTTTTGTAATGGGTCCTTTATCCATGGCTTTCCAAAACCAGAAATTTTGATAAGCACGTGATTGTTCCCGGCTTAACACTAAGCTCCAAGACACGATCCCTTAATACCCTTTTACAAAAGGACGTGGCCTTAAATCAACATTTTCAAATCACTGAGACGCTATAAGTTAACTTCAACCCTTTGCGCAAGGACCAGAATTTATGAACATTGATTCACGAAGCACACGGAAAAGTCCGAGACAAACATTATTTAGGTAAGTTTACAGATATTTTGAAGATGTAAAACCACTGAAGATTACTAATGAAACAGTTCAGATAATTGAAATTAAAATATGTTTTGAAAAACTTGATCCAATATAACCAGTTTTATGCTCACCGTACATCGTCAAAAGATAGCGGAGTACAGTTTTCTGTACGGTGACGAAAATTAACTGATTTGAAGCAAAAACTATGACAAGGGTTTAGAAAATTTAATTTGATGAAAACTAATACGATTTCATGTGAAATAGAAACAGCATTCTCTTAGAAATGGTTTTAACTTTCTAATTATGATAAACGTTTTACGAGCACTGTTCGGATTTTTTCTGAGTGAATCGGCCCACATAATCGACCAGAGTGAAAAAAGGTAGTTTTTTCACATTTCGTTTGGTTATTATTTTCCCTGCCGTCTGAGAGTATGGATTATTTTGATGAGAATATGTATTTGTTGACTACACATTTTAGAACGGGCGAAGATTCAGCAAACAACCATTCATTATGTATATTTAAAAAAGATCAAATTTGTATGGTGACGCAACAGCTGTACGGTGACGATTCACTATAATTTGTGAGAAGTAATATAAAGAATTCATTACTTCAAATCGCATAAGTTTTGGTGTGGAAGTTCAAATGTTGATCCAATCAAGTCTCCTTTGTATAAATGTTGTCAAACTGATCAGTATCAAGTGAAAGTTACTGCAGTCACTTTTGCATTTAAGATCGCGGACAGGAAGTGTCGATTTCGATATTTTTAGTTTTCATCGAATTAAACTTCTTTATAGTTGGCGCTATGCTTTGATGAACTAAATGAGACTAAGCTTATATGAAATGGAAACTCTGGAGTATGATCATTTGTTCACATATAGTGCATGGGCGCTAGAGTTCAACGATATCTTCCATCGCTTAATGGAAGGTTACTGGAAATGTGTGATACGGTAAGGATCATGAAACCAAAAACTCAGTATTTGTTGCTCGAAAAACTTTTATCATACTGTAATTAGAAAGTTAAAACCATGCCTAAGAGAAGGCTGTTTTTATTACACCCGAAATCATATTTATTTTCATCTAATTAATTTTTAGTTAAAACCCTCATTCACTGCGTCAAATGTGAAATTCCAAGCAATTTCTAGACGTGCAAAGATAGTCTAGGAACTCCGCGTATCTAGAGATTCCAAGACGTGTCAAGAGGTGCAAAGACCTCGCGTGTAAAGAGCGTGTCAAGAGTTTTGATATCTCTTTGCACAGCCTTATCAAAACAAACAGTATAATTAGACCGGCCACATGTTGTTATGCCCTATAGTCGCGCTTAATTATACTTTACTAGGATTGGAATATAACAATCATTTTAATTTCGTGTTAATAATAATTTGTGTTTTTTAAATCATTATCAAAATAAAATTAATTTAAAAGTATGCGTGTGCGTGTAAGTATAGGCAATAGCTTAGTCGAAATGAGTAGATGTGTGCAGATGGAGATCGCCTATGTATTTTGCTAAATCTGACATTTTTACAGGATCATGTTAAAGATCAAATGAAAACAAGAAATGTGTTTTTCTTAGGTTTATCTACCCTGATTTCGAGTGATTTTAACTTGGACGCATATTCCTAGATATTAAAACAGTTTGAATAATTAACAAAGTCCACTTTGAACCGTGTCAATCAAATTGTCAAATATGTAGATAGCACATGCAGGCCCGAATACAGGGGGGATAGATTGGTTCTAGCGACCCCCCCCCCTCCGTGACCAAAATTGCATTTTTTACCCCATACTGAGCACCTTTTAAATTATTTTGCTCATTTTTGAACTAACATTGCCAAAAGTAAACTCCCCCTGGAATTTCTTAAAAAAGTAACCCACCCCTTGGCAAATCCTGGCTATGGGTCTGAAACGCCTGAAACATGCTCTGATATAATGAGGCATATTCTGTGATCTGAGCATATCAGATGGGAAGAGTTATGAATGTCAATAAGTGTGATTGTTATCATGTAATCATCTACCTTAATGTCAATACATTACATAATGTAGTAAGGCATTGTACATGTATTTAACAACAGGCACATCCTTCTTCAAAGGACTTCATTTATACTTGTAAAATACCCTTCCAGCGAGGATGCAACAGGCACAGTTACACAAGTTTTATGACCCCAATTAGATGAAATATGAGCTGGGATGAAAGATCTCAAAAATCAAGGGCTGGGAAGATTTGAGATGTCATGGTTTACTATCATGACGCTGAAACATGTGTCGCTTATTGTCACCTGTATTGATCATGATGGGGCGACGGCAGTGCCCCGAGTCTTTTTGATCTGTTTAATCTTATTAGTTACTATTTAAAATTGAATAATTTAGGACCCCGGAAGCAAAACAACTCTTTGTTATGAAAGGAATACACCATGGACAGAACCCCTCATGTAAACCATCTATAAATACCTTTGAAATCAATTTGATTTTCGATCTACATCTGAATCTCAGATGGAGAGTACTCTTTGACAAGATCAACATTTAAAAGTGTAGGAAAGTTTTGATAAAGATGTTTAATAGCTAATTATTCAGACATATTGTTCTTTCATGTTGACGATCATCGAACATAATTGCAATCAACTTCCATGATATTTGCAATTTTGAATTTTGAATTATCTTGAATGCAAATGTACTCAAGTACTATATCCTGAGTTCTGCCCGGATCCCCGAAAACGTTTAAAATCAAACTCGATTATTTAGCTAGACTTCAAAATAAGGGATTCAATAGAAACATGAAATCCATATCACTGTATAAATTGTGCCCGGGAAATTGTGGAATTTCTAGTAATTTTTAGACGTGCTTAGCCGGTCTAGAAACTCTGCGTATCTAGAGATAGAGGAGGGGAGAGAGGACTAATTTTATAGCTGAAATTAAAAATAGCTTATGATCTATAAATATAATATATGGTTGTTCTTATAATGAACAACTATTGGTTTAATATCTGATATGTGGACGGATATTTCTTGATTTGGTTTAAAAAGAAACTGAATGTAGGGTTGCAAAAATGAGAGAGACAAAGACGTTCGAAGGGTGGGGGTAAAATTTAATTAAAATCAAGCTGAGACAGAATGAGAATAAACATATCTGTTAGTTGCTCATGTAAACGAAAACAAATTAGAGGGTTCATTAGCACCGCAGACCAGATTTGCAAAATTGGGGGAGTGCATTTTCCCAGGATTTCAAACAATACTATATCTAAAATGTTGCCCCTCATATGCCTGGGTCATATTTGCTCCGATTCATCGGCCGGGGGCCGGCCGATTGAGTGTTTTTTCAAACATGAAAACAATTTTAAACAAAATACTCAATCGGCCGGAGGCCGGACGATGAATTTGAGCAAATGTGAACCAGACATTGCAAATTCCTTCAAAATTGAACTAGAAGTTTCAAATGAAAGCCATTCAAAGCTCCTTTCTTCTTCCTTCTCTATTGGTTAAGCGGGGGGGGGGGTGCGATCATTCACGAATTGCACCCCCCCCCCCTGGTTACGCCTATGTGTTAAAACTTTGCACAATATCAATATTTTAAACTGTATCTTGTAAGTGGCTTATTAAGCATCAGATCAATCACTAAGAACCCCTCTTATCTGCCGTTTGCGTTTGGAAGGATAAAGACAAAGGGGACGCGGCTACATGTATATCGCGATAACGTGAAATCTTTATGACATATCCCTTCACCAGGGCCTACACCAATATTCTTAACACCACTTATTAAAGGATGCATGCATCAAGGGGTAGACATCATTCAAAAGACATAAACATGACCGGGTCGGTCAGGGGAAGGTTTGCATACGATGCAATTTTTACATGCAAGCTCATTTTTCACATATAAATTAATAAAGTCGATTCCTTGGGAATACGTCATTGGGTTTATAAGCGTAACGAGGAGAAGCGGTGGGTTCGCACCCCCTCCTACAAGCAATAAAAGGTACCATAAGGTAGAGGAAGAAAAGAGCATTAAATTGATTTTTTGTTTGAAGCTTCTAGCTCAGGTTTGAAGGAAGTTGCATCATTTTCGTAAAAATTCAAAACAAATATTTTTTGCCTCATTTATGTCACGATCGCACCCCCCGACTGAAAACCTAAAATATTTTGGTGATTGCATCACCCCTCCCCCCGACTGAAAGCTGGCTACGGCCCTGGGGTTTTATCGAAAACTATATCGTCAACATTTTATCATTATGCGGAAAGTCCAATATGAAATCTTAAATGGTAAATATGTTGCATTTATGGAGGGAATTCCACTGTAAACTATAATGTGAATGTTTGATATGAATACTTCCATACAACCATCAATACAGTGGCGTAGCGTCGTTTACGCAAAGTACGCAAATGCGTCCACTGGAACAATCCAATGTTTATTTGGAAATTCTAAATTTCTTAAGTTTTAATAAGCAAAGCCATTGTTCAACCTTATCATTTCGTATCTTTGAACAGGGTTCAATCATAGAAATTGGGTGTTTATTTTAGTCCCGACATGTCTACAAGAATTTCTACAAGACTTATAATTAAGGAATAAATAATGATAGGCCATTCAATCTGGTGAAATTCAGCACGAGTTGGACAGAATGTTGTACAAAGCACGAACCGAAGGTGAGTGCATTTGTACTAACATTCTGTCCAACGAGTGCTGAATTTCACCATATTGAATGGCCTATCATTATTTATTCCGATTCAAACATAAAAAATAGTAAAAGCCGTGTCTGTGGAACGGGCATGAAGGAAGACTACGCATGCTGTCAAGATTCTGAAGTCGGCCGGAAAAATTTTAGAATTTGTTTGGGCTGTTCTATTTTACTCCCCGTTTTAGATTTTATACGGTGTATACAAACATGGTCAGCCATAGTTAAATAGTTACAGTAGTTACGGAGGGAGTAAAAAAGAACAGCTATCCCCGGACAGAGCCCCAGATGTGCAGCTGAGATGTGACGTCACTCAAAACAATGCAAATTGCAGATTGAATAGAGCATGGTCGTGCATCTATGGAGAATTAGAGAACGTTCTATATTGGCTATGCTGCATTCTGATTGGTTGAGAAATTCGAATAGAGCACGGTCATGTTTGAATGAGTACTTATGAGTAAATTTCAAGTGGAAATGAATGCATATCGGGTAAACCCCCCCCCCCCCCATCCCAATTTTGGAATTTTGCGTCCCCTAGTAAAATTGCCACGCTACGCCACTGCAATATCCATTCTTTTGAAATAAGATGTTACAACAAAGGGAATATTGAAAACTACAGTGGTAAGAGCATCTTTCTGACTGCTAATTATGTGTATCAACATTTTGATTGCACCTCAGCTGGAGATTAAATCTTATAATAATTTGATCAAAGGGATTGTAATTTTCCCCAATTCGCTTATCTATGTTACAATCTGTATACTTGTTATATTGTGAGCGGTATGTGTTGATAAACCAAAAAGATATGTTTTTTGGATATCAACATTTAGAAAAAAGTGTAAGATACCATTCTATATGTTTATCTTAGTGTTTAGCATAGGTAAGAATGGGGGATGGGCTGGCGGGGGTCCGTCTTTGAATAATTCCAAGGGGTTCATATATTATCACAATTTTGCTACAAAATCACTTGGAAAGTGCATGATTTGAACGATTATTTGGCCAAGGCGTCCGCTGTTAACATGAGTATGAATTTTATAAAAAAATTACTTGAATCAAAATCGAAGAATTCCTTGCCCCGTGTGTTCACCATTCACCCCGGGGGTTCACACTCGGCTCAGGTGGGGTACCTTTTTTACATTTGGTATGTCAAGCCAATGGACCCACATTTTAAGACAGATTTTTCCATTTTCAGGTATAAGAATCGGTGTGGAAAATATGTTACCCCTCAATTGTGGTACGGCATTGGTCCCGGGGCATTGGTCTAGTTGTTACACATATCCTTCATTTGAGGTTGTTTTATGATCATTTTACTCAAAGATCTGCCTTCTTCTCGGGGCATTCGATATTTCGAATGGCCTTGGTCTTATATTCTGGATATTTGGTACCCGGGGGTATGGCATTGGTTCTATATTTGGATGTTTGACATGGCATTGGTCTTGTGTTTGGACATTTGATATGGCTTTTTGGGGTTTATTTTAGTTTGTATGAGAACACATTTAATGCCACCCCCCCCCCCCCAAATTACAAATCTACATCTATTCTCTCTATCCCAAAGGTGGATCGGAAGCATGAAAAACAGATGCAGACTCGGGACAGTTGCAAGGGGGGCTATAATGGAGAAATTCGTTTTGATTTTGAGTCTAACTGAAATATTTTGTCACAAATATTAATTAAATACGCAAATAGCCTGTTTTATTAAATGAGACTAGGGCAAAAAATCTATTCATTAAATCTAAAGCCTAGACGATATCTTCTGTAATCAAGGTGGTTTTGGTACACTTCCGCAATTATAAAAACAAAAACATAGACTAAGTTATTAATCTTTTGTTATCATATCAGATTAAGTCAGTTTTGTCTCCGATTGTTATGCAGGTGTGTGTATCGACTCCAGTGAACAACATTAAGTGAATCAATCCTTGAAATTCCCAAATTCATTCCAAATTCTGGCCGTTAACCCCCCCCCCCTCCCCCATGTCTCTTAATTACATTTATTTTGCAAATGATATATAAATTATAGATTAAAATATTTCATTTTCGAATTGCACAAAGGGCAACATGTGAAGATAAAACCGCGATCCTAAAGCTACTTGCGAAACAAAGTGGTTTATGGTCCCCAATATCATTATTATATTAATACCAATACAATGTACCTCTATGAATATCATAAATTCACTCCTTTTTAATATCAATAGTCAAACAAATTAAGCAGTATGCTACAGTTGGTTATCAATCGGAGTTCACGACCTATTGATTACTCTTTAATACAAAATTTAACCATTTTAGAATGGGTAACTCACACCCCCCACCGTCCATGTCCATGAAGTGCGTAGACTGACATAATAGCGTCATTTATTAATTAAACATCACTGATTTATGTTGAGACATTCAGTGCGATTATTTCATTTCTTTGTTCAAAAAGTTAAAGCACCAATTAAATACATATTTTTATCACACAAAAGGGGCAGAATACTTGACCTTGTATCAATTCATATCCCGATAATTCTTTACAAGGGAATGTTTCTTATTAAAACATAAGCAGCGCCTAGGCGTCGATTGGGGGGGGGGGGTCAATCCAGTGTTCTCAGGCTATGTACAGCCAAGTATCCTGTTTATGTAAAAACCCTACGTTCCCGAATCACAATCAGACAATTAATTAGTATATTTGCTGTGTCTAGCAATTGATCATAGAATTAGATGTTGCGAAAACTATGGGAACTTGTACCTGTCTGTTTATGGATAGGCTGGGAAAGAACAGCAGAGAGAATGGTACATTCGATTGAATATGCTTGTTTTGCCCAATTGTGTATTAAAATGCCCCTCATTTATCATATGTATGGTCACAAGTTAAGTCGGCGATAATTTGTATTGACTTAACTTGAAACAAATTACTCCGAAATCCAAATACTCATCGAAAAGTAAGATTATCTTTATATTAAGCTAATACAAAATAAATATATAAATAGGCCTGATGTATCAGTGTTTTCAAAGTTTATTGCACGTTTTATCCTTGAAACGCCTTTCTTTTTCTTATCATGATATGTATTTCCTTCACTTAGGATCAATGCGTCGATTAGCATTGCCTGTAACTGATTTATATTTTCAAAAGGCGGCATGAAATTGCCAAAATGTTTAAATAAGTCAATGTGTCAGCGTACATACAAAATAGTCTGTTTAATATTTGCTACATGTACTTGTTCCAAACAGTCTGCGAAAGAATGATTAAAAAATATATCAATTAAAAGTATCAGAGAAAATACTTGCAATCGTTAAAATACTGTATGTATTGCTATTGGTAATTAGGTTAGTTGTTTACACATAATTATGTTGTTCAGTGTGCCAAGAGCGTGTCAAGAGATTCCATTAATTGTCACAGGGCGTGTAAAGACTTTTTGACATGGTCTTTACACGTCTTTGCACTGCGTGTGCCAAGAAGTGCAAAGAGGTGTAAAGAGTTGAATTCATCGCGTGTCAAGAGGTGTAAATAATTGGCACGTCTAGAAACCCGGCGTGTAAAGACCAGTTTCTAGACGTGTCAAGAGTTGGAATCCCATATTTCACGCAGTGATTATAGTTTTTGCTTCAACTCAGTTAATTTTCGTCACCGTATAGAAAACTGTACTACTAGACTGTATTTTTGACGCTGTACGGTGACGCCTGCTTACGCGATGGTTAGGCGTGATTATTGGCTCTGGCAATAGTTTACTCCTGCAGTCGGTGTTGATCGAACTAATCAAACCTTTCGTTTGTACAAGTCTTTTGTCTAGCCCAGCTGAGATGAGTTGGACGCACAAAATGTGCCAGGTGCAAGTCGTCTAAAATAACCGTGACGATGGAAGACTCGTGTAGATGATAATTGTTGCATATAGTATCACCAGGTGCCCACCTGGTCTTGTCCCCACCTGGTTATGAAGACGTTACGTTTACACTTATGACAAAATGGATGAACTACCGTCGGAGGAAATCTTTATTTTCATAATTTTCACCATGAAAGGATTTGATTGTATCTATATATTTTACCCGTATATTAATGGTAACACCCGGTTAATGAAAATCGAGTCAGTCATGAACAACTATTCTCAGCAGCTCAATAATCTCCCGAGAATTCTTCACTTCAGCAACCAGGACGTTATCTGATGAATTTCATAACGTCTTGGTTGCGTTGTGTTATAGCCTATTAACGTCCTGGTTGCTGAAGTGAGGAATTCTCACTCGAGTATTGGAGCCCTTTGATGTTTATTTACTCGTGACGGATTCGCTTTTCAGTAACCGGGTGTTACTCTTTACATACGGGTGAAATATTTGGATATAAACCGACCTCCTTCTTTGTGAAAATTATGACTCTGATTCTGAATAAAAATCTTCCTTCCTCCGACGGAAGTTCATCCATTTCGTCATAAAGACGTAACGTTTTTATAACCAGTAAATATTGAGAGAGCTGACAAAATTTGAGGTTGCATTTTAGTTCACCTTGATTTATATTTGATGTTTTTTTATTCAGACTCAAGCTACAGGATGCGGATGCTTTGCTTAATTGGTTGCCTTATGGCGCTGTCCACTCAGATAACCAGAGCTCAACTGTCCCCAACACCGGACCAAGTTATTGAGATGCGTGCAGCTCTTGAGCAACACATCGAGGGCCTAACAGGCCCAGGGGGTGATCACCCACGTATTGGGGGATTAGTCCGCCTTGCCTTCCATGACTGTGTGGGTGGATGCGATGGGTATGTACTTCCCATTACATTGTTTAAAAAAACGTTCACTATTTATTTGCAAAAAGATATCTCCTAGTTTCGAAGTGTTTTCTATGACACAACTTCAGTTAACTGTCATGATATAAGAACTAATATTGCAATAGTTCATATAATTTCAACCTGTTTAAAGTAGTTAATGTAGTTTCCGAACACCATTCTTATTGTCGTTTTGATTGCAGGTGTGTTAATTTAGCAAACCCGGATAATGCTGGCTTGAGACCTTACATCCGGGATCTCGAAGTCGTATATGCCAACTTTGATGACGTTATTTCACGTGCTGATTTTTGGCAGTTAGCTGGACTTGAAGCTTTGGATCGAGCTTCAGAGACTGATTCCCCAGATATCCCTTTCTTGGTTGGACGAGTCGATTGTTCCACATCCCCAGACACTTCTGACTTAGAGGCGTTCCCAACTAATGGAGGACACGGTAACCTCGGCAACGTGCTAGATTTCTTCCAGTCTGAATTTAACCTAGGTGAACGAGACGCTGTTGCTCTACTAGGGGCCCATACCTTGGGGAGAGCACGAACCGGAGCATCTGGTTTCAATGGACCTTGGGTGGGGAATCCAGATTTATTCGACAATGCGTACTACCGAGATCTCCTGAACGAAAACTTGATGTGGATTCAAACTAACATCAATCCAACAGGTGAAGACAGGTGGCAGTGGGTACATGGTCGTGCTCCTGGTGGTCCTCGAGGAAAGCGTCAAGTAGCTGGAGGAGGTCCAATGATGCTTAACTCCGATATGTGTCTCGTTAAAGACATCACAGTTGATTCTGACGGAAGGTCCAGTTGTAACTATTTCTCGTGTGCCGACTCACCAACTCTCTCTATTGTTGAAGAGTATGCCAACAACAACGCCCTCTGGGTGAGCGAATATTCCAGGGCTCATGCCATTATGACGTCCAACGGCTACAACTCTGATGATCTAAGAATCCCAGGCACAAATGTGGACGATGATTCAGATGAAGAAGAAGAAGAAATTATTGAAGCCATCGAAGCTATCCTTGCTGCCGGTAGACCTCAAGGGGGTCAGCCTAGAAGAGGCAGAAGACCTGGTCGATAAATGTCATGAATTATCTGACAGACTATGCACAATCAATATGTTTAGCAAAATTTCTTGCAATAGTTGATATGGAATATTTCAATATTTCCAAATTTCTTAAGCCCAATACATTGTACTAGATATAATACACCATATGGGACTTCCATTTGCCTCATTTGCAACATCAAATCCCACTTATTTTTTTGACGGGACTTCCGATCAACAGCAATTAGCCCCGTACACTTTCAGTGTCGTGTCCCATTCATGTACATTGTGCTTTACTTTACAAGAATGTAAACGAATAAATGGAAATGACACCATATAAATCAAATAAAAATCAAGTGGAATGTATAGTTTTTGTCTGACTTTAATATAGTTTTCGAATTTTGGTAACTATTTTTAAATACAGGTTGGGCCAAAAAGTCCATATTTCTTTTCTTTTATTTGAGAAGGTAGCTGAGTAAGTAACTAGTAGGTAGTTCAGTAAGTGGCTGACTTAACATTCTGAGAATATCATCATAATGATTTTTCGAAATTATACCTTTTTCAATTTGGAGCTCTTATATCTCAAAACTGGTGCATAATGTTAATAAATCATCAATTGCTAATATGTGTAGAGTCTTTAGAAAAATATATAAGTAGTTGTCTTTCAACTGAAAACACGGATTTGTAGTCTCGAACTTTGAACATTTTAGATAACAACGTTTGTGACTTAGTTTGATGACCTTGACCTTTGACCATGTAAATTTTTGATACATAGATTTGAATCCATAAACACTTTGAAAAATCAAATTATTTTTTGTTTGACTTCTGGCGTTGATAGGAATAACACTTTCAATAGTAAAACCTAATACGATTGAAATTACGAATTTATTAAATAATTCACACAATTATGTTGAATTTGCTTGACCATTATTTGAAAAATTAAACAAAAACTAATAAGCACACCACTGACAATAACATTAAAATTATAATTAATATTTTCATAATGGTTAATCCAATTTATTGCAAATATGCTTAGATCAGTGTTTTGAGGCTTGTGATGAGAGACTTTCGACCCAAAATCCAAACGTTTTTTCAGCAAACAATATTTTAAAAACTCAAGACAATGGCCTATGGACTTTCTTGAATATTGATTCAAATGTTGCTGCCCTATATATTGTGCTACGGATTCAGCATATTCCAGAGTCATACCATGGACTATAAATTAAATCGCGAACTGCTATCTTCATTGGTCTCTATCGGAGATAATGGTCCAAGATTAAAAATAAATTAAAGGTCTTCTTCATTGATTCCTTGGTATATATTTGATCTAGTCTTAAGGGCAATTCGTTCATCGGTTATTGCTTCAAACTGCTTATCAGTTGCTTGAAAGGTACCTTCTTCGACATTATTTATATCAATGCCATCATTTCTTTGAAGACATATCCCGAACAGGCGGTAACTTTGGAGAATCACCATCAGTCCGTTTTTCGTAGTGAAGAATACTACTGAATAGGTGTAAACGTTATAGTAGAATATGGCAACCAAACGGACGCAGAGAAAGGGCCCGTCGTGAATGAATAAGGTTACCAAAACACTTGCTACCTCTGGTGTAACATACTTCCGCATTCCAAGGAGCTGATTGGGTCGATTCCCATTATTAGAATCGTCGGTGATTATCGGTAAAGCAAATGTGAACTGGCAGAGACTGAGGCTGTACACTGTAAGGATAGAATAGACGAATTCCTCCGCGCGATTAATCCCTTCTTCTCTGAACAGCTCGAAAAGATCAACAATATCGGCGGCCATTCCGAGGTAGTTCAGGAGGAGTTGTGACACTTGTTGCCGGGACATCTCTCCTTTGGGAAGGAGCCACCTGCCTAGAATCATCAAGAGCAGCAACGACTGCTCCAGGGCCAACCGAAAATGTTCAGAGGACAAGGGCACATCGATACTCTGCAATATAAAAGTGAATTATGTATACACGGATAAGGTTCCATAATTTCAGACGGAATTCAACTGGTGTGGGCATTCATTATCATTTTTATCTGGTTATCGAAATTGGAGCATAAATCCAGCAAATTAGGCTGATAGTGCGGACCAAACATAAGTTCACAAATTCTATTGCTAATTATCAATCATACCAAGGCTTGTTAATGATACTGGTGATTTTAGATTTGCTGTAGTTGGAGGACGCTCATTATGAAACACCCTGTATATATAATATTTAGGATATTTACCGCAAGAGTATCGGCTGTAGCATTGTATCTAGGGTCGTGGAAGATGCCCATTAGGAACGGTTGTCTGAGATTGAGTCGTTCCATCTCTAAGAGCCAAACGCAAGGTATCATAATGATTAGGTAGAACAGCACCGTTGGGCAAAACCTGAAATTTGAAATATTTGTCAAAAAACGAGGGCACTCCCACCCCTCTACAGAAAAAGTATTTTATTTTACATCTATACCAGATCGTTCAATAAGTTCTGAGAAAATCTTCTAAAATCAAGAGTTATGTGATTTTTTATTTGAAATTTTTATAAAATATGTACAATGAATTCAGCAATAAGTGTAACAAGTCTCACGCGCGTTCCTCTTATTGGACCAAAATATGGTTACTATGGCAACTAGTGTTTTTGGCTAGGCGGGGCAAATAAATTGAATGGCACGAGTAAAGCGCATAAAATGTTAATAAGTCAATTTATAAATATATTTTGTGGCTTCTTCCCGCATGGAGGTTGGTCTTGTATAGTCCTAGTAAAATGTTTAAGTTTAGATGCTTAAAATGGTTTCCATGGTTCTGGGAAACACATATTCTGGAAGAATTTGAAATAAAAAATCACAAAACTCTTGATTTTAGAGGATTTTTCTCAGAACTTATTGATCGACCTGGTATACATTTAATGTGACATATATCACACAAAAGCATATCACATGAACAGCATTAATTGTTGTAATTTCTGTGGTTTACGGGGGAAGGCCTCGAGTTAATGATGTTTTACTATGTTATGCATTTTTACCAAATCATAAACGTAGAATTACGAAGTAGGGTTATAAAATAAACTTATAGATTTAACGAAATTAACTTAAAGATTCATGATGGACATCGACATTCTTAAATTAAATTTACAGACAATATGAAGAAGTTTTATTCCCAAAACTAATTGGTGAAATGACAGAACGAGAGAATAGAAAAAATATACTTCCAACATATTACTTTTAAATGTATACATGATTCATTAATGTTTTAAAACTATTTTAAAACTATATTTCTTGTCATGACAATATAGATGAATCGCACTTTCAAATAATGAATATGAGTATCCCACACAATGCACTGTGTTCCAGGAAAAGCCAAAATGCCATGTACGAATAGAATAGTATAAAATAGCTAGAATTCATCGTGAGATATCACAGCCTTCTCTCAGTTTCCCTCGAGAATGTGCATAGCAGAGATGGTCTGAGTATCAGAATGGCTAGAATTAGTCATAAATCAATTCAATGGGACTCGAGACCTCGGTATATTATTGTATCCTATTTACTAATTACGGAAAGTAGTAAAAATGATGTTTTACTAAATTATTCATACTATTGTTCCAACAGCGAGGTAACATAGTTTAATTCTTTTTTCGCTAAGTGGAGCTATTTAGTACTTCGACATCATTTTGAATGTAGGTCAGAAGTTATAGGAATGGTCATTCTGATTAATCAGAGTCTCTCTTTATTTAATGTTTGAGAGGATAGTGCTCCCAAAAGATATTACAGGCGCTAAAGGGTCAAAATACATAAGGGTTATGTACTGGGAGGTTTTGGATATGGGGTTTATCCAGAGGGAGATATGCATATCTACCTGAGGGACCGTAGGGGCCGAAGGTAGATGTGCATATCTCACGAGGGATGAACCCAATATCCAAACCGACCGTACATAAATGCTTTATCCTATACCAAGTAGAGATTTCAGGGGCATATGGCCATTTCAATAGTACAAGGTGTAAAAATAAACAAATCACTCATATGCAAAGTCATTTTTATTGCATTTCCACTTTTAAATTTTAAATACATTGTAGCGGGAAGATATGCACCGAAGCGGGAAGATATGCACCGAAGCGGGAGATATGGCGGGAGATATAGAGGTTCTGGATATGGAAACCTCAAAATCAGGATACGGGATTATCTTACCAACTTATCTCCCTAAAGCTCTACTTGGCATAGGATAAAAATGTTATTATATAGAAATATCTTTCTCAGAACGAACAAATTAGAATTTGACATAAAACACAATACCCATTGAATTACTTACCGTTTAGATATTTCAATACCACGGCGTTGTTTGATTACATATCCTCCTTCAATAATGATCCCAACGGCGCCCGACAAGAAGACAAAGGCATATTCACCATACTCCACAGCGACACGCCACACCGCAACGCAGCCATGTGTGGCAAACAACAACCTCGCGATGAACGCCTCAGTGATGTGAATACAGTCTAGAGGCAAAACCATTTTCCTCCTTTTCAAGTATAGATGTTTTAATCAGTCAAAGAACACAGAGGCAAAAGTTCATAAAACTTATCGAGCGGCAATTCGATTACTTTTTAGTTGATAAATGGATCCCCATTGACATAGTAATCGAGAAATTATTTGCATTTTAATACATTAAACATTGACATTGGTACTAGTATGACAATTACATCATTCCCAAAGCGTTTCCATCACGAAAATATATCGAGATTGCTTCATGATTAAGATGTCAAGCATACCAATTACAAATACAATTTGTAATAACATGAAACTATTGTACAGTACTATAATATAGTACTGTAATTAGATATATGGTGGGCCAATTAGATTTTCTTCAAATATTACGTCTGTTGTTATTTTGTCTGTTTCTCGAAAAATGAAATTAACATTTCTGATGCATGTAGTAATTGTGTATGAAGCAATTACGCATTTGATTTGATATCGGATATGTTTCTAAAATTAATGACCATTAACGTATCGGTTATACTTTACCAAATTAGTATAATTTCTTTAAAATGACAATTAGAAATATATGCAAATATGAAAATACCAAAGCTTGACACAAAAAATACTATGAGAAAGAGAGGAAATGGTTTGCTGGAGACTGCGACAAATCTGCGGGAACAGATCTAGAACTTGAAAAATTTACATTCATTAAAAAATGTGGAACAGTAATTGCCAATTACTGATCTACTCGTTCGCTTACCAGTAATTTGATTTTTCAAAATGTCATAAATTGGTTATCCAATGATGAATTATCTATAAATAATTATCTTTAATCTTTTGTCCCACTCTGTATATAGGCACATGATGGCCGTTCCAATGAATATTCCAAGTGTTTAGTGTCAGTCCTGGAACACCTACTTTTCTAAAAGAGGGTTAATTGCTGTCTTCCCCAGTGCATATGCACCATTTAATACTAAATGGAATTTATCCAGCTTACAATAGGGACCACTTTAATTAATGAAATCAGTAATTTTTCAAAGCTACTCTGGTATTTACCATGTAGGTGAAGCTACTCAGACTAATTTTCTCCTTGGAGTGTGGCCGTCTTCTGCAAGTAAAGGATAAAAACAGTGCTGTATCGTGGTAAACCACACCCTCTCCATCTCTGTCCTTCCGGATGTTGCGGTGCAGCAGAGAGAGAGAGAGAGAGAGCGAGAGAGAGAGATGCTATCAGTATCGGAAGTACAGTCTGACAGTGTTGTATTGTTGGATATAAGATGGGTGGGAGTAGTTTTCTACATGTTACCTTTAGTCCGTTTGACCTTTGTGACCTTAAACTTACGTCTGTACTGGGCAGAGTAGATTTAAGGTCACGACCTTGCCATTTACTAAGCAGAGTACGTATGTTGTTCTTTACAAGAGAAGTTCAAACAATAGAATATATTGTATACTTGAAAGGGATTGTTTGGCTGGTTTATTGTTTACTTTTGAAGGGTGTTGATTGTATACCCTAGATGCGAGTAGAAATAATCTTGATTTACGTCATTAAAAATTCACTATTCGATCAAACTGGTGTCATATTTGGAATCTGCATCTAAAATTACGTAACTAAATGTGGTTTTGAAAAGAGTTTATCAACTTTGAAAATTTAATTTTCTTTGAAAATGTGACTTCTAGGTTGGGGAGATTCCCCATAGACCCCATGTTGTAAAACCACAAAAAGTGAAATATCTTTTCTTGTGTTGGGCAGATAATATTTTCTTTTACTGGACATATGTTAATTTGTATAACTATCACATACATAAGGGTAATATGAAAAGTAAACCACTAAAACTGATGCATATTCAAGTTTAAGGGAATTTTGTAATACCCTGCCATGTTATTTCCCCCAAATCAGCCATCTGGTGGCGAAACTGGTAACTACCTACTCGCATCTGAGTAGAACGGTTTGAAGTGTAGTATGTGAAGATGTCATTGGGATAAAGAATGGCAAACGGTAAAATAACACGGACAATGTATGTACAGCAAGAATATTTATGAAGAATTAATGAGCAGAGCATGTTGTTGCTGATCGAGTAGGTCATGACCTACGGTTTTACTTGGCAGAATATATTGTTCTTTACAAGAAGTTCAAACAAACTTTATCGGGTTATTGTTAAATGAATTTCCGTATTGTTAGCATATGGAATTAATTTTGTGTTCTATGTATGTGTTGCTACAGTGTATGTGTCCAAAACAAGTCGCCGGTCACTTCGATCAGCGATACACAGAAAACCTCTACATCTTATCTTCACACTATCATCAGATCATGGAGGATTATAAAGGTCTCTATCACAATGTACGCAGTCAATATTTTCGGATCATTCCTGTTGTACCTGCTCTCCGTGTTGTGTTCACTCCGGGTCTGCTGCACGCTGTTCGGCATTTTACAGTTCGCTGTCATTGAGAACACATTCCGACGAGTGGCACGGGGATCCAACTTATTCTTCACTTCAAGAGGTTCAGGAATCATTGGACATTGGACTGCTTAATCACCATTTGGGAGTTCACACGCCTCACTACACCAAGCGTTAAGTGGAAGTTGGCAAATTAAACACTTATTGTTTTGATATACCTAAGGGCAACGGACGATATGACATGACTACGGTTGACCAGAGTTAAGAGATGCATTGACTTGTAAGGCAAGCTCCGAGAAAGAAGAACAGTGTCAAAAAATATTTGACGATTCTGTACCTTATGAATGTTGATTTTGCATAGAATATCTGTAATAACACAAGGAAGAATCAAAATGATGAAAAGTGTTGCAATGACAATTAAAATCTTCGTTAATTTGCCTCTTGGTCTTGGTCAGCGGTTGCTACTGAATTCGACGAAATTATTGATAGTCGGTGTTTGGAAACACGTTGCAGGAAGGGTGGATCGAAATAGAGGTCTTAATATAGTATGGCACTATTGTTGTTGGTAAGGCTTAGAGAGCCCAAACCTGGTTCTTCTAAGGTACATCGAGAATGCATTCCCCGTCTTTTGACGCATCATGAGACATGAAAAGTGGAAGGTTGAATGCAATTATTAATTATACCCAAGAGAGCTACAATCGCAGTCTTAGCATTTCGTGCAGTACATAATGTTTTGGCTTGGAGAGGCCTGCATACCAAGATATACCTTTCTATAGTTACCATGACAACCATCCAAAATAGGCATATTGAGGAATATTGCTCTTCTTGTTGTTAACCAGGCTACATGTTTCAAATTTTGTCAATTGTCAATTATTTACCAGGAACCTGTTTATTCAAAACTACAGTGCGTATCAAAAAAAAAACGCAACAGATAGTTATCTCGAAAATGCACAAAACCAGTGATAACAGCATTGATTTCATTCAATGCACCATGAAGCCATGTGTCTCTTCTTTACAATGATATATCATTCATTGCTATTTGGTCATGGTTGGGCGAGTAATCATTCCATTTGCAAAGTAGGCCGAAATTAGCTTTGGGCCTGCAAGTTATAAAAATCGCAATAGTCAGTGTACGGAGCCGATGCAATATGGGAAGAAAACATAAAACCAAAGCTGACTGCATCCTTTTCATTTAATGTACCAAAAAGCCAAATTACTCCTCTTTGCAATGGAACATCATTCATTCACAGGGAGTCATCTCTGGCCGAATAATCATTAATTTTGCAAAGTGGGGCAAAGTTCAGCTCGGACCCAAGTTTTAAACAAAGTCACAACAATTTAAGTAAGAGGAACTTCCATTGGCACTTAGCCCTTGCACTGATTTTTTCAATATCCAAAACTTGATGCAGAGCCGATTTTGACCCACTGTGCAAATGGAAGGATTTCTCACCCAACCATTATCACATGTGAATGAATGACATATCATTGCAAAGAGGAGAGACGTGGCTTTATGATACATTGAATGAATTGATGGAGTCATCACTAGTTTTGTGATTTTACGAGATATCTACTTGTTGCGTTTTTTGATACGCCCTGTATATAATGATTATTTTAATCAAAATGAATATTTTCACAATTGTCCTACCAGAAGAAGTCATGATTTACATGCTAGGGCTTACAAAACAAAAATAGGGTTATATTCAATCAAGTTACAGAGTCCAAGAATCTGGAATTCTATCTCAGATCATGTCAGATTTTTGCCTTCTTTACTTCAATTAAAATGACTAGAAAGAAAAACTTAATTGCTGAAATATAATTCTACACTGTCACCTCATCTACCTTTCCATCCATACATTTTCCTAAACCGAAATAGAGTTAACACACATTGGCAGCCACAACCCACCACCACTAGCCATAAGTTAGATGCATACATAGTACTATGCTATCAATATGTATACTGTTATTATTGAACTCTCATTTTTGTCACTAAAACTTCAATGCATACACTTGTTGTGTCAGTTGATGTATAATTTATGTACCATAGTTTGACAATAAAGTATGTAACTAACTAAAAAAACATATTAGTTATTTTCTTGGTATGCACATTCGAAAGGAGAATGGAAAATGCCGTCAATGTATGGTGATGTGCTCTGAATCAGTGTCATCAATGTGGTTGCTGTCGGTAGTGTTTATGAAACATTCCAATGTACGAGGGGTGATCAATAAGTAATAGACGCTTTTTTACACAGATGCTTTTTATAGACCAATCCCTTCGATTTTCTTACCAGTGATACATCATTCAATTATCTATCAACTCGATCTGAAGATTTGAAAACAAAACATGTAATATATTTTGATATATCTTTATTTCCGTAAAGGAGGTATGGGTACGCCAGGGCCGACATCACGTCACACATTCTGAAGCTATTTTAGCTTGTTTAACATGCAATGCAGTTGAATGCAGGCTGAACAAAACTAACCATTATGGTCATGAATTACACCATTTTGTTATGCAATGGTTGACTTTGGATATTTTATCATCACTGTGTGGTATTCATGCCACATTCATTCTACAGGGCCCTCTACATAGGTTCCATCAAGTGCTACATGTACACAATTCCTCATCCTTTTAACTCAAGATTGTGAGACAAGGCTGAATCCATTCTCTGACATGGTAGCAAGATGCAGTTGCACAGGTTGTTTTATGTCATCAATGTCAATAAACCTAAGTCCCTTCTCTATAGAAATAAGTAGTATAGGAATAAGTCACATGTGGGCAGATCTGGACAATATGGTGCATTGGCCAAGGGCTCAATTTTGAAGTCCAGGTATATTGTTTTCTGAACATTTTGAGATCTGTGGGCAGGTGCATTGTCCATATGGAGTAGGGTGTTTCCTTCTCTCACCAACCCCTTCTTTCACAATGCTTTCCCAAATTGACCTGCAAACCATGACCATACAACACTCTGACATCACAATACTTACTGTTTATGTGTCAGCAGTCAGCAAAATATTTCAAACAACACAACAGTTGCATATAAAAAAGTTCAAATCCAACTGAAATTTGCCAAACTGGCTAAACACTGAATATGTAACGTAAATGTCGGTCCCGGGGTACCTGTACCTCCTTCACAGAAATAAGGATATATCAACATGTATTATATATTTTGTCTTCAAGTCTTCAGAATTGATAGATAATTGAATGATGTATCAGTGGTAGGAAAATCAAAGGGATTGGTCTATAAAAAGTATCTGTGTAAAAAAATGTCAATTACTTATGCTCACAGGTCTGATGTGAAAATGGAAACGACCAGGCCAAAGGAATTAAATCCATTGGAGTTTCTGTGCTTTGAGACTTACATGTGTGATTGTCGTTCTTCGGCATCTTCTGACAAACACATTGATCATTAAATAAGGAATGTAAAACATTCGGATACTGGAGGCCGTTTCTCAAAACTTTTCTTTATTAACGAATCATAAAGTTCTGCTCAGAAGTACAATTAAGATCATAAAATTGCATTGTTTTCATGTGACTTGCTCATCTTTGATTACTCGGGTCCCATTGGAGACCAAACGTGTGAAATGTAACTCTCTGGGGCTTTCTTCTGCTCAAGCCTGAAGTGGGGACTGAAATGCATAGGCCGTTTCAATGGTGTGCATGCAGTTGGATGCGTCGTAATTTGTTATATGCTCCTTTGGTGGCTCGTCGGAGTTTATTTCATCAATACCATCAGAGTTATAATTTGCGTCTTGCATTAAATCACTGAGCTTTTCAAATGAATCTCGGTTTGAAAGCAAAGAGGGGGTCATACTTGTTGTTGAAAAATGTCTCACTATTGACTGATTGGATCGTGGGCACAAACCTCATCGTCGTAACTTCCGTTTTATCAGTAGTTAAGTTTTGTTCTATCTCTTAGCTGATCATTGTTGCATAAAAAATCTGGCAATCATTTCCAAGTTACTTGTAAATCCTAAAATAACTCTATGAATTCTAGCAATGGAGCATATCATAAATCACGAAACTCTCTTGATTCAGAAGATTTGGCTTGTGAATGAGATCTATCCTTTCAATTACTACAATAAAATACATAACAGCTTGTGTTATTTAGATACACTAGTGCAAGCATTATCAGAGCTTAACAGATTACTAAAAATAAAGTTTTGAGAATTAATAACTTGGAACATGCACGCCACAAAGATCTCTCCATATACGAATTGATCGGAGCTTCACTCTATTGATGCAGTAAAGGTACAAGTAAAGGACAAAATGGTGACAAAAATCAAATAAGAATAGTGCCACATTTTTGCAAGTCGTATTTGTAAAGTAATAATCTAATGATAATTTCACAGATCCATGCTATTTTATAAGTGGTGATTAAATTATCCATACTGTGTTTTCAAGGAGTGATCAGTGGAGCCAGTCATTTAAAGTCCCCGTGTAATATGTTTTTATCATTCATTTACTATTTATAATGATTTTTAAAGTTATTTTAGAGATTTTTAAAGAAAATAACTTTGGGAAAAGTTGCCAACTTTTCATTTCTCAAATATTCAAATTTTCTGTATTTTTTAAATAAAAGTTGAAACTTTTTAATCATCAAATATCCCACTGTACAGTGCAGAAACCGTTATCTTTTTCAACAATCCGAAGATTTCAATAATAAAGTGAAATATCTAATGTGCCGGGGCAATGTTTTAGCATATCAAGAACTATATTAAAAGATATGTGTGATCTCTAAAAATTAATTCACGATTTTTTCAAAAATCACTTTTTGAAACTAAAAAAAGAAATTTGACATATTGCACTTTGATAACATTGGGTAAGACTACAATATAAGCCAAAGTGGTTACTCAGACTTATGGGGGCTTTAATTAAAGATATAATCTCAATTAACTGCAATAACTTATTACGATCTAATGTTGTAATTTCTTAAGTAATTTCTACTCGGTGCGAAACGTATATTGCTTACTAACTGGGGATCTGAATTTCGAGGAAGAGAAATGGAGATACATATGATGTGAAATGATGTGTATGGGGGCGAGGGCTAGTCGTATACCAGTAAACATCACTGGCGGTTCCAGAACTGGGGGGCACATTTCATGCCCAAAAAAGGCCCATTTTTAGGCACTCCAAAATGATCAGTGGGGTGGGGTATCAGTGCTACGAGCGATCGAAATAATAGTTCTTGTTCTTGCCCAACACGTTACATAAGTTTTGGTCCCGGGAGTTTATCTGCAGAAATTGTGTCTGCACTGAACGGAAACGTTATCCGGGTACTTTATTGCAAATGGCAGGGCCCAAATGGCAGCCGCTTACATCAAATGTACAGATTCGATATCTCATAACCAGCAGCTGTTTTACGAATAAAAGTATAAACCATCATCTAGAACGGAGTAAGTTTATATTTTGATGTGATCGATTGATGTTTGTCAGTCTGAACAGTTGCTAATGATTGAGTATTGTTGTTTGAAAAAGGAGCATTTTCACTTTTTCAAAAAAAGATTTGACTTTTCATTCAAACTGTTTCACATTGATTTTGCATTGTTTTTTGAGATGGTACTCTTATAATTTCGTCATGGTGAATGACAAATATTTGTAAGTTTGAGTTCATTCTAAATATTACCTTCATACCATAGGTCGAAGGAAAAGTATTTATAAGCTGAATCTAAAAATTCAGCTCTGTCTCTGTACCATAGGCCAAGGGAAAAGTAATAGTGAGCTGTATATAGAAGTCTCTTCTATATACATCTTACTATTACCCTTGACCTATGCTCTGTGCGAAAGTTATACTAGCCTACGCCCTACAGTTTTCCCTTGGCCTATGCTCCACACGTTTGACAAGGACTCTTGATAGTTTATTTCAGGGCTGTCAACTTAGGGGGGGGGGGGTAGGTGTACATATTTTCGAAACACATGCGTGATATATACACATATTTTGTACCAAATGCATGACATAAACGGCAATCGCGTGCAAAGACCGAACGGAATGCGTTCACTGTTTTTTCGCTGTTCGATATTTTACCGTGTCGGCATTTCACAAAAAAACGATTTTTAAAACTATCAACAAAATGCGTGATTTGCGTGATATTTGATCATATACGCTAAATTGATGCATGATTTCTATTTTTCCAGCAAATGCGTGACAATCACTCCTAATGCGTGAGGGTTGACAGAGCAGTTATTTGTCATTAGACTTTAGAACTCCAAAATTTCAGATTTTTTAAATTGAAATCACATTTTGAATTGGGTTGAATTGAGCTGTCAACTCTGGGTATTAAGAGTGTGTAACCCCCTGGAAACAGAAGAATCTGTTCCATGGGGCTTCGCACTCTTACATGTATTACCCTTGGAGCACCTGTGCTTGATTTAGGGCCTTCAACCAAAAACTTAAGAAAAAAACTGACGATTGTGATTGTAAATACTTGAAATTACGGGTACAAAAACTGATGGGCACGAAACTAAGATGACAGGTATCATAGTAGATCACTGGATCAATGGCTCGCTGGGTCGCATTCTGATTCAGTCTTATTAGAATTGCATTTTATTAGTATGTACTAAACATGTATATCCTCTCTTCAATTTCCCCTTCTGATCCCGATCCTTAAAAAATCTATTTCTGCCCTGTTTGTGAAAAGTGCCCCCCCCATACACATGCAATTTTACCAACACTCATGTTATTCTCTGTTTGTAGCTGCCCCAGTTATACATGTATTTGTCTCATCAATCATTCATATGCCTTCTACTCTTCAGGTTTATAAACATTAAAGAATGTCAGAGACAGGAGTAAAAACAATAGAAACAGTTGGACATGGTGAGCCAAGCAATTTAACTAAACCAGAAAGTGCAGCACAAACCACCAACACAGAACATGTAAAAATCAACACAGAGAGTGGAAATGAATGCACTCCTCGTCATAAGGATGATCATATCACAAGTCACCCTAATGTAAATGCAGGTGATGCCACTGAGAATGATTCAGTTAGTGTTAATTCAAACACAGCTGCAAAAGCATATGTAATTGAACAAGATGTGCTTGATAATATAATAGATGCAGGGGTTAATGTGAGCATTGCAGTTCAAGCTGATGAATATGAAATTGAACGATCTGGAAGCAAGCTGCCGAGCAGAAAGAGGATCATCCCTGTTAAATTCAGGTAACCTTTAGTTTTGTATAAAATTGAAGACACTATGTACAGAATTCACAATATGCCAACACCAGTCCTATTACTTTTGGAACACCCTGCGTGAGATTAGTCTGAAATACTTTAAGAGTGCTTATATAAATTAATATTGTCTGTTGTGGTTATAGTGAAGTGTGCTTGGGTAATGTGGATTCAAGGAAACAAGAATTATAATTTTTGTCTCCAGGGACTATGGTAACATAGAAGAAGATTATGATGATGAGGATTATGAACCAGGTGAAGACAGTGACAAAGATACATCAAACTATGAAAGCAGTGTTCTCAGGAAGAGAGGACGTCCAAGAAAATATATTAAACTAGACAAAGACCTCACAGGTATTACAATTGTTAATCAGATTAAATCAGTATTAACTAGTTTAATTAAACTGCAATCTTCAAATGTTGATGATGCCCAGACAAGGCACAAGGCAGGTGCAATTGCAATTTGCTAATAATGTATCAATGACAAACACTTCAGCAATTTTAATAAATACAAAATTGTCTGATTCAATATTTGTTTGGCCTTCAGATCAAATTGAATCCTTTATTCATGTTTTTTCTTCCTAGGTCCAGGTAAAGTTGGTGAGGAGACAATAGGGGACAGTGGAGATATTGGAGCTGACCTTAATCAACATGTAACCAAGACTACCTCCAGGGGCAAGCAAGCTTTCGCCTGCCCTCAATGCACTAAGACTTTCTCTTTGAGAGGTACTTAATTGTATTGATATTACATGTATTTAAATTTATTGTGACATTTTCAAATAGCCTACAACTTTTTCAAATGATCTCTTTCTCCTGGTTGATATAACCACTGCAAAGCATATATTCATGTTGCAATTTGAAATAAATGTTGCATTTTGAAGATTACATGTGATTTTGTAATTATTATTTGAAAGTAGCTCTCCATCCAATCGACCTAGTATTGTTTACAATCAGTGAATGAAAAATCTATTTTTAAGCTTATCGAAAAAAGTTTCTCGTTTCAGGAAACCTCAATGTCCACATGCGAATTCATCGAGCTGAGAGACCATTTCCATGTTCCAAATGTGAGAAAGCTTTCCGCTCTAAGGAATCATTGAGGAGGCATAATTTTATACATGATGGTAAACCATTTTTTGTTTAGGGCATTATAATGTCTTGTATATGTCTACATGACATGACATCAGGCGTTTAGTGTTTGGCCGCTGGTGTCTGTAACAAATGGCAGGTGGTGACATTTTGCATGTTAATGCCTTGTTTCTATTTTATAGTATAGTTAAAATGTGTCAAATTAAAAAAGTGGCTTTGGGTGTTTTATTTTGTTGATCATTTGTTTGAAGAGTTTTTCTCTTATAACTTTCTCTTAATGGACATGTGTATGTTGTGCATTGTATATGTCACCCCTCTAAGGCCCTCTTAGTATTAGTAAAGCCCATGGCAGATAAGCTGGCTTTGATAGGAGGGGTATAATGCCCTTTGATTAGATAAGTTAGGGTATTTCAAATATATTTTCAGGTGTGAAGCCATTTAAGTGCGGTGAATGTAAGAGGTCGTTCTCCAGTAACCAGGCCTTGAAAGAACACATGAATCTGCATACCAATGAGAAACCTCTTAAATGTGACGTTTGTGAGAAATCTTTCAGACAGGTGAGCTTTATATTGTTATTATTGACATATGATTTATGTTTCAAGGCCATTAATGATACAGGAGATTCATAAGAATTTCTGACCACAAGTAAAACTTGAAAATTATCATGAGTACTTTTATAAAATCAGAAATATATATATATATATCGAAGAAAACTCATATTAATATTTGTATTTATATGAGATTAATAAACAGTAAAACCTGTCTAAGTGGAACACATTTGGTACTTTTAAGTCATTTGGTTTTGAGACTCTGAAGTGTTCCACTAACAGAAGAGTTCTACTTCTATAGGTGTTCCCCTTTACAGGTTTCACTGTATAAAACAGTGATATACCTATTATCGCTTCAGACAGGCACTGAGAATATGAAGTTACAGTTATTATAAAATTGCATGTACAAGTACTGCTCAATCACAGCCGGCCATATGATGTATCAAAGTCTTGTATTGAACAGAACTGTGACAGTAAATAATGGAAATACATTAAAATTTTAATTTGTTTATGTAGGCTAGCTGCCTTGCCAGGCATCTGATGACCCACCAGAGTGAGCTGAAACATGCCTGTCCTATGTGTGGCAAGAGGTTCACCCAGGCTGCTTATGTCAGATCTCATATAAAGTCTCATACAGGTATGACACATATTTGCCTTATATGTGGCAAGAGGTTCACTCAGGCTGCTTATGTCAGATCTTATATAAAGTCTCATACAGGTATGACACATATTTGCCTTATATGTGGCAAGAGGTTCACCCACTAAATGCAAATCAAAATGAATAAAATATCTGTTGATTGCTGTACAGCAGCATAGCCAGCTTTTGGCAAGGGAGGTTCACTTTTCAGAAAAGTTCCAGGAGGGCTCACTTTGACAAATTTGGCCCAAAATCACATGAAAAATGCTCTGAATAGTGAAAAACTGCACGATTTGAAAAAAAATTTGGCCTGTACAGTATTATAAATACTTTTCACACCCTATTTTTCTTACAGTTTCTTACAAATTTCTCATAGTATAACCCTTTTACTTCTACCATTAAGGTGAGAGGCCCTTTGTATGTGCTGTATGTAGCAAGGGATTTGCTCACAGATCTGACCTCAACAGACATAGAACAGTTCACACAGGTCAGTTAATATATTTTATTATCTTTATAAAAATACTTAAAGCCCAATATAGAAGAAATATCAGGCAGTTTTGGCAAAATATGTGCGATGTCTCAAAATCATTATCTTACCTTGACATTGAGATAATTTCTTATAGTAGGGACAAAATTGAGAAAATTAGAGCCTGGAAGATCAAGGCATTTGTCAATACTTACATCGACTTTTGGTTTCTTGACCACTCATTGCTGTTGTTCTGAACAAATTGAGTTCCGTTTTGGATGTTTTAGACGTACATTTACCGAATATAAGCCTTTTATGGATTTTTTCGACTTTCTCGCTTTGAAATTCCCACTTCCGTCAAAGTTCATTGCGCATGCATATTCAATGTACGGGAAATAAACAAACTTAAAAAACAATGAATACAGTTCTAAAACTTTATTCTCATCAACTGACCCTTCAATCAACAAAACAATCTGCAGAATATAGTCAGAAGCATGTAATTTAATAGAAACATGTAAAGGCAGCTACAATCCTTGCTTAAAGGGTAAATCTCGATTTTTCTCAGAAATTTTCAGGATCACGATTTACAAATTTTCAATCGATTGATCATTTTGCTAGGCTCATTCGAGTTCTAGTAAGTCACTCGTTACACCACTAGTTGTTACCTGCTTCCCAATTAATATCCATGTCGAGTGTCGATAACAACATCAATCTGTCTCTCCGGGAGAAACCATCAGAATCATAAAAATAATTTATTTTCCTCATGTCCCATTTATATTTCGTTCAATTCAACGTGACAATGTTCACTTCTAGGTGAGAAGCCATATGCATGTGATATCTGCTATGCAAGGTTCAGTGATGCATCTAGCAGGCGAAGACATTACAAGGAACATGAAGGAGTGAAACCTTACAACTGTAATCTATGTCAGGAAGGCTTCAAAAGAAGTGGACAGTTAAAGGTACATACATGTATATTTAATATGATTAGAAAAAATGTCTGAAACAAGCAGAACACCTGGCAGATCATACATTCATATTCTAAATCAAAAGTGAAATGAAAACAGAAGCTGGTTTGCTCATAGAATCACCAAATCGCTGATATGTGACAACAACTTCAATTAATCTAGAAGAAATTGACTTTTTTGCCATTTTAGCCAAGAGAAAGTTTTTGTTGTTGCATATTTTTCTCGAGCTTCAAAATACAATATATATTTTTCTAGCTTCAAAATAAATAAGGAGCTGTAGGACATGTACAGTATATAATACATCATCATCATTTAGGTACACCTGTCCAAGAAGCATGCAGTTTGGTCAGAGTTTTCAAGTGATAACAATGGGGAAGTCCAGTATGTCTACGCAGCATCTGATAATACAGAGACTCAGGAAGCTCTTCAATCTATAGAGGTTGGTAGTCCTACCTTTTTAAAATGATTGCAACATGCCATGGTGATCTTTTTTGAAAGAAACATCTAAAATTTAGTTGTGGCCATTGATCAGTTCTTATGTCACCATCAGAAGTGGTGACATATTGTTATCATATATTTTGTGGATGGTGTAAGGCAGTTTGTGTTCAGCAGTCAGAGTCTAACAAATGGCAGATGGTGATATTTAGCATGTTAGTGCCTATTTTATTTTATTAGCAAAAATTATTTTCAAAACTTCTGACTTGTTTGCATGAGAAAGTGGAATATTTTTGAGGTATTTTTCCCAAATCGAGTCTATGAATGCTAACGCAGAATATGTAAAGGTTTTACAGTAACTTGTGTTTTACATGTTCCTGGTATGGACATATTTATCAGTAATTCTTCACGAAAGATATAAGAATAATTATCATCATAGAACTTATAAATGATATGATTGCACATGTGAATATGTGTTGTCCTAAGTAACTCATTTTCATTCTGATTTAATTTTTGGGGTTTTTGTGACATCAAAGCAACTATCCATCAAATGTTACAACTAGGGATGTCACGGAACAAAAATATTTTGGGATTGGAAGGGAAATAACCATTTCGGGACGGGACATAACCAATGAAATAGTTAATTAAGTTTAAAACAGTTCAACAACTTACATTTTCCGTCTACTTCCTGTTATGCTTATGCATAGCAGATCTTTTGAACGTCATAAGAGGAGGGCTGTGCATGTTGCGCAAAAACTTAATCTGAGATTAATTGTAAAAACAAAAAAAGATTCAAGTTGAGATCATATTTATTGTGCATTTGGGAAGTTTTAGGGTCATATACAGGAGAAATAGTATATCCCGAACATGGACTGAAATCTTCGGTACACTAGGGTTGTCCCGTCCTGTCCCGAGACCAAAGTCCTGAGGGACGGGACAATATCAGGAAAACGAATCCAATACCATATTTCCTAAGGCTCTATCAGACTTTGGAATTTGCTTGTATGTGTTTCATATTATTGTTTAACTGTGTTGCAGACAACAAAGATTGGCCCGGCAGGTAGTTTTATAGTACAAGACGGAGTTGCAATACAGGCCCAGTCTGTGTCAACACCAGAGGTCACCACTGTCTCAAATGCCCTTGATCTCCTTGGAGAAAATGATGCTATCAGTGTATACCATGTCATAGAGACTGTTGATGAGGCGACTGGTGAAAAACATACACAGATTCTAGAAATTCAAGGTATCCTGATTTATCTCATAATTATAATTGATATTAAAATATGGTAAAATAGAATTAATCGATTAATTGTGTTTGAACAAAGGATAATTGATTAGGGGACTTTTTAGCAAACTTGAAGCATGCAAACTTGAAGAATTGCAACTACTATGAAGGAGTTTATTTTTATGCCCCCGATTGAAGTGGTGACATATTGTTGTGGTCTCCAACTTTTTGTGGACAGTGGCTGAAAAGTTTACACTGAGAGAACAGTTACCCATCAAACTTTCTTCATCTAAAATCTTCAACAAATCTATATTTATAAGTACATTTTTGTCTTCCAGGTAGCATTGATGACCTTCCCTCTGATGCTGTCGTGCTCACGGAAGACTCTCAAATCGTACCCTCTGTTTCGCATGAAGTGATTGCCGACTCAAATGAAGTGATTGCTCACTCAAATGAGGTGATTGCTGGCTCGAAGGACGTGATATCTGACTCAAAGGAAACTACAGTTGACTCAAATGAAGCTGCATCAGACTCCAATAAAGTGACTATTGATCCTAACAAAGTGATAATAAACTCTAATGAAACAATTACTGATTCTCATGAAGTGATTGATGACTCTACTGAAGAGATAACTACCTCTAAAGAAGTAATAACTGAGGCTGGAGAAGTCATGGTGGACTCTAATGAAGTGATTGCTGACACTGATGAGGTTGTTCAAGATTCATATGAGATAGCTGATAATCCAAATGAGATTGCTAATGAGTTGAGAGATGTGGATGGTGATAGTGATGTCAATGTCCCTGTTACCGTGGATGAGTTCCATCCAGAATCTACTCGAAACCCAAGGGAAGCAAAAACAATTGATACCACAGATGGTAGCTCGATTTCTGTAAACTTTATCCCCAGTGAAGCCCCACAGTCTAATGAGACTCTCATTTTAAGCAATCAGCTGAGTGCAGAGGAATGCGTTACCTTCCCATCAGATACCTCAATTCAGACAACTAATACAACAACTGAAGTAGGAAATGACAGCATGGATGCCCTAGAGATTGTCTCAAACCAAGAAACTGTACATTTCATAGCTCATCCAGATTTTGGGAAGCAGGAGTACTACAACTGGTTGTCAAACTTTAGCGAACTTTGCAAAGTGGTTCCCATGCCATTAGATATGACGTTCTTCCAAAATATAAGCCAAGTTCATAAAACATTATCCGATGAATTAGCAAATCCAAATGGCATTTTAAAGAATAAAAAGAACTTTGAGACATTAATGCTTATATCTGCTGATTTGAATGGAATCATAAATGAACATTTGACAACAGTCTTAAAAAGTCTTGAATGAAATGAAATGGAATGTTCATATTTATAATAAATTATTTAAAATAAATTAAATAATCTGCTTTATTCAACCCAATGATGTCTGAAAAGGTAGATATTTCATTAATTAAGAGTCATATTCGTACCTGTGCAAGATTTAAGGCCCAGACTGCAATGTGGACTGAATCATTCCTCATAAAAGGTGTTATTTCAACCTTTGCACAGTTTAGGAAATAACGCCTGATTGGAATGAATCAGCCACAATACATCAAGTCTTGTGGTTAGATTATTTTCACACATTGCAAAATACTTTCTACGAAATCACTAAAATACAACATATATAGAACATAATTTCAGTGAAACTTTTTGCAAGGGTCGGTCAAGTTGGCAAAGCATCAATTTCAATCTATTAAAAGAGTCAAGTTGTCACTTGGACAATCATTCAACGAATGACCTTGGGTATGTTATTGTTTATATAATGCAGTACAGTTATATTAAATCCTGTGTTCGGATTGGCTGAAATCGGACACACCTTGCCTTGCGATGTGTGAATGACTATTATTTTAATGTTTATTTCTTTTAGCTAAGCAATCTTGGATTTTCTTCCCCATGTTCTCTATGTATATAGTTTCATAACGATACAGAATCAATTATTGCTGATATACAAATAGGAAAGAGCCGTAGTAAAAGTATGTCATTACAATTAATAGATAAAGACGGATATTATATGATTTGATGCATAATAAATATGTCCATTAGTCTTGAATGAAAGAAAGTTCAACGGCCTAGTTTAACTACAACTCTAGTTGCATTTACTGGGTTAAATCACATCCGGAGTCTTTATTCAGGTTTATGTTCGCATTTGATATGACGCTAGTCTTGTCGTATTTTTACTTTGTAATTGAAGTTTTCTAAGTTCACTTGTTCAGCGTAAAAAAATAAACAATCAGGGTGCTCCTAGTCCATTTAAGTCAAACATGTTGAAAGAAATATAATAGTTTAAATTGTATTATACAAAACAATGGCCCTTCAAGATCCCTTTATTCAAGTATATGTGGACATAGTTTGAATTGATTAAACAATTTTCCAATACAAATGTGTGCTTTAGTTATACAAACAACAAAACTGTTTACAAACACCAATCTAAAAATATTATTTAACAATTCATGTTTTGAGTGAGCTTGATGTGTCTTTGAAAATGAAAGTACATTCTATGGATCAAATTAAAACCTATAGAAAGAATTATTTGGTCAAGGAATTAAAAAAGTCTTAAGAAGAATTGTCAGCAGCTCATGCTACCTTTAAGGTAAAGGAAATGATGAAAGCCAATGAAAGGCATTGTTCAAGAACCCTTATTTAAATTATATGGACAATTCATCGTTTTCAATACATAAAAATTGTTATTCCTTAGAAACGTTGCCAGGAGCACCAAAACGACAAGTGACATATTTTTGTGGTAATGTACTGATTTATTTTTTCAATTTATTCGATCCTTTCAAAACCAAATGATGTCATTATATAATTTAAACTATCGATTTCAAAACTGAATTTGAATAATATGTAAAGTTTAAATACAGGGCATAATGAGTACAATTACAACCGTTGCAATGGGTTACAATTGTTATTATACCTGTAGACAAACATAAATTATAAAGCATTTATGTTTGTTCTACATCAATCGTATTCTTCCTTATTTAAAATAAATCATTATTTTCAGGCGAGATCTGATTGCTTGATCAGGAAACTAAAACATTACGGAAACCCCATGAACAGACGGACAACATTACTATTTGTTCATAATATCTCATAAACGACTTAAATGAGGTTAAATGTATGGATTTTCAATATCTATTACCATGTCGTCATAGTGACAGTTGGAATGAATGAATAAGCTATATGTATCGATCTATTTGTTGCACAGAGACAATCTACGAGAACTCCATAATCCCCTTGGGATTAAACAGGTTTATTGGGCAATTATACCATCTTCAGTGCGAAACGGAATACTAGTAAGTAAAAATCAGCAATATTGCAGTCCAGAATTGGGAATCCAGGGATGCAAGGAAAACACAGACGTTAAAAATACACAAAGGATAGAGTTGTAGTATCTAGGATATTGATAGCACAACCCATTAAAGGATCAACATTTTATATTGACATGAAGTTGTAAGAACAAAGTAACCATACTCTGGTCATATTTGCATTATAGATCAACAAGGTGGATCATACTTAACTATCGACATTACATAGGATATGATCAAGGAATCCTCTAAGTGAGATTTATTTTTCGATGAAACTCCCGGGATGAGACTATAGGCCTACATTAAATAATTTATCATATTAGTAGTTGATAATCATAATCGGAATAAGACAATCAAAATGAGCCACAAACCAAATGGGACGAACGAAAAGATACCAGCGTTGCAATCGCGGCGGCATTCTATGAATCCCTTGCCAAATAAGGGAAAGCAGGGGCTTGTTACACGAAGAGAGATGACGCTGCCACCTATTCAGCCCGGCCATATGGCCGCATCTGGTGGACGCAGGACTTCTACGTATGGACACAATATGGGCAGGAGAGGTTCGCGAATGCCTAAGAAACAAGAACCTAAAGTTGAAGAACCCAAGCCATACGCGCCATCTTTGATCGGTATCCTCGCTAGCAAACGATTTGCGAAGCGTATTGGAGCAAAGTTTGCCCAACGGCGTGCGGAAAGAGCTGCGGCGTTGGCTGCAAGAAAAAAGGAACCAACTTACAGACTTGAACCCAAAGAAAACTTTGATTTTAAAGCAACGAAAGAAGTTGTGGATGCGATACTGCAAGAACGACTTGCAACTTATAAATACACACCAAAATTGGCAGTCATCATGTCCAGAGTTTTAACCGAGGAAGTAAGGAATGAGGTTAAGAAATTAGGATTTGATCGATACAAGATTATAGTACACGTGACAATTGGCGAAAATAAGGCCCAGGACATGCGGATAACTAGCAGGTGTGTTTGGGACCCGAGTGTTGACACATTTGTGACCAGTAACTTTCAGAACAGCGAAGTATTCTGCACGACCACTGTATATGCTGTATATTTCAGTTAAAGCAGGTTTTCGCACATTGATCATCCCAGGGACATCATCATGTACCAGGCATTCTATACCACTTTATCAAAATTCAGTATCTCGGAGATTCCCCACACATGTTTTAAAATCACACAAAGTGAGATATCTTTTCATTTATCGGACAGATAATGTTTTGCTTTACTAGACATATTTTCATCTGCAGGGTTCTCACTAAGCTTTTAGACTTCAGAGCTCCACCGTTCTCTAATGAGTCCAGACTCTCCCACCGTTGTCCGACAGCTCTACCGTAATCGAAAGTGTTTCAGAAAAAAATCCTGAGTCTAATTTGACATTCTTGTCACATTATTTGTGGTAAAACTCTTGAGAATACTTAAAAATAGATACAAAGAATATAAACGTCTTTTTGAAATGCGTATTGTGATCAAATTACCAGATACTCTTCAGTGTTTCCGATATAATGCCTCAAAGTTTGAGATGTCAAAGGTCAAACTTTGTATAAGTTTATAGTCATACGCTTGAGGATTTGTCCTGATGACGCAAAAAAATCCGGGGTCTAAAACTTTTTTCTGGTGAGAACCCTAATTTTGTATAACTATCAGAGACATAAGGTTGGTATAAAAATTGATCCACTAGAACTGTTGAATAGTTTAATGGAACTTTCCTATACATATAAAGAAGTTATTCACCAGGAGGGATTTGATATGGGGAATATCAAGAGGATGCTGCGTTCCCTCAGGAAATATTGATATCATCAGAGGGGTATTTCTCCAGTCTGATTCCTCATATCATCCCGACAGGTGATTAACGACCTTATACCATGGTCAAGAAAAATGAAAATTTTCGGGAAAATATGAAAATTTAAAAAATAATGAAATTTTTGAAAAAATGAATTTTTTTGAAAAAATTGAAAATATTTTGAATTTACCCGGGATGATATTATTATCATCCCTGATATCATTCCTCTAATCCTATTATCATTCTTGTCCCAAATATGTGATTTATCACTATTATATTAATTCCTGATATAGCTCTGACCATGGTATAAGCCCTGTTCGCACGAATCCCTCGAACCCTCGGTCACAACAGGGTTGCCAGAAATTACATCGGAATCGAAATATGGGTGAGGGATTCATCATACCTACTAAGGGGGGGGGGATAGTTGGAGGATGTGTGTTCGAAATGACCCAATATAAATTCCAAGGTTTGTTCCTGAAGTAAACCAAAACAACTGCATTAATATTATGGTTTGCAAGAGAAGAAATGGACGAATGAGCAAGTCCGAAATCGTAGGGGGTTTCTCCCAAAAATAAAAACATGTTATGTGAAAAGGATTTAAGTCAGACCAGAAAATATAATCCTATTAGTTAAATACTATTAGTTGTATCATTGTGTTTGCATGTTCATCTTGCATTGTATGCCAATCAATATCTGATTCATCTTCTATTTTTATAAATTGTAAATACAATTATTTAGCTAAAGAAAATGTGTTTTTATTTGATGATCTAGTTAAAAAAAGTCGCTAATGTAAATTATGTTTATTCACAAAAATATGACCCCAACAAAAGTGAAAAATCAAATATTTGTTCTCTAAAAGACCGTGACGAATTCAATACGAACCAAGAGGTCCTCGGTAGCCCAATGCCACGATTGCCTCTCATAACCTTCGCCCCTGCTTAACAAAACATAGCATACCCAAAACATATGGTTTGAACAATTCTCAATGAATAAACACTTCGGAAGTGGGGTCTTTGCTCCGTCAATATTATCTTAATTCAAAAGCTTAATAATAACTACTGTTTGGCTGACCCGAATGTATTATTCTGACGTTGCGTGCACTGGGTTACCAGTTTTAATTGCGGTATTTAATCATTGATATAACAGTTGCATTACGATATGTGAAGACTCTTGTTATATGAGGTCAAGTCAATAATAAGTATAAAAGCATAGCCTCTCTGAGAAGACATTAAATAAAAGAATTTAGGAGTGAATAGCTATTTAACACGGTGATGAATCCATCTAATGGGAGATTTCGGCCTATGACCGAACCAAAGGGACAGTATGTCACCGGAAAAACTAAGATAGTGCCTGTAGCTTCTGCTTCGAATGCAAGACAAATCAAGTTGCCAACAACGGACCAAACCTCAAGTTTCAAACGATTGAACGTGAATAAGGATAAACGTGCGACTCGACTTAATGATAGATCACAGGAATCCTTGGATGTTAATGGAGCGTCTATATATGGAGTATGGACAAGCAGAAAATACGCAAGAAGACTAGCCCAAAAGGTTGCAGAAAAACGTGCTACAAAAGCCGCGCTGGTCAGCAAAGAAAAAGAACCAACATATCGCCTCGAACCGGATAAAGTGTTTAACGATGAAAAGGTGAAACGCCTAATGGATGAGATCCTTAATGATAGACTTTCGGATATGGCATACACCCCCAATGCTGCTCTCATGATGTCAAGGGTCTTAACAGAAGAGATTAAAGATGCAGTGAAGAAATTGAACTACACAAGATACAAGATCATTGTTCACACGGTGATTTCCCAGAATATTGGACAAGATGTGCGTGTTGCCAGTAGATGTGTATGGGACGCTAACTTTGACACATCTGCAACAAGCACATTCGCAAACTCAAACGTGAACTGTTCCGCCTCTGTGTATGCTGTGTACACGGACTAATGAAAGGAATAGACTGACACATGGCGAATGTTGCCAAGAAAATATTATTTCTGATTAAAAATTGCGCATTGTGTACGACGGCTTTCCAGGGCCTCAGGAAGTATCACACATTTGTACAGAATATCGATTCGGTTTCGGATGCATTTGTATCTTTTTCGGATGATTGTCACCAAGTTGTAGACAAGAGATATCTGCTCCCGGGAGCTGGTCTCGGTGTTCGAAGCCGATTTAAATTACTGTATTCTTAATAACATTTTTCTTGTCAGGATGAGCCTCTTAGAGACAGTAAATATGAGAAAATTTAATCGATCAATATAGTGAATTCCACCCCACGTTGTGTAATCCTCAGAAGAATGATGTTATATTAAATGCAGTGTTTACAAAGATTATTGATATTTAGTATCAACAGGGATGGTTATACATTGATGATGTAATAATCAATTAATGAGGATTAAAGTACATGCATAAATCTATAGTTAGTTACATAAATAATCCAATGAAGCACTGATGAGTTCAAGTCACTTTTGAACAATTGATCCATCATAGCAATCATTACAATTGTGATATGAAATAATTTATACGGTTCTTATGAAATAGTAAGAACAGAGCCGTTACCAGACTCAATAAATGTTAAACAAGTGGGAGTGACATTTTAAGTTGTCAAACTTTGGCGAAATTCAATTTTGTTAAGTATATATGAATCAATAAAACCGGGGATCAATATCAAATCGGCTTGTTTAGGTCTTTTGTGCTCCTCATTGGCAACGGGGTCAAATGTAAAGTAGAAAGTCAACGTTTGAGTAAAATCCTCTCGTACTTGATTGTATGTGGAAAGTGTATGTCAACACTATCTCTATGGAATTATTCACAGGAAAATCAACAAAGGAACAACAAACACAGAGCTAGAAATACGGTTAAGTAAATGGTCTGTCAAGAGTAATTGCTGGTCAATCGAAAGCATCTTTGGTCCAAGGGTATTCAAAAGCTGCTGTATGACAGTGAAGCCCAATCTTGAAGGATTATTTAAAGGAACAATCAGACATTTGACAAATAAAGGCTCTTTGAGATTATTTACTTTAGCTCTATAATCCGACCTTTGATTTCTCCATGTGATATTTTCTAGCTTTTTTCGAAACCAGGGTACCAAGGAAATGTGAATAAGAAGATGTTAACTTCTGAGAGACGATCTATATATGATTAACCTGAGAATCTTGTATTTGACCATCAAATTTTAGGTGATCGATTTGATTTGAATATGAATCCACATAACATTTGTGAACAATGCATTAACATGCGAAATGTCACCACACCTGCCATTTGTTACAGACACCGGCAACCAAACGCCGACTTCCGAACACCAACCGCCGAACGTCCACAAAAAAGTTGGAGACAATAACAATATGTCGATCGCCACTTGTGGCGGTGACATAAAAACGACGTTTACCATTCGAAGTGCAATAAAATGCTCTCATCTGTCACATCTAGACATGATAATGTACCATGACACGAATTATAACATTTTTGGTGGGACAACATTTTGATTTAAACGAAAATGTTTTGATGGCATTACTATAAACCTGAACACCTGACCTCACCTGAACTATTATGATAATTATATATTATTCAAGTCTTTTTAGCTATGGTATGGAACTTTTAATATGCCTTGGAACGGCGCAGTTCTAAGATTTAAAACTCATAAGGCAACAATAAACGTTACGTTCAGTTCTGATTAATATACAAAAGTATTAAGAAATATAAATATTAATTCAGTTTTGGCAAGTTGAATTAAAACTGATCTTGAAATTGCATAAACACTGCTACCCACCTATTACACAGACGTATCGTCGGTGTATCATGGCGGAACTTCCTCCGGGACTAGGTTTCGGTAAGATTATTTATTTCCCGATTTACACCTACTTATAAGTCACGTTGTGGATTATAATTTGGCTCGAAGTTAAGGAAGATAGTCTAGTTTGAGAATGTGTCGATGGTTTTAGGTTTTATATGTTAACAAAGACACAATTTACGTATTTAGTCCCTCGCTTTTCTTACACTGACGAACGACCAATATCAGTGTAATATTGGCAATATTAATGCCGATCGTCAGTGTAAGAAAAGCGAGGGACTAAATACGTGAATTGTGTCTTTGTTAACATATACAACCTAAAACCATCGACATATTCTCAAACTAGACTATCTTCCTTAACTTCGAGCCAAATTATTATCCACAACGTTACTTATAAGTAGGTGTAAATCAGGAAATAAAAAATCTTACCGAAACCTAGTCCCGGAGGAAGTTCCGCCATGATACACCGACGATACGTCTGTGTAATTAGGTGGGTAGCAGTGATAAAGAAAATTAATTTTTAAAGGCATCTTCCAATCAAAAATTTCAGAATTAATGAAATATCCATGTACAAAACCTTGAAGTGAATATTTTATACTTAGAGTTTAAATGGAGATCGAATTTAGTAACAAATATTAATTTGAAGTTCTGGATGTTGAAGAACTAAGATAATACAGCTTATCACCTGGTTTGATGACCGGAATTTATCATTTTGGGCCTTTCAAGTTTTTTCGAGCATTTTAACAACGAATAGATGAGTTGAAAAGATTCTTGTGCGATATCCTTCTGCACTGGATCTCACATTCAAATCTTACTTTTTGTAAGTTTCTAGTAATTTTTTCGATTCTGTTAGGCTAATTTATAAAATCGCCAAATCCAACCCAAAATAAAGCTATTGCCAAATGAATGCTTACAGTAAGGCATTCGATCGATTAAAATTTTTATGAATCGGTAAATTGTAACCTAGATTTTTAGTTTGAATGTAAAAACTCAAACAATATGAAATATGAATGTTTATCAACAATTGTATTGACAATTTTAACAGGCCTTAACTCACGGTACGGTTTCATATGTCACTGCCAGAAAAATAAGAAAGAAGCAGTCAAAGGATATAATAACATAGCAACGCCAGGACAATTTAAAGTACACTGTGCTGACTACAGTATACCGGGTGTCCCAAAAATGAGACACTTTTTGACAAGTATTTTCTCGGCAATTCATGAACCAAATGCACTAATTTGTGAAAAGGTAGCCTAAGAGTATCATTAGCAAGTTGTTAAAAAAGCAACTAAATTCTCTGTGAGAACTAAGAACTTCAAAATATCATGTCAAAAATTCCAATACCAGAGCTCTGCCTCATTTTTTGGGAACACCCGATATATAAGTATCAACAGTTTCAAGTCCTATCAGATTCATTGAGTTCTTGTTCGTTTGGAGATCGACATCAAATTGGTTTTAAAATGGCCAATGTGATATTTTATTTTTTTTACTGGTCATATTAACCTGACGAAAGCTAGATCATTGTTTTTGAAATTTTAATCAACGTTATGAATTTTATCCAGTTGAATTACTGATTAAACAATTTCTATTTTGTTGAGAAATGCTGATCAGACGATTTTGCTGAGATTCCAACAGGAAGCCATGAGACCTAAATGGACAAGAATGGATGAATATTGGAAAAGGTCTTTTTCAAGAAAGGCTTCTCCTTAGTTATTCGAGATCTTCAAAAAGGCCAGCGGACTTAATTTTTGTTTCCCGTCAGCGTGCATAAACGAGTAGCCCTTTTTTCAAAACACAAACCCACAAAGATGTTCCAGTTCTTCTGGCGAACGCTTCGAAAAGGTTTACCCACTCTACGTCAACGATGTCAAAAATGATATCGATTAAAAGCTTTTTTTGTGTTTGTTTTCCCCCTGTTCCCGTGCTTGCAAGACGATGTGCAAATTTGACTTTATGTTCAGGAAACGAAGAATAAAAATCCATTGGCCTAAGTTATTTATAAATAAAGTTCTATACTTTAAAGAGGCGTGTTGTTAAACCAATCCAAAGATGTGCTCAAGTGAATAGAGCAAGCCGTATTGTTCAGATGAATAGAGTAAGCCGCAACGATTTCGCGTGAATAGAGAAAGAGTCTAAAGAGTTTATGCCAATAGAGTAAGCCAGATATAGTTCAAGTGAATGGAGAAAGGCACACCGAGCAAGCTGCATGTTTTACATGTACATTGTAGGTACATTGACGCAGCATTTCAAATTCTAGCATTCTGATCGATACTCATCACATCTTTCTGCCTTTATCTAGAAATAATCTAATAGAAGGCCATGATTTCTCATGATGCCATTCTCAGGGTGCCATTTGTACCAGTATATGAGATTGGCACCATGGTCATCTGTCTTACTTTACATAGTATGCAAACTAGCGCATCTTGATTCACAAGGTTTCAGTTCCTCCCAATTTGTTATAACCACCTTGGAAATCGAAGATGGCTAGACGGCCATTTTCTATGAAACCATGTTCACGTGATAAATTGATACTCAAGATATGTGCATTCTCACAGGCTGGTATCGAAATATTTTTCCGCTGTGACGGAGCATGCTATTTTTCATAAAAACACTAAGAATACTTCACGATTTATTTTTTAACTCATATGTTTCGTTGTATCATACAAAATTACTTACTCCATGTAATGAATATATCATAGGTTACTCACTTCTGTTTGAAGTCCAATTACGCTGGGAAGAAAAGCTATTGAAAATGGCGCCGGAGTATCATACTTCAAAATGTACCATTTCTTGTTTAACTTTCTAATGGCATAGCATCCTCCGATCACAGGGCTTCAAAATCCAGATTATTCTTTCTTTTTACCCCCTGCGATAAGCAGTTAGCATTTCCCCGATTAAGAACTCGCAATCTGATTGGCTGTCGCAACACTGCGACAGAAATCATGTATAAGTCATTGCGCATAATAAGATCACGTGATTCAGTTTAATCGGGCGCTGCCAAATTGGTTACAGCAGGGGGAAGAAGGAGGTACGGATTCTGGACACCTGCTTAGGAGGATGATGGCATAGTGACACGATAATATTTACACATGGTTTCAGCATAACTATGAAGGTATAAATGAGATGTTGATGTATTTGGTCTTTTTAATTCTTTTATAAAAAATAATGTTTAATTTTTTTGTCCGCTGTGACGGAGCAGTTGCAAATGTGAACTGTGAAAATGCTCCGTCACAGCGGACAAAAAATGTTAATATTATTTTTTATAAAAAAATTAAAAAGACCCAATGCATTAATATCTCATTAATACATTCAGAGTTATGCTGAAAACATATGTTAATATTATCGTGTCACTATATCATGCCATTAAAAAGTTAAAAAAGAAATGGTACATTTTAGAGTTTGATACTCTGGCGCCGTTTTCAATAGATTTTACTCCTAGCGTTAATGGACTTCAAACAGAAGTGAAGGTTACACGCAAATAATATATCCATTGCATGGAGCAAGTAATTATCTTTGAAAACATATGAGTTAAAAAAATAAATCGAGAAGCATTCTTAGTGTTTTTATGAAAAATAGCATGCTCCGTCACAGCGGACAAATCTTTCGATACCAGCCTGTGATTCTAGAGCTGCATCTCACATTGATGTTCTACGAACAAGGGACAGGTAATTTCTCAAAAACTGTTGAGTTGATTAATGACGTCATCCACGCATCATCTGTAACTTTCATCTTAGAAACATTTGGGAGGTATAATATTTTTTCTTCCCAATCATCATTCAACAGCCATATTTCTCCTTTCTTGTCCTTTACACACGAATGCCAGACATATATCTCTTGGAGTCGATCCAAGAAGCAAGTTCGTCTGCAAAATAGAAGCCCCGGAATTCCAATGACCTTGAGGCTAGATGCGTGACCTTGGATTAATTCGCGACCAAGCATCATTTCCTCGTTCTCTCTGATGATTGGGTCTCTAGCCATATTTGTGTATGTCAGCCACAATGGAGGGAAATCCCATCTTACCCCGAGGCAGACGATAACTTCATTGATCAGCTTTTGATCGTCAATTCTAAGTGATTCGAGTTGCTGGTCGGAAAATGCTGACAGTATCTCCCAAAACTGACCTGTAAAAGCATAATTAACAGTAAGCTAACTTATTGTATTTTGATACATTATATGCTCAATTTAAATTTATGGTCTTATATTATTTCATATTGTAAAGTATGGTTATAAACATACAGTACATTTTAAACATTTTAAATGCTTTTTATATTTTTTATTTGTAATGTTTTATTCAATACAATAATATGTATTAAAAGAATACTTCCAAAAGGCGACTCGCTCAGAGATTATGTCTCTGCTTTGCTATATAGTAAAATACTAGGTTTGGGAGAGTCGAGTAACTTATATGCTTTGTACAGCTGGACCCAAGGAATAAACGGTAGAGGTGCACATGGCTAAAGAAGTGGTATCTCCGAAAATCACCTGATAATCTCTAAATCATATGCCAGATATTGTATACGGTGCTATGATATATTTTAGGCCGATTAAAAGATGGCAGGTGTATAACTTCATTTATTCATTCTTTCGGAGGATATGTGATTGCACTGCCATCTTTATTCAAGCATCATTTATACAAACATTATTTACTCAATAAATGGTGGAGCTGCCTGCCATTGGAAATTTTATGAAACATTATGCAATACACGGTGGAGCTTTACTTTACTCATCATTAGCTCAAGGTGGAACTACTGCATGCAACTTGACTCACTTGAATTTAACGATGCCCTCAATAATACAGTTCCCATATTCAAAGTCTTCATCTTCCAGTACGCTTGTATATATGTAGGGTAAAAAGCTGTCTGACCCGCCATTATATCCGCATCTGGAAATTTATGAAACAGCGATCCGGGGTTGCGTATAGGTAACGCATCAGCATCGAAACTTATGACATCGTATCCTAGATAGTTACATATTCTCCATATAAGGAGACGGACCATCCACATCAACGATTTGTTTTCAAACCCCCTTTGCCTGGGAACAGGTTTAACGACCTGTCTGAGGTTTACTACAATACAGTGAATGTCAAAGCCCTTCTCATCTACAATCTTACAGAACTCACTATCCAGAGAGTACACAAGGATATGATCGATAGGTGGCACTGTATATTTCTTGGATATCAGAATCCAATTAAGTAATGATGGGATATAATTAGCAGAGATGCCTAACGTATGTATCTGCGAAATAGGCAACGATTGCAATATCGTCTTTAAATCTTTAAAGAATGGCATTTGTTGCAGCTCGTTAAATGATTTGAAAAATTCACTAAAGGGTATCTGGAAATGTTGATTGTTTGTTTCTATCGCCTCTACAGCCTTCATACATGTATTTCTACTTTCGTTACACACTACTTTGGTGGCATTAATCTCATACTCTCTCGCTGAGCTGTAAGTATTTCTGACAGCATCTAACCATTGTGTAGGGTTTATTTTATTCGCTATCAGCACATCCCTAACATTCTTGCTGTATCCATACAAAATAGTATTTATGTCACCATCGTCTTCAAATGATTTGCCAGTGTCATCTTCAGGAATATATTGGCAACCATATCCAACGCCATCTATACGCTGCCCTTTGTGCCTCCAAAGTGGGACCAATGAAAATCGACCTCTAGTTTGACATCGAATGTCTTGCGCATTTGGTGCGCTTATATTTTCTTTATTGAATTTTGCTTTAGAGTTTTCATATATGAAATACACCAAGCAGGTAAATAAGATATATACCAATTTTGTTAAACTGCATACTTTGGGCATTTTATAATGAAATTAGTCCTCTCTTTTCCCATTGTAGTTTGCACATATAAGATGTAACGTAATGTCCTAATGTCATTCATACAAAAAGGCCTAAAGCATATTATAACTGTGATCGATGGGTAAGTTTAGCTACTGTTACTGTTACCCTGTTAATCAAAAAGTATTAAGTGAAACAAAATAATAAATCGAGACGATTCAAAATACTCTTCAGATGTATACTTTTAAAAAGAACGTCAAATTAGGTTCAATAAAAGCAATAAGCTTTAATCATTCCGTTTTTTACAAAATACATAATGAATAAATACAGGTTGGGTCAAGAAACGTCCATATTTTTACATCGCATGTCATCGCGTGGAGTAGATAATTTTCTTAAATAGGATGATTCCCTCAGCATGTTCCCAAAAAATGTGATGATCCCTAATATGATAATATTTTGGAGACTTAACTTCTGTATATTTAAAATAGTTAATATAATGTGGAGTAATAAAGCTATATCCTTTTGGAATTTTGAGAATGTTAATGTTGGGACCACGCTTCAAAGTTACTTAATGTGGAAAAGGTCAATTTGTAGATCTATAGAGTTCTTTCTACTGAGTTACTTTCCATTGTAAAAGCAAAATCAAAGTCATTTTCTACCTAAACCCCTTTCCCCTCCCTCCGGACTTGACACGTCTCAAATACAATCGTGCAAGGCCATACATCCCGATAAACATGGGGACAGCATATTTTCCATTCAATCGAGGTTGGGCCACGCAGCCGAAGGTAAGCCATACAACCGAAGGGGTTAACATGTGGAGATAAGACGCAGTGTCAAGGACATGTGCAATAAATCAGATTTGAACACAAAGGAAAGTCAGAATTATGTTGTCGAGTGATAAATCAACACCGATAAGGTGTCCTGTTATTACAGCCTGGTCAGTCCTAATAGGGACGAGTGTCCCAGTCCCCTTCGGGTCCTCCATCGAATTTACATTGCCATTTTGGCAACATTTATCGCCGTGGGCAATATCAAAACAATCAAAAAAATCAAAAAATGAATTCCATCAAGACCATGTCAAAACATACCAAAAAGACCATGAATATGTGTGTCAAAAAATCCAAAAATGAATTCCATAAACACAATAAACTTGTGTGTCAAAAAAATCAAAAAATTGAACATCATAAAAACAATAACGTCAAAATATTTTGAATTTTTGAATCAACTAACCCTAACCCTATTAAACCAGATGAGGTACGCCAACGACGCTCCTGCCAAGTGGACCCTGTATGATTAGGGTCTGGTACGCGTCCTGTGTCCTCAGTGGATAGGTTAGGGTTAGGATTTGATTTTTTACACAAAAGTTTATCGTTTTTATGAAATACATTTTTTTGATGGACAAGTTTATTGTATTTATGAAATTCATTTTTTATTTAAGTTTATTGTATCTATGAAATTCATTTTTTTATTTTCTTGACACACATATTCATGGTCTTAAATAGGGTGAGGCCGGTTAAATTCATTTTTTGATATTTTTGACTTTACCCAAGTTCTGGATATACATGTGCCCAGAACAAAACGTGAAGGATACCATAGGTGTAGCTTAATGCTTGCAATTTCTATTCAAATATGGGGGAAGGGCCTCGATGCAATATTATTGCATCATTTTTAATGTCACCATCACACGTGTTGACATATTGTTATAGCCTCCCATATTTTTTTGTGGTCGGTGTTTTGTGTCTGGCGTTCGGCGGGGGGCGGTCGGCGTCTCTGACAAAGGGTAGGTTGTGACAATTTGCATGTTAATGCTTTGTTCTTTAATATTAATTGAAATATCTCCGTTAAATGACAGTTAGCTTAGCTATCTATCCCTTTCTAGAATTCGTTTTAGTGAGTATTGCGAGCGTAGCGGAAGTTTCTGATTCGGGGCAATGTCCGTGATACTGATACAAATCTTATCTAAGATTCCCCCACCCAAATAATCTCTCGATTATTCGCTTAATTCACTCGGGTTAATGAGTTATTAGTGGATTTGGAGTGTGTTATCAATAAGTTGTTTGCGCTTGTGTTTATGAGTTGAATCATGATCGTACGAGTAGAGGGTCAAAGGTACATCTCTCTCATATCATTTGGGTAGGATAGACGGCACATATACTATCACCGACAACGGCAGAGATAATATCCGGGCATTACCAAAATGCCAGGCCCTACTTTAGTCTTCCAAATTATAAATTTTGGATTTTGACCCCGCATGACATCACGTGCTGTTCTTCCTCCTCCCACTTCTCAATGCTGATAGTGAATTTATCAAATATTAATTTATTATTACAAATACCATTTGTAATCAGTAAAGATAACAGAACTGTATAGAACGACCATGGTAAAGCAGAGTGACACATATCAAAGACAGATTGTAGAATATCAAGAATATTCAAAGGATTAAATTAACAAGCGGATATAACAATTTCCTCAATTTTATTATTTGGATTCAGGAAACAAGGGATAGAAATAAACATTACAAACGTTTTCAATATATTTTGAAACGAAATACAAATATTACATATTTTGAATAGACTGATACAATAGACGTAGTGGGTCAATGCAGGAGAGGGTCGTCACCCCCATAGTTCCATAGATGCCTAAGCTTTCCCTTTGCCTTCCCGGCCGAGAACAAAACAATAATGACAAAGAGATACTCACAGAGGGATCTGGGGAGTACGTCCCCGGGGTGTTCACAAAGAGCGAGGACTTACAGCTCGAACCCGGGGACAGAATTGAATTTGAAAGGACTTTGTATGAACACTGGGGTCTGTGCTCGGGTAAAGATCCCGAGGCCAACGAGCCCCTCGTTATTCATTGTGTGCGGGTACCATACTTGGGTAAACTAGGGAGCTTTCTTCAGGGAAAATGTATTATAAAAGAAGAGACTTTATCGTAAGTGAAACAATGAGGATTTATACTTTAATCGCCAGGTGTTTACAAATTAAAATGGTTGTGGGATGTTATTCGACCAGTGAATCTGGCCATATAATGGTCATGCCGCATATGTCCCTTTGGGTAGAAATTGATGGGGGAGGGGGTCAATGTGTCCATATGTAATCACCTACATCATATATTTAAGAGAGGTTCTAGTCAAGGCTGGTCCTACAATAAAGCATCACTGACAAATGAAGTAATCGAAATCCGAAAATAAATATTTTAACGCTAAAAGTTCTAATTTAGGTAGCCATACAACCATAAATTTAGCATTTGATTATTGGTAATGAGATTCTCGATACTTTGGTGGACTTTGAACCTCCTATCTGCAGTACACAGCGATATCTAGTGATATCAAGTACCTGTATCAAGCGACCCCTACCCCTTATATTGATAGGACTGAAGGTAAATTAAAAACATAATGTTTACTCATTATCGATGGTACCAAAGTATGCCTTAATTGATGACGTGTACTGTCCATATTTATTGATTGATCATTTTTTCATAGGTCCATTGGTCTGTATTTGTCATAAATATTTAAGAAAAATAAGATAAATGGAATAGAGGTCCATGAATTCCTGCTCTTCGATCATAATTATTCTATTTTTATATTTATGTTATTGCTACTCTTAACATTTAGGATCGGACATAAGTCTTTGTCTCGTTGATTGTATTTTGCCCCCTTGAGGAGGATGCACCCCGTGGTTAGTCCCAAGGGGCAATGATTCATTTGTAATTGCAGTCCACGTAACACCAAAACTATTTACCTCAGAACAAAATTGTTAACATGTACACTGGCATGCATGTACATAGTCAAAAGTCATATAGTCGAGAATTTGGAGGATAGTGTGGTCAAAGAATACTTGAGAATTAAGAAATTAAACAAACATAACACTCAACGAAGATATGTAGCATTCACATAACAGACTGGTGACCATACCAAATAAAAGATAGTACAATGTAAATAGATATTGGAGTCTCTGGTTTCGATGACTTGCACCTATGTGTCATTGACTGGACAAAATATAGTCCATCATAATAGGGCCTTCATTTTGTATTTCACTAACAAATGGTTTGAAAATAAAAGAAGGCCATGAGACAGGACGGAGAAAATATTTATTTTGTATACGTTTTTTAGACTGGAACTGCAAAATTATGTCATACACTTATTAGTGTGTAATTTGAACTCGTCTACTTGGTACGCCTCTGAATATGATTTTAGTTTTATTATCTCATTTGGTGTTAATTTTAAGTTAATATTTCCAAAGTTCAATTTAAAAACCAGCTGAAATAATTTCACTGTGCTAAAGTGTATCCAATACGTGATATATTTAAACTATAGAGGTGTGTTTTAAATTCTTAGGAATCAGAAAAACGCGCTCTATGGTTCCGCGTTCCAACTTCAATGAGCGATTGTCTTCTCAAAGCGATGATAAATCACATCAGTGCAAGAATACAAAAATACTAACGATAAATTACATCACTGCAAGTGAATATAAAATTACTAACGGAAAGATTCGTGAGACTTATAAACAGTTTGTTCAAACAAATGAATTACAACGAGGCAGGAAAAACACATAAATACGAAGCAAATCTAACATTGAACCCAGTTATTCTTAATATTGTTTTCCTTAAGATAGCTTCGGATTTATTTGTCGATTTCGTTTTGATAAAAAAAATCTAACTTTTCAAAATATTCATTCTCTAGCACACGTCATTGAACTTGGGTGTCGCGATCGAAGCCAACGCCTATAGTTTTAGAAAAACAGCTATTTCCAGCCCAACACCAAGATATCTAAAGTGACAGGTCAAACAATGTGGTACCAGGTTCAAGATTAGTGCAGTAGAGACAGAGTTTCTGAATAATATGTGAAATGTCAACAAGCCCCTCAATAATGTCAAGGTCACTCTTAATAATATTGGTCTCAGTAACTGTCAAGGTCGCTTTCAAATCGAGGTCACGGTCATCTTTATTGTATCACTCTCCGACAAATTCAAAACTGTTGACTGTGATAAATCTTGATTCAAGTGTGACCTACAGGCCAGTACCCTGCCTGGAGAGTCTCTTTTTTAAGAAGTGAAATCGAACGAATGCAAAGGGTAACAGGTCTGTGACAATGAAACACTGCACATTGAATATGTTTCCTAATATTTCAGAGCCGCGGCTGAGGGGCGTAAAGCCCGCGTAAACAATAGCAGGGACACAACGCACAAGGTGCGCACAACTATGGAAATAGTAAAAGACGCTAAGAAATGTTTAGGAGAAGTATGGCCTTTCAGCATTAAAGGAAAAAATTGTGAATATTATGTTAATAAATGGCGTTATGGAAAAGGATTCTCAGATCAGGTAACTGAAAACGCTTATCAATATTATAATTTATATATATTATAATGTTATATGTATTATAATTTATATATATTATAATGTTATATGTATTATAATTTATATATATTATAATGTTATATGTATTATAATTTATATATATTATAATGTTATATGTATTATAATTTATATATATGTATAGTAGCCCTGAAACCAACTTAAAATAGTACTTGGCTATATTTCTTAAAGTTGTAAAAATTTATTCATTCTAAAATCAAAAAATTAAATTGCTCAGCCCTAATATAACCTAATATAAATTCAATTTTATATCAGGGGACATCATTTTAAATTCTCTATGCTTCGGAAAACATAGGCTAGACTATTATAATTGATAAAGGATAACCAAAGATGAAAAATCTCGAGTGGCTGTCTGGGGTACTATAAATGGCTAAAGCAAAAAATCCCCCGCCTATGAGAGCGCTCGCAATAATTATAGCCTCGGCAATTACTCTAGACGAAAATAAATTCCCATGATTGTATATATAATTGAAATTAAAATTAAAAAAGCTTTTCGACTTTTTTTTAACTTTTAATCTAAAATTGAAAGTTGTTTTATTGGAAAATAATTTTAGCTGATTTGGAATTAGTGTTGAATTATTTTTAATCATAGCCTGAGACGCAATTTCCTTATTTGCTGTTTTACGGACGGTAAATAAATAAAATGCGATAATCACCATTGGATATAAATCAAACACAATCTTTATAATAATTTAGCAATTAGGATTTATAAAGTCCAAATCGAGTTCAAAGGTTCAAGATTGATAACCTGTTTAAAAAGAAAATATGTTTTAATTAAGCAAATCATGCATTATAAAATATTGGAAATATAAAAGCATGAGTGTACATGTATACGTACTAACCCATGCACATAAATGCACGAAGGCGAAACCTGAGTGTATTTTCAGAATGGGTTAATTCATACACGAATGGTTTTATATTTCCAATATAGAACGATACATGATTCTTTATTGCAATTTAATCATGACCCAGATCAATGATGGGGTAGAATAGTTCACCATTTACATCTGCACGATTGTTGTCTTTGAAGAAATGAAATTTGTTGACATTTTTGAAATACATCATATCACCTGGGTTATTTCTAGATGCTAGAAAGTAATAAAACTGATAAACTGATCAATTTCATAGTGAAAAATCTATAAATAGATATAGTAAAGCAGGCCCGTAGCCGGGGGGGGGGTCACCATTCTGATTATTTTTGAGTGATTTTTGAGTGATTTTTTGAGTGATTTTTTTTAGATAGATGAATGCCCATGGTTACAATTGATATTACTTTGAAAATTATTGAGAAGGTTTTGTTTGTCAAACATTATAGGAAATAAAGTAATTAATTTAATGCTGAAAAGTTATGAAGACTTATTTGGGAAATCATAGCATAGCCTGTAATTAACACCCTAAATGATATGATGTCACCTCTTTTTAAAGAATAGCACTTCCCAGTCCGTGCATGATCAAAAATTAAATGCATCGCAAAATCATATTCATGCATATATCAATAAATTAACGCATTGAAATGCTCTAAGCTGATTGGTTAAGACACACTTGGCATGTTTGAATTTTCATTATAAATCTCATTGCCATTAACAAATGCACTTTTCTTTACAGGTAACTTGCTGGACCATATTCCTCGTATTAGTGGGTTTCCTAATAGCATTCATCACAGGGTTCATTCTTGGATTATGCCTTGTCAAGTGACACATGCAGAACTCCTGCATCTTCCTCATCTCAGATATAAAAGGATCACAATGAGTGGCAATGGTTGTCAGGGTACTACCATCATTGCCTCCATGAGGGATAGGAACGAATACCGCCGATGAATTGCATCCCTTCGTCATTCATTACGGTCCCGGTCTTTTCAATGAAACGACTGATACAACGACGACGAATAAGAAAACAAGTTCCGACCAAGTCACCAGGGTTGATGTGTTGAACATGGAGAGGTTCATGAAATCTCCATTTCAGAAACCCAGAAACCAATAAACAGGAGAACCCCGAATTAGAGAATACGAGGTAAACCGGCGCCTCCTGCACATGTGAAACCAGTCATCGTGTGGAATTCTGCGGCCAGTAATAATCACAATATGCCACACGAGTGCCAAAGGGAGGCCTAGTCAGCACCGTTTTGAAGAACTTATACGTGAAACGTGTAACATTTTGTTCCCCTATGGCCCATTTTCACCTCACTGACTGATCTTTATTTTCCCCATTGCGTATGAATATGTGAGGAAAATAGTAATTATTTAAAGTCCCCGTTTTGACCAATTAAAATGTGAATAACGATTCCCTTTGGCTCATAAAATTACACGTTTACGTTCAAGTTCTCACAAATACGTGCATCTAACCTCTCTATTGTCAAATCACGTAATCGAATCATGCGAGTATAGTGTGTCCAATATGTCATTGGATCATTTACCTCTCAAGGACCATTGTTCCATTGAATAACTCACGGCACTAGTACCAATGTGTCATTGAATAATGCACATTACGGTACCATAAGTAATCGTAATACGCCAGTCATCACTGCCATTAGGGAGTTTAAGCTTTCACTATTTTTCGAAACCTAAACGTGAACGGCAAGTTTTAAGCGATGCATTTGTATGGGCGATTGGTCATACGTATAGGTTGGCGTTTCGATTTTATATGCAAGCTTAAACTCCCTATTATGTCATCGAATCTTCCAAATCACATGTTCACTACGTCAATCATTGTGAATTTATTGAATTCTAGGAGTTCATTAGAATCATTTGGTCTTCTCATCTCTACTCTTGCCACTTCATTTTCAAAAAAAAATCATATTTTCAAAAAATTTCATGTTTGACAATTCAGCATTTGGACATTTTTGTACCATATATCATGCAGTGAATGTACGATAGTAATTATTTTTGTAATAAGCGCTTTGCACGTCATATTTGTATTACTACCCAAATAGTGCTCCCGTTTGGTTAGGGAAGGTTAGATTGACTAGGGAAAGAATTTGAGATTGAATGCATGCTTCAAACAGAAAATTGAATATTTGTAACTTACCAAGAACTGACTACGTATTGACAATTCCAAATGCAATATACGGAAGAAGCCAACTATTCATGAATTTTAATCCAAAGAGAAAATCAAAAGCATTAATTGTGGGCAGGGCGGGACGAATTTTGGACCTATTTTTAGCATTACGTCTTTAGACTTTAGTACTCTGATAGAATATAATTAAATTATACCAGTTAGCCAAATTCAATTCACTCTGCCTAGTTATCTTAATAAAATGTATGTATGAATATACACAGGACCAACAGGGTTTTATTAAAGCAAATGTACTTAATTCTTAATTCAAGTCAGCATAAAATGTCGGATTTGTAGCACTTGGATAATAATAATTCATAGATGTTGAATAATTTATTCCAAGGAACTGGGGTAAATTTTGTAGTTCATAATTAATTCCTGAAAATCTATCCGAGGGCCATTCGAAATGAAAACGATTAATCCTTTTTTATACGATGAACATACTTGGGAATGAAAAACTATTTTTGAATTGTCTGTCATCCGGCCCATCTTTTGTAAGGATGCGTGGTATGTAATATAGTGCAATGTCTTTCCAACCTTGACATCCAAAAATCAAGGTAACATGTAGCTATAAATGATCGGATGAGCTACTTTGGGGTCCTTTGTTATTTTAAATCAAAATGTCTCAATTCATTATGCTGCTTAATTATTTTCTCCATATTTTCTTTATGTGAGCATTTCTACAGGGTGTCTAGCAGAGGCACATAGTTTCATTATATCAGTGGTATAATGGTGCCATTAATGGAAAAAATCTATATTTAAAACACCCTGTAGAATACAATTACAAGATAATTGAAAAAATTATTAATGTTAAAATATTTGCAGTAGTTTCACTGCTGATTGATTATTATTTTTTTCTAATTTATTTCTTAGTTAGGTATACAAATGTATGGCCATTCTACACGGACCACGTGGAACCAAAAAATGATTGTAGTATTTATTTAGAATTATGGATTGGGTGCTTGGGATTCTTTAAATTAATTTGATTACATAGATTTTCAGTACGGTAATCCATGACAACGAACACACAGGTGATCATTACATTTTAAATGTAATCTAGCATCTTACACAAGTCAACAATGTATGCCATATCAACAAGTTGTTCTTGTGCTTCTCCATGCCTACTACTCCCTAATGGGGAGGTCGGGGCTAGTGGAACAAAATATTTATTGAATGCCAATGCCATATCAAAAATATATGCCATATCAACAATGTATGCTATGTCAACAATGTATGCCATATCTGGGTTCTCCTCTCCTCCCGACAATCTTAAGGTAGACTAAGTGGAACAGACCCTGCATGAAGATTTCAAAGCAGTTCCTTGTGACATTCACAGAGCAACAGCCTTGTATATTCAGATGATGGGTAAATGAGATGACCAATTGACCAATTTGTGCATGATTTCAGACATCACGTGTGTGCATGCGTGAGAAAGTCAAAGTTCATATGCTATATTACTTAAATACCACTCTGTCTACCTTAAGACTAATTTCCCAGAAAATGAAATTGGAAAAAATTGGCACATGTTAGTGGAAGGAGGATTGCAATAACTTAGCATTTCTTAGTCTTGCATTGTTTCTTTTATCTAATGTTGCATATGGAGGGGTTTAAATAGGCTTGATGCAAGACTAGGTATTTCCTTGGGAAATGTAAAATGCCATTTATACACTCAGAGAATGCATGGTAATAAAATTGTTGCTAGAACAAGGTTAAAGTATAAAGTATATGTTTGAGGTATCAATTTCATTGCTTTATACTTCAGCCAAAAATATGAGGATGGGTCAAATATCAATACATCACATGTATAATGTTTGCAATATAAAAAATGATTTAATGTTAGGTTGTCATTTATGCATATCATATCATGCATAAGTGAAGTTATTATATCATATCTTAAGGTCCACTGTTACTATGTATTTCAAGAAAGAAAAAAATTATGAAAAAATGACACATTTATATTTGGCCTTATCCACATTTGGAGTATTTGGTGTATGCTCAGTCAATGTTGTGCGCTGTGAAATCAAATGTGTGTAAAATGTCGTTTATTATATTTTTAAGTCACAAAAATAAAACCTCAATTTACAAAGTAGTAGCCCTGGGCCATTAAATAGAGGTACCTGGTCAGTTATTTAGTAATTAGAGCTTTAAGGCTTTATTTCAATTTTGACTTATTAGACTGAGGTTGTGGGTTTTAGTTGTTTTATTCCCCTAAACGTGTCAATGGCCAAAAGGCCAATCTCAAAAGCTCAAATATGAAATGGAATCCTGACTGGGGTGTATTAATTGTATTATCAATTTACATGCATGTAGAATCAGATTTTTATACATTTGCAAAGTAAAATCTTATGTATCAAATAATTTATTTATATGATGTTAAATCAAAATCTGTATTAAATGTTGTAAAAAGCCAATAAATGCATTTTAATTGTTTTATTTGTAAATTATAGTTTTTATTTTCTATTTAGAATCCCAATCATATTGCACATAATCATAACATTAGAAACTGAATCACAATTCACACCCTAAGGGATGGTGTTCAATGTCAACGATTGTGAAAAACAAAGCTAATTTCAATATGCTTAACCATTCTCCCCTCAATTGCAATAATAAATTTTAAAATGTTGATTTCCTTTTACTTGATGTTCTCAGAAATTCAACAAATAAAATCATTATTCACCCCCTCCCTCTAAAGAAGTTAACATCATCTCTCCACATGTACTGATAATTGGAGACCATCTCGAACAATGTCTATAGGAAACTGCAATACGTTATTTCTACAATATTTTTCCTACTTTGAGCATTTGAATGTGCAATATATTTTCCTGAGAAAAATCAAATATCCAATTTATACCAATAAGTTTTGTAACTGCACTAAGTCCAAGGGAGGAGTGTAGACCATATTCATCACATTGAAAAATATATTGACAATCTTACTCTTATACAAACAATTGCATCCACAAAAGCAATTTTTTCAGTTTTTTACATTTACAGAACATAATATTATAAAATCTGTATAGCCCAATTCAGTGGATGGACCAAGCATTTTTAAATCCAAGAAAGTATCAAAATACTAAAAATGTGAAAACAAAATGAGACTAGCATGAACGTTCTTTGATTAACGTTAGTGTATACCATGTAGAGTTGTAGTAATTGACTACATTATAAATTGTCTCAAGGCAATTACTAAACCATTAAGACCAAATCAAAAACATAAAACGTTCAGTCCATGTTAACTGACCCATCCTTATAGTCAGTCCTATGATAATATATATATTATACAGGGTGGTCAACAAAGTGAGCTCCTGCAACAGGCTATTATTTCCTTAATACGTGCATGAATTGGCTCATATTATCACATATTGTAGAAAAAGGTCTAAAATAATTTTTGTTGATGCCATATTTTATTTTCAGTCTTGAATTTTGAAGAATTTCCAAGACTTTGACAAACATGCCTGAAAATTAGACATTGTGCAAAATAATAAGGGAAATATACCCCTGATGGAGCCAGCAGTTCACCTTTTTTAGACCAACCTGTATATGAGAATGACTACTGTTATGAATGTAAGCTTAGTTTTTCGCATGTACATGTATGCACAATTCCCCCCTTGAATTTGTCATTTTGATCCAAACATAGCATCAAGTATTCTGAGTGACATTAATGTCTGCCCATATTGTTTAGCATTCAAATCATTCATTTTGAAATTAATTGTCTCCTCCAATAAATATAAACAAGGAAGCTCTTTGGTGTATTTTTAATCAAGGGAATGTCAAATACAAAATATTTGTGATAGTCTCTAGTTCTACACCACTTTGTTGGAGATGGTTCCAATCTCATCAATTTCAACTTCCACAACATCTCCCTTCTGAAACACATAGAAAAGAACATGTGTTAATATATAGTTTATTAGATGAACTTTTGTACTAAATAAATATATGGGAGGGGGTCCTGACATGATGCACCTTTACAATTAAATTACTATTGTATCTTGTATCCCCTAATATTTCCTTCACTATGCATAGCCCATGTTAAAATGAATAGGGGGAAACACTGAAGAGCTACATTTATGCTGTCTCGTTCACTCCATCTAATAATTGGGCAAGGAAATCATGCCTGTGAAATCATGTGTGGAGATCACAAGACAGCACATCTGGTACAACAATGAAAGTACAGGGTTGGGGTAGGAGGGAAACTTCAGATAGAATCTTCAAATCCTATGCCAAATTTCTATAGAATGTCACAACTTCTAATGTCTGGCAACCTCACACTGCATAGCCCCATCCTAGACAAACTACTGTAATAAGTACATGTAATTGCAATCATTTGACGCAAGATGTCACTTTGGATAGAACTTGATTCTATCGATTACACTTGAAACTCACTGGGCCACTGCAGGATGATGGAGGATACTTTTGGCCCGTAGCAAGGGATATATATATTTCTCCAATTTTTTGGAGATGTTTGAGCATCTCTTTGTACTTGTTTACAATCTTAACTTTTTTATTTTGTATAGCAAAGGTTTGGAATCTATAGTCTTTGGATTTTACCTGGTTTATTTGTAATTGAACGTAATTCAGTATCCATTTTGGATGACACTATATCTTAATTATGAATGAATCCAGCTGTGGATGTGAGAATTATATTAGGAATGGAGAATGAAACCTCAAGTGAGATTTACCAGTGAAGTCACTGGCTTCAAAAGTTGCACGTAACAGTCCAAGTTTTACTTGGGTGTAATTAGTTCAGCACCCTGCAACTGTAAGAACTGGTAAATATAGTGAAGATGTTTATTGTATTTTAGGTTAAAGGCATATAATTAGTACATAATATTCCTAGCATTAAGTAAAAAAGTAATCATTTGAATACAAGGAAAAGATTAATATAAATCATGTAGTATTAGCTTCATAATTTGTAATGATAATTAACCACCAAATCAGCCCCACTCAATTAAAAAAGAACAACATGTAATTATAACAGTTTCATTTACAGTGGGCAAACTCATTGGCTCAAAGTTGTATTGATTTTCAATTTGCATCAACAAAAAGTGAATTCACCGTTCAAATAAAAATGCAAAATATGACAAATAGAAAGATCTTTGTAACTGATATATAGATGGCACTTACATAAAGAGATATTACATTTCGCCATGAAAAATAAGTAGTATTTTGATGAAATTAAAAAATGAGACAACTGGATTTTGTTTTGGAACATCGTTTTGCAAGAGTTTAGAAAGATTTTAAATCAAATGTTCACTAAATAAAAAAAGCTATCTCAAGCATCTGTCACATTCAAATCCCTGCCATGTTAATTTTTGCAGAATTTTTCTACAAATCTATGCCATGTTAATATATTGTATCAAAAACCTCCCATTAAATAGTCTCTGTATCCCATACAAGTGAGTGCTATTTTAGAGGGAGGGTTTGGTTTTATAAGTGTGAGTCTTTTTGGTCCAAAATGCACAAGCACAAGACATTATATCCTCGTATGACAGTAGCAGTACATTTATAATTGAAATTGTGAACACATGGACATCCTAACATCAACATATTTTACCAGTGATGACACTGGCTCCAAAGACAAAACAGACATGAAGTTTTTTCATGAGTGGAATTAGCATCTAACACAATGTGGAATTTGTATATATAAAACAGAGGTTTATTGTATTTTAGGCAAAAGGTATATAATTAGTACATTTTATTCCTAGCATAAAATACAAAAGTGATCATTAAAATATCAAGGACATGATTCATCTTTATCATGTAATTATAGATTACTAATTTGTAATGATAATTAATCATTTAATCCGCCCCACTTAATTAAATATGAATAATATGTAATTCAAACTGTTTCAGTTAGCTAGCAAACACATTGGCTCAAAGTACAAATATTGACTTTCAATTAGCATCAACAAGAAGCGAATTCACCATCCAGATAAAGACAACATGATATCTAAATGTATCAGGCTAAATGAAAGATCTTTAAAAATGATACATAGATGGCACTCACATAATGGGATTTTATATTTTGCTATGAAAAATAAAAAGATTTTGATGACATTACAAAACCAGACAACTGGATTTCGTTTTGCGATACCCTTTTCACAATAGTGTGGTTAGATTACAAATCAAATGTAAACTAAAAAGTTATCACAAGCATATTTCAATCAAGTCAATCTCTACCAAGATTAATTTTTGCACATTGTTCCAATTGTCAATTGTTCGAAGGGTCATGTGACAAGTGGCAACATGCAAGAACTTAAAATGAGAGTGCTTAAAGCATGAAATTAAATATTTTTGGCTGGAAACGGCCTTTTAATAGACCAAAATGCCCAGGTAAAAGACACTATATCCTGGTTTCACTATGTTGTAATGCATACCAGGGCTATCAATAGATGGCATGAAAGTCAAATGGTGAGATTGTAAAACTGCTTTGACAGAACAGAATTATAAAAAATTATATGATATTGATATTGATTAATGAAGTGAATAAACCAAGGTGAAAAACTAAATGTGATATGCAATCTACCTGTAAGTATTCTGGTGGATTCCTGAACATCCCAACTCCAGGGGGTGTCCCTGACAACATAATGTCACCTGGCAACAGTGTGAAAAACCTGAAAGTTGAGAAACCTGTTGAGATAGATGTTGCTACAGTGAACCTTCATGCATTCTGATGGATGTTTTTAAACACCAACACTAGGGGGCATTCCTGATAATATTATGCCATTTGGTAACAGAGTGAACAAGGCATTAACATGCAAAATCTCATCACCTGCCATTTGTTACAGATGGTGGATGCCGAACAAGAACCACCAAACACCGTCCAGAAAAAAGTTGAAGACCATAACATAAATTGGAAAATTGAAAATGTACATTTATTTAATCATGTAAAGTTTTAAATTCAGATGAACCATTATTATTACCACCTTGCCGAGCCTGTTCTAGGGGTATTAGTGCTAGTTTAGAAGGCATTTATTTTACGATATCGACCTGAGCAATATGCAACGTCATAGTGGCGGGTCAATAATGCATAAATGCCCGGCAATTTTCCTCGGGAAATTAGATATCGTTCAGTGGTAATAATACTAATAAAGTCATTTCCGTCTTCAGCCCTCAGTCCAATATTTCACTATATTGCCCTTCCAAATGACATTTTTGTACTATTATACTATAGAGTGGGATACAGGATATTAGGTAAAATTCTGACATTTAAAGCTCAGGCCCATAGCCAAAATTATTCAAATATCGTGATTTGCTTTTTGGAGCCTCTCAGTATAGCACATGTAGTAGTATATATGGTTTACCTTGAGCAATATGCAATCAAATCTGCAGTTTTGTGAATGAGCTGGGATGTACAACTATCTTGTTTAGTTACACCATTCACTCGGGTTCTCAGCCCAAGATTGTGAGGATCTAAAAACATAAATGATTGATGGAGATGAATCAAAACATTCCTACATGAATAATCAATTGACAAATTTCCAGGGCGATGTTTGGCAATACTGTTCTTTCAAAAAAATCATGAAAAGTATCAAAATACATTAGGAACAAATTATGATTTGGTAATTCAAATACTCTCCAGCTTGAAAAAGGGTTTGAAACATTATTTTTCTATCTTTACCAAAATATATGTTTTCATTACCTAATATACATTATAAACTTGGTCAAGAAAAACTACTATGTAGAAAGCCCATGACTAGGTTAACAAAGACCACCTGTACCCATTTTAAAACATATTTTTGTAGATTAAATAAAACATTGTCAAAGCAAGGGCAAAATTATAGAATTTTTTGTAACAGACATTTGGAATTCCAGGGCATTTTATTTATGACAGATACAGGTTTCTGCCATTGTGGTTGCCAATATTCGTGAAGATAAAATGAACAATAACATACCACTAATATCCTCTTTCATTACAATAGCAGGTCCTAGAGGGCAGAAGCAGTCCATACTTTTGCCAATCAACCACTGACCTTGACCTCTTGTTTTCTGCCAATCACGGGCACTGACATCATGTGCTACGGTGTATCCTACTACATGGTTCATGGCATCAGCTTTCTACAATATAAACTGTCTGTTAGTGTGTTATAGCTCTACGCTCATTATATCCTGATTTTAAAGTTGGTAAAAGAAACTGAATCAAGAGAAACATCTCAAGGTTCTTAATATTTTTACATTTAGGGTGCTCAAGCGAAAAACATTTTGAGCCCAAAAACCTTCATCATATAATACTCTCTATGATGACAACATCATATTATCCTCTTGTACTCACGAAGATGACACAATTATAATACACATATACTCATTATGGTGACACCACATTATACAGATTATTGTATGATGACACCCTATAAACAAGTATTTACACCCTGTACATTGTACTCATGACATTGATATTTCTGAATGAGCTGATTGAGTCAGATTATAATTTGGAATAGACCTGGGAACAGCTCAACAAATTAGGGTTACACTGAACAGTATGTGAGGAGTTGTTGGGATTCATTCCTTAATCATATCATTAGTGTTAACTGTTTCGTTCACCTGTATGTTTTTGCCAGCCTTTCCGATGACTATGACCATCTCTACTTCCCAGTCCAAGGCCTGAAACAAAAACGATAATGTACAACACAATTTATAAAATACACATTCATGTACGTATTGAGTGATACCTTATATCATACCTTAGTCAATATCAATGGAATTGTTATCCTCTTTCTAAGTACTACATGTATTATTGGTCATTTTAAGCCAATTCTTTCACTTTTAGAATCTTGATGAAATTAAGAAAAATAGAAAATAGGTAATGCAGTTATATATTTATTATTTTTATTAATACGTACTATTTATTAAAGACCCCTTTTTGACTCCTTCATTGTCAGTGTGTTTGTCAGCAATGCTCTTACCTCTGTTTCACTGGGGTATTGCAGATCATCCCCTGGGGATATGATGGTGCTTGGAAACTTATTGAAAATAACTGGTTCAACTGGGATGGGGGCATTCTGTTCGTGGCAATGGTCCGCATAGTTCATTCCTATACATATCACCTAAACAGTAGAAAATCATACGTCATATGAAAAAGACAAAATGTAACACAGAATATAGGATAAAAAGTACAGGGTGACTTGCAGTTGATTGCAACCCATATGATATTTCAACATCTACAGTGTAAAGTAATTGTATTAAATATCAAACAGAAATTACTCAACATGCAAAGACACTGGGGAAAGCATGATTACATGAATTCATTTCGTGCATAACATTCTTTACTTCAACACTGCACAAGCAAGAAATAAATTCATATTCATACAAGCATTATTCTGAAATTCTGTTTTACTAAAGGACTTTATTGCTGGCTATATCCATTAATATCAAATAGTTTCATTCCCAGGGTTTCATTGACACAAACAAACCTATAAGATAATCTAAAGTAATTGCACAATGAAAAACATTTCTTATTCATTTTAGATCATCTAGTAATGTTCATTTGTAATTTTTACTTACTTTGTCAGGATTTGTTATTGGGGCAAGCAACTTGACTTTGTCGCGAGACAACACATTTTTCCCACTCTCTACGACACTGAAAAATAAGTATGACAATTAAAAAAATATATATATAAATGGGATAAGACACACATTTTGGAAACACAAATACTGAACTAAAACACAGTTTGATTACATCAATATTGATTTTATACACTTCGTTAACACAATCTGAGATTGTCAGGGTGGGAACACAATTCGTTAATAATAATATTGAATGACAAAATATTTTTTTGTGAATACTGATATTGCCAGCTGTCAACACAGCTATTTTCAGATGTTAACACTGATATTGTTAGTTGTTAACATTGATATTGTTAATTGTTAACATTGATATTGTTAATCGTTAACATTGATATTGTTAATTGTTAACACTGATATTGTTAATTGTTAACACTGATATCGTTAAAAGTTAACACCGATATTGTGAGCTGCTAACACTGATATTATAATTTGTTAACTCTGATATTGTAAATTGTTAACACTGATATTGCCATTACTAAAACATGGTTTGATAGTATAAATGTTGAATGAAAAGTTGAAAACACAGTTCATTAACACTAACATTGTCAGTTGGTTACACACTGATATTGTCGAAACTATTCAATTATCTATTAGAAACACTTTGTTAACATTGATTTGCCATAACTGAAATACAGTTTGTCACTTTGTTTGCACTGTTATTGTCAGTTGTTAACACCGATATTATCAGAACAACAGCACAGTTTATGAAGATACAGGTACATGTATAGACGGTGTGGCATAAAATTCATATTGCGCTCGTTATGTGCAGGTACTGTTTAAAGGGTTGCGATTAGCATCCCGTTTAAAAACAATATGGCGGCTCCAGGCGAATCAACTGGATCAGTCCATTTTTAAGAAATAAGGGGAGTTCTGTAAAATCCAGTTTATTGAAATTGTCTTTGAGATAAAGTAATCCGTTTATAATGATTTTGAAAACGTTATCCAAAGAGTTATTGCGTTCAAATAATACATGTACAACAGCCAATGTAAATTCTTGTATTAGAAACCGGTTTGTCTTGCTTTGTTTCATTTGTAGGATATTTCATATGCCAAGCTGTGTGCTATTACGTTATGGGGAAATTTAGATGTCAATTTTTCCTTATTATACACAAATAGAAGATCCTGAAACTTCACCCATAAATGTGGAATTAATTTGTCAAAATAAAAATCACCCTTTTATAAATGTGTGACGATCTATAATATACTTATGCTATATAACAGTTAGAGGTGTTGACACAACGACCTCGGACCTGTGAACCCTTGAGTATTATTCCGGGATCGGGCCTTTTATACTAAACGGTGAGCAACACCAGAAACGAGCGTTCGATTTGCTAAACTATATGCGTCACCCTTTAACACAGGAGTAAGTCACTAATGAGCGATGACCCCTCCCCTCCCCCCTCCTTTTATAACCTTAGTTTAAACACCATGTATTAAATATACATGTACATGGCAGTAAAAAGAGATGGGGTCCACAGTCGAAGAGAATTTTCTGGCGAAAGAAGATATCTATCTCGTTCAAAGAACGTATATTAGACGTCCGTGATGATGGGGTCACTGTTTCCGCACGCATACACAGTGTACATGTACATGTACATTGTACATTGCAGTGAGGTGAAACTTTGTAACATTTTTGTAGTTCACAGCATACTCACAAGAATTCATGGCGCATATGTACCTTTTAGCTGCAACAATTGCATTCTGCCCAGCTGCCAAGAAATCCCTCATATTGTTTGGAATTGAACTGTTGCCTGCACTCAGGTCCACAATATTGCCTCCATTGCTAAGTTCAACCCCCACCCCCTGCCTGTCACCCTCCTTGAATTGGACAAATCTCATGTCTCTGGGAGTCCCTGTATGAAATAGCCTTTTTATAAAACCAGGATTAAGTGTCCTCTTCAACATGAAAACAGATGAAATAAGACAGAAACAGCAGTATTCATGTGATCTTTACTCCCCTAAGCCAAGTTGACCCAGTTAATGATCAACCAATCAAATAGCTTGAAAATAGGGCACACCTCCCAGAGTGCACTCTGAATATCATGTGACTTCTAAATTGGACAAAATGTCGGCGGTCAGGTTTGTAAAATTTTTAAAAATTTCACACGTTTTTCCTTTATTGTGGTACTGTAACTGCAAATAAAGAGTTACAACAAAGTGTTGTTAAAAGTTGAACGCGTTTTTTCCACATTGATACTTTAATACTATTAAAATCACGATAAAATTTTGCTACTTATCCATTTATAAAACATAGATTCAATATTGCCGGTCATTTTATTCAAGTCAAAAAAGTCAATTTTACCTCAGCTCGTGAAACCGGGCGTGAAACTCAGTCAAACATGACAGTTAAGGAGACATCATAAGTACACTGTTGTGGGAAGTTCTACTATAGAGCTGATTGTATATGATCAGGTTATGAAGGTAAAATTCCCGTTCCATACATGTATCTTTATGGATATTGCACATTTGTCTCTCATGCGTTGCACGATCCAATTGGTACATTCGCTAAATAAGGTTTCGCTTCTATTTTACGAATTTTGCAATGGTCATATATTTGCGGTATTATTTGGCTAGAATAGCAAGATCGAAGTATGAATCTTTTTTCCTACATTATTAAATAGGGTGTTACATGTATCTCGGGCTTGTATGACTGCCAAAACTGGATATGCTTGCCCGTAGCCAGCTTTAACCAGGAGGGGGAGCTTTTTTCCAGGGGGGGAGCTTTTTCACAATTTTGGCTAAAAATCATGGGAAATATTCTCAGAATGGTGAAAACTGCATGATTTTGAAAGAATTTCTGGCCAGGGGGGGAGCTTCCGCTCCCCCAGCTCTCCCAGCTCTTCCACTGGCTACGAGCCTGATATGCATATTATTTTTTGAAAATATCAATATTTTTATGAAATTTCTTTCATTTACCTCTTGATTCTTGGCATCATACCAATATAGATCTAACAGCATTTGGTGAAATTTAGATCATCCATTTTGCCAATCACGTGCACAGTCACTGTATGATCACACATGACTCATTGACATGTAACTCAACCATGACTTCAAAGAAAGTTGTCTATCTCAATAATCTGCAAAAGCTAATAAGCCCATATAAAGCAGATAGTTATTTATTTATTAGAAAATGTTTGGACATTTGCTGCTGAATATAGAAGAGAGCATCCAGCCCAAGATAGCAACGTCAAACATTGTAGGAAGGGTGGCTGAAGCCACTGGCTATTAAAAATCAACTTTATATGAGATATTATGCTAGGATATTGATTTATTGATCCATAAAGACCCAAATGTTGCATTGAAATATTACCCTTAAAATGTTAAACAAAATGTGGCGAAAACACCTTAAATTGAAAAATCACTTACACAGTTCTTTGTGCAATAGTGTAAATCGAAAAAATGTAAAGATTTATTCAATTCTGAATACTATCTTCACTGTTATGTTTGATCAACAATTTAACCTAGGGCGCTGGACATCCTCCTAAGCAGGTGTCTAGAATCCGTACCTCCTTCTTCCCCCTGCTATAAGCAGTTAGCATTTTCCCGATTAAGAACTCGCAATTTGATTGGCTGTCGCAACACTGCGACAGATATCATGTATACGTCATCGGCGCATAATAAGATCACGTGATTCAGTTTCAATCGGGCGCGTCCAACTTGGTTATAGCAGGGGGTAAAAAGAAAGAAGATATTCTGGATTTTGAAGCCCTGTGATCGGAGGATGGGCGCTGGAGGACATAGAAAATACTGCTGGTAAGAATACATGTATGTGGTTGATATCATATCATTTTCTTATTTTTCTATTTCAAATTACCATAGACAGTTGTAGCCAGCGCCAGCCTTTTATGGATTCCCCAGCACTCTAATGATTACCTCCCTGGCATTACAGATAATTAGTCAGACATCTGTGCCAGAGCCTGGATTTGAACCCAGGACCTTGGTCATTTATATTTGAGATGAAAAAGTATATGGAAAACAAACATGTCTAATTAATTGCACCATGAGAAGCTTGGACATGCAAATCTACATGATCTAAAACCGGATGTTACTACTAACATTTTTATCCCATCGAACGAAGTTCGGAGGGATATAGGGAACGCCTCCGTCCGTCCGTACGTCCGGGCAATAACTCAAATACCGTTGGCCCGATTTTATTCATATTTTGTACACATATACCCTATGGGAGTAAAAGTTCTGCTCGAAAGCCAATTTTCAAAATGGCCACTCATTTCAAAATGGCGGCCATTTTAGTGCGGAATTTACAGTAATTTAGGTGCAATATGTAAAACTGTAATAGCAATATGTTTTAGATGTAAAAAAATTATATAGGACATTAATGAAGCTAGAAATGTAGATATTTAAGAAGCACATGGCAGCCATCTTGAAAATGGCGGTATTTACTCGTTATTTTACGATTTTTGCTGTAACTCGAAAAGTAGTGGAGCGATTGGTATGTGAATACTGTAAGCATGGCACACTGTCTAATGACACTTTTGGTAGAAGGCGGTCATTTTTCAATATGGCCGCCATTTTAATGTATTTTACTATAACTTGAAAAGTAGTGGAGCGATTTTGTTCATATTTGGCATGTGAATACTATAAGCATGGCACATGGTCTAATGACACTTTTGGTAGAAGGTGGCCATTTTGAAAAATGGCTGCCATTTTTGCTATATCCTTTGTTTGTAAAAATGCCATCCATGGCTGTTCGATGGGATTCGCTACGCTTTGGCGTTGCCGTTGTTCTGGTTTCAGATATTTATTGTTGAAAAATTAACTGCCTTATAGTCATATCAAAATCAAAGACATCAGGTGAAACGTTTATAATATTCCAGAAGTGCGTGTCAGCTGTTGCCTTGTATAGATGTCAATGAGGGAGATTATGATGGAGTTGTCATAGTAACAGATTGTAGCAGTAAATTAACTGGAAACCTTCAGGCTCTACAGGAGCCTTTGGAACAGTATAAACAGGTATGATATTTGATAATCATAGTAATAGGCAAATCTTGCATTTTAATATATTTTTATTATATATTTATGTCCAAACTTTGTATTAATATTTCTCTTGAAATACACACCCATGTGTATCTTTCTGAGTGATTTTGAAATAAATGAAATGCTCATGCAAATTGACACCCAGTCACCCAGTAGGCAAAGCTTCTGCTTGATACATTGCATAAAAATACATTATTTATGCTTGTGCTTAAACAAAATATCTGAGTTCTCCATCATAAGTATATAATTTAGAATGGAAGAATATCAATTACAGTATGTTACAGTACAGTATTCATGATCTGCATTTTGCTTTGTTAAACCAATGATTTATTCATAAATGGAATAATGGTTAAATTAAATTATATTCATTGCAATTCAATTGACTTTGTGATTCTTACAATAATTTTGATAAGTACATCTCAACAGTCAAGTTTATTATCATAAGTTGTCAGTTTTTCTCAATAACATTTTAAGTGATTCTTGACTTTTTAGCGTATTAATTTCTGTACTTTATGATAATTCTGTTTTCATGAATAGAATATGATTGATAAATGATAAGACATTGATCATGATGTACTCATCAATAGTTACTTTTCCAGTATTTGAGTTTTATTAAAAATGTGTTCTACTTTACCCTGCTAGCATAATATGTATTAGAATGCACATGTTACTAGGCCTAAACTCTGTATTATTTTCAGATTGATGCTAGTTTTGGCAAAGATGTATCTATACTGTACCTCCCATCATTGCCATCAAAAAGATTGGTAGGTCTGTTAATTATTTTAAACTGAAATTTATTTCAGTCATATTGCTATCATACATTTTATCTATCTTTTTGTTTTAGTTATTTTTGGATTGCAGCATTAGAGCATTGATTTATTCTGTATGTTCATGATAAGATAAACGACCCACAAACATTGTGCTCCAAGATATTGTACCCAAAATTATATATGTGTAATGACCTTCGATAGGGTGTACCCAAGGATCGTTACATATGCATATACCAATTTGTTTTGATAAATCATATAATATATGAGTGATATGCATAAAGGTGTTTTAGATTTTATCCTGAAGGAAATCATGCCTCTCAATTTATAATTTTTGAAGGAGAGTACAGTCAACTTTGTGGAGTAAATATTTTGATTTAATCAAAGTTCTTTATGATCATTTTAATTTATCCCTGGTTTAAAGAACAATTTTTTATTTAGATTTTCTCTCCCACTGGACCATTGAACAGAGATCAGGATGATGTTAGAAGATTTGCTGATGCAGCTATCAAGGGAGTTAAACGGTATGAACTTGAATCCCATAAATTACAACCTGATGTTTTTCACAAAAACACATATTTTACATGTACATGGTGGTCCAAAAAAAAATGGGACACTCGTATTTCAAAAATAAATATTGATTTTCTTGAGGAAAACATGTCATATTATATACCAGTGGATAGGGAATTTACTTATCTTTAATTTGGTATACCATGAGTTCAAATTCATTTTAATGTCTGTCAACCAGCGTCCATAATATAGATGACGTCATTTTCGTTTCAAAACAGGTTTTCCGAAACTTGCAAAAACCAAGTTTTTTGTCAACTTGATTTACATAAACAGTCTCTAAATATGTCCACCATTTTGATCAATTATAGCCCTCAATTTTGGCCTACACTGGTTAAATGCATCATTGACAGGCTGTTGAGACAGTGAATTCGACTTCTCAATAATTCTGATCTTAAGGGACTGTTCGACTGAGTATAGATGTAAGGGGTTCATGATAAACCAATTCTGTTAGTTCTCCAAATATGCGGTAGTCGCAGATGTTGACATCGGATGATCCAATTATGTTGTTTTGGACCATCCTGATCATGAGCTCATTTTCGAATCATTACATTTTCTAACAAGATGGAGCTCCAAGCAATAGAGAGTGTCAAATGTTAAAAAGAAAATGTGCCTAGATTCATCCCCCTTAATCACTGCCTCGCCCAGATCACCCGATTACCTAACATCTGCGTATGTGTACGTTTCCACATACTGCAAATAATATATTTCCCAATGTCATTATGGGTATAACTGTCAGATACAATCATGTAGCAGTAAGAGTTGGACTGAAGAAAATAAGTGTTTTAAGATATACATACACATGTTTCTCACAATGCTGGTTCAGGACCAATAGTCTTACAACTGTTGACTATAGAAATACATGTTTCAGGGCACTGAGTGCTGGTTGCAAGGCCCCAATCCTGGTTAGACCAATTGATGATACCTTCCAATATGCAGGTCCAGTTGCCACATTAGGAGCCCTACATTCTCTCTACGTGGTAGGTTGTTTGAAGAAGGGGTCAAACCTGGGTCTGATCTTGCTTCAAGACCCTGGAGCCTGGGGGGGGGGTCACAAGGGCTTGTAGCTAGACAAGCCTGGGTCATGTCTAATGGGTCATGTCTGGTTGATTGTATTCCTCTATGATTTGAAAATATAAGGTACTCATATTTTTTAAACTATAACTGACCCAATAACCAAATTTAAAATCTTCAGGTTCTCAAGTCGAACACTTTTTAGAGGAAACAAATGTGTTCCATTTAGACAGAATTACTTTATTTTAGCCATTGGAGGTGAGAGAGGGCTGCCCAGACCGTGCGGCTAAAGTGTCTAAGATGGCAGTATGGTGCAATGATCTCAACAGAGTTACCACAAGTTTGAAGTGGATTGAAGCATTAGAATCCGGCAGGTATGGACAAAAGGAGGAAGGAGGTCTATTTTAGATCTTTTTATACCTAATGTATTTGAGGATTTTAAAGGGGCATACAGTCAAATTTTTCTATAATTTAAAACTGTTTGGCATTTAAAAATAAAGAAGAAACAAATGTTATATTATCCTCAAAAATCTTCTGTTTTGATTTTAAATTTCAAAATGATATAATATACCCATGGATCAGCTGTTTTTGGCACCTGGACCCATCCTAATATAAAGATGAAATTATTGTCTTTAGGACAGTATCTCTACATACATGTAGTTAGATCTGACTTATATCTTCCACCAGGTGGTACCTTGATATATGGCTAAGACTATAGTTACCTTGGTCGCTATTGAATTTTACATGTACTAAAAATAATCTAGAAATAAGCTAAATTAAAAAAAAAATTTGAAAGTTTTATGATTTGTGCTTTTAGGTTTGTTGCCCGAGATATAGGTGGCTCTGATCCTGAGAGAATGGCTGCCCCTAGAGTAGCAGAATATATCACTGATCTCTTCAAAGATACCAGTGTCAAGGTAAGATGCTTGTTGTATCGAGTAGTTCCTGTTTAGCTTTGTGATAGACATCTCTACAAACACATTTAATTTAATATTCTCTATACTGTGTGGTAGTCCTCTTAGTGAAATTGTATTCACCTGGTCATCCCTTTATTCTATTTTCTGACATTTTTTCACATACGCACTCACGATGTTAAATGCTTTTTCTGGTTTGGAATTGAATAAGTTTTTTACATCAGTCGGTATGATACTGTATAAGTGGTAATTTTGCCTAATCATTTAATTTGCCTATTTCCTAATTTTTGCCAGGTTCGGACAATTAAATGTCGGAAATATTGTCTTTATAATGTTATCCAATGGGAGGTTTCTTGTCATTAGGAAAATTAAAATTAGGAAAATGATGAAATTTGACCATTCGGAAAATTAACCACTCGGATTAAATACCACTTATACAGTATTTTGCTCTGTCACTCCAGTCTCTCTGGCCCTTGGGAAATATATTACCCACTATGTATAAAACTCATACTTAATCCCTCCCAGTAAATAACTTCTATTTATTCACTGTTATTAGGTTGATGTTTGGAGTGGTCAGGATGTGTTTGAAAGAGAATATCCCCTCTTAGCAGCAGTCAACAGGTGTGCAGCAGGTATGTAAAACATTTCTAAAACAATCATATAATCCAAGAGGGGAAAACCCGAGAATTCAGAGAAGACATACACTGTACATGTATGTCTATAATGTGAATGTGTTTAAGAGCAAGCAAGAGACGTCATTACATGTATGTCTGTCATCTCTAGGCTCTTGGATTTTTCCTCCTCTTATATCATCCACCAAAGATGCACTGAACACATGCATATAAAATACAATCTAAAACATATATGATTGCCACAAACAGTAGTACAGTGTACTGTTGGGACATGATAGTGTCATCTAGGATATATTGACATTGTACAATATTTGATTCGGTTTTTTGTGACGATAAAATGACATTCCTGAAGAAGATTTATTGTTGATTATGGTTGTCAGTTTTGGCAGCTCAATATCAATTTTTCAAAGAAAAGTCCCAATTATCATATTTATTTTCAAGATTGGGTGACATTTCAGTTACACACAATCTTGAATAACTAAGTCTTTTTAATACAATTGCTTTTGATTCTAGGAGTAACTCGTCACCAGGGTCGTGTTGTTCACCTTGAATATGAGGGTGAGGGCCCCATTAACCAGACACTGTTCTTCGTAGGCAAGGTAGGCACTCGCTTAATTTTTTTTCAAAATTAATCGTCTTATTACTTTGACAAATAGACCTAGTTCTAAAAGGTTATCCAAATCTTTTTTTCAAATCGTTTGATTTACCAAATGAGAAAAATAATATTTGAGCAAAACTATGCATGATTTTTGCACATTTAGAAAAATGATAAGAAGTGATTTAAATTATAATTATTACTTTGATATCTAAAGCAGTTTATCACCTTGTATTGTTTTAATGCATTTAATATATTGGCATCATAATGCAGAAATTAATGTAAATGTTGACATTCCAGGGTATCACATATGACACTGGTGGCGCTGACATCAAAGCTGGGGGTGTCATGGCAGGAATGCACCGAGACAAATGTGGTGCAGCGGCAGTTGCGGGCTTTTTCCAGGCAAGGAATAATATCAAAATTGTCTCCATGAATTAGGAATTTTCAATCTTTTAAATAATATTTTCTGTCATTTACATCAAGATTTTATAAATTATTAAAAAATTTGTTCCCAAACTGCAAACCTTTAAACGTTTGAATAGACCTCCCAAGTGGAACACTTTTTCAGAACCCAAAGGAGTTCTACTTAGATTTAATTTTAATGAATGAGATCACAGGCACAGGAACAAAAGTTGAACCCCCTGCCCCACTCACTGTGTACCAAAGAATAATCTCTGGTTCACATTGAGTGGGGGGTTGAACTCTTGTTCCTGTGAATAAGACATTAAAGGCAGAGCTCAAATTCTTGCTGCATTGTAATGGCTGTAACTAATTTGTGCCTTAGATTTACAAATTAATATTTCGTGTCCTTGCAGGTGCTAGCAGCTTCTAAGCCAAGGGGGATCAAATGCGTAGGAGTTCTGGCTATGGTCAGGAACAGTGTTGGCTCAGGTAAGCCGAAACTCATGTAAACTAACATGTTATTATTTCATCATCAAGAAGCAGAAATGGTGATATATTGTTGTTAACGACTTCCATTTAGCAACAGTTGTTCAGCATCAGTGTTTGGCGTCTCTTGGAAATTGTTATTACACTTTTGTATGTGGTGACATTTCCCCAAGTTAATACCATGTTTCATTTTGAAACTAACCAACAACCTCCTTTTATTGGTATGTTCAAATTTTTGACGAGAAGGCCTAACTGTTCACTGACATATATGAACTTTTCCATACACAGCTGCTATGTTAAAATATCTTTTTGATCATTAATATATGTGTTTTAAGATTGTTATGTGGCGGATGAGATCATAACCTCACGTGCTGGTGTACGAGTGCGCGTGGGTAACACAGATGCAGAAGGCAGGATGGTCATGTCTGACCTCCTGTGCCATATGAAAGAAAAGGCTATAGGTCAACCCAACCCTCAAATCTTCACCATTGCCACATTGACAGGACATGCAATCAGAGCAATGGGGGACAAATATTCAGTAAGTTGTTCACAATATCTTCCTTATAGATGATATATCCTCTGAATGCTACTTTTATTGGTTCAGGTGGAGCCTGATTGGCCCAAAAATGACCAAAAGCACTTGAAAGTGCTCTTATGGAGAAAAACTGTGATTTTGTAAGAATTTTTGGCCAAAGGGGTGACTTCTGTGTTTTTGCTTCCTACAGTATCCCTTACATTGTGTCAAGACGGGATATTTAAATCTGAGTTTAGCCCACAATGCAAGTAAAGTCTCAAATCAATTTCCAGTATGTTTTGTAATGTATCAACCATAAGTACTACTGGCTGTTAGGTGAAATAATGGCCACTACTGGTTTTTACTACATTGAACCTGTTATCATACAGTGTTCAGAATAATTTTAGCATAACAAATATTTGGCGTTTAATTTAAAGGTTTAACTTTTAGTGCAACAAAACATTTTTGAATTTTTTAGAAGCCTTTTATGATGTCATTATTGTCTATAATACATTGAATATTTATTTATTTCAACAGATTGTCATGGACAATGGCCCTGCCAGACTGAATGGGACAGCTCAGCAAATTCAAACAGCCGGCCATGCTATGGGAGATCCCTTTGAGATCTCTACAATCAGACGAGAGGTAATAAAATCATATATTTTCTTTTAAAAGAGTTGTAGAGCTCACATCGAAGAATTCTTTCTATTATGTTGCTTTGAAAGTAAATCAGAATTTGTTTCTTACATTCAGTAGTTTTTTGTCTCTATTTTGTCTGTTAAAAAATATAAAAGTTTGGCTCAGAAATTAAAATTACTCTACATATGATTTTGTGCTTCAGGATTACGAATTCTGTGCTGCCCCCTCGGAGTATGAGGATGTCCTACAGTGCAATAATGCCCCCTCGACTATGACCGCCAGAGGGCACCAGTTCCCAGCAGCCTTTATGATTGTATCATCTGGATTAGACAAGGTATAAAGCAAATATGTTCATGCAATATCTACTCATCTTACAATAACTTTTTTCGCAAGTTTTATTGCTTTTGGTCAATACACCGTCAATACATTTTTTATCAATACAAAAATTAAGAGAGGCGTGTAGGCCTAATATGCTGTGCTGTTTTTAATCACATAGTAATCCCAGGATAGTACTACATTGACCAATCAGAACACTTGGATTCTAGCTATGATATGATAAGCTACTTTATTACTTCCCATGTTGGTCTCCATTCAATGTGGCTCCAAAATACAAAATTCATTATTACATTCAAATGTTCAATCTTGATATAATAATATACAAAAGTCTTTTAGTAAAAAGTAACATCAAAAACGTAATTGTTGTAATAAGCATTTTAGAAATTTTAAATCCAGGGTTTTTACTTTACTTTACTTTTTGGTCAGTCAAAGTGGAAAAGGTCACTGCTTTTGTAAAACAGAACTGTCTATTAAAATTATTCACTATCAACAGTTGTAGAAAATAAAACATTCTGTACACATATTTTCATATTGAATTTTTCAGCATGGGGTAGACTCTGAGAAACCACTGAAGTATTCACATATGGACATTGCTGGGTCCAGTGGGCCATTCCCTGGAGTCCCTACTGGGGCACCCATAGTTGCCTTGGCAACCAACTACCTGAAGGATAGGCTGAATTAAGCTTGCCAACTGTCTGCTCCATCTATATTCATCTTTTGGAATAAGGACAGTTATTTAGACATGACTTGGACTCTTAATTCTCTTGATGGTAATACGCCAAATAATTAGAAGCATTAATTCTTAATTGATAATAAGTACAGTTTTTATGTCACCACCACAAGTGGTTGTTTTGGTCTCCAACTTTTTTGTGTATGGTGGTTGGTGTTATTGGATATAGCAGTTATTGTTCAGCTGCCTGTCTCTGGTCAGGTTGGAAGAATTTAAACAAGGCATTAACATGCAAACATTTACCACCTGCCATTTCTTTCAGACACTGACCACCAAACACGGTTGTAGACTATCCCAAAATGTTAGATTTGTGGGGGTTACATAAAAATGTTGGAACCACCAAGTATCATGTGCTATTGAATATCATAACACAGTGAAATAAAATGTGCAACTGATAGCTTTATTGAATACTCATGCAGTTTAAGCCTTATACAATAATGAACAGTAAGAAATGGATAGAAACTGGTCTCTTCTAATTTAGTTTTGGTTTTAATTGTTAATCCAATAGCAATAGGTAGACTAGAAATGTAAAATTCTCCATTCGTGCATCTCAGTCATGCTTCAACTCAACATCTCAGCAAAAGAAACATAAAAAGCTTATTTAATTATCTGTGCTTTGTGCTAGAAGTTCCTCCTATTCTGCTACATACGTTTATTGTGAAACAGTAAAAACTGAAAATCAATATGGCCACCAAAATTAAGTGGCACCAGTGATCAGTCGAACGTGAGTTTTTACCACAATGTAACCACGTACAAGCCATGTATCATTTTCTCAGCTTTTAAATGAAAATTATGTGTGACATGACTGAACAAATCACTGAAATTTTGAATATATGTATCTGTTTCCCTGGTGGATAATTATAAATACAAGTGCGACCATTGAGCCAATGGAAGATTTCAATCCATTTCTTCATGGCCATGCTGCTAATATTAGATTATCATTATGTATGGTGCCCTTAAATTAGTTTGGTTATGACTTCTTTCACCCAGATCCTTGTTTCTTTTACACTGGGCTTCTATTTCAAAAGTGTACTTGTATCATTGTATGAGCTGCTTGTCATGAACTCGCCACCAAACAGACCAATAAAGTATATTTGATAAACATGTATATTTGTTTATTATTCACTTTAATAATACATTCAAATTTGTTCATTTCTTCTACAGTACATTTCTTTAATTGAAAGTAGAATTAGCTTTCCAAAATGTAACAAGGCACAGACGTGAACAATATCGTACCTAAAACACAGCATTGTGGTCTTGTTGACCAAGAAAGCAATATGGCCACAGAAAAGTTAATCAGCTCTAGAACTTATCACTGTGTAACATATGTAAAAGTTTGAACGGTTTGGCTGGAAACCTGTAGACAAGCCTCGATAGACAAGATTTTAGGACGGAAAATCTAAAATGGCAGCCTTAACATTTACCCAGAATGCCCAAAAACTAATCAGTTCTTGACGTTGATATGTAGAAACATCCCTGAAAATTTCAGATGAATCCCTCAAATGGTTTGGCTGGAAACCTGTAGACAAGTCTTGAAAGTGAAGATTTTAGGACGGAAAATCCAAAATGGCCACCTTAAAATTTACCCAGAATGCCCAAAAACCAATCAGTTCTTGACGTTGATATGTAGAAACATCCCTGAAAATTTCAGATGAATCCCTCAAATCAGACTTGCCAACCTCCCGTTTTTTACGGGAATCTCCCGTAAATTTTTTGTTTTTCCGTAAAAAATACCAAACTCCCGTACCGTTTTCTCCCGTAAAAGCTCCCGTACCGTATTTCTACTAAAATCTCCCGTAATTTTTTTTAAAAGTATGGCCGTAAAATCTCCCGTATTTTTGCTGAAATCTCCCGTATTCTGGTGTAACTCCCGTAAAATCTCCCGTATTCTTGGTATAACTCCCGTAAAATCTCCCGTTTTCTGGTATAACTCCCGTAAAATCTCCCGTATTCTTGGTATAACTCCCGTAAAATCTCCGTTTTTTTGCTGTCGAAATCTACCGTATTTAAAAGGAATTTGACAAATTTGTGACCTTGATTATTGCAGGCACGCTTCTTTCTTTTACTCCAAGAAGGTTGGCTCCCATGGTTCATTATCGATACTTTCATAAATAACTTAAAAGTACTTCATTCCCATGATTCAAATTGCTTTTCTGCGATCAGTTCGGTATAAGTTTGCACACCAAATGTCCAACAAACGGGGGCCAGTTCATATTCTGTCATACTTCTGTCGGGAGAATACATTTTGTTTTTATATGGCGCTAAACAAAATATTCCCGCAATATAAGGCGCATTATTGGTAGGGACTGCTGTGAAATAATGAACGTAAGTGACATCTATCTTGGATTATAAGTTCTAATTAATTTATTAACTGCGCATGCGTCATAATAATTTCAACCAATTAAATTGCTAGATTTAATGCTCATAAATCTACCGTAAAAACTCACGTTTTTTTTCAAAATTTACCGTAAAAACACCCGTTTTTTCAGAAACCTACCGTAAGAACTCCCGTTTTTCCGAAATCTACCGTAAAAACTCCCGTTCTTTCAAAATCTATAGTAAAAACTCCAGTTTTTTCAGAAATCTACCGTAAAAGCTCCCGTTTTTTTAGAAATCTACCGTAAAAACTCCCGTTTTTTCAGTATCTACCGTAAAAACTCCAGTTTTTTCAGCATCTACCGTAAAAACTCCCGTTTTTTCAGAAATCTACCGTAAAAACTCCAGTTTTTTTAAAAATCTACCGCAAAAACTCCCGTTTTTTCAAAACCTACCGTAAAAACTCGCGTTTTTTCAGAACCTACCGCAAAAACTCCCGTTTTTTTCTGAAATCTTCCGTAAAAAAGTCATGTTTTTTAAAATTCACCGCGAAAAATACATTTTTTAAAAAATCTCCCGTAAAAACTCCCGTTTTTTTCAACATCTCCCGTAAAAACTCCCGTTTTTTTTCAAAATTTACCGCAAAAACTCCAGTTTTTTTTAAATCTCACGTAAAAACTACAGTTTTTTTCAAAAACCTCCCGTAAAACTCCCGCTTTTTTTCAAAAAACTCCCGCAAAAACTACCGGATTTTGAAAAAAACTCCCGTAAAAGTACCGCAATTTTTTTTAAATCTCCCGCAAATTTTTCATTTTAGGTTGGCAAGTCTGCAAATGGTTTGGCTGAAAATCTGTAGACAAGTCTTGAAAGTGAAGATTTTAGGACAGAAAATCCAAAATGGCCACCTTAAAATTTAACCAGAATGCCCAAAAACTAATCAGTTCTTGACGTTGATATGTAGAAACATCCCTGAAAATTTCAGATGAATCCCTCAAAAGGTTTGGCTGGAAACCTGTAGACAAGTCTTGAAAGTGAAGATTTTAGGACGGAAAATCCAAAAAGGCCAACTTACATTTTACCCAGAATGCCCAAAAACTAATCAATTCTTGACGTTGATATGTAGAAACATCCCTGAAAATTTCAGATGAATCCCTCAAATGGTTTGGCTGAAAACCTGTAGACACGTCTTGAAAGTGAAGATTTTAGGACGGAAAATCCAAAATGGCCACCTTAAAATTTACCCAGAATGCCCAAGTATAATCAGTTCTTGACGTTAATATGTAGAAACATCCCTGAAAATTTCAGATGAATCCCTCAAATGGTTTGGCTGGAAACCTGTAGACAAGTCTTGAAAGTGAAGATTTTAGGACGGAAAATCCAAAATGGCCACCTTAAGATTTACCCAGAATGCCCAAAAACTAATAGTTCTTAACTTTGATATGTAGAAACATCCCTGAAAATTTCAGATGAATCCCTCAAAAGGTTTGGCTGGAAACCTGTAGACAAGTCTTAAAAGTGACGATTTTAGGACAGAAAATCCAAAATGGCCACCTTAAAGTGCCCGATAAAGTATAAAATGCGCATGCGTCCAGGTGTTGATAAACTATAAATAGCGAAAACCCAGGGTTTGTCACCACAAGGTAAGCCAGGACGTGTTGAGAGAACAGCTAGTGTTGATATTGAATTTATATGTAGCCAGATAAGTTTCCTTATTGAAATTAAATATGGTTATTAGCAATACTTTGTAGGTGCTAAATAATAAAATATTTAGAGTATATATGAGAGAAATTGGTCATTTCGAACCTGTTGAAAAGTTTGTGGCTCTCGGCTACACCGGGGAATTTACTTCCATGAGTACACACATAAATGTGGGGTTCCCCAAGAGGTACGCGACAAGGTGACCTCGCATCAAATGTGCGACTAAATGCTACTATCGAGAAGATAAAATAACGAATATGACAATAAGTTATTGCATGTGACAATTCCGAGCCTTCATCTCACTGAAGTATTTTGAAGTGAAAATAGGATTTTTGTTTTCATACATGGATTCAGATGAACGTAACTTTATTCTGACAACTAATCAAAACTGAACAAAATTGATTGTACGTAACAGACAATTTATTGTTTTACAATGTTTTGATTGGCTAAACGAATGAAACCAACAAATTATGACATGTAAAATGACAATTTTGAAATGTAAAATTTAAAAGTGACAAACACAACCTCCCTATCCACTCTTTGGGAGCCCTAGTAAATTAGTAATATGTACATGCAGCAGTGGTAGTGTGCAGCTTATTATCACACTACGCTTTGTATTCTAAAGCCTGTTGTTTGTAATAACACTGTTCACTCAACGTATGTTTTGTGTGTGGGCAGTCAACGATAATCATTGTTTTATCCCGGTTATATGACCTCGGCAGTTATAACAAAACCGTACTAAACGAAAAAACGCAAATAAGAGAAAGCTTTCACACACATATAAAAAATGAACTAGTCTAATCCGCCAGTATAAACTCTGTGCTATACGTAGCCGGGTCAGGCGCACACTTTAAGATTTACCTAGAATGCCCAAAAACTAATCAGTTCTTAACTTTTATATGTAGAAACATCCCTGAAAATTTCAGATGAATCCCTCAAATGGTTTGGCTGGAAACCTGTAGACAAGCTGAAAAGTGAGACGCCGCCCGCCCGCCCGCCGCCTGTCAAGCTGGCTACAATATCGTACCTTTTGTTAGGTACGATAAAAACACAAATGTGTGTCTCCCTGTCTAATAGGAATAAAAGGATGGAGATCTGTGATAGGTGTCTATTTGGTGAAATATGCACAAGAATGAGGAAAGAACTGGAGAGATAACCTAGACTAGTTTCTTTGTCCCTGTATCTTACTCATCTTTTCACACTCGGTCTGAACACAGCTGAGTGAATGAAGATGATATTCACCCTAATGCAGGCCTGTCAACTGTCCCGCAATTTGCGTATTTGTCACGCATTTGCTGAAGAATTTGAAGTCACGCCAGTTATTTTTGCGTGACAGAAAATGTCACGCAAATACGCATTTTATCTGGTAATTGTCAAGCAAAAATATTTCTGTAGAAAATTTTCTAAAAATTACGGATATGTCACGCATTCCGTTCGAAATTTTTCGTACCTACCCTCCCCCCCCGTTGATGGATGTTTGAAACGGGAGCGTAGCGAGCGCGAAAAATTTGAGGTGTTCAAAATTTGGGGTCCGCGCATTGTACCGAAACCCATTACACCGAAACCCATTACACCGAAAACCATCATACCGAAAACCATTATACCGAAACCCATCATACCGAAAACCATTATACCGAAAAAACCATTGTACCGAAAAGTATTGTACCGATGCGCATTGTAATGAAAAGTTTTTCCAATGTGGCTGTAATTTCAATTCCTCATTAGAACCGTTGACTCTTTAGTTTTAAGGATGAACAAAAATGGTACAAGAACGGGCCCTTGAATACCATGAAGAATTCATATCAAAATGAAAGATGCTTAAGTTATTTATCAGAATTTAAAGACGAACAGCCCACGCTTCTTAGATTTTCATAAAACTATAATATCAAAGAAGCACGGTCTGAATCTGAAATTTCTTAGGCTACACAATACTACAATACACTACACAAGTGTCATGTATTTTCAATATCAATTCAATTCAATTTATTTATTTATTTAATTCTTATATAATATACACTATAAAAACAAGCCGCTGGACACCCTAGTGGGTATATAATGCGGTTTAACAGAAATGTTAACAGAAATTTATACCGAAAAGCACATCTTTGCCTGGTACAGCCTACAGCCTGGTACAGCCTATTTGAAACTTTTTTCGATAAAACCCCCCTCACCTGAACGAATCCACTAAACGCAGTCTTTCGAATAGGAATTGAATATAATTCGTTCCCATTAGTACGTGTACGTTGTACATTGTTGGGGTGTTCGTATGTGTAAGTATCCATTCGGAAAGCTTCGGAAGCATGCGCAAAGATATGCTTCGGGTTCCCAATCGCCAAAATTGACATCTCAAGACTGCGTTTGGTGGATTCGTTCATATGTGATGGGTCCTTAAAGTATAACAAAAAGCTTAACAAAACTTTTGCGATCATTTTCATAATTGCATTTCACTCAACGCACATGGGCCTTTATAAACTAAAGAGGAAATAAACTTTCCGCACACGTACCCCTCTTGAAATAAATGCCAATACGCCAATAGACTAGGCCTACCACTACGTTGTTTTTAAGCAATTTGACTTCTTTTCTCGAATGTATTGGCGCTAATTGAGAAGTTCTCTAAATGAACGCCCATGGGACTTTATAAAGAGGAAATAAACTTTCCGCACACGTACCCCTCTTGAAATAAATGCCAATACGCCTATTCACGACAAACTCCGGCACAAAGAAATTAATATTTAATATTAAAATATAAAGCAAGATGTTTGTGATTTAAATCTAAAATAACTGTTTTACAGAACCGATCCCCCGACCCATCAAATTTCAATCTATTCCATTAATTTTTTATGAAACATAAGTTGTTCATGTGTTATTACAGAAGGTGTAAAAAATAATTGAATTTTAATTGACTTTTACACATTGATGACTTTGCGCCTATGGGGCCTCCGTAAGATTGCTTGCAATCTTAAACATCTAGTTATATTTGTGTCATGCTTATCAAATTTGAAAAGAGTAACCAGATATGACTTATTCCATGCAAATATGAGGAAAGTAGCAGGTGTAAATACAGTGCGTATCAAAAAAACGCAACAGATTGTTAACTCTGAAAAGCACAAAACTAGTGATAACAGCAGTGATTTCATTCAATGCACCATAAAGCCATGTGTCTCCTCTTTACAATGATATATCATTCATTGATATTTGGTCATGGTTGGGCGAGTAATCATTCCATTTGCCAAGTAGGCCAAAATTAGCTTTTGACCAAGTTATAAACATCGCAAAAGTCAGTGTACGGAGCCCGATGCAAAATTGGAAGAAAACATAAAACCAATGCTGACTGCATCCTTTTCATTCAATGTACCAAAAAGCCAATTTACTCCTCTTTGCACAGAAATCATTCATCCACAGAGAGTCATGGCTGGCCGAATAATCATTAATTTTGCAAAGTGGGGCAAAATTCAGCTCGGACCCAAGTTTTAAACATTGCAAAAGTCAGTACAAGGGGCATAGGGGCTATTGGAAGAAGGTGTGACAGGTGTGGCATAGACAGTCAAGTTCATACTTATACTCTTGCAAGAATACATCCTATACCCCTCCAAATTGCCACCACTTCCTTGCACACAAAGATGCACTCATTTGTCCACGTCATGCATGGTTCAGCCCTGAGTCATCTGTGGGTTAAAGCAGAGAAAAGCAGCCCATGGGCAATTCTTTCTCGATTTGCAATATCTGGTGGAGGAATTGTGAGCACAGATGCTCCTGAGATAGCTCCAAAAGAAAAAGTCACAACAATTGAAGTCAGAGGAACTTCCATTGGCACTTAGCCCTTGCACTGATTTTTGCAATATCTAAAACTTGGCCCAGAGTCGATTTTGACCCACTGTGCATATGGAAGGATTTCTCACCCAACCATTACCACATGTGAATGAATGACATATCATTGCAAAGAGGAGAGACGTGGCTTTATGGTACATCAAATGAAATTCATATAGTCATCAATAGTTTTGGAATTTTACGGGATAACTACTTGTTGCGTTTTTTTGATACACCCTGTATAGTATGTGTTGGAGATTTTTCGATTTCATTGAATCTGAATTTATGATTAAACAATATGTACTGACGTTTGAAAAAACATGTCTCATGATCTTCTCCAATTCTTAGATCACCTTGGAAAAATGTTATTTTCTGAATGATACAGTGCTTTGATGTTACATTTATGATTGAAATGACAATAAATACACCACTAAAACAAGCCGTTGAGTAGATTTCTATTGATATATACATCGGAACATTACGCGATATCTACATCATTATTATATTAACTAGTTTTTGGTGGTTAACGTCAAATACGCATTTGTTATCAATCAGAAATATAAATACGACGTCTTTTTTATCTAAAATAAACCCACGAAATCCAGTCGACGGCACAAAACCGAGGTACAAATTTGTTTTGGCAGGTCATTTTTGAAGGAGTATATACCATTTTTAGATCTCGATCCGCTTTCTATGAATGTGAAATCAGAAATTGGAAAAATGGTGGCCATTTTGAATTGAGTGGCCATATTAAAAATCCCTTCTCGAGCAGATGTCCTTACCCCATAAGGCAAAGCTTATAAAATTTGAATCAAATCTGTCAACCGGTATTTGAGTTATCGCCCAGACACACGAACGGACAGACGGACGGGTTCTCTATATTCAGCATTGATTTCGTTCGGTGGAATAATTAGGGAGTTTAAGCTTGCATATAAAATCGAAAGGCCAACCTATACGTATGACAAATCGCCCATACAAATGCATCGCTTAAATAAGTTACGTTCGCGATTAGGTTGTTAAAACAATGCAAGCTTAAACTCCCTATTATTAAAACTTAGCTTGTATTCGCGAATACAACTAACGGCTGTCGGCTACAGGATTAACCTTCTATTTTATGGGCAATGGCTACTCTGTTTAGATAGCTTTATACTTGAAGCCAGGATATACAATTCAAGAGGATAATCAGCTTCCGGGGATCGGCTATATTTCATATTTCAACGTGTGTTAGTTTAAATGGTTAAATTTAAATAAGCTGGTCAATCTCCAATTTGTGTTTCTTGCTTGTTTTGTATCCGTTATAGTTTATCAATTAATTTTTATAGGTATACGCCGAATAAACATAAATACTGGATGATTAATTCGATGGAAATTAAAATGTCTAAAACAATGTTGGCCTTCTCAAATCTCAATGTGACATGTGCGTAACTGAACCAGTCGTCGAACAAAAAACTTGATATTCCATATACATTGATAATCCGGGCCGATAATCCTCAGGCCTTGAACTTCAAATATCATGGTTTCAATAATGATTTTCGGTACAATGCGCGTTGGTGTAATGCTTTTCGGTACAATGCGCGTCGGTACAATGGTTTTCGGTACAATGCGCTTCGGTGTAATGCTTTTCGGTATAATGGTTTTCGGTATAATGGGGTTATCCCCAAAATTTGGCAAGATGTAATAAAATTTAAACCAAGGTGTTCAAAATTTGGATCAAGGTGTTCAGACCAAGGTGTCCACATTTTGAGGGGAGGTGTTCAACATTTCCAAGTCACTCATGTTAGGTGTTCCCAAGTTGACAGGCCTGCTAATGCTCCTGAATTGTACAATAATATGCTGAAGTGTAGATATTTGTTAAAATGCTCTAGAACAAAATCACATTTGTGCAAGAACACCTTTCCTACTCAACATGAAAAAGTCTATTTCACCAGAATTATGTTGGCAGGATCCAATATATTGTTTCTATGGTATCTCTCACTGCAAGGCATTGTCAACTGTCCTTAGGGAAGCTGTCAAGGCTTTGGAAGTTGTAAAATCAAAATAGACTGATGCAACAGTAGAATCTCATGTGTTTATATCTTCATCCACAAGCCAATCAATAATCATGATAACAGTCTCAAAGCACAAATCCTCATGGTTGTCATTATGGCAGGTTCTTGTTTGTATTTGATAACTGGAAAATCAAGTACATGGTAGATGATACTCAGGTTAAGTAGGTGGAAGGAAAATTAAATACATTGTGCAAAATTGAAACACTGTACTAGACATGAGAATTATGGTAAGTGCTAAATTGGTAGGACTTTTTTCTGATCAAGTTTGTAATTAGCCCAGTTGATCCCCTGGTAGAGGAAACTAAGCATAAGAAATGTCAGCAAATCTGTCGACATTTAGACACCCCCTACGACAGTTTCTGTTGTATATGTACATGCTTATTGGTACAAAGTCCAAAAAAGAACACACTTTACACAGCCAAAATAATTCGGAGCCGATTCGGCACCGAAAAAATTCAGCGCTGTTACGGCACCGTTTCCGGCACTGAAACCTTTCGACACCAAAATTTGGCACCAGACTAGTCAGTTTGGTGCCAAAACGGCACCGAAATGGCATCGAAAATCAGATTGCATTTTGGGGGTGTAGTACATGTTCAACAAAGTCATTTCTACTTACCAATTTGAGAGGCATTACATCCTCTGAAAGTTGAGAACTTTTCCTCCTTTACTGCACCTCCTCTGATCTGTGAGGACCTTGGCATAGCAGTTATATTCTGGAATGTAATGATCATCGTGAGATTTTCATGATTTTTAATTAAATGCATGTACAGTGTACAATAAAACTGTAAAAGTGGAACACTTCTGGGTCCTTAAAAGTGTTTTAGCTAGAGAGGTTAAGTTTACATTAAGTTAAGTCGTACTGAATTTTGAAGAGTGTTCAATGTAATGAGGTGTTCCACCTTACAAGTTTTATTGTGCCTGTATTTAGAGGTTATAATGTGAAATATGCCTGAGTTCTGCCAATATAGACTAACCTTGAAATGCCCTATTCATGGGCAAGAACGTAGAACGAAGGCATATTTCACGTTATAGTGACATAACTGATGTATCACATACTTTTATTTCCATGGCAACATTGTATCATTGACTTCATGCATCCGTTTGTGAGTAGAATTTGATAGAAATGAAACATGATGTCATGGTTATTATGAAAGCAAGCAATATGGAACGTGCCAAAATACTCATGGATATTGCTTGCCAACTTTTCCATTGATTCTGGCACCAATACAAATGTTCTGCTATATATGTATAGGGTGAGCCAAAAAAGGTAACCCCTTTTTGTGAATAACTCAGTCATCCACCATGGGTTTAAATTATATTTGGCACAATTGAACCTTGTTCAATGTTTTTTCATTCTACCAAGTTTCATTAGTCATTCATTAGTCTATAAATTGGTAAATTTACTGATTCATCTTCTATCATGTCTTGCCCTTTTTCTCTATTTACTGTAAAGAGGTCAAGTTCTCATATGATCATTTCAAAAATTAAAAGTGTCAAATTTTTAAGCCATATTGACTTTCTCTAGTGGAAGCAAAAAAAGAACAAAGCATTGAGATGAAATCTCAACATCAATTTGAAATAATAACAAAAGTAACAATCTGGCATACTTACAGATGCCAAATGTCATACCAAAATGACAGTTGCAATAGAGACATCTGCGAGTTTAACATAATTAATTTTGACAAGTCGGTATTGCACAATGAGTGGATTTGCTTTATAGATGAATTAATAGGTGGCAGTAGTTTGGTCAGGCTTGTATACCATACTCTATATGGAAAACTGACAAATTTCTTAAATCATTAAATATTTCAAATGGGATTAATGTAAAACCTCATGTGCATGTAACTACATGATTTTGTTGACACGCAGATTGTGATTTAACGACACAACTTAACTGTGATCCCAAAGAGTGGATCATATTTTTAAGATTCTTATATATTGTCACTTATCGTGTAAATTGGGATTAGGCATTCTTTTCAAAAAAGTAAAAAATATTAGAAATTGAATAAGAGAAAGGAACCTAAACATTTTTAAACCAAATCAGACTTCCAATATTGAAGTTATCGCCGAAACATACAAATAGATGGAAGGACAGATTGATAGAGTTGAGTTTGATACTGTACAAGTGGTATTTTTGCCTAATCATTTAATTTGCCTATTGCCTAATTTTTGCCAGGCTCGGAAAATTAAATGTCGGAAATATTGTCTTCATAATGTTATTTAATGGGAAGTTTCTTGTCATTAGGAAAATTAAAATTAGGAAATTGATGACCATTCGGCAAATTAACCACTCAGATTAAATACCACTTATACAGTACTTGTAAATACCACTTATACAGTACTTGTAAATACCACTTATACAGTACTTGTAAATACCACTTATACAGTACTTGTAAATACCACTTATACAGTACTTGTAAATACCACTTATACAGTACTTGTAAATACCACTTATACAGTACTTGTAAATACCACTTATACAGTACTTCTCATATCTTGTCTTGTCTTTTTCATTCTTGTTGACTTTATTTATAGGAGGTCAAGTTATTTGTGATTATTTCAATATGTACTGATTGATATAAATAGATAAAAGTAATTAAAGATGAAGATAGTGTCAAATTTTGAAGTTGAATTTATTTTCTCGCAAAATGGCAAGATAAAAAATATGATGTACAATAAATTATAACAAATTTTTACAACACATTTTTATTTGATTATCATTTGTTGACAAGGTTCTTATTGCTCTTGCCATAACTTGGCAAATCCACTATTCACACTTTGCCTGTAGAAGATATACATATGTACATGCACAAAAAATGAGAGTATTATAGACTAACACAAAAATATACACAAAGGTACCATATAGACCCCATCATTACATCACCTTGCTTATGGTTTCAAAGTTATATATGCAACAAACATTAATATGTGAGGTTTTTCATTGAGGCAATGATACTGTAAGCAAACTAATGGTGTGGGGATAGCACACATATAAAGGGAAAGCGCCAATGGCCCAAATCAATATATGGAATTATGCATATTTGCTCAAAAATACAATTTCAAATAATTTTTTTCAAAGGGGGGGGGGCTTAACTTTGCATATAAAGTATATCAATTCTTGAAATGAAGTTACATATACTTTTTATTAAGGAATACAACTGAATTTTGTATGATTTTTATGTGCAATCACTTTTTCTGATCACTGTTAAAGACCAAGGCCATTGAGCCATTTGGCAGTTGACAGATTAAAATCTCAGGTCACATACTTGCCATAAATCATAGAATTGAGATCCTTTGTAACTATTCTAATATGATAATCAACCAGAAAGATAACTATTTCGTTCAATAATGAAAAGTCATATTCAGTATACTCCATTACAGGCCCGTAGCCAGAGGGGGAGCTGGGGGAGCGGAAGCTCCCCCTCTGGCCAGAAATTCTTTCAAAATCATGCAGTTTTTCACCATTCTGAGAATTTCATGCATGATTTTTAGCCAAAATTGTGAAAAATCTCCCCCTGGAAAAAAGCTCCCCCTCCTGGTAAAAGCTGGCTCCGGGCAAGCATTATACAAGAACTGTAATTCAGTTCCCAAGTTATTATGACATCAAATATCATTTTAGAGTTTTAAAATGATCAATAAATACATGGTAATAGGGATCTTTACCTAAAGTCCCAACTATTTTACAAAACAGCCCTATTATTTCTTATTAGGGCCCATGAGACACTTGAAATATTAAACGTGTGATATTTCTAATGTTAAATTAATTGCACTTCAATATATTCAGTATTTTCTCAATTGCACTTATGTAATCTCAATATTTAGCACCCTCCTTCTTATAAGCGCCAACTCCACTTCACAAATAAAAAGTGAGAAATGACCAAGTATTAACAAATACATGAACATTTTTGACTACTTTCATAAATAGAGACTCATTAGAATGGTCTGAAGGAGGCGGGGCGCTGCTTACAGAAAAAATGATATTCAGTATTTCTTAATCAGTGTTAATTGCACAAATCCTCTTTAAAATACTATATATTCCATTACGAATTCTCATTTATTCAAAAGGAAAATAAACATGTACTTCATCAACCTATACATGAACATGTTTTCTTAGAAAACAACCAAACTCTCCACTTTATAATACAGTGTTTATACAGGGTGGCAAGAAAATTGTTCTAATTTATATTCTGATTTAAATGCATTTCGATTTCAACAACAAAAACATGACAACATTTCTAAAAAAATCAACCTCTCAACAATATGCTTATTTACAGGGTGAGACAAAAATTCTTATACCAAATAACATTTAACAGAATATTGTACAGTGAAACCTGTAAAGTGGAACACCTCTAAAAGTGGAACACCTCCGTTAGTTGAACACTTTTTAGAGTCTTAAGACCAAATGACTTTATGTTAAATGAATCTCTATAATTGGAACACCTCCCAAGTAGAACACTTTTTAGAGGTACCAAAGGTGTTCCACTTATATGTAGACAGGTTTTACTGTATTTATACAATTAACGATGTAAAAGAACCCTTCAGTGATAATGCAGAAGTTATTGAAGAATTCAGATGAGATCCTCTGAATGCAGGAATAGAGTAGATGATGTCTAGAGCCCTGCATTTGGAGGATGTTCACATGAAAAATCTTAAGTGAAGTTATTCAAAATTCATGATGATTACACTTATATTTAAACATAGATAAATTACACTGATTTAATTTCTCTTTTTAACAGCCGACCCATTCTTTGACTTATTGTTGTTTGAGTCATCAAAGTTCCAATCTACTGGTATGATCATCTGTGAAGTTTTCTTGTATGTCCAATATGGCGTCATGATGACGGTTCCCAGCAGTAATTGTGCATACAATGGTACAAACAACTTCAGGGGCATCACCTTCCAGATATAATCCATGTGACAGTATGATAAATACCAAAGATGGCACTCGAGGACGCTGCGAAGATGAAACGAATGAACCAGGATAAACTGGTTTGCTTTCCATATGAAACTGTCCTGTAGGTTACATTTCAGTAATGTCCAGCAGATTCCTGAGAATGGAGTGCTCATTTCAAGTAAGACTCCCTTAACTGCGAAAAAATGGCCACACTCGAAGTATACCACAACAGCAAACCCGAGCAATGAGAACCAGTGATGAACGTTAAGTAAAAGGTTGAAGGATTTGTATATCATCTCGGATATCCCAAGTATTGTCACTTCAAAGATAAAGAATCCTAGGATGATATGAACAGCAAAGTTTGAAGTTGGACATGTAGCATAAACTACATCTTCTATAAGGACATCATCAAAAAACACACCCCATACTCCTATTACAGACCCAGCACATCCAAATATTCCACGGACAACTGCTAAGTTCCAAAAAACTTTTTCTTTCATGCGAAGGTTATTGTATGTCCGAATAAATGAACCGACAAAGTGTGATACTACAAATAGTGTTATGAAGGACATGACAGATATTAAAACCATAATGCTGCGTGTCTTCAGGCTTTTGTAATCCAAGGTCTCTAGGCTTGGGTGGATATATTCAACGAGACCCATTTTGTCGGTGTTAGTAAAATCTATAAATATCACATGCAGATATGGATGGATCCCAACTGGAAAATAATGATGCACAATCATAAAACATGCAATATGATAATAAACATGCAATATGATAATGAACATGCAATATGATAATGAACATGTAATATGATAATGAACATGCAATATGATAATGAACATGGAATAAGATAATGAACATGCAATATGATAATGAACATGCAATATGATAATGAACATGCAATATGATAATGAACATGCAATATGATAATGAACATACAATATGATAATGAACATGGAATAAGATCATGAACATGCAATGTGATAATAAACATGCAATAAGATAATGAACATGCAATATGATAATGAACATGGTATAAGATAATGAACATGCAATATGATAATGAACATGGGATATGATAATGAACATGCTATATGAAAATAAACATACAATATGATAATGAACATGCAATATGATAATGAACATGCAATATGATAATGAACATGCAATATGATAATGAACATGCAATATGATAATGAACATGCAATGTGATAATGAACATGCAATGTGATAATGAACATGGAATATGATAATGAATATGCAATAAGATAATGAACATGCAATATGATAATGAACATTGAATATGATAATGAATATGCAATAAGATAATGAACATGGAATATGATAATGAATATGCAATATGATAATGAACATACAATGTGATAATGAACATGCAATGTGATAATGAACATGTAATATGATAATGAACATTGAATATGATAATGAATATGCAATAAGATAATGAACATGCAATATGATAATGAACATTGAATATGATAATGAATATGCAATAAGATAATGAACATGCAATATGATAATGAACATGCAATATGATAATGAACATACAATATTATAATCTTATTGAATGTGTGGCTTGGATCCAGGTTAAGTGTGTGTTATATGTCAGCTTTCGCATTTCTGTTCACTTTTTGAAATTAAGCAAGGATGTTACTCATTGCAAAGACAGATGCGAGTAGTCAAAATGGGTTGTGGGGCATTGTGAAGTTGTGCTATGTGCAGGATTAGGAAGAAGTCTCATCATCAAGATAGCAAGTAAACCATCAATTTGCATAATTTTTGCGAATAAGTGCCAAGATTTGCTTAGCATTTGGGCATGCTGGATATTTTTGTTGTTATTTTGTCGTTCTTCAATTACAATAATATCACTTTATATCTTGCTTTTCTTTTCAATCAAAACAATTATTTCAACTAACTATGTACATGTATAATGATAACAATATTTCTTGTAACTTTTATTGTGATAAAAAGAAAATACAAGTACTTTTTTCAAAAAGAAATTAGTTATCAGCTGGTGTCATTGTTTTTATTTTTCAAAGTCTGCCATTTGTAATTTTTTCTGATTGTTACACTAATGATAACCAACAAAATCAAAACTATTTTATCATCCTATAAACTACAAAGTTCAAGTATCCTATTTCAGTTCAATTGTTCTCTGCAAACCCATTTTTATCTGCCCTATTGTCAAGCTTTCTTCGTATCTTAGGATAGGGCTAATGAATTTAATGTTTAATAACACACTCTTTTTATCTAGCAACATCTAGTCATTTTAATTTGGTAGGATAGGGCTAATGAATTAAATGTTTAATAACACACTCTCTTTATCTAGCAACATCTAGTCATTTTAATTTGGTCTTTTTTGAAAAAAAATAGATCAATTTTATTTTTAAAATCTGGGGATCTTTTCTTGCAGTGAAAAATCATGCATTTTTGGGGTTGCCATTGCTTTTATGCCCAGTGATAATTTTTACTTTATAAATCAGTAAATCAGTATTTTAACAGTTAATTTATATGATCCCATTAGATTGGGACATTAAACAATATTTTGAAAATTGGATAAAAAATCAAATAAAGCTCAAGTAGAAGTTCTCTATAGTATTTTATATTTATTGACAAAAAGTGTTAAACATGATTTCATAAACATAGAATTTCATTTCAGTAGCCTGAGGTAGGTTCAATATTAGATTAGAATTCCAGGGGACATCGATGATAACTGATCAGTAGTACATGCATCTACATGTATATACTTGGTACCTGATTTATGTATTGACTTTGCTATGATAAATGTTAAAAGTTCAGTCCCGTGTATTGACCCCTCGACTGGAGAACTGTCATCAGTTTAAGATTTCACTATCCTGTATTTAAGTATTTTTGGAATATCTCAGATTGGTCTTGGGTCCCTCTACTTTTTAAAAAGACTGATAAGAAGGCCCAACATTAAAAGTGCCCATCCAGTGATCTCCAGAACATCGTTTCAATCTGGATTTTGTTCTAAAATGAATAGAATCAAAATGTTATCCTTTGATTGACAGTCGGCCCTGCTTGACATTGTCAGATAACCCTTGAAAAAGCTATGGTATATTGAATATTAATTGATACAGGGTTTTGAGCAGACAAGGAACATTGAATAATCAGTGATTTTAACTGATTATACCTCCAATCTCGAGTTTTATTAACTTTTATTTATACATACATGTCAGGGTTCTCACCAGAAAATTTTTAGACCCCAGATTTTTTTGCGGTATTGCGACTACTCCTCTCCCATGTGAGATCAGAGATATCCTATTAGTATACTTTTCAAGATTATCTACCTATTTTAATCACAATATACATTTCTAAAAGGTTTCTGACTTCCTATTCCTTGTTTGTATCCAGTTTTATGTATTTTCTCAAGAGTTTTACTTCAAATAATAATGTGAGAAAAGTGTAAAATTGGACTCTTGATAAAACACTCTAGACACCGGAAAAGCTATAAGACTCTGGAGCAAGAGAGTCTAAAGACATTAGACTCCGGAGAATCTCCTGCATGTTCCTTTATCTTGATGGCTTTGAGGATGCCAGTTTGACAACAAAATAGAGAACTGTAAAATGTTAGTATAAACATACTTTGAAGTACTGTGCAAAATAGTACAGTAAGACCTGCCTCATCTGAACTTGGAACCATTTAAGTGTTCATATAAGGAGGTGTTCACCTCAAAGAGGTTTTTGCATTCTGAACTTTGAAGAAATGTGAACATACAGTATTCTCAATAAACATTGATAATGCAATTTACCACTGAGCTTTATGGCATTCCAGTAAATCAAAAAATCTGATTTAAATAAATGTTTAAGTCATCTTAGAAAGACATATTTTGATTGAGACTTTTCCGTAATTTTGGATTTCATAATAAAACAGTAATAGCAAATATTTGAACAATTTTGAATGAAACTTGTGATATTTTATGAAAAGTGTTCAAACTAGACCAGTTAATTTTTCAAATATGACTGTTCACTGTTCAAATTGGGAGGTGTCCACATTATAAGGTTTCAACATGGAAGTCAATGGGAAGAAAAAATGAGACTGAGAAAAGTGTTCAGATTAGGAGGTGTTCGGATTAGCCAGATGTTTGGATAAACAGGTTTTACTGTGATACATTGCAGGACCATCAGATTTTTCATTTGCAATTCTCAAGAGAGGAGCGTATAACAACATTGACAAACAGCTCTAACACAGTCAAAAAGTAATCTAAAAAGTAAATGACTATATAATTATGAGTTATATTTTCACACTACCCTACCCCCATACTGGAGCCTGTATTTCTTTAAAAGGGATACAGGGTACAGTGATGTTCCAAAGAAACACAGGCTACAGATGGGGGTAGGGGAGTGTGATTTTGCTTTCCCAACTCCTGATGGGCCTGCAGAAAAGAAAAAAGAGTGGGAAGCAAGCATGGAGGAGAATTAAATCTATGATAATATTAGCAATTAAATTGATGTTACATTTGCAATTTTATAGCATGCAGAAACTGCAAGTATTAAATATAAGCAAAGGGTAGTAAATACAACATATAATAACTCTAAACTGTTAAATAAAAAATTTAGAAAAATTCTACATGCAAGGATATTACTGTTATAATTTCTCAAAAAATTAAAAAATATAATTAAAATATTCTTACCTTTCTATTATGTCATTTGTATGTTTATCTATCAAAATTTACATCATGCTTTGGCTTACGCAGAGCTTCTTTATCACCAAGAGTGCAATCACCTCATTTGTGGTTTAAGATTCCAATTTCTCATATATCTGAAACGATAGCATAATCTCTAAGAACCAATGGTAGGTTAAAGTGATAACCCCGTGGGAGACCATGTGACAATTGTTGTCGAATCAGACATTGTTTGACAGAACTAAATACGAATGATTTTGGGAGAATATATTTACATTTTTTGAAATATTTTGTGAATCAAATTTAAATACAAGCTTTTTAATATCTGAATGGACAGATAGAAAGTAGACAATCCCAGCTTTTTATACACATAAGTGAAAACTGGATAATTCTTTAAATCTCAAATGTATTCAATTCTAATATAGTATAAGTAAACACCACATTGATAAAGTTTGAGATATCCAAGATAAAACATTATGTTAGTGCTGTTCAACTAAATCACATGAGTTCTCTCAGAGATTTCAGCCTTTTATCAAGTACCAATGTTGTCACTTTATCAAGTCAAGTGACATAACAGGTTAAAAGGTAGCCACTGTCAAGGTTGATCTTACCACTTTGTTCAAAGGGAATAAATTTTCAAATGACATGGGTTGCACTCTGTTGTAGCCAAACCTGATGTGCAGTTTTAAGAACCACCATGCAACTCACAAATTGGAAAATCTACAAATGCTCAGGAATTACAAATTTATTTCTCCAAATGCATATGATTCTCTGAGATCACAAACCACCTTTGGAAACACCCCCCCCCCCAAAAAAAAGAACTAACAATCACTTGATTTTTTATGATGGTTTTTCAAATTGATTCAATTTTCCATTCCAAAAAGAGACAAGCTGTTTTAGTTTTAGTGTTTCAACTCAAGTCACAACTGCCTAAAGCCCACTTCAATGTATTATGTTCTTCATTAAAACCTAAAAAGAGGAAGAAAAAGACCACAGTGTTGTAATACATGGAAAAACATATCCATATTATACAGGATTTAAAAATAACATGGCAATACTGTAAAGTAATTAAACAAATGTAAGAGCCACATATTTGATAAGCCAAACCACAAGCAGATGATATAAAACAAAGTGTATAGTAACTCATGAATATATTTTTCCATTGACTGCAGCGCTTACAGCACTGAATTTTTTGTTTCATTATCTTTTTAGTTGCAATCAGCGCGATCCATGGGCTTTCTCTTGAAACCAATGGTGCGATCGGACCCCCCCCCCTAGTCTATATCCAATAGACTGAATTTCCTGAGAATTCACTCTATTGATCATTATGTCCCCCCTGTGGGAAAAAACAGGAAATTTCAGGCACACAATTATCAATTTTAGGAAACTTCCCTTCCAAAAAATAAACATTATAACAATTCAATTAAGTAGTAAGGTATAATTAAATGCTATGAAAAGTAACACAGCATATTGTCAAATGGAAATAAAGCTAGGGGAAGTAACAAGTATAAGTTTATAAGTTTATAAGTAATTTTCCGTCCTAGGCAGACATTGCCTGTATGACAGTTCTGATACTTTTTGAAACTAACGTAGTATGCAAATTAATTTACCCAGTCGGCCAATGGCACTTCCTCTGTAAACAAATATTTTTCAATCCCAAATTTTAACATATGTGGGCTATAGTCTGAATATTTTCATTCCAAATTTCAAAAAAAATTCAGACTAGAGGAAATACCCCCCACGGAACGAAAGCACTGGTTTTGTAAAGTGATGCAAACACAAAAATTCGCACCTCTTCACATTTGATGGCTATTCCCCTAATTATATAGATTCTATAAAAGGTATTATGATAGATACTGTAGACTTTGTACAGTCCGTATCTGTCAGACCCTGTATTTATGATATTATAAAGTCGCCCCGGGAAATTCGGCAAATATTTACTTCTTTCAAAATTACATGTGAAGGACTTTAACAATGATAAAGATGTGTTAAAAAAAGCTTTTGAAGATAAAGATTAAAATCTACAAACCTCGAGCACTAATGACCTCCACATGGCTGTGTAATTTGCCACTTCGACAATATTTTCGAGAGAAGTCACTTTTAAATTTCGTCTGCCATTTTGTCCAGCAGATCACGTGATTATTCTATAGCCTCTACACTAGTTTTACATTTTTTAGTAACCTTTTCATTTGATCAAATCAAAATATTTTTATGAGAAGGAGTATTTTTTAATATTAATTTAGTCTCGGCTCAACACTTGTTGTTCTGGATATGAGGATAGTTAAAGTAAGAATACAAATTTTAATTTGGCTGTCTAGGTCATGTGACAGGGAGGTTCAAACATGGAGGGAATGGAAGGACAAGATTGGCAATTCGACAAATTTGACGATGGTTCCATAAGTATGCAATGGTTTTACAGTCTTACATTTTCTTGCATTAGAATAGATGTACCTGCTTCATATTTTTTTGATTGAATGTCCAACAACCGGCAGGTTTCCATGAACTATGCTCTTGAAAATTCATTTTCTACTTCCTTATTTTTATTTTCATTTTTTTGGACTGCCAGTTTAGTAGACGTTGACTGTGTGAATTTGTCATTACTAGATTAGCAAATCCAAGAACAAAAATCCAGCCTCATTTGTAAGTCCACCTTTTTAGATTAGACCAGACGAACATAAAATTATTTCCATGTTTGTACTTACATCATGGCCCTGATGAATGAATTGGAAAATTGAGAAATCTTGCAGCCTTATTTTACGAGTAGAGTTGCTACATTTTTCACGGGCTGACTAGGCATCTGTGAGATATGTAATAAATGACATTACACTAAAAAAGCAATGGTAATATAAAATGGTGGTGGGTTGTCGAAGTCAGAGAAAGAGAATGTGCATGGGTGAAACTGAAAAGAACAGCGTTCATGGAAGTCTCCTTTTCATTTTTTCAGGTCCGTGAATACATGGATATATGTCCTTGTGTTATGTCATCCAATCTCTGAATCACACCCCTTCCAATATTTCAAGTTACCTTATCATCAGCTTTAAGTAGGCATATACAGTGGGGGACATAAAGATTTACAAAAGCTATGGAAATTACATGCTGTCGTAAATGTAATAAATTCTTACCTCAGTGTATTCAGTGCTCTATTTTCTCCGTCCTAGTAAGTCCAGATATAGTGGAATTTGTGTCCTTAATGACAAATAAGAACTTAAAAATTTGAAGTGGACATTCACATGTTAATGCCGACTCTTCAAATGTTGAGGTGATTTTAGAGCCCGATTACATCGCCAATATGGATTGGCTCCCAGAATGCAACATGACACGTGTCACCTTTCAAAATGCCGTTCCGCCATCTTGAAATCTGTCACGAGTAAATAAGGTTACCTGATGTTGCATTCTGGGAGTCAATCCTCTTTTGATCACAAACATGGTGATTCATGAAAACATTCCTTCGATTTGGTAGGGATTTCATCCATCATTTGCAGGTATGAAGCTTTCGATTCATTTATTGTGCTACTTAAAGTGAATGGGAATTATTTTTCTACCGCTTGGGAGAGTTTGAGACACGAAACCTAGAATTTAGCTCATTGTGACAACTTTTGAGGGTTGAGTTTAATTTTTGTCCCCCACTACATGTACACTCTGAGTGTGGGTCTATGTACTCACTTGATACTTGCTCTTAGACAACTCATAGTTCCTGTATTTTATCATTCCAACAAACAAAGTTAAGTATAGATATAGTGAAGCCCTCTGCCTATCAGTCCATTTATCTATCTGGAAGATTACTCAAATACTAGATATATATCAGAGATTTGTTTCCCTACATTAAATCTCAAATATTGTACTGATATATCTCCAATGTGTATGTCTTTTATTATCTTCAAATCAAGGGTAGAGTAGATGGTAAATATTACATTGTGACATAAACAGATTTATGAATATTTTGTTTGTTGGGATTTACTTCTCTGTGTAGTTGCTAATTTTTCTATTTATTGTATTTAGAAATCGTTGGAGAAGTTCAGCTAAAAAAGTATGGCAAGTTTCTTGAGGATTATGCCACACAGCTAAAGGAAATTGAAGATGCTTTGGATGATACAATTGGGGATTCCTGGGACTTCACTCTTGACCCCATTTCTCTGCAGGTATTGAATGAGGTTGTCCCATTATTTTTTGTGGACAGTGTTCGGCATTTGGTGTTCAGCATTCAGTGGTTGGTTTTTGGTGTTCAGTGGTTGGCAGAAAGGTAAATCTTTAGTACACACTTTATTGGGCTGTGCTAGTTTATATCACAATCCAATAAAGTGTGTATTAAAGATTTACTTACCTGCAATTTCAAAATCTGCTTTGGAACTATACCATTGGATTTCTATGGGAATTTCCTCCAAGAAAATATTCTAGGAATTAAAGAATGTTATTACATAATTTGACAAATTATTGGCATAATATATGAAACCTATTTAAATCAGCATTAATCCTGTTTTTATTATTATTATTATTGTATCTTGGTTACCGCCATATTTGGCGAGCAATACCTCATTGGTATATTCCGTATTTTACGTATTTTACTCTCGAAGATAGAGCCAGAAACCCCTCCTTGGAGGAGCCCTGTTTTCTTTTATGTGCACAGGTACACAGACATACAGGTACACACCACAGCCTTTTATACGAGTCGGGAACCACTCAGTCAAACACCCAGAATTACATAACGCACAAACAAACTTGTCTGAACCGGGAATCGAACCCGGGGCCAAGCAATATTGGTAACCTTGACTCTCTCTGCCACTGAGCCATAGCGGGTGGACTAAAACATTGATTACCAATGATCCCCAGCACTCTGAAGTTCATCTAATAGTCAATAAAATGTTTTATAGTGTATTGATGTTTTTAGATGAAAAACAAAAGTGAAATGCACGAAAAACTCTCCCAATTCATTCTACGTCCTTTTAGATCTTTTTATTCAACCTTTCAGTATTTGCCTTATGAACAAACCACCCTACTACAGTTAGTGAAGACAGACAATAAGATCTTCAACAAGGTGATAACGGTGCTAGCCTCACTATGTTGCGAGATGAATGCCTTGAAGTACGAGGCAGAGAACAAGTTCTACAATGCCATGTTATTCTATGGAGAGGGAGGTGAGTGTTGGAAAATAACTAAGTGTTCTCCCTGGAAACTTGCATTGTGTACAATTGAGAGGTCTTTGCAGATATATTCATAGATTTTTTACCAAATATATTAAGATTAATAAAAATACAGTAATTTCCCATGCTTTTTTTCGCTCGAGTGATAAGTCTTAAATTTTACGTGTTTTGGACAAAATGTCAACATCTCATCTTTCTTTAGATTTTTCAGCATGTGGTGGCATGTAATTTTCAGATTTTAAACAGGGTGCATCGCTCAATTGGTCTTATGCTGTGTAAGATCACTCAAATGATAGAATCAGAAGCATATTTTAGCTTAGCTATGTTGAAGAAAGTGCGTTGTGATTTTCAGAGCCCGAGGAAGGACTGCAGGAGGGTGAGGCTCAGATTCAGATGGGACGTATGATGTCAATGTTCCAAGACCTCCATTGCTTTATCTTCAGGTCGTATGAAGTTGTCCGTAGTGTCATGCATCAGATGGCTTCCCTACATGTCAGTGGAAGGTATGTTCCTACAGTGTTATCAGTCCGTAGCCAGCTTTTGCTTGGGTAACCAAAGTATCTATTGTTTTATTCAGAAACTTCAGACACTTTACAATCATTCTAAATGTTTTTTAACGCAAACTACTCTCCAACATATCTGAATTCATATTTGATTTTTCTTGTTTCAGAAACACTCCTAAGGTGATAGATGTGACTGATACACATTTCCAAACAGTCTATGAGCACCTGGGGGACCTACTAACATGTCTTATAACACTGGATGAAATCATAGAGAATCATGCAACGTTGAAAGACCATTGGACCTTATATAAAAGGTATGACGGGATTGTGGACCTGTTTATAAGAAGCATTGTAGAGTAGATATTCTGAATATTTATGTCACCACCAGTACAAGTTGTGACATTTTATTATTGTCTCCAACTTTTTTGTGGACGATGTTAGGCATTTCGCGATCTGCGTTTGGTGTCGGTAACAAATGGTAGGTTGTGACATTTTATATGTTAATGCCTTGTCATGATGTTACTTTGACTAGAAATCTTTTTGATATCTGGATTTTTGTAGGATGCTGAAATCTGTCCGGCATAATCCATCAAGGTTTGGTATTTCTGAAGATAAGCTGCGTCCATTTGAGAAGTTGATGATGACATTAGAAGGTCAAGTTTTGGATGGGATGATATTTCAGGTAGATAAAATTGATATTGACATGTATTTTTAAATGACATTAATATTGGACGACATTGTATTTGAGTTAAAGTGTGCTTTTGGATGTTTTTGCAATGATAATTTTACAGCCAAATTTTTATCAATAAAATGCAAAACCTGATTTATATTAAGGTTTAAGTTTTATTCAGCATTGAAGCTGGACTAACTAACTATCCAGGATGTTTTAATTCTAAGAGTATTTGAGGTTTATACAATGATTGGTAGTTCATATCTACAATGGACTTACTTTGAAAAATACTGAATTAAACTGAATGAATTGATGCCAGGACTTGTTTCTTTGAAACATTCATACTAAATACTGTATGTTTTAGAACTGTGTAGAACAACTGTATGATGACAGCAGGGTCCATGTATCAAAGAATGCAGTGTTTGCGGAAGAGTTTGCACTGAATATAAGAACCTATTTAGGTCAGATAGAAACAAGAATAGGTAAGGGATGATGCCCAAGTGTTAACAGTTGATGAAAGTTAATTTTACGTTTTACCCCACTCCACCCATATATGAAATATTTTTTGTTGAGTTGATATTCACTTGAATTTTCAAAAATCAATATTCTTCGCTATTTAATGCAATTGACATTTTCCCCTTCCCCTATATCAAGTTTTGATATTTTGTTATTTGTTTCAATTTATAAACTATTTGACCTGACTCATCATGTTTTAGCATGTGACCAAGATGTTGAAATTCAATGTACATTTCTTATAATACAATATATCATAAATTATTATAAATGCCATTATGTGGCATCTAATACTCCCTATTGGGGTAATAACATTGATTATTTTAATTAAAAAATGATAAATTCCTATGGATACACCTGATTCCTGTGGAGACAGTACAGGGGAGATACTGGACATTTAGAGGCCAAGGAATGGTGATAGATCTAATTACAATTTTTTTTTCTAGGTGAGAACAATGAGGTTGACCAGAGACTGAAGTTTGTAGGAGTGTGTGGCCTTTACATACTTCACTTTCAGATCTTCCGCATCATAGACAAGAAAATATTCAAATCCCTATGGGATATTTACAAAAAGGTAAGGGCACAGTATACAAAATGATAGTGTTTTGACAACATTTCATTAGCTCTTTATTTTCTCTTTGTGGAAAAATAGACTTGTTTTCTCAATGTAAACCCATTTCATTGTGGTATACATGTACATTGGAATAAATCAGTTATATGACTTTTGTATTTACCGTTGTGAACAGTGGTTAATAAGCCCAAGTCAGGCTAGGTAAATTGTTATTACTATTTTCATAGTATTTGTTGAATTGTAAGGCTGACCACTATAAATAAAAAATAAACTAAACTCAGCACTGACTGATGTATGGGGATTTTTCTGTGTATGATGGTTTCAATTCCAGTGCTTTATGTCACACTCACTCACATTTAGTGTGACCACTCCTTCATTAATAAATTATTCATATAAATCAGGGGTTCACTAGAATTTTTCACAACAGGCTAAATAAATGAAAACAACAGGCAAATTAATGGAAATTATAAATTTAACATTGAAAAGTTGAAAAGTCCCTAGGCCATAAAAACAACAGGCAATTTTGTGAAAACAACGAGTGAAAATTGCCTGTTGCCTGCTGCTAATGAAATTCCTGTAAATATATCAAGTTGCATAACTTACATCAACATATAATTTGTATCTGCTCAGGTTCCAGCAGTAAATCTGATTGGCAACATCCTATGGCTTCCAAATGAGTTCCTGCTGACCAAATTACCTCACATGGCTAAGGCCCTTGACAAAAAGGCTCGTCAAGCAGTGCTGACACATCGACAGACATGGCTACAGACCAAAAGCCAAAATCTCACAAGGTTTGCATCTTTTTATATTCCTCTCTGGACCTATAAAGGTCTTATTATGTCACCACCAATACCATATTGTTATGGTCTCCAACTTTTTGTGATGGTGGTTGGAGTCCGACGGCTGGGGTTTGGCATCTGTAACAAATGGCAGGTGGTGATATTTTGCATGTTAATGTCTTGTTACATTTGTTAAATTACCACCCATTTAGATTACATTTTTACTTTTAAATTAGAAAGCTAATTATATGAATGTACAATAACGAGATCTTATGTGCATAAAATGTATAATATATATTTAAGATAGACAGACCATATAATTTTTTTGTTACATCATTTTACTTATATTACCTGACATTAGTAAAAAATCAACAAGACAAAGTACAAACAGCACGATTGAAATCTAAATGTGATTTAGAAATATTGTATGCCATAATAATTTTTGTTTTATTTATACCAATAGGAAAAGGTTTGTAATACATATTGTCCTACGTTTTTTTAAGTATTTAGTGTTTATTAGATGTTTATATTAGTTATAGTTCATTAATTGGGAAATGTTTCATTTGAAGGTTGTATAACATGTCATAACTTAGCCAAAAGTACTAACAGGTTTAGGCTATTTGGTTTTTATTTTACACAAACTTTTTGAATTTCTTTTTTTTGTGTTGAACTCTTATTCATTTCCATTATTTTGCTTTTCTTTCTGCTTTTCTGTAGCTAGCACATTTAATGTTTTTATTTATGGCTTCGACTCATGTGTTTCTATCTAATAACAAAATATCTGCGGTTTGGTTTCATGTTTCACAGTTCATGTTATTTGCTTGCTTTAGATTTAATTTTAGAAAAATAGTTATATTTATTATTTATTTATAATTTGTAAATTAATTGTAGAATTGTTGTGTTTGTGTATCTAACAAAGATAGGTGAATCTTGTTTTGTTGTTCAAATATTTTTGTGGAGAGTTACAAAAAAAAGATTCATTAAAATTAAAAAGATTGACAGGATTTTCTCTTTAAATGCTGATTTTAGATTCTGATTCAAATTCTGTGGTTCAAGCATTTTTGTAAATGAGCAATTAAAATGAATAAGATTTTATTTTAACATACATCTGCATGCATATTATTATATGAAAAAATGATATAATAAAATTTAAATGGTTTACATGATTATATCTTTAAATGCTGATCTTAGATTCAGATTTCAAAGCTTTAATGTAGGTTATTGATATAAATATGAAAATACAAAACAAATACAGTGAAACCTGTAAAGTGAAACACCTCTAGAAGTGGGACACCTCTGTTAGTAGAACACTTCTCAGAGTCCCAAGACCAACTGACTTAATGTTTAATGAACCACTATTAGTAGAACACCTCCCAAGTAAAACATTTTTTAGAGGTACCTAAGGTGTTCCACTTAGACAGGTTTAACTGTACAGTGTTTACTAAGTTACAAATATGCATGTTCAAAAAGCCCATGCTAAAATCACCAACAAGCTCTATCAATTGAACTGAATCACATTTTGATTAATTCAGGGATGCCCAGATTATGTATTTACAAGTGTCTGCCTGGATGGTCAAGATGGAGTCTAATCTATCGAAGGCCAGCACTTTAATAGAGGATCTGAACAACAGGTGTACCTTGTTTATACAGGTAAGCTATAGATACGTTAAGTTACAGTATTTTGGTACCCTTTGCATTCGTTTGACTTCACTTCTTAAAAGAGAGCTTCGTCTTCACTCTTTCAAACTAAAATAAACCTGTGAACTCACCGCGCCAATCAGTGTTCGTCGGCCAAATTTGACCGACGTTCTATATATGGTCATTCTTTCTGACGTCATCGTTGAGGCCGGAATTGACCAATGACATGCACATATTTAATTAGAACGCATTTGGCGTATGTTTCTTCAAACTCGCTGATTGGTGGAAGAAAGGTCAGCGCGTAGGTCAAAAGTGATTTATTACCCAAACTGTCACCGGTACCCATCGTGGGGTGGGGCTACTAAACTGTAATATGGTATCTACTAGGCAGAGTGTAGTTTAACTAGACTCTGCACGCAGGGTAGTATTTTGGAGAACTTGAACTTGAATGTGTATTAATATGACCTCGGAGGTTATTGACTTGAGATATTGAAATCTAATTACCTGTACAACTATTTTCCTTGCTTACTGGCGGATCCCTAGGATGGGCGAATTAATTTAAGACCAAATTTTCAATGAATCCTTCTCAGTTTTTAAGTTGCTAGGGGATTGGAAAAATTCCGTCGAGGGCTGGGTGGAATGAATTGAGAGGAAATATTCATTGCATTTTTCACGGAGGATAAGCAAAACGAGGGCGAAGCCACGGACTGCGACTCGCGTAACTTTACACCGCAGCCCAGCGCCAAAATGGAGGGACATCCGGCAGTGCCTTCTGCTTCTTCCGACAAAATAGAGAAATCCAGGTATTTTAAATGCTATCGTAGTGTCTAATCGGTGACCAAAATATTACTCTGTATCTACTGTTGGTCTGTAGATAAGAAAATAAGCAGTTGTCCAGATCAAGCTAAAACAGTAGCAAAGTTCTGTTTTTACCTGTAAAACATATGCATATTATTTAATTTACTATACATTTGAAAGGAGTTTTAACACGTTTCTGATATCTAAAGGTTAGTTGAGGCTCCGAGTATAATTCGTGAAAATGATTTGATAATAGAATGTGTTCATGAGGAGAAAATTAGATTCAAACTGCGCATTCATAGTGGACGCAGTCCAGTAAACAAAGCTATTTCAACAACGCAACACAGCCTCCATTGATATTCTAAGCAACGCAGTCCAGCCGCGAACACGAAATAAATAAGATAGTGTGAACTATATTCCTACGCTATTATTGTTTCAGGAAAAGAAAGTCAGCATCCAGATTATCATTCAAAGTTACGTTGATTAACATATATCTATTACCTGAATCAATGTCCCAAATTGCTATATTGTATCGTTTAAGACCTAGAAATATGGCAATTCAATAGTGTATTTGGCAGAACAGTCGAGCGCAAGATGACAACGTAATATGTTTATTACAAACCAATTTGTGGATAGGGTTAAATATATAGATAATTGGATAGTGGTGAGACTTTTTATAAGAAGTAGAAATGCGAAACAATTAACTTTTTGATGATGCAATAAAAGCTGTTGGGGAAGGGTACATTAACTAGTATTTAAGATATCAGGAAAATATCAAATAATTGGAGAGTTGGTGAGTTAATGTAATTTTGGATGATCTTTCCAACAGTCCATCAATATTACTAGCTACCATAAATTCATGATGATTTCAGCTGTATTTGACAGCTTGTATATATTTGCAGAATGGATTGAGACACGATGTAGGTCTATTAAAATAGCCCTTTATATTCAATTTTGTCCAAAGTTGCTCCATTTCGGCCACACCTGTACACACATTGTGCTATCTACCTTTGGCTGTGATTGCGTTCAGCTTCAGATATAAAGCTACACTGAGTCGCGGACTCCGTTGGGCAGATGGATGGACTGCGACTATTATAAATTCCAATTTTCTATGTAATTGTACGTTTTCCGCTTACCAAATATCACACGAAGATGTAATTGTAACAACAGAACATGAATAATTATATTAATTCGATGTGATTTCTGATTCCTTTGTTTAAATCGGTATATTAGGGACAAATATTGACAAAATTACATTTTTTGTGGCAGATTTCGAATTCATTTGTGTTCATGCTAAACTATTGGACAGCCGAGCACCAAGAATGCCATTGCAGGTGGAGTATGAATATGTTGATCACCGACTGGAACATACTAGCTATTCTGTAGAATATCCAAACCAATAATCTACCCCAAATCCTAACATGCCTTCCAAATTAAGTTTGGACTTACCACCATTGTTCAGCTATAATGCGTTGTAACCTCGTTTTGAATTACGCGAGTCGCAGTCCGTGGCTTCGCCCTCGTTTTGCTTATCCCCCGTGATTTTTAGTCCCAATCATATTAGCTATCCTATATACTAAATCCAGTATATCTAGTATATGATTCATGGAATAATGCTAGCATGTTGTTTTACATTCTCCAGGGCATGTTGTATGCCTGTACTATCAGCCACAATGTCAGGACTACAATGAACATGCACTTCTCCATGCAGAAACCAATGACCAAAAGCTCAGTGCTGGCTCTGTGTAAACTCATTGAACTTCTGAAGGTTTGTAACTATGAGAAATTATTATGAGATTAAAGTTGTGGACGTTATATCACCTCAAGAATTGTTTCAAAATGTTTTTAATCTGATTTCGTTGTTTTATTATGTCACTACAAAGAAGTGAGGTGACACATTCATAAGCTGACTATTTTCATTCTTTAAGAATTTCAAATCCTAAAAATAGTCATGTACATGATATGATATTTGTTGTTATATATTGTTATTGTATCATATTGTTTTCCAATTTTAGGCCATTGAAATGACGTTTCACAGGAGGTCAATGTTGGTGGCAGAGTCCGTGAACCACATCCTGCAACATCTATCATTTATTGCCCTAACTATCATACAGGCTGCCAAGGTAAAATAATTTGCTCTACGTTTCTTTTTGTTTTAGATTGTACATTGTTATATCTTTGTCTTTATATGTCATATAATTGCAACTAAATTTAATCTCTAATGCATCGATATAATATCATTGATACATAGCGATGTTCAATCTGATGTTCCATATTCCCCTTGTACTTATTTATTTAGCATTTTATGCTTTATAGAAGCGTGTTATATCAGATAAGAAGTACAGTGAGCGCAGACTAGATGTGCTGTCAGCCTTAGTGCTTGCTGAGACAACCCTCAATGGACCAGGCACCAAGGAACGTCGTCTTATAGCAAATCTTGCCCTTTCAGTAGCCACTAAGATGGTAAGCTCATCATGATTTTTATACAAAAAGTACTCCTAATAAAGGAAATCCATGGAAAAACTACAAAATCTATTTCTCAAATATTATTTAATTTAACAATATGTACATGTAGATTAAACTTACATGAATTTCAATTTACAAAAGTGTGATGTAAAGAACACATCTTTCAAAAAAATAGATTGTCTCAAAAATTCTGAAAAACTGGGTATTGAGATCTTAATCGAGGGAAATAATTGGTATGTATATGTATGTACACTTTATGTTCAAGAAAATCTTCAAAGAAGATGAACTTTCAAGCCTCCAAGCAACGCTTAAGAAACTTGAGGCAACAGTAGAGCTGAGAGAACAGGTTCGGAATGCCTGTGACTGTAGCTTCCTGTACTGGCACAGAGTCATCTTTCCTATATACCTGGCTGATATGTATGAGACGGCAGTTGACACACATAAACTACATGTAAGTTCATCTGTCTTGGTACAAAAAGTACATGTAAGTACAGCTGTCTTGCATCATGGAATATAATTGTTTATCCCAGACTTGAAGATGTTCAAGGTACATCAAGTAGGTTTTTAAAATGTATTTTTAACAGTAGCTTAATGTCCATGTAGAGTAGGCAGGTCAATGGGAATTTAAAAATAATTGATTTGGGAAATTTTTTTAATATAAATTTATGGGGAGAAAAGTACAATGTATTCAATCCATATGCTATTATTTTTGCTCTCTATGAGTCCATTTTTGCTTGCTATAAAAGTGCATATTCTTTTGATCTTTTAATTGTTATTAATACAATGGAAATATCTTACTGGTATCTTATCTTGTATTTCAGTACATGTTCAGTGCATTGAGGGACTGTGTACCACCAATGCTAGCCACAAAACACATGGAATCCCCACAACTACTTTTAGATGCATATGACAAAGAAGTGATGCACAATTTGAAAGAGGTAGGTATCCATGAAGCCTTTTTCACTTTACAAATTTCAATGAATGAAATTAAAAAATCTTCTTGAGATCCCTCTTATTTACATGTACAAATGGTTCAGATTTACAGTAATCAATTACATTACATCATTAAGAATGCAACATGAGTGGGTAAACAAAAAATTGGAGATAAATAAATCTGTAATAATGAGAGGTTTCTTGGTGGCCACATAAAGCTTCAAGCTACTGCCCTCATTCAAAGTCTTAAAACAAGACATACATGCATAAAAACATCCACGATTCATTGAGCCCTGGGCTAAATCCTTTATTGTAGCACCTGTTAGTTCCCTTGTGTCGAGACATTGAAACAGACCTGAGATTACACATACATTCCCATCTTCAACTGGATGATAGGAACCCATTCAAGGTTGGTCTGAAGGACCTCTCACACTTCCTAAAGATCACACCAATACGATTCTTTGATAGATTCATCAACATTAAAGGTAAATGCTGTATATTTCTATCACAGCCATTGTTTATTTTGTGACTGTAGTGGCATACGCCATCAACGGTTTTTATTGGTGTCATAAATCAATTTTATTCCACTTTATGGTAAACAGTTGAAGACATTTTGTCATGTTTATTTTGCCTTGTCTAAACTTGATGGACTTTACCTATTTTCAATAAAAATCATCTCTTTATTCAGTCATCTGGCTGTAAGTGATGCGGTTCAACCAATAATATATGTACAGTATATACTAGGGGTGAGACGACAACCCGATGAGTCGAGGACTCGCGGGTTTGGGGCTTCGAGTCGAGTCGAATCGAGTCGAAGTTGATGAATCGAATCATTTTCGAGTTGAGAAAAAAATTCGAAAAAATAAAAAAATTCAGAAAATACTGTCAATATGCACGTTTTTACTCGATATTGCGTTGAATATATAAGTTTCAATGACTTGGATATGCTTGTATTAAATTATTATATTGTATGTACACATAAATGAAAGAATATATGTAATAAAATCAGAATAAACTTACGACAAATTGTGTTTGTTTATATTTCCGGCTTTCCACCATTGACGCATTATAAATACGAACGGTCAAAAGCGATGTTGTTCGCACTTTATCTGACTCGAAACGGATTCGAAACTCGAATCGTCATTTTCTGACTCGAATCGGATTCGACTTGAATCAGATTTTTTCGACTCGTCTCACCCCTAGTATATACTGTACCTGTATCTATAAAAAAAGTTTTATTTGAATATTACATAAAAGGATATCATATTAGAATGAGATTAGTTTAAAGATAAGGATGGGTGTCATCTTACATGTAAAAGATCCATTGATTCCTATGTTATAGCCTATGTGGAGCACTACCTTGATAAGACATTCTACAACCTGACCACAGTTGCCCTTCATGACTGGAAAACATATGGAGAGATGAGGAACCTTGCAGTACAGAAATATAAACTGAACATGATGGAGTCGCACCTGCCTAGTCAAACCCTGGAACAGGTACATACTATAAAACTTGAGCTAATGAACAACTTACACAGCTATTGTTTATCATCCTAGCCCAAATAATGTTTGTGTTGGGATACTTTTGAGAGATGATGTTATCTTGCTATGGCACATCTTATCTCTCTCAGAATGTTAAAAGAAAATTGTGTTGGGCATGTCTTTAATATTAAGCATCTCAGTTATGTAGATCGTTAAAAGCATTTGGATTCATGATTTACAATATATAGCAAACTTATGGATTTCCAAGCTCTAGATATTGTATATTCCTAAAGTAAATAGTCTACATATTGTGTATATTATTAGGCTGTAGATATTGTATGTTCTTATGGTACATTTCTACAGTCTAATAATTGTGTATTCCTGGGATCTGGATCTTGTATATTTTAAAGGCATATTTTTACAGTCTGTGTATTTTGTGTTCCTAGGGTCTAGATGTGCTAGAGATTATGAGGAACATTCATGTGTTTGTCTCCAAGTACCTGTATAACCTGAACAACCAGATCTTCATAGAGAAATCAAGCAACAACAAACATCTCAATACGATCAATATCCGACATATTGCCAACTCTATACGCACTCATGGTACTGGCATCATGAACACAACGGTAAATTTTCTAGTTGTTATTGTTTTTTAAGCTAGTATACTTAACCAGGTTCCATTTAGAATTTCTGAAAACAGGCAAAAAAATGAAAACTGAAAACAACAGTCAAAATTATAGTAAATTATAACTATTTTGCTTAACCATTTTTTTAATTGATTAAGTCATTTCTTTGGGCTCCCATTTTTAAGTATCACCAAAAACATTGTAACTGATATATTCAGGAACTATAGTTCATATTATAAGTATGAAGGTAATATACTTAATTATTCCATAATACTACTGTTTTCCCAGGGAAATATGAAGGAATAAAAATCGTATTGAATCGTATTACATGAAAAAATCGTATTGTCCCCGGGAAAAAAATCGTATTGGAGCGTATTACATGAAAAAATCGTATTGTCCCCGGGATAAAAATCGTATTGGAGTATTTTAACCTATTTCCGGTTTCCCGATTATTTTTTACCGGTTATTTGCATTATCCAAATGTAGCATTTTAGAGGGGTGTATTATGGAATAAATAGGTTATTTCTGGTCGGGATTGAATATGGGTTTCATTCCTCGGAAAATATGATATTGACCTTGGGCTATATGATATTGACACTCGGTCGCTGCGCTCCCTCGGTCAATATCATATTACCCTTCGGTCAATATCATATTGTCCCTCGGAATAAAACCCATATTCAATCCCTCCCAGTAAATAACCTATATATATACTTACTTAAACTTAATTTTCCAGGTGAATTTTACATACCAGTTTCTACGCAAGAAGTTCTTCATCTTCTCACAGTTTATGTATGATGAACACATCAAGTCACGCCTCATCAAGGACTGGAAGTTTTTCAAGGAAAACCACCAGAAAACAGATCAGAAGGTACGAATAGAATAAATACAGGGTGACCCCAAATTGGCTACTTTCTAATTTTGTTAACTCAATTTTGGTGTAATTTTCTTGAATTTTCTTGTTTTGAGTAAATAATATCTAAATATTAGAAAAGATTTGCGAAATATAAACATTTTGAATCTTCATGAGCAAATATTTAGTATCCAAAATGAGTAATCTTGGTTGTATATTCAATCCAAGGTCAATATTGAAGCCCACCAATTATGAACATGTACTGATACTGTTTGTCACCTTTCACATGAACATGTTCTGAGACTGTTTGTCCATTTCCTTTACCAGTATCCGTTTGAGAGAGCTCACAAGTTCAACACAGGGATCAGGAAACTGGGACTTACTCCTGATGGACAGAGTTACCTGGACCAGTTTAGACAGCTAATCAGTCAAATGGGTAAATAAAACAATGTGTATACAGTAAAACCTGTCTAATTCAAATGCCATTGAGACTGGCCATATATGTTCAAAATAGCAGGATTTCACATATCAAGGTTTCAGCAAGGGAGTTAATGGAAGATTATGATATTGGGATTAAAGAAAGTTTTCAGATTGAGAGGTGTTTGGATTAGAGAGGTGGTCAGTTATACAGGTTTAAGTGTAAAACGCTACAGTTTTATATATGTGGGCCATGTAATAAATGTGCATACAATGGCAAATATTAATACAAATTATAGGCCCTCAAATCCCATCATTAATCTGGTCTTGTTATTTGAAACTGAAGCACATTAGTAGGTTTTCTCTGATAACTCAGGGTTTATTAATGGGAAAATGTGGTACTTGGATGCATTCAATGAAAATGTTGCCATGGGCTCTTTTAGGAGTTGCAAAAACTCAAATGTTTATTTACATTATTTAATGCCAGTTTGACTGTAGCTATGATAAGGCTCTTTCTGGCAGCAATCCTTCAATGACTTTGTATTATTTGATTTATTTTTAGGCAATGCTATGGGGTATGTGAGAATGATCCGGTCAGGGGGCCTCCACTGTTGCAGTAATGCCATTCGATTCATCCCTGACCTGGAAGATATAGTGACGTTTGAAGAACTCTGCAAGGAGGAGAACCTTTCTATTGAATGCCAGAAAGCTGCTAAGTATGTACATCTAATTTTGAAGAGTGGGGGGATTTGAGGCTCTCTGAATTTCTCATACAGTACTTTATTTTGAGTCCATATCTCATATGGGATATAGGTAATTCCTCATGATTTGAACCTCTCTATTGAATGCCAGAAAGCTGCTAAGTATGTACATGTACATCTTATATTGAAGAGTGGGGGATATGAGGCACTCTGAATTTATCATACTGTACTTTATTTTGAGTCCAAATCTCATATGGGATATAGGTAATTCCTCATAATTTGTAGGAATTATTTATGAATTTTATATCTACCTAAATAGACCCAAGTTTGTTACGATACTGTACATTAAAATATTAGGCTTCATTAGCCATACACATTTGCATTTCCTTGTTTTATCTTTCTTTACTTAACTGTTGTAGGACATTAGATGATGTCATATCAAACCTGAGCAAGAACTTTGCAGAAGGCACAGAATACTTCAAGGTAATTTTTTATATGTTAAATATTACAATTAGGGCCAACAATTTTACATTTTTTTATGTAACCGCCACAAGTTGTGACATATTTGTGGATGGTGTTCAGCATCTGTAACACATGGCAGGTGGTGACATTTTGTTATTAAGTTACTATTTACTTTCCCACTTCTTAATGTTTTACTGTGATTATTCAATATGACTTGATGTCAGGTAGTGATCTCTATCAGACCCCTCCTCTAATCAAATTGTCTCGTACAATGTCAGTATTTTATGTTTCAGATGTTAGTTGATGTCAGGTATTGATCCCTATCAGACCCCTCCTCTAATCAAATTGTCTCGTACAATGTCAGTATTTTATGTTTTAGATGTTAGTTGATGTCAGGTATTGATCCCTATCAGACCCCTACTCTAATCAAATTGTCTCGTACAATGTCAGTATTTTATGTTTCAGATGTTAGTTGATGTCAGGTATTGATCCCTATCAGACCCCTCCTCTAATCAAATTGTCTGGTACAATGTCAGTATTTTATGTTTCAGATGTTAGTTGATGTCAGGTATTGATCCTTATCAGACCCCTCCTCTAATCAAATTGTCTGATACAATGTCAGTATTTTATGTTTCAGATGTTAGTTGATGTCAGGTATTGATCCCTATCAGACCCCTCCTCTAATCAAATCATCTCATACAATGTCAGTATTTTATGTTTCAGATGTTAGTTGATGTCAGGTATTGATCCCTATCAGACCCCTCCTCTAATCAAATTGTCTCGTACAATGTCAGTATTTTATGTTTCATATGTTAGTTGATGTCAGGTATTGACCCCTATCAGACCCCTCCTCTAATCAAATTGTCTCGTACAATGTCAGTATTTTATGTTTCAGATGTTAGTTGATGTCCGGTATTGATCCCTATCAGACCCCTCCTCTAATCAAATTGTCTGATACAATGTCAGTATTTTATGTTTCAGATGTTAGTTGATGTCAGGTATTGATCCCTATCAGACCCCTCCTCTAATCAAATCATCTCATACAATGTCAGTATTTTATGTTTCAGATGTTAGTTGATGTCAGGTATTGATCCCTATCAGACCCCTCCTCTAATCAAATTGTCTCGTACAATGTCAGTATTTTATGTTTCATATGTTAGTTGATGTCAGGTATTGACCCCTATCAGACCCCTCCTCTAATCAAATTGTCTCGTACAATGTCAGTATTTTATGTTTCAGATGTTAGTTGATGTCCGGTATTGATCCCTATCAGACCCCTCCTCTAATCAAATTGTCTGGTACAATGTCAGTATTTTATGTTTCAGATGTTAGTTGATGTCAGGTATTGATCCCTATCAGACCCCTACTCTAATCAAATTGTCTCATACAATGTCAGTATTTTATGTTTCAGATGTTAGTTGATGTGTTTGCACCAGAATTCAGGAAGTCACAGAATATGCACTTGAGGAACTTCTTTGCCATTCTGCCTCCCTTGGTAAGTACTACTAAGTAGTCTCATTGTCAACTGCAGGGTATGCCATATATATTTTAAATCAAATGATCTGAACGTAATTTATGGACCAGTTGCAATCTAACTGGTTATGAGTCTCTAGACTGACTTTTATGTTCCTCTCTCTGGTTCGGTCCTAAATGTGGAGAGTTATGATTTTGACACTTTTTATTTTCATACCTCTGTGAAAGTCTCCAATTACTGGGAGGACAGGCATCTATGGTCAATGTTTCAGTTTCCAAGTTGATTTTTTGTTATCAGTCGTAATCTTATAAAATATGTTAATCATTGAGAGATCTGGTATTTCACCTATATTTGATGAAATTTGACACAAGAGTATTTCGTGCAAGAAAAAAACTGAAATATTCTATTTTTTATGATCAATCAAAAATGCACCTTTTTCTAGCATCTAAATGATATGAGGGAAATAGCGGAAAAGTTGTGATTCATGTATCATTTGACACAGGACGTATCATCTCACAACTGCAGACACATGTAACAGTAGGAAGATACAGTAAAGTCAATATCCGTTTTTATTGTTTCTTTGCAGACTCTGAACTATGTCGAGTACAGTATTAGCTGTAAAGAGAAACTGAACAAGAAAAACAAGGTTGGGGCTGCCTTTACAGATGATGGTTTTGCCATGGGTGAGTCCATTTTTTTGTTGTTCTCCTAGATTCTGTTCGAGATTTTTTTCCACATTTGTCTACTGTACACTTTCTGTTGCTTCCCTGGCCTTATTCTGCGAAAAAAAGGAATGAATAAGGATTATTAAGAAATGCTCATTTTTTCCTATGGGTGTCGACATATTTTTCTATATTTGTTCATTTTACCACATTCCTGTGTATTACTGAAGGAGACATTTAATGATTCATCACTATCTGCCATTAAGCAAACATGTTTTATCAACAAACGATTTATCTATATTTGTTTTGTTGTATTTTGTTCTTTGTTCATTATGTGTATAAATGTTGTATCTGTTATGGTTATTGTTGTATCGTTGATTGATTTTTTTATTTGTGTTTACATGTTTAATCCATTTCATTATGGGAATAAATGCAACATAATAATAAATCTTTTCTCAAACAAAAGTTTTGCTCTGTTGTGGTAATAAGTCAATGACATATCAAGAGAGCATTTCTCATTGGGACACATTAAATGAAGATGTGCCTATCCTGCACAAGACCTAGGATTGAAAAAAAAAACTATTTTTATGTCATCACCACAAGTGGGACATTTTGTCTCCAACTTTTTTCTGGATGGTGTCCGGTGTTTCTTGTTTTGGTGGTTAACATTCGGCATCTGTAACAAATGGCAGGTGGTGACATTTTGAATGGTTATACATTGTCTCCTAAGGTGATATTGACCTAAAACATAACATGACCTTTCAGGGCTGGCGTACATTCTGAAGCTACTAGACCAATACCAGAAGTTTGATTCCCTGCATTGGTTTCAGTCAGTCAGAGACAAGTATGCAAAGGATAAGGTAAGAGTAGCTATACATTGATATACTGTACAGTTGTATATTTCGGGAATAATCAACTAAAAATTAAAGTTCATAATTGTCAAGGCACAAAGTGAAAGCCTAGTTCTGACCATGCTGATGAACCACATGAGTGCATGACTATTATAGACTTGAAAACATACCATAAAGCTCAAAACATGCATAAAATGATAGATTTTGCACTGACTTTAGTTAAGTATTAGCCCTGAATGACATCACAAACAATTGCAAAAGTATTGAGCCCTTAATTTAGCTGAGGTATGCACATGTGATCATTAGTGAGCTATTAAGAACAGTATTAAATGGGTGGTCTCTTGGTTTATAGTATTTATCATCTCACTGAACAAAGTTCAAATCTGACTTTAGATATGAGCTCTGACCTTCAATGACATTCTCAAGGTCAAAACAGGTCAAAAAGTATTTTTTCGGCTTGTTTCAGCTTGCTTCAAATTGATTAATTACGTTCTCTCTGACTTTAGTTTTGAGATTTGACCTTTGGTTCGGAACTTCAATGACCTTAGAAAGATGGTGACATTTTGTAATGGATTTGGTTCAAATTTTATCATGCAGATACCTTAGTGACATAGGACCTCTGCTCAAGAAGAAATTGGCACTACATACAAAATAGCCACCATTTTTCACAAAGGAATGTAAATTCTAAATACCAGTTGATGATTTGGTCTAAAATCTATTGTCTAACATTTGATGGAAATAGGATATTTGTTCCAGAAGTAGTTTCCAATATGGCTGCTCAATACAAAATAACAAACACCTTTTCATATGAAGTATAATTTTTTTTATAACTCAAATACCAGTTGTCAGATTTGGTCCAAATTTTATGTGCTTAAGCCTTATGGGCATAGAACCTCTAACTTGATAAAGAATATCTAATTCTACGCAGTGCCATGTTGTGGTTGTACTGTAGATTTCAAAAGGAGACAATATTTTAATTTAAAAGTGAATTGAAAAATTTATTGCAGAGTGGAATAGGCAACTAAAAAACCAAAAGGGCATATTTGCAAATCCCCTATGCTATGTATGCAGTGTGTATCCTACATGTTCATTAGCATTATTATGGCCAAATGATATTCAACCCCTCGCTTTAGCAACCAGGACATTAACACTACGCATCCAACACATTATGAAATTCACCAGATAACATCCTGGTGAAAGAATACTCACTCGATTGGATTATTAGAACTGCTGGATATATGCCTAGCTTTTCAGTAACCGCTATAAATTTAGAGAAAAATATAATACTGGATTCTGTTGGTGCTGCCATCTTTATATCGGCTCAGAACCTATGGGCTTATGTATTGTATTCCTTTATATTGAGAAGCTTTGATAATGTTTCTTTATCTCTTCTTCTACTTGATAAAGAAAAATTTTCAAAGCTCATCAAGAATAGACGATCTTGCTTAGGTACTCATGCAAGAACCTATATATCTGTGAAAATTAGAAAATTGAAAGTTCTATTAGAAAATTACAATAAGAATAAGAACAACATTTTAGTCCTAAAATCATGTTAAAAGCGAGACTTCAACAAGATTTCAAACTTATAAAGCAAAGCCTCTATTATCTTCTGAAACAGTTGTTTACCTTTAATATAGTGTAAGTGTGTTTTATGCATATGAGCAGGTTAATGTACTTATCTAGTTTAGATAATCACTCCCTTTTATTAGAGTGTAATTAATCAATATCAATTCCAGTCACTTCGACCTATACTTTTTATCGCACTCTTTGGTGCTATATTGTGATCAGTTTTCCGGTCAGGTGGGCGTATGGATGGGAGGGCGGTCTATTGGGCATCCTGGTAAATTTTTATCTGGGCAAATGTCATGGTGGCCATTTTGGTTCATCCTAAAATCCTGTCAATCAAGACTTGTCTTCAGGTTTCCAACCAAACTGTTTGAGTGATTTTTCTGAAATTTTCAGGGATGTTTCTACCTTCGTAAGTTTACAACTGATTAGTTTTGGGGCATTCTGGGTAAATATAAAGGTGGCTAATTTGGATTTTCCATCCATTCTTGTCTGTCACGGCTTGTCTACAGGTTTCAAGCCAAAGTGTTTGAGGGATTTTGGCCATTTTGATTTTCCATCCTAAAATCTTGTCTGTCAAGGTTTGTCTACAGATTTCCAACTAAACTGTTTCAGGGATTCATCTGAAATTTCTATAATGTTTCTATGTATGAAAGTGTACAACTTATTAGTTTTGGGGCATTCTGGTAAATGTTAAGGTGACCATATGGACTTTCCATCCCGTAAACTGTCTATTCTATTCAAGTGTGATTCTTTTCACTTTGAGTCTTGTTTGTTATTACGTAAAAGGATAAAAGTCAAGATCTCACTTATTTTAATCAAGAGATTCCATATAAACATATAAGAGTCTTAACTCAAGTTGAGTAAATATGTACTAGTTAACTCAAATTGAGTAAACAGAAGAAATGTGGCACCATTCAAAATTGTGAAATATTTGTCTTTGGTTTGTAAAAGTACTGATGAAAATTAATAATCTGCGGATTATTTGAGCACGTTTTGCCAGGTACCCATAGTTAAATGATCTTAGATTGAAAAATCCATATACTAGCTCTCTAACTGTCCTACTTTTAGCATCGCTATGTTTGTGTATGCAAACCTTGTGTGTATAGACAAAAGCGATGTATACATAATTAAATACCAAGCACTTAAGGTACAGATCTTTTATGTCCATAAATGAATACTAATTTGATGAACCCAAAGAACAAATGAAAATGTTTGGGTAAGGCAAACCTCAGCACGTATATGTCTCAAATGATCGATTGATTCTACCATAAATAAAATAGGTGAAAGCATAAAATACAAGTACACATAGCATAAAGGTGAAGAGCTAAAATAAGGAAAATGTGGATTTTTGCACGATGAGATAATGATATTGCAGGGTTTTTTATACACCTGATATTATCTAGATGTTATTAAGCATTAAAGCATGTTATTGTGCATCCTAGTTATATAAACAGGCAAAAACAATTATTAAATGTACACTATACCAGTATATTATATTGTTCAGTGTCACTTTGATTGTGCATTAACTCAGCCATCAATTAAATTGAAAGGATTCTATTGACAAAGTTAATCCGACAACAGTGTGGAATACTGAATGTGTGCTTGTACAGTATAACAACATTTTGAGTGGGAAAAGTCAGGAAAAAATTGACAAGCAAGTAATTTATTTAAAAACTGAGATAGAAGATTTAGCTAAACAAACTTAAAATGCCGTATCTTGATCAATGGTGTATACGTTGTATTAAATACAACAGGAACATTAAAACATTCGTTATTCTGACTTTGATTATTGGATCAATTACAATGTGGTTAGGATCTACAGATTTTGTTTGGAATTCTAGAAGAACAATGAAGTTTAAATGGATATTTAGTAAAAACATTGGACTAACAAACTATACAAATGATGCAGCAAAAGCTGGACAGGTAAAGAAGCATATATCAGAGAATGCCACATATGAAGTAGTGCGAGGTCCAGGGTATGTTTCTGTCCAAACCTTGGGTAGACTTGGCAATAATATGTTTCAGTTCGCAGCAGTGATCGTAATAGCAAAGCACAATAAAATGATGCCGAATTTTCCAAAAGGAGTATTAGATAAGATATTTAACATTGATAGAACAATATTGTCAAATAAGATAAACAAAACACTTCCAACGCTTCGACTTCAAGAAAAAAGGGCAAGTGCATATGATAAAAACGTCATGAGAAATATTTCAAGGAACACTAATGTGAGAATTTGCTGTTATTTTCAATCTTGGAAATATTGGACAGGAATTCAGGAAGAACTGAAAAAAGAATTTACATTCAATACAGAGATAGATACAACTGCAAAGAACTTTATTGACCAACATCGTAATATGAACCAGACTTCAGATCTGAATGTCAGTAATATTATATTAGTTGGAATACATATAAGAAGAACTGACATGGCCAAAGCTTCAGAAAATAGAAGAGGATACCTTACTGCACCAAAAGAATATTTTCAAAATGCCATGCAATATTTTAGAAATAAACATAGATATGTTCGTTTTATTGTATGTACGGATGATATCAAATGGGCAAAAAATAATATTCAAGCCCCAAATGTGACATTCTCAATTGGGCATGGATCAGGAGTTGATCTAGCTATACTGTCTCACTGCAATCATACTATTATGTCCACTGGGACATTTTCCTGGTGGGCAGCCTGGTTGGCAAACGGAGAAGTCATATATTGGGCTGGATGGCCAAAACCAAACACAGAAATTGGACGAACTGTTGAACCATCTGATTATTTTCTTCCTCATTGGAAGGCGATGATATGAAAAACTTGCAAATCATTGATCTGGATGAAAAGGCAAAGAAGAATCATGAACTGTGTAAGGATTAATAAAATGGGTAAAATCCAATACAAAAATAAACAGTAATGTGTTCATCAGATTTTTATAAAGCTAGGCATTTAGATAAATAAATAAGGACATTGATTTTCTATTGATGGTGTTAAAGTGTTGTTATGCTTCATAAATGTTCTCACTGCATTCTCGAAAATTGGCTTAAAGGCCTCCTCACACATTATTAAGGAAAACATATCTACAAATTTTGTCCATTTGATAACATATTGTGGATCTTTTCTAATGTGTTAATGTGAATTCACACCTTCATTTGCATGGAAGACTTTGATAAAATCCTTTTTTGATGATCTTTGTTCGAAAGCTGATGTTTTGCTAAGCTTCGAAATTCCAAATTGAACAGTCTACTAAGAATACCATGGTGCAAATATTTTTTCTTTATAATATGTCGAGCTAGGACTGCTCAAGCAAATTCGCTTTTTGTAGCTACAAGTATTTGATTAATAGATGATAAACTTCTCAATATAAGAAATTACCCTCATAAGACATTGTTGCAAGGTGTGTTGCAATGAATGTGACAACCCGCATTCCTGGGCTCGTCTGTGACTCGATAAAGAAGAATTATCATTGCTTATCAAGAATGGATGATTTTGCACAGGTACTCATATAAGAACCTCTCTCTTTTTAACACCAATATAATGATTGAACAACGGACACACTATGTTAAAAATAAAATGTTGTATCTAATATGCCAATTCAATGATTTAGCATATCGAAAATATTTTCAACCTAAGTGACCACATCGTGACATCACTTCGGTCAACATTTTTCAATGTCAATCTTTCCTAAATATGCTAAACTTAAAAAAACGCAATGTTGACTGTCTAACCAGGTTAAAAGGACAAATATATTATGTTTTTAATATTTTTTGATATTATTTTACCATTGCGGTTTCTATGAGAAATAAAATTTTGAAATGCATCTTTCCCTGAACCACTTTCATGCATGGATGAGTTCATTGCTCGCTTATCTATCAACCAATTTTCTTGATTTTGTCAGCAAAAAAACAAGTGAGGGTGAATGCTATGCATCGGTGTGAATTATCGCTTTAAAGAATAAGTGTGACCTCTAAAAGTTAGTTTTAAATGAATTCAAGATATTTTGAACAAAAAGTCCTTCAAGAAACATTTTTGAGATTAATAAATAGTTTCACATTTCACACTTTGATAACATTGGATAAGACAATATAAGCCAAAGTGGTTTAAACTTAATACAATTTGACACCCATTGGAAAGACTGTACTGTGACTGGTTGGATAGAGTAACTGCATGTCCAGTAAAATAACCAACTCTGATTGGAATTTGAATTATTATGCACATGATAGTTGTCAGATAGTGATCCAAAATGCATCGCCCAAACGGGTAAAAAATTACTCTGTTGTTTACAACTATAAACAGATCACGTGATCTTTACGATTATAATGAGTTCCATTGCAGTTCGAAATTGAGGTACAAATCATAGACAAGGAAGTGCAAAACAAGATCGCTGAATAAAATAAAATATAGTCTATACAAGACTTTTAATTTTCCCCAAAAACGCATATCGAAAACAAATGGCGATTTCGGACACTCGCCCCCTGCTATTGAAAGCCCAGTAGTAGTGGGTGTACTTAGTGAAATTTGTGAAATTTAATAGCCGCCAAATCGTGTTTTCTCAAAATTCAAAATTAAAACTTGCGAAATTAACTGGGAGTACAGTATTTAAAAGTTACCGGATGTTCATACCCGTTCTTTGATTTTATAATTGACCTTCCATTGACGATCAGATATTTCTGGGCCTCAAAGATTCCTTGCAATAATATGGATTACACACATGTATGATTAAATTGTATTCTAGAACTGATTCCAATTAGTAATTAATTCTGAGACATGCAGTTCCCACACTTTATTACTACTTAGAGATCATTTTTTGAAAAGATAACAAAATAGAATTGTAACTTTAATTGTCTATTGGTAATTCTTACACTAGAACTGATGGTTAAAGAAAGAATGTTACGTGTATATTTCTGATAAATAAACATTTATTTAAGAAATATAGACTGAAGAGCAGGTGTTATATCGACGAATACATACCGCAGGGCAGGCACAAACTTTTTCTGTTTTTTCGAAAGCTTTTGTGCCTAGCCCTATAAGGTATGTATTCGTAGTTATTAACATCTGCTTTGAGATCTACGAGGCCCGATCAGAAAGTAAGTAACCTAGTGCTCTTATTTTTCCATACTTTATTTAATCACATTGAAATTTTCACAGATGATGTAGAAAATATTGACCTATTAAGCAAGATCAAAGGAAATGGGCTTGTGTCAATTGCATTGTTATGGCTGTTGCTATGGTGACAATTGTTTTGGGTAGGCGGGGCACCCTTTTGTAAGTGACGTTTGAAGATACTTTGTAGAGTTTTTCTACATGTTGTTATACCCCAAAATATATCAAATGTACATGTATGACTACATTTTAATTCCTAGTTCTCCCAAAATAATTGCTACCAAAGTCAATGCAGTTAAGGCAACGTTTCACTCTTTCCTTAAAGACGTGCATCAGGTCATCATTCAATGGCTGCAAACTGTCATTGAAAGCTTTAATGACGGCTTCATTGCTGTCAAAAACGTATTCCACGTAACGATATCTTTGCATTTGGAAAGAGGTACATATATTAGTCGCATGGGGCCAGGTCTGGGGACTAGGGAGCCTGGGGAAGTTGTGTGGCCATGAAGAAGGCTTCATCTACTGCATCTTCGGTAATGTGAGCTCTTTGGGGTGGAGCATTGTCGTCATGCCAGGAAATCCCCTTTCAACCACATTTGTCTTGACTGAAACTGTGACTGATCTGCGACCATCATTATGACACAAAAATGTCCTTGATTTCTTTGTGTCGATGACTCATGAATGAGACAATGGAATGTAGTTACTATTGTGATAATCACATAAAACATATTATGGAGTCTTGCATAAAAATGTGAGGTCATTTGGAGGTATACAATATATCAAAAAACTCTAAAAATTATCTTCCAAACCCGCTTTCAAAAGGGTGCCCCGCCTACCCAAAACAATCGTCACCATAGCAACACACATAACAATGTAATTGAAGCTAATCCATTGTCATTGATCTTATTTAATAGGTTAATATTTTCTGCATCATCTGTGAAAATTTCAATGTGATTGATTAAAGTATGAAAAAATGAGAGCAGTTGGTTACTTACTTTCTGATCGGGCCTCGTATATTACGATTCGAATATGAAAACTCACCAAAATTATTTCGATATTCATCATTCCCCACCATTATTACAAGCCTCCTTTATGATGTCACGAGTCGTTACTCACATTGCCAGGTGCACTGTATCCCAATACATACCGGGTGAAATATTGGATTTGTTCACAGTTTATAGAAGGCATGAATACAGTCATATTGGAATTCATTATAAATCACTAGATTGTAGAACAATGTTTTTTATGGTTTTAAAAACGAGAATAATTACATTTTTAGCATAATAAGTTGACAGTAGATAAATAAGTGACACTTGATTACTATTGTAATAGAATAAAATAAGATATAATATCAAAATGACCAAAATGAAATAAGAAGATTTTGAAATACCACAGCTTAATGTCTACTCATTCTTTTAGTTGAAAATAAAAACTGAGGCCTGTAGAAAATAGTCTAGAAAATGTTGACTGAGAACTAGTTGTATTTGCACTCATTTTGTGAATCGTCTGTGGTTTCCCTGGGAGATCTCTGCAAGTTTACTGTTGTCCCCAATAATATTTTTAAATCGTCTATGTCACAATTCACATGGGCATTCAACTAGTTCAACTAAAAAGCATTCATGCAATGCCCATGCAATACACATGATACACAGTGAAAAATATTGAATCTTATAGATTGTGTTCTTTAAAATTCAGCAAAATCCATATAATTTTCAGCAACAAGCAATCCAGCAAGCTCAGTCTAAGTCAGATGACAAACTTCAGGAGACTCTCAACCTAACAGTCAAGAGACTAGATGTATATAAGCAGGAGTTTGATCTTCTGAACTACTCTCTTAGCAGTGCAAGAATATTCTTCAGGGCGGATAAAACAGCAGCTGAAGAAAAGGAGGATTCTAAAGCTAAAGAAAAGGCAGAGAAAGATAAAGGTTTGTAATTATTTTTATGTAAAATATGACCACAAACAGTAGGTCTTTTTATATATCAACAACAGTACCAAATTACAAAAACATCAAGATAATGTACATAGGTATTCCATAAATTCTCATAAAATGCCTCTGAAATGTTTTTTTGTAATATTTTTACCTGAAATTTTTCACAAATATATGGTATATAATGTACCATTCTCTTCCTTGGATAAACTTGGGTGATCATTATACATGTAGTTGCAGTTGAGTTATGGTTGTTATGGTTAGCAATCATAGTGGGTTCAATTCCCACCAAGGTGGAATACCTTTTTCACATCAGCCCCAAGTATAGGATTTGATTTCATGTTTGAAATGAACTTACTGTGATGATCCAGCCTTCTAGGATAATAGAATGTACATGTACATGTATTACATGAAAATCTACCTTTTTGTCTTGATTTCCTTATGTTCTGGAAATAAAGACATGAATAACACAGTTGAGTAATATGTACTTATTTTGCAGATCAAGCTCAAGCACCAGCGACCAGTGATACCCCTACCTCCACAGAGACTCCAACTGCAGGTAATTTATTTTTTTATAAGTGGTACCAACCAGACCTTATTGTACCTGACTGTTAATTAATTTGCTCACTGCATCATCAATTCAACTTTCTAATGTGTGTAGCCTCTCACATTATTGCACATGTATATATTTTCATGGGCTTTCAAGAGGTAAATTCAGTAACACAACATAATGTTGCCTCCTATTTATAGATTTATAGCATAAGTATGTAAAACATTAGATTCCTGCATCGCTGTTGTTTTAAGTTTATCGATTGAAATGAAATATTTGTTTGTTAGTGAAGTGATCCAAGTGGTAAGTCACATCCTTCTTATATTTTGCATATAATTGTTAGTTGTTGAGGTAGTCCTCGTATGATAGATGTCACTGCTTTATACATAGCAATATTTTTAAACTTTTCAAACTTTTGCATGATTGGGTGATTGGGTTTTCAGGCTCTTTTGTGTTCTTTCTAGTATATGCAATGTCATCAGACTATGCATGTTTGTACAGTATAATGGTATGCACTGATGGTGTTTTAGGTCAATGATTACAAAAATAAATTATCCAGTCAATCATTGATTAACAAAATGTTACATTGAATACAGATTGCAATTTTTCGTCAATTTACAAAGGGATAATTAAATGATTTTAGTTTCACTCACTGTTATTTCAAAGTTCTTTCCAACGATTTCCAATCAATTACAATTGGTATCCAAGTCTTACATTACTATATCTGTACATGATTGTATGTACTGCTGTCACCTCTCGATGAGGTAATATACATGTACTTCTGTTGGCATGTAAAGATTGAATTTTGTAAGTGCTATTGTTTTTGACAGATCATGAGATATTAAGATTGGTAATCAGTTGTCCATATATTGGTCCAATGATTTTAACCCAGGACTCGATGAATTGTGATGATTTAAAAAACATGTATGTCTTGTTTCCAGACTTTCAATAAGTGTGTTAGCATGAATTTAAAGTCTAGGATACAAGTCATGAGTAGATTAAACATTGAGTCATTTTGTCTACACCTCTATTATGTATACTGTATGAAGAATTATGTGCTTGTATGTAGTTGTCATGTTACAGATTGAAAACATCATTTTTCATTATTAGTCACAGTATTAGCTCTGTGTTCTAGTATTGGACGGTACCATTGGTATACATTGTACATAGATGGTATATTGTACCTTTTTGCTTTGTACAAAATATGCATGGAAATCTTTTAGGCCTACTGTGTTGTTGTTTTTTTGTTATTTTTTTATTTATTTATATGACACACAAAAATACTTTACATCTCATTAATGTTAAGTCTATGTTATTTGAAGTAACCCATAACCCATTTGTTGATTATATTACAGTACTACGTTTATAGTATATGATTCAAATTATATCTCAAGAAGAATTAAACTCTTGCTTCAATGATGTGAACTGTAATGACGAGCCAATGTTTTTCACTCATTTGCACGGTTTGGGTAATTAGCCCATAGCAGTCTTTGTAACCTCTCCAATCTCCATATTATTCAACTGATATATGAAATAATGATATATTGTCATATTAATATCTTATTTCATGTTATTCCAATGTTTTTTTCAGTAGAAGGAGCAGGTGCCCCACCTCCACCACCCCCTCCACCCCCACCCATGGCATTCTAAGTCCCCTCCCCCAGGGCAAGATGGTATGAGGGTTCCAATGGACTTAACTAAGCAGTGTAAAGATGATCTCTGACGGATACAGAAGATATAGCTTGGTTATTATACTTATGGGACTCAAGTCATATGACAAATCAGATAGAACATGGAACATTGTCTGTCTTTGTCTTGGAGGCTGCCCAACATAGTAGAAGTACTTGACAAAAAAAGTGTATTTTAGTTCTAAAAAATAAGGAGTTACAGTATTAAATAAATTAATATGATTGAAATATTATGTTAAACAAAAATGTTCTCATGGTATATCTACTATCCTATTAAACGATATATGTAAGATACTCATCCCAGGGTTTTCATACAAAAGAAAAATAAAGCTGTGGTGACATATTGTTACAGTCACCAACTATTTTGTGGTTGGTGTTTGATATTCAGTGTCTAACAAATGGCAGGTAGTTTTGCATTTTGCATATTTTAATGTCTTGTTAAATCTGCTGTAGAAAGGTGCAATATTGAACAAATATTTCACTCTATTGAGGTGAATACCTGTACATCTTTCACAAGTGATATTCCACGAAGCCCGAAGGGCAAGTGGAATATCACCTTGTGAAAGTGCAACAGGTATTCACCGAAAATAGAGTGAAATATTTGTTTTATTATATCACTGTCTAGCTAAACATCCCTAATATTATTAAGTCATTAAGTCTTCAGATATTTTTACGAATCTACTCGGTTCGTCTGCCATTTTGACTTAAACTGAACTAAATTATTTACACTGAACGAAAACAAATCTTTCAAAATTCCCGGGAGCGTGGGATATCGCTAGATATCTCACGGTTGTCTTATCTGATTAGCATTGCCATTGAATATCGCCAGATATCCCACGACATGTGACCCGGTTTTGACCAATCATACTGTCGCTAGCTAGATAGTGATATAATAATGCTAAATACCTGTAATAAATTGTATTATAGTATCATGTTTGTTGAAATAAAGATTGAAATATAAAGTTATTTAAATATTATTGTTTATTTGATATTTGATCAGAAGTTTGATATAGGACTTTACCCTTAGGTTCTATCATGGACATATGGACGTATATTTTCCTCCATGGTTCTATGTTATGCCGTGGTCACATTTGCTCCGATTTTTACTTGAATACAATTTTAAACACAATACTCAATCGGCCGGGTGCCGGTGCTGAAAATCGGAGCATATGTGACCATGGCATTAGAAGTAGTTTCATGTGTGTCATTGACCATAGTGCTGTCTTCAGATCTTGCAGCATATAAATTTTTTTTACATCTAATGATTTTTCAAATTCAACGAATCTTTTAGAGAAAAGAAGAACAATGAAGAAATTTATATTTTACATTTCCAATAACTATTGACATGAATTTTACAAGAAGATCTGGCATATTATATGGTATATCTGGTTCATTTTCAAAAAAGTCAAAAATTGTACTGTATTGTGTTAGTGAACACCTCTCTTTAGTGAAAACTTGCTCCTTGTGAATGCTCATCTTGGAACATTCCATTTTGACTTCTGTATGAAAAAATTGTAGTGAACACCAATCATCTCCAGTGAATATCTTTTGTGGCTCTTAGTGCTGACTATTCACTTCTACAATCTATGGATAAAAAAGCAAAATAAAAAGTAATCGCAGTCGGCAGGATTCGAACCTGCGCGGGGAGACCCCAATAGATTTCTAGTCTACAATCCATGGATAAAAAAGCAAAATAAAAAGTACTCGCAGTCGGCAGGATTCGAACCTGCGCGGGGAGACCCCAATAGATTTCTAGTCTATCGCCTTAACCACTCGGCCACGACTGCTGGTTGGGAAACTTGCCAGATTATAATTTAATTATAGAATCCATTACTATTGGAAGTAAACATTTACTTGATTAATAATAATTAGCTAAGAACAAAAGTCATTGTTCATTTCATGTCTAAGAACTCAAACGAAACATTCAAAACGTTCTAAAAATTTGAGAAAGTGTAAAAATAGAGGGCGGTACCATACCGGAAGTGCAACCATGCACATGATGAAACGTGGAGAAAGAGTGGAATCTTTGCCTGTTTAGATAACAAAAACGACGGAATTAGCACTTATTGTGAGTATATTTCATCACTTTATAATAAGCCACCGAGTGAAATGCATTTCGATGCAGTTACATAGTTAAAAGTGATGGAATAACATAAACGTATTTTTTACATTTCTGGGATTTTTCTTTGCTTTGGTGACAAAGTTGAATCAATGAATGTATGAAGAAGAAGATACTAGGATTATGATAAGACATCTAATCTATCACCTATGATTTGTAAGTAAGCCAAACTCTTATAGCAGACAGCTGATTAAAGATGTTTGCGATTGAGCAAAACATTGACGTCGTCAGCCTACACTCATTTTATCCTATGCAGACAAGGTAAGTTCAGCAGCGGCAGCTCATACAGTTCGCACTGCACGAGCACATCACGGGTAATACTTATCGCATCCTACGACCCCTTTAGATTGTGGTCGTAGGCCCGATTCATTAGCAAGCCTGTGTTTCTACAATATCGGAGAATGAACTATGCATTGCACACATAAATGACCTACCTCGATACATTCCTGAGTATTTTAGAATTCTTTTCATATAGTTGAATCGCAAATTATATAGGTTTATCGGCAGAACGAAGATATTTTCGTTTTTGATAGCAATATTTGCGTGTAGGTTCAACCGTCAAATTCCTCCATTCAGTTCCCGGCATGCACCAGTCATAAGGGAAATCCCTGGGGAATTCCCCTTCCGACATTTTGAAAATTGCTGAGATATTTCCGATGTAAAAACTAAAATCTCTTAGTTCTGACGATAAACCCATACAATTGGCGATCTAACAACATAAAAAGAATTTTAAAATACTCTGGAATGTATCGAGGTAGGTCATTTAATAGCGCAATGCGTAGTTCATTCTCCGACATTGTAGAAAGACAGGCTTACGAATGAAACGGGCCTACGACCACAATCTAAAGGGGTCGTAGGATGCGATAAGGGTAATACTGGGAAATGAATGATCCTCCATGCAAAGTGTGCATGTTCATGAGCGATTGTTTATGATTGATCTCATATTATAGGCCAAGGAACATGTATTATTATGCTGAATCGAAGTTCTACATATTGTTGCAACGGAGACCATATCCATGATACAATATAATCAATAACTCTTAAAGTAGGGGGTGACATAAATTTCAAAAGGTGATGGCCATGATTGTATATGATATTATTATCTTAGTGTAAGGCTCCTTTATTTTCTATTTGGTCTTATACTTGAATCTTACTTCCTTGTGGCTTGTTGTGTTGCATAAGCCGCTTTTTCCTCGGCAGTTAGTCTCTTGTGCTTTTTGTATATTCACTATGTACTTTCTCTTGTACTTTATTCACTTGTTGCGCAGATTTTCAAAGTGTCATTCATTATTCATATTTACATTCATATTATTTATTTATTTCTCTCTCTCAGCAGTCATTATCTGTAATTATATTTAAACAGTCTCTGTCTGTTAGATTCTTTTAGTTGTCTTTAGATATGTCATTAAGAAATGTCTCATATCTCTGTTCTGTGCTTCATTAAGTGCTTTATGAAAGCCTGTCAAAATCTTTAAGTCTATATTTGGCTTGGGCCCTTCAATCCCTAGTAATTTCACTTCAGCCTTATGTAGCATTAGTTCACGTTCAGCATAGAACTTCTTACAATTGAAAATGTAGTGGTGAACTGTCTCTGCACATTTGCAGTACTCGCATTGGTTTGAGATGTCTGTCTGTATCTTAGACAAATGATTGTTTAGCTTGGAGTGTCCAGTAATCAGTTGATTTATCTTACAAAAGTAAGACCGATTTTGTTCATTCAGATTATTTTGGACTCCTACAGTTTCAATAATTTCTTGTATGTGTTTGACTTTTGTTAAGTTATCATATAGAGTCTGCCACTTGCTTAGGGCAGTTTTCTTTATAGATCTATATACTTCCTCTTTGCTTTGTTTAACAGAGGATGGGGGCAGTGGCGCTGCTTCCGCTGCTGCTTCCTTGGCATATGTATCGGCTAATTCATTGCCGTGAATTCCTAAGTGGCGCCCTCGCTCAATCTGTAAACCAGAAACCTGGAATTTTCAATGCATTTAATTTCAGACCTTGGTTTATTTCTACTGAAAGTGCTAAGAAGGGCTGGTTGACAGTCACCAAAGATGTGAATATCGTGGTTGTTAATAGATATAGAGTGCAGGAATTCTAGAGCAAGGTGCAAAGCCTGTATTTCCCCACAATAATTATTGCTTCTGACACTGATTGCTTTTTTCAAGCACACAGGTTCAGATTTGGTCCCGGCAAGAAATATAATCGCGCTTGACCCTGTTGGTCCTGGATTTGATAGAGTTGACCCGTCAGTGAATACAATCACAGATTTATTGCTCAAATTGTTGATTTTATCTTTGATGATTTTACACTGCTCAGTTTTACTCACCCCCGTTGTTTTGCTACCTTCGAAAATGTTAAGCTGGTAGGGTGGAAGTTCTAGACTTGTTTTGTATTCTTTTTCGACTTCTGCATTCTTGCCTGTGCTGTTAAACTCTCTTATTCTTGAGTTTAAAATGCTGAAAGTTGATGGTTTTCTTTGTACATGTATATAGGTTTGATTACTCTTTTTCCAATTGTTGAGTGTTTTTGCGAGTGGGTCATTATCATTTTTACATAAAATTCTAGTGAATTCTTGACTTTGTTGTGTTCTAATATGTATATCCATAGGTTGACAATTTGTTATGACGTCAAGAGCATTTGAACTAGTTGTGTACATACATCCTGATGCCTTTAGCAAGGCTAGTCTTTGTACTTTCTGAAATTGTTGTGTGGCTTCTTTATGAACGCAAGCTAGAAGTGCACATCCATAATCTAAGTTTGGTACTACTATAGGGTCTTATATAAGTATACGAAAGCAGATTGTGTGCAACCAGAGCTTACACTTGTGAAGTCAGAAATTCTTTTCAGTGCTGTGAAGCCCTTCTTTGTTCTGTCTTCAATATGTAGGTTAAAATCTAATTCATCGTCAATTATTATTCCAAGCACTTTAGTAGATTTGACTATGTCAATTTCCCCTTTTTCCAGTTTAATGGAAGTAGGTACTGTTGTCTGAATTCTAGGTGGAGAAAATACAAGTGCTTTGGTTTTGCTTGGTGCAAAACTCATATTCCATTTGGTGCACCATGCTTGTATGGTTGCTAGGTCTTCTTGAATTGACTTAATTGCTATGTCCAGATCCTTGTTGCTGGTCCATATGATAATATCATCTGCGTATTCTCCGTAGCTGGCCTTTATGTTGGTGAGGGCGTCTGCAGTGTACGTGTTGCAGAGCTGCGGGCTAATTACGGCCCCCTGAGGGATACCAATGGAGGACTTTCTAAGAGGAGTTGTGTGTTTGTTTACAGTGATTGAGTACTGCCTCTTCAAAAGGTATTCTGCTATGTAGCACAGAATTCTGCTCCTGAGTCCTTTGTTGATAAGTTTGTATAGCAGCCCCTCTCTCCAGATCCTTTCGAAACAAGACTCATAATCTATAGTGATCGCAACGGTGTGTTGGTTCTCACTCCATCCTTGTTGTACTTCCTGTGTTATCTGAGAATTATTTGTTGACAGCTGTGTTGTTCTAAGTACGCTTCCTGAAAAGGAGACAACAAATCTAATTTAAGAGCAATCCAGGAGTATCTATATGCTATTATTTTTTCATAGAGCTTTCCTAAAATAGATTCAAGGGTTATTGGTCTATAAGAAGTTGACTTGTTGTATGTTGGTTTACTAGGCTTGGTAGACTATGGGGATCATATGTTTTGGATCTATGGTATATTCAATTGGTATTTCCGCTGATTTCCAGCTTTTTTGGTACAATATTAAAAGGGCATCTACAATTACATCCCCTCCCTTTTGAATAAGTATGTATTGCACCTTTTCCCTAGGGCTAGGGGCAGATTGGCTTTTTGCCTCTTTTACTGCCTTACAAATTTCATTCTTTGTGATGTTTTCAGCCCCAATATCTGATTTATCGTCATAAGATTCACTTCGAATTCTCATTTTTTCATTGTTCATGAATTCTTTGACAAAGTTTTGTACCGATTATACCATTCTTTATTGCTATTTTGTACATCAAGGCATTCCTTGCCATAGTGTTTCAACATTTCGTTGGCTATCTCTTCGTCTGAGAAGGCTATAGATTCATCTTCTCTTTTAATGGGTTGTACTACTTTTTTGTCTTGGTCCAGTGTGGAGTGTTTTTTAACTATTTTCCACATTTCATTTGTGTTTTTTGTATCTAAGATTTCAAATAATGGCTTACTTTTGGTCTCTAACGGTGTCTTACATCAGTATCATCAATCTGTGCAAGTATTGGAGGCATCATGCTGAAATACTTATTTTTCGATCAAGACTTGTAAATTGTTTATCGAGTGAATGTTTTTTCGACCCATTTCCAATATGGCGGTTGGCTAGGAGCGAGATACGCAACGAACGAAATGAATTTTGAGAATGAGGGACAACTTTCGGAGATTTACGAAAATGTCTGATTAGAAAATGCCATATTGGAATTTGGCAGAAAAAAACATTCACTCGACTAACAATTACAAGTCTTGATCAAAAAGGAAGTACTTCAGCGCTCCAATACTTGCACGGAAGGATGATAATCATGTATGACACAGTTAGAGAACAAAAGTAAGCCGCGGATCGACTTAATTTGTGTTTTAAAGGTCACTATTATTCAGCCGTCCATCTCTCCATTGGAGAGCCATAAGTTTCAAAATCTAACATGGCTCTCGAAAGTGAGTAACTTAAATCAGATCTCTTATCAGCTTATACCCTTTCATGAAACAGCCTGGTTGAAATAATGGTCTTACCGTCTTACCACCTTGTGATTGGTCAGATTAAGTCTTGTGACTGAATTTAAGTGGAAGTGCATAATTGGGCATAATACTACAGTGCTCACCATAAATAAATGGCATCTTGATTATCTATCACCATTCCCAGACCATGGTGATTTGAGACTTCATACTTTCCAAAAATGTCTAGATACACATTCCTTTAGTTTTGTATATTTTACATTTTGTATACCCTCAACTTCTAATGTATGGGCACTTGAAAATTCTCTCGTTTTTTACATGGGAAATTCTCACTTCGGCAAATCCATGTGTCATTTATATTTATGGTGAGCACTGTGATAATGGCCATTACACACCAATAGGCTCGCGATTGATCATTCTGAGTATGTTAGTGCATTCAAAATTGGTGTGCTTTTTCAGAATACTGGACAGTTCTAAAATAATCAGATTTTTTTCTGTTGGTCTCTGTTGATTTAGGGTTTTCAAAAATGTTTAAAATTTGGCAAGTGTTTACTATTATATTCACTTTCTCTTCTGATCATTGCTAACTAACTCAAACATACTGGAACAGATAGCAGGGTTATTCTCTGTGTTTTTCTCTGTGTACCAATAAAAATAGCGGGGTGCTGATTTTCTACACCTATAGCTCTACTATCTGTTCGAGTAGCTGTGAAGCAATCTCTAACTGGGTTCCCTGTCCCCTTGTCATTCCTCTAGATTGATTCATAGCGGACTATCTGCAAAAGGCAAAGAAATTGAATTCACTTTTGAAAACAGACTTTATAGAATGAATATGTTGAAAAGTTTATCTAGGCAGAGGTGCTGGTGCCACATGACATTCTGTCCACAAGATATGAAGAAAACTGTTTAACTGTTTAACTTTTACAAATGCACAAGCAGATTTGTACCATCGTTAGGTTTTGGCACGCTGGGCAATTAAATTATTTAGAGATGTGCTCAGAAGACTTTAAATTGTTTATAATCATGTATACTAGCTATCAACTTTTGAATTGCTACCAGCATCATTTGTCGACAATATTTGCAAAACAAATATTAATCCTGTATGTAATCCATTTGTTCTTCTGTCAAGATTGACAGCTCCTTTGAACATTAGTTGTAATATAGTATGTATATTTTCAGGACCACTAGTGTGTTACATGGTGCTTGGTTTGCTATGGATGAAGAAGCTCTTCTTGGGCTACTTCCCACAGCTGACATCTACAGACGCACAAGGGTAAGTCAGATGCAGATTTTATCGCACTTTGAAAAAGTGTAACGTTATATTGTCTTCAATCTTGTGCTGGTAGGTAGGCTGTCGGTGGGTGCCCGGGTATATTCGCGAAGAATACCCCTGGTAATATGTGTAATGTGTGACGTCATAATGGCAGGTCGTAGTAATGTCGTTCCATAATTAATATTCGAAACATTTTGATGATTTTTCATGTTCGAATCATAATATAGACCTCAGAGCAGGAGTATTATCGTTGAATACATCCCGCAGGGCTAGGCACAAAAGCTTTCGAACCCCTCACTCCCTTCGGTCGTTCGTACATAGAACGTGTGTGCCTAGCCCATGGTGTATTCCACGATATTACCCCTGCTCTTCGGTCTATATTTCTTAAGTAAAATCTATTTTTTCATAAATTACTTATTCATTTAGATTTTACTGATTCAATATACATTACTCACTTGTACCGATTTGATTTTTAGGCGACTCAATATTTTGAACAACTGAAGGAGTCATCCAATGGTTGGGAAATATGTGCTGGGGCCCTGGCGTCTGGTCAGTATATGGGGTGAGTTTTGTAACATTATTTTATTTCATACAAATCACATTTACAATGCACTATGTAGATATATATGTTTGGTACACTGACTCTTAAATAGGTCTAGGCCTATGTGTAAGCATGGGCTTTCATGAAAAAGCCCATGGTTTAGTGACATTTTGGCGTAAGTTAAACAAGGCTTCTTTCATGGATGGTGTACAATGGTTGGCAGTTGGCGATCAGTGTCTGTAACAAATGGCAGGTGGTGACATTTTGCATGTTAATGCCTTATTCTTTACCTTGTTTTATAGAATTTTGATAATTGTTCCAGGAATGACCATGTGCGTTTCTTCCTCCTACAAGTAGTGGAGAATTACCTGAAAGCCAGGTATCCTCAGAGTGATGAGGCCACACAGCAGAAAGTAAAGACACTCATCATATCACTGCTACAGCAACAGGTAAGTGCAGGGCTCTCGCCAGTCTTTTAGACTGTGGCGCAGCGCCACACTCTATTTAGCTCCCTCCACACCCTATTGGCAAATTATGACTGTTTCCACAGTCTAAACTTGACTGAATATACAATAATAGCATGTAAAAAGGATAAAACAAAACATAAATATGAAAAAATATAAATATGAATGAACTGTTATTCTGAAGATGTTAGCACCACACCCTAAATATTTCCTGGTGAGAGCCCTGAAGTGCATACTCTGTGATCACCCAGCATTGAGTCAAGTGTACAAGATGCACTCCCTGCTTCATTCACTTTAGATTTTGAAATATGCTTGCACTTATATGGAAACCAATTCACACCCACAAAATGAGAAAAAACAAGAAAAATTGGCATATTTTGACCAAGTTTGTTCAGAATTGTGAAAATAAGAATTTTGCTCCCAAATCAGGATGAAGACAGGAATAGGATTATAAATCACTAGGGGAAGAACTGGGAAACAATTGTCTAATAACATAAACTTCAATTACCAGTTCTACAATTCAGACCTTCGATTCAAAAATCAAATGACAATGAAACCCACAAAACAACCTGAATATAAAGTTTATAGAAACCAAAAGGCCTATCATTGGCCTGACTTTGTAGCTACTTATGGCAAAGAATGGTAAAAACAGTCAGATTAAATATTTTTTTGCTTTCAGGGAGTTGACAGTTGTGTGGAGAAGAGTTTCATCAGAAACAAAATCGCTCAACTTTTTTCGTTAGTCTATGTCGCAGACTATCCCCATAGATGGCCAACTTTCATTCAGGATATCTTACAGGGGTTAACCCTGGGGGTCAATGCAATAGACTTGTATCTGAAGGTTCTGATGGCTATAGACAGTGAGGTGGTAGATAGAGATATTTCTCACACCCAACAGGTATGTTGATTAATAGGCCTGTGTTTTCTATCTTAGATCCTACATTTGCTAGATATAATCATGTGGCACTAAGGCTCAGTGTAAATGCACTGCAATATTACAAAGGCAAGGCAAGTTTATTTGCCTAATTAAGTTGATCAAAAGTTATGATGTCAGTGTATCAAAGCATGCTGACATCAAAATCAGTGTATCAAAGCATGCTGACATCAACAACTTGTTTTATCACTTGCATGTCAAAATGCTCAGGTTGTCATAATTGAATGTTCTAATGCTACGTTTCTAACTGCACTGATACTGGACAGGCTATACCTGGAGGACATTTGATCCACCAAACTACTCAATTAATTGGTGTGATCTTGTGTTTTAGGAGACCCAGAGGAACACTTTGATCAAGGACACTATGAGAGAACAGTGTGTGCCACAAATGGTGGAGTCTTGGTACCATATTATAGTAAGGCTTCCAGATTTTCTCAACTCCAAGTGAATTCAAGCTAGTAAAAGTCAGCATGTTTATGTGACATGTTTATCTCATGATGTTGATTGATTATCCCAGAAATGCAATTTGATGGGGATATTGTTTGTCCTTCAAGTCCTCATAATGCCACAAAACTGATCCATTCTTCCAAAAAAGCATTGAATGAGATCAAATAAAAAGACCGTATAGATGTCTAAGAAAAAGGCTGATACATTAAGTTCACCCAAATAGTATAAGGCAAAGCCTCCAAAACTTCAATTTTGAGAAGCAACTTCATTCATTGATTTTCCAGAGCTTGCTTCTATATGACATTAAATTCACAATGGTCTTTGTTTCTGTTTTAGACGTCATATCAAAACTCTAAACCAGAGGTTGTATGCGCCTGTCTCGATGTCATCGGTGCTTATGTCTCCTGGATAGATATCGGCCATATCGCCAATGACAAGTTTGTCTCTGTCTTACTCCAATTCATGTCTGTGGATGTGCTAAGGGAGTCTGCCTGTGATTGTATTATAGAGATTATAAGTAAAGGAATGGACCCTTTAGCCAAGATGAACCTCATTGAGTCATTTACTAGCATACTAGACAGGGCAGGAATCTTGAATCCTGGCAAGGTAGGCAATTTAAGAAATTATAAATTTTGAATGGCTATACTTTCACAGTTATGAGATTTGAAAGGGTTACCTGTATTTTACCGGCGGGCAAGCACCCAGGCGGGCGCTTTTATTTTTTTTCATAGGGGTGGTAGGATCAAAAACACATTCCAAAATTATTTTATTGCATTATCTTTGAGATTCTGTGGTCGTGTAACTATATATGGTGGTTGGTACTTGGTGGTATACGCAATATTGTAGCAACAAATGAATTGGAATCTGTTCAAATAAAACGAGAGCGATAGTGATGTATGGGTCTGGTCTAGGGTTTGTAGAAAAAACCGGGTACCGGGTAGTAAATCCTCCATGCTTTTTTCGACCGGGTACCCAAAAAACGAAAAATACGAATATACAACATAAATATCATTAGAAAACGTGTAAGATTTGTTTTGAATTTACAAAAAATGTATGTAACTTCCTTCAAAATTGAGCTAGAAGCTTCAAATAAAAAGCATTTTAAGGTTCTTTTTTCCTCTATCATTATGGTCATATTTTCATTGGTTATGAGGGGAGGTGCGATCACAATATCGCACCCCCTCCTGGCTACGCCTATGACATTGTAAGACGTAACAATTTACACTTCAGTGGACGTTTCGTCGAAAATTGGGATAACTTAAATTATGATTAATAATTAAAATCTTATACGTTGCATCATGTAAATTAACACACGTTACCTCTCTGCTAAAGTAACGATAGCTATTTACAGATTTAAATTCTAATCAAAACAATTCACGTTCCAACATACGAACTTTTGAAAATAGAGTAAGATTGATTTGTCAAGTTTTACAAATCGTCTTGCAATGTCATAGGCGTACCCTGGAGGGGGTGCGATGGTGCAATCACCCCCCCGCTCCGATAACCAATGAAAATATGACCATGATGATAGAGGAAGAAAAGAGCCTTAAAATGCTTTTTATTTGAAGCTTCTAGCTCAATTTTGAAGGAAGTTACATACATTTTTGAAAATTCAAAACAAATCTTACACGTTTTCTAATGATGTTATATATTCATATTTTTCGGTTTTGGGTGCCCGGTTTTTTCGAGTACCAAGTTTGAACCCAGCATGGAGGATTTACTACCCGGTACCCGTTTTTTTTCTACAAACCCTCGGGTCTACTGCGCGCTAATTGGTCAACAGTGATCAGTGACGTCAGGGTCAAGTGAGGTCACCTGCTTGACCACTGAGAACATTAAGTTTAGAGAAGATCGGGACAAACTGAGCATGGCATAAGTAAACTGAACAATATTGCAAAATATTACACAGGATTTAAAAGGCCGAAACTGTTTGGAAAGTTCCTAAATTTAGTGTAATTAAAATCTTGACCGGAAGTTAAAAATCCAGTGTCCTTGACCTGACCGGAAGACGACAACAACAAGATAGGTCCAACAAGATAATGCAGCAAACTCTTTGTCAAGATCTGCTTGGAGAAAAAAGTTGCCTAGCCCTGATACCCCGGCCTGATACGTATGTTAGCTTTTTTGTTATGACAACATAATCTCAAAGATAGTCCATAAATTAATTTTGGAATGTGTTTTTGATCCTACCACCCCTATGAAAAAAATAAAAGCGCCCGCCTGGGTCGCTTGCAAAATACAGGTAACCATTTGAAAGTTATAATGCATGTACGAAACTAAACTCCTTTCAAATATATGAGGTTTGGGACAAACTGAATATTTTCATATTGAAAGATCTTTACATTTAACATTTCGCATCTCTTGCTGTATAAAAAAAAGAATATTCATAATGTGTTCTATGTGTGATTTCAGGATGAAGATCCAGATTACTTAGCCAAATTAGCTAGACTAGTGGACAGCATAGGAACCAATCTAATCATAAACTATCAGAAGTAAGTTATTATCATGACATGAAAACAGGTGTATCTGGTTACTATAGTTATCGCCTTATAAGGTCAACTTGACCTCACAAATTCCTCTATGTAAAGTCCAGAACTGCTTATTTCATGGTTTAAACCTTTCCAATAAACTTAATCTAAAGCTACACCGAAGCAACTGGGATATATTGGCTAGATTCATGATGTCAAAGGTTGTAAGCAGCAATGTTTCGAAGCAAAAGATTTTGATTATGAAAAACCTCTTAGTAGGTAGTTTTGTTGGTAAACATTTCAACATGTGACATCATGAGTCAGGTCAGTATAGCATAGCTTCTTTGATGTAGTCCCAGGGTTGGAATCCAGGTGAAAGTAATTATGAAGTTGTAATATAAAACCCCATCATAATATTGCATTTTCGTTGTTCTAAGATTATCTCATCCATCCAAAAAGTAAACAAAAATCTATAATTTAAAGAAGAGTGTTGATTTCTTTCATTATGCTGAAAATAGAATATTTGTTTTGTTTATTAATACTTCTTACTTCACATTGACCTTTGTATGTTTTTATGTTTTTGTCAAATTTTTAATACTAGTGCTAAAAACATTTTGAGCAATGGTATAAAACTTGTTCTAATTAAAATGGAAATCAAGATCATCAAAAATCAAATAGACTCATCCACACAGTTCAAGATTTGATTGACAGTTCTATTTTTGCACCTTCCATATTTGGGAGTGAAATTGATGGCCTGTGTTAAAACTCCAAGGTCAAGCTGATCTGGTCGCTCTCTAAGGACAATTTAAAAACAGATTTCTGACTGAAGTTGATCAATTCTATCTTCATTTTTCTCAGTTAAAACATATTTATAGAAAAATTCACCTTTCAAATCATTCCTGTCTATCTATTATCAATTTATTTATCAGGTTTTTATCATAATTATTTTAATTTGAAAGAAGGAGTTTGGAGTAATTTATAGTTCTGTTTTGTCAAAGAATTTTCATGGAAAGGACAATTTTATATGTCAGGGTTTTATTTGAAGTTTATTGTCGAATGAAATATCAGATCCCAGATTAGTTAAATTCAGTATTTATGTAAAAATGTAAAAGCAAAATGTAAAAAGATATCTTCAATCTTAATAATTTGTTGTATTGTTGAGTATTTTGAAATGCTGTAACTGCTCAATTTGGGTGCACCCCAGTTGTCCGAAACCCAGTTGTCCGAAACCCAGTTGTCCGAAACCCAGTTGTCCGAAACCCAGTTGTCCGAAACCCATTTTTCCGAAACCCAGTTCTCCGAAACCCAGTTGTCCGAAAAATTTAGTCATACTTTACCAGATAAAGGGGGACGCACCTCAAGCCAGTTTCATGTCATGTATATGGCAAAATTAATGGCATGGATGCATTCTGATGTATAGATCTCTCTCTCACTTTGAATTGCATCCATTACACGGCGTTACCAGAATGACAGGAACGGGGGATTTATTTTACATTGTGATTCTAAAAAAGGTCATCAAAACACAATATATATTACGGAACAGTTGATCTTATCTTATTTAATATATTTTATATAGGCAAAATAAAATGAAACATTTTGAAACCGATAAAATAAGTTAACGCATAAAACTTTAAGAATAAACAGTACACATATTACGTTGTCAAAATGTTTCGTCGCATTTAATTTCTTAGTCTCTGTCTCTTATCAAATCGTAAAATGTAAAAGAACAAAACATTCTAAACGTAATCACTTGGGATTAACTGGAAACGAAGACAGGCTGTCCTCGTATCAAATTGGATGTTCTCCAATTCGCAAGAAGTTTCATTTTCGCCATGTACTCACTTCATCTTTTTGAATTTAATCTCTATTTCTCGAACAGAGTACCTAAATGAAGAATAATTTTTGGTTTCAAAAGATGTACACGACGTCAACTTTACTAAATAAACGCCCAGTAGGCTCATTTGCGTGAAAAGCCGGTAGTTGTATTTATACACTCCCCTCCATAAGTTTGGCAACCTTAGCTCCCCCATTGAACTACGTGTTAAAGCCTCTTTACGTTTGAATTTTTATTTACGATGAAATAGCGTATAATATTGATAGAAACGTAACTTTACTTTATTTCCAATACCTCCTAATTTTCTAGATTTTTTCCTCCATAACAAGAGATCGAAAATTGAACGGATAAATTTGATGAATTTTTTAAAATCGTCATTCCCGTATAATCCAAGGGGAAATAGAGAGTTCGGGGCAAATCAGAATCTTTTCAGTAAAAGATTCAGCAAAATTTTTTTGGTATAAAAAATTGAATTGTCTGACTTTTTTGTTCACTAAGTTTTAATTTATTTGATGAATACTAAATTTATAGCGCTTCAAAGTCATTTTTGAAAATAATTTTTCGACTCCTGTGTTATTTCAATGGGAGAGTTTTCTTGAAAACCAATTTTGACTTTAAAGCCCTGTAACTTTGTTGAACCTGAAGAAACATATCAATTCTTTGTTAAATAAAGTTAGCAAATTCAATTGCCTGCCTTACTCATATTTTGCAAGGACTTGGATGGATGGATATTCTGTCATATGACGTGCGGTAAATCTACCATTTCCCATTGGATGACATGGGAATGACGATTTTCAAAAAGTCATCAAATTTATCATCAATTTTCGACCTATTGTAATTTAGGAAAAAAATTGGAAAAAATTGATAAAATTTGAAGGTATTGGAAATAAAGTCAAGTTACGTTTCCATCAATATTATAGTTATTTCATCGCCGGTTAAGTAAATAAAAATTCAACTTATGGGTATCTTCTATTGACGGAGGATAATGTTTAAAGGGGCTACAGTGCCTGTGCGTAGGAAAACTACGCTTGCCTTGGGGACTCCGTACGGCGTATCCAGTTTTTCACACGCCGCAGGGTCGCCGTATAGAAATTATAACTCGGAGTTATAATATTTGTTCATTTCTGAGGTCCCGTAGAAATCAACTGGCTCAACAAGATTGAATCATTATTTGTCAATGTTTCACGATCACTTTTCATTTGATATTACATCCTAGCACTATGAATAACATTTATAAATTGCCCTGATGTAAATAAAATGAAAAAAAGTATTATTTATCAACAGAAATTTAAAATTCACCATGCGGCTGCCGTGGGAAGTCCTATTGATCCTCATAAATTATCCCCTACTCATATTAAGTTAAAATGTGCCCATCGTGCGCCTAATACTAATGGCGCTGTCACACTGCTCGTGTCCCGTCCCGTCTCTCAACGTACAAAGCATTCAGGCCAAAATTTAAGGAATAAGCTATAGTGAGCTGTTTCAGAACGCCGTCTGAAACGCCTTCTGATTCTGAACCCACTGTATTCATTGGACGGTGGGAGGTCGTCCATGCTTACACTTTCAGTATCTGACCCTATTATCACACCAAACTAGTTCTCACTACGCTCTCGAGAACGGGCTTAAACTGTGTGGACGGATTGGAAGTACTTAGAACCGTATGGGGTCTACTTGCCTACTCGAAAGGGTAGTTCCAAAATTTCCACGTGGTCATCACTTTCTGCAATCACGCGGTCTTCGACCGTTAATTGGAATTTTTGACCTACCAGATGCTTGAAAATCAAGGATTGCGAGTCTGATACTGCACCGTTTTTGTTCCATTATACCATTAAAAGCAAAACAAAATTGCACTTCTGTCAGTGCATTACTTTATTGTAAAGAGTCTCTCGTTCTAGCAGCATTTTGGTCCCCACTCCCCAGCTGTTAGAAGGCCTTCTTACAGCTGGGGACCAAAATTACGCTGGAAGTAGGAACTCTGTTTAAGATAATAACGTACCATCAGAAAGAGATTTTTGTCATGCTTTGAATGGAACAAGTTTGAAGAAAAACGGTGCAGTATGAGACTCGTAATTGATTTTCAAATATCCGGTAGGTCAAAAATTCAAATTAACGGTCGAAGTTAGGACCGCGTGGCGACGTGGGGCAAAGGTTGAACTGTCTCAGAATGTATTGGGAACGAGGTAGAAATAAAGAATTCATATGAACGAGTCATGCAAGATACTAAAGAGATACAAATGCATTTTGATTCTCAGTTTTTGGGCAATTAAAACTCCCTGTCTGCATTGAGTATAGTTATTTATTGTCCGGTGTATAATTTTGAAACATTATCCTAATTTTTCACAAAACTTTTTCAATGATTCTGCAATAGTTAATGGTTGACATCTATGGCACACTAAAAACGAATTTTTTTATGCAGGGTACGTACATGATACAGATCAAATCTTGGCTCTACTACAAACTATTACACACTTACTTCAACAGTTCAATATATTGCAAAAACACAGTTTTGATTTTGAACAATATCACCCAGGGGCGTAGGAAGGTGTAAATTCAACACTACGCCAAAAAATCCCGCCAAAAATATGAAACAATTGTGTCAAATCTTCTTTATCAAAACGCCTATTTTATTGTCATTTTATGGCAATAGAGATTTTAAGCTTGCAATGTTTTCACAACCTAAATGTGAACGGAAATAGTTAAGCGATGTATTTGTATGGGCGATTGGTAATACGTATAGGTTGGCGTTTCGATTTTATATGCAAGCTTAATATCCCTGATACCCTTTTTAATGTGCTTAAAATGTTCGAATGATTTTTATCATTTAAAATCACCACGGAAAGCCGATCTTTTAAAACTCGACACAAATCATCCTCACTTTTCTTATGTCTCGAACGATAAAGACGATCGATTTCCAAATAACAATGAGAGATTTTTAATCATTTTCGAATAATTGAATTGATTTAAAGAAACGCATTCGTGATCAATGATACAATTAATCCTAATGTCTGCAACCTTTTTTATAACACTAGTTCGCAAGACCAAATAAACCTCCCACCACAAAGGTCAAATCGAGGTCAGCGTGACTTAGGGGGTGCCAAAGATGTTATATTTCATAAAACAATAATCTATTATCTTTCAAATGAAATAAAAATCTAGGTAATAGCTTTTCTAGAACTGAAATCAATGGAACGCGTAATTGAATAATCAACATTTTCAAGTGATGCTGTCCCCAGCTCCGATTTCGGTGATCGGCTAGTATAAAAGGTTTGAGCGTATCATTTTGTTCAAGACACTCTCTAGAGTAAATTATCCTAACTTGAGTAAAAATGTGTGGTAAGTAAATTCGCTATGGGCAGTTAAAGAGGCGCCATCTATTCATTTTCAAACAGGGGGTAGGGGTATAAAATAATTTTTAACACATTTTAATAGTAAAATGACATTGAAATACTAATAAAATCTTATCAAGAACATTATTTACAATCAGTATGAATTTTCTTGTGTGGATTAGGGTGAAAATAAGGGCATATGTTGAAATTCACTACAGGGGCGCCACCTATTTTTGTACTTCTACCACGTGTATAGTATAATCCAAGGTGCATATATTGCAGGCCACAGGATAACATATTAACACCTTACATTAGCAGTTGCCATTACTTCATAAATGGAGTAAAGTACTCCCACTATTGACAGGCTAAAAGGATTCCTGTATGGATTACAAAAGATGTTGGGTCCAATGTATGCAAGGGAATAATCTCATCCATTGTACTTGTAAAGGGTGTTTGGGGAGCAGATGCAAATATTTGAAAGCAGATATTATTTGCCCTGAATTATATGTAGCTGTAGAGGAGATTCTGAACTGTTGATTTCATGATTCTCAATAAATATGACAAAACAAGACCATTTTGAGCACACATTTGAGATGCATATGTTGCATATTGTGAGAGTTATCAAGGTGAGATAGCCCCTGGGACACCAGAGGCTAAAATTAAAATTTTAAAAAAAATGCAATCATTTTTCTACATTTCATTAGTATTATGAAAAAGACAGGGCTTTTCTGAGAATATTTGAGGATTATATTTTACGTATCTTAGAAGTTATTATTATTATTATATGGTGCGATATGATTACCCAGGAACGTAAGAAGCTAAAATTAAAATTTTTGAAATGTATAATCATTTTTCTACTTCTTATTAGTAATATTATGACAAAGCAAGAGTGCATACACCTTTTTGAGTACATTTGAGATACATATGCTCCATATTTTGGAAGTTATTAAGGTGAGATATGGTCGACCCTGGGATGTCAGAAGCCAAAATGAGAATCAATATTATTTTAAATGTACAATTATTTTTTTACTTCTTATTAGTAATATTATGACAAAGCAAGAGTACATTCACCATTTTGAGCACATGTGAGATATATGCTCCATATTTTGGAAGTTATTATATTAAGGTGAGATATGGTCACCCCTGCTGGGACGTCAGAAGCCAAAATGAAAATTAATATTTTTTTAAATGTACAATCATTTTTTTTACTTCTTATTAGTAATATTATGACAAAACAAGAGTACATACACCATTTTGAGCACATTTGAGATACATATGCTCCATATTTTGGAAGTTATTAAGGTGAGATATGGTCACCCCTAGGACGTCAGAAGCCAAAATGAGAATCAATATTTTTAAAAATGTACAATCATTTTTATCGCACTTTGAAAAAGTGCTATATTGTCGTCGTCTTGTGCTGTTGGGCGGGCGTGCGGGCGTGCGGATGTGCGGGCGTGCGGGCGGCACATAAACCAAATCTTGTCATCAAATTTCCAGGATAACTGCTTACCTGTTCAACTTGAAATTCTTACAGATGCAAGAGCAGACTAGTACCAAGATCTGATTAGGTTAAGGGCATGCTGGGTAAACTATGTGGCGGCCATTTTGAATTTTTCAACAAATCTTGTCATCAAAATTCCAGGAAAACCACTTATCCGTTCAACTTGAAATTTTTACAGATGCAAGAGCAGACTATTGCCGAGATCTGATTAGGTTTTGGGTATGCTGGCTGAATTACATGGTGGCCATTTTGAATTTTTCAATTTGGCGGCCATTTTGAATTTTTCAACTTGCTCCAAATTGACCAAATTTTTTTTTTAAAAACATCTACAAGTTCTCAGAAGTTCAAATCTGACCTTAGATTTCAGATTTGACCTTTCATTCACCTTCAGTGACCTTGAAAAGGTCAAAAAAGTTGATTTTCTAAATTGATATTTTGGATTTAAATTTAGGTCAGCTTAATTACTAAGCACCTACTGAGGTCTGAAAAAGTGAAATTTTCAAGATCGAAGGTCAAGGTCATTAAACTAGGTCACAAATGATGTTATCCAAGTTTCTCAAAGTTTGAGGCTACAAATCAGTTCTTGTCATCAAAATTCCAAGAAAACCGCTAACCTGTTCAACTTGAAATTTTTACACATGCAATAGCAGACTAGTGCCAAGATCTGATTAGGTTTAGGGCATGCTGGGTAAACTACTTGGCGGCCATTTTGAATTTTTCAACAAATCTTGTCATCAAAATTTCAGGAAAACCACTTATCCGTTCAACTTGAAATTTTTACAGATGCAAGAGCAGACTATTGCCAAGATCTGATTAGGTTTTTGGTATGCTGGCTGAATTACATGGTGGCCATTTTGAATTTTTCAATTTGGCAGCCATTTTGAATTTTTCAACTTGCTCCAAATTGACCAAATTTTTTTTAAAAAAACATCTACAAGTTCTCAGAAGTTCAAATCTGACCTTAGATTTCAGATTTGACCTTTCGTTCACCTTCAGTGACCTTGAAAAGGTCAAAAATTTGATTTTCTAAATTGATATTTTGGATTTAAATTTAGGTCAGCTTAATTACTAAACACCTACTGAGGTCTGAAAAAGTGGAATTTTCAAGGTCGAAGGTCATCAAATTAGGTCACAAACAATGTTATCTAAATTTTCCCAAAGTTCAAGACTACAAATAAATTCTTGTCATCAAAATTGCAGGAAAACCGCTAATCTTGTCAACTTGAAATGTTTACAGATGCAAGAGCAGACTAGTGCCAAGGTCTGATTAGGTTTTGGCCATGCTGGGTAAATTGCATGGTGGCCAGTTTGCTCTTCAAAGTGCGATATTTATCACTGTGTGTCTTGTTCTACTTCTTATTAGTAATATTATGACAAATCAAGAGTACATACACCATTTTGAGTACATTTGAGATACATATGCTCCATATTTTGGAAGTTATTAAGGTGAGATATGGTCACGCCTGGGACGTCAGAAGCCAGAATGAGAATCAATATTTTTTAAAATGTACAATCATTTTTCTACTTCTTATTAGTAATATTATGACAAAGCAAGAGTACATACACAATTTTGAGCACATTTGAGATACATATGCTCCATATTTTGGAAGTTATTAAGGTGAGATATGGTCACCCCTGGGACGTCAGAAGCCAAAATGAGAATTAATATTTTTTAAAATGTACAATCATTTTTCTACTTCTTATTAGTAATATTATGACAAAGCAAGAGTACATACACCATTTTGAGTACATTTGAGATACATATGCTCCATATTTTGGAAGTTAATAATGTGAGATATGGTCACCCCTATCCTGCATGATGCCACAATTTTAAATTTCAATAATTTTTTTCTCCGCCAGTACAAAAGTTATTGATCCAATTTTGAGTATGTGATATACACATATAAAGGTCCTTCAGAATGAATTTTTTCAGTACATTTCACACCTTAACGAATCTAAAATAAGTTATTACACGTGGTAGAAGTACAAAAATAGGTGGCGCCCCTGTAGTGAATTTCAACATATGCCCTTATTTTCACCCTAATCCACACAAGAAAATTCATACTGATTGTAAATAATGTTCTTGATAAGATTTTATTAGTATTTCAATGTCATTTTACTATTAAAATGTGTTAAAAATTATTTTATACCCCTACCCCCTGTTTGAAAATGAATAGATGGCGCCTCTTTAACTGCCCATAGCGAATTTACTTACCACACATTTTTACTCAAGTTAGGATAATTTACTCTAGAGAGTGTCTTGAACAAAATGATACGCTCAAACCTTTTATACTAGCCGATCACCGAAATCGGAGCTGGGGACAGCATCAAAGTTATTTTTGTCTTTAACAATCATATTTCAAAAAGTACTACCAATAACAATCGGTGATTTAGTAAGAAAATTGATAATTGCTGACTTAACTATAATTTCTGTCTATGATTTTGCCTAGCAAAGGAATATAAATCGATATAGTGAAATTGAAAAATTGGGGGTAGGGAGAATAAAAAGAATAAATCTAATTTAAAGAGGTTCATCATTATAATTAAACGATACCACAGTTTGCATAAGCATTACGGAACATGCGCAAACAATTGCAAAGGTATTCATCAAGTAGTTTTTGATAAAAAACTGTTTTTCTCTCGTGAAGAGAACGAGAATCACGAATATTTGGCGAAATTTTATTTTAGTTTTAAAATCCATAAGATAGTCAGTCAATAGTGACTCGATTTTCATGAAATAAAGCATGTTGGTAAGAGAATTCAATCTGTTAATTGATTATTTGCCAAACAGAGCAATAATGATTACTTTGCATTTTCTACAGTATTAGAATTGTAGAAACAAGGTATTAACTTTCAATATTTTATTTTTCAAAAAGTGTCATTTATCTGTGGCCAAGGTTAGAAAAATAACAGAGGCACAAAAAACATGCAAAAGAGTACTATTAAAAAATCGAGCATATCATATGGTATCCACAAACATTTCTTTAGGCTAGTGTGCTCGAGATTACTTTTGCACAATACAATAAGAAAATATGAATAAAGAACATAGGTAAATTATAAGCCTTTTTATTCTCACTTTTCAACACTACGCACTGGCGTTTTGGCGTACATTGTTCCTACGCCACTGTCACCAATGGGAGAAATTCTTAAATCTAAATGTTTGGAAAGGAATACGTTTCTACTAAAACATACAAACCTCTTATATTATGATGAAAAAAGGATAGACATCTGATATGTATATATGCCACATATATAAGTTATACGAAATGAGCATATTTTATTGATTTATTGAAAATTTGGACGAAATCTTAACAATGGGTGGTACTGAACAACCAAAATCTTCTTTTTAGATATTTTTCAGGGTAGAAATATTATCAATTGATATTGGAAAACATAATTAACCATATTTTATTGAGAAAAGGGAATGAAAAAATTATCAAATGAATATATATAATTGTCACGGACGTCCATACGTTATTCGAATGAGATAGATATTCCTTTCGCCAGAATATTCTCTTCGACTGTGATAATTGTCTAAAATGTTGGCGGCAGTCTTGAATTTTCACCAAGAAGGAGTGCGATTCGTGCTGGACAATGCGGTTCAAAATTTGTAGAATGTCCATATTTATGTGCCGAGAATCTAGTAAGAATATATATGATCGTGAACTTTCGGACCCATTATTGACCGGGCTAACCGATGTCAACGTGATACCAATGTTATGCTGTCCTGATTCGCGAAGTTGCGACAAGATTCGTTACCGCTAAGACATTTAATTTTTTAATTTTCGGAGAACTGGGTTTCGGAGAACTGGGTTTCGGAGAACTGGGTTTCGGACAACTGGGTTTCGGACAACTGGGTTTCGGACAACTGGGTTTCGGACAACTGGGTTTCGGACAACTGGGTTTCGGACAACTGGGTTGACCCCGCTCAATTTAACCAAAACAACAAAGTAATAAAATATTCTATAAATGGACTATTAGTAAAAGATGAGCCAAAATTAGACAAAAACAACAAATGAGACATGATATTTGACTAAATGGGTAGATATACATGTATTTCAATATAAATATCATAATTATCCCATCGAACGAAGTTCGGAGGGATATAGGGAACGCCTCCGTCCGTCTGTCCGTCCGTCCGGGCAATAACTCAAGTTCTGCTCGAAAGCCGATTTTCAAAATGGCCGCTCATTTCAAAATGGCGGCAATTTTAGTGCCGAATTTACAGTAATTGAGGTGCAATATGTAAAACTGTAATAGTAATATGTTTTAGATGTAAAAAAATTATATAGGACATTAATAAAGCTAAAAATGTAGATATTAAAGAAGCACATGGCAGCCATCTTGAAAAATGGCGGCCTTTACTCGTTATTTTACGATTTTTGCTTTAACTCGAAAAGTAGTGGAGCGATTTTGTTCATATTTTGTATGTGAATACTATAAACATTGCACACTGTCTAAAGACACTTTTGTTAGAAGGTGGCCATTTTAAAAAATGGCCGCCATTTTGATCTATTTTACTATAACTCGAAAAGTAGTGAAGCGATTTTGTTCATATTTGGTATGTGAATACTATAAGGATTGCACACTGTCTAATGACACTTTTGGTAGAAGGTGGCCATTTTGAAAAAAAATTCGAAAAATGGCCGCCATTTTAATGTATTTTATAATAATTCGAAAAGTAGTGAAGCGATTTTGTTCATATTTGGTATGTGAATACTGTAAGCATGGCACACTGTCTAATGACACTTTTGGTAGAAGGCGGCCATTTTGAAAAATGGCTAGCATTTTAACGTATTTTACTATAACTCGAAAAATAGTGGAGCGATTTTGTTCATATTTGGTATGTGAATACTATAAGTATGGCAAATGGTCTTATGACACTTTTGGTAGAAGGCGGCCATTTTGAAAAATGTCTGCCATTTTTGCTATATACTTTGTTTGTAAAAATGCCATCCATGGCTGTTAGATGGGATTCGCTACGCTTTGGCATTGCCGTTGTTCTGGTTAAATCATATCTTGTAATTTTCAGAATGTCAAAGTCTTCCAATAAAGAGAATGCTGATTTGATGCTTCAGTCCATTGAAAACAAAGTGCAGTTTATTTTCCGTTTCCTCTGTGATGAAGATGATGACGTTTCGGGAGCTGTTGCTAACTTTACACACGACTATATCAGTGTACTTAAGCAGGCAGGCCCACTCACTGCAAAACAAAAGGAAAACATTGGGGTAACTGAATATAATTTCTTAGACTCATAATATGGTGCCCAAGTGTAAATCTCTTGGAGCAGCCAAAAGTGTTCAGATTAGCAGGTGTTCACATTTCAAGGCTTTTCCAACATGTAGGTCAGTGGAAGATAACAAATTTGGGACTGAGAAAAAGTGTTCGCATTGAGAAGTGTTTGGATAAGAGAGGAGTTTGGATATACAGGTTTCGGTGTATTGTAGTGTCTAGCTTATGGGAATGGTGCTTTTTTGCCCAATCCCATAAATGGAACATCTATGCTTTCTGTTTCCCAATATAACAACAGGAATTTAAGTTATGAAATTCTGAAAATTACATCCAACCCTGTTGAAAATCTGCACACTGTTAAAAGGGTGAAAAATTCAGATATTTTGACCAAATCTGGTAAATCTAAAAAAAGCATGCTTTTAAGGGTGAAATATTGAGATATTTTGAAATAACAGGTAAATCTAAAATATGAGCACCATTTTGAAAAAACTCCTGGGAAATCACTATGAAAAGTAAGCTAAAAGTAATTCAAAGAATTGATATGCATCTAATAATCCTTTGTATTGTAGAGTATCCTAATGGCTGTGATAAGTAAAATGAAGTTGGATGAATCATACAACTTTGACCAGGAGGGAGAGGATGAGGCTATGTTCCAAGAGTATAGAAAACAACTTAAAGTCATATACCAAAACATAGGACAGCTAGTGAGTGAGATATACATACAGTCCAACCTATTGAACAAATAGACTTGTGTAGAATTTCACTATTTTTCATTTATCATTATGATACCAAGATGATTGATGGCTACCTATATGCTTAACTAATGCTTCTCTTCTGCAGGTAGTCAATTCAAGGTTTTTACTGCTGAAAATAAAAGAAATTCTTGGAAATTTCCATTGAGATATTTTGAACATTCTCAATTAGCCATATGCTTTTCACGCAACGCCATCTATAACCATGACTTCTTTTCCTGAGAGTATTCTTTATTACAGGAGCCAGATTTAGTCGTCACAACTACGCACCAATTTGTAGAAAATGTATTCAAAGCATGGAAGAAAACAAATGATGTAAAATATGCTGACCTGGAACTGGGGGTACTTTTATTGTATCAGGTTGCGGAGGTTTTTCCAGTAAGTGTTCTTCCTCCCTCTTATCGGTCAATGTAACCATTAAAAACCTTTGCAGGTTTGTGATTCCTCAAGTGCCTTAAAATGTTAAACAAATCATCTGTGGATGAACTTGTTTCTATTAACATGTAGTTAATAAGCAACAATTTCACCTCAATTTGTGATTTCTCAAGTGCCTTAAAATGTTAAACAAATCATCTGTGGATGAACTTGTTTCTATTATCATGTAGTTAATAAGCAACAATTTCACCTCAATTTGTGATTTCTCAAGTGCCTTAAAATGTTAAACAAATCATCTGTGGATGAACTTGTTTCTATTAACATGTAGTTAATAAGCAACAGTTTCACCTCAATTTGTAGCATATCACTCTCTTGGGATTTATTATTTGGGAGAATTTACACATTTAAGCTTTGAACGTCAATCATTTTGTAAGATAACATGGATCCTTTAGGAGATAGCTATATGTTTAGATAGTTAATAGATTGGAAGGTCAGTTGTACTTGTTTTGTCACTCCCTATATCTCAGATTCTGGAAAGATGACGTGTTCCTTTAATAGCCTTTGTACAGACTACATATATTTTGAAACTGATTTTTATGATTGCAGGTTTCGCATGGTCAGCATTTTAGTGGTGATATGTCTAAAGTCTCATCCCTTCAGCAGATGATGAGACTTGTAAGTAATCTCTGCTATTTATTTTAAAAAGTCTGAAAAAAGATAAGAGATACTATGAAAACTTTCTCATCACCCCTCGTATATATCATTCCTATTGATCTCTTGCATGTTAGATCTCCACAACAAACCTAAAAACTAATAAAAACTCTGAAATTTGGACGAGAAAATGTTTTAAGTTGAAGCAGATTAAAATATAGTTTCCTCTATTGTGAATGTGTTCCAATGCCTGTTGTACCTTTTTCAGATGATCGAGTGCAATGTTTGTGGTTGTCGACACATTGCTGTGCAGTTGCAGTATTTTGAAACAGTTGTGCGATACGAGAAGTTCTTTCAACACGAAACACAACACATTTTACCAGTTTTAGTAAGTTCTATGATATTCTGTAATATTTGTTTCCTTCAACTTTCTTCTCTATGATATTTACATAATAATGATATTTAAGTAGAAGCATTTGGTTATTTCATTGTCTTGTATCAAACTCTTTTAATCCCTCCCCCTCCATAGCTTACACATATTTAACATAAATAAGTTTGTGTGTATGTGTTGTGGGGAGTAGATGTTTGATGCAAGACTAGAGATGGAGATGAAATATAGGATTCTGAAACAGAATTTATGGTTGTTTCTCAAGATTTAGTGTTTTTGGCAATCAATCAAAATATCTCTTAGCCTATCCCCTTAGTTCAAATAAATGACCAAAATTATGATTTCAAATTGCAATGATCTCCCCAGCATTAAAGCAAGTGAACACTGCTCCCACTTGATGATTTTATTTTATTATGTCATCACCAAAAGTCATCCACAAGTTTTCAGAAGTTCAAATCTGACTTTAGATTTGAGATTTGATCATCAATGACCTTGAAAAACTTGCTTTAAATTGACCAATTTTTTTTAAAATTATCAAGTTCTCAGAAGTTTAAGTCTGACTAAGATTGAACTCATAATATTGTGAGCAACAAGGTGGTGACATTTTGTCATGTTAATGCCTTGTAATAGGCTTGCATCCACCTGAGAATCGACTTGTACCCTTTAAAAATGAGAAAACCATGAAGTGTAGCTACATGTTGTCAACATTTGGTCTCAAAAATAAGAATCTTGCACCCGCACCCACTTGAGAAAAAATCCTGGGGAGAACACTGACATTACTTGAAAGATGAATGTGTGTTATTTGTGCATTCCAGACAGCATTCCTTGATGAGAGAGGACTCAGGAATCCCTCCGCTAAAGTTTGCAGTAGAGCCGCATATCTCTTCTCCCGCTTTGTAAAAGCAGTCAGGTTTGTAAAAAGATTCTCCTGAACTTTGTCGGGACTCAATATTGGTTAGAATGTCGGACAAAGCACAAATCGACGATGAGTGCAATTGTACTGATATTCTGCCCAATGAGTGATTGATAGCTAACGAAATACTGAACTATTATGAAAACATGAAATGAAAACACGTTCAGAGATTGGGGGATTGAGATCCACAAAATAATCATTTGCTGTCATTTTTGTGTCAAAATTTGTTACTGGCCGATTCCAGCAGACAGAGCCTAGATATGACATCATAATTAACAAAAATAAAAGAAGATACATGGAAATTGCATAATGAACAGTTATTCATCTATCGAGAATTAGAAACAGCTATCATTGCAGTCTTATTGGATGATTGATTCTGACATAGCACAGTCATGTTTGAATTGTATATACACTCATATTAATTGTATACAAACTCTCACATGTTCTATACATTCTTTGGTGATCCATATTTCAGGTCTCATCTCCAAGAGTACATAGAGGATATACTGAAGCGTATGACAGATATGTTAACTGTCAACTCTCCAGACAACGGATTCAACCACAGATTGTCCAGTGAAGACCAGTTCTTTATCTATGAGACGGCAGGCATTCTAATCATCTCAAGTAATCTACCTGTACAGGTTAGTTTAATCTTAATACAGTAATCTTCTTGTGTTTTTCAGATGTTTTTTCATTTATATGAGATATGGAGTATATATCATTAAATGTTTTTATGAGTCCCTGTATCCTCTGCTTGACACTACAGTGCATAATATAAGAGACATTGCATATTTTTCTGAGTTTTGCTTGAATATCTTTCAATAAATGTTAATTAGTTCAAAATGCCTACTGGAGACACAATGCAGGTTTCGTGTAGTAAATGCCTCTTATTTATGTCACCTCCAGAAGTGGTGTCATATTGTTATAGTCTCCAACTTTTTTGTGAACAGTGTTTGGCATCTGTTACACGGCATCTGTAATAAATTACAGCGTCTGTAACAAATGGCAGGTGGTGACATTTTGCATAATTATGCCTTGTTTATTTGATTTGCAGAAGAAACAGGAGCTTATGAAAAGTCTCCTGGCTCCAATTGTCTCTAAGTTCAGCGACCTCTATACATCTATGTGCAATGACCAGGATGAGAAGCGACAGGAAGCCTACGCTGAGAGCCTCAACCATGCCATGGCATTTGCTAGGTAAGTTTGGACATATTTAAAGAATTTTACTACCATATTCCTTCTAATAAGGACACAGTGCGGTTTCTAAATTGGAATTTAAAAGGATGATATATTGAGAAATAAAAATATTGAGAAAATAATTATTTGTTATCACTAAGGTCTACATACTCTACTACATCTCCTGTATTTCCCTCTCTGCATTAAATATAATCATCAATCAATATCTTTTGTAAATAATTGAAACTAATGCATTAAACTGTTAATTTGTTTTCTTGAGACCATGTTCAACATAAAAGTTGCATGTGTACTCATTGGAACTGTGCGCTCATTAGATAGAATACAAAATGTACAAGCTAATATTTTTCATAATGTAAAGATAACTCGTATGGGCCATATTTAGTGTAGCCAATGGACATTGTTTTTATGTGACATTTTTTTATGGTCAAAATATACCAATTTTTCATGGTTTTTCTCATTTTCAAGTGGGTGCAAATGGATTTTCAGGTGGGTGCAAATGGAATTTCAGAATCTCAGGTGGGTGAAGTGCCCACTTGCTCTAATGCTGGGAGATCACTGCTTAATAAGATATTGTTTCTGTTTTCTTCCAGTCGAAGCAGCAAGGGTTTCTCTAACAACCAGACTATGAAGGTGTGTGGATGTGTGGAGGTGTACACTGAAACATTACAGGTCTTCTTACAGGCATTAAACACACCTGTGCACAGGTAACATATTCTATTATAATACACTATTATCATTACACACACAGCCCCAGTGTCCAGTCATCTAGATTGCATCAGTGAGACCCTGTTGGTCAACCCAACATTGAAGATTTCAATGGCCTGATTCTGAAGCTGGTTTTAGGGTTTAATAATCATTGGCATACCTATAATGATCCAGGCGAGGCTATTTCCTCACCAAAATTTTCCAGAAGGAACATTTTTGAGACATTTTTTGATCCAATAGTATGATTTCTTCTTTTACATTTGCTTTACCTACGTTCAAATGGAGTACCTCCTCTAGTCTAATTTTGCCCCACCTATTGACATTTGCCTCACCCAAGTTCAAATGTAGTACCTCCTCTACTCTAATTTTGCCCCACCTATTGACATTTGCCTCACCTAAGTTCAAATGTAGTACCTCCTCTAGTCTAATTTTGCCCCACCTATTGACATTTGCCTCACCTACGTTCAAATGGAGTACCTCCTCTAGTCTAATTTTGCCCCACCTATTGACATTTGCCTCACCTAAGTTCAAATGTAGTACCTCATTTAGTCTAATTTTGCCCCACCTATTGACATTTGCCTCACCTAAGTTCAAATGTAGTACCTCCTCTTGTCTAATTTTGCCCCACCTATTGACATTTGCCTCACCCAAGTTCAAATGTAGTACCTCCTTTAGTCTAATTTTGCCCAACCTATTGACATTTGCCTCACCTAAGTTCAAATGTAGTACCTCCTCATGTCAAATTTTGCCCCACCTATTGACATTCGCCTCACTTCAGTTTAAATGGAGTACCTCCTCTTGTCTAATGTTGCCCCACCTATTGACATTTGCCTCACCTAAGTTCAAATGGAGTACCTCCTCTTGTCTAATTTTGCCCCACCTATTGACATTTGCCTCACCTAAGTTCAAATGTAGTACCTCCTCTTGTCTAATTTTGCCCCACCTATTGACATTTGCCTCACCTACGTTCAAATGGAGTACCTCCTCTAGTCTAATTTTGCCTCACCCAAGTTCAAATGTAGTACCTCCTCTTGTCTAATTTTGCCCCACCTATTGACATTTGCCTCACCTAAGTTCAAATGTAGTACCTCCTCTTGTCTAATTTTGCCCCACCTATTGACATTTGCCTCACCTACGTTCAAATGGAGTACCTCCTCTAGTCTAATTTTGCCTCACCCAAGTTCAAATGTAGTACCTCCTTTAGTCTAATTTTGCCCCACCTATTGACATTTGCCTCACCCAAGTTCAAATGGAGTACCTCCTCTTGTCTAATTTTGCCCCACCTATTGACATTTGCCTCACCCAAGTTCAAATGTAGTACCTCCTTTAGTCTAATTTTGCCCCACCTATTGACATTTGCCTCACCTACGTTCAAATGGAGTACCTCCTTTTGTCTAATTTTGCCCCACCTATTGACATTTGCCTCACCTAAGTTCAAATGTAGTACCTCCTCTTGTCTAATTTTGCCTCGCCTATTGACATTTGCCTCACCTAAGTTCAAATGTAGTACCTCCTCTAGTCTAATTTTGCCCTGCCTATTGACATTTGCCTCATCTAAGTTCAAATGTAGTTCCTCCTCTAGTCTAATTTTGCCTTGCCTATTGACATTTCCCTCACCTAAGTTCAAATGTAGTACCTCCTTTAGCCTAATTTTGCCTCGCCTATTGAAATTTGCCTCACCTTATTTTGGATCCTGCCTACATCTCTGATTAATACTTGGACCAATCTGGGGTTTATGAAAACTGAGTTTCTCCAGTGACAGCGACGACTCATTGCTCAACTCTAAGAGTCTTTACCTGACACTGCCTGAATCTACCTCTCCCACGCCTGAATGTTACTGGCAAACACCTGACGAATCTCTAATAAACATTACAGGAGCTTGTTGCAGACAGGTGTTAGACAGTATTTACACCGCATGGTTGTATGCCTTGAAGCTGAGATCCTACCATTTATCCCTTTAGCCATGGAGCAGCTACTTAAACATGCAGATGCCAAAGAAATCTATGATTTCATTCCACTTATGAACCAAGTTGTCATGAAATTTAAAGTAAGTATTTTTAAAATATGATATCTAGTTTAATAGGAATATACTTCAATGTGCTTCCTGAAAACAATGAAAAAAACAGTGCAGTTTCTTAGGAGGGAACTTTTTTCTTTTGGATATACTTCAAGGCCATCTATAATCAAAAATTATGTTAACCCTATGTAACCTTGTTTACCATGTTCAGACCATAGAAATAGACCTCATATAACCAGATTGTATTCTCCTATCATATACTATTAAATACAATCCTAAATCACTTTGCAAAAGTAACAATTACCAAAATAACAAATAATGTATGAGAAATATATTATTTTATATTTCAGCAACTTATCGTGCCATTTTTACAACAAGTATTCCTTCCATTAGTACAAACCATATTCACCACACTTTCTGCGCCCTCTGATGAGAGAGACACCCAGGCAACCAATGAAAAGAAAATGCTACGAAGAGGATACTTCTCATTCGTCTCTACAATTGTCAGTAATAATGTCGCAGAGGTGCTCAGCTCATTAGGTAAGTGTATATGATCATCACCATTTGGTTTGATATTGACTACTGTAAAATGTGTCAAATTTATGCATGCGCATTTCATGAATTCTGAATTTCTTCATATTTTGTGGCAAGATGAAGAAATTTTCAGAATTTTATTCATGGATATCAATTGTAAAGTTTTAGGACATGTTATGTATAGTTCTCATAAATCTGGAAATTAACATGTTTCACAGTACTTTATTATACCCCAGTCTTCATTTGTACAACTAATGTACACATTGTACATACATCACATTATTTCATTAATATTCCCTGCCCATTGATTGAAATACAGTTTTTTGTTTGCTACACCTTCCATATTTACATTTTCAAAAATAAAATAAAAGACATAATCGTTATAAGGGAATAATTTTCATGACAAAAGATTTTATAACTTTTGTTTTCCCCTCTCCTTCATCAAACCAAAACATGCACATCCACTGTTGGCAGAACTCTGAATTAGGGTCATCGCTGTATACGCCAAATATATTTGACCCCCCTCCCAGTTTCCCATACCAACCTGGTCCAAAATTGTGTAAAGCTACATTATGCTCATCATCTTCATCGTTGTCCCGATCACGTGTTGAAAACATAAGTCCATTTGAATGCGTCATCTGATCGCTACAAGTCCCATTGTAATCCCCTACAGTGAGGGTATATCCGGAGTCTTCGTCTTCTATTTCAAATGTTTGATACTCTGCTTCACATGTAGTTTCATCATCCTGAACTGTAAATTCAATTTTTAGTTTATAACTAAATTGTTCCAGAATTGCCAAAATGTTGTCAAACCCAAGAAAGAATTCACCATCAATGTCTCCAAATCCCTTCTTATAGGGTACCCAGTCTTGGAAAAAGTTAATCGAACCATCAAATCTTCTTGTGATATAGCCAGCCATCTTGACAGTATGCATCAAATTGACGACCAGTATCTGTCACTATTTGGTTGACGCCATCAAGCTGTTCCATACAGTCAAAGTTGGAATCTGGATCTGTGGAAAAAAGGAATTAGATATTCTATTATAGTTTGTACATATTTGATCAATGAATAAAAATGAAAAAACAAAGATAAAATTATATTCATGTTCTTGCAATAATGCAAACATAATATTAGGTTGAAAAGTAAAATTTGAACATATTTAAAGGTTAGGTAGAGAATATCCATGTTTTATGCATTTAGTTCATACGATTCTTATCTGACCGACAAAATGATGTTTCTTCAATTGGCCTTTAGCTATAAATCTATTTTTACCTCTAGGCAGATCTTCAATATTCAAACTTTTCAGGAGGTCAGACTTGAAGGCTTCAAGGTTTTCTCTAGCTTCATCACTCTGTGCTTGAATTAGACCATTCAGCTCATTTTGCAAATTGTTCAAACCAGTTGTCAACTCTTCTTGCACCATAACTTGGATTGCCAAAATCTTCGCGCTTATTTCATTACTGACGTTTTCCAAGTTGCTCATGTTTTGTCCTTTACTTGAGAGCTGAATTTGCTCAATGGTTTTGTTATGGAGTGAGAGAAATTTCTCCTGGAAATTGTCAATGTCCCCTTTTTTACAGATTCTCTGTTCTTGTCCAGTTTTCATAATAACATTTACTGGGTCATCATTTAGAATATTCTTTTTGTGATTTTTCTTGTTATTCTTTTTTTTCTTTTTGGCCTCTGTTGAGTGAAGCCAAAATACAAGAAAAATTGAAAAAATCGCCAAGTATTTTTGAAACAACATTCTGTACCTCGTTTCTCTACTCGTTGTGTATGAATGTTCGTATCTTCAAGTTATGCCTTAAATTCAAAAAATATGTCGCGCTTTTTCACCATTTGTTACATTTGATTTATATTAATTGTTTTCATAATTAAGTCAATAACAAACAAATATGAAACAAATACTGTTAATAAAAACCCTACTTGGCCTTAGTTAAGGATGTGCATTGTTTTATGATTGTTGAATGCCCATTTATAAGCGAAATGAGCCATCTGTTTTAGCATGTTAAGGAGATGTGCTGTTTTATGATCCTCAAACTCCAATTTACATGCAAAATAGCTCTTTAAAATTGAAAAATCTGTTAAGCCATATCTTATTTTTATGGCCCCCTGTACTCATAATGTCAAGGCAAATATCGCTATACCATCTGAAAATACATTGAGACAATGTGTGTTGACAACTTATTTGATCTGTCTAGCACTGAAGTAAGTGGGTGCTGCATCCACCTGCTTGAATTTGAAAAAATGAACTTCTTTGTACAGAATATCTCAAGAAAAGATGTTAGTTACTCTACCAGTTTTTTAAGCTTTGTCTAGTTGAATTGAGATCTCTAATAGTGTGGTGTACCAGAAAGTGTTACAATTCAGCTAATTTCAATTTTATTGGAATGTTCTTGATCTTGAGTGAAATTGAACATTTTGCCTCTTGGGTTGTGAGAATAATGTCCCAGTTACAAGACAAGACACTGTATCTATTGTATGTACATTTCTTAAACAACAGAATGAAGTATATATTAAATTGTTATACCAGATATTTAATTATCACAAAGGAATTATTTTCATGACAAAAGATTTCATGATTTTGGTTTTCTGTTTATCATCATCAAACCAAAACATACACATCCACTGTTGGCAGAACTCTGAATTAGGGTCATTGCTGTATATGCCAAATATATTTGACCCCTCTCCCAGTTTCCCATACCAACCTGGGCCAAAATTGTGTAAAGCTACATTATGCTCATCATCTTCATCGTTGTCCCGATCACGTGTTGAAAACATAAGTCCATTTGAATACATCATCTGATCGCTACAAGTCCCATTGTAATCCCCTACAGACAGTGTATATCCTGATGCTTCGTCTTCTATTCCAAATGTTTGATACTCAGCTTCACATTTAGTTTCATTATTGTCCCAAACTGTGAACTCAATTTTTAGTTTATAACTAAATTGTCCAAGAATTGAGGCAATGTTGTCCATTCCAAGGAAAAATTCACCTTCAGTATCTCCAAAGCCTTCTTTGTAGGATACCCAGTCTTGATCAAAGAATACTGAACCGTCAAATCTTCTTGTGATATATAGCCAGCCGTTTTGGCAGTATGCATCAAATTGACGACCAGTACCTGTCACTATTTGGTTGACGCCATCAGGCAACTCCATACAGTCAAAGTTTGGGTCGGAATCTGTGGAAAAAATGTGCTTTTTGAGATAGCTGTTAATATCAAATTGGATATATTCACATTGTAAGATGGCTGCATACCGAGTAGGTTAGGGATAGAATTTTTACATGTTTGGCCATTTTTCCATTTTCTTATGAAAATATTTTTAATCATGATTTTTCTAAAATTGAACTCAGGCTAAACGTGATGAATCTTAAAATAAAATATCATTACCAGAAGGCAGCCCATCAATATTTAAACTTTTCAGTAGGTCAGTTTTGAAGGCTTCAAAACTTTCTCTAGCTTCATCACGCTGTGCTTGAATTTGACTGCTGAGCTCATTCTGCAAGTTATTCAGACCAGCTGTCAGCTCTTCCCGCACTTCATGTTGGATTGCCAAAATCTTTGAGCTTATTTCGTTTGTGAAATTTTCTAAGTCACTCCCATCATGCCCTTTCTTTGAGAGCTGTATCTCTTCAACGGTTTTGCTATGCAGTGCCAGCAATTTTTCCTGAAAGAGTTTGAAGTCTGCTTTCTTACAGATTTCTTCTTTCAGTTCAGTTGTTGATACAAGGTTTGTAGGCCCTTCATTTTCCATGATCGACTCAGTAGAGTCGGGCAAGAATTCCAGACAAATTCCAGTAAAAATCAAAAAGTATTTCTGAAAGAGCATTCTGTCTTGTCTCTGGGTCTAGCGTATAAGTGCATAAAATTCTTAGAGTTATTTGTATTTAAAGATATAATGTGCTTCATATCATTTGTTGATATTTTGTTTTTGCAATTAAGTTTATGGCAATCTAATATGCAGTTGATATCGTTTTATGACACCCCTGGTGGGATATTGTTGTCATGATTGTTGTATTTTCATGAATATGAGTTGGATTGGATAATAGTGTTAGCAGTGGTTTCAGATTTCGTTTTTCGTACTTGATAGATTTGCTTTTAAGGCCCCAACCAAAGTTTGAAAATATTATTTAACTATTTAAATATAATTTGTCATGACTTAAAAAGTTGCTTTAGAAATTTTTTGAAAAAAATTACTTTTGAAAAAAAGTTATTGGTATTTTAATTTCCAAATGTTTAATTCGAATTTCCCGCCATTTTAGTAGCAAAAGTTTAAATGCAACACTTTACACATGTATAATACATTATTTTGTCAACTCTATGTATAGAGTACAGGGTTCTCACCAGGAAATATTTAGACCCCGGATTTTTCGTGGTATTGTGACAACTTTTTTCGCGGTATCGCGACTACATCTCCCTCATGTAAGATCAAAGATATTTTTTTTTTTTAATATTCCAGTTTATTTCGATCAATCATCAAATGTGTACATAAGAAAATTGCCAAGGTTATTAGATAACATTAGCGGCAATTGTAACTATTTTGACAAAAAATATTGATTGATTAGGAAAATACACTGAACATTTGCAATAATATGGAATGTATTACTGTGTTTACTCTGCTTGCCCCACCCTCTACCTCAATTCTTTGCTAGTTATTAAAAAGATCTTGATCAAGAGCTTTAAAAGCTTGACTAGTGAAGTGGGCTGAAATCTCAATTAATTTTCATTGACTTCAACACTTAAAGAATTGTCACCATACAAGAGAAAATCAGTTTTATTTTGGTTTGAAAAGTTTTCAAATTCACTTAAAAGATTTAAGTCTGTTAGCCCTGCAAGTAAAACATCTCTTTCATTCACAAGCAGTGGACATTTAACCAGAAAATGCTCTGTAGTTTGAAACCTAGAACCACATGGACATTTAGGATCAGTTACTGAGACAAAGTTGTGAGAATATAGATGGCTATTCAATAGGAGGCCAGCTCTAAGCCTATTAAAAACTATCTCAATATGTCTTGGCATAAAAATATTCATTTTCGAAGTTGATACAGAGACCAGGCTCATGCACTCTCTTACTGATTTTTTAAATCTTGAAATAGGTTGTCCAACTCTGGATGTATTTGGAAGTTTATTCCATAGGGTCATGGATTTAAATAATGTGGACTTCTCACTAGACACACTAATCTGGTTTGGAATCCGATAGTCTGGCTGGGATCTTAAGTTTCTAGTATGAGTGATTTCATAGGAGCGAACTAAATCACATATAAAAGGTGGAAAACAATTAAACCGTGCTTTAAAAATAAATATTTTCAAATGTTCTTCTCTTCTAGATGCAAGAGATTTCCAATTTAGGGATGCAAATACCTTATCAGTACTTGATCCATGTATTGCACCAGATATCAAACAGGCTGCTCTGTAATGTAACTTATCTAGAGCTTGGAGTTTGGTTAAGGAAGCTTTGTTGTAAATTATGTCACAATAGTCATAGTGAGGTATAAAGTAGGCATTATAAATTGTCTCAAGATGCTTGGCTGATAATTTTTTGCATAGAGCTTTCAATGGTCTGATTAAGTTGTTAATCTTTACAATTAATTGGTCGATGTGTGCATTGAAATTTAGTTTACTGTCCATGACTAATCCGAGGTGTTTATGCATTATACATTTGGGAACTTCTTCATCCCCTAGAAACAGGGGAGACTGATTGTTAACTTGGGTGCGTAGCCCTGAAAATGTTATATCAGCACTCTTTTGGGCTTTGAATTTCATTTTCCACACTGAAGCCCAATTGTTTAGAGTGTCAAGGTCATGTTGTAATGGCTGATTAATGTTCATGTGTACTTCATTTTTATCATATGCATCATACAGAGAAGTGTCGTCGGCAAAGATGAAGGTTTTAGAATTAAGATTATCCGGCAAATCGTTAATATAAATTAGAAAAAGTAGGGGTCCCAAAACAGACCCCTGTGGTACACCGGCATTGATGATCAAGTTGTGATTACGGTTACCATTATCTACTGGTTCAACTTCAGCATTCAACTGATTCAACTGTTCATGGTCTTTTGACCATCTTGATAAACTATTGTTGACCCGTACTTGTATTCTCCTGTTAGAAAGATAAGATGTCATCAGGGAAACAAAATTATTATCGCAACCATAAGCTCTAAGTTTTTTAAGTAATAACCGATGTGGAACAAGGTCAAAAGCTGACGTCAGGTCGAGAAATATGGAACGTACATTTTTACCTTGATCTATATTAATATGAAGGTCATGAATGATATTTACAAGTTGATTTACTGTATTATGTTTTGGCAGAAAGCCACTCTGAAATTTGTACAAAAGGTTATTGTCTAACAGATGAAAAAGAAGTCTTCCGTACAACCAATCAAAAATAAATTGTCATCTTTAGAAACTCAAAATGAATTACTTAAGGAAGATGTGGCTACCCTTCAAGTGGAACTCAAAGATCTACGTTTTGCCTGCAACCATAATGCCCAATATAGTAGGCGTACCACTATCCGTGTTCTAGGCATTGCTGAGAACGAGGGTGAAAATTGTGCGGAGAAAGTGGTACAAGCCCTAGTGCAGCACAAAGTTCACAATGACCTTAAAGCCACCGATGTTGAAATAGCGCACAGGGTAGGACGCATCACAAGTGGAAATAACTCAAAACCAAGGCACATAATTGCTCGCCTGAAGTTCCGTGGCACCAAGGATATCATAATGAAGAACAAAAAGAATCTGAAAGGCTCCAACATATTGGTATTTGAGGACTTAAGCCCACTCAACAGGCAACTCCTCGATTACATTAAGAAATCGCCTGAAGTGGAATCTGCCTGGAGTTCCAATGGCAAAATTGTTGGCAAGCTTAAAACAGGATCTATCCAACGATTCCAAATCAGCGACATGGGTCTCTAAGACTCTAAGCAGTGCATTATTCATATGCACACATCTAAACTCTTTCATTCACAATAAATGAAATTATCCCCAATCCAAACTTTAAATGACTTTTGCTCTTTTTCAAAACTCAATACCAAATTTGTTATTAGGTACTATATATAAAGATTAATGAACAATATCACTTTATCATCATCAATTCTTGCTGATTTACAACATGCTGTAGCCTCTGTTATCCAGAAATACTAGATACTAGGGTAACTAGATGTCTAACAATGACCTGAATTATTTAGCAAGCCCATTGAATAACATTAATCAACATTATCTGCAATAACTCCAAAAAGTAGTAAGTGTGTATTGTATGTTTATCGTACAAATTATTTTGAAATTTTTAAATATTTTCTTTTTAATACGAGTAATCTGGTACTTAGTATTGTAATAAGAATCAAGTTGGTGAGTTTAATGTTTTTCTTAGATCACCCACTCGATTTATGAATCTGGCAATTAGCCAATGTAAATATTTATGGTATTATATCCTTCACAGTCAAGCTATTTTAAATCCCCCATGGTCAATTCATTACCGAGATTAAATTCTGCAATGTGCATTTGACTGCATATTTGGCAAACCAAACCTGGAAACCAAGCTATTTTAAATCCCCCATGGTCAATTCATTCCTGAGTTAAAATTTACCAATGTGCATTCGACTGTATATTATGACTATATATATGGCAATTCACAAACCAAACCTGGAAACCAATTTGCCTAAACGTTTAAATCCTGGCTTATTTTTTACATGTGTCTTTCATTGAAAAGGCTCTCTGGTATTCTTTTGCCACCTTCATAGTCAATGTTCATTGCTCTTTAAATTAATCCTCCGAAATATACATATTGTATGTATCAATGATTTCCAGTTGGGTAGTTTATTGAAGCAGATATATTTCTCTTTGGATGTGCAGGAGACTGTATGTCTGTATGAATTTATGTTGGTGTAACACTGCCATCTTTATGTAAACTTACGTATTCATTCAATACCATGATGAGAATGTTGTCCTGGAATCAAGATCATTGAGCCAGGGAATTCGATACATTTTTCTTTATTCTTTTATATATATAATGTTTTAATGCATCTACGAATTTAGCAACACCTTTCGTATTTTTAGCGCATGTGCAGTTTATGCTGTAACCGCTTTGGTCATCCCACAATGAGATCTCATTTTGAGATGCTTTGGAGTATGGATCACGGAGGCAGGGAGATTGCTATAATTACTTCATGTTTTACTTTATCACTTAATCAATACCTGCCAGGTATATAGTGCACATGCGCAACATGTTCTTAAAGCTGTTAATTTGTATTTTTTTTTTTTTTGCTTTGGTTCTTACATTCACTGTTATGTTTATATGCCATTCAACAGAGCCACAAATATGTACTTGCTCATTTCGCCTAGCCTAGTTCTGTGCTTACAGAACATCATGTCTCAATTCATATTGAGATTTTCTTTTTTCAAATCTCGTAACATTTATAAGGGGGATCTGTTTGTGTGTGTAATGCTTCTACTTTTGGATACTGGATAATCTAAGTGCACATGTGTCATGCCCATGGTCTGAATTTCCTTTTTTTAATATTACAGACTCTACCGAATTTATTGATATTGTGCCAAATGGAGACTCAATTATTAGTTTTGAAAACAAAGTTTTCAATCCTCTTGAAATCAGAGATGATGATCCTGACGCCCCAGATTTTGATAACACAACCAAGGAATACATGGCAAAGAATGAATATGTGACACTTTCTGACTTCAATAATAATCTCAATTCCAAGAATAACATCGATATGTCAATTTTACATTGCAATATTCGTAGTTTGCCATCTAATCATTGGAAACTGTCTAATCTACTTGCGTCAATTGATAAAAATATTTCTGTCATTGCTCTCTCTGAAACTTGGCTGTATAAAGATCAAGAAGACAACTTTTCTGATTTTGTAAATTACCGAGGATTTTTCAACTCAAGAACAACTAGAGGAGGCGGTGTTGGTCTCCTTATTCATAAATCTCTTAATATCAAGGAAAGAACTGATTTAAAATTTAACAATATCAATTGTGATGTCATAACCATAGAGGTAATTGTTGAAAAGGGGAAGAATATTTTAATAACCTGTGTATATAAGCCACCAAATGTTGATCTAGAGGAATTTAACAATGACTTAGATGTATACCTATCTTTAATTTCAAGAGAAAATAACAAATTAAGCTACATTGCTGGAGATTTTAACATTGATCTTTTTAAATCTGTTGAACATGAAAATACTGAAAACTTTTACAACATTATGTCTTCATATAACCTTATTCCTGTAATATATAAAGCAACTAGAGTAACTTCTACTACAGCCACTCTCATAGATAACATCTTTACTAATGATTCTAAAGTTGACTTATGCGGAATTATATACAATGACATATCAGATCATTTCCCAATATTTGCTGTTTCCAATAAACCTGTTAACAAAACCACATTCATGAAAAGGTCTATTAGAAAATATACTGATGAAAGCATTTTAAGATTTAAAGAAATTCTCTCTAACGAATCTTGGATCGACATTACAAATTTTAATGATGCTAATGAATCTTATAATAAATTTGAGGAAAAACTATCAGAATTTTATGACGAATGTTTCCCATTAAAACAGATCACAATTAAACTATACAATAATAATCAAAAGCCATGGATTACGTCAGCCATACTTAAGTCAATTAGATATAAAAGCAAACTATACAAGAAATATCTTCGAAATCCCACAGATCAAAATAAAAAACAATATAAAACTTATGCAAATCAACTAAAAAGTACAATTAAATTATCTGAAAAGCAATATTATAATAACAAATTTAAACTGAATCAAGGCAACATAAAGGCAAATTGGCAAATAATTAATGAGATACTTCAAAGAAAGAATAAAAATAATAACATTCCAGACTTCTTCATTCAAAATAATGTGAAAATAACCAACAAACAGGATATAGCTAATCAGTTTAATAATTTCTTTGTAAAAGTTGGAGAAAAATTAGCTGCCAAAATTCCAAAGTCAGATAAAAAACCTTTAGATTTTATGCAAACATTAGGTCAACAGGCTTCTTCAATTTTTTTAGACCCAGTTGATGTTAACGAACTACAAAAAATAATTTCTAATTTAAAACCTTCTGCTGCAGGTCATGATGATTTTAAACCTTTTATTATGAAAGAATGCGGTTTTGTTCTATATCAGCCTCTAATGCATATTTTTAATTTATCCATTTCAAACGGAGTTTTTCCGGACCAACTTAAAATTGCTAAAGTTATACCGATTTATAAAAAAGATGACAAACATTTTTTCACCAATTATCGGCCAATATCTGTTTTACCTGTTTTTTCAAAAATTTTGGAAAAAATAATGCATAAAAGAATAACAAAGTTTATAGATATCATTGACATTTTGTATACTAATCAATTTGGATTTAGGGAAAAGAGATCAACTTTCATGGGTGTGTTAACATTTATTGAAAAGATCAGAAAATCTATCGATGATGGCGAATTTACAATAGGATTATTCATTGACTTTTCCAAAGCTTTCGATACAATAGATCATAACATACTATTCGACAAACTTCAATATTATGGTATACGTGGTGTTGCTCTTGACTGGATAAAAAGTTATTTTAAAAATAGATTTCAGCAAACTTTATATAAGGAAACAATCTCTAATCGTGAGTTGATCACTTGCGGTATTCCTCAAGGCTCAATTTTGGGACCCCTGTTTTTTATATTATATATTAATGATATTTATCTTTCTTCTCCGACACTATTTTTCGTCTTATTTGCAGATGATACTAATTTATTGATCAAAGGCAAAAATCTACATGACCTGACAGAAACTTTAAACACTGAACTCAAACATATTGAGGAATGGCTGGTCACAAACAAATTATCACTCAATGCTAATAAAACAAAATATATCATTTTTTCCTCAAGACAAAAAAGATTTAATGCAAATAATATAAAAATCTATCTAAATGACAAACAACTTGAACAAGTTGATCATATTAACTTTCTTGGAATAACAATAGATAACCATTTGAACTGGAAACGGCATATTGCTTCTGTTAATGCAAAAATTTCTAGGACAATTGGTATTTTATATAGAGTTAAACAACTGTTGAATATCAGCGGTTTTATGAGTATCTATTATTCACTTATATATTCCCATCTTATATATGGCAATGTTATTTGGGGTGAAACATGTAGTTCATTAAATTCCCTATATCTTGTGCAAAAGAAATTCACCCGCATTGCAACAAACAGCGATTATAGGGCTCATTCCCTACCATTATTCAAACAGTTAAACCTTTTGAATATTTTTGACATACACAAACAACAGAAATGTTTATTCATGTATAAATGGATAAATAAGCTTGATAACTACCAGAAAATTTTTCCTAACTTTTTCAAAATGGTCCAGGCGAGACATGATCACAATACCAGAAACAAGGATTCTTATGATAAACCTAAAGTAAGGACGAACTATGGCATTTCAATGTTAACTTTCACGGCACCAACAATTTGGAATCAATTACCAAACAAGATTAAATCTTCTCGAAGTGTTCACATCATGAAAAGAGAACTGAAAAAGTACTTTGTCAATAATTGATTATCATTCGTATACTTTATATTTTTGGGCTCTATGACACACAATTCATTTACCATCCATTACAAGCATTTGCACACAAACAGATCCCCCTCTGTTTCTATGTAGGCAACTTACCACCCTGTCGGGAATATACACAATTTGTGTCACCCGCTCATTGTATGTATTTCAAAACTTAGCTTACTGAATAAATAAATAATAATAAAATAATAATAATAATTTTTTCTAGTATTTTAGAGAAGGTGCATAATAGGGTGACTGGTCTGTAATTGCTAATCGAACCTCTGTCCCCTTTCTTAAATATTGGAATTACAGTGCCTTCCTTCCAAATGTCAGGAAATACATTCTCTTCTAAAATTCTGTTGAACAATTGACTGGTTGGAATACATAAACTGGTGGCGCAACACTTGATCATTCTATTAGTAACTCCATCTGGACCATGAGACTTATTAATGTCAAGGCTTGAGAATAGTTCAAGAACCTCCTGAGGTGTAGTTCTAATCTCCTGCAACATGCTGTTTGTTCTTAACTCAAGTGGTGGTACATTGATATTATCATTTTCCACACAGTTTTTACTGACAAAGTATTTTAAAAAAGCCTCTGCTTTATCATAACTGTTGCATGCTGAAATATTTGTCACCGGGTCAATAAGAACAGGAAAGGAACTTGCGTGATTTTTTCCAAGTAAGTCTTTGATCAACGTCCAATACTCAATAGAATTTTTAGAAACATTATCAATTTTTTCTCTGACTTTTACTTCATGGTTTGCTTTAGCTTCACTGATTAATTGATTCACAGTTCTATTTTGAATTACATATTTGTTATAAAATTCAATGTTGCCAGTTGCTTTATATTTGTGATGAAGTTTATTACGCTTGTAAATTTCCTTTTTAATGGTACTAGTGAACCATGGTTGGTCATTATACCGTACAGAGAAAGTTTTGCAGGGAATGTTAACTTTAATTATAGACATGAAATTATCAACAAACCTTTCAGCTGCGATATTGACTGAATTTTCAAGAATGAAGCTCCAATCAGAGTCAGCTATGTCAATGTTAAGTTGCTCTAAGTTAGCATTATCAAAATTCCACATAGTCTTGTTAATAGATGGCTCTCTTGGGACCTTAACTCTTATGTTCGACACAATAGCACAATGGTCAGAGTTACCGATTGGGGGATCAACTCTGTGTGATATTAAATGTTCTGAATTTGTTATTATTAGATCAATACATGACTTTGAATTCTGTCTTATTCTTGTAGCTTCGTTTACAAGCTGCAAGAGGTCAAGTTCAACCAATGTACTTAGCAGTTCACAACCGGCTAAATTATTATGATCATCTTCATACCAAAAATCATTTCTTGCATTAAAGTCTCCATTGATAAAGATGCCATCATTTGGATGCAATGCCACATTTGATATATTTTCTTTAAAATCTAAAAAATACTGCCTTGTATCATTAGCATTTAATGATGGTGATCTATAGAAAAAACCATAGAGAAATGTTTTGTGGTTTAATTTCACTTCAGCCCAGCAATTGACAAGATTATCTGATCTAAATTGGTGGAGAATCTGAACATCAATAGAGTCATGACACCAGAGGATAAGACCCCTTCCGGAGTTTGTGCAAAATTTAGGTGCGCCACAATTTTTAATGTCAAAAGTCTTTGAATTTAGATCATCAGTTGTGATATGACCAGCTTCACACAAAGCAATTATATGAAACTCTTCTTTTGCTGCATAATTTTTCAGAAAGTCAAAGCGATTTAGTGAGTCTGCCTTCACACTGTTAATGTTGTTGAATAAGATTTTTAAATCATTTGATGGACCGGATTAGTTTCAATATCCCCACTTATTAGAAGCAATAAGTAGTACATGTGGCTTGGATTGTGTATGAAAAAAGAAGAACCAGGTATACATAGCATGACAAGCGTTAACACTGAAACATTAAATATGATTGGTGTTAAGTGTGAATAGAGACCCACCAAATGTCTTGTTATGGAAAGCAATGTATATAAGATTATACATACATAAGCTGTATGTATAGCAAAAAGCAGCACAAATGGTAATATCAGCAGCTGCACATTGCAACACCAGATAGATACATGTAACCCTCCAGCAGTCAGCAGGAGAGTTAAAATTATACATAAAATAATAGCCACTTGATAAATGTCATTGGAATATTCACACTTCTCAATGGGTCCTACTATATTCTTTGAGCATGTAATGTGATAAGAATTAAATAGTCCTACTGCTTTTCTCCAAGATTCAGTACAGCATGGCATTATTAGCCAATGCCTAACCTTGCAGGTCCAATACAGAACTTAAAATCAGCCTTTAAGCTAGTGTCAAGAATAAAAACCAACCCATAGGATAAGTATAAGTTACATATACAAGTCAGACCCTGTAACTTGGATGAGCAAGCAAAGCAAACACAGTCACAATCAAACACAAACCCATACAAAAGTTTGAGTAAAAGTACATACATGCATTTTGCTAACATACTGGTTTGCCTGGAAAGGCATATATTCCTGAAGCAAATGAGGAACAGTGTCTAGAAATTAACAGTTTGCTGAGTTCCACATGTGAATAAAAATAATCATTTGCAATACCATGGTATGAAATTGTGATAAACAGTTTCCACAATCTATCTATATTTATTATGTACAGTGTAGATAACTTCATGTTTATGTACAGTACAAGTTGCGCGGGTTCCCAATGGGGTTCAACATGCATCAGCAATAACCCCTATTATATGTCACAAATTGTCTCACAGATTATGATTAAACGTAACCCGTCATGTTGGATCCCAATGCATTGAAAAACTCGTCAGAACAAAAATAGTAAATACACGACAATGTGTTTAGATTGTATTTTCAATTTCCCCATTAGGTGCCCGCTAAACTACTTGAACACAGTACATACATGTTATAGCTATTTACCAATGTTATATGGAATGAGAAAAACCGAGTACGTTCAATCCCTTCGTCAGCGAGAAATGCTTACTAATTATTGACTGGCCAGCATAAAATTGATCTAGCCTACTGTACATGTAAAATGTACAAGTTGGCTTACGAATTAGATTTTGACTGAGTTAGTTTACAGAGAAGACTTGCACTCGGTTTATCTTACACCACAGCATTGCCATTACCTTACTATTCTGTCGTATCCAGATCAGTATATGATAGTCATGATGATGTCTCAGTCTCAATATCAACGAATATAGTCATTAAAACCAAAGTTTCAAGATTCCTTGTTACTCAAGCACTTCACTTTATCCTAGGTCATACTGACCGGAAACATGATTATGTTATTATGATCACGTGATACTTCTGGTCATGTGACTTTGTTTATATTAGTGACAGAAGTATGAAAATAAGCACGGTGATATCCCAAGAAATTAACAGATTTAACATAGTTATGATATCATATTACGAGTATTTGTATCATAAGGGTTTAAAGTATATATGTTGGCACTTTTTGGTGCACATGTATTCAAAATAAGGTATTGTCTAAACTATTAATCTACCTTGTAAAGTCAAGAATGTTAATTATGGAAAGAAGTAGATTGTCCTTATGATTTTGTGCGAGAAGATCTGTAACCATTAATTTGATTAATGTTCATGACTTTATACAGATTCTATGGAGGTACTTGAAATAATGTCAGTCACTATCTGATCGATTACTTACATAAGATCACCCATATACAATGATCACTCATGTGACCAGTGTTCATTATGAGAGGTTGGAGTATCTATGGGGGTGTGGCTGACTTTGTTTGAGCATTTGTCCTAGACCCAGTGGCGCCCACTACGATCGATGTCTCAAAGATATCCTATTAGTATACTTTTCAAAATGTTACTTAAGATTATCTTCCTATTTTAATCACAATATACATTTTTAAAAGGTTTCTGACTTCCTATTCCTTGTTTGTTTCCAGTTTTTATGTCACCACCAAAAGTGGTGACATATTGTTATGGTCTCCGTTTTTTTTTATGTCACCACCAAAAGTGGTGACATATTGTTATGGTCTCCGTTTTTTTGCGACGGCGGTTGGTGGTTGGCGTCCGGCGTCTGTAACAATTTCTTACAACTTCCTATAACTTAACAAATACTGTTTAGACTGACTTCAATTTTTTCTAAATCATCTACATGTTCTCAGAAGTTCAAATCTGACTTAAGATTTGACATTTGACCTTCAATGACCTTCTCAAGGTCAAAAAGGTCTTTTTTCAACTTGCTTCACATTGACTAAATTTTTTTTCAAAATCATCTACATGTTCTCAGAAATTCAAATCTGACTTTAGATTTGACATTTGACCTTCTAATCTGACTTTAGATTTGACATTTGACCTTCTCAAGGTCAAAAAAGGTCAAACAGGTCTGTTTTCAACTTGCTTCAAATTGACTAAATTTTTTTTTCAAAATCATCTACGTGTTCTCAGAAATTCAAATCTGACTTTAGATTTGACTTAAGATTTGACATTTGACCTTCAATGACCTTCTCAAAGTCAAAAAAGGTCAAAAAGGTCTTTTTTCAACTTGCTTCAAATTGACTAATTTTTTTTTTCAAAATCATCTACATGTTCTCAGAAATTCAAATCTGACTTTAGATTTGACATTTGACCTTCAATGACCTTCTCAAGGTCAAAAAAGGTCAAAAAGGTCTGTTTTCAACTTGCTTCCAATTGACTAAAAAAAATTTTTAAAATCATCTACGTGTTCTCAGAAATTCAAATCTGACTTTAGATTTGACTTAAGATTTGACATTTGACCTTCAATGACCTTCTCAAAGTCAAAAAAGGTCAAAAAGGTCTTTTTTCAACTTGCTTCAAATTGACTAAAATTTTTTTTCAAAATCATCTACATGTTCTCAGAAATTCAAATCTGACTTTAGATTTGACATTTGACCTTCAATGACCTTCTCAATGTCAAAAAAGGTCAAAAAGGTCTTTTTTCATCTTGCTTCAAATTGACTAAATTTTTTTTTCAAAATCATCTACATGTTCTCAGAAATTCAAATATGACTTTAGATTTGACATTTGACCTTTAATGACCTTCTCAAGGTCAAAAAAGGTCAAAAAGGTCTGTTTTCAAATTGCTTCAAATTGACCAATTTTTTTTTTCAAAATCATCTACATCTTTTCAGAAGTTCAAATTTGACCTTTACAAGTTCTCAGAAGTTCAAATCTGACTTTAGATTTGATCTTTGACCTTCAATGACCTTCTCAATGTCAAAAAAAAGTCAAAGAGGTATTTTTTCAACTTGCTTCAAATTGACGAATTTTTTTTTCAAAATCATCTACATGTTCTAAGAAGTTCAAATCAAACCTTCTTAAGGTCAAAAGGTATTTTCCAACTTGCTTTAAATTGTCCAAATTGTTTTAGGTGGTGACATTTTGTCATGTTAATGCCTTGTATGTATTTTTCAAGAGTTTTACCACAAACAATGTGACAAAAATGTAAAATTAGACCACGGAAAAATACTTTAGACTCTGCAAAAGCTATTAGACTTTGGAGCATGAGGGTCTTCAGACATTAGACTCTAAAAGTCTAAAAGCCTAGTGAGAACCCTGGAGTATAGACACAAGTATATATTATATTGGATATGTTTAATTTGTGATATTACATGATACATGATAACTGGTGCCTATTAGGTGGTGCGAAATGGTTCTCACTGTGTCATTGAAAATATGCTTAAATTATTGCTGTCTACATCATACAAGGATGTGTTAAATTTTATGATCCAATATAATCAGGGATCACCAATTCTTATGCAAAAAACAATGAATTTAAAGGGAATATTATTATCCCACCGAACGAAGTTCGAGAGGGATATAGGAAAGCCATCCGTCCGTCGGTCCGTCCGTCCGTCTGTTTGTCCGGGCGATAACTCAAATACCATTTCACGGATTTGATTCAAATTTTATAGGCTTATGCCTTATGGGTGTAGGACCTCTGCTCGAGAAGGAATTTTCAATATGGCCGCTGAATTCAAAAAGGCCGCCATTTTTTGTAAAAATTGCGGAATCGGTTCAAATTTTATACGCTGATGCCTAGGGACACAGTAGATATGTTCAAGTAAAATTTTTCAAGATGGCGGCTAGATTTCAAAATGGCGGCCATTTTTCGTAAAAAAACTTAACCTTTGATAACTCAAATACCAGTGAACGGATTTGGTTCAAATTGTATATGATGATGCCAAGGGACACAGTAGATCTGTTCGAGTTACAATTTTCAAGATGGCCGCTGAATTTCAAAATGGTGGCCATTTTTCGTAAAAAAACGTAATCTCTGGTAACTCAAATACCAGTGAACGGATTTGGTTCAAATTTTATATGATGATGCCTAGGGACAAAGGAGCTTCGCTCAAGATGGGATTTTCAAGATGGCCACTGATTGTCAAAATGGCTGCCATTTTTCGTAAAAAAACCTAATCTTTGATAACTCAAATACCAGTGAACGGATTTGGCTCAAATTTTATATGATAATGCCTAGGGACAAAACAGATCTGTTCAAGAAAGAATTTTCAAGATGGCGGCTTGATATTCAAAATGGCGGCCATTTTTCGTAAAAAAGGTAATCTTTGATAACTCAAATACCAGTGAACCGATTTGGCTCAAATTTTATATGATGATGCCTAGGAACAAACAAGATCTGTTCGAGAAAGAATTTTCAAGATGGCGGCTGAATTTCAAAATGGACGCCATTTTTCGTAAAAAACGTAATCTTTGATAACTCAAATACCAGTGAACAGATTTGGCTCATTTTTTAAATGATGATTTCTAGGGACACAGTAGATCTGTTCGAGAAAATTTTTTCAAGATGGCGGCTGAATTTCAAAATGGTCGCCATTTTTCATAAGAAAAAACGTAATCTTTGATAAGTCAAATACCAGTGAACAGATTTGGTTCAAATTTTATATGCTGATGCCTAGAAACACAGTAGCTCTGTTCGAGAAAAAAATTTTAAGATGGCGGCTATGGCTGCCATTTTTCATTTTCGTAATCTGGTAACTCAACTGCCGTTCGGTGGGATTTGCTACTCCGTGGAGTTGCTGTTTTTCTAGTTTACATTTTGTAAAACCATTATGCTGTTAATGTAAATGCTGCCATATCACCTGGTTATTAATTAATTAATATTTATTATTTAATATTTCTTATTTCCACCTATTAAAATAATAATACTGTAAATGTAAATCCCTCTTATCATCTGGTAATAAATTAAAACCGACAGGATATTAGATAATTAAAACTCATCAGTGTAATTTGATTATACCTAGGACTCCTTGTAAATGCAATAAGCTACTCTCAGTTTTATAGTCTTGATCAGTTCTATGTAAAGTTTGCCACTCACATAGCCCTGATGCATTAGGATAAAGTTCACAATACAGTTAATCTCATGCAGTTTAAAAAATTCATAATTATGATTTCTTGTGTCTATACATGTACTGTATATATATATGATTTGTACATGTTCATAAGTTGTACATGTATCATTATTTCCAAACTATATTAAGCCCTTTATTTGTATATTTTAGAATCAGATAATTTGACGCGTGTGTTACGAACCATCATAGAGGGCGCCACAGAAATACCTGATCCAACTGCTCAAAAGTCGTGCTACAACATCCTGAAGAGACTGGTGGAACTGTGGGGTAAGTTTCAAAAACATTCATACAGTTGTATCAAAGAAAGACTTTCTACAGCTCTAAAAATCCATACTGTGGATATGTCCATGCTGTAAACAACTGTGTTCCTTTGGTTACATATCTTAAAAAAATTTATTTTGACTGGGATATCTTTCGAAAAAATCTTTTCAGAATTTATTGAAAAACCTGACATCACTAGCACTCTCCCATTAATAGATATGATGATATACTATGATTTTTAAGTTCTAATCATTCAGCATCTGTAATGTGAACTTTACTGCTACTACAATGGTTTCAAATTGATAATTGAAGTGATTTTGATTTTTAGGCGGTGAAACTGGTCTGAATGGATTTGATGACTATATATACAAAAGTATTGTACCCTGTTGTTTCCTTGGGCCTTCTAAACCCACCTTTGATCTCAATGATGGTCAAACAGTACTGGTGAGTATTATAAATACACATTAGTAAACCTTGAGTAGTATGTACACTCAAGTAAAGCTTGAGTAATACATACATTTGAGTTATGTGCGCAATCCAAAAATGACTCAAAAATGGCAGAGCCAGAATCCGAACTTTTTCTATTGCTCAAAGATAATGTTGTTATCTTGTTGAATGATTTTATGCAGTACTATGCCAAAACCGAATATGCTATCTCTCTCAATTGTAAAGTTGTTCATGCATACCTGTGTTACATGCATTGCTACTCTACACAGCAAAAAATAAAGAATGTCCCATTATAATTGAGTTACTCCAAAAATTAAGAGGATTGCATATTTTTTGTCACACTGTATTTACATTGGACGACCATAGACTGAGACGCTACCATTCGGTATTATTCATTGCAACATATTCTCATGGTTTCAGGCTCTGGGAGAGAGTGCTCTGTGTATGCGTGCAATCCTGGCCAAGTTGGGGGAACAGTTCTGTGTGTTTCTACTGACTGACTACCTACCTAAACTGAATGTATCCTCACAATTGGCAGCTGAGTATTGCCAAGCACTGAAGTCAGACAACAAAACATTTAAAGCTTATACAAAAGTATGTTTTTATCATTTTTTGTTATATACCAAAACCATTAAATAACTACCCCCCCCCTAAACCATATCTATCGATGAATTGACATGTTATCAAAATGTAGTAACAAAATGTTTTAGATTTGCAATATTTCGATTTATTCAATAAATCTTTTTCAAGCAACTGAAAATTGTTCCTATAAAACAAAATGTATTCAGATATTGATGAATTTTTAGTCACCTTTATGTGTTTTTATTTGCAGACATTTTTTACGAGAGTGAGATCATGACACAACCAGTGACTGTATATAGTGTAAATATTGTGTATATTGAAACTGTACATATTATTAAGAAGAAGCTGCAATAAGTCGGTGTCTGGAGAAACATGATGATGAACTGATGAAAAGTGTGCACATAAATGAATGCCCAACAAATTTTTATTTGTGTTTTGTGTTTGGAGGGTTTGATCCAATTTTGTTAATTGATTTGTTTATTGATTGAAAATCAGTGTTAAACACTATTTTTTGGGGAGGCCGTCAGATAGAAATTAATCGCGATGTTTTAGTGATTTTGATAAAGATATAAACATGTAACAGTAAGTCGAGTTGTGCTGATCCTGATCACATTTTGTAGTCTTATACACAGTATTAGCAGTTGTTGCAGTGAAATTATGTCTGCTTCATGAATGACATGTGTCTTATATACTAGTGCCATTCAATTACCACTTATAAGATACTGTATATTGACTTGGATATTAGCATGACTTATCTTGATGTATCACTTTTATTTGACTGAAAATGTATTCATACTTTGTGAATTGTGAAGTACAGGGTAGTCTGAAAACTTTGAGCATTAATATTGGTTGAGGGTTTATCTTGACCACCCTGTATAAGTTGCATATAGGATGCCTGTTGACATAGCAACATCCTTTTACTGTTTTACGATTTCTGGTTCCTACAAACCTGGAATGTTGTGGAAATGTATTTATTAAAGCAATGCCAAGAAATGGCAACGAATTTTGAAATTAGTATTAGTAGTTGAATGTAATATATAATGATTGGAATAAAAACTTAATTAGGACAAAAAGGGTCAAGAATGACGCAAAATATAAGAAAAATGAAATACCTTGTATGTATTGGGATGTCAGTTGATCTTAAGATATATGGACTTGATGGAGGCCGAGCGAAATTTTTGCCTTTAGTCTGAAAAGGTTGGAAACCCTAATCTTTCTGCTTAGAGGTATTTTCATTGTGTTCAAACCTATTGCTCAATGACTGAATTTATATTTTATAATATTTGTTAGTCTTTTATAATATACAATTAGACAATTATTTATTGGCCAAAAACAAAACAATACGTTGAAATATAAAAAATAGTCATAACTGATAAAGATGGAACCACAATCTACACCACAAGCATTTGATCAGGCCAAGATGAATGGATAGTTTGTTTTTTGTATTGTACTCATATCAAGCTTTATGAATAAACTGCGATATGATATGCACAAAATGGTGGCAGCTACATGTATGTGATGAAATAGAGCTCCAGCTGCATCAAATTCTCTGGTAGCCAGTGAAATCACGTGTGACTCTGTTCTTGTTTGAAACACCTACATAACCTGTGATGTACTATGGTGTAATGTAATTTGCAGTAGAACCAATTATAAATGCAACTACTTGTGAAAGTGAAAAGCTGTCAACTCACTTCTTTGCATTGTTATGTTCTGTTTAGTGAGATGTTGAGGGAATATTTTAGTTTAATAGATATAATTGGAAAACTGGAATTGTTTTTCATTAAATTCACTTATGTTTGTCAAAATATCTTGAATTATGGAACTTGTTTAGAGTTCAGCCATATGTTTTGTTATTATGTACAAGTAACATTATTTTCCAATTAAAGATATTCTTCAAAGAATGACAGTAAATATTTATATTTTGTTTACTCCAAATAACCAAGTAGTATTTGTTTACATGATCAAGGTCGTTATTTTAGTTTTCTTTTCACTTTTTTTCAAAATTATAACATTCATATGGCCATTGTAGCTATACTCTTAGTAAAATTGAGTAAAATGGAACATTAACAGACATGTTCTTGGGGACTATATGAATCGCTATCACATATGTAGCCAGGTAGTTGCCTCGACTGAATTTTATAGAAAGTATCCATTCAGATGTTCTTTTTTAATTGAAATTGTGATAATGATATTGGTGTTATTTCACTGTTGCCTCAAATCTGCCTCACTAAATAAAATTTGCCTCAACAAATAGATCCTGGTCATGACCTGTAAGATCTGTCAATATGTTTTGAGATATTATCAACATTTCAAACAGTCAACTCTGTTTCACCTCAAAGGATGTGGATTATACAAAAATATAGGGTCAATGTGCATTGTTGATAATAATTGAAATTATCCACCATAGGTTTAACCATTCAGTTTGTTGTGTTATTAATATTTATTATATGTTTTGATTTTGATGTTTGATAACTTCTACCTTAGTTTATAAAAACCCTATATATTAATAAATGATGTAGTTTCAAATAAGCATAATTCCAGAATGAACTGTTATTTATTGTTGAGTTTGATAAAACTGTCATAAATATATGAAAATATGAGTAGATTGTATAATTTTTATGATGACTCTTATAAGTTCAATTTACAACATTATTATTTTTATATGTATTACTGAATTCTTGAACAAGATTATATAAAAAAATGTGAATGAAATCAAAATTCAGACTGCTTTGTCTCGTATATAGTTGTGATATTACAATGAACTGTAGTGAAAGGAATCATGATCTACATATAAATGTATATTTATTATAAAGATGTAAAAATAAAGTGGTCAATTTTCAATATGAATCCTCTTACTCTTATGTTTCTTTAGTTGAACGTCACTTGGCATTTTCCCCACCAAATTATAAAATACATAAAGATAATGTGCAATTATCAAGGCCAAATTTGGTCAAAGTAGTCAAATGAACCCCCAGGAATTTTTAAGAAAGTGAACTCCCCATGGCAAAAACCTGGCTATGGAACTGACACCTCACCTTAGGGAATTAGGTAAAGCAGGGATGGTCCCCAGAGACCTAACATCTAAATTGTTGTATTTGATCCCACCTCTTTCCTGATGCAATGTCTGGCGTATATTTGACTGGATTCAGTCAAACAACAATCAAAGTGTCAAACTGACAAGAAGCTACAAAATACCATGGTCACATTATACTGTATTTTCAATTTTGGTCACCAAAGAACATTGGCAGAGAAAGGTAGACAAAATGAAACTGAAAGTACCATTGATGTTTTTATCACATGACATATAAGGACCAATCAGAAAGTGCCTTATATTCTACTTCCGGTGTGAGTAATTTTAGAAAGTAAAAATTGATTCAGCGACTATTGCTAAACATAATCATGTATAGGCAACAGGTAAGGCATTACACATGCATACATATCGTTCTGTAATATGTCAAGATTTATAGGATATAGTTGTCATTGCACCAAATCAAAAGAGCAGCGAGAAATTATTTCTGACAGGCAGGTATAAAAATGAAAATGGATATATCAAGAAATTGCATATTGAAATGATTTCACTTTCACTTCAGTTCTGTGTACCTACAAGCAGATAGCTAGTTACTCTGTTCATATGGTTTATAGTGGTTTTTCTAAGTGTACAAGGGATTAATTAACAATACTGAATGGGACTTTGTTTGTTTCTGTAGGCCGCTTATTTTCAACCGCAAGATTTCAATGTACACAGTACAGTCTAGTATGTATCCAACAGACCGAATATAATATTCGGTCTGTTATGATTGATATATTTCCTGTGGAAATCGCGGTGATATTTTTTGCACATTAATTTCTCGTTTATTATAAGAATGTTCACCTTGAAAATTGGTGAATATGTTGAAGAGATGTTCATCTTAAACTAGAAGCAAAAATATTTGTATAAGGCGGGTACAAGTTGATATAAAATAATGAAATGTTCAGACTCACCAAAACTTCAGGATGTGTTCATAAGTAGATCGCGAAATCAATGTCAAGGACGTTTGAGTTCACGAGATCCAAACGAGATATGCAAATTTTGAACTTTGACAACACATGACCACTTGATTACCTCGGCCTTCTTCATGAATATTTCCGCTCTATTCACTATAAATGAAGAAAATTAATCGGGATAATGATAATAAATGACTAGATCTAATAAATTCCCGCACAAATGAAATTTAGCAATACGCTTCCGTAATGTTGCTCCGTCCGCTCCACGTGTTATTTGTTTACAAATAGACTGACGTCACTGGCTAAATCTCGTTTATCGTGAGAATTGGCACTGCCAAAATGGCTTGACCTAATCAATGGCTTCGCTACAAGAAGCGTCTGTACATTTTATGAATATCTTCAGTAAGAGGACAATATACGAAAAAATAATATTGTAAGTTCTTTATAAGGTAATCATTTTATCATTAAACAAACTTATTTGTAACATTTATACAACACCACATTTTACAATAGGTGACTTACAGTCTGAATATTTATTCAGACGAAGGATACAGTCTACAGTACAGTCTATACTTACAAAAGTATTTGTGGGCGCAATTCGAAAAATCAACCACACATTTTATAAGGGTAAACACATAAACACGACTCGTATAAACCAGTGTCATTAGATGCAGCCCAAACTTATTTGAGCGGTTGTCACTTAGACACAGCCCAAACTTCTATGAGCATCAGGCCACCTTGTGGATTACCCCGTGTATTATTCCTATAGAACGTTACATTTACATTCATATTTTCAGTTCCCTAATGATCCAGGGATGCATAACACAATGAACCAGGACTCATATACTCGGGTGTCATATAGACGCAACCCCAACTTCTTTGAGCGTGTCGGAAACAGCTGCGTTGGAATTGTAGTTGGATTTTTACTTATCACAGGAGCTGTGTTTCTATTATTCTGGAATGAGGTAAAACGTTATCATTATTACTTAGTTTATGACTTGAAAAAAGCCATGAATTTGGAATTAAAAATCTTATTAAGTTCTGGAGGACATACCATACCAACCCCCCCCCCCCCATTCAGAATGTGCTTATTGGAGTACCTTGGAATAAACTATTTTTGCCTTGATTTATTTTCTGTAAAAAAATATGGAACTTTTTTATATTAAAGTGTTTAGGCTTCCTGGTCATCTCAACCCCAAGTCATCTCAACCCAGTCCAACTCAACCCCAAGTCAACTCAACCCCAAGTCAAGTCGACCCCTGTAAAACTCAACCCCAAGTCAACTCAACCCTGTAAAACTCAACCCCAGTAAAACTCAACCCCTATATTTCTATATATTGATGAACTTATAAGAAAGTTTATTTCATTAAAATAATTCTGACGATCGTGGCATAAGCGAGCCAAAAAAATATATGTTTTGACAAAAAATGATGCAACTTCCTTCAAAATTGGGGGGAGGGTGTGTGCGCACCCCTCCTGGCTACGCCTATATGCTTTCGGTCTATTAATTAGTAAATGTTAATGTTTTTGTTAAAGCATGTTCATATAAATAAAAAGTTATATTACATTTGTTGATTATTTCTAAATTATCTAAAATTTGATTTCAAAAGATGTCTTAAATTGATTAATAGTTAATTAATCGTTGAGTTGACTTGGGGTTGAGTTGACTTGGGGTTGAGTTGGACTGGGTTGAGATGACTTGGGGTTGAGATGACCTGTCACCATGTTTAGTACCTGCTTTATATGAATCTACTCTTTTTATAAGATGGCAAAGATGGGAACAGGTCAGAATAAATACATGTATAAACTAAAATATGTTTAACTGTATTTCTCTAGAACTTACTTTTCTCTATTATGGTTGTCTTATGACAATTGAAAGGCTGTAATCATTGTTTGAGGTGTTCACTTACTTAACAACTACTAGAATTTAAATACTTTGAACCTGTCAAAATGTAAAGGGAATAGTCATTTTGAACATATACACTGAAGAAATGTGACAACAGTCCCCTGAGATTTTCTTTGAGCAAATTAACCTATTTTGATATCTATTTACAGGGCCGTGCTGTACAAACCAGCAAATCTTTAGATGAAGGCTTAGATAATGTTGTACAGCTTAAAACAGTAGATGTGGCGTTCGAACATAACAATGGAAAACTAGTCTATCTATCAGGATCATTAAAGACATCAGAGGTTAGATTTCTTTACTTAAAATTAGGCCCTTGTAAATAATGTATCTGTTCAGTGACACATCTGGTCATTCCAAAACCAACGGGGTACAATATTTTCATTGTACTTGTTGAAACTCCAGGAGTGTACTGTAAAGCACATTAAATTACAGACATCTGTCTTGAATTCACATATATCAGGGCCGTCAGATGGGGGGGGTGCGACCGCACCCCCCTTTGTTACCCCCCAAAATAAATATGAAAAAAAAAATTAGAAAAATTTTTTTTTTTGTAATTTTTTTTTTGTAGTTTTTTTTCATTGACTCATACACTTTGAAAGTACCCAGAAAGCACCAAATAGCATCTTAAAATTGTAAAATTTTCTAGGGGTATTGGCCACCCCTCACACCCCCCCACAAAACAATGAAAAAGTTTTTATTTTAGTGTTTTGTCTCAGACACTTTTAAAGTGCCCAGACATCATCAAATAGCTCCTTGATATAGTTACTGTTTCTGGGGGACTTGCTTCCCCTCTTGCATCTTGCACTTGCATAACCCCCCCCCCCCTCTGGCGCCTCCCTTGACCCCCCCATTCAAAAAATGTGATTTTCTCAAAATCTTTAATTGACTCATACAATTTGAAAATGCCCAGAAAGCACCAAATAACGTCGTAAAATTGTAAAATTTTTTAGGGGGAGGGGACCACCTCTCACACCCCAAACAAAACAATGGAAAAGTTCTGAATTTGTTTTATGTATTGTCTCAGACACTTTTAAATTGCCCAGACATCATCAAATAGCTCCTTGATAAAGTTAATGATTCTGGAAGACTAACACTTACTCGCCCTCTGGCATCCCCACTCCACCTCCCCCTCTGGCAGCCCCCCCCCTTAACACCCCCCTCCCCCCAAAAAAACTTGAGATTTTTCAAATTTTTTTATTGACTCATACATTTTGAAAGTGCCCAGAAAGCACCAAATAGCATCTTAAAATTGTAAAATTTTCTTGGGAAATATGCGCTTTTAGGCACAGACACTTTTAAAGTGCCCAAACTTCATCAAATAGCACCTTGATATTGTAAATTTTGATATGGGGGACAAACACTTGCTTCCCCTCTGGCACCCAGCCCCACCTCCCCCTCTGACACCCCTCCTCCCCTTTGACACCCCCAAAATTTGAAAAAAAATGTGATTGTTTTTCAATGTTTTTATTGACTAATACCTTTAAAAGTGCCCAGAAGCACCAAATATCATCTTTAAATTATAAAATTTTCTAGGAGAGTTAGCCACCCCTCACATCCCCACAAAACAAAATAAATATTCTGAATCTCATGTATTGTCTCAGACATTTTTTAAGTTCCCAGACATCATCAAATAGCATCTTGATATGGTCAATGTTTCTGGGGGACAACCCCTTGCTCCCCTACTGGCACCCCGCCCCACTTCACCCTCTCATCCTCTTTGACACCCCCAAAAGAATTTGAAAAAAATTCACATTTTTCTTATTGGATCATACACACAGGCGTACCAGATGGTTGCAAATTTGCTCCAAATACAAGCAAATTTCAAAATTTTCCTGGGGGAGAACCCCCAGACCCCCTGAATGCTCAGTTTTTTAATCACTCAACTCTTATTCTTGTGGTGGTGGCGTACTACTTAGAAACTTACACTTTGAAAGTGCCTAGAAAGCACCAAATAGCATCTCAAAACTGTAAAATTTTCTAGGGGGAGTGGACCACTCCTCACACCCCCCACAAAACAATTGGAACGTTTGGAAGTTGCATTTGTTAATTCCAAACCAATATAGGGAGTAACTGACCCCCCCGCCTCTGTCTTACGCGATTTGATTTACGCGGCAAAAAAATTGACAATTTTATATTTTCTTTAGTAAGCTAAAAACTGCACCCCCCTTGGAAAAAAGTGTCTTACGGGCCTGATCTGTTAAGAAGTGGAGTTAAGAATATTGGTACGGAGGCCATAATTGTATTAGGGTACGGTCAGTTCAGTGCTGGAATTTGGTTTTTGTTGTTATGTTCATTATTTGCGCTTCATTGTCATGTGTCTTGTGTTGATATTTTGTGTGTTCGAGGAGGCATTAATTTGTTCGTGTTTGGTTGTATTTTTTGTTTTCCGGCATTTTGCGGTATTTTCGATTTGTTGAGTTGGTTTGAGTTTGTTGGTGTCTAGTTTAGGTTTATGGTCGGTGAATCGTTTTTCTGTTGGTTCAGGTGGCTTGTTTAATGTTTTAGTTTTCAGTTGGTGTGTGCATTATGCTTGTGGCATATCTTGTTGTTGAGATATTAACTTGAATGTAAGGTTTAATGGCCCGTATTTTAAATATTTTGATTTTCCCTTATTTGTGTTTTATCGGGAGGGTGTATGTGTATTGGTTAATTGCATCGGGGTATGGTCGGTTCAATGTTGAAATTGAATCTGGTTGTTTTGTTCATTGTTTCAGCTCCATAGTCAGGTATATGTTATGTTCATATTGTGTGCATTAGAAGAGTTGTTGATTTTTTCGTGTTTAGTCGCGTTTTGGTGTTTTCGTCATTTTGCGGTATTTTCGATTTGTTGAGTTGGTTTGAGTTTGGTGGTGACTAGCACGGGTCTATAGTAGGTAAATTGTCTTTTGATGGTTCAGGTGATTTGTTTAATGTTTTAGCTTTCCGTTGGTGTGTGCATTATGTTCGTGGCATATCTTGTTGTTGAGATATTAACTTGAATGTAGGGTTTGATGGCCCGTATTTCAAATATTTGATTTTCTCATATTTGTGTTTTATCGGGAGGGTGTATTCGTATTGGTTGATTGCATCATGGTATGGTCAGTTCGATGTTGAAATTTAATTTGGTTGTTTAGTTCATTGTGATAGCTTCATGGCCAGGTATATGTAATGTTCATATTATGTGTATTAGAAGGGTTGTTAAATTTTCCGTGTTTGGACGTGTTTTGGTGTTTTCGGCATTTTGCGGTATTTTCGATTTGTGAAGTTGGTTTAGGTTTGGTGGTGTTTAGGGTGGATCTATGGTCGGTAAATCGTTTTTCTGTTGATTCAGGCGGCTTGCTTAATGTTTTTGCTTCCTGTTGGTGTGTGTATTATGTTGGTATCATATCTTGTTGTTGAGATATTAACTTGAATGTGGGGTGTAATGGTCCGTATTTCAGATATTTTGATCTTCCCATATTTGTGTTGTATTGGGAGGGCGTATGCATATAAGTTGATTGTGTCTGTGTGTGGTTTAATGTTTAAGTCTGGTTTGGTTGTGTTGTTTTTCTTTCATCCTTTATTGTGAGGTATTTTTGGTGTTGATAGTGTGTGTTTTGAGGGAGTTATGAATTTGTTTGCGCATAACCGTTTTTTGGTGATCTAGGAGAGTCCAAAATTGAGGATTTTGATCTTTCATCCCAGCTAATATTTCATCTAATCGGGGTCATAACATCATGATAAAGCATGACATCTCATTTCTTCTCAGCCCTGAGATGTTTCAGGAGAAACAGAAAGATGCTATGATTAGAGTGGGGTCATAAAACTGTTGTACATGTGCCGGTGCTAATATCTGCTGTTAAATGCAATACATGTCTATTACATGTATGTAATGTATTGACATTAGGTAAATTATTACATGATAACTTTCACACTTATTGACAGTTGTAACTCTTCTCATCTGATGTGCTCAGATCACAGAACATGCCTCATAATATCAGACCATGTTTCAGGTGAAACAGGAAGATGTTATGAGTAAAAAGTGTATACCTGTAATTAGCGGGGGGGGGTATGGATGGGAGGCACTGTGACATCCACAACAGTCCAATAGTAAAAATAACTATGTCCATATAGAATTTAAAAAAATCTCATTTCAACGTTACTCTATTCATGGAAGCGTCAAGTCATGAAAGAACACTGCTAAACACTAAAATGAACAAATCGATTTGATTATTTTTGAAATAAACAAATGTATTTTCATAACTGATTAGAACATCTACCTGACTGATATACTATTTTCTAAATAAAACATAGATTAATGAGTCCTGCTTACAAAATATGCTGTGCCTTTTATTAAAATAACTAATACATAAGACGGAATTGTTATCATATCAGAATTCTATATATTATGTCTTTCCAAATAAATCATGCCAGGTTGCAGGTTGAGAATAAACACCAAAAGCTAGATAGTCAAATGCGTATACTATTATCTGTAACACACACGTATTCTACATAGTTTGACATACATTAAAAAAGAGACTAGGAAAAACATTTTAATCTGAATATCTGCAAAGAGTAATCATATACTAGGCAGGCCTGTCAACTGTCCCGCAATTTGCGTATTTGTTACGCATTTGCTGAAGAATTTGAAGTCACGCCAGTTATTTTTGCGTGACAGAAAATGTCACGCAAATACGCATTGTACCTGGTAATTGTCAAGCAAAAATGTTTCTGTAGAAAAATTTCCAAAAAGATCGTCTACACAGCAAAAATACGAACGCCGGAAAAAAATGTACGCATTTAGTTCGGTCTTTTCACGCGAATTACGTATATGTCACGCATTCCGTTCGAAATTTTTCGTACCTACCCCCCCCCCCCCCCCCCCCCCCCCCCCCCGTTGATGGATGTTTGAAACGCGAGCGTACCGAGCGCGAAAAATTTGAGGTGTTCAAAATTTGGCAAGATGTAATAAAATTTAAACCAAGGTGTTCAAAATTTGGATCAAGGTGTTCAGATTTGGACCAAGGTGTCCACATTTTGAGGGGAGGTGTTCAACATTTCCAAGTCACTCATGTTAGGTGTTCCCAAGTTGACAGGCCTGACTAGGTATCGTCTATAACAAAATCATCGCATGTTCAAACCCGCCAAAAGGGGGACACGAGGCATTATCTAAAAGGCCCAAGAGACACGTTCCCTTGAAAAGTCATTACATGTACATAGGCCATGGACATTCAATAGATGCATAGGCGTAGCTAGGGGGGGGGGGGGCGGTGTGCGATCGCCATGAGATAGAGGAAGAAAAGAGCACCACAGACTGAAAGCTTGCTACTCCTCTGCCTGTACAGTGTATTAATCAATTTACATTATTCGCTACTTCTAGGATCTAACTCGGGGTACATAATAATGCGAGTAGTTTTTCTGCCCGGGTTACTCTGTCTCATTATGTTTATACTTACATCTTACTTACATGTACATATTGAAAATGATTGGGGGGGGGGGTAAAGCGTCTTTATCCTTGATTAGTCTTTATGATCCAAAATGTTAAAGAATCGCTATCAAAATGTTGAAAACAAAGAGATATCTATGGTCCTGTATGTGACCTTGCCATAAATGTAGACGGAACAAACGAGATTTACGCATTAGGAAATTATCTTAAAATATATCTAAATAATAGTTTCAGGCTCACATATGCGTGTATATGTGTAGCGTAATCATTCAGAAAAGTCGTACAATCCCAAATAATTGAAATATCTTATTCTATGTAATTAGCGCCCAGGGCTTTTAGAAAATTGAAAATAGACCCTTCAGACATCTAATAAGCGCCCATACATGAACGAAGTTAAAATTCCAAGGAATTGTATGTATGGCAAATGAAAATTTCCACTAGGGACGGTTGATAATCGATCTTAACTTCTACCTTATTTTTTTAATTGGATGATAGATCATCATGTTCGGGTAAAAGTCATGTAAAAATCGTGAAAAGTAAAAAAGAAATGAGAATGTCTAAGAACTATGGTATATGTACTGAACTTTAAAACCACTGGAAAATTATAAGGTCAAAGGAGCTTTGAATCAAGGTACCAAGACACTCGATCATTAATCAAAAAACAGATTCCTTCTTTCTGATTACACATCATATTTATCAACACTGATGATTACATGTAAGGGATTAAATCCTAATTCTATTGATCAGGTTATTTGATGGGATTATTATTTTTGGAACTCTCTGATCTAACTAAATGCATGTAGTTCATAGCCTGGAGTTCATACATGTTATTACATACATGTAGTTATACAATCTTGGCAGCATTTTGAAAATATAATTGTTTTATAGAATTGAACAGATTACAGATGTGGTAAGAATGAATTACCAAAACGTGGGTATTGTCAAACTTATCCCCGATTTAACAATGATGCAAAAAGCCATCCTTTGATCAATAGTTTAATCACAAGTTCGGGTTATGTGGATTATAAAATAACAGCTCTTAAAGAATAATCCATTGTCATTGAAAATGATACCGGACCCTCATACTTCTCCCGGGATATTTCTCTTTAAACCAAACTCAATATTTGGAACAAACTTCTGATAAAACACATTATTCAACCCCCCGCCCAATGAATATAGTCTTTGTTGTAAAATAAAGGTAATTGTGCTTATACACAATTTAGCGTTTGTTTCGAGATTCCCTTGCAAAATTAAACCCTGATTCAATCCATTCCTAGCAGAACACCAACCACCAAGGCTGAAAAAGGACACATCATAAAGTGAAATGAAACAAAAGTATTATTTTCAAAATGCCAAAACAGTCATGTCTTCTTTTATTTTATAGCTGTATCAATTGAATACATGTTACAGGGGCGTAGCCAGCTTTCAGTCAGGGGGTGCGATCGTCAAAATAATTCGGTTTTCAGTGAGGGGGGGGTTTCCACGTACAAGGCATTCAAAGGTCCTTTCTTCTTCTTTCTTAATTGGTTATGGGGGGGGGGGGTGCGATCATTCACCCATCGCACCCCCCTGGCTTCACCTATGTGTTATAACAAACGTGACACAATATCAACTATATTTAAGGAATAAAGACCGAGATTTTATGATTTATGGCGTGATATACAGTATGACCAAAACATTTATTCTGTTCATTGTCAAAAGACCGAAATCGCGTAGCGATTGAGGTCTTTGTCAATGGCCAGAATAAAATTTGAGGTCATATATCTGACATACATCATAAAATCGAGGTCTTTGTAACGATTCTAATATGATAAACACAGACAAAAAAAATATTTGCATTTATGAATTTTAGCGGTCATACATACTCCAACTTTTCTAGTCGTATTGTGACCATGGGCTTTCAACTAGAAAAAGCCCATGTTGTGACGTCACGTATCATTTTAGAATTAAAATTATATATTGTTAGTGGCTTATTAATCCTACGTCAAACATTCTGGTACGCAAGAACCCCTCTTATCTGCCGTTTGCGTTTGGAAGGATAAAGACAAAGGTGGCGCGGCTATATCGCGATATACGTCAAATCTTTATGACATTTCCCTTCACCAGGGCCTACAATAATATTCTTAACACCACTTATTAACCGATGCATGCATCAAGGGGTAGACATCATTCAAAAGCCATAATTATAACTGGGTCGGTCGGGGGAAGGTTTGCATACAATGCAATTTCTACATGCAAGCTCATTTTCACATATGCACATATAATTAATAAAGTTGATTCCTTGGGAATTCTAATTGGGTTTATAAGCGTGACAAGGGGAGCGAGGGGTTCGCACATCCTCCCCACAAGCAATAAAATACAAACATTAGGTAGATGAAGAAAAGAGCGTTTAAATTGATTTTTAGTTTGAAGCTTGCATCATTTTTGTAAACATTCAAAACAAATCTTTTTTGCCTCCCTTATGTCCCTTATGTCACGACTGAAAACCGCAAATATTTTGGCGATTACACCCCCCCCCCCCCCGACTGAAAGCTGACTACAGCCCTGGGGTTTTATCAAAAACTATATCATTAACATTTTATCATTATGCAGGAAATCCAAATTGGTAAATATGTTGCATTTATTGAAGGAATTCCACTGTAAAATATATATGAATGTTTGATATGAATATGAATACATCCATACTCTAAATATCCATTCTTTTGATATATGATGTTGTTTCAAAGGCAATTGAAAACTTTAATCTAACTAAATCATTAAAGCATTTCTAATTGCTAATTATGTGTATCAACACTTCGATTACACCTCAGCCGGAGATTAAATCTTAATAATTTGATCAAAGGGATTGTAATTTTCCCCAATTCTCTTATCTATGTTGCTATGTGTATACTCGTTATATTGTGTCCGGTATGTGCAAGGGCGTTACAATACCCGGGAAATTATCGGTTCGTGCAGTACTTGTTTGTGATAGCGCCCTCTGTAGGTCACTGTGCTTATAGCCTACAGTAATACGGGGTAGGATATCGGGAATTCGGTCAGTTTCTATCCGTCGATTTCGCTATGAATTGAAGCAAGTGTGACCACTTTATCCACTTAAACAATTTGATAATTGATTAAATCTTTAAACAAAATCGATAAACACGTTATACACTTCCTATCTCCTTAGAAATTAGCATGTATTTATGGATTGTGTTTTCGAACAAGGCTCGACCCATACCAATAGGGAAATCCTTATGCTAATTAGTATGACGTCATATTTTCCTGGGGAATCCTAGATTTCAAAGCTTCAGTCTGTTATTGTGTCAAATGTAAACGCTCTTTTGCAGACAGAAAATTGACAGATTAGCTTTTAACTTTCAGCTTTGATGTTTAAATATTCTGTATTTCTACTGGACTTCTTGCTGAATATCATATAATGTTATAACTTGATTTGGACAATTGCCTGATTGATCATTCTGAAATTTTGATTGTGATTCATGATTGATTGGCAAGAAAAATAATTCCTATTGTTTTCCAGCGAAGTCAAAATGTTACAGCATGAGTTATAATGTCGAGTTTGCATCATGTTAAATTCTGCTAGTGATTAGAAGTCCATGCACAAGCATACACATAAGAGACAAACACACCCAGGCTCCAGGCCGTGGATGGAAATATAAAACTATTTAAGGCACAAACTGGTATTAATAGACCGATATGTAGTGTCTGCCATGTATTGAAGGTAAACCAATCTGCATTATTAATGTTTCTTCTATCAATACATGGATTGTGCAATAGAAAAGCAATGGCACAATCAAAAATGTGCATATCAATCGTGAATATCTCTCGGTTCAAAGCTTATTTCCAACAGAATCGTGTCAAAATATGTGTCTGAGTAACAGTTATACATTATAAGATCGCAAACTCTTACCAATTATCAGCCGAATGGCTCATTTTCAACGAAATGTCCTTAAGACAACAGCCCTGGGTCGCGCCTGAGACCAAAAACTACTTCAAATAGCCCTCCCCTAATTATATTGGATAATCACATTTATGCGTGCGTGCGCAGCTCATCCACTGAACGAAACGCCACTTCCCGCTGAAATCACCGGGTATTGATCTTTCCCTTGGTATGTGTTGATAAACCAAAGATATGTTTTTTGGATATCAACATTCAGAAAAAAGTGTAATATACCATTCTAGATACTTTTGTTGCATCCTTCATAGCAGGGTTAGAAAACTCAAACGGATACCAGTTTTGATTATATGGTAATCAGGGCCGTCAGATGGGGGGGGGGGTGCGATGGGTGCGACCGCACCCCCCTTTACCCTTTGCATTCGTTTGACTTCACTTCTTAAAAGAGAGCTTCGTCTTCACTCTTTCAAACTAAAATAAACCTGTGAACTCACCGCACCAATCAGTGTTCGTCGGCCAAATTTGACCGACGTTCTATATATGGTCATTCTTTCTGACGTCATCATTGAGCCCGGAATTGACCAATGACATGCACATATTTAATTAGAACGCATTTGGCATATGTTTCTTCAAGCTCGCGGATTGGTGGAAGAAAGGTCAGCACGTAGGTCAAAAGTGATTTATTACCCAAACTGTCACCGGTACCTGTCGTGGGGCGGGGCTAATAAACTGTAATATGGTATCTACTAGGCAGAGTGTAGTTTAACTAGACTCTGCACGCAGGGTAACCCCCCTTTGACACCCCCAAAAAAAAATTTGAAAAAAAAATTATTTTTTTGAAAAAAAATGTTTTTGAATTTTTTTTTTCATTGACTTATACACTTTGAAAATGCCCAGAACGCACCAAATAGCATCTCAAAATTGTAAAATTTTCTGGGGGTGAGGGTGGGCCACCCCTCACAATCCCCACAAAACAATGGAAAAGTTCTGAATTTATTTTATATATAGTCTCAGACACTTTTAAAGTGCCCTGACATCATCAAATACAAGTAGCTAGTGTAGTCAATGATTCTTGGAGACTAACCCTTACTCGCCCTCTGGCATCCCCACCCCACCTCGCTCTCTGGCACCCCCCCCCCCCATATAAAATTGAATTTTTCATATTTTTTGTTGAGTCATATACTTTGAAAGTGCCTAGAAAGCACCAAATAGCATATTAAAATTGTAAAATTTTCTAGGAGAGTTGGTCACCCTCCATCCCCCACAAAACAATTGAAATAATTCTGAATTTTGTGTATTGTCTCAGAGACTTTTAAAGTTCCCAGACATCATCAAGTAGCTCCTTGATATAGTCAATGTTTCTGGGGTACTAATACTTGCTCCCCCTCTGGCATCCCCACCCCACCTCCCCTCTGGCACCCCCCTTGACACCCCTCCAAATAATGGAAAAAATTGTGATTTTCAAAAATGTTTTAATTGACTCATACACTTTGAAAGTGTCCAGAGAGCACCAAAATGTCTGTCTTAAAATTGTAACATTTTCTAGAGGAAGTGGGCCACTCCTCATACTCAAAACAAAACAATTGAAAAGTTCCGAATTTATTTTATATATTGTCTCACTTTTAAAGTGCCCTGACATCATGAAATAGCTACTTGATATAGTCAATGATTCTTGGAGACTAACCCTTACTCGCCCTCTGGCATCCCCACTCCACCTTGCTCTCTGGCATCCCCCCCCCTTTAGACCCCCCCCCCCCCCCCAAATTGAAAAAAGTGATTTCGTCATATTTTTTGTTGAGTCATATGCTTTGAAAGTGCCTAGAAAGCCCCAAATAGTATATTAAAATTGTAAAATTTTCTAGGAGAGTTGGCCACCCCTCACATCCCCCACAAAACAGTTGAAATAATTCTGAATTTTGTGTATTGTCTCAGACACTTTTAAAGTTCCCAGACATCATCAAATAGGTTCTTGATATATTCGATGATTTTTACTCGCCCTCTGGCATCCCCACCCAACCTCCCCCTCTGGCATCCCCCTTGACAACCCTCAAAAGTTGAGAAAAACAATTATTTTTCAAATTTTTATTGACCCACTTTAAAAGCACTTTAAAAGTGCTCAGATGCACCAAATATCATCTTAAAATTGTAAAATTTTCTTGGAGAGTTGGCAATCCTTCAAATCCCCCACAAAACAATTGAACAAATTCTGAATTTCACTTATTGTCTCAGACAATTTTAAAGTGCTCAGACATCATCAAATAGCACCTTGATATGGTCAATGTTTCTGGGGGACAACCACTTGGTCCCCCTCTGGCACCCCACTCTTCACCCTCTCATCCTCTTTGACATCCCCAAAAGAATTCCCATTTTTTATTGACTCATACACTTTGAAAGTGCCCAGAAAGCACCAAATAGCATCTAAAAGTGTAAAATTTTCAACGGGGAGTGGGCCACTCCTCACACCCCATATAAAACAATTGGACAGCTTGGACACTTAAACAGTCACCAAGTGACATAATGAAATCATAAAAATTTCTGGCACCCCATCCCAAAAACTAAAGCATTGATTTACTCAAACACATCAAAAGTGCTCAGAATTAATCAGACAGCATCTTGAATTGGTTGAATTTTCCTGTGCTGCCCCCTCGCTCCCCTAAGAAGAAAATGATTGAAAATCTGAATTTCTTTAAATTGATTCTATTGATTAAAACACCTTAAAGTGTCCAGAAATCACTGAATGTGATCTTGAACTGGTAAAATTTTCGGGAAAACATGTATGCCCTTCTAGCACACCTTCCCCCTATTTCAGTGTTTCTCCAAATTGCTCATTCAATATTTAGTCTAAAAACCATAAAAATACTACAAAATTGGCTGAATGGCACCAATATAGGGAGTAACCGACCCCCCTTCCCCTCTCACTCACGCGATTTGATTTACGCGGCAAAAATTGACAATGTCATATTCTCTTTAGTAAAAACCGCACCCCCCTTGGAGAAAAGTGTCTTACGGGCCTGTATATACATGTGATTGTAGAATCAAGAATACTGGATGCCAGAAATTTAGAATTGTATAACTGGGCACTAATTGAGGCACTTGAAAAATTCGCGAAAACATTTCGAATATATAAAAAAAGAAACAAAATGTAAAAATTTTCAAAATTGCTCCTGTGAATTCAAAATGTTTCATAATATTTTATTCCATTAGATTGTGTCTTTTTTTGGCTTCAGATTTTGCGAGATGATACGTATGGTGTTGCAGTACATGCTGTGAAGTTAAAACGAAATGTAGAGATGTATCAATGGGTGGAGCATGAACACAAGAGGTAGGAAGAGATTCATACAGTGCTCTCCCCCAGAATTTTCCTTATTCTTCATTTTCAAGTGGGTGCAAATGGATTCTCAGTTGATGCAAGCCTATAATTATGTCACCACCAAAAACCATCTACAAGTTCTCAGAAGCTCAAATCTGACTTAAGATTGAACTCAAAATATTGTGAGCTACAAGGTGGTCACATGTTGTTGTGTAAATGCCTTGTTAAAATCTCAAGTGGGTGCAGTGCCCACTTGCTTTAATGCTGGGGAGATCACATCGTACTTTACACTCAGACCTTTGACTGGTGTTTAGCGAAGATGGTAAACACAAGCACACAAACAACAGAAGGCAGAGCAACCATTTCCTTCATATCACAACATTTCATGATGTAATTTCATGATGTTCCGTAAAATGTGGTATTTAGGCAAAAGATGGTATTTAGGCAAAATATGGTGTTTCTGTGTATTTTCATCAGTATCTGTAACAAATTGTTTCACTTTTGTAACCATTTTAATCATTTACCAGGTAGTGACATTTTGTTGTGTTAATGCCTTTAATTGCATTTTTGTGTAATTCATACTGCCATGATCATCAGCAAATTAAATGGTTATCATAATTATATTGATACTGAAATTAATTATAATTCTGGAATTTATGCAGTACATTGTTAAGTGTATGATGCGTAAGCAAAAATTGTTATGATTCACTTTTCATATTCAACTTGTATTGTACATGTGCAATTAATGAAAGGTAAAATAGGTGAAATATGGAATACAATAACAATGTGTTTAGCTTTGCTATTTTTGAATGAAACTAATGGTTTTTATTGCACTGTCTGTTTGATCAGCCTCGTTAAGCTATATGCTCAATAAAGTCACCAGATGATTGTGTTTATTTCTAATATGAACTATGAAGTGAATCATCAAACCAGCTTGTACATGTGAAATTTCTTCATTTGATAATCTTTTATCATGAACGGCAAGATATTCAGGCCTGTAGCCAGCTTTTGCCAAGAGGGGTTCACTTTTCAAAAAATTCTAGGGGGATTCACATCTGACAACTTAGCCCAAAATTGCTTGCAAAGTGCTCAGATTGACTCCAAAATGGTGAAAAACTACATGATTTTGAAAAAATTTGGCTGCAGGTGGGGGGCTGATGTCATTTTTTCCTTTTTTCAAAAGGCTGTAATTATGAACATTATCTGTATATTTTAAACTTCTTTTTCATGTTTCTGATGTTTCATAATTATTTGTAGGGAAATTAATGAAGGCAGCAACACAAGGACTGAAACAACATATTCTTACAGTAAGTAACACTAATAAAGGATGAGGAATGGGGATAATCAGTTTCTCCACAGACTTACAGAAATATTTCTGAAAGTCCGTTCATTTATTGGTTTGAAAAATAATTTTTTCCACCTGAAATCATACTAAAGATTTTTGTCAGTTTTCTATATCACTCTAAAGTCTTGTAATTGTAAGTCTGGAAAAACTAATAAATAGTATTCTTATTTGACATATGATAGGAGGCTATATCCTATTGGAAATTCTAATGTACTTTCACAATGAAATGGGTGAATTATAAGATTACATTGTATTTCAATTTTTAGGCCAAGAATGGAGATCAGATGTTGTCAACAGTGGATCCTTCTCTAGTCCATATAATCATCAAAATCCAAAGTAAGTCCCCAAGACAAATTGTCTGATATTACAACATCTACTGAGAGGCTATACATGTACATGTACAGTAAACATGCCTTAGTGAACACCACTCTAGCTCTAGTGAACACCTGTGTCCAGTGAACACCCCTTCACAGCTCATACTCTACTGACTTCTGTATAAAATACCCTCTCTGTAATGAACACCTACCTTCTATGAACACATTTTTGTGGCTCCATAGGTGTTCACTGAACACAGGTTTTACTGTAGTTATACAATATAGTGCACTGTATATCCCATACAGGTTGAGTATTAAATACATGTACACTAGGGATCCCACGATTGCTCGATGCACCGATATAATCGCTAGAAATCACCTCCGATTCGATTAATCGATATGGATCCTCTATTTTCGATATTATCGATAATCGTTTTTCAAACCAACTCACCCGTTAAGTAAGTAAAAGAGCTCGATTAAACCAAAATTGACACAGCAAAACTCCGCGAAAAATTAAAAATTAAAAATATTTTGAAGAGCTAACATGACACGCCACATATTTTCGTGATTCAAACCGAACGTGAACTTTTTAGCAATAAATGGATTTTCAATAATTTTGCGAACATTTTTTGTGATTTTAGATGTGCATTTTCACACCAAATATTATACCATAAATTATCTTAATACGTAATAAATGCGATAGGGCCCTAGACGTATCTTTATTTTAATGTTTTAAGATGTTATAGTATCCTTTCAATTTGCAATATATTTAGCGAACGACAATCAAACATGACGTTCGAATATTTAATAAACAGCGAAACCTCGGCGAGGTTTAAAACTTTAAATCCCATAAATTTGCTGATATTCGTAATATGGGGAACACCATCGCAATAAACACAACCCAAAAGATAAGTCTGAGGTGTGGAGGTCTTCAAACAATCAATAACAACACAACTTTCTGTGCTCAGAAGAGTAACTTTGAATTTTTTTTTAGTGGGGGGACTCGAACCCCCCCCCCCCCCCCCCCCCATGTAAACACAGACATTTACATGAATGTGTATCGAATCGTTTGTATCGAATCGTTTTCATAATATCGAGATACGTATCGAATCGAAACAAAATGTATCGTGGGATCCCTAATGTACACGAAGATTTAAATTGATTTTTGTTCAGTGAAAACCTTTTGACTTTATATGTGATATATTCCATGGTCTAACATGTGGTTACCTTATTAGGTTAATCCTAGATACATGCCCATTCACTAGACAAAATCATTAGAATGCCATTATCCAAATGTTTTTGCCATTTTTACTTATAGTTCTATGCCAGTCCAGACCTCTATGAAGCAGGCAAATGAAGTACAAGTTGGCAACTTTTATTTATCGACAAGTAAGTTATTTAGGACAGGCCCGTAGCCAGGGGGGTTCGATGGGTTCGAGCGAACCCCTCCTGGCCAAAAAAATCATGCAGTTTTTCACCATTCCGAGCACTTTTTAAGTGATTTTGGCCTTTTTTTGGACCAAAATTGTTACAAGTGAACCCTCCCTGGAATTTTTCAAAAAGTGAACCCCCCTTGGCAAATCCTGGCTACGGGCCTGTAGGATGATACCTACCTAGTCTTGCGTATATACTCTCCATTGCCCCCCCCCCTCATTCATTTTCTTTAACACAGTTGGGGAAATAGATAATGGGGGGGGGCAGAAACTTGAGGCAAGAGTATATTACATAAGGTGATAGGTTTTTTTGTTGTAATTTACCGAAACATTATTTATCATATGAAAAACAGTATTGTATGTAATTGCATTGTATTCCTACTTTTAGTTATGGATACTTTACATGTAACTACATCTATATTATATCAGTCAAAGTAGCCTACAGAAAAATAAATGACAGTTCAATATAAAATGCTAGTAAGTGTTATGTGACATACATATGTGACATGGGTATGTCATAAGTATGAGTACAAGTATTTATTCCGATTGTAATATGATAAACAAACCAGAGAAACAACTTTTTGCATTCATGAAATTAGTCATCATATATGCACATGCCTTAGGGGAGGCATCAAAAGTTCGATGTCGGATCGGAAACTAAATAAATCTAGTTTTGACTCTGACCCCCCCCCCTCCCCCCAAAAACTAAATACCATGAAAGTTGATAGCTGACTTCCGGTTTGAGAATTTATAAAATTATTGCTAAACATGATCTAGTTTTTTTGTTAATTCCTATCGTAATTTGCGGCTTTTAACAACTTTTGATAGAATAGAATCCATTGGAATGATCTTGACGAAGAAAGCATCAGGTAAAATCTTTATTTTTAAACCATTCAAAGCATTCTCAGTCGAAATTGCCAAAAATTTGAAATGTTGAAATTTGTCGGATAGCAAACTGAAATGGGTTTGAACCCCCTCCCCTCCTAACTAGATTTATTTACTTCATAGATTTATTTAGTTTTCTATCCCACTTCTAACTTTTGATGCCTCCCCTTATACAGTAAAACCTGTCTTAGTGAACACCTCGCTCTAGTGAATATCTGTCCCCAGTGGACACCCTTCCTCTGCACATATTCTACTGACTTTGGTATAAGTTACCCTCGCTGTAGGGAACACCTACCAACACTGAACGTTTTTTCCCAGCAAAGAAATATTCAATATCCACAGGTTTTACTGTAGGCCAGTAAATCAATTGTACTACTTATTGTGACATCATACATCATATAATTGTTGAATTACATACACGAGTGAATCAAAACATTCAATAAACCAGCCTTATGAAACTATAGAGAGCATTATTGGGTTGTTTTTTCCGTGATCTTCCCATCTTTATGCTGTACTTCTAAATTTCAGATTTACTAAGTAAATTGTCAGGATTCAAGAAGTTAATGCCAAGAGAAGCCCCCAAAGACCCCTCTATATTCCTCCTTGATGGTACCTTCTACCATGGATCAGGTCAATTGACCAACCCCCAGGTCAGTTTGCTTGTTTATATACAATGATTTTATACAATGATTTAGCAATAAAAAGGATTTTTATGAGCACACTCTAGTATACTAATGGCAATTGGTGTGTGTACACCAGCGTAGAAAATCTACATACATGTGGTGCAATCAGTGAGATGTGTTTGTTTTTACTTTGCCTTATGAGCGTAAACTAACCAGAACTCATCATACCTGTGAATGTTTTAATCAAAGGGTCAAACTATCATACCACAGAGTTCATTAAAACACACAGGCATTGCCTTTGCTATGATACCATGGATGGAGAAAAGTCTACATATCATATTAAAGGTCTTCAAATGGGCAGTATTTTTAATGGGTGTTTCTGCTACACATCAGGGATGATGTGCATTTGGTGTTAATCATTGCTTATTTATTGCTTAATTAAACTAAAATTTTATTTTAATTGAATTCATATTTTTCCAAAAAAGAACCTTTAAAAACAACCCTTTGAAAAAAATCACAATAATTATGATGATTTGGGTAAGACTTCAATTTGAATCAGAACGTACCTTTAAAAGAGAGCTTCATCCTCTCTCTTAAGTTAAGAGATTCTCTTTTGATCTCATCTTGTCAAAGTCCTGGTGTCAATTGCATTAGAATTGCAATTCCAGAAATGTATGCCTTTGTGAACAGTTGACAATTATGTCATAATCTAACTCCTATAAATATTTAAGTGGAACACCTCCCAAGTGGAACTCTATATTGAGGTATAAAAGGCATTCCACATACACAGGTTTTACTGTATATCATCGTTGTTAAATTACTTAAATACATTGTAGTTGTATTTATGTTCAGGTTGGTGATCTTCGTGTGACATTCCACTATGCAGGCCTCAGTGGGGCAGAATCAGCCTCCTTAGGACCTCCAGATGTTGTAAGTTTTGCACATATTCTTATTTTGATTGGAAAAATGTGGAAAGACCATTTTTTCTAAAAAACGGTGGTAGTATATGCTGTAAAAAATTCTAGGCTAGAAGGTTTTGGTTTGAAAAAAAGAAAGAACTTCTCAATATGCCATTGACCATTTGTTTCTTATTATCTATGAATATCAATACGATTGTATTATATGAGCACAGACATTAATATATGAACGTAGAATGAAGCAGACATTATTTTTGAGAGTGGATAAAATGTTTACTTCACAATATGCCGGAGATAACTTTTGTTGTTATATTTCAGGTGAGCGTGATTGCACGCCAGTCAGGAAATTCCTTGTCTAAATATGAAACTGAGGCTGGAGATGACCTTGAAATGTTGTATATGGGCCAACTAACAGCTGAGGTAACCATGTTTACATTTAAACAAAAATTGTATTTTGTGGTATTTTAAATTACAACTGTATAATCTGCATGGGTTTTAGACCAATAGTAAGATGGCAGTAGTGTACACTGTAGTTCATATGGTATGCTCTAAAGAGGGGAGTACCCCAGAAATCTTTATTTTAAGATGATTGGTTTTATATGTCTACATTGCTTCATAGTGAAATTAACGTAATATTATTTGAAGCATTTTAAAAAAAAATTTAGTTCAAAAATTTATTTATGTCACTTTCTGTCAGTTGACCAATCAGTGATGATGGGTCATCTCTATATGACTTTCCATTGAAGATATGGGTTTTCTCTGAACCCTGGGTATTCTCCCCTCTTAAAGAAGATAGTACTATATAAATGCACTGCCATCTTTTTGTGAACATGATTTGTATCTACGTATTTGTTGCATTGAAATGTCTTCTGCCATAAATTATTTAAGTCACACTGGTCCCTCCTACATTCTTTATATACACTCATACTCTTCGCCATAATATTGATCCTCTCGGACATAAACCCCAAGAAATGGGTAAAATCGGGTAATTGTTGTAAATAACATTAAAATCTCTTCAGAAATGCTCAATTGTCTATTACGAGTATATTTTACATTTTTTTCCAACAATATTTTTAACACTTCAGAATAAGACTCCTTTATTCTTGTGTGTTACAGCAAATCTTCCAGAAAGAACACATGCATAACAAAGTAGTGACATGGGGGGTGAGAGGTGGCGGTTGGCTGCTGATGTTCATAGGATTTGGCTGCTTTACAAGTCTAATAACAACACTTGGTAAGTAGGAGATATCCAGGGGAACCCCCCAACCCATCCAAAAATTCTTTCAAAATCACGCAGTTTTTCACCATTCTGAACACTTTTCAAGTGATTTTGGAGTTGCTGTTTATACTTGGTCACATGTATGAACCAATAAGGACCAATCAGGGAGGAGTATGACAGAGAGATAATAATATACAAATATTTATTTCATTGCAAATACCTTTACATTTGGCATCTTGTGAAAGATGTTTTAGAACATTTGCATGATGAGCGAATACCTCCTGTTCTTTTATGTCATGTGACTTAGGTATGACCAATGATATTAGCTGACAATTATAAAATATTAGATTAGATATTGTATAATAGAATAACAATAGAATATCTATATCTAGTAAAACATATACCAGTATGATTGATATTTTTTAGTTCTGATCCGAATAAAATGTCTATTTTAACTTTCATTTATAATTATACATGTCCGTGTCTCAAATCTAGAGTTTGAGATTCATTCATTTCATACTTTTCTTTTTGTTATTCCCCCAAGGCAGCAAGATCTCTCCACAATGTTAAAAGACGATTTTCATAGTTGGTATCCCTTGGCAGCCATTGGCATATTTTCTCAAATAGTTGGTACTCTTTTCTGTCCACCTTTCGTCGTTGATTAGCTAAATCTTCAAGTTCTGGTCTAAGTCCTGGTCAGAATTTGGAAAGAATATTTGTAGTTTGATTTTTAGTTTGATTTCATTTGATCAAACTAAAATATTGGTGACATATATTATAAACATGTTGTTCTTGCAATCAAGGACGTCTATCTCAGAGATAAACGTCCTTGTTGCAATGTTTTTACCCACTCAACTCCAGTATGGAATAAAGTATTTAGTTAGAGTATTCTTAGAGTGGCAGCAAATACATAGAGTTCAAAGTTGCAACTTGCAGGTAAAACGTTCAAAAAGCATGTTGATTGGTCTTTTACAATACATACATTTATTAAAAAAACTTAAAGCTGTTCCATAAAATGAAGTCATGTCTTGAGTAGGATATTTTAGAAAAAGTAGGCATGCCATGGAATGGTGAAAGCTTTCCAAATCATTATCATTATCTTTAACTGCACTATTCTCCATATCAATTTTGCTTGTTCAACTTTAAAAAAGCAAATAAGTAATACTCACTAAAGCAACCGCCTTTCCACCCAAGAAACCCTTGACAGCAAGATATACGATTTTTTGGGCATATTTCATCTAAGCGTGGTTCAAAGTGACAACACCGTCGCCTAAAATCATTTATAATCTTATGTTCAATACATTTTCATTCCATTTAAATGTCAATGAACAAATTAACCTATAGCAGGAGTCATATTTAAAAGAGTTTTAAAACCTTATGTTTTTGTTGACACACAGACTCAGACTGATATCTTGCAATGTACAGTATATACACTGCTTCATATATTTGGAGGCAAAAATGAACAGAGATTGCAAAAGCTGTCCTGTTTTAATGAGACAATCTTTGATAGTTGTTTCTGACTGATCTGACCTGATTTAAGCAGTGGATTCATACAATACAATCATTTGGCTGAAAATAGCTGAAATGTTCATTTTCGGTATTTTAGAATTTTTCATAGAGTTTACTTACCCATTCTGACTCCGATCCATTCCTTTTGTTAGAATTCCATCTGTTATAGCAATCCCAGCCAATAAACAAATGACTGCTGCCAATGTGAAATTCATCCTTATTTTTGAATCTCCAGATTTTTATTTCAGCTACTTGCCTTGTTTCCCTTGTTATGTTTTGAAAAACTTAGTTGGCATTTATTCAAATCATGAGGTCTACCCTAATATATGCTGCTATTCTTCTCAATTGCATGAAAATAGGAAATGTTTTTCTGATGTTAACAAGAAAAGTAAAAGAAAACATATCTTTTTTTGTTTCTGTTTTGTTTTGCTAGAACTTAGTTATTGTTTTGTATGTAGTGTACTAGACTTGCTAAAGCCTTTGTGACCCCCACTCCTCTGTACACCTTCCCATGGGTGGTTGTGTTGAAGAAGATAAGAAGGGGGATGGGTCCAGCGACTGGAAGTAAGACTAGTAGTGTACTTTGTGCACTACCTTATCTAGTTCCAAGTAATATCTCTTGGTATTATTCATTATTATCTCAAAAGGCCTCCATTCATCAGTCATTCAGTCATCCTTCTGTCTGCGGAATTAATCAAATTATTATGAGCCTTTATATTTTGTAGAAAAATGATGATTAGAAAAGAATTTGCATCAAGTTTGAGTTCCAAGTTTAGCTTACTCATGCCAATAAAAAGTTTGTTAAGTTCATTAGGGATATAGTGAACCTATAGTGAAGCCCTCCATCCATTATTCGGTCAGTCCAGGCAAGTCAAGTCCAGTCCAGCCCAGTCTAGTCCAGTCCAGTTAGTCAGTCCAGTACCACCAGGAAATCACACTGATTCTAAGAATATAGAAATTATATTATACAAATATTTTATTTTATTGAAGCAAATACCTGTACATTTTGCACAAGAGATTTTCCCAAAGCCTGAAGGGCAACTGGGATGTCATCTTCCGAAACATGATCCAGAAAATTACAAAATGCAGAAAGCAATATTACTTTATTTCATGACAGTAAGGAATGGATGATCAGCAAAAATTTCACTTGAAATTCTAGAAAATCAACATTTTCATATATGAAGTGCTTATCTTTCTTCTCACCCTCTAAGGAAATTTTCCTTGTTTTCAAACAGTTTTTGACAGTTTGACACCATTACTCGCACTGAATGAAGTTGCATTGTACATTAGTGGAACTTGGTAATTGTTCATCAAAAGGCTTCATTGCTCTTTTAAATCAAATATGGAAAGAAGTCAAATACCCTTGGATCAAGGATGATGTTCTATTTGCATGATCAGTGAATACCATCTGTTCTTTTATGTTATGTGACTGACTGACCTAGGTATGACCATTAATACAAGCTGATGATGATAACATATTAGATTAGATGTTGTATAATAGAATAACATATGCCAGTATATTTGATATTGTTTAGTTATAAAATGTCTATTGTATAACTTTAAATCAGGATCTGAAGTCTAGAGTTTGAGATTTGGACATTTCGTACTTTTCCTGTTTTCATTCCCGCAAGGCAGCAAGATCTCTCAGCAATGTTTTAAGACGATTTTCATAGTTGGTATCCCATGGCAGCCATTGTTGTATGTTCTCAAATAGTTGTCGCTCTTTTCTGTTCAGCCTTGATGAATATCTCACTATCTCTCCAAATTCTTGGGCATATCCTGGTCAAAATTTGGAAAAAATATTTGTAGTTGGATTTGTGTTTTGAATTCATTTTTTAGTATAATTTCTGAGAAACATTTGAGATATCAAATATGATTTTCATATGTATCATACAAACATAAAGCATTTTCATGAAATGAAGTTAGATCTTTTGTCACTTTGACAATTTTCCAATTTCCAGATTTAGCTTTATCCTTTTTTTCTTGTTCAGTTATAAGAAAGCGGATATGCCATGCAATACTTACTAAAGCAACCGCCTAACCACAGGACAAGCCCTTCACAGCAAGTTATATGTTCTGATGGGCAGCTCTCATATAAGGGTGTAGCAACTGCGCAACACCATCGGCTAAAATCATTGATCATCTTATGTACAGAGTGACTCAAAAAACATTTATTCAGTTGAACAGATTTGTGGGTTCTGCTTTTTTGGGTCACCTAGTAGAATTCATTAAAGGAATTCTAATTGTTAAAAATGACCAAAATATTGCAGTGTGATTACTTTCTGGGGTGAGGCCAAATGACCTTGACTTATTCATGACCCTACCTGCTTCATATATTTGTGGGTAGGAGTAAACAGATCATGGATTATTGCAATAGCTCACCATGGGAGTTGACGAGAGACATATGAAATAATCTTTCATAATCTGATGTTTTCTGACTGGTCTGACCCGATTTGGTACAGTTTACTTACTCATTCTGAGGCATATTCTGAGGCATTCCATCTGTTATAACAATGCCAGCCAATAAGTAAATTACTGCTGCTAATGTTAAATTCATCCTTATTTTTGAATCTTCAGATTTTTTGTTTAGTTATTCGCCTTGTTTCTCTTGTTTTGTTTTGAAAAATGTAGAATTAGTTGGCATTAGAGTGGCTGTTCAAAGGACTGATGAATGGATGTATATGGAATAATTACCGTATTCTCTTTAATTAGCGTCTAGTGCATTTAGAAAATTCAAAATTCAGCCTTCAGACCATAATAATAAGCACTAGTGTAAGTACTCTGTTATCGCTCACTTGATTTCTTTGAAAATTCAATTTTTTGTCAATACTGGGTCATTCCTCAATATTTCTAGAACTTTGTTAAGCGAGGCAGGCACTTATTAGGGGGTGGGGACTAAATACGGCGATTTCGGTAGAATAATAACAAAAAAAGGTATTATTTGTTACTTGATATAGTCGTAAACAAAGTACACATCTTCAAAAACAATACAATAACTAAGTTCTAGCAAAACAAAACAAAAACATAAAAATCATAATACAGATTTTTCTAGTGAAATTTAAACAAGATGTTTTCCTTTCCTTTTCTTGTAAACATCAGAAAAACATTTCCTGTTTTCATGAAATTGAGAAGAATAGCAAGTCTATACAGGGTGTTTCATAATGATTGTCCCTATACAGGATGTTTCATAATGATTGTCCTTCTCGCAATCACCAACTTAGATAACATCATAACTCCATGTCTTATATATCAGACGAAAGGTGATTCAATTTTAGACTGAAGCTCAGCAGCTTTTACTATTTGCTACTGTAACATATATATCTTCAAAAGGTGTCCATTTGATCTATGGCATAAAATCGAGTAGTCATGTGCTCTGTTAAAAGCAATGATAACCGAGGTCCAGAGGATATACAGTATCTTTATGATATTTGAAAAAATATTTAAATATTTCAAAGAATTACACAGAGAGCTCTAAATAATGAATGGATTTACTATCTTGTCTCTTTAAAACCTTAACAAATAGTGGCCATAAATTGAGTCCTGGGCTTAAATCCTTCAATTCCTTCACTTGTTGTGTAAAATGATGATGAATATAAAAGAAAATGTAAACTGGCTACCTTGATATGTGAATTTGCATCAGATTTAAGATCTCTTCTAAGTTTGACTTAAAGGGTGTATATAAAGATGAAATGGATACTCAGCTTTCATTCCATGTAAAGAAAACAGAAAATAATAAAACATTGATGGAGTGGGAGCTGTTACAATGACCCCTATTTTCAGAACGTTTCGTCCTGTGTATTTAATGTTTTGAATTATTAATTCAATTACAATAACATTGCCATTTTTGGTCATATCTCTTGAAAGTATTATACGCTATATTATCATATGTTGCATTTTGTTAATGGAAGGGAATCTAATTAATTAGTTTCCTCAGCTCAGAAAGTCATATTCAACATTTTCTAAGCCCTTGATATGTATATACTATACATCCTTGAATCATCCCAATAAAAAAGTTCATCAGGGCATGGGCTCTATTGAATGCCCATGATCAGGGATATAGTGAAGCCCTCCAACCATTATTCAGTCCAGTCCAATCTAGTTCAGTCCAGTCTAGTCTAGTCTAGTCTAGTCTAGTCTAGTTCAGTTCAGTCCAGTCCAGTCCAGTCTTGTCCAGTCCAGTTAGTCAGTCAAGTTAGTTCAGTCCAGCATTCAATCCAGACTGGTCAGTCCAGTCCCACAATGGTATCACAATACACAGATACTAAATATAAAGATTCCCTCCATATTTTAAAGAAAGCATATGAATGCAAAATTTTTAATAAATATTCATGGAATAATACAGATTTCTACTTAAAAAGAGTTATACTGTAATTTTAAATTACATGTTTATGTTTTTCAGTTGATTGGATACCAATTGTGCGTGAGTTAGTGGCAAAAGGTGTCACCACTATGAATCTGTTCTTGTCAATTAAAAGAGTTGTAATTTTAAATTACATGTTTATGTTTTTCAGTTGATTGGATACCAATTGTGCGTGAGTTAGTGGCAATAAGTGTCACCACTATGAATCTGTTCTTGTCAATTAAAAGAGTTGTAATTTTAAATTTCATGTTTATGTTTTTCAGTTGATTGGATACCGATTGTGCGTGAGTTAGTGGCAATAGGTGTCACCACTATGAATCTGTTCTTGTCAATCAGCCTCAGTTTGACTGTTATTGCCCTCGGCTGGATTCGCTATCGTCCACTTCTTGGAATGACAATATTGGCTCTTGCCGCAACACCCTTTATATGGACACGATTTTACAGCAGGCGGAGAAATGAAAATGGTGACAGTTATAGGAGTGCATAGAATTGAGGGAGAAGTGGATTTGTGGAAATATATGGAATGTTTATGAATATATTTAATTTGAATGTAAATCTTTGTATGCAAGGTTTTCTAAAGAAGTCAATCCCATTTTGTATATTACCATAAATCTGAGTCAGTAGATGGCACAGTGATCAGTCTGCAAAATCTATTGTCACATGACAGGCACATTACCCATTTACTGCGGATGGCCTAAAACAAGAGCCATGGTTCTCAAAGGATATTTCATAAATATGTTACCCTCTTGAAGCCCAAGTGGGTATAACAAATTACATGGGCTTGGTTTAAAAACTAGTATATCCGAGGCTCAAATGGAGTGTACTATATACAAGATAATTTAAAATAAATAGATAGTAAAAGTTCATAGTATTAACGATGATGAAATCCTAAATGTAATCTAATCAAAGGATACATCCACAGGAGTGTATCATTTAAAATCATAGCATAGTCGAGTGAAACATGTTTACAGTGAACATCTTTAAGAAGATGTTTATAAGAGATAGATGTTCATTAAGAGTCTAAGACTGTATAGTGACTGTATAATGATCTCAATAAAATAGTCTTGTAACAAGCCTCTGCATCACTTCCTCCAATTCCCAGGCCCATAACCAGGGAGTGGGGGTCAGGAGGGGGGTAAGAGCGAACCCCCCTGGCCAAAAAATCTTTCGAAATCATTCAAGGGATTTTGGCCAGTTTGGGCAAAAGATATCATAAGTTAACCCCCCCCCCTGGCATTTTTTTAAAAACTGAACCCCCTTGGCAAATCTTGGCTATGAGCCTGAACTCCCTTACTCTAACATAAATACATGGGTTGGCTGAGGAGAATGCAGAGATTTGTTGCAAGACTATCATCTTTAGTATTTCTTCATCATGTATTTTGAAGAATATTTAAAAAATGAGACAATGATATTAAAGTTCATTATTCTAGTCCTAGTGAACAATCTATTTTGAGTAAATAATATTGAAGTATAAGAAATACAGATAATATACAGACTTTAATATGCTGTGTGGATCAATTGATTGCTCAGAAATGTTTTATATTATATGATGAGCTTATTCTGTGAGCAGCTTTGCAGTATCATACATGTACATGTCAAACTCTCTGCTTTCCTGTAATCTACCTTTTCTTTAGACTTCTTCACATTGTATTTAAATTCTTTAAAAAAGTGGTGTATTTTTATCGCACTTTGAAAAAGTGCTATATTGTCGTCGTCTTGTGCTGTTGGGCTGGCGGGCGTGCGGACGTGCGGTCGGGCGGGCGGGACATAAACCAAATCTTGTCATCAAATTTCCAGGATAACTGTTTACCTGTTCAACTTGAAATTTTTACAGATGCAAGAGCAGACTAGTACCAAGATCTGATTAGGTTAAGGGCATGCTGGGTAAACTACTTGGCGGCCATTTTGAATTTTTCAACAAATCTTGTCATCAAAATTCCAGGAAAACCACTTATCCGTTCAACTTGAAATTTTTACAGATGCAAGAGCAGACTATTGCCAAGATCTGATTAGGTTTTGGGTATGCTGGCTGAATTACATGGTGGCCATTTTGAATTTTTCAATTTGGCGGCCATTTTGAATTTTTCAACTTGCTCCAAATTGACCAAATTTTTTTTTAAAAAACATCTACAAATTCTCAGAAGTTCAAATCTGACCTTAGATTTCAGATTTGACCTTTCATTCACCTTCAGTGACCTTGAAAAGGTCAAAAAAGTTGATTTTCTAAATTGATATTTTGGATTTAAATTTAGGTCAGCTTAATTACAAAACACCTACTGAGGTCTGAAAAAGTGAAATTTTCAAGGTCGAAGGTCAAGGTCATTAAACTAGGTCACAAATGATGTTATCCAAGTTTCTCAAAGTTTGAGACTACAAATCAATTCTTGTCATCAAAATTCCAAGAAAACCGCTAACCTGTTCAACTTGAAATTTTTACACATGCAATAGCAGACTAGTGCCAAGATCTGATTAGGTTTAGGGCATGCTGGGTAAACTACGTGGCGGCCATTTTGAATTTTTCAACAAATCTTGTCATCAAATTTCCAGGATAACTGCTTACCTGTTCAACTTAAAATTTTAACAGATGCAAGGGCAGACTAGTACCAAGATCTGATTAGGTTAAGGGCATGCTGGGTAAACTATGTGGCGGCCATTTTGAATTTTTCAACAAATCTTGTCATCAAAATTCCAGGAAAACCACTGATCCGTTCAACTTGAAATTTTTACAGATGCAAGAGCAGACCATTGCCAAGATCTGATTAGGTTTTGGGTATGCTGGCTGAATTACATGGTGGCCATTTTGAATTTTTCAATTTGGCGGCCATTTTGAATTTTTCAACTTGCTCCAAATTGACCAAATTTTTTTTTTAAAAACATCTACAAGCTCTCAGAAGTTCAAATCTGACCTTAGATTTCAGATTTGACCTTTCGTTGACCTTCAGTGACCTTAAAAAGGTCAAAAATTTGATTTTCTAAATTAATATTTTGGATTTAAATTTAGGTCAGCTTAATTACAAAAGACCTACTGAGGTCTGAAAAAGTGAAATTTTCAAGGTCGAAGGTCATCAAATTAGGTCACAAACAATGTTATCTAAATTTTCCCAAAGTTCAAGACTACAAATAAATTCTTGTCATCAAAATTGCAGGAAAACCGCTAACCTTGTCAACTTGAAATGTTTACAGATGCAAGAGCAGACTAGTGCCAAGGTCTGATTAGGTTTTGGCCATGCTGGGTAAATTGCATGGTGGCCAGTTTGCTCTTCAAAGTGCGATATTTATCACTGTGTGTCTTGTTCAGTTTTGCTCTGTGAGAGCTTTTTTTTATTGAAAATAATGATTAAAGGCAGAATCAGATCTATGGGGGTGACAAAATTACAAGCAACATGTACAATTGACTTACCAATCTGTTCCTTACAATCTGAAATACAATATCTCCCAAAAGATTCCTGATATAGTATAAATTGGTGAAGTTATGATGGCAAAAATGGATGAAAAATGTTTAAATTCTTCCAAGTAATAAGAATGGTATTATGGTAACCATTCTAATAGAAAAAATATACATTAACATAAAAATCTTTAGTTTTCCTGAAATAAAGTGTGCACTTTGGGGATTTTTGCAAAATAGACATGAAAAGGAATGACATTAGCCAGAAATATTCTAAAATTGAAACAATTTTTTGTTAGGCTGCTCGCTAAATCTGATTCTCTCTTTAAGTTGTATAGTTTTCTACCTAGAAAAAAGATTAGATTGGCAGGTATTGAAATATTTACTGTTAATACAGTACTGAATAAATCAGTGAGGCACAGCAAAACCTAGTCTGGCATCAAGCCCCTGTATCCCCCCACAATTTCAGACAGTGTAATATACGTGATAGAGAAAATGGAAGCGTATAAGGGCTTGACTCAAGACTAAGATTCTAGTTAACATTGTATTTTGAGGTCAGTGTACTGACATATGTAATTATATGCCTGTAAGCAGAACTTGGGAAGTCATCTTATACTGTACAACGTAATATAATATTTTCTTTTTATATTTATGTGCTTTGTAGTCTTGCATTGAGTCTAGGTTAATCCCCCTCCTCATTTTTTCTAATCTTTTTAATTGATAGATTATGGGAGGGGATAATGTAGTAAATAGCCACAGTGCAAGACTATATCTTTTTTACATATCATTCTATCTGTATGGTAATTAGTGTATATATTGTTAAAGATATATATGAAGAGTTTCAGTGAGATACAATGTACATGATGTATGTATAATGTCTACAATTTAATATATGAAGAAAGAGCATGTATTGTTGCTTTGTTCTAAAACCAGAAAGTAAAATAGGCAAAAAACACAATAAATCCTCAAAATGAGTGCTATTTTTGCACTAAATCCAATTTCATGACATTTTGGATTTCCTTCAAATATCAATGACATGTAATTTTAATAAAAGGAAGTTGAGATTGGTAAATTAAAAATATTGCAAAAATGCGATCTATAGAACAAAATTAATTTGTGTGTATTGAATATACTTCTTAAATCAGTATTTTGGGTTTATCTATTAAGACTTTGAAATTAGTCATTCTTTTTATGTTCCCACCATATTGAGTGAGGCAATGATGTCAGCCTAGGTGCATCTGACTTGTTTGTGCTAGAGTACCAACAATATCACAGAAACAGCGATCACAGAAACAGGGCTTTCCTTAGAACTAAAACTTGGCATAGGTTATCTTTTGATCATCTTGAATCAATTGTATTATATTAAAATGCATTGGTTGTATTAGCTGTCAAAACATAAGTATGAATATAGTGAATATCGGAAGTGTATGTGCTTTGAAAAACATGTCTAATATTCATTTATTCATTCGATGGTCGAAGAGTTTTTATTAGATACATATCAAGACATTTTGGACACCCCGTTAAGTCAAAGGTAGAAGGTTCAAAGAAGCATTTTTTATGATCAAAAAATGTTATGGAGAAATGAAATTTGATCATGTGACATACCACGTCATGTGGCATATCATGTCTAGCCTGTGACCTTGATGTCAGCTTTGAACTCGTAGAACTGAGACAAATGTGGATTGTGGCTGATCTTTGGCATATTTAAACCAGTATAACGGTGACATCTATCAATAAGATGATAGTTTAGATTTATATACAATATACACAATCCTTAGTATAGAATATCACAGCCGAGGCTGTTGATTTGGGAACCTGGTTGATATCTTCCTGGGTAGGATACTTCTCCCTAAGGAGTTTTATCTGCTCCTAAGGGAGACAATTTTCTAAATCAAAGTGCATACATGTTTTTTTTGAAAATCTGACCAAAGTTCTCATGAATATTGCATTCTTGGTATTCTTGTCCTGTTATGCAACTTTGTTTGTTCTTGAATCGAAATGATTCAGTTTTTTCCTGGAAGATAAGTTCTTTTATTTAGAGCTACAGCTTGAAAATGAAAACATTCAGCTTTGTATTAAAGAGACATCTGAACAGGTTTTATGCAGGCTCCCCGTCTTACATTAATGAGCCCTCTGATTAACCATTAGATTTATGTTTGACTTTTTCGAAGTCATCATTATAAACATGTTTGAGATACAAATGAGCTGCCACGATCCAAGTCTATCCTTGTTTATGTGTCATTTGGTGTCCTAAATTGATTGTGGGATTACAGTTTAATTAAGACTCAATCTACTTAGAATGTCCAACCTTGTCCAATAGAAAATATAAAACGCATCTGTATCTTTCAGATCGTATACAAGGTTTTAATTGAGTTCTTTTCTTAAAAGATACCTAACTACCTACTAATTAATTTTCATTGATATATGTTATATATTACTTGTTGTTAAATTGATATAATTACATTTTTAGTATGGTAATAATAGCCCCATCACATTAAAACGCAAACATTTGATTTAAGTTGTAATTTGTTTGAAGTTGTATTTTATTGCGACTTAGTGGCATTAACTTGCATAAAGGTTAATTAGAAAGCAAGGATTATATGCAATATGTAGGTAAAGATAGCAAGTTACACTAAATAAGCTTTTGAGTCTACATCAGGACTGTTCATCATCTACGGGGTGTTTACCAATCAGTTACAATGATTTTCCCTCATTCATCCTTGTGTTCATTTTCATCCAATTGAGCCTTACTTTGTGGCCACCTGATAGCTAATAATGAAACTAAATAAGATAATATTGAATTGAAATTAAATAATGAAGAGGTTCACATTTTAATTTGAACTAACTTAGATCTATTTAACGAAAGTGCATATTAATATTTGAGAGTCACTGTACTTTTCTCAAACTACATAAAATTACCTAAATATGAGCAATATTACAGCATAAAAATATATGTACAGTGAAACCTGTATATCTAAACACCTCTCTAATCTGAACACCTCTCATTGTGAACACTTTCTCAGTCACATTATCTCCCATTGACTTACATGTTTATAAAAACTTGAATTCTGAACACCTGCTAATCTGAACACTTGGCCTGTCCTAGAGGTATTCAGATCAGACAGGTCTTACTGTATAGTGTGAATATATGTACCGTTTACAGCAGGTTGGTGTATTCTGATATATTCGTTAATACTTGGTCATTCCTTGATATTTCTTGAACTTTTTGAAGTGTCATAGGCGCTTATTAGGGGGTGGGTGCTAATTACAGAGAAAATGGTACATAGATTCACATTTTCAGTAGTCAACAGGCAAAATTGTAAATATTTTATTGGATGTTTGCTTATAATACAGTATAATGATTAAAGGAGTCACCACAAAGAGAAACATTCTCATCGCTTTGTGCTACACTGAATAGTATAATTATGTTATTTTAATCTTATCATTTATAATCTTAATCTGAAAAACAGTTCCATATGTCATGTATGATCTTGTTGACTGGTGTGTCAGCTTTTACTAATTGCTCATATATCACTGTGATATTTACATTCCTATAAGCTATTCATCCCTTTCAACCTTATCTGGTTATGGTACAAGACATGATTGGTATAAGGCTCTATTACATAAGAACAAGCAAAAAACATGAACATAACTCAGAAAACATCAGGTGAATTCGGGAAAAAGAGGCTTCCAATTTTGTTATACATGTGCTCAAGTTTACCATCAGTTATCCTTCAAATGAAAGGACTGGGGGTGACTAAGGTTCTTAGATGAAACACATTTGAAATAAAGTCATGGAAATATCCAGTAATTTCTCTGAGGATTAAGTCGCTTTGGTGCGTCAGTGACATAAGTCTTTGAGATGGCCACTAACAATGATACTGAGATGACTTGTTGCATACAAATAGGCGGCTAATCACCTCGATGTGCCAATAAATTATCAAACCTTTTAGGACAAAATGAGCCAATAATCTCGAAGGAAATAGCGATGCTAACATATTTCCTAATAGAGCTGTCTCAAATTGATTGTATTTTACAGAAACGCAACCAACTGTAAAAATTGAAAGAGATTGTGTTGAACTATGGATATTTTTCTGGTTTTCGTAATTAACTGTTCAGGTTTGATAGCTGCTCCTTCCTTGAAAGTTATTCCCTCGATAGTGCTATGTCCAGCCTTAGAGAAATGATAATGAATTGATAAATGAAAACTTCCACATTTTCTAACATTCTAACTTTTGCATTATCCAAATTGTTTTGACCAAATATGACCTCACCTCACGACCATTTATCTCCTTATAACATAAAACGTTGAAATGGATTAAAACGAAGGATGAAGCAAGAGTATAAATATCCAACCATCAGAAAATCTTTTGAGCAAAAATAAAGTCCCATTGAGGATTTTCGAATGGAAAAATGAGTAAAAATGAAATGATTTTTGTAAATGTGAATTTTGCCACTTAAACGGGTAATGTCACATTTTGACTCGTTCAATCATTTGTCTTATTTAACCAGAGAGAAAATACGGGCTTGTTTGTTGATGCAACTGTTGGTGTATGTAGGCCTTATTCATATTTGATTGTTTCCTATTTGTCACATAATTGTTGTTTATCTCAGTTACGGATGGTGAGGATGTGTTTCTTGGCACTTCATGGCTTACTAATGATGAACTAGTCTAGAAATCATCATTATGCTTGTTATTTCTACATCCATTATACATGAAAGAATTGTGCACATATTTCATTGAGAATGCACGAAAGACTATGGAAAACACAAAAATGTGAAAGAAAGTTACTTCAGCTGCATATAAGAAATCAACCAGTTTATGAGTCGTTGACTCCTGTCCCACCACTGTTACTATTAAATGCAGTGAACCTGTGGATTACTCACTTACACAACAGCTCAAGATCATTTAGAAATGATTCATTTATATTTTGTAAGATCACTAATTTCAAAGTCAAAGGATTTGAACATTATCGTAAACACTGCACACAAATATAATCTCAAATGGATATCTGTTTCACAATACAAACACAATACAATACAAGAATACAATACAATACAATACAATATAATACAATTCACTACAATACAATACAATACAATACTACAGTTAAACATGTCTAAGTGGAACACCTTGGGTACCTCTAAAAAGTGTTCCACTTGGTAGGTGTTTCACTTAGAGGTTAATTTAACATTAAGTCAATTGGTCTTGGGACTCTGAAAAGTGTTCCACTGTCTGATAAAGGTGTTCCACTTCTAGAAGTGTACCACTTAACAGGTTTATGAATGTATGCAATTTCTAGTAATTGAGAGCCTTGATTGATGGTTAAATGGCTGTTTGATGAAAAGCAAGTCGATCGTCAATCTAGAAATTATATCTTCATATATCATTGTTTGAAATGTTATATTGACATTTAATTTGTCTTTGAAGTATTGCAAACTGTTGGTAAATTACCATGTACAATTTAATTTTTTAATGATTAATATGATACAAAGTTCAATTATATTGCAATATAATACACAGTTGTAAGGTTAAAATTTCATTTGAGAGGAAGTAGCCATTACCTCTATAGTATTTTGTTATGATAAGACCTCTGTATTATAAATTGAAAACTTTAAATTGTATTTGTTAAAGAATCATTGAGTTTGTTTTAATAACTTTGATTTATATGTATTTGCCTATATTTTGCAGGTGGTAAATGCATAAAATTTCATCCTCAAAAATTAAGTTTGAATTTATTTAATTAGACAATATACAATTGACACTATAAGATTCTTTTATCTTCTATCACAGAAAAATATAGACATCTCCCATATTACTTACATATTACATCTAGTCTAGCTGCAAGCCATTTTGACCCCCCCCCCCCATATGTGGTGAAGTAGATAAAGGGCTTGAAGCAATACTATATTACTAGATATATTCAGATATATAATGTCTTAAGATATTTCTCTTTAACAGTTTCATATCATTTGAATTATTTCTGATTGAAATAAATGTTTTTATTGATATAGAAGTTAGATGATTTGCATTGTCCTTACTTCATGTTGATGATATATACAGAAACATATGTATGTTTGAAGGAGATTCTTTATATTCACTTATTTCATCTCTGAGAAGCTTAACTAGCAATTGAATAAACACAACTGGGACCATAAACTACACATCCTGTCAGGGGATGGTCTCTCTCTCCTATATCTTATTTAATTAATACTATATCATCATGGTGGATTTAGTGCATGGAAATAAATCATTTTCTGTTATTTTCGAGATTGCAAGTTGTGTTGCATAACTAAAAGGGATGTATTCAGTATGTTTATGTTATATTTATGGGCACCTGGGAATGTATGGAATATTGCCTTGTAAAAAGGACAATATTGTATAAAGATTATTGCTCATGATGTAGAATTCACACATAGCTGGGCAAGATGTGTCCGATTACAGCCAATCTGAACACAGTATTTCATATAACTGCACTGCATATAACCAATCAACATACCCAAGTTAAATCGTTGAGTGGTTGTCAAGGTGATAACTTGACTTGACAGATTGAAATTGATGCCTTGCCAACTTGACCTTTGCAAAAAGTTTCATTGAAAATATGTTCATGTACTGATTTCATATCTTTTAGGTGATCGCATAGAAAATGTGAAAATAATTTAAGCTCAAGACTTGATGCACTGTGGCTGATTCATTCCACTCAGGCGTTGTTTCCTAAACTTTGTATTCCCACTGCACAGTCATGCAAAGATTTTAAAACAGCACCTTAGAGGAATGATTCAGTCCACAATGCACTGAGTCCGGGGCTTAAATCCTTAAACAATGGTTAGCGCTAAGGCCTTATTGATATCATTGCCAAAATTTTGTATTTTTTATTCTTGTAGTACATATTTGTTTGTTTTGATTGGTTGATTGGATTTGAAAACTATATTTATCCTGGGTAGCTCTATCAGTACAAAACTGGCCTTCTTAGAGGCCCTGCAATAATTTACAATTATTTACAATATATACAATTAATATAAACACATAGAAATATATATATAGGAAATATAGAACAATATGCATCTTCAAAAGTATGCATTAACATAAAACATACAGAACAACTTATTAAGAGAAGAACAATTTCTTTAAAGAATGCATTTATATGAATCTTCACTTTCTGATATGGTTAACTGTTTGTTGCTTGGTGAAGCAAATAAATGTGCATGTACACTTCTATGTCTCTATGGAACACCTCTTTACAATGGGCTTATCTTAATGGTGAACACCTCTCTGTGATAAACACTCTTTATGAGGACCACCTCTCTGTGGTAAACACTCTTCATGAGGAACACCTCCCTGTGATAAACGCTCTTTATGAGGAACACCTCTCTGTGATAAACACTCTTTATGAGGAACACCTCTCTGTGATAAACACTCTTTATAAGAAACACCTCTTTCTCTCAGGAACACCTTTCTCTCACACCAAAAATACCTTTGCTAAGGCCACCCACAACCAATGTGTGTAATTGCATTCAACAAGGTCGATAAAATCAAACAAAATAACATAACATTAAAAATCATAGTATAGCTGTAATAAAACAGCACAAAAAGTTTTCTAATATTGCACCTGCATTTCCAGCTTTACTGCCCAGGCCTTGTATTTGTTCTCCACTACAGGTTTCTATATCATGTGTTTTATATTGGTTGCTGATTCATATTCAACAACATATGTTTGATTTGTTCCTGATTTACCAGGCAATTAGTGCCTTACACATTTGGGATGTATTCTCTTCATGTGGATTTTCTTATTTCCTCTTTTCATACATCACCCAGATTTATAGGTCAAACTCGCAGATAAACCCTGATGCCCCAAGGCTAGTGTGATCACTACCCTCTTAGTGGGATAAATGAATAGAATCTACAGTGCTACATATCCGGGGGGGGGGGGGGGGGGGGGTACTACCATATATTGGCTATATGGATGTGTCGCTAAAATCTTAAAAATCCCTAGATGTAGGTCTCATTTTGACAAATAAATCCCTATGTCTACTTTTTTGTGTTTGATGTTTTTAAATTCACTGAAAAATCTCTTGATGTGGGTCCCATTTTGACGAAAAATCCTTAGAACTGGATCAACTTTTTTTAAGTGGGTCTATATTAGAAAGAAAAACGCTGGATGTGAATCCACCTTTGAAAGAAAACCCCTAAATGTGGGTCCATTTTTGGAGAGACAAAAACCTAGATGTGGGTGGATATTTTGAACCTCAGCTGCACCAACGTACAAAAATTTGACCAGTACCCCCCCCCCACCCCCCCCCCCCCCCCAGGCTACAAATCCTGGCTGGTCTGACCCCAAAAGTTGAATTTATGGGACTGTAATTCTCATTGGAAAGTTTGGTTTTGACTCGCCTGTAGGGCTCGGCTTGATCAAACTTGTGTAAAGGGTACTTGCAGTCTCAATAAAGTGACAATTTACTGATTTACCCTAGATGTTTGATTCTTCTGGCTCTATGCTGGACTGTAATGAATTTCTTGGTAACAGGAATTTTAAGAAAAATGTTCTCTGAATGGAGTTCTCTATTGGTGTGATTCTTTTAGAAATAGTTTTAATATTTAGATTTTTGAAAACCTCAAAACCAAGTTTGGCATTGCACAAACAAATAAACTAAATTGTGGGTGGTAATAGAAAATGTGTGACATCATAATTTCTATCCTCGGTTGCTTGGGAAAGTTTCGACTGATTCCTGTTTTAAGGCTTTAAGCACCTCGCCATTGTTTCCATATATAATACAACTGAAATGATCATTCATGTAATGTTGACTATCATTGAAGATTCAATAATAACAATTACAGGACCGAGAGATCAATTATTTCCTTTTATTGTACTTTGAAAGAAACACAATATTGACAAGCCAAAAGTGCACTGACACAATATCTGTCATCTACTATTGTCTTATTTTCAAACGAATGTCATGTGCTTGTCAGAAGAACTTTGACAGTGAATAAATAAAATCAAGTTAAAAACCAAACTGACATTTCAAGGCTATAGATTATATTAGCACAGGCCCATTGAATAATTAATATACAAATATTAGCCTAGACTTTATGAATAATTTTTTGAAAGATATTCGCACTATGGAAATAATAATATAAAATTTCCAAAAATATTTGAAGGTCATCTTGAAAGTATCTATAGAAAAACAAACAAAGATGAAATTGTGATATCACCTTTTGAAATTGTATTTATGACAAAACTTTATTGTAAACTAAATATTAAATTGTGTATTAAATTATGGTGGATGAGGCACTGGACCTTAGATTCTAGTAGTGATTTAATAATAAATAGATCAAGCACACTTTTATAAAAGCAAAATCAGATTATTAAAAAGTTGGGGATTTCAGAGTGGCCAAAAGTGAATGCTGCATTACTACGCCACCTATTAGCATCCTTTCAACTTACAATGATTGAGGTACATAGTGGATACAATCAAATTGAGAACACATGCTATCGTGTCATATTTAATATACCTGTTTCATCAAATGTTCACAGAACGGTACAAGATTGTCGCTGAATATGTATAACTTCAAAAGTGTACATAAATGTATATATATTTTGTTTGCTTGATCAACTCTATAAATAATATGAGTCGTTATATATAATATGGGACTTCTATGGTAAAGGCTCTCATTGAAGCACAAAGTACTTAATGCTATGATTTGATATTACGATACATATACAGTCATGTAGCTCAAACTACAAATATAAGTCATTCACTAGTTTTGATATTTGAATTCATCTGAAACTCCATCATGCCATTTTATACAGGTAGCACTAATACTTTAAGATGGTGAATTGCGACTTCATTGTACTATGTGGCAGTTATCTTGTGGTACCTGACATGAATTCAGTGGTTATAGAAGGCAAGGGTATCCAGTCACACCTAACTAGTGAAACATCAGAAATTATAGCACATCTGTGAATGTGATATCCTATTTAACGAGATCCTTGCCTTTCAAAATCAATCGCTTAGAAAATTGCCCGATTTATAGGAGTCCCTCGAACAAAGGACTCAGGTGTGATGGGTCAAAGGGTCCGCACAAATATAGAAATTCAGGATTCTACTTTGTAGTATGAATCGTGAATGTGCATACGTTTCTTCATATGACTGTTTTTGTGGCAACTAATCATCTGTCTTACAAAGCGTGCATATGAATGTATTTATTCAAATTGCAGTATGACTGTATATGTGAATATTGTGTCTCATTTAGTTTTTTGCCAGTATGGTTTTCAAGGCCCATAGTTTTCCCAGTTCTCAGAGTTTGGAGGTTTGGAGGCTGTTTTAGAGCTATTTTAATTGACCATAAATAATACACATATCAATATTTATATATTTTTATCCATTTTTTACTTGTGTATTCTCTTCCCCCATGAATCATAAAAATTTTAATGGGCATTTTTGGCAAGCTGGAAAAACAAAATTGTCCAAAAATTCCCAAAATCATGAAAAAGTTCAAAAATCTTAATTCATTTTGAGCCAGAGGGGTGTTTTCCTTTATGGGGAATGGATGGTCCTGACTAAACATTTGATCCAAAAGAAGGTATTCCAAAGGAGAACTGTAGTTTTATGATTATTTAATTGATATTTCTTCCATGAAGATATTTCATGTCGTACATGTGTTTTCTAAAAAGATAGAGGTTCATGGAAGAGATAGTTCAACCATGGGGATTGTTCAACCATGGGGATAGTTCAACCATGGGGATTGTTCAACCATGGGGATTGTTCAACCATGGGATTGTTCAACCATGGGCCACTTCAATAGTATGATCTTTAAAAGAGAGCTTCATCTGCACCCTTTGCATTAGAGATTCTTTGAGCCTTAGCCAATCGGGACACTGAGAATACAGTCAATACAAATCTTGCTACCCAATCAAAATAACATTCACTGAATTCTATGCTTTCATAAGTACCTGTCATTTAATTCACATTGAAATTCTCATTTAATGCTATTAACCATGGAAATAACTCAACCATAAAGATATCTTAACCATGAAGATATCTTAAGCAATGGGCTTATCTCAACCATGAAGATATCTTAGCCACTTTAACCATGGGCTTATCTCAACCATGATGGGTTTATCTCAACCATGAAGATATTTTAACCATGGGCGTATCTCAACCATGGAGATATCTGAACCATGGGCTTATTTCAACCATGGATATCTCAACCACTTTAACCATGGGCTCATCTCAACCATGAAGATATCTTAACCATTTTAACCATGGGGTTATCTCAACCATGAAGATATCTTGACCATGGTGATACCTCAACCATAAGAGTATCTTAACCATGGAGATATCTTAACCATGGGAGGATCTCAACCATAGAGGTATGTCAATGATGGATGTAGAATATTTGTCAAGATTTATCTTGCTTTGTTCCATAAGAAAACCTACACTGATGTTGTCTGTTTGGAAATATATTTATTGTAGAGTCATATCAAATAGTAGGATCCAGTCTGTTCTATTCCTTGGAATAGACAAACCTAAAAATCAGAATACCTATATCAAACGTGGATGTTATTAATCAAAATATTGAAGAATCCTGAGAAATGATGTTCCCATGTTGATGTTTGGTAGGATATGTTTGTACTAGGCCTTGTAAGCAACTTCTGACACTATGACATAGGCTGGCATCAAGCTGGAGGCAAGCTGCCTCAACAACCCACATATTGTGCTGTATGTTTTCAATTAATATCTTCTATGAAGAATTTGTATTGTACTCAGATTTCATCCATATTTTTCAAATCTTGTTGGTTTGTTATGTAGGTCAGGGATAGATCTGGGAGTTAATGTAAAAGAAAATTTGTTGAAATTAATTAAAAAATATATTTCGGGTCAGTTTTGAAAATTATATCACCAGAAGTGGTGACATATAAGTTTCCAACTTTTTTGTGGCTGGTGTTTGGCGGTCAACATTTGGAAGTTGGTGTTCGGCATTTTGCATGTTAATGCCTTGTTAAATTTTTTTGTAATATTGAGGCTCATTTTCTCAGAACGTCACCTTTTTTTCAAAATAATGCTCAAACAAGGCTAATTTCAAGGCCTACATTATGAAGGAAGAACTTCAACTTTTTGGAGTCCCATCCAGTATTAGATCCACTTCAGGTATTACTTGATTGAGTTTTGCCATCAATGAATGATTTGAAAATAGTGTCCCATCAATGAATACTATTGATCTCACACAGATTTGTCTCAGTGTTACAGTGTCAACACTCCACAACAGCTTAACTCCTGGCATTCCGAACAACATCAGTTAGACCTTCACCCAATCCTCCCCCCACCAACACCAAGTAAAACAATTGATCTATTTTACAACATCTTTGATACAACCATGGGCTTTTCAAGTCCCATTGAAACCCCATGCTACAACCAAACAGTAGGAATAATTAAATTATTCTAAACAATGACATTACACATACTATTCCATACAAAAGTTTAACTATGCAAAACAACATTATGACTGTTTTAAACAACAATATAACTATTGCAAACAACACTGTTCCGTTGTATTAAAACTCGCTATGATACCAACAGTAAATCTTTACATTTTCAATATGAGAATCAAAGGAAATGAAATTCTCACAATTTTAATCATTTCAGTTATTGATGATCAATTCATCCATTCATACAATGAGATTGATACAATTTTTATTCATCCTAAACATTTAATTTTCAGCTTATTCCAAATTCTTTTTATTTCATCATGACTTTCACTTCATGTTGGTTCAGCCACCTGGACAAATGTATCTAAAGCTCATCTTAGACCCCACACTATAGTGACATTTCGTAACACGTCCTAAGCCAAAGATTTTGCGATGGATCAGCTTCCGTAAACAAAGTCATGATTTCAACCGTTTGATCATCTTAACACCTTTTTCTTTTAAAGTATCTTTTAGATACACATTAATGTCTTTCCATCACAACTAGCCTTGAATTGTGGTCAAAGTGTGAAGCGTTTATATAAAATGTTGATGAATTTGAGTGAGGGGCTTTGTATGAGAGAGAAAGTGTATTTTTAATTGGGAGGATATACGTATATGCATGTTTTTTGAAGAATAACATTACCCAGGTGTATCACAAGGAAATTGGATTTCGCTGACTTTGAATATAAAGCCCAATTATTAATCCTTCATTGACCTTTATCTATTAAGGTAGCCATGTTGAGATAACTTTTGAATGTGTTCTCACTGAGCCTCCATGATAATGCAAGACTAATCATTCTATACTTTAGCTACCTTAACCATGGCTTTTTCTCTATTTCATTTTTTATTGGTTATATGCTTAAAAATATAAGTGTGTCTGGGCCCATAATGGAGTAATTATATATTTATATATTTTGGTCTTATTTGGAATAATTATATATTTTTGTCTTAGTTGGAATAGTTTTCTGTTTTGATGTTCTGGTATTATATTTCACTACTGTGAATCATTTTTGTGACCACTTATAATAATACAGAGTCTAATCAATTCTATTGCTTAATTTGAATAAATTATTCATTATTAACATTATCAAACAAGAGATAAATGGATGAAAATTATGATGGAATATATTTTAAATCGTTAATTATACGACTAAATTAAACAATAATTAAGATATAAATATACACAGTCTAATAACCAGTTAAAAAGTTTATTTGATGGATTTTTAATGACCAGATGGCTCCCATCAAAAACTATTTTTGTTTGAAATTCACAGTTTGAACCTTAAAGAAAATCAGTTTGTTATTTCATTATTGACTCAGATATTTATCACCTTTAAACCAGAAAAAGATTTCACATCCCGCTCTTATATCTTTTAATCTTTTGAACATTCGTTAAAAATCTTCTATGCTATATCACGTGTAAGGTGTTTGGTTAAGAATTGATGTGAGTGTCAGTCAATAGAATATTGAATATGTTTCAACTAATGATATTTATTTTACTGCCAAAACAAAGACCAGCGTTTGAAAGGAAGATGGTTTCTTATCTTAATATAAAGAGAAATGAATTGATTTTGTTTTACATATACATCACCGGCCCGTTCAAAGTATTGGTTGGAGGGGGGAGCAACTGCACCAGAATTTTTTAAATATTTTATTTAATGGCTGTCAGCTTTTACTATTATAAGTATGAAGTATATGAGGTATGTTTTTATCATTGTGTCTTATTTTATGATATTTGTTTTCATCATGAGGTATTACATCATGAGATGTAACTTCATGAGGCCTGTTATCATTTGGAGGTTTTGTGTGGTATTTAATCAGTTTAATATCATTTAAAATCATATTAATGAGATGTAATATCATGAGGTTTGGTGTCATGGGGTATGCAATCATTGTGAGGTATATTATCATATTTGATATCATCATGGGATATGTTATCATCATGAGGTGTAACTTCATCAGATGTAATATCATGATGTTTGTTATCATCATGGGATATATTATCATCATAAGATATAACATCATGAGAATATAATATCATGATGTTTGTTATCATCATGGGATATATTATCATCATAAGATATAACATCATGAGAATGTAATATCATGAGGTTTTTTATCATCATGGGATATATTATCATCATAAGATATAACATCATGAGAATGTAATATCATGAGGTTTTTTATCATCATGGGATATATTATCATCATAAGATATAACATCATGAGAATATAATATCATGAGGTTTTTTATCATCATGGGATATATTATCATCATAAGATATAACATCATGAGAATGTAATATCATGAGGTTTTTTATCATTGTTGGATTTTTAATCATCACAAGGTATAATATCATGAGGTGTAATATCATGAGGTTTGTTATCACCATTAGGTTTATTATCATTATAATATATAACATCATGGTATGTGATATCATGACGTATCCTATCATTATGAGGTATATTATCATAAGATCTTATTTCATGATATTTGTTATCATCACGGGCTATGTTATCATTATGAGGTATAGCATCATAAGATGGAATTTCATGAGGTTTGTTATCACCGTGGGATATATAATCATTATGAGGTCAAAAAGTTTGTCATCATGTTTTTAGGTCATTTTCATTTGTCATCATTTATTGTGACCTAGGGTATAATCATCTTGAGATCATCCTTGCCTAAAATCAACATGAAATCATGAAACTTATTAGCTGTGATTTCACCATGAGGTTTACAACTTTGGAGTATCATCGCATCATCATCAACAGGTGGTCATTTCTAAGACATCGATATAAAGGATTTCATTCATGAGATGAACTCTCACTGAAGTGTAAATTAAGATTTAAGAAATTATTATATTGAGGAGATTAAAGCAAATATTTGAAGATTAGGGGTTTTGTTTTTGATACATCTTTTAGGAACATTAAAGGTCTGTGGGTCTTGTGGATGGATTATTGTCACTTGTCAGTTTGGAGATATGGCCTGTAAAAACAAATCTAAGTATTCTTATTTGAACAATTCGATTTGAAAATATCACATCTGGGTCTCGCTATTGTCAAAAAACTTCTCAAGTTTTATTCTTACCTTTTATTGATCTCTTCTTCATACAAATCGTTATTTGAGATTATTTGCTTATTGAGATGGTATAGAAATCGAAAAATAGAAGTATAGTGTATTGTCACTATGTCCACATTTGGTTGACAAAGCTGAATCAACACAATAAGAATGTATAATTCAATCAATTAAATCAGGAAAATAAACCCCTATTTAATTGTTAGTTTCTTTCAAAGTATCATACCTTGGCCGTATAAAACTAATCAGTTTTCTTTAGAGAATTTAATACTTTGAAAACACAATGTCACCAGTTTGAAACATTCTCAATTGAAAATGTTTCATTAATGGATATATTTGAAATTCACTTTCTCAAGTGCGCTTTTTGTTTTCATTTTGTAGGCTGAGAGGGAAAAGTTTCAGTGATTGAAAATGAAATTGAATTTGCCGTTATGCAGTTTGAAAAGTTGGCTTGTCACCTTAAGTGGGTTGCTGGTCAGGTTATATATTATATGTAGGATCAAAAATGGGTTAAATACTAAATATTAAGAAACCATTAAGTCTGAACAACAACAGTGATTAAACTTACTGTTATTGCGCCCATTAATAGAATATATTAAAGAAGTAGAAGTTTTACTATTTTTACCTTATGGTGACAACGGTAAATGACATTTCAGCAAAATTAGTGACCCTGTATTATAGGATAGACTAGTTCAATGATTTAGGAAAAAAAATTCTTTAATTTTGATTGATTTTTCATCTTGGCAAAATTACCAATACAAAATAAAATGGTACATGCTTGTATATAGTTTATATGGAATGGTCCATTCATATTATCAGTTAGTTTGTCGTAGACATACAATAATATGGTACAAACCAGACCTTATGATAAAGTGAGTTAACTAGGCAGTATCATAGCTAGGGCAATGTGCATTGGCAAACACTCATGTGTGATCAGCTCAATGCAGCGCCTAAAATGCACATTAGTGTACCTTAAATGCTCATTAGGTTGCCTCAAATGTGCATTTGGGTTGCCTAAATGCTTATTAGGTTATCTAAAATGTGCATTGGGTTGCCTTAAATCCTCATTAGGTTGCCTTAAATGCTCATTAAGTTGCCTAAAATACGCATTGGGTGCATTGGATTGCCTGAAATGCTCATTAGGTTGCCTCAAATGTGCATTTGGGTTGCCTAAATGCTTATTAGGTTGCCTTAAATGCTCATTAGGTTGCCTAAAATGTGCATTGGGTGCATTGGGTTGCCTTAAATGCTCATTAGGTTGCTTAATATGTGCATTGGGTTGCTTAAATGTCATTAGGTTTCCTAAAATGTGCATTGGGTTGCCTATACCTGTGGTATAGGCATCTGTGCATTTAATGAATAAAGCTGAAACATTACTGCAACCGGTTGATGTGCTTGTATTGTATTGTATTTTATTGTTTGATATTATATTGTATTGAACATGAAATAAAGACAGAAGACCCCCATGGGAGTGGCAACCACACTGTTTTGTAGAACATTAATATATTACATAAAATAATGATCCTATCTCCACCTCAGTCCCCCTCTCCCTGTTTAGTGTGACCTACTTTCACTAAAATATCGGTCATTGAATTAAAAGCTTGAGGGAATAATGCTTAGGTAGATAAAGGGAGTGTTTCAATAATTAAACTTGGTCAAAATGACCTACTTTCACTTGAAATAGTTCTGTGAAATTTATTACAAATAACATTGATAATGATGACTCAAAGATTAAGCTAGTGGTTGTGTGTAAACAAGAATTTGCTGCCAAATTTTGAGCACATTTCCTCATTGGAGTTTGTAAGTGAGGTTTTGTAATTGGAGATTGGAAGGCGATTATGGGAGGTCTTGGAAAATAATAAATTGAAGGTTTTAGCATTAATCTATTTTTAAATTTCAAATTTTTGTTATTGGTGGTTTTACAATTACGAAGACGTCATTGCATCCTGAATTTAACTGTCAATAAGTTGCTTTACAAACTATCACAATACAGATGAATTAAGTAAATGTTGTTTTAAATTCACTTTATTGATTCAAGTATCGGCATATATTTAATCAGTAAATTATGTTACCCAGTTTCAAAGTCATTGTATCATTCTAGTTTTGCAGAATGTATTCAACCCGTTTCTCTCTCTGTTTGTCTCTTATGATCTACCTATAAGTTAGATTGATTGTGGTCTCTGTTGCAGTCAATATACACTTGGCTATTACATATCAATACGAACCTATTACGTTGGAATATTTTCCGCCGGGTATTTTCAATAACGCAAATGCGAGTAGGTAGTTACCAGTTTCACCACCAGGTGGCTCGCTCGTTGATAAACAATTTTCGAAACCATATTTTTAGATGTATTTTTACAAGTAGATTTCAAATGTGACATCACTTTGACTGAATTTTGAATATTTAATGACGTAAATCAAGATCATTTCTACTCGCATCTAGTCTATTCTCAAAACCACGCTGAATGCAGATAAAGTATTATACATCTTTGTGTAGTACAGGGTGTTAAAAAAAACGCAACCCAAAGAAATCGCTATATCTTGGAAGATACTTATCTAATTGTGTTCATTTTTTCAGGAAAGAAAGAAGAGACTGTGTATGTATAGCTCCTCTTTTGTTAGTTAGTTGTAAAACATGATGCCTTGTACACCTGCTCAAAAGACATTAGTATTAGAATAATACGAAGAACACAAATGGAAAATGGAAATGTTTCAGGAAAAGAAAGAAGATACTGTGTATGTATAGCTCCTGTTGTTACTTAGTTGTAAAACATGATGTCTTGGACACATGCTCAAAAGACAGTTGTACTAGGGAAATACGAAAACGCAATCAGGGGTGACTGACACAGCAATAATACCAAATAACTTTCTAACCATAGTGTTTTGGCACTTCAGATTTGGCACAAATTATCCTCATTCAATGTGTGGTGAATTGTGGAGTTTCATCAAAATATTCCAGGGACTTTAGTCATGGTCAAAATGCCTTCTTAAGTGTGCCTGAACCAGGCCGTTTGACTGCGATTTGGAAGGATTTCCACCATGACTGTAAAGTCCCTAAAGTGATTTTGATTTCACCCTACAGATTTACCATACATTGAATGAAGATGAGATGTGCCAAAGAAGAGCCAAAACACTATGGTTAGGAAGATATTTAGTTTTACAACTAAGTAACAACAGGAGCTATACATACACAGTATCTTCTTTCTTTTCCTGAAAAAATTCCCATTTTCCAGATTTTCCTGAAAAAATGAACATAATTGAACTAATATTTTTCAAGATATAGCGATTTCTTTGGGTTGCTTTTTTTTAACACCCTGTATATGTGTTACACATGTGTGTGATACAACAGTTTTGTTCCTTATGCGCTACAACCATATTTGGGTCTGCGGGAACTCTGCATTTCCTAATTTAGAATACAGTTATCCTTCCCAAGAATATTCCAAGTTTATCTTTTTAAAAGATCTCATATATTTAGAAAGTAAGCCCAAGAAGTTATAAAATGGGTCTATGATTTTTAATAATTTTTGAACTGAAGAATTTGTCTTGAATTTTTAGGCCAATGGCCAACCATGTTTTAAATATGTTAAAACTTTGTTGAAAATATTTTTTCATTTATCTATGTTTATTGACTAAATATGAAGAAAGTATTCAACAACATTGTTAATATAAAGCACAGGGTAAGCCACAAGTGATCAAGTGATCTAACAGTTCAGTATGTAATGGCTCAGGAAGTAACAGTTCTGCATTCAGTATAATTTTCATTTTCCTTATTCACTTTACCCAATGTTTCGGTTGAACAAACCCATATGGATATACTGTACAACAATTAATTGGATTATTGTTACTAGCGTATCCTTTAATGAAACTGAGAGATTGTTTAAAGCATATGTCGATCAACCGACAAATCATTATATTAGTAGATCATACATACAATGTAATGTCATTAATCATTGTCATAATGCCAATCAAGATTCCGGAATTACCATTGTGTATTATTTTCTAATAATTTAACCATAAGGATGTTCAGATCCCTGAAATTTGGTACCTTATATTTCATTAATTGTATGATAGAGTGACTTGTTTGGTTGTGTTTGTTTGTTTGCTTTGTTGTTTGTTTGTTGTTTTGTAGGTCGGTGTACCATGATGGTAAAAAATTCTCAGTCGCATAGCTCTGTTGGAGAGGCTATAATGTACAATGTACATTGATACATGCAATATGAACAACTTAGAACAATAGGATGTTAAGGACCTTTTGTTGGACTACTAAATTGAATATATACAAGGAGTGTAACTTAACATTGTGCATCCCCTTATCCTTTTCTCTTGATTGTGTATGTATACCAGGGGCAGATTTGGAAACCAACAAGGAGGGGGGGCCAAATTTCAAGTCTGGAAAAATATTTTGTGCCCCTAAAATCAAAAAGTGGGCCCGAATTTTTAAAATTTAAGGCCCATTAATTGGGCTCATATCAAATTTTTGGGCCAAAAAATTTGGGCCCAATTTTTTTTTCTGAGCCCGCACAAGCAGAAGCACTTGTTGACATAAGCTGCGCCCTTAACCAATAAAAATAGAACCATGAGATAGAAGAGAAGAGCTTTCAAATGCTTTTTATTTTAAGCTTCTAGCTTAATTTTGAAGGAAGTTGCATCGATTTTTGTAAAAAATTTTGTTAAATACTATACTTAATTTTTTACATGTAAGTGATGGCCAACCTATAATGCCAATATGGTGATTGGTGGCCGAAAATGTATTGACTTTACTTCAATAAAGTTTATACTATAAAAAAAATGTTTTTTTGTTGTTGTAAAATTCTATTTTTGGCTTGTTTATGCCGCAATCGCACCCCCCCCCCCCCTTGACTGAAAACCAAAATCCTTTGGGCGATCGCACCCCCCTCACTGAAAGCTGCTACGCCCCTGTAGTCCTTATAAGCCATGTTTTTGGGGCTACAGTATGTATGTGGAATGAAATTAGTCTTACATCGAGTCTCTTAACCTCCTCCATCTTGAAGCAAAAGTAGATTTACATCTACATGTGCACATGTTTGTAATTACCTTTGATATGAAATGTCAATATTAATACCACAATGGCTGGTTAGTGATACTTATCAAGTAACTTTCAACTCACTCCATAATGACGTCTCAAAAATGTCAAAAATATTTCTGAATGTTAATGACTATGATTTTCATCGTACACTTATGTTTTTATCAACTTCATCACTCAGACCATACAATTAATTTTTTCATTGATTTCAAAGCAGTAATTATGTCAATTAAGCTGATTGATGCCTATGCTTGATCATTTATTTGTCATTAATGCAGTATATTTAGGCTTATTCTCAATTTAATTGTTGATGACACAAGAGCTTAGGGTCATTCTGCAATGATGCGAAAAGTCCACAGATTTCACTTCATCTTTGGATATAAGATAAATCCACTTAAAGGTAATAATTCAAAGCTATAAACTTAATTTTGATTGAAGTGATTAATTAATAATTCAGTTATTATTGAGAGCTTGATGGTTTTTAAGGCCAAGTAAAACTAATTTTTGGATTATATAAATTAAATGCTTTTGATCCAAGCATGTACAAATCTGCATTATCTTCAAAATAAGCTTTTCGGATTTGATATTATGAAAATATATCTTTTTAGATTTTGATTTATCATATTTTGAATGCTTTCCAGAACTAAAATGTAGTTTTGTCTTGAAGATGTTAAAATAATTGTTTTGTGTTGATAACGAATCACTTGCATGACAGACCTTCTATTAAGGTGACCTAGTTAAATCACTCTACTATTAATATTACTTTGTTTTTGAAAATATTTGGATACTTTGTAATTATAAGCAAATATCAATGTATCCCATTAAACAGTTTTATCAAAATTAAATATTTTGGCCTTCTTTAATTTTCAAGAAATGTTTGAAAGTGACACATTCACGCGGTAGTATCTCTTCGGGACGTATCGAAACCAGGCCGTCCCGAAAAACCGTTAATTTGAATTTAAAACCTACCCCAGTGTTTGAAAATCAAGGATTGTGAGTCTCACACTTCACCGTTTTTCTTCAAACTTGTTCCGTACAAAGCTTCACAGAAATACCTTTCAGTCGATACATTGTTGTCGTGTACAAAGTACCTCGTTTTAGCGGCGTTTTGGTCCCCAGCTGTGAGATAAAGCAAATTTTCATAACTTTCAACTGTTAGTCAAGTTATCTCGCCAGTCTTTTACCCATTCTCGCCCATAATTTCAGAATGGACTCCCATTACAACCTTCCATCGCTACGTCTTGATTCTTGGGCATCAAACGCAGCAGTTTCTAAATCATCCACACATCTCTTCAAATTTGACCAATACGTCCCGTCATCTTCCACTACGCCCCGCCGAGTCTATCACTATACACGTAGAGTTGCATTCTAAAACAATTTGTCCATCGATGTGTCCGTTTGTAGGTTGCCATTGTCGATTCTAAATACTAATCGGATTGTGTTTTAAGATTTACCCATTCTTGTCCATTTTCAATATACCTAAAATAGGGTGATCCAAAATCTCCCTAAAATTTAGATTTCCCGATATTGCAATATAAAGATTTTAATTACTGAACAACTGAAAATATTTTTAAGAAACGTTTAAAGTGCCCTATCCTTGAAAAAATGTTAAAATGCGAAAGGATGGGTGATGTCAATTATATTATTTTCAGCATAACGTTAGAAACATGTATCATTTTATATGGTACACGTTTCATAATGTAATCCAATGGAATCATACAGAAGAAAGGTTGACACACAACAGTTAAAATCTTTATATTACATTATCAAACCAAGTCAGTAGATGTTGTTTATATACCAATTAGTGTTGTATGATGATGCATTATTTACATGAATCTAGAAACGTTTTTGTGCCAATATTGCTCAATTTTGATAACATCTCCGTTATTTTGAAATTAAGCGTGGCAAAGTTTCCCGATGGATTTAGCTAAAAAGTGGTGCCTGTAGGGTTATTGAAAATCATACATGATGAAGAAAAAATACATATCCCTGAAATACAACAGTTTAATTTTGAGTTATAAACCATTTATGAAAACGGCATATTTGTCAAAATGACCAAAACTTCAAGTGAGACGCGTGGCAAAATTTCCCAGGGGTCTAGAGTGGAAATATTTGTACCAAGAGTCAATTTGTAACTAGAATCTATCAGATGACATATTTTTGGAAAATTTTGCAGATTTGGACAACCCTAACCTATAACTTTGTTGAACCTGAAGAAACGTATCAACTTTTTGTTAAATAAAGATAGCAAATTCAGCTGTCTACTGTACCTAACTTGTACTTTTTGCTTGTACTCAGATTGATGGATATTCTGTCGTATGACATGCGACAAACATATCAATTCTCATGGGTTTACATGGGAATGTCGATTTTCAAAAATTCATCAGATTTATCATCCATTTCCGATATATTGTATCATGTATCATGTAAAAGTATACTTTGTCACCAGTTACACGAAACCTGCTACTGCATACTACTGTATTGATGGTTAGACCATTTATTGTTGCAAAACAAGATTCCAAATTTTATTGTGTTTCAAACCAGACACTTGGTTTCCTCACAAAATCAAATACAGGACAATTACATATAATTAAAGTTAAAAAGCAACATCTTCACAAACATTTAAATTATCAATTTCATGCAATCAGTTATAGTTATACTCCGTATGTATGCCAAACTTAAGACTGGTGTTAAGAATCGACCAAGGCAAACCTATGTAAAATTACACAACGATGAACAAAATGTTTTAGAATACAACTCCACGTTTGTAGTCATAGACTCGGCGGGGCGTAGTGGAAGGTGACGGGACGTATTAGTCAATTTTTAAGAGATGTGTGGATCATTTAGAAACTGCTGCGTTTGATGCCCAAAAATCAAAACGTAGCGATGGAAGGTTGTAATGGGAGTCCATTCTGAAATTATGAGCGAGAATGGGTAAAAGACTGGCGAGATAACTTGACTTACAGTTGAAAGTTATGAAAATTTGCTTTATCTCGCAGCTGGGGACCAAAAACGCCGCTAAAACGAGGTACTTTGTACACGAAAACAATGTATCGACTGAAAGGTATTTCTGTGAAGCTTTGTACGGAACAAGTTTGAAGAAAAACGGTGAAGTGTGAGACTCACAATCCATGATTTTCAAACACTGGGGAAGGTTTTAAATTCAAATTAACGGTTTTTCGGGACGGAGTGGTTTCGATACGTCCCGAAGAGATACTACCGCGTGACATTACATTGTGTATTCCACCCGGCCCTGGATTATAACCTATTGTTCCTCTATCAATCTGCACTATGGTAAATGTAAACCAAATACTTGAGTTTTGTACGTTTAGGCTTCTGTAAGTGAGTTTTAGTGTAGATTCAACGTAACAAATTTTTCCATAGAATTGAAACTGTTATTATGTAGATGTGTTTATTTGATATAGACCTGTCGTCAAAGAAAGTGTGAATGTTAAGAAAACGGACTTAGCTGAAAGTGCCAATTTTAGTTTTAAATCTTATGTAAAATATTGTTGCAATCCAATGAAAAGATTTTTAGTTCGGTCCTAATGGAGCGATTTGAATGATTTTGTTTAAATTAAAAATGTGGAAAATTTCAGGCTAAAGGTGTTTATTCTTGTATTTACATCAATGACACCCCGAGGCTGATTTGTCAAATATCTCATGAAAAGTTATTCTCAATGAAATATTAATTTCAACTTTTGTATTTCTTTTACTATGGCTGTCTTCTGCAAAATATAGCTGAAAAAAAATTATGATAATTATACTGTAAACCAGTTTAATTTCACTGGTATTATTTTTTGCAAAATATATATTGTTTTACTGTTTCAGTGTTTATGGATCCATATCTGTGTGTTCAATCAGTATACAAAAAATGTTACAAATGCTTGTGCAACAAATTTTTCTGTAGAATTTGGTACATTCGCAAGTGCAACAAATTTTTCTGTAGAATTTTTAAGTGCAATAATAAACTCAATTTACTGTTATCAAAGTATACAGTTATTAAGTCTATATTTTGAGGATGAGATTTTTTGTATAATGAATCTATTTACCAGAGCATGGGTTGGTGAAAAACTACAAAGAATCATTTCCAATTGTGCGATTTTCAAAAGAAACTGAAAAGAAAGATTTAACGGGACATTCATTCCAGTTTATCTGGTGTTTGGCTTCAATAGATTTCTGCATTTCAAGCCACCTTGGTAACGTTGCTATGGAAATCAGTGATGCCTATGCGAAAATAATGATAATTTATGATTGGTAGAACTGATAAAAGAAAAGATGTTGGAAGGCTATATTATGGGTAAATGTGTATTTTGGAGTATGGCAATTTGTCACATGAAGGGTCTAAGTTATAACTGAATGGAGTGCGTGTCCAGGTGGTTCGTTCTATTATTTGTATTCCCCACAATTTTCTGTTGACATAGGTTTAAACCTAAATAGATCCAACTGTTGCAATTTTCAATTTTTCATTGTGATATTTCATTTTATGTTTAGACTTATACAAGATTTGAATTTGCCTCCATTCAAACTTGTTTGAAGATAAATTCTAATTTGAGAATTTGTGTACATAGCCCTTTTTATATCCCATATGGGATTCAGAGTATATGTACTTAGCTGCCCTGGGCATGGCCTAGACTATTATTGAGAAGATGTAGATCTTAAAAATTTATTCGTCATTCATACAATAAAGATTGATAGATCAAAAAGGAAATAATCATGAATATGTTAATTACTGTATAATTTACTTGTGTAATCCTATATTCTTGTATTTGATATCAACATGTTTCTTCTTTCTGTGTATTGTTCTTGATTTCTAGCACAAATATCTCTGGGAGATAGACGTCCTTGAAGAATTTCTGGATATCAGCTTTCAAATCTTCAAATCTTTGATCTCACATAGAAAACTCATAAATACCAAAGAACACTTGAATTTGAGATATTAATAACTCAGTACATTTGGTTTCCATTTCATTTGAAAATATGGGATAAAGTTCTAAGTAATTCTAGTAATTCCATTCACAACCACACCTAAAAACATTAAACATTGCAACTATCATTTACAATAGCCAAGAAAATGCAATGAAGGAAACATATTTGTTAAAATGTAGGCCCGCAGCTGGGGGGGGGGGAGATTTTTTCAAAATCGTGCAGTTTTTCACTATTCTGGGCACTTTTCAAGTGATTTTGGCCATTTTTTGGGGAATTTTTATAAAGTGAACCCCCTTGGTAAATCCTGGCTACAAGGCTGAAATGTAAAAAAATCCTTCCATTAATCATTCACTGTACATGATAGCTTTCAAGTTGGAAATATAGAGAACACATGAAAGTTGAAATGACATTATTTATACCCACAACCTGAATCAACAAATGAAATGAGTTAAACATTGCCCAAAAATGTTCCGAGCCACATGTGCTGGGTATTTTGATGCCTAACATTTGGTAGCTGCTAATTGTGGCCTTATTTATAATACTATACGTCATGTTCAATCATCCATTTGGAATAGCTCTCATATTTATGTGTTATTTATGAGGAACAATTTTAAAAGTTTACATAATATATTGATGGAGAAATCTGTGACGACAAAGAATGTTACATTTGTCATACCTTGTGGGGTTACACCTTGCAGTAGCATTGTCACACCTTGCAGTAGCATTGTCACACCTTGCAGTAGGATTATGACATATTGTAGCCCAGTTTGCATGCCTTGTGGTATTATTGTCACACCCTACAGTAGAGTTGTGACACCTTGCAGTACAATTGTCACACCTTGCAGTAGCATCGTCACACCTTGCAGTACCACTACAACATTTTGTAACCCAGTTTGCATGCCTTTTGGTACTATTGTCACACCCTACAGTAGAGCTGTGATACCTGCAGTACAATTGTCACACCTTGCAGTACAATTGTCACACCTTGTAGTAGAATTGTCACGTCTAATAGTCGAATTGTCACACCTTGTAGTGCAATTGTTACTCAAGTTTAAATGCAAATCAGCTGATACAATGCAAGTGTAATAATGCAAGGCAATTTTACTCATGCAATACAGAACAACTAATGCAATGCAAATCAACCAATCCAATGCAGGTCAACTGAAGATTATCTGACCAACACATAGCCTACAATGTAATTTACTTTCATATGATGCAATGTAGTTCAACTCAAAACAGTTCAAATGTTGCAATATAGTCATTCAAACAGTGCAGTAAAGTACAACTAAGCCAATGCTATATTTGACTTAGTAAATGTGCTACATTGCAGTTAAAATGCATATTATCATGTTAGATTGTCACAGTGAAAGTCCAGTATGATGCAGTAAAAGTAACGTAACCGATATTGCACAACTATAATACAATGCAATTAAACAAATGGTAATTTATAATTAGTAACTGTTTTTCACCAAAAAGGAAAATCGCTAGGTTGTCATTGGTTTTTGTTTTACTGACACATGTCTCCTATGATAGAATTAAAATTAAAGCCTAGAGACTAATGCCACCTATTGAGTGTAAGGAATACTAAATAAACAATACCAAGATATGTATATTCAAATTGTATGCTCTGGATTATAGCACATTATAAATACAACTTGTAATAATATGCATCACTTCTAATTAACATTTTCAAGTTAATTGAAAATACACGTATCAGAGGTCAGCAAATAAAAAGGGAAATTGGAAAACCTGATTATTGTGAAAATATTCTAATCTCAAATGGATATTGGGAGATTTACATTGCACGACATGCTACGCAATTACAGCTCTTGCCAATCAATTATCCATTTTATAAGATTCTTTTATCAATCTCAGTGCTACAATTGATTGGTTGAAATTATACTTTATATTTTATCGACAGTTGAAATGTCAAAGAAAGAACTGGTTACTTTTAATTCACTGATTGGTAATGTTTACCAATTCCTGACATGGTAACTTATACAAAAGATGATTCAAATTGAAATGAAGTGTGTGATATTTTCAAAGGATTTGGGATTTTATTGAAGTGATACTGTGTATGAAGCCCAGGTGTGATTTGCTGGCTTCTAAAGCTTTCTGTTTGTATAAATACCACGTGACCTGTATCAGCCAATCAGCGCTCTGTATTTTCTTGGCCTGAATGGTATTCATCAAAACGTGGGATCCTAGTATCGCATTTCCAGTGGAGATTTTGTGTAGTGAAGTTCTATCGAAAATTTTAGGGAGTATTTCTTCATTTATGTAGCTGTTACGAGTAAAAGCGGATACATAAGACACTCAACTACAGGAACAATGCTACCAACGTGGATTATACGACGATAAAAGTCACTTTTAGAGGAGATATTGAAACTGAGAGTTCATCGGGGCTTTGACCCCTCGAAACCAAGATGGCCGCCCGAAAATGGATATTTCTTGCTTTTGTTTTGATATCGGGCTGGTCTCTTGAAGGGGTTTCAGGAGAAAATATGAAGTGTCCTGATGTCTGTTCCTGTCTGGGGAACGCTGTGGACTGTAGTAACAAAGGCAAAAAGGAGCTTCAAGCGATACCAGCCGATATACCGAACTGGGCCACAGATTTGTAAGTTTTCTTTCTGTACAAATAAAGTGCACTCTAAAATTGGTCTATTTTCTCCCGATTTATACTCTTTCGTCCAAATTTAGAGTATTTTAGTTATGCAAGGATAGTATCCTCTTGATGTTTTGTAAGTATTTCACGGAAAAATGCACGAAATACCGCTGAAAAACGGACGAGAAGTTCATAGTTTTTGTCAAAATTTGATTACTTTATGCTCAAATGGGTTCCTTACATAGCTGTTAAATTGGCCTACAAACTTGACCTGTAATGTATGCATATAAATGAATGGAATAGTTCAACATACTTTTCATGTTAGATTCATTTCAATTTTAGTGTGTACGTACAAAATGTATTGATTTTTTATGATAATTGTAACTTTTTTGACAGATAATATTCTTTGGAAATTGTTACAGTGTTATCCTTTATTGTAACATTTTGCTACAGTATATCATTTATTGCTACAGTTATTTCAAAAATTCATTGTAATATTTTCTGTCAAAATTGTTGAACAGGTCAAACCTTGAAAAAGGCATGAGTTGATTTTGTTGAAATATCGAATGATTTTTGACTATGGTACAATACAAACAATAGGGTGTTGTTGATGGATTCCTTGGGTCCTGGGTCAATCTATATTTTTGGCTTAGATCGTCAGATCACTGAAAAGAGCTTTGCAGTTTGATTTCTGGTGTATACACATATCATCGTTAACCATATAACTGTAACTGTAATATATTGATGATTTTTCTTCGATTCCAATCATATTTCGTAAAGTTTATAGGGAATAGAACATACATGGGACATAATCCCATGGTATTATCCAAAGTTATCGGTATGCATTTTGTAATGAATTTTTGATTTCTTTACATGCTTTTGAGACTCAATTGGTATGGTTTGTTGGGGTTCTTCTAAAAGTAGGGAAATAACTAGGATCAGAATCTTGTATTATATATTGTAAGACTAATCATTTTCATGTCGGGTGTAACATAAATTTTGAAGTTCATTTTAAAACAGCCATTCATTGGATTCTATTATTTAGAACATACTTTAGAATAAACAGTACCGTCATTTTGCAATTCTCTTAAAAGTTCATGTCTATCCATAAAAAATCTATAAACGTGACGCAAAAAAGATGTAAATAATTAAAATATATTTTATGGAAATGAAACAAAGTTCACACATTGGCATTTAGAAACTTAGAGTTCCCAACATGCCATAAAAAAGCTGTAGAAATTATGACTATAAACTTCATGCAGATGTTGAGAAAATGCTTTTTGAAGTAAATATTAATATCAAATTAAGTTTGGCCTGGTATATTTTGATAAAGTTTCAACTGCAATTGGCCTATAAAATCTCTGAATAGGAGGTATTATTCAGCCATGGTGTTTTCAGAGTTAAATTGCTTTTGGAGGTACAAAGCCGTGAAATTTTCTTTGGCATAGAGTCATTGGGTTTATACTGTAATTCTATACCTTTATCATAACCTGAATACTGTTGAAAATTCTATTTTCTATACTTTTGAGATTTTAATTGAATCATGTTGTATTGAAAAATACTGGGCTACAAGTTTCATTAGTAATTAAAACATGCCACAACAATACAAATATGAAACAGACACATTTGTCCTAGGTATTTTGTTTATATGGGTAACATCATTGAAAATTTAAGAATTAAGAATATAACACATAATACATATTACCTAATTTCATAGCTTTGATCGAATATTACTGAACTTACAGAGAAATGTTTGCAACAATGAGCAAATTCTAACTTGAATCAATATGACCCAGTAGTCCAGTTTTCCCGTAATTGCAGCTCTATGGTACACTGTTTGATTTTCAGTCGCAAGCAAATATATTCAAACACTTCTAGTAAATGAAAGGGACTCTTTTCATAGTTTTGGCTTTTCAAATCTCCCTGAGCCTTTATTTGCATTCGTTGGTTAGAAAGAAAACATTGTAATCAGGCATACCTATATGTTCACATAATGAAACATACTAATGACTCTGCGAGATATTACACCAGGATCTTTCAATCTAATATTAAAATATCTAGTATATATCACAATGTCATATCTCAATGGTATGTTTCTAAGTTTTGAAAATACATTTTACTTTACTTAGGTTTGTGTTAAGTTGGTGCACTTACAATATGAACTGTAGGTGTACTTATTCAAATGATGTACATGTGTTAATGAATGGTATGTGGGTATTTTTAGTGTCTTAATGGAGCTAATTGTCTCTTCACTAGCTCAGCATATAGATGAGAAGTCATAGAATCACTCAAACTCTATGGCTAACTAGCCTCCATTGCTATTAGCTGTACCTATCACCTTGGCTGGGTATTGCATAATTTACGCTTATCAACTTCCTTTCTTACGTAGTTATTTTGAAGCCAAAATATAACATTTATTTTACAAACTTTCATGACAAACTTCAATATGCCTCAAAGTGAATTTGAAAGGAAAGGAAAAAGCTCAAACATCCTTCCTTAACTAGCTTCAATTAGTGTACACCTATGATGTTTTCTATTAAGGTCATTATTGGCCTATTTTCTCAGTCCCTTTCTTGGCTTTCTGGTTAATTCATAACAGGGGTTCCTCCATAGGTTTTTTACAAGCAACTCAAGCAGAATGGCACAAGTGTTACAATTGTTTTTAGAATTGTGATTTCTAACACCCAGTGGGTATGTCCATTGTTTCGTAAGATAAAACATCCATATTGAATATTTTCAACCAACTCTACTCTTATATTCCATTTTACCATTAATCCATAAGTCTGGATATATCCTCTCAAAATGTATAGAACTCAGTCACAATGTTTTTTTGTTATAGCCTATGCTAAAAGTATGACTAATAAGCAATGAATAAAATAATGATTGTAATAATGGTAATATAACACCTGATATTGGTAAAGCCCTTTCTTATGCCCTCGGGCCCCTTATGGAGAACCGAAGTGATGCAATTGTTTCTCTAATTTCATTTTCGCGGCTGATTAGAAATGAAGCTATTCCGTATCTATTATTGTGATTTGGATCGTGTAATATTTCAGAAGTCTGTAAAACAATACTGCTAATTAATGTTATTATAAGAAAAGCTAGCACCTTAAACTGGCACCTGGTGATTAATATGTACCTATCATGTCATATAACAATTATGGAATCATAATTACATTAATAACATTGTTTTATGTGTAACTTATACCCTATGCCCACTCTGGGGATCTGAGACCTATTAGCTAGGGGTTTATCCTGTTTATATCACGCTAAATTGATTAAAAAGAATAAAGATGGGTTAGTGTCACAGTGTGTCCTGGTTTACCTTGATAACAAGCTTACACCTGTACAATCAGGTGTTGAGATATACAGGTATGACTAACCTTACCTTGGGACTACTTACCTATGTCAGTTTGTTCAGATTAATGTACCATCCAACTAAATTCCACTGTTTAATATTATTTTAAAAACAAGAGAAATTTCAAGTGCTTATTAGCTATTAAAATTGTTGATGGATGTAGTACCTAGTGAATCATTTTGGAAATTAGGATATAGTTTATCTGGGATATGAATAATGTTATTGGTTTTACTGTTAGTGTCTGTTCTTTCTATCTTGCAGTATAAGTAGAAATTTACAATATTTAGAGACGAGATTCCAGTACAAACGTTATTTTCTAAATGCTAAGTGTGAAAATTCTGGTCTCAACATTTCTTGTCAAAAAGTTCAACTTTGAAGGTGTAAGGAATGGTTAGAAATAAATCATGCTCAGCAATTTCAATGCCACTCATAAGCTCTTGTCAAAAGTGCTTGATAAATACAGCTTGGGATTAGTGGTTGGGTGTGTTTGTAGGGCAATGGGTACATGGTAAGGGATGTTTTTACAGGTGCTCTCCAGGTTCTCAATACTTCCTTCAAATCCCCTCCAAAACTCAAACTTTACAAAACCTCCAAATCTCACCATTCTTTTGTTTTATTTTAGTAAGACACTTCCAAGATCATTAATCTGAATCATATTATAACAAATATGCATCATCCTGTCCAGTTAACATTATAGATTTGTATATGTACAACACTACAGTTTTATATTTGTTTATAAGTATACATGGCCATTCATGTATTTCAGTGGCATATTCAACATTCAAATTTGTCTGATTTGATATATGTTTTGTTCTTTTAGATATCTACAAGGAAATGACATCAGCTTCATCCCAAGTAATGCATTTGTTGGTCTCACCAAACTGGAAACTATGTAAGTATTCAATCGTATTTCAACTGATCTGGACCAAACATTCACCTCAAAGATCTGAATTATGTTTATTTGAATGTGAAGGTTGGGTGAGTGAGGTTGAGGTGAGGAATGAATCTGTGAATGTTTAAAAGATGATTGTGTTACTATATCTTGATTGAAATTGGTATTTCACTTATATACAGAGTATTTGGACATTCACATAGTCTTGCTTCAAATCTCATGTTTTGCTATATTTGCCCAAAACGAGCTGAATTTAGGGAATAAAGTTATACTTTTGTGTGGGTATAAGGATTTGGCTCAAGCAGGACTATAATACTGAATTCATTCAGCTTTTCAAAGTAAAAGTTACTTCCACTTCTGCTCAATCTATACCCAGGGTGGTTGTATGGTAGAAGTCTGCAGACATCAAAGTCTAATGAGCCAACTTGGGTCCATGTGCCCACAACATGTGTTTATTTGGACTGAGAATAAATCTCTATCAGATGTATGCTGGGCTGATCAAAGAGACCATACATCCTTTTCTATATGGACCACAGGGCCCAGAGGTCATTTTCTGATTTTTCCATTTGTATTGGGCAACTTGGTGAATCCTGTTATGTAAGATGTAATGCCATGTGTTCTGTTGAGGTGAATATACAGGGTAATATTTCTGTTAACCAAAGAAAGGGTTCAGAAGAGAAGGGTAACAGACAGCATCATTTGTTATTAACACTCATCAGAATCTTTAAGAGTTGAAACCCTGCCATATACGCTGTAAGTCTTTTCTGTACATCTTAAATGTCACTAACATTTGAGGAATATGTATGGTGTATGATCCAAATTGTACATCCTTTTTATCTTGAAAAAGTGTGAATTTTGCGGTTGATGTGTCTGAAAACTGTCAAGAGAAGAATGTAAGGTTTCCTTGTGTGAGAAGGGGTAAGTGAGAGAGTTCTCCTGTAAGGTAAAACAAAGTGTGAAAAAGGTAAACCTGTTCCTTGTTTGAAGTAAAGAGCATCCTCAGATAAGAACCACATTTTATAGCAGTTTTGAAACTTGATAAATTTGTCAGCATTCTTCACTGATTGCTTTCCACAGATGCATAGATCTTGGCCAAGTAGAGAAATCAGTAAAGCCAACCCATGGATAACACTGTTCAGATATAAAACATGCATACTGTTAGACCATAACCAGGCAGTTTGGCCCTGTTGTGGAATATTTTATCACCATTTAGGAACATTAACAAAATTTGTCAGTCGTTTACATGGCTTCCTAATTTAGCAGTTTTGTAAAATGGGCGATGAGTTGGAATGAATTGTAGGGCCCTGTTGTTACTAGGCAACCATAGACAGTGATTTATGGAGTTTTTATACAAATTATCCATTCCCTTCCTGGCTCAGCAAGCTGTTACACCAAATTCTATAGACAATGTAGGCCTTATGTCATATTTAGCAATATTCTTCACAGAATGTTAACATGTTACTGCATTCTAATAATGCCGGAGAGGATTTTATCTGCCAGTGCACTATTGTTTACAAGCTTGTGAATGTTGCAGATATCTTTGCTAAGGGTAATGAATGGATGTGTGGCATCATTTATACCAACACCTACAAATACAGTAAACATATTCCCATCTATGTTTTTATACAATAGACAAATGGTCCACATTTCAAACAACACTTAAGGGTTTAACACAGTAAATTTTGATGATTTGTTGAACTATCCTTTATTTCTTCTATTATTTCTCATGAAGAGTATCAGTAAGCCAGCATCATATAAAAATTTGATGTTCATGTTTGAACGGTTGAGGTGTCACCATTGGTTCTAAAAGTTATGACACATGTGTGGTATTATTATACTGCATCGTGATCTTGTCAATAAAACGGTTGAAGGTGCATTTAAGAAATATCATAATTTATTAGTTTCATCATTAGAACGATACCTATGATAAAGAAATAATTTGTCTAACTCTTGACATGAATCGTTAAAAGCTGTGACTCTTTCAATGTAAAGTTTCACTATTTAAATTTCATATACAGATTACAAATGTTAATAAGAGTCCTATGTTGAATACATTTCGACACAGTTTTGCGTTCACAAGTGCACAGGTGATGTGGTTCAAACTTATTTCCTCAAATTTAGTTCAGAACTCTTGAGATTCTCAGTTCTCCTAGCTTATTGTTCGATTTATTGGTTGAATTTGAGCTCCTTATAAATAACAATAGCCGAGGCTATATAGTCTCCCATTGAAATAAAGTTCTAAAGAAAATCTATTGCAGTCTTTTGAAACGAGTGTGAAAAGCATTGTTCGAACAATAGAGGACTTTATTGGACTCCAGATCATTATTGAAAATGTGGCTAAGAAAATACATCAATGTGGTAGAGAAGTATGAAGCGAGCACATTTGGCACAATATAAATCCATATCAGCCCATGTTATTTTCAAAGGAATTTTTGTTTTTATAATAGAATTTACATTGCCTTAAAAACACTGAAGTACCAATCGGGGTTCAATAGTTTTTTTTCAACATTTGCATACTGGATTTTTAGATGGCAATTTTGTCGATCCTGCATTTTTGTCATCTTATATTGAGCACTCTCATTTCATAGACAAATCTTCAGCATAGTTGTCTCAGTTAATAATGCATATTGGTCATTTCAAGACCTAGGTTTATTTTAAATTTGTTCAAGTGTTAGGTTGGCTATATGTGATTAGACGCCCCTTATCTGGATATATTAACCACCAGTTTACATTGTAAACAAGAGATACGATGATCAAGACTAGATAAGTCACAAAATGCTCTTATAGACACTCATCAATTTGCCATGTTTTGAAGAAAATTGTTTTAAACTTAGCTGTATGCCATATTTACTTGATGATGGTTGCCGAAAATAAACTGGTGGGACATGCAACATGATATTTTAGAGATACTTGTAATAATGATACTGTAATTAACGAAATTAGTGATATGAATGAAACATCATTATTTCTATTTCATTCTATTCTATTTGTCATTTATCTCTGAAAGCTTTCATCTAAATAATTTGAACGAAGTGACATTTTTTCTGATTTAGGTGTTGTTTCAATTACAAACAGTGGGTGTTTGCTGCACAATGCAACTTCCATCCCAGTTGAAATTAGATTGAATATCTCACAGTTGTGTTAAGAAAACTGTAAAATATTCACCATTTCTTTGGTTGTCATGGTAACGAGAGGCAAGTGATGAACAGCGTACTGACTGATGTATCAGTTATGTTTTGGTCATAAGCACAGTGGGATGGATGTAGAACAGCATCTTGAAGGCATTCAGATCCCTGTTTAGTCTCGCAGACATCTACAGCAAAGCTTTTGCATCATCCAAAATCATATTTCAGAGTAATTTTGTTTGCAAACTTTGGATGAACCTAGAGCTGGATCTCTTCCTTTCCCCTGACTGTACTCATTGAAGACAGGTTTATCATTGGCCTACTTGATCATATAACCCAGTTGGGGCTGGATTTGTGTTATACCTTTGATTAGAACTTTTTCTGATAAATTATTCATGGCAAAAATATACATGTGCGGCACTTATCTATTCTCAAACATGTATCTAATGATAGCAATTGGTAATTGATTATAAATCATGGCAAATCAGGTGGTGTCAATATCAGACATGCAAACCCTGCATCAATGTTAAATATTCATCCCTTGTGAGGCACATGATTGTAGCACGCAACCTTCAACTAATTACCTCATTGGGAATGGGTTTGTCGGAATTTCATAAAAATTTGTAAATTGTAACACAAGTCAATGGTCAATGACGTCTTCCTTTTAACTCTTTACAAAAATGAACGATATCTTTTGTGAAAAGGATTGCATCTCTCTTATGCTATTGTCTGAGGAATCTAGAAAATGTTTAAGATCAGTGAATGCTTTTTTGGTTTATTTGTACTAGTGATTTGTATTTTAGATCACATAATATAGGAATTCTTCAGTAGCATTCCCTGGAGTTCATGTATGTTTTTGGTTGTTTTGAGAACGTACCGGATATTCATGTCCTCTTGCACTTGATGTGTCACTTGATTTGGCATTTTTCAATGAGAACATTCCTCTATTGAAGCCCATTGATACTGTATTGTGGTCACTTGCAGGTGTTATACCATGACAAATCTCTTCCATTACATAGAAAAATTCTCAACACAATATTTACATGAGGAAACCTACTCATACCCATTACATGAATTCTTAATTTGTTTCTGAAAAAGTCAAAAAACTTGTGTTTAAGTGAAGTTTTGAGGTGATTTGATGACTTCCTTTAAGGTTTCAAAGACTTAAGTGTTGCCAGTTCTATTACATTATACACAATAGACAACCCAATAAGAACCCTCTTAATCCCACTTTGATAACCTTCTTTGAGATTGTAACATTTTTACCAGTGAGCGCAAATACTTGAATTTATTTACTTTAAATAGAAGCACTATTATAAAGAATTTTTGGTATGATTTCAATTTTATTTGAATATGTGACTGTATATTGACTCAATGGTGGATAATTATATTGGATACATATGCCTATTTACTTAATTGTTTGTCTTGTGTTTTCCCTATTCTGGCTCCTTACATGGTTCTATGTGTGCTTAGTATTGGTTGCTATAGCTACTTTCTACCTTGTGTCAATGCTTCAAAGCCCTCCTGAATGGCCATACTTGAAATTGGATTTACTTCAGTTTTGCTATTCTTTCTATGTTATTTTGATACCCCGCAGCACATTGCTTTCTCAATACAAATTGTAAAAAACAACAATTGAGTTTCTTTTCACTTGCATGCCTCACTTCTATTAACATTTCTACTACCTCTTGAACATGCTAGGATGTGCTGAATACAAAATGCAAAAAATCAAAATTTATTTAATTTCATTTCTCTACGAGTTCATTTCTTGAATTGAATAGTGCACCCAAAATCAATTAATTGTTTGGAAAAGAATTTATGATATTGCATCCTGCATAAAATGGGGCATGATATACATGGTTCTTTTTGCATTTTAAACCTGTGTGGCCCCGATGATGTATATCATTAAAGTTTAGGTGAGTGTAAGGTGAGCTGAAAGCTTACACAAACCTATGGTGTTGACATAGTGAAGTAATAGTTATACAACCTTAGCAGAAATCCCCTCAAAGACCAACATAAACAGGCAGGATAAACAGGCAATAAGCTTGAACTCAAATGTTGTTGTAGAATGCATTTCCAACGATTGGTCAGTTAAATGCTAAGACATAACCTTTATGCATTTAAAATATATGCAGATTTATATTTCTACAGACCCTATCTCAAATGTTCAGATATATTATATCTTGCTTGATATGAAGATATTTTGCTTGATATGTTTATGGTACTTCCAAATAAAGGTAGAAGGATCTCAGTGTGATGCATCAAAGATGGGCAAAGTAATTATGCTCCAAATTTTGTTCTGGATTAAATATGCTGAAAATACTTTCATAATCCAAATTTGGTTGGTGTCAAATGTTTATTCTGATGAGATTTTGTTTCACGCTCAATTAGTCATATATTACTAATAGTATTGGTTTGTGTTATAATACCTTGGACCATGCTCTGTAATCCAGTCAAAATTGGGTAGGAATTACTGGGCCCTTCAGTTGACATTCTTGACAGGTTATCCATTCAGGCTGGAGACCTTGTTCACATAGTTAATACTAAGCTGCTAAAAAAGAATGCACCTGGTTCAACCGATTGGAGATTGCTTGGCCCAAGTACTTACTGGCAAGCTTTGTAGCAAAGAGTTATTGTGTACAAGCGGGTAAATTAACTATTAGTTATTGTTCTGATGGAATTGTCACATTGTTGTGATATTTATGTTTTGATGGCGGATTAAGGTTGATGAAATCAATTGTTCTCCTGTGAAATGTCATTAGTGAAGTAATGATTTAAGTGGATTAGTCCCAAGCACATATTCTATTGAAAATATTGCAATATTTGCTTTAAGTATTTCAAGTATTGAAATGACACTTTATAACACTTTCATCAAGTTTTTGTATTTGGATACTCCATGTGTTAACAGATTCTTAAAATAGCAGTTTGAAGCATTGAACAGATTCCTTTAACATGACAAGAAATTGATTTCCTTTAATAAACGCTGATAATAATGAATATCAAGAGAGTGCTTAGCTTTGAAACAAGTGTTCGACAATGGATACTTCTGAATATGTATACGTCTTCAGAAAAATTAGTTCATTGACTCTCATAGATTTTATATATGTTCAATACTGGTAGAGTGAAAAAACTTGACATCGACATCGGATCTACTATTAAGGTTGTCCTGACACTGGTGAGAGATTTTATGGAAAATGATTAATCTGTTTGTAATGTGTCATGATGACTGGAAAAAGATGTTGAATTGTGTCCAAATGTGGAGGTCATTAAAGCCGGCTAATTAATTCTACGGTGTACTTGAGACCTGGGATGAATGCAGGTGTTAACCAGGTGTAGTCCCCTAAAACTTTTATTTGGTGGTTCATGATGCAAAGCATCATGGGTATTAAACTCATTTAAACATATTTCATGACCCTTTCAAATGTTTTGAAATTTGATACTATTTAATGCATTCATGGTCTTCAATAGAGTTATGTGTGCCTATGGTCATGTTCTTGTGGAGTTAAAGTATGGTAGCCTAGAATCTCGGTTTGTGCTTTATCAATTTTCAAACTAATTCCTGATGGTGTTAGGTTGGAATTACCTGAATTTCAAGCAATACCAGGTGTGAAATTAGTAAGAATCTTGCATAATGTGACTTCAGAGCAATTTGAGGTTCTAATAATGTTTAACATATGTTTTGGGAGGTGGTTAATATCGAAATGTGTTCATACTTCAATGGCATGTTTTATCTCGATATGACCATTAATCTAATAACAAACATGTGTTAAGTTGAATTTTAGCTGAAGTATATAAAATTTTAGCTGAAGTATATAAAGTTCAAAATCTGATTCCATGCCACTTTGTAATCGTAATTTTCTGAGTATTGTGTATTATATGCAAGATTCTTTATTCCGTTTAAACCTCTCTCTACATTGTCTGCGCCTATAAAAGAACACAGCAATTTTCGCAACAGGGGTTCCATTTATATTCCCTTATGTGTATAGTGCTCATATTGATCTGTTTTACCTGATATGGATACCTTTAAAAGGCTATTATGTCCTTGAAGATAATATATATTCTCGGTCAATAAATTAGTAAAACCCGGGTCATTTTGACTTCAGATTTTTGTTAATACATGGTTTTAGATTTCTGATCAAACTTCTTGAATGTTTGAGATAGATCAATCCGCAGGTGCAGCATGTTTGTTTGTTCATTCTTTTTATCTTTGATAGTAAACTCAAAATACTTGATTATCTTGTCAGTTTGTATCTTTTATCTCTCACTGGGACTTGAGGTTCATCCTGAACATATATTCAACAATTTTACAGTACATATATACTTGGATTCTAACATGTATTGTGAAGGATTATATAAACAAGATGCAAGGTTAAGAGTAGGGTATATGATTTGCTCATTTTGTAAGTGTAAAGACTTTGGCGCATTTCATATTAAAATATGTAGCCAACAGTTTTCATATGGAGAAAACATGTCAAATTGTGTTAAACATTAAATCGAGCATAATGATTGGGCATGGGCCTGGATGTATAAATGGCAAATAAATTATATGAAACAGTTGAGGTTTTTTGTCACTGTGCCCTTTCTATACATCTGCTATTTCTGAGCTAAGATGTCTGTATTTTCAGTTTGCGTTAGTTCACCGACCAAAACTAAATTTTGTGCCATTTGTTCAGATGGCACAATGTTAAAGATCACGACTAATTTATCGTAATACATATTAATGTTAACTCTCTTCGATTCCTCACCCAAATATAAGAGAACTAGGTGTGAGTCTACTTTGTATAACCGTGATTCTACCGTCTACTCAGACGTGATACTCCTATAGAGGTTGACAACGATATTAACAACTGCATTCCTGGCTCTTTCTACTTTGTTGTCATGGTTACACCAGTGCCGCATCACAAAGACCAAAAGCCCAAAATACATGTAGCGTTTTCATGTGGCTGAACATTAGAGTCTTCCCTATTGTGCTCAAACTATGTTATGATGATAATATATTACCCCCATTTTCACTTGATTTCACTCGCTCTTGTAATAGAGAAAGGCTGAAGCATCCTCAATAAATCATCGGGTTATTTTGTGATTTTTTATGCAATTGTTTCACACCTGAATTCATTTACTATGTAATCACATCAATTTATTAGCAGAGAAAAATGTTGTCTGGAAAAATGGCAAGTTTACGGTCATGTGCTCTGTAATGGTGATTCTGATCTAATGTGTTTTGAGATAAAGTGTGGTTATCTTTTCTTCTTGTTTCTCCCTTGCAGTTGTCAGTGCCATCATGAATGATACATATCTTACTGTTAAAGATATGCCCACCCAAATTTATAACAAATGAAATCATAAATCTCCACACCATGCATGGGAATGAAATAAAACTGTGTTAGCAGCGAAGACCAGCTGGATGTGAGAGTTTGGGATAAGTCCTATCTGTTGGCTGTTACTGTGACATACTGCATATTGTTTATTTGCATCTTTCACCTAAATTATCTGTTACCATAGCAATCAAACAGTTTGTTTCCATGAAATGTTACTCATGTTTTATGTCTTGAGTACTGCCATATTGTATATTCTTCTAATTTATTTGAGAAATCAGTTTTACATATTGGAAACTTAAGGAAGATGTGTTTTGTATATTCGAATATTGTTAAGTCATATTTTGATAGATTTAAGCATCAATATTTATATTTAGAGTATGAACATATGGAGTCAGTTCATCTGGATGTATCATATGTCAATGAAATGTCTGATTTCTTCCTCCATCCCCAGTTTATTCAAGAACATGATTTACCTAAAACAATTAGGAAACTTATAAGCATTCTCAATAACTTATTGGCAAAACTTTATTAAATCTTGATTTCCATAATCCACGGAAAGATAGCTAATGGCATATGGTACTCTTCCTTAGTAAAGCAATGTGTATGTGAAGAATATCATATTTATGATAAATTTCAGATTGAAAATGATAGTACCACATTTGTACATGCAATTTGCTTGTGGATTTTTCAATGAGAGTATCACATTTAATATCCAACCACGTACCTCCAACGTCAACCCATGCTTGTGTACTATTGATCATAATATGGAGTTTATTAGATTGCGTTGTGAGGCGCTAAAGTTGATGTGCTCATATCGATAAGTAACGCCTGCCCTAATCCGCTAATAATACATTGATGGATGGGTGAACTGGGAACTCTAATAAATATACAGTTATCTGATCTTCCTGGCTTTATTGGGAGCTAAAAAACTGGCCTTATTCATTGAGTTCGAATGAGAATTTGTGATATTTGAGTTATTATATGATAGGGACTTATTTCTAGGTGTTCTTCTTGAAAAATAGAAGCAATAGACTAATGATCTATTTTTCGCTGTTAGACAAACATTATCGAGTCTTTTCCTAGTGAGGTTTCATGTGCCAGTAGTAGTGGGGAACTGATGGAGGAATTCTAGATGGTCTTGTTCATCTAGATTCAGTTGTCATGGCTTCATTTTTTTGAACGTTTTTAACTTTTGACAATTGACCCAAAAATGACACCATTACTAATAATGATAATTTAAATTTCATGCATGTATTACCTCATACATGTTCATTGATAAACGCATTGTTTCGTTCGTTTTATACATGTTTATGTATGTGTTATTGTACTATCTTTAACAATGTTATGAGATTTTGTTTTTTGTCAGTTATTCACTTTGTAGCTCCGTCATGGTTCTATTGGCTTACTATGTCATATTTCCAATATTATGCTATTGTGAGAGAAGATGTTCTTTGTGATTGTCTCCAGAGTATATAGCTATCTCTACAGAACACATGAGTCAGGGAGATGGAGTGCGAAAAGCCATTATTTTACACTTCCCTGCTAATAAGCTTGTCAGTGCTGACTTGATTAATTGCTTAATTACGACCACTTTTGCTTGTTCATATTCTACATTAATACAGAAACATTGCATCCCAAAATCAGAATTTCTTATTGTACTAAAGATTTTCATGGTTTTTTAAGATAAACTGGAAATTCTATCGGACTAATCCCAAGTATAGCTTCTTGTGTTTATTAGATTGATTAAAATTCAGTAGAAATTCTGTATAGTTTGTAGTTTTTAAGTAATTGTTAGTTTGTGAAAAACTGACACGAAATTACATTGTAGGGAAGCATCATCTTTCTTAGTGATATTTTTACACTTGATTGAGTCGAACACTGTGACTCAGGCGGTTATCAGATATGATACCACAGAATATCGGGACATTATCGCATATTTTTTTATCAAAAATTTTTGGTATGTCATTGAGTGATTTTAAGTTTAAGGTTGTATGCACATGGAGTGAATAATATTTACTTTTCAATCATCGAGCATTTTGATATAATATACTTTGAACCCCAGCTGTATCTGTAGCTTCCATATGGACTGTCAGATGCTATTTGGTTTAAAATGAGTGTTCGGTTCAGTTGATTTTATATATCTACCGTAACACATATTTGTGTTTCTATAGGTTTCTCCACTTTTAGAGATAAAATATAACAAAACATCTACTTTGTTACCAGGTAACGGGTTTAGAATAAGCATTTGTTAAAGATTTACGTAATGCTTATTCTGGTTCATTAATCTATTCTATATATACAGATGAAATATGTGCAATGTCTATTCCTGTAGAGCTGTATATTATAATGCGAAAAAACAATCTTGTCTTAAATGCAGATTTATTGAAGAATATGTCAGTGGTTTAAGATTGACGGTTGGTAGAACAATGTAATAGATTATTACCCTTCGCAAATAACATATTGTTGTCTTTGAAATTAGCAGAATTTGCATGAAATGCATTAAAAACTGCTATTAGTCCTTAGAACACCTGACAGATATGGCCTCATAAAGATCTGTACAAATACAAGTGATCATGCCTTGTTTGGCAGATCCGAACTATTTGGACAATGGCAAGAGTCTGTTCTTGTAAAAATTAATATGTGAAATGCTCTTGAATGTTTTAAGCAGAAATTACATATTTGAAAGTTCGGAAGGGACATGGAATTAACTTGAACAAATGGCAATGTTATGATTTCTAAACATAAATTTTTTACTTGAGATGCAATCTTTGCAGAGTGCTCTGAATTTCCATTTGCTTCATTATGATCATATGTCACCATTATCTTGTTGTAACTCATCCTTTTAAAGGAACTTCGGTGTTTTAGGTAGATGTTTGAATTCTTCAAATTCTTCAATTTTGAAGAGGTCTTTGTTAAAGCACTTTCATTATGTTCTCTATGTAAAGGCTGAAAATATATAACCCTGTGGCTCATAGCATTTTACTATCTGAAGATGAAGTCAGTTTACATGAAATCATTGGAAATTATTAGAAAGGGTATGCAATTATTCAAGAGCTCTTCTCTTGATAGGATGATAGTAGGATAACAAGGTAATAGCATCATCTCATTCTGATTTTACGAATATGATACTGCATTAGATTTCTTCTGCATTTTGATTAAGGTGATTGACTTTATTGTTTAAATTGGTCCAAGCAGAAGTTGAAGAAGAGTGTTTTATGTCAGAATGGTGCTAACAATCAAATTGTTTTGTTTTTTGAAGTCATAACAATCCTTCCATCTGAGAATTCCAGTTTCCATGGTAATTTTTTGTATAGTAAAGTATCCAGTGAGTCCTTCTTAGATTTAATCATCAAGCCTAATCAAGTGGCAACTTAAACAAAACAAGCGGGATGGTATAATCAAATGATCAACAATCAACCAATAAAAATGCAACTGTAATAGATGATAGAAAACCACAAAATCAGATACTCGCTTGAAATATATTGTAAAGCCACAAAGGGAATGAAAAGAACTGAAAGACGTGACATCCCAATGAAAGGCAAACTTGGAGTAACTTGAGAAATGATTTTGAAGACCTTGGAAGCAATCTAGAGCATATCATATCTCTCTGTAGCTTGAGTTACTCACAATATTTACCTGGCCTACTAGTTTGTCTACAACTGCTCTGAAGCTTGCTTTGCCTGTGAATCTTAAATAAAAGGATATCTTATGGTATAGTTTAATTTGAGGGGGCAGTTTGTCCTTCAATAACCAGTTTATATTTCACTAATCAATATAGAAAATATATAACATACGGTCAGTTTCCTGATTCTATTGTGTGAAGTTCCAATGTATTTTCTAGATACATGGGGAAGTTAGAAATTGTTATTTGTTTTGCAAGGCAGAACATAAACATTGACCTGACAGAATCAAAACTTAACAACAATATAATCCAGACCTGAGAATTTAATGATTGGGAATTTGATACTGAGAGAATATGTTGTCAATTGAAATTGTGGGTTCCCTTACTGCTGATCATATGGAACAAATATTATCAATAAACAGTCAAATGTTCTTTGTTCGAGTGAATTAACTTTCCAAATGAATATCACTATATAAGATTTCCAAGGAGTGGCTTTCCAATTGTGTCTTGATAAAATTCAGGCTTTCCAATGGTAAAGCTCTGTATAAGAAATGCTTTCTAATAGTTTATCTTAAACTGAATCTTGACTTGTATCTGGATATTTGTGTAAAAGTGAGGCTTTCTCATGATATATCTTACTGAATGTTGACATGACAAATATGTGAAAAATTCTGGCTTTCTAATGGTAAGGTTCAGCTGAGAAACTTATGTGTTACATTCTGCAAGGTTGTGTCTGTATTTGGAACACATCTGAAGACAGCTGAACTGCCATATTTCATCTCTAGCTTGACTGTTCTCATTTGCAAACTGCTAGTTTCATTATATTTTATTATAGAGAACTCCCCTTTCAACAGATGCTCACAGCATTTTATGGCCGGGATTTTTACTTTTGAAGAGGCATCCGAAATGCATCACTCTAACACCTTGAGCTGTTTCTCACTTAATACACCAATATCTGTATTCACATGAATATGGATCTGCCTTGTGATTTGTCTCATTTCTTTTTCTATCCTCATCACAGTTATAATCTAAGGATTTACAACAGAGGTATGCAGTGTATGGCATGGAGCCATAGTGTTGGTAGTGTGGGTAGCACTCCCAGTATCAATATTTCTTAACTATCAGACTTCTGATTACAAACACTTACCTGTGAATCTCCATGAAAAATGAATTGTTTAAAGGTGCGATAAATGAAGCGGCTCTTAAAGTAACACAATTGGGGAAATTGATGGTTGTTAGAGTTTTAAATTGTGGGAAATGTATAGGAGATGCTTGAGTTTATGTTGTTTTAGGATGTTCCGTTTATAAGAAGAGATTAATTAGTTTGGTGATAAATCACATTAGATTATACATGGAGGCCATTTGGGATGACAGCGTACATGAACCAGGCTGGTGTGGTCAGATAGGGCAATCTAACATCCATCCTACCACCCTGTTATTTAAAGCATCTGAAACTAATATTAAGCAGGGTAACAAACTGAATAACTTGAAATTATGTCATCAAATTTCCTGATGTTATTGGTTTACTTCAGAGTGTAATGTGGGCATAAAAAATCATAGTTGCGCTGACTTAAGAAAATTCTTATTATGTAAATATCACCAAATGGTTGAAAGGCCATTATCTGATTATCAAAATTGCAATTTTTTATGATTAAAAAGTAATCAAAACTGATTGTTTGAGGGTGTAATTAGGCACACGACTCATTAATTACTGGGCTTGCAATTATACACCCTTCGGTTTTATAAGACCAGTCATCCAATTCTTACTGACTCATGCACAGTGATGATCTCCAATCTCCATGCAGTTGTGACATATCTTCAATTTATTCTGGAGCACTTAGTAACTTCAGATGGGGACATCCCTGCTTGGAGATTGTTTCTAAGAGATAATCCTTAGTTATAACTGTTATCAAGAAACAAAGGCCATTAATTATTAAGAATTACTGTACATGAGCTTTTTCTGTGTAATAACTCACTAATTTGATTGTATTTTTATCAATAACTTGATTGCATTGCTAAAACAGGGAGTGCATTTCAATTTAATCACTTCCGCAATTATTATGATTTGACAAATTTAGAAACATGGAATCAGTTTTAAATCTTTAAAATGTTGTCTATTTAAAGAAAAATGTTGTCTATTTAAATATCATTTACTAAGAGGACATGGAAGTATCTCACTCGTTAATAATTCAGTATTTTATATGGTGGAGACATAAAGTTGCTCATCAGAATTCACAGTTGGTTCCCTAATGATGAAGACACTACGGCACCTGAGTTCCAACCTCTTCATATACAAAAACACCAGCCAAAAACATAACTAGAGTAGCCATTCAGAAAATGTTGTGTTTTATATCCACGGTGATACGTTAACATGTTTTTAAACGTGCTTTAAAGCAATACCTCACACCTATACATTGGATTAATAGCCTTACAGTTGGACTAATTTTTCACCTTTCTTTGCTTAATATCGACACCAATTTCCTTTGTTTTTCGAGTAGAATCCTAATTCTGACTTAGTTTTCTTGATGCGTCTTCCTCTACTTCAATTCATTGAATGTTTCTACTTTGTTTATCCCAGCCTTGAAAAAAACATACCGAAGGTATTCATATGTATGTAGCGCACATCACAGCATGAATGTAGGGCATTGATGAACACGATAAAGAGATAGTATCAGTATACAGGGCTATGGTTTATAGTTTATTGAAAAGCAGCGGGTGTGAGGGTCAAACCTTCTATTGACGTTTATTTTAACATAGCACACAGCGTCCCACTCAGCTTTTAGTATAGAGGTCTTAGACATTGGATCAGATCTTCAAAATGGTCGATTTTAAACTTAGTTAGTTTTTTCAGTAGAGATGTTTGTGATTCTGTTAGTGTTACCATGGTGGCTATTTAATCATGTATTATTCAACCTACATCACACTTACAAATGAAAATTGAAGGTATCAGTCTCCTGGAACGATTTATAACTCTAAAAAGTGTTCGCAAATCTATCCCTAGTGCCTAGTAAACCAGAGATTATATTTTTGCACTTGGCGTAAATGGCGAAATTAACACATAAAAGTCATTATTAGGAAGAAAATAGTTCCGATGTGACGTGGTAGTCATTTTGGTAGACTTAGAGTTCCTTGATGAGATATATGACTGTGGCATGATATACATTTGAATGTTCTTTGATAATTTTGCCTGAACATTGTTTTTGTGATTTTCTTTGAATTCATTATTTTGAGAAAATCATTTTTCAAATGTGGCTGAGTATGAGTATAAATGTTGTGAGCTGTGAGTGAGGTGTTGTTAAGCTATATAATCTTAATATAAATTATTTATTTAATTATGAATTATTAAGTATGCCATATACTTATATCTTGTTTTTTTGTCATTTCAGAAATCTTCAAAATAACAAGATCCTTAATGTCAATTCTGAAGTTTTCAAGCCTGCCTTCAACCTAAAGGAAATGTAAGCAACACCCAAAATATTTCTATTTTAATTCCCTATATGATTCAATTAAAAAACAAGTTAACCATCAAAATTAATATTTTGAACAATGTACAATTTTCTATATTCAGTTTTCCAACTGGGTGTTTTTGTATGAGGTTTTCTATGTTTATCAGACTTCAAGTTTGAGTGTGAAAGAAAACTTTAAAAAACATTAATTCTGTCAAGTTTTTCTAAAGAATTTTCACCTGATATTGTAATATTGGATGAAAATACATGTTGCGTGTTAAAGTAATATAAAGCCACTAGTATTATTAATTTTAAACATCTGCATGAAAGAAAGGTTACTGGCAGTAACGAGGTGTTTTTAATTGGCACGAGCTTTATTTAACTACCTTATCTTTTCATGATAAATGCTATACTTTTTTATGACTGGCTAATAAAACCTGATATCACTAGCAAATAAAATTAATGGATTAAAATCAAATAAAATATATGTGCTTAATTTTGCATGACATCAGGTGTTATAATTATTATATTACATTGAACATAAAACCAAACAAATCAATATTTATTTTTTGTTATTTCATTAGTTATTCATACAGTTATTATATTGGGATATGTTTTCTTATATTTGTTTCTTTTTTCAGAAATTTATCGGACAATAAACTGGTTGCCTTCCCTATGTTTGGACAAAATGCCGAAAACCTGACAAAACTCTATTTGTAAGTACACTTGTGTTAAACCACCTCAAACCATTTGTGCTTTCCCAACAATGGTTGGTGAGTCTTGTATCAAACCCCTATATCGCCTTATTTTAATATCTAGAAAGTATGGGGCAGAGAGAGATACAGGACTTGCCTGTCGGTGTCCTATGTTGTATTAACATATCCCTTTTCATCCTAACTTACCCCAGTCTTACCCCTCTCTCAGTTCCAAGATTTGGTATCAGAAAAGAAACTTGAAGATCAGAATGTTTGGGAACAGATGGAATCTGTCTGTATTCATGAATATACTCAGGGCAAAGATTCCAAGACATAGAGTGAAACCAATAAATATGAACATAGCAAGATATGAATACCTTTATCAGGTCCCAGTAACACATTCACATTTTACTGTATTTTGAAATTCTAGTTTGACATGTTTGAAGTTTGCACTTGGACTCTGGGGGTTATCTGAGATTATAAAATGCTGAGCCTTGTGTTTATAAGTCCCACTAAAACATGCTGTTGGCGGGCAATAATAGACTGAATACTGATAAAACCTTCACTTATATTTGTACTGCTTTTTAAAATGTCCCCGGGTCATCTGGAGGGGCGAGATTGTTATATTGAAGTATGGTATTAAAAAACGTAACATGTTTTAGCTCTTTTCTCTGCTAAGGTTTATTGACAAACTTCATATTCTATCAATATCACATTTATGGATTTTTACTGGTTACTTGTTTACGGTTTATTTTGAGTAAGTTAGTTGAACTCCATTTATGTTATTAACATGCTAGTTCAGTTTGTTATGAAGAAGTATGACATACTTAAAAACATTTATGAACTTCATATAACCCTAAAATGGCCATTTTCACTGGTTAAATTTTGGTTGTATTTCCTAATATCCTTGGGATACCGTAAATCAGTGAAACACCTTAAAGTTTACTGATATTACTAGCAAGGGTGTTTTGAATGATATTCATAAGGCATATGTTGACTTTTTAAGTTTATTTTTTATTGGTTTTGGTATGATTGCTTTAGTGCTACTTGAGCAAAGTATAGCAAATGCTACTACACCTTGAGGAACTTTATTTTGAAGATCAAAGGCTTGTGTGAATCCAGGTGCCAACGTGTATTTGATATGCATATAATAAATATGTATTGGTTTGAATTTGACAGGTATTGGCTTGTTAATGGGTCTTGTATTGCAGTATGAGATAAGGCCTATTGCCGTTATCTTTTCAATTATGTACTGGTTTTGAACCTCTGAACATGTGTCCGATATTTATAGATCACAGCATTGCATGGGCAATGTTGTCAACAATATTTTGTAAATGTGCATAATCAAAGCACAAGAGTTTTGGTAAACGTATCTTCTGGTAAAGAATACTACCAAATTCATGCAAAATGATTGCAATGATCAGCGAAATTGACTGAAAGGTGGTCAAAGATAGGAGATGCATGTTAAGTAATCTCCTTACAAGAGGATCCTCTCTCAAAAGGATCTCAATACCAGATTTGAAGAGCACCCTCTGATGAAGTCCTCCCTTCACCTGTTCTCACTGTAAAGTGAGGAATATGATATTTCATGCGATTTTATTGTTTAATTAATTGTTTGAGATAATTGTCAAAATGCAGCTTATCTGTTATCTCTTAACTAATTGCTTATTCCTCCCTTGTTTGCCAAGTTCTAAAGATGTTATATCATCTTACTGATATCAGGGGATAAGTTATACATTGTTGAGCTAGTTCAATACGTTATGTGTTGACTGTTGATATACCAGAAAAGTGAGTTAGTGATCTCTCCTTCAGGAGAAAATGGGAGAAATGTTGTTTTTGTTCAGGTATGTCACCTGTACTAAAGGAATCTTACTTTCCTATATGATGTTTCAAGCAATTTGTTTCAAGGCAGTAGTGCCTGGGTCAGTTGTTCACATGTTGTTATTAAACATATTTACTCAGGCTGGCAAAATAGAAATGCAGGGCAAGAGTACAGCTGAGACTCATTAGATCTGTGTTTAGAATCTCATACTTGCCTTCCTTTTACTGCCACATACCTGCCATTGCTTCATTGTTTGTTTAAGACATCAGATTCAGAAATCTCAAGGACTAAGATTCTACCATCCTTGGTCCAAGGGTGTTTTAATTCTTTCAATTGCTGCTATAGCAGGGAAGCCCGATCTTGAAAGATGAGATTTAAGGAATAACCAAGATGGTCATGTTTTCTTGGACTGTATATTGTATTTTCTGAAACTTTATAATCATTTTCGTTGGCCGACCAAGAAAGTGGGGATGGTTTACTGTAATTGATAAACTGATTTGGTGAATGAAAATATTTTAATTATTTGCTTGACTTTGAATCATCCAATCTGTATTCTACTTGTGTTCAGTTCTTCAAGAAAAGTAAAACTAGGTTTTTTAAACTTCTTTACACCTAACATGCAAAATTCATATCATATACTGACTTGAGATGCCAGCAAACTTGACACTTTAACCAATTTTTCATCAAATATCACAAAACTCTGAAAGCATCTGGAAGTTTGGAAGAAAGTTGAGAAATGTGTTTTCAGCATGAAGGAAACCATTTTTAACTGGTTTGTTTAGACATTAATGTGAAATTGTATCTGGCAGCTATAAACAAAAATATATTTTCTCACTTGTAGGCTGTGAAATACAGAGATCATACAAGCTGAATAGATACCACTTGGAGTATACATAACATGGTTGATATATCAAATAGGCATCTCTACCATCTATATAGCTTGTGAAAAAACAAGATGTAACAAATATATACATATACAGGATCTAAAAATATTGTATGACCATGAATTCTCAGGGATTCTACAAATTAACATGGGGGATTTGATACCAAATAGATACTTATCTCATACATGCCTATCATTCTATGAATGCTCAATTCATTCATAACATTCCAAAATTGAGCATAGATTTCTCTATCCTAAATATCTAGGTATATTTTTCCCCTTTATACAGTGAATAACATTACATGTAGTCTTGCCAAGATAAAATGACCAGGGAGACCTATAGGCCTAGATGACATTCAGATTGTGAATGTATATCAGAGGTCAGTCTTTAGATGTGCGACATTCGCTCCAGGGTTTATTTCACTGACTGGGGTCAGTTGTCTCAATATGTACTTGTATAAACTATGGATGTACTTCTGCTATAGTAATGAAAGAAAATTAAATGTTTGTCATGTGGAAAATTGAGAATGACCACATAGACACTGTATGTATGGTCTAAGAGGTTCTGAAGACCAAACAGCTGGGCTACTGCTCTCTATACAGAATTTTATTGCCTATCTATAATGCCCATTGAATACCTTTATTGCTCTTCCCTGCAGGATGCAGGATATGTGTTTATTTCCTTCATGTTATTGCAGCTCTATAACTGAGATTATATCAGGTTCCTTGTGTATATTTGTCTTTTTGAGGAAAATGTTTTTCTGCATATATTTTTGTTTTGTTTTTGAGGTATCAAGGAAGAATCGTGCTTGATTATTTTCAAGGGTACAATATTTTCTGGTCATTTTAACTGTAAAATCCATTAAATACTGAATGTACTTGAATGTATAACTGAAATGTTACCGTGCGTTTTATTGTATGACAGTGCAATAGTGTCACAGGTATATGCATTTTCAAGTGTTCCATATAAACTAGCTGCCAGTTCTCAATATGAAATGGTCAACTTTTCACTCTTCAAGTGGCCGCATTTTGCCTAAATCGGTCAATATTGCTCTTCATTTTGACAGTTGTGATACATATTTGGCAAGATCAATCACACTTGAATGTCATTAATTGTATCATTTCTAAATTACATACTGGAAATATGCACCGTGCTACCTTTTATTATTTTCGAAAGATCATGGTTAAATATCTTAAAAATTTGAACTGGCATTTTTGAGATATGAACAAAGAATCAGTTCTTCCTTATTCCTCAGCTTTCAAAAAATATGATTTAAACATGAAAATGATTTCTTTTGATTGAGTCTCATGTTAACCACAATAAGAGGCATTTAGTATATGTGCATACTGCCAAGGTGTGAAACAATATGTGATATTTACAAGTTCTGTTTTGCTAAATGATAAATTACAACAAGTGTGCAGCTTCAAACAAACTCCCCCTCGCCTGGCAGATAGCTAGCCAGCAGGCGCAAAAACTAAAACAAAATAAACTACCACGTGAAAGTTAAATAAACAGAGAGCAGCTTAAAAATAGCAGGGAAATGACTGTAGAAATGACAGTAAACATGTTGAGATTCCCATACAGTTGAGGCAAATCATGCGTGTGTTGGATTGACAGATGGATTAGTACAAGAAACTGGGATGAATTTAAGTCAATATTAATATCAATCTTACAGGTTTTGCTTTAACTTGACTGTATATATAGATATAGAAATGTTGCCTCTAAACGTTTGAATTTGTACTGGTTTAAGAGCAGTATTTCATTGGTCGATTCTACTTTTGGTCTCTCGGTATGAAGATATTTTGGATGAGCCTTCCCTCTTTTTTGCCTGTCATGGGTCTATATCATATTGAGAATGTGTTGAAATCAACAGCTGAGGAAATATAGAGATGTTTAGCTAGTATAAGTGCCTCTGTGATGCCAGGAAGCACTTTGACATCAAGCAAAGGAGGTGTCTATTGACCTACATAGTCCAGGTCATGTGATCCACCCTGGCCAATCGACCGTGATGTTTCTAATATGAAGATCTTATACTCATTGTCCAAATTTTGTCTTGAATCAGAGATTTGAAATGTTTTTACAGTGTGTTTTATACAATTGTATATTGTTTGGAATATTAGAAGAAAACCTGTTTCAGATATCTACGGTTTTAAGGCCATTCTGATTTGTATGATTGACATGTACATATACAGAGCCTCAGACCTTGCCCTTTTACCATGTTGTGGATGTCACAAATATGGTGGAAGCGCATGGATTATGGCTGACACCTTCTGGGCTAACTAACTCCCTATCAGCTTCCCCTGTGCTATCACACATAGCTCAGTACCCACTAACACCAACAGCTATGTCTTCATCAGGTACCCAAATTACTATAAGAATGGGTGTCATTGGGTGATTAGGGTACTTATCCTTTGGTGTGTTGGTCTTATGTGTTGGAAATCTTCCCTCTTGTTCTTTATTTTTTAATTGAAGTTTTTTGTGGCATTGCCCACATTTTCTCTGTTGCTCATTTCTCTATTTTTTCACCCCAATTCTAGTTACCCCTATTCTAGTTAGAACATTATTATTATAAAATAGGCAGTGTAGTGTTTCTGCTCACAGCAAGGTTATAGACGACAGTTATCGGTAGATGGCACTACTCAGTGAAGTCTTACATCAGGCCCCTGTGTGCCTTATCCATTTCTTTAAGCACGTGAGAAATAGATCGTATGTGGAGAGGATACGAGACTGATGTAACACTAGATATGGCAGACATGACAGTTGGAACAATCTCTAATACTCTATGGTGTTGGATCTATAGCTAAAATGCCAATGGGAAATCCAATAAATTATATCTGGTAATAGAATAAGGTGATACGATTAGAGCTGGTAAGAGGGTTTAAAAGGTATCTTGGGATATGACAAGTCAGTGCTGATAAATGTCTTAAGTTTTATTTAGCCATTCACAGGAAATGTAACAGGTAACTTACCAGAGCTTCATATATGTAATTAATCAAATTATATGTATATGAACTAAAAATACTACTTATTTCAGATATTAAACAAAGTCAAATCAACTCTAACTATACTGAATTTTCACTGTTTTTTAAAGGGTGAGCCAATACAATGTTACCCATTCTGATTATACATTGGGTAACATCTTTTGCCCACCCTGTAGACCTTTTTAAATAAAGATAAGTCTAGTCAGTGGTCTATTTTTGATTGTTTCAGGAATCACAACAGTATTAGCACAATCCCTCCTGGTGCGCTGGATGGTTTGAAGAAATTGCGTGAGCTGCATGTACAATATAACAATATCACCAAGTTGTCTGTTGGAATGTTCCCAGCTGGTCTTCAAATGCACCATCTGTAAGTATTATAATCTTTGGTATGGATATATAGTTTTAAGATTGTTTATATGGGAGTCTGCTCCTTTAGGAGACAATTGAATTAGTCAATGTTGTAACCATGGTTACGATTGTGGTAACCATAGTATGATTTTCATAGCAACAAAATGTCTCAAATGATTCTTCGGATGTGCATGTCATCTTCACATCTACTGGAGTTCCCTCTGTTGTAAATTGTTGATCAATACATGCATTATTGACACATTTCTAAAGTTGACGATGTTGAACCGACAACTCGGGTATACCACCATCGTGTAGACTTTCTCCCAAGGCTCATATAATTAACGGTACTTGTTATTAATGAGTGTATCAAGATGAAATTATCTCAATTCTCATTCATATTTGATGTTTCTGAAGTATCAATGCATTTATCAAAGTGAATTTATATCAATGTATTAATATTTATAAGAATAACACCATTCCAACAAGAGCTGCGATCAATACATTCGCTACTTCAGATGTGGCGCTTGAAATCCAATCAAAATATTTTGATAATCTTTTTCAGTAATGATATATTGCAATTAGGTGATACGATTAAATTGAACACATGTTATAGTTATGAAGCTTGATGTAGTTAACGATTCAGTAGCTCTGTTATATTTCAACTTCAAGGACAAGGATTGGTCCAAATCAACTGCTCTACCCATCCTTTGTATAATTGATACAAGCTATGTATCCTAAATAATGAAAACCTAAGTTTATAGGGTTTATAAGAAACTCTTGCATAAAGTCTTTATGGGCTTAATGCAAGAGTTTCTTATATGGTATTCCATTCATATTTAAACGAGTTGGCCTTAAAAAGTAGGTAAAACCATCAGCAGGCAGTTGAAAGTTAAATTCGCAATACTACCTAAGAGTCATATTAAACATCAATATGTTCAGCACATGTTTATATTAAATAAAGGCAAATCAATGATATTACATGATGCAGTGAAACATGTTGTAATTTCAAGTAAATTCTGTATAGTTTATTTTGGGACTTAATCAAGGAGAAATCGTCCTTCGATATGTTTGATCTATGTTAAATCTATTTCTTTAGAAAGGGCGCAACTATTTCTTGGATAACTTCTTTGTGGTGTTATTTGGTAGTATAACACAATTATTTGTTTTACATCTGGACATGTTTTGTCCTGAACATGTATTTCAACTTTCATTTATTTAACTATATCATCAGTTTCATACATAGCCATTTTTGTTTTGTTCTTAATCCTAGTCACACAAAAAATGTGTCCCTCCCCCCCCTCTTTTCCCCATATTACAGTGATACATAGTTGTTATTTTCCAAGAAAATCAGAATGTCGGCACAGTATCGTTAAAAATAGTCACAATGAAAATATCCTGTTCTTTTAAATAGAGATGTTGACATAATGTTGGCCATCTCCTTTCGATCAAGCTCTGTACTTTGTGCCATAGTGGCAATGTTTTCATTGTGTGACTGCTACAATAGAATCATTCCATATAAACAATACACCGAAGGTTGAATTAAGCAGAAAGAATCAATTCCTCAGGATTGAATATTCAATATTGGCTGCAAATTCCAAACACTGTGAATTTTCTACTACAAATAGAATATTATAAATGGCTGATATACAATTATAAGTAGGCCTATGTCTAAATCCACAATGTTATTTTAGAGGAAATAAAAAATTATTTAACATCCATGAAATGTAGTTAACAGGCAGTATATTTTATGCAGTGAAAATGCTGGTCTTATTAACCTAAAAAAATCGTGTTGAATCACCTTGTTTTTCTTTATTCAATCCAGTTGCACTTAAAGGCTATTTCATTGGAACTATCTGATAAGTGTTGGTGTAAATTGTGCACTAATGCTATAATCTCAGTGTTATCAAATGTGTGGAGAGTTTGAGTTTGGCATTCACCAATAATCATAGCTTAGCTTTAGTCAGTACTATAGCCCTTGCAAATGAATCCTCCGATTTGTACGACTTATTGGATATTCCCAAAAACTTCATAGGCAGACTTTTTCTTACATTTTTGAAATTCTTCAGGGTTATCTTTCATTGTGATCTGTTGATATTTTACTGTTTTAGAGCTGAATTTATAAAGAAAATCCTGGTCAGTTTCTCTTTCTTCAAAAATAATGCTGGCATAGGACCTAACTCTTGGAACTGTGTTTGGAGATGAGAGCAACCTGACAAAACATTAATCAGATATCATGGCTAACTATACAACTGCTCAATGCCCTAACCCTACAAATGGAATTATCAATTACTATGGTTGAATTTAACACTGATTTAGGTTATGTAGACTCGAAAAATTCTCATGAGTTCTGGGACACCCTGTATATAGCATAATCATAGCTTTTTTCCTTCCTTAGGTACCTCTACTGCTGTATAAGGGAGGGGGCACAGGTGTTTTCACTTTACAAATATGTAATGCATTTTGTATAATTTTGTGTTTCCAGGTCTCTGAGCTATAACAAGATCAACAAGACAGAACCACATGCCTTGGATAACCTAACCAGTCTACTGTGGCTCAAACTGAACAAGAACAAGATATCAAAATTGCCCGAAGAGTTCTTCATCAAATTAACAAAATTAAAATATCTGTGAGTACACCAGATTTTGTAAATTTTGGACTTGCATATTAGCACTCTTTTTCTCTCGGCTCATTGCTGGTTCGTTTATTATGTAATTTTCAGTAAATGTCAAGTAATATTGTTATAATATGGTGTAATGGTAATTATGAAATGAAGTAATACAATTAATGTTATGACTCTGACAAATTGGAACATGTAATCGCCAAAGGCATTGCCTTAATTTCTCAAAACATGCCTGCCTGGAATTGCCCGCTCTTTCTGTTATTTCCCAAAGTTCTAGACTTCAACAAAGATATTGAATCAAATCATTTGGGATTTCACAACATAGAAAATATAACTGGTTACTAATACTGCTAATGTGGATAATTCACGTTCTTGATACAGAGGTCGTATCGTAATTATTAACATATCTGCACTGGTAATCTTCCATTGAATTCTATGTAAAAATATGCCTAAGATCCTGGTGTTAAGGAGAGAAATCTCACTAACAATATGTGATTTCCACTCAGTAGAGCATGAAGTGCATCTAAAATATAGCAAATCCTTGATTTATTAACTAAAATGTTATTAAAAACAAAATAATCAATAGTTCTTGTGTATATGGAATAAACCGAAGAAAATACCCTGGCGTTCCTAATAGACATTTCTTAGATATAACATCAAGTATTTCACTTTTGTTTCTAATGACATTTGTGGGTTCGTAATAATTACAGTTGTAGGCTTAATCTCTCTGATTTATTATCGGGGAGAGGTTTTTACTGATTACATGCTTTTATATTAGCATTTATTCTTCGTGTAATGTTTGGCTTTCATTGCTAGCTGAAGATCTGATTTATTTTGTCTTCTATAATTTCTAAAACCAGGAAGTAATCTAATTTGATATATTGTAAAGTCATCGACTATAAGGCCACAATTGACGATAATTTACACCATAACAGCCTCTAATAACACTCTATTAGTTGCAGTAATTACACAAGCCTACTCAGATCCCATACTGTTCATTTTTATTTTCTCATTACTGGTTTGAAAATGGAAAAACGGTTCTGATTTTTATGTTATAATTTTTGGATTATGATATGTATAAATTATTCGAGCAAGTTACTTTTATTATTGTTGCATTGTGTTAAATGATACATAGCTATTTAACACTAGAGATACACACATTTATTACCATGGTAACACCTGATAGGAAAATACAGAGGTACTGAAGTCAGAATTGTAATATACTGTTTAATGTGACTATGATAATATCCATTAAGTAACCCATAAAAAAACGATAAAAACATAGGTTGTTGCGGGACACTGTTTGATTCAATGTTTTGTTCTGTTGCTGTTGTCATGTTTTATTATTTGATAGATGGCGCTTCAGGTTAATGTGGCCTAACGCATTAAGGTTAATGAAACATGTTGTCTAATAATTTTTGTGTTATATTTTTCAGGGAGTTAAACCGCAACAAATTCAAAGAGCTTGGTGGTCTGACGTTTAAGGGTTTGGAGAAATTGAAGAGTCTTCGCCTTCGTCGTAACAAGATCACAAAACTGAACGATGGCGCTTTTTATGGTCTGTCATCCATTGAGCAACTACATTTAGACTACAACAGTATAACAACTATCTCAGACAAGTGGCTGTATGGTCTCGAAACACTGACACATTTGTAAGTATACACCAGCATACACATATTAAAGAGGCTTGCATTTATCTAGAGCCATCTTTTGTGTTTCTTCCACTGGTTTTAGATGTCCCATATCCAGGGAGCAAAGTGTGCAAATAGCTGTTTTGTTGGATGACACATTTTTAAAGATCACAGTGTTGTTTCATACACTTCCTAGATCAACTTCTAAATGGTATATGGATAAATTGTCACGTCATCAGAGTTGCAAACTGGGTGGCACCATTAAAACAGAATTAAAAGATCAGAAAAAGTTTAAGTTCAAATTCAACTGGTGATCTCTAAGTCCACATGGTGTCTCTTTGTCGATGTGAGATGTTTACTTGTGGCTTTCTTGTCCAAATATCCTGCTTTCTCAGGTGATCAACAATGTCTTGAGCTTAAAAATGTCTATTTTTAATTCAGTATGTGTCAGTACCTCTTGATACATCAAACACCATAAAGCCTCACATTGGGATGTTAGTTTTCTCAGGTGTCTCCGTCTGCTTCAAACAATACACCAGTGTCATCTGGTGGTGGGTGTCAGAACTAGTTAGTGTAATCTTTACCTGTTTACTTGCCAGTGAAATACACCAGTGGCATCTGGTGGTAGGTTTCAGAACTAGTTAGTGTAATCTTTACCTGTTTACTTGCCAGTGAAATACACCAGTGGCATCTGGTGGTAGGTTTCAGAACTAGTTAGTGTAATCTTTACCTGTTTACTTGCCAGTGAAATACACCAGTGGCATCTGGTGGTAGGTTTCAGAACTAGTTTGTGTAATCTTTACCTGTTTACTTGCCAGTGAAATACACAAGTGGCATCTGGTGGAGGATGATTAGCATGCACATATGTGAAATGTTTGTGTTGTTTGAAACCGGATCTGTTAAACCAGGATGACTTTGTGGTCAGCGTGAAAAGTATACCCATGGTACTAGAGGTCAATTCCAGGTGCATCCTCATTAGTGACAACTCTAGGGAAGGGGGGGGAGGTATTTCTGACTTGTGTTCAGAATAACATGTGCAATTTTAACCTCAGAATTTTTAATAGATGTGCCAGCATAAACTGTGTTCTCATTAGTGTTTGGTTTATTGGTAGTGATATTAGATCCCTGACATATTACCCCCAGTAAGTCACTTTGAGATTTTGTAATGAAATTCTGGAGTTTCTCATTTCCTAGCACAGTGGGAGTTGACTTGGAAAAACTTATAATATCTAAAATAAGTGTAAAGTATATCCTCTTGGCGCCAGTTTTTACATTACCAAATTGATTTTATACATTTTACATGTAATACAGTATTGAAAAATAAATATAAATGTATCAGAATTGATGTGTTTTTGGAGAATTAATTTGACATAATTAATGTAGAAATATACTACACATTCAGATTGCAGTTTTATTTCTTGTACCTTATACCCTTACATTGGTTGAATAAATAAATTGAAATTGTATACTAACAAATTACATCTTTTTTGCTTTAGTTATCTGTCTCATAATCTGATCAACAAGACTGATAGTAATGCCTGGAACTTCTGCAAGAAACTACACGAACTGTAAGTATTCAATTTCAAGTCCACTTTATTCATATTTACTAACCATGGAAACGTCATGCATAAGAGAATACATATATATATTAAAGAATAGATAAAGAAATGTTTTAATTTGGGAAAATTTGAGACATGCCATGTTAATAATGTATTAAAATAAGGGTGTGGTGATGCTTTATGTCTCTTTAAACAGTGTATTGATTAATATAGAAGCAACTAGAAAATATTTTGAACAGTCCATACAATATATTTCAATGTGTTTTCAGTGATCTGAGCCACAACAAACTGACATCATTTCAAGAGGGTGCCTTTGATCACCTGGGAGCCCTGGAGAATCTCTACCTGAACCATAACAAGATTTACTCCATTGCTGATGGTGCCTTTAGAGGCCTTACTGCCCTAGAAATATTGTAAGTGAAACATACACGATCCATTCTGTATATTGAAGTCAATTGGCAATCTTAGTTAAGGTTATGACAAAATTATATATATATTGCTACGCTAAAAATGATTCACATTTTATGTACAGTGTTCACTTATATTTCCAATGAGTAAGGTGTGAAAATTGAGTTAATTGATTAACTCATTTTTTGTTTACTAGTATATCTAGTATATGTATGTAGCATATGTTTTAACTTGCTATATTTTAAACAAAAATTTCTAGGTTTTTATGTGCGCATTTATATTACAGGGAAATGAATAGCAATGAAATATCATGGACAATAGAGGATATGAACGGGGCATTCTCTGGTCTTAAGAAGCTCAGGCAGCTTGGGTTGGATAGCAACAAGATCAAATCTATCGCCAAACGTGCATTCTCTGGCCTTGAGGAGTTGAAACAGCTTCATCTCTCCGATAACTCCATCAGCTCTATACAGAGTAATGCATTTGATCCAATGAAGCGTCTCACTGACTTGTAAGTGATTTCAGTTATTTCATCAAAAAGAAATCTTTATATTAAGGATTCATAGAGAATGCTTTATATTTATTTTTACTGTAAGAGATTTTGGTACATAATACCAATGTATAAGATTACAAGATTTTACTGGGTCCTAATTCATTTTGTAACTTGTACATTTCAGACGTTTAAACTCGACCAATCTGTTGTGTGACTGTCAGCTCAGTTGGCTCCCTCAGTGGCTAGATTCCAGTGGCTTCAGGGAATCTGTGAACGCTCGTTGTGGCCACCCTAACACTCTTAAGGGCAAGAGCATATTTGCCGTTGATGCAACAGAGTTCAAATGTGACGACTTCCCTAAGCCAATCATCATCGAGGAGCCCACATCTGGTATTGCGTTAAAAGGTGGGAATTTAACCCTAACGTGCAAGGCAGCATCTAGCGCAGAGACAACCATCAAGTTCAGCTGGAAGAAAGATAATATTGTAAGTGGTGAATGTGTATTTGTGTTGGGATATCAAGAAATGTATTATATTGAGTGCAAGTTTTGTCATAGTGTCTGAAAAGTTTTTTCTTGAGATGTAGCAAACCATACCACTTATTTATTTACTTAAATGGGTGAGCTATTGTAATTGCCCAATTATACAAAGTCTTTTTGGATAATGGATCTATAACATGCCAAACACACAAATTAATTATCTAAAGTAAATGCATTGTACATTCATTGGAATCTTTTCCAGCTTGTTGTTTCTTTCTTATACAATTTATGATAATGCTATTTACAGCCAATTCCCAATGCCAATATTGAGACATTCGCAACAACAAATGCACAGGCGTCAACATCAGCTAAAGATATCATCCACTACACAACTAAACTACACCTTAGTAAAATCGAAGACAATGATTCTGGAAAATACCAATGCGTCGTATCATCCACTAGCTTTGGGCCAACATACAGCTCGAAGGCCAAGATTGCCGTCCATGTATTCCCAGTATTCACCAAGAAGCCTGTTGACGTGACTGTAAAGGCCGGATCAACAGCACGTTTGGAGTGTGCTGCTAAAGGCTCACCTGGACCTGAGATAGCCTGGCAGAAAGATGGAGGTGATGACTTCCCAGCAGCCCGTGAGCGCAGAATGCATGTGATGCCTGAGGATGATGTGTTTTTCATAGTGGAGGTGAAGAGTAGTGACGAAGGGACTTACTCTTGCACTGCAACCAACGCTGCAGGCAGCATCATCGTCAATGCAACACTCACTGTACTTGGTAAGTTTAAACTTTTGCTTTGGGAGATAATGGGATACATGTTGAAAGAAATATTTTAATTTACAAGATAAACATTTTTGGAAACCATTTAGCTTTAAATTAGAATAAACTAATTGCAGAAGCTCAGTTATTCTATGCTCTCATTCTTAAGTTAGAAAAGAAAACACAAATATCTGCCCCCATGTATATTTCATTATTTTCAATTGTGTAATTACAGAGACCCCATCATTCTTCAAACCTATGCCATCAGAGATGCATTCAAAAGAGGGAGAGACCACAGTCTTGCAGTGTATGGCATCAGGGTCACCTAAACCCATGCTGACCTGGCAGAAAGATGACAAACCATTAGAAGTGACGCCCAGACATTTCTTCACCACCAACAACCAGTTATTAGTGATCGTTCAGACCAGCCCTGGGGATGCAGGGAAATACACATGTGAGATGGCAAACACTCTGGGTACATCTAGGGATGATACCATCCTGAGGGTACTGCCTACTAAATCACGGCCACATGTTAGCGCTGCAGGCCTAGATGATGAGTCAACCACAACAGGGATTATCATAATCGCAGTGGTGTGCTGTGTCGTTGGGACATCATTAGTGTGGGTGATCATAATCTACCAGACCCGCAAGAAGCCTGAAGAATACAGTAGCACACCTACTGATGAGACCACCCTTCCTGGTGAAATGACAACTACCACATATGGCAAATCTGGCCGTATATCCCCTAGTATCTTGCCCCAGTCTCACTCAACTTCATCATCGCATAAAAACCTGTCTCGCTCTGGCTCTGGGTCGGCTTCAGGTTCATCAATTTCAGGTACAGAATCTCCATATCGCTTCGGCAGTATCGCCAAGCCCCGCACAGCAGCTATATTCCCTAGTGATGTAGATGATGATGATCATCGCCAGTCAATCCCACTAACCCTAGATGAGCAGCAAACTGCAAGGGTGTCAGGTATGTCAAAACACTGTCATTATTCATGGATCAGCTAACCTACCTTATAAGAATGCATGAACAAAAATGAAACAAATGAAAAAAAAAATAGTTAGAAATAACGTTTGTTCGAAAGGAGGAAAATAAAATTAATGAGATTCATTCTTGTATTTTTCCAGATGATAGCATCACAGCTCTAAATCAGCGTCTAATGCCTGGTAACTCGGACACTATGAGCAGCTTCCAATCACACAATAGCGTACAAAGTTGCGGCCCCCATTTACAGACATTCCACCCCTATCCTACCAATCACGACCGGCTCCCAGAATCCCCAGGGGATGGGCCTCCGGCGTATTTCACCCTGAAGCAAGAACAAGTGCATTATAATGCTCCATGTAGAAAAAATACCTCATTATCAACAGCACCACATAGTCATGTATATATCAACAGTGACAACAGGTCATCCCACATATTGGGCACACCTCATACACAAAACTCTCAACCTCCCGGCACTGGTAAGTACATTGATTTCGCCTTATAAGATAATAATTTATTTTATGCTCAATATATTAAAGATACATACATGTGATATGAAAATTAATTTCACCTCATGCAAGAAAAACAGAACTAATTGTAAAACTATGATTGCGATATATTGTCCACTTTTCTAAAATCTTGCTAATGTGTTTGCATAATATATTTTATTTTGGGGTATCACGTTCATTTTGTAACAAATACTAATCAGACTTGTTTATTATTTTCAGGCGAAGACTGTTATACAGATATATCCAGTGCCACTTTTCCACGTAAATCCCCTGAACAAAGTCAGTCCTCCCATTCATTACACACACCACATAGATCTCATAAAGGTGAGCAACAGTTATTTCCTTATAGAATTAACACCTCCAATTTATTACATACACCACATAGATCTCATAAAGGTGAGAAACAGTTATATCCTGAAAGAATTGTAACAGTATATGGATGTGATAGAATAATATAAAACAAAACCAGTGTCTATTGTTTATAACTTCACATTGGTGACAGGTCATTTCAACCCAAGTCAACTCAACCTCTCACTTTTACTAAAATTGAAATTTGAATAATAATTAATAATTTTCTGTATTTTTGTTTGCAGCAGCAGAAGAGCCTCAAGCATCAAGTAACCCCACCTATCACTCATCTTTATCATCATTGGCGCGGCGACCATTAAGGTCATCAGAGACGCTATCCTCTCCAAATTCCCATAGTAAACCTGAACATTCACATTATCAGAATGTAGGCATATCATTCACTCATCAATCCAGAGACTCGCCATTCAATTATAATACCCCAGAGCCACCATCTATGACCAGTCATCACGAACAAAGTCGATGCCAGAACGAACTTTCAAAGTGTGATGCATTATAGAGGGAGCTAGTAGTGACAAAGCTAGCTGGCGCTAGCCAGGCAGAAACTGTTATGATTTGTTGCAGTTCGCTTTTTTAAGTTATGCCATATAATGTGCAAATTCTATATATTTTATCAATGGCAGGGAATTTAGTTGCTATGCGACTGGATAACTATTGATTATGTGCTAATTACACGGGTCAGGGCACTCCATGTGCGGAGAGACAATTAACGAAGTCATGGAGGTCTCTATTGGACATTGATCAACTTGGAGAACAATGGATAAGTGCAAAGAACTTATGATTTTTACATGAAGGAGTGTGGAACAAACTTTTTTTTATATTATATTGTGATGTTGAGTGATATATTTGAAAATGTACCATATATTGCCACATGTATCATATATGGTTGCATGTGCCATATATGGGCACATACTAGAGATATCATGAATACAAGTGTTAAAATTAACATACTGCCAAAATTAGAGATTATGTTTTGTGTTGTCCAGTGAAAGGCATCTAAAACAATTGCAAATTACCTGAAAATTTTGTACAATTTACTAAATATTATTGTTATATAATTATATAAGTAAAAAGTTTATATAAATGTAGAAAAGTTTGTACATAATGAGATATGTATAGATATTATATATATATTATATATTAAGTGAGAAACATCAATTGGTTCAATATTTTGTTACAAAATTTTTGAATTTAAATAACTTTTCGAACAATAATGTACAACTTTTAAATGCAAAAATATCACTTATTCCTCAAAAGATGATGTCATAATTTACCATGTGGGATATCATAATAGAATATTTTTTGAATTTTCAAGCAATACAATTGGTTTATACTTCTGACAACATATAATTATTTATTTGTAAAATACATTTGTAATCAATGTTATAAAATGCAAAGCAATTTAATTTTATCAATTATACTTAGTGGGTGTCACAGTGTACAATGCATTTTCTAAATTAGGTTTTAATGAGCTTTTAATGATTATATTTTTTTACCTTCTTTGGTTGCAATAATGACTTTATGCAGATTTTAATATCAAAATTCATCAAAGCATTAGACTAAATGTTCACACTCATTGCAACAATTTCTATGCCAGAGGCTTTATTATTTATTATGCAAAAATTCATGCATCTAGTGTGTATGCATTTGCAAAGTCGCTATCTTCCGCAATACATTATGCAAAGAAATAATGAAACTGCTTATCATTCATTTGAAGTTCAACTCATGTTTTCTATTTCACATATATGTACATGTACTTTGTTTTGCTTGCCATGTAACATTTGCATTAATCAAAACCAAAACAATATACAACATGTACAACATGGTAGAGCTCAGTACAGTACAGTAGCTTCTTATGAAATGAAAAACATGAGAAATTGAAGAAGAACTGAAAAACCAATTTTAGTTCATAGCAATATTTTGTCTTTCCTGTCTGTTTTCTCCTGTGTTTTTATTTCAGTTTTATTTTAGTTCATAAAAGACATTGTATTTTGCTGTACATACATACATGTACTATGGTATCTTAATAAAGTTGTTCAAATTGCCTCATCTCCAATAGACCTAGATACAGGTGATACAATACCAGGTTTGAATTCTCCATTACGCACTCTTCATTTAGGTTTAAGTAGAGAATACTCATGTTTTCTATGTAGACATGTTATACAGATTTAGGCCAATGATGATTTTCATTTTCAAGATCATTTTTTGTCAGTTACTGCATTCACATTGTGTAGAATACTGATGCTATGTATGTTTATGAACAACCAAAACACAAAACAACCAACTTGAACAACCATAAAACAACCAACTTGAACAACATCACCACTGACCTCAAACTGAATATTTTTTGTACATGTATTTATACCCTATTAATACAAGTATTTTGATGTCATACTTGGAGTACCTTCACAAACTGTGTTCAGAGCTATATATTTATTGTAAAAATGTGAAGAATAATGGTGTGAATTTATGACATTTGTCGATATATTTGTGACATTATGCCTCGCAAACTACACACAGTAGCATTTGTGATGTCATAGCTTAACAAAGAGATGTTTTATCTTATCTCTAAACAATGGCATAATAAGATGTCATACTGACATAATGTGATGTCAAAGCTTCACACCAGTGTTTTACAGATAATGAAATGCTTACACTTTGGGCTATTATCTTATAATACAATGTCTTGGAAGTTTTAAATATGATTTAAAAGTGTCAAGAAATATGTAAGCCCATAAGTGTAATTTGAATGCATAGTTATGCAGCCAAATGTATAGAAAGAAGTTCTATAAAAAGAATAAAGAAAATGATAGATGTAAAATATTCTCTTGTGTATCTTTAGTAACTATTGAAAGTTCAGTCTGAAATATGTGTCCCTGCAAACTTATGTGTATGTAACCTCCATTGGATAACCACATTCCTCTGACTGTTAACTGATATTCACACATAGCTTGGCATTGGCATGATATATTAAAGTCCAGCGACTTTCTAGAACATAGTATTTAGAATAATCTGCATTCTTAATTTTACAATAGAGTGCATGGCTATTTCTAGATTCAGTGAAACTGATTACCCTCAACACTCGCATAATTTCAAGTTGACAGTTGAGAGAAAACCTATAAATAGTAATAAGTGAAACTTCCTTCCTTGCAAAAAGTCATTTTTATTATTCTTATAAGTGATACTGTACAAATTCTTTTGCAATCTGTGAAACGACTCCATGCATTGTGGATGATTCAATGTACTCGGATTTTCTATCCTATATTGAATTCGGGCTGCCACCCTCATTTGAAGTCTTGATACAAGACATATGTGGTTAAAATCATCCACAATTCTTTGTAGCTTTCATGGACTTTGATGGGAGTTTAAACTTGATATGAGTGTTAACAAATGCATATTAGTCTAATTGGATACCAAAGAATTATTTATAAAGAGTATTGTTGAGTAGACCCCCATGAATAGAAATATATATTATAAAATGAACATTTATCAAGGTAAAGATTAAAAGGTGGATTGGATCGAGTGGATTGGATTCATGTAAAAGGTGGATTGGATCGGGAATCTTCAAAATATGGATTTTCCTTAAAAAATCTATTGATCTCCCTCTAAGAAGATGGGTCCTCTCTTCACTTCCATAATGTCAAATAAAAGATGTAATATTATTTTGCTTGGGTGGTCTAGAAGGATGATACAGTATCTTATTCATTCCAAGTGTAATTTTAAGGACATTTCATACATCATAGATAGACTGGTTTGAAGATCCATATCATCCGTTTTCAGACCAATCAGAACATACATATGTAGCAGACATTGTTTTAGAACATTCGCACATCAATTTGAATGACAGCTTTTATTTACAGATCTATGTTTATCATGTCTTACAAAGGTAGGTTTACAAGGGAAAGCAGTTGAATACTTAGGAGTATTCATCATCTTATCAGAGTATGTCTTTGTCTTTGCTTTGTTCTGATTTCTCAAAGGGACTCAATATTTTATAGATGGAAATGGCTAGAGGAAAATTAACAGAAAAAATCAAAAGAAAGAAATTCTATATTTTGAAGATTCCTGATACAATCCACCTTTTACATGAATCCAATCTACTCGATCCAATCCACCTTTTAATCTCTACCTTTATCAAACTGAAAGTTGCGTCCGTTTTAAAAATTGATTATGCGACAAACCTAATTAGAGTTTTACCTTATCCCCCGCAACATTAAGGTCAAGATTGGACGAAGAGTAGTCCCAATAGCAAATCACAAAACAATCAGCAAACTTCTCATGGAATTTAATCATGAGCATCGGCAAATTTTTACCATCACATTGAAAACCACCTTAAAACATTATCCATTATAAAAATCGCCAACAATTGTTATAACAGGATTTATTTTGAAACTATGATTTGACTTAATTGTCTCATTTTAACACTTAATGCTGTGAAAGATTAAAAGCATATTTGATGTGCCATTTCCTGAATACACATTATATCCAGACAAGCAGGATATTATCTCAGAGGCTTAGTATTGATAGATGTTTTTTTGTGAACTAATGGGTGCTACTTGCTATGAGAAAAATATAATAAATATCTAATTATATTTAATTGTAAAATTATAAATATTACACCCGTCAAGAATATCAATTATTATCAATTACTACTTTAATTGCATTCTATATCCGGGATGAATATTTAAATCCTAAAAATTATTTATAGGCTTAAAATGGGTATGTGTTACTCATTTCGAGAGCCATGTTAGATTTTGAAACTTATGGCTCACTATTATAAAATCCACATAGCTTTCGCAGGAAGTAATATGAACATTGTATGGGAGTCAAAAGGCTGAAAAGCTCTTGCTTTACTTAGTTTACACAAAGCTCCTGAGAGATATCTATCTATCTAAAAGATGGCTATGTGCAGATTTAGTAACCCTTGCTCATCACCTGAGACTAACTCTTCCTTCATTTCATGAATCACAATACATTTTGCAGATATCTGCTATAACTCATTCACTACTAAGGACGTGATATGACGTCATAAAGCACATACGTTGACTACTAAGGACGTGATATCAAGTCCAAGCACAAACCCAATGTATTTTTGGGGGAATCTTGTAACCATGACAACTTATAAAATGGGACTTAAAAAACTGTTCATTCTGAACGAGTATGTCATATGCTTTAAAATGATATATAACACTATATATGTATTATGAGGTTATATAATGGTTCATTCTGTATATCGTGTTTATACTCGAGTGAGTATATGATATATTCACAAGTGAGCGTAGCGAACGAGTGAATATATTATATTCTCACGAGAGTATAAAATGCACGATATACAGAATGAATCATTATATAATCTTATTATGCCACGCTAAGTTCAACTACAGTTGATTCGAACACAATCATAACGATTAAAAACCATAAAAATATCACATAGCCAACTCAATAATGCCGATGTTGATCTCGAACCATTTATGACGTCACTTGATTCTAGAAAATCATGCCGGAACCATTTAAGACGTCACTTGATTCTAGGAAATCATGAAAATTTTGGAGCGTCGGAACTCCTCATTCGCTCCGCTCATTCGAGGGACACAACAGTCTGTGTAACAAAACATACACGTTGTTCTTCGCTCTATATTCATTAGTTCCCAGAATGCACTTCTACAGTGGTATACGGTGGAGTGTATACGATGACGATATACCACTCTCCACTATATATCGTTGTTATAGACCCATGTTATACAACTGTAATTTGACTTAGAGTGGTATAAGCCCATGTATATACAATATATATTATTTCAGAGGTACCATATATGGCAATTTTCGTCAGTATTATAGTGCTTTTTGCCCCAGTATTGAATGAGATAATCTGGATTGTACAGTAAGAAAGACAATACAAATGCTTTGCTCCAATCACATTTTTGTAAAATCTGAGGTAAAAGAAAAGGTACTGCGGTAAAACAAATCTGTAGCTCATTCGGTGCAAGCTGACATCTATTAATCGATAAACCCGGGAACATTAGCAGGTCTAATGAATACATTTTCGTTTAGGGTAAAAAGGTCATGTGACTATCTCCAACCAATCAAAAGCTGTTATTACGATTAAAATGGTGATGAGCGGGAACAACGACTTTCTAAGTTTTCAAGAAAATAGCAATAAATCAAATTACAACTAGAAAGTTGGATAATCTTTGTGATTAAAACGGACAGTTAATTGATGTGTTAAATTCGGTGAATAACATGGCCAAATTTGGAAGTAAACCGCTTCAAGTTGCCTGCTTGATGAACGTCGTTGATCTTCAAAAAGCATGTCAAAAAGAAGAGATCAAACTGTCCCAAGAAACCAACCAATACATGCTTTATATCACTCTAAAGAAGCTTGGGCCAATACTTGCACAGAAACTGATAATGAAGTGTAAGTATGAATACTTTAATCTTTCACAAGAACGAATTAAAAAGTAACACCCTTGGCCTTGTTGTGATTTGGTTGGTCAAAGCGCCATCTATCACATTAGTCCTACTAAAGAGATATGTGGCATGAGGAGCCGTACCACATTTTTATTTATCTAATGCCTTGGTCACATCTGCTCCGATTTTCACTATGGCGCCCAGCCGATTGAGAATTTTTGAATACAATATAGAACAAAACACTCAATCGGCTGGGCGCCTGCCGATGGATCGGAGCAAATGTGACCCAGGCATGAGCCAAAGAAGCCCTGAATCCAACGCTTTAAGTGCTAATTTTGTGATTGTGCTGACTTATTTTCGTCAAAATTGATTATCTCAAACTAGAATAAACTGCCATTTGTTCCAAAGGAAACTCAGTGTATATGTCTATCATTCTAAATAACTGAGTGTGTTTCATTGTTGTTCAGCTGATTCATATGTAACACTATTCTGATACATGATCCACATCTTTTAGTTAAATAATCTATAAAAAGGAGAAAATTCAGTGACTTTATGCCTACATTTTTTGTAGAGACTCTGAGACATCTAATCTTTTCATTTCAAAATGATTTTATTATTCAAATGCAACTCAGCTACTGCAACATTTTTAGAATTTATGGTCCTTGTAATCTACATTGTTTTGTCTCTGTTTCAGTGGTTGAGCGAGGAGAGTTTGAATGGGATGAAGAATTTGAAGTAGAAAAAATCCTGGATCACTACAAGCAAGATGTAAGTATAATTTTAATCGCGAAATGAAATAAGCTAAGGCTAAGCTCAGGTATGTCAAGTGTCACTTTCAATCTCTTTTGAAATATGAGAGATAATACTATAGTTTTTGGGGTCTCTCTACTTTGAGTTGAATTTGGTAGATTTCTCTAGCTCAAATCCAGAATGATCTGATTATCTACTGGGTTATGAACTGTTATTTCCCCTACGCAAAATTCCGAATCAGTCCTGACTCACACTGACCCAACTCGCTTCTGTAGTATCACAATTAATTTATAAGGAGGAGTCTCACGAGAAATTCACCTGAAATAGTAAGGATTGTCAGTGTCTTAGATTGGTGGAGAAATATGGTATTGGTACGTACCATAACCTTTACATTGGTTGAAAGTGTTTCATTGTGTTTTAGGATAAAGATTACTACAAGATTAAGTGGCGAGGATGGACCAGTGGTCATAATACATGGGAGCCAGTAGAAAACCTCAACTGCCCAGATCTCTTACAACAATACCATGTTGATCTTGTCGATGGAGAAAATAATAATTCACTCAAGCGAAAACGTGAAAATGCCAACCCTGTTGAGGATTCAGAAAATAAACGCCAGAAGTTGGAATTTTTGTTTGATAAATTGAAGAAGTCTCCCCTCAATGGTAAAATCTCCCCCCTAAGGCTACTAAATTGTGCAGATAGTCCTTCAAAGAACAAAAGAACACATAACAAAATTAAGGGCATTATCACAGCCAAGAAGATTCCAAAGTATCGACTGGCTAGGGCCACATTTAGCAAGAGATCCAAGACTTACAAACAGCTGAAGGAAGAAACACAGACAGCCTTGAAGGCATGGGAAAACCACCTGAACACCATTAACACTGATCCTGCCCCTATATATGTAGAAAATGTCAAAGATCTTGAAGGTCCACCAGACAACTTTGAATACATAAACGACTATAGAGCTGGAGAGGGAATTGTTATTCCTGATGATCCCATAGTAGGCTGTGAGTGTGAAGATTGCTACAGTAACAGAAAGCACTGTTGTTCGATGGATAATGGCCACGAGTTTTCCTACAGTAAATGGGGCCGGGTTAAAGTTGATCCGGGTCACCCTGTATATGAGTGTAACAAGCGCTGCAAGTGTCCCCCTACCTGTCCCAACAGGGTAGTCCAGCATGGACGCAAGTTCAAGGTGTGTATCTACCGGACGGGCAACACTGGCTGGGGAGTGAAGACCTTGCAGAAAATCAAGAAAGGCTCCTTTGTTATGGAATATGTCGGGGAGGTGAGTTGAACTTTGGGCAGCATAACTTTATTGTACACCTATGACTCAAAAAGTCAAAATGTTGGAACTGTATATTGTATGCTGTATACTAGTATTCCTGGACCAGATGCGACCCAAAATTGCTAAATATGGAATTGTAGTCACTTAACACTGGCAATGTAAATGTGTTATAGGTGATCACCAATGAAGAGGCAGAAAAACGTGGCAAGGTGTATGATGCCCAATGCAGGACCTATCTCTTTGATCTAGATTATAATGGGGATGACTGTCCTTTCACAGTGGATGCTGGTTACTATGGCAATGTCTCTCACTTCATCAACCATTCAGTAAGTAACATTTGTTTTGGCATTTGTGATTTTCAGTCATGTGCCTTTTCAATTTGTTTCAGTCACCATGAATATTATTTCAGCTATTTAGGAAGATTTGTTTGCAAAATTGTAATAGAATGCCCTCTTTCAGAGATTATAATCAAAGATTTTTATGTCACCACCAGTGTGTGGCATATTGTTATAGTCTCCCAACCTTTTAATGTATGGTGTTTGGCAGTTTGTGGTCAGTGTCTGTAACAAATGGCAGGTGGAGACATTTTGCATGTTAATGCCTTGATTTAGAGATTATAATCCATGGTCCATTTATATTTCTTCATGAAATTAACTGTTTAATAGTGAAACACGAATAGCTGTTTCTACTTAACTTTTAAAATATCTAAGCAAACACTATTTAAGATATATTTAATAATTTATTTTTTAGTGTGAGCCTAACCTGGGTGTGTATGGTGTCTGGATCAACACATTGGACCCCAGGTTACCCAGGATTGCCCTGTTTGCAAAGTGCGACATTGCCAAGGGGGAGGAGTTAACATTTGATTATATGATGACAGGTCAGTAACCTAAAGAGTCATAATTGCAGAAACACCCATTAGAAAATTAGTTTAACGCATTTGATAGTACTTTCTGCACCCTGTTCCAAAAATATTTGGAGTCATGTAGCAGATTCACACATTATTTAGTCACAATAAGTTAGATGTCGGATAGAAAACTAAATAAATCTAGTTAGGGGGAGGGGGTTCAAACCCATTTCAGTTTGCTATCCGACAAATTTCAACATTTCAAATTTTTGGCAATTTCTACTCAGAATGCCTTGAAATGGTTTAAAAATAAAGATCTTACCTGATGCTTTCTTCGTCAAGATCATTCCAATGGATTCTATTCTATCAATAGTTGTTAAAAGCCGCAAATTACGATAGGAATTAACAAAAACTAGATCGTGCTAAGCAATAATTTTTCAAATTCTCAAACCGGAAGTCAGCGATCAACTTTCATGGTATTTAGTTTTGGGGGAGGGGGGAGTCAGAGTCAAAACTAGATTTATTTAGTTTCCGATCCGACATCGAACTTTTGACGCCTCCCCTTAGAAGCTATTAATATGAACGATAAAGCTAGAGTATAAACATGAAATATAATAATGTTTAAATTACAATATTTTTGTTTTACAGGTGATACCACTCAAACTCCAGCGCCTGCAGTTCCCTTAGGGGCCGCTCAGGAAATATCTGACCAATCACAACCAAGAAACACTCAGGAAAATCACTCAGAACAAGGCACACTTGATATTGACCCAGTTAGCCAATCAGAACTAACCAGGGATGATAATAACCAATCAGAACTCGCTAAGAATGAAATTAGCCAATCAGATCTCACCGAGGATGAGGTCACCATATCAGGTCTCAATGAGGACAATGTTAGCCAATCAGAAGACACTGCTGATACCCAATCAGATTCATCGGACGATGACATTGAAAGTAATACCTCAGGAAGTCAGAACTTCTTCAGTCGTAGTCCGAAAGATAAAAAGACACATGTACAAGATAGAATCAAATGTCAGTGTGGGGCGAAGAAGTGCAGAGGATGGTTGTTTTAGTTTTAAGTGCCATAATATTGTTGAAGTGATACACCCTCTAACTGATACCAAATGCTCCCAAATATTAATCAAATTACAACAACCTGTAGATAGATGGTCTGTGATTTATAAACTTTCTGTTGTTATCAAAACTTTAAAAAATTGCCCACAGGGTCAGGTCTAGCAAGTTTACCATCTTTCAAAACTTCAGTAAAATTTTGTAACCTCTGCTACTGATCTCAGGCTCTGTAGCGATTTTTCAAGCAATGATATTAGTAATAACAAAAAATTTCAAAAGGGCCTTAGCTAGCTTTAATGTCCTGTTTAAGAAACCCTATTCTTCCTATGGAAATGATTCTAGTAATACTATCCAAGTCTGCTTGTTGAGACTCATCAATTTGCGTTCTGAGAAAATGAGGATTTCAGCAAGGATGTATCGACTGAACATGGTAACATACATGATGGTATCCCAATGCTAAGTCTGGTCACTGGTGTATGCAGGCCGTCCAACTGTCCCACAATTTGCGTATTTGTCACACATTTGCTGGAAAATTTGAAGTCACGCCAGTTTTTTGTGTGACAGAATATGTCACGTAAATATGCACTTTACCTGATTATTGTCAAGGAAAAATATTTCTTTAGAAAAACTTCAAAAAGTGATGATACAGCAAAAAACGAATGCATTTCATTCAGACTTTTCACGTGGATACTGTATATGTAACACATTTTCCTCGAAATATTTCGTACCTACCCCCAGAAGAACTCAAGTTGATCAAGTCTCAACAAGTAGATTCATGTTGTATAGTATTGCCAGAATCCATTTTCAATAGTAAGAGGAACGGTTTTTAAACAGGACATTGAGCTTAATTTTTTGGAACTTTTTGTTGGTACTATATCATCAGAAAATAATCCATCAGTGGTATAACTAACACACTGCTTGGAATTTAGGGAGTTCTCAGTTTGAAGTGGTCAGGGCTAGTTTAACACATAACCCTCACTTCTTCCATTTTGTCATAATTTTTTCGTCCATATTTTTTGTATATAATGTAATGAAATAATCTGATATTAAATCAGTGCTTGGAATTTCAGTAAAGCATGCATTCTTTTTTGCGCTAGAATTTATTTTTGCAAATTGAATTACTTCAATAATGTGTCAAATGAATTATATCATCTTAAGTGAATGAAGTTGTAGATTTCACAGGGTTAAATCATGCATTCCCTTTAAGTAACTTAAACTGCCCGTGAACTTCTGTGGTATATGTAAGCTTTGGAAACAATATCAGGAATAAATGCAAGGGTTTCATAAGAACTCCCAGAATATCTGAAAATAGACAAAACAAAGAATAACAGGCAAAAATTTGGGAAATTATATTTTAAAATGGATGCAGAAACTGTTTGTAGAAACTGATCCATTGAAATGAATTGTGAAATAGAATTTTTATCTAGAGGCAGAAAATATATATTTAAAATTAAATGTACATGTGCATTTTCAACAAGCATTCAATTAATTCAATTAGCCAACTACTAATGCTTTGTTATTATACTAATAAGTCTGTGTATTTAGAATGCAAACACAATGTATAGTCTATGAGAAAATATGCATGATTATTTTGAATACAGTAATATCTGTAAAAATATAAGATATTCATATTTGTCTCTGGAAACATTCTAAAAAACTTTGAATTTTCCATCTGGTCTAAATCATGTTTTCTAGAAATAATTATCAATACACTGTATACAGGGTGTCCATAAAGTCTACAATTACAATACACAGTCTGTGTAAACTGGTAAAGTAGAGACTTGATGGACACCCTGTACATTTTACGTCTGTAAGAAAGTCAAGTCATACTCCAATTCATTCCTGCTATAACATCACATGTACCAGGTATATGAGACCATGGTCTGTAAATGTTCAACATTTTTCAACAATGTTGATAGAGAACAACACAACTTTATATTGAATGTCTACTTTTTATTAAACTTTTTTTTTTAATTACTCATCAAGATATTTCAATCTTGTATATTCATCCCTTGTGTGAGTATTGCTCAATTTATTTGGACGACACTACCAAATTCTTGTAGTACATGTAGTCATATCATTCTCATTTCATTTCACCACCAAGAAGTGGTGACATATTGCAACAGTCACCACGTTATGTGACTTATGGTAGCCATTTGCAATAACTTACCGCTCAAGACATTTTGTCATCCAGTCATGTTGACGCTTTGTCTTTTGCACAATATATTCACTGTACCTTATATACATGTAACACTGGATTTAAGGTATTCATCATAACTGCCTTAAAACAGTTTTCAACTTGAATCTGTAAATAACAGCATGTAAAAATGTATTTAGGTTTAACATCTAGAAAATATAAAATTGATTGAATCAACCTTTGTATTTTGTTCTTTTTTATTATTAATTTAGAATGTACAAGTACTTGTTGAATAGCCTATCACATTGTTTCTGTTGCCCATTTATAAGTTTTGAAGCATAACTGAAACTCAGAAGAGATGTAACAAAAGTTTTTACCCAATAACAAATATAAGTGAGTTATAAGATCAATTCAAATCAAGGGCATCTCTGGGTTTTTGCAACCTCTTTTACTCAAACTCACAATTTTTCAGTAGCTCTAACTTCATTACTTACACCATCTTGGAAGTCAAATATGTATGGGCGCAGCATATTTTAATTTATAAGGGCTAAATCCTATTTGTGTTAAAGGGGTGGTCTCCAATATCTGCCTTTTCCTTGCAATCTGGTTCATAACACCCCAGTCACATTTGTCGCACGGCGGCCGTAAGTCGACCGCACAACAATTAAATCGGTGAATTTCTGCGGCGAGCGTAGGAAAACTAAGGGCGCCTTGCGGTCTCCGTACGGCGCATTCAGATTTTTACAGGCCGCAGGGAAGGCGTAGAAATGATAAAGCCTTCACTAGGCTATTCTCTCTACACCGTGCCTAATTTTGAGTAGCGAGTGTAAATTCTTTTCGGAAACATGATTATGTTTTCCCTGTAATATGAATCGGAGATATCAGAGAAAATATGGATAGTCTAAAATATAAATTTTGTGTTTTTGAACATCCCGGGTTGAACATGCGGAAATATCTTGAACACTTTGAAACTGAAGTACAGTTCCTTAATACATGTAGGTCGTTCAGTTTTCTTGTTTTTGTTCTACATAACACTAGTGTTTAATAGCCATGCGTAATTATTAATAACCGTAATCAGATTATTTCAAGCGTCGAAATAGCTTACTAAGTTTTCCTCGACGTATCTACACAAACCTATTCACTTACCGTTATATTGAGCGATCTAGATGCGTCAATTATAATTGTTTTCACTCATCGGCTTTAGTGGCCCGCGATTCCCTTTATTTCATTCATATGACACGCAATTGATATATTGGCAACAAATCAAATGTCCTAAATGATTCTTCTTCATTTTGGAATGTTTCTCCTACCCGATATTCAAGAAGTGTCTTAAATATTATACTTTACATTGATCACGATTCTTGTACTTTCTGTCTTTACGACTCCCGTTCACATTTGCAAGAGTTGTTGATTGCATTGCCTTGATCGTTGGTCGAACTTCGATTCCAACTTAATCAGATTAATCAATATTAAGAAATGTAATTTCATGTTTATCCAAGCAAATAATTGTAACAACTACATTATTTTTTAGCAGTTTTGACACCTAAGCAGGGTAGCCTAGTGGCGTAGACTGAGGCTACTTTGCGGTTGAACGTCGTGGGATACGGAGGTCCCGCGTTCGAGCCCCGGGTACGGAGTTGTTGATCATTGTCACTACGGACACCCGGTCCGAAGGTCCAACCGTTTACCGGCCCTTGGCATGGGTTGGTTCTCTGGCCGCTCTTGCCGGAGACAGATTGTGAGACTGTGGTTGGTTCCTCCACTAACGTGCTTTAGTAAACTCCGGAAGTCATATAGTATGGTAGCGGGCCCCCACCAAGGGCAGTAGTGGAACGACGCGAATCGGTCCCAGTATGGTTGCCTTGCAACTGAAGAGACTCGAGGAAATCATGCCATTCGCAGTGACCCAGAAAAGACTTTTGCTTCTTAATATTACTTGCAATATCCGTAGCATTTGGCACAGTCGGTTCCCACGCTCTATCATTTTGTGCGGCCATCATAAGATAAGGAGGTACGGTTGATTGGACCATGGGGTTTCAACAGAGTCAAGAAATTGGCATGGATACTGGACACTCGCACGGTGAATTCTAAATTTCTGTTGATAAATAATACTTTTTTCATTTTATTTACATCGGGACAATTTATAAATGTTATTCATAGTGCTAGGATGTAATATCAAATGTAAAGTGATCGTGAAACATTGACAAATAATGATTCAATCTTGTTGAGCCACTTGATTTCTACGGGGACCTCAGAAATAAACAAATATTACACCCCAGTCACATTTCCTACGGCGACCTTGCGGTCTATCATTTCTGCGGCCAGTAGCTTTTCTACGCTCGCCGCAGAATTTCCGCGCTCTCATACTTTTGCAGTCACATTTCCCACGGCAGCCGCACGGTGAATTTTAAATTTCTGTTGATAAATAATACTTTTTTCATTTTATTTACATCGGGACAATTTATAAATGTTATTCATAGTGCTAGGATGTAATATCAAATGTAAAGTGATCGTGAAACATTGACAAATAATGATTCAATCTTGTTGAGCCAGTTGATTTCTACGGGGACCTCAGAAATAAACAAATATTACACCCCAGTCACATTTCCTACGGCGACCTTGCGGTCTATCATTTCTGCGGCCAGTAGCTTTTCTACGCTCGCCGCAGAATTTCTGCGCTCTCATACTTTTGCAATCACATTTCCCACGGCAGCCGCACGGTGAATTTTAAATTTCTGTTGATAAATAATACTTTTTTTCATTTTATTTACATCGGGACAATTTATAAATGTTATTCATAGCGCTAGGAAGTAATATCAAATGAAAAGTGATCGTGAAACATTGACAAATAATGATTCAATCTTGTTGAGCCAGTTGATTTCTACGGGGACCTCAGAAATGAACAAATATTATAACTCCGAGTTATAATTTCTACGGCGACCCTGCGGCCTGTAAAAAACTGGATACGCCGTACGGAGGCCGCAAGGCGAGCGTATTTTTCCTACGCTCGCCGCAGAAATACACTGATTTAATTGATCTGCGGTCGACGCACGGCCTCCGTACGACAAATGTGACTGGGGTGTAAGATATACAAGAGAGTAGATCACTAATAAGGTTTAGCTGCAGACTCCTTCTCAAAGCTATCTATGGAGTTACTTGCATACAGCTAGGAGTATTCAATTTTTAGGTGTTTTTCTCTCACGTTTAAAAAATTATACTCCACTATTAACTTTCATTAGAAGGGGGAGGGGGGCTAAGACCGAACTAAATTAATTACATTATTTTATGGACTATGAAATATTGACCCAGCCTCTTAGACTCCACTATTCAGGGTGCATGACTCGGGTTGAAAATGTCATCACCACAATTTAATATTGGCATCCAGTCCATTACCCAATGGGTAACTTGGTTTTAAAGTTCATTGCCAGTCTTTGCAGTCTTAATGGAGGAGATAAAAATTTCCATAGTCATCTAATAACGTGTATTGTTATATACCTCGACATATGTATTCTAGATGCTCATTGGCTTATTCATGGTCACATGATATGAAATAGATGAACTAATTCCCTGCAAAGTTCTAAATTCCTGCTATCAGGGAAGAAGAAATGTACTAATCACCAGTTAGGCCATGTGACCAGTCATTAGTATGTTTTATCTTCCCTGATAGCGGAGATTATAGGAGTTGAAAGGCAAAATACCTTTAAATGCCAATAAGAACCTGTCAACATTGAATGTTGAAATGAAGAGACTTCTCATTTTGTTTTTGTTTACAGAGTACATATGGGGTATACAATAAAAGAAATAGCGACTGCCACATTTTCGGGAAATAGTGTAAAAAAATTTCCCTCAAGAATATCCTGTCCACTGTCCTCGGCCTGCAGCCTCGGGAACATGTCAGTGGACAGGATATTCCCTTGGGAAAAATATTTTACTCTATTTTCCTCAATGGCAGTCACTATTTGTATATCATCACACTATTAACACAAACACTGCCTAATTTTCACAAAATATATTTGAAAGGTTACTATTGTAAGAGATGCTGTCCAATTACCAATAGTTGAGGAAAAATAAATATAATTTCATTATGGTTTCACCCCCTACCCTCATATCACGAAACTTTAAATTGTCGATTTGTCTTTAACTTGAATATCATATAATACTCTCCCTAAAGAAACCATCATTTACCCCCTCCCTCCCTAATGAAACTAACTTTATTATTCCACAGCTGCTGATAATGGACAACATCCTTAAAGTATCACAGTTGATATTTGCTATTTACTAGAGATCATTTAATGTTCCATTTAACTATTCTACAACAGTCTTATTAGAAATTGAAAATCTTATTAGAAATAATCATTACTAATACATTTGTGGTTAAATACATGATACAATATGGGACAGCGTGGCCCTCTGAAATAATAATCTATACTTGTACATGGTACAAGGTTAAATATTCAACAACATTAAATTCATATTTCATATGCATATAGGTTACGTAAATAGAGAAATTCCTATTCTATATTTGTGCAAAAATGATAATTTGACTTATTTTAAAGCCAACAAAAGAGTAAAGAATGGCAACTCCAAGGAGTAGCTAATCCCAATAATAAAAATACAATAAAGCTTGTAAAGTTGAACTGTTGGATACCTCTGTTAATGGAACACCTCCATAAGTGGAACACAGTTCCCTTCAGAGTCCAGTTGTCTATTAACGAAATGTAAAATGAACCTCTGTAAGAACACCTGCAGAAGGCTATTTTGAAGTACCAAAGATGCTTACACAGGTTTTACAAAGGTTTTAAGACAGTCTTTTACATTTTAAGGCATGGAGACAAATTATAAAGTATTTTCTACCAATATTTAACGGTTACTTTGATTTCAAACATACTGCTTTGATTTTTGTTAACAATTCCCGCCATTTTAAAAAACAATAAATACAACTAATTCAATTTTCCATTTAAATATGAATGAAAATTTCAACGGACAGATGGCTCTACAACTCTTATATCCCTATAAAGCTTCATTCACATATATATACAGATTTGAACATCTTACTAGTTAACAAAAGAAAATCTAGTTTTTCTAACAATATGTTCGACTAAAACAATTCACGGCTGGTGAATCCAAATGATGAAACCATGGCAACCAAAATAAATTTTCTCTTGGCAAAAAAACAATGATATGTCAAGTTCACAGACTTTAGATATTTAGTACTAGATATTACATAGATAGTTAGTACTACCTGGTGTTTAGATATTAGAACTATCAAGTACTTATATACTTAGTACTAGATAGCACTGAGACACTTAGTACTTGGTATTACCAATATACTAGATATAAAACTAGTGCTACATTTATGCTTTAAACCGCTGCATCTATCTCCTGTAACACATCACTAATATCAGTATCTTCAACTATGTCTTTCACTTTATCAGTGTTCTCTTTTATACCCGTGTCTGCTGATATATCATTTCCTAATAAGTCATCTTCATTTAATATGTCATCATTTACATCATCATTATTGTCCATATTGTCATCTTTAAGAAGGTCATCTTCATTTATGCCATTTTCATCTTTATGATCATTAAGATCATCTGTTTTATTTGTGTCATCCTTTGATTCAGTATTACCTTCAAGTTCACTGTCTTTTTTGTCTTCATCTTTACTTTCTATAGTATTCTCACTTTCTTTTTCTACACGATCAGCTTCTATCTGATTAATTTTATTTTTAAGTGCTTGAACTTCCTTCTCAATTCTCTCTTCTGATTCTGGTGACCTTTTTGGCGAGTCCACAGATTCCAAAAATAAAATCTCATCATTGTCGTCATCATCGTCTGCAGGATTGTAAGCCAAGCAATCATCATCGTGAAGGTTATCGTCTGTTCCACATGTACAGATCTTTTGAGTCATCTTCTTGTTGAGTCGTTTAAGATCCACTTGTGCAAGGGATTGATCATCTTCTCCACTGTAGTCAGATTCGGAAGAATAAACACTTTCATCCAGATAGGAGTCATCATCAGAGTAGTCATTCTGAATTTCCTCCTCATCGTCACTCTCTGTGATGTCAAAAGTCTCAACCCCATCAATTTTTGTCATATTCTTGGGGATACGAGGTTGTCTAGGTGGGGTAATACCTATCTGATTGGCTGGGACAAGTACAATCTCATCCCCATGTCTAACAGGAACAAACCCCTTTGGAACAGAAATGGCTCCGCCTTGCATGGTTGCACCCTCGGGGAGATCTTTGATGTAGGGAGCCCTTGTCGCCTGTGACCCTGGCGAGGACACTACAAGTCCATGTTGGATACCTTCAGGGGGTGGAGGTAAAGCAGTCTTTCTGGCTGCAGGTGTTTCATCATTCTCCTCATCTGATAACTCAATCACTTCACAATCACTTTCATCTCCTTTTGAGTCTGTTTTAGGTTGATTTTCATTGTCCTCATCTTCTGCAAGATCCTTCACATCACCAACTTTATCTCCTAGCTTTTCAATAATAGATTTCAATCTACTATCCTCCTTTGCTTTTAATTTAGGGTCAGTTTTATTTGCCTCATCATCTGACAAACCTAGTAACTCATCTTCATTAAGCTCATCATCGTCTTCATCATCACTATTATCTATCAACATTTTTACTTCACCAATATCAACAGACTTCATTTTAGCACTTCTCTGACTGAGTTCATCAGAATCTATACACAGTTGGCTTTGTAGTTCTATGGACTCTTCCGCAGATAGTACATGACCTTGGGAGTCGTCTGCTTCATTGTCTATTACATTATCACCTGCCTGCCCTCTATTGGAGGTTTGGGAGTCTGATGTTTGACTGTCCATCTTTTCTTGAGAACCTGAAAGATTATGAAACATTGTGATGATATTGCACTATCGTGTTGCACTACTGAACTGAAAATTCAAGAAGGAAGACGAATATTTTTCTGAAGATAAAAGGTACTTTTTTTAGAACTTTCAGCAGCTTAAAGCAGCTGACTTGATGAGAGATCTTTGGATGACATGTGGTTCTGTAATAATTCAATACTTTACCTCATTTCATCTTAACTGAAATCAATTGATCAAAACCAAACAAACAGATAACCTAAACTAAGACTTCATTATTAATTCTAAGTTCCTTTGCACACTCTGTGATGACATTAACATATTGCCTAACTAACTGTCATTATCAAATGTGATTTTACATTTAATTTATATTGGATCAGTTACTATGATGCAATAATGATCATTATCAACTGTCCAGGCTAGGCCACGGGTACTTTTTTTGAGATATTGACATTGAAGAGTGTGCTGCAATTCCTTGTATAATGCAGTTCAACATCATGAAATGTGCCTGGTCAATAGATGAAATCATAAACACAATATTAATATAATAATTTCAATACATAAACTAGATATCTACTGTACAGTCCGAAGTAAAGGCTGGACTTCAGTAAATGTTTTCTGACAGATGTGTGTCAATTACCTTCAGGGGTATCAGGAGTATCTTCTGTCTTTTGTCTCTTCTTAGGTGTAAGTCCGCTGAGCTCTCCAAGCAGAGAGTCAGGCTGAGAGTCGTCTGCTGGAGTGTCTAAAGCAATCACATCATACAACAATGTAATAATAGAAACAGTGTTACTGAGCATAACAATTTGGCAAATTTTCTCAAAATAGTTGATTAGGCCTATATCAGGTTAATGATAAAATGACCATTTACGCTTTAACCAATCATAATCAAAGTTACCTTCACTCCTTTGTCTCCGTCGTTTCAGTCTCAATGGTACATGCTCTGATCCGTCACCTGCCCCACCATGAGAGTGTGCCGAGTGGACCATGTCCAAGAACCCATTCAGTCTGTTTTGAGTCTAAAGATGTCAAATTTTCATTTATATACCTTCATCAAAGTATTTTTATAGGATAAGCAACACTGACATAAAATGTAAGCGTCAAAACAAGGCACACAGTTAACAATATCATGTGTTAAAATAAAAAATGGCTGCTGCCAAGCTGTTTATCTGAAAATGTGCAAACAGAACTTTTTCTAGGTTTTCAATATGAAGGATTACAAGATGGTCCATGTACTAACCTCTTGAAATTTCTGCCCAGGCGGGACTACATTCAAGTATGCCCTGTGAGGTTTCAGGTACGTCACAAAGTCCCGAATCTCTGAGTACGAAGAATGGAAAGAATAACAAACTCTATGGCAGCCTTTCTTTGGTGAAGGACGGAAGAAATTTTTATCATATCCATGATTCCTTGCAAAGTACATGGTTGATGGAAGTATGGTACGTGCTTGGAGCGAGGAACCCTCTAGCATTATGGGACTGTACCCGCAAGGAAGGGGTGACTCTTTACTATGATTGGCCTGTAATCAAAACATATATATATATAGAGAGTACATGTATTAACAACTATGATTTTGTCCAACTTGCTCTCTATTCTACATTCACATAGTGGCCATTGACAGAAAATCCATCAGAATAAAAGTAAACTGATCTAAAACAATTTATTTAAACAATAGTTTTAAAAGAATAACCCATGACCCGTTCTGCCATACTCAAATACTATTCTCATTTAATTTCACTATTTGTATTTTTCATTCATTGAATCAATTATCATCCTTCAAAATTCATAATTCAAATGGTTCTCCAAAGTAATACCAATGATAAGAGGGAAAAAATATGATTAAACTCAGAATATCTGCGATACATTTAAGAAATTGAGCCTACATACCCCCCAAGTGCAGGCATGTATCTGTGTCTCTGAGGGGTCTGTGGTTACATGCTGAGCTATCTCATCTGAACATTTACAGTACATCTGGTACTTTTTCTCATCTACGTGGATCTAGAATTACATGGATAGTGGTGTAAAATTATATGGATATTGGTGAGAAGATAACATGGATATAGGTGAGAAGATAACATGGATATTGGTGAGAAGATAACATGGATATTGGTGAGAAGATAACATGGAAATAGGTAAGATAACAAGGATATTAGTGAGAAGATAACATGGATATAGGTGAGAAGATAACATGGATATTGGTGAGAAGGTAACATGGATATTGTTGAGAAGATAACATGGACATTGGTTAGGAAATGAAATGGTCAGTAAAAATAACATGGATACTTTGTTCAGTGAAATATATTCATATCAGCTATGAAATTGTAAATGTAATATAATTACTTGCATTGTGTCATTACCTTTGTTTTAAAGTGTTTTGCTAGTTCAATCATGAGGTATTCATATCCTATGTAAGCCTTAGTGCGAAGAATGATCATGTTACTCCTACTTTCAGCCAACCACGACTCAGCAATCTCAAACGCATGGTCCCTACTCTCTTCTCTACTTGGTATGTGAACGACCTCTGGTAGAAGGAACGTTGTATCTAAGTACATACTCTTAATCTCCTTTGTGCTGAAAGACACAAGACAGTGATTTATGATATCGAAGCCAAATCCACTGGAATGCGACTTGACCCATTTGTTGAGAAATGTGGCATATTCAGATGTTGTACATGTCACTATTGTATTGTACTATTGTAACATATAAAATATCTGAATTGGTCAGTTTTTTCTACAGACGTGGAGACCATGACCAATTGTTCCTCCAATTTGGCGCTGGACTGACAGAAAAATTAAGCAAATCACAGTCCATTGCTGTGACTTCAATATCATAAATCATGATGCAAGGGAAATATCACTAAATGTGGCCGATTAGTTTACTGAAAAATCAAAGGAACTCATATAGTTTACTCCACACTCAATTTCCTCAACCTTGACAATCAATATTAGTAAATTCCTCATATAGAAAGTAAATATGCACTTCTTGAATATTTTATGACTACATTTTAATCTTCCAATAAACACAATGTTAATTCTTGATTGAATAATTTTGAGCCTCAGCTTATTCTAATCTTTGGGATTTTGCAAATATTGCCCAGCACTATGCATTATGAGACTACTCACTGTCCAGTTGGCTCTGAATGGAGCTGTTTCATCCTAGCTGCATCTCCAACTGCAAGTCTAAAGTCACCAGTGTACAGGACACAGCCCTCTGAACCCTCAAACAGAAACCTGCAACAGAACATGAACATTTTAAATAAAATAATTAATCTTCCTTTGTAAACTAAATTTTTTTGCATGAAACTACATTTTGGTTTTCAGTTTGACAATAATGTTAATTGTAACCTAGTCAAACTTTAATATTGTATTATTGTATGTATAATATATATATGAAATAAATGATTATTAAAAAAAACATTTCCAAGTACAGTGAAACCTGTCTTATCCGAATGCCTCTGGCACCAGCTTAAAGTGTTTGGATCAGCGGGTGTTCACATTTTTATGTTTTTTTAACAATCAATGGAAGATGACAAATTTGGGACCAGAAAAATGGTTCATATTGAGAGGTGTTCAGATTAGAGAGGTGTTCGGATTTACAGGTTTTACTGTCATGGGGTAGCGCTATTTTTCTAAGTAGTACGCCACCACGGGAACAAGAGTTGAGCGAAGCAAAAAACGAGCATTTAGGGGAGTCTGGGGGGTTGTCCCCCAGGAAAATTTTGGAATTTGGTTGTATTTCGAGTGAATTTGCAACCATCCGGTACGCCTGTGCGAACCCACCGTACCAGGCGCTATGCCTATGACTGTCATTATATTCGGAGGCCAAAAGGCCAACTTCTGTTAACATAAAAAGATTCAGCATTACTCAGAAAATTTTGAGTCCAACACATGACCATATTATACACAAACTTCAACAAATATGCAATTCAGGATACAATACATGTAACTCATAGCTACTCACATGACAGACCCCATACAATGGCCAGCAGGTAGTAATGTCACACAGAAGGATTGAGCCTGGAACAATAATTCAAATATTATCACAGTGTATAGTTTTCATACATTTACAACAGTGCAGTTAACATGAAGAAATATCCTGTTATGGCGGAAACATCCTGTTATGTCAGAAACATCCTGTTGTTATGTCGGAAACATCCTGTTATGTTGGTGTATGTGGACTGTTTCAGTTATTGCATCTTATCATGAAGAACTATAGTTTCAATTATAACTACACATTTTCATTGCACAAATTTCTTTACATACAAAGTAGAAAGTAACTTTAGATCTACCTTATTGGTTGTGTCATCAGCAGTGGGTAGTGTGGTCTCTATAGTCGTCTGCTCTTGCATGGGTAGCGCCACCTACAGTGCATAAAACATGAGATTATTACTGTATATCATGGTTATCATCCATATACAGTACAATACAATTTGTCAAATGTTTAAATGAATCTTACATCCCCTAATCTATTAATTTTTTGTATCAACCATATAATCTTCATTCAAATGTTTAAATGAACCTTACATCCCTTAATCTATTAATATTTTGTATCAACCATATAATCTTCATTCCAAACTACTGGTATACAGTAGATTTGGAAGTTCTTACGATTGATTTGCTGAGTCTGCTGTAGCGATCATCGGCAAGCAGAAGGTCTTTGGTGACAGCGGAGCAATACAACTTGATGTCAGGGCTACAAAACAGCATATAAATACAACTTAAAGTCAGAGCTACAAAACAGCATATAAATACAACTTAATGTCAGGGCTAAGGGCTACATAACAACATACTATAAATACAACTTGATGTCAGGGCTACAAAACAGGATATAAATACAACTTGATGTCAGGGCTAAGGGCTACATAACAACATACTATAAATACAACTTGATGTCAGGGCTACAAAACAGCATATAAATACAACTTGATGTCAGGGCTAAGGGCTACATAACAACATACTATAAATACAACTTGATGTCAGGGCTACAAAACAGCATATAAATACAACTTGATGTCAGGGCTAAGGGCTACATAACAACATATTATAAATACAACTTGATGTCAGGGCTACAAAACAGGATATAAATACAACTTGATGACAGGGCTACAAAACAGCATATAAATGCATCAGAGAAGAAAACAAAAAAACTCAGAAATTGGCTTATATTGATCAAGATTCAATATCATGGTATATAACTCTGATCTCCTGGTCAGGATATTTGTATATATCAGTTTCATACCTTCGTCAATATTCAATCCCTCCCAATACATGTTTATATGGCACAAAATTAATAATGTTCGCAAAATGAGCAATCATAAAAATGGATGGATGGAACACATAGTTATAAACAAATATGTTGAAAACCAAACAGAGTGGGCAAAAACAAGACCAAAATTTTCATTAGAATCTGAGTCTCCAATAAATGTTATCTAAAATAATTTATAATTGTAAATGCTAGTATTTCATATCACAAGAATTATTTTCATTCATACCTTGACTCAAGTCTTTGAGCAAATGCATCATTTCCTAACCCAACAGTATGATCTGGAATATAAAAAGCAACCATATTCAACCATGTTGGGATAATCCATAGTAACAAGTACCTTCCCTTAAGTGCAGGAAGATATCCTACTTTCAGGAATTAATAACTCATTTTAAATACAATCTTAATCTTTCACATATGCATAAAGAGTGCACCAATGTACATAGAAAAGAGTGTGGACATGTTTTGATGTAGACCGTATGAATAAGTTACAATTTATTCCTGAAAATAACATGTGACTCCAATGAGGACTGCACAAAAGTTCTGAATGTATATTGTACATGTCTCGCTTCATCAGTAATTCCCACAGGACAGAACATAAGGTAGACAAACTGACTAGTCAGTCCTGGGTAGTCAGTCTGGAGGGGCGTAGCCAGCAATTGTCAATGGGGGTATGATTTTTTCGGGTTTGTATCATTGCACTCAAAGAGAGCCCCAAATATGGGGGTACAGGGGTTCATCCCCGGAAGTTGTATATGGTGCATTCCACGGGCTCTCTTGAAAGCCCATGTACATTCTAAGCATTTCAAACTCTCACTATGTTTTTTCAACAAATTTTATAAAATTGCTTTTTCTTTTTTTGGAGGGGTGGGAGGTGTGATCGCACCTATCACACTTCCCCTGCCTGCACCCATAGTCTGTCCGATACAGACGAAAGGCCCATGGTAAGGTCAGGGTGCATGTTCGAAATTTTGATGCAATCCTCAATTGAGTCACATGTTATTTTTCAAATATGAATCACTCCCTCCTCACATTATCTATTTCTTTCGGTTTTGCACATAAGTGCATTATGTGCCTAGAAAAGACTGGTGAGAAAAAATTCCGAACAGCAAAAAATAATGTCTTATTGTGACACTTCTTGACTTATTTAAATGCACAGGGACTACTTTGGATGTTCTCAATGTTTATTTACTCTAATAAATGGAGAGAATGCTGTGAAATTGAATTAATTTGTCATTTGAAAACTGAAAAATCAATCAAAAAATACCTGCATGGTTGTGACTTAGAAAATACACCGTGCTCTTCAAATTTGACCCATCAAAACGATCTATTGAAACAAATTTGTATTCTAGCATATGTCCACCAAACGTCGACATTTTAATGGCTTCAATGTAGCAGTAAACAACATAAACGTAAAGAAATATTTTCAAACTATTTCTTCCGGAAGTGCAACCATGATGATTACCCAGTGTTCAATTTGGCGGGAAATATTGAAAGCTTGTTCTTGATTGGACAATCGTTCAAATTACGTCATCATTTTAGGGAATTCCCCATTCATAGTAAGGAAACAAGATGTTGTAAGCAGGAGTAGTTCGTTAGTTATTTCCTCGGTTTTGCTATCTTACACTTATTTCGAACAATGGTAAGTATATTATATTGAACATTCAATTTATCATTAAGACTTTTGCTATAAGATCTATGTAAAGTCGTTTTGTGAACTTCTACATGAGTTGAAGTAAATATTCGGTCATGATTTTTAACCATGTGTTCAGTGTTAGTATGTATCCAACAGACCGAATATAATATTCGGTCTGTTATGATTGATATATTTCCTGTGGAAATCTCGGTGATATTTTTTGCACATAAATTTCTCGTTTATTACAAGAATGTTCACCTTGAAAATTGGTGAATATGTTGAAGAGATGTTCATCTTAAACTAGAGTCCATTTCACTGCTTCAGTTCGTCAGTAGAACGGCAAAAATAAGAAATTCGGAGACTATTGTGCAATAATATATGGAAAAGTATATTCATAATGTACATGAATGACATTTGTATATTTCAGATTTTTTAGTTTTTTGTGCAATAAGCCTGTGCCGTCTTGTAATTTGAAGAATTTCAGCCATGTTAATCTTATTGGAAATAGCATGGCAGAGAAACATCCAAATATAAGAGGCCACACACTTTATAAGCCAAACTAGAAGCAATCCAAGATATACAAATGTCATTCATGTACATTATGAATATACTTTTCCATATATTATTGCACAATGGTCTCCCAATTTCTTATTTTTGCCGTTCTACTGACGAACTGAAGCAGTGAAATGGACTCTAGAAGCAAAAATATTTGTATAAGGCGGGTACAAGTTGATATAAAATAATGAAATGTTCAGACTCACCAAAACTTCAGGATGTGTTTATAAGTACATCGCGAAATCAATGTCAAGGACGTTTGAGTTCACGAGATCCAAACGAGATATGCAAATTTTGAACTTTGACAACACATGACCACTTGATTACCTCGGCCTTCTTCATGAATATTTCCGCTCTATTTACTATAAATGAAGAAAATTAATCGGGATAATGATAATAAATGACTAGATCTAATAAATTCCCGCACAAATGGAATTTATCAACACGCTTCCGTCCGCTCCACGTGTTATTTGTTTACAAATAGACTGACGTCACTGGCTAAATCTCGTTTATCGTGAGAATTGGCATTGCCAAAATGGCTTGACCTAATCAATGGCTTCGCTACAAGAAGCGTCTGTACATTTTATGAATATCTTCAGTAAGAGGACAATATACGAAAAAATAATATTGTAAGTACTTTATAAGGTAATCATTTTATCATTTAACAAACTTATTTGTAACATTTATACAACACCACATTTTACAATAGGTGACTTACAGTCTGAATATTTATTCAGACGAAGGATACAGTCTATGTTCAGTGTTGTGAGTGAGATTTGAAGTTTTCTTCATTGTGGACTTGCTATTTGTCATTATGATCATCACTGGTCCACAGTAGGATACCACTTTATTTTGTACAAGAAAATAATATGGGCATGTATAACAGGGGCGTAGACAGCTTTCAGTCATTGGGGTGCGATTGCCCTAAAAAATTCGGTTTTCAGTCAGGGGGGTTGGACTTTGGCATAAACAAGCCAAAAAATCAAATTTGTTTTGAATTTTACAAAAATTGATGCAACTTCCTTTAAAATTGAGCTAGAAGCGATCACATCCATCGCACCCACCTGGCTACGCCTATGTATAAATATTTCCATGAACATGTCCCTAATCATGGTTACCATGGTATATTGATGAGGATACTCTCAAGCTACTCTTTAACCTCTTGAATACCCAGAGTGACGGATATATCCGTCACAAATGAAATAAGACTGGTGCCCAGAGGGACGAGAAAATCCGTCACAAAATTTTTCACAAAAATTGCTCTCATTTGAACAATTTTCATCCAATTTACACAAAAATTGTTTTAAAACGTGTAGAAATGATCTCTGCCGTCCAATTTTTCTAAGCTGAGCATCTAAAGTTGTATAGGTATGTAATAAAATGTCAAAAGGTGGCAAAAAATGTAAAATTCTCTGGTTTCATGCCAATTTTAGAGCCTGGGATTCAAGAGGTTAATGGCCTTGTTTTTCCAATCTTGGAGTATGGGAACTCAGTTTACTCAGCAACTCAGCAACTAGACGGTCGGTTTGGATATTGGGTTCATCCCTCGTGAGATATGCACATCTACCTGCGGTCCCTACGGTCCCTCAGGTAGATATGCATATCTCCCTTTGGATAAACCCCATATCCAACACCTCCCAGTACATAACCCTTATATATTTTTCGACTATAAGATGTACAAATGATATAACATTTATCAGATCAATTTGAATGTTTGAATTTAAAGGTAATAGCTGTTTGCTATCTTTAAAAGAAATGAAAAAATATACTGATATCTATACCTTTGACATAATGCTCTAATATCATTAATGTCTGCACCACAGAGCACGTTACAAAATATAAAAAATGATTAGACCTTGGCTAATGAACCCTTTATAGGTTTTATGGATGGTAAGTTCATTTTTTTACTGAAATTCATATTTAAATCTCCCATTTTTGTTCATAACTTTTCTGTCATTTTATGTGTTTTTAAATTTTTTTTGTTTGGAAATAAGACCAAAACTTGTGATTCACTGACTTCAACTTTTTAAAATCATCTACAAGTTCTCAGAAGTTCAAATCTGACTTAGTTTGAACTCATAATATTGAGAGCAACTAGGTGGTGACATTTTGTCATGTTAATGCCTTGTTTCAACATGACTCCATATATGGAAGAATATAAAGTATCTAGGACTGGGAGCCAATCCCCTCAGGCGATTCACACCATTTGACCATTCTGATACTCATAGCATTTTTCTGTTTTACCCGAAACATGCTCTAATATTATGAGGCATATTCTGTGATCTGAGCACATCAGATGGGAAGAGTTATAACTGTCAATAAGTGTGATAGTTATCATGTAATCATTTACCTAATGTCAATACAGTAGAACCTGTATATCTGAACACCTGGCTAATCCGAACACCTCCCAATCTGAACACTTTTTTTCAGTCCCATTTTTTCCTCCCATTGACTCCCATGTTAAAAAAAACTTGAATTGTGAACACCTCTCAATTTGAACAGTGAACAGTCATATTTGAAAAATTAACCTGTCTAATCTGAATACTTTTCATAAAATTTCACATGTTTCATACAAAATTTCTCAAATATTGTGATATCAAAACTTTGGGAAAAACTTAAATGGTCTTGATTAACCTATACTAGGGCTTTCCAGCATGACTGGATTCATTTGAATTGAATTTTAAATTTCTGAAATGCCGTACAGCTATGTGGTCAAATGAACTATAAATATGTACAGTAAAACCTGTATATCTGAACACCTGGCTAATCCGAACACCTTCCAATTTGAACACTTTTTTTCGGTCCCATTGTTTCCTCCCATTGACTCCCATGTTAAAAAAAACTTGAAATCTGAACACCCCCTAATTTGAACAGTGAACAACCAGATTTGAATAAGTGACCTGTCTAATCTGAACATTTTTATCAGAAATCAAATGTCTGGACATTTCAATTATAGCCACATATTGAGTCAATGTTATAGTTGTTATTTATCTTTACATATACAATGTAATCAAAGAACCACTATTGTCCTAACTAACTTATTTAGTCTCAGTGACATCCCTAATTTGTGGAAAACAACAGGATGTTTTGGAAAGGTGTGAATACGGGAGTTAATTGGTTTATCCTTATTGTAAATTAACTGGATGTTTTTGATTTGGATTATGAACAGGTCTTGACTGTTTTATATCTCATGGGTCTGTTATGATAGCTAAGATTCAATCAGCAAATGTTTTATAATCACAAGGACAACACAGACGACATTTGCAGACAAGATTTAGAAAAGAACTGAATGTTTTTGATTTGGATTAAGAGAAAGGTGAGAATCTGGGAGATAATTGGTTTATCCTTATTGTAAATTAACTGGATGTTTTTGATTTGGATTATGAACAGGTCTTAAATGTTTTATATCCCATGGGTCTGTTATGATAGCTAAGATTCAATCAGCAAATGTTTTATAATCACAAGGACAACACAGACGACATTTGCAGACAAGATTATATCACGAGAAAGAGAAAAAAATTCAACTTTGAAATATCCTATCGCTAAAATGTCTCCTAAAAGGCATACATCTGACATCCTGAATGCCCTTGATATTTTGAAGGATTATACATCATCTCGAATGAACACTCATGAAAAATTCTTTTTACTTGAAGTGCCAAGAAACAAACAACAATGAAGGACTTTTTCAAGCAAAAGTAAAGCAGTGCTATATTACCATAATATGGGATAAGTCATTTGATAAGCATAAGATTTCATACAAGACTATCATATACTTTTACAGTGTATTACAAAGTTTTTGCCAAAATATAAGAGTTATTTTTACTAAAACGATGATATTGTTCAAAATATAAAAAAACATAGCATATAGGCTATATGACTATAATTGTAGAATTAACTCATCAACAACATTTATTGCTTTCTGACTTAGTATTAAATGTTCAATATAGTGGACTGAACAATAAAAATCCCCCCCCCCCCCCGACCAACAAAATCCTCGAAATTTGAACACCTGCCAATTTGAACGCTTTTGGCTGGTCCCGTGGGTGTTCGGATTAGACAGGTTTTACTGTACCAAGAATGTGTTCACATTTCTTCAGAATCAGGAATCTCGTGAATGCAAAAACTTCAAAATGTGAACACCTCCTAATCTGAACGTTTTGAGCCGGTCCCAATAGTGTTAGGATTAGACAGGTTTTACTGTACATTACATAATAGGCATTGTATTTAACAGCAGATATTAGCACAGGCATGTGTACACAAGTTTAATGACCACAATTAGATGAAATATGAGCTGGGATGAAAGATCTCCAAAATCCTCAATTTTGGGCTCTCCTGGATTGCCAAATTAACCTCATTATATCATGGCATCTCAGGGCAGAGAAGAAATGAGATGTCATGGTTTATCATGATGCTATTTGACATAGGATACAATATTTGTACTATATGGATCTATGTTAACCTGTTACATGTATTGCAGGCCACTCCTGAACCCGCTAGCAGTCAAGGGAGACTATACAGCCCTAAGTCGATGCAGGAAAAGAAATCAGCAGGGTTACAGTTTTTGAAATTCCTTGAAACAAATAACCTTAAAGCCAAAATAGGAACAACGGATGACCTGAGAAAAGTATATATGGAGGACTACAAGAAAAGTTGCCAGGAGAGATTAAGAGATGATGTCATGGACTTCATTGGTTTCGACTCCTTTCAAGGGATGTTGTTTTCCCTAAAACGATCACGGTGGGTATCTGTAGATAAAAATAGCGTCACATTCCACAGTTGGGATGATCGACCAGCGAATCGACCACGTCATAGAACTCGAAAGAATAAATCAAGCCCCACAAAATCAAGTCCAGACAAATCACCAGGTTCTCCACATAAATCAAAATCATTTGCCAGTGTTGCTGTTGATCAACATTTTGCATTTCGGCAAAACAGCATCGTGAAGATGTCCATATTAGGCTCGAATGATGACGAAGAGAACCTGCCTCAAGGTGTCGTGAAATTTCCCCAGAATGGCCACTTCTCGTGTAAAATCTGTAAGGTGATTTGTACTACTGAACACAACATGAGGAGTCATATTGAAGGCAAACAGCATCGGACACAAAAACTCCTCTACAATCTGAAGATTAATAGGTATGCTTTTTAATCAGTTGTACTTGTGTAACATACAAATTATATAACAACGGACTTTGTATCTTCATATGTCAAATTGTAATAAGTTGACTTCTTGTTATTGATAATTTAGACCACTTAGAAAGTAAAAAGTAAGGATTTTCTTAATCTAACCATGGGCGTTCTATTGAAAGCCCATGATCTAACTGGGTATTATATGGATCTAGATCTTCGAAAACAGTTCAATTTGACAAGAAATTTTAAGAAATTGGCCTTTTTATTGTCAAAAGTCATGTTTTGGAACTTTTCACTGTGTGAGCCCAGGATCTGTTGGCCCTTTATTAATATGTGTAGCTCCTTGCCTAATCAATGAGACCACAAGCAAGCTGATGGCATGATGAGGTGTGGAACTGTGGATAGTAGCCATATAACACATGATTTGTACTTTAGGCCAATCCTAGTTGCTGATAAAGAGGGCGTTACTATCACAGCTACGGGGTGTGACATGGAGGATGGTTCTATGAAGTTTGATATTTTTGAGAACAAACCAAAAGTCATATGGATTCAGATCAACAACGATGAGGGCAATGATGTTGTCATATTCAAACATTGTGAGATGTTGCGGAAGATTCGTGTTATTCAGTTGACTGACCATGGTAAAGTGACAGATGGTTATAAGACAGTGGAAATCAATCCAGGTACAGTACCAGTCAAAAATGTAATTTAAGATAGCATGGAATAAAATTAGCAAAGAATAAAACCCTGTATGTCATGTACATATAGCAGATGTTTTTTGGGTCACTCTGTATTCTGCAGCATATAAAATATACTTAGCTTTCATTTCTTAAAATACAATGTTTTTCCAGGTGGGCAGTATATTGTGAAAATGACTGTAAAAGCCTCAATGATTGGGTGCTACTTTACACCGCTGGCTTTCCAATTTAAGAAAGTTCAGGATGAGGCTGGGTTCCACATCGTGCGATATCTGGCTGCTCGCTGTACTAACCCTGTACTGGAATCTCTCAAACCCACTGCACCATATAAGCGACCACCAAGAGTTGCTGTAAAGACCTTTAAACGAGATGTTGTGGAGGGTGTGCCGTTACCCAAGTAAGTAACGGAAAAGATTATTTGGATCTAGCATGAAATAACAAAATTATATTGGACTGTGATTGAGAGAATTTTACTATATTGATAGTCAAAGTTATCATAATTTCCGTGTAGGATGGGTTCTGAAAGATTGAAGCGTGTCATTGAACTTCAGCAGCATACTATACCGAGGGGTCTTCGCCGTGTGATGAATCGCGGCCTGGAGGAGACCCCACGAATGTCAGCAGAAGATAAACTAGACATGAAAGAGATAAAGTAAGATTCATTAGAATTCATAAGCCAAAATATTTCAAATTGTGTAGAAGTATGCCCCATAAGGATATGTTTTAAAATGTATCATGTTCTATTGAATGATAATAAAAAACTGTTAAAAAGCTTTTCTATTAGATGGCTTTTATTAACATTAGTTTTCCTAGGATGCATGTTTTTGTAATTCAATTATATTAGAACAATATTGTCCAAATTCCTCAGAGTTTCATTGAATAACTTGAGCCTGAGGGAGAGATCTACCTTTGCCCCTCCCCCTCTTTGCTGATATGCTTCAATTACACGTTACAATTACACATTCTAGGGCCCAGTTAGAGGCTGAGCTAACTATGGACAATTTCCTAGACAAGCTCTGTCACCTGCTACATATAGAGGAGATACAAATGGAGGTGGATATAAGAAAGTATGACATGGAAGATGTCTGCATGAGGCGTTGTAAAGCAAACCCTCGTCTTCTTGTACTCAAGGTAAGGCCCACCTGGCCCGGGAAATGACCCTCTCCCACAAAATTCTTTTATATTTCACATCCTCGCTTTGAGCCATTATACTGTACCTGTCTTGTAATTTTTAGTAAGACTAAATAACTAATAATGCAATAACTATATTTCAGAAATATTTAAGAGAATCGTCCCTCAATACACTGCAACTGCAAAGTGCATTACATTGTGAAATAAATTAAATTAGAAAGAGAGAAACTTGCAATAACTCAATATGTCCACGCTTTGATTTATTTTCTAGGTGCCAGGTCTGGCTGAGAATCGTCCCTCGGTGTTGCGTGGAGATCATCTATTCGTCCATATGCAGAAGGACACTGTGGAATACAAGGGCTATGTGCATGAAGTGATGCTTGATGAGCTGAAGCTCGGCTTTGATAACAGGTGTGTAAATGTATATACCCAGGAACATGAAAATGAATATTGTGTATGTGGTGTGTCGTAACAAGAATATTCAAAATTAAAATAAAGGCATCACCAACAGCGATTAATGTTTTTTTTTATAATAGTGCATATTGTATCTGGCTGTCAAGTTAGGTGAAGATGTTAAGCCAAGAGAATGTGGGTTTGAATTTCTGCATTTTCGTGAGCTCCCTGTGTTTTTTGACGCATGCATCATCATGTTAATTAATATATAATTTCACATGAAGCTCTGATGTAAAGCAAAATATATATGATAACATATGTATATGTACATATACATGTACCATGCATGTATTTTATCTTGTTATTCATCGACTCCTCATTTAATTTTAGACTCCTGAAAAACTTCTTGCCAAACATGAAGTTTGGTGTTCGATTTGTGTTTAACCGCCTGCCATTGCGGCTGCAACATAGAGCTATACAGTTAGCTGAGGAGTGCTCCCTAGACAAGCTGCTATTCCCTACGTTAGAGACAGCCAGCTCTTGGGGCACCATGCAGCCTTCATCAACGAAACTCAGGTAGGATCTAGGATTGCACATGACTGAAATCGAGGGATTGAAAAATTCAATATAAAGAATTGTCCTTATATTGAACAACTAACTAGGTTATATAAGATGCCGTTCATTCTTATCTAGTTGATTCACTTGGTCTATGAGGCCTTTTAGCGATTGGCATTTGAATTTGAATCTATCATGCTCTTAGGTTGAATGATCGTAAGCTTGAGGACAATCACGAACAATACACAGCTGTACAACATATTGTGGCAGGAAGTTCTCGTCCTGCCCCATATGTGGTGTTTGGACCACCAGGAACTGGCAAGACTGTCACTATCGTAGAAGCCATGAAACAGGTAGCCAAAATGTGATAGTATTCAGTGTCGGCCCTAAGGTCCGGTCCGATGGTCATTACCAGGTTACTTTTGATAAGGACCAGTTGATTTTGTCACTAGGTATAGGAAAAACATCGCAACTGGTCTGTAATGCCATTTTGACCAGCAGGTTTTAGATCCTTAGGGCCTACACTGATAATATTGTTTGGTATTTTACATTTTACATTACATTAAATACATTCTCTTTTGACATATTGTTACAGTGATGGCTGGTATTCTAGGGCTTGTTTGATGGAATTTGCTTGGCATTGCCATTATGTAGTTGAAAACCTATGATTGTATTGTTTTAGATAGTCCAGTGTTACCCTAACACTCACATCCTGGCATGTGCGCCTAGCAACAGTGCAGCAGATCTGATTACGGAGAGACTCTTAGAACATCTCTCCAAGACACAGGTGTTCCGCATGAACGCATTCTCACGATCTTGGGCTAGCATACCACAGAAAATCAGGGTAAGATTGAGACCAAACAAAAAATATTAATGAATACATCAGATTTTAAATTATTTACTCAGTGGTATTTTTCCAACATTTCATTTTGTTTAAATGATTAATTATCGTGGGACATAGTTTTCCATATTTATTTAAATAATTACTGCTTGACTCAACTCTTACTTATTGACGTTATGGGACACATCATATTCGTCAAAATGACAGGAATATTATGAATTTTCCACTTCAAAATCATTCAATCACTTTTCTTCAGAGCTGCTGCAACTATGATAAATACGAAGATCAGTTCTTCTTCCCAGAGAAAGATGAGCTGATGAAGTATCGTGTTGTTGTCTGTACATTGGTGACGGCAGGTCGTTTAGCATCTGCCAACTTTCCTCCAGGTCACTTCAGTCATGTGTTTATAGATGAGGCAGGACACGCTATTGAACCAGAGTGTTTGATACCTGTGGCAGGTAAGTCAGATGTTGACATTTCATTTCGGCTGACTTTTCTTAAAATTTTATTTCATTCAATGCAAAGTTTGTAAAAAAGTTGGGAAGTCGTTCAATGAAAGATAAACAATAACAGTCCCTATATTTTTTGACAGTTTAAAAAATATTTGTATTTTGTATTATCACTAACATTTACAAAAGCATTTACATGTACTGTATTAGAAGTATCCTGTATATTTCAGGGATCCTAGAGTGTGATGTCAAGGTTGCTAATGGAGGCCAACTTGTTTTAGCGGGAGATCCAGAACAACTGGGTCCCATACTTAGATCTCCTGTCAGCTTGAAATATGGTCTAGGTGTGTACTATACTTTACTGCCACTTGGGTTGATGGAAGAACCATTACCTTTGTGCTGTCTATTGACCATCATTTATTTAAATTATGGGTTCATGTCATACAATATAAGAAAAGTTGCTGTTCACAAAATTTTCAAGGAATTAACAGTGAAATAATTGAACAAAGGATAAAATGTATCTGCAGGAAATAAAAATTGAAAGTTGTTCATTTTCTACAGTGGAAATCACTGTAATATCAAAATAAACTTAGGAATGATTTGAATTGACTTCACAAAGATTTTACCTTTTTACAGAAACATCAATCCTAGAACGCTACATGAAGCAGTGTGAAGTTTATGACAAGGCTGTAAACCCTGGACCAGATTTGAAGTCATTCAACCCTAACCTCATCACTAAGCTTGTTCGCAACTATCGCTCACACCCAGCTATTCTACGCATACCAAATGAACTTTTCTATAACAGCGAGCTTGAACCTCATGCTGATTTACTTCTCAGGGAATCCCTGTGTAAATGGGAGGGTTTGCCATGTATGGGGTGTCCAATTGTATTCCATGGGGTGATAGGGCAAGATATGCGTGAGGAGAGGTCGCCATCATTTTTCAACCCAGAAGAGATTGTGCATGTGATGAAATATGTGGATACTTTATTGGAGGAGAAGAAAGGCGGGATTAATATTCATCCCAAAGATATTGGCATTATCACACCATACAGGAAGCAGGTAAATACATTGTACTGGAATTCTTGATTATAAATTCGAAGTGAATGTGCTTTGCCATTTTAGAATGTGAATGGCTTAAACACATTCAACATCAGTTTGGTTGAACAGAAACTATAAAAGTACAATAACATCCATATAATAGCACTTGTCAATCATTGGATAATTTCACATACTGTCGGTTTCTATAACATTTAAAAAACATCTAATTTTGCTCAATAATCTGGTTACATAATGCTAATTTTAAAATTATAGGTTCAGCTTATGTTCTATTTATAGGTTCAGAAAATCCAGGGTCTTGTTCGTCAAAAGAGACTTACTGAGATCAAAGTTGGCTCGGTAGAGGAGTTCCAGGGTCAGGAACGGAAGGTGATCATCATCTCCACTGTCAGAAGCAACCCAGAATACATGTCAATGGATATAGAGTACCAACTAGGCTTTGTGAAAAATCCAAAGGTTGGCCATACTCAATGTATTGTATTATTAACCCTTGTAGAACTGCACTGTTCATACAAAAAGTGACATTTTATTGACTATAGAGTGTAGACACACACAAATTTTAATGCAAATGCTAAAAAGTTCACTCAAACCCAGCGGGACTTGCAACTCTTCTATAATACATAAATCCACAAATGATTGTGCTAGCCAATCAAGATATAACAACCACATTTTAGCAACGTTTTGAAATCTTTAGAATTGCAATGTGAAATGCTGAATGTAAAGTGCAATTATTCTGTTTTGCAGTTAACTAGCAATTTCTTTTCATTTTCCATTTCTTATTTAGACAAAATGAAACTTAATTTCCTTCATTTTTATGGTTTCAGAGGTTCAATGTGTCGCTGACGAGAGCTAAAGCTCTATTGATAGTTATTGGAAACCCTTATGTTCTAAGGCAGGATCCATGCTGGTCCACGTAAGTAAAGACTTCCAGAATACTGTCTAGAATAATACCTCTATAAGGAGGCAGTGAAAATAATATCAGTTTGGTATTATTGTTGATGATCAGTATGTTACATGATTTTCAAAATCCTGCTCCGTAATTGTTTTTGGCTCACATGGCATAATTCATCCACTCATCTCTCCTTATGTCAGTGTCCATAACAAATGGCAGGTGGTGACATTTTGCATGTAAATATCTTGTCATCAATGACATGTGCCTGCACTACTACAATTGTACATGTTTTTTGTAATCCAGGTTCTTGAACTACTGTCGTGGCAACGGTGCATACAAAGGCTGTGACTTTGACAACCTGGAAGATCATTTAGAGGACATCACTCAAAGGTTTAATGCAGTCAGTCTCAGTCAAGGTATAGTTACCCTGAATACAGATGAGTTTAATGGCAGTTTATATGGAAGAGAATGTAAGATAGGCAGAAAATATAGCAATGTGATTTTTTAACTGCATACAATAAAACCTTTATATTTGAATACCTCTAATCAGCTCCAGTTGTTAGAGACCTTGAAGTTTGAACACATAGCTTGGTAGCATAAACATGAATAGAGTATTTTTTGAACCCCTTTGCAGAATCAGAAGATGGGGTGGAAGTCAGTCAGTTGGAACAGCAGGTTGAACCAGAGTGGACGACAACTGAGAAAATCTGAGTGAACCTTGTGTAACAATCTACTGAAGATATATGTGGACCAGAAGGAATTGAGGGAACAACATACATACATTGAAGTCAAGTCTACTTAAATCCAGATGCTTTAAGTCAGATAAATCATTAACACATGGACAAAAACAGTTGAAATGGTGTGCTAAATGAAATCAAGATTTTCATTCTTCAGTGCAAGAATATGTGTATGTGTACTACGCAAACATTCAGTCTTGTGCTTGCAATATGCTTTATTATTACCACCTTAACGGGTCTGTTCTAGGGGTATTAGTGCTAGTTTGGAAGGCATTTATTTTACTATATCGACCTGAGCAGTATGTGACGTCATAGTCGCGGGCCATATTGGCAATCAATAATGCATTAATGACTGGCAATTTTCCCCGGGAAATTAGATATCGTTCAGTGCGTAAGATTTTCTTGCTATTTTAGCCCTGGGCATTAATGGTGGTAATAATACTAATAACGTCATTTCTGCGGGCAATGTAGTGAAATATTGGACCTTCCAAATGACATTATTGTACTATTGACACATGGGGGGGACTGTAATGTAAAAATGCAGCGAAGTTTGGTCTTGACCCATATCATCTCACACTCCATACTATGAAATGTCATTAAATAATCAATTCAACATCTTCATTACAAGAAATGCATTTGATACATGTTGTAAATTTTCAGATACAAGTATTGTACATTTTACAATTGAAATATTAATTTTAGAGACTGATTTTTGTAAGAATGAGTGCTTATTTATACATGATACAAGTATTATTTTAGTTAACAATTGCTTCCAAGACTGGGAGAACCAACTAGACTGCTTTTTGTCAAATGATTTTTTAAAGGTCATGTGTAAAGCGACACATTAATATTTTTAGATGTAGTTCTTGCATGCAATTTCTTTCTCATTTTTAAGAAAGTTAATGATTGTTCATTATAGAGTGTGGTAGTACAGCGTTGCATCTCAGTTTAGCATATGTAGTTTTAAATACTTTTTATAGATTACATTTGTAGTTGTCCCTGTAGTACAAAAACTACCAGTTATGTGACATTTATTTGAGATTTATGTAGTCTATAAGATCTTGAGGCATTGATAAATATATCATTACAGCCTTAAATCGTAAAATAGTTTGAAGGATTTGGAAATGCAACAATTAATAATTATGTAGCATAGATTGTATCTCTAGTTGCACTTGTAGTAGAAAAAGACAAAACTATAAGGCATATTTGTTGAAAATACGAAAAAGAAACACAATAGATTATAAATATGTATGAATCTTACTTGATGTGAATATTTGAGGACCCCATGAAATTGCAGCAAATTATAGATCTTGTAAATAGAAAACACTATTTTTGATGAAAATTACCCATTTAAAAGATGCATCATGACATGCGTATATTCTAAGTTTAATTAGTGTAACTAAGAAATGATAATGTTTGGATAGTATCTAAATTAATGAATGAAATTAATTTTGAATTATCAAATTTTAATGCGTTTATTTTCATTATAAATTAAGAATTATTTATGTGACATGTGTTATTATAAGTTCTTCACACCTGGCTTAATCCCATCTTACTGTCCAATTTTGCTAATAACACGAATATGGCATGTGTATTTTTAGTTAAAGCAATATATGATAATTGGATGTATGTGAATAATAGTATTGTCTGTTTTTTATAGAATACAATGTTTCTTATTTTGACAACTGTATTTTAATCTGTAAAATGCACTGCTTATTTATTTGTATGTTTTAAATGTTCAAGGAGTACTTATTTAAAAATGTCTTGCCTGTATTTTAAAAACCAAACAGTATTTTAATTAATTGTTTGTAATGTCTTTTAATTCTGTCTATTTTACCATGTCCATGATATTTTAGTCCATTCTTAGCATTTTTGCATAATGTAATTTTGCATGTTATTTTCATTGAAAGATGGCGTGGTATCACTTGTGCACTGCTTTTTCAAGAAAATATGAAAAGTTGAAGAAATATTTTATTCAAAATTGTCAGAATTTGGTGATATTTGACCATCAAATTGTTCATATATTATTATATAAGCAAGTTTAGGATGCAGTCAACCATAATGATAAAGAGATTGATTAATATTATAGATTGTATTAAAATTGTACAATGTCATTGATAAATGAGGAGTAGTAATAAAACATATTTTCAAATGAAAAAAAACAACTTTTTGTCCCTTCAGCTATTTATTGTTTAGAAGGATCAGAAATAGTCACTAGATTTGGAAAAATCAGAAGACTCTATAACTTGCACTAGCAATAGATTCTTTTCTGTAAAATGTTGAAAATTTCAAACCTAGTGAAGCATGGAATTAGAGAGGTGTTTTATGTTAATATTTACCATCTAGAAGTTTTGTATCAGCCCATTGATAATTATTTTGATTTTTTCATTGGTGTATTTAAGGATTTTGTTCCCTTTAAAGGTTTCAAACATTAATGCCAAACTAGATATACTGTTTGTTTTATATGGAACAAGTGTAAAAGAGCAAAGCAAATAAACAAAGGTTTTAAACATTAATGCCAACTTGAAACTTAAAATAAAATACAATGGCAATTTGAATTCCGTTTGCTTTACAGTTTGATAATTTCATGATTTTGATAATTAAATTCCAATACTTAGATAATATTAGATAAGAGGAATTGTCTTTGACTACCAGATAAAATAGATTGTATTCATAATTCGTCTATCTATTATAGGCCATTATGGATATAGGTGTGCACGTGACTGCATAGAGAATGAAATTCACAATCAACAAAACCAGAAAAAGTCTTATTTGTTCTTTCATGGAAATTCTACTGGAGATCCTAGCCTCGCATTTGACCGCATGTGGTGACACCAGCAAGTGCCCAGGCTGATCTGAAACCTACAAGATTCAAGCAATGACTTCTAAAACTTTCAAGCTTGCTGAACTATATTGATTTTAATTCTTTCACATAAGCGCTATTAGTCCCTGAATAATTTAGCTTACTCGAGTCTCTAGCCAATACAGTGGCCTTAGAAGAAGGTAAAATTTAGCTAATTGATCTAAATTTACGGTATGTGTTAGATCTCCTGTTTCTCAACTTTGTTCTGGCATTCAGGTGTCAAGCACTATTTAAACAAAGGATATAAACAAACAAACAATGTGAAGTATTTTTTTTATTTCCAATTGAAAATTTTATCTAGTCTAATTTGGTTTTCAGGTAGAAGGATTCATCTTCACACTATGGAAGACATGAAATTATTTCATATTTAAATTCGCCGCTCGTTTCCATAACCCGGTTTTCAATTTAGTGATAATTCATTTTTGTAACAAGCTATTTGATTCGTCAAATTAGTCACGTGGGTAATTGATGACGTCGATGGCAACCAAGCATTATTATGCAGGGACAAGAAATAGCAACAAATAATCTCGAACGGTACACAGAAAGTCACTATTTGACCATTTTACTGACATATTGTACTAAATAAACTATCTGGATATAAAGTTAAATATATAGTGGATATTATTAACATGTTACAAGGACAATCGGAATAACATTTAAGTTTGAATCCCAATGGAATTATGACAACCCGAGTGAAACAAATGCCTGTTCAACGGACTCGATCGTTGACTGGAAATCCGCCTGGAGAAAACATTTATTCTCACCATACTATAGACAATCCTGCCTCTCACCATTTACCGCCACTGACCAGTCAGACAGTGGGCGGTTCATCGATACATCACGGAAACCAGGCTGGCGTGAAGGTCCAGCAATTGTATGAACAAGAAAAAATCGAAAATAAAATCCAAAATGGCGACCATTCCTATCATGTTAGTCAGCAGTTGCCCTCTGTCAGGGCCACATCTAGTGCAGGGAGCCAGGCTAGCAAAGGCAGCTCTGCAAAACGTACTGGTACAATGACACCAGAGTCCGCTATGAAACAGTATATGCATAAACTCTCGTCTTTTGAACATCATGAGATTTTTAATTATCCGCATATTTACTTTGTCGGAGCAAACGCAAAGAAACGACAGGGAGTCGTTGGTGGGCCAAGTAATAACGGATACGATGATGAAAATGGATCCTATGTTCATGTACCTCACGATCATATAGGCTATAGGTACGAAGTTCTCAAAGTGATTGGGAAAGGAAGCTTTGGACAGGTTGTTAAGGCCTATGATCATAAAACCCACTCGCATATTGCTCTCAAAATGGTTCGCAATGAAAAACGTTTTCATAGGCAAGCCCAAGAAGAAATTAGGATTTTAGAACATTTGAAAAAGCAAGATAAAGACAATACAATGAACATTATCCATGAATATGAACATTTTACATTCAGAAACCATATATGTATCACCTTTGAACTACTTAGCATGAACTTATACGAACTGATCAAGAAAAATAAGTTTCAGGGATTCAGTCTGCAACTCGTGCGCAAATTTGCTCATTCTATTTTGCAGTGTTTAGATGCGCTGGCTAAAAACCGCATAATCCATTGTGACTTGAAACCAGAAAATATCTTACTGAAACAACAGGGTAGGAGTGGTATTAAAGTTATAGACTTTGGCTCAAGTTGTTATGAACACCAGAGAATATACACTTACATCCAATCTCGATTCTACCGAGCTCCTGAGGTGATTATGGGCTCCAAGTATGGAATGCCCATAGATATGTGGAGCTTAGGCTGTATCCTGGCGGAATTGCTCACTGGCTATCCCTTGTTCCCTGGGGAGGATGAAGGTGACCAGCTTGCCACTATAATAGAGGTTCAGGGAATGCCACCCCAGAAGCTGTTAGATAGCTCAAAACGTGCTCGCAACTTCATAAGCTCCAAGGGTTACCCACGTTACTGCTCTGTTACTACACTGCCAGATGGCAGCACTGTTCTCAATGGGGGAAGATCCAGACGTGGCAAGATGCGTGGTCCACCAGGTTCCAAAGATATGATAACAGCACTGAAGGGTGCAGATGATCCACTGTTCCTCGATTTTATGCGTCGCTGCTTAGAGTGGGACCCAGCCACTCGTATGACCCCTAGTCAGGCTCTCCGACATGCCTGGTTACGCCGTCGTCTCCCTAAACCCCCACCTAACGAGACTGCAGGTAACACTCGTCAACACTCTGCCAAGGGAATAATAACCAAGCTACCTAATGGTAGTTCCAAAGGTGGTGAACTCATCACAGAGAAAATGAAACCAGACATCAATACTAGGACTAAATTACCACAGATAGGGTCGACTATGTGATGCAAAAGGAGACATTGGGAACAATGAGCAGTGTTAGTATAATCCTAGGACGATTCTGATTTATACAAACGCCGTCCATTCGACTAGAAGATCTCAGATAAATTAACATGGGAGATTGTTGACATCAAGTACATGGAGGCAATATTCAATATTGTACATTGCCAAATAATACCAAAGTGTACAGCCTGAATTATTATCTACTTACAGACCTGTCTAATGTAATGTACATTAGGCATGGTACATATGGAGCTTTATCACAGTTTTACTATGGCATCGTTCAATTTGAACTCCCAAGTCATTCAGAAGATAATCATCAACAAATATAATTTAGTACATCTGGAGTATGTATTATTATTAGTATTGCAAACCAATATGGGTCCAACAGAAACATGCACGTGCAAGGTTTATAAATCATATGCATAATTTATTCTTTCCCTTTGACAGAGATTGCATGTTTCAATCTGCATAAACCTCAGTTACAACAATGATACATTTCCAAAATGTAGACTGTTCTGTGTATTACATTTTTCTGTGTGTGAACATTTGTGTTATTTCATTACCATTATTTGCAAGGTTTTTGCATCGATCATATTGCTGTGCAGCCAAGTGTTTATAACTGCCAGAATCTATGTGACAGCTGTACTTAAACGTGACTAAAGTGTATGTATTCTAATCAGCATGGCTCAGTAGGTTACAGCTAGAGTAATTGAACAATTTGATAAACCACAAGTTTTGTCTACTTGCCCTTTCTTTTAGTATCATTAGGACAAAGTTGGTCATAATTATTGGTTATTGGTAGAAGGTTTTAAGTTGTTACCCAGCTTCATGAGGAAATTGGTTTCCTGATTAAGTAATCACTTTAAGTTACTTAAGATTTTGTTCCAGGATGAAAGGGTTAATATTGGTCAGTTCAGAAATATTGGTTGTACTCAACTCTTGGTCAAGTATAAGTCACTGCTAACGGCCAGTATATAAATGAGACCATTATGGAAACATTTGTTCAGCAATAATTTTCATATACATTTGTATTGATACAAAATCTTATTGTAATTTTTATTTTGTTGATTTTGTCAGATATTGAGTTTGAAGTTTTTCAAATCGAAATTAATTGGGGCAGTCAGAGGGTTGGGGTTGTTTTAACGTTCGTGATGATGACTTCATTTTTACTGTTCATGTTATATTTATGCAATTTTAGTAAATGGTATTATAATAGATTTATAGTTGTAACACAAATACTCTACAACTAAACCTATTTTTACATTAGGTTTCTCTGTTATGTTCATAAATATGATAGAAATGTCAAGGTTGAAGTTTTGTCTTTTTATGTCAATTTCAAAGGCAAACATACCTCTGTGGGAAATTGTATTTTATTTTAGTATTATATTCAACTAGTTTTTCAAATTCTGTATATTAGGATATTTCTTGACTATTGAGAAATATTTTTACTTCGGTTATCCGTGAACCTGTAAAAATACTCAAATCAATATTTGTCTGTGGTATTGAAATTGAATTCCACGAACTTTAATAGTTTCATAATTAAATAATGATTACTTCTGTAGTAAATTGAACAGGTAAAATTGACTTAATCGTTAGAAATTTTGGTCTGTAATTTGTGACTTGTGAAATCATTGTCCGTTATTTGGAACTTATCAGCCAATAAGATACAATATGCCTTTTCATGTATGATTCCAAGAAATGTCTCAATTCTTCATCATTGACATGGGCTAATTAACCAATTTCTTGTCCTGGACTATGAGCTGTCAGTCAATAAAAAGGTGTGAATGTTTGTAAGTTATTATCACAGTTGTATGAGTCGCATTCCAATGTTTACAAATGCCAGAAATAGCTGATGTGATTGCCTTGTTTGTACTAATTATCAGACTGAGATACCAGTGATGGCATGCTAGATTGGCCCCATGATCAGCATTCACATCTTTCAGAAAACTTTTCAATTAAATAATAAATAATAAATGTATATTTATACTTCATATTGAGGATACGGTACAGTTGTAATAAGCCCGATAGGTAAATTGACTGTTAGCGTTTTCTTTCTGTTTGTTGGCATTTTTTTTAATAATATGAAAGTGTCACATGTCAAAATGAAATAACAAAAATCTTAAAATCCTCTAGAGTGGATTTGACCAAGGAGGCTTTTAAAATCACCAATTAGACTGCTTAACAGACATTTAATTTGTGGGGCTTATGATGTGTTCTAAATGTACAGGTATAACACAATCAACATACTGTGGTCATGGACCTCTATCACCATGGTGTGGTCTACTGTTGTATGATAATTGTGTATTTTATGTAAAAAATGTTTCTTGTGGACAATTATATCATGATTAGAGTTTCTACGTATTATTTTGTAATTGTCAACCAGTAACGTCTGATGTATTTCTTTGATACAAAACTGCACAAAATGTAAAAATGTATAAAATGAAAATATTTAATGATGAAACTTGTGAATAATACATATTATATAAAAAAATAGATTTCTGATGTTGAATAATGGCTCCCAGATGCTGTGGCGATTAAATCTTTGCAGGGGGAGTAGCACATTAACGTAATGGCCATTTTGGAGGGGATTTTTGTAGAAATGAATGAATGAATGGTATCTATAACAGTCCATTTTTAAAGAGACATTCCAAGTTAAATTTTTCCTTCAAATAGTTTTATATTTGATTATGTTCGGTTCAGTGTTTTCCTAATGTACCCACCACAATCTGACTATTTTCTCGTGATAACTGTGGACTTGATATTAGATCAGATGGAACCTAACCAAGAAAATTGAATTTTTGATCCATTGATCCAATACAAGAAGGCTAATAGCATGGTATCATGCATGTTATTTTCTCCAGAGGGGTTCCCTGCTAGATGAATAATGTATGGCCTATACACATGTTATATTAGTTCATTGATCCTACTTACTGAGGTCTTAGATCAATACAGCTCCATCATTCTTGGTATTAACGCAAATTGTGTCCCAAGATTCAGTGTGGTTATTCAAAATAGCACTTTTTCCAAATGGTGCCCATAACCAAGCCTAGATGAACCTGTTCTAAGTGCAAATATGATTAAACAGTAATAATGCTGATTTTATGAACTAGTGAGAAAAATTATCAGTTAGTAATTTCAATGTTACTAGACTATCTCCAGGGGAGTGTAAATCAATGATGGATGCTTTGAAAATTGGACCATTACTCATCTCGTCAGTGAATCAATATTTCTATTTTCTTTGTAAAATATCTGAACATTTGATCTACTATGAACTATAAGGATTTCTGTAATGTACAATAATACACAAAACGTTATCTTTCTGTCACTTCAGAATTTCACTTTGGGGATAATCTCTTTTCAGTGGTAAACATAGGGGGGGGGGGGGGTGGTTGGTTACTTACAGGGGTCCATTTCTTATCTTAGGCCTTAGAATTGACATTTTAGGCCTGATTTTCAAAATTGGCTTTTAAGAAATATTGGGCCTAATGCGGGAAACAGGAAACATGGTGCAAGATCCCTCAGTAGTTCTTTGTGGAAGGTAAACACATTTCCGTTTCTGAATTGAAAAATAAATGATGCCCTTTTACGAAGGATAGGAAAATGATCCAGTGTATTGTTGAACTCAGTGTATGTTGCATTGAGTGTTAACAGTTGGTGGTCCCAAAAGAATGGTGTGCAATATGTGCATATGAATGTCTGGGGGCAAAACTTGCAGTATACTTTTAGAAATAATGAAAGGCTCCAATCAAGTTCAGTTTAACTTTATAATGCTTGGTGATATGCTATAAATGGCATTGCCCCAAGGTACTAATATTCAGAAAATATATTTTTGATTTCTTGATACACATATAGACATGCTGATAAAAAAAGATAAAAACTAGATGAACTTTAAAGTCCTGAAGATATGAGATAGTTCCACATTACTGGTGATGAATTAGTCATTACACAATCATAATTACAAGTCATTGCCTTTTTCAATACTGGACTAATTTTGCCTCTTAAAAAGCATCATCACACTGAGCCTTTGTGTAGTTACTGTGCCTCAGGGTACTGACTATTCAGTCTACAAGGTGGCACATTATAAGCGAAAATCAGAGGTGTTATCAGAGGTGGCCAGTATAAATGGATTTGTGCCCTGGGAAAACCATACCTTCACATCAATGTGAATTTTAAAACATGCACATGTCCATTCAGTCGATCAATTTCAGATACAAATAATTGCTTTTTATCAATGGTTAAGTTGTTAAAGCACCTATGCAATTAATGAACTCCTTGATTAAAGTATTTGCAGTATGCTGAATAAAGCTGCATGTTTGATAGTAAATATTGATCACATATAAAATCCTCAGTTACCATCAAAAATACAGGTTTTAGAATATGTACATGTATTTCAAAGGCTTATTTGCATAATTGTAAGTATTTGTACAGTAAGACATGTTGGTACATAGTTGTATATATTTGCATATTGAAACATCCAAATATGTGAACAACCTCAAGGGAGATAGGAAAATGAACTACATGGCCTGAATCAGGTCAGCTTCACACGCTATGGTCTTCACTGCATTCAGACAGAGCCGAATGAATGAAGATGGAATCAGAAAGCCATTTTAGAGTTATTAAAAATACCTTCAATCTTCAAGAAACAAGGCATTAATATTACCACCTGCTACTTGTTACAGACACCGAACACCGACTGTTGGATGCGAAACACCAAAAACTGTCCATAAAAAAGTTGGAGACTTTAACAATATGTCACCACTTGTGGTCATTGCACTTTCTTTTTGATCAGTCTTGAGATGACATTGCAGTTGGAAACAGCAAGGACGTCTATCTCAGACGTCCTTGCAAACAGCAAGTTGTGACGAGTACTAGTATCAGAAAGTAAGGCAAGGTCTTATCCAGTTTCTCTCTGACCTTATCCTTGGAAAAGTAGCAATATAAGTGCCCCCATTCTGATTTATCAGAGTCCCTCTTTACCTAACGTTTACTGACATCTACTATTCTTGTCACATATTAGACATGCGATAGTTTAGGGAAACTTAGGCGACTAGATTATGTCTCCCAGGTCCCCACACAGAGACCTCTCACTACTTGTTCACAGACTGCATGAACAATGCGTGTACATAACTGGTGATGTCTCAAGACATTTTCTAAGTCATCTCCCCAAGAACCATTACAGTACCACACTGACAACACAACAACAACAACAACCTAAACCTCAACATGAGCTCTGCCAAAGACCTATCAATAGGCCAAATGATTGCCAACGCAAACGACACACAGGCGTCTATTTGCAGTGGAAAATTCAACTCCCATAACTCTATGGAGATGAATGACAGCAGGGACACCATTCCCGACTCAGAAGTACCAGCAAACAGCGCTGTCTTCAACAAACAAGCCTCAAAGCAAGCAACAACAAGCAGCCCTAAAGGCAAATACCATACCAAGCCGGCCTCTACCTTCACAATAAACAACCCCTCATACTCTATACCACGCAAACCGACCCTCAACATCATAGACGCGATGGGCCTAGGCCAACCTACAAACATCGGTAACCACACCAACTCCACACGCCAAGCAGACCCAGCTCTACTTACCCGTTTGAGAACATCAATACACTGGGAAGCCAGACATGATGGCGTCCTTAAAAGCCTTAACAACTGCCCGGGAGGCATCCCAAGAGGCCTCATACCAAATATCAAATGTGGCGCCCCTGAAAAGGAAACTTCCGACATTGAAAAAGCGTTCGAAGTAATCCTACATCACTGCAGTGACCAGCTTACAGAAGCCACAACACTGCATAGTCAAAACAGACTAGACTATCACAGACAACAAACCACAGCAACCATCCAAAAACTAGCCAAAACCATCGGCCTTGTGGAAGCAGACAAACTGGCAGAACAATACAAACGTGAGGCCTTCAAACCAAAAAGAAGGGAAGCAAGCACAAAACCCCGTGGGAAAAGACAGTAGAACAAAACTACTTTAAAAAATACAACCCCGGCCCTTCTCAGGGCCACCAATCTCTACCAAAAGAGCAATTTAACATTTATGAATTAAAAAAGTATGAATGTGTATAACGTATGAGATGTATGAACGTGTATGGAAACCACCAAACATGTTAACCCGAACCTATATCAACCCCCTAGAACTAATAAAACAGACCTTTGTATCACAAACTTTAAAACCAAACAACACCAGTGCCAACCAAAACACACCAAATGTTTACAATTCAAACCTGCAAACCATTGCCCGTACTTCGGAACACACACCCGTGTATACACTAACATTCCCCCTCCCCATTCCCCAAGCCGCTGATGAAGAACACATCATGGACTACCACCCATGAGTTCGAAACATCTTGTGCTCTTATTATGACACACATATAAGAGAGATGGTCCACTACAGGACCGGGATGTCCGGCCGCCCTCACATAAATAACAAAAAACAAAACAATATTATTTGTTGGGTAAGATACGAACAATATCTTACGCCATTTTTTACTGACATATACTATTCTTGTCACATATTAGACATGCGATAGTTTAGGGAAACTTAGGCGACTAGATTATGTCTCCCAGGTCCCCACACAGAGACCTCTCACCACTTGTTCACAGACTGCATGAACAATGCGTGTACATAACTGGTGATGTCTTAAGACATTTTCTAAGTCATCTCCCCAAGAATCATCTGAACTATTCCAAAAGGATAGTAAAGGCTGTGGATCCCACAATGAAGTGCCCCCCTCCCCGGCAGAGCATTCTAATACCCCGGGTCTGATACTCATCACACATTTTTGTTTCACTATCAAAATGAACAGTCTCAGGGCTGAGAAGAAATGAGATGCAATGGTTTATCATGATGCCTGCAGAGTGGGTTTAAAGAGAGAGGCGGATTGTACTTGTTTCACCTCTGACATAAAAATAATTACTAAAACACATATTCAAATTTTTTGAATTACTTTTATTATTTCATACAAATCAATTGAAGAGATGTGTAAAAAGTTGCAAACCACACCTAGGGTAGTTGCATTTCTAGCAAATAACTTGCACCTCTATAAACATGCTTTTACATGTGTCTTGGATGCAGCAACCCACACTATTTACTGTTAATTAGTCCCATTATTAACATATTAGAGCCTCTTTACATGAAAGCATGCTGAAAATTCATAAAAATCCATATATTCATAATTTAGTGATAATTACAGGCCACTTCTCTGTAAACAGATGGTGGGTTGACATTTACTGTTAATAAGTACATGTATCAAATGATAATAAGGAAAACTCACACTCTATTAGAAATATGAATCTTTGGTACATTAAATGTGCTGATAAATATTTCATTACTTGGAGCATGTATAAAATAACTGTTAATCTATAGAGATTTGGATATTGGTAATTCATTATATTATTAGATATTTAAATAACAGTTCCTGGTACCCTTAATGCAAATATAACATCAGCTAAGTAGTACTAATAAGCAATAATGGCAGATGTGAAAAATCTTCACTTTTATATTTCAGAAATGGTACCAACCTGAATATAGATAAAGATGATAAAGTGGACCCATCTTTTTTAGTCTAGCAACAAGCCCTTGTGACCACCCCCTCCCCCCCCCCCCCCAACTACAACAAGGTCTTTTTCTAAGGGGCCATGAACATGTGAATGTCATCATGACCTAGGGCTACAAAACGATCATTTTCCAAGTCAACCAACAATCAATTAAAATATAAAAATGGGTTACATCGAACACTGTGTGTAATAGAAGGTAACTGGTCAACTCGTACCCAAGACAAGTCGTACCCAAGACAACTCGTACCCAAGACAACTCGTACCCAAGTATAAATTCTTTTTTTAAATCAAGCATTGGACTGGGAATGTGAATAGATATACATATTACAATTGTAACATACTGTTCAGAATAGTTTAAAGTTTGAAGAAGAATTTTTGGAAGAAATTGATTTAATTTTGTGACATTTTGAGCTGAGTGTCAATTTATATTGACTATTATTTTATATTGGTCACAGATTCAGGATGTTCGAGTGAAGAGACAAATGTTTATAATCATTTTTCAAATGTTTATGAGTGTTTGGAACAAGTGTCAGATCTAATGTTGTAATTATATTTATTTATATATATGTTTGACAGAAAAATGTTGAAAACAAGCGCTTCAAGCACTTCTTTTATTTAATAAAAAATGCTTAACTGATCCATTGAGAAAAAATGTCGTCTAAATTCAAAAAAAATATTGAGGCTTATTTGATTCACATTATAACATGAAAGCATTACAAACTCAATTTTTTCCCTAATATGCACCCATAATACTGAAAATAAGCTTGGGTACGAGTTGTCTTGGGTACGAGTTGTCTTGGGTACGAGTTGACTAGGAAGCTAATAGAACGCACTGATCATAAAGTGTGGAATTGGCTAGACGTATTAATAAATAAATGCAATTAATTAATTTACTCCTCGTTGGATTTACTAAAACATGCAGTTTGACATGATTGATAAATTGAAGTCACACAGTCAGGAAGTTTCTTACACGAGAAATTATTAATTAAATTAATCTATAAAATTCTTGGTCAGTACATTTAATATAGCAAAATTCTTATTTCTAAACAAATGGATTTTCTAATAGACTTAATTGTTGATAAAATCAATTAGCCAATTCCATTGATAATATAAATGTTAATATTTTCAAGGGTTTTATTCATTAGTTCACATTCAATGATTTTCTATTAAGCAGTTAATTGAAGCTGAACTTTACATAGGTTCGAATTTCCAGTTCCCGACTGGCAATATCTTTTCTTCATCTTAGGTGCTAATATAACTATTGACAGTACTTTTTTATCACTGGAATTTTCAAGGATATAAATTTTTTTTGTGACCTTCTATATTAAATTTATAAATAAATAAATATTATATTTGTTTGTATGGTACAATTATCAAAATTGATTTTTCACTGTAAACATACCTCCCAAGTTCTAAAATAGTCATGACTTCCACATTCTAAAATAGTCATGACTAAAGGAACTGGTTAATCTTAATGAAAATATTATTCTATTTACAAATGAAAAATGATCGCCAAATCACCACACTACTTAGCAGTTGCTAAGAGAATGTTGTATCGATTGGAATAGTTCCATGGTACTACAAAATGTCAAAGCCCCTTTTTGTCACATGTTAGTGAACACGTACCACTCTATACAGAACAACCTTCAGTATATTGACTCTAGATATGTTCTATACTATAAGAGTACTGCTTGCGGAAATCAACGATTCCATTGGGACGAGATATTTATATACAGGATCCTTGTATTTAAACAAGCAACTTCACAACTGGAGGGGTTTTAATCATTGAAAAACTTAAAGAATTTTATAATTCTATAAATAAAAAAAACATGTTGACAGAGTGTCTCTGAAATATGTGTGAAGAATAAAAACCCATTTAATCATTTGCAAACATGTCTTCAATACTTCAGAAATATGTTTTAACAATGTTTTGAACAGTTTTTGTTTAGTATTTGACAATGATTTCAACGATATAGAAAATAAAATAATGACAGGTATTTGGGGCACTTACAGTTATAGTCGCACATTATTTTGTAAATCTGAAATTACAAAATATTAAGAGGCACTATTTGGTCATTGTGGGAAGGGAGAAGCCATATAAAAAAATAAATTGGGCCATGTCATAATTTCGATAAAAATGGATGGATGCTGTAGGGCTCCGTGGCTTTTTTGTAGAAAAAATATTTTTTATAAAAGACCTTATAAGGATCTATGGCCCTTGGGCTGATATAATATATTCACATCAGGATAATCTCTATACATCCTACAATTAGGATAATCTAGGCCTAATTATGTAAAGTCGATGACAAAATGTAATTTTACCATCCAGCCCCTTTCCCCTGTCAAAAAATGTGAACTGTTGGGTGTGGATGCTCAACCCCAAATCATGACCAAATTTATTATAACACGTATTGATTTCTGTGTTCAGGCCATTCAATCCTGAAACACGGCTGGTAGGTGCGACTACACCCTATGTTATCCATTTAACAGTTTAATGGGTCTGCTATTTGTCTTGGAATGACATTTCTGTCAAAACGTATTATCCAAATGATATAATGAAACAAGAATGAAAGAAACAATTTATTGATTACACAGTCTTATTGCAGTGGCTAATAATCACATAACATACTCCAGCAATGAGGTGCAACAACCTTGCAATTCCAGATGTGATCAATATAATAACACAGGCTAACTATAATGACAATAATTTTGCAATGGCACAGTAAGCATTCCGTTACTGTTGATAAATTTGGCCAGACTAATATAATTTACTCTTGATTGGCCAATTGATTGTTTAATTGATTAACTGGGTGAATCAATTATCTATTTTCAATTTTATGATTATTTGGATGTTTTGAATATCATCTTTAACAGTGGTTGTGGTTTATTAGATCGTTTATTCCTCAAATGTTTCCCATTGCCTTTTGTGATCAGACTAACAGGCCATACTCATATATGTCGTATCATACATTAGCTTACACTGGCATAGTATGATCAAATACACTAAGATTTAACAATGGCTTGTACATGTATTTTTTCAATTTCTGAAACATATGGCCATTGTTGAATCATAACTTACTTCCCCTGGTTTTTTAAGGTTCTATTGATTTAAAATTCACCTATATTCATTAATGATAAATTGAGGCAAAATCAGATAAAGGTCTACTGATACACATAAACACTCATCTACTTGCAAGGGAGCGTGTGAGGAAATTAATCATTTTAGAAGGGTAACTAGAAATATTATTCAACTTCATGATTAGACATGAAGTTGCTTAACAATTGATGACATTTAATTAAAATTATTGAATAATATTATCATCCAGCATTTATTTGTGTACATGTACTTATGTAAGGGTTATTTTAAGGACAATTCAACTCACGTTATTTATGACTGTAAAATGCACAGTCTCCCAAATTGGGTCAAACTCAAAACTAATTTATATTTCTTGGGGCTTTACTATAGCTACAGTGAAAACTGTATATCTGAACACCTTTCTAATCTGAGTACCTCTTAATGTGAACACTTTGTTTGATTTTGTTATCTCTGATTGGCTCACATATTTAACATCTGCTAATAAGACAGGTTTTACTGTATACAGTTCTATCCTAACTTTGATGTAAAAGATTAAAGTAGACACAGCCAGCAGAGCAAATTGGGTTATCTCAGAAATATTGTCCAGATATTTGACAATTGGAATTAGGTCAGTATGTCTAGATTTTACAGCTGTTGTCACAACAAATAAATAAGCAACATTAAAGCAAAATAAAGTTAATGATAAATGAAATACAAATAACACTATAAAACTCCCATAACTATATTCCTATTGTTTGCCATTACTATGTAAATGTTAATGGGTGCATTTATTACATTTCAGTCTAAAATGGCTAGATTAAATGCCTTGGTCTTATTTAATGTGCACATATTTAGAATGTCTAAAATATCCCTTTTCAATATGTATTTGTAATCTGTGTTTAGTAAATTAAGCAAATTCGAAAAACTTTGCAACCTGCTTAATTAAAAAATATGAAGTAGGAAAGCCTTTCATTCGACAAATTAAAATGGTTTTAATTGACATAAGTTAGGATAATTTACACACATACGAGAGGACTCACTGAAAAAAGTTTCATTTTTAAACAGTACTGATTTTCTGCAATAACAATTTTAGGAATACTTTACTTTGTTTCAGATTAAATAATAATATAAATAAATAAACAAGCCACACAGTCATAAATATCTCACTTTGAAGAGCAAAATGGTCACAATGTAATTTACCCAGCATGCCCAAAACCTAATCAGATCTTGGCGCTAGTCTGCATTTACATCTGTAAGAACAAAAAGTTGAGCTGAGAATAGGCAAACCATATTATATTGATGAATTGATAAATCTATAATTTTGCAAATTGTCCTTGGTACTATGCACTGTAGTATTTCTAGTTATCTGCCAAATTACGATGGTATGTGTATTGTTGGATACAATTATCAATGAAACTAATAATACTTGAGTATTATAATGTCATTTATCTAAATTCCAGTACTTTCTGGATCTGTTTCTGGATCAATGAATTACAAATATGTGGCACATCACAAAACCTATTTTTTGTAACTGTCATTCTTATAAAATCAAAATAACGAAGCATAAATAATTAATATGAATGCCCAATCTCAATTATCTAAAACTGAATTGTCCTGCCAGTAAATAACTGCACAAATGTTAACTGCAGGCTTTGACATGAATGCAAGAGAATGACAGCTGCCATTATTCAGTTATTGTTATGTTATGGTACATTATGGGAAAAGCAGATTTTAACATTCCTTCAGTATTTCAAAAATCCTATATGCTTTGTTTCTATCTAGAAATGTGTAGCACTGTTTTCATCCAAAAGAAACAGGGTATTTTAGGTGGAAAATGGGATATGAGGTTTCATCAACATAGGATCAACATAATTAACTTTTAGAATCCATTCACGTTAGAAATTATATATCACAAAATTATATTATTATCATATTACAAACACTTGTAAATCAATGGTCTTGAATGAGCAGAATAAAAAATGGTACAAGACAAAATATGGGACATGAAGTTATGGGTATACAACAAATAAAACCTGGTTGTACTAATTGACAGAATGTTCACATACAGTAAAACCTCTATATCTGAACAACCTAATCTGAACACCTTTAAGTGAACATTTTTTCTATGTCCCAAATCTATATCTCCCACTTACTCAAATACAGTAGAACCTGTGTAAGAAGAACACCCTTGGGATCACAGAAAAGAAAGTGTTCCATTTGTGAGGTGTTCCACTGTTCCACATGTTGTCATTTGCATAAACATACCATGTTAAATCTCAAACTGCATAGATGATATGCCCAATAAGGTGTCATCCACTTGAAAATGTATTTTTTAATCTTCCTATTGGAAATAAATAAATAACATAACTTGTGAGGCGTCCACTTAGCAGTTTCTACTGTATTTCAAAACAAGGCATTAACATGACAAAATGTCACCACCTAGTTGAAGCAAGATAAAAAAGACCTTTTTGACCTTGACGAGGTCATTAAAGGTCATATCTATTTTGATCTTGAGAATGTCATTGAAGGTCAAATCTATAGTCAGATTTGAACTGTTGAGAACTTGTAGATGATTTTGAAAACAAAATTGGTCAAGTTGAAAAAAGACCTTTTTTGACCTTGAAAAGGTCATTGAAGGTCAAATCTTAAATATAAAGTCAGATTTGAACTTATGAAAAGATGTAGATGATTTTGAAAACAAGTGAACTCAGTCTATACAGTATTTGCTAAATTATTGAAAGTTGTAAAAATTTGTTACAGACGCCGACCGCGGATCACCAACCATCGCCCAAAAAACGGAGACCATAACAATATGTCACTACTTTTTGGTGGTGACATAATAAAAACTTGTGAATGCCTACTAATCTGAATACTTTTGAGTGGTCCCGATGGAGTTCAGATTAGACAGGTTCTACTGTGTTTTTAACTCTAATGAATAAGTTGCTGCGTTCTATCTAGAACAAACATTAGATATTGTGTAAGCATTTGGTAAATCAATATGACATTCAGGCCCTTTTTATATAATTCAAACCCACTATAAAATCGATAATGGAAAAAACTCAAAAATAGAATTAGTCTATATTCAGTATTGGCACCACATTCTTTACTTTGTACTCAGGAATAATAATCGGATAATACTGAATCTTGTTAAAGAATTTGTACCCTTTGCATTTGTTCAACTTCACTTCTTAATAGATCTTCGTTTATAACTAGACTTTGTGGGCAGGGTAAAGAATTTGATGACATTACAAACTTTATGACATACACTTCAATATATAAATGGTATTCACAGCTATGTATTTATTTGACCAGATTTAAAGCTTCAGTATGGCATACATGTATACAATAATCTAAACAAATCAAACTTATTATAAAGATCTTAATTAAAAATTACCATTGGTTCCAGTAACTGTACAGACTTTAGCTATATATAGGCTTGTCAGACTTTTAATGCATTTTAAAATCAGAACACACCCAAGAGTGACATCTCCTCAGGATGCTCATTCAATCAGATTATATTTCATGGAATTGTCACCGAAAATTGATAATCTATCTCATATGTTCTGGTACAAAATAAATACTTTTTGGCTCATTCAATACTGGATCCATGGGTATAATCTAATTTGACCTGCATGTACATTAAGTTGTAATAGAATATTTCTGTACAGAAAAAATGAGGGGAAACAAACTTTCACAAATGTCAGGTTTAAAGCATAGTCATGAAGGTATAACCACAAAATAAGTTCTGATTTTCCTGACTGAATACTAATAATACTACCCTTTGCATTCATTCAACTTCGCTTCTTCAGTTACAGTAGTTTATAACTAGACTCTGCATGCAGGGTATAGTAGTACATATTAATAAATGACCAGTACTATAATGCTTTGTGCTCACATCCAAGAAGAGCAATTCTTATCTATGTAGTTCAATATACATTTGACCTTCATATATTAGGTTAAAAGCTGTTATTAAGATATAACCGCAAACTAACTTTTGACTTTTCTGACTGAATAATACATACTAGTATCAATAAATGATAAGTACTTTTAGATAGTACTATAATGCTCTGTTTTAGTGTCGAAGAAAATCAATTCTTTTCCATCTCATATGTTGTCAAATATCCATTTGGCAAAAATTCCCATTTCGATTTTCTTGTCAAATGTACAATATCAGACTAACTAGTGCATGAGATCTTCAGCTTTTATCTGTCATCTTGTGTTTCACACCAAATAATACATATAATCACACACTGTTAGTGTGTAGGGTGTGGGAGGTCAGAGGCTGTTTAGTTGACTAGACCTAAACAGCAAAATATACAAAAATTTATCATAAATTTGCACTTCCAATAACTGATTTATAAACAAGGATGTCTGATTATGTGTAAAGTTTAGTGCAAAACATTTGAGGGGACCCCTTCGACAGATCCTTCCAGAGAGGACCCCTTAGACGGAACCTTCCAGAAAGGGCCGCTTTAACACTTCCTTCCAGACCCATTCATATCATAATAATCAATATCAATCTAAAATGTACAACAGATTTGTCTCTATGAGCAATATCTCCACTTAATAAAACCTATATAAACAATGTCATGCAAGACTCTTTTTACAAAAATAATATTTTTCTTTTTCTAGGGACCTTAATGTTGCTCAATATTTACATGGTATGAGAAATTTTTATTACCCTTGTTTAAAATCAAATCTCAAGATTCAGAGATTAGTACAGGCTCCAGAAACTTCAAGTAACATTTACGATTCAGAAATCTAAAATTAATTTGTGAAGGAGCTGGTAATAAGGTAAAAATAATAAGTGCAGTAATCAAAAAATTTCAAATCTGTATATTCTTTAATTAAATAAGGTATGACATTTTCGGATTTAAAAAATAAAAGGAATGACATAAGACAAAAACACTGAATAAGATATACTTTATGTCGTCCCCTCTGTCTGATTCTACCTTTAATATACAAGAAATAATATAGATCAGATAGTAAACAATGACTCATCTGAGTAGAAAAAAATGCTCCAAATACAACACTATTGATTCTAATAATAAGGACTATTGTCTTCAGAACTGAAATTCTATAGCAGTGGCTACTTTCAGAAATCAGGATAATTACAGAGTAAACCAACAGCAAAAGTCCCCCAACATATAAACCTACATACATTATGTTGACCCGATGAACACATATACTTGGGTGAGGAAATATGAAGTGAACAGAGGTTTTTACTACATTTTCAAGTACAATCATTCATTACATGTATCTCTACTATGTAAGATTTCATTTTGATGAGAGTAAATATCAATTTCAATAGGCCTAGCCCTCTGTCTTTAATAACGACTGTGGGGGTGTTTGCTAATATTTGATTATTTCAAATATCCCACAACATCAAGACCTCCTTGGTCTAATATTCTGAGACCAACAGAGACTGGTGTTATAACTATCACCATAGCGACAACATTCTAGGAGGTCCCATTTAATATTGATAATTGCATTATGCAATAACCATCATCATAATGATGATGTTCTTAGAAGTTGATTAATTGAACAACAACAATTGATGTGATATCCATCACCATGGTGATAGTCTAAGTAAATGTACTCATTATCATGTTATATAGTATTGGAATTATTAACACAAGGTAATTAAGTGATAATATATGGTACATACCGGAAGTACCAGATATTATCACACAGGGATTCTTTGGGGCGTCTTCATTCACTCGGCTCCCCTGATGAACGCAGTGAAGACCGAGCATGCGAAGATGTCTCTGGGGGGGGGGTGTTTATCCGCTTTCTTGTATAAGTATGCGTAAAATATAAATTGTCTTCTTGTTTACAGTTCACATACAATATGATTCTTGTTTACAGTACACATGCATATAATGTCCCTTTACCTTGTACATTTATGACATCATAATTTCAATTTCTTTCCACTTCAATTCTGTTCACTTCCATTGGATTGTTTTGCCATAATTGCGTTCCACTTTACATATGTACATGAATTTTGAGTTCGAGCAAGTTGTGCTCAGCCGCTGTATGTCTAATATATTGTTTTCGACTATGCATTCCTAATGTGTTGTGTTTGACCATTGTTCTTCTAATGCATTGTGTGTTTGACCATTGTATTCTGTTCGACCATTGTCTTCCACAGGTTATGGTATCATCGACTATTAAGACTGAAAAAGGAAAATAAGAACATTTTTATATAACATCTACATTTACAGTTGTAAAAATTGCAATGCATTAAACGTAATACGTAACATGATGTTTAATACAAACAAAACATGAATATACAAATCTACAAAAAGGCAATAATAACATTAGTCAATGTTAGTCTAGCTACAAGCCCTTGTGATCCCCCTCCCCCACTACACACCTCCCTACAATGTAATGTAATGTATTGGTGAAGTAGATAAAGGGGGGGGGGTAGAGGTCCACTGTCTTGAAGCAAGACTAAGTCTATGAGCTCACCACCCTTTGCATTCGTTCGACTTCACTTCTTAAAAGAGAGCTTTGTCTTCACTCTTTCAGTTTACAATAAATCTCACCGAGCCAATCAGATTTCGTAATTTAGTCTATACTAGGCAGAGGGTAGTTTATAACTAGACTTTGCACACAGGGTATGAGATCACCAAAGATAGAAGATATTCTTGAAATATACTTCTGCATACAGTTTACATAATAAAAAGCATTATTCACATGCCCCATCCCCAGCAGTAAACGTGACAAGGAAAAATAAATGCACATCATCCCCAACATTATTTTTAAAGTACATTAATAATAGTATAAGCTTAGTTCAAGCTAGGTGTACAATAAAGGGTATCAGGTACAATCTTGCCTCAACCTTTGCATACCTCCTCCCTATAAAAGAGCACCTTAAACAGATTGGGGAAATACTAAATACCAAAGGGCCAACAAAAGATACAGCAAAAGAAGTTAATCTATCTATCCAACATGACAGAGTTTTGAAGCAGTTGTCCACTTTGTAAATTGACCTTGTAGTACTATGTAGTAGACGTGACACATGTGCCGCCAAATCTGGTTGCTATGGGATGTTTACATTATAATGTGATTACATATAATCTTGTATTTAAACTTTCACTAAATTTCCATATTTATGAAACAGCAATTCTAGATCCTGGAAAGGTAGTATTTGTATAAGGTATTTACAGTTCCGAAGCAGGATTTGATATATATAATCTTCTTAAATATTACATCATATTTTGTAGTGGACTGGGTTTATTTACAGTTTATACAGTTTACCATTTATATCTAAGATATGGTCAATGTGTATGTGCTGCCCTCTTTTAATTTCATTAACACCCTGTTAGAAAATTCCCCATGATGATGTCCTATATAGTACACCCCTCTCCCCAATCTGATACTCATAATATCTTTCTTGTTGTTTTACAAGAAAAAGGCTGAGAAGAAATGAGATCCTGGATCTTTGTAACATAATATTAAGCTATTTGATTAATTACACTTGAGGGGGTATTTTGTGATCTATCAAAGGAGATGAGACCCCAGGTGCCCAAGCCCAAGATCATATTTGCACTATCAATAATGGATAATTCTAATATCTCTGGACTTTCTTGATTACTTGGTAACTTTGCATGTAAGCAAGCAATAACTAATGAATGTAAGAAAATTAGGTAGAGAAATCACAATTTTGTGAATTGTCCAGGGTATGAATGATTCAATTTTCCAAGGTACCCAAATGATTTAATTATCCAACAGAGTACCCAATGATTCAATTGTCCAGCAGGGTACCCAGATGATTCAATTGTCCAACAGGGTACCAATGATTCAATTGTCCAGCAGGGTACCCAGATGATTCAATTGTCCAACAGAGTACCTGATTGATTAAATTGTCCAACAGAGTACCCGATTGATTCAATTGTCCAGCAGGGTACCTGAATGATTAAATTGTCCAGAGTGCCCAAATGATTTTAGGGCACCTGGATATGTAAATTAAACATTGTTTGCAGTAACCTGAGGCTATAAACATACTTTTAATTACCTATTGTTTAGAATAATATTGTCCGAGAAAGTTCACTAAGTAACTTGCCACAGGCTTAATATGTTATTCAGGCCAAAAACCTGGTGAACATTTATTTCCTTTTAGAGCACAATTGGCTAGCTATTTCTAAGAAAATACCTTTTATATATATGTTAATATTTTTCAGGTAGCAACAGTCATGATATAATAACTTAAAATCGTTTTGGTTTGAATGATTTTATTTTCATTCAGATTCACAATGAGACGCCCTCTTATTCATTCAGGACAAAGGGGCAATGACTTACCTTGATATTTTGTTATACATGCAGATACCTAGAGTATCTAAGTACACAACCATAACAAAATAGTAATAAGGCATTGACATGCATTAGCAAAATATAACCACCTGCCATTTATTACAGACACGAAACACCGACTGGCAGACACGTTCACAAAGAAGTTGAAGATAACTGGAAATCTTCCAAGGATAGCAAATCTCACCAAGCAAAACATATTTATACAATCACTTCTTTTTAAACATTCATGAAAATAATGAAAAAAAAATTCTGCAGATATAACATATTACATGCATAGGTTAGACAAGCCAAACTATTCCCCAAACTTCAGGGCAAATAACAGGTAAATTTTAAATTACCTGGAATGCTGATTCTCTCATAACTGTCTATTTAATTAATTAGCTTCAGGTGTTACATCTACCTGTTAAATCTCCATTTACATTTGTGAGATATAAATACACCTGTACACACGCAATACATTTGTTATTAGACATGCTTTTCTTTCTGTTAAAAAATCAATACTATATTTATTTTGAAAATAAGAAAAGTGACATTGTCATCTACGATTATATTTTTGTGACATCTATCACCAAGACCTATTAAAGAAAGTACATTTAACATTAACATGACAGAATATTAGAATATTTGCCTTAGGAAGAAGGGATGCCGACATGTTTATGTCATGTAGCCACCACACGCCATAGATAAGTTATGAAGAAATCATCTTGAGGTCATAAAGATCAGCTGGTCAAACATGATATTGCATAATAAATAATATAACATAATTAAACGTTATAACGAGAACATGACATCTCTATAGAGTTACAAATAAAAAGGACAGCTTTCTAAAATCATTATGGCCTATTTTGAAGACTTTTAAGCAAAATATGATACTGTATGGATATATTATATTTTGGGATATATTCTCTTTTTGAATACACCTCTCAATACTATTCAGTAAGGTGCATGACAGCTACCCAGATTTGAGAGAGTTTGAGATGTGATCATCATATAATAGTCAGATGTTGATGTGATTAGTTGAAAGTCAAATAAGAGCTAGCAATAGCAATACAATTCTTAAATAAAAGACAACGGAAATAGATTTTCTCAACTTGCAGCTACAAAAATGTGGTAGCCATTATAAAAGAAATGTTAGATACTGTAAATGGTCATAAATAACGTTATAAAATTAACTGATCAATCAGATTGGCCCCCACGTGATTAGTAACATCATACATAATATATAGTTTTAGTTTATTGATCCCTTGGTAATCACAACAACGACCATAGGATTGTTGTGTAAACAAATAACATCTTGGCATTATGACGTCATGATTTAATGGGCCACATGGGGACCACTGACAGATCACGTGGGGGGCAATAACGTCACAATCTATTCGAATATTGCTTATTAAGCAGCTATAACAATCGTTAGAGTGAAATAATTTTCACAACACTAATGAGAAAACATGTCCAAATACATTTATCAAAAAATTATATTGATTCCTTTAGGTCAAAAATACCATTTCATAACTGCTTTAACTAGAAATCAACAACTCCACGAAGTAGCAAATTCCAACAAACACTATATTTAAGAATCTGTAGTGTCACAATATTTAATCTACTCTCCCCTTGTTAAATTGGCAGAATGATATTAAAAAACATACTATATCAGACCATTTAGTCAAAGATACAATATTTGAGATCTAATATAGTATAATATAACCATACATTGAAGAGATCTCTAAGTAATAGCGGATTCTTGCTCTAGGCAGCCATTTTGAATTATCTGAGGCATGTATCAGAAAAACAATACCATAATTGTGATCTGCTCTAAAATTTCTTAAATTTGAGTATAATATAAAATACTTTGAAGAGATCAAGAAATTATTTTAAATCCCACATTACAGAGATCACGATAGTTGAAAAAACTTGTTAGCCATTGTGGCTAAATCTTCCAAAATTTTTTTCGCCAACCGAAATATGAATTAGCCATTTTGAAAAACCGTAAAAAAGGGAACATTAAAATGATCCAATGTCTGATGATGACAGTTTCACTTTTCAAAATCATATTCAGAAATAAAAAAACGTCAATTAAAATTGAATGTAAAGCATCTGCCGCGAATGTGATCGGCATTTCACATAGTCTGCACGGTGTAATATCACCAATTCGTTTACCTTGTGATATCGGAGTCCCAAAATACTTCCAAACTGCCGACTTTTTCGACTTAGATGCCGGCTCGATTTTTCAATTTCTTTCCTACATCCGGCATACTGATAATGCACTCGATTTGCGAACGACGATGAAGAAATTTACGAACAAGTATTACCATCTACCTGAAATCGCGGGTCCGTTAATAACACTTTTCAATGCAAAGAAGTGTAATCTAGGTACGAGGTAAGTGAAAATATTTAATTTTTCAGAACGAAATAGGAGGTGTTCCTCACTATTTATACACGTTTTTATGCATTTTAGGGAAGGAATGTATGTACCGATATTAACCCTTTCTGTCCCATGTCCCGAACCGAAGCATCCGGACCGAAATTCGGTCCAATATCGGGAAACCGTGACACCTCTAATTCGCCATAACTGCGAAATACCTTTACATATTTTTCGCCACCTCTTTCGAAAATTCGCGATTGGCGAATGGCGAACGTCTACCGTGATCTCTGCACATTAGATGGTCATTTAGACTGACTGACAGATGGAGGGCTTCACTATGTCCCTACTGAACTTTGTTCATATGGATAATGATGATACCTTCACTGTTGCATAACCATTGTGAGATAACTATGTGATAATCATTGTTCAATAAGTTTTATAATATGTCAAATTATAATAATAATATGTGTTATAATATGTCTACTTATTATAATATATCTCTAATTGCATCAATTTCAACCTGGGAGATAACCAAATAAGATGAAGAGCTCAGAAAAATTGATGACTTGAATAATACGTCTTGCCAAGGTCTATAGGGCTTACATCACGTACTGTAAGGTACAGACTACTATATATCAGTTGACTTCAATATCATGTTTGTTACATTCTAGTCATCTCACACTGAATATGAGCTTTTCTTTCAGAGCCACAAAAATGAAAAACACTTGAACCTGGTATTCAAAGTAAAGTGAATATTGGTTTGGATATGTATAGAGGCATGCGTCCTGTCAAATTTTTTCATATGTTACTAAAATTATTCGAAAGAAATATGTATAACCTTTAAATTGATTGAAATATATAACCTTAATTGATTGAATGAAACATAAAATAAATTTTTAAAAAACTGCTGAACAAATCAATTAACAATCAAAATTGCATTTCATTTAGCCACAATCAGTTTTAACATTAATTATTTCAAGATACTACTGTACATTGCAGCAGTTGAGAACCCTTTGCAATATCAATTTTTTGAAAGACAATATCATATTCACGATCTACTTTTTAAATATCATTTATCTAAATATAACAAACAAAAACAAAAAGGAATATTTGGTATGTGACTTCGCTTCTTAAAAAAGCTTCGTCTTCATTCTTTTAGTTAACAATAAATCTCTGAGCTAACTGAGCCAATCAGAGTTTGTTAAGCACATATTCCTTCTAGCTCACTGATTGGTTGAGAAAAGGTAAGCGCAGTAGGTTTGAAATGATTTATGATACAGGTTATCGTGGGTACCGGTCATGAGGGCAAGCCTCCTAAACTGTAATATAGTCTACACTAGGTAGAGGGTAGTTTTTTACTAGACTCTGCACGCAGGGTAGCAGTTAAAGGCCGAGTTCCGGGAAATATTAACACAATTGAACATGTTGAACAACTAATATACATACTTTTTGTGGCTTGGTTGAATGGCTATTAATCCCAAGTTCCGATGTGCCTCATTAAGAAGACGATAGAGTGACAAAGATTATGTCAAGCGGAGTTTATAATTTTTGTGCAAATTTTCTTCTTGGATCGAAAAATTTCATTTTAATTCGATTAACTTACGATAGGTGGCAAAAGGTCTAAAGGTAGGTCACGTGACACAAAACAACGAATCATATGACACGAAACAATGATTCATTCGCCAGATGGCGCAGTTAAATGAGGTCAATTTTACGACAAACGAAAACCGTTTAGCTCAGCTTCAATTTTGCTCTCGCAGTCGAACGAAACTGACACTTCTTTCGTTGATATCTAGGTGAGTGATTTTTTCAGGCTCCGGTATTTTGACAAAAGTAAGTTCAAGTCGTACCCATTCTTAGGGGCAGGTTTCAGGCACCAACGATTTATTTTGACGTTTTTCTAAGGAATTATTCCCGATTTCCAGTATTGTCCCTTTAAGTAGATAGTTATTTATGGAGACTTTCTAAATCCTTCCTGCTTGAATGAATACTCAAATTGATTGATATTTTCCAGCCTTGAGGTATATTTACATGACAAAGAAAAGTCACGTAATGCCATGACAAAACTCATCTTATTTTGACCAATTGATTGATTCCAAACCCTAGGCGATAAGTATGTGATTAAGAAAAACCCTGGCATGCCAAAACCTTATCTTATTTTGAATTAATGTTTAACACAATTAACGGTATATGGTCTTGCTTCAAGAGAGTAGACCCCCCTATCTACTTTACAAGCTGTTGTTAAAGCAAATGAGGGGGGGGGATGGGTCCAGGGTGTTGTTGAAGCAAGACAATTAGGTGAGAAATATAATAGAAAAAGAATACTGATGAATATGAGCATGACCTGAGAAGTGATGTTGATAGCTTGTTGATAGCTTGCATGACCATCTAATATTGTAACAAGGGTGTAACAGATTTTGAAGTAGCGTCTAAGAAAGCTAGCGACCTCCCAAGAATGGAAACACACTTTCACAATCAATAAGATGAACGGTCAACAATCTTAAGATCTGAATAAATTTCAGACTTCTTTAATCAAATGTAAAAGCCGAGTTTCTTTGTGAAATCAAGGGATAACAAGTCCAGGGTAATATGTATGTAAAAGATTACTATGAAGCATGAACAGTACATATTTGATACTTCTGGTAAATATCCAAAAATTCTGGAAAGCTTAGTGAGGATTTAAGCTGTGGACATTGTTACATATTTATGACATTGATTTTGTCATGTGCAAATGAAATCAAGGAATACTCGATTCATTATTCTTCTCTGATCAGGAGATACTGTTTGGATTAACAAATGATGACAAGTATTAAATAATACTTTGACATGTCAAACAAGATCTTTGAATTCTAAATGAAACCTTGCGAATTCTGAAACCTTCGTGGATTCTTTTAACAATAGTCATAATAAAAAGATTATTGGTCACATATTTAACCATAAGTCATTGTTCCATAATATGAAAGGGTCATATCCATATGTAGGGAGGATATTGTATCTTCCCTCAACCTTTCCAGAGCTTCAGGATGTCCTATTAATTTTAAAACTTTAAACATGAAATTTTTCCAAAAATGATATCTGTATATTTGAACCCAAAACCTTTATTAATATCCCTAAAGGGCAGAAACCCCAGTCCTGTAGATATAGATACATCCCTTGAGATAAACCCACACTCCCAGTATAGGACCATTATGTATGTTACACAAACAACTATTTTCAATCCTAAAGACAAAACAACTTGGATGTCAACAGAGAAGATGTTTACTAATAATCTCATACTCTTCTTGGGGGACTTATTATATCTACCCACATTATCCAAGATGAGTGTCTCACAAATTATGATATAACTATGAAACATTACGCAAGTAAGTAAACTAAAAATAAGAAAAACAGCAACCCCTAGAATTGCAAATCCCAGCGAAAAAAATGATCAAATCACTTGTCATTTTGAAGATGATACAAAGAAGTCATCAGTCTTTAAGAGTTGGACCAAATCTGAGAACCAGTATTTGGGCAGCCATCTTGAAAGGTCCTTCTAGAGCACAGTCCTATGTCCACAAGGCATCCTTGACTACTGGTACCTGAGTTAATCAAAGATTACATTCATACAAAAATGATGGCTAGTTTGAATTGAGCAGCTACGATATATTGGAAATTCCTTCCTTAACAGATCCTTTTCTGATAAGACACTAACGGTGGCTTTTTTGAACTGAATGGCCATATTGAATTTCTTTCCTTAGCCTAAGAGACACAGTACTATAAAATTTTAACCAAATCTGACAAGTCTCTATTTGAGTTATCACACAAAGAGACAGAGACACATACAGGCAGACAAACAGACAAACAGACTGACTTACAGCTTCTCCATATATTTACTAGAACTGTGTTTGGTGGGATAAAAAATCACATGCAATTACTTATTGTATAAGATGTAGACTAATCATTTAACAATGTACTTTTGACATACTGTAATTATTAAACAAGTGATGGATAATAATCTGGTTTTCCTCATCTACTCACAGGTATTGCCAGCACATGTCATATTAATACATAACATGTGAAATAGCATGTGCATTTTAATAAAAATCAAAATCAAATTACATATGGAGATGACAAAGAACATTAGAGTTCTTGAAATCACACATAATTTGAAATTATTTTGTATTGTTGGACTTTTCCTTAATCACCTTGGTTGTAAGCATTGATTGCATTTATATGTACGCTCACCATATGTACTTACATCCTTCAAAAATGTCACATGGCATCCCAGAATGCAAAGTGAAATTGCATAATTGATTACATGTACTTAATAAATGCAAGTTGCAACCTCACCCCATCTAAGATTTTGAAGATTTTTCAGATATAAAATGAACGATGTTGTGATTTGAACTAATAAGAATAACATTTATCATTAAAAAATCTTGAATTGATTTTACATAAGAGTTTGATAACAAGCAATACTTGATTCCATGGATACTCTATGGATAAGTCTGGATGGTACATAAATCAGGAATAGTATTATATCTCTTTCCGAGACTGAGATATTAAACACGTTTTTTTTTGTAAAATAATATAAAATATCTTTGATGAGTAATCTTGGATTTTACTGTGTATAGAAGACCACTCAATTGTTCCTTAGCAACCAATAACGAAGACATCGCCAATTAAAAGCAATTATCTGACTCTTAACTTTATTAACAACCGGTGAATCGTTAGGCGGGTGATAAGTGTTATATTCCCCACATGGAGATGCCTATGACTCAATATATCCTGGCGAAGTTTACTTAGCACTTCCAATCAAGTCGATTTAATCTTTTTCTAGTTATTCACTATTTTTTACTGGAAGCATAACTCTTATTCATAAAGAAAATTAAGTTCATATGATATTTAATCAAGATCACAAGATAAGTATGTCAAATATCCCCAGTGAGCAAGGCTGGAGGCAAACATACATTCTATCGATGTGCTTCCATACAAGAAATTGAATATAAAAAAGTTCACTACCACTGATTAGAAAATTGTAACCAAATAAATAAAATATATCAATCAAATATGAGGATTAAATACAGTTTACTTGACATGTACATTTGTAAATCAGAGGTATATTTAGTATATCATTTTGAGGGAAATGAATGGAAAAAGTACATCGATATATTATACATCATGCAATGATGACAATTGTCTCCCTAAAAATCTGATCTTTTCTTAGGATTTTTTGGTCAAAATTGTCCATATTATACATGTAAAATGTAAACATAAATTGGAAAATAAAAGCTGGCTACAAACATGAGTGTCCATATATAACTGTATAATTCGATTTAGTATTAAAAATGAAAAGATGCACATGACATGACATGACATTGACATGACATGAGATATAAATGCAGTTGTATTCTTTACCAATCTTCTTCACCATTCAAAGTACTCAAAACACAAAACTATCAGTGTCGCTTTATAATGGCTCTAAATAATAATTGAAGCCATGTTAACCAATATTGATAATATTACATTTAAGGTGTCATGTTAAGACTAATGAACACATTCTCGATTTCCAAAAAATCATTTTCATCAACCACTAAGGTTAAGATAATATTTCACTGTCTAATTACTTCTCAGGAAATTCACCAGTCTGTCTATTTTTGCCAACTTAAAGTCAATTCATCAAAAGTTTTTCCATGAGTACTTCCATGTTGCAATGATATCTTCCCACTGGTTGTCTCTCACAGAGAAAATAACTCATTAATATAAATTGATTCTATCAGAATAGCATCAACGCATTTCCTTCGAAACAGAAGAATAATCCTTCAAACATTAGTAGAATGTCACACAGCACAAGATGGCAATATTACATGTGACACGTCTAATTTAAAACTAGATACTAAGGAATAATATTAAGCTCAAACGGTTTGATCAATTAGTTCTGTTCTGTTAGTTCAAGTAAGTTAGCTATCAAACCAATTTTTTGAACATGTATTTACCCTTTCACATACATGTTCTGAAATTTTTTCCTTGCGTAGGTTTTCGATTCTCACTTATTTTTGCTGCTTTTACAAGTGTGAGTGAAAAGGTTTTTAGAATGGGTGCAAGCCTTTTTACAAGATTTTGAGTTTAGTTTCTAAGTTTCTCATTGGCAAAAATGGATAGACAGTTTATCTCCACAATAGTAACATTATAATTGATTGACAAAGTGACAAAAAGTACAGTCTAATTAAGGGGTTGAATAAAAGAATCAGCAAAGATGAGGAAAATGAAAAAGAAGAAGATTTATTTGCCCATAATTAACCAGCAAGATGTCACGTTCTAGTCTGTTATTGTAAACAACAAGAAGAGAAGGGGAGGGGGTTACTTGTCAATTAACAATAGATATGACGTACCTTCCCAGACTAAATGTCTATCATTATACTCCTGAAACAAGACGTTGCCTTGTGAAGAGCTCTCAAACTGACAATAGATCAAGTGAATGAGACAATTACGCAAGTTTTAACTCACGTAACATGTAATTTTGTGCCATTTTTTAGATTTCCTTGAAATGAACATAGTACAGTATTAACCTGTTTATCTGAACATATCCCTAATCTGAACACCTCCCAATATGAACTCTTTTTTTCTAATCGCATTTTCCCTTCCATTGGCAACCATGTTAAAAACCTTGAATGGGAAACCTGCTAATTCGAACAATGAACAGTAATATTTGAAAAAAAAGAATCTGTTTAGCATGAAGACTTTTCATAAAATATCACAAGTTTTATGCAAAATCGCTCAAATATTTTCTTTTCATCACTTTTTATGATGTTCAAACTTTTGGAAAAAACATTAATTGGTAATAAATTCATTTGAATCAGATTCTCTCTTTGGTATGATGTTGTACTATATATATCTATTGAAAATGAGTTCACATTTCTTCAAAATCCAGAATATCTCCTTATCTGAACACTTTCAGCCGGTCCCAATGGCGTTTGGATAAGACAGGTTTTACTGTAGATATTAAGAGGTAGTTTTATCCATCACGAGTCTTTCCTATAACTTGACATAATGAACATTACCAGGAATAACAACCAAGGGGTGATTTCTCAAAGGAGTAATTCTTCTGTAATTCATGGACAGAAACCAATTGTTTTTCCACTCTAAAAAATATCACTCAATCACTTATATGCAACCTTCATAATCTTGTTTCCTCAGAGGCCCATAGAACTATATTCTGTGGTTGATTACTAATATCACAGCTGAGTGATCAGGTCATCTAGTGATTGATCACTTGACTGATATCGAGCAATCAGACCTTGAAATTCCATATATTTTTCATGGTGTCACTCATAAAACCAGGAATTAAGCAGATATATATTTCAGCAGCTGCGTCATTTTGCAAATCAACAAAGCCACATTTAAAGTACAGAAATTGAACAAATGTTATTTTAAATGGGGTAATATTTTCTAATGATGATTGAAAAATCAATTGATACCAGCAATCTGTAAGTTGGTTCCAGGTATGATTATAACAGAGCAAAACAGATATTCAAACAAATGATGAGAAGTCAGATTAGCACTCTCTCTAATGTTTATTAGTCTATGTGGACAAGGTAAAAGTAAAGTCATGAAAAGCCAATACTGATAACATAAAGCCCTGTCTCTAAGGCATGATTTAAGAGTCTTACATAAACCTAACATTATTTTTGATTATTTTGAATCTTAACTAGCTACCTACCATCTTTTGGCACTTTAGATTCACCATTTACCACAAAATGGAAATATCAGAGATGATTTAAAGACAGAGAAATATATAATTACTTAAAAGATGGCAACATAAAGCAGTATATAATACCATGATGACATCTTTAAATATTAAAAAAAAATTGAAAAGATGGTGTAGCTGTTTAATGGTATATCATACAAACTATGTAATGGTACAAGGAGTTACAGAAAGATAGATGTCATCATTAAAAAAAAAACAGCTGACTAGTCTTTCAAATGAACTTTTCAGAAATCAGTACACTTCAGTTGAAATTGCCATTTACTCCTTCCTCTAAATGACACGGACTTCCTTATTGAAATACTATAGATATTTGGAAGTCCTAATTCACCCTATGCAGACAGAGCCTGTGGGAAATATTGGGTGCGGAGCAAATGAGCGGAGGGTGCGGAGCTAACGGTTATTTTTGAATTTAAATTTGGGATATTTCTGAAACTAAGCCGTTTTGGGACTTCAAATATACCAAGATATGTGTATTTGACACCAAATATCAATACAATTGTGAAAATAGTAGCGCAATTCATTCTATAGCGACGCAGTGTGCCTTAAACCTTTCCCAGACCTATATATTTTGAAATTATCCTTTTAATACTGAGTCCCCAGCATTCATAAAAAATGGTGTTCAAGGTGCACTATCTATACAAATTATTTTTGCATCTTGGAAGCCAGGCAGTATCTGTGTGATTTTATAAAAATTCGGAAATTTTTTCAGATATGAGCCCCCTCTAAATATTGGGTGCGGAGCAGCTCCATAAACATAGCTCCGCACCCAATATTTAGAGGGGCTCATATCTGAAGAACATTTCCGAATTTTTATAAAATCACACAGATACTGCCTGGCTTCCAAGATGCAAAAATAATTTGCATGGGTAGTGTATCTTGAACACCATTTTTTATGAATGTTGGGGACGCAGTATTAAAAGGATAGTCTCAAAATATATAGGTCTGGGAAATGTTTAAGGCATACTGCGTCGCTATAAAATGAATTGCACTACTATTTTCACAATTTTATTGATATTTGGTGTCAAATACACATATCTTGGTATATTTGAAGTCCCAAAACGGCTTAGTTTCAGAAATATCCCAATTTTAAATTCAAAAATGACCGTTAGCTCCGCACCCTCCGCTCATTTGAGCCGCACCCAATATTTCCCACAGGCTCTGTCTGCATAGGGTGTAATTAAAACACTTTCCTCACCTGGTATATGTATGAATAATATGAAGAATTAATTGCCCTTCCTGCAGCAGACCCTTGCATTACACTCCACATTCTGACAGCCACTTGCAGTGGAGGAATAGGGACCATCTTCTATGTTATCACAATAGAAGAGTGTCTCAGCAGGGAGATTGGGGCACCTCTTTACAAGATGAAACAGTCCTTTAGCAGTAACCCCCAAACAGCCTGATAGATCAACTAGTGTCAACTTTGGCAATGTGTGTGAACCAATAGCCCTAGAATGGAATTATTAGAAATGATTAAGAAATACATTTATGGCAAGTTAAGGTTGTAGCATGTTTTCTATAACATACAACAAAGATTAATTTAAACATAATTTTTAGATACATGTATTTTCTACCAAAATTTACTTTTATCTTAGTAAAATAAGTATTAGATAGGTTCAGCTTAAATGATCTTGTCAAGTTCAAGGTGGTGCGTCTCAATTTTGTATGTAAAAGGTTTTAGTGGCTGTACCCTATTGAAGGACTATTTCCCACCCAGTTCAAAATCTGTTTGCACACAGCAAAACTTGGATTTACCACCCTGTTGGAGAAAAAACCTTGGGAGACCACTGAGAATTGTTAATTAATTTTGAAAACACTATTCAATTGTATACCTTAATCCAACATCTGAGACAAGAAAGCATCCGGAGACATTTAACTTCTCCAGGGTACACACCCAACGTCTATCAATGTGCCTGTTATTGCACAGATCCTTTGTGGCTTTTGACTTTCCAGTAGGCCTTAATAGCACCTGCTCTACGGAGTAGCCATTGTCTTTAGGATTACTTTTGTATAGGGTGGTACAGTCTTCAATGTTAATAGAGGAATTTGATTGGGTCTTATCACAGCCTTCGTGGCACTGGGTTCCACAATTTTTAACTGCATTTGGGTGGTTTTTGTCCTTAACAGAGTCACGTGGTTTGCATTTAAGCTTATAGCTGCTGCTCTCACGTAGGTTTTTGTAATCACAACATCCAATTGGTGATTCATTGCCAGCTTGTGTTTCTGTGTGATTAGCATAGTGGCTGTCGATTCCCTGGTTTCCATCATTTGGCACTGTAGTATTGTCAGTATTCTGATCACCTTGCAAAGTCAATCTATTCAGTCTATCACAATAACAAAACTCCTCATTTGCATCAGGAGTCTCCTTGTGTTGTTTAGAAGAGGTCTCCTTGTCAGAATGGTTGTAGTCTTCAGAAGTGTCTATGTAGTGCATGGCTTCTGCCAGCCTTAGCATGGCAATGTCTGATATATTTGTACAACCTGATAGGTTTAAAGTCTTTAATTTCTTGCCACATCTATGCTTGGCCAACCTGAAATCAAAAATAAAACATTAATGTTTGAGAAATTGTACTCGCAAGCTTTTTGGTTTAGTTGATCAAATAAGTTTCCAAGGGCTTTTCTGAATATCATAATTTGAGCTTTTTTTACATGGAGTGTCTATTACATACCCTTTGAATGCACTGTCTCCCACTCTTGTTTGACTACAATCTACATGCTCCACATTTGGACACCTCTTCAACATCTTATTCATCTGAAAGATTCATAAGTATAAGAACTGATTATATCATTATTTAGAATACTGTAGAAGTGGAAACTTTAGCGAAACAAAACTTTAGCGAGATGGTCCCTAAAACTCTATTGCCGAATTAAACTTTACCGGACCAGCAATCAAGAAAATGGAAAATTACTTGGGCGAGCTTATAAGCTTATTATTAGATTATCATGACGCATTTATTCACCAACACGATTGGTTGCATTTTTTAAACCCCGAGATGTTAACATGTATCACAGTTATTAGCCCTATAATTAAACTTGCCTTTCGAGGAATGGCGTGTCACCATCAAAGGTAAGTCGTTTATGTTTGTGTGTAATCCCCAATCAATGTGCTCAAACGGTACAGTAGGTGTTAATACCCGACAAACAATCAAATAAGTAACAAACTTGGCTAATTCACTATCATTTTTCTATTTATTGTACTATTGTAGGTGGATGTTGACTTGTGTTTATGTTCTGTTCAGTATCTTATGTTTTGTTTAGGAATAAATACTAGTATATTCTCATAAAATAATCGTGTCATTCATGTTAGTGGTAACTTGTCACGTGACAGTAGATATCCAATCAAATAACAGATTTTGCGATCGAAAAACCGAAAAATTGATTTCTGTAATGTTTTCATCATTTAGGGCAACAAAACATGATTGCAAAACAAAATAGGTATTAATTATGATTGTAAATCGATGAGGAAGCACTGAGGTATGTATTATTTATGTATTCGAAACGAAATTCAGCATCTGAAGCCTCATTCATAAAGCCAACGTAAATATTTCCATTTACGTCCACGTAACTCAATTGTACGTTGGACGTAAAAACATCGCTCCGTCGTATTCATAAACATATGCGGAAATTGGAGATCTACGTTTAACTTTCCGCAAGGACTTACGCAATGAAAATAATATACTATATACTCCCATATCATGTCCCAATTTTATGATCACGTGCATGTACGTATTTGAATAAGATTGCATCGTTCACGCACGCGTAATTTGACGCATTCCTCGTTGTCACGATTGCCTCTTGATTATTTATACCCCTATATAAAACCGTACCATATTCCATTCGACTTCATTTTCTCCGCACATTCCTCGGTAAAATCATGTCTGAGAAAAAAAGACAAGTACACTTTACAATCTTCGGAAAATGAAGCGCTCATTAACAAAATTGAACTTGAACAAGATGTTGTCAATAATAAACTTTCTGACATACAAGGGGTGATCAACAAATAACCCAAATATGACCCTATATCAGAAACTAATTGGAGTTGGAACACCAAATTTGAAACATCGTATCACCAAACATTCATCAATATTTTGGGAAAATTTCAGGCACAAACATTGATATATACCAAAGATACAATTACCATAGTAACCCTGGGTATGGGTACCTGAAGCAGGTCTTAAATATTAAGTAACAAGAAGGATTTGGCACACGGCAACCTAAGCCATGGACACGCGAAGCACCTCAAATGTACGATGTCACAAATATGTTTTTGATAATCATTTTCATGCTCATAACTTATGCCCAGTTCATGTTAAATAGTGACGGTTTCTTCAACCATGACCAGCTGCTCTTCTTCTTTAATCATCTCTGCTGTGCGTGTTGTTTTTGGAGCACCTATACATGAAGCATCCTCAGCGGATCTTCTTGGCTTTACAGAAATGTGCTGTACCATCTGTAGACATTGCTTAGTTCATTTACATCACCAAATGACTTCTTTAGCATTTCATAAGTTTTTTTTGCAGTGACATTTCATTCAAAATACAGCATTATATCAGTTCTCTCTGAGTGTCTTCTATTGAGATCTGAAGTTTTCAATTCAACCATTTTTCAGTATGACTGACTTGACTTTGACTTCCTCAATGCCTGTGTCTTCTGTCATCCTATCGTTGGATATCGACATGTATAATGACAAACCTATTATATTGTTGGGTAGGTATAACGACATCACGATTGATTAGTATATCACATCAATTAACAGAAACTTTTCAAGATTGATTTACACCCGAATAACATCAAATCTGAATGAATTAACGGTGTCTTTTAAACTCATTTTGGACAGACGTTCAATATGTTACGCGGTAAACACGATACAAAAATATGTCATATTCCGCAATGATTATGGCATATTCACTTGCGGTGTATGACAGATTCACCTGCGGTATATGGCATACACACTAACCAATGAGAACGTGATACGGAAGTACGCAATTGTCAATTGCATCGATTGAACGAACAAGTAAAACGTTATAAATTATTATGATGATTACTGAATCAACAGTTCTGTGTATCGAATATATTAACTTAGCAGAAGTATCAGTCACCAATCCTGAGTAATAAACTTACTAAATCAATCCAGGATTCATATATTAGTACTCGACCACTAACTATATTTGTAATCCAGCGTAGTTTTACATTTAGAGTCGATTCTCGCAACCAATCAAATCAAGGCTTTCTGTATCACGTTTTCACCTGCGGTATATGTCATATTCACCTGCGGTATATGGCATATTCCGCAAGTGAGTATGACATATTCCGCAGGTGAGTATCGGGTATATAGAATATCGCATATTCACCTGCGGAATATGCCATATACCGCAGGTGAGTATGACATATTCACCCGTATCACAAATACCGCGCAACCATGAATGTATGCCATATACCGCGTAACACAATAAATTATCGTTATGATTCACGACCTCCTTCAGATGCCCATACCACGGGTTGCTATGGCAACCGTTACTCCGACATAAAGTAATATTTGTGCCTCAGATTTTGTGGAAATAATGATGAATGTTTGGTGATACAATGTATCAGATTTGGTGTTCTAACTCCAATTAGTTTCTGAGATAGGGCTCTATTTGCGTTACTTGTTGATCACCCCTTGTAGTTACGAATAGGCGGAATGCGTGGATGCGAATAACCAAACGTGTAAGTTTTAATACGCATGCTAAGCTTAGTTGCATCGTAGAAAGATGTCAATTCATTTCCGTGTCTCAATATCTGCACCATCAATTAAACTGTATGTAATTATTAAAAATGCGCATGTAATTACAAAAAATAATAAACAAAGTCATGTGATTATCAACGATTCGTATTTTTTAAAAACATCATTATACTATGCATAGGTAAATGCAGTAGGTGGCCCGAGAGAGATGTTGCTGATGTAAAAAAAATTACGTTGAACGTAAATGAAAGATACGTTGCTGTTTACGCTTGGACACCTAAAAATTGATGACATTTTCGTACCTGTCTTTGGAACCAGCTAGATACTTGAAGATTTCAAGCAAATGACAAATCATTTTAACATTATACGTATTATATCTAAAACAAGTGTTTCACAAAATCTTATGGTAATTGGATACTAAACGTACGAATAAACAGTGTTTTTAAGGCTGGGCGTAAAGTTACACGGTGAAGATACTTGACGTAAATATTTTGTAAGATCCGCAGGACTTTACGTTCATCGTAAAGTTACGTTTGCTTTATGAATCCCAAAATAAGTTTCCGTAATACGATACTTTGACGTAAGTCCTACGTTGGCTTTATGAATAAGGCTTCTGGATGTTAATCTGTATTCGTCACGGTATTATCGCCCACCGATATTTTTTTACATTTTTCTCTACGAATTTTTATTTTGGTGTCTCTCCTCCAACGCTAAATTTCGCCAAAGTTTCCACGTCGTTAAAGTTTCCACTTCTACAGTAACTACCATACTTATGCCAATATTAGAGCAACAAGACACACCTTGATAAATATCAAGCTTTTTATCAAAGAAATTCAAGATGACTGCCAAGTAATTTATCCAGCATGCCTAAAACCTAATCATATCTTGGCAATAGTCTGCTCTTGCATCTGTATAAATTAAAAGTTGAAAGGGTAAGCAGTTTTTCTAGAATTTTGACAAAATTTTTGTGATGCCCACCCACCGTTAGTTACCCACAGATACACGCCCATCGACACAGATTTAAATGACTACAATATAGCACTTTAAAAAGTGTGATAATGATTATGAATCATAGAGGATAATAAACTTATTTCTCCATGTCACCTAACTCACCACAGAATTGGTGATTCCCCTACTTCCAGCAAGGTCTAATGTCTCTACTCCAAAGCCAACCATTGGCAGCAGGTAACGGGAGATCCCACTCAACATCTTTGCTTCTTTACGAATCTACAAGTGAATCACATCATAAGAATACTTGCATAAAAAACATTTTCTCCACTTTTAATAATGAAATGAAGGAACAGTTGATTTCACATTTAAACCCTTCATTTACAATTAGCGCTAAATAGGCTATTTCTCAAACTATGATAAAGCAATCTGATAAATGATTTAAAACTGTAAAACCAACACATAAAAATAAATAACATCACTTTTCTCCATTATTACCTGTATGGCTGTGTTGCTATAGTAACTATTGGAATCTGAATCTGATGTTGTGTCTTCATCTTTATCTTCATCTATAACTACATAGTTGTCGCTGTCTTCACTATCATACTCTTCTTCAGAAGGGATGTCATCCATGCTACCGCAATAGTCCCAGTTTCCTGGAAGTCATAAAGAATGACCACTGAATTGATATTTCCTAACCTAAACTATGCCTCTTTTCTTAACTGATTTGTAATATTGTTTCAGACTACAACAACCCACAAATGCAAATGTTGCCTAGAATCAAGCATATGATCCTCACTTTCTTTTCCCATAGAGAATAAATACAAATAAGCAGAGTTTAGTCCCGAACTGTGTTCTATGTAAAGATAGCATCATTTATGTTACAAGGAAAGACAAGGTAGTTTATGAGGTTGAAGTGTTTTTTTCAGGAGGTTGTGACAGTGTTAAAGGATGGTTTGGATTACCATTATACTGTGACTTACCAAGTGCCCACTGTACAGGGAACATCTTCCATAAACTGGCATCCAAAGCAAGCTCGCTCCATTGATGACACACCTGGAAGGAATAGTAGAATAACATGAAACACTTAATATTCATAAACAACAGACTCAGGGTTTGAAAATCACAGCTGCATGACTGTCAATGGCAATCGCTTACCACTCTTGGAAAAACTTGGAAAGGGCTAGATGCTTATTGGGCAATGGATTAAAATTTGCCAATATGGTTAATTGTGCCAACCTTAGTTGTGAACACTGAATAGACTACTTATCCCATAACTATGAAGAAACTTTAAATCAAGTGGTCCTGTAAAGGCCAGTGTCAAGATGACAGCTTTTCATAAATTATAATAGGATTTTATTGAGTTTTATTACATTTTACTGCTATAGAGATGGATGGTTGATCTGAATTTAGTTTTTAATTTTATTTAAAAAATAAAGCTTGTAATACCCATTTAACTTTTAACATCTTCCCAGGAAATGACACAAAACTTGCTAGAACATAGTTTGCAATTATTAAGAGTGAAAATATCACCCACCTCTCTGCAAGATATTTTCTCTTTGGGATTCAGAAAAGAGAATATCTCCACAGTGACCTCATTGGGAAGGTCAAGGATAGAGGTCTTGGAAGTCTCTTCACAGTGTGCATCTGCAACTAACAACAGATGGATCTGTGTACTTGCTAGAATTAATGGCTCTGACTTAATCATACAAATACAATTAGACATTATCATATTGAATTTCTCTATTTCTAAGAAGTTGCTCACAGAGAACATGATTTTAATCCAGGTACACCTTTTTAACATTTGATAATTTGTTGATCTAACATGGCTCTATGGGCAAAACAACATACATGTAACTTATATCAGAATATACTCTTTATCCTAATCTAAATCCAGCAATAGAAGGCATAAACATTTTATCACTGATAGTGATAGATGTATTTCTCATATGATAACATGAAGATACATAGGCAGTTATTATTTATGTATCAATTATCCAAATAACTCCTCTGGGTCACAGGGGAGTAGACACAACCCATGTGAAAGCAATCAGACATACCTTCATTGCGCTGCAGGAGGTCATCATCAGGTATGACTAGTTTCTCCTCACTACTGTACTTCACCTCATTCCAAGAGTGTGCCTGTACTACAGCCTCCTTCAATTCCTTCAATTCTTCCACTGTAAAGTACTTCATCAGCAGTGGCTGGAACACCTATAAAACATAGAATCATACAGGGTGGGCCAAAATGTTACCATTATTATAATCAAAATGGGTAACAGTTTTGGCCAACCCTGTAGAGAAATGGAGGATGTAGCTTTCGAAAATTCTGATATTCTTAAAACTGATAAAGAATATCCTTTCTTTATTGCTTGAAATTGTTATCAACCACTTGTCTGTCTGTTTCTCTGTCTGGCTGTCTATATATTGGTGGCTTTTTACTCTTTCACAAAATTACATCTTCAAAGTGACTATACTATATCTCTAGAAAACAGCAACTCAAAAAGATTACATTTTTTACAAAAAATGAGGGCCATTTTGATTTGAGCAGACATATTAAAAATTCTTTCTCGAGCAGAGGTTCTTCTACATCCATAAGGCACATATCTATAAAATTTAAACCATATCTGTCAACCGCTTTTTGAGTTATTGCCCGGACACATAAAGGAATGGACTGATGTCTTCTTTATATCGCTACAAACTTCTTGCAAAATCTAGAAATTGACAGTTCTTGAATATCCTTAAAGGAATATTCCTTGCCAGACCCTTTCTCTCTTGATATGGTAGCTATAATCATATATATATTTTCCATATTTAGCAAAACATGGGAAAATGTTTTAATATGGTCAATATTGATCATTTAAAAATCTAGTGCTTATTTCCAGTGAGCTGCCATCTTTTAAGATTTCTTGCAGGAAGTGATGTCATCAATTCTCAACTTCTATAACCTTGCCCATAACAGTATAGGAAAGTAGCACAAAATCACTTCTAGACAAGTGATCGTTACTTTCTGTGCAAAAATATTTTCAGGGCTTGTCAACTTAGAATAAAAGAAGAGATTTTCAGAAGTATTAAATAAGATACAAAGTTGAAAAAGATTATTTAGCTGGTTTTGTAATTCTTAATAGCTCCTCACCTAATGCTATATGCAAAGTTGAGAGTCGATGACATCACTTCCTGTGTGAAATTTTAAAAGATGGCAGCTTACTGGAATTGAGCATCACATTTCTAAGTGAACAAATTTGACCGTATCAAAACATTTTTGCGGGTTTTGCTAAACATGGCAAGCATATATATGGTTATAGCTACCATATGAGGAGAGAGATGGTTTGGCAAGGAATATTCCTTTAAGTATTGCAGCAATTTATAGCTAAAGCAAGTTTAAACTGGTTAATTATATAACATCAACTTTCCAGTTGGTGAAAATTCATGGAAAATTTTGAATAGCTGCCACTTTTTGAAAGTTCATCCCAATATAAGCCAAGAACCTGTAATACCACTTTATCATTTACCCTCAGCATTATATTAGATAAGGGGTGCCAAATGTTCTTCAATTTATACAGATTACAGTACCTAGTATTTTAACTTCCTAGTTTTTCCCCTGTTAAACAGAAAGTGGTGAATCATTGTTGTTTGTTATTATAATGAGGATTTCCCTTTAATGAAGAAAACAGTTATGATGACCTGAGTTTCGAATTACAAAACAGATTAGATTAAGCATTCAAAAGTAGTATTGTATTCAATGTTTTCCAGCATGTTTTTCTTAAATGCATTCACCAGGGGCTCACAATTCTCTCCTTTTCACAGTTATGTCCATTTTTTCAACTAGATGCTGCAACTATTCAATTCAATGCTATACAGGGTGTCCCAAAAAAAAGGAAACCAGCAATAGATTGCTTATTTCTCAAATATGAATAATGATAGGAAAATTTCACAGCTACCATCTGATAGATTATGATGTCCTCTTTCTTATGATACCAAAGTTGTCTATTTTCCTTCACGGATGACTGAGTTATAAGGGATTTAAGTGACCATGTCAGAAATGAGTTTGTACCACTTTCAGCCAAGTCAATTTCACCATCATAACAAAGTGATAAGTAACAACAAACATAAGGATATCACTCTTTTACTCATTTATTCCAATTAAAATTACACATATCATATTTAACACCCCTTTTAAATCCCAATGTCCATTTAAAGTTGTTTTAACCCCAGTGTCCTTCAACATGACCCCCATTCCTTTCAATGCAAATGTCTCCCCATGATCTCATAACACGTACTGCATCCCCGATGATGTCTCTCTGTCCCCTTAAATCCTTCACTGCTGCGACAATCCTTGCCCTTAGATCATCAACGTCTCTTGGTGGTGTTGTGAAGACTTTACCCTTAAGATAACCCCAAAGGAAGAAGTCGCAGGGTGTCAGGTCTGGGGATCTTGGTGGCCACTCAATCTCGTGGTTCAAGGCAATCACTCTTCTGTTGAACAGCGCCCTTAATCTGTCCAGAACGATAATCCGACGATGAGGAGGAGCATTACGAATACTCTTTGATCTTGGGTCAGCTGCATGAACTTGCTATGTTGAATGCTTGTTCAGAAATGTGTATTACGAATAGGACATGGTCTTGCATAGCCATTTTAATCCCTCATTGTTCAGCCATTCATGACAGAAAAAGTGGCACAAACCAATTTCTGACATTGTCACTTAAATCTCTTAGAACTCAGTCATCCGTGAAGAAAAATAAACACCTTTGGTATCATAAGAAAAAGGACATCATAACCTATCAGATGGTAGCTGTGAAATTTTCCTATTATTATTCATATTTGAGAAATAAGCAATCTATTGCTGGTTTCCTTTTTTTTGGGACACACTGTAGTATAGATTTAGATGGATTCAACCAACATGTTTTGATAAATCATGAAAGTACTAGTAAGTGATTATTGCAAATTTTTACCAGAGAAGCTAATTGCAGTCTGGTCAAACCGAAACAAAGAAAAACAAGAGCTGACATTTATTCATGTTTATTCAGTTATAGCAAATCCTTTATTGGTTAAGTTTATGTTTTGTAAACATTGTTGGTAATTTTGTTCTCTATTTCTAATATTTAAATAATCATATAACTGGATGTATACTTATAGGAATTTGAAAATTTGCCAAAACAAAAAGTAATGACAGAATTTCAACACTGTAGATTCTTAGATATTTCCTCAACAGAATAAATGTTCTTACCTCTTCCTCCTCTTTCATATGGGGTAAGAAATTCTCAGTAAAATCCTGTAAGACTCTTCGTAATTTGTCCCCATAATACCAGCGATCATTGGGCGTCTTATTTTTCCAATCAAAGCCATCTCTCACAATCTCCAGCACCTCAACAAGTTTATTATCTTTATGACAATTACATACTGCAGTGTTGTGGATTTGGAGAGCTCGAAGTTTGGTTTTAAGTCTCTGCATAATGAACTCATTCTCAATTTTTTCATGACTTTTGAATTCGGTGAATGTCTTGATTAGGCTTTTTAGCAGCAGCTCAAAATTGACAACATTGGAGAAATCAGTTTGTGTCATCTGCAAATAAAAAAACAAGTAAAGCCTTTTGCAAAAAATGTCATTATCTTAACTTGTTACAATGTTAAAAGATATATCCCAGAATCTGAAAACATGTAACATCTCTGAAGTCCATTGTCAATAAATCCTAAAAATAGGTATAATCTTGCAATGATGTTGATGTGGTAATTTGATTCCTAACCATAGGCTAGCCTAGTCCAACAATATTAGACCTAGCCCCCGGGACCCAGCCTGGGCCTCGTTTCTTATCTGACATGTCTTATGGCCCCGGCTAGGTCTAACCTCCATGATCATTTTGCCTTTGATGCGTTAATTTAATGGGGTCAACCCAGTTGTCCGAAACCCAGTTGTCCGAAACCCAATTCTCCGAAACCCAGTTGTCCGAAACCCAGTTCTCGGAAAATTACAGCTTACAGCTCTATGAACGAGCACTTTTCATTGTTAAAGGGTGTATTTGAGAGTAAATTTCATCAACTGAATGATTCCTTTATGGGCTGGTATTTAATAAAACTGTCAAAATCAAACAAACAAAGTTAAATTATGTTATTCTCATTGCAAAGTGGCGTTTACATAACAATTTTTAAACCAATTTTCTTCATGGCCCATGGGCCTTTCGAGAGGGAACAACATTTTTCCAATGGGTGGTGGGTGTTCATAAAAGGGGAAATAGCTTTCCCAAGCCAGTGGGCATTTATTTAGTAAAGTTTACATGTACATCTTTTGAAACCAAAACTTATTCTTCCCTTACGTACTCTGTTTGAGAAATAGAGATTAAATTCAAAAAGATGAAGTGAGTACATGGCGAAAATGAAACTTCTTGAGAATGGGAGAACATCCATTTTGATACGAGGATAGATAAACTGTTCTGTAATATATATTGTGTTTTGATAACCTTTTTAGAATCTCAATGTAAAATAAATCCCCCTTTCCTGCCATTCTGGTAACGTCACACGTCCATGCCATTAATTTGGCCAAATACATGGCATGGAACTGGCCTAAGCTTAAGTATGTCCCCCCTTTCTCTGGTAAATTATGACTACATTTTTCGGAGTAATGGGTTTCAGACAAATGGATTTCGGAGAATTGGGTTTCGGACAACTGGGATTTGGAGAACTGGGTTTCGGACAACTGGGGTGTACCCAATTTAATCGTTCCGCAGGTTTCGACAAGTGGAAATAGTTAAATTGACTGGAGGTCAAACCAGACAAAAATGTCTAAAAATGCAAAATTTTTTGTCACTTCCTGTTTCGTCATTTCCCTTTAACTTCCATGGCACCTTAACACAATAATATTGTTTAAACCGCTTGATGTTATGTGTTTTTATATTATTGTCAAGTATCAGTTGCATGTTATCACGGAAAAATGGTTTTGATGGATCCAGAACTTGCAATGAAGGAAAGAATAGTAAGGAGGTTAAACTCAATAATGGCCAAGAAAATTCCTAATAGTAAAGAACCCCGTTATTGAGTTACAACGTCGAACTAGTCTAAGGCTACAGTCTGTTTCACTGCTTCAAAAGCAAGCAGTTGAAGCTGAAAAATAAGAAATCTAAAGACTATTGTGCCATAATATATTGAAAAATATATTCATATTGCACATGAATGACATTTGTACATTTCAGATTATTTAGTGTTTAGTGCAATAAGCCTGTGCCCTCTTGTAATTTGAGGTCTCTCCGCCATGTTATTTCTTCAGAATTAACCTGTCAGAGAAGCATCAAAATATAAGAGGTTGCAGGCTACAGTCTGTTTCACTGCTTCAAAGGCAAGCAGTTGAAACTGAAAAATAAGAAATCTAAAGATTATTGTGCCACAATGTATAGAAAAATATATTCATATTGCACACGAATGACATTTGTACATTTCAGATTATTTAGTGTTTAGTGCAATAAGCCTGTGCGCTCTTGTAATTTGAGCATGAGGTCTCTCCGCCATGTTATTTTTTCAGAATTAACCTGTCAGAGAAGCATCAAAATATAAGAGGTTGCAGACTTTAATCTGTAAGCGCAATCCAAGATATAGGCTAGTCAGTCAAGATATACAAATGTCATTCGTGTGCAATATGAACATTTACATACATTATTGCACAATAGTCTTTAGATTTTTTATTTGTCAGGTTCAACTGCTTGCCTTTGAAGCATTGAAACAGACTGTAACTTAAATCTAAATCTAGACCATAGGCCAAGGGTAAAGTAATAGTAAGCTGTATATAGAAGACATATCCTAGAAAAAAATTGAATAACAAAAAAAACGGAGGTTCAGTTCAGATGTATAATGCTAAATCGAGGTGTAATTGAAGATGTTGACCCTCGTGGTTTGAAAGAATACATATCTTTTAATCATATAAATTACCATTTGACAATAGCCATTCACTAATTCCTTCATTCTTGAGTGTGGAATCGTGAAAACATCAACTTCTTCTGGAAAACTGGGCGCCATCTTGGTTTTGATGGTGTGTCACGTGATCTCGAGATTGAATGAGATGTAGCGAGATTATGACGTTTCATACATCACCATAACGACGTTTACAGTTGCGCTAAATCAATCAGCAGTGTGTACAAAAGTTTAGAAGAGGGAACATATTGAGAGAAGAGTAGAACTTTAGATTAAAAGAACAATAAAATGGCGAGGAACTACCCTGCCAATACACAAATACAAAAGTTCCTCGAGGAATCATATAATAAAGAGAGAGACGCACGTTTAGCATGGTATCTAAAACTTTCAAGGGGAGAAACTGGTTCTCAAGTTGCTGGAAACTCTAAACAATATGAGGTGTTCCGAAGAAAAATCGAAAATGCCCCTAAACATGCCGAAGATATGAGTAAACGTCTGCCTAGGCTACAACCTAAACAGTTCCATAAACGTCGAACACAAGCGGACGATAATTTAGTCAAATTAGCCGACTCAGGCAACCCAGACTCTTTGCTCATCGAAATGAGACCCGTCACACCACAAACCAAAAAGGTTTTATACCACGGATTCTCAAAAGAAGGCACTGGGCGATACTTATACCTTCAAGACCGCTACAAAACATATATTCCTGAGGAAAAATATGAGTTCCCAATTACTAGCTCATGGGAATATGGATGGCGATTGGGTGATGTAATTAAGAAAGAGGACATTCGTAAACCTGCTCACGGTAGAAACCGCATAGTAGCTGACACTTTTTACACAAGAACAGGCATTCCAGCAATAAGAACAGGATTTATGTAGATATGCACGGCTGTGATAAACTTTTTATACGTAATATAGATTTTTATACTTTGCTCAATGCAAGCAGCCCAGCATGATAAACTTTTATAAAGTTTCCAAAAACTTTAAAAACCAAAGATTAGAATCAACTTACATTGTTCAGCTTCAAGAAATCTCAAGAACAACCAACAACGACGTGACAATAAATCCTTATCTCCGTAAAGTGTACTTGTATAGCACTTATCTCAACACCTATACAGACATGTAAATAGAAGACTGATATGGACTTACAATCAACTTGGAGACCAAGGATTCCTAACTACGTTTCTAAGACTCTTACAATAATTCTAAACTTGTGTGGTAAAATATACATTCAATGATTTTTTATCCATTTGATTTCCAAACGATATCTGATAGGTACTTGTTAGTAAAAGGTTCTTACAGTAATTAATCAAATATGGACATGTCACTTGCAACTTTTTCGAACTGTAGTGTAAAGGGTAGAAAGTTAATTTTCATTTTGGCGTCTCCAGTTTCCATAGTAACAGATTTAGTGACAGTCTCAATGGATTGTTAGTAGGGGGTAGGGTATCTAGTTTCTAACTAACTGATAAGTTTAATCAACTTAATAGACCAGTATTAATGAACTTAAGGTGACATGTATCAAGTTGAGAATTTAAAAAGCACATGTGATATTTAACTGAATATAATTCAGATGAATATATTTTGATATTTACTGTTTAGTGTATTGTAATGTAGTTATCAGCCTGTATCTTAACTTCTATAGATTTAGATTACTGAATTATCTAATTAATATCTATGGAGGCAAAATGGTTGAGTTATTAATTTGGTAGACACTGTGGTAATGATTAAATGCTCTAATGTTCTTATTCTCCACGCAACATTATGTGCCTATCATATAAATCAATAGAAATGAATCCAGTAGAAACAATATAAAACTAACAATGGGTGTTAAATTTGCATTCTCAAGCATTAAAAGATAAATTGATTTCTTGGTTGTTATGAGACTTGCAGGTAAAATATTGATCTAACGAACCAATAAAATACCTTCAAGTACCTCCATTTAATTTCTCAGGACAGACTAACATTTCCTACAGAATATTCATCATCTCTTAAATAATTTATTTCCCATTTGGTGAAGAGGAAATTAAATTAAATATTTAGCAAGATTTGTTTACTAGGTTTAATATCAATTGACAATATGTATTGTACTTTAACCCCATTGTGTAGTATTTGTATACAAATTTTATAACCAGATTCTAGTACACTGTACTCAAAGATAAAGTGGTTTTGAGAATAAGAAATTACTATTATTGTCTTTGACTAGTGCTATGTCAACATTGGGGAAGATAGTTGATTAATGACTAATCTGTCATTCTATTTCATGATTCAAATAAATTAACTAAATTCTTTCTTGTACCTCACATTTAATCATTATCATTTTGAAAATCATTATTAATTTCTTCTCATCTATTTACCACTCATCAAAGGAAATAATACTGTAGTTTATTATCTTTTGTGTATTCATGTACTGTATGTACAGTATATCTAGGCATATAAACATGTAATTTTTTGTTTTTTCTAATGTCTATTAAACCTGTGTTTTTTTCTAATGTCTGTTAAATCTGTCCATCATAAGCTATTATACTTTGTGTGCCAAATTGTATATATTATGTATATAAACTTTAATGATTGCAGTAAGGTGACATAATTGTGCATCATACTTACTTTTAAAAAATATATTCGTGTAAATAAACTAAAGGCCAGAGGTCTGAAGACCCAGCACCTTATCACGCATTCCGTCCATGCGATGTACATACATAGGTAGTTATATTTAATCAAAAATTGTATACAGTGTAGTTGAATATTACCTCTATTAATTGTGTAATGTTATATTATTTAAACAAGTCAATTTGTATTGTCAGATAATGTTTCTGTTCATATTAGTGTCACATTTTGATAATTTACTTAAAATTACTGCTGACATCATATATCCAATTTAAATCTTATGGATATTTAATCACACACATATAATGGTTTATATAATCACCATAGTAACCTATCTATTGTCTTGTATATTCTATGTCATTACTGCTCACTGATTTTGATTATTGCCAAAAACTGTTAAAGCAGGTGAATAAAAATAATATTCTTCGGTGTTGTAATAATTTATGTATGAGTGTTACATAATGATGTTGTTGCCCATTATCATTAGCTTTTCACAGTTATTGTTTAAATAGAAAATATTGTAAAATCTTGATTCATTGTATCCTATTTGTATATCAAGCAAGGAAAAGTATTAATAAAATATAAAGCTTATGATCACACAAAGCAATAACATTATATATTAGTTTGTGACATTTTTAAGGTGTAAATAGCACCAGGTGAAAGTTTGAAATATTTGATTTGCTAATAGAACACTTCCTAATGCATTGTATTGTACATGTACAATGCATTAATATGAGAATGGCTGGATGACAGTGTTGTTGTTATAGTCCATATAGATATTCATATTAAAAATGCAGGTAAATCAAACACTTGAAACTTGTGAAAACAGCTTTCATTCAACATATACTTGAAGAACAATCAACAATACTCGCATTAAGTTGCATTCTCCATCTTTATATCAGAAGAAATAATAAACATTTTAGTATGATGGCAATATGAATAATTCCCAACATACTTTATGTTTTCAATATTTTTCTGATTGTGATAATCTGTTTGTCCCACTAACGAAAGTGGGGAAAGTCTATCAGAGTAGCCTTAATTTCTTCTTTAAATTTCAATCGTTATAACTGATCTATTTGTTCAATTGTTTTAGTCTATGATGTCATGATTATAGGAACAATTTTCAGTTGCTTGAAAAAGATTTATGTAATAAATCGAAATATTGCAAAACTAAATCATTTTGTTATTTAACATAAAAACAACTACTTGACTTTATATTTGAAGTAAAAATGTACATATGGAAGTCATACACTTTATTTGATAAATCTAACAGGCTGTTATACCTTATCTCAATTCATTGAAAACTATATCAACTTTCCAACATATTTTCTTCTATTTCTGTTACAGTAATATCATATTCTCTTTGAACGTTATTCACTGAGTAAAACCTTTGAAAACTATCATCGATCCTGGCTCTGTGTATATCCATCACCATTAGAAACAACAATAGAAGTGGGAAACAATATAGATTGCGAAGAGGAAATTATAAAATTGTAACATCCAATATTTCAGATTTAATATCACTTAATTTGGTTCGCCCTGTGATTGTAAATGGCTATATAGATTGATTGAAATGCATTAGGCTGGTGAAAACAAAATATTCGTTTATTTCTTATGCATAGGGCTCTATTTGATTAGCATGTCAGAACCAAACTGAATAAATAAATTTGCCAATTTTATATTATAATGGCACCATAAAAAATAAATAATCTCCTGAATATACATTACAAAAGAATATGTATAAGTTATAATGTTCTACAATTCCACTAAGGTAGGTTTAAGTCATATTTGAAGGTTCAAGCCATGGGAAAAATAAATGAATTTCTCTCACATTGATTGTCAGACTCCTTTTTGTGTCAATGTAGGTTTAAAGATCAATGTATTGAGATATGTGTTACATAATGTATTGATATGTGTTACATAATGTATTGATATATGTTACACAATGTATGAATATGTATTACACAATTTACACAACATACTTATATTAGCAAACAGAGTCTCTGATTTTTAATAATTAATTAATATCACCATTGGAACTTATATGCTTGAAACAAATCATCATACATGGAAAACATGCCCAAACTACTGCCATCTTAACTTTTTATTCCTCATCTTTTGATTTTTTAGCTTATCTAATTTCAATGTCATTTTCTGTACACTTTTGAAATGCATTCATTCTATTTATTTACATTTATGCATTATATTTACAAAGTGTGAATTTCAATTAGTGATGTTTGAAATTCAGCAAAACGTATTCTTATTTTCTTGGCCTTATTTAGATTTCATGCCAGTTTCCTATCAGCGACATTTTTTTATTGCTGCTCAGGTATCCAAGATTCCCGGCGATACCTTAATTAATCTGAATTCCCAAGAGGAAGAAAAACAGTGATTAAATTCGAAAACTAAAACCAATCAATCAATTATTCATATTAACCAACCAATATCCTCATTGATCTTCCCCATAGTGCCAATCGCAAATGCATTTACACACATTTTCGCATGTTTCTGTTATATTCCCTGCGATAAATGTAATCCACTGTGATTATTATTCTGGGATTACCTGTAATTATAAGATCATCTTTACAATAGGCAGACATATGGTTGCATTTTATGAAGATCTGGAACCGGATAATGTATGTACAATTGCCAGACAAAGCCTACGATCAGCACTGTAATTATTCATGTATGAGTGCATCTTAAATGAAATTAAATGGACGTTTAGAATCGGGGTTTCATTAATCTTCCGCGGCAAACAATATGGTGAGAGAAAATGAGATAATACGTGGAGCTCGGGGAATTTGTATTAGTTTCATTGTAATTTATCAGTTTTATATGACACTCTTTATTTTAAACACTCCTTCATGTTTTGTTCCTATGTAATATTATAGTGTTTCGAGCCTATTTGACTGGATTAATTGCCTTATATACTGGCAGAGGTATACCAGAACTGATAACACACAAAATTCATAAGAATAAATCTGAGTTATTATCTAGTAACCAGACTTTATTTAACAACTAATCAATACATTATTACTAACATAATATTTTGAAGTGATACTCTTAAGGAATTCATAGAACACGAAGAATTTATGAAGAAACTTCAGGTTAAGGGTCTTTTTAATTCAATTCTATTGATTTCTCCGCAATAGCACTATTACCTGTCAACTTGCTCTATTTACCTCTATTTGAACATAAAATATTTGCATATAGAAGAATGTTATCGCTAAGTGAGAGAGCAGTCTCTCTATCCATTAGTCACCAATCAATACAAAGACCAACTTTTTTAATTCTTTTTATTGTGGTACTTATATTGAATTTCTTTTGTTGTAGCTCAAGTGCTATTGTAAACATGCTCTTTTCAGGTGTATTTTAGTGGTCTATTGTAAGATCTGCATGTAACGGTTGCTATGGAAACCTGTAAATTATATCGGTTAATGTCTAAAGTTCATGGTAAAGTGTCTGGAGATATGTAGTTAAAAAACCAACTTATATATTGATAGTAATTTTATTTAATGAATTACTTAAAGAGGCAATTGGTCTTAGAAATATTACAAATAAACTCATGAATAATGATAAAAACAACTACAAAAAACAACATGTACCAATACAATCATACAAAAAATGAAAAATCAACAATGAAAAACAGTTATTAGAAATGTAAAATATGTTTTAATGCTCTACCTAAAAATGCTCTACCTAAAAACAAGGAGGTACTTATTCCAAATGATTGAAGTTACAATTACATATACCCTTTAATGTTTCATTTAGACATCCAGTGTTTTAATGTCTTATTGGAAAAGAGTAGTTTTAAGAAATATTAACAACATTTTCATGCAACCTAGTTTTCAGATGTTTTCCTTATTCCTACAGCATTTCATATCCACATGTTCTTTGCAGATTTTTTTATTTCAAAATTCCTAAGAACCAGACTACATTGTATGCCATTTATAAGACATGGCTGATCATGAAGCTTTAAATTATTGCAAATTACATCCTTACTAAGCATGCTAACATGTTCACGCTATATACAGATTATCCATGGTAATCTGCATAGATGTTTATTTATCTGAGATGAGGTAACCATGACAACCATTATTCCTTAATGTCAACATCAGTCTTACTTTATCATATGAAAAGAAAAGTAGATAGAAAATGGATATTGTCATAAAGACTGTTTCAAATGAGAATGAAATATAAATCTTGTTATTGTTTGGAATTATGCTAGACTTTGTGGTACATTTTCCCTTTTCAAATTTGAATTCAAACTTGAAAACTTTCAAGAACAAATATGTCAATCCGCGTTCATTTCTATTTCTTGTGTATTCAACTGATTATCAGGCATGGTCAAGTTTACATAAACTTTGTAACAAAACTTGAATTCAGGAAACATGTATCAATGTGGACCAATGTATGAAAAGGGCATTGTTGCTGGGTTCTATTCAGTTGCTGATACACTCCACTCTTTGTGGGGGATTTGAATTAAAAAAAACAATCCAAAACAAACCGTAAATGTTTTTTTAAAAGAAAGATGTACCAGAGTTCGAAAAAATAAATTAAACAGTCAATGTACTCAATGACTATTTTAGTATTTTTGAATATTTTTTAAAACTTATCTGTCCAGAAACAAATTCATATCAGATTACCCCCACCAAGCTATATGAGTAGATTTCCATCTCATGCGCATATCACTATATGTATGCTCTATGTACCATTGTAGTATCAGTTTCACTTAATTTAAGACCTGAAGTATATCAATACATTGAGTCCATAGAAATCATATATGACAGTCTTTCAAGATGGAGAAAAATGTGAATTTCAAAATGCTATTTTTTATGCGTTTAGTTTTTGAAATTGACAGTTGTAACATGAAATTTAGATAGGAGTATTCATATACGTGTCTTTTGATAATCAGACTCGGATAAAACATGCTTGTCACAAAAGAGTGATTTATTGTTCGGGTCGCATATTAACACCTTTGAAAAAAGTTCTCACTTTTCAAAAGTTAAAAACATCGTGTAATTTTGATTTATCTTGCGGATTAATATTACATACTTGCACATTAGGAAGATGGAAATGGCCACTACTGACCTTTACCAAGCTGGGTCACTGTTTAAGGCTACTAGAAACAGGAAACAGGTTGTTAACGGCATGGCAATCTTTAAGAATATACTGAGGCAGACATATTGATAATAAGTTTCATATGTCATGACACTTAAACTTAAAAGTTACGAATTCTGTGCATTGCATTCATTCATAATGACTACATACTTCAAAACACCAAATTTTGTTACCAAATCTAAATTTAATGATGTAAATTTTTGACAAGATGTCAACATAACAGGTTCTAATGTATTTTCGCCTTTGAAGTCTGTAATGACATCTAAAATGTCAAAGATGATTATCTTAGCTTCCATGAAGATATACAATAACAAAAAAAATACATGTACATCAAGAAATATTTGAAAAGCAGGATTCATACCATAAACCCATAAATCTTAGTCAATGGTGCCGACTTAAATCTTTTTCACTGCATGTTTGAAATAACTGCATTGTGCTCATTTGCCCTCTCATTTAAATTTCCTCGATTCACAATAAATGATCCCAAAATTACAGAAGTTAACCTAAATAATAAATATAGATCTATAATTATCAGACAAATCATATTTTTCATAATAATCACAGATTTAATGATCAGGATGTTTAGAAAGCAATGTATATTAGCCTTAAGAAAAATATGAAGAGACTTTACTTATAAATACAATTAATATACTTGATTAATTGCAGGTCGACATGATTAATGAGAATACAATTAATCATTAATCAAAAAACAATTGCAACTGATAAAAAATTAATCTAAGTTCAAATCAACTCATTTTATATACTTTGTTTTATAACAATATAAGTATACATTTTCTTTTCATATAACCTGTTCACAGGGTTCAATTTAGAAAGACCTTTTCATTAAGGCCTACCCAGTACCATTTGATATATGATCTTTTATTTTCTCTGTTTCAAATTTTTTCATGAATTTTTCGTTAAAGTGCCCTTCATACCAACACTCATTAAAGGGGCACATTTGCATTAGTTCAAGTAGACATAATCCATTTGTTAAAGTGGCACATATATACATATACATGTAAAGTGATATCTAGAGGGGTTAAAGTTAAACTGCATTAATCAGATTTTAATTTCATGGGTTGGATATTATGAATTTACACACAATATCAAATGAACAACATTCTTGTCGGCAAATGCACTTTATTTCTAAGAGATTTCATGACAAACTTAAAAGCATCTATTTTTCATGAATGAAAAAGTATCCGGTTGTTCAAGTAAATAAATATCATTAATTCATACCAATTTTCTTTTATATTACGAGACGATGAACATAAACCCAGTGATAAATACTGTAATTAAGAGACTTGTTCAACCGAAGGTTTCAATCATTCGTGATAAAACAGACAATTCTATTAATTACCACACTACATAAACAAGTATAAAAATCTTTTAATCCAACAATTTTTTTCTAAATCATGTAAACCATTGATATAAATAGCGATTAATGTCTCCTTTGATAAAATACAAGGATTTATCAGATGCTTATGAGGCGTACATCTGTGAGAGTTCACACATTGTGCAAAGAGATACTGTTTGTTTAGATGATGCCAAGATCTCTGGTCATATCCACGATCAATTATTTCAATCACATTGTTCTGTATTGATACAATTATCATCTCAGCGTTTTCACGATGGATCGATTTTACAGTGATGGGTAATAAAGATCTCCTATTAGGTGTATGTTTACACGTGGATTAACTAACACAGAAAAAATTGCGCAAACGTTTGCATCAGGCTTAGGTGATATTGATAGCCAAACATACTTCTATTGTGCATTATAAAATACAGTTGAATAATAAAGAACTTTAAATAAAGCTCCATTTTAAAACTTACATTTTCTTGAAAAATGTACCTTTTTATTGATGTACAATTTTTGTAAAAAATGCATAAAAATAAAATGCATCAAATTAAATTGACAGAATTCGAGCTATATTGAAAAATGACAACCTTCCCTCATGATGAAAGTTTGCTATATGCCAGTGGATACAATGTAAATGTTATACTTTGATGTGTCGATAATTTCATCTTCATGAGCTCATTAGCCTTCATGTTCTCTTTGCAATTTGAAAATAAATTTTCTTGTAAATCAGATTTAACAATGGTAAATATTTTCATCATCAAAATCTGGAGTGATTTATCAAAATTAAAGTTTAAATAACAAAGCTTGTTTTCCAAGTTCCAGATATAATAAAACTCTTGCATGGGAACACACTAAAAAGGATGCAAGATATATATACAGAAATATTATAAAAGGACACACTGCAATCATAACCTGTAGGGTGCAAAATGAGTTGATGTTAGTTGATAATCAAAGAATTATTGATAACATCCACACACAACAGAAATCATTTAATCAAATATGTTACGTTGCCCTTTGAAACTCCATTCTACAATGTGATTCAATGATTTTGAACCATTTATGAATTTTATGTTGTGATCTACAGCATCTTCTACCTTTTTGTATTATGCTTAATTTTGGATGTTCTGAAAGAACCTTGATGTGCAAAGGGAGCCTAAATGTGCTAAGAAGGAGAGCCCTGATTGGCAAAGAAAGAGCCTTGAACCAGTTAGAGAACCTTGATATGCTGAGAGAGCCTTGATATGCTACGTGAGCCTTAATGTCCTAAGAGAGCCTTAATGCGCTAAGAGAGCCTTGATGTGCTAAGAGAGAGCCTGAATGTATTAAGAGAGTCTTGATGTGCTAAGAAAGCCTGAAAGTGCTAAGAAAGAGCCTTGATATGCTAAGAGAGAGGGAGAGCTTTAATGTGCTAAGAGAACCTTAATGCGCTGAGAGCCTTGATGAGCTAAGATATAGCCTTAATGTGCTAAGAGAGTCTTGATGTGCTAAGACAGCCTTAATGTGCTAAGAGAGTCTTGATGTGCTATGAAAGCCTTAAAGTGCTAAGAAAGAGCCTTGATATGCTAAGAGAGAGAAAGAGAGAGCTTTAATGTGCTAAGAGAACCTTAATGCGCTAAGAGAGCCTTGATGAGCTAAGATATAGCCTTAATGTGCTAAGAGAGTCTTGATGTGCTAAGACAGCCTTAATGTGCTAAGAGAGTCTTGATGTGCTAAGAAAGCCTTAATGTGCTAAGAAAGAGTGTTGATATGCTAGACAGAGCCCAGATGGGTGAAGAGAGCTTTGATGAATCAGAATGAGTTTCTTTTGAGATAAATGATTAGTTGTTAGATTAATTGATCCAAGGATTTAACTACCACCAATGTTTTATAACTCCTGCAATTATTTAGTTTTTCAGCATTTTTGGAATAAGTACATGTACATTAACTATTGATTTAAATGAGTTAATTCAATAATTAAAAGAACAACCCAGTTATGTTTCTTAAACTATTGTATTCATTTCACAAAATGAATACGGATATCATTAATTGATAATTAATGAGAAGCAATGATTAAGTGAAACCTGACACATGTTCCAACGCAACTAATCCTGAATAAAGTTATCGAACATGCAATAAGAGTGAAGTCTTACATATGTCACAAATGTCGAGTTAGTATCATAATCTCCTATCATTAAATGGTATTATGAACATGAATGATTGATAGAAATCAATAGTTTTTTTAATACCTGGGGAGACATGGATTTCTCCTATAAGCTCCTGTAGAGTGACTTGAAGTGTTCATACAAGGTTTACAATTGCATCTATAACCCATTGTGATTTCCCTATGTATGAAATAAAGCATAGAGGAATAGTCTTGAACTGCATCTATGTGTACCCTCTAATTTTCGTTATTTTCTTAATTAGGTACTTTCTGAATAGAGATCCAGGGGGGTGTGAGAAAACATATATGGTCCATATGGTCAATACATCTACCCATTCAATGGAGTAAAACATGTTTCAGGAAGAAAGTATTATTGCCCCGATTATTAGCCAATGTGGTTACAACCAATTATGAATCAATTAAACATCAAAATATATTCATTGATACCAAATTTTTATCAAAGTCTTACCACATTCAAACCACAAATACCACACATGTGACAAAAATTAGTTTCTGCATGTTCATCCGTTGGATTCCAACAAGCAACATTACCCAGGAAGCCGAACACAGGAAGTCCAGGAGAAGTTGATTTTGCTTCTTTACACGTTAGATCCTCGTCTGGGATATTTGGGGTTTGTTTTCTTTATTAGTTGTTATCCTAGATATTTAATTTTCTTGCTGCACTGTAACACTTTTTAGTGCCTTCCATTTGGCACCTATGCATACATATTTCATCTTTAGAATGGAATGCATGAGAAGCAGAAATTATGCAGGTTGAATAGGTTAGAACATATTAGGACTTTATGTTTTATGTGCTCATCTATGGTCAATCATGGTTTGAGTCACACTTTGATAAATAGCTTATTTCAATGAACATGTTATTAATGGATTTATAGGTGGTTTTATTTAGTGCTCAAGGAGGGCATTTTACTACATTGTTGTTTTTTCAATCTTAACCTCAGTAGTTGAAATAAATAGTAAATACCATAATATAAGTACAGTACAAGGGATTAATATGCAAAGTGTTGCTACCTGCCATTTGTTACAGATGCTGAACAGAAAACACCAAACACCATCCACAAAAAGGTTGGAGACTGTAACAATGTCACCACTTCTGGCGGTGACATAAAAAATGCAAAGTGGAATACCTCTCTAATGAGAACCCCTCCATAAGTGGAACACTTTACAAAGGCTAGTATCTTATTTACTTAATGTGAAATTAACCTCTGTGTGTGGAACACCTCCAAAGTGGAACATTATTTTGAGGTACCAAAGGTGTTCCATTTACACAGGTTTTACTGTGCTACACATAAGTACTTCAAAATCTAAGTACAAGACACAATATTTTGTGATTTATTTCATTTATACATATATTCTAATTATTATTTTTATATAATTATCGTCCTGCGATATTTAAAATGTTATGTTAAACGATTCATAAATGTTATAAATATTTCTACAAATAAAATATACTGTACACTAGTACATGTATTACCAACTATTTTATAATACATGCAAATGTATAAACTACATGATTATATAAAAGATAAAATTATTAATTGGTTTTGATAAAAGTTACACATGAATCATTTCTTTGATCCCAAAAACCACAATGGCATAAATTGTGTACTAAAAATGATCGCAATCATTATCATTGCATTGCATTAAATTATTTAAAGATATAAATCAGGGAGAAATGTCATATTTAAATTATTGCGTACATTTGGACATACAGTTCAACACATAACAACAGAAAATGTTCATTTCCATGGGGTGCAATCTCATGATTTATTGAGGTTGTGCACTCCACTGTATGTGATCCAGCATCTTGTTTCCCCCTTGTCTACTTCACCTGCTTGTTGAGGAGATGTGTGTAGGGGGGGGGGGGGGGCACAAGGGCTTGACACCAGGGAAATGTGTAATATTATCCATGATATATTATTGTGCACATCCCAAAGAAATCATTGTCAATTGCATTTAGCATAGGGAATTTGTCCATGTAAATAAATAAGGGTTATGTACTGGGAGGTTTTGGATATGGGGTTTATCCAGAGGGAGATATGCATATCTACCTGAGGGACTGTAGGGACCGAAGGTAGATGTGCATATCTCACGAGGGATGAACCCTATATCCAAACCGACCGTACATAACTGCTTTATCCTATACCAAGTAGTTTTCTAATTTTCTTTCAATTTATTTTTATTTTTTCAATTTCTTCACATTTTTCTAATTTTTTTTCAATTTTTTCAAATTTTATCTTTTATTTTTTTCAATTTTTTATTTTTTTCATTTTTTTCACAATTTTTCGAAGCGGGAAGATATGCCCTGGAGCGGGAGATATGGCGGGAGATCTGGAGGTTCAGGATATGAAAACCTCAAAATCATGACACAGGATATATCTTACCAACTTATCTCCCTAAAACTCTACTTGGCATAGGATAAATACGGATATCCAGGCGGATTGCTTTGGGTTATGTGTTAGATTCACTAAAGATTTTGTCCCACTAAAGAGCAGTGACCTTTCCACACTGTCCTGTGTTTAAGATTAACTATAAATCTTGATAGGGGAAGCATGCATAAATCACATTAGTGTTCAAAAATATCTTCAAACATAATAATCTTCAATATCTAACCATCAAACATATTTCCCTGATTGATATTTATGATCAATACTACATGTTTAGTAACAAATATTATGGTTAAAAATAAAATTGTAATAAATAATAGCATTTTAATGAATACAATATTTAACTAATTAAATTTGGAGAACCTGGCTTACATACATTACATTCATTATTTACTTCATTAAAATACATAATTTCAAAAAAAGAAAATATAAAAATGCTCATTTAACGAAAAATAATGTGAATACAGAAAAGTATAAATACTTTCATGCACATGTTCTTATTGGAAGAATTTGTGGACGGAATGCACATGTATATTTTATAATATGCTGTATTTTCTCAATGCTGTATTAGTTTGAGGGGATGAAGTCACGATAATATAACCATGTACCACATACAACATATTTATAACCAGAAAATGTTATAAAATTACAATAAATAAATATCAATATTTCAAAATATTATTTTCTGTAAAGTGCTACTGGACGGCTGGTGATAATGAAAAAGGATACATGAAATTCGGAACATCCTTTCTCTGATATATGGCAAGGTGTGTATATACTTGACATATAGTATATATGATATACTGCATTGCCTCTATATGTACGTCGATCAAACAGTTTTTATGGACGGAAATCCTAAAAGGACTGCATTTAAGTGTTCTTTCACAAATCAGTTTTTTTCACTCCAACGACCATATCAGGTTATCATTTCAACTCCGACATTGTCCCTCAGTTAAGTTGTCTCACTAAAAATAAAAATAAATAAAAAAATAAAAAATTGACATGTCAATAAAAGTTATAATAATATAATGATGAAGCGCTGTACATAAGCGTTCATTGTTTGATTTAAACAAAAATCTTTGAAAAACTGTCAGGTTAAGATAATTATTAATATTTTCTGATTTGATGTTCTCATAGAAAGTTGGAAACATTTAAACTATTTTCAGAATGACTGCGTGCGTCTTATATTAACTCAAAGTTGTAAGATGGTGTTACAAAATAAATGCCTCTGTTAATAATACAGGGTGTTCAAAAAAAACGCAACCCAAAGAAATCGCTATATCTTGGAAAATACTTATCCAATTGCACTCATTTTTTCAGGAAAGAAAGAAGAGACTGTGCATGTATAGCTCCTGTAATTATTTAGTTGTAAAACATGAAGCCTTGGACGCCTGCTCAAAAGACATTAGAATGAGAAAGATACGAAAAATGCAGTCAAAGGTGACTGTCACAGCAATAAAACTGAATAACTTTCTAACCATAGTGTTCTGGCACTTCAGATTTGGCACAAATTATCCTCATTCAATGTGTGGTGAATTTGTGGAGTTTCATCAAAATCACTCCAGGGACTTTACAGTCATGGTCAAAATAACTTCTTATGTCTGCCTGAACCAGGGTGTTTGACTGCGTTTTGAACGCATTTCGACCATAACTGTGAAGTCCCTGGAGTGATTTTGATTTCACTCTACAGATTTACCATACTTTGAATAAAGATGATTTGTGCCAAATTTGAAGAGCTAAAACACTATGATTATAAAGTTATTCAGTTTCATTACTCTGGCAGTCACCCCTGACTGCGTTTTTCGTATCTTTCCAATACTAATGTCTTTTGAGCATGTCTAAGGCATCAAGTTTTATAACTTTCCAACTACAGGAGCTATACATACACAGTCTCTTCTTTCTTTCCTGAAAAAATGAACATAATTGCATTAGTATTTCCCAAGATATAGCAATTTCTTTGGGTTGCGTTTTTTTTTGAACACCCTGTACAATAACAAAAATTTCAATTATCTCACAAAATTAATGATTTCCATGGAGATAAAATCTTTATTTTTTCAACACGTATCCATATATTAGATATAAACAGATAACGAGACAGTGACATATAAATGCTTTGATGTCATATCTGAAACAAACAATATGTGAAAAATCTATCAAAATACTTGAAGAGTATAAAGAATAGAGTCGTGGATTTGTAGTTTTTATCTTTTCAAAGTATTTGATAGACAAATGTTTTATCGTCACATAGGTGAGAAAGGGGAATACACAGGTGACAAAGCATACTTAATAATATTTTATAAGCTCATATTATTTTCAAAAAAAAGTCCACTAGATGTTTACATTTCAGCATAATGCATTCAAAGAATAGGAGTGAATATTTCTGTTAAATGCCATGAAAGCAATCAGTGAATCTATAACATGGGTGTTAAGCCACGATGATACCATGAGCACATGCTTTGAGGATCCGCGTTGTTTGAACCTACCGCCGAGCTCACTTATACATTAAGCCCCGTTACACAGTCATGGTACCGCCGAGCAAGCTCATTGCATCATCGGGTCTGCTTTACCCCCGTGTATAACACAAAAATTCACACAATATACTTGTGATGCATCACCCACTCATGGTATGTTAATATTATGAAAACATGAATGATTTAGTCAGGAAAAATAAGTAACCCTTCCATAAACAAGACATTCCCTACCCTGAAGCTCTGAGACCAATTTTAGAACCTTTTAAAAGGGGTAGATAGATATATCCTATTCATATTTCCAGTTTTGAGTACCTGCTTTGTCCTATGGAACTGGGATCTGAATATCTCCATCTGCACCTTGTTCAGCTTTCTGCTTCTCCTTTCTAGCACGTTTTTCTAACCTACGTCGTTTCAACATCTCCATTTTCTCTTTCTTATCCATTTTCTTATGTGACGTGGCACCCTGTAAGGCTTCGTCATCTGATATATCCATATCACTGGCTGAGTCCGGGGCCATCACCTAGAAAGGAAAAATAATGTGTTTTAGTGACTTTGGGAGTGATTTACGTTATTAGATACTGTACTTTACAATTGACTGCAACATTTTAAAACTATATTTTGTTTGCAAACACGATTGAAGATATTGAAAACAAGCCCGATCGGTTTGACAATACATAATTCCATATCCAGGGCTTGGTTGATATCAAATTTAGCCATAAGTTATAAGAAATACACCCAGAATCAGCAATCAATTTTTAGTGCTAAATTATTGAAATAGTACAAAATTAGTGCTTATTTCCCAGTAAAACATGTCACTGCTAAATTAGCATTATATAATATATATAAATGTTTGCGTATGACAAAAAATGTCTGTGCTTATTTTGCACACTTACTGTAAAACACATTGAATTCATGGAAGCAATTTTGGAGGATTTGTACATTTCTTTTTTTTCATATATCTATATTTTCGTGATTTTTGCAAGAACCTCAATTTGTGGCAGGTATACAATCTAAATTCAGAGCATCCTAAATTCGAGATTATACGCGCACATGATTTATATGCAAATTCAAGATGTCCATGAATTCAATGTACATGTATTTTACAATATCTATTAGTGCTAATTCCACGCTAACATTGGATTTTAGAGTTTAATTCTGGATCACATAGCCCTGTGTTCTTAGGATTCGGGAAGATCAGAGTACATATACATGGAACAATAAATATCTAATTATTATCAATAATATAACTATTGTTAGAATAAAATTAATTGGTAACATCTTATTAGAAACAAACACACTAAAACACACAAAGTAAAACCTATAAGATTTCTATCAATAAACCAACATACAATTTTGTACATTAGTGGCGCAACTCAATATCAGTACTTGGCACTTACTCGTTGAACCTGTCCAAGATAGTTGCTTGAGTATGTTTTTTCAAACTCAAGTAGTTTTATCATTACCCCAGAAATGATAATTTTTTGTATGCACTGAACGAAATAAAGTATCGATTTCGGAAGCAAAATGAAAAATTTAAAAACAAACACAATAATCATGGCATAAATAATTATGTCATTTAACTGATACAAACTGTATAAAACATCGATAGTATATAGTAGAGCCATTTTTCTGGTGAGTTGCACCACTAATGTATTTGTACATGCATTTTTATGAATACAGTAAAATCTCTATATCCAAACACCTCTCTAATCTAAACATGTCTCGTGTGAACATCTTTTCTCAATCCCAATTTTGTTATCCCCCATTAACTCACATATTCAAAAAAACTTAAAATGACATTTAGATTAGAAAGGTTTTCCTATATATAGGCAATAGACACATAAGATGGATATATTGATATACTTAGAGTTACGAAACAAAGGGAATCCACTCACTTAATCTTTAGATTAACGACATGGAGAGAATCCATTTATCTAATTTTTGGATTATCCAACAACATAAATTATTTAATTCTTATTTTAACGACACATCGAGAATCCATTTGTTTAATTCATGGAATACCCAACAACATGAATAATTTAATTCCTATTACTGAACAACATGAATTATTGACTCCTCATCTTACCAATGTTACGGCAGCCTATTGTCAAATATGAATATTAGAACAATTAGGATGAAATTGTTAACACTAATTAAATGGTCTATAGGTGTTGCGACAAGTTCCAAAATTGAAAAAGGTACTCATGTATCTCCTCGATTTCAAAAAGGCAATTCCACATTGCTGAAAGATAACTCTCACTTTAAAGGCCTTCGTTGCTTCTCCACTTGCCAAGTGACATCACAGAGCAATTGGTGGCAAAATTACACTGTGTGGAGACAATATGATCGCCTCCTACACAACTTTTTTGACCCTATGGCAAGGAGAACAGGCTCTTAGGATTCCAAACTTATTCTCAATCTCCAAAAATTTGTTCATTGTGAAGTGCCTTAATATTTCTAAGGCACTGAAAGAACTGCTTAGAAGAATGACTGGTTCTCTCGCAATACTAGTAACAGTTTATTCAGTGGGGTCAAAGCAATATTATTAAGATTACTATAATATCAAAGTTAAATCTTATCATTTTATGCTTTCAAATTTCATCAACAACTGACACTCATTTTATGCAAGAAAATGGAAAAACTTTAGTGAGAGCCAGCTATTAAACATTAGCTGATACACTGTGCTTCTCACTTTGAGTAAGCATAACAGTCTACTCATATTGAGTAAAAACCTACTCATGCTCAACACACATATATTAATTTAACATAAATAAAAAGGTGTGTTATTTAATATAAAGGTTAACACACACGTAACACTGTGCATCATATCTATATAGTATATACAAATAATTAAATGTGTTAGGATTATGGGGGGCACCATCACACAAGAATTACTTTAGGTATAAATGGAACTTGTAACATATTTGTTTTTCCATCTGTCTCATCCTCCTCTCGTATGATGTTCTACAAATAAATGATAATTAAGTACATGTATTTTGGAATGCACCCATATTGCCAATGCACCCATATTGCAAATGCACCCATATTTTATAAGAGATAAACTTTGTAGGGCTGACCTGGAAATCAATAAGGGTATTAAATAAATCTGGAAGATCCATTTGGACCATTTCTGAAACCAAAACTGCCTATTTTCTCAAGAGTGAGGTCCGTATTTTAAAACCGCAGAAAACCCAATAGAGTCTCCCAGGTCAGCCAGTGATGTGTATATTTCATGTTATCTCCTTTGAGACATTCTGCTTTATATATACTTCATTCACTTCATTTTCTGAGGCTAATCACCAATTTAAGTATCCAACCTAAACGCAACCTAGATGCAAATAAGTGATACATACATACATAAAGTTGATGACATTATAAATTATGAAAATTATTTAAAATTTTGATGGTCTAAGAAGCCAAAGAACAATGACCAGAGACATCTATTGTTGTGATCATCGTAATGTTACTTTGTAGCAGGATCAGTATCTAAATGTACATCTACCATCATGCAACTACATATTCATCCAGATCAGTTTAATGAAAAGCCTTCGATATACAAAGCTGAATTTTGAAGCATCAGAATGGTTAATCTGCCATCTTATGTTAGTCAAAACATTTAAAATCATTGATAATGGCAACGGAAAACAAGCATAAAGAAACTAAGGTCTATTGCTTAGGGCAATACAACACAGAGAAATGATAGTATATCGAAAGTGCCAATACAAGATACAATGAAATTGGGGCTCATTGATAATATAAATAAAAAGTACTAAGAAACTGGGGCTCATTGATAATGTCAACACAGAGTACAAAGAAACTCTGGCTCATTGATAATGTCAATATAAAGTACAAAGAAACTGTGGGTCATTGATAATGTCAATACAAAGTGCAAAGAAACTATGGTTCATTAATAATGCCAATACAAAGCATACAGAAACTATGGCAACACATCATAAAATACCTCATGATCTGCTTCAGGCGTCCTTGTCAATAGAGACCTCTATTGATAAAAATATTGAAATTCAGTTGAAAATGAAGATATCAATGTTATATCTATATCATGCACAATACTCTATACAAACTCTTATTACTCTCACAAACCTATTTAACACAATGCAGCCAAATATCGAGGTTTCATCATATTCCCATATTCATATTCTAGCATTGACATAACTTAGTGTAATAATACTGCTTTCACCTTAAAGAAAGATTTTATACAAAGTCATTTTTGTACTGTACAGAAATAATCTTTATGATAATTCATTTTTATGTTACACTGTACAAAATAAATATTCTAGAGTTGAACTTACAGTTGTTTTCTTGCCCTGTTTCACTTCTTGTTCTTCCTGTTTGAACTTATCCTGCATCATCTTAGCAACACGCTCCATCTTGTCATCCGATGACAAATCTGAAGAAAAATTATATAAACTGTGAACAAAGTCAATATTTCACTCAGTATTTATCCGCCGATACAATACCTGGTCTGTACTAAGTATTTCATTCAGTGCACAGGACGTAGGAAATGAAGTCATAATTTTGCAAAAAGATGAGTTTTCATGTTCGAATCATAATAAAGACCTCAGATCAGGTATTGTATCGGGTAATAAATACCTTAGGGCTAGGCACAAAAGCTTTGGAAAACATTTGTACCTAGCCCTGCGGTATTTATTCATGATATAATACCTGCTCTTTGCTCTATATTTCTTTATTAGATGATGAACCCAATGACATAGTGGCTAGGATTTTATAAAATGCAATCAATATACTCAAGAGTAAAAATCAATGTCACGAAAATGAAAAAAAAGGCACACCTTACAGAATAATGAAATCACATTTTTGTATAGAATGCAAGAAAATATCCATATTCATTCTACATAAAGTACTAACGCTTCATTTTTACATGTGATTACCTTGCAATCATGACAATGATATCCCACCAGTGGTGTAATAAAAAGGATGCATACCTTTAAGTTCATTGGAGTCAACTAATTCTTCAAAGGTTTTGGCATTTGGGTCTCTCTTTCCCTTTGTTGTCATTGTCCTTTCATACTTCACTCGTGCAACTCTCTCCCTCACCATGGTGATCTGACGTTGACGCTCATCCTACATCACAATCAGAGGAGTTATTCAAAAGATTCTAAGATAACGATTTCCTACATCTACAACTGTACCAACTTAAACTCAGGGAAAGATTGAACTACCAATGTTTCAATATATGGAAATATATTCCATGCCAATCTGGGTGTACATTTCATAAATGAGCACCAGAGATGCGTTTTTTTATGTCATGACTTAATACCTATTTACATCCAGAGAAACATCTCTTGTATTTAAGTGTTGACATATCAAGGGCAAAAAAAGTATTTTCCTGACAGTCACATTGATACTTAAAAATGACCCTCCTTGTCATTTATTTCATTTTTCAATAAACATTGTAACAGATAAACTGAAGAGCAACATGGAATTTATCAAGGCATTAACATGCAAAATGTCACCACTTGCCATTTGTCACAGATGCCAAACACAGACCATCGAACACCAACAGTCAAGCACTGTCCACAAAAAAGTTGGAGACTATAACAATATGCCACCACTCGTGCTGGTGACACAAAAGGCTCGATAAAAAACAAGCACTTGACAATTTGAAAAAATATGTAAACATACTTTCATTGTCTTCTCCAGGATTGTTTTCTGTCTCTCCCCAAGTGCTAGGAGATTGGCCGCCTCCTGGTTTCTCTTGCCCTGGCGCTGCTGAAGACGCTTTTGTAACTGAAATCAAGAATTATACCATGATTTCTGTACTTATACGAGTACATGCATCTCTACATTGTGCAAATTCCCTTATGTAAATGTATTAGGTAAGTGACCTCATAATGAACATGGGTTGGTTTGAATCTCAAGGAGCTACTACTAGAGCTAGAGCTATATCTTAAATTTATATGGAATTGAAAATAAATTTTATAAAAATTCACCATTTCTCCCTGTCGGCTCTGCTCTGATCCTATCTTATTCTGCACTACGTTTTGTTCTTGCATGAGTTTCTTTATCTCATCTTCCTTATCTCCTTCATTCATCTTCACATCAAGAGCTGTCTTCTCACGTCTCATTCCAAATCCAGGCTATAAAATATAAATGAATATGAAATTGTTTTTTTAAATGAAATTATGGTATTGGGGAAAATTGTCCAAAGTTTTTCAGTCTACATGTATCTAGAATTAATGACAATTTGGATATTCTTATCAATTTGCTATATTACATGCACTAAGCATACCCATGTTTGAATCGTAATGTAAACCTCAGAGTAGGGGTAATATTTTCGAATACACCCCTTAGGGCTAGGCACAAAAGCTTTCAAACCCCTTACTTCCTTCCGTAGTTCGGGGTACAGAAAACGTTTGTGCCTGTGTATTCGACAATATTGCTCCTGCTCTTCGGTCTATATTTCTTAAATATTTATCTTCACATTCAGTTGATAAAACAAATATGCTTCTAAAAATTCATGGTATAATCTGCTCTATAATATGTAATGGCAAAATAATGGCACATCTACAATATTTCAGAGTATTAAGAATACTGTCTTACTGGAAGTGGTGTTCCTCTGCTAGAGCTACTACGTTCACTGCTACCACTGCCAGGCTTAACACCTTCAGCCTCTCTTTGAGCCCTTTCTTCAGCCAATCGTTGCTCAGCTTCTTTACGTCTTGCGTCACGACGTGCTTGAAGGCGTTGTTGCATCTGTAGAGGAATTAATAAATGGTAAATGTTTGCTAACATTAATTTGGTTATTAACAACATAAACTTTTATCAGAGAATAAACTACCCATATAAAGTTATGTAAAATACCTGAAAGCAGTTTGGAAAAAACAAAGTGACAAAATAATAACAGAAAATGACCACTCACAATATCTGCCTGGCGTCCTTTCTCCGTAGATCTCCCCTCTAAGATGGCAGAATTCTGTCTCTCCACCATCTTGAGCATCTCTGTCGCATAGTCTGTCTCAAACTCCTTGTTGTCTCTTGCACGTCTCCTGGCTTCTAGCTTTTCCCTGGCTAGTGCCTTTTGTCTCTCCATGGCTTCTGTCATAGCCTGGAAGAGAGGAATTATTGCATAATGCTTAATTGTATTGCAATATGTTACAATGGGGGTTATTGCATTGAATTACATTATATATCACATTGCACAGTGTTGCATTTTTAGCAGACTATGACATTATAACAGGGTAATACTGTATGATTGATGGAAAACAATATCTGTTGTTTAGTAGATTATTAAAAATACAGAAATCATCATTCTATGGATCTCAAGTACTTTAATGGAAGGGAAATGGTCATCTAAAAAGTCATATTGTGGCTTTTTTTCAAAGGAATGCAATAGACCAGGAATACCAACCTTTTTCCTTGCATTCTGTTGTGCCTCTAGATTGGCCAACTCGGCCTCAAGGTCAATCTCCTCTCCACTTCTACGTTGTCTCTTTTCTGCAATTTCAAGTAATTTATTCAACTTTTACTAAATTATAGGGCATATCATTGTACCCATCATTATTAGAAATCATTCCGTGAAAATAATTTTCAATTGTTTGAGAGTTTATTTATTGCAGAACACATCGCTATTTTTGAGTTGAACAAATGAATTCAATGAGTTAGTTATGATCATACCAAAACAACAAGCCAACAGATTATTAAAATGATAAACAGACATACTCAGTTCTTCTTTTTCCTGTTCAAATTCTTTCTCCAATTCCTTCTCAATTTTATCCTGATCTACAGCACCTTCAGGGTCAGCATCTTCTTCTGCAGTGATGGTGAATATGGTTGTTGTGACATTATCCATCCATCCCTCACGTCGTGATTTCCTCTGCGTCTCTTTGATCTTACTTAGGGTAGAGTCATCCTGTGTTTGGATTAAGAGAACAAAACATTGGATTAAGAGTATGTACCATTGAATTAAGAGTACGCAACATTGGATAAAGAATTACCCTGTTATAATGTTATAGGCCTAAGGTATTTATTACTCGATATAATACCAGATCTGAGGTCTATATTATGATTCAACTTGAACTCACCAAAATTTTGCAAAATTGTCACTTCATTGTTTAGCACTGAATGAAACACTTAGTACAGACCAGGTATTGTATCGATGAATAAATACCAGATGAAATATTGACTTTGTTCACAGTTTATAAAAGGCGTGAATACAGTCATGTTCGAATCCAAAATAAAATAGTGTAAATATAAGTAATATTTCAATTTTTAATTTCGTACAGATGTAATACCATGAATGCAGAGTCTAGGTAAAAAATTAACTACTGTATTGACAAAGCTCTCTTTTTAAAACAGTCAAATGGATGCAAATGTCCTTGTGAACTGAGCAAACATGTCAAGTTATCCATACCTGATCAGTGAGTAGTTTTCCAAGTGCTGTATTCTCTGTACTCTGATTTTGCTGCAAGTCTGTCAATAATCCAACTGAGATCTCATCCGCCATCTTGGCAATGTCCATATTTGGATTTTTGTTTTGAACATTCATCTTTTCAACTGCGAATTTAAGAGAAAATATGTCATTAAAAATATGTAAAAAAATAAATGAAACCTCTTTAATAGTTTGACAAATAACACTTGCAGAATTTAAAACTGCATAAAAAACATTTTAAGCAAACATTTATTAATTGCCACTCTACGAATGACTGAAAAATGAATTCAAGGATTTTTACAATCAAATTATAGAATCAGGTTTCTTTCTCTATCTCTCTCAACATACTTCTGAAATGACCCATATTCAATATCGCAATCACTTAAAAAAACACACCTTGAAGTCTGTAGACCATTGCTTTGGAGAGTAGTTTGAACTGCTCAGATCTCTGTTCGGCTACTTTGGCTATGTGAAGATCTTTGTCCTCTTTTGTCATGGTTTCTTCATTGAGGGCCATAACAGTCTGGCGGGATTTGTTCCGCCATTTTACACGCTCTTGACGCATCTTTTCAAGATTCATCTTAAGATCCTGAATAGAACAATGTAAGAATTACAGTGCATTTATTGAATACAAGCAAAACTGTGCATCTATTTTAAAATACCTCATTTGTCATTTGTTTCTGAGTGTACACAGGCAGCTCAGGAATAATGCCTACAAGTGAGGTTTTAAAAAGAAAATTTGATTTCATCATAATACTGTCGTCATATAAATTATGTTTCATGTTATGTTATATATCGGAGGCAAGCTTCTGTAAATCAGATTAAAATAAAATAACAAATAACTTCAACAGTTGGAGTAAGTAAAGTAAGTAAGTAAAGCCAGTGTATCATTCCTCTTTATCATTAATTAAGTCATATACTCATACATGTACCTTTATCTCTAAAATTATGAACAAAAATTAAAGATCATCCAAAGATTATTTTATCAATGCCTACCAGTTCAGACAATGAGCTTGCATTGTTCTGTGTGTTGACATCAGCCTGGGCAGCTTGTATCAACTCTATAAGGATGTCTCTTTCAGCATTGTGTTTGACCTCTACCTCAGCCAAAACAGCCTCATGCAGGGCAACTGCACCTAATACACACATTATATTTAATGATACTGGATATCTTTTTATATGTAAGTTTATTCCATTAGTTCATGAAAGTAGACAAACTATTAATTGCCAAAGTTTTATTGAAACTTTTCAGGAGCAACAAAACTGGCATAAAAAAGATCTTTAAAATATATGAAGAATTCTAATTTCTGTAGACTGAATCATCTTTTTAATGTACAGGTTTTTGGTAGGTTGGTCATTAATACAATACAATGTTTAAGAGTTTCCGAATCATGACATTTTAGTGGTCGAAAAAAGGTATAAACTATCAAGAAATTGTCAAGAGACTCCCTATAATCATTTTCCAAATGCTATTATGTTTGGTTTATGCGCTGCAGTGTTAACTGTACCTTCTCCTTCAAAGTTGTTAGCCGTAAGAGCATCTTTAAGTTCATTCTCAGCAGCTTCTAACTTAAGTTTCTCTTCCAGTTGTTGTTTGCTCATTTCTGAGTCAACATTTAGTGTCTTTTTCCTACGTCTTGCCTCTAGCCGCTCTCTGGCTAGCATACGCTGTCTCTCCCGATCCTTCGCCATACTGCAAGATGAAGACACTTATATATCCAATTTGTCGTATTGAGCTTTTCATTAAAAACAATGCAAATGGAAGGTTTCAAGGCATTAACAGGCACAAAGTCATCACCTGCCATTTGTTACAGATGCCAACCACTGAATGCCAAATGCTGAACACCAATCGCCGACCACAAAACACAGTCGACAAAAAAGTTATGTCTATAATAATATGGCACCACTTGTGATGGTGACATAGAGATCACCATATATAAAAAATATGTGTTATAAAAACTTTTTTCTGTCCCATTGATTCACAAGTGAGGAGCATTTCATAATATGAGCATCTTGCAATATGAGCAGAGCATTTCATAGAACCAGAATGAGCTGACACTTACTTTGACTCAATAGTTTTTTCATTCTGTTGAGCCATGTTGAATATAGATGCCGCTGTAAATAAATCATCTTCCTGCTGAACCTGCTTCTTGTCACGTCGTAGTCTCGCTAGCTCCAACTGACGCTGACGTTCATCCTTCAACCGTGCATCCTGGCCTCGCATGGCTGCCAGAAGAGCATCTTTCTCATCATCAAAACTGTGTTGTAGTCCTTCCAGAATATTCTAAAAATAAAAGATATTTACTGATAAAATCTTATATTGAGTGTTAAAACCATTTTTGAGCATATATTAAGCAACATTTGATCTATGGCAATCATATGGCAGCCTTAGCTTCCCAAAATGGAGAGAACTATGCGGCATAAAACTTAGGGATAAGCCCTACAATCTAGATTTTTTACATCATTTTTGTGTAGCTATGGCCGCAAATGTGACTGAGACTTTACCATGAAGCTATTGAATCCTAAATTCCAGATTCTTTTGTCGCCATGGAAATCATGCTGTCATTGCCAGAAGACATTTCAGATGATAGACATATAAATCCTAAACTTCCAAGACAGATAAACACACATCAAAGTAAGGGTACCTTTCTTTTAGATTTCTCTTCCTCTAGTTCCTCAGTCTCTAGGATGACATCAAGCACGTGGTCATCTGTTGAAAGACCTTTCTCTTTCCTCTCTGCCATGAGCTCCTTGCGACGTTTGAGACGCTCCTGCAACCTCCTTTCTTGCTCTGCCTGGGAGTCTCCTAGTTTCTTACTCAGTTCTGAAATACATGTACAACCATGTATATGTTCTCACCATGTCTAAAGGCTATTGAATAAGTTAAAACCATTTAAGCTATTCTGGTAGTTATTATTAACCAATGCAATAAAGATGCCATATTGGGAAGATACTGTATCTGTTGTGGAAATCAATGGAATGCCCTTGATCAAATAGATTGAAGATCATGAATTCTGCTGAAAATAGGTGAGATAACTGAGATATCTAAAATTCTATATATTTCATGTACTGGTTCTGCTTTTCAGTTTTGAGTTTAACTACTACTTTTTGGTTTTTGTTGCTCCTTCTGTCTTCTCATCATTACATAATGTCAATTCAGGGTCTGAGATAACTAAGCTCCAAGCTGACTCGGGTCTGACTTGACCTTTGTCAGAGTTGAATTTGGTAAGAATTACAGATATAAGCAGGGACAGTCTCAAATAAAGTATGACTACAATGCAGTTTTGATCGTAATTCAATTCACCTGATTCATTGTCTGCTAACTGACTCAATAGTGCAGCAGCCTCATCAAACTTGCCCTCCTTTCTGAGTCTTCTTTCCTCCAGTTTCATCTTCATGAGTTGTCGCTGTCTCTCCTGTTCTGACATCCTTCCCCACTCTGCCTCCCCAAACTGTTTCATCAATGCCTAAAGGAACATTTGAATATGAGCTTTGTTATGGGCTAACATAATGTAAACAAGAAGGTTCATAGAAGACAAAATTTACATAAGAATCAAATGGATGAGGTTTGGTTTGTAAAAGTATGTAATACCAGGTTGATCAATAAGTTCTGAGAAAAGGGCTACTCAATGAAAATTGGAATATTGATATGTGCCATTATTTTACATTCCGTGTGAAAATTTCAAGTAGACTTTCTCAGAACTTATTGATCAACCTGGTACATGTTTTCCTATATTCATATTAATTATACATAACAAATGGCATTAATGCTGATTGAAAATAAATAACAATATAATACATTTAAATTTGAAGATTTCTATACCTCAGCAAGTAGTTTATCTCTCATAGCATCATACTTCTGTTCCAATGCCTTAATTATCTCAGTCTCTTCATTACTGTACTCAGCATCTCTCTTAGTCTCCCCTAGGAGTACAATGGCTGTGTTGTCATGCCATTCTTGTTTTCGAGATGTTGCATGTACAAGTTTCAACTGCTTCAAAGTCTTGGCATCCTAGAAGAATTCGATCAAATATATCATTTATTATTAAGTGTAACTACCTGTGTTGCATATCAGAAAACTGGCTCATATTTTATAATTTTAAACGACAGTTGATAATCCATATGGGGTGACATATATACATTGTAGTTTAAACAAGTCTTAAATGCAATATCCCCTGTATAACCTCTTAATTGACCTTGACCTACATGTTTATGCCATTCAGCTTTCACAATCTCACTATGGTGAGAGAGGTTTTCATGGAGGATTTAAGCAAACTTACTCTGAATCACTGACTTATTTAGGGAACATTAACCTATATTTGTTACTTCTTCATTTCATCAAACAGAAAAGGATCATGGGCTTCTCAAAATACCATGGTATCAAGCCACATCAGAAAGCCAAAAAATAAAAAAATAAACGTGAAAAGACCTTTGACATTTCAGTTTAGGGTAAGATAATGGTGCTAAGTGAAAGGTTGCTAAACATCCCTTAAGAAAAAAGCTGTGGTAACCATAGTATTTCATGATATTCCATGGAAATGGATAATCTGACAGGACTTGTGGTCCATACCTTTTCTCCAATTCCTTCCATTAAGTTTTGCATTTCCCGATCTTGTTGTTGTTGTAGATCAGCCAATATCGCCATCTGGAGGTCATCGTCATGACAACTGAGACCTGCCTCACTTCTCTCCCGATGTTTCAATTCAAACCTGATTCCAGCTGCCATCTTATAGACAAGACACAATGTGTTAATTTCACAATTTGTTCATGTAGAGGAACACAAAGGCTAAAATAACTCAACTTTTTATTGAAAGTTTTAAACAGACTTACACATATTGAATCAAATATCAGTACCAGTCTATGAAATATGATTCATATTATTCATTATTATATATTCGTATTGCAAAATAACTATAGAACAATTAATAAATAGGTGTGTGACTAAACCTTGAAAATATCCAACTGTTCCTGTGTAAACCTTGCCCCCGTTTGTCTCTTAGTGGTCCATGTGTCAAGGAGTGCAACAAGACGTTCATCCTTTGCTTCATTATCAAGCTCTTTGGCCTCTTGATGATATTTACCACCAATCTCTTCATGTAGGATCTGGAAACATATATTTGGTCATCAGAGTGGTCAACCTCTTGAATCCCAGGCTCTAAAATCGGTTTGAAACTAGAGAATTTTTCATTCTTTTCAGCATTTGACATTTTATAACGTAAATTTAAAGCAGGTGATGTCCAAACCAGTGAAATAAGTCGGCAGAGATCATATCTATACATTTTTGAACATTTCTTTGTGTAATACATGTATTGATAAAAACTGTTCAAGGAAACCATCAACTTTGGAAAAATTTGTGACTGTGACATCTCATCACTTTACATGTTTCAAGGTCATTTAAGAATGACGTGAAATCTTGTCATTCTGGGTAGTCAAGAGATTTAAAAGGTACAAATGACATTGGTTGAATATTTTATCTAATTCAAGTAAGTAAGGAATAAGCTGCATAATATACCTCTGTCAAAGTATCTCTCTCTTCAGCATGTTTCCTTTCAAGCTCTTTCAGTACAGCCTCTTGCATAGCAATCACATCATTTTCATCCTCAGGCAATGGAACATCCCCTTCTTGTGTCTTAGTCTCTTTAAGTCTTTTGCGACGCGCTTCTAGCCTCTCTTTGGCTAGGCGCTCCTGACGCTGTCGTTCTTGTTCCTCTCTGAATATATAGAAACAGGGTTAAAAGGTTTTCAATAACTTCTCCTAGTTAATCAAATATTCATCAAGGAAAATGTCAAAAGAAGATCAGTACAAACTCATGTTTCAATTGCTGAATTTGATGTGAAACTCATTATACCAGGTATAAGGTAAACAAGCATTTATTTAATCTATTTCATTTCATTTTTTTTTTCACCAATATTTAACTTATATGTTTAAGTTGTACGATCATTTTTGGCTTTGTATAAAAAACCTCCTACCTCATACCCACCTACCCACGTACGTTGGACATGATACAGACTTTGAAGGGTTCAATTTTAAAGATCTTAGATTATTAAATCTTAGTTTATAATGAATTATAGATGCATTTGTAACGACCCTTGCTAGTAAGTTGCTACGACAGCCCAGCTGGGTTCAATTCCCACCCGGGGCATCGAATTTAGCACACTTTCTTTAAATTTCTTTATCTGGTTTGTTGGACCGATGCTCGCGGTCGTTAGTTACTTATTCCTCCGGGACGCCCTCGGGTCATTACATATTACAATGCACCCATATATGCCTTTATTTATGAATCTGTGACCCGTCTAGTCATAAAATAAACCGGAATTGTAGAAATGTTAATAATTAGAGCTAGTTTGAGATTTAAAAATCTTTAAAATTGAACCCTTCAATGACTGTATCATGTCCCACGTAGGTGGATAGGTGGGTATGAGGTAGGAGGTTTTTTATACAAAGCCATCATTTTTGTTTGGTTGCAACTCAAGTATTAGACAGATTTTAGACCCCAAATTTTGATTTGTTTTTTTGCGTACTCCAACCATATATAAAGGGATATACATAAATTGGAAAGAATAAATAATAAAAAACAATAAAAAACATAGGGGGCTGTGCTTCAACATAACAAAGTGTGACTGGCGATTGTACCTTATTTTACTAGAACTATGAACATGTACACCTTATAAATCATCTTATACTAATACATCTAAAACACACAGTGTTGTGTTTTTACACATGTTATTATTGAGCGCGTAACACTTATATTTGGTTGGGGCCGAGGGAATTGTACCTTTTTCAGAAAGAAATACAAAGAGGTTATTTAATGGGAGATTTTTGATACAGTGTATATCTGAGGGAAATACAATATATCTACCCTATTTGGTATCACTCATTGACCTACATGTTGAAAAAACCTTGAAGTGGGAACACCTGCTTATCCAAACACTTTTGGATAGTGCCAGAGGCGTTCAGATTAGACAGGTCTTACTGTACATCTCATTCCTACACACCATGCAAGATGCAAAGAGCATCAGATCTACAAATGACTACTGTAGTAAAATACTAACATGCAGTTTGACTCTATTCATGCCATAAGGACTATAATGTTTATACAGTAGATAATTTATGATAGAAAACCTCTCATTTACCAAAAAGGGAGTCTTTTATGAAAGTACACAGGGGTCACACACTTATGATATAATGGATACTATGAATTGGAAGTATAAACAAAGGTATTTGGGCTTTAACATGAACAGGTTAGGTTCTAGGTATATTTGTATGGTATTATTTGGAACAAAAAATGCTGGAAAACCTTATGGGTCCATGGGATCTTAGGAGATAAATGTTCAACTTGAAATTCATCATTTCAAGGTAGTCAAAAGGAGATAAGGTTTAAAAAGACTTAAATGTATCACTCTAGGCATACTACATGTCACTATACTACATGTACAAATTATATATATTGAACTAAACGTAAAATACCTATAAAATACCCCAAAAATTTTATTAACAAATAGGCCATTAAACTCAAAATGATATTCAATGCAAAATTAGTAGAAGCATATCAAGTAATTCTAGCAAATGTGAACCTATTAGTAGAAGCAAAATGTAGACAGCATGTGCGCCATCTATAATTGGCAAAACCATCTGAAACTTTGAACATATTCCATTTTTACTACTGTTTATACTTTACCGTTTTTTATACGATATTTTCTTCTTGGACCTCCGGCTATAAAGTCAACAAATAATCAAACAGATTGTGCATGAGTAAACAATGTATGATTAAATGACTAATCGCTCATTCATGAAATGTGATTAATAAATGTATAAAGTCAATTTATGAAATTAACGATGAATGGACAGAAGAATATATGATGAGATGGTATACATTTTATGATATTATCTATCTTATGCAAATACATACATGTATCCAACAATAAAGTGAAAATGATATCATGGTAATTTTGTGAATAAATGATGGTTCTTCATTAATGTAAATACATGTATACAACAATGAAGTGAAAATGATAACATGGTAATTTTGTGAATAAATGATGGTTCTTCATTAATGTAAATACATGTATACAACAATGAAGTGAAAATGATAACATGGTAATTTTGTGAATAAATGATGGTTCTTCATTAATGTAAATACATGTATACAACAATGAAGTGAAAATGATAACATGGTAATTTTGTGAATAAATGATGGTTCTTCATTAATGTAAATACATGTATATACAACAATGAAGTGAAAATGATAACATGGTAATTTTGTGAATAAATGATGGTTCTTCATTAATGTAAATACATGTATACAACAATGAAGTGAAAATGATAACATGGTAATTTTGTGAATAAATGATGGTTCTTCATTAATGTAAATACATGTATACAACAATGAAGTGAAAATGATAACATGGTAATTTTGTGAATAAATGATGGTTCTTCATTAATGTAAATACATGAATACAACAATGAAGTGAAAATTATAACATGGACAGTGTACATAAAATTGCAACACAAATATGCATAATAAAAAACTTACGCTTTATCCCTATCTGAAGCCAGACCAAGCACAAGCGCAGCTGCATCAAAGTTTTCTTCATGACGAGCCTTACGCTGCTCTCGACGCAAACGTGCCAGCTCCATCTGGCGGCGCTTTTCTGCATCAAGTTCACCACCCATTCCAGCAAGTCGTTTAAGAAGTTCATCTTTTTCCTATAAGTGGAATAAAAACAATATAAATAATATTCTCAATACTAGGAAATCATTGCACGACAAAAGTACAGGTTTACAAAAAGAAAATTCTCAAAAGTTTGCATAGGGCTACTATTTTAATATCTATCAAAACTTCTTAAGTATCACTGAAATTTCTTTAAGCCTAACCATCTATGGAAACATTGTAGCCCTTTAACCAAGATAAACTAAAATGCCCTACCAAATACTAGTAAAAAAAATTAATGAATTATTCAGTAAAGAAATCATCAGCACCTTATCAAATCTGTATTCGAGATCAAGTAAGATGTTCTTCCTCCTCTCTTTCTGTTTCTCCTCCTCTTGCTTCAATTCCTCTTCTTCTAGCCTGTCAACCTCCTCTTTAGTCATTCCTGATGATGAAATAATACAAATACAAGGCATATTAAGATGCAAACTGTCACCATCTGCCATTTGTTACAGATGTTGAAACGCAAACTTCAACTGCGGAACACAGTCCACAAAAAATGGAGACTATAAGAATATGTTGCCATGTGTGGTGGTGACATAAAAATGGAAAATACAGTGGAAAGGAGTGAAATCAGCAAGGAATCAGATTAACAGAATTTGTATTGAAATGCAATAAAAATCAACAAACTCATTCTTTTTTTTGGAGAAATACATTACTTTCTGTATGGGGAGTATTGTATCTAGTGGATCAGTGATTTTGAGCTTTCAATCTGTTTGACTTACTTGCATGTACTCATTTTGCATCAGTTACTATTTTGTCATGATCTTTTACCTCAAGTCAGTGCTTTGATCAAATTTCAGTATATCTCAATTAGTCTAATAATTTCCACTTATCCACATACCACTACAGACATTATGTCCATTACATTTGACCTAAGAAAATCACACCTTTCATTTGCCGTTCCTTTCTCTTAGCAAGTCTCTCCTTAAGTTGTCTCTCCTGCTCCTCCTTACTGACTCCTAGCAGTCTGTCCAGGGTCTCCTGATCTTTCAATGCATCACCTGAAAAAAACCAATACTCAATGATACATACATAAAAGTACAGGAAAACCTCTCTAATGCCTTGGTCACATTTGCTACGATTTTCACTACGGCGCCCGGCCGATTGAGTATTTTGTTCAAAATTGAATTCATATTTGAACAAAACACTCAATCGGCCGGGCGCCGGCCGATGGATCGTAGCAAATGTGACCCAGGCATAAGTGGAGCACATTGGTACCTTTAAAAAGTGTTCCACTTGGGAGGTGTTCCACCTATAGAGGTTCATTTATCATTAAGTCAGTTGGTCTTGGAACTCTGAAGTGTTCCACTTTACAGGTTTCATTGTATGTGTTTGCAGGAGAACTGGTCACAGTGCCCTGACTGCAAGAGTTGACAAATCACCTCTCCCCTGACTTCAAGGTGACCTGAGGAGAGCGGAATAATGACACAGTGACTAATACTAATAGATCCCCTGGGTGACCAGACTTTGAAATCCTAAATCTGAGATGGCAGACTTTAGGATTCTTATCACTAAGTGTGTTAACTAAGGAGACCTGTGTAGGCATATTATGGGGAGGCCATCCGAAGATGTGGCAAGAAATCCATATACCTGACCCCAACATTAAGCAGAAGGTCATACTCATGATCAGTCAAGGTCATTAGCTTCAGGTGACTGTATTTGGACCAGACCTCTTATAATAACAGTATACTCACACTCAAATCTACAACATGAGTAAACAAGGTATTCAGTGGCGTAGCGTCGTTTACGCAAAGTACGCAAATGCGTCCACTGGAACAATCCAATGTTTATCTGAATATTTGGAAATTCTAAATTTCTCAAGTTTTAATAAGCAAAGCCATTGTTCAACCTTATCATTTCGTATCTTTGAACAGGGTTCAACCATAGAAATTAGGTGTTCATTTTAGTCCAGACATGTCATTAATTGGTGGAATTACACCTACGATGTAAAGGCGCTTTTTAAAATCCTATCGGGTTTTGACCCGCCTTTAGAGTCAGGTGTAATCACGATCGCGGATTTAGAAAAGCGCTTTTGTAATCCTCCCAGACCCCTAGTCATTAAAAACCGCTTTCACACCCAAAGGCGCTTTAACGTGTAGGTGTAATACCGATTGGTTTTCAAGGCGCTTTAACTCGATTTTACACCTGAACGAAAACTATATTTGCGCATGAGCATCAAGCATGTTATTGATTTCCGGTGTGGAGGAAACTTCAAAAAACAAAATTCAAATATTGTGCAAAACTCAATCAAATCACCAAAATGTCGAAACAAAGTAGAATCTATTGGGACCACGTCAATACTGAATACGATTTAAGAAAAAAAGGAACATACAGTATCCAGTGGCGTAGGAACAATATACGCCAAAACGCCAATGCGTAGTGTTGAAAAGCTAGAATGAAATAGCTTAATAATTTCCTTATGTTCTTTAGTCATATTTCCTCATTGTTAATAAATTGTTTGTGATCTCGAGCACACAAAAGAAATGTTTTTGGAAACCATGTAATATGTTCGATTTTTTCAATAGTACTCTTTGCAAGGTTTTTGTTCCTCTGTTACTTTTTTCTAGCTTCGGCCACGATAAATGGCACTTTTTGGCGTAAAAATCAAGGTGATTTGGGGTAGAGGGTTATGATAGTTGGAAGTTTAAGCCAGTAAAAATGAAAGTACATTTCAACTTCAGTTCTAGGAAAGCAATTACCCTAATTTCTATTTTATTTGAAATATAATATATTATTATTTTAGGAAATAAAGCATTTAGGCACCAATAATTATTTTGAAAGGAAAAAACAATTTACCACAAAATGTCACGTTGACTTTTGCATGGGCTTTATTTATCTTATAAAAAAAGTTGAAGACATTAGAGTTATGTTGTATCATTGATCACGGACATGTTTCTATTGATCATACTAGTTTCTTTAATCTGTATTGTTGAGATTTAAAAGATCGGCTTTCCATGGTGATTTTATATCATGAAAAACATTCGAACATTTTAAGCACAATTAGAAAGGTATTACCATAAAAATTACGTTTTACGAGCATAAAAGAGGCGTTTTGATTCGTTAAGATTTGACACAATTTTTTCATATTTTTGGCGTAGTGTTGAATTTACACCTTCCTACGCCCCTGGTATCGGATCATTTTGAATCTCCAGAGATGGCGCAACGGTTGAAAGTGTATATCTAAATAGCAGATTTTGATGCAAATGCGATGGTTGATGGCAAATTTTTGTCTTAAATCAGTCTAAAAGCGCTTTAGAAAAATCAAGTGTAATCACGAAAAGTTGTCTTCAAGGCGCTTTTAAAATTCTGGTGTAATCAGGATTGCGGTTTTCTAGCCTACGTTACCCAAAACGCCTTGAAAACGCCTTTAGCCATGAAATAGGTGTAATTCCACTAAATGATTCTTTCAAATTATACTCTCATAATTTCGTGAATACTCTTATGTAATCCATATGACCCCCCCCGTATAAGTACATAATGGCTGCTCATGTGCCGAATCCAGTGGAAATGAATGCGTATCGGGTAAACCCCCCCCCCCCATCCCAATTTTGGAATTTTGCGTCCCCTAGTAAAATTGCCACGCTACGCCACTGGTATTAACATGCAAAATGTCATATAAAAATGTTGGTTTTACATACCAAGTAATGCTGCAGCTTCATCAATTTTGCCTTCAAGTCTCAACTGTCGTTCTTTTCGCTTCAGCTCCACTAGTTTACGTTGTCTTTCCTGTTCTGACATACGTTGCCACTCTGCCTCCCCATGCTGTAAATAAATGGAAATTAGGTCATATGATCAGTCAAATAAAATTCAAATTATTTAAAATATTTTTCCTTCATGAGCGATTTCCAGGTTTCCATTAAAATACTATTTTCTGAAAAATATCCCAGGTGGCGTTACTAAACTTAAAAAAGTTATCATTAAAGTTGGATAAAATGTCTCAAGACTTTTATAGGGATCCACATGTGATGAACCCCAGCAGTGTTTGAATTGAACAAACAATACCAGCAATAAATCTTGTTTTATAAGGATCTTTGTATCATTTAAGCATCCAATACATTTTCACCAAATGTTCTTGTTTCACTCTTGTTTTATCTTCTTTTCCTTCATGATCCTTCACTATTTCAAGTTCATTGTCATTTACCCATATGTCTTATTACCATTTTCTATAGATAGAATAACTTGGGTAACAAATATTTTCTTTTGAGAAAAACGATGTAAAATATCTCATTTTTGAGATTATGCTTTATATACCCAACAAGACTTTAAACTTGCTTCATATTCCGATCTCCAACCTCCCGGATTCTTATATATTTTCTATATTTCATTTTATTTCACTCAATATAATATTTTCTACAGCCACATTTTTATTTAACTACAGCAACCTGAAATGCCATATGGCGATAGGTATGATTTTATCTATGTATTATTAGACTCCAAAGCTTGAGTCTATTACTTTTTCAGGTTTTCTTGTCATATTAGACTCCAGATTGAAAATCTGGGATCTATTGCTTTTACCTGTATTCTTATTCTTATCTTAGCATGTTTTATCATTAACTTTGGGTAAATCTGATTATATCTGAAATCTTGTCGCGGTTTTATGTTTGCGTGGAATAATCTCTAATTCTGGCATCTAGTTTCTCTTCAAGGAGATCGAATTTCAGCCGAGTTTGTTTCCAACCATGATTTAGGAACACTGATCATATCTGAGTGTTTATCAAGTAGTAAGGGTGGTGTTACATTACCAGACTCAGATCCCAAGGCAGATCGGTTGCATGGTAATTTTGGGGTTGAGCAGGGAACCAGGCTATTTTTCCAAAACCTGTTCTACTGACAGTAGAAGAGAAAGTATAAGTTAAAGTGCTCTAAACTTAATTCAGAATTTGGACAAATTAGGTCAAAATCTGGGTCAAATCTATGTTTTTTCTTATTTTCATTATCTTGACACTACAGTTAATTATTTTTGTTTGAACGAAATTTCTTATACAGATAGCCAAGAGTATGCTCATATTGTTAGCCTTTTGCCGTCAAAAGGTATTTTAACTCAGTTTTGAGATCCAGTTTTGAGTCCAGAAAGTAGATCAATAAAAAAAGAAAAAGCAATATGATGATATCCTCATGTGAAGTAATGGATTAAGTCGACTACTTACTCAGTTATCTACTCAGGTACTTACTCAACTACTCAGCTACTTACTCAGCTATCCAGGTCAATTCAATCTGGAGTCTTAATTGAACTTTGTTGAATTTACCTAGTTATTTATATCTTCAATAAATATAATAAAAAAAAACATGTTAATAACTAAACGTGACAATGTGGGATTCAAACTATTTATTTATATAGCATCAACTTGTAACGACTTAACTAACAATGTCTACTGCTGTATTTGGAGCTGGCCAATGGGGAAAGGTTATTATAAGGAATCTAATTGAGCTAAACGATTTAGCTGTGGTGTGTGATCTCTCTCTTTCATCTTTGGAACATCTTAAACAATATCTTGAGAGTTGCAACTGTGAAATAGATAATATTGAGTTCCTCAGTGACAGGGCTGACATCTGGAACATGTCGAATGTTACTCGTGTTGTTGTGGTCGTACCACCAGAGTATCACTATAAGGTTGCCATAGAGGCACTGGAGCATGACATGGATGTTTTCATTGAAAAGCCAATGACAACAAACACTGACGAAGCAAGGCATATATGTGAACTTGCACATTTTAAGAATAAAATTCTCATGATTGGGCATTTGCTCCACCATCATCAAGTTATGCCATGTGTGGTCGAATGGGTCACAAGAAATGATCTTGGCATTCTAAGAAAAATTGAGATACAACGTAATGCAGGAGTAATGATGTCTTGTAACATATTATGGGATCTGATGCCTCATGATATATCAATAGCGCTACGTCTGATGCAGCTATGTCGGTTCAAACTAGATGAACACTCAGCTAGGGTTATGAGCTCAAACTCCATATCTCCAGATCTTACTGATACTGCTATAGCAACAGCAATATTCAAGCGCAAAGATGATGGAGTCAAAGCAGCCCTAGAGATGAAAGCATCATGGGTGTATACAGAAAGACTACACATCGTCAAAGTTGTTTTTCAACATGGTATGTTGATCTGGGACACCTATAAAGATGTCAACTCTCCTGATGCATTCAAAGTTTATGATTTCGTATCAGATGGTTCTCATAAGATGAGCATTGTTCAACGTAAGCTGCCACCAACAGAATCTATTGAAGTGAGCTTACCATTGTTGAATGAGTTTCAGGCATTTATTGATTCCTGTGAGAAGAGAGAAGCACCATACAATGATGGCAAAGAGGGAATGCGGGTTGTGGAGATGTTACAGTTATTCTCCAGAAAAATGAACTAAACACATTTTTGAACTATATTAGATAAACGAAGAACAGTAAATGAAACATTTATGGGTAGGCATAATAACTTGATATAAGGACACTTCCTTGACACTATTATGAACTTTCTACAAAAAAGCATTCCATGTTATGTATCACGATATTTTACTTGAGAAAATATCTTGAAAATAAGTTTATCTTGAATCTTCAATGTTACACCAATATTTCATTTATCAAGGTGAATACCTGGGCATCTTTTACAAATGATCTTCCACAAAACCTAAAGGAACAGTGAAATATCACCTTGCGAAAGTACCATAGGTACTTACTATAAATAGAATGAAATATTTGTTTGACTATATTTGTGTCAAATTACCATCATCAATCCTTGCTATTAATTCATTCATATGTTCAAACCTTGATTGGGCATGGGCAGTGAGTATCATGTGTTCTTTCACGACATGTGACGCGGGAGTGAGAATTAGACACTTCTTTTCATGTTGGATTATTATTTGGTACCCTGCGCCCTATGCGGTGATATCAGAGGAAATTACCATATAGAAAGTCATCCGTATTTCGACGACAAACTCTGATTGGCTCGGTAAGATCAGAGATTTATTGTAAACCAAAAGAGTGAAGACGAAGCTCTCTTTTAGAAGTGCAGTCGAACGAATGCAAAGGGTTATTATTTAGGATAATTGGGGTTTAATATCATTTTAACTGGTGTACTCTTAGATGTTTTCTTTTTTGTTGTACAACCATTTTTGGTGTTTTCCTGTTGGCACGTGCACTTACATTATACAATGTTTTTGTATTTGCTTTTAAGATCATATCCATGCATAGTAAATTATATTATCAAACAAAACTTAGGTTATGAATGTCATTGGATGTATCCCTTGTGATCCCATAAAATGAATTTTTTAATTTAATTCATATCTTACTATCTGGTTCGAATTATTAATATGTATTGACATATGAGTATAATAGCTTGACATAATTCTTGGTAATGGGTACATGTTATTGGAGGGGAGAATAGTCTCATATTTTTCAACAGAGAATCCAAACAATTTTTGAGAAATGTACAGACAATGTTTTAATTGTCATTGTGTGTATGTATTTATTTCAAAGGATTTACCAATTCTCTGTTAGTATATCTGTGATTCATATGGCATGGTAGTAGTAGTACTGGATGCACTCAATATCTGTATTAGAGTGCCACTGTTATATAATAATAAGTATATATCTTATTTTAAATTATTGTTAACATGAAATGCATTTCTTGTGGCTGCAAAGTTTGTATATCAAGGCTGGCATTTCACATGTCCAGAATTATGAATTGCTGCAATATCCTGTACCTTTTCTATATTCTGACAGTTGACAATCATTTATTCTTCTCATAGTAACTCAACATGTTGAAAAAATTAAATAGCTGCATACATAAATTCATCTTATTTGACAATTAAGTATAATAGCATTTATAGTCATTAACTTGACTTGTTATTAACTGTTTAGATTATTAAAAGATATCTTCCCAATGTCCAATATGTTGCCATATGTGTTACTTTGCTTGAATGAATAAAGGGAATAAAAAAGCGTCAAATATTTTAAATAGATATTATTAAAATGGTGTGATTAAAACATGTGTTTTTCATAGATTTATTGGTACCTTTGTACTGAAGAATTTTATCCTTACCTCACAGACAGTTTTCGAAGAATTTATGGGGACAACATGATGTATTATTATTATAGGCTTAACAAAACTTGGCCTTCTATGCTATGGACTTTTAAGGACTTGACAAAATATTTTTGATTGGATGATGATTGATGACATTCTTCACCTACTGTTTCTAATCATATAAATAATGTTGTTGTTTTTTAAATATAAAAAACGGATCTCATGTCTTGTTCCTTAAAAAGTAAATGAATCCTACCTGTTTCATAAGAGCTTCTGCCAGAAGTTTATCCCTGAGGGCATCATATTTGCCTTCCAATGCTTCGACCATGTCCGTATCACCAGCCTTTATATGTTCTGCTGCAAACACGACGTGGGCAATATTCTTCCCGATAGCTTCCGGTGTGCCATCCAAGGCTTGCATCTTATCTTTGATCATTCTGGATATTTCATTATCATCCTGAAATAGTGTTGAAGTGAAATTTATGTATTGGTCCCATAATCATGGGTCTTGTTCCCCCATAGGTCATGAACAGAAACTTCGTAAAGTTACAAATTTGTAAATCAATTGTTGTAACAATGGATATAATGACTTCACAGTTAGAGAACAATGGACTTTACGAATTCTTAACTTTACGAAGTTTCTGTTAATGGCCCCCTGAATAACAAATTCTTATTCACCTCATCTTGCCAGTGTACATATAGATGAATGACTCCTTAATAAGGAACATGTGTAGAAGGTGTAAAACATTTATAACCTTTTAGGAATAGACTGTAAAAATACACGACAATATCAGAAATATACTTTAAAACAGTCGTACCTTATTTCGAAGAGATCATATCAAACTTATAATCTAAAACATTAATACCCTATTTGGAAGACTATATCAGACATACACTTTAAAACATCCATACCTTATTAGGAAGAGAGAATACCATAAATATAGTTCAAAACATTCATACCTTATTAGGAATAGATTGCATGACTTTCTCAGCTTCCTTATCTTGTTCCTCCTGTAGATCGGCAAGTAATGACATTGCAACTTCATCACTTGTCACTTCACCAGTTGATGACTTCTTCAAAGTTCTCAGTCGACTCTCTAGCTTTATTATTGCTGCTTTCATTAGTAGCTGCTCATGTTCTCCTTCTTGACCTACAATGAGATTTTTTATTTACCACATAGACTCAAAGTATGTTAACCTCTGAAAAATTGTATAGAAATGGCACACAAATATGCAGACCATTAAAGAATGATTTCATAAACCAACCATCTAGCTCTTGTCATTTTAACTGCAATAAGTAGAAAGATGTCTTTTTACTCCATTTTATTTAAGATCCATTTTACTAAAAATGCAGATGCTTGCAAATATGTTAACTCTTTATGTATGTCATACTCTATACATGTTCTGGAAAAGGGACTTACCTAAGTGTAGGGAAAATGTTGGAACAGGATGCAATAGACAACAGATCATTGTCTTTATATTATTAATATATTGAGTAATTTTAATTCAGATCAAAATACAAAGGCCTTTTTTATTTTTTTAGTTAAGCAATTTTTCCTTGGCTGTGTCCTGTTTGGACATACCTAAATAGCCAAATTTAAGCGGTCCTTACCAGGTGACAAGTTTTGACGTGTGCCGTGTAATTTTTCTAGCATTTCTTGTCGCCCCTCCTCTGAAGTCAAACTCGCTTCTGCCTTAAGCTCTTCAAAGGTGGAGGTAGAGGAGATGTACTTTTCAAGAAGCTCACGTTCTTTGCTGTGTTTCCTCTCTAACATTCTCAGAGCAGATTCCTAATATGTCAAATAAATATACATATGTACAGAAAGTAACGAAATAAGGGCATATTTAAGTAGGATGATATAAGAAATTCTTACATGTCAGAATACACAGACAATTGAATAAGGAAACATATGTATCAAAGAACACAACTACCATGTGATTTTGATTTCTTTAAAATAATCAGTAAACATCTGTTGTCATACACTGAAGCCATAAATCATAAAGTCTGGCCTTTCTTAATGACTGTGATACCTGAAGAACAGAACGACTCCCTGTTGAGGGGATAACATCACCGCTTTCAGTCTGTCTTCCTTCTAGTCGTTTGCGTCTCAGTGCCTCCAGCCTCTTTCTGGCTAAAGCTTCTTGGCGCTCTCGATCGTTTTTCAATCTGAAATGTCCAAAAACATAGAAATAAGATGGTATCATTGTTATGTGATTACTCATGAAAGATAAATCTAGAAATGAATACCACGATCCAATGAACCCATCTATAATTTTAAGCGGAATAATAATTAATTATAATTAATTTGATATATCATCTGATCAAATTCCCGTAAAAAAGATTTGTTACCTTCTTTACACACAGAACTTTAAAGTAGGTGGGTAATTATGGGTAATGGGTATGCATGTATGTCTTTATATATGGAATTTTGATAGAAGGAAGAAGGATAAGGGTTAGAAAATCACTAATTAAGGATGAAATAAACCCTTATGCACAAATATGGCTATTTATCCTATGGCTAAACAAATTTCATCAAATCAGGAGTTACCTCCATGCATAATGTATCTATATATTGAGAAGCATCCTTATTATAATGTACCTATATTAGAATGATGACACACATGTATTTTGGATATTTATCATCTCTAAAGGGAATTATTTCTAAAGGGATATTTTTATAAACTTATTCTTAATCTAAAATATTTCTCAATATTTCAGTAGTTGCATTCAGGTTATAATATATCTCATCTTTTTCTATACTCTGTCTCGTATAGACTATATTACAGTTTAGAAGACGAAGCCCTCTTTTAAGAATGAATGTAAAGGGTACTTTTTCTATAGTGCATGTAGTGTACCAGCATCTAAATTCACATGTCATGCACATGTTATGTAGTTATTTTCAAGATTACACATGTTCTAGTACATGTTCTAGTTATACTACTTGTAGAAAACATGCAATAGATGACAAAACATGATAATGCAAAAATTAAGTTAAAAATCAGAGCCAAGCAAAACTAAGCTTGATATTCTGTTAAGATTTTGAACAAAATGCTAAATTGAGCAACCAATATATAATTGCATAAAATACCCATAAAAAGCAAATACCACATTCCATTTGACACTGGCCTAAAAGTTAAAAATCTAAATAAGCTATTCCTAGTATTGTCTTGTATTATGCCAGAATGAATCTAGGCATTAGGAATTAGAAACCCTAGTGTGTTAATCATGCCTACTATATTTTAAACTAGGCATTAATATGGCAAAATCTATTATTCCAAATGGTTACTAAGTTTGGATACCAAACACTGACATAACACTGATCACTGGTGACATATTGCACTAATAGCCACTGCAAAGAACATAAATTCCTCATAATGCAGGTGTGGACACTTCCCACGGAAATCTCTTTGCAGGCAACAAAGATGCTGCCTTAAATAAACAAAACAAGGCATTAACATGCAAAATGTCACTACCTGCCATTTGTTACAGACACTGACCACTGAATGCTGGAGCTGAAGAGCAACCATCGCAAAAAAGACCATGACGATATGTCACCACTTGTGGTGGTGACATAAAATCAAAGAGGGGAATGAGTTGTTGGGAGGATAAGTAAATAATTACTACCTACTATAAACTAGTCTATTAAATGTATGTTATTCCTGAACTGTATACTTACAACAGTCTTTGCCAGGGGTATACGGGTCTCAACCTAAAGCTACATTTAACAAGATGATGTTAATGAATAAAATGATAAAATAAAAATAAAAAAAACATTGGACAAATAATGATGAATGTTAGTTGTCATCAAGGAGTTTTGTTTAGTGTAACCAACAAATATTCTTGGTAGGAATATACATGTACATCAAAGGACATCATGGCCTACATCATAGTACAATGTATTAATATGACGTTGAAAAAATAAAAAATGAGTTGAACCTTTCTTGAGCGGCTGTCTGTTGTCTCTCAGCCAAGCCAATCAGTCTGGCCGCACTTTCGAAGTCTCCCTCCTGTTGGGCACGTCTTTTGTCTCTTAGCAACCTGGCTAGTTCAGCTTGGCGTTGTTTCTCATCCATTAGATCGTCATGCATACCTGCAATTTTAATTGATGTTAATTCAATTTATTTATAAATCTATGTATGTATTCAAAAGAAGAAGTGTTGTGGATTTCATACAATTGAGAAGTTTGCCCTCAATCTAAAATCTATGTCATGTACTATATACATCATCAAGACAATTTCATTACTTTACTGGTTGCGATATGTTAAAGAATGATAAGCTCACATGTTTTAACAACTTGACTACCAAAATCCCTAGTAATGTTACTACCATGTAAATAAGTATCATTAGTGCATTGTAATATTGCAAGTCCAAATTAAGTAGCTGCCAAATGTTCAAAAGAGCAAATCCCCCATAATAAGTAGCGCCAAATTAAGAAGAAGTACAATGACTGAATGATGGACTAACCGCGTAGCCTTGCAAGCAGAGCATCCTTTTCATCATCAAAGCGTCCCTGGAGCTTTGCAAAGATATTCTCGGATTTACCCTGTTCAGTATCATCCTCATCAAGCAGTTCCTCCCCAGCATCTGGATCAAGGCCTAAAAGGAATGGGGTAATTACATATTTTATAAAATTAAGAAATTAATGTTACTCAATGAAAATATTCTTGAAGAATATTTGCCTTGAGAGGGCATTTGCTAGTTTTGTATCAAGTCTCGTGTTCCCCCTCCACTATCAACAGCTTTCTGTAGTACAAGGGCTTAATACAAGACAAGCTTTTTGCACATATAAATGTAATAACATGCACGAATTACACTTAGTGACATACCTTGCTCTTCTTTCCACTTCCTGTTAGCAAGACGTTCTTTCAGTTTTCTCTCGTATTCGGCTCTATTATCACCCATCAATTTTTTGAGGGCCTCCTCATTAGTCATGTGATCTCCAAAAAGACGCTGGATCTCATCAAGACGTCCTAATTTGCAAAACGACATTATTTAAGGGATGGGTTAAAATACCACATTTCATTAGGGAAGATCAAATCCATTGTGAACCTTATTTCATTAAAAAATAATATTTTGACACTGTCCCTAGCGTAGTTTTGAATTCAAATATTAAATAATGAAGCAAAATAAGTACACGTGCAGATTAAGTTAAGTGAATGCTTAAACTTTCTCTCTTTTCTTAATATTCCTAATTGCAATAACCACATGTCACTAAATATGTATACTGTAGTGTCGTGAGGATATGATGCCGTTTAATTCTGAAATAGTGACTTTAAAAACTGAAGTCTTTGAAGAGGGATTCTTACCTTCCTGTCTCAGTTTTCTCTCCAAGAGTTTCAACTGGAGCAATCTCCTCTGCCTCTCCTGCTCACTCAATTTGTTCCACTCGTTGTCTCCCATCTGCTTCATTAGCATCTCCATCAGTAGCTTGTCCCGTAATGAGTCGTACTTCTCCTCTAGTGCCTGTAATGGAAATCAATGATAATGTAAATATTTGAAAAACATTTGTCCTGATGATTCTCCTTTCTTCTGGTACTCATTTCCTGGATTTCAGAGATATATGTAATCATATTATGTAGTTATTCATATCTTTATTTTTCTACATTCTTTTAATTACTCAGATGCGAGTAGGTAGTTACCAGTTACGCCACCAGGTGGCTGATTCGGGGGAATTAACATGGCAGGGTATTACAAAATTCCCTTAAACTTGAATATGCATCAGTTTTAGTGATTCACTTTTCATATAACCTTTATGTATCTGATAGTTATACAAATTAAAATATGTCGAGTAAAAGAAAATATTATCTGTCCAACACAAGAAAAGATATTTCACTTTTTGTGGTTTTACAACATGGGGTCTATGGGGAATCTCCCCGACCTAGAAGTCACATTTTCAAAGAAAATTAAATTTTCAAAGTTGATAAACTCTTTTCAAAACCACATGACTAAATGTTATTTTACATGTAGATTCCAAATATGACATCAGTTTGACTGAATTGTGAATTTTTAATGACTTAAATCAAGATTATTTCTACTCGCATCTGGGATATTGGAGAGGGGATACGTGTGTAAATGACATTTTCATTATATTACAACACACCAGACCTGATGTATATTACCATATATGGTACATATTGATCACCAATCACATTTCATTTTCAGCAACTTTTACCATCATATTCCATATTCCTACATTTAGACTTCCCCAGTTTCCCAGCAACATACCTTCACTATCTCTTCATCCTCAGCTATACCCTCATATTTAGTGAAGACTGTAACAACATTCTCATTGGCCTCCCAGCGTCGTTTGTTCATCTCATCTTTTCTGCATGTTTCCAATTCATCTTGGGTCTGAAATATCATCATCAATTTGCATTTTTGAATTTTTTTCAATGTACGCTGTTATGATAAAAATGGTTTCTTTAAATCTGTCTCCATGTTGTGTGTATTTAGTAATCACTAACATTTAACATATGATACAGCCACAAACCACTATATTCCAATCTTCACTAAACCTCAAAAATGTAGATTTTACATAAAACTAGAAAGCATGTTTAAATATCTTTGAATGTACACATAGTTGTGCTTGAAAAGCTCTTATAATTATGTGCATGTACACATTTACCTAATTGTCCATTCTTTTAATTGGTGAAAGTTTCAATGAACTGAAAATTTAAATTGTATCCGTCAGTTCAACCTACTGTTGTGCTGATGAGTATAGTAACTTACCAGTTTAGACAATTGGTTAATGAGATTAGCAAGTTGCTTATCATGTTCATCTTGCAGTTCGACAAGTAACTCTACTGTGATGTCATAATCACTGGCTGTTTTGCCATGTTTCTGGAGGGCAGTTTCACGTTTATTGATGACACGTATAGCTGCTGCTTCCTCCAGTATAACCAAGGCCTGTTCACGGTCAGCTACAACATACAAAACAATACTACATTGTAGTTATTATTGTAACTACAGAGTGGGACAAAAATGGTATCTTCATTATACTGCTAGTTCAGAATGGGTAACTTTTTTTGACCCACTGTGTATATCTGTTGGTATTAAAGAAAATATTTGAAGACTTTTGAGACCATCTTCGCTTCGCTATGTATTCATTTAGGTACATGTCTCAGGCCCCTAGCCAGGATTTGCCAAGGGGGTTCACTTTTTAAAAAATTCCAGGGGGGGATTCTCTTGTGACAATTTTGGTCCAACATGGCCCAAATCACTTAAAAAGTGCTCAGAATGGTGAAAAACTGCATGATTTTGAAAGATTTTTTGACCAGGGGGGGGGGGGGGTTCGCTCGAACCCATCGAACTCCCCCTTGCTACTGGCCTGTGTCTACCTAGTCATATATCCTTGGACTTCATGTTTTTTCTACACAGCATTCGGAGTATAATGTACCATATACTGTATAAGTGGTATTTAATCCGAGTGGTTAATTTTCCGAATGGTCAAATTTCATCATTTTCCTAATTTTAATTTTCCTAATGAAAAGAAACCTCCCATTGGATAACATTATAAAGACAATATTTCCGACATTTAATTTTCCGAACCTGGCAAAAATTAGGAAATAGGCAAATTAAATGATTAGGCAAAATTACTACTTATACAGCATACCATTTGAAAGCAAATCAAAGTTAACATTATATACAGATACTTTCAAACTAACAGTACCATAATCTTCTACATCTAGCCAATGATGTTTCCCGCTGAGTTCAGTGAGGCGTTTCTGACGCTCATCAGCCGTCATCCCATTGGCTAATTCCTTTAACTCCTCAAATCCTTCATCTTGGAGGATGTTCAAACAGGCCTCGATTTCCTCTGAGTGACGTTTTGTCATCTCTAGCAGACACGCCTCTTCCCATTGTAAGAAATCACCTAATGGAATATGAAAATGTTAGATACATGTATGCTTATACAGGTATATGTATGGGGTGCTTATTAAAACTTTGGTCTATTTTTCACTAGTTTTGAATTTCAAAAGCAATCTATTGACCACTAAACACAGATATAGACCAGCCATTTATAATTAGTGGCCATTAACATACTAAAAGTATCAGTGAACATCAGGATGGTGGCTATGATAATTGAGCCAATATGGCTACATCAATGGCTACACATTGGCATCCAGATGGATAATCATAGTGTGGCAATAGAACATTAAATGTAACAATTAAAGACAACTCTTCTCTGCAGATGAACTCATGTTGCATGTTTATTAGATACTGTAATCCCCTCCCCTCCTATTTTGTGTATTTTTTGATTATGAAGGAAATAAATAATATGTTAAAAAAAATCCCCTCCTCTCTTACTCTAAAAAGCAGAGGAGAGGCCAAGTAGTCCTTCAAATCTTTTTTAAATTTAATTGGGTAAATAATTAAATATTTATATTCTGACCCCCTCCTAGGCTTGAAATTGTTAGATAAACATTTAAAACACAAATTATATTTGAAAACAATGAGTTCAATGATTCAAGGATGGTCACACTTAATGAACCTTCACAAATGCAGTGAATGCAGCCAAGTGTTGGCCTCATGTAAACGACCAATTGTTAAAAACATGCAGATATCATGCCAGTTAAAATCCATGAACCAGAACCAGATAAACCATGTATTCAAGTATTAGGTCTAATTGTTAAAAGTAAAGGCCAGTAAATGTTAAATATCATCAGCACACATTGAATTGTCACACTGGTTGGTAAATATGGAAGTCTATTATACCCATAAATGAATATAAGGAACAAATATGAAGACAGTTTGATTCATGGATTAACATTTTGCAATCATTGTTTAGAAGGATTATATAGGAGGGTACACACATAAGGAAGAAATAAAATATAGTTTATCAAGATACATTAGGGTAAGTTTATTTTATTTTATTGGATTATCTACTCTAGTCAAGGAAATTGCTTCTCTGATAAGAAAAGCAGGAAATTTATCAATTTTGGGAGGTAGGGTCTATCTGAATATTATACCTAGTTTTGATGAGGGTTTTACTTCATGGAACTCATTTTAAATTTTTAAATACTGGAAATAAATCCTTACTGAAGATGGAGTGAGAGATACAAATGAATTTATGTGGAAGTAACATGCACTAATATAATGGTTGGTTACAATTTTGGTTATAATAGTGTTTTATTGTATAATATGTTATACAATTGTAATTAACAATAAGAGTGACAAATTGCTAAGATTGATCGCATTTAATGTCCACTCTGTTTGCAATTTGGGTTAAAAGTTGGAAGGATTACTAGGGATTTTGGTTAAATATTAGCGGCATTAGGTAGGGATTATAAAAATATGGTTATGCATTCAAGGTTTTATCATTAAATACAGGTTATAACAGGTAAAGTGGTGTTGGCAAGGATATTATATAGTTACCTAGTGACCATTCATCTGTCGAATAAAATACATGTAATGTACAGTGAAATGTGACAAAAACGAAATGGAGTATACAGTGAAACAATTGAATCTACAGTGACATATGATGACAGTGATACATTGTGCAACATGCCATGTCAACATTTGAATGTGATTATTCTTATATTTTTGGAGTGAGGACTGTCCAGACCCTTAATTGTGTAACAAATCTTTTATGCAATTCTAAATTCACGATGATTTGTTTCAAATTCAATATTTTCTTAAAAAATTTATTTTCTTATTTCTATCACGAGAGAGTAAGGAGCACAAAAAAAACAAGTACACTGTAGTTTAACTGCTATTTTGATGTGATTCCTAAAAATACAACATATAAATACATTTGTGAAATAAACTGTAAATGCATTTGTGAAACAACGTAAATGCATTTGTGAAACATACTTTAAATGCATTTGTGGAACTTACTGTAAATGCATCTGTGAAACATACTTTAAATATGCCAACTCAGAATGAAGTACATATTTTCACCTCATATTTATGCATAGAATAATGTCAAGATACATCTAAATAGTAAAAATAAAAACCAAAAATGCACTGAACTGAGTGAATATTTACGACACAATGTCGTAAAATGAAAGTGAAAGTACTTTCCCGGGAATTATATGACTACGGTGAAACATACTGCAAATGCATTTGTGAAACATAATGTAAATGCATTTGTGAAACATAATGTAAATGCATTTGTGAAACATAATGTAAATGCATTTGTGAAACATAATGTAAATGCATTTGTGAAACATAATGTAAATGCATTTGTGAAACATAATGTAAATGCATTTGTGAAACATAATGTAAATGCATTTGTGAAACATAATGTAAATGCATTTATGAAACATAATGTAAATGCATTTATGAAACATAATGTACATAGTGTCATGGTTGTGACAATACTCTACCTTTCTTTAACCTAGGTACATGTTTATCTATGAACAACATAATACATTAGACTGGTTATCAAAAAACATGAGGGAAAAACACAAACACACAATCAGTTATCTTTGAACATCTGAAAGAGGGTCATCAAATAATATATCAATTCAATTAAATCAATTAAAATTAAAATTTTAAATAGATGATAAAGTTCTGAATTATGAGATAATTTCAATTTCCTGGATTCTAATATCTATTTATGAGAGACAATCTGCAAAAAATGAGACACACATTGATAAATATCAGATTTTGAAGAGCATAATGGCCACCATGTGACTTAACCAGCATGCCCAAAACCTAATAAGATCAGCTGGATATTGGTAGTTGTCTGCTCTTGCATCTGTTAAAGTTTCAAGTTGAACAGATATTAATTCCTGGTATTTTGATGATAAGATTTATGCGATGCCTATCAGACAGCCTGGCAAAATGCACACACGCTCAGCAGAAGCAGCACGAAACACCACCAATATAGCACTTTTTCAATGTGTGGTGAAAAGTAAGGACCACATCACACTCATCAAAGTATGTCAACGTTCATAATTATTAACTATAGTTGCTTTATGTTGTGTAAAGAGAGCATTACCTGCTGGTGGTCTTGAGTGTTTGTCAAGTTCCTTCTTATGACTGAGTCCCATTGCAATCCTTTTCCTCCTTTGTTCAACTCTGAGATATGCAAGCTGGTACTGCCTGTCTTGATCTTGTTTATGCCTGAAACAATTTGCCAATCAACAGTTTACTAGCTGTAAAGGGATGTAGATTTGGAACAAGAAAAAAACTTATCTGACCTAGCTTGTTTTGTCTAAAGTTTACAGAAACATCTGAATTCGCCAAACCAACCAGAGCTTGTCATGGCTAGATGGGCGATGTTACTTTTTTAGTATACAATGCCTCACATAAATCAACAAGGCATTAACTTGTAAAATGTCACCACTTGCCATTTGTTACGGATGCCAAATTCCAAATACCAACTGCCTAACTCAAAATCCCATCCAAAAGAAAGTTGGGGACTATAACAATATGTCACAACTTGTGATGACATAACAATTAGAACAAGGCATTAACATGACAAAATGTCACCACCTAGTTGCTCACAATATTATGAGTTCAAACTTAATATAAGTCAGATTTGAATTTCTGAGAACTTATAAAGTCAAATTTGAACTTCTGAAAAGATGTAGATGATTTTGAAAAAGAATTTGGTCAATTTGAAGCAAGTTGAAAACAGACCTTTTTGACCTTTTTTGACCTTGAGAAGGTCATTAAAGGTCAAATGTCAAATCTAAAGTCAGATTTGAATTTCTGAGAACATGTAGATGATTTTGAAAAAAAAAATTAGTCAATTTGAAGCAAGTTGAAAAAAGACCTTTTTGACCTTTTTTGACCTTGAGAAGGTCAAATGTCAAATCTAAAGTCAAATCTAAAGTCATATTTGAATTTCTGAGAACATGTAGATGATATTGAAAAAAAATTTAGTCAGTTTGAAGCAAGATGAAAAAATACCTTTTTAACCTTTTTTGACATTGAGAAGGTCATTGAAGGTCAAATGTCAAATCTAAAGTCAGATTTGAATTTCTGAGAACATGTAGATGATTTTGAAAAAAAAATTTAGTCAATATGAAGCAAGTTGAAAAAAGACCTTTTTGACCTTTTTTGACTTTGAGAAGGTCATTGAAGGTCAAATGTCAAATCTTAAGTCAAATCTAAAGTCAGATTTGAATTTCTGAGAACACGTAGATGATTTTGAAAAAAAAAATTAGTCAATTTGAAGCAAGTTGAAAACAGACCTTTTTGACCTTATTTGACCTTGAGAAGGTCATTGAAGGTCAAATGTCAAATCTTAAGTCAGATTTGAATTTCTGAGAACACGTAGATGATTTTGAAAAAAAAATTTAGTCAATTTGAAGCAAGTTGAAAACAGACCTTTTTGACCTTTTTTGACCTTGACAAGGTCATTGAAGGTCAAATGTCAAATCTAAAGTCAGATTTGAATTTCTGAGAACATGTAGATGATTTTGAAAAAAAATTTAGTCAATTTGAAGCAAGTTGAAAAAAGACCTTTTTGACCTTTTTTGACTTTGAGAAGGTCATTGAAGGTCAAATGTCAAATCTTAAGTCAAATCTAAAGTCAGATTTGAATTTCTGAGAACACGTAGATGATTTTGAAATTTTTTTTTAGTCAATTTGAAGCAAGTTGAAAACAGACCTTTTTGACCTTTTTTGACCTTGAGAAGGTCATTGAAGGTCAAATGTCAAATCTTAAGTCAAATTTGAATTTCTGAGAACACGTAGATGATTTTGAAAAAAAAAATTAGTCAATTTGAAGCAAGTTGAAAACAGACCTTTTTGACCTTGAGAAGGTCATTGAAGGTCAAATGTCAAATCTAAAGTCAGATTTGAAGGTCAAATGTCAAATTTAAAGTCAGATTTGAATTTCTGAGAACATGTAGATGATTTTTAAAAAAAATTTAGTCAATGTGAAGCAAGTTGAAAAAAGACCTTTTTGACCTTGAGAAGGTCATTGAAGGTCAAATGTCAAATCTAAAGTCAGATTTGAACTTCTGAGAACATGTAGATGATTTAGAAAAAAATTGAAGTCAGTCTAAACAGTATTTGTTTAGTTATAGGAAGTTGTAAGAAATTGTTACAGACGCCGGACGCCAACCGCCGGACGCCGGACGCCAACCACCAACCGCCGGACGCCGTCGCAAAAAAACGGAGACCATAACAATATGTCACCACTTTTGGTGGTGACATAAAAAGTTACTTTAATTTGTGAAGTGTAAAATAAAAATATTCCATACTTTCCCACATCAAAAAGGGGCACTAAAGAAGACTAATTTCCTCTTGGTTGAGCTCATACATAAAAATAAAACTCACCTCTTCACGAAGACATCCCTGACACGTTCACTAAGACCTACAGTGAGAGCAGCATTGTCAAAGAGGTAGGCACGCTCTGCAAGGAGAGTCTGGTGATTCAGTCTCACTATCTCTATCTTCCTCTGTCGCTCACTCATCTTCTTGATCTCTGTGATACAAATAGAATGGCATAATGAAAATGAATTCAATTGTATTTGGACTGTATTAATATGAAGTTAAAGATCAAAATGAGAATGCATAATATAAAGGTTGCAACCAAAAAACATCTGTTTTCTCATTCTAATGTGTTTACCATTCAAACTCTAAAAATGAGTTTCGTTGACACAAAAGGGTACCTAACAAGGTAACAAGGCTCAGGGAACGATGATACGTTGTCCTATATTATGAAAAAATATAAACTGTAAGGAAAAATTCTGTACACTCAGTACCTGGGGTTCTAAGCCATTCAATGAGGGCTTCCTGTTCATAATACAATCTGTTATGTAGATCTGCGAGTGGGTTCTGGGCCTTGAAGGGCCCCTTAGAAGATTCATGATAATCCTCATCAGTCAACTTCTGGCCATGTAGAAGCAAATGTTGCTCTTTTTCGTAAATGTTCTGTAAACGCTTTGTGTGTTCACCACGTTCCTCACCCATGAGTGAGCGCAGGCCTACCATTTCCTGGAAGTATAAGAACAATTTCCATGAAGAGTAGTAGAAAAGTGATTGCCACTGATGTCCCGTTTAAGAATTTATCACACTCTTGATAAATATAGAGAAATGCTCATCATATGCTCATGGCTGGTAATTGGAAGAAATGAATGGAGGGGAGGGAGGGAGCAGCTGTTTTCTACTAGAAAATTCAACAATTCTGCAAAAGGATTGATCTGTCATTTTGTTCCAATGAGGTTCAGATAGATGTTTCATTTCATTCCGAAGATATGATACCAATTCAAAACTTTTTGATGAATGGTTTAAGAGAAACATGTATTCAAAAAGTTCACCATATCGATACCCATCCTTTATTTTATCACAAGAAAGTTTATACAGCGACAGCCTGGGAAAGTCTGGGATTGAATTTGTGTTTTTGTATATGGAGTGCCAATATGCTACATTCATTGGTCCCAAAGGAGATATTAACCGAGGAATAAAATCTATATTCAATTCCTGACCAGGAAGAGAGTGTTATTCCATGATATTGAATAGTCAAATACTTTAAATATCACATGATGATCATAATTTTTATTTCATTATACTGTGCGCAAAAGAAGTCGGAGAGAATATGATTATAATAAACATTTTGAAAGAATATATTTTTAGATATAATCCTTTTTTTAAAAAAATGACATATTTTGAATTTTTTGTTAAGAATGAAAGTGACAATTTGAATGTTTAAGAGAAAATGAAAATCTTCAAAAAAATTGAAGAAAAAAATAAGAATAATTATTTTTGAAAAAAGGCAGGGAATAAATATAGGTTATTTACTGGGAGGGATTGAATATGGTTTTTTTTTCGAGGGACAATATGATATTGACCGAAGGGTAATATGATATTGACTGAGGGAGCACAGCGACCGAGTGTCAATATCATATAGTCCAAGGTCAATATCATATTTTCCGAGGAATAAAACCCATATTCAATCCCGACCAGAAATAACCTATTTATTCCATAATACACCCCTCTAAAATGCTACATTTGGATAATGCAGATAACTGAGAAAAAAAATAACCGGGAAACCGAAAATAGGTTAATATGCTCCAATACGATTTTTTTCCTGGGGACAATACGATTTTTTTCCTGGGGACAATACGATTTTTTCATGTAATACGCTCCAATACGATTTTTTCCCGGGGACAATACGATTTTTTCATGTAATACGATTCAATACGATTTTTATTCCTTTATATTTCCCTGGGAAAACAGTAGTATTATGGAATAAAAGAGAGAATTGCGTGAGTATGCCAAAATTAAACCAAATAGTTCAATTTATAGAACTTTCAATTACATGTCACTATTTCACTATATACAAAATTACACATTCAACAAAAGCTCCTACAGGCCCAAGTTGTTCTATTATTGAATAAAATGGGTTGGTCAAGTTTTCTTTGTAACTGATTAAACATTATGAACCTTTGTATACCCAAAGCTCAAAGTGTTGTTCCGTAGGCTTAAAATTGAAATTAAATAACCAGTTCAGGCCATCACTCCAAAAAGGAGACCTTTTCAATCCCATGATTATTGGACAGTAAACAATGGCCAAGTTCCAATACTTTGAATTGGATTAGTCCAATCTGGTTTACATTTTCCGAACATGACACATTCTTTGGCAGTATTTCTGTTTGCTAAACATTCATTATAATACTGGTCACGACTTATTCATGAATTCATATTTCACTGCCATTTACAGGTGCATATAGTGTTCGACCTACAAGGAGGTACAAGACAAATTGATTCCATATAATAACTTGGTGGTGAAGGTAAGTAAAAAAAAGAAATATTAACATGTTTAAATTGTTATTTTATTTACACTGTGATCAATAAGAATATAAAACTATATTAAAATATATCATTGATTTTTTATGATTACATGTGCTATAACCAATCTTTAAAATCGTTCATATTTTTGCATTGCCATTAGAATGGGCCTTTTGTTCCCATATTAGAGTAAACAAATGCAAGTACTAATTAATTAAAGTAACCCTTAGTACCCAGGCCCATAGCCAGGATTTGCCAGGGGGGGGGAGTGGGGGGAGTGGGGGTGGGGGGTAGGGGTCAGGTTAACTTTTGGAAAATTTCCAGGGACTCTTTGGCTTTTCTTTTGACACTTTTGGTCCAAAGATGGCAAAAATCACTTAAAATATGCTCAGAATGATGAAAAACTGCATAATTTTGAGAAAACCCATCAAACCCCCCCTGGCTAAGGGCCTGGTACCATACTTTAATTGAACCAAACACAAGAATTGGCATTTAGTACTATATTCAAATTGACCTTCAGTAGGAAATAGAGGAATTGTCCTTTAGTGCCATATACTGTACATTGAACATTTTTTGCCAAAAAGAAGTTCAGTCTTGGGAGGTGTTCACTACAGAAGTGGTGATTAATCAAGAAATTAGTACAGTATGTGCAGAGTATGTCCACTAGAGAGAGGTGCTCACTAAGACAGGTTAACTGTGTCTCTAAATTTCCGATTTTAGGAAAACCACCAAGATGCGGCTTATATTTGCTGCCGCAGTGATTGCCATGACAATGATGGTTGCTAATGCACAATCTGCAACTGGATCTCCACCTGGTAAGGATGTATTCATTGACTTCTTAACCTTATATTATCTCAACTTTTAGTAGTTTTGACATTTCTTCTTTTTACAATACTGTTCACTTGATCAACTAAAATGCAGGAATCAGGCATGAAAATTGCCAAAAAGTCTAATTTTTCAACGGGAAAAATTGATGGAATATGAAGTATACATTTTTAGTTCTTTCCATAAATCTTACTTTTCAGACTAACAAAACAATTATAGACCCCTCTATCAAGTTACCTGTCACAAATATATCTTTTTTATGTTAACTGATGGATGGGTCAATAATTATAGACTTTAGTTTCATTTTTGAATTGAGTGTGGATTAACCTAATATGGGTTTAATGAAGGTGTGATTTGTGTGGATAAACGCAAACCTATTAGTAATACTGTATACTGTAAAAGTTTAGTCACTGAAATAGTACTAGAACCCTTGTATTCTAAGATCCATTATTTTCTATTTCTATAAACTTGATCATTTCCTGCTTGGCCTCAGTCTAGAGATTTTCTTCCACCTTACAAAAGTGCTTCGATTACTGATATTGTCAAAACTGATTTTAATAAGCAAAAGACAATTCGACAATTCAAATACATCTTACAAAGGAATGATTGAATAGGTGAGAAGTTCAAATCTCAATTATCCAATTTAAAGAAGTTTCATAGTTTTGATGGCAAATATATAAGGACATGTCATACCTTAATCTTCATATAAATATGCCTTCAAATAATATTTTATTAACTGTAATGAGGGACATTGATGTCTTAGACACACCATGAAATGTAATCTTGAGTTCATTGTACCTCAAGACTAAAATTTTTACCAACACGCGTTGTGCAGAGGATGCTGAATTTTAGACGACAGCACATATTGCCCAAAATTTGGATGATGGATGGCAGATAAATTTGTCCCATTTCAAAGTCAGCAGTAAGTATATTTTTAATTCTCATATCACGATAGAATGAATGAAAACATAAAAATTGATACTGATCTTTAACTTATTTTATGTAGACTGATATATATTATGAAAATCAGTGCAATATTTTTAAGAAAATTGCCTACCACATATCGGTATGATCAATGAATTTAATTTTTTCGATTCTTCTTAATTTCAATGTAGAATATAAAATCAATAAACCTAAATAACATGAAATCCACATTATGGTTCGGATACACAATTTAACAATTATTGAAGGTTAGAAGGGTTATCCCAAACTAGAAGATGGAAACTCAACAAAGTAACAAATACCAACACATTTAGGCAACCAATTGTGGCACAAATCAGACATTAAATCAAGATGATATAGTATTTTGATCAACATCAAATTAAAGTGAATTCAATTTGAGTATAATAAAGCTATTACAGGTCCAAACCATCTTGATTCACAAGGTTTCATTTGTTCCTACCTCTCTAGACCCAGTGGAAAGCGATGATGGGTCCAAACTCCATCTAAATGATTGAAATCTTGCAACATATTATTTAAATAGATTTTAACCATTATAAATACAGAGGAAGCACTTCATAGGATAACTCTAATGGTTGAGAATATAATTATTCATGGATCATTGAATCTATCAGTAGTTCTGTATATGCACTTCTCTTTGACTATTATTTTCTGCTAATTATCGTGAAGATACTAATTAACTGTCTAATTAATGGACTTGATTTGAATTTGTTCTCCCTTTTTAGCTTCTTCTTATAAATTCTTGCTCAATGTGGTCTTTCTATGTGTGACACTCGGTTTTACACAACATGTACCGTATTCTCTGTAATTACCGCCCACTCTCTAATAAGCGCCCACCCCGCTTCACAAAGTTCAAGAAACATCGAGGAATCAACAAGAATTGAAGAATATATCAGGAAAAAAATATTTCTCAAAATCCAGGAGCGGGCGATAATAGAGTACTTACCCTAAAACTGCTGTAAACAGGACGCGTTTTGTAATTCTATGCATCCTCTCGATACATATCTATCGATGGGTGCTTCCCACACCATACCATGCTAATATTGTCTCCAAATAGTCCATAATGAATGAAGGAATTGTTCTTTATCGGCATTCAGAAATTTCAAAAGCTACTGCGCAGACGTTCTGCGCATGTCAAGGTCGTGAACTTTCTGGTTTCTTTTTAATGTTTCTCGACTTTTACACGACTTTTGCACGAATAATGATGATCTCTCATCAAATAAGAAATAATGTATAACTTTAGATCGATATCCAGCAGTCTCTAGTGGAAATATTGAAGGTAATCGGCGATAATGACAAAGTGGGCGTGCCGGAAATAAATTAGACATAGACGGGTCTTCAACCACTGTCAATATTGTCTAAGCGATCTTTACCGTATTCTCTCCAATAACAGCACTTGTCATATTATTATAAAAATATGTTGAAGAAAATGCATTCTTGTCAAGAAAAATTGCCATACATGAAATTCCTTGGGATTTCTGATTTCTTTCATACATGGGCGCTTATTAGAATGGTCTAAATAATGTATTTTCAATTTTCTAAACGCCCTGGGCGCTAATTACAGAGAATACGGTATTTAGATTTCGTTCTTCAACTTAATTAGTACTATATTTGCCTTTATAGAATTCATTTTTCTGTTTTATATAAAAATATATATGTTTATATTTAGAGACAGCAGAATCTTTTATTGTCCCTGAATTCATGAGTCATTCAAATGTGATTGCAATACAGCAATTTCCTATATTCATTACAACAAACAATGGTATAATGGTGGTCAAAATAAGTCCAATATGTGAAGCTCGTATATAACTTTTTTTCTCTCAGATGTTTGCAAAGACATTACGGTGGACTGGTACATTGCTAAAGATGGCAGCACTACCTGCTTCTACCACTGTGCAAACCAGATTGGTTATGAGAAATGTTGCCCCCCTGGGACATGCCTGAAAAGGGGGTATACAGCTGGAAATACCAACCCATGTGATATCTGCACTGACCCCGATCCAACAGGTCTGCATCACTAATTATTCAAATATAAGAAAAACATATTTATTAACGTAAAGTTTTGCAGGGTGTCCATTCATTGCAATGCGACACTAATTTTGTGTCTGTGTATTGAGACACTGATCTCATGACATGGGTGATATTGTTGACTTGATCAACTAAAACACAGGGACCAAGCATGAAAATTGCCAATAGTAGTTATGGTACTTGTGTGGTGCCCCAGCCAACATTTTCTATTCAATTTTGAAATTGAATGCATATTATCATAAGATGTGTATTCTAAGGATATACTTCATATATTTCCATGTTAACCCTTGCCCTCCTGGCACACTTTGAAGCGCGGTACTATCAATCCCTATATAGATTCAGAAACCTAGTGTTAAACTGATTATTTCATGATATCATGATTATGACAGTTTTAATAAATACAAACGGAAGTCTTCATAAAATTGGAAAAAAAAATATATTGAAACTAAAGCCGTTTTATGACCACAATACCACGAATATCTAGAAAATGGAGAATTAGAAGAATTATTAGCATTTTTGGAGCAGATGAAGAACCCCAGATAGTGAAGAAAAAATGTGAATTGTAAGTTTGTCTTCTCTATCGATATAAACAAAAGTTTTCAAAAATATTTATTGTACTCTTGATTTTAAGCCTTCAGGCACAAAACTAAACCTTTCCTTTTCAGAAGGACAAACTACACTTCTATAGAAGCTATCCATGAATTATAACTAACAAGTTCCTTTAAAACTTTCAGAACCCCCTGCATGCTCCGAAATGGAGCCCTATCCCTGTCTCAATGGTGGATCATGTATAGACAAGACAGACCGCTTCATGTCTCAAGATGGGCTGAACTTTTATTGTAGCTGTCCGAGTGGATTTTCAGGGGTATTCTGCGAGATTAACATGTCTGGTAAGTAATTTTGATTTATTTGAGGTAACGTATGCCTCAGTCACATTTGATCTATGGCAACTGTTCAGTGGCCATAGCTTTCCAAAATTGAGAGAAATATGCAGCATAAAATAATAGAGGGATAGGGAGTACGATGTAGATTTTCTATATCGATTTTGAGAAGTTATGACAGATCATTAGATTTTTCGGCATTTATTGATCAACTTGATACATATGTTTTCCATCAAGCATAATAAAGTACCACGGAAAAGTTCTTTCAGAATTAGAACTTGAATTAATGACTTTAACATTTTCCCTCAAGTGTTCAATGTATTTTAACACAACTTATAACCTGGATGTTAGATTTAACCTTCTTAACTTGTTTCCATGATGAGAGTTTAAAGTAGTTTTAGTGTATCATAAATGATTGAAGTCATGAATGTATATAGCCAAATCTTTCTGACATTATCAACTTCCTGTACCATAGGTTCAACATTTCAGACACAGGGAGTAGATAACTCATCGAAAAAGGTTTGGCTAGAATATGTATATTAATATGTTGATGCGGTTTTGTTTTTAATTCAGAAGAGAAAGCTGGAATGTGCCCAAAGGTCAAAATGGATATGGTTGGCACGTGTCAACATGAATGTGATAATGACAACTTCTGTACGGGCATGGATAAATGTTGCTCCAATGGATGTGGAAAGATCTGCACGCCACCAATGAGTGGTACGAAAATTTCACATGCTGTACCCTGTTTCAATATACAACTACTTGTTTTTCTGTGTCAATCAGTAATATTAAAGAATGACAGAGCTGAAAACACCTGTTTATTATATAAAATGCTTCAGCAATTGTATCATTAGTAAAATAGGAATACTTTGTAAATTCCTTCTTCTAGACATATCTGTAAAACATTATCAGATAACCAAGGACAAGAAATTCATCAACAAAACCAGTTTTTCAATTATCTTTTTGAGAAAATTTAATTCATTACATTTTTCTTCTAGAATTTTGATTACAGGAATATAATCTGCGTTTTGTATCTCGTAATATACAGATATATTATGTCTGCACCAGAGTTCCAAAAATCAGATGAATGCATTATTTGTTAAAGGTTGTGAGGTTGATGGGAAGATGTATTTTATTGGAGATGTTATTGAAAAGAAAGACCCATGTTTGTCTTGTGAATGTGTACTTAATGATGAGGATCCAACCAGCCCTAATGGTAAAGAGCTGTGTAGCACTATGGACTGTGCTTTACCAGAATGTGAAAATCCAACCTATCATGAAGATATGTGTTGCCCTGTGTGTGATTCTAAAGGTAATCAAAAGCTGAACATGAAAGATTGTATAACCTTTATAGAGAAATACACAATGAAATTTATTTCATGATAAATTGTCAAATGCACAAAGAAAATTATCGTTTGAGAACATCTCCAGTAGAATTAATATTGATAAAAACCATCTGAAAATGCATTCACAATGCTAATGTCTTCAAAAGACAAATATGTCCAAAAACAAATGAGAGTTTTCACCAATAAATCAATTTATAACTTGAACGTGTTTGGGGATTAATATCCTGGATGCACATAGTCATAAATGTACTTCATATATTTGCATTTTAAATTATAATTTTTCCTGGTATCACAGGATTGCTGAAAACATGAATGTGCAAATGATATCAGAAGAACAAACTACACATCTATAGAAGCTATCCATGAATTATTACTAACAAGTTTATTTTGTATTTTCAGAACCCTCTGCATGCTCCAAAATGGAACCCTATCCCTGTCTCAATGGAGGATCATGTATAGACAAGACAGACCTCTTCATGTCTCAAGATGGGTTGAAGTTTTATTGTAGCTGTCCAGGTGGATTTTCAGGGGTATACTGCGAGATTAACTTGTCTGGAAGTGGTAAGTAATTCTGATTTATTTGAGGTAACTTAATTATGTGCCAATAGTAAAAAACTCTTCATTATATCCTTCAGAATTTATTCATTGATCAACTTGGTACATATGTTTTCCATCAAGCATAAGAATGCACTTTAACAACCCTGGGCACACTCGTCCAGGGAGCTGTAAAGTAACGACCAAGATATTAGACTTGAAAGGGAGTGTGCTAAATTCAATGCCCCATGCTAAAGTCTGACGCTCTACCGCTCAAGCCATAAAGGCTAGACCCTACAGCTATAGGCTGTAGCACTGACTTGCTTTCGAGGGTCAGGTCATTAAAACATCCCCCTGAAGGACGATGTCCTGTCGTAACTGATTCACAAGGTCAAACTCACTTCTGACACCAATGTAACGACCCTGAGCTGTTGTGTAACCAGCAAGATACTAGACACAAAAGGAAATGTGCTAAATTCAATGCCCCATGAGGGAATTGAACTCAGGACCTTTCGCTCGAGCTACCCCCTACACCAAGGGTGTAGCAGAGACTTACAATCGAGGGTCATTACAATACCATATGGAAAAGTTCTTCCAGAATAAGAACTTCAAAGAATGACTGTAACATTTTCTCTCAAGTGTTCAATGAATTTTGGCACAACTAATAACCTGGATGTTATATTTAACCTTCTTAACTTCTAACTTGTATTTTATTCCATTGAGTTGAGAATTTAAAGTAGTTTTAGTATATGTAAATGATTCAAGTCATGAATGTTTGTAGCCAAAGCTTTCTGATGTTATCAGCTCGCTGTGTCGTAGGTTCAACATTTCAGATATAGGAAGTAGATAACTTAGCTAGAGAGGTTTGGCTCGAATATATGGGAACATTTTAATTTTATTTTTTAAATTTAGAGGAGAAACGTGGAATGTGCCCTGAAGTTAAAATGGATACCATAGGCACGTGTCAACATGAATGTGACTATGACAACTCCTGTACAGGCATGGATAAATGTTGCTCCAATGGATGTGGAAAGATCTGCACGCCACCAATGAGTGGTACGAAGATTTCTCATGCTGTACCCTGTTTCAATATACAACTACTTGTTTTTCTGTGTCAATCAGTAATATTAAAGAATAACAGAGCTGAAAATATCTGTTTATTATATAAAATGATTCAGCAATAATATCATTATTAAAATAGGAATACTTTGTAAATTGTTTCTTCGAGACATATCTGTAAAACATTTTGAGATAACCAAGGACAAGAAATTCATCAATAAAACCAGTTTTTAATTATCTTTTTGAGAAAATTGAATTGGTTATACCTTTCTTCTAGAACTTTGATTACAGGAATATAATCTGCGATTTGTATCTCGTAATATACAGATATATTATTTCTGAACCAGAGTTCCAAAAATCAGATGAATGCATTATTTGTTAAAGGTTGTGAGGTTGATGGGAAGATGTATGCTATTGGAGATATTATTGAAAAGAAAGACCCATGCATGTCTTGTGAATGTATACTAAATGAGGATAAGTCTACTGGTAGAGAGCAGTGTGTGGCCATGAGCTGTGCTTTACCAGAATGTGAAAATCCAACCTATCATGAAGATATGTGTTGCCCTGTATGTGATTCTAAGGGGGCAGGAGGTAAATGTTTATTGATTACTATAAAATATGTTTAATTCACATCTGACATTATCATTATTCTGTTTGTTTTAGTATTTTGTAATTTCATTTACTTCAATTCAAGACTTATTCTACTTATACAAGTAATAAAATAATTTTAATTTATCATATGTGTTAAACATCAAATAAGTCACTAGCATTCTTACATTTAGGAAAATTTACAAGTTGATGTTATTATATGATAGCGTATTATTTAAATATATTGATACTCAGATCATTATCAGATATTATGGTCTTAAATGACTCAGTGACAACCTCTTTAACTTCAACAGGATCAAGTCAAATGGGGCCTGATGGAAGTGGCATGGGACCTCGCCCTGATGGAAGTGGTACTGGACCTGGCCCAGATGGAAGTGGCACGGGACCTCGCCCTGATGGAAGTGGCATGGGACCTGGCCCTGATGGAAGTGGCATGGGACCTCGCCCTGATGGAAGTGGCATGGGACCTCGCCCTGATGGAAGTGGCATGGGACCTCGCCCTGATGGAAGTGGCATGGGACCACAACCTGATGGAAGTGGCATGGGACCTCGCCCTGATGGAAGTGGCATGGGACCTCGCCCTGATGGAAGTGGCATGGGACCACGACCTGATGGAAGTGGTATGGGACCTCGCCCAGATGGAAGTGGCATGGGACCTCGCCCAGATGGAAGTGGCATGGGACCTCGGCCTGATGGAAGTGGCATGGGACCTCGCCCTGATGGAAGTGGCATGGGACCTCGCCCTGATGGAAGTGGTATGGGACCTGGCCCAGATGGAAGTGGCATGGGACCTCGCCCTGATGGAAGTGGCATGGGACCACGACCTGATGGAAGTGGCATGGGACCTCGCCCTGATGGAAGTGGCATGGGACCTCGCCCTGATGGAAGTGGCATGGGACCACGACCTGATGGAAGTGGTATGGGACCTCGCCCAGATGGAAGTGGCATGGGACCTCGCCCAGATGGAAGTGGCATGGGACCTCGGCCTGATGGAAGTGGCATGGGACCTCGCCCTGATGGAAGTGGCATGGGACCTGGCCCAGATGGAAGTGGCATGGGACCTCGCCCTGATGGAAGTGGCATGGGACCTGGCCCAGATGGAAGTGGCATGGGACCTCGACCAGGTGGTGATAGTCATGGTCCTAGACCAGGTGGTGATAGTCATGGTCCTCGACCAGGTGGTGATAGTCATGGACCTCGACCAGGTGGTGATAGTCATGGACCTCGCCCAGGTGGTGATAGTCATGGACCTCGACCAGGTGGTGGAAGTCATGGACCTCAACCAGGTGGTAGCAGTCATGGATCTCAATCAGGAGCACATAGTCACGGATCGGATGGATCTCAATCGGGAGCACACAGCCATGGGTCAGACGGTCGTCAATCAGGAGCACATAGCCATGGGAGTCGATCAGGTGGGGGTCATCGTCATGGGTCAGAAAGTGATAGTATGCGTAAGTGTTGATTTATTAGTAAACTATCAAAATATGTCACATTATGTAGAATCCATTCAAAAAGTTCATGAACTCATCCAATAATAGTGTAAATTGATTCAAGAAACATAACCAGAACATCGGCAACGCCAAAGCGTAGCGAATCCCTTCGAACAGAAATGGCTGGCATTTTTACAAACGAAGCGCAAATATCATGAAACAACACACCAGAAAGGCCACCATTTTCAAAATGATTGCTCACTAGCCAAGTTGTCATCGAAAGAAATAATATGCTTTTAAGTAGCCACCTCTAAAGTTTTTGAAAAATCGCACGCGTATTTGTAAAATAACACATAAAAATGGTGGCCATTTTTCAAAATGGACGACTACCCAAAGTTTTATTAGACAATGTGCCATGCTTAAAGTATTCACATATCAAATATGAACAAAATCGCTCCACTACTTTTCGAGTTACAGTAAAATACGTTAAAATGGCGGCCATTTTTCAAAATGGCCACCTTCTACCAAAAGCGTCATTAGAAATAGACAGTGTGCCATGCTTATTCACATACCAAATATGAACAAAATCGCTCCACTACTTTTCGAGTTATAGTGAAATACGTTAAAATGGCGGCCATTTTTCAAAATTGTTTTCAAAATGGCCGCCTTCTACCAAAAGTGTCAAAGGACAGTGTGCCATGCTTATAGTATTCACATACCAAATAGGAACAAAATCGCTCCACTACTTTTCGAGTTATAGTAAAATATGTTAAAATGGCGGCCATTTTTCAAATTTTTTTTCAAAATGGCCGCTTTTTACCAAAAGTGTCATAGGACAGTGTGCCATGCTTATAGTATTCACATACCAAATATGAACAAATCGCTCCACTACTTTTCGCAGTTTTCGAGTTATAGTAAAATACGTTAAAATGGCGGCCATTTTTCAAAATGGCCGACTTCTACCAAAAGTGTCTTTAGACAGTGTGCAATGCTTATAGTATTCACATACCAAATATGAACAAAATCGCTCCACTATTTTTTGAGTTACAGCAAAAATCGTAAAATGACGAGTAAAGGCCGCCATTTTTCAAGATGGCTGCCATGTGCTTCTTTAATATCTACATTTGTAGCATTATTAATGTCCTTTATAATTTTTTTACATTTACAACATATTGCTATTACAGTTTTACATATTGCACCTAAATTACTGTAAAATCGTCACTAAAATGGCCGCCATTTTGAAATGAGCGGCTATTTTGAAAATTGGCTTTCGAGCAGAACTTTTACCCCCAAAGGGTATATGTGTACAAAATATGAACAAAATCAGGCCAACGGTATTTGAGTTATTGCCCGGACGGACGGACGGACGGACGTACGTACGGACGGACGGACGTACGTACAGACGGACGGACGTACGTACGGACGGACGTACGTACGGACGGACGGATGTACGGACGGACGGATGTACGTAAGGACGGACGGACGGAGGCGTTCCCTATATCCCTCCGAACTTCGTTCGATGGGATAATAATTACATACAATCTTGAACATGTATTTCATGGAGTTATCATATGCTTACAGATGGAGATAGGAGCGGATCAAGAAGGGGAGGAAGAGGCAGAGGTAGAGGCAGGGGTAGAGGAAGAGGCAGAGGAAGAGGCAGGGGCAAAAGCAGTGGCAGTAGATGGTTTAGTAGTGAAGATCGATCTGAATGGTCATCAATGGAGGGTGACAGTATGAGAGACAGTAGAATGGATAGTGAAATGGGAGGTGGCAGAGGTGATGGAATGGGTGGTGGCAGAAGTGATGGAATGGGAGGTGGCAGAGGTGATGGAATGGGTGGTGGAATGGGAGGTGGTAGAGGAGATGGAATGGGTGGTGGCAGAGGAGATGGAATGGGTGGTGGAATGGGAGGTGGCAGAGGAGATGGAATGGGTGGTGGAATGGGAGGTGGCAGAGGTGATGGAATGGATGGTGGAATGGGAGGTGGCAGAGGTGACGGAATGGTTGGTGGCAGAGGTGATGGAATGGGTGGTGGAATGGGAGGTGGCAGAGGAGATGGAATGGGAGGTGGCAGAGGTGATGGAATGGGAGGTGGCAGGGGAGATGGAATGGGCGGTGGAATGGGAGGTGGCAGAGGAGATGGAATGGGTGGTGGAATGGGAGGTGGCAGAGGAGATGGAATGGGTGGTGGAATGGGAGGTGGCAGAGGAGATGGAATGGGTGGTGGAATGGGAGGTGGCAGAGGAGATGGAATGGGTGGTGGAATGGGAGGTGACAGAGGAGACGGAATGGGTGGTGGAATGGGAGGTGGCAGAGGAGACGGAATGGGTGGTGGAATGGGAGGTGACAGAGGAGACGGAATGGGTGGTGGAATGGGAGGTGGCAGAGGAGACGGAATGGGTGGTGGAATGGGAGGTGGCAGAGGAGATGGAATGGGAGGTGGAATGGGAGGTGACAGAGGTGATGGAATGGGAGGTGGCAGAGGAGATGGAATGGGAGGTGGCAGAGGTAGTGGAATGGGTGGTGGAATGGGAGGTGGCAGAGGAGACGGAATGGGTGGTGGAATGGGTGGTGGCAGAGGTGATGGAATGGGTGGTGGAATGGGAGGTGGCAGAGGAGATGGAATGGGTAGTGGAATGGGAGGTGGCAGAGGTGATGGAATGGGTGGTGGAATGGGAGGTGGCAGAGGAGATGGAATGGGAGGTGGCAGAGGTGATGGAATGGGTGGTGGAATGGGAGGTGGCAGAGGTGATGGAATGGGTGGTGGAATGGGAGGTGGCAGAGGTGATGGAATGGGTGGTGACAGAGGTGATGGAATGGGAGGACGAATGCGTAGTAAATTGTTTGGCCGCCTTTGGAGAAGAAGGTTTGGAGACAGAGGATACACATTGGGAAGCAACAGAAGAGTTATGTATAAATATAATGAGCAAGAGGAAGAGGAGAAAAATCGTAGGAGAGGATGGCTGGGTACAGGAAAAAAATAACTGTTATATGCAGATTGCACTCTGAATGCAAAGCCTGTGTATCTTTAATACACTGAGATAAAAAACTAACTATTTCATCTTAAGAACATCGAATATTTACACAAATAAATGTTGGAATAAAAATGGAAAATTCTTTAATGGTAAAATATATTTTATGTAGAATATTAGAAACAGAAATTTAATAAATCAGTTCAAGAATTGAATAACTAATTGTGTTTTGTTTCTTTAGTGTAGTGTTGTATCATCAAATAAGATGTGTAAACCCAAGGTAAAGAAATGGAGGACAAGTGAATTCACAGGAAATGGTTGTATCAAGCATCATTTTCTCCATAATGTTTAAATAATCAAATATTCAATGATTTAAAAATCTTATATACTGGTAGGGATACTAGTAAAAACCATGCAATGTCTAATCATTAAAACAAGGCATGGCAATATTGTTAGGTGACCAAATATTTCCTGAGTAGCCAAGTCACTTTTATTACGCTGATACCCAATACCGAAATGCTTAATACCCAATAACAAAAAATCATTTCTGTCACCATCAACACAATTTGATACTAAATATGTGCAGATAAAGAGGATGATTGTTGTAACATTGTTGTACTAATGAAGAACTCAGTGACCTTGCTTCACTGGCCATTATTTAGACATACTGGGTATAACCCTCCGCATATTAGGGAGATTTTTCATCTTATTTTATCGTTTGCTTAATATGTCATCACTTATACATGTATATTCTTTTCTGGCCCTTATATAAAATTTGAGTACTACATCATCTAATCTTACATTTTTATCCACCTTATCCCTAAGAGAAGATTCCCTAAAGCCTCTTCCAATAGTGAGGACTTGTTTATCTCTTTTAGACATGTTTCCAAGTTGGTTATAAAAACCCTGCTGATGCTGTAGGCCATATTGACATGACAACTTCAATAGTCATATTAGTTATATAAAAATCTACTAGGGGATTATTCCTGTTTTGAAATCACTCCACTGATGTTTGAAAAATGTCAGGAGAACTACCAACTGTTGTTTTTAAATGTTTTGATTGATTGCTATTGTAACATTTATTTTTGACAATTGGTTTGGACTGGAGAGATACTAGTCAATATAGATGCAATCAATAGAACATATAAACAAAAAATCAATGAGGCCCATGCACAATTTAAGCTGGGAAAATATAAAAAAGCGGATGTTGTGAAAACCATCTTACTAAAGATAACTGAATAATATATGTTTATATTTTATTTTATGTTTTTTTCTATTTTATATATATATTTTTTTATTATATGTTTCATATGTATATCAAGTGGTTTTATTTGATTTTCAGAGAAGCCAGGCATATGCCCCAGTTTAAACCCAGGCACTGTTGGCAGTTGTGCAGAAGAATGCAGCGATGATGCAGCTTGTCCAGACATCCAAAAATGCTGTTATAATGGATGTGGCCACTCCTGTATAGATCCTGAGGGTATGTGTAGATTAAATATACGCATCTTAATAAAAAGTATATATATTCTGCAAATATTAAATTTATTTTGGATTGGTCATTTCAAAAACATGAGAGATCACATATTTATATCAAGTGGTTTTATTTGATTTTCAGAGAAGCCAGGTATATGCCCCAGTTTAAACCCTGGCGCTGTTGGCAGTTGTGCAGAAGAATGCACCCATGATGCAGCTTGTACAGACATCCAAAAATGCTGTTATAATGGATGTGGCCATTCCTGTATAGATCCTGAGGGTATGTATCAATTAATTATACACATCTTAATAAAAGGTATATGTATTCTGCAAAATATGAAGTTTATTTTGGATTGGTGATTTCAAAAACATGACAGATCACATATAATATTATAAATTTTAATGTAGAAGAGGCTTGATAATTTAGTTTGTTTGGGATCTTCATAAAAAGGAGTTCTCTGGAACATTCATCACTGTATTCATAAAAGCTAATTGTGTTTTGGGTAATTTGAATATCATTTGCACCTATCTCCACTTGTATATCTAAAATAAAGCTAAAATGGCTTGTAAAGAAACAAGAAATTAATGACACTCTTAGAAGTTAATGACACTCTTAGAAGTTTCAAAAATGATCAGCTGAATACATTATTGGTTCAAGGTTGTGAGGTTGATGGCGAGATGTATGCAATCGGAGATGTGATTGAAAAGAATGATCCATGTTTGTACTGCGAATGTGTCCATGATGATCAGTCTAATAGTAGAGAACAGTGTGTGGCTACTAGTTGTGTTGCACCAGAATGTGAAAATCCAACTTATCATGATGATGTTTGCTGCCCAATATGTGGTAATGCTTGTCCATTATCGTAAAAATGTTAATAACACACTTGGAAACTTTTCATTAACTATTGATTTCTTGATACATGATCAACAATCAGAATTCTTCCACCGAATCAAATGATAAAATTATACATGTACATATAAAATGTTCATCCAGTGATTTCTTTTTTTTTAATTTCAAGTCATAACTTAAGTTACTTATTACCAGTAAGTCATTTTTTTGAATGTTCAAATTTTAGAAACATGGGACTCAACTGGACCAATGGGTGCAACTGGTCCAAGTGGATCTACAGGTCACACAGGACCGACAGATTCATCTTGGCCAACTGGCTGGACAGGACCAATGGACGCAACTGGGCCAACTAGCCAAACTGGACCTACAGGTAAAACTGAATCTTAATTATACAAAATGTTACTCTTCTGGGGTTCGTTTTTCGTACGATCGTAACTTACGATTCCGAGAAAACCATTTGTCTCTGTTTTGATGAACAATGACTTGCGACCAAATCGTAAGTTACGATGGTTTCAAAAAGGGACCCCTGTATATTAACAGAATCACGATTTCAATGAATTATATATTTATTTTTCTATTATTGATTTAAAAGTTAAATGTCATGGTGATACATCAATTCAAACAAGGAAACACTCCATGGTGCTAGCATTATAAGAATCAAGAGGGAATCCTTCATTCTGTCATCAGAAAATGTATTGATAGTATCAGCATTTCACTTTACAAGTGCATTGTATCAAACAAGGGCAGTGATGACTGATTGTTAACCATCATTTGCTGAGTGATGGCAATTATCTCTCCCCTTGAGTAAAAGTCACCTAGAGCTGGACTTTGCTACAGTGACAACTGCTTTTATTGCTGTAAACAACTTTAAGAGTCTGAGAAAGTAAAGAACATTCAAGTTGCTATTGCAACCACAAATGGACCATCAAAAAAAAAAAAAAAAAAAATAGACCATCATTGGCAACATGTCAGAAAATATTTTGATAGTTTTGGCTGGAGTGAAGGGTGTATTGGTTTATGAGAGACACCTTTTCTGAATAATGCTGTTGTTGTTAACTCTTGGGTTACCACAAAGTATAGTTTAGTTACACTCTCAAGTGGTTTAATATTTAAGTGGTTTAAAATAGACTCAATAGCAATAAATTGAGAGAATCTGGCTGCTTCTATAGTGCACAAAGAAACTGAGCCTCCCTTGGTCTGTATGCTAGAGATCATTCAATACTTCAGGGAGCATTTCTATAGTTGCCCTGTTGGTCTTGCTTCTTTGTTTGGAAACATTTCTAGCATTCACTAATCTGTCTTGAGATGCCAAAATTATATTGCTTTCTGTTGCATTGTCAGAAAAAAAAATTGCCAATTTATTAGGATATAGGTTATGAAACGTATGGATCTTCTACATTTCATTTAAGACTTTTTACCCACAGATGGCTCTGACTGCTACTACAGGGATGAATGTTGTATATCAGGGGGGACTTGTATAGATGGCGCATTTGATCCCTGTCCAACAAGGCTTAACTATAATTTGAAATGCGACCCAACATACCTTGCCTGTTGTGAGGGGTCTGACTTTACCAGTACAGGAGTAACACCCACACCTTCAACTAACTCCGACTGCTACTACAAGGATGAATGTTGTATATCAGGGGGCACTTGTATAGATGGTGCATTTGATCCCTGTCCCACAAGGCTTAACTATAATTTGAAATGTGACCCAACATACCTTGCCTGTTGTGAGGGGTCCGGGCCCACAAGTACACCAGGGGGACAGACAACTATAGCTGGACCAGGTGTGTTTGAGATGTCTTCATGCATGAGCTTCTTAAAACCACCGGGTGAATGTGCACACACTAACATCTGCCTTAGAGGAGGACTTTTCGATGCTGCCATTTATGGTGAAAGACTCCTGACTTTTCCTGATGCAATAAAATGTGATGACTGCATGAACTAATACCATTACAGTATGAATTGATTAGCAACATATCTATTGCTGTCCTTCAACTGGGATTCTGCATACTGACACCATGGAATTTAGACCTAAACCCCTCAATTATGCAGTCGGTCAAACATTGACCAAATAACACCATTCTATGGGCGATTCACAAAATATTTACATTATTAGCCACTAATGAGACCTTTTAAACTGTTCTTGCACTGCATTTTTACATCAGCACAACTCAGACTATTTTAACACCGTTTTGCATGTATTTTAATGCTCTAGGTTTTGGTCAGGCAACACTGGGTTATAATGTGTCTGCAAACAGCAACTCATCAATACTCTCATCCATCTGGGCTGTACCATTACATTTGTATATCATGACTAATTTTATGCTCTAGGTTGTGGCCATGCATCTGAAAGTGAGATGACCCTATTGCCTCAACATGGGTTGACTTTGTCTTACTTTTCCATGGTTACTTTATGTATATTGTGAGACTGATATGTCTGGTGCAGGTTCATTCTAATTTTTCTAATTTAAGATGTACAAGTATTTAAGCTGCCTAATGTTGTGAGTTTTGACACACAGTTCAAACGCAATGTTAATAATAGAGTAACAAAATATTCAGAAAGCAAACAACAAGGCAGATAAAAATATCTCCAAAAGCGTGAATATTCAGATAGACCATTTTTTCAGAATCGTCCTATTGTCCTCGTAATAATCATAGCAAAAATAGTAGAGATTGTACTCCAACCAAGATAGATATGATGTGATTTTACTGTACAATTTCAACCATATCAATATCTACTTTTAAGTAACATTATCTACAGATACATAATTTATCATGTGTACCATTATGAAATTCCAATAAAAGGAAAAGTGGTTTAAACTTTACATGTGGCTTTAAACATAGAATACAGGGTGATCCAGAATTAAGTAAGATCAAAGATGTTGCCATTTCAATATTATTTGACTTATCATCTTGAAACTTGGTACAGATGTTTCCCAAACATTATTGAGTTAATTTTTCAAATATAAAGCTTCTACTATTTGATTGATGTGATATCACCTGTATGACAATCCATAATCACTCAGCATTATCATTTATCAAAGTTTTGTGCCTCAATTAATCCTTCTAAAAATGCATCAAAGCACAATGAATGAGAATACCTAAATGATGAATGTTCTAACCCATCTCACATTTTCAGTATCAAATGGATGTGCAAGTGGAAATCCATGTTTAAATCTGGGAAGCTGCTCATCATCAGGTGGAGGTTTTCAATGTCATTGCAGAGATGGCTTTTCGGGAGAATTTTGTGAGATTGACTTGGCCAGTAAGTTATCTTTAGTTTAGTATGATTGAAGCTTCTTGAATAAAACATGCATGAAATATTTACATGTTTTCATGACTTTTTTTCTAAAAGGTCATAAACGGTCTCTGTTGCTCAAATGAATTTGGTGTACTCCTTTTTCAAATTATGGCTATAATAGTAAGTAATTTCAAATTGATATAAGTAATGAAAACACAATTAAGAAATTCTTGGAATGTTTAGAACCATATTTTTATATTTTTAAGATCCAGATGGATGTACTTGTTCTCCGTGTATGAATAATGGAAGTTGTATTTCTGATGATGGGACATATTTCTATTGTCACTGTTTTGGAAACTTTATTGGTGAATTCTGTGAGATTCCAATATCTGGTAAGTTATTCTAGTTTGTTGTGTCTATAAAGCATTACATAAAGCAAATTTACATTTCTTTGCATTCTTAAAAGGCCCACTGAATTACTACAAATTATTACTCGTAAGAATTTCCCTAACAAAAATTGAGACATTCATACAAAATCTAGAGGGCATCCATATAGTCTCTTTGCAATTACAATACGAAGTTTGTGTAAAGAGATTTTATGGACACTCTGTATGTGCTACTGTGTCATGTGTCATGTTTTGACTAAACTAATATACAGGGTGTCCATAAAGTATCTTTACAATAAAATACCAAGTGTGTGCAAAGTGGAAAGAGACTTTATAGACAACCTGGACTAATTTATTCTTAGTACATGCATGGTCTTTGTGCATTTTGATTCTTAATAAAAAAATATTTTAAATAGCATATATATTCTCTACCATTGGTTACCTAAATAATACTGACAAATGAAAATCACAATATAGCCAGTAAGACAGATCTATGTATATTTTCCAGAACCACACGCATGTTCTTTTGGTAATCCCTGTGAAAATGGTGGAAGTTGTGTACCATTCCTTTCTCAAAATGGGACAGACTACTACTGTCACTGTCCCCATTACTTTTCTGGTGACTACTGTGAGATTGATATATCTAGTAAGTTTTTTATAGTTCTTAAATATGGTAAATGACAAATATGTTTTGTATAATCTGTTTTTTACAATTTCATTTTATAACAAGACACACAGCCTTTAATAACATAGTTTTTATCTAAAAATAGCCAACAAATGCTCTTGCATCTGCTCATATTTCAAGTTCAACGCCATAAATGTTTTTCCTGGAATTTTATTGACAAGATTTTTCTTGAAAAAGCGTGAAATCAACCAGTAAGATGCTCAATATCATATTTTTCAGATACCCATATATGTGCCAGTTATCCGTGTATGAATCATGGAAGTTTTGTATATTGTATTTGTATAATCTTACTGTACCCTTCTATAATGCCATTGGGCGATTGAAGGGATGTATAATGTTATATCTTGTAATGAAATAAATTTATCTTAATAAAATAAAAAATAAAAAAAATAAAAAAGACATTTAACACAAAAATTGACTTTCAAATTATAAGTTGTTGGTTTTTTAAAACTAATGGATTTCTCGAGATTTTTACAGGAAAATCTAACTTTTTTGAAAATGCATGGATTTCCATGAAAATTTGGCAGGACAGCATTCACTTTGAAGACAGATTTTCCAAAATCACCCTTTTCTCTTGCTGCTGAATCAGTTTTTCCTAATTATTTTTCTCATGATACTTCTAATATTCCATTTTTTCTGGAATTTCTTTAGAAATAAACTGAACACTCTAGCGCATGTGTTTCTCTGACAGACCGACTAATAAGTCAATCTGGTACTTTAATTTGAGGCATGACTAATATCAGTGTAAAATTAGATTAGAATAACATTCTGAAATCTGAAATCTTTCAAATAGATCCCTAGTGTCCGTTTACCTTTAGTATTCAAAAATCCCTAAAGATTTATTTAGTCCACTTCAGGGACAATTGTAAAATTGATTTCTGCATATCCTGCTAAATTTTTACTGAAATCCATGCATTTAAGAAAAATTTATATCGAAATAAAAAGTAAAAAATGAAAGTGGCAAGTTGAGAGTGTATCTGGCCAACTCGTATTGGGAATGATATATATCTTACATTCTATCAAATGACGGGTCAAATTCTACCTATTGCATATTCTTGAATTGAATTGAAGGTGGAACTGGTCCGGACTCTGGTTGGACTGGTCCAACTGGTGCAACAGGCCCAACTATACCCCATGCATGTTCCCATGGTAATCCCTGTGAAAATGGTGGAAGTTGCGTACCATTCCAAGATGGGACAGATTACTACTGTAGCTGCCCTCACTACTTTTCTGGTGACTACTGTGAGGTTGATTTATCTAGTAAGTTTTTTATAGTTCTTGAATATGGTAAATGGCAAATATGTTTAGTATAATCTGTTTTCAAATTTCATTTGTAACAAGACACATAGTATTTAATAACACAGTTTTTATCGAAAAAATCAAAATAGCAACCAAATAATTTACCCAGCATTCTCAAAGCCTAATCAGATCAGCACTACTCTGCTATTGCACATTAGAGTTTGAATACTGGGAAGTGGTTTTCCTGGAATTAAGATGCATTAAAACAACCAGTAAGATAGCCAATATCATATTTTCCAGATACCCATATATGTGCCAGTTATCCGTGTATGAATCATGGAAGTTGTATTTCTGATGATGGGACATATTTCTATTGTCACTGTATTGGAGACTTTTCGGGTGAATTCTGTGAGATTCCAATATCTGGTAAGTTACCAGCTGTGCTCGATTAAGTAATTTAGCAGTCTGGACAATTTCACTACATTTTTTGTCATAGTATATTTCAACAGCATGTAATTTTTACTAGTATATTTTACAGTCCTCAGAATCCAAAGGCTATGTTGATTCAAAAAATGCAAGCAAAGTTTGAAAATATTGTTTCGTCAACCAAATACTATTCGTCATGGTCTAAAAATTGTTTGAGACATTTTAAGCGAAAGAAATGACTTCCATACAAAAGTTGTTGGTTTTTAAAAATGAGGGAAGAATACAATATAGGCCAAAGTGGTTTAAAGTCCAACTTTAAAGTGGTACTTAAATGAGATATCCTGACCTTCAACTGTAAAGAGTGTCCCTTGCTAATTTTGCAATTATTTTGAATGTTTTTATCCATGGTTCTATCAACTGAATGGTAAATATTGTCTATTTCTGCATGCTGCCTATAGTGCATATTTTCCTTGGTAATATCTATATCATGATTGAAATCATTTGTACAATTTTTTATTCAACAGGCGCAACAGGTGCAACTGGTTCAACAGGTGCAACTGGTTCAACAGGCGCAACTGGTTCAACAGGTGCAACTGGTTCAACAGGTTCAACAGGCGCAACTGGTTCAACAGGCGCAACTGGTTCAACTGGTGCAACTGGTTCAACAGGTGCAACTGGTTCAACAGGCGCAACTGGTTCAACAGGCGCAACAGGTGCAACTGGTTCAACAGGTGCAACTGGGGAAACTGGAGCTACAGGTGTGACACACTTTATTGTACCTGCCTCAATATCTTTATTAGAATACTGTGATATTAAGTTAGCTAAAACTGGACCAACTGGCCAAATATATCTGTCTACCTTAGCTAGACAAAATCTACAAGACAAAATGTTAATGAGATACAAGACCATTGTTATCTTTTCAGGTCCATGTTCTAGTTATCCCTGTCAAAATGGTTGGAGTTGCATTGTGTATAACTTTATAAATAGACTTGGCTTTTATTGCTTACATCCCAGTAGATTTACTGGTGTAAACAGCGAGATTGACAAGTCTGGAAAGTTATACTGATTTGTTCTAAATTTCAGCTTCTTGAATGATTAAGTGTAAAATGTAAAAGATATGTCCACCTTTGGTGACATTGAGTCATTCCCTAATCCCGTTGACCCAATGCTATCCACTGATGTCTCTGGAACACAATAACTTCACATGTAGACATTAATAAATAATATTACTCTATGATGAACACCAGTAACCAACCATACTGACATAACTAAATTTATGTTACCCCTTGATGTCACTGGAACACCATTAACAAGCAGACATTACTAAACTTATGTTACCCCTTGATGTCACTGGAACACAATGAACCCAATAAGCAGACATGACCGAACTTATGTTATCCCTTGATGTCACTGGAACACCATTAACCCAGCAAGTAGACATTACTAAACTTATGTTACCCCTTGAGGTCACTGGAACACCATTAACCCAACAAGCAGACATTACTAAACTTTTTTACCCCTTGACGTCACTTGAACACCATTAACCCAGCAAGTAGACATTACTAAACTTATGTTACCCCATGATGTCACTGGAACACCATTAACCCAGCAAGCAGACATTACTAAACTTATGTTACCCCTAGATGTCACAGGAACACCATAAACCCAGAAAGCAGACATTACTAAACTTATGTTACCCCTTGATGTCAATGGAACACCATTAACCCAGTAAGCAGACATTACTAAACTAATGTTACCCCTTGAGGTCACTGGAACACCATTAACCCAACAACCAGACATTACTAAACTTTTTACCCCTTGATGTCACTGGAACACCATTAACCCAGCAAGTAGACATTACTAAACTTATGTTACCTCATGATGTCACTGAAACACCATTAACCTAGCAAGCAGACATTACTAAACTTATGTTACCCCTAGATGTCACAGGAACACCATAAACCCAGAAAGCAGACATTACTAAACTTATGTTACCCCTTGATGTCAATGGATCACCAATAACCCAGTAAGCAGACATTACTAAACTTATGTTACCCCTTGATGTCAATGGAACACCATTAACCCAGTAAGCAGACATTACTAAAATTATGTTACTCCATGATGTCACTGGTAAGGTGATAGTTAATTACTGAGTGATTATTTCTCCTTTTACCCCTCTAGTTACAAATAGACCAAATACAACAATTACATCTGGTACAACAAGACAAAGTACAACAACAAGACCAGGTACAACAAGACCAACAATTAAACCAAGTACAATATCATATCAAAGTATAATAACAAATCCAACAACTAAACCAGCTACAACAATATCCACCGCTGTGCCTACAACTATATCCACTGCTGTGCCCACCACCACCACAAGTACTGCTCCAACCACCACCACAACAAGCACTGCTCCGACAACCACCACAAGAACTGCTCCGACAACCACCACAATATCCACCGCTGTGCCTACAACTACATCCACTGCTGCGCCCACCACCACAAGCACTGCTCCGACAACCACCACAAGCACTGCTCCGACAACCACCACAATATCCACTGCTGTGCCTACAACTACAGCCACTGTTGCGCCCACCACCACCACCAGTACTGCTCCGACCACCACCCCAACAACCACCACAAGCACTGCTCCTACAACCACCACAAGCACTGCTACGACAACCACCACAAGCACTGCTCCGACAACCACCACAAGCACTGCTCCGACAACCACCACAATATCCACCACTGTGCCTACATCAAGTCCAACTATTAAACTAAGTACAACAACAAATCCAAGTACAACAACAAGTTCAAGTAAAACAAGTTCAAGTACAGCTACTCAGCCAAGTACGAGTCAAGGTACAACAAGCCCAAGTACAACAAGCACATTTACACCCTCTACATTCAGGAAATGAATCGTCTTATATTTTACATTCATATTTTCTTTTAATTATGGTAAACATCTGGAATATAAGTTCATTATACAGACAGCGGGGATATGATTTATTTTCATTAACAAGATGCATTTATGTTACAGATGCTGGAGAAACTGGGCCGCAGGGTGCAACAGGCCCCAATGGAGAAACAGGGCCACAAGGTGCAACAGGCCCAAATGGAGAAAGTGGCCCCCAGGGTTCTACAGGCACTAGTGGAGAAACTGGGCCACAAGGTGCAACAGGCCCTAGTGATATAACATGGCCACAAGGTGCAACAGGCCCTAGTGATGTAACAAGCCCAACTGATAATTCTGCAGGAAATATAGCTGGAGAAACTGGGGCAGCTACTGGAATATCTGAATCATCTGGTAAAACACTGATATCATTTATACCGTATACTGTATGATTTACTTAATACACTAGACACATAGATTATAGCATAACATAATTAGAGGGAGGAGCTATTGATTAATAAAAGGGTCCATGTCACAATTGATCAATCTGATGTACAAGTAAAGCCATGGTATTGATAGCCCCATAGGTATATACATCAATATGACTTTGTTCTGTTGCAGTAACACTGATTGCTGGGGTGGCAGCTGGTGTGGCAGTCCTAACAGTTATAATCATTGTAGCAACAGTATGTTTCTTCAAACGCAGGTATGTACATGTACTATCACTGAATTATGTAAACATTATCAGAGGATATACTCTACATGTAGAGATTTTATAATGAAAGGGTATAGCCATGCTGGTAATGTTGCACCTTTTTAAATAGATCACACATCTTAGAAGTGTATCAGTTAAAAAAACAATTACATTACCAAATAGATTTCACCATACTGTGCACCTATTCACTTAGCGATTTATTCGTAAACTTTCTCATGATAAAAAAAATTTAGCAGATTTGTTGAATTTTCTATCAGAAACTGGCTGTTCCCCCTCCGTGATTAACATGGTTACCGGATTCTTATTACTGGGCATGATAGTCTGCAGATACAGGTGAAATTGTGAATGGAATGAGTATATACAATCATTCATAAATTCCACTTTCAGAACTCCACAGCAGCCTCCAGGGCCAGTTCCACTAGAAACAATAAAAAATGTTGATGAACCAAAAACAGAAGATGATGAGGCCTATAATATTTATGACACAATCAATCCAGTTGAAGATCCAAGACAACAGGATTACTACAGTGTAGTAGACTCAGGCTCAGAACCATATCTTGAACCAACGGCACCTTATGAAAAGCTAATAACTGATTCTAAGCCACAATATGAAAGACTCCCTACAGAAGCTGACTATGAAGTTGAAAAACAGACTTATGACAATACTATGAATGTTGGCCAAACAGGCACACCTAACGATGTGATTTATGATAATGGTGGTGCTGATCGTGAGGCGCCTCTGTATGTTTATGATAATAAAGGAGCAGAAATTGATAGACACAAACAAGGCAATTCCATTGACAACGGAACTTATTATTTGACAATGGTAGCTGATGATAAGAAAACTTAGCAATAAGGATTGAATGGAGAGAAAAACCTGTTTTAAAAACTGCAGACTTTTGAGAAATGCTTTTTCACTACAGAGGGGAAATGATTACATAGAGCCCAATGGAAATATAATTTTGAAGAAATAAGTCTTCACTAAATGTTAATTATAAAAATATTATTCTCATTTACTCATGATATTTTATATAAAAATTAAAATCACTGCACAATATGAACATACATGTATGTGTACCAGTATTAAATACTAACTAGAGTTACAAGACTTTATTGCAATAAGCTGGATTTATGGCAATGTTCTTGCCAGTTTATGTAAATCAGTGTTTATAAAAATGTATGTTTTTGTTTTATGAACAAGAACTTTTAGTTAAAACTAGTGTTGTTGCGATTAATCGATACATTGCGAAATACATCGCCGAAGCTGATTCTGGCGATGCATCGATGTCTCAAACAAAACATCGATGTTTTAAAAAAAAATTAATTTGCTAAAAATCATCCTTTCTTATCATTATTTAGACACAAATCGCTTACCTTTCTTATGTCTTATTTCATTTTCCAATGTTTTCTGATATTCTTTCGCTTTAAAACTGTTTTAGCTAGTCGAAATGAACCATTAATCTAAAAAAATTACTTTACTTTCAATTTCACCGTTACTAGAAGTTCCCGGATGTACCAGCGTACTCTTATTAATTTGTTCTGTTCTGTATTTTAGTGCATGGCGTTCGGTATTTCAGTACACTTTTCTCGGACTTTTTCTCGATGTACATCACGATGTGCATCGATGTTTATTACTGAAAATTGCCGAAGCATCTATGTACGATTACGGCACATCGCGACAACACTAGTTAAAACCATTTTGCGACATATTTCAGTACAACTAACATAGAACAACTAAATAATGTAAAATATAAACCGAATATTTGTGATGTGTATCTATATGCAAATCAGTACATAATAAAGATCAGTATTTAAACATAGTCCAACATGCTTTTCTGAAATTTTAAACAAGCAAAGCAAAACAAGCCATCAACATGCAAAATGTCACCACATGCCATTTCTTACAGTTGCCAACCATCACATGCCAAACACCAACTGCTTAACACCATCCATAAAAAAGTTGGAAACTATACAATATGTCATAACTTATGGTGGTGACATAATAAAAATGACCCTAAGGGAAGAAGGTGTTAGAAAATGAATCATGTTGAGAAACCAATCTAATTTGAAGCTATTCCATCGTTTGCTTCTCTTAAATATTTGGTTCTCAACATTCAGAGCTTTACAGTTGATCTTTGCTGCAACATCCAACTTTACCCATTCTCCTTATTTTAATGAAGCTCAGACAGACTAAATTAGATAATCCTATAAAAAAATATGAATTCTCAATAATCATGGTTCATAAGAAACTTGTTCTTTAACCTGTGCAGGTTTTACTGTATACGTTACAAAGTACAAAACATTCTTACCTTTGAAGCCTGTCCCAGGAGACGTCCCATCTCATCTGACCTTGCTTCTTGGCGCAACTTTTTCTCCTCCATTTTCTTTTTTATCACATGACGCTGTTTCTCCTCCTCCGACAACCTCAAGAAAAATAGTATTTTGGATAAATGAGATTACAAGATAGAAGCAGAAAGAGAACAAACTCAAATAGCAATCAAATATTGAATCATTTGTGATGATTTGTACAAAGCAATGTATTCAGAATATAATTACAACATTTTCTGCTTATTAGTACCAAACAAGACACACAATGACAAATATAGCACTTTGACAACAAAATGACTGCCATGTAAATTACCCAGAATGCCCAAAACCTAACCAGATCTTAGGACTAGTCTGGTCTTGGATCTTAAAAATTTGAAGCTGAATGGATAAGTAGTTTTACTGGAGTTTTGATGACCAGTTTAGATGGTACCCATCCACCTGATGAGAAACACGCCCAGGGGCACAAGATGTCGATAGAAAAAGGCCATGAAAGCTGCATTAAAGATTTTATCAGCACCACAACTGTAAAATCTTCTTTAACAGTCAGAGGGTAGTATGTCAAACCAATGAGATTCAAGGGTAAACACTCACTGTTCCCAGGAGTCCCCATAATGAGCAATCAGAGCATAAAGCAAGAGTTTCTCCCGTAGTGCATCATATTTCTTCTCTAGTGCTTTAACATATTCCTTTTCTTCAGCAGTGCACTCAAATGTTCCAAGGATTACTGCAGCAACATTGTCGTAGATCTCAGCTATTCTCATGTTACGTTCTGCTTTCTGAACTCTGATTAGCTCCTTGCCATTCTGGAATCAGATGGAATAATAATATATAATGTTATATTTTAGGACCCATAATTGAGAGTAAATTTTTGAATATGAGAAAATATGTTCTCTAATTTAAAGTGGGAGTACTATGGTGCACTAAAAATATGAAATATTACAATATATCAGAAATAATCAAAATTACATCTATATGGCAGTTTACATGACATAAAACGAGATAAAAAGAACTTAATTGATCCTACTATCCTAATAGAATAAATAGTGGCTCTTAGATATATATGACTCTGTATCAATCTGCCCCCAAGTATTTAATGCACTCACAAAATTGGCCATCCCCTGTGTCTGGTGAGAATATACATCCAAAACACAATCATGTAATTGAAAAATACCACAAGTACTTTGAAAAGCATACCTTGCTCTGCATTTCTATGATGCTGGTCTCAAAATGTTTATCTTGCAGCTGCTGTAGGTCAGCCAGCACTACTGCATTCACATTGTCCTCTGATATGTTGTGGTTCTGGGTTAGGAGCTCCTGGAATCTGTTCTCGTAGTATAATCCAACACCTAGATGGATAGAGGGTCATAATAAGGGTGCGACAAGGGTTCACGTCAGTTGAACTTTACTATGGTCCAACATTACAACTGGTCAATATTTCAGAATACATAAAATTAATAAAGTGACAACTGGTCCATATTTCAGAAAACAGGAAAATAACATGAAAACTGGTCCATATTTCAGAAAACATAGGAGATGACAACTGGTCCATAATTTAATCCTTAAATGGTTATTATTTACCTTCTTGAAGAGTTCTCATATGGTTATTCCTCTGAGTTGCCATATACTCTGGGGTTCCCTCTCTCCATATGTTGCGTTGATTACGCAGGAACCTTAATTTATTTTCCCGTTGCTCCTTATTGAGTTGCCTGGCAGCAGCTTTTACATTGGTACTGTCTCTGCCTTGAAGCATGTTAATCAACACCTGTAATATGCAAATTATAAAAAGTATGTATTCAATACTTTGACGTGTTTCAGGTACATAAAGCAGGATTTTAAATAAGTGTTATGTACTGGGAGGTTTTGGATACAGGGTTTATCCCGAGGGAAATATGTGTATCTCCCTAGGGACAAATCGGAATTATTCAAAGATGACATCAAGCTTTGTGAATGTTGAGAGGTTTTTGTATTTATTCTAAATCACTAAATAAAGCATTTACACAGTTTGGCTGTCCAACTGCAAATGTTATTATGCATACTTTTCTAGAATGTGCACTTTCGATAACCTGGTACATACCTCTCTCTCTTGTAGATGCTTCCTTGATATCTCTCTCACAATATCAACCTGAAGATCTAACAAGCCTGCATTTTTATCCTTTCCTATTTCACCATCTGTATGAGACACTTTAAGCTGTTTACGTCCTTTTCTCACCCGTAGCCTCTCTCTGGCAAGTACTTCCTGTCTGTCTCTATCTGGCTCATACCTGAAGTAAAGGTGAGTTTAACAATATTATATGGCTGAGTTAAAATTCTTGATATAACTTAACGGTTTGGAGAACAGTCTATTGGACTTATAATTTTTTATGAAAAATATATCAAAAAATCTACAATATGTAAAGATATCAAAATTGTCTAAAGCAGCAAAACTTGCAGTAGACTGATGAAGTTCTTTCTCAAAACCAAGAATAGTGGTCAGTGTTTGCCAAATTTCATGATTCAATTATTTTCATGTGTGTGCTCATGGGTTTTCATATGGGTACAAGCCTAAGTTCATAAATTCAAGTGGGTGCAGGGCCCATTTGCTTCAATTCTGGAAAGATCACTGTATAGTGTATTTATGAAGAATTTAAGAATCATACCTGTCTGATTTATATGTCTGATGTCTCTCAACTAGGCCTACTGCAGTAGCACTCCCCAGAAGATCAGTTTCTTGTTCAAGTAGCATCTGTTCACACATCAACTTACAATACTCCACCTGGGGGCTGCTGGTCAACTTCTTGCTGCTTTCTGAACGCAGTTTGCCAAGAAGGAGCTCTTTCTCAGCTTGTTGACGATCTTGAAGTTCTATAAGGATCTTGCTACAAGGGCTTGGACCTAATGTGTGGAAAATGCTCAATATTTATACCATGAGGTATACCATAAGAAAAACACTTGATTTTCAGTACATTGAAGTTTTAACATATTTTATACTGTATAACTGTGAGATCTGCAAATATGTTTTTGACTTACACTCTATTTCTATTGGAGGAGAATACCTGTGTACATGAACAGCTCTCAAATGGGAACATTAAATGTAATAAATTAAGTCAATTCTCCCATGTTATTTGAACCTCTACATGTGAACACCCCTAAATGTAATCAGTTTCAGTAACTCCAAATAGTGTTCAGCACTTAGGAAAAAGTAATTTAATGGAAAATGGGACCACTCCCTTATGTTCTCCTTTAAGATAATGGACACTAAGATGACACATGGATAATGGATAATAAAATGACACATGGATAATGGACACTAAAATGACACATAAATTCCTATTGCCAATTGCTATTGCCTCTAGCCTAGTCAAATATAGCACAGTGAAATTGTACTTTTTCCAAATGTTATAACTTTCATGTTTAAATAGCTTGCGTTGGTGTTTGGCCAAACCGCCTTAATTGTCTAAGATGACGAATACCTTGTACTAGGTGGGAATATTCCTCTCTCATTTTTTGGTGTATCTCATTCACTGACTTCCCCTTGCCCTTTAGCTCCAAGTACTTATTGCCCATCTCAGTAGTCATCATAGCATACTCCTGCTCCAGCTCACCTAATGAAATATAAACAAATCTGATATGTTATACTTTTCAAGGATGGTAAATTTCTAGTGATCTAATGACCCGTGTGACTTAAATCATATACCCGGTATTTTCCATCGATGGGATTCAGAATCAGTTCTTGACTAACATTACAAGAAACATCCCTTAAATCTTGAATAAATCTATCTCCCGGTTTGGCTTGATATATATAATATTATATACAATATTTTACATACAGGATATGAGGACAAAATCTAAAATGGGCATCTATAATACAGTGAAGTAAACTGTTATTAAGGTACTTCTAAAAGAAAGCATTTTTCAAAAAATTGCTAAACCTGCACATGTTATTTTCTGGTACAAAATAAAGTATGAGGGCGTGTGTGTATTTCTTTGTTTTTTCAGGAAAGTATCCTTACATTGTCTTCATTAAGTAAACCTGGTAACAGGTCAATGGTAAACCAAGATGTTCTGATATTTCACGAAAAATCATTTAAAATGGCCAATTTTCGCAATAACACTGGATTGTACCAGAAATTATTATGCACCTCATTAAAATACTCAAATCTGATTGGTTAAGAGCTGCAGGGTCTATTGCCATACGTGGCAGGAAGATCTCGTTCTATGCAGTATTGAAGCAACGAGATCTCCAACCGTCCCGTATACCAGAATACCTATCCTCGAAAAAAATACTAGGCTCAGCTTCTGTTTTAGTAGACCCATTCTTTAAAATAAAGTATTTCTCAAGGGAGGTGCATTATAGAATAAATACTGGATGACCATGAGGTGGATATGCCAGAATACCTATCCTCGAAAAAAAAATAACATGGGCAGGTATAGCATTTTTTCAAAAATGTTTTATGGAAAGAACAACCTTATAAAGATAACAAAAAAAAATCTTGCAGTATTTTTTCTGTTGTATTTTCTACATTCTAAGACAAAAGATTGTTATCTTCTCGAATATTATGTATGTTGGCTTTTTCATATGTTCACACCGTTCTTACAAACACCCTATTGAGCAGATTTACATCCATTTGTGTATAACTAAATGTTATTTTTTGGATTTGAACTATATTCTGTCATAGCCCTAAAATGTATTTTGCTGGTACATGTACATTTTTTTTTCAAAACTGATACAAAATTCCCTGACACATCTACTGTTTCGAAATTCCCTGACATTTTTGGCCCTTTTCAACCCAATTTTAAAATTCCCTTACTTTCCAGGTGGTAGAAAAATCTCAGGTATTCATACAAGATAGAGCATTCAGTCTCGAGGCCATAAACATATCAAAGGGTCAACATTTGTCCACAAAGCCACACCATAATCCATAAAACACAATAATTCACATTTGGAAGGAAACTATGACTGGTCTCAATTTTATTTCTCAACCTTTAATGCCACAGCTGGAATTCACCATTAAGGTACCATTTGTGAAATAATTGTGAGTTCAGTGCAATAAATTACATGTAATAAAACAACATACTGTCTAAACAACCAGTTCACCTTAACATTTTTGCAGATAATAAAATAGAGAATACAGTTCAGTTCAGACTATGAATTTAAGATAGAGATACTGTAATAATACAGAAGTCAATATGAATTTCTTTGGATTACTTTCTTTCTTGCTCCTGACAGGGGAATGCCTTGTAAGATGTTCACATGAGGAGCATCTTGAAAAATGCTTGATGTTATGGCCAGAAATTTCTAAGGAGCAACCATCCCCAGAACCAGGACTAGAGGTATAATATATACATGAAAACAGTAGCATTTACTGATGGAATCAAAATATTATTATTAAAAGAATTGCTACACCTGCACATTATATTTATAGGTACAAAATAAAGTATGGAGGCATTTGTGTATTTCATTGCCTTTTTTGGGAGAGCATCATTACATTTGCTTATTTAGTAAATCTGGTTAGAAGTTTCTGGATAACACTGGAGAATTTATATTGACATCTTACCAGATTTACTAAAAGAAGACAATGTAATGATAATTTCCTGAATAAAGGACCCACCGTCCTGTGCTCACACAGTGTAGAACCTTCATATTTACAGAAAATTTGAATTTTGACGTCAAAATCAGCAATTTTTCGGAAACTGGGCGAACTTGGGAAATGGCAATGAAAGGTTAAATAGGCATTATGGAGATGCATAAAATGAATGTGGATATGACTCAATCCGAATAGCAGTTTTAATTTGTGCGGCCAATGTTTACGGACGGACGGATGGACCAACAGACGGACGGACACCTGGTCGATCCAATAGGCTCACTGTGTGAGCCAACAAACCAAGGAAATATACACATCAATTCATACTTTGTATTGTATTATACCAGAAAGTAACATGTGGAGGTGTAGCAATTTTTCAAAAATGATGTTGGATGCCTTTCAAAAATTGTGAATTTCTAGCATCAGTGTTTCAACGATGAACACTGCCAGCAAGTGCAAAGGTTGGTGGTTCAAATCCGGTGGATCACTTTCTTTGTTTCTCAATCTAACTTCATGTGCAATATGGTATTGAAATCATAAGTGTACTGTTTATGTAGTATATTGCGTATTCACTCTACTATACCTAACACCTAGAAATTCATTAGATACTTTGTTTGTCTAATTATATTGTTGAGTATATTTTTGAAAGTGATAAACCATTAATAAGAAACAGACAAATAAAAACAAATACATAATCATTACTAATAAGCCAAATGGGTTGCTCATGAACACCAAATGCAAGGTATAGTAGAGTGTATTTCAAATACAGCCTGTAGCTATCAACGCATCTTTTAGGAAAAGGCTGATTTATTAGAAAAAAAAATATTAATAGAGTTTTACAACATACGTATCATAGGAAAGTAATTAAATGAATATGACTAGGTTATTGGCAAAAATAAATTAACTCTTTGTGTTATAGATCAGACAAAAATGAATAACCATGATATATATCTAAAAACAAAATATAGGTGCTAACATGACAAAATGTCACCTACTGGTTGAAAATACAAAACTAGAGTGCTCACCATAAATAAATGACACTTGGATTTTCTATCACCATTTCCAGACCATGGTGCTTTGAGACTTCATACTTTCCAATAATGTCTAGATACACATCCCTTATGTTTTGTATATTTTACATTTTGTATACTCTCGTCCACTGATGTATAGCCTCTTGAAAATTCTCTTCTTTTTAACATGGGAAATCCTCACTTCAGCAAATCCAGGTGTCATTTATTTATGGTGAGCACTGTATGTTACAGATGTCAAACACCGATACCAAACACTGAACGCTTATTCACAAAATGCATTGTCTTCGAGATTACATTCCATGGATTGTTTGACATATGTCATTTCTTTAGATTTAAAATGCCTATATTTTGTCTCAAATGTTGTTCTTTTCAACAAATGATAATGTTATTAAAATCATATTAATAATGGTAAAAATGAATACTCAAATAAATGAATCGCTCAACAAATTGAACTAAAATGCAAAGACATGATAAAAAGGCAAAAATATCTTCAATTCCAGAAATAAAAAAAAAATTGGTGCACTAGAGGCCTAATTCTTATCCTATTTTCAGTTTTTGAGAAATCCGTCCTCCCTATCTCCTACTCTCCTATACCCAAACATGGGGGATCAAAATTGTTCAAAAAAGTGTTTCATCCGAGATGATGATCTGATTAGATGTTCCGATATACAGGTTTTGCTGTATTTTCAGTGTCCAGTATTTCAAGAGAAATCCTGCTGCTACAAGGGAGCAACAGAGCCTATGTTGTCAGATCAGCAAGTCCAGGGCATTACATACTACAACCATTGTCCCCAGAAGACAGAACTCTCAGCTCAATGTCACCAAGAATTCTTCGATGAGCTTTGCTTCTTCATGTGTTCACCTGATACTGGACCTTGGATCACTTTTGCAGTATGTTGAAATTATCAAATTTAATTATGATTAAAATTATGATTAAAATATAAATATAGGAGGGGGAGGTTTTTTCATAAGAGAAAGGGTAATTGATAAAATCTCTTGAATGAGAAATCAGAAAATATCAGGCTGCACTTAAGGGTGGCCACATTTACATAAGATCATTGGCGTCGGAAGAAGGAGGGTGTTGGGGGCGACTGCCCCCCTCCCCCTTTCCCATATTTTTCTAGATTTGAGACAGAGTGTAGAATTGAAAGCTCTAGAACTAATAATGTCAAAGTAATGACAGAAATGATACTATGTCATTATCTAGTTTACATAGATCTCATTTCTCATTATATTTAATTCTATATGTTCAGAATGCACCAGAGAGGGTCTAAATTTGAAAATTTCTGGGACATGCCCCTCGATCCATGCACGACCCATTCATATACAAAAATTGCCCCCTCCCTTGGCAAATCCTTCTGACACCCCTGAAGATGGTCAAACTCAGTGCTTGTTGCATGCCCATGTACCAATTACATGCACAAATTAATTTTCTAATTGAATATAAAAGATATTGAAGATTGAAGAGTGGATAGAATTCAAAATGGAGTGTTAAACATAACATTTTTAAAAATAGGAATGACATGGAACGATGACAGGAAAAATCATTGTAAAATGCAATTAAACTTACACTTATCTCTCTAGTTTTTGTAACCTCCAAAGAAATACGTTTTTTAATAAATCATTTTCAGACACATGAGGAGCCAGTGAGGGATAGATTCATAGATGTACCAATATGTCCTGAAGTGTGTGAGAAGTGGTGGCAGGCATGTAAACAAGAATACACATGTACAGACAACTGGTATCTTGGCTTCAACATGTCAACAGGTCGGAGGACAGGGTTGCATATTGCTCAATATTCTTTTAAAATTTGGATTAGATGAAGTGTTGTCCAAACTTTTACTCAAAACAGCACTAATACAAGAAAAACAGCAACTCCATGGAGTAGCATATCCCACTGAACAAAACATGTTTTGAGAAATAGCAGCCATATAAAATTTGAATCATATCCATCCACTCCTATTTGAGTTATCAAAAATTATGTTTTTTATGAAACATGGTGGCCATTTTGAAATTCAGCTGCCACCTTTAAAATTTCATCTTAAGCAGAGCTTCTATGTCCTTAGGCATCAGTATATCAAATTTGATCCAAATTTGTCAACTGGTACTTGAGTTATCAAAGATTACATTTTTAATGAAAAATGGTGGAGCTTTTGATAAATAACGGCCATTTTGAAAATTTCTTCTCGAGCAGAGCTCCATGCATCAGTATGTAAAATTTGAACTAAATCTGTCCACTGGTATTTGAGTCATCAAGGATTACCTTTTTTATGAAAAATGGCGGCCATTTTGAAATTCAGCTGATGCCTTAGAAATTTCTTTTGAAGCAGATCTCCTTCTTCTCTGGACATCATCATATAAAATTGGAAACAAATCCAGTCACTGGAATTTGAGTTATCAATGATTAATTTTTTACAAATGATGGCCATTTTGAAATTCAGGGGCCATCTTGAAAAAGTCTTCTTAAGCAGACTTCTTTTGTCTCTAGGCATCAGCATTTGAAGAAAATCCGTTGACTGGTATTTGAGTTATCAAAGATTACGGTTTTACAAAAAATGGCTGCCATTTTGAAATTCAGCAACCATTTTGAAAATGTCTTCTTGAGCAAGGCTCCTTTGTCCCTAGACAACAGCATATAAAATTTGAACCAAATCGGTTTACTAGTACTCAAGTCATCAACGATTACGTTTTTTTTATGAAAAATGGGGGCCATTTTGATATTTAACTGCCATCTTGAAAATCCCTTCTTGAGCAGAGCCCCTATGTCTCTCAGCATCAGCATGCAAAATTTGAACCAAATCCATTCACTGGTGTTTGAGTTATCAAAGATTACGGGTTTTTACAAAAAATGGCGGCTATTTTTAAATTCAGTGGCCATCTTGAAAATCTTTTCTTGAGCGAGGCTCATTTATCCCAAGGCAACGGCATATAAAATTTGAACCAAATCGGTTGACTAGTATTTGAGTTTCTCTGTTTCTGTTTTTTAGGTAGAAACCACTGCCACAACATTGATGACTGCAAACCTTATACAGAAATCTTTAAAACTGCTAAAAACTTTTGCGAAAGCATCTGGGATTTCTCATTTAAAGTAGTTGATGAAGGAGAACCGTGTATGAACTTTGTATATGATCTTACAAAGGATGATAATAATAGGAGAGTAGCTGAGATGAAGGCGAAAGAGTTGAGTGAACTTGACAAAATCAAGAATGTTGAATTATAGGCTTTTCCAGATATTATTCTATTAACCTTTTGAATCGGTAGCTTTGAATCCAAGGATCAGAAATTGGGTTGAAACCAGGGAATTTTCTCATTTTTGCAAGCTTTTGACATTTTATTACGACAAGTGATGCTCAATTTAGTGAAATTAGCAAGCAGTGATCATTTCTTCACATTTTAAAACATAATAACATCAATTTGATTGAATAAACCACGTGCAGTATGGCCCCTTTAAGCTAGGACATTGCAAGCAAGCTGACATAAACCCATGATAGTATTCTACACTTGTCTGTATGTGATATAATCTGAATTACATCATGTTCACACATATAACATATCACACATACATCGTATTTGCTACTTATATTAGTTGGTATCTGTATTAACAACTTGTTTCTAATAAATGCTTTATTTGTTATTCATTTTGAGATCTGGATACTGATCTGATTGATCAAGACTGATCATTAATCCCTGTATTTATCTTACATATACAGGTAGTGGCAGTTTTATATCGTGTTAATAGAACCATGTTAAAAATGTTGAATTTTTTAATTCCTTGAATGGGTGCAAAATCTAATTCTTACAATTCTGACCAATGTTTATAAAACATATACCAGTATATGCAAACATGATTTTTGTCATGTTTAAGTAGTTGCACAAGTCTGCAAAAGTAGAGTGGAAAAGTCTATTCTTAAAATCTCAGTGAGTGCCCGCTTGTTTCAATAAAAGATAACACAACGATTGCATAATGAAACAAAGAAGGACTTACCCAGTAATCCTCTTGTGGTCAACGGGTACATTACACTGGCACCATACAAGTTAAACACTTTATTGTCCAATTGGTTCTCTTTACGTAGTTGACGTTCCTTCAGTTTCAGCTGCTGGTATTTATCAAACTGCTCTGAATCTGACAGCGAGGACCAGAGAGTTTCACCTACAAAGAATGATGTTGATGAATGTGTAGACGATCAAACCAGTTTTTGTCATAATTTTTGTTAGCTGAACTGTTTTATTTATTGTACTTGTGTTATGTTTGAATAGAAAAATAAATTTTTTTAAAATTGTCATTTTCTAAAATTATGAATATCATTCAAAAATGAATTTATAAAATAGTATATATTTTATGAATTTATAATAATCTTATTATAATGAAGTGTAATAAATAAATAAATGTTTCTAACTGCTTATATTTGACTATTTGTATACTTAAAAAATATGTTCAGTCTTAGCCTTAGTTGTAAAATTCCTTTATTTCATTTATAATATGTTCTTTATTGATTATATCCAAAATGCAAAATATATAGAAACATACAGGGTGGTTAAAAAATATTTGGAATATTTTCTGAAATTCTCTACTAAAATACATCAAAGCATATTTGGATCAGCCTGTATATACACACACAATTCTTTAACATGCAGACGGTGCATGACACAAACATCTTCATTTCACCATTTTCAAATTCCCATACACAATATTCAGGAAATAAAATTGTATACATGCCTTTTCTCAAACTAAAAGAAAGTAAACATATCTCCCTGCGTGAAATGCATATAAAATAAGAAGTTTTTATGCCAATCTGTTCCTAATATATTGCAAACATTATTGAGGGTGATTAGTTAAATTGTAAAAAACATGCCATGCTATGCCGACTACATGCATCATACACAGGATTGTTGCACATATTGGCTATAGTTAAATATAAAATAAAAGAATAATATATTCTTTTATGATCATTTTACCTGGTGATACTCCTACATATATAACAAAATTTGAAATATAAATAAGTTTTACAAGGCTTTATCAATATTTAATTCATGCCAAAAATGAAAATTGTTAAAACCAAAACTCCGGATGTACAAATACATTCGATTCTGTAAGATTCTGACTATGATATACCCTTTGTGCACAAAAAAAGAAAGTTGCATTCAGTTTATTTGTATTATCACAGGATTTCTAGAGTCATAATCACATTTGAATATTAGGAGATTTCATCTGCCATTGACATTAATAGATAGAGGTGTCACGGATACCCGATTTTGTTCCGATCCGCGGAATTATGCCCTCGGAATGGAACACGGAACAAAAATTAAGAATTTCGGTTCGGTTCCGGAACAAGAACATTTTACCCCTCTCAACTACTGGCCCTTGAATCTCCACAAAACAGCACTTTTCTTTCAATATTTTGTACCAAAAAAGGTTCATTCTTTTTACTCCTTCTCTTTGAAGAGTTTTGAAGAGCTTTTCGCTACCAAATAGATCTAAATGATCAAATTATTTTAATCTAATACACGCAGTCACTCTGTTCCGAACTGTTCCGAAGCAAAATGTTCCGAACCAAACAGTTCCGATTTTTTTTGTTTTGTGACATCTCTATTAATAGATGGCAGATATATTTCAAAGATCTGACTTACCCATTTGGCTCCTAACCATCTGCCAAAAGAGATGACTACGAATACCATCATATTTCATATCAAGGGCATCTAGTAGGTCATTCACGCCAACATGGTTGCGAATCTTCCTGGGTATATCTTCACCATAGTCCATACCATCATCATAGATCAGTCCTTCTACACCCTCCTTATCCCATCTGAAAATATAAACATACAGATATCAATTAGGGATGCGTCCATTGAGGTATAAATGCATCATCTGTATATCGTAAATTCAAAATGGATACATTTAGATAAATTGCCATACAAACAAATGTAAATACACTAATTATAAAAAGACTTGCATTGGCCAGTAGTTTCTTCAACACTTATCTTAATGCAATCTTGTTGTATCCAAATGGAAATGTGCATATTCAGAAAAAAGTACTTCCAAAAATATTGAGATTATTTATATCCATAAATAATTGATTGGATTCAGTCCAAAACAACTCACTTGTTTTGTTTCCTGCGTGCAAGTCTGTGTGTCCTGGTCTGGTAGTCGTCTCGTTCACGAGCCTCCCTCGCTTGACTAGTATCGTCATCCTAAATTAATAGACGAGCAATATAATGACAGATATATGGTGCCCTAAAAACAGGATATTTTCTAAATAGCCATGAAAATGTTAAACATTTAATAAGTCAAAGGTTTAAATTAAAATTGAACTAAAGTATCATATTTTCATTTTATGTTTTGCTTACCTTCACACAAACATTATTTCCATTTTATGAACAGAATGCAAAATTTATGAAAAATTTACAAAAGATTAATACCATTTCCCTTTAACATGTAATGTATACAAAAATAGGACTAAGTCCTTTATAGATTAGGCAAGAATGAAAAAGACATATTTATATCGAAACCAAAAAATTAGAGAATCATTCGACAGTTAAACATTAAGAAGCAGGAATAAAGGAAGATATATCATTTTATCCCATACTTGAATGTGTTTGAGGTATGTAAAGCAGGTTTGTAAAAGTTGTATTTTCATCAGCAGGCAGGACATAGCTTTAGGTCCTAGCTGACTGGATTGATATATATTTTTGTACTGTTAGCATAATTACTGAAAACAGTAATGGCGACCCCAACTCAGGCAATCACAATCTGTTTGATGATTTAACAAGGGAAGTAGCATACTAATCCCTGCCATGGCCAAGAAAACAAAACTGGACATGAATATGAATGAAATTTTCTGAAATCGGGAAAATGTGAACCAGACGAGATGAAAGTGAGTGAGTATCCCCTTTATGTTAGACACTGTAGGTAAACAATAGACATACTGTAGGTAAACAATAGACATACTGTAGGTACACAATAGACATACTGTAGGTACACAATAGACATACTGTAGGTACACAATAGATTCACTGTAGGTACACAATAGATACACTGCAGGTGCATTTTAGGTACACTGTAGGTGCATAATAGGTTAACTCTGAGTATACGGAAGGTACACTTTAAGATAAGCACACTGTACAGTATCCTGGATACTTACATCTGGGTTCACCATATCCTAGAAATCGTATATGATTATTATAGAGTAATCAATAGCATCGTGAAAAGATATGTCTTGAGTGTTATATAGCCTAATACTCACATTGTGCTATAAACTACAAAGACATGCAAATGGATAGATATCAGGCGCATAACACAAGGGTACACAGTTGCGTACCCTAATTGATGGATTAGTACCCCATTACACAGTCTGATATCGCTCAGAAAGCACCATGTAAGGTCTAAAATCAAAAATTTTCTGAGAGGCATGCCCCCTGACCCCCTAGTTTTGCTTGGCCTTCGACCTCGCGTTCCTGCTATCAAAATCCTGGTTACGGCACTGGATATTCTACATAGGGTTCAATTTTTACAGTAAAACATTCTTTTTAGAAGAACTGTAACTTTTGGCTTGAGGTGAATTTTTTTTTGAAAAGAACCCCTAGGTAGTATTTTCATTTCCATCACTGTATAACAGACAATAGATTAAAACTATGCATTTAACTAGAAGCATATGATATATGTATATGTATGTGCAAACCTAAATATAAATTCAAGCAACTAAAAAACATTAAGTAAAGTAAAGTCAATTTCTACCTAACTTATACCATTATATTACCATGCAAAACTAATCGCTGATACTAAATGGAATTTTAGTACTTAAGTTTAGTGTAAAATTCATGCATCTCAAAAGCAGTGAGGAAATATAAATACCTGTAATACTTTAAGGTGTTCATAATCTTTGAAATCTCTTTGCTTTTTACTGTTGGATATTTCAGACTCTGCCTCCAGGACTTCTCTATCTGAACTTGGCTCACCAAGGGGCTTGTTACAAAGCCTGAAAAAAAAAGTTACATATTATTTATTTACAGTATTGATATCACTTAATACACATGATTGCCAACATATTACAGTGAAATACATGTTCTTATAATGAGCTACAGGAATGTGTCACCCGAGCCTGTTATGAGAGACCCAAAAATGTTGTCAATCCAATTAGTTTGAAAGGCAATAGAACCTGAACTTGAAAAATATGTAGTACATATAGGTTATTTACTGGGAGGGATTGAATATGGGTTTTATTCCGAGGGACAATATGATATTGACCGAAGGGTAATATGATACTGACTGAGTGTCAATATGATATTGCCCAAGGAAAACAGTAGTATTATGGAATAAAAATGTAAATTGGAAATAGGTTCTTATTATGTAATGATAGAATGAACATGAATCCTAAGTTAACACTGGTTACATACCAAATTTTGATTTCATCAAAGTAAATATCATCTTCAGGATGCTCTCTGGAGGCCAAAAACTTCTTCCAAGTGTGCATTGTGAACTGGTCCCCATGTGTCATTTTAAACAACACAAGGGCATCTTTAAGATGGATCCTATGACTTCCATTATGGTCGAGGGCCTGGAAGTCCCAGTGAGCCTTTGACTCCACTGATAGCCTCCTGGTAAGTTCCTGTAAAATACATTTTAAAGGGGTTCATGTACTTGTACATGTTTATTCTAAAGGGGCACATGTACCTGTACATGTTTACAAGGGTGTAGTCAGCTTTCAGTCAGGGGGGAGAGTGCAATCATAACTGTTATAATATATAAGAATTAGTATCATTTCAATACATTTGCTTGAATAAGTGTGTTTTAATAGTCATGATTAAAGAAGAATGAATGAAAGGCATTTTACCTGTAGCATCGGAGAGAAATACTCCTTCTGAACTCTACCCTGGCCATTCTCGCCAATAATATCCCTACTTGCTGCATTCACCTGATCCTGGCTAATCTGTGTGAAATGGAGTGTTTCGTGGAACTCCTTCAATTGTTCTAGGGTGATATATCCCCTACAAGCTGGGTCAAGTATATCAAAGATTGCACTAAAGTCTTGGACCCCCATTTTTGGTTTTGTCAAGTTATAAGGCTGAAAGTCAGAGGAGTTACACTCATTTATCTATTACTAGAATAAATGCACCTGAGACAGAATTGAACATATTTTGAAAGTAAAAAGCTTCTCGAATCAGGAAATATACTTCCACCCGGTATATGATAGCCTTATTTGATCAATTCCAAACTTACAAAGCTGGTGTTAATCAAAATGCCATCTCTATAAGATTTGTTTACACATGGCGACAGAAAAATTAAAAATTTTACCGTTTACAAATTTTTTGATAGTTTTTCTACCGTAATGTGTTTCACAAATCTCATAATCTTGTGAGGCAACAATACCAGGTATACAATTAACACAATTACCTTACACAGGACAAGCCTGGTTGATCATTTCAGTAGGTTTTATGACATTTGAGTCAACTTTTAGAAAAGTGAAAACTTTTTATTTATACTCCGGACTGAAGACATAATTGATAAATCATGACATGCCACATCCTAAAATAGTACATCTGATTCTATGACAATATTTGAGAATATCGAGAGTATGTGTTTCATCCAATGTACTACTAAAAAACTCATTTGAGTTCTTTATTACATTTCAAATTACATATTTGACTGTAGATGTCCGGTTCTGGACACAATAATAGTCTTGATATGGTACTCCAAATATATATTTGGCGTGTCATGACATAGTTAAAATGGCAACAGAAAACTTCAGAACACAAAATTGGATGGAAATAACCAAGAAATACCTTGGTAAGAGCTCGCGAAAATACTGGAAACATTTATCAAATGATATTTGGATAGTCGATGAAGGAATACGAATGTGTTTTTTGTTTGATTACTGTTCTCCCTCCCCAGAAACACTATCTGACTATGTTAGCAATTTACAAAAGTGCAAAATTATAAAAAATCGTCTGCTAATACTTCAAGTTGAACAAGATCTGTTTGTATGCAATGGGACCATTTTGGAACAAGAACTAAAAACGATACAACATAAACATTTGCTAACTTTTATTGATATATCAAAAAATCTGACAACTCCCGAAATCATTGATGCAGAAAGACATGATCATTTGTGTCGTATTATCAGTGAAATACGGAGTCAAATACAGGAGCATGACAGTGGCATTATCCTTGAAATTCAAACAAAAGTATGTGACAACATAAGTACGATATTTGGAATTCTTCTCGGATATCCTACTGTCTATTGGTATGAAAGTGATGATGCGGAAAATTGCCTGAGTATGGTGCCTCTGTGCTGTGTCAAAGTTCAAGCCTGTTTACTAACCAAACAAGACGATTCTTCACCTGCAAATGATGAAATCCATAATGTTTACCAGTTTAGCTATCCAGATGCTCTTAAAGGGATACTTCAAGAAAAAGTCAACATTTGGTTTGAAGATGTCAAGGAGAAATGCATGGGACTATTGACTGACATCAAACTGGTAACATGTGTGAATACCTTGCCAACCGTAGTGTTATAATTTGAAGACTTACAGATGGTGAAGGTCAAAGTTAATTACTCATTGACCTTAGAGACAACCTTCACTTGTTATGAAATAGAACTTATTATGTGTTAGACGTGGAAGCCCCGCCTCTAGTGACTTTTTGACTATAGGAGTTTTAATAGGGTAACAAATGGGGTCGTGACAAATCTCAGATATATAAATAAAGCCCCTAATTATGTGTCAATTTCTTTCATTGGTCTATACTGACCATTAACATTTGGTATGGCAATGGACCCAAATTTTAGGAATCGGTAGGATAATACCACAAAATATTTGTGGTATGGCATGGCCAAGTAGTTGCACATGTTCTAATTTGAGGTTGTTTTTTATCATTTCCCAGACATTTGGTCCTATATTTGGGCATTTGGTATGCCATTGGGTCACTAGTTTAACATTTACTTTGGGGTGTTATTTGCATATAGCTGCAAAGATTATTGTACGAATTGGTTGGTATGGGAACATTGTTCTCAGCCTATTTGATCACCAAAATTTGTTATCTTCCATATTAGACTTTCAATACCAATCTGCTTTAGAAGAATTTAAAATCTCATATCGTATTTGTGTAATTAAATTGATTTGCAAAATTGCAATACCATACAGTGATCTCCACAGGATTTTTTCTCAAGTGGGTGCAAAATTCTCATTTTTACAATTCAGACCAAAATCGGTCAAAATATGCCCATTTTCACGATTTTTCTCATTTTCAAGTGGGTTCAAGTGGGTTTCAGGTGGGTGCTGCACCCACTTGCTTTAATGCTGGGGAAATCACTGCCGTACCTGCCACCATTTTTGCCACACCATACCTGGTCCTTTGATCTCTATGGATTACTCACTTTTCAATGCTGGGTTTGATGGTTTTTTATTCATATACATGTACATTTATTTTTAAATGGAATCTACAGTCAAATATACACCACTGTTTTACCTCTCATTGTAAATTCAATCACAGGTGTCAATATTGTTAAGGATTATTTCAAGCAATCAAAACGTTTTTGCTTTTAGAACGAGGTGCGAGTCACTTGCCATTTACCTTCTTACCTTCCTGTCAAAGAAATGTCAAAAAATATCACACTAAAGTCAAAACTTCAGCTATATTATATAGATGGCATGGTAAAGCGTCATCGTATTTGTGTATTGACTAATCCACCACTATCAAGCACATCCACGCATGGAAAATAATCCCAAATATTTTACCATTCACATGTAAGCAAAAATCAAATTGATATAACATCAGTGATCTCTCCAGGACTTTTTCTCAGGTGGGTGCAAAATTCTCATTGTCAAAATTCAGACCAACAAAAACTGCCAATTTTTCATGATTTTCCTATTTTCAAGTGGGTGCAAATGGATTTTCAGGTGGGTGCAAGCCTATTTTCCAAATTTCAGGAGGGTGCTGTGCCCACTTGCTTTAATGCTGGGGATATCACTGAGCAGTGACAATTTTTAATGTCATTTCTTGAATCATAAAGTTCTAGTTTAGTATACAATTTGTCTACAAAGGATGATGAATAACAAACAAGAAATCAAATTTATTGTTATTTATGATAATATATTCTGAATTAAAGATATATCAATGTTGTTACATTTTGTATGCATTATCTAAGCTCCACATTTACACAAATGCAACTAAAATAAATTATTTTATAATCAACAAAATATTATACAACACTTGTGTTACAGATGTATAAATTAGTACATTTCTTTGCACAAAAATTTTTGATTTGACATTATATTGAAACAGAGCTGAAACATATACAAAATTAATGTCTAGTGAAAATAAAAATTGTCTAATTACATTGAAATAATTAATTCTGTTATCATACTCAACTTACATAATACATGTATAACTTGTGTTTTAAATTTTTTAAATTTTGCAATCCATAGAATTTGTAAAGATGGTCAATTCAAACCTTCATTGGTATGTCAATTAGAAAACAGGCACACCCCAGAGTAGGAAATACCACTAAAAAGCATATTAATATCAAATCACTTGTTATTTTGGGCATTTCATGATAGGCAGAAGTATTGTTTCCATTCGTAAAATCTACACTCGTGACATGGCGTGATAGCATACAAGTAAATCATTAACAACAATATTCAATGATATAAGAAGGTATTCACAAATATCTGTCAAATTAATTACAGTAGAACCTGTGTAAGTGGAACACCCTCCGTTCTTAGGAGGTGTTCCACTTACAGAGGTTTTGGGTTCGCGGGGATTTAAAGAACATACAAGACGAAATATAGGGTTTATATGTATCGCCGGAAATATGATTCTCCATTCATTGCAGGGCAGCTATATACCATTAACTATCCATTTGTTTAACTCAAAAAGGTTTCTGACATTCGTAATCCTCCTCATTCTGCCAAAAACGTTTTCTGACATTCTTAATCCTCCTCATTCTGCCAGTCTCAGACAAAACGATTTAGCAATTAAGTTTTAAAAACTTGTTCCTACTGCTAATAATTCATTTGTTTTAAACTGACAAGTTTGAAACAAACAGCAAGGGGTATTAATTAGTGGTAGCATCACATGTTCATCTCTACAGGAGGTTAATCTAATTTGCTGAATGGTAATCTTATGAAATCCTAATAATCAAATTAATTAGTGGTAGCATCACATGTTCATCTCTACAGGAGGTTAATCTAATTTGCTATATGGTAATCCTATTTTGCCAATTATCGCGTTATTACCTTTTTTTATACCCATATATCACTGTAGGAGGTTAATTTTGTTTACATAAGTATCAATATTGAAATTTATGGAAAATTGACTGTTCCACTTAGCAGGTTAATTTTTCACTGTTCACTGTTCAAGTTTGGAGGTGTTCCACTTACAGAGGTTCAATTAACATTAAGTCAATGGGTTTTTAAAATGGGACTTTGAAAAAGCGTTCCACTTGTGAGGTGTTCCACTTACGGAGGTGTTCCACTTAGCAGGTTCTACTGTAGTCTCCATTGTACATAAATAGTGAAAATGCAAAAAGCACCAAATTAAAAAAATTTACATAACTATTAATGGTATGCTATATCAGTGCATTTAAAAATCTAGTAACATAGAAGACTTGGGTTTTTAAGTGTGTCTCCCTTTTCCATGTTGTTTAGTTTCAGTATGTGTTTTAATGGTACCGTGAATACATTTACTTGGACATTTTTGTTGACTTACACAACAGACTAATTGGTCACCAGAAAAGGCAGTATTGCTGGACATATTTTTTATAGTACATTACATATACACCCAGAACATTTGCCCAGTTAATATTTATTTCAAAGCCATGATCAAATAAGACGCTTTGTCACGATTTCATCATAATAATCGTTTTTGCTGCAGCATTATACTTTTGTATAGTCCTGTACAATGTTATTACAAGCAACAAGCCTTCGAATTCAAAACAAAGTGTGGATATAACAAGCTGTTCACGGCATGTACATATAAGGGCTCCTCAAGAGTGAGTATTGAGGTCCCTGTACTTTTAGAGTTTCAATATTGTCACATCACACATTTAAATTTTACGAACCATATGTGATCAGTCAGATGAATGCCCAAAATTTTCACTTGCCAGCATTTATAGTTATGTGTGTACTCATGGAGGCTGGGGGGTAATTTTTACCTCTCAGAACTCCCATTTATTAGTAAATATTTAACAGTGAAGTAGCAGAGTGTACATGATAAAACAAAGAATAAGGTCCCAGAAATATACAAATAAATAGTCTTTAATAACAACCAAATTGCCTCTATATGTTGTAGTTGACTGTTATGTAAACATGTGATCTCAGAAAGTGATGTGTGTAATCTGGAGTAAATATATGTATTCATGTACCAGGTACAGAATCTGATTTTCAACTCAGAAAAGCGTGAAACAATCAATTTTTTACATGATCTTTCAAAGCATAAGGTTTTTTATGTTAACACATACAACAGCTGATATAAGGCAATGGTTTTCACAAAAGCATGTAGATTAACAATATATAACTGTTCAACAAGTACATCTAATCAACCAATAACAATTTCCTTTGCATACAATGCAATAATAGCAACACAACAATTGACTATTATTGTCCTCATTTGTTCAAGGTTTCAACACATAGATCAATTGTAACCCTTTATGACAAAAATACACATACATGTTACGACCAAGCTTTTATGGTATCTTAAACAGGTACAATATTAACCAATAGAAACAGTTCAATTGTCAATCAGTCTTAATTGTGGAACTAAACCACAATGTGCAGTAATTCTGAAAATATGTTACATGAAGATCAAAGGCATATGATACAGCATTCTACAATTTCAATTATATTCTAGATTTACCATTTCATTGTTTTGCTACAAACAACAAAGACGAACAGAATCCATACTTTATCTAATAGTGTCAACAGTCAACACTGTCTTACCTATAGCTTGTTACCAAGTAAATACAATCATCCCAAATAATCTTCCATCAAACATATGTACTTTAAAAAAAACAATAGCTGTGTGATGGGATAGGGTTTAGTCCATACATAGTGCAAGAGTAATCCGCTTCCAACTTTGCATATACATGTAAAATCTTTGGAATATTCTTGAATATAAACAGTTGTACAAAATGAAATCTACATCAGACTCACCCTGATTCCACAGAAATGTCTACTATAATGTCTGCTTTAGATAAGCTGTACAAGTTATTTTAGTCTCTACAGATGCACTCCATCTTTTGGAAAAAAAAAGTAAACAGAACATGGCTATACATGTACTTATAAGTCATATCCAAGCATCTATGTAGATGTACATTGTGTGTTTTTTTAGTTCTCTGAATCAGAATCTTTCCTGTTGGCATTTTTCTTGAATGAGTCTATATATTCCACTTGTGACTGTGCAATGACTTGTGCTAAGACATCATCATCTCCCCAGTCTGAAATACCTGCAAGTAAAACACAACAAATTAGAACAAGGTATTTACATGCAAAATGTCACCACCTGCCATTTGTTACAGATGGCAAAGGCTAACCATTGAACACCTTCCACAAAAAAAGTTGGTGACTCCAACAAAATGTCAGGAGGTGACATAAAAATGAAATATACAAGATATTGTTTTCAAGAGGGGCTAGGATTTATTTGATTTTTGTTCTTTGAAGAACTCTTGAATAGAATAACACAAGGGACTAGGTTAAATATGAAGCATCTTTTGTGAAACTTATTCTGAAAAAACGGGAGTTTTTATGGTAGATTTTGGAAAAAACGGCAGTTTTTACGGTAGATTTCTGAAAAAACAGGAGTTTTTACAGTAGATTTCTGAAAAAAACGGGAGTTTTTACTTAGATTTTGAAAAAAACTGGAGTTTTTATTGTAGATTTTGAAAGAACTGGAGTTTTTACGGTAGATTTCGGGAAAAACAGGAGTTTTTACTTTAGATTTTGAAAAAACGGGAGTTTTTAAAGTAGATTTTGAAAGAACGGGAGTTTTTATGGTAGATTTCGGAAAAAACGGGAGTTCTTACGATGGGTTTCTGAAAAAACGAGTGTTTTTACGGTAGATTTTCAAAAAAACGTGAGTATTTACGGTAGATTTCTGAAAAAAAACAGGAGTTTTTACTGTAGATTTTGAAAAAACGTTAGTTTTTACGGTAGATTTATGAAAATTACGAATTGATCAAAGCTAAGTAAAATGTATATGTGGCGTTCACTATATGCTAAGAGCAATCTGCGTGAGGTTCCACTTTTAGGTTCGGTTTTTTCGCACATGAGCATTAAATCCAGCGATTTAATTGGTTGAAATTATTTTGACGCATGCGCAGTTAATAAATTAATTAGAATTAGAATCCAAATCTAAGATAGATGTCACTTAAGTTCATTATTTTATTGCGGGAATATTTTGTTTAGTGCCATATAAAAACAAAATGTATTCTCCCGACAGAAGTATGACAGAATATGAACTGGCCCCCGTTTGTGGACATTTGGTGTGCAAACTTATACCAAACTGATCGCAGAAAAGCAATTTGAATCATGGGAATGAAGTACTTTTAAGTTATTTATGAAAGTATCAATAGTGAACTATGGGAGCCAATCCTTCTTGGAGTAAAAGAAAGAAGCGTGCCCGCAATAATCAAGGTCACAAATTTGTCAAATTCCTTTTAAATACGGTAGATTTCGACAGCAAAAAATGGAGATTTTATGGGAGTTATACCAAGAATACGGGAGATTTTACGGGAGTAATACCAGAAAATGGGAGATTTTACTAGAGTTATACCAAGAATACGGGAGATTTTACGGGAGTTATACCAGAATACGGGAGATTTTACGGCCATATTTTTACAAAAAATTACGGGAGATTTTAGTAGAAATACGGTACGAGAGTTTACGGGAGTTTTTACAGGAGAAAACGGTGAGTTTGGTATTTTTTACGGAAGAACAAAAAATGTACGGGAGATTCCCGTAAAAAAACGGGAGGTTGGCAAGTCTGCAAATGTAATAAAACACATTCCAACATTAGCAAAAACTTATTTTAATATTTGGCAATTTTATTTAAAAATGCCATATATCGAGATCTCTAACAATTTTTAACAAATCAAAATGACCTTTTTGAAATTTTTTATCGAGATTTTGAACAAATGAAAATGAACTCTTTGATATTTGGCCAACTTCTCAAAATAAGAAAAAAGATCTCTCCTATTATCAAAACATGCAACAAATTTTTAGAAGATTTGAAATTTGAATTTTATTGACATATACTCTTCCATCAAATTTCTATAGTATTAATAATCAGGCAAAGCTGCTCGCCATCCAAGCTGTAACTCATCACTCAACAGCGCCACTAAAATAAAATAATCCTCATCATCCGCAAGATTCACATTCTCATCAGGGTCGATATAGTGGTCATAGAGCTCATTTGCAAACATTAGGTCCCAATCAGGAATGGAAATGATCGAGTCGAAGTACACCCATTCAGTATACCTGTATCTTTCTGTACGCATACTGTACCCCATTAATGGCCCAAAGTCAGTACTGTCACGGAGGTACTGCATGAAAACATTTGTCTTGCCAGGATGACTTGGGTTGCTCATCAAGGACACAAGGCTTGTACCTTCAGTGCAGGCTTGTGGGATGGGGCCAATTAGTGGACAAAGGGGGACAGCTGGGAGCTCAGCTAGCTCAACCAGGGTGGAGTAAACATCTGCAAATTCTACAAGGTGGTTCGACACCAAACCTTGATCTGTAAGGCCAGGGGCACGGAACATTAATGTAGCCCGAGTAGACAGTTCAAAGTTATCTCCTTTACCCCAGGCTGTGTGTTCATACAAATTCCAGCCATGATCACTACCAAACATCACAATTGTGTTGTTCCGAAGACCTAATGCATCAACCTCTTCCATCACCTGGCCAAATAAGTCATCAACATAGCTGATGGAAGCATAGTATGCCCTGCGGAGATCTAGAACCAGTTCATTTGGCCATGTGGCATTGGGGCTACCTGACAGACCCAAATCACCGATATCAGTATATCTAAGTATTTCCCGATTATAAGACCAAGCATACTCTGGCATGTTTTGTGGGACATATGGGTTAGAAGGCTGTTTAATGTCACTCAAAGGATAATACTCGAAGTATCTTTCAGGGAATATGAATGGCAAATGAGGCAACCTGAACCCCATAGCCATAAAGAAGTTTTCTTCTCCATTGATAGCCTTAGGTGCGAGACGTCTCAAAGTTGTTATCGCATTATCAGTTAATTCCTGGTCGCCCAAAGGATGCTCCTGTTCCAAAGATTGATTGATGGCACCCCAGGTTTTTTCGAATTGTTTGGGCATCCAATAGTTTAAATCACTAGGTGAGTGATAGTATGGTTCATCATCTGACCATGATGGAGGGTCGTCATATCCACCAGCAGACCCAGGATGAAAGATCTTCCCCATGCCAAGTGTACGATAGCCTTGTTGCTTAAAATACTGTGGGATAGTTGTGAAATCTCCCCCGACATCTCTGAAATAGTCATTAAGGTTGTAAACCAATGTTGTATCAGGACGTCGACCAGTCATAAATGAGGAACGGCTCGGGCTGCAGAGAGCTTGCTGTACGTAGGCTTTCTTGAATACAGCACTCTGTTCAGTGAAAGCGTCCAGATGGGGTGTATACATCTTGTCATGCATTTGTCTATATGCCCCATTATCGTACAGTGCTGCTATCTCAGGCCTCAGGTCATCTGAGACAATAAACAGAACATTCTTCCTGGCTTCAGACTCCTGGTAGAAGAGAATCATCAACAATGCTTGTATCAACCACATAATTCACAGCTTCTGGTTTTAACTGCAGTTAAAATTTTAAAAAATCTTCCATATTGTAATCTCACAACTTCAATCATTTCTTTTATTGCTTGTAATCAACTAACTGACATATTTATGTTATCAACTGACGTATGTAATAAATGGCAAATGTAAGAGAAGTAGAAAAACTCTCAGTGCTAAAAGATATAAAATAGCCATCCCAATGAACAAAACATTTTCTATTGAATCATTCCTCATTTTAAACCTTTCATAACAGAAATAACCAGAAAGTAGAATTGTCTCATTTTGGCAAATATTCAGCATATAATATTGTAGCAACCTAGTAGTATTTAAAAAAAACATCAACTTTTTATAAAAAAAAACAACTGTGGGTCCTTAATTTGAACAGAACTTTTGAATCAATTAAACTCCTAATTTTAAAAAGCTGTCAGGTAGACTGTCTTCAAATCCAAAGCATACATTCTTCACTATACACAGGTTTTACTGTATTTGGAAAATACTTCTGCATTGATCATTCAGTATCAAAGTTATCACCCAGACAGAAGAATGGATGGACAGACAGGATACTTTTCTATTGAATTATTACACCAAAAGTAGTGCGAAAATGGCCTTTTCAAGTGTCTATACTAGAGGTGTCAAGTATTAACCGGTTAACCGGTTAACCGCCGATAATGCCTTGACCGGTCTGTGTTTTAATGGGCGGTTAGTTGACCGTGTATAATTCTGTGATTTCCTGCGCTTATTTTGCATGCTAATCCGTTTGGTTTTATGGTGTCAGTTTCACGTAAGCTACTCATACATGTCATAAGTCCTATACCTCCTTACAAACATCCAATCAGCAACTTTAATCCCTGCCATATTGCTTTCCCGCGCTTACTTTGCATTTTAATCTGTTTGTTTTTCAAGCGTCAGTTTCATGTGAGCTACTCATACATGTGATAGGTCCGATAATTCCTTACAAACATCCAATCAGCAACTTTAATCCCTGCCACATTGCTTTCCCGCCCTTACTTACATAGAATAGAGTAAAGCTTGACGAACGTAAAAAATAAACGCCGATATATCATTTTTCCAATTTGTTTCAACTTTCAAGATCGAAGATGAAGATTTCATTTGAAATTATCAGTTCAAATTTCCCGCCGGTTAACCGACTTTAACCGGTAAAAAACCCCGGTTAACCGGTTAATGCTCAAGCGGTTAATTGACACCACTAGTCTATACCCTTACCCAAACTGTTTGGTGGGATAATAGCACTGGGCTACTTTTTATCACTTGCACTCAACATGCTTAGTCATCATATATCGGAGAACTAGTGTTGTCGCGATTAATCGATACATCGCGATATACATCGCCAAAGCTGATTCTGGCGATGCATCGATGTCTGAAACAAAACATCGATGTTTTTGAAAAAAATTAATTTGCTAAAAATCACCCTTTCTTATCTTATTTTGACGCAAATCGCTTACCTTTCTCATGTCTTATTTCATTTTCCAATGTTTTCTGATATTCTTTCGCTTTAAAACTGTTTTAGCTATTCGTAATGAACCATTAATCTAAAAAAATTACTTTACTTTCATTTCACCTTTCTAGAAGTTCCCGGATGTACCGGATGTTCGGTATTTTAGTGCATTAGCGTTCGGTATTTCAGTGCACTTTTCTCGGACTTTTTCTCGATGTACATCGCGATGTGCATCGATGTTTACTACTGAAAATTGCCGATGCATCGATGTACGATTATGGCACATCGCGACAACACTACGGAGAACTAACATTTGTTTTTACTTTTTATCACTTGTACTCATATTTATTACTTGGGTGTATGTCGGAGAACTAACATTTGTTTTTACTTTTTAACACTTGTACTCATATCTATGACTTAGGTGTATGTTGGGGAACTAACACTTGTGTCTGCTTTTAATTTCCTCCGCTCAAATGAAATAATGTCACATTGCGATTAAAAGTGCAGATAAAAGTAAGTATTTATTTCAAGCCATACGTAATAATATAAGGGTTGTGTACCAGGAGGTTGAGGATCCTATATTAGGTTCAGGATATTAGGATTCCAGAGGCCATTATAATGTGCCTACTATTCATTTCCACAATACATGATATTTTCTGGGTGGATCTAGAAATGTTTGGAAAATGTCATTTTCCACAAAACCTGATTTATGTCATATAAATAATTTTCCGCTAGTTTTTCCCCCAAATTTTCCTTCTTTGATCAGTAATTTGAGATTTACTCCTCACTTCTAGGCTGAAGTTGATATTCAAGCTTTCTGAATATTTAGTTGCACTTGAATTCCAGGGAAAAGTTATTGTAAGAGCGCTAAAAAGGTAAACTTACTAAAATGGTAAAAATTCAATGGTATTTTTTAATATGGAAGAGTTTTCTTAGTTAATTTTTAATCTTTTATGAATGAATGAAGAATTCTTAAGCAGACTACTTTAAATAACTAGGTGGTACAGCTACTACAATAAAAATGTATCTCGTAAATCTTGTATGTTATGTCCTTACCGAGTACACCAGGGGGTATTGGATCCATAAGCGAAGATGTTTCTCCAAACATCCCTCCCACTGCTCCTCCTACAGCACCCCCTGGTGGCGAGGGACTCCTCTGGGAGGATGTGCCTTGAATTGGCTCCGTCTCTACCTTAGGAGATTTTGGAAGCATGATGGACCCTAAAATACACATGATGTTTTGTAAGTTAATAGAATTATTACCCCCCCCCACAATCAGCGTGTCTTTCAAATTTCTTTTTTTAATCTTTTTTCAAAAACTCATATAAACATGTATGATTGTAAATAAATCCAATTTTAATGTAATAACTCTATACTGAAATAAAAAGAAATCGAAAAAAGGTTAAAGATCTCATGAATGTGTTTTCCACAGGAACTGGCAAGATACTAGTATTCCAATATTAGAAGACAAAATGAATGTGTGCTATCAATCAGTTTTAGTTACTCAAAAGTGTCATGAGAACATTTAGTACTAGAGAGATTTCTTTTGAATTTGAAATTTCGCAAAAAGATGTATGTACATGTAGAGAACTGTATACTTTATCGACCAATTCTAATGTTTTCTTCACCGAAAATAAATAATTTCCTCCTTCAAATTCCCTGTCTATAAGGTGGATTGGATGACTTCATACTAAGTATCACTATGCTTCCTTAATCCTTATCAATAACGATGTCTAAACACGATAAAGAATTACTCACCGTTTTAAACATGCTATAAGTGCAATGCAAAACATCTTTATTTATTTAACTAGCTTACCAGGTAGTAATGTGTTCATGTCTGCAGGGCTGTGAGAGATAGGTTCATCCTCCATTGCTGGGTCTTGGCGAAGGGGGCTGTTCTGGAGAGAATTGTTAGCACTTCTATTACGTGGTGACCTTGCACCTCGACCAGTTGGGGATTGCATCGCAGAGAAGTTGTCCCACCAACCATGAGCTTCAGCTGCTGAACTACATGCTGCACTTGCAGTTTGGCTCTGTAATGTAACAATAATTTGAAGAATCTACATTGATTATTCCAAACAAGACATAACATGCAAAATGTCACAGTTGGCATTTGTTATAGACACCAAACTCTGAACACCATCCACAAAAAAGTAACAATATGTCACCACTTCTGGTAGTGACATAATGAGAAGTAATTTGGTATGATCCTTTCTGAGAATCTCTTATATTCTATCCCATTAATAAACTGTAACTTGGATTACAACTAAATTTGGCACATTGAGCTAAGTTTAATTTCTCTTTTTTTAAAATTAGACCCTTTTTGTTTTGAAAATGTTACCAGGCTCCATCTTCACCCTCTATAAAATTCAAATTGCTAAATTCGCCAAAATAAAATAAAATAAAACAATTTTTGTTTTTGTGCAATATTTTAGGTTTTTGTATTTTCTAGTGCTACATTTTAGGATTTTGTATTTTTTGTGCAACATTTTAAAGACTTTTATGTTTTTTTTATAATGATTTTAGAGAGCCCTGACATAATTTCTATGCTGAGTTGCCTACAGCCTACCCCATTGTATATCTAAAATCAGATGTGTTAACTACTAATAACTTACAGGTCTATCTTTCATTGCTCTTTTTTCGTTATCCCTGCACCATTGCATGTAGGACTCCCTGGCCACCTGCTCTTGTATTGTCTCCTGGGTCACCTCCCAGTCTGTCTCCTTCTTCTTATCCTCCAACATTTGCTACAAAGACAATAGGTACATCCATACTTGATTCCACACACTGTCCTCCCACAATGAGTTTTGATGCAGATACAATCTTAAAGGAACATTCCTGGCCAAACCTTTTCTATCCTTATGTGATAGCTATAATCATATATATACTTTCCATATTTCGCAAAACACCAGGAAATGTTTTAATATAGTCAATATTGATAATTTAAAAATGTAGTGCTCATTTCCAGTAAGCTGCCATCTTTTAAGATTTTACTCAGGAAGTGATGTCATTGACTCTCAACTTCCATGACCTTGCATATAACAGTATTGAGAAAAATTGAGAAAGAATGCACAAAATTGAGAAAGAATGCACAGCTGGTTTTTGTAATTCTTAATAGCTCCTTATAAAGTTATATGCAAAGTTGAGAGTTGATGACATCACTTCCTTAGTGAAATACTAAAAGATGGCAGCCTACTGGAATTCGGCACTACATTTTCAAGTGATCAATATTGACTATATTAAAACATTTTTCCCTGTTTTGCTAAATATGGAAAGTATATATTTGGTTATAGCTACCATATTAGGAGAGAAATGGTCTGGCCAGGAATGTTCCTTTAATGATTTCAAATGAAAATGTCATGGACTTTAATTGGAGTCTGAATGTGGACCATGAAGTGTCATGATTTTGTACAATTATGGACTACAATCATTCTTATTGAATATAGGATAATTTAAATAATAATCTCTAATAAAATAATACTAAAGAGTGTAAACATGAAGTCAATTTTTGACAAGGGTATATATAAAGTGTCAAAAATAGAAGATATCAAAATGGTGTATTTGAGACCTAAAGGTATTTAAAGACTTATTTTTGATGATTTGGACGTTATTTTGTAAACATTGACCCAACACAATATAATAAAAAACACTTCTATTTGAGGTACAGTTAAATCAAATTTGATAATAAATAATTCACATTTAAATAACAAGATAAAAAACATATAGCGATTTTCTCATAAAAAAAGAGGGAAACTAAATGATAAGACAAACCTGTTCAATATGATGAGCTTCTGATGTTATCTTGGCTTGTGTTAGCAAGTTTTTATCTGCTGCCTGTACAATAAAAAAAAAAAAAAATCATTTATGCATTGATCATAGTGTTCCCCATTAGCAGTGGGCAATTTTGAGAAATACCAAAATGGGTTGTTGTTTTGAGGAATTTTGCAACTTAGTGTTTTCATGTTAAAATTATAGTTTTAATAATTCGCCTGTTGTTTTCCTTCTCTCACCTACTGATAAAAATTCTTATGAAACTCCATGTGTTTACCCCAAAGATTTTTCATATCAGACATGAAAATATGGAACCAGATTGTCTTCGTTCCAATTTGACAGCAGAAACAAGCATTCAATCAATGCTGATTTTTTCAATCTCTTTTGCAACATTCATAATTCAATAATCAACAACGTACCCCAGGTTGGTGTCCTGGTAGACCCAGACCGACTCCTATAGTCGCAGAATGTGGGTCTACAATGGAGTTGTAGTGCTGACCTCTATGGTAACTTAACCTTATGGGTGCATTCTCCGTTTTGTATGCGCCATGAAATGTATTGATTGGTTCTGAAATAAGATAAATCTATAATGAATATATAATAGTAATAACCAGGAAAAATATAATTTGTGATGACCAAGCTCAGCAAACTGTGATAAAATTGACCAGCCAGCCACTGCCAGATACTGATCATGTTATATATACGAGACATTGCAAATACTAGCCACTGACTAGTCCCTTGAGATAATGCCCTTTCTCATTGGTGATAAATAAAATACATTACAGAATATTTACAGATGGATATTCTGAAAGTTTCAAATTCCGCCTTTCCTGTCCCAGAACATTCTTTGTTAACCAATATTACTACATCAATTCTGTACTATTGTACTTTTTTTACACATATACTGTCTAGTATATATCTCTTAGTAAATGAAGATTGGTAAAACTGTCAATCAACATATTGAAAGTGCAAAAAAGGATAGAAACCAGTTGAAAGTAGCTTCTTTGAATAATGTCGCAATATTTTTACAGCTCTGTTGTAGTACATTTTTAGAAATTGTTTCAATGTCATAATGCTTTGATTTTTAATCTTAGTTTCATGGAATCCCGTTTTACGAAAAAACTGAAATTCTCGTGAATTGGACTTTTCTGTCTTGTAAATCCTCAACAATTTTCACATTTGAGGTGTTCAGAAAAACAGATTTCACTGTACCTAGGCTTGTCACATTATGTTTACGCTGGGCATGAGACTAATACCCTAATATTATACTAACCTAGGCTATATTGATATACTTCAATGGGACGATTATAAACCTCACTAAGTGCCTGCATCTCAAGATGGTTACCATGGCAGTTAGCACTACGTTTACGGTTAAGATACTGTGTAAAATCCTCAGTGACATACTGGGAAAAAAAGTCTATATTCATTGCCATGTGATCTACGCAGTTCTTCCTCACAATCGAGTGCATTTCTTGATCGCCAAAAACTTGATCAGCTGGAATTAAAGATAAAGCAATGATTTAGGCTTACATGGTGTATAATTCATTGCGAAAAAGGTTAATATTATGGCATGGCATTTCTTATATACTACAGTCATAGTCATATCAGATGCAACACAAACAACTAAAGGTTTGAACCAATTAAATTTTTTCTTTGTTCCACTAACCAGAATTTTCTGCAATAATGGATTGAAAATATTTTTCTCTATCAATAAAAGCTACCAAGGATATTGATGGAACATGTATTTTTTGAAGAAAATATTGAAATCAGACATGTTTAGATTACACCCTCAAAGGTGAATTTAACCTCATAAATTCATAACATGCATACCTATCGCACGGAAGAGACAAGCGCCATCTTCTCCCATTCTTTTTATAATCAGTCCAAACTTCTTTTTTAAAGCCATTTCAAACCAAGCCTCCAACTGAAAGAAAATCCAAAAATATGTTACTTATTTCAGCTTATGAGAATATCTGAATCTGTGTGTTGTAAAAATATAAGACTATAACAATATGTCACCACTTGTGGTCAATGTGGTGGTGAGATAAAAATAAGTAATAAAGAGACCAAAGTGCAATATTATCTGGAAAATAACTTCCATGTAAAATGTTTGTATATTTCAGATCAATTGGTTTTATGTACAACAAACTTGTGGCCTAATAATTTAGGGAATTTCAGTCATGTGAATTTTTTGCGAAAATAAAATGACAGCAAAGCTTCAAAATATGAGAGGCCACACAATGCATGTATTTTATAAGCCAAACCACAAGTAATCCAATATACATCTTGCATGTAAAATATGAATATATTTATCCATAATATTGCACTTTAGTTAGTATGGTTACCTCTTTCAAAGGTTACCTGACTGGCCTCATAGAACAGCCTTTGCTCATCTTCAATAGGCCACTTGAGAATAGTGACAGATGAAAACGACACTTTATATTTCCAAATGTTCCCTACATCTTCATCCTCTGTTTGCAAAAGTCTGTAAGTTATCAGCTGCTTTTATGTAGATCAGGACTTGTCTTTATCCCCAAGTGAACATTTTCTAGCGAGAAATTAAAATGGTGGTTTTTACAAAAATTCACAAAGTGATGTTCAAAATCTCCTAAGATATCCGAATTAACTTAAAAAATGGCTGAACTTCCACCTCCGGTAGCTCATAGATTTTTTTCAACTGAGATTTCAAACGCTGGTTCATAAATATCTGTCAACACTGCCATTTTGATTTCTTGCTAGATTTCGGGCTCAAGACAAGTCCTGATCACAGCATCTGATATGTTACAGACTTTTGCAAAATGGAGGATATACAGGGTGTTCCAAAAGTAACAGGACTGGTGCTGGCATTTTGTCAATTTTGACATGAGTGTCTTGAAATTTTCACAAATTGTACTTTGTAGTATTGCAACTAAAGTTGTAAAGTTTCAGAAGAAATTATGAAATGCAGTCAGAGTTATGGTTATTTTGGTAACATGACATCCCAATACCCGGGGAAACTTTTTTTCCTGAAAATGTGATATCTAACATTTTTGTACTACTGAAGAACGTATCTATACTATTCACCTATTATAATACAACATTTCTTGTTTATTTAATTAGTTGCTTTGTTGTAAAATGTTGCTATACAACTCAGATTCAAGTATAATTTCATAATAATAATATTTATTCAATTTCCTGGAATATCATTATGTACAACAGTGAATAATTCACGGTTGAGTTTTTGAAAAGACTCAATTTGAAGCCAGTCATCCACCTTGATAGCGCGCCTGCCCGCAGTTCACCATTAAAGACCATGCAGCTATAGAGGAGCTAGGTCCTGGGGTCTAAAACCTCTAAAACCCTGCACCATACTCTTCTGACCATGCAATATCTAATTTTTACTTATATTGAGAACGGAATGCTAATCAGTGCCGTAAGACCTTTAAAGATGAGAATGCCCTTCTCCAAACTGTCCAATTGACCTTGCGTGACATGTGCTCAAATGGGTTCACTCATGTGTTTGGGTCATGGATACAGAGTACTACTCTTGTACTGACCAAAGAGGAGCCTATTTTCAAAGTAGAGGATACATAGGAATATCAAATGATGTAAAACAAATGTAATTCCCACCAGTTATTGCATTTCAACTTTGATATGGCATGTACAAAATGATATGGGATGTACAAAATGCTTAATGTCTCAGTAACTTTTTACGTGGAATGTTGCCCCGGGTATTGTGATGTCATGTTACTATAGCAACCATAACTCTACCAGAGTTTCATATATTTTGTCGAAACTTTGCAGTCTTAGTGACGATACATGAAAGTACATTATGTAATATTTTGAAGACGATTGGTGCATATTTAACAAAATGCCAGCACCAGTCCTGTTACTTTTGGAACACCCTGTAGATATAGGGACTTACTTCCTGCGAAAGCTATTTGGATTTTGATATAATAGCTTTCCCACGGAGCATTTGGACAGCTCATCGAGATCTCTGATCGACTTAAGGTGCTATGGAAGTTAACAGGAAATGACAAAACAGGAAGTGACAAGTGATATTTTTTGAATAAAAATAACAGAGTTCTGGTTTGAACTCCAGTCAATTTAACTATTTCCACATATCATTTACATGACCAGGATCACAATGTGCATGGTCAGAATGACCCTAAACATGATGAAATAACCTTTTTAGCCCTTTGAAAGTGTGACTGAAAAAAAGCTAAAAGTAGGAGCGTAGGGATAGTCACTGAACAGAATCTTTTGAATTTTTCAGAAAATGTGCCCAATATAATGCTCTAACTAGTACAATCTTTGAAATTTTAGAAAATTGTCTTAAGGACAGGGTGCATGTTGGGAAATTTTCTGCATTCCTCAATTGAGTCACATGTTATTTTTCAAACATGAATAACTCCTTCCCCACATTGTCTACATCTTCCAAGTTTTCACAAAGAGTGCATTTCTGTGCCTAGAAAAGCCTTGTGAGAAGGTTTATTTTGTAAAATGTATAAAAAATGAGAAAATTTAGTGAAAAAGTTTTTTAAAAATTTTCTGATTTTTTTCACTGAATTTTCTTGTTTTTTATACACTTTATCAAAACAATCTTCTCACAAGTCTTTTCTAGGCACATAAGTGCACTCTTTGTGCAAAACTGGAAGATATAGACAATGAAGGGAAGGAGTGATTCTTGTTTGAAAAATAACATGTGACTCAATTGAGGAATGCAGAAAATTTCCCATCATGCACCCTGACCTTAAACAAAAATGGCAGTCATAAAAAGGAAAATAGATCGCTTTTAAATCAGTTTTTTCATTTTTTTTCTTTTTCTATGAATGATATCAAATTTTCAAAGATTGTATCATTTAGAGCAATATATTGGGCACATTTTCTGAAAAATTCAAAAGATTCTGTTCAGTGACCTTCCCTACGCTCCTACTTTTAGCTTTTTTTCAGTCACACTTTCAAAGGGCTAAAAAGGTTATTTCATCATGTTTAGGGTCATTCTGACCATGCACATTGTGATCCTGGTCATGTAAATGATATGTGGAAATAGTTAAATTGACTGGAGGTCAAACCAGAACTCTGTTATCTTTCCTCAAAAAAAATCTAAAAATGCAAAAAAAATTGTCACTTCCTGTTTTGTCATTTCCTGTTAAGTTCCATAGCACCTTAATTCGATTTCAAAGGTCACAATCGATGAGCTGTCCACTTCTCCGTTTGAGAGCCATAAGTTTCAAAATCTAACATGGCTCTCGAAGTGAGTAAATAGGGACCATATGAAGATATAAAGTAAGCAGCTGATTTCAGTATTTCTAGTGGTCTATATGGGGCAGTTTATCGAGGTCCACAACTCGAAGTAAGTTGTGGACCTCGATAAGGAGCAGTGAAAAGCTGTTCATTCAGATCAGTAAGCCTTTGAAAGAGGTAGCACAGTGCTCTTTTGATTGCTTATTGACATCACAACTAAACTGAAATAGACTGTAGATAATTGCTATATGTACATTATGTTAAATTTGTTAAATCCAGGCTAGTCGTAAACAACAGAATATACCTCTTCAATATTATCAGGACAGTTTGGAGCTGTGTATTCATCTTCACTATTATAGCCCGATGTCGACTGAACCTCCATATCTTGCGATGTATGGGGTGTTGAGGTAGTAAGACTGCTAGACGGAGCTGCATCACGTCTTTCATGGCGATGTTTACGGTTATGGCGATGACCATGGGGAGGTGAACGATGTCGCCTTTTATGAACTGCCCTTGGTCCTTCATCATAATCCTCAAAGCCTGCACTTAAAGCACCCCCTGAATCGTGAAAGTTCACTCTATCGTCTCTGGCCCCTGAATTTGCCCATCTTGGAGGGGAATTTCTGCTACGCCCCCTAACGTCAGGGTGACCTGTTGAAGTATGTGGGTGACTGTGGGTATGTGGCAACTTGGAATGGTCACTACTTTCAGCTTCATTTTTGTCCTTGGAAGCTTTTTTCTTCGGTAATATTGTCATCCTTATAGTTTTCTAGTATGTAACCTATTAAATGAGCATAATAATGACCGTTTATTTGTTCAGAGTGAGGTGGTTTTGGTAAAAGAAAACCAGAAAAAAATAAAAATAATTTTCTGAATAATGGCGATCACGTGACGTCATGAAAATAAATCACCGCGCCCTCTTTTGTTTACCAATAATTTCGTTCGGTGCAGTTACTTATTCCCGGGGTTTCTCCAAGGCAAGGATCCATTTTTTGCCATGGAATTTAGTTTACACAGTTTCTGCAAAACTGATATATTTTGACCTCTTTTTCTAAATATAGAATTTAACAGCTAGGCCTACAAAATGTTATTTTCTGTTTATAATGCCTAAGTTTTTGTACTGTGAAAATTTGGAGATAAGTAATATTTGCCAATTATAAAAGTTAGTGTGGAATATTATTGCACACAAATATTACAAAGGGTATTGTAGGGGAATGCTAATTAAATGTAAGAGCAATAGAGCATAATAATAATAATAAAAAAAGTGTCATTCTCCATAGAATCCATGGTATAGCTCTGGATCTTAAGGCATTGCCCTCAAAGGTCGGTCAATGTTTGTAGTGTCCATGTCAACCAAATAAGGCTGTGTCAACTTTCTAATCAACATGCAGTCCCTGCAGTAAATCTGCATTTCTTATTTTGCTTCTGAAGGGGTTAAAAATATCTTCTTTGGAACGGGATCCCTTTTATCATGTTCTTGGCTATATTGTATTTTGAGTAATTAAAGTTATATTTTTTCCAATTTTAGAATTTACAACACGTTCATTGAGGAACATACACGATGAAGCTACCAATCTTCCATATATTTGCTAGACAAGTTTTCATTAAAAATGCTGGTCCATCATGTTCTTTTCAAATATTATTTCACTTGATCATGGTACTCGAGAGGGTTAATATGAATGCAACTGGTTTTAATATGCAACATCGATAGTAACTCACTTAATACACATGATACAGTACAGTATGTATATTCAAGGAGTTGCTGAAATTTTTAACCCATTTTTTTCTTCCATGGTGAACTGGACATGAAGTATGTGAATTACAATTTGGGTTATCTTTCACAAATGGCAGTTACATACTGACATATGACAATTGCAAAAACACTGCCGACTGAAATATTGGCAGGGAATTTAGGGACAATGATTTGACTAAGATTAATTTGGCGGATTTGTAATATTACAATGTACTAATGGTACTAATTTAGATGGTATTAAAATTACCGGGGAATTAATTTGGTGGACTATCACAAATCCCATTTCAATTACAAAAGAGCATGTATTTTTTTTATTATTCATACTTTAGATTTATTACAATGTTTTATATTAATATGTACATGATGTTTGAATGTAAGGATTGTATATCATACATATCATATTACAATCTATATATAGAAGAGATTTACATAAATCATACAATATTAGATCATCACTCATGCATGGAACACTTCTATATCTACATCTCTTCCATTAGCAGATATATCTTTGACATATGAGTATCATAATTCTACCAAACCCTTCAGTTTTGGATATTCTCAAAAATGTTCACAGATGAATTTCGACAATGAGCAACTTAAATTTTTTTAACAGAATCCCATCTTCAGATTACACCAATATATTCCATCAGAAAACCTGTAAATTTTATACATTAAATCAGTTCAAGTTATGATACCATCGACTTTTTCACAGTAAAGGAGAACACTATAAGGTTCAGTTATTTTATAATGCAAACCTTAAGCTTATCATTTATTCAGTGTTGTAAAAAATACAATAATAAAGAGTTTCTAATTAAGCAATGCCTGATTTGCAATGTCTATTAAGTCTGACTGATATTTCAGTCAAAATATATATGTTTATGTTTGTTTATTTGTTCGCTTCACTATGTCCCACATGCGCTTAGATAATACACAACTATATACATTTTAGTATATGCATTTTTATCAATCTTATTTCACTTTTAATACACTTTATATGACCAACCATATTTAACAAGGTAATTCAAAAAAAATATAGAGCTCTTTAAAGAAAGTTCACAATCTCTTCGAATGAAATGTTAACTTTCATATAATTGCACATCATCCATCTTTAGATGTAAACAAGAAAAAATTTGTTTTCGAAAATGTTCATGTACCAATATACAGATGTTCGATGCTATATGGCCCTTAGACCCTGGAGTCACAAAAACATATCAATTACCATAATCTATATACCACAGACATAAGTCAACATGGAGTGTCCAAAATAATATTTTGTATCAATTATCTGAAAGGCATAGTCAGAAATTTGTACCTAATCCATAAAGGCAACCACTTAATTATATTAAGAGAGCAATTTAAAGTAAAGTTGGCATTTTGTTTATTTCTCGCATTATTCCACTATTCGGTCTCTAAACTTAACATCCACAGCCCTCCTTAGGTTTGTTGGCATCGTTTGTGAGTTTAATTTGATCTGGAAATTCATTGTATAATTCTACTTCTGTTTCTTGGGCTAGAGCATTTTTGGCCACGGTTTGAAAGGCTTGCTCTACATTGATGGCCTCTTTAGCACTGGTCTCAAAGTATGGGATGTCACCCTTGGAGTGGCACCAACCTTGGGCTCGTTTCTGGGATACCTGGAAGTATATGGATACCATGGTGAATATACATATGGACACTTAAGTTAATATATATATGGGTACAAGGGTGAATGTATAGTACATATGGATACTAGGATGAATATGCAGTACATATGGATACTAGGGTGAATGTACAGTACATATGGATACTAGGATGAATATGCAGTACATATACAAGGGTGAATGTACAGTACACATGGATACTAGGATGAATATGCAGTACATATGGATACTAGGGTGAATGTACAGTACATATGGATACTAGGATGAATATGCAGTACATATGGATACTAGGGTGAATGTACAGTACATATGGATACTAGGATGAATATGCAGTACATATACAAGGGTGAATGTACAATACATATGGATACTAGGATGAATATGCAGTACATATGGATACTAGGATGAATATGCAGCACATATGGATACTAAGGTTAATATACATACATATGGATACAAAAGTGAACATACATATGGATACTAGTACTACGGCGAATTTACATATGGGTATTAGGGTGAATATAAATATAGATACAAGGGTGAATATTTTTATTTTTACCAAGGTGTTATTGGAAAATATCTAATAATAGTTTGAAAGTTGTCTTGTTTGCCATATGTTACTTAATGTACTTTTTATCACTTCTTTGTAATCACATTGACTGATCCACCTTAGATTACAATTTACTCCTTTAATATGGGGTATTGCAAAATGGCCTTGACCTTTGAACTTAACAATTAAAGTAAAACCTGCCTTAGTGAACACCTCTGACCACTCTCTATTAACACTTGTGTTTAGTGAACTTCACTTCAGGACACATTTTACATTGACTCCTGTATGAAATCCCCTGACTGTAGTGAACGCCTACCTAAAGTGCATACTTTTTATATGGCTCCATAAGTGTTCACAATATACAGGTTTTACTGTATTCTTGGTGATGAGAGATAAGTTGGGGGAGGGCAGCAAATGTAAATAGAAAGCTATATTTGTAATGAATTTTTTGAAATTAATCCATTCTGTTTACAAGGGATAGAATTGACATGGTATGCCTTGTGTCTATCATTACACCATCCTCCAGATGAAGTAGTATAACCAGTTGTAGTACCAGTTTCTTCAATTTATAGAAACAAATTATGTTGACCAATTTTTGGAGGATGATGTTACACACATTTTATTCTACAACAAATCAAAATGAAATAATACCACTAATTTGTGAAGTAATTCAATGCACAAAACATGGATTTGTACATAATTTTTTACATAATATATTCATATTCGTTTATATATAAAATATTAAACATGTACAACCTCTTTGGCATATATGCACTATAAAGCAACTTTTAATATAAAACAATAAGCATTACACTGTATTTTACTGCAAGGAACCCATTTTGACACTCTTTAAAATATATACATTTACTCTTAAAAATATAAAATTTATATCCATTCTGAATAATAGTTAATCATAGTCTTGAGTAAATGTAAACACCAAATATTTTCTTTTTTTTGAAAATTAAGTACACCAAAAGTCTGTTTCGGGCATATCAGAAGGTGAGAGACTCATAATTACTAAAAACTCATGCAGTCCATACTTTTGACCAATTTATCTCAAAGGTGTCCATTTTTAAGAAATTGAAAAAAACATCCCTCTCTTTCTAATATGTTAGTTCATTTTTTATGTTAATTTCTGTCATAGAAGTTTTTAGGTTTTGATATCTGTCTCTGTGTACATAGGTAAAATTCTGTATATCCAAACACCTGGCTAATCCGAACACCCCCAAATACGAACACCTTTTCAGTCCCTTGTTTTCTCCCATTGATACTCATGTTGAAAAAACCTTGGAATGTAAACACCTCCCCAATATGAACAGTGAATAGTCATATTTGAAAGTTAACCTGTTTAATATGAACACTAATGAACATCTCATAAGATATCACATCACATCATACAAAATGGCTCAAATATTTTCTATTGCTTACTGATTTATTATGACACCCAAACTTTTGGAATCAACATTGTCAATAATTGTCTTCCTAACATAACTAAAAAATCATTTGAATCAGATCAAATGATTGGAATACCATAACATTATATGAGTAATAGTATGGTAAATATTACTTGTTTTTTTTTTCAAAATCCAGAATGTCACGAATGCAAACCCCCCCAAAAAACATTGAAATGTGATGGCCTTCTAATCTGAACAGTTTAAAGGGAATGCGAAGTTTTGTCCCTTAAACTTGATAATAAGTTAGAATAAAGATATATCTTTCAATCCAACTTAGTTTTATTGTTCTATCATTATCCTTTTAATTGTTATTAAGCCCCGGGTTTTGCATATGAACTGGACCACGGAGCTGCCATTTCAACCGTAAAGTGGTTCTTTACGACATTGTTATGACGTCATTGATGCCAGATTGATGCCTTGGCATTCCAAAAGTTTTGTGGCGCCATTTTTGAATCAAAAAATGAATGCCGAGTTGTTGCCATTCCAAAGCCAAAGAAATCATGTCAATGGAACTAAAAGAATACGTATATACCACCCATAATAAAGAACGATTTCAATAGAATATTAACGCCGGCATTTTCGGAATTGCTTTTTACCTATCTAGACATGGAATGCGGGTTAGATTTATTCTTTATTTACACTTGAAACAATCTGGGATTCGTGACTTTTTAACTTTTATAAGGTCTAGCGCTAAATGCGAACAGAGAATGCTAATTCTATCAGGCGAATGCAAACTATTTGAATAAAACATAATAAAATTAATTCAACCAACCCATCTTGAATTTCCAAGAATGCAATGGTTTAATTTGCTAGTCTCATTACAAAAATACGTGTTCGTACTTTAATATTCATTGCATTTATGTTTATCTTTAACACAGGTATTCAAAGAAATTAAGATTTTAAAATTAAATTTTAAAACCGTATCTAATTACTATCATGGATTCTTAGCCTCACGTCACATTTTTACGGGGACCGTACGGTCTATCATTTCTGTGGTAAGTAGGATTTCTACGGTTGCCTAAGTATTTCTGAAGTCAGATAATTTAGCAGTCACATTTGCTAAGATAGCCGTACGGCGTATCTTGATTATGAGGAAAAACTACGATTCCTGTACGGCTGATAAATGATGATGCACGATCAGCGTAGGGCGGCCCTACGACGTGCGTATTTTTTCTTGAAGGCATCCACAAGGGGTTCTATGGTTTGGAAAGGTCAATTGTAACCTATGAAATCCAAGCGCAGCCGCAAGTCGACCGTGAACCCGACGTACGGCCGTCGTGAGACCTACGGTTTGGCTGCTGCTTGTTGATATCTATGGTGACCAAAGGAAAGAAAAAGTTATAACTCCGACTCTACGCCTTGTAAAAACTGGATATGTCGTGTACGTAGACAGCAAGGTGACCTTAAGTCGACTGTAGTTTTCCTTTGTTTTTTACTGATTTCAGGGAAATACGATCGACGTGTGGTCGCATTGAACAAATGTGACTGAAGCTTTTAAAGTTCCACTTACTTTCCGATATAGAAAAACAAAAGGTTGTATGCCATTAAATTGAAAATCATTATTCCGAAAATACTGTAGAACTGTACTTACCACGGATGTTATAATTAAATTCGAGCTCGAAATCAGGAATTGTTTTTAAAAATAAATATATAATAAAATAAATATTAAACTATTGGCGTACTATCAATACGGCAATTGCCTTATCGTCGTTGAATTGAAATATCATACTACATGTACAATCGACCCCATCGTCTCCTCGCATCACTGAGTGTTATGAACCTTCTCTTGTCATGATCCAAGGTGAAATACCATTGAATTTTGAAAAGCTTTTTTTGTCATATTGAATGTCGCTACGGTGATATGATGATTGAAATTGTTCGTTTAACAACTGAGAAAAATTAAACATTACGTATTATTCTTTGAAAATATGACATTCAGACGTTTTTCATCAGCATTTAAATGGCTAAACACTTTAGGGAGTTACTGTTTCATAGGATTACTACTTTTTGTTTTATTTCTTTCATTCTCCAATATGCACCTATTCATATTTGAATAGAATACTACAGATTGAAGAAATCTACCATTTATGATTAGGTAAGAAACCAATTGCGGCAGTATGCCTATTTGCCGACGTAAACCTTATGTGCCGTAAATGCTCATCAGCGCATTAATGAACATTAGCATAGATTTTGATATTTTAAATGGTATGTAGTGTATTAACATAAATATGGTAAATGCAACTATTTGTTGGATGCGTTCAGCTGATGATATAACTTACTTATTTTCACCACAAATACGCCAACACATTAGCCACATTAATCTTAGTTAAACAAATCCCCATTGATGCACAGTAATGTATTTATGTGTAAATGCCATTTTGTATATTTTAATGCATTTACCTCATTTATTGGTTAAATATACAAGAAAGCATTTACAGGATTTTAACAGATTTATCCTTTTTGACCCAGTGTTATCATTATATAAAATAATTCTAGTGGATATTTTTCAAGTGGAATATAATGCGATGACTTCCAAATCGCGCAGCCGATATCTCATAAGTTTAGTGATTTTTCTACCTAGCCTATAAACTTACTATATCACATTGGAGAAAATAAATACAAATATTTGAAAAAAGACATTGCAACAATTCAATTTCTATGAAGAATATACTGAAACAACTTTTTCAAATATATGATATGATATGGACATGAACATGCGGCAACAATGTGAAGCGGACAGAAATAGTTATAAAATATCAGTGAAATTTCTGCGATCCGAGTATGACGTGATTATATAGCGACATTTCCGAGGCATCAATTTTAAGGCATCAATGACGTCACTGATACATAACAATGGCGGCATCCGCAGCGATCCAGATATGGGTACTTTGAACTTGAATTATATGTTAGTTCAAACACGATATGTCCCATGAGTGAGCTGAAGTGATAGATGATGGTTATAAGTAGCCAGCGTGTAAATTAGAACATGAAACTTCGCATTCCCTTTAAGCTAGTCCCTATGGTGTTCAAATTAGACAGGTTTTACTTTACTTTGATAAAATTCAGACATGGCACTTCATCTATAAAGTTCGAGGCAGACAATTAGAAAACCTTTTTAAAAAGTAAGCATAGACTCTTGGATATGAATCCTGCACAAAAATCTGGGCTTGCTTGCAAGAAATGTGAGACATTATTGACACAGACATTGAAAAACAATTTTGGGTCCACAAAGATGTCCCGTGAAAGAAAAAAAGTGCCCTCATGTCATAAAAACATAGACAATCTTTTAAAATGGACACGTTTATGAGTGATTCTGTCAGTGTTTACATATTATATTTTGCACAGAGGTGATCAACAACAACAAATCTTAGGTTGTCTTGACTTCAATTAATATAACTCAATGCTAAGCTTAGCACATATAATATAGATAATGGCACCATATGATCCTATACACAGCAAAGGCAAAATATTTGCATGTGCAAGAGTAAGTAAGTCTACATTTGTATATAATATCATTATTATAGTAAATAGTTGCAATTGTCCATCTTTTTCTTGATCTCAAATTGTCAATTATTGAATGTAATGTAAAGCAGTTAATAATCTCCGCGTGAGCAGCTATCCCATAATTTCAAAATTTACAGCTATCCCATAATTTCAACATTTACAACCTGACTCCTCTTTTTCTGGCTCACGACACAAACAAACATCATCCACAAACTTTGGAAATAAAGATTCTTGAGCGTCCTCAGAAAATTGTTTTTTAAGTGCATCCATGGCCATATGCTCAAATGCCGCAGGAACATTTTCCGCTGTTAAAGCACTTGTCTCAAAATATGGCATATCGAATTTGCTACTGGACCAATTTTGAGCGTCCTTGGTTGTTACCTAGGATGAACAAAAAGGGGAATTTGCAACACTGTTTTTTACCAAAATCTGATATATTTTAGCATACTTGTACTTATCTTATTGTATAATTAATTATAGCTCCTAGATATACAATATTTGGGTCAATTTATTTATTAATTGGTCAGATGATGTTATGTTTGTGTATTTAATTACTGAAAGACGGTGTTTGCTCATGCAACCCCTTGAGGCATGTCACCATTCATTGTTTAACAGCATTGACCATCTCCATACACAAAACAACACACGAAAATTCAGAAAATCTATTAACAAAGACATGATTTATATGACCACTGCTTAAAGAATAAAGAACAATACCTTTCCCTATCCCTAAATATAAATAGATTTCTAAGGACTCACAAAATGTTGACAAACTTCTCATATTTAAAGCTCCTACAGATAATATACCAAGATTATCCAACACTCGTACAGTTGAACCACTTTCCCAAAGAAAATTTTCAATTATTTTTCATTGATTTATTACATTCATGACAGATTTTGGGAAGTTTATTTTCACTGTTACACAAATGAACATTTTCCCATTCATGAATATCCTTGATTCAGTTAAGTTTCATTAAAAATAAATTATTTCAGAGTTTTCACTACTTGTATAGATAAATACCTTTAATATATACCAGTATTGAATTACAGTATCTAATTGGTCCATAGTTGATTTGGTATGTTAAACTTACAAGATTACAAACATCCATAATATGACAGGGATTTATTTTCTTCTTTTTTTTACCAAAATCATTTGTTGTTTTGAGGATTTTTGCAACTGTTTCTATGTTCAAATTATAATTTCCAAAGATTTTGACTGTTGTTTTTCATGAGTTGTAAACTAAGCCAATAAGTTATCAGTTTAAACAAACAGAGACAATAGAATGTACTATATTATGGAAATAACATTTAGCCTTCACCCTGGATAAGGCCTACAAAGATAGAGAAATGAGTAAATAAAGAAATTAAGCTGATGAAACAGTTATTTCTTCCGAAATGTGCTTCTGTCAGCATAATTTCTCATTTAATCTCATGGGTTTTCTAGGTCGATGAAAAAGAATTGAACAACACAAACACACGACATGCAAGTTAACAACATGTATCACTATCTAAAGTTAGGTGTCTAAAGAGAGTAAAAGGAGTTTTGAGAGAGATATTCTGAGTGAGGTATTTTGAGTGATGTATTTTGAGTAGTTTACACTGATGCACTAGGGGAGGGGGGTTAGAATTCATGCAATTGCGTAGTCTTACACAAATAGTCTAACATGTGTTTACAGAGGAAAAACAAAAAATACAACTCTGCACTTACTGCTCTATTTTCAAGATCAATCTTGTTGCCTATCACTACAAATGGAAAGTTCTCTGGGTCCCTAGGGCTGGCCTGTATAAGAAACTCATCTCTCCAACTGTCAAGAGTTTTGAATGTGTTAGCCATAGTGACGTCAAACACGAGTACACAACAGTCTGCTCCCCTGTAGAATGCTACCCCTAGACTCTGGAACCTTTCCTGTCCTGCTGTGTCCCATATCTAAAAGATAAAGCAAGAATGTATTTAATAGTATATAATATAACATGCATTCTATATGCTACAACAGATGAATGGCTATTTTGAGAATCAGTGAAATTGACTACCTTAGGAAATTTCATAATTTCATCTTGGCAGTCATAAACTATAAATAGCATCATAATTATAATGAAAAGCTAAGTAGGTGCTTATGGAGGTCAAAATGTTGACCTTGCAAAAACACTTGCAAAAACATTCTAGTTGACATCATTCTTTTTTGTGATATTTTACAAAATCTTTTGCTATATGTGTATTGTAAAAATGATTGAAGTACATAATGCATTCACGTCCCGGATGTAATCTTTAAAAGAATTATCACCCTCATTCAAGACCATTGTGTTTAATATAGCCAACAATTCATTGAAACACGGGTTTAAATACTTTAATGATGATGCAAATCAATATAAAGCAATATTTCAAAAACACAAGACACAATACTGATATAAATGATGTATAAGGAAATATATAAAGTTAACTTTATATCACTACCCTCAAATAAATGTACTGATAACTGATAAAAAATATGTGTCACATTCTTTAAGATACGATTACTTTGACACCATAGATATATCATGCAAGATAATAGTGACTCCTCTTCACAATTCACAATATAGTTGTTTTACAAAATAGTTGTACAAGTAGGATAATAATTTATACATACAAAATGTCAAGAGGTTGAGTTAAAAATTGAGCACAAGCCACACATGTAGTTATTTATCTTATCAAAACATGGGTCATCTAGGTGTTCTTGTCTCATGTAAAGATTCATAAAGTATATACATATATGATACACGCAGAGTATAAATTGAGATTTCATATCCTTTTATACACAAGAGGCTGACATTACTTAGCATGGTCACTAAAATACAGTGGTCATTGCCTAATGGAAAAATGTTCGTGTATTGGATATGTAGAAAAACTGAAAATTGCAAATAATTTTTGGACAATACTATGTGGGTTTTCTCTTGAAGAAGGATCAGAAAAGTAGAATTTTATTTTGAGGAGATAATACATGGTGATGTATTTACATTAACCTATATTATATCTTCTTATATATATATAATATGGTCCTTTGTCAGAATAATGCCCTTGTTTCATTCACATTTCACCAAATGTCGAAAGTTGAATTTAAATTTGCAAGTATTTAACTGCTGTTTCTGCCTGTGTCCAAAAATCAACATTTTTCACTGAAAAAGAAATCATTATTTCCAACCCCCTTGTGAAAAGAACTATAACTGATACCATTCTTAGACAATCTATTAGGTTTTGGAAAAAGTTGGCACGAACCTGCATTGTTACTAATCGGTCGTCTACCATCACCTCTTTAGTGAGAAAATCAGCTCCTATGGTTGCTTTGTATTGGTTGCTAAATTTTTTATTGACATATTGGTTCATAAGAGATGTCTTCCCTACCCTGCAAAACAAAACATTGCATGCAGTCAGGTGAAAATTCTTAGTCTGCTAGATTTATATAGCCAGGTATGTCTAATAAGAGAAACCTGAGACGTCATATGAGTAAATACTTGTTTTTCATTAGATCTGAGACCACTACAGTTTTCAAAAACATTCTAATAAGACACCAGGGCTCTCGCCAGGCTTTTAGACTGTGGCGCAGCACCACACTCTATTTAGCTCCCACCACACCCTACTGCCAAATCATGATTGTTACCACAGTCTAAACTTGACTGAATATACAATAATAGCATGTAAAAAGGATAAAATATAACATAAATATGATTTATCACGATTGAACAGTAATGCTGAAGATGTTTGCACCACACCCTAAATATTTCCTGGTGAGAGCCCTGGACACTGATTTAAAGATACAGTAAAGCCTCTCTAATCTGAACATCACAAGAACAAGCCAAGTGTTTGTTTTAGCAGGTGTTCACATTTCAATGTTTCTTGTTATGTGAGTCAATGAGATTGACAAAATTGGGACTGAGAAAAAGTTTTAACATTGAGAAATGTTCGGATTAGAGAGATATACAGGCTTTACTGCATTTGATGATTTTATCAAACTTCCCGTATGATAATTTGACAATTAGCAAAACAAAGCCTTATAATAAGTATAGATGAACATAAAACCCAGATATGACCTACTTAATTATATTTAATGAAACTGACTGTAACCAATGCTATTACTTCCAAATATATAATTTAATCGATATGTTGTACACTATATGTACTTACCCACTGTCTCCTAATATGATTACTTTCAGTAACACCTTCTTCCTAGATGACATTTTTTATGTTTAATCTGAAAATACACAAATGTAATAAATAACTGATTGATTTAAAATATAATATGCAATACTGCAACAAGAATTCTTAATTCTTAAAGACCAAAATGTGTATGTCTCTATTGACCCAGTTTACTACTTCTCAACATATTAGTTGTACTAGGTACTGTATATGGCCATTTCATAATTTTCTTTAAATTTGTCAAACTGTCATGTTCATCTTGTCATATTTAGTTTGTTAGTCAATTCACAGAACTGACATATAATAGTCCAATATATCTCCGGGTCTAGACCACATTCACTGCCAACTTTGTTTCTCAAATACTGAAAGTGAAACAAATTCGATTACTAAGAAAACTTCCTACAAAAAATGAAACTGAATCATCACTTAAGAAGTGGTTCAGTACATATATTAAGGAATCATTATTATTAGAAATGAGTTGGCAGTATTATCTCTGAAAATTGATTCTTTGATAATGGTTACAGTCATCTTGACCATGGGCTTTTCCCCACTCTTAAAACAAGCAGAAAGAATTGTTTAAATTGTTATTGATAAATTATGATGGCTAAATATATTAAGATATCAAGTGTTCTCCACAGGATTTTTCCCAAGTGGGTGCAAGATTCTCATTTTTACAATTCAGACCGAAGTAGGTCAAAATATGCCCAATTTTCCTGATTTTTCTCATATTCTAGTAGGTGCAACTAGAATTCCAGGCAGGTGCAAGCCTGTATTTAAAATCAGGTAGGTGCCATGCCTACTTGCTTTAGTGCTGGGGAGATACTCATATCTATATTCTTCAACTGTTCGACTATAGTTATCTATATTATCCACGTCTCCTTGATATACATTGTTATCATAATGAGAAAGCAAAGTTCTTCATTTTGTATTATAAAATATGTATGTCAACAGCCCTTTCTCATATTATATCCTTACATTTTATATTCTGAACTAATGGTTAATGAGACCACATTTATGATATTAAATGTTACAATAAAAGTGCATGCTGACATTGCAGCTATAGGCGAGTCTGGGGAAGATCAATGGTATTTATCCCCCAATAACATATGAAATGGCTGTTAATATCTTGCCCCATGGTCTGTCTTGTCCATATTTCTACTCACCAACCCCTTTTCTTATTTTGGGAAGCAATTTTCATGGCATTTTTTAATACCATATTTTTCAAATATAAAAAGTTTGATTGGAGTAACAACATTATATACTGAAACCGCAATGCTTAATTCGATTATGCTCCTTTAAAAGTAAGCTTCATCGACAACTTCACCTAATTGTACAATAGGATTCATGCTGAAATGTTTCATGTTTCATTGAATGTAAACCTTTCATATATTGTAATTTTTTCTATATTTCCTTTAGTTTCTGAAAATGAAATATTTCATTTTTCAATTATCTGAAGTAAAGCGACAGTATTAATTAAGTATAATATCCATTCAGATTCCTCAATACTAAAGGTCTCTCAAGATAGACGCATGGAGATGGGTAGTTAACTCATGATTGAGGTGCAAATGATTCAGACATAAACATATGAGCTTTTGATCTAGGCCAGTACCTCTCAATAAAACAGCAAACAGTCATATGATCATGGCATAATGTTAATGACCCTGAAGTACTTACAACATTAATTGAATATGAATACAAATTTTTTATTTTGTAACAAATAATCAAAACTCTATTGAATGCTGGATACAAGTCCTTGTGACACTCCCTCCTACATATCACAACATCCCTCTGTGAGAAGGTTTACAGTGAAGTTGAGGGAGGGGGGGGGGGTCACAGGTTCTCATAGCTAGACTAGAATGTATGTCTCAAAAAAAGGACCCACGGTCCTGTGCTCACACAGTTTGGAACCTTCAGAGGAGTGTATATCCTGACTTTCAAACAAAAATATTGATTTGGATTTGTAGTCTCGAACTTTGATAAACTTAGACAGCACAGTTGTGTGACCTAGTTTGATGACCTTTGACCTTGAAAATTTTACTTATTTAGAGCTCAGTAAGGTCTTTTGTGATTAGCTGAACAAAATTTACATCCAAAAATCAATTTGAAAAATCAACTTTTTTGAACTTTCATAGGTCATTAAAGGTCAAGTAAAGGTCAAATCCTAAAACTAATGTCAGATTTGAACTCCTGGTAACTTGTAGATGATTTTCAAAAAAGATTTAGTCAAATTGAAGCAAGTTGAAAAATAACATATTTTTACTGTTTTTTGACGTCAAATATCTCAAAAACGGTAAAAATTTGATGCTGACATATATTGAGCAATATGTAGGGAATGCTTAAATCTAGTTATGATGTAATTCATTGCAAGAAATGATCAAGTATTAGGCAAACTTTGAGAAACTTGTCAATCACAAAACCTGCCATTGACTTTATACATAAGAAAGTTTCCTGAAAATGACTAAGTCCTACTTTTTGTCAAATTTTATAGAGTAAACACCAAAAACTGTAATTCCAAGAGCTTTGAAATCTTCAGAGGACATAAGTTGCATATACAGCAACTACTACAAGTTATTTGAAAGTTCTACTTCAACAAAGTGTCTAGTATTTACAGAGAATTTGACTTTTTGATGTCAAAATCAGCAATTTCTCGGAAACCGGGCGAACTTGGGAAACGGCGATGATAGGTCAAATAGGCATTATGGATATGCATAAAATGATTGTGGATATGACTCAATCCGAATAGCAGTTTTAATTTGTGCGGCCATTGTTGACGGACGGACCAACGGACGGACGGACGCCTGGTCGATGCCATAGGCTCACTGTGTGAGCCAAAAAAGCACATATATAAAGGTAAATGAAATGGAGTCAGAATCTAACATATTCTGTACCCTGTATCCATATAAACCACTTGTTACTCATTTTGTGCTAAATACATTCTAAAGAATTTGACAAACTGCTACATAAAAAATTAATACCACATATTTTTGTTTACAGTTAGACGCAGGTCAAGTGAGTCATCTCCAGCTGATAACTAGGAGGATTCATTCAATATGTACTTTCATAAAGGAAACAATGTCAATGACATTTAATTAAAGTGGCAGTTATGATTGGAGAGAGTAAAATGTCAGAAGGAATCTTTTCATTAAGCAATCAAATGTATCTCTTACAATCCTAATTTTCTTTTCTAAAAGGAGAATTGAGTGATTTGTTTAAATCACAGGTTTTTTATTTGAATTGAAAAGGGCCCATTTTTCTGTATTTTGCCAGAGAAACTTATCGAATCAAAGGATCATCCTATAAAGTAAAGTCAGAACTGTTAGAAATTTTAGAATATAATTATGTATGGCAATGAATATTAAAAAAAGAAGAGATTTTCTTCAGAACTTTCTCTTTCAGCTTGACTTCTATATTGCCCCTTTAAATTTCATTTCCCAGATTTCATGAAGTGCTTCACATGTTATTTTACGAACATTGTGTTTGTCATGTTTCTTTTGGTTTTGACCACTAGGTTACTGATGACTAATGCAAAAACAGATGTTAATTCATGATAAGCTTTTTTCCAAGTAGATACAGGGAAGAGGAAGTAGTCAGTTTAATAGAATTCCAGTCATATTCCAACAGAATGCTTTTCTCAAATCAAATCCATTCAATTTTTGACATAATGTACAGTAACAACATGACCCTGAATTATCTGATGTTTTCAGCAATGTGTATAAATACAGCTTTGCCCCAAATACTTCTGACATTTTTCATCATTCACCATCTCCCCCATACACAGAGGCTTTCAAAATATGTGCATGGTACCTCAAGCACCACAAATAGTGACTTGAACTTCAAAACACATACCCCCAAAAATAAATACATCTACAAGATAAGGGAGACCAATGCAAAAGCTTCAAAATAAAATCAATTTGGTCATTTTAAATCAAATATTCTTGAGGAAACAGCTGTTTCAAAATAAATCACCAAACATTAAGACTCCATTGCATCCTGTCATTTCATGTATCATTGTATCACCTACTACCATCTGACAATAATTCATACTTTATGTTATAGACTTATGTTAGACAGGTGAAATTCTATTCTATATAATCCAGTACTTTCTGTTTATTGCTAAACTGTATATTAGGAGACTAGACTAGGCTTATTGGTCTCTATTCAATGTGCTGAGAACTGTGAAATAGAATGGAATTCATCTAATTTCCTGCTGTGACTTATATTTATGTTGTTCTCAGTTTGAAAATGACATGACTAAAGCCATTCTAAATATGCCACCTTAATCCTGTGTACTATCAATATATAGTCTAGTTACATAGAACTAGACAGTCCATGGTAAGCATCTCATCAGGGTACCTTGTTTTGTTCTCTCAATCTACTGACCCAATGAGGATCTACTTGAATATCACCTCTGGTGATGAATTGGAAATACATCCGTATGGATGGTATTTCTAATTTCAAGTTGTGTGTATGCACCCAGGTGCCACATTTGCTATTTGGTCTCAGCTATCATTATTAATCTGAACTTTCTTGCAGCTGTATTGGGTTTAACTACCGTGCTTTGCATGCAACACAAATTCTAGATTGACTGAAACCAATTTTCCTTGATAATATGTGACCCATGGTTGACAATAATATAGAAACACCTACCATCAACCGCTGCCATGTAACATTTTGTGTTAAATGTTCATTTATAAAAGTTAAATGTGGCTATCCTGATCTTTATTTAAAATGTATTTTCGCATCGACTATTTCTGAGCATCAAAAAAATAAAATTTTGGTGAAACAAAATTGTTGTCAAATAAATTGTATTCCAATCCGAGATATTAGATAGATGCACTGGAAGAATAACAGGCACCTCTGTTAGTGTTCTTGTCAATGGTGGTTTATCCATTGACATGATTGGCTATTTCAATGTTACGATAATCTAAACCAAATTTTTCCAAAGCTGAAAAACATTCTAAATTATATATGATCGAGGACACCGGGAATATGGGGTGATGTGTTTTCATGTGTACGATATCAATGCTTATTTGAATCTAATTATTTTAGGAATGAAAAGATGAGGGGTTTTAGTGCTAGTTTAGAAGGCGTTTATTTTACTATATCGACCTGAGAAATGTGTGACGTCATAGTGGTGGTCCATATGGACCGGTCTAGAATATATTCTGGACCGGCAATTTTCCCCGGGAAATTAAATATCGTTCAATGCGTAAGATTTTCTTGCTGTTTCAGTCCTGGTCGTTAACGGTGGTAATAATACTAATAACATCATTTCTGCGAGCGATATAGTGAAATATTGGACCTTGGGCCTTCGGCCCTTGGTCCAATATTTCACTATATCGCCCTTAGAAATGATGTTAATGTACTATTAATTACATGTGCGTGAAAGCTCCTGCTCGATATAAATTTATTGCATTCTTGACGGAATATGGTCTGAAGATAAACCTAGTCGGGCTACAAGAGATGTCAGATAAGAAACAAGCCCCAGACTACAGCCCATTTCCCTGTTTTATTGTGTCAGTTGAATCCAAAAAATAAGAAATCAGGAGATCATTGTGCAATAATATATGGAAAAGTATATTCATATTGTACACGAATGACATTTGCATATTTTAGATTATTTAGTTTTTGGTGTAATAAGCCCATGCTCTATTGTAATTTAAAGAATTTCAGCCATGTTAATCTTTTTGAAAATACTATGGCAGAGAAGCGTCAAAATATAAGAGGCCACACAGGTTATTGCCAAACTAGAAGCAATTCAAGATAACAAATGTCATATATGTACAATAGGAATATATTTTTCCATATATTATTGCATAATGATCTCTTTATTTCTTATTTTTTAGGTTTTACTGACGCAATAAAACAGTGAAATGGGCTTTACTACTTTTTTCAAGGCCTGACTTCGTCGCTAACATGCTAAATATAAGAGTTAGCTGACGTTTGGGAGTCTGACTTACCTTCTAAAGGTTAGAACCCGAACCTTAATGAAACCATATCACCTTTGTTGCGTCGATAATGATGCATAAACATAGCAATTGATAGAAATTAGTGTAAATGCTTTTCCGACTTTTTCATTTTTCATCAATGTTGACTTTCGGGAAGGCGTTGTAGTTATCACGAAATAACGCATTGACCCTTGAACTTTACTTTGTTGACGTGTCAACCAAGCATGTCTGGTGTGAAAATTAAAAGAATATTAAGCAATGTTCTACATCCGCCAAGCTAAGTGAAGTAGCCAATATAAAATTACCAATTTCAAGTGAAGTACGCGTGATTTACAGTCCCACTATTTGTCTGAACGAAATGCTACGTAGAAATATGAGCCGTCTGCTGTATTAGTCGATTAATAGAGTAAGACCTGTTGGTGATGCTTTATAATTTAGACCAAAACATTGAAGAACATACGAACCTGTAAATCGTGAAAACAACGAACAAATATTCGGTTTTCATATATGTTCGGTAATTTTTCGTATTGAAACTTCCGGAACTTACAAGGAAATCATTCATTTTCTCGGTCCATGATTTACCTCTTGAATGTTGTGGCAAATGCTCCATGGTTGACGGAACAAAGGTGATATGGTTTCATTAAGATTCGGGTTCTAACCTTTAGAAGGTAAGTCAGACTCCCAAACGTCAGCTAACTCTTATATTTAGCATGTTAGCGACGAAGTCAGGCCTTGAAAAAAGTAGTAGGTGTAACTTGTTGAACCATAAATAGGGATCCTCTGTTGATTTTGATGTATGGAGTAACATTCTTAGACCATGGTGTTATTTCATCCATGGTCAATTATTCACTTTTCAGGATCTTACAAGATTTTGATTTATTTTTTTAAGTTTCAAAAAAACAAACATGACAGAGTGAGTGAATCAAAAATATAAGCCAATGTCGAAATGGCCCTATGTTCGAAATAGTCCCATGAAGCCAATGTCGAAATGGCCCTATGTTCGAAATAGTCCCATGAAGTAGCCCCATTCATAGAAGTTCGACAGATTTCCCCCATGTAAGAAAATGGTAGGTCCCTTCCTCCTAAACATACCAGACAATTTGTAGTACACCTTAAAAGTTACCTCTAGAAATTAATAATGATAGTGACTGAAAATTCACAAGCAAGCCTTTCATGTTTATATTTGAATAGTGTCAATATGAAAGTTTAAATCTGGTGACACAATTTTTAGAAGAAATGACAAATTATTTTTCCCCAAAAAATAAAACAGGTGTCACAAAATCTAAGAGATTTCAATGCGTTTGAATCAGAAAAGTCTCTTGAAACTTAGCTAATTGATACGTCATATAATACTCCTTAAGGAAATTGTCATAAAAGTACGATACTTACATGATTACCTATGTAATATCACTTTATTCTGTCATAAAAAATTATCCTCCTCTCAAAATGGCGACATAACCAGATCTCGTGACCCCTGACGTCATTTTCGGCCTCGATTTAGATTCAAGATGTCAGCGCCCATGAGTGGAAACGAAAATTGTGAAAATGAATTAGATTCTTCAAAATTAGGAACTAAACCTTTGTAAGTATTTGTTTGGACACAGATTTTGTAACTGTGAATGGTGATTATTTAGATTGAAGTGAAAATATATGGTGAACAAGTTGATTAGTCTTGACTATCATTATATACTCCTTGTTACTTTAAAATATAACTTCGACATATGAGTGTTACCCATAGGCTAAGGGTTAAGTAATAGTAAGCTGTATACAGAAGAGACAGGTGAACAACTAGGATTTAGGCCACTTGTTAACATGGTGATTTTAACATTATTTGTGTATAATTTGCAAAAAACAATGCAGAGTTGATCCAAAATTGATAGTTCTCAATTCTTACCTATGAATCAACCACATTCAAGTGATATAGAGTGAATAAAGCCGTCTTGAGGTGAGATATTCTGAAAACCTACAATTGCCTGGCAAGTTACCCGGATTTCCGTGTTGAATCATGAATGGAAGTTTGAAACAAGGAATTTGATTGGTTCCTGCTAACCGCCGCCAGTGACACCTATCTGGTTCTCTAAAATGTAATTCATTTTCTAGAAATAACAATCAATTAAAGTGTACAAAACTATAAAAGGTTTACTTAATAATTATTTATCAAAACATCTGATTCATATAATATCTTTTTAAACCCAATTTAAATGGTTAAATTTCAATCTTTCCATGTGTCCGGAAGTTTCAACTTGCCGGGCAATTGCAGGTTCGTACAGTTGGTGTTTTTTTATGCTGTCTTATCGAAGAGTTAGGATATAGATTTGAAATATTCAACAATCTACGTTTCGAAAACACTTTGGAGAAGATTCTTGGGAGATTTGGTGGTACGACTCGATACCAGTAAGGAGAACTCGTACCAAGACGGCAAGTTTTTGAAAATTTTTTCAATCCTAATTGTTTACCTGTCTCTTCTATATACAGCTTACTATTACTTAACCCTTAGCCTATGGTGTTACCTGATGAATGGGACCCTCACGTGCCTTCTAAATGGTAGTAAACGAACGCTAGTGTAACTACATCAGCTTATCTTTCCGTCCGATCAACAATAAGTACAGTTATACAAGAAATGTAAACGAAGTGAAAATATTTCCAAAACTTATCCGAAAGGCATGTCATTCCGGAAGTTATGATACGTTATGGTGTCACTACGGTAAATCATTGAAAAATATTGAAAAAATCACAAAATTCAAGTTCTGGTGTGAGGTTCCATATCCATCTGCCAAAAGGTATGACCCGATATAGTCCATTTAAAAATTTGTGGTTTTGTTCTAAATAACGCCATAGGTGGCTTCTAGGGTACCTAGTATGCCTCTATTTGGTATCAAAATAAAGAGGAGGAGTTCAACTTTCATTTGAATTACGAAAATAGCGATGCAGGTCAAAATAGTTCCGGCGTGAGCATGTTTACTACGCGTTTGCCCATCATCTCAGAATTGAGGAAATGGTAGCAAACGCGAGTTACAATAAATGGACGCTGATATCTCAAAAAGAATTAGCCCATACAATGACTATATTTTTGCAATCCCCTATACATAACCTTCATCTTGACACTATATTTAACATAGGGTTTGTGTCTCGATTTTTAAATATCGCTACGCCAACATAGGGACTCATTTTTAGGTAAAATCCCTGCTTCCCCGATGAAAATTAACGAATAAAGTAGTTCCTGTTTAGGGGACCATATTCTTGAGATTTTTTTGCTAAAAATGGCACATTTAGAAAGTACTTGGCCTCAGCTTTACATACATACCTCAAATGGCCACAGTACATACACTTACACCTACTATACACACCACTGAAGTTGGCATTGCTTCGTTTTTAAAGTATTAATAAAAAACACTTCCTACCCGGAAGTGATATTTACCGTAATAACACCTTATATTACCGAACATGGGTTTAAATGGAATGTTTTTTTGATGGCATTATTACACCAAAAGTAGTGCGAAAATGGCCTTTTCACGGGTTGGCATAAAGTTTTGATGAAATTTAAAGACACAGTTCCTCCACGTATATTATCTCATGGAAATGGGCATACCAGCGCAAAGATCTTTGTTCCGTGGTGAAGAAAAGCTATCAAACATTGTCTGAAGAGCAGATTTATCTCCGTAATTCAACTTTTAGCATGGCGACCTTGACCTTGAAAAAAATATAGCCATTTGGGCGATAATAGGTGATTCAAAAGTAAAAAAATGGTGCTTATTTGAAGTTTGAAGTTTTATTTGAACTTGATTTTTCAAGGACATCCGATTGATAGTTGTTGGGCCAAGTTTGATGGAAAATGGGCCTTGTTTGATATGCTGGCAGTGAGGTTGATTGTGGCAAGTAGTAAAACGGCAAACAATGGTGGAGTCATACCCGATGCTTGGATGTTCGCATTTTATTTAGCTCTCGTAAAATGAACGAACAAAAGTTCCATTTTCACGCATGTTCGGTAATATAACGTATCATAACTTCCGGAAATGACATGCCTTTCGGAAAAGTTTTGGAAATATTTTCACTTCGTTTACATTTCTTGTATAACTGTATTTATTGTTGATCGGACGGAAAGATAAGCTGATGTAGTTACACTAGCGTTCGTTTACTACCATTTAGAAGGCACGTGAGGGTCCCATTCATCAGGTAACACTCATATTCCGAAGTTATGTTCTTATTATTTTTAACAGTTAACAAGGAGTAGGGCCCATTATACAGTGGGGATCATAAAGAATTGCAAAAGCTATGAAAATTACATGCTGTCGCACATGTAATAAATTCTTACCTCAGTGTATTCAGTGCTCTATTTTCTCCGTCTGAGTAAGTCCAAATATAGTAGAATTTGTGTCCCTAATGACAAATAAGAACTTCAAAAGTTGAAGTGGATATTCACATGTTATGCCGACTCTTCAAATGTTGAGGTGATTTTGTCGCCCGATTGCGCCGGAACGGAGGATTGGCTCCCAGAATGCAACATGACACGTGCCAGCTTTCAAAATGCTGTTCCGCCATTTTGAAACATGTCATGAGTAAATACGGTTACTGATGTTGCATTCTGGGAGTCAACCTTCCTTGGATAACAAACATGGCGATTCATGAAAACATTCATTCGATTTAGTAGGGATTTATCCATTATTTGCAGGTATGAAGCTTTGTATTCATTTATTGTGCTACTTTAGTGAACGGGAATTATTTTTCTACCTCTTGGGAGAGTTTGAGACACGAAACTTGGAAATTAGCTCATTGTGACAACTTGTGAACGTTGAGTTTTATTTTTGTCCCCCACTGTAGATCTATATACAGGAGAAGTCCCCCCATGTTTAGTTCAACGTCGTTAAACTCAATAACGGCGTTCTTTATTATTAGGAATTTTCTTGGGGCCATTATTGAGTTTAACATCCTTACTATTCTTTCCTTTGATCATGGGCTTTCAACTAGTTGAAAGCCCATGCTTTGATGCAAGTTCTGAATCCATCGAAACCATTTTTCCGCGATAACGTGCAACTGATACTTGACAATAATACAAAAACACATAACATCAAGCGATTTAACACAATATTTTTGTGTTAAATGTTCATTTATACGAGTAAAATGAGGCTACACTTACCGATCTCTAAAGTGACATTCCGCATGTCCGTCATTGTGTCTGTTCGTCTGAGTGTCCCGGATCGTAAAATTAAACTACCAGCGAAACGAAATTGTTGTCAAATAGATTGATGATTATTATTGTGATTACTCGGGATAAAAAGATCAATTTTGAGGATAACAGGTATCTTTGATTAATTTATATAGCGCGTGTATACACGCAAAATAGTTATTAATTGCAAACCCACTGTTCGTTAATGCAGTTCCGTGATGACGGTAAATTCCTGAAACGATTTGCAATTTCGATGTTACCGAAACTGACCGACATTTTCGTCATTTCCAAACCTGTCTCCAATATTTTCGTAATTATGCATCAATAGGGTCTAAGGGGGATACGGGACGGGGTGTATGTGTTTATAAGGTATGTATGCATGTTTGAATCACATTCTTTGTGTAATATTGCCATGTTTTCAGGGTTTAATTTGTTCCGCTTGTCGAAACCTGCTGAACGATTAAATTAACGCATCAAAGGCAAAATGGTCATGGAGGTTAGACCTAGCCGGCCCATAACACATGTCAGATAAGAAACGAGGCCCGGGCTAGGTCTAATGTTGTTGGACTACCCCATGTTAGGCTATCAATAGGTTACACTCAATCAGCACTATCAATGGTATACTCTACTTTACTAAATTTGCACATAGCCATCTTTTAGATACAGTGGGGATCATAAAGAATTGCAAAAGCAATGAAAATTACATGCTGTCGCACATGTAATAAATTCTTACCTCTGCAGTGTATTCAGTGCTCTATTTTCTCCATCTGAGTAAGTCCAAATATAGTGGAATTTGTGTCCCTAATGACAAATAAGAACTTCAAAAGTTGAAGTGGATATTCACATGTTATGCCGACTCTTCAAATGTTGAGGTGATTTTGTCGCCCGATTGCGCCGGAACGGAGGATTGGCTCCCAGAATGCAACATGACACGTGTCAGCTTTCAAAATGCTGTTCCGTCATTTTGAAACCTGTCATGAGTAAATACGGTAACTGATTGCATTCTGGGAGTCAACCTTCCTTGGATAACAAACATGGCGATTCATGAAAAAATTCATTCGATTTGGTAGGGATTTATCCATTATTTGCAGGTATGAAGCTTTGTATTCATTTATTGTGCGACTTTAGTGAACGGGAATTATTTTTCTACCGCTTGGGAGAGTTTGAGACACGAAACTTGGAAATCAGCTCATTGTGACAACTTGTGAACGTTGAGTTTTATTTTTGTCCCCCACTGTAGATAGCCATCTTTTAGATAGACAGTACAGGGTGTTTCATAATGACCGTCCCCCCATCAACCACCAATCCTGAATAGCATACCCCCATGTGTTATATATCATATGAAAGCTTGGTCAATTCTGGACTTATTGAATCAACTTTGATTAAGCTTAACATTTTTTACAACTTGCTACATATCTCTATAAAAGGTACCCATTTTACCTTTAGCATAGAATCTGAAAGTCGCATTTTTCCAAAGTTAGCCATGTACCCTGCAAACTGGCAAAAAGCTATGATAACCATGCCTCAATACACTATTGGGTATAGTAATGTACAACTTCTAACATTTGATGGATGTTGAAGATATATCTTGATGATATTTGAAAGATAAAAGTATTAAATAGTTCAAAGAAATGCCCAGAGAGCTCTAAATGATACAATGGATAATATAGCGATCTGCTTTTCTCTTTAAATCCATCAGGAATAGTAGCCACAAATCATGCAAATTGAGGGGATAGTGGCTACAAAATATAAGTTCACAAATTATGTTCTCAAAGACCAGGCATTCTAATATTTGGCACATAAGTCCAGAATTGAATACGCTTTATTATGGTATATAGATTATGGGGGCATGTGAAGTAGGATTGCCTGTGATTGGAGGGACGGTCATTATGAAACACCCTGTACATGTAATTGTAAATTAGCCCCACCCAGGCATCTATTGCACATCTAAAGTACCCATCATCTATTGTATATAAGTACATGTAATTGTAAATTAGCCCCACCCAGGCATCTATTGCACATCTAAAGTACCCATCATCTATTGTATATAAGTACATGTAATTGTAAATTAGCCCCACCCAGGCATCTATTGCACATCTAAAGTACCCATCATCTATTGTATATAAGTACATGTAATTGTAAATTAGCCCTACCCAGGCACCTATTGCACATCTAAAGTACCCATCATCTATTGTATATAAGTACATGTAATTGTAAATTAGCCCCACCCAGGCATCTATTGCACATCTAAAGTACCCATCATCTATTGTATACAAGTACATGTAATTGTAAATTAGCCCCACCCAGGCATCTATTGCACATCTAAAGTACCCATCATCTATTGTATATAAGTACATGTAATTGTAAATTAGCCCTACCCAGGCACCTATTGCACATCTAAAGTACCCATCATCTATTGTATACAAGTACATGTAATTGTAAATTAGCCTCACCCAGGCATCTATTGCACATCTAAAGTACCCATCATCTATTATATACAAGTACATGTAATTGTAAATTAGCCCCACCTGGCACCAAGGCACCTCTTGTATGTTATAAAGTGATTTTTCCAGCTTTGCCGAAACAAATAAAAATCGATTCTGACGGGATGGTATAGTCAGCCAACATTCATTTTCAACACTGCATATACTAGTAGCAAGTTCAGGGGTTTCATTAGCAGCACTAAACAGGCAATTTTCACCAGTTTATAGGTTGTTTTCACAAAACTGCCTGTTGTTTTTAGGGACTTTTCAACTTTTCCATGTTAAATTTATGATTTCCTTTAATTTTACCCATTGTTTTCATTTGCTTAGCCTTTTGTGAGAAATTCTAGTGAAACCCCTGAAGTTATTGGAATATGATATCAATTTGTGATTTTATGTAGTAATATGTTTGTTTTTCATTTGTTTATAGCTGGGATGATGCATACAAAGAAGAGATACAGAATTTCAAAATAAATGGTGATGTTGGTGAAGTATGGTCAGTATATTTAAAGGCCCCATGTAAAGTTTGAATATATAGTTTAATCATTTAAATATTACTTTTTATGACTTTAAAACTATTTGAAACATTTTTAGATACTTGAATTTCCTGCTTTTCTTGAAAAAAAGGTTTAGGCAAAGAAATTGTTAAGTGGACCTCTTTCTTCAATACTAATGAATTTAGACATTTCGGTACTTTAAATGGTCAATATCTTCCATAATTGCTCAGATATATCATTTTTCAGAAAATAAAATTAAGATTGTAAAGGAAACAGTAGCTTCCAACATGTTTCACTCTCTGATCTTTGTTGACTCTTGTTTGATGTAGGTTTGGAGAAGATACTATGGAGAGAGTCGTTGACTGGATAAATGAAAATGATTCAGTCACAAAATCCTCCTCAATTCTTGACATAGGCACGGGGAATGGTGTGATGCTTCTTGAACTGGTAAGTTAACACCTCTTTTAAAACAAAGAGAGGAAAACCCCATTTAAAGATTAATCTCTTTTTTATTGGTCTGTGACACCCCCATGGGTGTAGAATTTCATCTACAAGTTATCAGAAGTTCAAATCTGATTTTAGCTTTAAGATTTGACCTTCAATGACCTTCTCAAGGTCAAAAAGGTTTTTTTTCAACTTGCTTCAAATTGACCAATTTTTTTTCAAAATCATCTACAAGTTCTCAAAAGTTCAAATCTGAATATAGATTTGACCTTCATTGACATTTTTGAGGTCAAAAAAGATTTGAACTTCAATGACCTTCTCAACTTGTTTCAAATTGACCAATTTGTTTTTAAAATCATCTTAAAGTTCTCAGAAGTGCAAATCTGGCTTTAGATTTGAGATTTCACCTTCAATTGCCTACTCAGGGTAAAAAAAACTTGTTTCAAAATGACCTTTTTTCAAATCATCTACAGTTCTCAGAAATTCAAATCTGACGTAATAATATTGTGAGCAGCTAGGTGGTGACATTTTGTCATGTTAATGCCTTGTTTTATATATTGCAGCATGCATTGGGCTATGAGAGCTTAACTGGAGTAGATTATTCAGATGGAGCAGTGGAATTAGCTAAGTCAATAGCTGCTTCCAAGGATGCTTATATAAAATTTGAGGTAAACCAAGTCTTTTCAACTACATGTATTCTCTTTGACAGTGTGATTTAGAACATTCCAATACACCTGAGTAGGTTCTGGCACAAGGTTTTATATTGTGAGAGATAGCTCGATCTGGTTTCTTTTTCATAACATCCTGGGCAGCTCCTATCTAGGCCAAAATTTTCCTATAATGTTAAAACTAAGAACAGAAACACATTCAGAACCGGCCTAATGTGTTCCTTGTATACACATGTTCCTTGCAGAGAGAGGTCAATAAAATGAAAGTCAATGGGATTTGGTTCTTACTATAACTGTTCCTTAGTGACAGATGTTCTTTCCAGATAGGTGTGTCATCAGACAGGTCTTACCACTGGTAAAATAATAGTCTTGAGGAATATAAACTAGACAATGTTATTGTGACTGGCATTCAGTGTTTGGCATTGGCATCTGGGAATTTTTTTTATTGCAAACTGCATAAAACTGGAATGTGTGAATATTGTGGCTATGCTCCATACTCTCCATGAAGTTGAACAATGCGAAAGCTAACAAAAATGTAAAAAATCTGTAATTCCAGACGGCTGATATCTTGGCTGATCTTACATGTACCGAGTGTTTAGCACTGCGACAGACATATGATGTGTGTGTGGATAAGGGAACATATGATGCCATCAGTCTCAACCCGAACAATGTCACAGAATGTAGACAAAAATATATTGAAAATGTCTGGAAGATACTCAATGAAAACGGACTGTTAGTGATAACATCATGTAACTGGACAAAGGAAGAATTACTGAATCATTTCTCAAAAGGTAGGTGCTTATGAAAAGATCAGTTTACAACAGGGGCGTAGGCAGGTTTCAGTCAGGGGGGTGCGATCGCCAAATTCTTTCGATTTCGATTGCACCAATTGCAAATTCATTCATAAATTCATAAGATGTGCAAATGTACTCATATTTTGCCAGTATTTCTGGTTTTGTTGAAATTGTGTTTTTCACCGTGTCAAGTATTCTGTATATTTACTTTCAGGTTTCAAGTTTCAACATCATATAAGAGCACCAACATTCCAGTTTGGGGGTAAAACAGGAAGTACAGTGACCTCGCTCATATTCCAAAAATCTCAGATGTAACACATACTGATGAAGAACAAGTCTGACATCTTTACAATATACTGTGATGGTCTCACCTAAGTTCTAACAGTTATTTTTTTGTTTTTTTATTATGTCATGGTCACAGGGGTGTGAAGTCACAGGGGCGTGAAGTGAGACTATATAGTATAATGTTACGAACTGAACTGAAAAATACATTGACAGTCAAGGATTTTTTTCAAATCCATATTTATTTTCAATGTAATAAAAATACAATTACGTGACAGTAGCTATAACAATATATAATAATAATAATCATTATTCATTTTTGTTATTCACCCTATGCAGACAGAGCCTGTGGGAAATATTGGGTGCGGAGTAGTGCTCGGACCGGTAATGAAAAGTGGTGCCAGTATTACCATATGTCATTACCGATATTAACCGACTATTTAGCAAGTATTTTGAAAAAAGCTAGAAAAAGGTTTTCCCCGGGTATATTTCGCCAAAAATCTCATAGTACGCCATACATACCACTTAATTTATCTGTAGAAACAGTAGAACCCACTCAGAATCATTTTAAACCACTAAACAATCCTGATTCTAACGGTTCATGTGATATAAACTCGTAAAATAAATACGTTTTCGTTCGTTGTATTATCAGCCTCGTTCTGAACTTCAAATCGGGCTATAATAGGTAAAGTGAAACTTCAACGTCAGGAAAATGGTTTAATTCTGTTTATTTTACTTAGTTATGTACACAAATCGGTTTCTATACATAACAGTTTAGTTGATAAGTGAGAAAAGAAACTATAGAGATCATACTGATGAAGGAATTTGACTGATTCCGCCCGGGAATCTAATTCAGCTGAATGCCGTCCATTGCCGGTAAGAAGATTTTGATGCCGGCATTAGGTCAAATTAGTGCCGTTGCCGGTAATGCGGTATTACCTCCGACCACTAGTGCGGAGCAAATGAGCGGAGGGTGCGGAGCTAACGGTTATTTTTGAATTTAAATTTGGGATATTTCTGAAACTAAGTCGTTTTGGGACTTCAAATATACCAAGATATGTGTATTTGACACCAAATATCAATACAATTGTGAAAATAGTAGCGCAATTCATTCTATAGCGACGCAGTGTGCCTTAAACCTTTCCCAGACCTATATATTTTGAAATTATCCTTTTAATACTGAGTCCCCAGCATTCATAAAAAATGGTGTTCAAGGTGCACTATCTATACAAATTGTTTTTTGCATCTTGGAAGCCAGGCAGTATCTGTGATTTTATAAAAATTCTGAAATTTTTTCAGATATGAGCCCCCTCTAAATATTTGGTGCGGAGCAGCTCCATAAACGTAGCTCCGCACCCAATATTTAGAGGGGCTCATATCTGAAGAACATTTCCGAATTTTTATAAAATCACACAGATACTGCCTGGCTTCCAAGATGCAAAAATAATTTGCATGGGTAGTGTATCTTGAACACCATTTTTTATGAATGCTGGGGACGCAGTATTAAAAGGATAGTCTCAAAATATATAGGTCTGGGAAATGTTTGAGGCATACTGCGTCGCTATAAAATGAATTGCACTACTATTTTCACAATTTTATTGATATTTGGTGTCAAATACACATATCTTGGTATATTTGAAGTCCCAAAACGGCTTAGTTTCAGAAATATCCCAATTTTAAATTCAAAAATGACCGTTAGCTCCGCACCCTCCGCTCATTTGAGCCGCACCCAATATTTCCCACAGGCTCTGTCTGCATAGGGTGTTATTGCTGTTGTAGTTCCCATTATGTATTTACATTTCTCGCAACGAGACCCAGGATTAATGACAGTAGGGTACAAAATAGTTTCTCCTTTCACTTTAAAACTGAAAGGTATTATTATTATGTTCCACACATTGTTTGAAAATATGAGAAGACTTTTATGCTCTAAACTACAGTTAGAAAATAGGAAAATGCAGGCTGTGAAAAGAGAATTTAGTCAAATATTTTTCATATGATACACATATGATTCAGTTTAATGCAACATTAATTTAAAAGTAAAGATTGGCACAACGATAAATGTGCTGAATATTACAGAAGAAAATGCTTTCTTCCCTATGTGTGAGAATCTCTAGTCAACTTTTGACATCATAAAGATACAGCCCACATCACAAACAATACCCATTAGAAATTGTCTGTCATTCATTGAATAACTCTGCTTTCTAACATTTCAAAGAAAATTTACAGATTTGATTATTGCTTGTTTTTTTATAAAACCCAATTGTGGTATTTTTATCAAGTGAAATAAATGTTTTACATTGTATTATAAAGTGTATTTTCATACACATGAAAATGAAAAGTATGTCCCTTTTAGATTAGGACTATTATGCAATTTAATCAGCTGATGATATAAATCCAAATTAAAAGAATAAAAAATATTTTTGTATGTATCGAATATTCTTATTACATATTTTTTTTTTTTTTAGGTTATTGTTATTTATTTCTATAATATTCAACATAATTATTTACATAGATTGTGAGGGGCCGAGGCTACATAGCATTATTGGCCCCCCTCTAGAAAGTTAAAAACATATAATAAATCACTGGAGTGTGTAGGATTGCAACGGACAGACGGTCGTCCACCAGGTCTTGCCCATGATGATGTATATGAGTGTTAATGAGAGATGATGTGAAATGAGGAGGATGGTCATTCTAAGATGTTATCGATATAATTTGAAGATAGTTGAAGGCATTTTGTATTCAGTTCACTATTTAAATTTTCATCTCCATAAAGTATAAATTCTATTTTTTGCTTTCTGGTTTTTCCAAAATAGCACATAATATCAAGATTGTCTAACTTTAGGATGTTCTGTATGTAATCATTTCTATGTACATATGTACATGTACATATTACATATTAGAAATAAAAATAGTTTCTAACATTGATCCAAGGGAATGTTTCGTGGAATAAACAATCAGATACATATTACTTCATCTAATTTTCTAGTTACTTCCTCTTCTAGTTAACTTAATTGTAGACAAACAAGACACAGAGTGAACAGAGTCGCACCCTTGAAAGGAAAATAGTTTTTGAGAAGGACACTCCATATGGCCATCCTAACATTTACCTAGACAACCCAAAAACTAATCAGTTCTAAACTTTCATGGAGAAACATCCCTGAAAATTTAAGATGAATGCATCAGATCAAACAGTTTGCCTGGAAACCTGTAGACAAGATTTATCAGGATGTCCACCCACCCATCCACCCCAGCAAATTGATCACAATATAGCACCCAAGGGTGCAATAAAAACCCAAAACATACAGTAAAACCTCTTAAAGGTAAACCCTTTGGAAGAAAATTACAATGTAAAAGCGTACAACATAGGAATGTTTGCTTAAAGTGACTCAATGCATACTTTTCAGTGTCCTTAGCAAAATAAAGACTTTTTAGTCTTTGTATTTCAAATGGACTGTCTCGAACTTTCATTTGACAGCTCGAATGGGTCACATTGGAGCTTACAATAAATTATCAAAATTAAATTGATCTATTAAATTATGTCATATGAAAGATGGCGATGATATTCATATTCAATTACTCATTCATTTTGGTCTCTATGCCAACCAAATACACCATCTATTCATTCAAAAGTAATTTTAGTGAATAAAAAAGTGCACATGCAAATACCACGTAAATACCAATCTCTGTACTTATGCTGTTTTCTAACCCCCCTATCACACCAAACTAGTTCTTACCCGTTCTTGCCAGTTCTACGAAAACGTCGTCAAATGGGCTCAATCTGGCTGTGGTCGGGAAATATGTCTGAAATAATTAGCTTCTTCGTTCTTAAACAGTCTTCAATACGTCCATCTCGTTCGCAGTTCGTTCAGGTTTCAGACATATTCAAAATTCTTAAATCACATTCCCGTCTGAGAACGTTCATAAAGTTCGTAAATAGACCTTAGAAAGTTGCAGCTACATTCATTCCGTTCGCACACAGTTTAAAACCAGTTTTGAAGAACGCAGTGGAAACTTGTTTGGTGTGATAGCTATATTTTTGCTAACTCGTTCATAAGCAGTGTTAAATACGTTCTTAATCAGTTTAAACCCGTTTGCAATTAGTTCTCCCTCGTTCTCAACAAGTCCGCAGACAGTTCAACTCGTTGTTAAAACGTCCCTAATAGGATTGAAGTACGACGGTTCTGTTCGTAGTACGTCCAGCTCGTCGTTAGTACGTTATCACTCGTTCTAATTGTAGAACGTGACGACCACGAGAACATTTTGAGCATTGTCTAAGTTCTAGAGGACCTACCCGTTCGAGTTCGTTCGATGAAGTTTGTAAATAGATCCCAAACGGTTCTTAGTAGGTCCAGTCCGTTCGTATACAGTTGAAGCCCGTTTTCGAGAACGCAGTGAGAACTAGTTTGGTGTGATAGTAGGGTAAGGGAGTTATTTTTCATTGCATAATATTTTCACAAAAGAAGCTTTATATTGTATTCAATTGATTCTGTGAGTGAAGGACATATTTCCAAGATTTTTCTTCCTTTTTTATTCTCAAGTACGCAGTGAGCCTCCTTAAGAAAAAAACACCGAAAATAGAATTTTTAAAAGATAAAACATGCTTACTGAATACTTAATGTAAATGCTGAGATTCATCCCTATATACTACTATTGCATTTTATCGTCAACTTCATTGTAATTTACATACGGAAGTAAAACCTCTGGAACTTTGTTGAGATATGGCAATACAGTCAGGGCAAGTCCGATAAAGAGGAAGTAGACTAATCCATAGCCAAATATATCACATAAATATCCACTAATGGAGGTGAACACCAGTTTTCCCAGTACTTCCATTGTAGCTAATGTTGAGTAATGTGTGGCTTGGATAGGCTTTGGGGCCTCTTGTGAGCATTGCATCATGAATGTGAATGTTGCAGTGGTTATAACGCCACCTATGAACAGCAGCAAGCACATTGCACTGGCACCTGAATCTGAAATTAGGAATCTTAGATTTAGTTACAACATATATACATATAAAGGCATTACGCTGTTCACAAAAAAGGTGGAGACTACAGGTATTACAATGTGTCACTAGTGTAGATAGCATACTATTTGTACATCGAATTCATTGACTTAAGTCTTATAATAAATTAAGACCTTCTTGAGAACCTTATTATTACCGGGACTTCTTGAAAGAATCAATGTGACTAATAATTGATACACAATGTCATGTACTCCATATTCAAAAATATTTGTAATCTTACATAAGACTAAAACTGTATGCATGTGCATTATAAAAATGTACATTCCACACTATACTCAAAGATTAATTTCAATGAAAAAAGCAATCTTACAAAATAATATATTTTTGTTGACGATCCCCCACGTCCACACTGAGATGAGCCAGAGTTGCATCCCAAGAGGAATGAACCGCAGAAGACAGAACTGGTAAAGCACATCCCATGGTGGCCAGCTAACAACATAAAATGAATCAAACTATTATTTCACGAACAAATTGTAAATTCATGCAGTACACAAAAAACATACATATCATGTCAAAATTTTGGCTACTTATTTAGTTGAATTAATTCCCAATAATTGTTTTCAAAATTTCTACCTTTTCTCACAAATTTTTACAATTGTCTGGTTACCATTAAAAATTAATTTTTCCCCTATGCAGGGGTCTCGATACCAGGAACGACTGGTTGCTGCATCTAGGTACTTCTAAGCTTGATGTCACATGTTATGTATGTATAACTATGACATCTGCAGAGTCATGTTTTTCTAGATTTAAACATAATAATAAACATGCTTAACTTACTTGAAGCGAGATATTATCCATCCTCCAAATATAGATCCAAATATGGAAATAGTTTGACCTATGACACCAGTCCAGAATCCTATATCTGTGGTGGAGAATTTTTTATCTACTAGGAATAGTGGAAACATTCCAACAGCACCTTGTTCACCTGAAATAAGGAGAAAATTATTTTTATCTGAATAATAAATAAATAATAATCATATATTCATGTACAATCATGAATTAACTTGCAATCATATATTCATGTACAATCATGAATTCACTTGCAATCATATAATTCATGTACATTCATAAATTCACTTGCAATCATATAATTCACGTACATTCATAAATTCACTTGCAATCATATATTCATGTAAAATCATAAATTCACTTGCAATCATATAATTCATGTACATTCATAAATTCACTTGCAATCATATATTCAAGTAAAATCATGAATTCACTTGCAATCATATATTCATGTACAATCATAAATTCACTTGCAAAATCATATATTCATGTAAAATCATAAATTCACTTGCAATCATATATTCATGTACAATCATAAATTCACTTGCAATCATATATTCATGTAAAATCATAAATTCACTTGCAATCATATATTCATGTACAATCATAAATTCACTTGCAATCATATATTCATGTAAAATCATAAATTCACTTGCAATCATATATTCATGTACAATCATAAATTCACTTGCAATCATATAATTCATGTAAAATCATAAATTCACTTGCAAAATCATATATTCATGTACAATCATAAATTCACTTGCAATCATATATTCATGTACAATCATAAATTCACTTGCAATCATATATTCATGTATAATCATAAATTCACTTGCAATCATATATTCATGTACAATCATCATTTGCAATCAAGTATTTATGTTGTACCTGTACAATTATATTATAATTCACAAATTCATTTGTAATTATGTATTCACTGATATGTATAATCACCCTTGGTATACGCACCTAACGAAAGTTGACCGGTACGGGTCAAAAGCTGGACCGGTACGGGTTAACGGTTTTATTTGAATTTAAAACAGCCATAACTTGCTCAATATTGACTTCCTCGTGTCTAATTTGAAATATATGATGCCTCCCAATGCTTTTAAGTACCCCGATTTTTTACAGATTTTTAAACGGACCAAAAATCTCTAAATGTGCATTTATGCTCTTTTCTCTCGAGAACGACTGTCTCATTTTCACAATAACTTTTATTTAGTACTTCTAACATATAAGATCTATTTTTCCCCATCAAGGTATGATGTAAATGACATGCTATTTACATCTTGTGAGTTTCAATGACGCGCGTTTAATTTTATAAAAAATGCCAAACTTTGTGACAAAGAATTTCATCAGCTATTGCCCCGAACCGGTCCGTCTTCTCGCTGCAAGCAGATTGCCCCGAACCGGTCCGTCTTCTCGCTGCAAGCAGGATGAAATTCTTTGTCACAAGATGTAAATAGCATGTCATAGCATGGGGAAAAATAGATCTTATATGTTAGAAGTACTAAATAAAAGTTATCGTGAAAATGAGACAGTCGTTCTCGAGAGAAAGAGCATAAATGCACATTTAGAGAGTTTTGGTCCGTTTAAAAATCTGTAAAAAATTGGGGTACTTAAAAGCATCGGGAGGCATCATATATTTCAAATTAGACACGAGGAAGTCAATATTGAGCAAGTTATGGCTATTTTAAATTCAAATAAAACCGATAACCCATACCGGTCCAGCTTTTGACCCGTACCAGTAAATTTTCGTTAGCTGCGTATACCAAGGGTGATAATTGTATATTCACTTGCAATCATGTATTTACATAGAACCCTTACAATCATATATTCACTTCAAATACCAATGTCCGCCATTTGTGACAACGGTATCTGACTTTATCATTGTCAGGCTATTCCGGTGTGATATTGGAAGTTTCTAAAATACAAACACAAGTTTGCAGATGAGGGTTTTTCAGTATGTCCTGAAGTTAACGTTTTGAAACCAAGAGATTTAATATTCTAGGTTGAAAGTTACTTTTAGTCTCAGACAATATCTGAATGGTTTGCAGAACTTCAAAAGAAAATATTTTGTTATTATGTACATCTATGGAAACTTTGTTTTAAAACGATTTATATCTTTTGGGAGAACCCTCATTTTTTCACTCATTAAATAACTGATTTATCTACTTGATGGATGAGCAAATTAATTTGCAATTATCTATGTAAAATTAACAAAGCACGATCAATAAACATTGCTGAAATATTACAATATCATTAGAATGTCATTTCATACATCCATTTCATAAATACAGGGTGGTGCTCAAAAATATGTATTCTGTTTTTTGCTTTATCTATTAAAAATGCATAGATTTTGGTAAAGTTTTTGCAAGGGATGCAGCAATCAATTATACAATCAATCCTAACATGGCACAATCATATCTACATTTGTATGAGTCAGGTAAAAGTTAGATGTTTAATTTGTAGGCTCAATCTAGCACCAAACTGATCTTCCTTACCAAAACTAGAAAAACAGCAACTCTACAGAGTAGCAAATCCCACCGAACAAAACATATTTTGATAATTAGTGGCCATCTTGAAAGTTTCTTCTTGAACAACTTATCAGCAACCAAATCCATCCACTGGCACTTGAGTTATCAAAGATCATGTTTTTTCTGAAAAATGACAGCCATTTTGAAATTCTTTCTCTAACAGAGCTATTGTGTTAAACATCATCATATAAAATTTGAGCCAAATCCATTCATTGATATTTGAGTTATCAAAGATTTTGTTTTTACAAAAAATGGCAGCCATTTTGAAATTCAGCCTCCATCTTGAGATTCTATTTCTATCAAAGCTACTGTGTCCCAAGGCATCCTCATATAAAATCTGAACCAAATCTGTTCACTGGTATTTGAGTTAATATAGATTAAGCTTTTTACGAAAAATGGCCACCATTTTAAAATTTAGCAGCCATCTTGAAAATCTCTTATTGAGTGAAGCTCCTTTGTCCTTAGGCATCAGCATATAAAATTTGAATCAAATCCGTCAACTTGTATTTGAGTTATCACAGATTACATTTTTATGAAAAATGGCCGCCATTTTGAAATTCATCAGCCATCTTGAAAATCTCTTCTTGAGTTCATTTTTTACAAAAAAATAGCGGCCATTTTGAATTGAGCGGCCATATTGAGACATCATTCACCCATAAGGCATAAGCCTGTAAAATTTGAATCAAATCTGTCAACCATATCTCAGAATAGTTTTCCACATACGGACAGATTTTTCCAGGCATATTATACCTGTATACAGTTTCTTGAATTGTTTCATTAAGTGCCTTATGATATTTCTTATATTCCACACCCAAAATTATAGGTGTCCCTGACAGGCTGTTTAATATGCCTCATATGTGTGAGGCATGACTAATATCAGTATGAAATAGCTGCCCAGAATACACTTTCTTCGTCAAAATTTTATTTGAGAAACAATTGCAAAGTGAGTCCTGCACCTACATCAAATATATATGCATTATCCCAAAGAAGATTACCAAATAAAGAAAAAAAAGAATATATGCATATTTCGGCCATCCTGTACATATGTCAATTAATAGGCGCAACATGGGGAGATTATTATACATCAAGAGCAAGATAATTAGATGTTAATTGAAAGCAGCTAAACAGGTCAGGAACACAAGATAGGTCAACCTAAAACGTCTACAGGGAAAACGGGTAATACTGGTCAGTATAACAAGTTTGACAGTATGTTGGAATCTGTTGAATTTTAGTTGTGGATAAAGAAAATGAATTTATTTCAACATCATATGATGCTAGAAAAAAAAATTAACTAGTTTCAGGAACTGAGAAATAATTTAAATAATAAATTTAAATATTTTCACTGATTGGTAACATTATGAGTTTTCCAGTACATTTTAAAATATCTTGTCACTCATTTAGCATACCATTAGAAAGCATAAAACTTTAATGATACATATAAAAATATCTTGACTGACTGGCAACATATACAATACATACAGGGTGATCAATAAATAAGGTAAAAGTATCTGGTATTTGGTAAATATTGGTCCAAACATCCTGAAATTTGGTCAGAATAAACCTTGTACATTTCTGAATTGAAACGTATAAAGATATAAATTCTGCCATCTGATTGGTTAATATTATAGTTACCATGGCAACTGGAGTCCGAGGTACCCGGGGCAATTTAATTGCATCCAATTTGAACGAAAAATGATAATAAAAAGGACCTCTTTTTCAAACTGAAAAGAAATAAACGTGGGTGCCAGCATTTATTATTTTAAAGGGTTCCGATAAGCTTCCCGTATAAAAACAATATGGCGGCTCCAGGCGAGTCAACTGGATCAGTCCATTTCAAGAAACAAGGGGAGTTTTGTAAAATAAAGTTAATTGAAATTGTCTTAGAATAAAGTATAATAAGTCTGAAAACATTATTGAGAGAGTGATTTTTCAAAGAATGCATGTACAACAGCCAATATAAATCATTGTATAAGAACTGCTTTGTTTCATTTGGAGAATATATCATATGCCAAGCTCTGTGCTAATACGTTATTGGGAAATTTAAATGTCAATTTGTCCTTATAATACACAAATAGATGATCTTGAAATGTTAGCGATGAATGTGATATGGATTTGTTAAAATGAAAATCTCCCTTTTATAAATGTGTGACGATCTATACTGTACCAATGTTATATAACAGTTAGAGGTGTTGACACAACAACCTCGAGCCTTTGAACCCTTGAGTATTATTCCGGGATCGAGCCTTTTATACTAAATGGTGAGCAACACCAGAAACGAGCGTTCGATTTGCTAAACGATATGCGTCACCCTTTAATACTTTGTTACCATTGTTACATATTTTCTTGCAAATTTGGTATTTGATGTCACGGAAAAGATAAATAAATAATGAAAACTGATGTGATCATAGAAAGTCTATGACACAGGTCAATGATGAAAAACAATACAGAAGAGATTTGATGAGAGCAAAGAGGAAGAAGAGGCCCGTAAAACGTTTCACATTGCACTTGGATAATGCTTCATCTCACAATGCTATTCTCATGGTACAAGCCATTGAGGCGCTAGGTTTCCCACTGTTAGGTCATGTTCTATACTCTCCTGACTTGTCCCCTAATGATTTTATCTTCATGGTGACCTGAAGAGGGAGGTGAGGGGGTTTGAAATATATTATCAAAAGTGCTTCGACTGAAAATTTAGTTCTTTGATAGTTGCCCCGGGTCTTCATGCTTTCTGTTGCTATGGCAACCATAACTTCAACCAATCACATCACTTTGATCTGTAACTTAATGTATCAATTCAATAATGTTTGAACATTATTCTGTGCAAATTTTATGAGGATTGGGTAAAATCTGAAGAAATGCCAGATACTTTTACCTTATTTATTGATCACCCTGTATATGTATAGTTTTCCATTATGATTTAAAGGGATCACACATTCAGTATAACATAGGAAAGCTTGTCTTGTTTCACTTATTTCATTTATAATTATATTAAATCAAACCTTCAGTGTAATATGTAATGCATAGAACTTTAATAATATTTGACCAAAATTTTTGCAGACTGAAACAAGGCCCAACATATATTTTGACCTCTTGGGGGTCATAGCCACTACAACCTGTAAATATGTTACAATGATTTTAATAAAAAAAATAAAAATGTCACTGCCTGCCATTTGTTACAGATATCAGACACCATCCACAAAAAGTTGAAGACTGTAACAATATGTTTCTACTTCTGGTGGCAGTGACATAAAATAAAAACCAAGAAGTTGTCCATACACACACCAACAGGAATCTTATTTTGTCTTCTTTAGCCTACTTTCAACAATTAAATCATACCTTCGGAGAAATCAAATATAATACAACAAGCTGTAATAATAGATGACAGCATTACATATAGTTTTTGCTTTGATATTTACACTTCAGAAATGCACAATGTTAGTGAATCAATGGCTCTTGGTTGTTTTAACAACCATCTGATTGAAATGTCCAAAATATATTTTGGGATGAATGAAACCTTACCCAATTACACCTTTTATACACCACATGTTAATAGTAATCATATTTTCATTTCTCCAATAGGAAAACTATGAGGATATACATTCTCACTCAAGTTTTGGCTATTTTGTCATTGGCCATCGCTGACACATCTCTACCATATCCTTCCCATCATGTCATAGATGGTGATTTGTACATCATTGTAATCTTTGGTTTAACAAGCAATGGCTGCAAGGACATAAAACTATCACATTCTTTCCAATATATGGAAGCTGTTGACCTTGCTCTTCAACATATAAACACGCATCAAGGCCAGTTTGAAGACCTAGGTGTCAAAATTGGTGCAATTATTATGGATGACTGTTCATCAGCAGACCGCGGATATCAACTGACTAAAGAATTTTACGAAGGCGTTCTTTTGGTCAATGATTCAACTGGTGCCCGCATTGAACCTGATCAGATTGTTGGATTTGTTGCATCTCCAACCAGTGACAGAACTATGAAAGTTGCAGAATATTTGAAGACTACAAAGACAGCTTTAGTGGCTCCATTTGCTACAAGCCCTCAGTTTAGTGACAGAACTAGGTTCCCATATGTTGTCAGAACTGTACCATCAGACAGTAAGCAGGTAAGAATCTATTCGATATTTGGTCTAAGATATTCATTCAATGATATGCCAAACAGGTGCTCAACACATTTGGTAAGGACAATGGTTGAATCGTCGCTTTCCACTGGGTCTAGAGCCCGGGGGGTTCACTGTATATAAACTTTGACGGGGATCCTCGGCGCACATGGGATACCTTTTTTGACATTTGGTATGACAATGGACCCAGATTTTAGGATCTGTTATGAGAATGCCCCCCAAATTTTTGACATGGGGTATGGCAATGGTCAGATATTTCCACTTTCTGGAATGAGAATGGTCGTGGAAAATATGTTACCTCACACTTGTGGTATGGTATCAGTCTAGTAGTTACATATATCCTTAATTTGAGGTTGTTTTGGATTGTTTTCCTCATAGATCTGCCTTAATCTGAAGGCTTTCCTCAATTCGAATATTAGCATTTTTCTACTTTGGACATTTAGACATTTGGTATGACATTGGTCTAATATCTTGATATTTGGTATGGCATTGGTCCTATATTTGGGCATTTGGTATGGCTTTTGGGTTTATTTTGGGTTGATATGGGAACACATTGAAATTTGACAGATTGCTATGGGAACATATTGATTTCTGAGGGTTCAGCCTAGGACCCCCGCCAAAATGTATAAACAGTGAACACCCTCCCCCCCGGGTCTAGAGACACCCTTGGCATAACAGGTCCCATAGGTGTTAAGTCCATAGACCCAATCAGAATGCTGTGCTTCATCATGTGACAAAATATTGAAAATGTCTGAATAAATATTGCATCGTTGATTGGCCAATTGGTTTTGTGGCGTCTCACAAAACTCTGCGGCAACTGCCAGGAGGAGCAATATTGAGATTGAACTCAGCTTACAAAGTGGTCAGTTAAATTGGGCAGATTTATCAAGATGAGATGGGAACAATTGAAACCTTGTGAATCAAGATGCAATGGTTGCACATTAGAGAATTGCTCTGGCGCATCATTAAGAATTATTACACAAATATTTAATTCTATTGAGACCTCCGCATCTTTCACAAGGAGTATTTTAATCTAAAAAACGAATTGTGCAAAATTCAAGATATATCTTGATAAAATAGCACAATCTGATGCTTTACCAAAATATTTTCTAATCATTGGTGTGGACAATGAAGAAGAATGTAAATACATGTAGGTGCCTTTTTATCTCAGTGATCCTGAAAATAAATAATCATATATATTCATGTATTTTCAGGGGCCTGCTTTTGCAGCATTTTTCATGAGTCTTGGCTGGCCCAATGTTCATGTTATCATTGAAGATGAATCATCATATACCAGAGACTTGGCAAATACGTTCAAAGAAACATTTGAAAAGGAAGAACAAGGGAGATGCATTGCCTCTACTCACATGCTAAATGTAAGTGAAATTTTTTGGATATGGCACAGGTAGTTCTGTACGATACATTATAATGGCTTCATAATGGAGTCCCATATTATTTTAGGTACATACAACTCATTCTAAATAGTCATCAATTAACACAATTCTTGTAAGATACATCTTTAGAACGAATTGAAGCATATTTTAAACCCAACTATGTAGAAATATATCGGTCATATCAAGTGTGGTTGGCAATCCAAAAAGTATTTCAAAAAATTGAGACTTATTTTTAAGAATTTCATCTGTTTTAAATGGAACATAATTAATATTTTTCAATAATTGTAAGGCCAAGTCCTGGGCAAAGTATGCCTTGTTTTTTTATTTCTTCAAATACAATGTACATTATTCTTGCAGGTCAAGGATCAGTATAATTATATTGGTTTTCAAGTAGTCCTGTTTGATCATCTTGAATAATTTTTTGGTAATATTGATTTGATTTTTGCTGCTATGCTTTTTGTGCAATTATCATACTAGAGTCTATAGTAATTACAATTGAAATTATCAATATAGCGATATTTGTAATTTTGATACAGGGCACACATGAAATTAGCATTATCAGATATTATCAAGAAAGGACAAGTCTCAGTTTGGAGAATAGTCTCCTGGGCTAATAATTTTTTTATGAAAAACAAAGAAATATTACCCAATTAAATTGTGAATATTCAAAAGAGGAAATTTAAATCTATAAGATGTAAAAATATCAAAAATTGTCCGAAGCAGGCATAACATGAAATAGATCGATTCAATAAAAGACAAGTCTCAATTTGGAGAAAGAAGTTCATCAGTGTACTCACGCGGTAGTATCTCTTCGGGACGTATCGAAACCACTCCGTCCCGAAAAACCGTTAATTTGAATTTAAAACCTACCCCAGTGTTTGAAAATCAAGGATTGTGAGTCTCACACTTCACCGTTTTTCTTCAAACTTGTTCCGTACAAAGCTTCACAGAAATACCTTTCAGTCGATACATTGTTTTCGTGTATAAAGTACCTCGTTTTAGCGGCGTTTTGGTCCCCAGCTGTGAGATAAAGCAAATTTTCATAACTTTCAACTGTAAGTCAAGTTACCTTGTCAGTCTTTTACCCATTCTCGCCCATAATTTCAGAATGGACTCCCATTACAACCTTCCATCGCTACGTCTTGATTTTTGGGCATCAAACGCAGCAGTTTCTAAATCATCCACACATCTCTTCAAATTTGACCATTACGTCCCGTCATCTTCCACTACGCCCCGCCGAGTCTATCACTATACACGTAGAGTTGCATTCTAAAACAATTTGTCCATCGATGTGTCCGTTTGTAGGTTGCCATTGTCGATTCTAAATACCAATCGGATTGTGTTTTAAGATTTACCCATTCTTGTCCATTTTCAATATACCTATAATAGGGTGGTCCAAAATCTCCCTAAAATTTAGATTTCCCTATATTGCAATATAAAGATTTTAATTACTGAACAATTGAAAATATTTTTAAGAAACGTTTAAAGTGCCCTATCCTTGAAAAAATGTTAAAATGCGAAAGGATGGGTGATGTAAATTATATTATTTTCAGCATAACGTTAGAAACATGTATCATTTTATATGGTACACGTTTCATAATGTAATGTAAAGGTTTGTTAGTACTTTGCCTTGGATGTCATACAGTACATTTACACTGTGGCATGATGATGAACTTAGAAAATATGTATCACAGGCTAGTATCGAAATATTTGTCCGTTGTGACGGAGCATGCTATTTTTCATAACAACACTAAGAATACTTGCTGAAAACATATGTTAATATTATCGTGTCACTATATCATGCCATTAAAAAGTTAAAAAAGAAATGGTACATTTTAGAGTTTGATACTCTGGCGCCGTTTTCAATAGATTTTACTCCTAGCGTTATTGGACTTTAAACAGAAGTGAAGGTTACACGCAAATGATATATCCATTGTATGGAGTAAGTAATTATATTTGATATAACGAAACATATGAGTTAAAAAATAAATCGTGAAGCATTCTTAGTGTTTTTATGAAAAATAGCATGCTCCGTCACAGCGGACAAATCTTTCGATACCAGCCTGTGTGTATAGTCATGACAAAATGTTCTTTGTGATATAATATTGTATAGTATCATTCTGATACGTATTACATGTTTATGTTAAGTGCATAAAATTCATAGCCAGATCAATAATTCGGAGAGAATACGCTGGACGATAGAATATTAAAAACTATAAAAACATTCTTCATAGAATTAAGCAAATAGTGTTATTATCATTTAAGTAGTAACTGCATATGTTTAAAAACACTCTGTGTAAATACAGGTAAATAAATAAATATGATGCAATGAAAATTGAAGCTTTCTGTCGAGAGCAATAGTCATCACAATAGTATAGCGTTTTTTCTTTTACATGTTACTTTTTGTGCATCATTGATTGATCCGATCTAATCTGCCCTCGGCCGATAATTTATAAATTATTTATGTTGAACATTAGCAAAACAAGATTTCAGATTTTATTGTGTTTCAAACCAGACACTTGGTTTCCTCACAAAATCAAATACAGGACAATTACATATAATTAAAGTTAAAAAGCAACATCTTCACAAACATTTAAATTATCAATTTCATGCAATCAGTTATAGTTATACTCCGTATGTATGCTAAACTTAAGACTGGTGTTAAGAATCGACCAAGGCAAACCTATGTAAAATTACACAACGATGAACAAAATGTTTTAGAATACAACTCCACGTTTGTAGTCATAGACTCGGCGGGGCGTAGTGGAAGGTGACGGGACGTATTAGTCAAATTTTAAGAGATGTGTGGATGATTAAGAAACTGCTGCGTTTGATGCCCAAAAATCAAAACGTAGCGATGGAAGGTTGTAATGGGAGTCCATTCTGAAATTATGAGCGAGAATGGGTAAAAGACTGGCGAGATAACTTGACTTACAGTTGAAAGTTATGAAAATTTGCTTTATCTCGCAGCTGGGGACCAAAACGCCGCTAAAACGAGGTACTTTGTACACGAAAACAATGTATCGACTGAAAGGTATTTCTGTGAAGCTTTGTACGGAACAAGTTTGAAGAAAAACGGTGAAGTGTGAGACTCACAATCCTTGATTTTCAAACACTGGGGTAGGTTTTAAATTCAAATTAACGGTTTTTCGGGACGGAGTGGTTTCGATACGTCCCGAAGAGATACTACCGCGTGGTACTGCACTAATAATTTTTTATAAAAAATATTGAAATATCATCCAAATAGACTAGATGCGAGTAGACATAATCTAGATTTACGTCATTGAATATTCAAAATTCAGTTAAAGTAATGTCATATTTGAAATCTACATGTAAAAGTACATCTAAAAATATGGTTTCGAAAATTGTTTATCAACTCTGAAAATTAAATTTTTTTTTAAAGTTTGACTTCTCGTTCGGGTTGATTCCCCATACACCCAATGTTACAAAATCACAAAAAGTGAAATATCTTTTCTTGTATTGGACGGATAACATTTTCTTTTACTGGACATATTTTAATTTGCATAAGTATTAGATACATAAGGGTTATATGAAAATTGAACCACTAAAACAAATGTAATTTGATTTAAAGGGAACTTTCTGCTATACCCGCCATGCTATCTGACCCGAACGAGCCACCTGGTGGTGAAACTGGTAAATACCTACTCGCATCTGCGTTATTAAATTATGGATATTCAAAGAGTAAATTTAAATCTACAAAAGGACATTTAAATCCAAAGCAGGCGCAGTGGCGTAGCGTCGTTTACGCAAAGTACGCAAATGCGTCCACTGGAACAATCCAATGTTTATCTGAATATTTGGAAATTCTAAATTTCTCAAGTTAGCAAAGCCATTGTTCAACCTTATCATTTCGTATCTTTGAACAGGGTTCAACCATAGAAATTAGGTGTTTATTTTAGTCCCGACATGTCATTAATGATTTTTTCAAATTATACTCTCATAATTTCGTGAATACTCTTATGTAATCCATATGACCTCCCCGTATTAAGTACACAATGGCTGCCCATGTGCCGAATCCAGCTCCAGTTTTGGCGTAAGTATCTTTTGAATTTAATGATTAGGGATAGTTAATCAATTACGCTAATATCTATATAGTATATTAATAATATTCAAGCAAGATTTGGCTGTACCTTTCATCCATAAATCTTATTGGAAGACATTGAATAAGAGTAATCAACAGTGCTGTCTGCTGCAGACATCTTTTTGTTCAGTGTAAATTATTCAGGTTAGATTTTTACAACGATAATAGATTTTTTAAATGTTCAAAATTATTTTTGTGTAGAAATGGACCAGATTATGATGATCTACGTGGAGACGAGGCACTACAAGACTTATAATGAGTACTTATGAGTAAATTTCAAGTGGAAATGAATGCGTATCGGGTAACCCCCCCCCCCATCCCAATTTTGGAATTTTGCGTCCCCTAGTAAAATTGCCACGCTACGCCACTGAGGCGTAACATGCAGTAGACTGATGAACTTCATTCTCCAAACCAAGACTAGTCTTTTGATATTATCGCTAATACTGATAATTTTGATAGTATTACTATTAGCGATAATTTGATACTAGTAATTATCAAGTATAGCCAAGTTATCAACATTATCTGATAATTCTAAATTCACTTTGGCCATTTTCTTAGAAACTGAATAACTTCAGGCAAAACAGATTTTTCAGATTTAGACAAAATCATCAGACTCAAAGGCCATTAAAATTGACAAGACAAACATGTGGATATACCACAACAAGTTATCCTGTAGAATTTATACAGTATTATTTTATTTTCAGAGCTCACAGGCGAGGTATCACAATGAACAAATAATTTCAGCCATCATAAACAGCTCCTCCAAGTCTGATATAGTTTTGTATTTGGCAATAGAAATCAAAGGTTTACTAGAAGCCAAGGAAAAATATCTTGGAAATGAAAAGGCAAAACGTTAGTTTATTTATCATATTTAAAATCAATCGCGTATATACCCACAATCAGACTGGCCTTCCAACCATTTTACACCACTCTATCATTATTACACAACTTAGACAACCATACTAACTTATGTAATTGAATATCCATTATTAAGAATGAATCAAAAATTATTATGTGCACATGATTTTAGTCCCTTCATAAATATTGATATATATGTTTATAACTTGTAGGCCTTATATTTATTGGGCCAGAGGGATGGGGAAGAACTGAAAATGTGGTTAAAGGTCATGAAAAAGCAGCCAAAGGCTCAATAACAATAGGCCTGTATGGAGAACCTGTCGAACGTCTTGATGAGCATATGTCAAAACTTAGGTGAGAACTCAATTTTAGGTTGATTAATTTAAAGTTTGAACATTTACATAGTGACGAGACCTATTAGGCACAGAGTAACAGAAGTGCAGCAAAAATCAGAAAGAAATGAAATAGTCGATACCTTTAGTCCCATATGGAGAACCTGTCACAAGTATCTGATATACTTTGTCAAGGCTTGGGCAAGATCACATTCATAGACAATTCAATATTTAATACAAATTATAAAGAATAAGAAATCACCAACTGGTGAACAGCCAATTCACCATTCTATGCACATTTGTTTCAATAATGGTCTACTTTTTCTGCAGATTTGGCCAAAATTCTTCCCGCAGTGTTCACACGGACTTATACTTCAAAGCTTTGTTCAATTGTGATACCAACTGTTCTGCGAACATGATTTTAACAAAAGCTCCAACTTATAGCCAAGACACATTCACACTGCAAGTAATTAATGCTGTCTTTGCGCTTGGCATAGCTACAACTGAGAGATTTAAAGAGAAATGTGGCAGAGAGGCCAAGGCTGTATGTGATAAATTTGGTACAGCGTTTGGAGATGAATTTACGGAAGCTTTGGATAACATGTGCTTCAAGGGCATTGATGGTATAATAATCTACATTTATCATTATTACATTATTATCTGTCAATAAGACTCTCTAAAGATCAATAACAGTAAAATGAATAACCAACATGTCACTACCTGCATATGGTAACAAAAGTGTAACAGTTTGTGACAGATCCCAATCACTGAGGGTACACCCCAGTTGTCCGAAACCCAGTTCTCTGAAACCCAGTTGTCCGAAACCCATTACTCCGAAAAATGTAGTCATAATATACCAGAGAAAGGGGGACGTACTTAAGCTTAGGCCAGTTCCATGCCATGTATTTTGCCAAATTAATGGCATGGACGCATTCTGATGTTCATAGATCTCTCTCTCAGTTTGAATTGCATCCATTGCATGGCGTTACAAGAATGGCAGGAACGGGGAATTTATTTTACATTGAGATTCTAAAAAAGGTTATCAAAACACAATATATATTAAGGAACAGTTTGTCTATCTTCTTCAATCTCTTTTATATAGGCAAATTAAATGAAACATTTTGAAACAGATAAAATAAGTTAACGCATAGAACTTGAAGAATAAATTAGAATACATATTACATTGTCAAAATATTTCGTCGCATTCAATTCCTTAGTCTCTGTCTCTTATCAAATCGTAAAAGAACAAAACATTCTAAATGTAATCGATCACTTGGGATCAACTGGAAACGAAGGAAGGCTGTCCTCATATCAAAATGGATGTTCTCCCATTCGCAAGAAGTTTCATTTTCGCCATGTACTCACTTCATCCTTTTGAATTTAATCTCTATTTCTCGAACAGAGTACGTAAGTGAAGAATAAGTTTTGGTTTCAAAAGATGTACATGTTAACTTTACTAAATAAATGCCCACTGGCTTGGGAAAGCTATATTTTCTCTTTTATGAACACCCACCGCCCATTGGAAAAATGTTGTTCCCTCTCAATAAAAGGCCCATGGGCCATAAAGAAAATTGGTTTAAAAATTGTACACCCCTATGTATGTTATGTAAACGCCACTTTGCAATGAGAATAACATAATTTAACTTTGTTCGTTTGAACATCTATATCACCTGTATATGCCCTTGTACTTTCATCTTTTGACAGTTTTATTAAATACCCACCCATAAAGGAATCATTCAGTTGATGAAATTTACTCTCAAATATATCCCTTACCAATGAAAGAGTGCTCGTTCATAGAGCTGTAAGTGTAATTTTCGGACAACTGGGTTTCGGACAACTGGGTTTCGGATAACTGGGTTGACCCCATCACTGACCAACAACACCAAACTCAGAACATCAGTCACTAAAATAAGTGGATGTGACATTATTTTCTCTACCACTTAAACAGTAAAAAAAATTCTTATGCATTAAAATGAAGCAACAATTATTTTCAAGTACAACAATAAAAGTTTTCAAAGTTGTACATTGTAGGGCAAGATGTTGCGATTCGTGACCGAGAGAGTTACAGGGCTTATAATTTCTTCTACTGGCGAGAGGATGGAACTCCAATCAAGGTAATATTAGTGTGCTGAAAAGCAATGAGTGCTGTTATTAAAAAACTAATAACATGTTGCATGTTCTGGTACATAATGTTCAATAGGTGTATTCTCTGCTGTTCTGAATTTTTCTCATTAAATTTTCATTCAAATCAATCACATTTCAGATTGGTACATCAGGCACTGAGGGTAGGACTTATACACCTGATCCAGAACATTCAAGTTTTCCAGAAGGCAGCTACTACGACAACTTGCCACGATCTAAATGTCCCAAAAGTAAGATGTAGTGATGTGTATTTTCACTAAAATTTTCAAGGATTATACACTGGGCAGGGACATAATCCAATTTCATAAGAGATTAATTTGTATTTGAGATGTCAGCAAAATTGTTAATGGTTGTGCTTGCAACTTTGACACTAATATTTAATATAATATAGCTAACCTTTCTACACATGTTTATACACAATATTTGTAATATTCTAAGGCTTCATCAACCATGGTCTATCTGAAATGGACTGGAACCTTAAAACATTATCCCACCCTATTTAACTGACTATACCACACATGTATTTTGTCTGGCCGAAATGGACAAAACTAACGAATATAATATACCTTTGCACAAATATATGTAGCAGGCTTATCATGGTAATTAAAATGTGCATTATATTTGCATGCTGTACAAGGAATATATTATTTACTTCAGTATTGTGAAACATATATTGGACTAAAATATATAAAATCAAAAACTTGAAGTTGATCAGAATTGAGGAAAATGGTGATATTTTCCTTTTTGTGTATAATGTCACAGTTAATATGCACGGAAAACTAAGAAAAACATAAAGCACATTTAATTTAATTTCAATAGACTGATATGCTTTCAAATGATCTCATTTGTCCAAACATGCCTCATGAACTTTTGGATATGTCTGTCTTAAAATTCTATGTAAGGCTGTTTCTGAAGGTGAGAACATTGACTTGATAGGAGTTTCCAGTACATTTCTGTAAACCCAGTCATCAACAGAGCCTTAGTTTGATGGTCTTATACTTCTACTCCATCTTAGATTTGGATTTTTCAGGATGGAATGGCTATATCTGTAAAAGATGTCGGTTGGATAAAACTAAATATAGGCTGGTTGCAAAGTGTTGGGACTGTTCACAGACAAGATGGGAAGGATACGTAAAATGTGATGCATGTGTCCCATTTAAGGAGGAATTCAAATGCTTTAACTGTATGTGGATATATACACTCTAAAAAATAATTACTTGAGTTTGTATTATCTTTGTATTCACAAGTAATTTAATTACTAGGTCAGGTAATTGTTTTTGTCCCAAAGGGGTTTTTATTTTTGTAATTATATTACTAGCATAGTATTATTTTGACTGAATTACTATATTGAGTAATTAAAAAATTACTTGTATTATAAATAATTATAATTAGTAAGTAATTATTTTACTCTATTCTATAAGTAATTGTTTTGTTCCAAAGGGTATTTTATATTTGAGGATAACATTACTAAGTAATTATATTACTTAAGTATTGAAATTACCTAATTAAAAATTGAATAATTTGTTCAAGACTTTTATTATTTTTTTAACTTGGGAAGATTTATTTACATATTATCAAGAGAATTCTTTTATTCTCAAGTTTCCACATATGTCCATGATTACATACAGCACTTTGAACAAAATGGGGACCAGACCTAATAGTTAACTGAATACCACAAAAAGGAGTTTGTCTTATTAGGTTAATATCAAATAGAGTTAGCATCATATGTTAATCAGCTTCACATAAAATTGACATAGTTCTTTGCCAATTTATCATTTCATGATTTTGTTACAGTTTCTTTTAATAAAGAATTAAATCTTGATTTTAAAAATATTAAAAAACATGATATCAAACTACATTAATTAATTTAATTACTATTTTAAAAATTTAGAATACTAAGTATTAGAATTACTCAGTATAATCTTATCATTTTATTGCAGTTAAACATATTAATTCATTAACATTGCTATAGCTATATATTTCTATAAAGTAATTCAAATATTAAAAAGATTACTCAGTAATGTATTTCGAATTTAGTGCAATTAAACATTTATTTGGTACCATTTATTTACATTGCTAGTATTATAATATTTCAATATAGTAATTTGAATGATAAAAGAATTACTCAATAATGTATTTTCAATTAAATGCTATTAAACATAGTAATTCATTTAAATTGCTAGTATTACTATTAATGAAATGTTAAAATGCAAATGGGGAATAAAATTACCTAGTAATATTATTACTTTAATATGCAAATAAAACAGAAACAGAAACAATTTATTTACAAATAAAGTATTACAATTACTAAAGTAAGTAATTCACACAAATAAACAATTACTAAGTAATATGATTACATTTTACGTGACATAAGTAATTTTATAAATTACTTAGTAATCAATTAAATTGCTTCAGCTAGCTGTCAAGTAATATTTTTTAGAGTGTAGAATGCAAATGAGCATATAATAAAAATAAAATGAATTATATTTGCAAACATTTTCTGCTTAAGCATTTGAAAAAACATCAGTTTTAAAGTATCAATGGAAATAAAAAATTTAAAAAAATAAATAAAAGAATTGAAAAAACAAGGCATGACAAATGGTTACAAAAGTGGTTATTTTTTACCTACTTATCTTAAAATAAACTTTTTCTTACCTTTCCAATGTTATCGAAGCTCAACCAAATCAAATCTCTGGTGCAAAGTCAGATTTGGATGTCTGAGAACAGGTAAATGAAATGGTCAATTTGACTAAGGCCTTTTTGAAAATTTTGGTTAGTACTATCAAGGGTACACAACGATGTGTGCAAACATCTGCCTGTTGATGTAATAATAAGGATTTATATTTATACGGGAAGGTATACATAACCCTTTACCAGACTGGATGCACTGAGGTAAGGAATGTGCGTTTTTTACTGTAAAAATTGAGGCAAATTTGTACACATTTAGTTTTATTTCCTTGAATTTCACAGTGATTGACTGGTCATACAGTAATATCAAATATTAATTACACCTAACAATAATATTTTACTTGGAATTGCGATGACAAGAGTAATCATTATCTAAAAACTTCCAAGATGGCCACCAGAATGCAAAATGGCGGCCAAAAAGTTAATTAGCTCTTGAACTTCATATCATGTAACATGTGTGAAAATTTGAAGCAAATCTGTTCAGTGGTTTTCCTAAAATCGTGATGACAAGATTTATCTAATAAAAACTTCCAAGATGGCTGCCAGAATGGAAGATGGCCACAGAAAAGTTAATCAGCTCGAGAACTTCTTACCATATAACATGTGTGAAAATTTAAGTATAAGAAAGGCCACCATTTTCAAAATGGTTGCTCACCAGCCAAGTTGTCATCAGAAGAAGTAATATGCTTTTAAGTGGCCAAATATAATATTTTTAAAAAATCGCACACACAAACATGTAAATGCTGGCCATTTTTTAAAATGGCCGCCTACTACCCAAAATGTCCTAAGACAGTATGCAATCCTTACAAGTATTCACATATCAAATATGAACAAAATCGCCGTATTACTTTTTTAATTATAATAAAAAAAGTAAAATAACACACATAAAAATGTTGGCCATTTTTCAAGATGGCTGACTACTCCCTATAAAGTTTTATTAGACAATGTGCCATGCTTATGTGCAAGGCTCATAAGTATTCACATATCAAATATGAACAAAATCGCTCCACTACTTTTCAAGTTCTAGTAAAAAACGTAAAATGAGGTGCAAAGGCAGACATTTTTCAAGATGGCTGCCATGTATTTCTGTTGTATTTATATTTTTAGCTTAATCAATGTCCTATATAACTTTTTTACATTTAAAACATATTGCTGTTACAGTTTTGGCCATCTACTACCCAAAATGTCATTAGACATTGGGCCATGCTTAAAGTATTCACATACCAAATATGAACAAAATCGCTCCACTACTTTTTGACTTCCAGTAAAAAGTGTTAAACAACACATGTAAAAATGGCGGCCATTTTTCAAAATCGCCGCCTACTACCAAAAATGTCATTAGACATTGTACCATGCTTAAAGTATTCACATACCAAATATGAACAAAATCGCTCCACTACTTTTCAAGTTACAGCAAAAATCGTAAAATAAGGTGCAAAGGCAGACATTTTTCAAGATGGCTGCCATGTATTTCTGTTGTATTTACATTTTTAGCTTAATCAATGTCCTATATAACTTTTTTACATTTAAAACATATTGCTGTTACAGTTTTATATGCAGTACCTAAATTACTGTAAAATCGGCACTAAAATGGCCGCCATTTTTAATGAGCAGCAATTTTGAAAATCAGTTTTAGAGCAGAACTTCTACCCTCATTAGGTATATGTGTACAAAACATGAACAAAATCAGGCAAACCGTATTTGAGTTATTGCCCGGACGGACGGACGGACGGACAGACTGACGGAGGCGTTCCCTATATCCCTCCAAACTTCGTTTGATGGGATAAATGAAGGACCCATGGTCCTATGCTCACACAGTTTGGAACCTTCAGAGGAACTATATCCTGACTTTCAAACAAAATTATTGAACTTTGAGAAACTTAGATTTCAAAGTTGTGTGACCTAGTTTGTTGACCTTTGACCTTGAAAATTTTACTTATTCAGGGCTCAGTAAGGTGTTTTGTGATTAAGCTGACCAAAATTTACATCCAAAAATCAATTTGAAAAATCAACTTTTTTGACATTTCGAAGGTCACTGAAGGTCAAGTAAAGGTCAAATCCTAAAACTAATGTCAGATTTGAACTCCTGGCAACTTGTAGATAAATTTCAAAAAAATATTTGGTCAAATTGAAGCAAGTTGAAAAATAACTTATTTTTACTGTTTTTTGACGTCAAATATCTCAAAAACTGTAAAAATTTGATGCTGACATATATCGAGCAATATGTAGGGAATGCTTAAATCTAGTAATGATGTAATTCATTGCAAGAAATGATCAAGTATAAGTCCTACTTTTTGTCAAATTTTATAGAGTAAACACCAAAAACTGTAATTCCCAGAACTTTGAAATCTTCAGAGGACATAAGTTGCATATACAGCAACTACTAAAAGTTATTTGAAAGTTCTACTTCAACAAAGTGTCTAGTATTTACAGAAAATTTGAATTTGACGTCAAAATCCGCAATTTCTCGGAAACCGGGCAAACTTGGGAAATGGCGATGATAGGTCAAATAGGCATTATGGATATGCATAAAATGAATGTGGATATGACTCAATCCGAATAGCAGTTTTAATTTGTGCGGCCAATGTTGACGGACGGACGGACCAATGGACGGACCAATGGACGGACCAATGGACGGACCAACGGACAGACGCCTGGTCGATCCCATAGGCTCACTGTATGAGCCAAAAAGTGCATAATTCAGATTCTCTCACTAAAATTATAATCATTCTATGGGATAAATGTATTTATAAAAATATTTATATGACAAAACATTCATAAGTGTGATATCATGCTTACAGACATAAGAGCTGCGCAATAAATGTTTAGGTAAACAAATGCTTTATAGGTTATCCATCATACGGGAATAATAAACATGCCATAAGTGAGATGTGAAATCTCTTTTCAATTTATCTTAGAAAAGTAAACGAAAAATAAAAAAATAAACATAACTGAATTATTACAATGACATAAGTATGTCATTACAAACTGTGAGTTCATTTCATAAATATTATACAGGGTGTTACTTTATCTTTTTAAATATGAATTTTAATAATATTTTACTACAGTAGGGATGCAGCAATCATTTATATAATTTAATCCCCACATGGCGCAATCATTAAAATTTGAATGAGTCAGGTAAAAGTTGATACAGGTGTGAATACAAATTAACTCACAGTTTCAAATATGAATATTCAAATATAAATATTATCTTTCATATAAATATACATAACAAGTTCTTTAATTTGTATGCTCAATCTAGCACTTTACTGATCTTCCTTACCACAAATATTATCTCAGAAAAGTTTTTCATATTCATAAAATTAACTCTTGGTGATATTGTGGAATGGGGGCTTGACATTAACTCTAGTCTCAACAAAAAAAAAAAAAAAATCGTCAAGCAGTTTTTAGTCAAAGTTTTTAAACCAAGGACTGATTTTAGTAATTTCTATTTAAATGTAATAACAGATATGATATCTCGGGAATTAGAACAATTGGAATTTTGACGTTATTATATTTCGCAAATTTCCAAAAATCTGAAAAGCATGAAAAAAAGTTGCAGGCAAAATTACCAGGAGTACAGTTTATGCATAATCCAAATAATAAATAATAATTTATTGCCAATTGAAGAATATAAAAATATTTGCACATTTTTGGCCCATCCTGTATATGTCGACAGGCATACCATAGGGATATTATTAAGAAGAGGATGATCAGATAGCTGTTCATGCAAAAGTAGCTAAACAGATCAGGAACACAAGACAGGTTAACCAAATATCTTCTACGGGATAAACAGGTAACTCTTGTCAGTATAAGGAGAAGTTTGACAGAATGCTGGAATCTGTTGAAACTTTTAATTGTACTGTAGATGAGATAAATGAATTTATTTTTAAATCGTATGATGTTAGAAAAAAGATTAAAAGTGCAACAATTAGTACAGAGGGGCCATTTAATGATCATGGATCAGTGTCAAAATATATCGAAGTTTCAATATTTCATCAAGACTGAAACATATTTTTATTATCTCCAAAGAAACCCCTTGGATTAACATTATTTCAGCTGATATTCTTCTTGAAATGTGGTGGATCTTAAAAACCTATAATATAAGTGGGACTCTCTTTAAAGAAGCTTTGAACTGAACTTACACTTCTTAATGCTGAAATTGATACTTTATCCATACATTTTAAGAAAATAAGTATGTCAAAGAAGATGTTAAGCCAAATGTTACCCTTATAGCTCAGAAAAAGTAAAAAATTTCAAGTTTTCTCTCTACAGGCCTTGTTGCCCCTTTAACTAGCTTCAGGAACTGAGAAAATAAGTGTAACACATAGTACTTAAGGCAACAAAATTTTATCACTGACTTGCAACAGTATGTTTAGTTTTCCATTATGATTTTTAGAACAACTTGTCACACATACAGAACACCATGAGAAAGCTTGTCTTTTGTACTCTAATTTCCTTTAAACTTAAATCAAATCAAATCTTCAGGGACTGAGGAATTGTCTTCTTCTTACTATAAAGAACAATGGTGTGTCTGTCATTCTGTCTGTCCGGACATCTCCTCCTAGACTGTGAGTTATAGTAATAAAACACACATTAGCACACACTAAAATGGCCGCCATTTTCAAAATGGCCAAGTTCTAGCCAAGGTGTCATGCCATTCTTATGAGTACATGTATTCCCATATCAAATTTATGAACAAAATTGCACCACTACTTTTCAAGTTAAAGCAAAAATCTTAAAATACCCTGTAAAGGGCACCATTTTTCAAGGTGGCTGTCATGTATTTGTTACTTATATACATTTCTAGCTTTATTATGTCCTGTATAACTTTTTTACATTTAAATCATATCACTTATATGTTGTACCTAAATTACTGTAAAACTGGAACTAAAATGGCCGCTATTTTTAAATGAGTGGCCATTTGAAAATTGGCTTTCGAGCAGAACTTCCACCCAATAGGGTATATGTATACAAAATATGAACAAAACTGGGCAACAGTATTTGAGTTATTGCCTTTACGGATGTACGTCGAAATTTCTCTGATTAAAGCATGCATGTCTGCATTAACTGTCAAAATTGTACTTGTACTTCATAATTTCGAACATAGCTGTGCAAGTTCCAAAAAAAAAAATAAAAATAAAAAAAAAAAAAAAAAAAAAGAGGAATTAAGAGAGCAAGATGAGCTAAATAGGGCGATAATCAGGAATTAAGAGAGCAAGATGAGCTAAATAGGGCGATAATCAGGAATTAAGAGAGCAAGATGAGCTAAATAGGGCGATAATCAGGAATTAAGAGAGCAAGATGAGCTAAATAGGGCGATAATCAGGAATTAAGAGAGCAAGATGAGCTAAATAGGGCGATAATCAGGAATTAAGAGAGCAAGATGAGCTAAATAGGGCGATAATCAGGAATTAAGAGGCTAAGAGAGCATATTTTGTTAACATATATATATATTCATCTGCATAATAACTGAGTGAATATATTTGCAATTTAACTACGTAAAAGTAAATGAAGCATGATAAATAAACATTTCTGAAATATTACAATGTCAATAATTGTTATATTCATTTCATAAATACTGTACAGGGTGGTGCTGAAAAATGTCCATTTTTAAAAATACATAGATTTTCTTGATATTTTTGCAAGTGATGCAGTAATCATTTATCCAGTCAATCCCAACATGGCACCAGACACAATCATATATATGTTTGAATGAGTCAGGTAAAAAGGTAATACAGGTGTGAATCAAATTAGCTCACGGTTTCAAGGTAATAATACTAATGTAAAACATTACCTTCTCATTTATATAAATAACAAGTTCTTTAGTTTGTAGGCTCAATCTTGCACTTCAAAGATCATCCTTTCCACAAATATTATCTCAGAATACTTTACCATATGCAGGCAGATTTTCTCAATCACTTTTTTCTTGATGCTGAATCAATTTTCTTTTACCGTATCTCATTTTGTCTTTTATATGATATTTCCAATATTCCCTTTACTTTCGTCTTGAAATTATTTCAAGGTTTAATGAACACCATTCCTAGCTTATTGTGTCTCTCTGACAGGCTGAAAAATGTGTCTCATCCTTTTGTGTGAGGCATAGCTAATATCAATGTAAAATAGATGCTCAGAAGTCAAAATACATTTATTATCTTGACATCTGTATATTGCCTAGTTTTTCAAAACTTTGCACCTCTATTAAAAAAATACATATATTCTAAGCAAGGCACATGACATGAACGAGATCACACCATCAAAAAACCTTCAAAATGGTCGTCAGAAAACAGGATAGGTCTAGAACTTGATATCCTATATCATGTGTGCAAATTTGGAGAAAATCAGATGAGGGGTTTTCTTGAAATGGGGATGAGAAGATTTATCAAAACCTTTAAAAATAGCCACCAGAAAACAAGATGGGCACCCAAAAGTTAAGCTCTAGAACTTGATGTGTCATGTGTCACAATCATGTGTGCAAATTTGGAGACAATCCAATGAGTGGTTTTTCTGAAATGGTGATGATAAGTTTTACTGAAAAACCTTCAAAATGGCCATCAGAAAACAATATGGCCACCCAAAAGTTAATCAGGTCTCGAACTTGATATCCTCTATCAGACGGGACCATGACCACAATCACGATAATGATCATGCCGTCATCATGACAACTTTATCCCACAGATGGTGTGATAAAAACCATTTCTAAGAAAAGAATATACATGTATGTACATTTTTGGCTCAACATGTATTAGGCAATAAGCACATTAAGAGATCAGTATACAGTGGACGGACGCCCCTAGGCTGACAATATGGTCCCACACTATGTGATGGGGACATAAAAAGTACAATTTGTTTCACAATTTATTTCATTTTTGTTCACATCATACATTTAACTATAATTTAAACATATTGTAAGCTAAAAAAGTATGCACCTTAGAATGTGACCTTGAACTAATATTTTGTATCATTAGGTGATCCAGTACATACATATTTATTTGTATTGTTTGTAACAGAGTTGTTTGTTTTATGTTATATGTGTGTGGCATGAACAGAAGCAAAACAAAAACATTCATCCCTCATTCATTCTGCCATTCATTCTCACTCATTCACACATTTACACAGACTTTACTGAACAGTACCTATGTGTGGTTAAAATTTATAATATTTTATTTATTTATTGTAATTTATAATTTTCCTTAAAAAATGATTTTGATGTTGATTTTGTAATTTAATCTAAAAAATATTTTAAATCCGAGAAAAGTTACAACTATTTTATCAATAAAGCTTCTGTATATATCATCAAAATAAAAGCTAAACATGACAAACATTAATTGAGCTTTGATACAATCAAACATATGTTTGATTGTATGCCTTTGTTGACAATATGGACAAACATTTGTATTTGTTATATTCAGAAAATTTCAAATTTTCTTAACGAAAAGAAAATTCCCATTAGATAAAATGATGAAGATAGTATTTCTGAAATTGAATTTCCCAAACCTGGCAAAAATAAGGCAATAGGCAAATTAAATGATTAGGCAAAACTACCACTTATATAGTACATGTACACTGATATTACCAGAATTTAATTACTGCTCAATTGTCTGGGGAGAATGCTCCGATAAAATCTTTTTATCTAGACCAGAGCAATTTCAACAAAGATGGCACCACAAATAATACTGAGTGCTAATTCTGAAGCTCCAAGTGTCAAGAAGGATTGGAAGCCGTTTTTCAAACTCGATACTCAGTTGCCCGGCATAGACCAATTTGGTAACAAAATTACTCGTATTATGCAGACAAGATCTGCTGAGGAAGCTTTAATACTACCAAAATATTTGTCATGACCACCTTTCAATGGAATACTTGGTCCAAAGAGAACTTTATAGAAATATTTTTACTAAATTATGGCTGCAAATCCTCCTTGTTCAAGTGCTTTACTTTTTGAATCTTTAAAATGGACTCCAGTATAACATATAGACATTTAATAATACATGACAAAATATTTTCTTAGACTGACAAACTACATACATGTAGTTCTTAAAACGTCAAAAATAAGGTCCTAAGGTTGCATGTTGTGCTTTGATGTTCCCATTGGATGATTTGTATACTAGTATACTTTGTTCTGTTCCTGAGGTCAAGTGTGCACTCTCTTAAAAGTACATAAGAGTTTCCCAGAATTTTCAGAATTTGACATTTTCTGGAACAGCATTTTGATCAAACATCTACACACAATTCTATCTTGAGGAAATGTTTATTAGCTTCAGAGTTTTCTATACGGTCAATGATTAGTAGTGTTCACAAGATATTATAGTATTATGACCTTGGCCTTGAAGTCTCTAATAATGCAGTTCAAATATTTGTACATTGAATATAAATCCGAAACATGGTGAAAATAAAGATGAACTTAGTAGAAAATAGTCATTGTAAGTGCTCTTGGTTATCTTCACAATCATCTGATTGAAACATCCAAAATTTATCCTGAGATGAATGAAACCTTAAAACAATACCCAATTACACCTTTTATACACCACCATGTTAAAAGTAATCATGTTTTCATTTCTTCTATAGGAAAACTATGAGGATATACATTCTCACCAAAGTATTGGCTATTTTGTCATTGGCCATTGCTGACACATCTCTACCATATCCTTCCCATCATGTCATAGATGGTGATTTGTATATCATGGCAATGTTTGGTTTAACAGACATTGGCTGCAAAGACATAAGACTATCATATTCTTTACAATATATGGAAGCTGTTGAACTTGCTCTTGAACATATAAACATGCATCGAGGCCAGTTTGAAGACCTAGGTGTCAAAATTGGTGCAATTATTATGGATGACTGTTCATCAGCAGACCGCGGATATCAACGAACTAAAGAATTTTACAAAGGTGTCATGTTGGTCAATGATTCAACTGGTGCCCGCATTGAACCTGATCAGGTTGTTGGATTTGTTGGATCTGGAACCAGTGACAGAACTATGAAGGTTGCAGAATATTTAAAGACTACAAAGACAGCTTTAGTAACTCCAATAGCTACAAGCCCTCAGTTAAGTGACAGAGCTAGGTTCCCATATGTTGTCAGAACCTTACCATCAGACAGTAAGCAGGTAAGAATTTATTCGATATTTGGTCTAAGATATTCATTCAATGATATGCCAAACAGGTGCTCAACACATTTGGTAAGGAGAATGGTTGCATCGTTGCTTTCCACTGGGTCTAGAGCCCGGGGTGTTCACTGTATATAAACTTTGATGGGGATCCTCACACTTGTGCTATGGTATCGGTCTAGTAGTTACATATATCCTTAATTTGAGGTTGTTTTGGATTGTTTTCCTCATAGATCTGCCTTAATCTGAGGGCCTTCCTGAATTCGAATATTAGCATTTTTCTACTTTGGATATTTGGTATGGCATTGGTCCTATATTTAGACATTTGGTATGGCATTGGTCTAATATCTGGATATTTGGTATGGTATTGGTCCTATATTTAGACATTTGGTATGGCATTGGTCTAATATCTGGATATTTGGTATGGTATTGGTCCTATATTTGTGCATTTGGTATGGCTTTTGGGGTTATTTTGGGTTGGTATGGGAACACATTGAAATTTGACAGATTGCTATGGGAACATATTGATTTCTGAGGGTTTGTGGCGTCTCACAAAACTCTGCGGCAACTGCCAGGAGAAGCAATATTGAGAGTGAACTCAGCTTGGATTTATTTACAAAGTGGTCAGTTACATCGGGCAGACTTATCAAGATGAGTTTGGAACAATCAAAACCTTGTGAATCAAGATGCAATGGTTGCACATTAGAGAATTGCTCTGGCACATCACCAAGAAATATTACATAAATATTTAATTCTATTGAGACCTCTGCATCTTTCACAAGGAGTATTTTAATCTAAAAAATTGATTGTGCAAAATTCAAGATATATCTTGAAAAAATAGCACACTCTGATGCTTTACCAAAATATTTTCTAATCATTGGTGTGGACAATGAAGAAGAATGTAGATACATGTACGTGCCTTTTTATCTCAGTGATCCTGAAAAATCTCATTGATTCATGTATTTGTAGGGGCCTGCTTTTGCAGCATTTTTCATGAGTCTTGGCTGGCCCAATGTTCATGTTATCATTGAAGATGATTCATCATATGCCAAAGACTTAGCAAGTACATTCAAAGAAACATTTGAAAAGGAAGAACAAGGGAGATGCATAGCCTCTACACACATGCTAAATGTAAGTGAAATTTTTTGGATATGGAACAGGTAGTTCTGTATGTTCATACATTATAATGGCTTCATCATGGAGTCCCATATTATTTTAGGTACATACAACTCATTCTAAATAGTCATCAATTAACACAATTCTTGTAAGATACATCTTTAGAATGAATTGAAGCATATTTTAAACCCAAATATGTAGAAATATATCGATCATATCAAGTGTGGTTGGCGATCCAAAACGTATTTCAAAAAATCGAGACTTGTTTTTATGAATTTCATCTATGTTTTAAATGGAACAGAATTAATATTTTTCACAGAAAGATGGCAGCTGCATTCTGAAAGTTAATAATTGTTAGCCAAGTCCCGGGCCAAGTATGCCTTGTTTTTTTATTTCTTCAAATACATGTATTCTTGCAGGTCAAGGATCAGTATAATAGACTAGTACCTGGTGCGAGTAGATAAAAACTTGATTTACGTCATTGAATATTGCAATTATAATACTAGTAATTACAATTGAAATTATCAATATAGCGATATTTGCAATTTTGATACAGGGCAAGTCTCGGTTTGGAGAACAGTCTCCTGGGCTAATAATATTTTTATGAAAAATATAGAAATATCACCCAATTGAATTACGGATATTCAAAAGAGGAAAATATCAAAAACTGTCCGAAGCAGGCATAACATGCAGTATAGTAGACCGATTCAATAAAAGTCAAGTCTCAATTTGAAGAAAGAAGTTCATCAGTGTACTGCCCTAATGATTTTTTATGAAAAATATAGAAATATCAACCAAATTAAATTATGCATATTCAAAAGAGTACAATTAAATCTACAAAAGGACATTTATATCCAAAGCAGGCGTAATGTGCAGTAGACTGATGAACTTCATTCTCCAAACCGACAATAGTCTTTTGATATTATCGCTAATACTGATAATTTTGATAGTATTACTATTAGCGATAATAAGTATAGCCAAGTTATCAAAATTATCTGATAATTCTAAATTCACTTTGGCCATTTTCTTAGAAACTGAATAACTTCAGGCAAAACAGATTTTTCAGATTTAGACAAAATCATCAGACTCAAAGGCCATTAAAAATTGACAAGACAAACATGTAGATAAACCACAACAAGTAATCCTGCAGAATTTATACAGTATTATTTATTTTCAGAGCTCACAGGCGAGGTATCACAATGAACAAATAATTTCAGCCATCATAAACAGCTCCTCCAAGTCTGATATAGTTTTGTATTTGGCATTAAAAATCAGAGATTTACTAGAAGCCAAGGAAAAATATCTTGCAAATGAAAAAGCAAAACGTTAGTTTACTTATCATATTTAAGTCAATATAGTATATACCCACAATCAGACTGCCCTTCCAACCATTTTACACCACTCTATCATTATTACACAACTTAGACAACCATACTATATCTAACTTATGTAATTGAATATCCATTATTAAGAATGAATCAAAAATGTGCACATGATTTTAGTCCCTTCATAAATGTTGATATATGTATATGTTTATAACTTGTAGGCCTTGTGTTTATTGGGACAGAGGGATGGGGAAGAACTGAAAATTTGGTTAAAGGTCATGAAAAAGCAGCCAACGGCTCAATAACAATAGGCCTCTATGGAGAACCTGTCAAACTTTTTGATGCACAAATGTCAAAACTCAGGTGAGAACTCAATTTTAGGTTTATTAATTTAAAGTTTGAACTTCGGGACAGAGTAACAGAAGTGCAGCAAAAACCAGAAAAAAGTGAAATGGTTGATACCTTTAGTCCCACATGGAGAACCTGTCACAGGTATCTGATATACTTTGTCAAAGGCTTGGGCAAGATCACATTCATAGACAATTCAATATTAAACACAAATCATTAAGAATAAAAATCACAATCTGGTGAACAGCCAATTCAACATTCTATGCTCATCTGTTTCAATAATGGTCTACTTTTTCTGCAGATTTGGCCAAAATTCTTCCCGCAGTGTTCACACGGACTTATACTTCAAAGCTTTGTTCAATTGTGATACCAATTGTTCTGCAAACATGATTATAACAGAGGCTCCAACTTATAGCCAAGACACATTCATACTGCAATTAATTAATGCTGTCTTTGCGCTTGGCAAAGCTACAACTGAAAGACTCAAAGAGAAATGTGGCAGAGAGGCCGAGGCTGTATGTGATGAATTTGGTACAGCATTTGGAGAGGAATTTACGGAAGCTTTGGATAACATGTGCTTCAAGGGCATTGATGGTATAATAATGTACATTTACCATTTCTGTCAATAAGATTCTCTAAATATTACAGGCCTGTAGCCTTAGCCCCCCCCCCCAGGTATCTCCTAAAATAATGTGGACCTACCTTTTTTGCTTTCTTGAAGAATTTTCTGACATTTCGAGGTAGAAGGTAACATTTGGTGACATATGTAGTATCATGTACGGTGTATTTTGATGTGATTGCCACTTTCTTTTTATAAAATTCTAAATTGACTAGAACAGCGAGGCAACTAAATGATTCAGAAATTAATCATATATTTTGATACTTTAATCGCTCAGAAGGTGCCAAATAAGCCTAAATATTCAATTTTTATATAAATACATAAATCACATATTTTGATCCTCGAATTGCCCCGAGTGACAAAATCAGCCCAAAAATCTTAACTTTTTCAGGGAAGCATGCCCCTGATTCTTTAATAAATCATATATTTTGATCCTAGAATCGCTCAGAATGCACTAAATCAGCCCAAAATCAGCCCTCTGGCTACATCAGTCACAAGCTATTATTTTACAGGCCATGATAATTTGGCTCAAATTTTGTTCCGTCTAAATCAGCTAACTAGTCATTTTAACACCATGAGGGAATAACTGGGCATTTTTCAAAATTTTGGCCCTTATTTTCTTCTGTGCAAGCGTGGACATTTTTGGGTCCCCCTCCCTTGTTTTCGTGGCCACCCCTGGTGTCTTGTTAACAACACTTGTGGTCACAATGCGAAGTTGGTTAAGCATGAAAACATTTTTGTGTGTTGATGGGGGGGGGGGGGGGGGTTCGAGCCCCCTCCCCTAACCAAAACCTGGCTACGGGCATGTATTGGGAACAGTAAAATGAATGAACAAGATGTCACTACCTGCATATGGTAACAAAAGTGTAACAGTTTGTGACAGATCCCAATCACTGACCACCAAAACCAAACTCAGAACATCAGTCACTAATATATGTAACATTATTTTCTCTACCACTAAAACAGTAAGACAATAAAAAATTTCTTATGCATTAAAATGAAGCAACAATTATTTTAAAGTACAACAATAAATGTTTTCAAAGTTGTACATTGTAGGCCAAGATGTTGCGATTCGTGACCGAGAGAGTTACAGGGCTTATGATTTCTTCTACTGGGAGGATGGAACTCCAATCAAGGTAACATCAATGTGCTGAAAAGCAATCAGTGCTGTTATTAAAAAAAACATGTTGCATGTTATGGTACATAATATACAATAGGTGTATTCTCTGCTTTTCTGAATTTTTCTCAAAATTTCATTCAAATCAATCACATTTCAGATTGGTAGATCAGGCACTGAGGGTAGGACTTATACACCAGATTCAAATCATTCAAGTTTTCCAGAAGGCGGCTACTACGACAACTTGCCACGATCTGAATGTCCCAAAAGTAAGATGTAGTGATGTGTATTTTCACTAAAATTTTCAAGGATTATACATGGGGCAGGGACATAAACCAATTTCATAAGAGATTAATTTGTATTTGAGATGTTAGCAAAATTGTTAATGGTAGTTCTTGCAACCCTAACACGTGTTAATTGTGCGAGAAAATATTGACAAGTAAACATAATTTTGATGATAGGCTAAAGCTTCATCGACCATGGACTTACAGAAATGCACTGGAAACTTTGAAAATACTTGTCATGCCCTATTAATTGATTGAACGATACTTTTTCTGGCTTAAAGGAATTCTAGGTGATAAAAATAACAAAACATTGCTTCTGGGACAAGTATACATACCATGTTTCTGACAAATCGAAAAAATTTGATCGATAAAATCATGGATTTATAAAACCGGAAGAGCTTTCTCTGACATCAGTGTGGAATATTTTAATAATTTCAAATTTTGCCGTGGATTCGATTTTAAATACTTCTTAATGATCTTCAAATGCTTATTATTACTATGGTTTCTATTTGTAATATTTTGACTTCCCCGCTTCATAAAAACAAAATTATCACCATTTAGTGAACTCGAAAATTCACTTCCGGTCTATCGTAATACAGATGAGCTGAAAGATGTCGTGAACACCTTTCATTCCTCAGTCTAAATATGGCTTTTCAAGGTTCAATAGATGACTTTGAATGGACTTGCATGCATAGTTTGAAAATAGAATCATCAAAGGTTTTAAACCATGAAATCGACTCTAAAGCCTGAAAAAAATATTTTGAACCATTTTGTCGGCTGTATGTTACAATGTGCCTAGCCTTTAAAAATTCTAAAGTATATAATTTATCTTTGCACAAATAATATCCTTTGAAAGATTATTGTGCATATTAAAATGTGCATTAGGTTTTCCATGGAGGTTCATAATTGTTGGTATACATCCATGGTTTTGCTTATTGTAGGACATGGAAAATATATAAAATCACAAATGTGAAGTTTATCAAAAGTCAAAATATTTAAACTTTTTTGTACATAATATATACATGTATGCCAGAGTTAATATGCAAGGAAAAATAAGCAAACATAAAAGGCATATTTTAAGAGACTGATAAGCTTTCAAATGACACCATTTGAGGATATGTCAGGTTTTTTAAGTAATGCTGTTTCTGAGGCTGAGACCATTGACTATCAGTAGTCAGTCCATTTCTGTTAGTCTGTGCATCAATAGATCATTAGTATAATGAATGAACACCACAATTAGTCCGCATTCAAGGCAGTCAAATTTATAATTCTATAAAATAAATGCTATATACATGAATAGATGTCTCTGCATACAGTTTCTCCGGGCTTTGGTGGGCCTGGTGGGTCATTTAGTATAGTAAGTTGATGGAACAAGTTGACGGAACAAGTTGACATGGGCAGCTTGAAGTTCATTTCATTTTCACTGCAGAAAAACAGCGCATTTATACACTGCTTAATTTTGAGTGATTCGGCCACTAACTATGGAGCTCTTCATGGTGGAAGAGATAAAACCATGACAAGAAAAAATTCAATGTACCGATTTAAATTATGTTTCTCTGGTGGGTACATAAGACATTGTGCTTTGAAGTAAGGGTGATGATTGAGCATAACTTCGATCTGTTTTTTCTTGAGGACATCTGAAGTTAACATCACAGCCTATGGCAAAATAATTGTGGTGTGCATTCAATCTACTAAACTAATGGAAGGCAATATAATATACATGTACTACTACTCCATCTTAGATTTGGGTTTTTCAGAATGGAGTGGCTATTTCTGTAAAAGATGTAGATTGGGTAGAAATAAGAATAAGCTAGATCCAAAGTGTTGGGACTGTTCACAGACAAGGAGGGATGGATACACAATATGTGATGCATGTGTCCCATTTGAGGAGGAATTCAAATGCTTTAACTGTGTGAAGAAATGAATACCAATGGATTTTACTGTATGATATAGGATGCAAAATAGCATATAATAAAAATTGAATGCATTAGATTTACAAGCATTTTCTTCACATCTGGATACAGGGTTTATCCCAAGGGAAATATGTGTATCTCCCAAGGGACCGCGGGATAAACCCTGTATCCAAAACCGACCATACATAACAGATGTATTTCATACCTACTGAGGTTCTAGGTACATCATACGTTACAAAGATCCAAAATTCCAAAACATACTTAAGGTACTAGGCGGTTTTTTGGTCTTAAAGTTTGCGAGATTTTCCAAAAATTTGTAAAAAAAGAAAATATGAAAAATAATTTTGAAAAAAAACGAAAAAAATTTGAAAAAATGTGAAAAAAAATTTGACAAAAATAGAAAAAAATTTGGAAAAAAATGTGAAAAAAAAATGTGGAAAAAATTTTGAAAAAATTTTTGAAAAAATTAAGCGTGTATTCATCCCGGTCCCTAGATACACTATATATGGATCTCTAATCTGATGTTCCTGTACAGATGTACTACATTTGAAGTAAAGTAGGGCAAGCATTGCTAGGAACATGTTCAATTCAAACCTTTTTCATGAATGCATTTATTCAAATTATTGACAATAATTTCATTTATGGCAATGTGAGAGTCGGTTAAGGTTTAGGTATGAACAAGCCCTGAGAAGACCATTCCCCGGTTATCCCAGGTAAATGTTTCTGGTAAGTTACACTGAACGAAACATCAAGCTTCAGATCTCGAGAGTACGAGATGAGACTTCAGACGAGATATCGATAGGATTGAAGTTGGAGGGTCTTCTCCCTAGGTCCTTAAAAAATCCTTAAACATCAATGTAAGTTATACATTTCGATTCTTTTTATCGACATTTATCTCTTGTATATACATTTATCTATCGCTGAATCGTTTTGTGAAAATTTTATCGTAATATTTCACACAAAAAATGTCAGTTTAAAAATGTTCAAAAAAAAAAAAATTTTCAAACACGTTTCATCTTTTGTCTTTTATGCCTTTGTAGTTGTTTTTATGTTTGAAATATTCAATTGATATCTTGAACATATAATTTTAAAACTTGAATTTATACAAAATGATTAATTTATTGATGAAGATGGACACGTCACGTACATGTCCTCAAACTACGTTCTATTACCCGCATAATGTGGGGTCGAATTGGCGTTTTTTCTTATCATTCTTGTGCCAATTTCGATAGACTCCATCCAATCTAACGATAGATATTTCATTTATTTACGAGTGTAAGTTACCTTGTAGGCTTTTAAATAAATATACCTATTCTATTTATTATCCCATTCCAGAGATTTCTGGTTGATATCGGGATTATTCATAGTACCATAAAGGTACAGATATCATTTTATTACTTGATATGTATTTATCTCTTGAGAGAGCTATAATATTATTCCTTTTCTTTCTATATTTCAGACACCTTATTGCACATAATAGACTTTACTCTGAGGATAAGACAGGAGTCAAAAATATCCTTTCCTTTTCTTCTCCCATTATACAAGAAATTAGATATGCCTAAGAATATTAGGGTCAACATTATAGGCCACAGTTTTGTCCGGAAAATAGAGGAAACTAACCAATTTGACTTTAAATTAAAGGAAGACATAGTTAATCATAATACCTCCATTGTATATACAATTAAACAATTCCAAGATGGTGTTAAATATGAAAATCCCTATCCAGATATGGCTATATTACAGCTAGGAGAAAATGATCTGGTTCACAGACCATCTACCTTTGTTGCAGAAAATCTCATCACCTTGGCTGAACAATATTTAGACATACATCCTTCATTGAAAGCCTTTTATATTGGAGAACTATTTCAGCGTTCATGGCATCCTTTCAAATCCTCGATCAATACTGCTTCAGACTGCATTCAGTATAATTCAAAAATCTTATCTACCAATTTCAAATTGTTAAATGATATTCACCATCATAAGGACAATAGACTTTTCTTCCTCCATCACCCACATACCACCCAATATAAAAATCAATGGTCGAATTTAATAGATGACACCCACGATCCCATACATCTCAATGCAAAAGGGGAAAAGCGTTTGGTCAAGTCCTGGAAAGGCGCAGTCCTGAGATTTCTTGATTACATTTATTAGGTAAGAATAAGTAGACTTAACATTAGAAGAGACGGCTACTCTTCTCTAACCGAACATAAGCCAGAGAGTCGTTAACCATTCACAATAGTTTATTCACTTATTTATCCTTCATAAGTACTATACTTACTTTAGGAAATTTAGTTTCCTCCTTACTTATATATTATCATATTTATATTATGATAATATCTATTATTTTATATATCATCTGCATTTATTCATGCAGTGTATACTATACCTTTAGACTTAGATGTTATCATATTTATATTATGATAAAAATTCATATTATTTATATATCATATGCATTTATTCATGCATTGTATACTTTACCTTTATTCTTAGAGGTTATCATATTTATATTATGATATTCCATATTTTTTTATACATCATATGCATTTATTTATGCAGTGTATTCTAAATCATATTTATTATGATTAGCCTTATGGGCATTTATTATGATTAGCCTTAGGCTATGGGCAGCATATTTATATACATCTTAGCAAAGGAGCATGTGCTTCTATTTATATTTATCTAAAATGTTATTATGTCTTGAAGTTGCTTACCCTCTATATAAATACTACTCATTTCATTCCAGATGTCTGAAACTGAAGGATCTGATCCTAGCCCAAGTATTACTATAGAAGAGTATCACACTTCTAATACCCTGACTGCAGCCAAGTCTATGCCCACTTTAATAAGAGGCAACTTTACAACAACTTGTCCCGGTATACCTTCCTATTCCACGACATCTTCCATTCCATCCCAACCCAACATGTCATTCTCTCTAAATAGACCCACATCATCTATTACTCGCCCTATTCCATCTTTTGCATCAAGCGGTAATATCCAACCCTACCCTTTTATCCCTCCCACCCCTTTTATCCCTCCCACCCCTTCTAACCTTTCAGCTTTTCCTAATTTCCAACCCGTCTCTACAGCTTATGGCTTAATTCCCAACCCAAATGCCATGCTACAAGGACAGGTGTCCGTAGCCTCTATGAATCCCATTCCCAATCAAATGCCCTTTCCAAATCAAGGACAAACACAAGGTGGTTTTACACTCCCTCCTACTACTCAACCTAGTTTTGCTTCAACTTTTCCACAAAACTTCAATCCTACCGATTATCAACTCTCTCTATCCATGCAGTCTGCTCCCCTTCATAACCTCATTCCCCAAAAGCTTAAAGATAAAATTTGGGCTGACGAATATATTGCCCTTTCATCCCTTGTCAAAGGCCCTGAAGAAGACAAAAACAATGATTATGTCCTCTGTGAAATGAAATCTGATGGTTCTTTTGAATCAAAACATTTGAATTTAAACCCTTCAAAGAAAGGAAAAATCCTTTCATTTCCAGAATGGATCCGAGCATTCAGTATATTTATTGCTGTCTATACCCAAAGATTTCCTGATCAAACCCCACACCTCTTGAAATATATGGTTTCTGTTACGGAACTTTTTCAAAGACATCAAGGTTGGAGGGTGTATGACAAAAAATTTAGAGATGAAAGGGCAAAGACAAAATTTCCGTGGGGAATGCTACATTTTGAATACTGGTTAAAAGCCAAAGAACTTAATGCAAATGCTTCAACTCTTTGGATCTCTAAACATGAGCAAAACATGTTTGGTTTTACTGACAACAAGATGTATTATCCCCCCAAAAATTCACAAAAAACCACCCAGTCCAAATCTGAGATTCCATTAGGGTATTGTTTTCCCTTCCATCAAGGACTCACTTGTGACAAATCCCCTTGTCCCTTTAACCACACCTGCCCAACCTGCAATCGTTCCAAACACTCCATGTCAAAATGTTACTCCCGCAACAACAACAGGCAAGCCCAATTCCCCAACAAAAAGCGTTCAAGTACTGGAGACTCCAAAAAACCCTTCGAGTGAACTTATGTCAACACAAGTTGTTACTCCAGTTAAACCTGAAAGACTCAGATATTGGCTCGAAGGTTATGAACATCAAGAAGAAATAGTTCAAGGTTTCACGTACGGATTTAAATTTCCTCACTCTGATATGCCAGAACATTACAACATTACTCATGATAATTTGTCATCCGTATCTAAGAACCCAGAAGCTCTCGATAAAAAATTAAACAAAGAGCTTAAAGCTGGTAGAATACTGGGACCTTTTGACCAGCCACCATTTGATAACTATGTTATTTCACCCTTATTTCTCGTTCCTAAAAAATCTCCAGGCGAATTCCGTGTTATTCACAACTTATCACATCCCAGAGGCCAATCCATAAATGATACTATCCCAGATGAAACTTCTACAGTTAAATATGCAACTGTACAGCAAGCCATAGATATTATAAAACATTTAGGAAAAGGTTGCTTCTTGTGTAAGACCGATATCGAAGCTGCCTTCCGTATCATACCTATGCATCAATCCACCCATAATCTTCTGGGCATGAAATGGAATAACAAATTTTATTTCGACAGATGTCTGCCAATGGGACTTTCTTCATCATGTGCAATTTTTGAACTTTTCAGTACTTCACTGGAGTGGATCGCTAAGAATAAACTGAACATCCCCTACATGATACATATCCTTGACGATTTTCTAATTCTGTCAGCAAATGAAGAACAATGTTCTGGCGATTTAAACAAATTCTTGAGTATGTGTGCAGATATGGGAGTGCCTTTGTCTCCAGAGAAAACTTTTCTACCTAACACTACTTTAACTTTCGCTGGAATAGAGTTAGACACTTTATTATTAGAAGCTCGTTTGCCTGTGGAAAAAATAGTCAAAGGCAAAACAATCATTGACACTTTATGTAACATTAACCCCATTACCAATAAGCCAAAACCAAAGAAAGTCTCAAAAAGAGAACTTTTATCTGCTATAGGATTCCTTAGCTACTGTTGTTGTGTGATTCCTTTAGGTAGATCATTTATTTCAAGACTTATTCATCTATCTAAAAAAGTGAAGGAGCTACACTATAAAATCTTAATCAACACTCCAGCTATGCAGGATTTATTAATGTGGAAAGAGTTCCTAATACACTTTAATGGGAAATCTATTTTCCTTACAGAAGAACAAGAGACAAGAGAACAATTGCATCTATTTACCGATGCTTCTACTACGATAGGTTATGGAGCCGTTTGCAATAATCTTTGGTTTAAAGGGGAATGGCCAGCAGAATGGAAAGAATTGGACATCAATATTCTTGAATTATATCCCATTGTTACTGCTATACTTACATGGGCTAATTTTATGTCTGGACACACAGTTATCCTACATTCTGACAATGAAGCAGTAGTGAACATTCTAAATAAATTTTCCACCAGCAATCAAACGTCCATGCAACTCTTACGTCCCATGATATTAAAATGTCTCTTAAACAATATCATGTTCAAAAGCGAACACATTGCTGGTATTCATAATTCTGCAGCTGACGCTTTATCTAGAAACAATTTATCTTACTTTCAGAAGCTTATTCCGACAGCATCTAAAGATCCGTCATGTGTACCAGATCAGTATTTACCTCACAATTGGACACTATCGTTTTAGAAGCACTTCAAGCTGCCCAAGCCCCGTCTACCAGAAAGTCATATGAAAGAGCATGGGATTTATTAGTACAGTTCAACTCCCAGACAGGTATAGGTGAATTTCCTCTAACCCCAGCCTCTGCTAGCCTTTTCGCAGCACATCTTCGTTTAAAAAAGTATGCCCCTAATTCAATCAAGTCAATTCTGTCAGGTATATCATATTTTCACAAAATTAACAATTTCAAGGATCCCACTACTTCTTATGTAGTCTCTCAAATAGTTTCCGGTTTTTGTAAACAAAATCCTACCATAGACACTAGATTGCCAATCAACATAGCCTTGTTAGAAAAAATGATTTCTAAAACTTCTGAAGTAGAGTTTGACCCTTTTGCTCAAGTCTTGTACAGAGCTATGTTATCTACAGCCTTTTTTGGCTTACTAAGAAGTAGTGAGATGACAAGTACTTCCGCTGGACACAACTTACAGTTAGAAAGTATTAAATTCTCTCCTGATGAAGCCTTTTTCACCATTACCTTTCCGCATTTTAAACATAGCTCATCTCCTGCTACGATATCAATTAATTCTCAATTACCTTCTTGTTGTCCAGTATTACATATGAAGTTGTACCTGAACATAAGATCTTTTAAACCAGGTCCTCTGTTCATTTATAGAGATGCTCCAGTGAAGACTTCTGTTTTTAACAATTTTCTTCACAAACTCTTTGTTCAATGTCAGGTAGATCCTACCTTCTACAAATGCCACAGTTTGCGGATAGGCGGGACTACATGGGCAGCAAATCTCGGACTTGATGACTATACTATCAAAAAGATTGGGAGATGGAAATCTTTAGCCTTTAGAAAATATATTAGGTAGACATTTAAAAACTCAGACAGGTGTCGAGTATGCATTTTCATGTAAGCCCCAAAGTTGCTCAGACAGGTGTCGAGTATGCATTTTCATGTAAGCCCCAAAGTTGCTCAGACAGGTGTCGAGTATTCAATTTTCATGTAAGCCCCAAAGTTGCTCAGACAGGTGTCGAGTATTCAATTTTCATGTAAGCCCAAAGTTGCTCAGACAGGTGTCGAGCATACAAATTTCAAGTAGCTAATTTTTTCTCTTCAGGAAGATGTACTAGAAACTTAATTGAGATAAACCCGCATTTTCTGAATTCAAAATTTTCATACAATTCTAATTCCTTTATCTTACCTGAGAATGACAGTTTATTACACTACATTACATTAATTTGCCCTTATTTCAGAATTTGCGGATTTACTTTAATTCATTTCTATGATGTTCTTATATTTTGGTATTCATGTATTGATTTATGTGTATCAATAAATGATTTAACTACTTTGTAATTAATCTTCTTTTCTTTTGGGCTCTCGCGAGAGGTCGCGCATGGCCTTATTTTCGCCCAAGAAGATGAGTTGGAGATGGTATTATAATATATCCAATTGAGCTAATTAACAGTTATGTCAAATTCTAAACTCTTTTAGCTAATTAACTTAAATTAGCCATTAATTTCTTAGGTATTGTGTTTTGTGTTAATTGGCTCAATATTTATTTATATTAATTTTATATTAATAATTTTACATGTACGACTCTCACAGCCATATTTATACTCTACATGAACATAAATTCAAATTATTGACAATAATTTCATTTATGGCAATGTGAGAGTCGGTTAAGGTTTAGGTATGAACAAGCCCTGAGAAGACCATTCCCCGGTTATCCCAGGTAAATGTTTCTGGTAAGTTACACTGAACGAAACATCAAGCTTCAGATCTCGAGAGTACGAGATGAGACTTCAGACGAGATATCGATAGGATTGAAGTTGGAGGGTCTTCTCCCTAGGTCCTTAAAAAATCCTTAAACATCAATGTAAGTTATACATTTCGATTCTTTTCCCTCACCTCCTTCCCCAGCTTACACCACCAGTTGGAGCCTTATTTTCGCCCAAGAAGATGAGTTGGAGATGGTATTATAATATATCCAATTGAGCTAATTAACAGTTATGTCAAATTCTAAACTCTTTTAGCTAATTAACTTAAATTAGCCATTAATTTCTTAGGTATTGTGTTTTGTGTTAATTGGCTCAATATTTATTTATATTAATTTTATATTAATAATTTTACATGTACGACTCTCACAGCCATATTTATACTCTACATGAACATAAAAATATATTATGTATGGCAATGTTAAAATCCACAATTTAAAGATGTTTACCAAGCTTAGTGAGAAAGGGGAAACATGTTTTCACACATCTAACAAATACATATAATCTGTAGCTATCTACATATTGGAATAAATCAGGTACTATTCATTTATATGTCGCTCATGCCATTACTATTGGTGTGATTGACAACCTGGAAAGACAGGTAAACTAATAATGGGTCCAGGATACTGGACATGTAAGTCATGGCAGTGATGCCATATATGCAATGTTGATGTGTGACAGTCAGTCGGCTATGAGCTCAAGTGGTAGAGCACCTGACACGTAATCGGGAAGTTGTGGGTTCGATTCCCACAAGGGTGGAGTAACTTTTTCACATCAGCCCTTAGCATAGGATTTGATCCTATGTTTTCAGATTAACTATTGGTACACAAACAACTGCTTTTAAATGATGACCCAGACAAATCATGAACCTTCAATCAACAACTTTTTGAAATGGTACAGATATTCATTGATTGCACCCAACATTTTATGTCACCTTTGCATAATATACATGTTTAAATAACCATTGCATTTAGACCCCTTGAGAGTTAAAGTTGTTATCAAACTATTAATCATTTTAAAATATTCTATTTGGTGAAGATAAAATTCCAAAAAGAGCAATCCTAATATTCTATGACAGCTACTTACCTAATTTATATATGAGCACAAATCCCATCATCCAGCGTGTCCCTGGAGAATCCCAGATGTCTTGAAGGAACTTGAATTTATTCCTCCAGTCTTTCATTTCACTTGGTTGCACATAACTATGTGTCAGCCTACTTATATCTATAGTTTCCTCATCCTCGGAGGACTCTGTCCGTGTTAGATCTCGTAAATGTTTCGAATCAGCAGCTGGTTTAGTCAGTAGTTTTCTTTGATAAAACACATTATCACTTTCAGCGTTATCAGTTGTACTTTGATGCTCTTGATTCTGTATGTCATTGTTCAGTAAAGGGGATGCCGTATTCTCACTATCTGCATCACTAAGTAATGGTGTTGCTGCGTTGCTCGTTCCACTTTCGGCACTTTCTGCCGTCAACAGTTGCAGAGCTTCTAGATGGCGTAATTTAGGCAAGAAGTAAGTGAAAAACACAGCTTCTAAGTAAATCACGGCTAATATGAGAAACATTCCACCCCATCCTAAATAATCAGCAAGAATTACGAGGATTCCTCCACCACAAATAGACCCTAGTTTATAACCAACGACTTGGATAGTGTTTCCTAGACCTAGTTCATGATCACATAGGATTTCTAACGCAATACTATCAACTGCAATGTCTTGTATGGATACAAACAGATTCAGTAAAACAATCACGACGCATAGCATGATGATATATTTAGGTGTCACGATTGTACCTATAGCACACGTAAGCACAAGGCAACTCATACTGTAGATTAACCACTTCCGTTTTGTGCTATATTTATCAACTAATGGTGCCCAGAGAGCCTTACACAACCAAGGTAATGAAAGCAGTTTGTAGAATGTGATGTCACTGAGTGAAATCCCTTGTTGACGGAGGTATACAGGCATGAATCCAGTTTGAAAGCCATAAGGGAGCCCCTGTACAAAGTAGAGAAAACCCAACAGAACCATATTAGATGATATTCCAAGCTTCATCTTGCAATATGGTATTTTCCACTGCAACTTCTCTGGAAAAACAAATATAACACACTGTGTGAACATACAGCATTGATAATAACGTCTTCATATAACAGACGTGTATTATACATGTAAGTATATTACATGTACAATCCAAATCAAGGCAGATTGATTCACAGGGGCTTGTATGAAAGATGACACTAGTCACACATGATATGAATACCTGTACGTAATAGTGTTAAACTGAAATGAGAGTCACAAGAAATGCATACCAAATATTTAATTCTATTGAGGTGAATACTCCGTTACTCCGAAAAATATAATGATAATTTACCAGAGAAAGGGGGGACGTTCTTAACCTTAGGCCAGTTTCATGCCATGTATTTGGCCAAATTAATGGCATGAACGCATTCTGATGTTCATGCATCCATTGCATGGCGTTACCAGAATGGCAGGGGGGGGGGATTTATTTTACATTGTGATTCTAGATAAGGTTATTCAAACAGAATATATATTACTGAACAGTTTATCTTATCTTCTCCAATCTCTTTTATATAGGCAATATAAAATGACACCTATTTTGAATCAGATAAAATAAGTTAACGCATCGAACTTTAAGAATAAAACAGTATACATATTACGTTGTCAAAATATTTCGTCCCTGATTTAATTTCTTATGGTCTCTGTCTCTTATCAAATCGTAAAAGAACAAAACATTCTAAACTATGGATTTATTTTTCGGCATTCGTTTCCGGCATTTGTTTTTTATGTTCTTCTCCTGAAATGTATTTGCTTGAAAATAATCAGAGAAAGTGCGTATACGTATAAATTTGCGTGGCATATTCTGTCACGCAAACAAACGGGAAACGGGTGTGACTTCAATTTCTTGTCTGTCTGAGGACGTAGGCTTATTGGGAACGAGGTAGAATTAAAGAATTCTTATGAACGGTCATGCAAGATACTAGAACTAGTAAAATAATTTATTGGATAAGTTAATTTCTGATGGATCTAGATAAAATATGTCTCAAAACTTTGTGAACACTAGATAACTACATTTAGGCAGATATAGTATCTTGATATATTTGGCTATCATGCGTTTAAAATACGTTCCTAAAACTATGAAGACGTTAGGTGAGAAATATATTGCTATTGTACGTTCGAAAAGTATTTGGTTGTATTTTGTAGTTCTCAAGTTACCCATGAACTTTCGTAGGCTACATATTAAACAATTAACGTAATAGACTTAGCATATTTAGCCTAATTTTTGAATGATGTCAACGTGATTCCAATGTTATGTTGTCGTGATTTGCAGAGATCGGACAAGATTCGTTTTAAGAAATTGTATTTCTTTTAGATAAGATTCCCTAGTTTTCGGACAACTGGGTTTCGGACAACTGGGTTTCGGAAAACTGGGTTTCGGAGAATTGGGTTTCGGACAACTGGGTTGACCCCATATTTGATATCATTTGATATTCACTCAACAGAAGTCATGTGATGCTTGTTATTTTTAGTCACATATAGGACATAGACCAAATAAAATGGAATATTTGATATTTTTCTGCCATTTCTAAAGCGGCAGCCATCTTTTTTTTGCCTAAAACTATTTACCAATAAATCTCTCTTCACCAAATATAAAGAAAATCTGTCTATTAGTATTCGCATTATCTTCTGGACAGAAGGACGGACCGACGGATGGCCTCACTATATCCCTATAGAATTTTGTTTGTTTGGATAATAAACCCCTCTTGATAAATCCTGGCTATGGCCTACACACATGCAAATTACTTCAGGCCCCGTGCGAGCTCATATGAGCCTCGAGAATTACGAGTCATTACGGGCAAAATGGAGCACGATCTTTGTACGAACTCGTACAGAGCTCATTTTCAAGGCCTGCACTAGCTCATACGATGCTCGTCATTGTTCTTTTGAAGGCCCGTACAAGCATGTACGAGGCTCGTAATTTCAAGGCCTATATGAGCTCATACGAGGCCCATTATCGGTCTCTTTTACAGTGCAAAAATTATTATTTTATGTCATGCTTAATCATTCACGTATCTTTCATATCTGTTCCAAAAGAGCTCATTTAAAATAAACGAGCAATTACGAGCCTCGTTACGAGCCCCATACGGGCAAGTACAATGCTCGAAAATCATGAGCCAAAAACTACGATTTATTACAGGGATCGTTACGAGCACCGTACGGTCAAGTACGGGGGTCGAAAATTACAAGCTATTACGGACCTTGTAATCACAAGCTCTTACGAGGCTTGAAAATTACAAGCAATTACGAGACTCGTAATGAGGCCCGTACGAGGTTACATAGGGCCTGTTGACTTGAGCTCCGTATGGACTTGTTCTGGGTCTGATGTAATTTGCCTGTGTAGTTCAACAACATTAGACCTAGCCTGGGGCCTTGTTTCTTAACTGACATGTCTTATGGCCCCGGCCAAAGAAAGTCGTTATTGAGTTTAACATTGTTTAACCAGCTATGGCCATGCTAATTCAATTATTTTCATCAATATTTATGTCCGCAAATCTAAATTTATCAACTGCTATGCTTATTGAGTCAAGGCTTGCTCTATTGACTTCTTTTTCCTACTAGACGAATTCCTGTGCTGCTATGTACCGGTACTCTGCACAGTCGGAGAATATACTCCCGGTAACATACATATACAGTTCAAAACGAGGCTGTACCTGGAGGCTGCAAGAGAGGGACATATTTTCCATCAATTCCTTCACATTGTGAATCACAAATACATGTTTCACTCAGCCAATATTCCACTTTGGACAGACTGACAATAAATTGAGTTCAAACAGTGGATAAAAAATATGAAAGTAAGCATACCTACCTAGAGACTAATGTGTCAATAATATATCGTTTAGATACACTTATTTTGCACTTTTTATAAAGGAAATATTGGAGTAGCAATGGACAACGAATAGATGGCGCGTTTTCGCGGGAAATTTTATTCACTAAAAAATTGACCCCGCTTTTATATGCAATTTTGGTCGCTCATTTTAACTATGTTAAAAGTCGAATTGCTGTTATTTCTTTATAAAATCTGTTTAATAATTGAATGAAGTCTTCGCGCATTCTTAAGAATAGAAGAAAATCGTTTTTGGCGAGGACGAACTTCACGAGGTAAAGTTTAAATCATTTAATTATACCCTCAATAATTTTTGGTCGCTGTGATTAAGCAGTTATTTGTAGAGTTTAAAGTCTTGAGATCGTAAAAAATTAAAACTTACACTGATATATATATGCGCAAATGTAGAAATTCAACTTCTAAAGTGGCTGGTGTAATCTTCCGATTCTCATGCAAGATGGCGGCCATATTTATCTTCCGGGGTCGCGTGTCTTGCGCAAAAATAAAATCGTTAATTTTGGTTAATCTGTGTTCAATTATGGTTGTTACTTCAAATAAATGTATATTTATGAAATCAAATATGCTATTGAAAACTTCTTCATACGATGTCCGTTGAATTTGGACTTATTAGACACAGATTAAAAGATTGTTATTGTCACGTGATTAGTTTGTTGTTGTTCTGGCGATCAAGCACGTGGATCGATGTGGATAGGTATGATTATTTGACAATTACCAATGCATAATTCAGTAATTACAGGTGGCCCAATCTATTATCATCGGATAATCACTTTGACTACTTGCAGTCTCACCTCCCTTGATGCCCCATACTGTAAAAGTTTATCATTGATGACCCATACTAATGATCACTTGACGTCCCATACTATTGATCATTTGATACATGTATACCATACTATTGACCACTTGATGTCCCACACTATTGATCACTTGATGTCCCACACTGTTGATTCCTTTGATATACTATTGATCACTTGACGTCCGATACTGTTGATCAGTTGATGTCCCATACTATTGATCATTTGATGTCCCATACTATTTAACACTTACTACCCCATACCATTGATCACTTGATTTCCCACACTGTTAATTATTTTATTCCCTAATACTTATTAATTACTATTGATTATTGATTGTCCAAGACTGCTGATTACTTGATATCCAGTACTGTTGATCACTTGATGTTCCATACTGTTGATCACTTGATGTCCCATACCATTGATCACTTGATGCCCCATACTATTGGTTAGTTGATGTCCCATACCACTAATCACTTGATGTCTCATACCATTGATTTCTAAATGCAGCATGCTTGTTTTAACGACTTGGAAAGTTTTATTTTGGTCTCTCTAGACTTTTGAAAACTATAATACATGTACATATGAACATATGTATAATATATATTATGGTAAACAATTTAGTGATATACATGTAGTGTCAGCTTATAGATACACTATTTGTATACATGGAAAGAATATTACTCAAGTGATAAAAAAATATTTGTACTATGTTCTCCATTGATCCAAATTAAAGAGACATAGGAAATTGTACATTGCAAATGTTTATTTTTTAAAAAAATACAAAAAACGCCCATGGGTGATACTCTGTGACTGTAATTTACGAAAATATGAACTTATATTAGACCTTCATTTTTTTTGTTTGGTTAAATAAAAGTTAGAGTTACAAGAAAATATAAGGTATGATAAGATAAACCTTATTGTTAATTTTTAATTAAATTTCAAAGTTGGGGTCAGTTTTTAGCAAAAACGATTTTTGGACCCCCTGAGGGTGACCTACTTTAAATGGGTGCCACGGCCAGTATGCATTTTCTAAAAATTTAGGTTATAGATTTTCTTTTTATTGAAACTCCAAGCTTTCAGAAAATATATAGTTTAATGGGGTTAGGTTGATTTAAAAAAATGGTTGTCCAATGCTAATTGGAGAGTATTTTTGTTGTGATAGGTGTCGCTTTTTTAATTGACAACACATTCCAAATCAGTTTGCATCATTTATCATTTTATGATTTTATATTATTTCCAATCAAAAACTGGTCAAATCATGTCTATATATCAGTCAGCATAACATGAGTATTGTTAGTATTAGCTGCCTTCTTTTTATCTCACTTACTGGTAATACAATTGAACTTATTTATGGAATGTGTATTTGGCTATATCGATTATTTGTTTTTCTTGATAAGGAAATAATTTTACTTGGAACACTTGAATCTTGATCAAGTGTTCATTCGACAGCATTACAGTGTCTAGGATAAAGGAGAAGAAGAAATCTTGATTGATCGAACGAATAATATCTGGATAGTGAATACAGGTAATTTTATTTATTTCTATAAGATAATCAAGTCTACAAAAGCCCATTTCATTGTACAAAAACCTAAAAAATAAGAAATCAAAAGATCATATTGTGCAATGGGGATATGGAAAAATATATTCATATTGTACATAAATGACATTTGTATATCTTGGATTGCTTCTAGTTTGGCTAATAAGTGGCCTCTTATATTTTGATGCATAGTATTTTCAAAAAGATTACATGGCTGAAATTCTCACAGGAACCTGTATCAACACCTGAGAGTGACATCTATTGGTGATTACTCTACCGAACTGACAGAAGTCAGCTCTGGTATGCTGGATTGAAAATTCTTGTAGAGAAAAAATCGCCTGCTTGAAGTTGGAGAAAACCACTTCACAAGACGGCATATTTGAACGTTCCGTCAGCTGGTTTTTGAGCCAGCTGTGTTCAGTAAATTGGTGACCAAACCCCGGAAATAACCCTGTATCTCTTATAAGAGATATATTCCCAGGGTTCTGTTACCAACAGATGTTGATACAGGTTCCTGTGGAAATTCTTTAAATTACAAGAGGGCGTAGGCTTATTGCAAAAAACTAAATAATCTGAAATATACAAATGTCATTCATGTACAATATGAATATACTTTTCCATATATTATTGCACAATGGTCCCCTGATTTCTTATTTTTGGGGTTCTAGTCTACTGATGAAATAAAACAGTGAAGTTGGCTGTAGTTTTGTGACGAAATAATCATGCCAGGTAAACCTTAACCTTTCCTTAGCAATTTGACAATCTGCTCACAGAGTTGGAGACAGTACACTAGGCCTAGTGTCAGAAGTAAATAAAACAAGATTGACTGTCTATCATCTATGGCTATAGACTATAGTGCACTAATAGCATAAGCACTTACATAATCTAAACCTGTACAGCTGGCTGTAGTAAAAATAGACTTGTAATTGTAAACTCAATATCTACACCTAGTCAGAAGAGATTTGAAGTTCTGGCTTGTTATACAGCTCCCCGGATGAGCATGTCGACGGTTATAACATTGGTGTCAGATCCCGGGTGTCTGATGTTGGATTTTCCTTGTGAATCATCAATCAGTTATGACAGGACAATTATCTTCAAGGGGGATGGTGTAATGAGCCTCCATAGCAAGTTGCTGCTATAGCCTTGCTTTACATGTAGTTGGCTTGAGCAGTAGAGTGTCAAGACTTTTCTGACAGTCTTCTGGTTTCGATTCTCACACGTGGAATTTTATTAAGCACACACCCTTTCACGTCTAGTACTGGCTTGTTAACTACAGCTCTTGGCCCTGGATGAGCATGCCCATGCAGGGTTGTTACATTCTCTGTATTAAAGAATATTAGAGTGGGGCAACTTCCCTGGGGGGGTTCATTTTATATATCCTCCACGCACATGGGGTACTTTTTAGCTCACACAGTGAGCTATTGGAATCACTCACTTGTCCGTCTGTCTGTTTGTCTGTCCATCCATCTGTCCATCTGTCAACAATTGGCCTGTTTTAAAACCTCTGTCAATTGGATTCCCGTTTTAAATTATTTTTGTTCAACATCAATATAGAAAACACCCTTATGACTATGGTCGCCATTTTTGTCTCAAGAAATTCATTTCTTGCCCATTTCCTAGCTTTACAAATAATTTCAGGTGTCCTGCATTGTTAAAAGCCATGTCACTGTAAAGAGTAGCTGTATGAAATAATTTTATTACAAAAATCGGCAAAAAATTATATCAATTTGTTTATTTTCAGTCATTTTAGTTAACATTGATTTTTCTATCTGTCTCGCTAAATCCATTTTTGGACCATTTGCCTTAAAACCTTGTTGATAGGATTCCTGTTTTGAGTTATTTTTGTTCAACATCAATACGGAAAACTACCCTATGACTCCTGGTTCAAAAGCTTGCATATTTTCAAAATTGTTGCCATTTTTGTCTCGCGAAATTCACTTTTGGCTCATTTCCTAGCTTTACAAATAATTTCACTGTAAAAAGCCATATCGATGTAAAGAGTACATGTAGTTGTATGAAATAATTTTGTTACAAAAAATCTGCAAAAATATATCCATTTTTTATTTTCAGCATTGTTACTTAATATTGATTTGTCCATCTGTCTCGCAAAATAGACTTTTGGACCATTTGCCGTTGATAGGATTCCCGTTTTAAGTTATTTTTGTTCAACATCAATACAAAAAACTCCCCTATGACTCCTGGTACATACGTATATGTGTATTCTGTGCAAAACTGAGATGTTTGAATAGCGAAGAGTTTAAGCATCGCATATGAAATCGAAACAAAATAATTCTACATGTACAGTGTATCGAAATCAGAATTATCAGTATGATATTCAATAAACACGAGTATAATGATTCCCGTTGACACCAATGCGAGATTTCAAGTTTGCCATTCTGGACAGGAAACTCCTCTGAAGGAGACTAAACCGCATACAAAACTATGTGCGCTCAAAACATTCATATATTGATTCATGTACTTCCCATTCACGTTTAGGTTTTGAAAAACAGTGCAAGCTTAAAGTCTCCAGTGTCCTGTAACATTTACAATCCCAGGCAAAGGGAATGTGCGGTGGTTCTGTATATTGAGACATTTTAATGGCATTTGTTACATGAGAAAATGTTTATGCTCCCTATCAGGAATTTATTCCCCTTACTCACTGATTTATATTTGTGTAAGAACAGACCGACTGTGAGGATAAATTGGATATTAGAAACACAGTGTAGCTTAAAATTCAATGATCAAATGTGTATATCGTTTGTTTGCCAACAAGCAGTAACATTACATGTTAACTTTTGGCATAACTATTCTTCCTTCTGCTTTATTTTAATGGATGTGGTATATAAAAAATAAATCACAAAAAAACACTCAGACATAAAAATGTCTAAAAATCATATCAACTCATTTTTACTTCCAGTTCACTCAGCAAATACTTGTGCCGAATGGGGATTAGCTGGCCAAATATCTGGTATGAGAATTTATTATTTGTTTCAGCCTTATTTTATAAACACTTATCGGTTGAAAGTGTAAATAAATATTTGTCACATTGTTTGCTGTATTTTTATACACTTTAGGGGTACCATCATTTATTTTCTGTGTCATGTATTTTCTTAATCCATGCATTAGAAAATTGAGATGTTTATTTATCATTGTGACTCAGCATGATTTAGCAGAACTCATAATATTGATCATATACCTCGCTGTCAGACCAACCTTATAAGAATCAATCACTGAAGGCATCCATTCAAGTCTAGGATTCATTCTTTCAGTCATCAAGAATACAAAATTCTCACTTTGAACCATACAAAAATATTGGCACAGATCTATGCATGCAATCAAACTTTTTGGTAAATTTTTTTTTGGTAAGTGTAGATTTAACCTGGAAGTAACATGTACTAAATTAGTTGTATAAAATAGTGAGTTCATATCCCACCTTTGGTATCAGGAGCCTGTGGAAATGGACTAGAACGGTGCAAAATGCTTGACTGGTATGGCACAAGCGTTTTTTTAATTACCCATTATTTGCTAATAGGCATTTCTGCACATCAGTTTAAAATCAATAGAACAAACCACATAGAGTTTAAGTCAATAGAACTTGTTTAAGTATTCAGCAATTTATGAGCTATTTAAATTCAAAAATAAATATGACACACACCGTACAAGCAAAAGTGAGCCTTTGGCACTATTCTGATTCATTCTCATATGCTCTGTAAGTCAAGTGTGTATCATTCAATGTTATTATTTTTATTTATTCATTTTTTATTCCCAAGTAACATATTTACATGTGCATTACAAAATATTTACAATCTCTCGTTGAAAGACAATAAATTTTCTCCACAGTTCTTATATTTGAAATCATGAATAGTTTTCTTAATTAAGAGCGTTTCGTAAAATAAATCTGGCTTCATTTCAGTCAGACCTAACTTTTCATTATCGTTTAACTGGCTACCTTGCCATAAAATCCTTATAGAAGGACAAGTAACAAGAAAAATGTAAGTTATCATTCAATATTATTAATATTATAGATATTTTTTCTTAAATAGGACATAACGTATCTACTGCAACCTATGCTGATACACCTGGTGCAGAGAAAACCAATGATCCTACAATGGCAGATGCACTGAATGATAACCCAACAGGAGGTAGCTACAAGAAAACTGAGGATAAAGACCAAGGGCTTAAAGATGAAGACCTTTTCCGACCAATATTAAGCGGTGGTAGATTCCAGAATCCATGGTCTGGATGGAAAATGCCTGGACTTGGAGGGGTACTGAAATGGAGAATGACTCAGAATGACCAAAGCAACATTCCAAAGAAAAAGGTATGTGTACAGTCTTATACATTCTCATACTCAGACCATCTCTGCCATAAGAATCTTTAAGGAAACTGATAGAAGGCTGGCATATCTCACAATGAGTCTTATATGGGTTCACTCTATTTGGCCAAAGCAACACAGTTCTCACTTGTGGATGCAGAAGGTAACAAGGGGGAGCTAATTTCAAATCCAAAAAAGATTTCCGTGCTGGCGCGGAAAAAATTTTGGGCACCTAAATCCCAAATTGGGCCCAAATTTTGAAAATTTAAGGCCCATTCTTTGATAATGGACCCCATGCCCCCACCCCCTGGATTCGCCAGTGGTTCTATAATAAGTATATGGAAGGTAGTAAATTCCTTCATCCTGTGACTTACACTTTTGAGCTGCACCTGCAACCTACAGGGTTACCAAAAATATGACCTGTAGGCTACAAAATTTGGCCTATCACTTGAATATAACCTAATTTGAGTTACATGTCAGAGGAGAGTTTTTTGCCAAAATGAGACACCTCTACTGCCTAGTTATTAATATCATGAAAAGTTCAAAACGAGGAGAGATTTTGTCAAGTGGGATTTTCTACTCCTGGAGTTGCTGTGTTTCTAGTTCATTATCCCATCTAACAAAGTTCAAGAGAAACTTACATTAATCCATATGTTTACTCAGATAACTAAATGAGAATGAATTTCCAATATGGCCACTCAGCTCAAAATGGCCACCAAACTAAAATACTAATTGATTGATTTGGTTTAAAATGTATGTGCTTCAGCACTCATGTTTGAGAAGGGGAACAGAGGATACTGCCTGGTTATATCTATCATGTAATGCTCAAAATGACATGAGTTGCTGTTTTTATCACACCAGGCAATGCATTTGAGGATTTAATTTCAAATTTTCATAGATTTTTCTTTGTTTGAAAATCTAGACCTGATAATTTTTTAATTATTTTGAATTTTCATTCTTGAAAACTTATTTGTAAAGTCTTGTCTATGGATTTCCAGCCAAACCATTTGACAGATTGAGATCAAACTTTTAGGAATGTTTCTTGGTATGAAACCCAAGAATGGATTTAAGTTTTGGGACTTTTGGGTAAATGTTAAGGGAACTGTGTCAGATATTCAGTCATAAAATCTTGTCTACATGTTTTAAGCCAATCCATTCTATGGATCAATCTAAAATTTCAGGGGATGCTTCCTGGTATGAAGGTCTACACTTGATTGATTGATACTCTTCCAGCATGGTTTTATTTCAAAATTATGAGTGGTTTGATAAAATATATTTTGCTAATTGGAATTTGCTACTCTGGGAAGTTACTGTTTTTTCTTGTTATAGCTTTATTTCTAACATTGACCTTTCTAATGATATATTCAAATAGCATCAATTTTTCATCAATGTTTGCTTACTAAAACCACAAACAAAGCCTTATGTGGTTGGCTGTTACTTATAATAGATAATGATAGTTTTAGTTGAAACATAACCAACCATTCCCTATTTGTTCAGCTTAGATTGGTTTCTATACTGCAAATATATAAATTATTTAAATTTCATATTCCTTTCAATAATTTCCATGCCGTTATAATTGGCTCTCAATTTTCACAAAAATGAGAATCAAAAATATTTTTCTCCTTTATTTTGTATGTCATTCAAACACTGTTTTTCCTCTCTCTTCTCCCTTTTTTATGTCACCACCAGAAGTGGTGAAATGTTGTTCTAAATGTTTGTGATGAAATATTTCACATTTCATCAATAGGTACAGTATTCATGAACTCTTAATTAAAATATCATGTAGTAAAATCAAAAATAGAATGTTCAAGAGATATCAATAAAAAAATGAAGATAACATGTATTCAATACTTAAATTTATATATAGATATACCAAAAAATTAGCCAATCCATTCACATTTTAGAGGAATGATGTAGAATTGGCGTAAACCTGACAGTTATTTTATGTGCTGGAAGATATGTAGGCGTCATTCCAACAATAGAAAAAAAAAATTAAAACATTCTAAAAACATAATAAAACCAATCATAATTGAACGCGTAATTTACATGGAAACAGCAAGAAAAATATTTGAAATAAAAATGATACTTTTCTTCATTTTTATTTTTATTTGTCATATAAATCTTGTGTCCGCTTTTGATGAAACGATAGGAGTTGAAAGAGTTAGTAGAATGGCAGGATGTGACACAAAGGAGGGGTGTAACACCGTAGATTTGGGACATGCTATTAACAGCTTTGGACTGGATCTCTACAAACTCCTCCCTACAAATAAAGATGGGAATATTTTCTTTAGTCCATTTAGTATCTCAACAGCACTAGCAATGACGTACCTCGGCACAGCAGGGAAAACTGCACAAGAAATGGAGGACACTCTGAAATTTGATCGATGTCCCAATTATCATGAGCTATTCAAGAATCTGTTGAATGATATTAACAGGAAAAACCAACCATATACTCTTAAGTCTGCCAACAACCTTTTCCCTAATATGAGACTGGATGATTCATACCTAAAGGAGGTTGCAAATTACTATCTAGCTCAGATAACACAGCTTGATTTTTCTAATGCAGCGTATGTCACAAAATATATTAATGAGTGGGTTTCAAACAATACTGAAGAAAAAATCAAAGATATAATAGACCCTGGAATTATTGGACCTCTTACAAGACTCGTTCTTGTCAATGCCATATATTTTAAGGGAGATTGGAAGTATACATTCGATAAAAGGGACACAAAACCTATGCCATTTTACCCTGCAGATGCAAAACGCTATAAGGTGGACATGATGTTCCAAACATTAAATAAGACCCAAGATTTCATATACTTTGAGGATCATACCTTGAATGCTCAAATATTGGAACTGTTCTACAAGGGAGAAGACATCAGCATGGTTATTATCTTGCCCATAATACGAAGAGGACTAAAAACAAATATCACGGATCTGGAAGCAGCGTTAAACATCACGACCCTCAATAATATCCAATCAACCCTGGCCAACTATGACTTCAGCAAACCGCGACGGGAAGTGAATGTTAGAATCCCAAAGTTTTTGATAGATTGGAAATCTGATATTGAAGCACTTCTAAAACAACTAGGAATGCAGGATTTATTTTCATCTGGAAATTTCAGTAAACTTTGTGGCTGTAGCTTGCCAGTTACTGATGTTATCCATCAAGCATTTGTTGAAGTTAATGAAGAAGGTAATGATTCATAAATTTGTTTTTGTTATATTCATTCAGTCTGGAGGCAAACTAAAGGTTGGAGTAGTACAGGGTGTCTCAAAAAAATGTAGACCAGCATCTGGACAGAAATCAAAACATTCCACCAGAAATATCAAATGTGATGAACAATGTAGTACTAAGGATGCAGACTGTCATCGAAATATGAGGTTACATTAAATATTTGGTGTCAAAGGTAATGGGTTAAAGTATCAAAAAGGCAAAAATGGATCAATTTACTGTGTATATGGGAAAAAAATATTGATTGGTTTGACATGCTGTTGATATACTTTTGGGTACATTTTTTGAGTCACCCTATACATAATGGAAATTATTAGTTTTTAGAAAAATAAATTAATTTTTCTGGTGGTCTTATGGGGATATTCATGAACAAGGAATTAATTTGAAAAAGTTTTAGTAATTCAAAGTACATAGCTTTTATGTATAACTTGATTTCATGGGAAATGTTGCCTTTTACAGGCTGATCCAAAAATGCAACCATCTGATATTGATATCTTCTTGAATTTACTCACATGCAGGGTGACAGCTGGAAAAGTACATGTATCATCATATGATACATGTATTGTTTTATTGAATTAAATGGGTTGATATTATATCTATGATGTTCTTTTTTCATTCATGGCTGTCATGCTTTGTGATTATTTTTACTGTGCAGGGACAGAAGCAGCTGCTGCAACTGTAGTTTTTATTGCTAAATCAATAGGATCAGGACCTGTGGATTTTAGAGCTGACCATCCCTTCTTGTTCCTCATCCGACATAGATGCTCCAATATTATCTTGTTCATGGGATGTGTCTCAAAACCAAGTAAGAAGGTCACATTTGGGTGGAACTTGAACCTTGTCTGGTTAAATAGTCTTCATTTTAATTGATTAAAATCCAAAATTTGGAAAATGTTCTTGAAGGTTCCTGTTTTCATTATCATATTAAAGTCATACATAATCATAATATTTATTAGGAAGCCCCAGGCTGAAAGCATTATTGTCCCACCTCCCAAATTGCCATTTGAAACTAGGACCTACTTTAGCTGGGATGAAAATTACAATACATCATTACTGTAAATTTAATATTTTAGACAAAGCTGAGAAGAGAATATCATGTCTTACTGAAAAACCATGTTTGAAACTCTACAATGGTGAACCAGCACCGAAGTGTTGTGGTTGTAGGTTTCAGTTCAAGGACCCATCTGAAAAGGTTTGTGTATTTCTTGTATTGTTCAATGCCATTCCTGTAATTCTTCAAATGTATCAATTGGTTTTCTGTTCATCTTTATTGATATGGCAATTTTCAATGTGAAAGTTACACTGTACAATTAAAACAATGAATCGATTGCCATTTCATCTTAAATCCCATAATTGCTGTACAATTGTGTGCTTAAAATGGCATAACATTACAGGATGGGCCAATATAAATAAGATTTGGATAGTAGTAGTTTTGGCCCAGCCTGTATATTATACAAATGAATAATAATTTGGTTTTAGTGGTATATATTCATCGAGTATTACAAAGGAAGTTAGAATAAATTTTGTTTAACATACGAAATCCACATAATAAAAATGCACTATTAATTTTATTTTGTAGAAATCAAAGCCTCAATCACCAATGAGGGTTCTAAAAAAACTTAAGAAGCAGGGCAGAGATGATTGCTTTGAGAAATGTCTGAATGACGATTGTAGGAAAAAATTTGGATTCAAATGAGCACCTCTTCAAAAGGAAGACATAATACAGTATATGCAGTATATAATATGCAGTGATCTCCCCAGCATTAAAGCAAGTGGGCGTAGCACCCACCTAAAATTTTGAAAAGAGGCTTCCACCCACTTGAAAAAATCATGAAACAATTTTGGTCTAAATTGTGAAAATGGGAATTTTGCACCCACTTGAGAAAAAGTTCTGTGGAGATCACTGATATGTATATTCAGGATTTACAACAAACTAACAAATTGAGAGACATTGTACAGTGAGACCTGTTGGTGGAACACTTTTCAGTCTCAAAACCAACTGACTTAATGTTTAATGAAAGTGGAACACCTCTCAAGGGGAACACATTTTAGAGGTATCAATGGTGTTCCACTGGACAGGTTTTACTGTCTCATGTACAGGGCTAACTATCTATAAAGTGATCCCATTGAAGCTGGTTGTTTATGCAAATGAGAATGGAATAATGGTAGCAGAGTTGATGGAAGGAAATGTGTTGCATATTCAGGATTTGGATTTGGACAACTGTGATCTGATACTTTTCAATGTACAGAATAAATTCTGATAATAAATTAGGGTTATCACAAACAACAAATATTACTTGTTCAATTTAAATTAGAAAAGTATGAATGTTTATGTCACTATCAAGAAATTGTGACATATTGTTAGAGCCACAGTTTTTGCGACTGGCATTTTGCATTGGTGCCTGAAACATATTGTTGCACTTTATTATTGCAAGCAGGTGGTGATATTTTGTCATTTCAAAAGACAACAGGGGAAATAATGTATCAATGCATAATTCAAAGATGAACCTATCTTAGTAAAGACATGGGCTTTCAAGAGAAGAGCCCGTGGTTCATTTTTACCATGGGCTTTCAAGAGAAGAGCCCTGTGGTAAAGATGAATCACGGGACTCTTCTCTAAATTAAGATAAGTTCATCTTTGAATACTGGATTATTATCCCAACGAACGAAGTTCTGTAGGGATTTAGTGAAGCCCTCCGTCCGTCAGTCAGTCAGTCAGTTCGTCCGTCTGTCCGGAAGATAACTCGAATACTAGTTGACAGATTTTCTTCATATTTGGTGGGAAGATGTATATTGGTAAATAGTTTTAACTAAAATAGTTTTTTTTCAAGATGGCCCCCAGTTTAAAAATGGCGAGAATTTTTCGCAAAAATCTTATGTTTTTCATTTTTAACCAAAATAATAAATATTATTATTTGAAATTTTGGTAGTATATAACAACATCTATCTATTTCACATATATCCCGGGTTTTTCACCCTGACCCCCAGGGGCCGTAAATGGGGAATTGGGAAAACAGTAATTTGCGTTAATTTTGAGATGTTTTTAAAGTATAGCTTTATTATACTCAAATGAAAGGCAACTTAGGGTAGATTGCAAATATTGTAGCGTTTTTCTGATTTGGGCCTCAAAAAATCAAAATTGCCACTTAATGCGGGATTACGCACTTATTTTCTGATCTCTTAAAAGTATGGCTATATTATACACAAATTGAAGGAATTTCAGAGTAGATCACAATTATGGCATTGTTTTTCTGATTCTTCTCTGAAAATTCAAAATGGCTGACTAGAGCAGAAATTCGCCATTACTTAGAGTTATCTTGAAAGTATGGTTACATGATACTACAATGATTTAAAATATTTATTGAAGGTAAGAGTAGATGGTAAATATTATATTGTGACTGTACAGATTGATGATTTATATAGTGTTTGTTGGGATTTGCTACTCCGTGGAGTTGCCATTTTCTAGTTCACTTTTGACCAAATATTCGTAAAAATATTCATTGTGAAAATGTATCTTGTGTATTGTGTCACAATCTTTACAGTATATCTTTAATTATAGTATATAAAATCTTTACTTAAAGTATATAAATCTTTACTGATATTACTATAAATCTATACTGATGGTATATACACTATTAACTTAAGGTATGTACAATATTTACTTACAGGAGGAGTTAGATGAAACACTTCCTGTTCAAGATGTTGATATCAATGAAATATCACAACCACCAAAAAATGGAATGAGAGTAACATGGATGGGACACGCATCAGTTCTAGTGCAGTTTGATGAAATATCAGTACTAACAGACCCCGTATTCAGTGAACGCTGCTCACCAATGCCATCTATTATGGGACCTAAGCGCTATCGTCCTGTTCCGTGTCAGATAGATGACATTCCTACATTAGATGCTGTTGTAATCAGTCACAATCACTATGACCATCTTGATCATGGAACAGTTGTCCAACTGAATAAAAAATTTGGTTCAAAATTGAAATGGTTTGTACCAATGGGACTTAAATCCTGGATGAATGACACTGGATGTAAAAATGTTGTGGAGATGACATGGTGGGAAGAGCAGCCTCTTTCTGAACATGAGACAGCTGGGGCGACATCTGGTGGCAGTGGGGTAAAGTTTGTCTGTTTACCATGTGCTCACTGGTGCACAAGGAAGGGTCCTATAGATTTTAATAAGGTGAGGAGTATTTTATGTATCTAAGCTTGTATTTGCAAATGCAACAAACGCCCGTCGACTTCCAGATTTGCCTGCTATTTTATGGGCAACTCATTTAAATATGAAAAGTACCTGTCACTATTCCATTCATACTTAAATGAGTTGGTCATGAAATATTAGGTTAATCTGGTAGCTGACAGGCGTTAGTTGAATTTGTGAATATAAGCTTAGATAAGTGTTACATGTATTATTTTGACTAATAAACTGTCAATTTACCCTTTGCATTCGTTTAACTTTGCTTCTTAAAACATGTAAAAGAGAGCTTCATCTTCACTCTTTCAGTTTACATTAAATCTCTCAACTCACCGAGCCAATCAGAGTTTGTCGTCAAAATAGGGACAACTTTCTATACATGGTCATGTCCTCTTACATCACTGCATACTGTAGTTAACGAGCATGCATTTAGCATGTGTTCCTTCATTCTGCTGATTGGTTGATAAAAGGCTGGGGTGTCCCAGGCATCAGTCGTGGGGCTGGGGCTGCTAAACTGTAATGGGTTATGGTAACCATATCCTATAGCGTAGGATTTCATACTGTTGAAAAATATGGAAATTATCCTGTTGTTTTATGCTATAAATAACTTCATAACTCATGAGATTAACAAAATTTTTGAAGTTCATACAATGTTCTTATCATAGGTGTTGTGGTGTAGCTGGGGTGTGATCGGTCCATGGAACAGATTCTATTTTGGAGGAGATACTGGTTATTGTGAGGGCTTTAAACAAATTGGGAAAAAATATGGACCATTCAATCTAGCAGCTATTCCTATAGGAGCATATGAACCCAGGTAAATAGATGTAGATTGTAGATGTAAAAATACTTTAAATATTTGATGGCAGGTTCACTTAGACTGACAAAATAATACAATCAGTTGAAGACCATATTAAAAACATTGCTTGCTGTACTTTTGCAAAATCAGGATATGTGCCTCAACATAGGACAACCAGCCTTATCACAAAAATTAAAATTGTGCTACAGACCCAAAAATGTGCCCAAGATTAAGAGGAAAATGTGCTAAATTCAAATCCGTCTTTTTGGTCCATATCTGCAAGGAAGAATTGTTAAGACATAAGCCATGGCTCATTTGAAAGGTCTCTGCTTTTTAAAATACATAAAAAAATCAAAATATTGAAAAAATCCTATCCCTTTTCCTATGCCCTGGCTCATATATAACTGCATACAATATATACAACCCTTTATTTTGGAAAGACTTGATATATTTGCCATTTCCATCCCTACCTTCCCTTATAGGGCAGAAATGAGAAATGTGCCTTACTAAAAGTAGACCTCATAGAAAAATGTATTTGCAGAAACTTTATGAAATGTCAGCATGTCAATCCAGAAGAGGCTGTGATGATACATCAAGATATAGGGGCCAAAAAATCTGTAGGGGTCCACTGGGGAACATTCAAACTCACAGATGAGGTAAATTTATCTGCTATATTTGGTTTGTCACCTTGCTGTTACCTAGCCATGAACATTATAAGCAATAATGCAGTTTGATTACAGTATTACATACCCAGCGAAGCATTTGTATTGAAGTCAATGGAGCTGAAGGTCGGCTATATATTCCTGTATAGCCGCCAAACCTTTTACCATGACAATCTTATGACATCATCGGGACGTCATGTTTCATTTCTTCCTAATTTCACTCGCACACAGACACGTGGCATCATTGATATAACGTAGCCATGATATAAAAGTATTGTCGGACCTGGCCAAAATCTGGTAGTGTGGTTGTGGTCGGGTCACGAACAATTTTTATTATTTATTATGGGATTCTCACTGGTCTTATGTGGGCGCAGACCTGGTTTGGTGGTACTGCTTTCACTGAAAGGGGAGGTTGTTACACATATGCATACAGAATACAGATATACAGTTTTTATAATTTATTAACACTAATTTTTAACAACAAATAAAACACAAATGTCCATGTAATAATTAACTCTGAGTTGTCTTGTTGCTCTTCTCTTGTTTGCACTCTGCTCTACTTTTACTCTTCTTCACTCTGTTCAGGGGTTACTCTGCTTTACTCTTCTGTTCTCTACCCACATTTACTCTGCTTTAGTTTCACTCTGTTCAGCTCTTCTTACTCTTTATTCTGCTCTGGTTACTCTTTACTCCTTTCTGTTCTGCTCCGTTACTCTTTATTACTCATTTGTTCTGCTCTGCTTACTCTTTACTCCTTTCTGTTCTGGTTTACTCTGTTCTGCTCTCTTTATTCCGCTCTGCTCTGCTTACTCTTTACTCCTCTGTTCTGGTTACTCAGGATTACTCTTCTTCAGCCCGGGTAACTCTTCTTTACTCTTCACCGCTCTGCTCTACTCAGGGTTACTCTTCTTCAGCCTGGGTTACTCTTTACTCCTTTCTGTTCTGCTCTGCTTACTCTTTACTCCTCTCTGCTCTGGTTTACTCTGTTCTGCTCAGGTTACTCTTTACTCCTTTCTGTTTCTGCTCTGCTTACTCTTTACTCCTTTCTGTTCTGCTCTGCTTACTCTTTACTCCTCTCTGCTCTGGTTTACTCTGTTCTGCTCTCTTTATTGCGCTCTGCTCTGCTTACTCTCTATTCTGCTCTGGTCACTCTTTATTCCGCTCTGCTTACTCTTTACCATGTTCTGCTCTGCTTACTCTTTAATCTATTCTGCACTGCTTACTCTTTAATCGGCTCTGCTCTGCTTACTCTTTAATCTGCTCTGCTTACTCTTTAATCTGCTCTGCTTACTCTTTATTCTGTTCTGCTCTGCTTACTCTTTATTCTGCTCTGCTTACTCAGGACTGCTCTTCTTCAGCCTGGGTTACTCTTCTTCAGCCTGGGTTACTCTTCTTTACTCCTATCTGCTCTGGTTTACTCTGTTCTGCTCAGGTTACTCTTTACTCCCTTCTGTTCTGCTCTGCTTACTCTTTACTCCTTTCTGTTCTGCTCTGCTTACTCTTTACTCCTCTCTGCTCTGGTTTACTCTGTTCTGCTCTCTTTATTCCGCTCTGCTCTGCTTACTCTCTATTCTCCTCTGGATACTCTTTATTCCGCTCTGCTTACTCTTTACCCTGGTCTGCTCTGCTTACTCTTTACTCTATTCTGCACTGCTTACTCTTTAATCTGCTCTGCTCTGCTTACTCTTTAATCTGCTCTGCTTACTCTTTAATCTGCTCTGCTTACTCTTTACTCTATTCTGCACTGCTTACTCTTTAATCTGCTCTGCTCTGCTTACTCTTCAATCTGCTCTGCTTACTCTTTAATCTGCTCTGCTTACTCTTTATTCTGTTCTGCTCTGCTTACTCATTATTCTGCTCTGCTTACTCTTTATTCTGTTCTGCTCTGCTTACTCATTATTCTGCTCTGCTTACTCAGGACTGCTCTTCTTCAGCCTGGGTTACTCTTCTTTACTCCTCTTGGCGAATAGATTGGGAATATCGATCAAATTCTGAGATTAGACCCAACTATCTGCCCTCAAAGGAAATAAAGCGATCACTTCAGTTGGAATCCCTGTTGTTCCAAAAAACACTCCTCCAGACGAGTAATTCGGGAATATCAATCAAATTCTGAGATTAGACCCAAATTACTAGTCACATAATAAATCTGCTACCCCACAAATACACTTGCTCTTGGTGGGACTCAAGAATGTCAATCAAATTCTGAGATTAGACTTGAGCCACATGTGAACCGGAAGTCATACAAGATGGCGGACTTGCTGAGGATTGTTGGAAAATGATGATGCAATCACAAAATAGCCACGCTGATTAGCAAAGAATCATCAAGTAAAACCCTCTAATTCTACCTCAGAATGAATTATAAACTCAAATCAACACTCACAAATTCTCCAAAACGTCTTCTAGGCGCCTCTAGACTGCAACTTCTCTGGCAGTACTCCCTGGTCAACACATCAGGCCAAACGGCTCTATATCCAAGTGTCACTGTTGATTCCCGTCACAAAACAGTGAAAATACTCCATAAACTCCAATATCCACGATTAAACTCCAAAATTCCTCACATCGAGTAATACTCCATCATAAAATCACCTTTCCGCCATCAACATCATGAGCCAGCTTCTAAAAATGACACTACAGGTCCTTACTCTGTGACTTCTTGAGCTAGACTAACATCAGGTGTTCAGATCATGTGCTATCTCAACCCACTAATGAGATGCATAGGGAAGCTATCTGATTGGCTACAGCTGGACTGAGCTGGTGTGTTTACTCCATTTGGTGATGCATTGTGGGAAATCACTATAGCAATGTCAATCAAGTAGCCTCTAATTGCTGATGACTCATAACCATGTGGCCTATTTCTCCTACAGGTTGACCAATTCTAGGGCAAGGGTCCCCGCACAAGCAAAGAGTAAGGTTACTCTTACTCTTACTCCCAGCTTACTCCTTGAGTTTATGGTTACTCCTAAGTTACTCCTTGATCGTTGCACTTACTCTTAGTTTACTCCTTAACTTACTAGCAGCACATGAAGTGTTAATTATGAATAAAATAGTCTAAAAAAATAACAAAAAGTGGGGAATTTCTAAATTTCCCACACACCCCCCATCTTAAATCAATGCGCCCTCGCATTGCTACTCCTAACTTAACAATTAGTAACCAACTTTCTTAATCCACAATTCCATGAACTACAAAAACAACATATTCGAACATTTAACATCTCAGAGTGTATGATGTTACAATTACTCATCATCACCTTACATTAACTCAAAAAGCTTAAATATCTCTTCATAAAATTATCACATATTTTAATACAATAACAATAAACTACAGGTTTCTAAATAAAACTGCTCCTTTACCACTACAACGTGTACAAATGCACATGTGTTACTTACAAGCAAACATCTTAAAATAACTCATATACTCCTGTCTATCACTGTTCATATACACCTACATCACTAAATGTCTTTAAATATACCCATAATAACCTTTACTCCTCAATCTGTAAACATTGATCTATCAGTGCAACTAAATTAAGAGTTCATAACTTATCACTTTCTATGTGCACACACAATGTGCTGCTACAGGAGTTTGTGTTCCTTGGTCGATCTGTGTACTCATAGTGACCACTAGCTCTTTTGATGGTCCTTGGAGGTTTGTCCCATCTCTGTAGTCTGTTCCTCTTCCTTCCTTATTCCTCTGATTAAGTCCAATCGCTTCACGTTTCAATCTTGGCATCTCCATCTTACTCATCACCACCTTTCTCCTTAAAGCAGACTCTCTTCTATCACTCACCAAGGATCCGTGTATAGAAAATATCCCTTCTTCCCCATTGGGTGGCAACTTCTCACTCTTAGAATCTTTACTCATCCCCAAGTCATCTTCTCTATTCATCCACCCATTGGCTCTACTCCTGGTGAACAGCCATCTCTGACTTCTACTCTTTTGGGGGCCTCTATGAGTAGAATCATCATAATCACTCCTTGCTGACTCAGGAGCTGGAGTAACCTTCTTCATTTCACTCTGCATGTTATAACTTCTAGGAGGTTGTCTTCTCTTACTCCCTTGCAACATCTTAGTCTGAGTAGGCACTCCTCTCTCCTTGCTACCCTCGTGAGTAACTCTTCTCACCTTCCTCACTTGAGGTGGCTTCCCCGGAGTACAACTTCGGAAATTACTCTCTTGAAACTGAGTAGACAACACCCCCTTCTTCCTCTGCTCTAAATCCTTGCTCTGAGTATGCTTACTCTTTAGTGAGCAATTCTTCTTCTGTGGTTGGCTGGAGGAGCACAGCATTATTTCTGCTACATCATGTTTCCTCTCCTCACGGTCCTGTCTGTTGAAATAAATTCTAAGATCAGCATAGTCTATAATTGCTCCGCTTGCAGACAAGTACTCTGACCCAAGGATACCATCTTGGGCGATATCTGCTACCACAATATTCATCGGCATAAACTTACCATCCAACTCAATATCACACGAAATCATCCCAAATACAGCTAAGTGGGATCCATCTGCCTGAGTGAAAAGTCGATCTAAGGGCCTCAAGGTAGGGCGATGTCTCTTTGGGATCCGATTGTAGCACCCCCACCCTAGCATACTGCTTACAGCTCCTGAATCCACAAGGAACTCCATCCTAGTCCCACAGATATCAACATCTGCTATAATTTTCCTAACTGGCTCCTCACTATTCGCTGAAGTTATCTCCTCATACCTGTCTGCCATAAACCTCACAGGAGTAACAGAATTGGTTGTATTTGTCCTGGATTGGCCTTTCTCTCTTCTTGGCATCTCTGGTAGTGGACAGTCGTATGACAAGTGACCTGGTTTGTTACAATTGTAGCATGTCAATGTGGGACACCTTCTCACTATATGTCCGTCCTCTCCACATTTTCTACAGGTGGACACGCGTTTGGAGGACCCTCTGTTAGCGATTTCAGCTATTCCTTTACTTATTTCTTTACTCATCTGTCCAAGTGTCTCTTTGAGTGTTTCCCCCAACTGCTTTCCCATCTCCATTTGCATTCGTTCCAGTTGAGTGCATATATCTTCTCCCTCTTCAACGTGCAGGATTTTATGATCCCTCTTTGACTTCAGGCCCTTTCTTATTCTTTCTGATTCCCGGTAGCTTTCTTCTTTTATAGCTACTTCAATTGCTTTATCAAGTGTTTCGGGATCCTTCCTGTGTATTGCCTCTCTTAAGTCATCGTCGGGTATGGCTTGCTCGAAGCTTCTTCTAGCCAGCCTGTCCTGAGCATTCCTGCTCATCTCCGGGTAGGCGAGTGAAGTCAAACGTCGGATGTTTTGGCCTAAACTCGGAAGGGATTCTTTCGGCTTACGCGTGCGACTGCACAACTCAGCCTCATAGACGTCTGCCTTCCCTCCAGGGCCGAACCTCTTCTCCAGTGCCATAAGTAAATCTTCATAGGAGTATCCTTCATCCAACTCCAGGACCAACTGCTGTGCATCTCCTCTTAAATTTGTGGCCAAATATTGCTTCTTCTCTTGTGGGGTCCAACCATTATTCTCAACACAGGTGGCAAAATAGGCCCTGTAATCTTTCCATGGTGCACTACCATCAAAGGTCTGTGTGGGCTTTATTCTTGTTCGAGTATTAGAACTCTTGGTAGACTCTATCAACTTCGAACACATGTTCGAACACATGTCAACCATCTTGGCCATTAGCATTGGGTTCGACTCCTCATCTACCTTCTTCATCGGCATATACTCTTCCTGCTCTCTGGTAGACTGTCTTGGTTTAGCTTCATGTAGGGGCTCTCTAGGCTGGGGTCTCAGTTCAGTATAGTCATCCATATTAGGGCAAGTAGCACTATTCGTGAGGTCATCTCGTTTCCTTTCCTCCCAATGGCCTAGATAGGAATCCCTCGTACCATAGTACTCCCCATCTCCTCTCTGCACCCCAGAGTAGTGTTCTGTACTCTTCTGTCTCTCTGCAGGGAGTAGTGGAGTAGGCCTTCCTGGCTCTCTCGATGGCTCATGGGAACCTGTCCTGTACTCCTCTGATACTGGCTCTCTGCTACCCCCCATCTTGGCATCTGGTGCCCATTCGCTTCCGAGATGTGATGCCAACTCTTTCCCACTGTATCCATCTTGTCTCTGTAGTGAGAGTTTCTTCGTATAAATTCCGGAGCACACTTCTCCATGGGCCTGTGAACTTACTCTACTCTTTTGCTCTGGCTCCAAGTTTGCAGTCACTGTATTTCCGCTACTCATCATTTGCTCCTTCTCCAATTTCTCAGGAGTCAAGTGACTGTCATCTTTAGCAGCAGGGAGGCGCTGAACTATATCCGACAGGAGGCCCTTGAACTCTTGTTGAGCCTCTCGATGGGTTGTATTCAGACTCTCTATCTGTCTCTGTATCTCTCCTTGACTCAAATGGACTTCTCTTCGAAGGCCTTCCTGCCCGGAGTACACTTCTCTTCTGAGGTATTCATACTGCTGTGCTTGGGCCTTCATCTGGCTGCTTAACGCAGACATCTGGAGTTGCTGACTATGTAACTCCTGTTCCAGGGGCATGGTAACCCCAGGAGATCTTCCCTCCAGCACAGTCGAAGTTAAAGGAAAGCCTCTCGATGGCGTCATCCCATACCCTACTCCTGGTACCATATAACCCGTCTTAGACCTTGCTCCTTCGGGATTTTCTTCCACTTCTCTTGTGGAATCTACTCCACACATCCCTGGCACTGTATCATCTAGCTCCATGTCCACTTGGGTGTAGTCCCCCTTGAAGAACACAGTGTTGTCCGCAGACTCCTCTTCCTGTTGTCCTCCTTCCATCCTGGAAACTATACCATCAGGCCCTTCTTCCTGTTTAGAAGCCATTTTCTTCTCTTAAGTCTTTGTTCCCCGTCAGCAAATAATCCCACCGCTGCCACCAATGTCGGACCTGGCCAAAATCTGGTAGTGTGGTTGTGGTCGGGTCACGAACAATTTTTATTATTTATTATGGGATTCTCACTGGTCTTATGTGGGCGCAGACCTGGTTTGGTGGTACTGCTTTCACTGAAAGGGGAGGTTGTTACACATATGCATACAGAATACAGATATACAGTTTTTATAATTTATTAACACTAATTTTTAACAACAAATAAAACACAAATGTCCATGTAATAATTAACTCTGAGTTGTCTTGTTGCTCTTCTCTTGTTTGCACTCTGCTCTACTTTTACTCTTCTTCACTCTGTTCAGGGGTTACTCTGCTTTACTCTTCTGTTCTCTACCCACATTTACTCTGCTTTAGTTTCACTCTGTTCAGCTCTTCTTACTCTTTATTCTGCTCTGGTTACTCTTTACTCCTTTCTGTTCTGCTCCGTTACTCTTTATTACTCATTTGTTCTGCTCTGCTTACTCTTTACTCCTTTCTGTTCTGGTTTACTCTGTTCTGCTCTCTTTATTCCGCTCTGCTCTGCTTACTCTTTACTCCTCTGTTCTGGTTACTCAGGATTACTCTTCTTCAGCCCGGGTAACTCTTCTTTACTCTTCACCGCTCTGCTCTACTCAGGGTTACTCTTCTTCAGCCTGGGTTACTCTTTACTCCTTTCTGTTCTGCTCTGCTTACTCTTTACTCCTCTCTGCTCTGGTTTACTCTGTTCTGCTCAGGTTACTCTTTACTCCTTTCTGTTTCTGCTCTGCTTACTCTTTACTCCTTTCTGTTCTGCTCTGCTTACTCTTTACTCCTCTCTGCTCTGGTTTACTCTGTTCTGCTCTCTTTATTGCGCTCTGCTCTGCTTACTCTCTATTCTGCTCTGGTCACTCTTTATTCCGCTCTGCTTACTCTTTACCATGTTCTGCTCTGCTTACTCTTTAATCTATTCTGCACTGCTTACTCTTTAATCGGCTCTGCTCTGCTTACTCTTTAATCTGCTCTGCTTACTCTTTATTCTGTTCTGCTCTGCTTACTCTTTATTCTGCTCTGCTTACTCAGGACTGCTCTTCTTCAGCCTGGGTTACTCTTCTTCAGCCTGGGTTACTCTTCTTTACTCCTATCTGCTCTGGTTTACTCTGTTCTGCTCAGGTTACTCTTTACTCCCTTCTGTTCTGCTCTGCTTACTCTTTACTCCTTTCTGTTCTGCTCTGCTTACTCTTTACTCCTCTCTGCTCTGGTTTACTCTGTTCTGCTCTCTTTATTCCGCTCTGCTCTGCTTACTCTCTATTCTCCTCTGGATACTCTTTATTCCGCTCTGCTTACTCTTTACCCTGGTCTGCTCTGCTTACTCTTTACTCTTTAATCTGCTCTGCTCTGCTTACTCTTTAATCTGCTCTGCTTACTCTTTAATCTGCTCTGCTTACTCTTTACTCTATTCTGCACTGCTTACTCTTTAATCTGCTCTGCTCTGCTTACTCTTCAATCTGCTCTGCTTACTCTTTAATCTGCTCTGCTTACTCTTTATTCTGTTCTGCTCTGCTTACTCATTATTCTGCTCTGCTTACTCTTTATTCTGTTCTGCTCTGCTTACTCATTATTCTGCTCTGCTTACTCAGGACTGCTCTTCTTCAGCCTGGGTTACTCTTCTTTACTCCTCTTGGCGAATAGATTGGGAATATCGATCAAATTCTGAGATTAGACCCAACTATCTGCCCTCAAAGGAAATAAAGCGATCACTTCAGTTGGAATCCCTGTTGTTCCAAAAAACACTCCTCCAGACGAGTAATTCGGGAATATCAATCAAATTCTGAGATTAGACCCAAATTACTAGTCACATAATAAATCTGCTACCCCACAAATACACTTGCTCTTGGTGGGACTCAAGAATGTCAATCAAATTCTGAGATTAGACTTGAGCCACATGTGAACCGGAAGTCATACAAGATGGCGGACTTGCTGAGGATTGTTGGAAAATGATGATGCAATCACAAAATAGCCACGCTGATTAGCAAAGAATCATCAAGTAAAACCCTCTAATTCTACCTCAGAATGAATTATAAACTCAAATCAACACTCACAAATTCTCCAAAACGTCTTCTAGGCGCCTCTAGACTGCAACTTCTCTGGCAGTACTCCCTGGTCAACACATCAGGCCAAACGGCTCTATATCCAAGTGTCACTGTTGATTCCCGTCACAAAACAGTGAAAATACTCCATAAACTCCAATATCCACGATTAAACTCCAAAATTCCTCACATCGAGTAATACTCCATCATAAAATCACCTTTCCGCCATCAACATCATGAGCCAGCTTCTAAAAATGACACTACAGGTCCTTACTCTGCGACTTCTTGAGCTAGACTAACATCAGGTGTTCAGATCATGTGCTATCTCAACCCACTAATGAGATGCATAGGGAAGCTATCTGATTGGCTACAGCTGGACTGAGCTGGTGTGTTTACTCCATTTGGTGATGCATTGTGGGAAATCACTATAGCAATGTCAATCAAGTAGCCTCTAATTGCTGATGACTCATAACCATGTGGCCTATTTCTCCTACAGGTTGACCAATTCTAGGGCAAGGGTCCCCGCACAAGCAAAGAGTAAGGTTACTCTTACTCTTACTCCCAGCTTACTCCTTGAGTTTATGGTTACTCCTAAGTTACTCCTTGATCGTTGCACTTACTCTTAGTTTACTCCTTAACTTACTAGCAGCACATGAAGTGTTAATTATGAATAAAATAGTCTAAAAAAATAACAAAAAGTGGGGAATTTCTAAATTTCCCACAGTATGTAATACAACAGTTATGTCCGTATCATTGAATATCTGCCTTCGGTCTGTCGTAATATAACCCTCGCAAGCTCGGGCTATATTGGTGACAGACCTTAGGCATATATTAAATGATAGGGACATAACTGCTAAATATGGCTAAATGCATTATATTATATTATTATATTGTAACATGTTTGGTGTCCAAAAATTGTTGAAATACCAATTTTTCTCAATTGCTGAATTAGTTTGTATTTGGAAGATTTCAATAATTTGTCTGCACTTATAAAAGTGATTTCAATCTGCACTTTTGGGAATCCTTCGGTAAAGCTGATCAATGCCCCTTCCCATAGGTTTTAGGCCGATGTAAAGGTGGCAGTAATAATACTGATCTTACTCAAAATACAGAATGATTGATTACACTCCCATCTTTATTTAAAAATTATTTCTATTGCCCTTTAGCCTTTGCCTCGTTTTTACCTCATCACTTATTGTTCATAAATAATTCCAAGAGATTAGGTTTAAATAATATTTGTAGTGCCACAAACCTAGAATTACATGCACTGTGTAGTCATGGAATACATTGAACATTCACGAGAGATATTTGCTCAGCGAAATCCTGTGTGTTCTGACCCGTAAAATAAATCAGATTTTCTTCTTTCTTTTAGTTCTATCTGGAGCCAAAGTCCAAAGTGACAGATGCAATGGAGGCAGCTGGCCTTAAGGTTGAGGACTTCTTTACGCTGAATCATGGAGAGTCTTGTATAGTTGGCGATAATTATGACAATGTGGATGATTAGAGATGCATGACGATGATGAGAGAAACTCATATCTCTGATGGAAATGCTTACATTGAACATTGTCAAAGTATGAGTTCATTCATCAATGCATATTATGCATTTTATAGCCTATGGGAAGGAGTTATAGAGAAACAAAATTTGTAGAAAATATGCCATAATATGGGAAAAAAATGATGTACTATTGGATTCTACAGAGCGGATGGACATAACGGTTAAAGTAACGTGTTTGTATATTATACTGCCTTACTGTAACTTGGATAATAGAATATGATGAATGTGATAAACATTGTGCAGTATCCGAGACACATTTTGCGTGCAGTGGATTTTGTATGGCTTTGCAGTATGATGAGAGCCCATACTGTCACATAAACAGATTATCAGATCATTTTGAGTCATACGGATATGCCGCTGATAAACAATATAAGCCGAATAGGAGGCTGATAAATGATTTTCTGAAAAATATGACAGAGATCTCCATAATATAAGAAATATCACTGGGTGTTATTGTATAGATAACACAATAATCGTTGGATAAATATGTATATTATACTATGTGTTATTTTATCCATAGTAGGAATTGTTAACTTATGATGTCATATTAAGTATGCCATTTGTCTCATAAAAGAATTATAGAGATGCACACAACCATGTATAATCTATTGTTTTACACAACTCAGAGATTTTGCAACCTCACTTACAATATAGCCCACCTATATAAAATCTGAGGTCATATATTCGCCATAAATTATTGAATTAAGATAATTGTTAAGGTTCTAATATATGATAATTAAATATATGCCATTGTAACATATAATACATTTACTGGTCAGTATTGATATTTACCCAAACATACCTCATTATACAACAGTTAATCAATCAATTTAGTTAAAATGAGTTCACATATCAAGTTTAAGTTATAACATGTATAAATGTACGATTTAAGATAATCTAAATATTATTCAGGAGTTTTACTAAAAGTTTTTATAACTTACATTCATCTTTTAATTTATATGTTACGGATATAAATGGGTAATTATTGTATTTTTGTATGCATCTATCTACAGTATACACTTACTATGGCTTATAATAATGACCACTACCTGTAATTGACTTTAAATGTACAATGTATATACAGTAGATGAACATCTCCTGACCCCATGGCTCCAAGATCCTGAAGGAGGAAGAGTTCTGTAGCCCCGGGTTTGGAGGATGAGAAATGAACTATTTTAGATAACTAGGGTAATCTAATTAAATTACTGCTTGGAAAGGACTTTACAATGATACTAAATGTGAAAAAGTTTTTAATGAAACATTTTATTTTTAAATGGAACATGTTCAGACTGTATTTTACTTACATAATTCAGATTGAATTTATTGTACATGTATAACATTGTATCTTACTGATATGTGGTATTTTTTACCTTCAAATTTATGTTCCTGTCCTACAACGATATCTCAAGAACCTTTGAAAGATTTCTCCATGGTTTCAGAAACTAGATCAAATGATCTATTGTTACAGTACAGTAAATCCTTTCTGAAATGAGTTGGGACCAGCTATGTTGATTCAGGGGAGATAAAGCAAGGAGCTTCTAAGCAAATGTAGGACGCTTGGTCACAATAAGTTTATTCAGAGGATAATTTCTGAACATGATAAATATGTAAAAAAAAATTTTTTATCCTCTGGTGAATATAATTGTTATTATATGTTATATATGTTATACAAGTTAGGAAAATGTATGTGAAATATATATGCAGATGTTCCATAGATATGGATTTTTAATGGTTCATTTTGTGGAATTTTGGAATAGTGTTGTCGCAATTAATCGATTTATTATGGCAAATTGCGATAACACTGAGTATGGAATAAATAAAGGTAAATTTTTATGAGAATTGATACTGATTTTAACATGCTGTATCTAACAGTTTAATAAAAATGTCATGTTGAATGTACATCAGTGTGAGTGGTGCAAACAAAATGCTCTATAAATTAGGCATTTGAGGGATAGAATTTGATCATGGATGGAAGACCTTTACTTTTTCAGAAAAAAACATTCTGGTTATTAAAACAGAAATATCCTGTTTTGGTTATAAGTAGCCTTGCCCAAGTCAAAAAACAACAGGGAAAATAATGTATCAATGCATAATTCAAAGATGAACCTATCTTAAGTAAAGACATGGGCTTTCAAGTAAGTAGCCTTGCCCAAGTCGGTATTTTTTTTACTTATCTGATCTTGAATTATTACAATAGAAATCAAGATACATAAAAGAGACCGACTTGGGCAAGGCTAGGGTATAAGGTGAGATGTCCATCCAAGAATTAAGTTCAAACACTAAAACATTATGCACAATGTAAGGATTTATGTATGATTCCATTATATACAATTTATGCTCAGGCATAACAGTATATTCATTTTACAATAAATGTAAAGTCTCTGGATCCTGCCCCCTATAATGTAAAAGGGTCACATATTTTTAAAGCTACCTGACTTTATCAGTGTATGCTCATGATATTCATTGAGTGACATGCAGAGAATAACAGGATAAGTACATGTACAGTGAATGTTTCATCATAATGGTTTTATAAATTGAAATCATTCTGCCAAATGAAGATATGTTCCATCCTGTTCCACCAACTGTATGTGTACATATATGAAAACATGTATATCATTTAAATTAAGAGGCGGTGAGTTCAAGTCTCCCTCATTAGCACAATCAACAAAATGCAATTTTATACAACTGTTGGCACAATAAAAAGGTAGCATAGAATGTATACCTCTCATATTTAGACCCATATCACTTTATAATTTGAAAAGCGTGTTTTAATAATTGATCTGCAGGACACGCACACTATTTCGCCTATCAGGCATTATTTATAATAGAAATAAAATGCATGAGTTTTATTAGCTGACTAGAATAAAAAAGTTTGAAAGATACAAATTGTTATGTAACGTTGGTTGCACTTAGTCACTACATTCAGTCTATTCATGGGCTTTCAACAGTTGTCAGAATGGTTGTGTCAATCATGAGGTTGTACCCAGTCTATGAGCACCATCTATTATTACAGTAGTTATTACCAGCCATTGCACCCTACCTATCATCAGTATGGTTGTACCATGTAATTGCCCTCAACCTATTGTCACAGTGGTTGTACCATGTAATTGCCCTCAACCTATTGTCACAGTTGTTGTACCATGTAATTGCCCTCAACCTATTGTCACAGTGGTTGTAACATGTAATTGCCCTCAACCTATTGTCACAGTGGTTGTACCATGTAATTGCCCTCAACCTATTGTCACAGTGGTTGTACCATGTAATTGCCCTCAACCTATTGTCACAGTGGTTGTAACATGTAATTGCCCTCAACCTATTGTCACAGTGGTTGTACCATGTAATTGCCCTCAACCTATTGTCACAGTTGTTGTACCATGTAATTGCCCTCAACCTATTGTCACAGTGGTTGTAACATGTAATTGCCCTCAACCTATTGTCACAGTGGTTGTACCATGTAATTGCCCTCAACCTATTGTCACAGTGGTTGTAACATGAAATTGCCCTCAACCTATTGTCACAGTGGTTGTACCATGTAATTGCCCTCAACCTATTGTCACAGTGGTTGTACCATGTAATTGCCACCTATTGTCACAGTGGTTGTACCATGTAATTGCCCCAAACCTATTGTCACAATGGTTGCACCTAGTATTTTCACCCTACTATTGTCAAAGTGTACCTAGTAATTGTGCCTTACTTACCGTCAGACTGGTTGCAGCTAGTAATTGCACCGTACCTGTTATCAGAGTGGTTATACTTAGTAATTGACACCAACCTATTGTCACAGTAGTTGCACCCAGTAAATGCGCCCTACCTATTGTCACAGTGGTTGTTCCAGTAAATGCGCCCTACCTATTGTCACAGTGGTTGCACTCAGTAATTGCGCCCTACCTATTGTCACAGTGGTTGCACCCAGTAATTGCGCTCTACTTATTGTCAGAGTGGTTGCACCTATAGTAATTGTGCCTACCTGTTGTCACAGTGGTTGTACCTTACTCAAGTCTCTAGCCAAACTGTGGCCAACGAAAGGTAAGTTGTACTTACTCGAGTCTCCAGCCAATACGTACAGTGGCCTTAGAAGAAGGTAAAGTTGTACCATGCAAATCAGTGCATTTTTTGGTAAACTAGAACTCTTGCTAAATTGACAATGCAGATTTTGCATTGATTTGGAGAATGCATCGAGGAGAATGCATATTGAGAAAGAAAGGCAAGATCACACCGTATAAATATTTCCTAAAAATATAAATTTATTTTTAAATTATTTTTTACAATTCATTTTTGAATAAAAAGAAAGAAAATTGCAGGTCCTTTTAAAGTTTGTTCTTTGACTTTGTTTTACATACCGGTGTTTCTTGTCATGTTCCAAAGCGGAAGTGAAAAATAAAATAAGGAAGTTCAAAACTTTTTATGAAGTTCGCTACTTATCGTGGTTTTATGGTGTTATATGATCATGCAAATGATATACTATTGATAGGAGGGTGACATATTTATAAAAATGTATTACGAGATGCTACAAATACCATGATGGAGACTGAAAATACACGAAAGAAAGGTAAATTATTTGTTTTCTTTTTTCTTTTCCCAAAAATCAAAATATTTTCAAATTCAATAGGCATAGGATTCTTCGAATGTTTTTTATTTAAATGGTTTCAGTTTTCACCTGACATGACTCATTACTTGACAAATGAAATTCCAAATCACTGAATTGAAGAAATGTGCGAACACTGACTGTAACATATTTCCTTTCTATTTCTAAAGTAACCTAGGTCTAGTTCAAAATAGTTCTAAACAAACCAAATTGTGGTGTAAAATGTGTCTACTATGACAATAAAAAGATTGCAGATGTATAAAGATGCTTCTTCTATACTTTTTTATGTATATACTAAGGACTAATTTTTTGTTGAACCGGTTGCTTGAGTACAGCAACGCTTGATGTACTGATATTCTGAAGTATTTATAGCTATTTGTTGTTTTTACTGTTAATCATCAACCTCATTTACTAACAGTAAACCAGAAGTGCACTCGATTGTAAAAAAACTTCATTTAAATGAAATAAGTTTGAGTACAGAAAAGAGAAGTATCACCGCCATACTAAAGTCCTCACAATAATTACTCAATGGGTTGTTTTGATGCAGGTAAGCTGTGTAAAGTTGTATGGTTAAATAAGCAAGGATAGTCTGATTGATGCAACAGGTATGACAAAGGAAACTATAATTATTTACAATGTTCACTATACAATGCTGTAAAATGTGCAACATACATAATGCTCAGACATGATAGCAGTTCTGGCGTCCGTTGACATCAATAGATTTTGACTTCTTTAAATGATGAGGTGGGAATTTTCTTCAAACCTTTCATGAAATTTATGCAGTAAATTTATGTATACATTTAGGATTTGTACCCAAGGAATAAAACAGGTTGGCAAATCCTCAGTAGCAAATAGGTTTGAGATGATACTAAAAATTGATATTCAAATATTCCATAGAGTGTAAATGTATAATTACCATTTTCTCCATATTTTTATTCGTCGACATGGCTTATGATTATGTAGCAAATGTACATAAGAGACAACAACAATATATCGTGTACAGATAAAAAGTCAATATTTATTCCATTGCTGCAAAATATGTATTTCTAATCGAACCAACTTTATTACTTCTGGTTCACTGTCAGTTCATTTCCGATTGTTTTAATTGATATTGAAGGGGAGCTAGCTGGCAATATATGATAATTTACTATCAATTTCAGCTCTAGTTTACAAGTACAGCCCATTTATTATATCATTTACTTGTAATCAATGATTAATTTTTTTCAGGCCTGAAAAAGCCACCAACACCACCGAAGCCTACAATTCCACCAAAGCCAGGGTAATTATATTTCAGTCATACTGTTTTATACTTTACTAGGAGTAAATTATTTAATCATAAGAGTGAAACGTTTGTACAGATCGGTCTTAATCAGTGTATTTCTCCCAGACGTTGTATGAAATAGCTTGCTGAATCAAGATATATAAAGGAAATCAACTATCAAGAATCATATTTCTCAAGAAAGACTATCCCCTATGGATTTCAGATAGCAAATCACTAACATACAATGCTATATGGTCAAAATATCAGTCCCATAGCTAAGGGGTGTGAGCGCCCCCCTGGCCATAAAATCAAAACGATGATGTTATAACCATTCTGAGCTTTTTCATGTAATTTTGGGCCAAAATGGTCAACTATGAACCTCCCCAAAAATTTCTTAAAAGTGAACCACCCCTTGGCAAAAGCTGGCTATGGGTCTGAACCTGTCAATATTTCGTCCTTTAATTGTTCTTTAATTGTGCAAAAGTATATCTAACAATGTCTAGCATCCAGTTGCTTCCATGCAGCACAGAACCCCTTATGATATATTGTCTAGTACATAACAATTACATATCAACATTTACACAGTTTAACATAACTGTGCCTAAAATAAATAATCTTGAAAATGTTTGGCTTATGGTTTCTTTGAGGTTCATTGACAGGCATATATTGGATTAATTATTTCATGTTATAATATCCAATACTTTGGGTTTCAAATCTGATTTTCTCACATGATCCGTTAAAACTGAAAAATGAGGGGAAATTGTACAATTTTCAAATCATAATAACTTGCTGGATTACACATATTATATCCAATACAAGTGGCGTTATGTAGCACCAATATTCAGCAGAGATTATTACAAAGTAGTTGACTTACATTTGAAATTATTTGACTGTCGAGTTAAATCACAATCAGGTAAATGTGCTATCTACAGTTATTAATAATGTCACAATAAAACTCTTATCTGCTGCTTGTATTGGAAAGTTCAAGGCAAAGGGGTGAAGGTATTGCAATGTCCGTATACTAGATTAATACCAATACAGGGGTACTATTTTCACACTTGCGTCAAGTATGTTTAATTTCATTTAATTTAAAATTCATATCAAGTGTATAAAGACCTTATTAAATGTAAATGTTGGTTTTACCCTTCCGAGATTATTATACATATGTATATTAGATAAACTCTTAGACAAATAACGTATTGTTCCTAAATCCAGGATTTAACTGGTATCATTTAACATAGAAGTGTATCAAATACAATTAAACAACATGAACACAATATAAATGTTTTTGCTTGTAAATAGTGGAAATGCATTAAAGGTTTTTTTGCAAGGGTTTAGTCGGGTTCAGGTATTTTAAGGATAAATTGTCAGTTCTAGATATTTGAGGCATCATATCTGATAAATGCGTTTCAATGAATTTTGTTTTGATCTGATTCATAGTCCCAAAAGAACAATTTGGGGGGAGGCTATGTTATGTGTCATGAGATTCTTAAAATCAGCCATTTGATTTAAACATTATGTGGTAACTTGACCAAATCTGCCTCCCATTTTTTACAAATAGAAATGCTTATATACTGAGATACTCAAATCCCATTTTTATTGTTTTGACTGTGAATTAAATCTCATCTGTCTACTCTTGTGAGGCTTTTGCCATTTGTACCTTATACAAGTGCAAGGGCCGAAAATTATCTGCAAAAGTATGTTACAAGCCCAAACATTTGTTTATCTATAGTTTGGTTTGTTTGAGTGGAGATAAAAATTGGATATCACATATCAGGTATATCCATAGTAGATCAAATTATACATAACAAATAAACAGAAATGTAGTACAGTATCAGATCTAACAAACAAACAGTGTCTCAGTTTTGCAATATTTTGAACTCATATCATTTCTTGTCATGTCTATTCTATAAAACACTGTATTATGCATAATTTATTTAAAGGAACCTAAAAATAATAATGTGTTTATTTCTCTATAAATGTGATTACAACATTATTATTTTGGAGAATTTACTTTGTGGCTAATTATACAAATTGAATTTGAGATTGTAAAGAATGCATTTGTATACATGTTGCTTGCAATTTTGTCATCCCCCCTCCTATGCAATAGATCTGATTCTGCCTCTAATTCATGTAGTTATATTTCACAGTAGATGTTGTTTCATGTTCATTTGTTTTCATCAAAACAGTGTGTCGCACATATTTATGACTGGTATAGGCAGCGATATGTTAGAGTGATGCCCTCAAAAGGAAAGTAAAAATATATTTATACAAAATCTATATATACACTGTATATGCCATGAATAAACCATGTTATATAAATCATTAAAATACATTTATGTTTCTTTTTGATGAATTGTGGACTCTTGGACTATGAATATGTATTTTGCAAAGTGCTAGGAACTTTAAAACATACCTGTATAATATCCTCGTAGAATATAGCATGTAGACGAAAATAACAGCAAAATACATTAACAGAAAGACAGGTAAGTTTATATTGAAATAGCAAAAGATTTATTTCATGAATTTAGATATTACAGTATATACAACTGTGTTTGATATAAGACTATTTAAAAATTGAGCCTGATTGACAAGATCTAATGTAATCCATGAACTCACTATTGGCTGGGTTACTTCAGTATTATTTTATGCTTGATAACTATTTTCTTTGATTAAGACATTTTATCGCATAACCTGACTCTTGACTTGATGATTGGTGATCATACATGTTCTAATTTTGTTTGGCTATGATATTTTCATTCAAAGATAACATTTGATTTTGAGCTGTTTTTTATTCAATGATGACTAATCTTACACAAACTGACAAATAGTCACCAGGTTCTTTTTGCGCTTGCCACAAAAGAACATTTTTAACCTGGATTTTGTTCAATTTTACGGTTTTTGCTTGTGGGGTATCGGCTTCAACCAGGTGAATTGACAGTATTCAAAACTTCAAAGTTTACAATTTAGATTTCAGGTCATCTCTATCTTATCTCGAGGATATTGGCCTAAATATAAAATGGCTTCATGTTTGTCTGTAGGGCTTCTTAGAACTCATTGTGAAATCTTCATCACACTTTTCCTGTATTTTACTGTTTTTGTTTTCTTTTAATCTTATATTTTTGCTCTTTGTATGATACATGAAATTCACTTTCATAATAAACTTTCCCCTGATATTTAGTATGACGAGCAATTTTGAAGTTTTATATTGCATTTTTCATATTTACATGTATAATACTCACCCTTATTCTTTTTGTTACACATAAAGAATTGTTTTGAATTAAGGTAATCCAATAATACATGTATCTTTTAAAAAAGAAAGAATTGACACTTTTCATTTTCCATCATTAATTATTCTTTAAATATCATGCACTTATTCATAATGGTCACTATTTCAGAGAAATATGTTAGCTAACTGAAAACATTGAAATATTTTTTACAATTTGTTAATTAATGAATTGAATATGTCTAGATAATTAGGTACAGCCTATCCCAGTTGATTTTTTACTTAAATCCCCTGTAGCATTCAGTAGTTTATGATGGTATTTATTAGATCTAAACAGGTAGCATGTTATGATTTGTTGTATATTTGAATGATGGATATGTACCATTCATTAGTGTTATAGGTTTTATTAGATGTCATAGATCAAAAATTGTACATGTAATGTAAACTCTCACTTTGACAATATTATTCCACCATAGCTTAATTGAAATGACATTCACATAAAAAAGGTTATAAGTAACCTAGTTCTGTTGAAATGACACATGTGTGGTATCAGTAACTTAGTTGAAATGACATATGTACAGGGTGATATCAGTAACTTAGTTGAAATGAGGTTCACATATATGGGGTGATATCAGTAACTTAGTTGAAATGAGGTTCAAATATGCTGGGTGATATCACTAACTTAGTTGAAATGAGGTCCACATATACATGGTGATATCAGTAACTTAGTTGAAATGAGGTTCACATATACGGGGTGACATCAGTAACTTAGTTGAAACGAGGTTCACATATACGAGGTGATATCAGTAACCTAATTGAAATGAGGTTCACATATAGGGGGTGATATCAGTAAATTAGTTGAAATGAGGTTCACATGAACTGGGTGACATCAGTAACTTAGTTGAAATGAGGTTCACATATACGAGGTCACGGTGTATAACCCAAACGCTCCTACATGCACGACGGAGCGTTACATTTACGCGGAAACGCTCCGGAGCGAAATAAAATGGCGGCTAATGAAGATTCTACTATGACCGTAATATTGTTTCTCTCGTTTCTCTTACATATCATATGTCATGGTGAAATATTATGTACCATTCGATGAACAATACCGTGAGCAAAGATCTTATTTATTCAACTTTTGGTGGTAAACTGTTATTTGCTTGATCAAAGCTCCGTAGTGTAGATCGAACGAATCTGAAGATGACGATTTGACCACAAATTACGAATTAAACTAGTATTTCTATGAAAACGTTAATCTTTCTGTTTAAGCAGTAGATCATAAACTCGTATATTCTCATTTCCTAAAATCCCAGTCCAAATCCATTACTTGTTCTCGAGAAATCGCTTGTTTTCCTCGTAACGCTCTGTCGATTTAGACCACAATTTTAGAAACGCTCTTACCATTTTGTTTTAATATCATTTTCAGATTATTAGAGAAGAGTTCCGAATCGAATCTATCTCTCAAATACGTGTTGTAGTTGTTAGGCAAATTGAAACATCTGAACCTGGTGGTGCTAAACGTGCAACTAGCTGATTAAAGCCTATACATTAGATGATGTCATGCCTACATATGTGCTAAATCATAAAACTATAGAAAAAAACGAAAAGTTATATGTGAATTAATCTTTCTTCTATTGATGCCAAGGGGTATAATAGATCTTTTCTTTCTCTTCCTGAAAAGGAAAGGCAAGCTATATATTTCCTTAACTGATCTAGACCACCGGAGCGTTTCCAATTCACTGTGTTAACCAGATCGGAGCGTTTCTTGAATATGAGAATGTCATCATTTTTAAGACTGGATTTTCGGTCATCAAATCACTATTACGATAATGTATGGTGCGTTGAAGCATTGGAATTTGACTAAAATATACGTTGGTGCTCTAATCTTGGCTCAACTAATCACAAGTATCGACAAAAGGGGTTTTGACCGGTAGAATGACAAATGCGTTTTTGAATTTTGATAACTATACTGCTTCGTACAGCTCTTCCGAATTGCTTCAAACGTCAACAGCCAGCCACGTACAACATGAATATCACACCCATCGAATGGTATACTCGAAATATGTAACTCATACCTCTTATTCCCATTATTGGGGAAATTGTCAGACGGCTCATCATTCCCGCCAGACAGTTTTTCTACTCCGGAGCGTTTCTTTGTTTAATTTCAGTAATGGAACGCTCCGTCGTGCATGTAGGAGCGTTTGGGTTATACACCGTGGAGGTGATATCAGTAACCTAATTGAAATGAGGTTCACATATACAGGGTGATATCACTAACTTAGTTGAAATGAGGTTCACATATACAAGGTGATATCAATAACTTAGTTGAAATGAGGTTCACATAAACTGGGTGATATCAGTAACTTAGTTGAAATGAGGTTCACATATGCTGGGTGATATCAATAACTTAGTTGAAATGACATATGTACAGGGTGATATCAGTAAATTAGTTGAAATGAGGTTCACATGAACTGGGTGATATCAATAACTTAGTTGAAATGAGGTTCACATATGCTGGGTGATATCAATAACTTAGTTGAAATGACATATGTACAGGGTGATATCAGTAACTTAGTTGAAATGAGGTTCATATACTGGGTGATATCAGTAACTTAGTTGAAATGAGGTTCACATATACAGGGTGATATCAATAACTTAGTTGAAATGAGGTTCACATGAACTGGGTGATATCAATAACTTAGTTGAAATGATGTTCACATATACTGGGTGATATCAATAACTTAGTTAAAATGAGGTTCACATATGCTGGGTGATATCAATAACTTAGTTGAAATGAGGTTCACATGTACTGGGTGATATCAGTAACTTAGTTGAAATGAGGTTCATATATACTGGGTGATATCAGTAACTTAGTTGAAATGAGGTTCACATATACAGGGTGATATCAATAACTTAGTTGAAATGAGGTTCACATGAACTGGGTGATATCAATAACTTAGTTGAAATGATGTTCACATATACTGGGTGATATTAATAACTTAGTTGAAATGAGGTTCACATATGCTGGGTGATATCAATAACTTAGTTGAAATGAGGTTCACATGTACTGGGTGATATCAGTAACTTAGTTGAAATGAGGTTCATATATACTGGGTGATATCAGTAACTTAGTTGAAATGAGGTTCACATATACAGGGTGATATCAGTAACTTAGTTGAAATGAGGTTCACATATACAAGGTGATATCATTAGCTTAGTTGAAATGAGGTTCACATGTACAGGGTGATATCATTAGCTTAGTTGAAATGAGGTTCACATATACAAGGTGATATCAATAACTTAGTTGAAATGAGGTTCATATATACAGGGTGATATCAGTAACTTAGTTGAAATGAGGTTCACATATACAGGGCGATATCAGTAAGTTAGTTGAAATGGGGCTCACATATACAGGGTGATATCAGTAACTTAGTTGAAATGAGGTTCACATATACAGGGTGATATCAGTAGCTTAGTTGAAATGACATTCATAAATGAATCTGATACCAGTATCACATGATTTTTCTTGAAATCATTTTACCTTATTGCCATACAAAATACTAGAGGAATAGTGCATATTCAGTTATTGTGTTTGAAAATACTACTACTCAGGAAGTATACAAGTGATCTACTCTTGATCATATTACATCGCATCAAGTTTGAGAGCTTATTTGACATTCTATTAATTCATGTTATCTTTGAATGACATTTTCAAGGACAGATGTTAAAGTAATGTTACTTCTTCCTGACTCTCACCAGGAAAGGTTGAGAGTGTGATGGAAAGGGTTTAAGTAAAGTGGTACTATTTATCTTCTACATTTTACAGGATATAATTGTGAACATTGTGACAAGTTCACATGGCTAGTCAATGGTTTGTGGCTAGAGCCTAAAAGACTCACAAAAGCATGGCATGTGACATGTATGCACATGGCTGCCTGATTCATATTTTTCAATGATTGATAAAATATCTTTTTGATGTTGTTTTTATCTCCAAGTTGAATTTTAAAAAATTTGAAAAGTAGTTTGAAAAATACTAACAACCCTCTATTTTTATCGGATCTATAAGATAAAAATATCATCCACTGGTTTTGAATTATTTTTGTTTCCTCACTTAATATATTATTATCTACTTGTGGATAAAAACCATATACATGTACCATACCGTGTACACGTACCATGTGATAAATGAAATGAGATATTTAGACAATTAAAAAAATCATCAATACCTATTACTGCAGGGCATCAAATTAAACACATACATAATCATATAATTACTTTCCCATCTATTTCATATTTGCCATCCATATTGAAGTAAAACAATTTTTATTTAACTTGATCAAAATCCGCAATGAGGATGTACATGTTCGAACACACATTAAGATTTCTTAAAGGTAACAGAAGTTAATAACAGAAGTTACTAAAACGCTATGTGACGCATAAATCTAAACAATACAAGAATACAAAACATGTACTTCTAAATCTAATTGAAGGCTCTACTGTGAACTGAGTTACAGCAATTGTGTGGTTTATAACAAGGAAGACATGAAATCCAGATGACTTTGCACTAGTATTAAACCACAGAAACATAAAACAGCTAGCTGCGAGTGATGACTCATCGTCATTAAAGAACTTCTATTTACTAACAACTCGTTATTGTGTTAAAAGATTTAAAAAGATATTCAGAAATATTTATTTCCTCATCATGTGGAGCAATGGGAAGACATATACTCTGGGAAGATTTAATTATTTAGAAGGAATATGTCCAGAGGATGAAATGAGGACCATGACAGTGTCTAGGCTACCCTACTCTAAGCTTAGGTACTCAATGCATCTCCTGGAACTTTAAATACACCTCGTGGAACTTTTAATGCATCTGCCCTATGGTCTTATGGCTCAGAATACTTTTAGAATTGAATTCTACTAATTGCACACATTGAATTAAGTCAAAAAAGAAGTTGTGCCAAATGTCCAAAACCAGATAGAAATAGCATTGTTGATATTGGATATCTTTTCTAGCTAATAAGATAAAATTATAAAAGTCTATCATAATTTGAAAAATAAACATTCACTTCACCTTTTTCATTATATAATTTTTGTATGTTCTAGGGAATCTGGAGAAAAGCCCAAGCCAGCGTTACCCAAAAAACCACCAGTTGCTCATGTGAAGCCATTTACAGCAAGAAATGTGGAATCCCCACCAGTGATTGCAGTCAAACCCCTTAAAGACCCACCAGCCACCAATTCACATCAGGAACAAGAAGGATTTGCTGCTAAAGATGATGGTAGGCTACTAATATACTTAATTGCATGTGTATCAATTCATAGCACATGGATAAATAGTAGGTTTATGAAAAATAATAATTTTATTAAAAGAAACTGCATGGCTTAGTTTTACTAATATGTTAAAATTTACTTGGTTATGGATAATGTCTAATGTAGCATTTATTTTATTTTTAGATATATCGACAAAAACAATGATATTAAAGATAAATGTAAAATTTTTAATTTTAACAAACATTTAACGAACATATTTAAAACTCTTCCTTCTGTTGCTTTTTCTTTGCAATGTTGGTTTAGATTTTGGGATGTCCAAGCTTGCTAAAATGTTGGTGTTGGGTAAAAAAAAAGTATTAGTCAAACTCAGTCCACCAAAAACTGACAATTTTAAATTTGGCTCATGGGCATAAGACATATGCATGGTTTTTACTGGCTCGATCTATTATTTGTTGTTTATTTTTGTTTATTTTTCTAAAATCTCATTGTAATGCTTTAGTCTTGCTTTTTTGTTGCATGGCAATTTATTTTACCATAATTTTACTGCTCATCAAATTTATTTGCTTCTAATAGAATATGTTAAATATCCCAAAGTCTAGTCCTGTCTCTCAATGGAGGGTTTTCTCAGATCCCAAGCTCATTGAAGATATAAACACTGGGGCATCTGGGAACAGATCCTCCCTTGTCCTGTGAAGTGATCATTTTTATTGCGAAATTCAACCTAAGGCAAAACAAGAGAACCACAATGAATATAATGTATGTCACGCAGACATGGATAATGAAGTCATGATTGTGGGATTGGCTCTTTTATTTAAACTAATCCTTAGGGCTTGAAATCAAAGTTGCATACGCATGTAGCTTGTCACATGACTGAAAATGAAAATTGACTGTTTTCGAAATTATGTAAAGTGGTATTTTGTATCCGTTTTTAATTATCACCTAAGGTTGAAATTCTCAAGAAATTCTATGTTCATTCCAAACCTTGTCCTACATTGAATCCTCCTTTCTTTAGCACCACCCCCAGGCAAGTCCCCACCCCCCAGACCCAGGGTACCTCCAAACGTCTGCTGGGGTCCACCGAAAGTCACCAAGAAGATTATGCTACAGAGCATGAGCCACAATCTCCGACCAAGAGCAGGTTCAAGCGACAACTTTGACTTAAACACCACAAATAGTGATGTCACAATAGAAGGTGCAGAAAAGAGAAGTTACAGCACATCTTCAGTAGAAAGTGAGTCACATATTGATCAGTTATTGGACAAGCCCTCTGAGATTGAGGAAAAACATGGAGAAGAGGATTTTGAAAGTTATAGCCCTCAAGTATATGACAGTGATGAGATTAATAGAACAAGTAAAACTGGTTCAAAACCTAAGCCTCAACCTCGAAAACGATCTTTGATTAATAAGCATTTGGATAAAACTCATGATTTTTCCTCAGTTCCACCTTTGCCTGTAAAAGAGATAAAATCATTCCGGATTCACCAAGATGGTTTAGTTAGGGAGGCTTCGTCTATAAGGAGTCGTCATGGATTATTTGCATCACCTTCATGTGAGTCTGATTCCAGTCTTTCTCCAAGAAGTTCTGAGGGGTCTCCAACAAGACCCCCTAGACTAAAGAAAACTCAATCCAAAATCAATAAAGAGGCTAAGCAAAGATTTTTGGCAAGACAGTCATTGGAAAAAGAAGATGAAACTAATGTTGAAAACATAAATGGCGCTATTGATCATAATAATGAGACACCGGACAGAGTGAAAAATTCTAAAAATATAAATGATGGATATGAAAAAAGAAATGATGCGGCTAAACATGAAGCTGGTTCTTCATTGAGACGAAGTCGATCTTTGGAACATTTACATGCAGTAGAAATTGAACAATCAAATGGAAAGATAGAATTAACTCCTACAAAGAAACCCCCTCTACCCTTACCAAGAAAGGTGACTCCAGAGCCACCCCCTAGGCGTAGGAGTCGTAGGTTTACTATAGAAAATGTGTACAATCCCAGTCAGAAAATTCCAATACATTCAAATGTTGGTAAAACACTTAGCGTTGATAGTGCTAATAGGACAATAAATGTAGGTGTTGCACCCGAGGAGCCAGAAACTAAGATGGAGGTTACAAATAACAATGATATCATGGCTAAAACATTTAATTCAGATATTGAAACACCTAAGAAAATGCCTCCAAAACCAAAACCAAGGCGTTCAAAGTCATTAGAAAATTTATTTGAGTCTTGCTCGTTTGAAGAAGATCAATCAATTGAAATGTCTCCGATATCACGGAAAAATCGGTCCCAATCTGTTGACAGATATTTAGGGGATGCACCAGTATTTGTGGCACCTCCACCACCTCCTTTGTCAGAGTTAAGAGAACCCTCTGAAACTACAAACCAAAATAATAAATCCACAGAACCTGCAAGAAATGTTGCCCATGTACGACTCTCGGGAGGGGATGTGTTCTTTTCAAAGGGATCTGTTGATAGTTTGGGATCTGGGAAATCTGGGGCTGGTACTGATCATTCAGAGGATGAAACTGTCAAGATGGAATTGAGAATTACCCACAGTCCCTCCCCCAAACGTGTCCCTCTTAGACCTGCCCCACCACCCCCATCTGCTAAGTATATCAATAGAGACAAAGAGTATGACGCTTCGGGATATTTACAGCCTATTGTGCATGATGATTTATCAGTCAACACTAAAAATGGCACTTATTCCTATGCAGATGTGCCACGTGAAGATGATGATGATGTGTTTCACCCAAGATCCCGGAGCCTCTCTTTGGATAGCATACAAAGTAAAGGGAGTCATATATATGAAAGTGTTGGTTCTAAAGGAAGCACTCTCACACGCTCTAATGAAGGACTGACTGAAGTTGAAGGGTCCTCCTCTAAACACAATACCCTCACTAGAAATAAATCCTATGATCTTGCACTTGATGATGACACATATAGCTCAATACAAATTGCTACTAGCTCAGATGATGAATCTTCTGCTTATGTAAATCAAAATGTACCAAGTCCAGCTAGAATACCGCCTAATCCACCTCCCCGTAATAGGCTGCCAAAAGACAGACTTGAGGCAGGCCTTAGTTGCTTGCTAGATACTCCGGAGCCTTTAAGTGCAGTTAAATCAAACACTATGAAATCAGATAAATCTGACGATTATATATATCCAGAGAACTTCAATCCTGAAACAGACTCAGATGATGATAACGTATATTCTCCAGTAGACTTTTCAAAGATCAATTCAGCCGTTTCATCTCCCTCATCACAGCGCCCTCTATCACAATGCAGCTCAACCAGCTCTGGGAGTACCAGTACGTACTTTGATATGTCTAATATCAGTAATATCAGCCACAATACAAGTAATGCATCTAGTATGATGTCTGAAATGGCACCACATCATTCTGATACGGACACTGACACCGATGAGCCAAATGAAGAAGTAAGTAAAAATCTTTTGTTGCATAATCTGAATATTTTTATCACATTGAATAAAGTTCTACCACTGAATTCATGATAGGGCTTCTTGCCCATCATGGGTTTAGGTTCATTACTGTAATACTACAGTACCTAGTTATTTGTATCATGTTATGTTCAAAATGCTGAGTGATTTGAGAAAATATGTTTTGTTTGGTGTGATTCGCAATTCTGAGGAGTTGCTGTTTTTCTATACTAATTAAGTATTAGTAGATGAATATAAAATGATAGAATATCTGTTGATTCCATAAAGAATTTGTCTAGAAAGAAAAAATCCCCAAATGTGGGCTATGTAAAATTATATTTAGCTGCAATTTATCAATTCTCTTTCTTTCCAATTCTGGTTTATTGATCCTTTGTGGCATACTGAAAAACAGAAAATAAAAGCATTCTTATGCCTGGGGTTATTTCTACAAAATATGAAGTAAATATTCCTACAATGTAAAATATCTTTGAAACCTTTAAGTAGATTGACCATGAAAATTATTCTGTTTCAGATCAACAAGGAGAAAAGAGAAAAGAAGATTAAGAATATTGCAACGGAAATTATGTCATCCGAGAAAGTCTTTGTTGATGTCCTGCATTTAATAAATATTGTGAGTACACATCTAAGTACATAGATAAATGGCTGAGATGTACAAAAGACAAATTCATGCAGATACAGGGTGTTCCAGAACTTACGAGAATTTTTGAGGGAGATATAAAGCATGGGTGATTTTTCTTCAAATTTGGAACATTTATGAAACCTACATTGAGAAATGAATATCAAAGAATTCTCATGAGCTCCTGGACATCCTGTATCTGAATTTGAGAACAATTTAAAAATTTCTTATCATATTCATATGTACAGTAATTCAAAGTCAAGTCAATCTCACCAATAAACAACCTTCTTGATCTGCAAAAATGGGCATTTGTTTTTAAAGATATTAATAGTTGCAGAATTCATCATTTCAACTTGCAAAAAATTGGAAGAAGAGAAATATGAAGGGACAATGATATGAATAACAAGTAGTGTCATATAGTCTCATAGCAAATGTTTATATGTACAAATGTACTTCTAGGACTTTCGCAGGGCTGTAGCTGATGGCTGCTCAGAATTTGACCAGGAGATTATACCTAGCAGTATGCTGAATCAGATACTCAACAACCTTCCTTCTCTTTACAATTTCAACAAGACCCTCTCTCTTGATCTCAATAGCCGCATTGATAAATGGTATGTACAGATGTTAAATGTTTTGTTTTAAGTGTTGTTTTCCCACTGCAAGTGGTGACATATTGTTGTAGTCTCCAACTTTTTTGTTGATGTTGTATGACATACATTTTACATTTGGTGTCCAGCGTTCAGTCTGTAACAAATGGGAGGCGAGATGGTGACATTATGCATATTAATGCCTTGTATCAATTTATTATTGATTAGGAGCAACAAACACTAGAGAATTTAGAGTAAATGTTTATGGATGTTGCAATTTTACAGTATGCCTTTGCTCATATTCCATGTATGCCTATTGTCTAAACAGTTGGGCTTCATTTTTAATAAAATTAGGATTGTACACTCTATCCTCTAGCTACCAATTTAAACAAGAACATTTCAGTTTTTAGAAAGACTTAAAAATATACATGGAAAAATAAAAGTAGAGCTGTAAATCAAATCTGAAATAGAAAAAGAGGAAGTGAATACTGGTATTGCATTTCTTTCACAGAAGATAGAATTGTTTAAAATAAACTGTCTCGTAAATGGAATTATGAGTCAATGAATTTGTATACTATATCTAGTAGGTTTTATTGACCTGGTTGCAAAGGAGAATTTATTTCATAATGCTTCTCATCCTCCTAAGCAGGTGTCCAGAATTCGTACCTCCTTCCCCCTGCTATAACCAATTTGGAAGCGCCCGATTAAACTGAATTACGTGATCTAATTATGCGCAATGACTTATGCATGATTTCTGTTGCAGTGTTGCGACAGCCAATCAGATTGCGAGTTCTTAATCGGGGAAATGCTAACTGCTTATTGCAGGGGGTAAAAAGAAAGAATATATTCTGGATTTTGAAGCCCTGTGATCGGAGGATGAATGCCTCTTCGTCTATTGAAATATGATTCTTACTTTACATTAACAGGGAAAGCAATCCAAAGGTAGCTGATATATTTGTGACGATGGGCCCATTCCTGAAACTTTATACCTCTTATATTCGAGACTATGAGAAGACAACAACATTACTGGAGACTACGAAAGAAACTTATCCACATTTTGCAACAGTAGTGAAAAACTTTGAGGTAAGTCCATCAGTTGTGTGGGTTGAAAGAAACAGATATGTTAATGCTATGTTAAATCTACAGCAATTTTTACACAAGTAACGATTTATGCAGTCTCGGAGATACTGAACTGTATTATAATAATTAAAACATTATTTTTGATCTGACCATAAATCTGCATGTTTATAAATTATTGCATGATATTTTCATGGTATCCCTTATTATGTTTTTTTAGTTCAGCCCTTAATGTCCTCATCCTAATTCTTGTATTTTTGTCAAGTTCTTAATGTGCTATTTTAGCCCAACCCTAAATGTGCTCATCCTTATTCTTGTATTTTTTGTCAAGCCCTAAATGTACTCACCCTAATATGTTATTTTTTCATGTGTTGACTGAAATTCTTGTTATTTTTAGTCAAGCCCTAAATGTGCTCACCTGGCTATAAATCATTATATGCTGAAGCCAATTCAGAGGATACCACAGTACAAGCTCCTACTTAGTGACTACCTGAAACACTTACCAGAGGACCATCCTGATTATGATGATACTATAAGTGAGTCCATGTACAGTACAAATGTATTTATCAGAGGACCATCGTGTCATCATCATCTTGCTTCATTGCAAGACAAATTGTCATCGAAATATTCAGTTCAAATTTAATCAAAATCAAAATGGCAACTACTGAGTAATATCATTGTGAAATCTTTTACATGAAATAAATTGTACATAATTGTAAATATTAATTTTAAATGATTGACAATAATTGTAGTTTCGAAGGGAATTTAAATTCAGAATTTCAATAGTACATGTACATGTTTCATAATTTGTATGTTCCAGAAGCCTTAGAGATTGTCACTGAAGTAGCTAATCATGCAAATGATGGGATGAAACAAGGGGTAAGTAAGACTTATATCCCCTTAGTAAGACCTAATGTATTATATGAGCTATCAAGACTTAGAGTATATACTTTATTTAGCATGGTGTTTTTAAAGGGAATGAGTTCAAAGAACAGTCATTCTTGGTAGGATCTTGAGTCTAAATGTACAATGTCTTACTTCAAGTCTCTGAACCTCCTCCCCCCCCCCCCCCTTTATTTACTTCACCACAATTTGAATGAAAGGTGTCTCGTAGAGGGGTAAGAAGGGCTTGAATCTAGGCCATGTACTATGTTATTTTTGTGTCTGTGTTAGGCCTTCATTGTGAAGTAAAGACAGCATACATGATCAATATGGAATTTAAGTTGAGGTTATAGCCTGTCAGCTGGCCATGTACTAAACCTTAAGTTGTCCATTGCAGGAGCATTTCCAAAAGTTACTAGAGATCCAGAATAGCATAGAGGGCCAGTTTGAGGTGATCAAACCAGGCAGGCTACTTATAAAGCAGGGTGTTTTGCTCAAACTATCAAGGAAGGAGATGCAACAGAGGAATTTCTTTCTGGTGCGTAGCATAATTTACATTGAAGTCCATATGTCTTGTTTTGCTGGTTCAACTTGAAGTGATGATTTAAAATAAGAAATCCTCAAGTGACACATATATAGAAAACACATATAGTATTTGTTTGTCACATTATATTCTCTTTAAATTAGATTGTGTAAATTAGAGACCACATCACAGGGGTAATGAGGGTTTGTACAAAGGGTTCAAATAAGACAAGCTTAGCAGTTTGGCTTGCAATGATGTTTTATATGATCCTGAGTTTAGTAAGTTTAGTTTATTGTTCTTTTCATTATTTCTTTCATAAAATGAATTACAGCAGGACACAAAGCATATATTGTAGTAAATCCTTATAACTTTATTGGGTGATATTTTATGATTATGATAAACCAATGTATTTATTTAAAGAAAACACAGAATGAACTCCTGTGCTAAGGGCTGATGTGAAAAAGTCAGTCCAACTCAGTGGGGATCGAACCCAAACCCCTCGCTTACAAGGCAATTGCTCTACCACTGAGCTATGGAACCGACTGGCTTTTTCACATCAACATTGCATATATAACATTGCAGCCATGTCTTACATGCCCAGTTTCCTGGACCCCATATAAGTTACCTGTCTTTTCAGGTTGTCAATCATTCTATTCATGATGTCACGAGGTTCAGTTATAAATCCTTATAACTTTATTTGATGATATTTTGTGATTATGATAAACCAATGTATTTAAAACACTTCCAGACAACCTTGATATAAAAACATCGCATGATTTAACCAAGACAGTTGGGAAAAATCAGCCACTTTATATTTGAAAATCATGTATGCTGTTTTTAACCCATGGCTCCTAATTTCAGTTCAATGATGTTCTTCTATACACAACTCCTCTGACTATGGGCTACAAGTTAAACCATGTGCTTCCACTGACTGGAATGAAGGTTAGCAAACCAGCCCAGGAAGACTTCGCCAATGAGTTCAGCATCTACAGCACACAGCGATCATTTAGCATATCTGCAAGGTAGTACACGTTAATTAACTATCTCCCCAACATTCAGCTGAGAATTCTCCCCGGAATTCTCGTACCCAATGGTATATTTGGATATCACATTTTACCCAAAATTGGTAACAATTTGAAATTAGTTTATAATAATACATCTGAAAATGCTCATTGGCATCTTTGTAGTTTGAAATCTAATCTTAGAAATTTTATTGAGCAAACTTATATCCCCTAGCCATGAATAATTTTGGTTGTGTGACAATTCAACCTATGCCATAACATATGCGTATGTGCTTCTTCCCCTGAGTTTGAATCAATGAAAGGAAGTCTTTAAAAGCACCCTTTAATACGAAAATAATCCTTCCCAAAACTGCGTAAGATGACCCCTGACCTCATTATATATTCATATTTATGTTTCAGTTCCCCGCAAGAGCGAGATGAGTGGCTAAGTGCCTTGACAGGTGCAATACAGAATGTTATGGTCAATAGACGTAGCTTTAGAAGGTCCAGCAAAAGGTTACAGGTATGGTAGCATGTGTGTGAGTTGAATACACTATTGAACACACTCAGAGAATGAGACAGATGTTCAATCTAGTCTACAAAGGGTCCATTTGAAAATGTTTAACATTATTATATCATTGTCATATTCCCCACTCCCTCATTGCTCTACTCATTACCCTTGACTTAAAAATAAGAAGATGTATTCAATGGCCATACCTGTGATGTCTGAAAAAAGTTGATTCTAGGGAAGGGGTGTATTCACGAGGTGTGTCATTTTGTCCAGTGTAAATCTGAAAGTGATATGGAAAATCTAATCATTCTTGTTCTTAAAAAGACATTCCTGACAGTAAGAGTGGTGAATATAACAGTAAATAATAAAACAGATATTTCATACTATTTTCAGTGAATACCTGTTGCACTTTCAATAATTTCGCAAGGTGTATTCCCTTGACCCTTCGGCTTGGAGAACACACCTTGCTAGAATCATTGAAAGATGAACATGTATTCACCTCAACAGTATGAAATATCTGTACAATATTGAATATGCAGTTGAATTTCAAATTGTTTCGTTTATTTTTTTTTCATTTTATAATACAATGACAGACATTTGACTGCCTACAGTGCTTGTTGTTATATGCCAGTTCTGTTAATATTAAATTAAAATATGTATTAACACCAAGCATTGTGAAAGTGACATATTGGAAAATACAATGCATTTGCCCATTATGCCATAAGTAATGGGTGTATTAGTGCTTATATCTAATTTACATTATGATGTATATGTAATATATTCTCTTACCTTTACCATAGGACCAGATTGATAAGGTTACAAACAAGCCAGATTTCAAGCTGGGGTCCAGGGCACCTATCTGGATTCCTGATGCCAGGGTGACAATGTGTATGTTATGTACCTCTGAGTTCACAGTCACCTGGAGGAGACATCATTGTAGAGCCTGTGGCAAGGTTTGTACTAAGCTTACTTAGTGAGCGAATGAACCGAATCTACAAACCCTTTCCATCTTAGATTCAGTTTTAACACACATTTGTACTTACTGCATATTTAAAGACTGTGCAGTTTGAAAATAGTATTTTTGAACCAAAGACTTTTTCATGTCTTAAAAAATGTTTCAGACATTTTTCCAAAAAGTTGACTTTTGAAATTTTTTAATCATTATTGGTTTCAATTAAAAGTAAAGTTTTAAAATGCATCAGTACTATTTTTGTTCCATGGGTCAATTTCTTGCTCATTTTTTGAATTACGTTTCTTAATTTTTACAGTACAAATAGCTTAGGATATATTCTGTGCAGTGGTATTAGACACTGTTTATAACTAGATTCTTGTTTTGGAATAACAAACGTGTGTGTTTTACTCTTAGGTAACATGTGGTAGCTGTTCTGACAACAAGGCTCCTCTTCTATACCTCAAGTACAAGGCTGTAAGAGTTTGTGATGAGTGCTTTGAATCTCTTTCTAAGGGTAAGCGTACATAACACATGTACTGTCAGGCCTGTAGCTGGGGGAGGGGGTTTTATGGGGTTTAAGCTAACCCCCCTTGGCCAAAAAATCTTTCAAAATCATGCAGTTTTTCACCTTTTTTAGTACCTTTTCAAGTGATTTAAAGGCCAAAGTTTCAAATGTGAACCCCACCTGGAATTATTTAAAAAGTGAACACTCCCTTGGCCAAACCTGACTGTACTGTATGGTATATTTCATCCATATAAGAAAAAAATCTAAAACCTTGGCAAAATGAGTAAAAATAATAGAAAACCTATTGCAGAATGAGATAATCCTAAGAAATATTTTGAGTATCATGATATCAAATGTATTTGACGAATAAATCTGTGTACAGTATATTCATATTTCATTCAATAACATTTATATTAAATGTACAGAATTTGAAGAGAAGGGCCCAGAAGATACGTCAGGTATTGAAGAGGAGGAAGAACTTCCAAGTGAAGCTACACTATCAAAAACGTCCATCAAATCAAGGTTCCGAACATTTAACCTAAAAGACAAAGGCAACTGGAAGATATTGGCAAAGAAAAAGCCTTCCGTGCTTAGAGAGGTATTATTTCATATAATACTCATTTTTGTACAGTAATATGAGGGATGAGACCTGACTTCATTTTAAACTCATTGTTGGGTTACCCACCCTTAGTCTGCCTACCCAATTTTTTCTGAATATATGTACATGTTCCAGAAAAGAAATTACATTACTTATCATATTACCTGATAATTTGTTTGATATAATAATCTTACATAAATTAGTACCTTTGTCACAAATATGTTTGAATAATTGAATTAATATATCTGAATGTAAAACATTATTTGAAATAAGTAAGTACATTGTATAATACCTTACAGGTGCATGCTAACGATAGTGGTGCCACAATGAGTGGCTATCTAAAGGTGTTCAAGGCAAAGGGAAAATGGAAAAAGATGTGGTACGTTCTAAAGGATAAGGTCATGTACACGTACAAGGCTAGCGAAGACACTGCTGCAATGGAGAGTCTTCCACTTCTAGGCTTTCAAGTCAACACCTTCGACAAGGTAATTGTCTATATATAAAAAAATCACAAGAATTTTTTTATTGTGATCTTTTCAAATATTTTGATATGCTAACAGATGTGAGTTGCAACGTAATCTATTAAATGATATTGTGAGTTCAAGACACATGAGCTTCTTGCATTTCTTCAATATGGATTACATAAGTTGATTTTTTGCTTAGGGCTGATGTGAAAAAATGAAGTACAGTATGTCGTCTATTGATGTACTTTTCTCTTTGTAGTATCATGATGGTGTTCAGCCTAACCTTGTCTTTGAACTGAAGCATAACAACAAGTCATATCACATCTTTAAGACTGAGAGTCCACCTGCGAGGGACAAGTATGTATCATATACCTTTATAGATTTGAATTCCTTTTTAGATATATAGAAAGAATTAATAAAAGAAATGAAAGAATTACTAATTTTTATGTAACTTTGGTATATTTTATGAATGAAGTAAAACAAAAATTATTTACCCCAATACTTTATCAAATTGATTAGGAATATAGTCAAACTTAAGCAATAACAGGTGTTCCACTTGGTAATTTTTGATGTATATTATATGGATTTGAGTAATAAGATAGTTCACCAACTTTTTTGTGTATGTTGTTTGGCAGTTGGCTTTTGGCATTTAGTGGTTGGCATCTGTAACCAATGGCAGGTCGTGACATTTTGCATGTTCATGCCTTATTGTTTATTCTTAATAATGTGTTTTGATTTTTATCCAGGTGGCTTAAAGCGATGCAAGAAGCAGTAGAAATCGGTCAGAAATAATATTAATGATACTTCACCAAATGAACATGGGACCAAAACAGAGAAACAATGTGTATCAAAGCAAACCATAGATCCAGTTAGCAACTCCAGGGTATCTGAACTGACTAAAGCCAAAAGCTGGTAGCTCAAGTGATTATCAATAAAACTTATAATTCTCCTTACTGACCTGCGAGTAAAACTCCCTTAAACTCTACCAACAACAGTAGGGTGAGCACTGACCACCTACTTAATAGTTTACACTGTACTACACTGTATAAAAGTAAACACAGTAGGTGAACTCCGTTGTAACTCACATGGCAGTAAAGTAGTTCAATTTTAGTTGACCTGTATCCAAGATGAAAACATTCATAGAAAGTTTGGTGGAGATCGGTATCTTCAGTTCTTGATTAAACTAGTCATAAAACCATTATACTAAATAATAGACTAGTATAGAGGGTTAACCACCAATATAAAATTATTATAAGTTCAATAATTGTTTCTGTAATAATGAGGATCCTTGATTATCAACCTTCTTAAAAATTATGGCAAATATTGAACATTTTAAAATGTTTCATTTCGTGATCAGTATATAATAGTCTAGAACTGGAGATAGGTTGAGTAGAATAGGTCCTCACCAAAGGGCGTCAAAGTTGAGATATTTCCGAAGTCTATAAATACCAATTGTCAGATGCTACCCTTGTAATATAGGAAGTTGTCCACAAGTTTGACCACCTGGGTACTTTTAGATTTATATGTGTATTGAATTATATTTTTATATAGATCACAGGGTTACAATTGAAACAGAATATAGTGTCACAAGTTCAACCAGAACTCTCATTTTTTGATTCACTTTTTCATAACTGCTGAGCCATGTGTGATTTTAAAGTAATAAATCTATTTAACTATGTGTCATATTTACATTATTGTATAGCATTTTGTACTTCAAATATTGTTGTATTTCTGGTCACACAACACTAAATTTATAGTATAATGTAGAGAAATATTGAAACAATCAGGAGAAACATTTAAGAGCCTGTATTTTGGGACCAGATCAAAACATCATTGCATATCAATACAAAAAGTTCATTGTATTCTTACTTTACCCCCCCCCCCCTTCCTATATTTGTCATTGATTTCCTTAAGGGTAGATAATTATTATCTTCAACCTAGCAGAATTGGACTTTTGCCCCCTCCCATCATCAACAACATTTACTTCACATTGATATATTCAAAACTAAATAAAACTAAAATGTATAGTGCAATATTATGAATATAAAAGATATATAGTCTTGCATCAAATGTCCTTATATTATATTATTTCGTATTTCACACCCCACCCACTTCCCTTCCTCATATGCCAATGAGAGGGAGTTTTAGGCACTTGATGCAAAACTATATGTGAAGCATTTTAAATGCATTGGAATTCTGGTGCATCGAATATATTGTATTTATATCATTTTATATATATATATACATGTGTATTTGTGTTACAGTGCACAAGTGTAATTGAAACTGTAATATTAAAATATTACATGTATATAGAATTTTGAATGTGTGTAACGTAATAATAATGGGATAGCTTAACATGAATATGTTTTGACGCATCCCAAATATATATATAAACATACAGGGTGCTTCAAAACAAATTATAGCAAGACAAAACCTGAAATAAATCTGTGAATGATGAAGAAATGTTTTTAAACTTTGGTCATTTGATAGACAAATTAATTATCATGAATATCTTAAAGTTTCATTGAGTAACTCTATTTGGTTTTAAAAGATACAATTTCCACATTTGGAACTGCATTCAGCTCTGATGGAAATCATTTAGAGTACATAAATGTTAAATTTCTCCATAAGTAATTTACAAATTCTCTTTATCACGTGCAAAGTTCAGCTTTTTGATGAAGGAAAAAAGAGTTATTTCATTTGGGTACAATTATCTTTGGGACACCCTGTATATTATTAATATTCAAATTTTGAACAAGCATTGATCATGGTCATGTGCATTGAACCAAGGATTTATTTAATACCAGGGGCTTAGTATGTGCACCGAACGAAACAAAATGAACTCTGGGGCTTAGTATGGTCCTTATTACACTAGTGGACTAAATTGGTTGATAAACAGTAACGGTAAAAAGCTAAATACCAAATACATTAAATTTGCGAACGAGGCATGTTACTGGTATTATGTTCACCCTTGATTTAACCATATATTTTGATCTCAAACATTGGTCTGTAAATATTTTAAAACAATGAAAATGTGATATAGATGTTGAATGCTAGTTTCAGTCTGAATAGAAAATTCAATGTTTTTAGTTCAGTAGTTACATGTGTTTTGTAATGTACAATTAAAAATGTTGAACGAGAATTTAATCTTTCATAAAATAGTTGGGTAAATGAATTTAGGCATAAAATGAGTTGTTTTTATCTCAAATTGTATTTTTAAAAGAGGTATTTTGATTATTTAATATTTGTAAGAAGGTTGGATGACGAATGTCATACCTCCATCTTGAATGCAAACCTTGAGCATTCAGCATTCATTTTCTGAGTTGTTCATTTTAAAGGTATCACTCTACTAAATATATTTTGTATGTTTTGTTACATTGTGTTATTGCTTGAACTAACTTGTCGTTCAAATGGCACAATCTCTTTGTCACAATAAACAATGTGACATCGGTGGCATAACAAAAAGGTGCATGATGGCTGGAAGGAAATAAATGAAAGAATAGATAGGCCATGTGACATATTTTTTAATGTATTCATCTGGAAATGGCTATTTTCTAATCCATATTTATTTGCCAATTTGTCTTAAACATGTTAAATGTTGTTTTTTATTTTAAAATATTTATTGTCTAGATTTAAAATTACATACACTGCTAACACTGTTAGCTTCATATCATTTGAATTGCTGTAACAGCATAGTAAATACATGGTCTTTACTATAGATATATAAGGTTAAATATAGACTATAGTAAAGATTTGACAAATCACTGACTTTTTTCTTCAGGTCGGTGATGTAAAAAGCTTCATGCCTAATTTCCAGCACAATGCAATTAAGTTTAGAGGTCACATAGAAAATAGCTCAAAAGTGGGTAATTATTTTGTAATGTACTTCAGACTGTACTAGTTGTATAATTAGTTATAGAAGTATTTGAAACATTTTCTTCTGGGTTATCTGTCTATTAAAGGCTAACCTTTAAAATGTCATTATCAAATAAACTATGTAAAAATCTATATTTGTAAATATAATAACAGTCATATACTGTAAACATATTGATTTGTTTTGTGTGCCTTGCTTGTTTTTTCCAAAACTTCTCTGGTCAAACTTTTTTTTAAGATTTACCATTTTCGCTTTTTGTATTTTTTAAAAAATAAAGTTGAAATAAAAATCGTTATTATCCTTTTTGAAATGTTATTTTGTTTTCAGGAAATACTTAAGCTTTATTTTTTTGCATTTCTAGACAAACGATAAATAAAAACCTTAGTTACCTGGTCTTTTTTGTAAAAGTATCTCCATGGGTTTTACGGATGTGAACAGAAATAGTAGTATATTTAAATGGTACAAATATGCAGTTTACACATTGTAAAACCTTAATTACCGGGGCACTTTAGCTTTTCGTTCAGCTTCCTTCAATCTCTCTCATGAAAACAAGGCCCTATTTTATTTATCCAGTTCCGACCAATCAGAACCTTTATATTTTTTATTTCAACCAATCAGATCCATTACATTCATAATTTTACTCCCATACTTTTTCTTCCAAACTCTCCACTTTCACGTCATTTCTCATACAGTATACATCTACATGTACTTTCAGTTTTGAATGATTTTAGCCTTATTGGGGCCAAATTGTCAAATGTGAACCCCCCCTAGAAATTTTTGAAAACTGACCCCCCCCCCCCCCTTTGGGGCCGCTTAGCAAATCCTGGCTATGGGCCTGCTACTTGAAGAGTTGTTTAAAAGACATGCATGAAGTCTTAATTTATGAACGAAATAATGAAAATAGCAATTGTTTGGAATCATTAAATCAGTGAATAGTGAAGACCTGTCTCAAAAATTATGTTTTGGTAATGGATATGACAATTCCTTATATTATCCTAAATATTAGTAATTTTTTATTCCCGGGGGTATAATCATACATCAAAATTTACACTGAACGAAAATAAAATTAGTGCATTGTGGGAAAGAAAAAAATAAACAAAAATATTTTGATTTTACATGTTTTTGGCTCAATATAGCACGATTGAATTGAAGTTGACAATATGCTTTACATAAAGTAATAGATAAAGCTACCGTATACATCATATTTAAAAATGGAAGTTCTGCAGGTGGTACATGTGGTGCTACGTCGCAAAGTGTTGGAAGAAATTTTGAATCTTCTTGAAAAGAAAATTCAGCCTGTGACTTTCAAATCTAAAGACCATATTTCTCTTCCGACTGGGTCAAAGCAGAAGAAACTGACATTTAAACAACAGGAAGAAGAAATTCATATTGCATTTAGAGGTCAGTATAATCTATACTTCTTACAGCTTTTTCACTTTCCCTTACCCTCCACAGGAGCATGGATGGACCACCATCTGTACTGGCCTTAACCAAACCCGTCTGGCCCAGTTATCTACTCTCCCAGATCTACGAGGTCGGGAGTAGATAACTGGGCCAGACGGGTTTGGTTATACTGGCCTGGGTGAGGTAGGGAAATCTGTATAATATAAAATAAAAGGAAAGTAACCAGGCCAATACCCACCGACTGAAAAATAAAAATATATGTTTTAGTGGTCAAAAATTGCTTGCTAGGGTCTCATTTTGGAGCCTTTAGAGAGATAAATCGTAACTTACTCGAGTCTCTAGCTTACAGCTAGATGTAACTTCATTGATTTCGTATGTAATCTAGGAAAAGTCACACACACGTACCTAGAACTCCTATTTAATAATTCTTATAAATATTTTTAAGAATATTAATCATATTTAAGAAATTCTCCATCTAAAATGTCACTCGACTTTTTTGTGATTATGAGTCAAAGAAAGCATTCTTGAGTTTCAAATTGACTTCTGTGGTAACTTGAAACCATCTTCTAATTTATTCCACTTACCTTTTATTGTTTCTCCAAATATATTCTTTGAAAATCGGATTTTAAGGGTGTTAAGGTATGAGTACCGTAATCCAACACCAAATTCGAAAATTCATAACAATACTTTGCACATATGGCGTTCGTGACCAACTATAAAACGCTTACCCCCCATAGTGTTATATATCAAAATGTACCTGTTCATATAGGGGTTCGATTGATCTACATCAAATTATAGGGAGTCAGGTTACTTTTTGAGATATCAGCGTCCATTTATTGTGACTCGCGTTTGCTACCACTTCCTCAATTCTGATATGATGGGCAAACGCGTAGTAAGCATGCTCACGTCGGAACTATTTTTGACCTACATCGCTATTTTCGTAATTCAAATGAAAGTTGAACTCCTCCTCTTTATTTTGATACCAAATAGTGGCATACTAGGTACCCTAGAAGCCAACTATGGCGTTATTTAGAACAATACCACGAGTTTTTAAATGGACTATATAGGGGTCATACCTTTTGGCGGATGGATATGGAACCTCATACCTTAATGTGTTATGACATCACACTGATTTTTGTCTCTGCAACTTTTTTTGGCAGAAAATATCATTTCTAGTTCAAAAATGCATAAGAACGTCGGAAATGGCTGAATATGTGAAAAATTTATCCATTTAGGCTAGAAAGGGTTAATTTGCCCTACCCCAAATACGTCTAAATATGCTAGTCTAACTTTGCCACTGTGACGTCACAAATCTAACCTGACTATCTCTGAGTTTATTGAAGAAAATGATACGTCTGACAAACAGCTTTCATTCCCTATATGGCACACCTTCTACTAAGAGTTGCATCATTGACTAAATCTAAGACAAAGGCCCTGTGTCCCGAGGATTTTGACTGAAATTTGGCCATTTTCGCCCAAATCTAACTAAATTGCAGTTTCCCTCACACCTGTATTTTGAAATAAATATTGCTACAATGTAGCAATTTAAAAATCACACATACTTACTGTTTCTGTCGACCTGACACGTGTATCTAGCCTGTAAAAATGAAAAATCGCTACATTGTAGCAATTTCACTGAGATATGGGCCCTGAAAATCATGTAATTTTAGCAAAAAATGAAGAAATAACCTGCAATTTTGACGGAATTTCAGAGGGCTTTCTTTCATTCCAGACCCTCCACAGGCCTCTTATGACCATTCTTATACTCACAGAATGGTTGAAAGTGATTTCAAATCATTGTTTGCCCTACGCAGAACGAAAAAAATCGATTCTGTTCTCAAATTCTGCTAGAATATTGGTCTCTGGCCAACTAGCAGACAATTTTAGGCCTCATATTAAGGTATGAGTACCGTAATCCAACACCAAATTCGAAAATTCATAACAATACTTTGCACATATGGCGTTCGTGACCAACTATAAAACGCTTACCCCCCATAGTGTTATATATCAAAATGTACCTGTTCATATAGGGGTTCGATTGATCTACATCAAATTATAGGGAGTCAGGTTACTTTTTGAGATATCAGCGTCCATTTATTGTGACTCGCGTTTGCTACCACTTCCTCAATTCTGATATGATGGGCAAACGCGTAGTAAGCATGCTCACGTCGGAACTATTTTTGACCTACATCGCTATTTTCGTAATTCAAATGAAAGTTGAACTCCTCCTCTTTATTTTGATACCAAATAGTGGCATACTAGGTACCCTAGAAGCCAACTATGGCGTTATTTAGAACAATACCACGAGTTTTTAAATGGACTATATAGGGGTCATACCTTTTGGCGGATGGATATGGAACCTCATACCTTAATCAGGGTAATTCTGTGCCATTTTATCAAAAATCTTGTTGCTATCTAGAAACGAGCAATTGTGATCTTGTTGTTACCTAGGAACGAGCAACTGTGATGTCACGTCACACTCATGTTAATTCTGGAATCACATGGCAGCCATTTTGGAAATTTCAAAAAAGTTCCCAATTAAAAAGGCTAAATGCTGTTAACAAATTGGAAACTATGGCAGAATCAACAAAGGGTTTGTGAAATAATTAGGATATGGTTTCAAAATTATGCACATGACAATATATGACTACTAAATGCAGGCAGGGACTTTTAATTGCCAAAAAGTCGAGTGACATTTTAGATGGAGAAATTTTTAGTTGAAGCGTTGCTTGTCTGGATCAAGATATTTCAAAATTTCTTTTTGGAAAGAACCTCAAAATCAACAGCTCCGCCATTTATACGGCTCACTCAACACAACAATGGAGGCAATCATGACATGAATGTCCTTACATACCATGGTTGGTGTTCGGTAGTTGGTGTATGGAACAGATGTCAGGTGATGACATTTGCATGTTAATGCCTTGTTTGTATTTGTATATCTGTTTTTGTAACAAGGTCAATAAGCAATGCTAATCTGTTTTCAGATTGCAGCTTTGAATGTCTAGAAGAGCAACTGCATGGAGATTTTAGTGACATCACTACAGACAATTTGGAGGATGATCAATCTCAAAGCATAGATGACATCATGAAATATTCATTTGACCCTTTACAAGCAAAATCAACCACTGTTCGATCTATCCAGAGGAAATCTGCAAGAACCTGTTTCACAATAACACGAAAGAGAAAAGCATTTGCGTTATCTAAAAAAGGAAAAAAGCATCCCAAATTTTCAAAGTCAAAATCACATTCCAATTCTCCGAAACAAGATATCAAAAATGAATCACAACTTACAATAAAAAAAGAAGAATCCACAAATAATGATATTGAATTTGGAAACCCTTCAATTCATGACAATGGCGAACAAGATGGTGGCCTTGATATTGAAGAAACAGAAGATCATAAAATGACAGAAAACTGTAACCAAGGTGAAGTATCCTTCAATAACAAAGCAGCAAAATTGCATGAAACTGGGCCGACTGAAGCAAATGACTCTAGTGAGGAAGATGTAGGTAAAAGGAGAGAGAAAATTGTGAAAAGATCAGCACCAGCAAGACAAGCAAAAACTAAAGTGGAAGATTCAACATGTAATGGTGAGTACAATGCTCTGAATTAGTCATGGTGGTTTTCTCTGTTGCCTGTTGACATGTATGTTATCTCGAAATACATCAAAGTATAGTATATAAATGCATTTCTATTATTTTCTTAATAAAAAGTAATTCACCAGCCTTCTAAAAATGACACATATGGCCTTTTGGATTTTGTCTGAATAGGGGACAAAATTTGTCAAAAAGTATGATTTCCAGGGGGAAAAAGAGAAAATGCTGACTTAGCATTATTTCCAGCTGATTATCAAATAGATTAGATATAGATAAAGTTATCTTGCAAATGATTGAAATGAAAAATGTTCCAGAATCTGTATTACAAAGTGAAGTGCTCGTATATCCAGGGACTTGTCAAAATTGCATCTACTTATTATTTCAGAGGTTGTGAGGATAAAGTGCAGATTTTGTGAAAAGCAGCTGACTCGAGATGTGATGCTTCAGCACATAGCGCAACATAAGCAGGTAAATATAAATTAATGGTAGAATAAAACTATTACATGTATATTGATATGTCACCACCAGCCACAACAAGTGCATGGTGAAATATCCTGATATTGTTATAGTCTCAAATTTTTTGGTGGTGACATTTTGCGTGTTAATGCCTTGGTTTTTTTGCAGTTACTCCATGTTAAATAAGTGTAGTTACTTTATTTCAATTTGAGTGTAGTATGAGGGCACTGTGCTCTCTTGTAAATGAGTTTGATATTGGAATACTTTTAGATAGTGTATTATCTTTAATCTTTATTTCAGGTTCCAGCTATAGAGAGGAAACAGTTTAAAGATTTCATAAAGCATGAGGCTGTCAAACTACCTTGTGATGACTGTGGTATGGTGTTTAGCACCAAGAGCTCTCTTAGAATGCACATTTCAAGATTCCATTCAGGTTAGATTGACCTCACACTGAAAAGGAGTTGCAATGCATCAAGCCCATGTAGCTCCTCTCCTTTGTTCAGAAATCATGTAGTTGAGGGGGTTGAGGGAGGAGCTCAGAGACTTGATGCAACAAACTTCAAATCATATATTTACAAAATCATATATCATACAGATAACCTTCCAACCAATCGAAAATTGAAGAATATCTTGTATCAAATCGAGAATTATAAAGATACTTTACACTTGGTTGAAAGTCAAATTAATGTTAAAAAACCATTGACTCTCAGTTGAGAATTTGAAATATCAAAAAGAGCATGGGCTTTCACCTTCTTGTAACTCTGTGAAAAGGGGCCGTTGCTTGTTTATGCAAAAATATATACATCTTGACAAACAATTTTAGGCAATACAGACAAGAAAATCAAAGAGCGTAAAATCCAGTGTAGGATATGTAACAGCTGGCAGATCTCCCACTATGCGTGTTACAGGCATGTCAGAGAGTACCATAAGGACCATGCTGACTGCAAACCCTTCAAGGATCACCTATTACAGTTTCTCAAGGGCACATGTGACATGTGTGGTAAAACATGCAACATTCTGCCAAACCATAAGAAGGTATCTATCAATATACAGATATATATGCAGTCAGTCAAATATAGTGACAATACTTTTTTAATGCAAAGTTTCAATTGGGGATTTGGGGACCATAAAATAACCAAACTTGCTGTTATTTTCGCCATTTATAGGTGTGACATCACACTATATAGATACCCGGATGATTGAATAGAGCACGGTTGTGCATCTATGGAAAATTAGAGATCCTCTATATTGGCTATGCTGCATTCTGATGGGTTGTGAAATTCAACTAGAGCACGGTCATATTTGAATGAGTAAAGAGATTCCACTATTAGGGTGTTCAGGCCCAACGGTTAAATGTGTAGAATGTTTTATGATAATTGAGTAATTTGTAATGTCTTTTTTTTCAGAATATCTGCAATGCGGAGCAGCGAATACCATGTGAGACATGTGGAGTGATGTTAAAGCGCTACACAATGAGACAACATGTTAAACAGTTCCATCTTAACCCACCTAGTCCCATACAGTGCCCTAAATGTGACAAAACTTTAGCAAACCCAAGCTACTTGAAAAGACATATTGAAGCCATGCACATGGGTGTTAAAACTATAGATTGTGATATTTGCGGCAAGTCGTTCTATAATGCTAGTCAAATGCGAAGTCATCGGGAATACCACAAAACAGAGAAGCCACATTTGTGTAATTACTGTGGTAAAAGTTTTAAAGTAAAAACAGAGCTAGGCCAACATGTGAAAATTATTCATGAGCACAAAAATGAGTTTTCACACTATTGTCCCATATGTGCAAAAGGATTCCATGGAGCAAAAAATATGAAGACACATCTCTATAGTGTACATCACAGAATTCACAGATTTGAGTGTTTCAGGTGTAATATGAAGTATCGCAGTAATAAAGCCCTTGAAGACCATTTACCATCCTGCCCCAAGACTAACAGCGAAGTTGTTGCTAAAGAAAAAGAAAGGCAAATGAAAGAAAACCTGAAAAAAGTGAATGAATATTTGAAGATGACTGACACCTCTAAGAAACCAGACATTAAAACGTTATCTGAGGAAAACAAAGCATCTCCTGAAAAAACAACTAAAAGAAAGCAGAAACAAAATCGGAAAGATACTGATAAATCAAAACAGAGTAAAACTGAGAAACAACAAGCTTTTCGACAGCCCCCTATTCCAATTGCTATAAAACCCCCTAAATTTCTAAATTCACCAGGAATAGATATTCAATATTTATCAGGTGGATTTAATGAGATTTCAGCTCCTATAGTAACTGGAAGAGATGTCCCAAGTGTACATGAATTATCTCATGCTATACGAGAAAGTGCTTCGCAATCTCTACAAAATATACAGCTGCCTAACCAGATAGCACAATCTCTTGGTTCTGTATCCACGATGACTAAACCGAATACCTCGCATGTTATAAGTAATGGAAATTCAAACTCTATACAACAAGTACATACAATACACGATGCTGCATCTCGAAGCCATGGTAACAACTTTAATCAATGGTTGGAGAATTCTAATCAGTTACAGCCAATACAGTCAGCGGAAATTCAAGAATTTCTCTCGTCAAGTGAAAGTATTACGACATATGTACTGGATAACAACCAATTTGTTAGAGTAGATCAAAGTAATAATATTAGCAACCAGGGTCAAGGTCAGATGAACAACCAAGATCAATTAACCAACCAAGGTCATGGGACTGACCAAGGTCAAATTATAACTCAAGGTCAAATAACCAACCAAAGTCAAGTCTCCAATCAGACCAGTGATACAGCTAATCAACGAAATGTCACAATGATCAGCCAAGTCCAAAATAATTTAATCAATCAAAGTCGAGACAATCAGCTACAGGAAAATCAGATAAACCTTTATAATCACACTCATCCCCTTTTATCAGATTAGCCCCTTAATCCAACTCATCTAAGGCTCAAAACCAAACCCACAGAGCTTCTTGTCAAATAGTTTATATCAAAGTGTTCACTATAGCATGGTTTGCCATATAGACAGCCAATGCTCAATTTGTTTAACAAATTCATTTGGAAAAATAACAACAAATGGTTAGTATCCCGGGAAATTATTTTTTGACAATAGGTGAACAATGGAGGGATATAATTTTAATTCATTGAAATTGTTTTGTCAGTCTGATGAAAACAATTTTAAGGCTTAATTAATCAAAACTTTCATATTTTTCAGAAAATCTTTTTCCTATGATTCATTCATTATCATCCCCAAAGACTATTTGCTTTGCAAGGCATTGCAGTCAATAATCAATATTCGAATATGATATGTGACGTCACAATAGCTGGAACAATTGATTTACTGGTCTATAGTTGTGTTTCTTGTCTATCATATTAGAATCGTAACAAAGACCTCGATTTTATGTCAAAAATCTTGGTCATTATTCCTTTAGTATTGACCACTCTTTAACTAATCATTATTAACAATATACACATTTTTGGTTCAAGAGATGTGGTTAGTCCCTTCAGTATTTCTGTTTGGTTCATAATGACATCATTAATAGGTGACATAATGACATCAGTATAATAGGTGATAGTATAATAGGTGACATAATGACATCAGGTGAATCCCCAATTACAGTTTACAGATAATGTATTCATCAAAATCAACTATTTATTCAATAAGATTGAGAGTTTTGGTGCAGACCTCAGCACAAACATGTACATGTATGTTACCTTACCTACTGTGCTCTATAGAGCTTAAAGTGGTAATTTGCAGCTGTTAAAGTCAGCAGATGTATTCTTTTAAAAGGCGGGTAAGATTATATTTTCTGATTATTGTTTTGTGAAAAATATTAATAAAACATATTCGTACAAGGCCCTTACACAACTAAACAGACAAAAGACCATTAGACCTTTCATCGAAAATCCCACATAACAGACAATAGACTAGTAGACCTTTCATAGAAGTTTAGCAATTTTCCAAGATTCCATCTATTGGGTAATTATTGAGAGATAAAAACCAAGATATCCAAGATTTATGTACAATATTAGCATTGATGATGGTTTCTTTTGATTATAATTAAAATGGGGACAGAATCAAAGCTAGGGTTGAGGTTAAGGTTTTTGATATTATATTATGATTCTCATATAATTCAGAAGTCACAAATTCCATTGTAAACCTGCAATCTAAAATTGAGCCAGGCCACAGGAAAAGGGGTCTTATCACAGATTTTTTCAATATTTTGATTTTTTGTTTATCTTAAAAAGCTCAAAGAGATCTTTCAAATGAGCCATGGCTTATGTCTTAACACTTTTTTCTTGCAGATATATCAAAAGGCAGATTTGAATTTAGCACATTTTCCTCTTAATCTTGAGCACATTTGTCAGTGGTTTCAGTAACTTTTTTTACAAGAGGCAGAAGAGAAATACAAGGGGCGGCATTCAAAATAACCAATTTTACACTCCCGGAAATGCAAATTCTTGTTATTCACTGGTGATCCGCTCGATTACGCTGAACAAAATGTGGGGACGTCGAAGGTACAATTTTTCTTTTTTCCTTATTTCACGCGTTGTAGGCAGAATCCCAGCGTCATTTTTTCTCACAAACTAGTATCAGCACCATATGTTTTAGAAAATGTACATGTTTGCGAAAAAATAGGGCAGAAGACAACAGAATCGTCGATTTAATTCCTCACTCAGTTACATAAACGGTTTGGGTTAAAAGTGCAGATCTGAACTGTTTTTCGAAAAACCGTTTATGTAACTTAAGTGAGGAATTAAATAGACGATTCTGTTGTCTTCTGAACTATTTATTCAAAAATATGTACATTTTCTTAAACATATGATACTGATACACGTTTGTGTAAAAAATGTCGTGGAAATTCTGCCTACAACGTGTGAAATAAGGAAAAAAGAAAAAAATAACCAGCGTAATCGAGTGAAACACCAGAGTGTTATTATAGCGTCAGCGCACTGAAAGTGGATGAATAGACAGGGAATGTCGAAATTAAATTCACATATTCTGATGTGCATTATGCTATTGCGTGGGATCATTGATCAGATGGGTTTGATGTAATCAACTTATTATTGTTCTTGTAAGATTAAAGGCAAAATATACTACATGTCACAAAAGTGCAAGGATGAACAATTCACCTGTGAATATATTTCAGACAATGTATCTCATATACAAGAGTATTGTACAGTCATTCAAAGTTTTGAACATTGAATCCTATCGAGAGGTGATTTAAAAGATTTTACGTATTGTGGGTTTTCCAAAGTCATTTCCATGTGTGATATTGTCAATCTAATTGACCACAAGACACGGGCTACACAAAATAACACCTTGAACTGTGGAATGACTAGGGCAACTCATAGAATGCTATTTTTACCTTTTATATTCTTATAAAAATAAATTATGATTTACTCTTCCACAGGTTTCATTTTACAAATTCAAATGCACTTCCCGGGTTGAACACTCAATATAGAATGCAACCTGTGTGAATAGAATGCAACCTGTGTGTATACAATGTACGGCGTTCAATAAGTACTGATAAAATGATTTGACTTTTTTAATCTTCCCCCTAAAACTAAAGACAATATTTGGCTTCTGACAACCGGCGAGTTATAGAAAACAAACGGCGATTTTGGACTCTCGCCCCCTGCTATTGAAAGCCCAGCTCTGTAGCACAATTTTAATTTTTGTGATAAGACCGGTTTTCCTATGGCCAGGCTCAATTATTATATGTCACCATCCCAAGTGGCGACATATTGTTGTAGTCTCCAACTTTTCTGAGCCCATCAAGATGGGTGGTGTTCAGCGGTTGGTGTTCAGCAGTTTGTATTTTGCATCTGTGACAAATGACAGGTGGTGACATTTTGTTAATGCCTTGTTCTGTTTATTGTGGAGATATTTATCATATTTAAAATAATTCATGAATGATGTTTTAACCAAGTGAGACAGATTTTGGTCAAAATAACTTCAATGTAATAATGAAATGCAAATTGATTGTTCATATACTTTTTTATTTACATGAATGTACACTGAAATAAATAATATATAGCAATATAATTGCCATTTACATGTATATAAGTATGTACAATGTACATAAACTTTACCCCTACAGAAAATCATATATGTCCATCATTCAGTATTAGGGAAATGATGACATTAACGTTTTATGTCAGGGTAAAATGATAAGCTTTAATAATAAATATAACTTTCCTTTACACTTTACAATCTACCAATGCATATATCTAAACTTATTTATTTACATGAAATAAATACAATATGAACATTTAACAGATTGTTAGTTCAGATTGTTTTACTTCTCAACATTGCAACTTTTAAAAACTGGGTTTTCACAAAATGAACTTTTAAACTAATGATGTATTCTTAGTTTAATAGGTCAAAGATATTTTTTAAAAATGAATACAATTGCAATAATAAAAGGGCTGCCTATGGTTTTGGCAAAGAGTGCAATCTGACGCTATATTGGCTCAAATGAGAATACTGTTCTCTCTTTGCATGTTTGTGGAGAATGTCGAAGACAAAATTGGAAGTAGCTTCAGTTAAAGCTTTCCATACATTGTACAGTACTAAACGAGATTACATATTGCACTATCCTGAACACATACCACCGGTCCAAAAATTAAAAACTAATATCTTCTGTTACTCTCTACAATATACTAAATATTACACAAAAGGGTTAACAAACATCGATACTCATCAGTCATCACACCTTCCTATTTCACTTGAAAAATATGTCATGGTTTATCAAAATGGTTGACAAACACTACAGAGTTTATTTTATTTTATACAAATCACAGTCATGTGACCACTAAATATCTCTAATCACAGTCATGTGAGAACAATGTGTCTCTAATCAGTCAAGTGAGAAGTCGTGTGACTTCTACCTGGCTCTAATCACAGTCATGTGTCCACCACCTGGCTCTAAACACTGTCATGTGACTACTACCTGGCTTTCATCATAGTCGTGTGTCCACTACACAATCACAAGGACCATTTCTATCTCTAACAATACATTATATAATATTAACATAATAATGAACAATTTAGAGGTATCAATACCTGTAGAACGCTAGTATATATAAGCAACAAGTTAAAATACATGTAATATCAAATGTAAAGTGACAGAGAAAGGCGATTCCTATATACTATAAATTGTAGACTATAAACAGGCCTGCCTGTCATGAAGTTTCACTAAACAGGCCTTGAAACTAACTTTGCCCTATGCCAAAAAGCTACCTTGCCAGTTTTCAGATATTTATACTGCTATTGCTATATGCTTCCAGGTATCCAGGTAAGCTTCCATCAGATATGTGACTATTAATATCACAAATATAATGTTGTTTTAAAAACTGAACATTGTTAATTAGAATATAATGGATTTTCTTGGGGAATAAAAGAGAACAGTTGGCAATATCATGAGACTTTCCAAGACAGGTAGCACAAATCACTACCATTGACAAGTATAGGTAGTTATTTCTCGAGTCTGTTAGCAAATAACTACTTTGGCAATGCAAGTTTCAAGCCCTGTTAAAAGTACTCCATATGTTCTTCGTTGCTGTGTTTCTCATTGAGTTGTTCTAAGTGTTTCTCATTGAGTTACTCTATGTGGTCCTCATTGAGTTACTGATGGAGTATGTCATTGTGTTGAGTCCATATGACATTCCCCTTTGAGTCACTCTGTGTTAAAGGTAATTTAAATTATACTTCTCATACAATTTTTCAGGTGCATCATTATCTAAATCTATTTGTTTGTGATCATGGGTGTTTTAATTGTTCATCTTATGAAAAATATGAAAACATGTGAGCAAATGTACATTTAACTGCATCGCACAAACTGAAGTTCTTGAAAAAATGGTGTTGTGTTTGACTTAAATATACTACTCAGGGTGCACCATTAGTACCACACAGGGACCTGAAGTCGGTTAATTTCAATCCTAGCCAGCTGATTGTATCAGCTGCACCGTGAATAGAAAATGAACACAATTATCAGTAATTCAATTGGAACCAGGATCTCAGTATTCCTTATGACACAACCTGTAGATTCTCTCTGTTTTCTGGAGCCTTTAAATATCCCCTTATGTTTAAAATAGCTTTGACATATCACATGTGTGTTCTACAAATCCTGGGCTTCTATCTATCCAGTAGATTCCCCGCCTCTCACAAGAGAGGAATGGCGTGTTTGTGGAGGGGTGGGGATTGTTATCGTTCACACTCCATCATTTCTAAAGTATGTCCATAAAAGTCATGTTCAGCCTCCGGCAGTTTGCCCCAAACTAGCACCTCTTCACCTGTAAACAGAATAAATTATATTGATAATATGGTAATGAGCAAAACTCAGATCAAATAAATTTTATTTGGGACCCATTCCAAACTTGTGAAGTGCTAGGCGCACAGACATGTATTTTAATTTTTTGAAACCTTTTGTTAGAGACAAAAGTAGTATATGAAGTAAAATATGTGTCATGTGACTTCAGATTACTGAAATGTGAATACTATTCGCTTTCAATTTTGGGTATCTCAATAGCGATGTTTAGAACCCTTCTAAATGCTAACTAAATTTAGGCAGATTGAACTTTAAAACATATGCTTGTAATAATTACATGAATAAATAATACTTCTATGATTAATTAGAATGAGACTGTACCAGCAACATCAAGTCTGTCTAGGCTGGAAACAGCTGAACTGTGGAACATCCACAGATGGCCATTGTTACAGGAAGAAAGGCATGGTTTACAAGGCTGCGAAACGTGGTAGCCACATACATTACCACTAGAAAGAAATTAGAAGAGTCATATAATAGTAAATGGGTCACAGTATATGAATGTTAAAAAAAATTAATAAAAATCTAAGTCTACTAGAATACATCTAATATGTAGATCTATACAGGCTGCCGTGATCTCCTCAGAATTTCTCAAGTGGGTGCAAGATTCTCATTTTCAAAATTCAGACCAAATTTGGTCAAAATATGCCAATTTTTCATGATTTTTCTCATTTTCAAGTGGGTACAAATGGATTTTCAGGTTGGTGCAAGCCTATTTTCAAATCTCAGGTGGGTGCTGCGCCCACTTGTTTTAATGCTGGGGAGATCACTGGAGTGTTTGGGATGATAGTAGGAGGTTGTCTTAGTCACTTACACATAATAATGATCCAAGTTTTTTACATACAGTGTATATGGAACTTACCATAGAATACAAGCAACATCTTTAATTTTGCAGTCACATTTGCCGGTACTATATGGAGGGCCGACCAAATCAACAGCACTGAAACCAATCAGACAAATAATAAGCATACAATGAACAAGTAATGAACTTATTGAAAATTGTTGCTTTGACATGTCTAAATCATTTAAGTCAAAAGAAAACCATGCCATAATTAAAGCCACATCAAAGTCGGACTCGGAGTGTTAGCGTTTTGAGATTGAGAAATATCAAACACATCTTAAATTTTCGTAAAAAGATCTTTCTTTTCATATCCTCAAAGTAAGTTGAAGTTATCATAATTGAAATTGTCAGTAGTTTTCCCCGAATATCTGTGCAATGATAGGCCCATATTTCCCCAACAATATTTTGGGTGATGCAACTTTATAGATTAGGAAGTAAGAAAACACCTCTGCAGTTTGAGAATAGCCGAAACTTTATGGACTAATGGAGAATGAATCTGGCATAATATTATGATATCAATTTTAGTAAAAAATATGTGAATAGTACCGAAAGTTACCAGCTTTTTGAAAAATATTGGAAGGTACAATTACTGCTCTTCAAGACCAGAATGAGGAATGAATATGGCAGATGATCTGATCTTGAAGCAAGATGATCTGACTACACCATGATAGATGTCAATGGTTGAAGAAATAGGTAATTACTAATTAGGTACAGAAAAATCTGTCTTAGTGAACACCTCTCACTAGAGAACACCTGTGTTTAGTGAACAATCCTTCTCAGCACACAGAGTTCTGTATAAAATTGCCTCTCTGTAGTGAACACCTACAGTGAAAACATTTTTGTGACTCCATGGGTGTTCACTGTACACACGTTTCTTATTACCCCCTGCAATAAACAGTTAGCATTTCCCCAATTAAGAACTCGCAATCTGATTGGCTGTCGCAACACTGCGACAGAAATCATGTAGAAGTCATTGCGCATAATAAGATCCCGTGATTCAGTTTAATCCGGTACTTCCAAATTGGTTAAAGCAGGGGGGAAGAAGGAGGTACGGATTCTAGACACCTGCTTAGAAGGATGATCAGAAGGCTGTGTGGTGCACCGATCAATTTTAAAAAGATGTGTAGGTGTTGACAATCCTTGATTTTCTAAAATTCAAATTCGCCTAACATAATTTTTTTTATGGTGCAGTTGGTTTCGATAGTCTACGAAAGATTGCCCCCATGGTATCAAAGAAAACTGTATGGTATTCGCACCTGGGTCCATGAATTGGTATGATTCGCAATCCGATCCGGATAAATTTCATCATGGTAATGAATAATGATGCATCTTGGAATTTATCCTGACATCTTTTGGATAGATTTTATCCTAATATCAATCCACCTTACTCACTTCGAGAGCCATGTTAGATTTTGAAACTTATATAAAAATCCACATAGCTCTTTCGCAGGAAGTAAAATCCACCTACATCACGCTCGGTGATCGGAAGAAATGAATGGAGGGGGAGACTGAGCATTTTAGGTACCAACAATTTGTCTCAAAAATACGACAAATTGCTAAATGAATAGGCGCAGTACACAGGGAAATGTGTTAGGTCTTCTAGGATTTTTTTGAACAGATGGACTTCTAAGATAAAAGATCTATTAAAAAGGGGTCACCTCCTATATCAGATTTATAAAAAAATAACCTACAGGTGCATCTATGCATCTAATTTGTAAGGCTGTGTTTTTAAAAATTGAGGTTGACAGTTGCGTTATTCCCTTCCCCCTCCCCTCTAACTAGCCTTCTGCCACGTTGGTCTCTGAAGTGAAATTGTATACATACCCACTAGGAGGACTATCTGTTGAGTATAGCTCAACTTTTGTATCAGCTAATAGTATCGCTTTCATCCCTCTTGAGCATACGACATTCCCACAAGAGATGCATTCCAACTCGACAACTCGCTTCTTCTGAAATGTTGGGTGCATACCTTTGCGTGGCATTTTATCGATTATCTTGATGATCTGTCCCTTCAAACCTGGTTAAAGTATGCACTGTTATGTTGAAAAAATGTTTGTACTTTATTTCAATACGTCCTACGTGTAATTACGTTGTTTGAAATAAAAATTTGGTAAAATTCTTTCCGAAATTTGAGGAAATCCTTTAAAAATGGCGTTGTCTGAGCAAGTGCTTTTATAACAGACGTTCCCTGATTGGTTGTTTTGATTGTAAGCTCAAATCTGATTGGTTTAAATTGGTAAACAATTATGAAAATAGCCCTTTAAATATGACGTCATGGGTCACGTGAAGGGGGCTCCTGATACTCCCAGAGTTCACAGCGCCACAGCCATGTTTGTTGATTAATTTCATGTCGAAAGTTGACCTAAGTTTTCTTTCTGTTGATAAGCTTTAAATCATTGTATCCCGCTCTAAATGTCGTTCACTGGAAGTCTTTGAATCGTCATGTCGTCGGACAAACGCTTCAGGAAGGAGAAAGAGATCGTTTTGGAGTTTGACAACAAAGTGAAGGGTGAGTTGAGTTTTAAAAATCTTGAAAATGAAAATATTTTTTGAAAACTGCAGATTTTATAGTCATTTGGTTCCTGGTTCAAATAAAACTTGTAATGATCTCATCTTAGAAGCCTGAAACATGTTGTTACGATTAAAACATACTTGCTCATAGATGTTTCGATTCTTTATTTGATTCACTTGTAATCGTCGCCATACTAAGATTTAAATCCAGTTGAATGTCAAATGAAGATTCCCGTTTGAATTAGCCTAGATAGCAGACCTTTCAACTATCATCTGATCATCCTCCAAACGCAGGGTTCCAAGATCTAGGATATCTTCCTAAGTATGAATGGATTATGTACACCTGCTATGAAGAATGTCAATTGCTGTAACTCAAAGAAGGTGAAGATGCCCTAGTCTTTTGATAGATGTTGATGTTATTCATTACACCTAAGTACAAATTCTGGCTTACATCCCTGGGTAATTTGTCAGTCCTGTTCCTAGGTCTCTGAGAAGATGGAAAGGATAGCTCAGTAGATAGTTGGACTGACAACGGATCGTGTCATCTATAAGTACCATAACTGGTCCCACTGGGGACCTCATTTCATAAAGGAACTCATATGTTCCTCCCAGATGAGTGAAAGGCTTTGTACAAGGGGAATGAGAGCATAGACATGAAACCATTATTGGTTCAAGTCTATGATATTTGAGAGAACATATGTACATGTTTCAGGGTGTATGAATAAATTACAGACTTTTGGTTCACTATATCCTTTACTGTCACTTTAAACTGGGGAAATTATTTCCATGTTGATCTGAGTGGAAGATCATCTCCAGTTTATTTCACTGACTGTTTCCCTGTCTTGAGTCGGAGAGAGTCAAAGAGGTTGGCAACACAAGTACTCAAGGACAAATCTGTGCCATTTCAGATGAATTGTCACCATTTTGTGTGATTTTCCTTTTTTAAAACAGTGCAAGGTTTATCACAGAATCTTTTTTAGCTATATCTGTATCAAATAAGAAAAAGATTAAGCACCTCTCAGGTGCTGTACATGTGTTATCTAGGAATAAAGATCTTGAATATTGATATTTATGTTCAACAACATCCATTTTGGTATTTTTGGAAATCAGGATCCATCCAAATTGGTATTTTTATTCGTCCAAATTGGTATTTTTAAACCCCACAGTTCATATCAGTAGTCTTCAGGTTTCAGATTTCCTTTTCAAAAAATGTTAATAATATAAAATTTCACAATAAAATATGAGTAACGCGGCTCAAAGTTTACCTGATTTACAATGTATTCTGATATATTACTCAAATACTATAGTAAACTTGTAGTTTGAATGTTTATTAAAAGAATTTTTTGTTTGTTCAGTATCGCTGTTTAAACATTCTTCATAATGGATAAGTCCATGATTTGATAATAGGCAGCATTCAGTATACATCTGATTATGTGACAGTTACTTATGTTTTATTCTAATACACCTTGTGAACTATGTAGAATACCTGACCTTCTTCAAGGAGTCAAATGAATCAGAGATAGGTATAGAAAAATTTATGTATGTACTGACTGTGTCAAAAAATAACATTAACCATTAACTAGTAAGTGATTGGAATATGCTGGCTTATAGCATTTACCAGTCAGTAAAATCTATCTTGAAACTTCAGGGCACTACACTCTGCTTTATGCTTGGATTAAATGGCTTTCAAAATTACTGGAAAAGTCATGATTTTTGGGCAACTTTATCCTATTTTTCTTCTCTCATACTAAGTAAAAAAGCTAACCCCTTACCAAATTTCTGGTTAGAGCGTTAAAAGGTTTCAATCTGGAATTTACTACATAGGATAGCATTCACATTTCTAAATTGTCACGTTGTGAGTTTTGGACATAATATATAAAATAGTCTGGTAAAACTTTTATACTAGCTTCCTTGGGGGTTTCACTTGATCCTGTTACTTGTCTGGGAGTTACCCTGATCTTATTAGGTTTCATACTGTACTCTGACTAGGATCTCTTATTTTAAAGTTTAGCATTCAGCCAATGAAACAATGCTACAGAACTATGTTGATGTACTCATAAAGAGAAGGATTTGAGGGTTTTTGGGATTCAATTGGCATGGTGTATTTTATCAATTATGCAGAGTGAGTCAAATTATACTATTTTTGCAAAGGGTATATGGGAGAAGGAGTTCTCCTAAAGTTACATTAATACAAATGGTATCTGGGAAAAGGAGTCCTCCTGAAGTACATAGATAATGTAGATACATGTACTTCATATGCTCAATGTGGATAACACTTGACACCAAGAGGTCTTTACATCAAGGGTCTGGTTGTCTTTTTTTCATCATATTTTTCACTGCTATGGGTATGAGAGAGGAGTGGAATTGACAAATTACTTAGTGTAATACATATATTCCCATTTCAACACTGCAAAGTAACAGTATTTTGACAACCTATAATTTGGAAGTCCCAAGGGCAGATCATGACAATATTGGGAGAACTACATTACATGGATATGATGTTTATCATTCTCTATGATAAAGGTTATTTTATGCATCGTTTTTATGTAGCTGTTTTTTACTGCTCTGCACCAAAAGTCTGACATCATTCGCTGATGTATCCTGGCATTACATTATACAGTTATATGTAGAGTTATGTGAAATGCAGAGCCAGGCCAAATGTCAGCCTATGTATTACACTGCAAAACAGATCTGGTTCTTTAGTTCAGTTTCAACATCTATCAGTTATGTAGTTTTACACCAACCACTCTCTGGCAAACTGATTGGGAGGTTGTTCATCAGGTCTTTCACCTGCTTTCATTTTAATGAAATACAGTTTGAATAAAATTGAATAGTATGAAGTCATCAGAAAATGTTTATTCGTTGGAACACCAATATGTGTAGTATATACCATTGATAAAAGTTTTCTATTTTACTTGCCTCAATATTCCCATTTTCTGGTCTCCTTTATATTGATTATGTTATTGTCCTGTTGAAAGTGAATTGGGATGAAGATAGAATTGATTCTTCATGATGTATTAGTTAAGGTCTAGTGAATAGCTAACTATTCACAAGGGCAAAATAGGACTATGTTGAAAGTTCATGTCAGGCCGTTTTTCATTTAATAGTTTTCTGGTTGCTACATTGAAATATGAAAAGCCTAAATAGTTTGTGTTTTTGTAAATACTGTGTAATGTTTCTCCTGAATGCGTTTGAATGTCTCAGATATTTACCTACGTAGTTGTTTAGTTGTATGTTTTGAGCATAAGTTTTGGATCCTTGAATTATTCAAGAGGTAGCTAATTAAGGAAATGCTCACGAATCGTCCTGAATACAAAATGCTATCTGAAAACTCATTTGACGTTAATGTTGAAAAATTAAAGTTTAGCATGTGAAATAATTGTTGAAGTAAAAAGGAGCCTTAAGGGTAAAATGTTAGATCTTGGGTCACCTCGCCTTTTCAGAAAAATTCTCCGAGCTATATTTTTTCAGAGAAAAAGTGTTTTTGCCTTGGGCTAGATAGTAGGTGTGAAAAAATATTGGGGCTTTTTATTACTATAGGATAATGAAATATTGTAAGTCTAAAAAATACAGAATTGAGAGTAAAAAGGTTCCCCTAAAGATCTCATGGTCTGCGAAATCATGTTTGAATACTTTAATTGTATACATGAAAGATGGAATTAGAAAAGTTCCGCAACCACTTTGTTTTGAGATAATCAACAGTAAACAGTAAAGTCAAAATAAAACCATAGATTAATAGAACTTCAAGGATGTACTATATATGTTTATGTCACCCCTTATGTAAAAACTCTCCCATTGAGCGGATGAGATCAGATTCTTGGTTATTATCAGCTTATATCAGTACTTATACTGTAAATACTGGAATTGATTTTGATACAAGTGTAATATGTAAGAGTAATGTTCAAATTAATATAACTTTCAAGTTGGGAAGTAAATATTGCTCTCTACTTATTTATCAATACCAGCTAATGTTGCTAAGGTATTCACATATTTGCTGTTATTTTCACAGGTTCGATATGTATAGTTCAAGAGGTAAATTGCTTGAGATATCTGTTGGCCAGTCTGCTCTGTTTAAGATAGGGGATACAGTGAAACCTGTCACATGGGATAAATTCTAATAGATATAGTGTATATTATAGAGTGTGTCTGATTGCCTTGAAGTCAATAGAGAAATAATTAGTAAGAGGAAAGAGGATCACCACTTAGCATGTAGAGTAGCTTTGAATTGAATTTCAAGGCCCTTTTCCTTCCTGATTAGTCCCTTTTAAGATTTTGTCAAGCTTGTTACCGAGCCACCTTATAAACAAGCTCGTATCTGTGCAGACTTGTAGATTTGTATGCAGTACTAACTGTAGGTTTGTATGTTATGGACTGAGTATCATACATGAGCTTAATGCAAGACTTCACAGTAGGTAGAGGTGATTGTCTACTAAGGAAGGGTTCACTGTATTTACATCTGGAGAACTTGTTATCTTGGATAGGCTTGAGTTGCTTGATGAATCACCTTAATAATCTCAGATATTTCATATTATCTCTACATTGAGCATGACCTCTTGGACAACACCATTGCCACATTTACCTGTAATGTAAGTACATGTCTAGAGTGATCTAGAGCGCTGTACAAGACAAGCTAGGCACTGTGCCGAAACCATGAGGTCATGAGTTGGAGATGGGTGACTTGCTTGTGTTTATTGCTTGACTAGCTTGTGTTTATTCATGAACATATATGTATGTAGACTTATTAAAAATAAAATTATGCATTGTAGTGCTGCAAGAATGTGAAAACAGTATCTATATCCTTCAACAAGAACGTGAGGAACCTGTTCAATCTTATGACTATACATACAGCACTTCTCCTTCATGTCTGATAGAATGTTGCATTCAATGAATCGTGGCAGTTGAACCATCTCTGGCGCCACACATCTTAGCATCCCCTATAGACATGCCTGATTGCTTGTAGTATAGCATCTTTAGGTTTCAACATGGCTTTGCAAGAATTGTAGTTCACATGATCAAGTCTCTATCTCCCCCCCTCCCCCTTCTACCTTCTCCAGTAATCTCTACATGATTTTTTCTCAAGTAGGCGCAAAATTCATAATTTTACAATTCAGATTGGTCAAAAAATGGCCATTTTCACAATTTTCTCATTTTCAAGTGGGTGCAAATAGATTCTCGGTTTGGTGCTGCGCTTACTTGCTTTAAACCTGGGGAGATCGCTGTTCTCCCTCAACCTCATGTAGAAGGTATTTATGTTATAAAAGGGTGGGGGTAAAAAGGTTATATTGCAATACTCAGTATGCGTTATGGTTTCATGGTCTGGATTATTAGTAACCTGTATTAAGTTATCGTGACCTTCCTCCTACACAACTCACCTACGCAGACCTGGAGATGAAGTAAGGGGGGGGGGGGAAGGGAGGGGGGGAGGTTCCAGAAATTGGACATTACCTTACATGTAGATAATTTCTCAATAGATCACAGGGCCGTAGCCAGGATTTACCAGGGGGGAGCAGTTTTACCAAGGGGGCAGCTTTTGCTAAGGGGAGGGGGCTTTTTAATAATTTTGCAAAAAATCATGGGAAAGTGCTCAGAATGGTGAAAAACTGCATGGTTTTGAAAGAATTTCTGGCTAGGGGGGAGTGGCTGCTCCCTCTGCTCCCCCTCCCCCTGGCTACGGGGTTGGATCATATAGACATCCTTATTTCCTACTATCTCAAATATACCCCATAGTATCAATAACTTATAAGTGTGGTAAGTACAATCATAATAACATACAGGTTCTCAGCACATGTAGTACAGTATATATTACACATGTACTTAATGAATGATTAATATGATTATTTGGGTGTTAATTAAAGATGTATAATTACATTATTGACACACTGGTTCAATAAATCATATATAATTAAATTATGTGATTATCACACATTATTGCTGTCTTCAGGCCTTCTACAGTACATGTTTTAAGTCAGTTTAGGATATTGGAAATACAATGTATATCCATATCATAACAGAGGAGTTGGCAAATGTTTTATATCTGTCATTGAGACACTATGAGATAAATATTTATCCCATACTTCCCAATCGACCAAGACAAATTAGATCCTTCTTTCACTTTCACTTTCAGTTTTATTGCATGCTAGATGCTAATAGAAACATAGATGTGATATTGAGGAGTATTTAATTAAAAGGTGTAGGGGGGAGGGGGGCTTGTCAGTATGTGGGATATTTGGCCAAAATTGAGGATATAAATATTTTCATTACCATTTAATGGTTATATATAAGGTGTTAATACAGATTTATGATAGAATTAAGTTGAGAGATGGATAGAGAAACTTAAGATTCCACTGTATACTGAGATCTGTTGGCTTGCATTAAAAATTTACAGTACTATGAAGATTAAAGTCTTGTTTTTAGATGCAAAGTCAAATTCTTTCCAAACAGTACAGAACTCTCGGGATCGCCTCAAAATATTAGTGAAATATGCCAGTGTAACATGCCAATTGTACCATTTACTTGGGTGATGGGAGGAGATGACTGATTATAGCCCTCTTTCTTGAAAATCAATGTTGAATTTTGTTTTTGTTTTTAGGGGTTAGAAAAGGATTACGTTGAAGCAAAATCAATGTTGCAGTTCGAGATGCATTTATGTTTTGATGCGATCCACGGAATAATCATTTCAAGAGGAAGGATATTTGCAGAGCTCTTATTAGAAGTGAATTTCCTGGTAGATATCAAGTTTGAACATATACATACATGTATTCAATTGATATGATGTAAGTGGCAGAGGACATTATCTATTAGTAGCTAAAATAAACAAGCTAGCAATTTCCAATTAGTGCCTTGGTCTGACAAGGGCATCCTCAGTGGCTCAGTCTCTTTATAAACATCTTTGAAAGTCTTTCAGTCTCTTCCAGCCATCCTACTGAAACACTCTTGAATCTTTTTGCTTTATTGCTCAGCGATGTGATTTTATCAATTTGTTTATCATCAAATTTGTAAGAAATAGAGGTTAATTGCGCGTAAAAACTGAGCATAAAACTGACATAGTGAATATTTTTGGAATCAAATGTTATCAAGAATTGAAAGAGGGTGTTAATGCCTCCAATCAAATGATAGCGGCTGTTCACGATCATAGCATTGCTTGGCAAGCCTAACAATGGGCCTTTGTTTGTGTCTTGGAATACAACCCTTAACCTTGTGAGGTTGTGAGGGTTGCTTTCTTCAGATCTAAGCCAGGGTAACCCTTTGAACTAATACATGTAGTCTAGCTATAAGCCCCTGTGACCCCCCTCACTTTTTTACTACACCACTTCTCACACAGAGAAGGTGTAGTTCACAAAAGAGCGTGTAGCTCGACTATCATACACTGTTACCCTCTGCAAAACTGATTAACTCTTCATACTTCTGATAAACCTTTGAACTTGCTGAGCCAATCTGAACCTAACATTGCTCAAAGACAGTCCTCTGTATACTGTATACAGTGGCTGTGCAGTACTCCCTAATATGAATACATGTCAAACTGCAAAATGATTTTTCCTTGTAAGAGGGTAGCATAGGTTATTACACTGCGTGGGTTAGTATACAAGTCAATGTATTCAAAGAGCTGTTCAAGAAATGAAGGTTAATGATTTATAAACAACATAAGCCATGAAATAACATCTGTATGAATGTTATTTGGGAATTTAGTTTAGGGTGCTAACAAGTGTCAATCAAATGAAAGTGTCTGTTTGGGATCATTGCATCTATGGTTTTGATGTGTGGCTTACCCAATAGTTGTGTGGCTTACCCCTTGCTGTTACACCAGTCTGTTCCTAATCCCTTCCAGTCCAAGTGAAATAACTTGCTGTATCAAGATTTGTCTATCTTAAGTTTGATTCTAAGATGAAGCTCTCTTTTAAGAGGCGAAATCAAACAAATGCAAAGAGTAAGGTGTGTCTACCCTGAGTGGAGTTTAGTTTTAAGATAAAGCTCTCTTCAGAGGCGAAGTCAAAATGAATCCAAAGGATAATGTCTGTCTTTTCCTACATGCAAATAATTCAGTGACAGTTTATAGTTTGTTAAGGGGTACCCTTTGCATTAGTTTGACTTTGCTTCTTACATGTCTTAAGAGAGCTTCGTCTTCGTAGTTTATTACTAGACTCTGCAGTCTGTGCGCAGGGTAGTTAAGGGGTATAATACCATGTGTTTCATTGTACTTAAAATACTGTTCTTAGCCTGGTAGGTTGGTGGGTGGTTATTTGGCGGCTCTAACTTTTCTTGTCTGCATATTTTTCGACAAACTGCTCAACAGATTGATTTGGAATTTTCAGGGATGTTTTTTTGATGAAAATCTAGAACTGATATTGTTCAAAATATAATTTGGTATATTGGAATCTATTCATTACCAACCCTAGGGTCTTTTCTCCATCTTAAATCTTAGACACCAGTTAATCCTTCTGATTTAATATTTACACTATATAGTGAGCTGCTTTACTATAAGTACTCAATCGTTAGACAAAGAACACCAACACCTGTCGCAATTCCTAGCTTGTCTTTACAAATCTTCAGATTTTCTGTTCATGCCTTACATTTATTAAATGACATATGTGAGCTAGAGTTTGTCAGGTTTCATATTGTAATTAATTAATGTTATTTATTAACATGTAGGAGTAACCTGAACTCATAGTCATAATTGATTACTAACATTTTGGATTAATCAGGATTCAAATTGGGATGAAATTGATTTTTGAGAATATACAGTATTGAATACCTTCCTTTTACAGTTAAGTTTCAAGTACTTTTGATAAATGAAATTTGAAATTTTATTTTGGATGACATCATGCAGGAGTTTGTTAGACATATAAAAATACCTCAAAAGAAAACCACATCCATTTTTTCTGTATAAAAAGGCCAACGGGATTTATTTCTAGATTTCTGGCTCATTTCTTCAAAAGACTGTTTCCTTTGTCTCATTCAAAAAAACATAAGATTATATTTTAGTGGCCTGAATTTTGTCTGAAAACAGGGAAACTGAAGGGACTAAAGTACCACATTGCCCAGTTAGTTTACCATAACATGTACAGTAATAAAAGAGGTGTACTAACATACAGTTAAACCTGTACATCCAAACACTTCTTTAATCTGAACATTTCTTCAGTCCAAAATTTGTTTTCACCTATGTATGGACTCACATGTTTAGAAAACCTTGAAATGTGAACACCAGCGAATTCAAACATTTTTGGCCTGTCCAAGGGGCATTCACATCAGACATGATTTACTGTACATCTATTTTAAATTGTAAATACAGTAAAACTGCTATAAGTTAGACAGCTTCAAGGCAAAATCAAGGTATATTAATTCACACGGATTACATATGTTGTACATGGTATTATATTTATATTTACATTGTTGTCTCAAAATGCAACAGCAGTGAGAGTATGAACTGACAAAGGTATTACTGAGTGAGTGTTTATCTTTGAAGGTTTAACTATTTATAATATCATTCCTATTGTAAATGATGACTCAGCCTAAGGTTCTATGAAAGGACTTGGTTGAGGTAATCCCAGGATGTGGAGTAGCATCTATCTTTATTTAGGATATACCGTATAAATAAATATTATTACAATCTGGAATTGCAACATTCACATTTTACGTTAGGAATGATAAAATTATTTTCCGAAAGTACATTGACTCATCAACAAGGTCAATCTGATTTTAGCGAGACGTGATTACTTTTATCTAATCTATTTTTTAATGAAATGAGGATCAGATTTTCAAGTAAACAAAGTTCATAAAATGTTATTTTTTACATGTAAAATCACCATGTTTAAAAGGGTAGAATCTGGCTTGATGTTAACATCTATTTCATCCATCACATAGTTTCACTCTCCTCCTCCAGAACATATATGTAATTAGAAGGTAATTAGTAACCAGCTATAGGTTTAGGTGTGAAAGTAATAAATGAATCCTGGTTTAACTAATATAAAGGGGAGTAAGGTTACAGATGTTACAACATAAGAACCTCTAATACCTGGCAGTACATAGATCAGATGTTATGGTACAGTTGAACCCATATATGTGAATACCGCTCTAAAGTAAATGTAGACACTCTTTCAGTTTTGGATATGTCATTGATTCCCATAATGATTGACCATTTAAATTTGAACACCTCCCAATACATTTTTGACAGTCATTACAGCATTCAGACATGGTGATATGGGAAAAAATCAACCCCACATTTATGGGGTAAGATTTATGTACATACAGTAATGCATAGTAACAGTTCATAGAACTGTTATGTATGTTTTTGTGTTAGATTGAAGATATTGAATTACATAGGACTTGTTTTTTCTAGTAATTTGACATTGTTTATTATGTCATATAGACTTTGTAATTTTACTTTTTCCAAAAATGCTCTTGGAATTTTGAACAGTACTAAATCCAAAATGAATGCAAATGGTTAGCCTTTTAGCATATAGAAGCAGAAGTACAATGTCATTTCATTCAGGAGAAGTTTGACCAGATGGTGAGAGTCAGATTATGATACCTGAGTCCATTACTGTTGAAAAGAAAACCACAACAGAACTCAACAGTTTATTTTGTTTAGGCTCCATACTTGAAACAGGCCCTGAATCACCATGACAATAAATGTACATAAACAAAGGAGTTCAGTATACAGGAGGTCTTTGATAAATGTAAGTGTTCAATATATAAAGCTGTACATCTCCTCATTGTACATGTAAATAGATTGTTAGAGTTAAACTGGGTTTATATGTACTGTAACCTAGGATAGCATGAATTTACTGACAGCTGGGTCTATCTATATGTTTTGAAATCTGCTACCTTCAATGATAGACCAGTCATATGTTGATTTAAGATAATATAGTATAACGAGAGGTGATTTTCGAAATCTAAAACTCTAACAACAGTATTTTCACCAGGTGTATGTGGAGCAGGGGGCAGGTAGAAGTTACTCTTTGCAAGACTGCTAAAGCATGTCTGTACATTTTAAAGCTAATTCTTGCCCTGGCCTAATCAGTATGTACTCAGAAAATCAGGACACTACACATTTCATGCATTGAGGAACTAACAAGCATTCTGATTAAGGACATGAATGATACATTTGAGATCATTGAGATGTTGTGAGCATAAAACTGTGAAATCATCTCTCATAGTCAGAGTGAAATCTTTCTAACTGATGTTGATTAAGGGTACCTTAGTTCTACAATGCAACTTCGGCCTACTGTCAAGACAACTCATCTCTCATAGTCAGACTGAAGTCTTTCTTGCTGATGTTGATAAAGGGTACCTACGTTCTACAATGCCACCTCAGCCTACTGTGAAGAAAACTCATCTCTCATAGTCAGAGTGAAGTCTTTCTAACTGATGTTGATTAAGGGTACCTTAGTTCTACAATGCAACTTGGTCCTACTGTCAAGACAACTCATCTCTCATAGTCAGAGTGAAGTCTTTCTAGCTGATGTTGAAAAAGGGTACCTTAGTTCTACAATGCCACATCGGCCTACCGTGAAGAAAAGCATCTCTCATAGTCAGAGTGAAGCCTTTCTAGCAGATGTTGATTAAGGGTACCTTAGTTCTATAATGCAACTTCAGCCTACTGTCAAGACAACTCATCTCTCATAGTCAGAGTAAAGTCTTTCTAGCTGATGTTGATTAAGGGTACCTTGGTTCTACAATGCAACCTCAGCCTACTGGGTAGCTGAAGTTTGGGTCAGTGCAAGATGCTAAAAGGTTATCTATCTACACCATGGTTCAGTAGAATCTAATAAGCACTAACAGAAAGAGGATTTCTCTCAGACTCTTGTTACCCTGCTAGTAGATTACAGCAGTGTGGGTCATATCTACTCAACAGTAGCCCCAGGTGGATGTTGATATTTAGAGTGTAAAATCGAAGTGCCTCACCATATTGTCTAACATGAAAAACATGAAATTCACTATTGTAATGTTGAATATTAGAACAAAGCCAATTTGAAGTACTGTCATAAACTTATCACTTTACCAAGATTTTTTTTCTAAGAAAACTGTGAGTATACATATAATTTATTATCAGTGTCAAGTGTAATTTTTTTTCATTGGTGATGAGTGACAGAAAAATCCTAAGACTCACACTGTTACAGTCAAAAAAAGTTATACATGTTTTTGTTTTTCCATATAATGTTGCATTGTGGTTCTTCAATCACTTATTTTTTAGGTTCAAAGTTGTCATTAAAGTTTTAATTTTAGATGTAGTTTATGCTTACAATCTGTAGATCACAAAATCCATTTTTATGTCGCCACCACGAGTGGTTACATATTGCAATGGTGATGACATTTTGCATGTTAATGCTGTGTCAATATATATGTTCATTGAAGGGAAACGCTTATGATTGAATAACTGTTTGTTGAGTTTATCTGCCCACAGTGTGTTTTTTTCTACTAAGCTATGAAAATAAGAAAATGAGTAGTGTTTACTAAATGTTATTTGGGCCTATCTCAGGGGTTCAGTCTTAATCTACACGATTTCAAGATCAAGATGACATTTTACTTCTTTTTTATATCTTTGTATCTCTTATCTATGTGTCTATGTACCAAAGTGTACAGTTAAACCTGTTTTAGTGAACACCTCTCTAGTAAAGTCCTGTCTCTAGTAGACACCCTTCCTCCACATATGCTCTACTGACTTCTGTATAAATTACTCTCTCTGTACTGAACACCCTCCAACACTGAAAGTTTTTTCTTGGCAAAAATGTTCAATATACACAGGTTTTACTGTAGTTAAACCTCTTTTAGTGAATACCTCTCTCCAGTGAACTCTTGAACATAGTTTTTATAGTTTTTCACTATTGGTTAATCAGTTTTACCACAATGAAGACCAAGATGACATCTCTAGTTCTTCCTGTCTCTGTTTATCTTATGTCTATGAGGAACAAGGAAGTTTATGTAGGAGATTGATGTAACTTGCATTCACTAAAGTAGTTTCCCCATCTCTGCCAATCAGTGTCATTCAAGGAGTATGTGTATTAACCCTATCAGGAATTAATAGGAAGTATAAGGTATGTCTTGTCCCCATGTTTGAGTTAGAGGGTTTGAATGCTTCAATGCATCCTTGGTTCAAGGGTATTTCACTTCATTATTGAATTTAAGCATTAATGAAGTCCTTTGAAGAAGATGGTTTCAATGATATAACAATACAATATTTATCATGCAAATGCCTAAATATGTTGCACCCTGGCTTAAGTTGCAGGGTCTCTATAAAGCCCAACATACACCAATGGCGCAAGATCCCACTTGTTCTATGGAGTGTCATTGAGTCCCACCTTGCCCTATCAAGTCTAAGGAGGTCCCACGCAATGTAATGTATATAGAGGTCCTACCTTGCCCCATTACTATATGCTAGGCTTTAGGCAGGATTAAGCTACAAACACCTTGCATTTCTATCATTTTGAAGGTAGCCATTCCAGGAAAGAATTAACATTGAGCTTGAACTCGTTGCTTCAGATGATTTGATATCCAAGAAACCCTGAAAGTTTATGTAAACAATGTTTTTATGCCTTCGCAATAAAACTGAGTTATTCCAATAATGTCCATTTTCAACTTTTTGTGTATAATAGATCTCTTTGAATTCATATGTGTTATTTTTGTGAATAAACAACAGGAGTGGCATATGTGTTTGAGTTTTAACACAGAACAAAAAAGTAATAAATTTCCTTTAAATGAGAAAAACCTTGAGAAGTAGCTTTAACCTTCTGCATGCTAACTTAATTCAGCAAATATATCCCACGCGACTGACTTATTTTTCAAAGAGTGCAAAAAATGATATGCCTGGACTAAATAATTAATATCTCAATAACTACTGAATGAATCTCGATAAAATTTTCACAAAGAGAAGATACATTGGCCTGGCTCATGAAAAAAATGTTCTCATGAATTTTTTACATAAATAAACAGGACTGGGCATGAATATACCATGAATACTCCTCTGGAATCCGCCGCTTCGCCCCTGTGGAGATTCAACGTCTGGTCAGAATCCAAAACTGAATTTGCAGCGATCGAATGTTCATTTTTCAGTTCAGAAAATATTCTAGTTTCTATTTTCGATGACCATTATCGGCTTCCAAGAGCCTAAAGAGCTCGAAATCGCGATCCATTTCCTCCACATGTTCGTTGTGATCGTATTTGGCCGCCATTTTGTACGATTTGTTCACTAAAAACGACTTAAACACTGTTTAAATCGTTGAATTTAGAAATATTTTTCGAAACATCGCCATTTCTAGGTCAACAGGAAGTCCCCACGTAAGGGCTAAATAAATCGGGCAATCTGATTGGATCATAAGACCGGCGGGAAAAAGTTAAGTTTTTGAAAGTTTAAATTCGACCGGAGTCGCCGGCAGTTGCCGGGGATTGTTAAGCACGGGCGACTACGCTCGCCGGTAGCATGCTAAAGGTTAAGACACACAAAGCTCATACATGGGATAACCTTTAGAGTACAAAAGTCTAAGATGATGGTACTAACTGAGATTGATCTCTATAAACTTAGAAAGTGGAATGTCTTTAAATCGGGCTAAAATTAGCGTTTGGGAATATGCCAATGGTTTGTAATTCCATCTTTGCCCTGTCTTTATCAAGTTTATCCCGAAGCTGTGATAAGTAACTTCGTACTTTAATGTTGGATTTCCAACTTATACTTACCTACTGTTGATTGGCAGGGAATGGTGAGCGAGATCAGATAAATGTATCAGACAGTCTCAGATTAACGGCATAAGGTACATCTTTTAGAGCTTTATAATAGCTGTCAGAAAGTGAGGTTTGATTGATGCGAATATCTAAATCTCAAGAAGTGAGAAAAAAGAATTATGCCATTACAGTATATTTCTGCTGTGATTTGAAATTTTATAGAATGCTACCATCTTCAGGAATTTCAAGATTGAGTACTTTACCAAACAAACATCGATTTCAGCTCACATCGTTTGATATGGTTGACCTTGAAAATCATTGCTGGTAGAAAATGTAAAATAAATGTAATGCATTTTAAGTTATAGGTTGCCAAAGATAAACTCAGTATGATATATCCTCATTTACTACCTAGAGAGATGGGTTTTGGCATAAAAAAGAAAACAGCCATTAAGGCTGGACCATGTATAAGGTTTCATTATGTTCGAAAAAGCTTATATGTTGTATAATCCTGTTCAATAAAGCTTATTGCTGTATAATCCAATTTTGCAGGGTTAGTAAACCTGAAATGCCTTTACACATCGATTATGTTAAGTATAAGGTATTTTACCATATAAAATGCTAAGTTATATAAAGCATCTTAAAGATATGAGCCTTTCCAAAATCTCCTAAATGGTACATCCCTGACTGTGAAATGAACTGGATATTTTATACAAAAATAGAGTAAATACTGTACTTACAAACATATATATATATATTAATGTACATACATATTTGTGTTCATACAGTATTTACTAGTTGAGCCAAAGAGCTGCTTACTGCAGAGGATATAAGCAAGCGCACATAGGATATTTTATTTCAAAGTTATGAGAAGGATCTAAAATATAACATTAACAAGAAAGTAGCTGGTGTTTGATTTAACTGTATTGGACAAAAGCATGTCAATGAATAAAATGTATATAAATGGTACGTTAGGAAGTGAAATTGACATTTTAGTCTAGGTATTTGTAGAATGTAAATGGATCATATTTTTGGTACAATTGTATTCAGCATTTAATAATATATCATGATGACTCAGAGAGTGTTAAAAAAGTTAGCATTTCATACATACTGTATACATATTAGTAAATTAGTTTTATAGGTTTTAACATTTCTCTTACTCCAAACATGTTCAAGAGGATATAGACTAAATGATGAGGATTTTTAGGATTTTACATTCAGTGGGACTAACATTAGGAAATGATTTAGGATTTACTATTGAATGCAAAAGACAACACACAAGAGATATAATTTGATCAAAACAAACCAAATACAGTATAGACATCGTGTGACCACATAGTGAGGCTGATAGTATTTCCAACTCTATGATGTTGTCAGATTGTTATGGCGATATATAGAATTAATATCAGCTCGTTGGAAAGATGGCATACATGAGCCGACTCTTAGAAGATCTTCAACTGCAGGTTTATTTAGACTCCTGAAACAAGAACTATATATTGATCTATATATATATGAGATTTAAATGAATTTAAACATCAATACACACTTTTGATTTTAAAAAAATTAATCAAAAAAGGATGCAAGTTATGGATTTTCTCAATAAAATGATCGTTTCTCATGTTTAGAATCTTTTCTCATGTTTATAAAGTAGACTACGATGTTACATAATAAGAAAAACCATTTATCTCATTACCAGTTTATACGGTAATATTGATCAATGGCCAAGTTGGGGTGATGATAATACGACAGACGAGACATCTTAAAATTGGCAAATTTAGCATCCAGACCTGGTTATTTTGGGAGTATAACCAAAATGACTAAAATATACTGTGCAGATATTTGTTCACTCATTTGTATTTGACAGAAACGTCATGTTTTTGTTCAAAATTAGAACACCAAATATGATCACCTACGCATGAAAATCATTGATCGCTGTAAGGTGTGATTATAATCGCCAGGCATCATCATAACTCAATTTAGATTCAGTATATTAATGTAGTATACATAATAGACGACTGATTACTAGTCTCCGAACATTAAGATATAACTTACAGTTATTAACACTTGACGCAAGACAATATCTGCGAGTTGATATAATCTTTCCATTTTAACACAGGAGACCATGGAACCAGATTAGTTAATTAACTTGTATCAATATGACGACAAAGAAAAGTGATAAATGAAAAAATTTAATTGGATTATAATAAGTTGAAAACTAAGAAATAAAAGGAGAAAATGTCGGGCTCAGTAAGACGAAAAGTAACAAGGGCCCGTTCTCTTAAAGAATTGATGCGGCCAAAACTGAGAAGAAAAATCAATCCTTACAGTAAGTACTTTCTTGGTTAACAGTCTGAAGCAGAATATTGCTTTCAACTAGAAGGGTAGGCAACTTCCCATATTTCATACATAAGCATTGCCTTTGAGTTTTCAAAATTGGAGAATGTACACATTCCAAGAAAATCTTATTTTGTACTTTTTATGGATGATTAAGAGAAATAACTCAAAAATAAAAACATGATTATCTACATTTATGTTGATGATTTAATAAATAATGGAATTCATCATTATTATGACAATACAGAAAGTGAACATTCTCCCACAAATTATATTTTTATTGGAATGTGTTCTTGAATAATTACCCACAATGCAATACTTGAAGAGAACATCTTGATACCTCTTATTCTTATTTGTTTACTTTTACATGAACGAAAAGGGAAGCATGGCATTGCTCATTTTGAAAGTCTCATGTTATTACGCAGAGTTGCATACCCTTCTAATTGAAAGCCCATGACCAAACCTATCGGAGTTCGTCATCGGAATATGACGACTTTGTATATGAGGTCATTTCCTCTTACTTCATCGCATAGTTCATGAGAACGCATTTAGCACATGTTCCTTCCAGCTCACTGATTGGTTGAGAAAAGGTCAGCGCTTTAGGTTTGAAATGGTTTATGACCCAGGCTATCATGGGCACTGGTTGCGGAGGTTGGGCAACTAAACTGTTATATTGTGTCTATATTAGGCAGATGGTAGTTATAACTAGACTATGCACGCAGCATACTTTTGAGCTATTTTAAAGGCTCTGGATGAGACTATAATATGTGAAAGATCACATTGTGTAATTTTTCGACCCTGGAGATTACTGTATCACTCTCAATTCACTTTCCCAGGGACCTATATACAATTATTTTCTGTATACCTTTATACTCAATCGGCCAAGTAAACATTACAAATCAGAGAATTAATCCACAGAGGCCATGATTCTTCATATTCAATACAAGTTTTTTTTTAAATGTGTAACTTAACCTCCTTAACATTTGCATCCATGTCTTGCATTTTAGTGCATTATTATGGCTGTCCCGTCTCATCTGCCTCCGTAATACATTTGTAAATGTAATTGTAGTCCATTTTGTATCTTTGCAGCTAGCAATGCAAATACAGTTTACATTCATAGCTATTTTATTAAAAACAAAATATGCCAGATATTTTGAACCATTTTGAGGAAATCTAGCCCTTATAGCATAATTTCACTAATTATGTTAGCACCATGACATGATATAATCTCCAATTTTTTTGTGGTACCAGTCGGCATTTGGTTTTCGGGTATTAGAGTTTGAAGCTTGGCATCTGTAACAAATTGTAGGTGGTGACATTTTGCATGTTAATGCCTTTTTATTTTCAAAACCAGATCTTTTGACATGGCCCCTTATTATTTCATTGCCAAAAGTATTATGTTAATTATTAGGAAACTTTGTGAAAATATGCACATGTGGCTTTCTCCAAAAATGCCAAGTGTTTAAAATATCGATGATCAATTTTTCTACAATAGGTCCTCGGAGGTTAACCAATAAAAATGATTGTATGTCATTAGTAGTGAATTAGGTATCCATAATTACAAATGATTGATTTTCCCATTGTATATTATCTGTCAAATTGCTCAGTTATTATAAATATGATAGATTGGCAATGATCTGTCTGACGTTTTAATCTAGTATCTTTATTGCACTTTTGTATTCATTTCTGACTGGACTGTTCTCATTTTCGAAGAGAGGCACTTAACAGGAAAAACAATTTGCTTCAATTTCTATTTGGATTTTTATAATTAATAGCCCTACTATCAACAGCAAGAGCAAATGTGTTCTAATTAATTGATTAAAATTGCTAATTTGCAACTGTACAAAGATAAAGATCCGTGATAAAGATAACGGATCAGATACATTGACATCCATCATATTAATGTTATAAGCTTTTGTCTCTGGTGTCAGCCTATCATTATCCTCATTGATGAGGAAAACTCAATAAAAGTTTAGAAACTATTTTGAATAAATATAGAGTGACTGTACTAGGAAGTTAAATACTAAAATATCAATATGCCTTCAGCAGAAATCGAATTAAATATTGAATTTTTCAAAGTGATGTGAGCTATTAACCAATGGATCGTGTTTCTATTGTGTTGAACGTTACTAAGTACAATAACTCTCTGAGGCATTTTGTTCATTAAAACACAACTCGCCTATTGGCTCTATCTACAATAGAACCCTAGCCCTTGAAACTAATATCAAAAATTGTTATTGAAAAACAATATAGGATTCATAACATGGCAAAACCAATTGTAAGGGATTACAGGTGTTGTATGAAAAAACGTAACAGTGAAAAATGGCTGTGATTTGTTGCCTGGAAAGAATAAGTCGATCTGATCTGGAGTATGATTTGAAAGGGAAGCGAGGTCTAGCTTTTTGCAAATGAGTAGCGAATGCAGGCTAGAAGAGCATAGGGAGTATATTGATTAGGGGATGAGTAACGCTGTATCATAGTGTTGCTGAATGTCACAGATTTCTCTACAGAGGATTAACGCATTGGTCTTTGTAACAAAAACAACTTGGAGAACAACGAAGAGGTTATTCTACAGTGGTTTATCGGGTTACTCTAGCAATTTGGAAGTATTCTATGGATTATATAATCATATTGGTTATATTGATATATCTTGAGAGTTGTGGATAACAATAATATAGCATTATGTATACGACTAGTGTAATCAGCAATGCAATAATTAAAGGTAAGCATATATAACAATGTAATTACTGTACTGTAGTATGTAGGGCAATCAGAGAGGGAGGGGGCACTCCCATCTCACTCAGTATTATGGAAAATTCAAGCTCTCTTCAATAATTGAAGAAATCTTATATTTCATCTTTTGATAAAGAATTTTTGACAAAAAAGCACATTCTGTCTAAAATATTTTGAAAAAACTCCTCAAATTTTACTCTGGCTTGGTTAATACAATTCATTGTAGAATATACATCATTCTTTGGCATGGACTCATATCTAATCTTGCATAGCCTGCTGTGCATAACAAGGCATGATAACGCTTGGATAATATGTCTATCAAATGCTTTACAAAGCCTTTAATCCACAGAAAAACAAAGCCAATTTCTTCCTTTATGTCTTTGCAAAGCAATATAGAAACATGATAGATGCTCATGTCTTAGAATCGATAGATAATACATGAACCCATGATGAGACATCTGAGGACTCAATATGCTAGACTGTGATAGCATTGAACCTTTTACTATCTATTTTATGTCAATATTTCATACAGTTCGCAATCCTGTTATATAAAACAATGAAGATTTTAGGCTGTGTCTGGAGATTGAATCCCAAGGATTTCACTTTTGGTATGAAGCACAGGAATTCATTTTTGGATTGTTATGGAAGCAGAATTTATCATTTTGGATTCTGGAAGAGAATTTAATGTTGCAATCCTTTCTTATAAAACAATGCAGATTTTTAGGCTGTGTCTGGACTCTGGAGATTGAATTCTTAAGGATTTCACTTTTGGTATAAAGCACAAGAATTCATTTTTAGATTATTATGAAAGCAGAATCTATTATTTTGGATTCTGGAGAGAATTTAATGTCTATTATTAATCCCCTATACTGATATAATGAGCATTTGAGCCATAGTTGACTTAATATTCTCCCATAATTCCTCATTAATCATCCAATCCCTGGGAATAATTGCATCATGGGTAAAGAGTTCCATTAAAGATGTAGACTTACTTTTAAACATACAGTAAAACCTGTCTATTTGGAATGTAAGAGCCAGGTCAAAAGTGTTCAGATTGGCAACATTTTGATGTTATCTGAAAAATGATATTGAAAAAAGTGTTCAGATTAGAGAGGTGTTCGTATATAGGTTTTACTGCACATCAAGCTAATCTTGAATACAATTGCTAAAGCCATGCCCCATGATACCAAAAGTTAACATGGTAGCATTAAATGCCACATGCATACACACACATTTGATTGAATACTGACATCCTGTGTAGACTGGTAAAAAAAAGTTGTACTATTAAGCTGACCTTAAGCTTTTTAGAGATGAACATTAATTTCTAAGGAGACATATAAAGGCTATTAGTTATTAGTCCTAACTATTATTCTAACAGGGAATCTATATTTTTATGCCATTTGATAGAACATTAAAACTATGTTGCATGCGATGTTTATTGAACTATAGAATTCAAGGAGAGGCATTTCCAAAATATTGATTCAAGCTAGTTTCTTTTTCTCATTTAATCTTACTCTGAAACCCTGCTAAGTAACTAGTTACCTGGCACTAACTAGCAAAATATGATTTTCAAAAAGATCACCTCAACCATATTAATTCTGTTTTCTTATACCGAGATATGTTTTAAGTTTTGATAAATTGGCAGAAATGATTCATGTTATCTGTGGTTAGGAAAATATGGATAGTATTATACTCAATGTTTGTATGTCTAGCAGAGTCTAAAAAAATACTGGCACAGGTGTGCTCGAAATGTGGTTTGCCAGATTTCGTGAAAAAAATTCCCAGACAGAGTGTTATTACTGCTTTTTGAACCAAGCAGCAGAACCATTACAATTACAATGTCAACTGCTTCTATAAATCTTGGATCAATCCCCTTTGTTGCCCCCCCCCCTCAAATACAAAGGGTGTAGAGGCTAAATGTAAGACTAGAAGAATAATAGTCTTGCACTTTGCATGACTATGATTCTATGAATGTTTGTGCTCAGTGTTAACATCTTAGATTTCCAAGGTATGAAGTTTGAAAATCAAACTTGTAAGCGAGTATATAATGCCAATAGAATGGATAAATCTGAAAATTGTCGTCAACATGTTTTATAACACCCACGACTTGCCCTATGCACTTGAACTTCTATTTAACTGGTTCTGGGATGAATGCATACTCTTAACACTTTCTAATGATAAGGCATGATCAAGAATTATTTCTTAGTGAATCAAGGATGAATGATCACTCTCGAAATGCTCTTACAAATCTTGAAGTTCTTTCAGAGATCTACTTTATTTTGTATTTTGACACTGAAATGTCTGAAAGAAGTATGCTATACTTTTATGGCATAAAAACTGTTAATATTTGAGAATATTTTATTTATGACCTATAAGGGGTCACATTTAGATTGCAATGATCTCATATTATTAGTTTCATTATCACTTTATTCCAAATTACATTAGATGAGTATATTTTACACTATAATATGTATTACAGACTTTGATATTTGCTCTTGCTAATATGCTGTATAACTAGATTCCCTACAAGGTACAATAATGTCGAAAGCCTCATTATTGAGTGCTTGTTTGCCCGATTCCTGACTCCACTGAGGATTTCTCCTAACTCTTCTCTCGATCAATATCAGCTAAAAACAATGTCTTTCAAGCTCAATGCTAAATTAATAGGAGCAAGAAATAATGCAATGTACAATGCATGATTATTGAAATGGATTGTACATGAATGAAAGCACTGTGCTAATGTGTGTTGTCTTCATGTTTTGTTGAAGTTACATTTTATCTTGCTGAAGAGGTGTGATCTTCAATTTTCTCACCTGCTTTTTGCAAACTGCTTGACTAATTGCTTTGAAATTCTTTGAAGAAGTTTAGGACTGGAAAATCTAGTAGAACAAGATTAGATTTTAGGCATGCTTGGTAAATTTTTAAAAAACTTCTCAAGGCTATATCCAAGTACAGTAAAACCTGTTAAGTGGAACACCTCAACAAGTAGAAAACCTCCGTTCGTGGAACACTTTTCAAAGTCCCAAGACCTTACTGACTTAATGTTAAATGAACCTCTATACGTGGAACACCTCCCAAGTAGTCTACTTTAAGAGGTATCAAATGTGTTCCACTTAGACAAGTTTTACTGTATTGAACGTCAGTTACCATGTTTGTAAATAACTATTTCATCTCATGTTTCACCGAATCGAGCATATACTTTCATATTTTATCAAAGTGGCACATTGCATATGGTAGGTAGAATATATGGTAGAGCTGATATAATTTTTTTTTTATTTATTTGTTTTCTATTTATTCCTTTATTCATACATATTTCAACTACATTGGACAATGAATGGGTGACACTGCTCGTTTATATTCTCGTATAGTATATTATACCACTCTAAGTCCGATTACAGTTGTATAACATGGGTCTATAACAACGATATACAGTGGAGAGTGGTATATCGTCATCGTATACAACTCCTCCGTATACACTCCAGCGTATACCACTGTAGAAGTGCATTCTGGGAACTAATGAATATTGACCGAAGAACGAGGTGAATGTTTTGTTACATATGATTTCCTAGAATCAAGTGACGTCATAAATGGTTCCCGCATGATTTGCTAGAATCAAGTGACGTCATAAATGGATCGTGATCAAAATCGGCATTACTGAGTTGGCTATGGGATATTTTTATGTGTTTTATAATGTTATGATTGTGTTTGAATCAACTGTAATTGAACTTAGAGTGGCATAATAAGATTATATAATGGTTCATTCTGTATATCATGCATTTTATACTCTCGTGAGAATATAATATATTCACTCGTTCGCTACGCTCACTTGTGAATATATTATATACTCACTCGAGTATAAACACGATATACAGAATGAATCATTATATAACCTCATAATATATCATGGCGAGGTGATAGGAATCTAGGGTAGTATGGAAGCTGCAAAAGGTTTATTACAAGACAAGCTTCAACTCATTTTGATGGCGTATCATCATCTGGGTTATCTTTTATTGCTACCATTTGTCAAATTTATTGTCCCATTTATATCATCACTTGTTTTTTTAACCAAGAATTACTATGGCAGCCATGTATAACATATATGCACCTACCTAGTATAATGCTAAACTAAAACGTAGTACAAGTAGTGATCAATAAATTCGTATAAAAAGAATATGTATATCAGTGGCCTACACCTAAGGTGGCCTCTGAAAAAAATGAGGGCCACCCAGGACCACCTCTGTATATGTTGCTAGTTTGTTTTCTCTACATATATTATCAATATGATCAAAAATGAGACTACATGTAGTTGGCAAATCTATTGAAGAAATAGCCAAGAATTCGATATAACACTCATAACAACATTGACCTGAATAGGATGAGATGGTGGCATATTAAGATATAATTATGAGGAAATAATCTAATAGCTTCACATTGAAAGTGGCAGAGTTACGGCTTAGTTTAATACATGTACATGTATCTAATAACTCTGAGTGAATCTGTATAATTTGGTATACGTTAGGTATAAATATCTGGTAATCCATCTTGATTCTCTCTCAGAATGTGTGGAATCTTATTTCTGGACTGTTGTTTATGTTGAATGGTATTCGGACTAGAATCATTGACTTGTAATAAGATGTTTAACAATGTACAGCGCTTGGACTCACTCTTATATAATTGATTCACAATAATACATCAGCTCAACTGGAAATTTAATTACTACGACTTATGGGAAATAATGCTATTGACTCTAGGCCGGGGTTTATTGATAAATTCTCTTGTAGGCTTTATACCAGACATTTGTAAATTATGTCCTTGCAAGATTTTCAACCCAAAATCAGATTTAATTAAGTAAGTGTTGAATATCTTCCTTGTATTATTTCTCTGGTGGTGTTGTGTTTGGAGAAGCTGTTTACATGCTATGACAGTGAATCAGCATTATGTAGGATTAATGTAGGGGATTATAAGACATCAGTTATGTAGGGTAGCTGGAAATCCCTTGGTCATGTATTATGTATGTTCTGTTGTCTCAATCAGAACTTGATCAATCAGTATCACAGAAGATGAGGAAATAGTGATGTACAAACCATTCTTTGGTCAGTGTTAGTTATGAAAATATATAACATGTAAAAAGGAGAGTTATATTTGGATGTGTATTCGGAGGAGTGAATAGTACGGCAAGTTGTAGTAAATAAGAATCAAGATTGCGTAAGTTGTTTCCGTGCAATACAAGGATTATGGATACGTTAAGGCGAAGGAAAGTAATCAAAGGTATTGTTAGTTAGCAGTAATTGTAAAGCTGTTGTTTTACTACTGTATTGTTTCTATGGTTAGAGAAACATTTATTCGGCATCTTGATGTAGAAGGATTCGCTGATTCTGATTTATCGTAGTTTGTCATTATCTAACACTTCAAAAATAGAGGTTCGGGAAATAATGGGTTTCAGTCATTCTAATTGTATATTGGTATAAACATATTAGGATAAATATCTCCAGTTATAATGTTAATATTTATGTTGATGTATTGTAAAGGGGTATGCCATTGTATATATTTATTTTATTGATGCCCTGATGTAATTTTTAATGATGATACCTTTTACTTTTTCTAAAACATCCTATCATTTTTATGTACTTGCAGATGTTAAAGCCGAACTTGAAGCACAACTAAAATGTCTGGATGGACGTTTGGAGACCCAGAACACAATGGTCTGGGAATATGCCGAATTTTTCCGTCGACGTTCAGAAATAGAAATGGAGTACTCAAGGGGTCTTGATAAATTGGTGAAGAACACTTATATGAGATACAAGACAGAGAAAGCCAGGTAAGAATAGTAGTTTTTTGTGCCAGATTTTGTGCCACATGATATACAGTGGTTACCCCAGGAATTTTTCTCAGGTGGGTGCAAAATTCTCATTTTCACAATTCAGACCAAAATTGGTCAAAATCTGCCAATTTTTCATGATTTTTCTCATTTTCAAGTGGGTGAAAATAGGTTTTCAGGTGGGTGCAAGTCTATTTTCAAAATTTCAAGTGAGTGCTGAGCCTACTTGTTTTAATGCTGGGGAGATCACTGATATATGAATATGTGTTATGCCTCAGTCACATTTGATCTACGGAAACTGTACAGTACTTCCCAAAATTGAGAGAAATATGGAGCATACAATATAGGGATAAGCATATGTGTATAGGTTTTCTATATCAATTCTGTTAAGCTACAGCCAGCCATCGTATCCCCGTTGTAGAGCAAATGTGACTGAGGCTTTACTCCATTTATATTTCATTCAATTAGGACTTCCTCATTATAGTTTCTATGAAACTAGAAGTTGTAATGAGTTGTGTATATTAGTTCCTTAAATATTTTTAAAACTCATTTCAGCCTATATTTTCATCAAATTTATCTAATTTTTAAGGTCACTTTGTCATAATATATATCATCAGTCATTTTCTTTGTTCATCAAACTTCAATCATTTCTCTAACTCATTATGTTCTCTCATATTTTAATTATTATTTCTCCGTTAATTACTTTATAATTACTCCATTGAACTTTCAGATCTGGTTTGGGGTATGTATATGTTGTGAAAAGCTTGAGTGTATAGATATTTGTCCACATTTCATTTATATAAGGCATTTCCATCACAATTCTCCCTCTCATACACAAGATTATAAATGATTGAAAAACTATGGATGCAAAGTAGAGATTTTTCTTGTCGTGTTCTTTAGCTTGGCTTCCACTGACTTGTGTTGCTTGAAGACTTGGTTATCAATGTTTTTGAGAAATCAGTTCACTGGTATCTTTAATCCAGGAAAAAGGCAATTGATATATTGGGTTAATGTGACCTTAGTGCCAAATATGCAATTTATATGTATATCTGCCTCTTTATTGAATATCATGTTATAAAAACCTCCTCTTAAGCATACTGTAAGTATTAATCAATACATAACTTATCACAGTATAAAATCCCAAATGATTTTAGTAGAAATCAATAAGTGCCGTTTACAGTAGAATAAGTTCTCTTATAAAGAACATTCTTCCATTTTTCCGTAGAAAACTTTCGAAGATTTTGAATTAAGCTCACTTGCAGAAATCATGTTGCCACCTTCTTCCCATACAGCTAATATAACCGAAGACCCAGTGTTATGTTTAACTCGTTATATGTAGATTGGGAATTGTAAATTTCTTTTTGCAAGTAACCTTTACAAGAAGTAAGTTAAAGACCACTTATTCTTTGCCAGGTTATGAATGTCATTTAAGGCATATATTCAGTATATACATTGTAAAATCAGATATCCTTTGCTTGCTTTATTTGGTTCCTCGCTCTTCGAATGATTCAACTCTCATTTATTTTCCCAAGTCATCAAGTGATGATTCTAATCAAGCCCTCGATGTTGATGGTCTCTCTAGAGAAATATCCAGGATGTAATGAGTAAAACCAAGTTTCACATCGAACAAACTCTGATTTAGTGTTTAAGCAATGGTTGGTATTTACATCAAACAAATGCCTGAACAAGTATTTATAGATAAAGTGGAGGGTTGGGGGAGGGGTGTAGACAAAAGTCTGATAAAGGACGATTCTCGGTTTGGAGAACGAAGTTCATCAATCTAAATGAGCATTATCCCTGCTTCGGACAAATTTGATTTTTTTACATAATATAGATTTGAATGTCTTCTTTTGAATAGTCATAATTTAATTTGGGTAATATTTCTAGATTTTTCGCAAAAAAAATATTAGCGCAGTACACTGATGAACTTCTTTCCCCAAATCGAGACTTGTATTTTATTGAATCGTCTAATTGAGCGTTATCCCTGCTTCAGACCAATTTGTTATTTTTACATTGTGTAGATTTAAATGTCCTCTTTTGAATATTCATAGTTTAATTTGGGTAATATTTTTATATTTTTCATGAAAAAAATTATTAGCCAAGGAGACTGTTCTCCAAACCGAGAATCGTCCTTTATATTTAGGTTGAGTAAAAGGCTATGGCCAATGCTTAAAAGGGATAGGACAGAACAAAAATATTTCAGAGTAGCGTGTTTTTCATAAATTAAAGGGAAGTTACTAAAATTGATGTCCTGTTATAAGTGTTTTCTAATGTTCTGAGTTCTGATACCGAAGCTAAATACCATGGATACCAACAATTTTGGGCAACCATCCCATCCTTATACATGCATATTTCTATAGTTACCTAGTTAAGAGAGCAAACTCCATTCAATGACGAGCTTTATCTTCTGTTTTCCAGTAATTATATGGAGCCAACTATTTCCTTATGAATGTCAATTACTTGCCCATGTATACAGTCATATCTATATACATGTACACCTTTCCTCCTATACTATGCTAGAATGTAGACATTAAGATCAAAAGGATTCCATCACCTGCTTGGCAATTTATTCACTCTTTTAGATAAGAACTACACTGTTACTTACCACATTATAGACTTCAACAATTTACTCTTCCTGGCTTCTTTTTATTGTAAATATAAACATAAATAGATGTAAATGTATAATAAATGATAATCAAAGAAAGAAATCATTTAAAAATTCAGAACCACATAAAACTAAGTGGACATTTAAAAAAGCTCAAGTCTGAGAACTCTTCTAGGCTTGTATTAAGGACTTCTAGGCTTGTATTCAGGACTTCTAGACTTGTATTCAGGACTTCTAGGTTTGTATCCAGGATTTCTAGGCTTGTATTCAGAACTTCTAGGCTTGTATTCATGACTTCTAGGCTTGTATTCAGGACTTCTAGGTTTGTATTCAGGACTTCTAGGTTTGTATTCAGAACTTCTAGGCTTGTATTCAGGACTTCTAGGCTTGTATTCAGGACTTCTAGGCTTGTATTCAGGACTTCTGGGCTTGGTTTCAGGACTTCTAGGCTTGTATTCGGGACTTCAAGGCTTGTATTCAGGACTTCTAGGCTGTATTCAGAACTTCTAGGCTTGTATTCAGGACTTCTAGGCTTGTATTCAGGACTTAAACATGAAAATGATATTTTATATTTCAGAAGGGAACATTGGCCAGGTACTACTACATACACATGTTGGCAGAACTTACTAGCCATTGCTAAGAAAGTCAGCAAAGACCATGGCATACTAGCTGACTTATATAACAATAACTTTACACAAAGACTTACTGATATAGGAGAGGATGTCTCTAGGATATATAGAAAGGTGAGAACCATGTTTGTTCATTTAGTTACAGTATACAATTATTCACCTCTCCAGAGGTTGACTGTTAAATCCCCACAATGTAAAGAGATACAGCAGGTCAAGGTTTGGTTTACATAATTTCCAGTCATCAAATGAAAAAATTGCATTCTTTCATGTTCCTCATTTATGTCTAGTCATTCCATGAATGTGTTATCAAAACAAATGATAACGAGAGAGTAAAATATCTAGAAAATTATATGAAGGAAAGATGACTCTGTAAATATGATTTTAAGAGATAAGTTGTCTAGCTGCATGCTGGCCTTCGACAGGAATGCATATTGCATTTATACTGTGTGATGTGCTCCACAGGAATGCATATTGCATTTATACTGTGTGATGTGCTCCACAGGAATGCATATTGCATTTATACTGTGTGATGTGCTCCACAGGAATGCATATTGCATTTATACTGTGTGATGTGCTCCACAGGAATGCATATTGCATTTATACTGTGTGATGTGCTCCACAGGAATGCATATTGCATTTATACTGTGTGATGTGCTCACTAGAGACTTCATGAAAATTTCTGAAACCAGGGAAACTCACTAAAGCACCGGGCAAATTGTTTGAAATTACGCATTCAACATAGAAACAGTTGAAAAATTTCTCAATCAAACTGGATAGAAACAACAGGATAAAATAGCCTGTTGCCTTAACCCTGCTCAGTAAACAATGGCTGTTGCATGTAATTTACTATATGTATTACATTGATATTATTTTCATTATTTTCAGTGTCGTGCAATAGGGGAAGAGGAACATAATGAAATTGTGAAAGTATTGAATGAACTACAAAGTGTAAGTATTGTTTCTTATTGAGGGGTGGTGAGCCCCTCGTAAACGGAACAGACACTTAAAAAATGTGATTTTTGTGTTCCATATTACCACATATAATGTGCATTACTTGTGTAATTGAATTAATAATTCAAATATGGTAGTCTCTTAAATTTGCAGAAACTGTATATGAAGTTTTTATGTCACATCCAGAAGTGGTGTCATAAGTCGGTGTCTGTAACAAATGGCAGGTGGTGACATATTGCATGTTATTGCCTCTTTAAATCTGTAACATGTATTGTTAAATCTGTAACATGTATTGTTTTATCTGTAGCATGTATTGTTAAATCTGTAACATGTATTGTTAATTCTGTAACATGTATTGTTATATCTGTAACATGTATTGTTAAATCTGTAACGTATTGTTACAGGCCATGAAAACTTACCATATCTACCATAATGAAAGCCACAATGCTGAGAAGAAGTTGAGAGAAGTGGAAGCTCAGAAAAACAAACTAAAAGACACTGGAAGTAAAAAGTACAAGTCCTTTGAGAAGCAAGTTGACAAGGTAAGATCTCAATTGACCTTTTGCGATCAGAATTCAGGAATTTTGTTTATGGATACTGTTGTCACGTATTTCGTCTTATTGGTATGACGTCATATAGAAATAATATTAGACATGATGGAATCACGAAATGGCGGACACGTGGCAGTTTTGAGCTAAAAATATTGTCGTTTCTTATATAAAAACCATGGGTCGGATATTTACCAGGTATGCCTATTTGACTAGATCATGAGTATGTCTATATATATGCGAAGTTTGGGTGAAATTCATACTAAACATCGATGCCTATAAGCGCCCCCCGTTTTTGTCAAAATCGGGGGGCGCTAAACCGCTATCTAAATCATGTCAGTAAGACATTAGAATTGGTATGTGCTTAGCATGAATGTTGATCTAGTCAAATAGAACGCTTTCGTGAAAAATAAATCAATAAAGCACGAAATATAGAAGATAATCTCTCAAAATCAAGCATCTAAAGCTGTGTGACCTAATTGTGACGTCACTAAAAGACAGAATCCATTCGGTGATCGCAAATCATCAATTGATGCATACACTTTGATATTTGGGTTGTGTATGAGTACCAAGAAATATTACAAATTACCTGGTAGGTATGCACAAGTGAGTAACTGAAAACTGGTGAAACACCAGAACCAAAGTTAAAAGAAATACATGTACAGTGCTCCAGCAGTCTTATGCAAGCTGTATTGAGTAAAATCTGTGTATATTGAACATTTTTTGGCCAAGAAAAAAACGTTCAGTGGTGGAAGGTGTTCACTACAGAGAGTTATTTAATATACAGTAGTCAATAGAGTATGTGCAGTGGAAGGGTGTCCACCAGAGACGGGTGTTCACTTGAGAGAGGTGTTCTCTAAGACAGGTTTAACTGTTTTTGATATTGATCAGAATTGTACTCTGTATCATGTTCTGAAATATGGCAAAATCTCTGCAGGCTCGTATGAAGAACAGTATAATGATGCTACCAATGTATTTCATTCCAGAGAAGGCAAAGGTACCATGAAAATAAGACAAAGTGTCTTAAGGCTCGCAATGAGTACCTGCTATATATTGATGCGGCCAATGCAGCCATGAACAAGTACTTTGTTCAAGATGTTTCAGACCTTATAGATGTAAGTACAATTTTCATAAATCTTTAAATGTTATTTTCTGTCAATATTGCCAAAATTATAACAATACAGAAGCTTTGATAATAGTACATAGCATATTAAACCTGTAAATGGTAGTTATCTCATTTTTGCAATTCTCAAAAGAGGTCACCATCATTATAAAAACTATTTAACCAATACAAAGAAGGTTTAGATTATTCTGTATTATATTGATAATTTTGACAAAGATAACTTTGTTTTAGGATAAAATCAAAAGTGTATAACTATTCACATTTCATTACATAATACATGTACATGTTTACCAGTATATAGACCATCTATATTTCATTACATAATGTACATTTTCCAGTGTATGGACCATGGTTTCCACAGTGCAATAGATAGCAGTCTCAAAATGTACTTGTCTGCAGAGGATAACCTGCAGAAGTCACAGGCTGCCTGTAACCAGCTTATGGCTAAAAGTATTAGTGATTTAGATCAAAGAGCAGATAAACAAAAATTCCTCGAACAAAATAATGCCATGTTTTCCCTGCCCCGGAAGTTTGAGTTTCAACCACACAAAGGGGATGAGGTATGTTGATTCTGAATCAATGTAGATTTTTAAATAGCAGCGAATTTTTTAAGTTAATACATTTTGCATTCAAATCATATTTTATGTCCCAGAGAAATGAAGTGATTTTTTCTTCATTTGATGTATGAACTGAATTTTTCTTAATTGCTTGTCTAGTAATGATAATGATTCACTATAATCAGCATTGCATCCCTTAAGTAATAACTGATTTTGTATAGTGTACTTAAGAAATTAGCCATTTTGCTTTTTTTTGAAGGTGTACCAAGTGAGTGCCCAGAAGTCTGTACAGGATGAGCTAGATACTCGCTACCAGCAACTCTCAAGTCGACTCTCCTGTCTTAAGCTTGAGGTTGATGAGGTTAGTCATATCTAAAATGAAGATTTTTAATAAAAAGACAACAATGGTTTTGAAAAGTTGCCCATTTCAGGAAAACATATCTGAATAGATTTAAAATCAATAAAATTCACTTTACAGATGGTAGTTGCCATTCAGATAATTTTCCGTTTTCCTCGATGAAAACATCAATAATCTAATCAGTTTTCAATTAAGATAATGTGATTTTATAGAACAACATATATAACACAATAGTAAACATCTTAATTCCATATTATCAATAGATCTGGAAAACTCTTGAAACAGCTGAGAAAACATTGATGGATATGATCACAAATGAAGATTCTGATGTGACACCATATTTCACAGAGTTGAAACAGCCCCCAAGGTCTCCTATTGAGAGGGACAAAAGACGTGCTGATAGACAGGAAACAGAGGACTTCTACATAAATGTATTTACTTCTTTGTTTATTTAAGAAATATAGACCGAAAATCAGGGGTAATATCGTCGAATATACCCCAAACGTTTTCTGGTTCGAAAGCTTTTGTGCCTAGCCCCAAGGGGTGTATTCGACGAAATTACCCCTGCTCTGAGGTCTAGATTACGATTCGAACATGAAAACTCACCAAATTGTTTCGAATATTCAACATGGTCCGCCATTACTACGACCCATCATCATGCCGTCACACATTACACGTATTAACAGGGGTTTTGATCGCGAATATATCCCAGGGTGAAATGTTGACTTTGTTTACAGTTTATAGAAGGCGTGAATAGAGTCATGTTCGAATTTAATTTATAACAAAATTTGTTTGAGTGAATATGGATTATTTATATATATTGGACATACAATACTATACTTGTACTTTGCTTTGGGCTATGTGAACATTTTGAATGACTAAAATATCTTGGACTGATCTTTTTTATGACAGCCAAGGTGGACTTATAGGCCATGATAACCTTCAAGTTCAGCTATTGCGTCACAACAAGAAAGTGTTGCCATAGCAACTCCTTTTCATGATGAGCATTTTTATAAACATTAGTACTTAATCAGGTGTTGGCATTTTGTCATATTGATACCTTGTCTCAAATACTAATACTAAGAACTAATGTAGTAAAATACTTATTGTCAAATTGCAGAAATTCCGCAGTTATGCCTTGGACAACAACTTGATAGCACGACTTGATGCGAAACACAAAACATTACAGAAGGCATTAGGAGATGGGGTCACGTCAGAGAACAAAAGGTAAGTCAACTTTAACAGTAGTTTAAATATACAGATTCAGTCAATGGCCTCATTGGTCAAACTCAAAGACTGTTTTGTTTTAGATTTTGTTACTGGTAGAATGATGAAAAAATTACAGAACAATTTAGTTGATAATGTCATTTAAGTGAGAAAGTAAGTCACAGAAACCTAAAAGATAAGCAATCAAAGAACCACTGTGCAAAATTATATGGAAAATGGAAAAAAACATTCATAATTCATAAAAAACATTTCGATTGAGATTTGGAAATGTACTTGTTAATGACACTATCCTTATAGTTTCAGAGCAGATAGAGCTACTTTATTGATTTAAATGCAATGTTGTTTAGTAAATTTATATATGAATTATATGAAAAACAATCCATTGATTCATAAATGATTACCTAAAAGGGTTCCTCATTACAACTTATACATTAGGTGTACATGTATGTCAAGCTTGGCCAAAATCCATGTATTTCAATGCTTTGTTTTACTATAGATGGCAGATCCAAATTGATATCACTTGTATTGGATAATATATAAATATTAGACTTCACAACAACTTCAGACACATTGTAATAATTGAACTTAAACTGTTTGATAATCTTCAATAATTTTTTTATTCAGACCGCCCTCCCTACCCCCAAAGCCTAAGAAACAAAGGCGGTTAGGGAAGACAACCATTAAAGGGCAACCAAAGTTGTTTGGAGGCAGTATTACGGAATATACAGAGGTAAGAAAATGAAGACTAATATCTAGTATTGTATTTATGTGATAGATTCATATTACAAAAAATATATGTGTGGGCAATAAAATTATAAAACAACTAGTAGATGCTCCTTCTTCAGATTTATAAGGAAAATAAAAACATTGAGGAGAATTCCTTTTGGGCCAATATCAAACACCAGCATATACTAAAACATAAAACACAATAATACATATGTATTTAGTGTTACTTGTTTCTCTGAGGAGGTTTATTTTTTATACAGTATAATTGTAGTTATTTCAGTGTTGCAATGTGCATATTATCCCAGTAGAAGCTTCGTTCCACTCCCTGCAACAGGCTATTGGATAATTCCTGTTCAATGTGAATATTGTCCCTTTGGGCGTCAGGCCATCCTTTGTCTAATCCTGCCCCAGAAAGATATGTAACCCTACTTCCAGGCTTTCCACGCTTGATGGCCCTCGTTACCCATTTATCATGATCTTCCTTGTTATAGGCATCTCCTACATTTGATAGAACAAAACCATCAAACTTTTCAGTTGTATGTTCAAAGTATTCGTTTGCATCAGCATGGATAAGCTCAAATCTGTCGAGGCGCTCACGAATCGGGATGAAATTTTCTGGTTTCCAGAAATCTGGTAAACTGTATTTTCCTGAGATTCTACCAGTTAAGAGTATCTCGATTTGAGGATTGTCCATATTTGGAACACTCATGCAAATATCTTTGAAGCGATTCAACCACCTTAGGGCAAGTTGTTGATATAGAACCATTAAAGGGCCAAATATATTAGGTGAAACATTCAGATGTCCTTCTATGAAGGCTTGACGCCAGCGCCATGTATCCCATTGTTTGTCATAGAAAACACGTTGTTCATCAATATTTTCCATACTTACAAACTCATCCAAAGTTTCCTGTGTATGAGCTATTCTGACTAATCTTTCCACATCCCATTGACGAATGCAAGTTGCAAACAAATACATTCCTGACTTGGTCATGTCTTCTCGATGATGATCCCAATAAATCAATGCTTTACTTGGCAGTGAACCTCTAAGACTGTCATAAATTCTTCCTCTTTCATCAGGGGTGGTGGCGGCACCTTTACAGAATCCAACCAAACCTCGAAACTCCTCATACGAAAGATTCTTTATGGCGCTGAAGTAAAGCATGCACCAGGCAATCTGGGTAGGGTTGTTATCAACCGTGACAACCTTGGCTGGGTTGTCTAGAAGCAGCATTGAAGGGTTGTAACCTGCAGATGCTATGCTGAATATGGTTGACCCTTCCTTGATTTCTAGAGCTTTTGTTATTGGCCTGTTGTCCTCTCCATGCTGCAAAAAGGAAACATTCACTTTTGAAACCTACCACTATCAACTTTTTATTAGCTCACAGCGCTTTGAATCAATATCCGGAATTTTCAGGGTGGGACATATTCCTTGTTCAAATCAATCATGATTTGGTATGTGTCATTCTAAAGCCAATGGTTATTAGTTCATTCGATAGTATCCTGAAAATTTCATTATTCTACCTGTAGTCCTTTCTTGTAAAAGTTGGCTAAAGTTGTATGTATTTGTGAAAGCACTTGTGGCCTCTATTTGCAACCTAAGAACAGAATGTGATTTAACCAAGTCTTTGAAAACAATCAATACATGCACTTTCATAAAAGGCCATAATGTTGTCAGAGATTAAACTGTTTTAATATAGACTCACCCAACTATACACAACTTTGTTGTTTTTCCAATCTTCCACATCTGTCTTTATGATATCTTCTGAAAGAAGGGAGAGTCCTTTAATATGTGAAGTCATTCTTGGAGATTGCACCGCATTTTTACATATCTTTCCCAGCACAGACAATATTCGAGACATGTTTGCACACTTATAACTCCTGCTGATATGCGACCTTGTTTTTTGCAAGGTCATTTGTGCATTTAAAACAGTTTTTTTGTTGCTGTTTTTTATGAACACATAAACCATTAGCTATTCATGTTTATATGCTGTTGTGAGCCTTTGAATTTTTTGTATGCCTTTAACGTAACATAAAGTAAGGTATTTTGTTGAGTGAGAACCAAACATTGCTATACTAGTACAATATTTGAGTGGGGATATAGAGAGGGCCATCTTTATAAAAAAAATAACACTGATGTGTTCAAGGACGTAAAAATAGAGTTTTAGGATCCAGTTATGACTTACAAATGAATACTTGCAGGGAAGGGGAGTGTTTACAAGGATTAAAACATAAACCAAAAAACATTGTTTTGGTTTTACTGATGAAATTAATTGGGAACATTTTTTCAAAATAAAGATTTAATATTGTTGTATATTTTGTAATTAAAAATTACAAAGTAATTACCCTTTACCAAGCAAATATGAAGTATTTATGTTTAATAAAGAAATTTATACCTGTTTAAATGTTTCCTTTCACAGGACTTTTAAGAATTGTATTACAGTAAAACATGTTTATATTGAACATTGTTTTCCCAAGAAGGTAAGTGTTCACTACAGAGAGGGTAATTTATACAGGGTGTCTACTTGAGACAGGTGTTCACAAGCGAGATATGTTCACTGTATGTATATATAAAGTACCTCCATTTTCATTAGTTGGATACATCTTTTAAAATGTAGTTTCAATAGATATTTCTGCTTGCTAATTGTAATTAAGCTTGCTAATTGTAATTATTTTACTGTTGCAATATGGAAATTGTCCCAGAGAAAACCCCGTTCTATTCCTTGTATCATGAGGCTATCAGACAGCTCTTGCTCAACACAAATGCTGTCCTTTTCAGCACCAGGCCAGCCCTTGTCCGTTCCTGCAACAGAGAGGTATGTAAGCCTACTTCCAGGCTTTCCACGCTTTATGGCTCTTGTAACCCATTTATCATGATCTTCTTTGTTATAGGCATCTCCTACGTTTGATAGAACAAAGCCATCAAACTTTTCAGTTGTATGTTCAAAGTATTCATTTCCATCAGCATGGATGAGCTCAAACCTATCAAGACGCTCACGTATTGGGATGTAATTCTCTTGTTTCCAAAAATCTGGTAAACAGTATTGTCCCGAGATTTTGGCAGTTAAGTTTATCTCAATATGAGGATTATCCATATTAGGAACATGCCAACAGACTTCTTGGAAGCGCTTCAGCCACAATTGTGAAAGTTTTGGAAGAAAATCCCAGTATGGGTAATAGATAGCTGGCGAAATGTTCAGATGTGCTAAAATGAAGGCTCTTCTCCAACGCCATGAATCCCATTGTTCCTCATAGAAAACACGCTGCTGGTCGATATCTGAAATACTTAAAAACTTGTCCAAAGTTTCCTGGCTATGAGCTATAGGAGCAAATCTTTCTAAACCCCAGAGGCGAATGCTGTTCCCAAATAAGTACATTCCTGACTTGCTCATGGTGTCCCGATGGAAGTCCCAGTAGGCTAATGCTTTACTCGGCAGTGAACCTCTCAGACTGTCGTAAATTCTTCCTCTTTCATCAGGGGAGGTGGTAGCACCTTCTCCAAAACCAACTAATCCTCGAAACTCTTCATACGTAAGATTCTTGATGGCACTGAAGTAAAGCATGCACCAGGCAATCTGGGTCGGGTTGATATCAACCATGACAACCTTGGCTGGGTTGTCTAGAAGCAGCATTGAAGGGTTGTAACCTGCAGATGCTATGCTGAATATTGTTGACCCCTCCTTGATTTCAAGAGCCTTTGTAATCGCCCTGTTATCTTCTCCTTGCTGCAAAAGTAATGTCATAATGTGAATGAAAAAGTATTTATGGCATCTTTTCATATTTGCTTGAATTACATTTAGATTATCAAAGCAATATAAAAGCATAAACTTTTATTTCCAGATCAGAAATTGTTAATCAATCTGATCTACAGTGATTTCAATCTGAACAGGATTTTTTTTTCTGAACATGTTCAAATATTCCTTCTAAATCATTCAGCCTACTTACATTCAATGTATTCATTCAATGGAGTTTTATTACAGCATGTATTTATCCATTCCATAGCTAGTAACAGAAATACTTGAAAATCGATATAAATTTCGAAGGACAGGTCAGTCATTTTCTTAAAGTAATTTCTCCTGGCCCTGTGTTTGAGTGACGTCAGGGTTCCAAGTATCTAACAGGGGTGAAGATATCTGATTTTTTTACACACCATTTTATTGAAAGATATCAGCTGCGTTAGACCTACCTTGTCTCCTTACATATGGACGAGTTCATTCTGTTCTGGTGACGTCACATTCTTAGAATCACTCGTATTTGATCAAATGGAATTCTACTCACTTTTATATCGTGAACTAACGATAGGTATAAATATGAAGAAATAATTTAGAATATGGCAATAATTGAGAAATAAGTCAATTTTTGGACTGATGAGGCTCAGATTGAAATCAGTGCAATATCAGAACCCAAAATGTGTTGGAAAACAGGTCTTACTAAATAGATAAACAGGGTCTAGATTGTATGTGGAGTCTTAGTCTTGCATCACTGCTCTTATTCATCTCCCTCCTTTGAATCCCTCTCCAGAGGCATGATGCAAGACTTTGAGCTATGTTGTAGAATTAAATGAAAGCAAAATGATTCAATATTCATAGTCGCATGTTATTCTCATTTAGACTCACCCATGCAAACACAACTCGGTTATTTTTCCATTCTTCCACATCCGTCTTCAAGATGTCTTCCGAGAGTATAGAGAGTCCTCTAACATTTGAAGTCAACCTTGCAGGTTTCACTGCCCTTCTACCAATCCATCCAACTGCAGACAATATGCGAGACATTTTATAATTCTTAGCTCCCCAGGCTATGTTCTGTTCTGTTATGCATTTTTTTATTTTTTTATTTATGATCTTGTTTATGGTCTGCTTGTAGTTAAAGCTACAATCAGACTTAAAATGAAGGAGGGATAGAAAATATTTTTGGTTTTTGAGCCAATAATGCTGTGTACCATCCCAAATATAAGATCTCAAAAAGAGCATTTGTCCTCCTCCTTGGGTTGAAGAATTGTTAGTTTTAATCTGGCGGGTACCGTTAACAGTTCTAGCCAGTGTTGGTATTTCATCAAATAGCACTCTCTAGCAGTTAGACCAAATTAATAACATGTTCACATTTATTATTTTGAAGAAAAAAAGTTGAAATATCTGGATTTCTACACTTTAGAATTTTTAAAAATATGCATGACAAGAATTGATATGAGGCAAAAGAGTATACTGAATAAGTTGCTCTCTAGAACTGATACTCCCTTTAAAACAAGGTGACCCTGCCCTGTCTGTGTGTACACGAGTAGGCCATTTTCAAGGCATTATTGAAACAGTGATAACACTGCAATTCATTCACTCTTAGTACATGCAGCTACCATTAATGAATCAGGAGGGTGCGACAGTATGACAGGGAGGGGGTGCAATGGTAATTGTTATTTTTGAGTTTGAATTACCTGTAACTTTCTTATATCAATATTATCATGTCAAATTTGAAACCTACGATGCCATGGAACATTTGAAAGCCCCCGACATTTTTATTATTTTTCTAAAAAGGAGGGACTTATCAATTTATATGTGTCTAGAGTATATTATTTCTTAGTTGACTTTTAGAGGGCTACTCCTTCAGATGTTTGTGATTCAAATTGAAAGAATACAGCAGGTTTCTATTATATTGAATAGCTTGATGTATTCCCTGTGTCTATTGATAGGTCCTTTAATCAGTTAAATAAAATGGTTCTCTACAGTAATAATTTTGCACCAGTTCATAATTTCTAAATATTTGTTTGGCACCATGGCATACAATTGCAGCTTTCTATTTTAGTTTAATTATTTCAATGTGGCAATATTCAAATTGTCAAAGAAATAGCATCGATCTATTCCATGTATCATGCTGTCAGATAACTCTTGCTCAATACAAATATTGTCGCGTTCAGCATCAGGCCATCCCTTGTTTGTTCCTAGCACAGAGTAATATGTAATTCTACTTCCAGGCTTTCCACACTTTATGGCTCTTGTAACCCATTCATCGTGTTCTTCTTTGTTAAATGCATCCCCTACATTGGAAAGAACAATGCCATCAAACTTTTCTGATGTATGTTTGAAGTATTCATTTGCGTTACCATGGATTAACTCTATTGCCCCCAGGCGTTCACGGATCTGAACGACATTTTCTGGTTTCCAAAAATCTGGTAAACAATATTTTCCGGATATTTGACCAGTTAAGGTCATCTCGATTTGAGGATTGTCCATATTAGGAACATTCAAGCAGATTTCTCTGAAACGTTCCAAAATTCTTGGGGCGAGTATCTCAATATCCCAGTAAGGATAATATACAATTTCTGGAATACTAAGGACTGCTTCTATAAGGGCTCTTCACCAACGCCATGTGTCCCATTGTTCTTCAAAGAAGACACGTTGTTGGTCAATATTATCAAAGCTTAAAAACTTGTCCAATGTTTCCTGGCTATGAGCTATTTGCGCATACTTTTCCAAATCCCAGAGACGAGGATAATTCCCAAACCAGTACATTCCTGACTTAGCCATGGTATCGCGATAGTAGTCCCAGTAGACTAATGCTTTACTTGGCAGTGAACCTCTCAGACTGTCATAAATTCTGCTTCTCTCATCTTGCGTGATTAACTTTCCTTCAGCAAAACCAACTAGTCCTCGAAAGTCCTCATACGAAAGATTCTTTATGGCGCTGAAGTAAAGCATGCACCAGGCAATCTGAGTAGGGTTGATATCAGCCATGACTATCTTGGCTGGGTTTTCTAGAAGCAGCATTGAAGGATTGTAACCTGCAGATGCAATGCTGAATATGGTTGACCCCTCCTTGATTTCTAGTGCCTTTGTTATTGGCCTGTGGTCCTCGCCTTGCTGTAAAAGATATGAAATGACGGTTTTGATAAATGGAAAGGTTATAAATAAAAAGGTGTATAATCAGGAATTTTTAATTCAATAAGTGTGAATGTTTAACTAAGGTTTTACTGCACATCGTGCAATGCTTCCAATTGCAGATACCATTCGGAACATTTTTAATTCTTCGAGCTTGTTCTTTTAGTCTTATAAAAGTTACGAGTACGTTGTATTATGATTATAATCACACACTGTCTGTGTCTTTATCTGTCTGCTCATTTATCTGTCTTATATCTGTGCCGATTTTGTAGTCACAATCTCAAAGAATATGTTAGACCTAGAGTAAATATTTTTGTAAACTTTTGAGAGTGAAGATAAGAAAAAAGGGTATATTGACTTGGTTATTGATTTATCATCTTGAACATTACATGTATATTAACCCTTTCCCGACGTGAATATAAGAGGAAAATGTTGGCCCTGGTGACGGATAAGTAAGAGCGGTTTTTAGGGAAAAACTGCAAATTACCTACGCCCCGTGACCTATACATTGGATTTTATCACTGAAATACAATTTTTAGTTAGGATTATCACATTAGAACAACTTGTCAAAATTTGGTGTAAAAATACTGAATAGAACTGGAGATATTGTCATTTCATTGAGGTATATAAATAAAAATAATGGTGCCAAAAGGAGCCTATCGTCCTGAAAGGTATTACATAATAGGGCTCCATATGGAGCCTATCGTCGTGAAAGGGTTAAGCAATAAGACTATTCCATGTGTAATGATTAGCTCATATTATTTCATGTCATATCAATTTTTACCCAAATTTCATTCTTGCTGAATATTAAAGATTTTTCATTTATGTGTCGTCTTTTCTAGAAATGTGGATATCCACATATGTTATTTTGTAGAATTTACATATTTTATGCACATTGAATCTTATTTAACTTCACTTAAATGTGTATTTAAATACAAGATGTTATTTTTTTCAGGCAATACATACAAAATGTTATCTAATTTCAAGCAATAAATGGAAAATATTATGTACTTTCAGGCAATACATATAAAATGTTATCTATTTTCAGGCAATAAATAGAAAATGTTATGTATTTTCAGGCAATACATATAAAATGTTATCTATTTTCAGGCAAATAATACAAAATGTTATCTATTTTCAGGCAATAAATCAAGACATCCCACCTATAATAACAAGCTGTATCAAAGCCATCAATTTACATGGTAAGTCTGTGGAGAAGAATGGTCTTATACATAGTATGGTCCTGTATTTGGTTGCCTTATGTTGATTTAATTATGGGGCTAATCTAAGAATACTTTAATGAATTGTCAAGACATTGGGAAAACACTGATTTCATATATAGTTTGCGACTAGTCTTAGAATTCTTGAATAAATTTTCAAGACCTGAGGAAAACACTGATCTTATATGGGGTTAGTGTATGAGTTCTTGTTGAGTAAATTGTCAAGGCCTTTGGAAACACTGATCTCATATATAGTTATGGGTGGTTCTGAGTGGTCTATGCCTCTTCAAAAGGCTGTGGTTTAAACTTAAATGTCTATGTATGAGTGCACTTTAAAAGAAAACAGGCTCCTTCATAGAGGGGTTTCCGAGTCTGTCTTCCAGGATTAATTACGTAAATTAAGAGCGTATATATACAGGATATACCCAAGAGGTATTGCTCACCTTCATTTGTGGTAAACTAAATACAATACAGGGCTCATCTCGGAATCCTTGAATAATTTGTCAAGACTTAAGGAAAACACTGATATCATATATATAATGTTCATAAGGTTTATTAAACAGAAAGCACTCTTTTTGACTTTGTATCTTTGTTTTGCATCTGTGATTAGTTCTACAACTCAATACCAACAAACAAGCTATATTATGACTTTTTATTGTATTATCAATGGAACCAAAAGGAGGTAGTTAACCATACTTGTATTTAATCACATTTTATTCTCATTCATCTTTCTTAGTCTGTCCATAGTATTTCCGTGTGTGAATGGTGTGCAAATGTCGGCAGTTGTGGAAAAATGAAGTTTTATTGAAATATTTAAAATCGAAAAATTTAGATGAAATTTAATTGTGGTGAAATTATCATTTACCCCTCCACTCACAAATTAACTTTTTTCTACCACAAATGTCAAGATTTGCACACTATCATTAATGCTGAAATTAAAGTTCTTGTTTTAAGTTTTCTAAAAAGAATGAGATATTTTACGAATGATTTTTTTTAAATTCATCTGCTCGTATGTTATGTTCACAAAATAAAATTGCATACAGAAGTAGGAGAGTTTTATCACATTGCAAAAAATCATCTTTCCTGTTTTGGTTATATTTTCATATCTTTATATTTTAAACCTGTCATTCACACGACTGTGACTGTTACTTCCATTTCTTGAGCTGTTTAACTATAAATGTATTATTTAGCATAGTACCTAACATTTATCAATTGAAAAATAAAATGTGTTTTAAGTTCTTGTGAGTCAAAACAATTTTGTTTGCCTTTCATGCCTTTCATGATTGTTTGGTCTATTAAAGCAAAGGGCATTATAGGTATAAACACAAAGGGTGTACCCAGGGTCTAGTAAATATAGCCAAGGTCTTTGAATAGGCGAGGCTTTAAGTTAAGGTCAATGTAAAACTATCACGAAGCTTCATTTTCAGTTTCAAATTGAAGAAATGTCTGAAATAACATTTTTATTAATAATTTTGGGGAGGTTGCCTCATGCCTTATATTACTGTACATAATATTTTTTGATGCGTATTGCTTCAGTTTATAACTGTTTTTTATTCCTCAACACAGGTATGCACCACCAAGGCATATTCAGAGTATCTGGCTCAGTAATTGAAATCAACGATTTCAAGGCAGCATTTGAAAAAGGTAATTTTGGATGTTTCCAAATAAATAAAAAAGATGAATTTCATGAATTATAACAATTTCTACAATAAAAATTATATTAAGATATGAATTTCTTATCTATAAACTTATGTATGCACATTTTGTATTTTTCCTTCGACTTAATTTAGGTGAGGACCCCTTGGTAGATATAGAAGATGCCTCAGATATTAATTCAATAGCAGGAGTGTTGAAGTTATATCTACGTGAGTTGAAGGAGCCCCTTTTCCCCATACAGTTGTTTGACCAACTAATAGAGTGCAGTAGTGAGTATACTTTGCCTACATTTTCATATTCTCAGTAAAGTACAACTTGAGAGTTCAACATCTTACATGTTGTCAATGTTTTATTAACATTGACATTTTTATTGACATTGCCTTGATATAATAATCATATACTCAAATACTTAAGGCCATATAGAGGGATGCCATGAATCAAAATATTTGCAATTCTATTATGTTATTTATGGCAGCGGTTGGGGTTCGGTATCTGTAACAAATGACAGGTGGTGACATTTTGCCTGGTTATGCCTTGTTTTGTGTTCTTTTTGTGTTATTTTGTGCTTTGCTCATGATAGACATTGTTTATGTTACAGAACTTGGAGATGAGGCAGATTTCCTAGCAAGGATGAAAGAATTGATTGCCACTTTATCACGACCTGTGTTTGTTGTAATGCGATATCTCTTTGCCTTCCTACATCAGTAAGTGACTTACTTCTGTGTTTTCTAAATAAATTACATTGGATTAAACTACATGTTCAGTATATCCATCTGTGCCATTTTTGTAATACATTAGAATATGAGATATAAGAACAATGAAGCTTTCCATATAAGTTTTCATAACTTTGAATGCTATTAGTAATGGGCCCCCGTGTGTCTAATTTGAAAAGATTTGTACATTGACAAATGCATATAAATGAGCTTATGTATTTATGAAATACTTTACTTCAGTCTGTCGGAGTACAGTGATGAAAATATGATGGACAACTTCAACCTGGGTGTGTGCTTTGGCCCCACCCTGCTTCCTGTACCTCCTGATAAGGATCTTGTATTGTACCAGAACAATGTGAATGATCTAATAAAAAATATCATTAGATTACGAGAGGAATTATTCCCAAATGATGGTGGGGTCGTATATGAAAAGTGTATGACTGAAACAGACAGGTAAGGGTACTAAACAATACACACTTAAACTTTTTTCAAGTTTTTCAACCATTGTTTCAATGTTTTTCAATCATTGTTTCAATGTTTTTCAATCATTGTTTCAATGTTTTTCAATCATTGAAAATCTAAGAAACTGTAAAAACAGATAAACTAGATGTTTGTTTCTGCTTCCTGATTATCAGGAATAACATCCTCATATATCCCTTAATATGCAAACTCCAGCAAACATTTTCTTCCATTCAAATTGATTTGTTTAAGATCAGTACAAATAATTATTTTGAATAGAAAATCATATCATGCAGAAAAAGAAAGTGATTTTGTTCACTGGAACCAAAATCCAATGCCCTCGTATGATAGCGGCATCTATGTCTACCTTTCCGTCTAAAATACTTTGTGAGTCGATGTGCCATCTAAATGAGTTGAATAAGCCTAGTGAATAATTTTCAAGAACTTTCAAATATTGTATTTCAGTGATCGGGACCTTGACACTGTTGAGTCAATGTCTGAAGGTGGAGATGACGATGGGAGCGAAGAAGGTATGTTAAATATATTGAACTAATTTATAAATCCTGAACTTGGAAAATCTCTCAAAAGCATGTTGAGTTGTTCTAACCATCTGAATGTGTGTTAAATATCTGCAAACATGATTGGATAAAGAAATTATATATTGTTAAACTTCTATGTTGAAACTTGATTATAAATAAGATATTTGTGGTTTGAATGTTTATATTATGTTTAAGCAAATGCCATTACATAAGATAAGTAGCCCTGATTGAAAACTTTTTCAGAAAAACACTTTTTAATATCATCTTCGTTTTCATGTATGTAAAGATACAAATCTGGGCTACTATGCTTGTATTATATATCTTCTCTTTAACAATATGCTTGTTTTTATGGATGCTTGTGACTATGCCTATGGCTGAATAGTATGGCTATATACCTATAGTTTAGACATTCGAAAAGGATATGAGAAACCTCCCTTTGTTTTTATTTAACACAAGTTTCCACTTATAGTCTATAATATAATGTAATGTAATCATTTTTGCTGTGATGCTTACAGATGTATTTATGGGTGAGTAGATCGGGGAAGTTAACATAGAAATAGTTCGGGGAACTTTAGATAAGTTAACCCACATTAACATTTAACATCATATGGGTAGTTAAATTAGTGTTATGATGTTTGCGGGAAGGGGTCTTCTTTTGATATTTTCAATGTGATGTAAAACCGAAGTTGAATTAGGTGATGGTTTAAAAGTTTCCTAATTTTAACCAGTTAGTAGATGTCTTGTTCTCATTGGAAAAATATAATTCATAAATCGTCAAATTATAGAATTTTAATATAAAAATGTGATGTCTTGAATGTTGCTTTATCTTTGCTAACTCAATGAGCAGACTTCTGGAGAACTTATAGACGATTCAGTCGAGGTACTCATGAAATGTTTAATCGGCAATTTTGTACATGTCATGCTTTAGATATGATTAGCTCATTTTTTCTGCATGCTTAGCCATCATGTGCAGGGTGTCCGTAAAGTCTGTTACAATTACAATACAAAATCTGTGTAAATTGTAAAGATACTTCATAGACACCCTGTATATAACCAATAAACCATCGTTTATTTCAATACTGCTGAGCATATTATTTAATTTGTAAAATATTCATATATACACACATCGTCCCTATTAATATAATCATATAAAAACTAATGTGATTTAACGATATGACAAGATATTTGAAATACCCCATTTTATGCTCTAGCATGCACTGTTTCAAATCTTAAAAAAAATATTTTCCAGGTCATAAACAAAAGGAAAAATGAGCCACATAATTTTTAAATGTAGACAAATGTATAAAAATTGTATGACAAATTTTTTAAATTCTTATTCTTTCCACAATAAACCATTCATATTATTAATTGTGTTAATAAATGATTTTACTGAACTGTTATTTTATATCATGCTCCATTTCAAGATAAATGTATCATACAATGGGGTTTGAGTTTCCTACATTGGGATTCATATGTATACAATGATGTTTTCATTATAGAGAATGAGGTTTATATACCATACAATGAAATTCATGTTGTATATTATAATTGATGCAATAAGGTTTGAGTTTCATACAACAAGACTAATGTTTCAATTTATGAGGTTTGAGTTTCATACAATGAGATTCATGTGTCATACAATTAAGTTTGAGTTTCATACAATGAGGTTCATGTGTCATACAATGAAGTTTGAGTTTTGTACAATAAGGTTCATGTTCCATATAATGAGATTCATTTATCATACAATAATGATCTGCCTTAATGATTTTTGAGTATTTCAGTTTGTCATGATCTTATGATTCCTCAACAATTATTTTAATTGCAGTTTATTGTGTTTCATTTATGCTTTAGATGTTGTTTATTTCAATATTCAGTAGCTTCATATTGTAAATCTGTTTATTTTAATCATTAAAGCTATTTGTCAATACTGTAATTCTTTTAGACATGTTGTAGCTCTTTTTCATTATGCATTTTAAATCTCAACTATTGATAATTAGAGAAATATGTAATGTATGTGCAACAGTTTTAACAATTAATTAGTCTGAACTTAACAACTATTCATAATTTTATAAGTACACAAACATGTGATAACTATCATGAAATAACCTCTATGAATAAATTCTATTTTTGCATCTGTTTCTCTCTTAAATGCTTCCATACTGGCTGAAATTATCCTGAACTGGCTGAAACTTAATAAAAATCTTTTTGCTTTATTTAACTCAAAATATCCATTAACCTAATAATGAACTAGTTAAATTAAACAAGGCTTTGTCTCTGTATTAATCTAATAATTAAGGCCTCAAATCAGAACTTTCAGTTTCCAGAAAATGTACTATGGAATATATAATTTATTTGCATGCTAACAGAGCCGGATGTGATTGAGGCCATTGGCCTTTACGATTTCAAAGGCCGGACAGAAAGAGAATTGTCCTTCAAGAAAGGCGACAAGCTGTATGTGTATAGTCAAGTATCAGATGACTGGTGGGAAGGGTGCATTGGTGAACGGGAGGGGCTCATTCCTGATAAATATGTACAGATGCGTCATAAGTAAGTTAGATGTAGTCTTATTTTTGATGTCACGGGAGCCATATTTTAGCCTATGGCCATGAGAAATCGATGGTTAACACGTATACAGACGAGCGCTCTGTAATTTTGCCGAGCAGCGATTTCTATGATATAGGGCAAAGTATGGACTAACACTATGAGATATTTGCTTCATGGATTTAAATATGTGGCTTGGATACCAATCCATATATGGTAAATATTGGAGCAAAAATTTCAAAACTACCAGGCTTCTCAATAGCTTGAGTGAATCAGTCTTCAAATAGCATCCCATATATGGCAAATACCAGTAACTTGTTATTTACACTATAGCTCAGTGGATGTCCAGTAGAACTTGATAGACTTAACATTCTCATGACCTTGGAAAGAGCAACAACTTATTTTTCAGAATAATTGAAAAATATTTTGACTATTGATCTAAAATTAATTAAGTCTGTCAATTCAGAAAAATGCTGTTCGGTCGGAAAGGTCCTTAAGTTCTAATGTAAGCCCCTTAGCACATAGTCTGAGGTTACTCAATTGGCAAGCAAACCGGCCTTGAAACACCTATACATGCATGTTGTATAGTGATAATTCTACTTGATTATGATGAGCCTGTAAAATGTGTTTGCACTTGGAGACTGGTTCTTTTCATGCTGGGTTAGAGATGGTGTCCTCATAGCAACAGTTGTGGTAGAATGAAGTTAATTTTGCGAAGAGGGAGGGGTAATACGAGTTCCTTTCCAAGTGAATGTTGGATTTTTTCTAGAATTTAAGTAAGAGGCAAATCGGCATTTTCAGATTTCATTGTTTTGAGAATCGTGAAATTACCTTCATTTTCCACAATTAACTCAAGATTTGGGCACCATCCCTTTTAATGTTGTGGTTAATTATGCGTGTTGTGTTATGACGTTGCAGGGAATAATCGCAGAAGACCTCAGACGGTTCTAGGGATACTAGGTGCCAGGTCAGTTTCAGGGTGTGGTTGCTGTGGAAACAGGCAATGCACTATGGGATATGTACTTGTAGTTTGGGATGGTTAGATGCATGCTTGATGGGATAGATGTAGGCACAGTGCCAGACAGTGGACCTGGATCATCTTCTAGATTGTGCGATTATTTTTCCTCGATTTGTCACCCTTTTGTAGTTTCAGATTTTCCACCTCCAGCTTTGAAGATTCAGCGTTTATTTCATTATTATTAGATTGTAGAAGTTCACTATTTGATTGTTTTATGAAATTTTGCATGATTTATTTTTATAAGTTCATCCCATTATAAATTTATTTTGTATGCTTTGATCGAGTTTATGACACTATATGTATGTTAAGAATCAAAAGTGTTTTGATTAATGTTTCTAAATGTACAAAAGGATGTTACCTTTAAAGGGCTAATAGCGGTAATTCTCAACCTAAATAACCATAAAATATTTATAATTTGTAATAATATGTAAAACACAATTGGTATACAAGAACATCAACCTTCTGAGAATTAGAGCTAATAACCCCTTTTATGAAATATCTTAGATTTTAGGGGCGAGTTTGGTACATAGAAAAAGGAATCAATATCTAATTATTCAATATTTGAATTAAAAAATTCCCCCCTCTTTATGGCTATTGAATATGTTGTGAGTGATTTAGAGCTTAATATACAAAATTAAGAAATTATATTTGGTCATTGAGATTTGGTACTCCTTGAAACTGCCGTTTTTGAAACATATTTATTATTTTTGTGAGAATACATTCATTTTATTGACTTTGTCTTTTATTGTATTTTCAACATCATATGTCACTAACATGCATTAAAACCACATAGTTATTATTATTTTATGTATTGTATATTTTAGTTAATTCTATTTTGCATAAGAACTTTTCCTAAATATTTCTTTCATTCAAGTTTTTCCCTACCTGTATTTTTACCTGTCATCCAAATTACAGGGGTATGAATCAGTGGCGTAGTTTGCGTTTCAAAGACCACAAATTTGTCACGATTCCCGAGATTTATTTTGAAAGTTCGCAGTGAGTTGATATTTTATCATTGCCTTTGTATGCTTCATGGTGGTTCATTAACATTAATGATCAATTCATATTGGACAACAAAGCAGTTAAATATCTTGCCACATTGATACGGTTTAACAATGTCTCGCTTAAACTTTTTGAAAAACACAATTGAAACAGCTTGCAAGTAATACCATGTTTCATGGTTCAAAGCATTGTATAGGTGCTTCTTCACATGATATATGCAATGCGTTTCTTTGAATATATGATTCCATATGCTTTCTAATCTTCAGATAAAACTTTCATCAGTACAGAATAAACCGCTTTGCTAAATGAAATATGCCACATTTTCTTAATATCAATTGATAGGGTTTTGGTTCAGTATCACAGATTGTTAGTATACGTTTCCATTCTGTTGACTAATATGCCAGGTCATGCCATCTAAAGACAGTAAAAGATAGATATACATCACATATGTCAAGTTCATACAAGTTCATATGCAATATCTTATTCAACAGCTGCTCTTGGCCAACATGCTTAATTTACAAAATGTTTTTGTATTGTTGCATCTGTAGAGCTTTTAAGGTAAAAGTACAGTATTTGAAGGTTGTTTTGGTAAGTCTTATTGTATGCTTAGCAACTACGTAAATTTATTTAATTTAATATATTGGTTATGTGGCAGTACTTGAATCAAACCATGTTTTACTATGAATTGTGGCAGGTAAGTATTATATCTGAATTAACTGAATCTTATTGAAATAATACAGTTTGAAACAATCTGAAAAGGCAACTCTGCTCACTTTCGACTAAGAGAAATCCTTTGGTTGCAAAAAAAACAAAACTATATCTTGAAAAATTTATGAAAACCTTGTATCTTTGGAGTGTACGATGCTGAAAATAATTGAGAAATCGAGTTGGACCTTTTAATGAAGTAATTTTGAATCTAGCCCTCACAGGATTGATATATACTTGTTCAGGAATAGTGCATGTAAATTATCAGCGCTAATCCAACATAAAGATAGAACTTCCGTACACATTGTCATTTTGATGTCTTTTTGATTTTTACCATAGACATAATGCCATTGATTCACCCCCCCACACCACCCACACACATTATTGACATGTGATCCCTACTTTTAAATCCAGTAACATATTTACAATATTGAGAAATACTATATTTATATTATCAAGCTTCAACTCAAGCCAACTGGGGCAATCAGTGTGGTTGTAAATTAATTCTGTGCTTCCTGAATAATAAGTCCATTGAACCAGGCCTTATTTCAATCCTTAATCAGACTGAAAATACAGAGCTTTCAAAAGCAATAACACCTCAACGAAACCCTGTGCATTCTTACCTTTTTTATCTGATTTATTTGATTATTTCAGGGGTGACAGCAGTGACAATAAGAGCCAGAGTAGCAGCGAAGACATTAAAGAAGACCGAAGAAAGTCTACTGAAAGTCTCCCAGCTAAGGATTTCAGCAGCCAACCAGGAGTGGAAGCTATAGATAAATCAGCCTCCCAGCCCAATATAAGTCTTCTAGCTAAAACTGGTCGACATAGCAGTAGCCCTGTGGAATCTAAACGACCGAGTGTCTCGTCAGTAGACTCTGACCCAGGTTTGGGAAATCAAAATCAGTCCCCCGCAAAAACGTTAACAACATTGAGTAATAAAAATCGGCAAGGTAGTGATCGGTCGAATAGTGATTCAAGTGACGCAACTGAGAGAAGTACTGAGGATTTATCGTATGACATCGAAAATGCATTAGCTGAAGTGATGTCAGGTTTACAGTCGTTGGAGCTGCAACAAAATTCTGACCGTAAAGGCAAAGTATTAGTACAAAGTAAATTAAAGCCTTCAACTCCACAGAGAGACTCGTCAGAGACTAGCATTAAAAAACAGGAGTATCACCCAAAGCATACACCTGATTTAGTTATGGATCTACCAATAGCAATCCAGCACCAGCCTAGTTCCCCTAAGGAATCCAGCAACCCAGAACCTGAATCTGACTCTGAGGCTAGGGACTCTGAGGCTCGCGATTCCCACCCCCAGGACTCAGTTATTCTCTCAACAGCTGAGAGGTTTGCTAGCAATAATCAGTCTACTATGAAGAAGGGAAGCTCTATGCCACGTAGCTACACAAGTAGCGCTATGCAAGGGGAGCCAGGTAGCCCACTAATGGAGCGTCAGGTAAAGCGAAGCTTAAGTACTAGTGCTACAATGACTGCTAGGGATACCCCTGAGAAAGACAGCTCGGATATGAAACACATGGCTTCTCCAATGACTATAGCCCCACGAGTGGCAAATATAAAGCCTGTAACTATGACTCAAACACAAGTGCTACCCCTTCCCAAGCCATTTCAAAGTCCCCCTCAACTTCTCCCATCAGTGGGGGCTAAACCCATGGTACGACCCAAACCACAGGTCATGAGGAAACCTGTCGCCTCCCCTGAACTCTTGATGAAATTACGCGCCAATGGGACCCCCTCCCCTAGAAGTACACCCACACGGGATACCCCGCCACCATCTGACAATTGATTTCCATGGTAACCTTAGAAAGGCCCTGCTTCCAGAGACACATCTCCAATGAAAGCTCAACTTCCTTCCGAAACCAACATTTGTTCATCTGACTTTACTCAGGCCAGTGTGATATGATAACGAATTATCAACCATTGAATCCTAATCATCTGGCCAGTGTGATATGACAAAGAACTATCAACCATTGACTTGTTATAATATCATAGAGTATTTAAAGTACAGTCTAGCCTACAGAACCAAGAAAACATGGCCGACTGCCCGTGTAAATGAATGGTAAGGGTGTAATATTTGGGGCTGTGAATTGGACTAAGTAATGAATGGGAGATTATTCTTGGATACTGGGGACTATAGTTGTTACATTTCCATTGTTCTAGGGACCCATGTGTTACACTGAGGTTTATTTGTGTAGTTCTTTACATATGATACCACGATGCATGTCATCTCAAAAGGGCTATTTCTCAAACATATGGTCTTGTGAAAAGCAGGAATTTTCACTTTGGTATGAAATGCAACTGTCTTGACACAGTAATTTTCACTTTGGTATGAAATCCACAGTAATTTTCACATTAGTATGAAATCCACAGTAATTTTCACATTGGTATAAAATGCAACTATCTTCAGTTTGTAGATCAATATAGGTAATAAAAAATTGAGAATGTCTTTTGAGGATAGTCTTGCTTCAAGACCCTGGACCCCCCCCCCCCCCCTTATTTACTTTACACCCGTTTTGTGTTATTTGTTGGAGAAGTAGATAAGGGAGTCCACAGTCGTGAAGCAAGACTTTTTTGAGGAAAATACATTCAGAACCATCATATCATGTGATCTAGCCAACCTGTAGAGGTCTTGTATATGGTCAGGTGTTGCATTCTGGTATCATTTACCTCCTGTGGTATCATTATCCTCATGTGCACAGTCTTCATTTAGATCTGCAAAATGATGTATTATGTAAAATAGTTTTATATTTTAATATTCAGAGAAGTACAGAAAAAATATATTCAAATCATGTGCATAAATATCTTATGTGTGTACATTTCAGAAGCTACACATTCTTGGTGTATGTGTAATTGTGTATATTTACCATATCAGTACCTTCACTTCTGTATGTAGTTCTAGTCTTGCACCAAGCCCCCATGTTAGCTAACCATTTTGTACATTGGAGAAATAGATACATTGGGATGACGAGGGACTTGATGCGGGACTATTGTATGTGGTTTATCCAAATTCCAATTCTTTCTCACCACAATGCCAAAGCAGTATACAGATAAGCACATAAACAGAAAACAGTAAGCACCATCAGATTTAGTTAGATCACAGAAAGTAATGACTTAATTATATGGAATATATACAAGACAATGTATACTGCTTATTATCTAATGGCTTGTATTCTGTATTCTATCACCCCTTATATGAGCAAGTTAGACAAGTTGGACTCTTCTCATTTAAGAGTCACAGAATCATTGCCAATATGAATTGTAAATATGCATTACCAGGTATTAAAATGAAAAAGGGGTGATAGATCAAGAAATTTTGATTAAAAGTTGCAATATTTAGGTTTTGATTATTTAAAGGGGTTGTATCAGTAATTCCTACCTTCAATAAATCCACTATGTTTTTAATTTATAATAACATGTTACACCTTCAGTAGACTTATGTAAAAATCTCACGGTGTAATGTAGTGGTCACATTTGCTCCGATTTTTACTTCGGCGCCCATCCGATTAAGTATTTTGCTCAGAATTTAATACAATATTGAACGAAACACTCAATCGGCTGGGCGCCGGCCGATGGATCGGAGCAAATGTGACCACAGCATAAGCCTTGGTGAGTGTGTCAGGTTCAAATATAATATTATTCAATCTTCAATAATTTTATAATTATTATTACTGAAGATAAGATTTCTGTCAGTCTAATGATTGTGTGAGAAAGTGAGATGTCATTAATGAATTAAAAATAATTTGGAGTTGTTTATAGTGAGAATTACTGCTATGAGGCCTTTAATGTTTGATTTGAATGTGTATTGAGCAAAACAAGAATGAACAGGCCTAGTTTGAATTCAGTTTGTTCAACTTCAAATGATTGTTTAATGTAGTTGAATATGGATGGGAATGATAACTTTTGTTTACATGTAAATGTTGAGCATGAATGAGAGTCATTTACTGGCTTGTTATCTCAGTAATATTGTTTTTATTAGCAAGTAAAATGTCCATATCATTTGAGAAAATGAGTAACATCACTCACTGTGAGAATACAATGCAATATGTAGGGATAGATGAATAAGTATTGTTAATAATTATGAATTTTTTCTTTTTGCAAACTGCATATTTCTATAAAAATTGTGATGATAAAAAGTACATATGTGCCAATCTGCTAAGGTAATACAGGGTGACACAAAAATGAAATGTTACCATCATGTAATCTTTGTGATTTTTTGTAATAAATAAATGGGAAGATATGAAATACTTTCGATAATATGAATGAAAGCAATTCAGAAATGGCTCACATAATGACTAAGGCAGAAATCCCAATTTCAGAAAATTCGATGATTTCATGTTAGAGCTTACCTGGACAGAAAACGTGATTTTTTCTTTAAAAATCAAAATCAAAGATGCAATTTAAGTAAAACCACTGTTTTATCAATTCACCACTCTATCTACACAGAAACAACCACAAAGATTACATCATTCGTGAGAAAGTTATTCCAAAATTAGAGGGTAAAATTTTTGTGTCACCCTGTGCATAACCTTTAGGTCAAGCAACTTGACTTATATGTCTGATTTTGGGATTAAATGATAGTAATTGTAAGTCTGATCCTCAGTTACCCTGTTATTAGTTCAACCGATTTTCTGTAACATGTAATAAATAGAGGTTATTTAATGGGAGGTTTTTGATACAGGGTATATCTGAGGGAAATACAATATATGTACCTGAGGGATCGAAGGTTGATACATTGTATTACCCTCAGATATATCCTGTATCAAAATCGAGCATTTAATATCACCTGCTCACCTCAGATATCAATTATATTCCCACATGTTATTTACCTACAACCCTAGTAAGTATGGGATAAACCTTTTCCTCTAGGCGAAGTATCAAAGTTTGAAAAAATTGGAATTGAATCAATTGTCCTTAGAATCAGAGTTACAGTAATTTCTCAAACCTCTCTTTTCAAGGAATTTCCCAATCTATTGTTCTATTTCATTTGGCATCATCGTTTCCATGGATATAACAATAAATTTAGAAATAACCGAGATCTTTTCTTTTTAATATACTAAGCTCGGAGGAAATGTAGAATGTCACTTGACTTTTTGGTGATTTTGAAGCCATGGCTGCTCTTCATTGTCTGATATATTTCACTGAATTCTATAGTCTTGCTTCAAAACTGTATACCCCTTATAATCTGCTTCACCAGCACATCATGTGTGGAGGTATCGAGGGTCACAAAGGCTTGTAGCTAGACTAACATTTTTAGTAAATGTGAAGTTAAAACACGAGGTATCAACTTGCAGTTAAATGTAAAAGTTTCAACATTAAATCATTTGGTTGACATTATTACAGAAATACATGATGCTGACTGATTTTGTCTGCAGTTGCCAATAGTTCTATAACTAAAGGTGACATTACCAGTGAATGTAAGTAAATGATGTTCATCATAAATGGATATAGACATCCATTAGTATTATCAGTTGAGCTCAGAAGTACTCTATATGTATATGTATATTGAGAAACAATGCTTTGTATATGTATTTGAAATAAATAATATACTGTTAATTATAAAATGCCTATAAATATGTTTTGGTGTTTTTGATTAGGAAGTGGTTAGTACCCTCCCATCCTGTTACTTTGGTCTAGACTACAATGTATTTCTTCACAAACAATTTGCTTGTGGCTTCCAATCTTGTGTTTATCCCCCCCCTTTCCCGCCCCTCCGCTATTTCCAAAAAATGCCAAAAGTAATGTATGAATAACAGCGCCAATGTGCTTTATTTCGATGGTAGAACATTATTAACTGTACAATGAGTATTAAGACACTTTGATTGATTGTTGTTCCAAAGAAATTTTGTCAAGTGCTTTATTAAACATGCAGTTAGTGAAAATCTAATTGAAGCGACGGATATGTCCGCCATATCTGACTTAACCTAGTACTTTGGATTTAACATTGTTTTGAGTTTAAATATACTTACAATAGCATATTACATTTGTTTGTATATAGAATAAATTGCCTTGGCCCTTAAACTACATTACCTTCTCCCATTTTAAAAAAGACACAAAATAGCTCTTTCAACAATTCTAATAGCTGCAGAATATTCTAAATTGTTCCAAAGTTTCAATATCACCGGAATTACAATAAGTCATTTTTGTTGCCCTATTTATTGTTTCCATTTATGTATTTGGCGAGGTCCTCTTTTCATCACACCGTCCCAGTCCGCTCCCCACTGCGAAAATGCTGGAAATCACACCTAGCTCTTTATCACTGGTGGATATCAAGCGAAGGTAACTGCCGTCACCTTCATTCAAGATGGCGGACGAAAATTGTCGATTTCGAACTTTTTAGTTTTCGTCGAATTAAACCACTTTATATTTAACATTATGCTTTGATATTTGAACCAAATCGGGCTTACAAGAAAACTCTGGAGTATGATCATTTGTTCATATGTCGTGCGTGGGTGCCATATTTCAACGATATCTTCCACCGCTTAAGGGAAAGTTATTGGAAATGTATGATACGGTAACGGTCGTGTTTGTTTTCATGATGCGGTTACGGGGTCCGCGCATTATACCGAAACCTATTATACCGACGCGCATTATACCGAAACCCATTTTACCGACGCGCATTGTACCGAAATGCCACTAATAGATACTAGATATAGTAGATGCCTTCACTGGGCTATTCTCTGTACTTGTGTCCGTGTCTCATTTTGAGTAGCGAGTGTAAATTATTTTCGGAAACATGATTATGTTTTCCCTGTAATATGAATTGGGGATATCTGACAAAATATGGATAGCCTAATATAAATGTTGTGTTTTTGAACATGCGGAAACATCTTGAACACTTTGTAACTGAGGTAAAGTTCCTTAATAGGTCGTTCAGTTTTCTTGATTTTGTTCTACAAAACACTTGTGATTAATAGTCACTCGTAATTCTTCATAAGCGTAATCAGATTATTTCAAGCGTCAAAATAGCTTATTTTCCTCGACGTATCTACACAAACCTATTCACTTACTGTTATATTGGGTGATCTAACTGGGTCAATTATAATTGTTTTCACTCATCGGTTTAAGTGGCCCGCAAAACCTTTTATTTCATTTATTTGAGACGCAATAGATATATTGGCAACAAATCAAATAATCTAAATGATTCTTCTTCATTTTGAAATGTTTCTCCTACCCGATATTCAAAGATGTGTCTTAAATAGTATACTTTGTACTTTCTGTCTTTACGACTCCCGTACCGTTCACATTTGCAAGAGTTGTTGATTACATTGCATTGATCTTTCGTCGAACTCCGATTCCAACTAAATCAGATTAATCAATTTGAAATGTAATATCAAGTTTATCCAAGCAAATAATTGTAACAACTACATAATGTTTTAGCAGTTTTGACACCTAAGCAGGGTAGCCTAGTGGCGTAGACTGAGGCTACTTTGCGGTTGAACGTCGTGGGATACGGAGGTCCCGCGTTCGAGCCCCAGGTACGGAGTTGTTGATCATTGTCACTACGGACACCCGGTCCGAAGGTCCAACCGTTTACCGGCCCTTGGCATGGGTTGGTTCTCTGGCCGCTCTTGCCGGAGACAGATTGTGAGACTGTGGTTGGTTCCTCCACTAACGTGCTTTAGTAAACTCCGGAAGTCATATAGTATGGTAGCGGGCCCCCACCAAGGGCAGTAGTGGAACGACGCGAATCGGTCCCAGTATGGTTGCCTTGCAACTGAAGAGACTCGAGGAAATCATGCCATTCGCAGTGACCCAGAAAAGACTTTTGCTTCTTAATTTGACGTTTATTCATTTTATTAATTTTACTGCAATCTACTATTCTCAGTAGTTGCAGTTTAATTTTTGAGCGTAGCAATGTGCAAATCATCCCAGAGAATACCTCTTTCTACTCCTTGTATCACCAGGCTATCAGACAGCTCTTGCTCAACCTGAATGCTGTCCTTTTCAGCATCAGGCCATCCTTTGTCTGTTCCTGCAACAGAGAGGTACGTGATCCTACTTCCAGGCTTTCCACGTTTAATGGCTCTAGTAACCCATTGGTCGTGTTCTCCTTTGCTGTACGCATCTCCTACATTTGATAGAACAAAGCCATCAAACTTCTCAGATGTACGTTCGAAGTATTCATTTGCATCAACGTGGATTAGCTCAAACCTATCAAGTCGATCACGAATTGGGGCGAAATATTCTCGTTTCCAGAAATCTGGTAAACTGTATTTTCCCGAGATTTTGTTAGTTAGGAATATCTCAATGTGGGGATTGTCCATATTTGGAACACTCGTGCAAATTTCTCGGAAGCGATTCAACCACCTTGGGGCAAGATCTGGCAATAGATCCATAAATGGGCGAAATATAGTTGGTGAAATATTCAGATGTGCTAAAATGAAGGCTCTTCGCCAACGCCATGTATCCCATTGTTCCTCATAGAAAACACGCTGCTGGCCAATATCCGCAAAACTTAAAAACTTGTCCAAAGTTTCTTGGCTATGAGCTATGGGTGCAAATTTTTCCAAACCCCAAAGACGCAGGCAGGTTGCAAACAAGTACATTCCCGACTTACTCATTGTCTCACGATGGAAGTCCCAGTAGACTAATGCTTTACTCGGCAGTGAACCTCTCAGACTGTCATAAATTCTCCCCCTTTCATCGGAGGTGGTTGTGCCCCCTTTACCGAATCCAATAAGACTTCGAAACTCTTCATACGTAAGATTCTTGATGGCGCTGAAGTAAAGCATACACCAGGCAATCTGGCTCGGGTTGTTATCAACCATGACAATCTTGGCTGGGTTTTCTAGAAGCAGCATTGAAGGGTTGTAACCTGAAGATGCTATGCTGAATATTGTTGACCCCTCCTTGATTTCAAGTGCCTTTTTCAATGGCCTGTGGTCTTCACCTTGCTGTAAAAGAAAATGTTTTACGGCACTGAAAACTCATAAAGGGTAATATACAAGGAAATCGTGATAATTTTACAATATTTTTTTATCGTTTCATGTTGTACCTTTTCTACTTGTTCTAAAAGTTCATCTTTACATGTATATCATTCATACAGGATGGTCCAAAAATGGGACACTCGTACTTCAAAAATAAATATTGATTTTCTTGATGAAAACATGTCATATCATATACCAGTGGATATAGGGATTATCTTATCTTTAATTTTCAAGTAATAAACAATTTTCAAAGGTTTCAGGTTTAAAATTACATTTGGGGAAAACTACGGGAATTTTGTTAGGAAATCTTAAAAAACAGGAAAACAGTAAAATACACGGAGTACAATTTACAAACGACCCTATAAAATGTTTAGGAGTATACATAGGTCATAACGAGAAGCTTTGTGAAGAATTAAACTGGAAACCAAAAATAAAAGACATGGAAAAACTTTTTGAATCCTGGAAAAAAAGAAAATTGAGTTTATTTGGAAAAGTTCACATTATAAATTCACTAGCCATTTCCAAATTTATCTTTAATTTTACAATTCTAGATGTTCCAGAATGGGTGAAAAAAGAATTAAGAAAAATGATCTTTGCATTTTTATGGAAAAGGGAATGTGTAAAAAGAGATGTTATAATTGGAAAAACTATAGATGGGGGTCTTAATTTAGTTGATATAGACACTAAAATTGCCAGTCTAAGATGTGCCTGGGTACCCAGATTGATAAATAGCACAAGTGCATGGAAAAGCATTCCTACATATTATATAAATCAAATGGGGTTTCAAGTTAAAGATTTTTTGAAAACAAACACTACTGATAATATCTTTAAAGAATCTTTGTTTTACAGGAACATTTTTATAGATTTTAACATGTGCAAAGATAAAAAGAAAATTAATAATAACAGCATTTTTAATGAAGTGCTTTGGCTTAACTTTAACTTTAAATGGAAAGATAAGGTCATTATTTTTAAAAACTGGGTAAAAGTAGGCTTCATATATGTGAAAGATTTCTTTGATGAAAATGGAAATATTTTATCAGAACACTATGTATTTAACCGTCTTAAAGACAAAAAAAATTGGTTTTATGAATATTCAGTCATTCGAAATATAATGAGAAGTATAACAAATACTGTTGATACACTGTATGCAAACTTTACAAATATACAATATAAATATAACATCCTTGCTAACAATAAGTACCATTATATAATTAACAAAAAGTCAAAGTTGTTTTATAATATTTTAATTAACAAAATAAGAAAACGAAATTATACTGAAGCTTTTTGGAGTAGGCAATTTAAAACACCTAGTGATTGTGAATCTTATAAAGATGTATATAATCAGAAGATTTTGAAAATGCCATGTAAATATTTAGCAGAACTGAATTTTAAAATTGTAAATAATTGTCTTCCTTGTGGTTATATTGTTAATAAATGGAACAGACAAGTTATTTCAAAATGTGTACACTGTAATAAAAATCACACCATGGAACATATGCTGTATGAGTGCAAGAAATCTGTCGACATATGGAATACTATAGGAACCAGTTTAAATTTGAACATAAAATGGAAACATATTGTTTTAGGATTTAGTGAAAATAATAATGTATCTGTAATAAAAAATTTAATCATAGCAATTACTGCAAAAACAATCCATTCGGAATGGTCAAAAAACTCTGAAGATGAACAATCACTTTTAAATTGTAATTTACAGTTAAAAGTTAAATCAAGTATCATATTTTATAAAGGATTATTGGATCATAATTATGTCAACAGGTATTTTTAACCATGCAATTGATAATATTATTTCAAAACTAAATACTTGATATGTTTTGTAAATATGTTTGTTTTATTTTTGTGAATAAATATTTTAATAAAAAAATCAAAAAAAATCTTATCTTTAATTTGGTATATCAAAAGTTCAAATTTAATATAATGCCTGTCAACAAGCGTCCATGATATAAATGACGTCATTTTCGTTTCAAAACAGGTTTTCCAAAACTTGCAAAAAGCAAATTTTTGATCTACTTTATTTACATAAACAGACATTTAATTTGTCAACCATTTTGAACAATCGTAGCCCTCAATTTTGGCTAGAACTGGTTTAAAGCACCATTGACATGCTGTTGAGACAATTAATTCCACTTCTCAACAATTCTGTCCTTAAGGAACTGAATAGATGTAAGGTGTTCATGGTACACCAATTTTGTTAGTTCTCCCAATACGTGGTAGTCGCAGACGTTGACATCGGATGATCCAATTATGTTGTTTTTGGACCATGCTGGTATGAGCTCATTTTCGAATCTACATTTTCCAACAAGGGGCTCCACGCAATATAGATCCCACATGAGTGTCAAATGTTTAAAAGAGAATGTGCCTATAGATTCATCCCCCTTAATCACTGCCTCCTCAGATCACCAAATCACCCAAAGTATGTGACACCATGTACATGTATATGGAGTTCTAACATAATTGGTGTAGCATAAGTCCTTTACATCTATTCAGTCTCTCGAGGACAGAATTATTGAGAATTGAAATCCAATGTCTCAACAACATACCAATGATGCTATAATTAACCGGTTTAGGCTAAAATTGAGGGCTACGATTGATCAAAATGATGAACATATTGAACGTCTGTTTATGTAAATAAAGTTGATAAAAACTTGGGTTTTGCAAGTTTTGGAAAATCCGTTTTGAAACGTACAAGTATTATGGACGCTGGTTGACAGACATTATAATAAATTTGAACTTATGATATACCAAATTAAAGCTGAGTCAATTCCCCATCCACTGGTAAGCCTATATGATATGACATGATTTCATCAAGTAAATCAATATTTTTTGAAATACGAATGTCCCAATTTTTTGGACCACCCTGTATAATTCTTCGACGTCGTAATGTTATCTTGCAAAAGTTTTGAAAGAAGACGATTTTTTCAATGCTTTCAACATTTTACATCCTCTATCATGTCTATCCTTAATTTTACAGCATCAAAGTTTTTTGTTGTTCCACATTTACCTGTTTTTGGTCTTGTCTCCAGATTCCCCCAGAGATACCATAAAAGGCATCCACATCCCATTTGTAGAAAAAAGGAAGTGCTATTTATTCTTACCCATGCGAACACAACTGTCTCATTTTTCCAGTCTTCCACATCTGTCTTTAAGATGTCTTCCGATAGTATAGAGAGTCCACTAACATGTGAAGTTAACATTTCACGTTTCATTGCTCTTCTACCAATCTTTCCGATTTTAGACAATATTCTGGACATCTTGGTGTTATATAGCAACTTCTTGTTATATTGAGTGTTTTTATTTTCTGCTTTTGTAATATGCGATTTGAAAAAACTACATGAAAATGATGCCTGGATTTTGTGCAGTTTGCCAATGACGGAGTGTGTGATTTATTCCTCGTTCAAAACCCCTGACAGTTTTTTTTGGGTCGGTAGGTCTAAGATCAGTTGGAGATAGGCCAAATACTTACTCCCGTCGAGAGCTACTTAGATTTTGAAAGTATACTTTCAAAATCTAATATGGTAGCTCTCGACGTGAGTAACCAAATACGGGTAATCCACCTTAGTCACTTATATCAAAAAGAACCAAATAATGAAATTTAATGGGTATTAGCATAAACATTAGAGAATTTTTGACATGATTCTTAAAATATAGGTCACTTGTAAACTGGTAAATGAGGCTATAAGTGAGGCAAAAAGAGGCAATGGAAGTAACTTGAGTATTCGCAAATGTAGTGCTATGTTATTCGAACGACGTGCAAATGTCTAAGTCGGTTCCACCACTCTAACTCCAACAAATATACTTGTAACCTCGATATCATTGTTTATTTAATACTGTTTAATATTGCCATGATGTTACAGATCTAAATACACTTATGAGAAACGTATACCCTTTGCATTCGTTTGACTTCACTTCTTAAAAGAGTGCTTCGTCTTCTGTAGTTTAACTAGACTCTGCACGCAGGGTAAGAAACGTATGGATATGGTTTACTTTATTTGCACATAGCCATCATTTAGATTGATCTCTAATGAGATAGCTTTGTGCAAACTAAGTAAGTTATGGTATGAATAAATTCACAACCCTCCTAAAACACACCCCTGGTATTATTTTGCAATCATAATCCCCCTCCAAATGTTTACCCCGTACACTTTCCTAATGGAATGACCCAATTTATATGCCAGTACTTGGAATAAAATCACCAGACCAGTATTACTGACATTGTAAACAAAGTGATTTCGACTGGAATCGTGTAAAATTTTGGTATCTTCACTTCGGTCCGTCGTCATTATAACCCCTCGCAAGCTCGTCAGACCTCGGGCATATATTCAATGATAGGGACATAATGGCTATACATATCATCAATTGACTTTTCTACAATTTTATGCTTATTTTATAACAGATGTGCATATATTTTTTATTAAAAATACAAGTACACTTCTGAGTACTCTTTATTCTACTCGTGGTTGTGAAGTTCCGATAAATCACATTAGCATACGAACAGCAAGTTTCAACAGTCTGTCACTGCAAGTAAATTACAAACGCTATTCTATCCGTAAAAACGTAATGCTTTACGAATACACGAAAGCTAAAAATATAAGGAATCTTATAAGAGAGCCCATTACGCGGTCGTAAATGAATTCACAAAGCTCGATTAAAAGTTGCGTTTTGCGTTCAGCGTCTGTAACAAATGACAGGTAGTGTCATTTTGCATGTCAGTGCATGCCTTGTTTGTTATATTTTCTTTTTTAAATACTGTAACAAATAAGTTAAATATACGTTCAACTTCAGTGTTTATCTATGCTCAGAATGATACGTTTGAAGTTACACCTTAAAATATAACGTGTGGTTCTATTGAATTGTATGCGCGCTTGAACGTAGAGATAGTCTTGGCGGACCCCAACCTAGGTGTATACGGGAACGATTTAAACTCACGTGTATTAAATACTACGTTAGGATTTTGCGTTCTATTTACGTGTTTCTTTGAATACATTTCATCACATACGTTCTACACTGGCGGATCTGCCCCCCCCCCCCTTGGAAGGGCGTAAATTTTGATGAGGATGTTACTTATGAATATGATTCATCAGATTCATATCAGAGAGACGAGTTGTTGTTATGTTCATGCATGAACTTCTAATCACTAGACTGCAAACGTCATTTGAAGTCCATGATTCATGATTTTAAGCACGGACTTTAAGGTCCGTGTTTTAAACAACAAAATTGAACACATTCCCGGGTAGATCAACGATACAATTTGATTTTCGTTTAGTGTAATTTGATTAGTCTCGATCACCAATCACATTTGAAACATTTCTACAGAAACACATGTAAATAATCCCAAGCAGACCCTGTAATTATACTCATAAATAAAATCATATTGTTTTTTTTATCAACGGGTATTATATAGATTTTCTAATATTGGAAAAAAGCTCAAATAATAGTTGGGGTTTGAGACTGGAAATAAACAATATGGCGGCTCCTCCTTAGAAACGCAAATTTTTATAAAAATTGCGAAAAACTTCAATTTTTCAAATATGGAGTCCATAAGCCCAAAACAACCAACATCAAATGCGAAATAAGAATGCAAAGAGTTATCTGGCATTCAGTTTTTCGCCTCAAATCAGCCCGTCAAGCCGAAAACTTGCTGCCAACAGAGAACCTCAAAATCCCGAAAATAGCGTACCACGATTTATGCAGAATACTATCAGTACAAAATGTAGAGATGTACACATACAGAATAAAAATTCACCATACCACACAAACCTCAAGAAAGATACACAGGGAGGACCTCCAACTGTGACAAGGCCTGTTATGTCGATTGCAGTACAAGATTTGCAGAATCACAATACTGCTATGGCAGCAAAAGTTGAAGATCAAAACCATAATGATTTCACTTTTAAACCTAAAGTTAGTGCTCAAAGTACCAAGCTAATGGAGAATAAAGAATCAGATTTTATGACACGTCAGCAACAGCATTTAGTGAATCAAAAGAAATATGTGAGTCCCAACTTTCTATATACTTCACTCTAAAGAAAGATTACTAACAATTTCCCATGTATTCACACGGCTATACATTAGGTGTTCATAAAGTAGGTACCTGAAAGAGAAGATACGTAAAACAGATTGATTTTATTGCCATATTTATTTAAAAATTATTAATATATTATATATAAATTATATTATCAATCTGAAATGGGTTTGTTTAAAAAAAACGGGTGACCAGGAACCTAACGTTCATATGGGTTAGGAATTTGTTTTTTTTCATTTGATACCTCAAAATGCCCAACTGACCTCCAACTCAACCAACCAGTCATGCAACCAAAACAAGCAACCAAACAATCAACTAATCTACCAATAAACCACCTGACAAAACAAACATTGATATTCTGTCAATCACTCAGGCAATAAATCAAGCAACTAACGTCATTGTACGTGTTAACTGTGATATAAAATGTAAACTACCTTGGACTTCCGAATTCAGTCTGGTTCATGTTTATTCAGAGGATATCATGTGTAACCAGGTAACCATTTATTTTTACTGACATTGATAAAGTAGCCAATTATTTTAAATTAAAAAAGTGCTTTTACAGGTTCTTGGTAAAAATGGTAACGTTTATAGATATCAAACGGTAGTCTAAACTTGGGAGGCTACAAAATTCATGTATATTTTGTGCTTGGCAGGTCAATTGGCTACTATATTAGGTGAAAATGTGCAAATTTGAAAGTTGGTAACCCTGCTAGGAACTTTAGGTACCTGGTCACCCAGCCATCCAGTTACCCGGTCACCCAGCTTTTTACTCAAACCCATCTGAAATTGTATTCCTCTTTACAGATGGACCAGGCAACATCACAGTTTAAAAGTCCAATCTTCTCATTAAAACCTGGAACAGCCAGTAAAACTAAGAAAACAAAGCAGGATGAGGGAGACAAGGAGGTAAGTGTGACAGCCTAATATTTCAAATGTTTATTGGTTAAGTGTCCTAACTTAAAAGTTCTGATTAGTTATATTTTGTCGTAAAGTTTATCAACTTAATTATCAATGTTTTATATTATTTGCTTGGAATTGTTACAACTCAGTTTTCTCCAATACCATACTAACGGTTACTGATCATACAGCTGAGTTGGCTTATATATATATGTCAGGAGCATATCCAGCTTTCAGTCAGGGGGGTGCGATCGCCAATTTTTTTGAGGGTTTCAGCCAGGGGGGGGGGGGGGGGTTGCGATCATGGCATAAACAAGGCAAAACAATTTTTAAAGATTTGTCTTGAATTTTACAAAAATTGATGGAACTCAGTTCAACTGTCAACTTCCTTCAAAATTTAAGAAGCAGCTAGCTTAAAATAAAAAGCATTTTAATTAAGTAATTTAATATAAAGCTATTTTCTTCTTCTATCTAATTGTTCTATTTGTATTGATTATGGTGCGATCGCACCCATCACACCCCCTAGATACGCCTATGTATGTTCATGTACATACTTACCCATGACTTACATGTAGCTGTAATACAGTCAACCAAACTCACAGTATCATGAGTAGTAGTTAGTGCATGTGTATACATTTGGTATTAAACCCATCTATCAAATCTGTTTGGTTGTAAATCTAATTTTAGACTAGAGTTGTCTAAAACTGTCCCATTATGTGGTATTAAGCTTTGATATTGGAACTTGCACTTTCGAAATAAAACAGGAAACATCAGTTTCAGCACATGTCCCCCTGTGAGATAGTATACATGCTGATTCTGTCCAAAAATGAAAAGATACTCTTAAATATTTAAGTTGTTAATATTAACATTAAAGTTATTGTTCTTACTAACTAAATAAATTCTATTATGTGCAAAAAATATTTCAGACTGATGGCCTGTATCATGTGTATAGCATTCTGTTCCATTCTGAAATTTTATTGTACCAGCCATCCCAAATATGTAGACATAAAAAAGTCTTTGATTGAATAAAGAAGTGTGTATGTACTTGTTACGTTAGCCTTGCCCAAGTCGGTCTCTTTTACTTATCTTGATTTCTATAATGGTAATAATTGACGTCAGATTAGTTAAAAAAATACCGACTTGGGCAAGGCTATTGTTACGTTAATTACCATGTATTTCTTAATATAGGCTATTGAAGAGATTGATACCAGTAAAGATGCAGTAGAGGGAGGGGGAATGAGTACTTCACAGTCCAATCCAGCTATGATCAAAGACAAAGACAATAAACCCATTCCATTGAAAACAAAGTCTTCCATAGATCTTTCCAATGTTTTAGAACAAAGTAAGTACTGTTTACTAAAAATTTACTTTTTGATTAAAAATTTACTATCACCATGCAGGCAGTTTGCTATCTAGAATCAAATGTCACTATTCATTTCTAGTCGTTTTTAAACATGTTCACATTTTAGTGTGTTGCATTTAGCATTTAGAGAGAGGTGTTTACATATTTAAGTTTTATTGTACTTTAGACTAAAAATATTGCCTGACATTTTTAAGGTCCATACGGGTCAGTGAATGGCAATCTAGGTGTCCAGAGACAGAAAAGTCGAATCCAGAATGAGGCTGGGCACAGAAGACAGCAGACGGAGCCTGTCAAAGTTGGTAATGCTATCAAACAAGAATCGCCGACAAAGGGTGAGTGAGCAATTAGTAAATAAATTGAGGATTTACTCATGTAGATTACTTATCAGATTGAAACAATCAATTAATTAGTTAATTGCATGTTAAGATATTCATTATTGATCATCTGAAGGAATCCGATTTTGACTAGCTGTATGTATTATGATTTATTTTAATGTGCATTCCTTATCGAAACATTTAATTAAAGTGTTGCGATTAGGTTGTTTACTTACTACATTTCACTCTCTCATTTGGTTTCCCAACCCATTAACTGTGTAGTGTAAACATCTAATTCTTTTTCTTTCGTAACTTCAGGTTTAACTTAGTTAAAGTTTAAGTTAAAAATTTCAATTTGCAGAGTCATCAGATTTCAATTTATTTACCCAAAATGATAACATATGAAGATGGAAGTCTGTTGGTCAAGTCAAATCATTCATCCATTTCAAGAGATTGTTGGATTTCATGATAAAACAAACACATTTATCTCTTACTTATAATTTATCCCATACTTGGACATGTTTTAGGCACAAACATTGTATTTTCAACTCTGGACAGGATAAACATAGTGTTACCTCCTAGGATAAGTCAAATTAAAACATTGGATAAAATTCATTTTGGGTTGATAAGTTTTTGTGAAAATATGAGAATTATTGTATTCAAACTCTATGTACTAAGTAAATTAGATCCTTTTTATAAAGACTCAATTTGAATTAAAACATTATTTGAGTATTTTCAAACACCCCCAGAAAATATCTGGAAGTGTATATACTATAAGAACACATATTAAAAAATAAACATATCTATACAGTCTGTTAAGAATATTTGGATTAACCCTTGGGACCTCAAGCTCAAGTGTAGATATATGATTTTTTTTATTATTTCCTCAATCTCAATATCCTGAACTTCATATAGGATAACCTCTATATACATGGACATATCTTTATATCCATAGATGCTGAATCAGGCCACACAAGGAGTAAGACGGATGACACCTGCAATAAGAGTACAGTGAAACAGTTATCTCATAATACCAAACTCAGCTTTGAGCGTATAAACAAGGCAAAATCTCTGGCAGAAAGAGCCATAAAGGTACATAATTACAGCTATATCTTTTCATATAAGTTGATTCTTTTAAATATTAATCAAAGTCACAAACCTTATGCAGTCACTGGTAGCAGGCTCGTAGCCAGCTTTTGCCAAGTGGGTGCTCACTTTTCAAAAAAAAAATTCTGGAAGGGTTTTACATTTGACAACTTTGGTTCAAAATCACTTTAAAAAGTTCTCAGAATGATGAAAAACTGCATGTTTTTGAATGAATTTTTGACCAAGGAGGGTTCACTCTAAACTTTTCGGTAGGTTGAGAGCACACACACATTCTTGATGTTTTTTTGATCAAACTTAGTTTAAATATCTAATTCACTTGATTCCAAATCTCAAATAAAGCATTCCTATTTCAATTTAAAACAACACTTCTCATATTAAAGCAAGTGTTTTAAAATTTTGTGAATAATAGAATCGTGGTAACTTTTTATATTATATCCCTTTTTTAGCAAAAGAAGATATTTACAATACATGGTACATATCGGGAAGTTAGAAAATCATTACGAAGCAGAGGATGGGTAGAAAAGTTTTACAAAATGGAAAAAAAAGCAAAAACAGGGCAAAAACAAGAACAAACTGAAAAGTCGAATGGAAAAGGATGATGAGAATGATGATGATAATGACTCAAATGATGATGCAGATAAAAATGATGACTCATCAAGTGATGACGGTGACATGGATGATGATGATGACGATGATGTCGCTGACACTAAAGAGAAGCCTTGGGAAGAAGAGAATGGCATATATGGGATAATGTCCCGTATTGTACGTACTGCTGATCCAACTTTAATTTGGTCTGTGAGGCGTGATTCTGTCAATTATAAATACCTGAGAAACAATCAGATTGTTAACCACTATGCCAGGGCTGGTTCTTTTACAACTAAGGTAAGGAAATATATTGGCATATCATACTTAAAAGTCGCCATGCATTCATTATATAAAAGACTCAAATAGATTTCTCTGCAGACAAGCAGAAAACATCAAAATATAAAAGGATTTTGATCTGCTACAAACCAGTTACAATATTATTTCATTCTGCTGGGCCTGATCGAGGCCTCTGGGTTAGTTTCAATGTCACAATCCTGCATACAAGTGGCCCATGTCATAAATTGAGATTGATTTAAATGTAATTGATGAGTTTGATATGTGCTATATTCACAGGTTGGTTTATGTACCAATTTACGTAATGTGCCATGGTTTGACCAGAGTGACCCTGACGCATTCTTTCCCAGATGTTATAGACTAAGTCATGAAGAAGAAAAAGGTGCATTTATAGGTGAGTTATTTGTGTTACTTGGTTCACCCCTATCTAAAATGTCAGTGCTCCCCTAGGATTTTTTGTTTGGAGGATTTTGTTTTGCACAGAGATTTCAATGTGGGGAGAGCACTGCATGTGTAATCTCACATTTATTTAAGAGGGTAGTAGTGTGGGCAGTATATAGTATAGTGTGAGCAGAGGATAACATACGCCTGAACACCTAAATACAGGATGGATCAAAATGTTTCCCTTTTTGTATTTTTGTCATTTCAGAATGTGTGACATTTTTGGCCCACTCTATAATTCAGTAACATTTTTTATTGCAGATGACTACAGGTTAACAGCCTGCATGAATATCATACGGATTATCATCAGCCGTGGTAATAATACTGAGTCCAGTGAGACAACTGACACCACCACAACTTCCAGTCCTACCCTGAAACCTATTATACAGAGGAAGGGCAGCATCTCACCTAGGAGAAGTAAAGGTACACCCCCTCCCTTTATACAAAATGAATTCTTCATTTAGTAAAGAAAAAAATTTTGGGGTATAAAGAAAGTGCATCATGTATCATGTAGACTTACTGATTAGTAATTATTTTTATGTTTAGAACATATCACGGCTCGCACCAGGAAGCGTAAAGGTGGCACTGTGCCGCAAGAGTGTGCAGAGCTAGCATTGATGCAATGTGAGAAATTCTTACGTTCAAAGGATCACGATGATCTAGATGATGAAACTGAGGTAAATCATCATGGCAACACATTGTCTTATAAAAGTTTAATAGTTAGGAATTGTTTAGCTAATAGTATGAAAATATTCTGTATTATTTGTTGAATAGTTCAATATTTTTTACAATAGCTGAATGGTCAGTGTCTGTAACAAATGGCGGATAGTGACATTTTGCATGTTCATGCCTTGTTAATGCATGTAATCCTGGTTGTAGCCTCATGTACTTAGTGAAGCTGAGTGGAATGAGTTCATAGAGTGGTACTACAAAGTTGTCCAGTAAGTTGTACATAACAATACACTTTACATACTGTCATTTTTATTATTTAAATGATATGGTTACTGTTAAAGCAACAGTATATTTAATGAATACAATAATAAAAATCCTTTAAACTGAAACTTCAAAGTCAATATAATTTTAGTCTGATATACTGTATACGGTTGTTCACTTTTGTTCTCAACAAACTTTGACTTTAAATCATCAAATAATCTGACAAGTCGATTATTTTCAGTCATGACGCAGAGATAGAGGGTGGGTCTTTTTATGCGGCACGCAGCGAAAACCTGGCCAATAGGCTGAGGGCACACTGGCCTCAGTTTGAAATGGATGGCACTAAGAATGTATGGATCGTCAAGCCAGGTGCAAAATCTAGAGGCAGAGGTCAGTTATTTTTAGTATTCTCTCATGTAATGAATAACAGGGCTAATTTTCATGTCAGAATGGTCAAAGTTTGAAATAAATTTTTAAATCATCAGCAGTGGTTGATAAAATATGAATAATAAACTAGTAACTCATTCTACACACATAGTACTAGCTACCATTTGATATATACATATACCAGTATGTATAGAGATTATTTACTTAGTGGGATTGAAAATGGGTTTTATACCAAGATCCAATATGATAAAATTTTGTTGACAATGAAAACTTTAAAATTACCATTTAACTTTTAGAAGATTATAAAACCATCAAATAATAAGATACATGGATAACCTGATGAATGTGATTTTTGGAGGAGGGATTTTTTCAATATCAACTGTGTATGCCTTGGTGTTATTCACTTGGGATTTAAGTATTAGTTTCATAAAAATCACTTCATTTAGTGTTAATTCAAGGTCTGTGTCATCTAACCTTGTCCAACCGGCTTTGGGTCAAGGCTCAGGTAGTCGTCCATTATTCCTATCTAAGTGTCTCGTATAAACATATTTTCATCTTTTTCAGGTATTCACTGCCATGATAGGCTTGAGGAGATGTTACGTCTAGTCAATAGTCAAGTTGTCAGGAAAGATAGCAAGTTTGTTGTGCAAAAATATATAGGTAAGAATCTCAAAGCTCAAATCACATAGCTTTATTTTTATGTCAACACCAGAAGTTGTAGCTTATTACATGTAGTATAGTCTCCAACTTTTTTGTGGACGATGTTCAGCATTTGGCAGTTGGTGTTCAGCCTATGGCGGTCGGCTTTCTGCATCTGTAACAAATGGCAGGTGGTGACATTTTGCATATTAATGCCTTGTTTGAGAGTGTATTTTAATCCCAGTGCTTTTGTGAAAATATTGAGAAAACATACTTTTATCAATATTTTATTTGTTTCCTCACATTAACCAAAGCAGCACATATTCATTACAAAAACATGTAAAAAATATTTTGATATAAACATGTTTTATCTTATTTATTTCAGAACGGCCAATGTTAGTATACAACACAAAGTTTGATATACGCCAGTGGTTCATAGTAACAGACTGGAACCCATTGACTCTATGGTTTTATAAGGACTGTTATCTTAGGTTTTGTTCTCAAGAGTTCACGCTTGATGACTTCCATGAGTAAGTTGATAACCATTTAGATGTTGGATACACTGATTAATATCAAAATTAAAAATGTATTGTTACACTCAAACATTTTGTCTGTCAACATATTTCTGCTTATAGCTTATGATATAATTGAAGTGCTAGATTAGAAAAGATTGAGTATCTGTATAAGATTCTAAAAGATCATACTAAGCTTGGGAATCATACTAAGCTTGGAATTCCTCACATTGTAAGCACTAAGCAGAGTGACAAGTTCCAATTTGAAAAACTGCTTCCATCTTTTTCACAATTAATTCATTTTATGTCCAACTTTATTGATTGTGTACCTTATATATCATTGTAAATGAAAAAATATTTTTAAAATTATAAAGGATGAGAATTTATTTTATTTTTTTTTATTTATTCATGTAATATAATTATGACAAGTATTACATTTACACACTAGATACCCATAGGGGGTATATTAGTGCATTATCAAAATTTGAAAAACCATAAATATAACTTTAACTTGGTACTTTCAGAGCCATCCATTTGTCAAACAATGCTATACAGAAGAACTATGACAATGGAATTAGGTCCGATAAACTGCCTGATGAAAACATGTGGTTCCATACAGAATTTAAAGAACACCTCAGGTAAAGTAATTTCTAAATATCACATTCATATTTATCATCCACCTTATATGTATTCTAGATGCTCATTGGCTTATTCATGGTCATGTGATATGAAATAGAGGGACCAATTCCTTGGAAAGTCCTAAATCCCTGCTTGTAGGGAAGATGAAAAGTACTAATGACCAGTTACGTCATGTGACCAATCAATAGTACTTTTTATCTTCCCTGCTAACATGGATTATAGGAGTTTGAATGGGAAAATGCCTTTAAATGCCAAAAAGAAGCCATCAGCATTAAATCTCGAAACTAAAATACTCCTTCTTTTGTTTTTCTTTACAGAAAACATATGGGTATAAAACAGATAGTGACTGCCATATTTTCAAAAATAGTGCAAAAATTATTGCACTGATTTAGTGTTGGGGTTGTGTGTGTATGTTTAGTACATCAACAAATGTATGGTCTAAAATGAATTTACACAGTATATTAAACATACCAGATATTGCTTGTGTAATCACCTACTAACAAAAGTCCCTCTTTGTCCACTACAACAGCAGTGGGGTTTTGTAGTCCATCTGATGCTGTTAGGAGATGTTTTATGAATTTGCCTCCTGGTGTTAGCAGTTGAACCCTTTGATTGTTGAAATCAGCCACAATAATATTGTCTGCTCTGTCTGTGCAGAGACCCCATGGATAGTCTAGCTCATTCTGTCCACTACCTTTGGTGCCATATCTGAATATCTCATTACCGTCTCTGTCCATAGCAATTACACACTGTGCAATGTAGTCAGACACGATCACCACATTTTTGCTGTTGATGGCTACACCCATAGCTCCCTTGAACATGCCGAGAGGAGACCCTCGCAAGATTCTACCAGATGTGCTTTCTATATGGTACACAGACTTAGTACCTGGGTCACATATCACAAATTCACCTCTTGAATTCACAGCAATGCCTCGACATTGTTTCGCTTGGGGTATCTGCATGATTCTCTTGTCTTCACCAGATTGATTGTAAATGCAAACAGTATTATTACTACAAGTGAATAGCAGAGCTTTGTTTGTGGTTGTAACATTGAAATATGTTTCGTAAAAGAATGTGTCAAAGTCATACATAACTGTGCCAGAACCTTGACCAACAGCTACGAGTATATCATTCTTAGTGAAAGCCAAAACACATTTTTTACATCTCCAATTTTGACCTTTTTCTGAAGCTTAGGATAAGTCAGTGTTCCACCAGTCTTATGAACTGGTGGTGTCATAGTGTTTATATCTACTTTACCAAACTCCATTTTATCATCCAATACTGTGCCCGTGTGTATTTTGAATGTTATGTTAGCATCAAATGCAGTGTTTGGAGGGTTTGTCCATTCTTTGTTTTTGACAGCAATGTCCTGTGCCATGTATGCGATTTGTGTGTCGTGTCCATGTTGTTTTATTGCATTAAGCTGGGTAATTGTACTCTCTATTGTTGCCTTCTGTATAATGAGATGTTCTTGATGAGCCACTGCTTGCTTAGCGCATGTTGCTCTTTTCTCAGCTACATCATCAATGGTTTTGGTGTATTTATCACGTATGGCTTGGAGAGCCATATTCATATCATTGTTTAGTTCATGCATCACATCATCCGCCTCTTGTTCCATCCTTTCTATATCGGTTGCAGTGTTCTGTATTGATTGCTTGTAGCATGCAATTAACTTTTCACCTTTCTTGATGAGGTCATCAATATGCTTGACATTGTCCACTGCAGCTTGATGGATGTCGACACACTCGTGGCCAGAATGCTTGATCACGTAACATGTAGCGCAAACGGCACACCTGTCCACCTTACAGTATATCTCAAGTGGGTTTGTCTTGTGTGTTGAACAATACACAACACGCTTTTTGATGGCATCTAGATTGGCTTGCGAGTCTTGAGCACTATCACTTGTGACATCGATAACAGTGTGACCTTGGACATAATGAGCATGATAATCAGAGCAATTCTTACAGTGATGTTCATTACACTGTATGCATTTAGATATTGCATTAACATCCTTTTGATTTCTTTCCCTACATATTGTACATTGTGGTTTGTCCTCAATCTTCATAGATTGAAATATATCCACGAGTGAGCTAGTTGTAAAGTTCACTTTAAACTTTGTAACTCCTCCTTCGGGTATCGTGTGAACTTGTCTACATTCTGGGCAGCTTAGACTCTGTCCTTGTTCATTTCTTTCTAACTTATCCAGGCATTTGCAGCAATATGTGTGCATACATGGTAGAGCCCTCTGGTCTTTTAATATCTCATAACACACTTTACATTTCAAAGTTTCCCTTACTTGTGCTTCTATCCCTGATGCCATTATAATTGTTGAAATCAGTGATACTTATTTTGATTAATAAATGATTTAAACACATCTGCATTATCATCAAATGTTTAACACTAGCCTTGTATATTATTTGTAAATTGAAGTAGGCTGTGTACTATTTTACCTGTGTAAGATTAACCTTCTCCTGATAACCTATGTACATGCTGATGTGTACTTTAGCAATAACCTGCAATGCCTTTTTGCAATAAGTAATATAGCCTACATCAGGTTAGCTTAACCCTCAAGCTCTTTACAGCAACAGTGCAAACAGTTTAACATAGCATACATGCTCATTTACGAAAAAATGATATGCTGAGTGTGGTGAAATACTGGCTCATGGGTATTGGGTTGATAGAGAGATGGCAGTGTGGTTTGTCTCATAGATCGGTTTAAAAGATAACTCTTTATTAGACAATTATATAAGGATTTAAACACTGAACTCAATGCTATGTAAAATATATCATGGGCATGGGGCCTTTAGTGTGCTCAGAAAAAATGTTTAGTTTTTGAGCCCCAAAATTTTGTAGTGCCTTAAAAAATGGGCCTTTCTTTTTTGGGCCAATTTATCAAAAACGGGCCTTAATTTTTCAAAGTAATTTTTTTCCTCGCAAGCGCGGTTATTTTTTTCCAGACTCAAAATTTGGGCCCCCCTTTGTTAATTTCTGGATCCACCTCTGAATTGGATTGTTCTTTCCTTAAACAAGACTGAAATCACATATATAATGCTTGGACTGAGCTAGTTGCCTCACTAAAATTTGTCCAAAAATTCTAGATGATTTTTCATGTTTAATCTAAAACAAAAAACTCTCCCAAATAAGTATTTCAATATTATTATCACCTATATAACCTATCACCTATTAAATTATGAATATTCAAAGAGGACATTTAAATCTACAAGATGTAAAAATACCACTATCGTACGAAGCAGGCATAACATGAAATAGATTGATTCAATAAAAGACAAGTCTCAATTTGGAGAAAGAAGTCCATCAGTGTACTGCGCTAATATTTTTTCATGAAAAATCTAAGAAGACATTCAAATCTATATTATGTAAAAAAAATCAAAATTGTCCGAAGCAGGGGTAACGCTCAATTAGAATGATGAACTTTGTTTTCCAAACCGAGAATAGTCCTTTGCCTTATTCGGATCCTGGCTACGGACTAGAAAAGGATCCTAAATATATGGTATAAATTTTGTATCCTTTGCTAGCCCCTACCTTTAATAAAGTATAATATGTACTTTATTTAGTGATGGGTAATTTAATACTTATTTCTCAAAAATATTTTAATTTGCAATTTATGTCATATTGTTATTGTCTCCAACTTTTTTGAGGATGGTGCTTGGCAGTTGGTGTTTGGCATTTTGCACCTGTGATGAATGGCAGGTGGTGACATTTTGCAACCTTGTTTAAATGTTGATGTTATGTATTTTATAGTAAGATTGGTAGGCCCACAGTTTGGGATGATGTCATTTACCCAGGGATGAAGAAAGCAATACTTTGTTCCCTTCTCACAGCCCAAGATGTTGTTGAGTGTAGAAAGGTACATGAATCTATATTTTCAAACTTTTACACACATTTTTAGAACTGCATTAATGTACCTCTAGACAAAGGAACAATGACGCTGTATAATGTTACAAATCTAAGACAACACATATCAAAAACAGCTCGGTCCATAAGGGAACATTCTAAAAACATTTTATATCACATTCTTAGGCCTCGAGATATAATAAGGTGTGACACCTTCCCTGACCTTTACTATTCCTTAAAAGACACCATATCTCCCCTCCCCTATTTTTATTGGATAACTCCCATCGGATAACTTACATATATAATGCCTTGTTGTCAACATTCTAGGCAGCATTTGAGTTGTATGGGGCAGACTTTATGATCACTGAAGACTTCCAGCCATGGCTTATAGAGATCAACTGTAGTCCTAGTATGGACACCAGCACCAAAGTGACTGAAGTACTCTGTGCTAATGTGCTTGATGACACTATTAAGGGTAAGTCAGAATTAGACCCTGTATGATTACCTGCACTATATTTATAGGCATCGTCGACTGAATAATGATTTTTTTGTTTAATTTTTTTCATTTCAGTGAATATTTTGTAGAAATTTGAGACTATTTTATGCATGAGGTTGTTCTTTAAAGAAAGCATGTTATGCACTCTTTTAGTTGATGAATGCACTTGAAAAGTTTTGTGACATAAATCTTAAATTAAGTCATATTGCATGTTGCTATTAAAACTCTACAAATCTTGATCTATATTCAACTTGTTAAATGCTAGTTTTGCATTAAATCCCACATTTCCCCTCCTACTCATTGTTTCTCATATCTGGTTTGAGAATATAGGGAGGAGAGAAACTTGGTGCGAAACTAGTTGTTTGCATGTTAAATGATAACATATATCTGGTGTCACAAAAAAGTGAATCACATTTTGACAAATACCTGTATTTTCTCAGTAATAGATAAGCCGAATAATTTGAAAGATTTTATTGAGGAACTATAGGGTATCAGTAGCAAGTGTTATAAAGAAAGAAATCGGTGACATATTATGCAAATATTCTCAAATTAAAAACAGCATGCTAAAATATTCAATATCTATGTAAATATCATTTATGTAGTCTGAAAGAAGCTGTTTTTCCAAGCAGATATGCTTTTGTGTATTTCTTCCAACGATATTGCCACAACATAATTATTCCATCCTTAAATGCATGGGCAGGTGGATGTAGTGCATATTTGTTCAAAAGTCTTTACAATTACATGACTTACAGCTCTTGCCCTTAAGTCCTTTACAATCCTTTTCACCTTGAAATAGTTTTCAATAGTAGCCTTGTTGCTTTAACTGAAACGTATTGTTAATCCTTCCAAACTGAAATTTTGGACTGAGCGGATTTTGGATACAAACAAAAATTAAACAAGTCACACCTTACACCCAGACAAGCTATTTCCATACTAACACTGATTGACAGATGCCAACACCTGACATTAAACATGATGAAGGTCTCATTGAGCAGCTCTGATATTGGATTTTTTGAATTTGTTAATACTCACATAATATGTAGCCGATCTCTTTTATATTTATATGACATGGTGGTAATACCTTTGGGTTATTGTGTACAAATTTTCAATGACTTCAATCAATCCGTTGCTGAGAAAATACCTTTTTGGGGACACCCGCTATATGCATCGTGAACTGTCTCCTATTAGAGTGGGTGATCTGATCATTTCTCTCTGCATGTTTACTAACACTATCTCCTGGCTGTTTCTGCAGTTGTGATAGATAGGCGATCAGACAAGAACTGTGATGTAGGACAGTTTGAGTTATGTTACAAACAACCTGCCGTCAGTGTACCCCCTTACTGCGGCTCTAACTTCTCTGTGGAGGGACAGACAATTAAACCCCCCAGGGGATTTAAAAGACTCCAAGCCCTGCAGAATCTTGAAGCAGAGGCTGAGAAGCTTAAAGAGAAGCTTTCACCCCCAGTGTCACCTGATGATGAGAACACTTATGAAAAAATGCATGATAGACCATATTTAAGGACATCTAGATTTGGAATAGGTAAAACGACACCTGCACCTAATCCCAAAGAAACTGGAAGTTTAATGATGAGCAAACCAGGGAAAATCATACATCAGTTACATCAGAAACCTAAGGAAAAACCAATCATAAAAGTGCAGTCAACGAGTGTGCATCAGTTCCGTCCAGAACCATCCTCTAAAAGTCCCATCCCAGTGCCAGCTGGTGGGCTCAGTATTGAGCGCAAAACTGTACCCCTGAAACGCTCGAATAGAAAATCAGTGCAGTCGACAGAGATCACTCAACAGCAACAATTTGAAACGGATCCATCGAAACAAGGTAGTATTAAGGAGTTCAATATGGACCCCTTAATTGTACGTAATAAAATTAGACGACCTCAACAGGTAGAACGGCAGAGAATCAGGGACGTCAAGTGGCAACCGAGGGGATCAGTGGGGGTTAGGTTACCAAAATCATTACTAGACAATGTCCGCATTACCTACAAGACTCTTGATTTTCATGTGCCCAAAATAAAATATATCAAAAGTGGAAGCCCTATGCATGGAACTCCATTTGGAGACAACCTCGCCACAACATCCCCTCCTTTGCCACTACCCCTTGATGCAGATGCCTAGTCTACAACAATAACATTTCTAGTCTTTGACAAATTATGGAAATATGTCTGAATGTCTCTGTGGCAAATGATTGAATTGAAGATTCACTTATACTCAGTTTTTTATGTCGCCACCAAAATGGTGACATATTGCTATTGCTTTAGTATCCAACTTTTAGTGGGCGGTGTTCAGCAGTTTGTGTTTGGTGTCTGTACCAGTATTAGGCATCTGTTTCAGCTGTTGGCACGGCATCTAAAACAAATGGCAGGTGGTGACATTTTGCATGTTAATGCCTTGTTATTTGCAAAATACAACTGCCACAGAGACATCAGAGTATGAACTCATTGCTTAAATAGGTGATGGTAAAAATATTATTGCTTGAAATTAGTTAAAACAAGACAAATAACTTAACAAGTAGCGACTGTAATTAATTTTATTTTATTTTCTAGATGTTATATTTCTTACTTATCTTCAATTTATTAAAATATTTTACTACTAATTAGATATTATTTTACCAAACAGTATTACTTTTAGAGATGCATTGTTGCGCCTCAGTTGCGCCTAATTTGCCTCACATAATGTTCTTATGTAAATGGTACATGTTTATGCATGGGTTCTTGTAACAATAGTTTCTAGGTCTCAAACACCCTGCAATGTACAAGCATGACATTTACATTAGAGCACCCTGCTTTAAGGCCAAATAAAGTGTGCCAAATAGTTAATGTATATAAGAATAGATAGGTTTAGTTAGAGGACTTCAATTTCCTGTCTGTAACATCACATGTTACATCCAGACCCCATCCTATTGTGTGCTTGCCCATAGTATCATGAGGGGCTACATGTATATGCTTTCGGGGCCCCTCCTTGGCTTAAGGATCCCACAAGCAAACTTACAGTAGAATGGAGTCTGGATAATACCTGTGAACATCTTCCTATCTGAAACAATCTGTATCTATACAGTAAAACCTGTCTATGTGAACACCTTTCTGAAATTAACACCTCATAATGCAAACACTTTTTCAATTCCAATTTTGGATATCCCATTGAATCTCAAGAGAGAACCTTACACAATAATCACTTAAGAGTAGACAGATTTTACTGTATATGTATAGTAGTATATTCAAAATTGCTTCTTTCGCTTTCTGGTCACTGTCTTATAGGGATCCCTGCAGGTTGTATGTTTTTTGATTCATTTCATATCTCGATATTAATATAATTATTTGAGACAGATGATTTTATAAATCTTTGCAAAATTATTGTCAATATTAATTTTATGATTCAATTTAGGAAAAAAAGTATTCTACTCATATAAGGGTTAATTGGTTTGAAAAAAAGATGATATAAAAATAAACCTTCAATATTTACAAATCAAATTTTAGGTGATTTCAAGCAATCATACCTGGGCATCAAGCAATCATGGGATCCCTAGTGTCTCATGTGTCTATATATTATGCTAAATAAATATTCTGCATTCTGGAAATGAGAAACATTTTTATTAATTTCATTGTTTCATGACTTTGTAACTTATTTCAATTCTTACAACTCATGAGAAAATGAAATATCTTTAAAATTAAAATAATTTCTGAAATGTCCTATGATTAGTTATTCTGCTTCACTGTAATTCTCATCTTCAAAACAAACAAGATTATTATCGCACTTTGAAGAAGTGCTATATATATTGTCATTGTCTTGGGTTACTGGGAAAACGTGCGAGTGGGCAGTGGACAATAGCAGACTATTGCCAAGATCCAGTTAGGTTTTGAGCATGCTGGGTAAATTACATAGCAGCCATTTTGCTCTTCAAAGTGCGATATTTATCACTATAGTCTTGCAGTAAGTCCCAGATCTTACCCTCTTTGTAAAAGTGAGGTGTGTGGGGATTATAAGGGACTGAAGCAAGACTATGTACCTTATTGCCAATATTTCTACTCATTAGTTTTACTGTACTGTTAATTATGTTAGATATTTTAAGGTGGCAATTTTTCTGTATGCCTTCAGTAATATTGAGATATTCCATTGATGTGATTTAAAATCAACATTTTCCTTCCTTCAAAAGTGTTCCTTACATGTTTTAAGGGATGACAATTTCGGCATGATATCTTGAATTTATGACTGAATCAAATGTGCAAAAAAGTTGTTCAGAAAAAATTCCCAATGAAACATTATTCATGTAGATATGTGTCTTAGGATAATTTCAGTTAGTCATCTACATAGAAATATAAATGTATGTCAAACTTTTGCACAAATGATTCATTAATAAATGATGTCACGATATCATACTGAATTTGAACTGTCGTTTTCACACTTGAATGCCAATAAATCATGTCAGGAACAAGAGAATTATGTTGATAAAGAATCTATGGCAGGCTAAATATTGTAATATTAGTGTGTGCCTAGAGGAACAAATTGCCCCATTTATAGTTTAGTCTTAGTTTAAGGAATAAAATCTTGCTTAGAATAAATACACTTGCTTTCACTTTCTAGCTATTTTCTTTTATTATAAGGTGACACCTTCAACTTGCTATGGTTGTGTATATTCATACAGTATATGTATATAAGATGTATATACACAAATTATATTTGCATCAGGTCCTAAAGTACATCCTTATAGTAGTACACATCCTCTAAGTACTTGCATCCTTATTGTACACTTATCCTTATAGGAGTACACAGCACTACACACATCCTTTAAGTACATCAGAGACATATAAAACATGTTTTATATGTCTCTGAGTACTTACATCATTATAGTTCATATATTCTTATTATTTACACTTCTTTTATATACATCCTTAAACATATTAGGAACATCAACATAGTATACACATCCTTAAAGTACTTACATACTTACTACTTATGCATCAATACTTTTCTTACACACATCCTTAAAGCATGATACAACCTTATAGTTCTGGTTTAAGTGAATGTCTTATATTTCATACTACAATGTACAATGTACACACACTATATAGTAACTAGTTATCCTGCATCTTCATCCCTGTGCACTTTCTTTGGCCAAACAAATTTCAGCAATTCAAGATCCTGGAATTTTATCTTGTGATCCCCAGCTTAGTTATCCTCTTCTGCAGCTTACAATCAATAATTGTGTGTGAGCTTATGCTTTACTGATGTTTTCCCTTAAAGGTCTATATCACTATCAACGGCAAGGCCTATTTAAGAACGGCCTCATCTATGGGAAAGGAGTGCAATACTCACACGTAGTACGTCTACGTGTCCCCCAGAAAGTTCCCTACGGAGCATATGGTGGAGGCAATAAAATTGCTGTCGTTAAATCGCACATTCGCACCTTCTGTCAGAAATGAGATATAGAGGGCAGCACGTGTGTGGTGGAGCTTCGCTAACGTAATTATCTTTATTTCTCACAGATATGTCATACTGGTCACGTTATTCTGAGGTAACAATGATTGGCATTGAATTGATATACAGAAAGTTGATCTATTGAGAGACCTGGATGGTTTAATTGGTTGTAAACTAATTAACAAATGCAATTTAAAATACATTTGGAATGATCATTAGGCAAATTGCATCAACAAAAGGAGATACCATTATTTTGACCACAGGTACCAAGAATTGGAATAGCTTTACGAGTATGACATTGAATGTGGGGCTCTTTATTTTTCATGTTTCTGTCATTTATTTTTATGGTGTCCTTTTTTATTATCCTAGAACTAACATAATTTAACAAAAAAATTTTTTTTATGTTACTAACATTATGTTTAAACATATAACATATAATAATTAAAAGGATATGTCAAAGTATGGAAATCAAGATATGGTTTTGGTTTAAGATTATAATGAAAAACATCATCCACTCTGTTCCTCCCTTCTTCTAGAATGCTAGAAGGGGGTATGAGTTCTGACGGTCTATGCCAGCCATTGTGAATAAAGCCAACTTTGACCTATCCCAAAATCTGTTACTAACAAACATATTGAATGCATGTAACTGTCATAGTATTAATATTGTTTTATTGTTGATCAATTGTAGCGTATTTGTCTATGTATGTTTCTCTTGTCATTTTTTATACAACTGTAGCTGTGCAGTGATGTATTCCAATGTCAGAGTTTTGACTAGAATAAGATGTTAACATACATTGGTCCACATTAGGATGATAGTTAGTATCATTCAAGATGGTGGACAAAATTTGTTCAGTATTGATAAACCTTCGTTTTTAACTAAACCATGGGCTTTCAAGAGACTGGATTCTTAAAGGCCCACTTCGCTTATTTTCAATGTTTTTGGGCAAAATTAAGACTTTTATTTGAATTCTATAGAATGTCCTATGTATTGCTAAGAACCCTATCTTTCATTTGACACCAACTACAGCTCAAACGGACCACATCAAAGCTTACAATGAATAATCAAAAGATATTTTCGATCCGTCAAGCTTTATATATTAAGTTTTTATCAATATCATTAAAAGATGGCAAAGTTGTTTGTATTACATGATACATTCATTTTTATAGATGTGTCGCCATCTTTTAAATCAAAAGTAATTAAAAACATGCACTTTGTTTAGCATGTGCATGCATGTCTAATGATCTCTGAACTTCAAATGCTTTTTTCTATGTGAGTTATTTTTTCTTTGTCCAACATTAAAGCAAATCAAACTTTGTTTCATATTTGAGCGAGTGTGTGAGTAATATGTTTCAATAATAATTTTTTTTCTTTTTTCTTCTAAATTAAGTATAGTGGGCCTTTAAGTTTCTGTTCATGCAAACTAAGAACTTTTTTTCATATTTAAGCAATTGCAAAGAAATGTTTAAAGATCAGAGAAGTTAAAAGAAAATTTCTACTCTACACTTATAAATTAGGAATACAGGCCTGTCAACTGTCCCGCAATTTGCGTATTTGTCACGCATTTGCTGAAGAATTTGAAGTCACGCCAGAAAATGTCACGCAAATACGCATTTTACCTGGTAATTGTCAAGCAAAAATCTTTCTGTAGAAAATTTTCTAAAAAAGATCGTCTACACAGCAAAAATACGAACGACAGGAAAAAAGTACTCAGTTCGTTCGGACTTTTCACGCGAATTACGGATATGTTACGCATTCCGTTCGAAATTTTTTGTACCTACCCCCCCCCCCCCCCCCCCCCCCCGTTGATGGATGTTAGATACGCGAGCGTAGCGAGCGGGAAAATTTGAGGTGTTCAAAATTTGGCAAGATGTAATAAAATTTAAACCAAGGTGTTCAAAATTTGGATCAAGGTGTTCAGATTTGGACCAAGGTGTCCACATTTTGAGGGGAGGTGTTCAACATTTCCAAGTCACTCATGTTAGGTGTTCCCAAGTTGACAGGCCTGGGAATAGGATAATCATACTAAACTAATCATCTCCCAGGATATCTATAGTTGTTTGTAACTGGAACTTTATTAGTTAGCATGAGGAAATATTTGGAATCTAGATTTTACTTGATGTAGGCTAGCTTAAATCGAAGGTTTCACGAAATTGAATGGATTGTGCCTACCTCCTTGAATAATACTAACTCCATTTAGTAGTATACGTATTATCATCCATGAGACTCCCAGCTGAGACATTGATGTGTTTTAGTATAAATTACGATTCATGTTGTTTGCATGTTGAAAACTCTCATAAATTGTTTTTGTTGGATTTATGTTTTATTAACTCATCGTGACTTTAATTTATATTTAATGATATGATTGTGTAATTAATATATTTATTTAATGTATCTTGCATTACATAATAATATAGATATATCATTTGTTTTTGCACTTTGCTGATTTTTTTTTTATTCAGTGTTGAAGCAATGTAAAACAATTTAATAGTATGATTGCACAGATTTGCTGAGTTTTTATTAAAGTTTGTGTATTTCCTAATGATTTGACATTTTGATGATTTTTACACTTCAGATATGCACCTGATGGCTAACAGTAACAGTAACAATCTATTTGTTGGTGTGAACTTGATAGCTAACCCACTGGTGGATGGGTTCTGGGCCCGCGTGTGTCCACAGTGTGGTAAGGGGATGAACTCGCGTTTCTCGGGTGAATCTCCTCCATGTAAGTGCCGTGTAGATAGCATCAAGCTTGGTGTCACACGCTCAGATACAATGAAATCTAGGTCATCATCTCATGATCAAATTTCCCCTGTTCCGAAGACACCCAGAAGGAGGGCAATTGGACAATTACGGAGACAATCTGACACAACTTCAACAGCAGATTCGTCACCTGAGTTGTTTACATCACGCCAGGGAACAATTCTCAACGACCTTGACCAACTGAAGAATAAAATCGTCCTCAGGTATACCGATGCAGGGATTCAACGACCAAAAACACCCATCCATAAATTCATGGGGCCAGGCTTCCCAAATATGTATAAGAAGTATTCCAGTAGAAAAAGTACAGATAATGGCTACCCGGTTTATACAGACACTAATCGGCCAATACCAAAAGGTCCACTGTCTATGGTGTGTGTCACTACACCTAACTCAAATAGCACATGTTGATTCGTAAGGTTTTTCTAGGCATTTCGTTTGAATCATGTTAGATGTTCATTTGTTATTATTTATTAGACTTTATTTTGGACCCTTCGCTTTTCTAAAAGAGAGCTTCATCAGCCTCAAGCCTCGGGGTAGTTATTGCGTTAAAGTATGAGAATATTGGTCAGTCCTCGTGATTGCACAGATGCAGTTTAACCGATATTTAAGAATGAAAAAGATATGCAGCTATGGTCAGCCATGTAGGCCCCCAAATTAACTGTTTCCCCCGTCTCAAGCATGAAAAAAGAAATTTGCCCCTCATGCACTTGTCCAATTAAGCAAAAAGTGACTTGGCATTATTTTATATCTCAATTGAATTTGATACATACTCTCAAAGTATGAGAATGCAGGCATAATAGAAACATTAAACATTGTAAAACATAATGGAAACACCAAACTTTGTAAAACACATACCACTGCCACATCATAGCAACTGAGGGGATGAAACATAAATGAATTATATACGTTTTATTCTCATTTCATTTAAGACACCATATTTGCAATTGTAAAAGTAATTTTAAACAAACATGTGTGGCATATGCATATGCATATAGATATATTTTCTGTTATTCAAATAATAAGAGAAGCATGTTCACCTAATCTATTTTAAAAGATGGTGATAATTGCAATATTTACAGAAAAGAATAGTTTCGTAAGTCTTCCTATGGTGAAAATTATTGGTTGTATTGAATTTTGTTTAACATTGAGCCCTAACAAAATTATTTACGGACAACTCAATAAAACATAAGATTATACTTGCCCCTTTAAGGTGCACATTCTTGTGATCAGCCACACCACAAATCACAAAATGCAGTGTCAGGATAGAGAATGATGTTCTTAATTTAGTCATGAATTTATATACATTTTCCACTTTCCGGAAATTGCATGGGCAAAGTAAGCTATGGGGCAGACGATGCAACATGCAACATTAGAAGTCTTTTGGACTGATACTGTGGAAATTATGTCACATAGTAGGCCTAGTAGTATTATCTTGGCAGTATTTTAGACAAGAAAGACGTGAATTAAATGTCACTTCTGCACATAATACAAATAATTTGCATGTGTTTATACATCTTAAACACTGGTACATGTTACACAGCATGATTAAATTGCTTCATTATGAAGCATTTTGACAGAAAGCTTTGTAACTAAGGATTTTGTGCTTGTTTAACTCCTCAAAAATTGTCATTACGAAGCGTTTTATGTCACCACCAAAAGTAGATTATTGTTATGGACTCCAACTTTTTTGTAACAGCGGTTGGTGTCTGTAACAAATTCTTAAAACTTCCAATAACTTAACAAATACTGTTTAGACTTACTTCAATTTTTTCCAAATTATCTACAAGTTTTCAAAAGTTCAAATCTGACTTTAGATTTAAGATTTGACTTTCAATGACCTTTTCAAGGTAAAAAAAAGTTAAAAAAGGTCAAAACAGTTTTTCAACTTTCTTCAAATTGAACAATTGTTTTTCAAATCATCTACAAGTTATCAGAAGTTCAAATCTGACTTTAGATTTAAGATTTGACCTTCAATGACCTTCTCAAGGTCAAAGAAAGGTCAAAAAGGTATTTTTCAACTTGCTTCAAATTGACCAATTTTTCCAAAATCATCAGTTCTCAGAAATTCAAATCTGACTTAAGATTGAACAAAAAATATTTTGAGCAACTAGGTGGTGACATTTTTCAAAATCATGTACAAGTTCTCAAAAGTTCAAATCTGGCTATAGATTTGACTTTCAATGACATTCTCAAGGTCAAAAAAGATTTGACCTTCAATGACCTTCTCAAAGTCAAACTTTCGATGACCTTCTCAGGGTCGAAAAAGAGTATTTTTTCAACTTGCTTCAAATTGACCAATTTTTCCAAAATCATCAGTTCTCAGAAATTCAAATCTGACTTAAGATTGAACAAAAAATATTTTGAGCAACTAGGTGGTGACATTTTGTCATGTTAATGTCTTGTTTGTCAAAATGGTTCATAACGAAGCATGTCAATCAAACTTGCTGTGTAACTCAAACTACCAATGCATGGAGTTCAGCTAGCAGTAGGAATTTTTAGCTCAACAATTCAAAATGCTTTTATATTTTGCATAATGATCAAGTTTGTTTACTTTGATAATAAACAATAGTTTGTTATGAATGATTGTTTTCATAGGTTTATTTAACTGAACAGAACTTTTATAGTTATGTTGTTTAATATAGATATTTATAATATGAATATAGAAATTGCTTATTATATTATTTTATAACCCATTGAGTTCTGTTTTGTTCTGCTCTGATGAGTAGTGTAATATCACACCATTATCCACCAAAGCAACGTATCCTATCATTTGCAATTTCCCGATGAAAAAATTATCAAACAAAACTTGTGAAGGGGATGTACTTATGGTTTTGTAAAATACACAAATCACTAGTAAATGTTTCACTTTAAGGCTGTTTTATTAGATGAACATGCAAATTATTTACATTGGAAATCTTATTATTGCGGCAAGAGTGTATGTATCAAGGAACACTGATAATCCATGCAATTTACCCCATCCATATTTATCCGAGTATACTGTCCACATCAGGGCAGATATGTTATCCTTCACAATATAAGGGAAGATTTGGTAGATTGTAAACACCTCAGGCTCTTTACTGAATCCACATTCTTTGTCTACGTCAAGCACCATCAGAGCAAGCCATAGGTTGGCACCTTTTGGAATTGTTCCTTCCCATTTTCCTGTATTAACAATGTGTTCAGATTTTCTTAACATATGTGTTGATATTTAAGGATATAAGCCCCGGACTCGGTGCATTGTGTGCTGATTCATTCCATTGAATGCGTTGTTCCCAAATCTTTGCATGACAGCGCAGTGGGAATGCAAAAGATAACAATGCCTGAGTGGAATGAAGCAGCCACAATGCATTGAGTCTTGGACTTAAATTCTTTTCACACATTGCAAAATATATATTTTCTACAGATCACCTAAAAGATACAAAATTTCTAAAAGAACATATTTTCAATGAATTTTTTGCAAGGGTCAAGTTTGCTAAGTATCAATTTCAATCTGGCGAGTCAAGCTGTCACCTTGATAACAAGTTTTGTTTAACAAGTGACCTTGAATGCGGTGATTATTATAAGTGATATAATGCACTGCAGTTGTTTGAAATACTGTGTTTGGATTGGCTGGAATCAGACACACCTTTCGTACCTATGTGTAAATAAACAGTAGCACCTTTGTGTGTTTGTACTAATGAAGGGACCAAAAAGCTGATGATCCATAAACAATTTGCTTAAAATCTACTCAAATTGTGTATGGTACATACAGTATGACTATTTTGGTAATGATAAAAAGTAGAAAGTTAAATGATTTTATTATTTGAATTAATTACTGACTTACCACCAGATAATGTCATTGACTTTTTTGATCTCAGAATGTACCCTCCCATTTGAAACCTGCTGTTCCTATAATATTTAACCAGAGTTGATGTTGTCTCAGTAATGACTCGCGCATCATTATCAGCTGCACCACCATAAAAGGTGAAGCCCCCTATATCACCCTATGCAGACAGAGCCTGTGGGAAATATTGGGTGCGGCGCAAATGAGCGGAGGGTGCGGAGCTAACCCATGGTACGTTTATGGAGCTCCTCCGCACCCAATATTTAGAGGGGCTCATATCTGAAAAACATTTCCGAATTTTTATAAAATCACACAGATACTGCCTGGCTTCCAAGATGCAAAAATAATTTGTATAGAAAGTGTACCTTGAACACCATTTTTTATGAATGCTGGGGACTCAGTATTAAAAGGATAATTTCAAAATATATAGGTCTGGGAAAGGTTTAAGGCACACTGCGTCACTATAGAATGAATTGCGCTACTATTTTCACAATTGTATTGATATTTGGTGTCAAATACACATATCTTGGTATATTTGAAGTCCCAAAACGGCTTAGTTTCAGAAATATCCCAAGTTTAAATTCAAAAATGACCGTTAGCTCCGCACCCTCCGCTCATTTGCTCCGCACCCAATATTTCCCACAGGCTCTGTCTGCATAGGGTGCTATATCAACGGTCTCACCAAGGTAAAGTTGTGTATCTGTTAAACCGCTCACATCCACTCCATATGTCTCCTTCATATTGGTTATAAATACTTTGCCTGAAATAACACTAAGTCCTATCAAAGAAAATTTAAAATCAATCTTCAAAGAGTGCCCATGTAAAATTCGTTTAAAAAGTATTTTGATCTATGGGATGGTGTCATGGCATAATCTTATGACCATAGACTACATCCTCCGATCATAGGGCTTCAAATTCCAGAATATGTTCTCTCTTTTTAAAGGAAGTGCGCATTCTGGATGCATGTCATGTGAATTCCTGAAAAACTGATTTTAAAAATACCTGCCGGTTTCAAAATGGCCACCAATTTTACTGTATTTTAGGCACAACATATAAAGCTGTAAAGTTAATAATTTTAAATGCAACCCTATACAAAAAATGACTAAATTAAAAATCTAATTATCTAAAAAATGGCAGCCATCTTGAAAAACGATGGTCGATTTTACGATTTTTGTTGTATCTGAAAAAGTACTGGAGCGATTTTGTTAATAGGGTATGCCATGATACCGTGCCAGGTCTTTTACTAACCATGGGCAGTTTTAAGCCCATGTACTAACTCAAGAAAATTGGAATATACTGTTTGAGAAAATTGAAAATATCAATGTATAGTATCTGGAAAATGCACTCATAATATTAATTTTTCAAAAGAAGAATATGTCCAAATACCATTTGCGAAATTCATTGCTTTCAAATATACAGGGTGAACCAAAAAGGTAACCGAAACACATGTACGTTTTAACTCAGTCATTCATCACGGGTTTGATGTGATATTTGGCACACTTGTTCGATGTTCTTTCATTCTACCAAGTTTCAATGCATCCATAAAATTGTGACCATTTGGGATAGACCAATCCATAAATCAGGCATGTCTTTTGATGCCATGTAACTTCTGCTAGATTTAAGACATCCTTCTTCAAAGGACTTCATTTATGCTTAAATTCATATATACTTGTAAAATACCCTTGCAGCAAGGATGGATTTAAGACTGAGTGACTTTTAAGGTACTCCTCGCTAAATTGTTTCTGGATCTTCAGATACGTAGAGCAACCTTAAATGCAGCATAAGATAACAAAGGATACTTTGTAAAATTTGTGATTGTAAATTTGAAATGCTTGGACCCTCATATCATAAATCACGTTCGATTCCCTGATAGTGAAACATGTATTATACTGTAGTTGTAACAAATAAAAAAATTAAGGGGAAAAATAAAAAAGATCTTTAAGGTACCCAAAAAGCTTGTTGCAAGGGTTCACCTTTATATTTCATAAATATTTACCGAACGCGATGATATCGGAACGAGAAATGATTTTTCCTTGTTTTAAGAACTCATGAAAGTCTTCTGTTGTGTTCAAGTAAATCGGTAATTTTTCTCCACCAGCTATAAGCGAGAATGTTTTTTCATATACAGTGAAGTTAGTGGGTGTCGTGTTCCTTAGTGGTTTCCTGGTTGAGCATGAAGCTGGTTGCTTTGATTCTCCATATTTAGAAAAAATCAAGAAAATACTGACAATGATGATGAATTTTGAACCCTTCATATTCATAACTTTCCTTTGAAATGATGTAGAAATCAATCACATATCTAATTAATGTTACTGTTGCTCAAATACAATCATATCTGATCGTACGTACAACTGCGAACCCATATTGCCATAAAGACTGATATATAGTAGATTCGCATGTTTTACTTCCACGTACATATATAGGGTGTCTCAAAAAATGTACCCAAAAGTATATCAACAGCATAGACAAACCAATCAATATTTTCAGACATTTTTGCATGTTCTTGTAGTCGAAACATGTAAGCTTTTTCCCCTTTACTCAGTTTTTAATTCAATTTTGCCTTTTTGATACTTTAACCCTTTACCTTTTACACCACATAATCAATGTAACCTCATATTTCGATGACAGTCTGCATCCTTACTAATACATTGTTCATCACATTTGATATTTCTGGTGGAATGTTTTGATTTCTGTTTGGATGCTGGTCTTAAGTTGTTCTAGGTCTCTTAGCTTGGGTTTAGCATAAAAATGGTCCTTGAATTAGCCCCAGAGAAAAAAGTATGTGCCGTCAAAGCTGGTGAATAGGGAGGCCCTCACAATTTATTATAGCCCCCTTATACAAAGAGGTCAGATGTTCAAGAAACTACATTGGTTGGGATTCTAGTGTAGCCTTTGTTGAATGTAGAGGGGCTCAATCAATTTGAGACCACTGTGTTTTCATTTGGATTTCACTTGGTCTCCAGGCTACCCTACGTAACTCTGGAAGGTAACTCCTGAATCATTTGCCGATAATTGACCTGATTCTCCGTGTTTGTTCTGCCATCGTCATCCTCAACCATCTTTCTTTGTGGCTTTTTGAAAGAGTGTTTTAATGCTCATTCGAAACAAAAAGACCTAGAACAATTTAAGGGCAACATCCAAGGAGAAAAACAAAACATTCCACCTGAATTATTATCAAATGTGATGAACAATGAAGCAGTGAGGATACAGGCTGTCATCTAAATATGGGGTTACATCGATTATGTGGTGTAAAAGGTAAAGGGTTGAAGCATCAAAAAGGTAAGACTGAAATAAAAATGGTGTATTGGGGAGAAAACTTTCATGTTTTGACTACATGACCATGCAAAAAATGTCTGAAAGTATTGATTTGTTTATCTGTGATGTTGATATACTTTGGGTACATTTTTTGAGAGACCCGATATTAGTAGTAATGAGACAAATGCAGCTTTGAAACTAATTGAGTTAGATTGGTATTAACCTTCCAAAAAATTGAACATACGTTTTAGCCTGACATTTTAAGCACAAGCAAGGATGTGGATCCTTCTAATTGTCAAAGGCCATTTTGAAATATGCATAATGATGTATGCATTCTAAAAAATAAGATACATATACACTCCCCTTCATAAGTTTGGCAACCTTAGTTCCCCATTGAACTACGTGTTAAAGCCTCTTTACCTTTGAATTTTTATTTACTTAACCTGCGATGAAAATACTTATACTATTGATGGAAACGTAATTTGACTTAATTCCAATACCTCCAAATTTTCTCAATTTTTTCCTCAATTACAATAGGTCGAAAATTGATGATAAATTTGATGAATTTTTGAAAATCGACATTCCCATGTTAAATGGTAGGTTTGCCGCGCAAGTCATATGACATAATATCCATCAGTCAGATTTTTTTGCTAAAAAATTTTTGTTGCTAAAAGATTTTTAACAAAAATGTGATACCTTTCTTCAGGATCAACAAAGTTATTGCTCTTTCATGTCTATAAAGTCAAAATTATTTTTCAAAAAACCTCTCCCATTGAAATAACACAGGAGGCGAAAAGTGATTTTCAAAAATGACTTTGAAGCTCTGTAACTTTAGTATTCATCAAGTAAGCTAAACACTTAGTGTAGAAAAAGTTAAACAATTCAATTTTCTACATAAAAATATTTTTTGCTGAATCTTTCACTGAATAGATATCCTGATTTCTCATTTGCCCCGAACCCACCATTTCCCATTGGTTTACATGAGAATGTCGATGTTCAAAAATTCATCAAATTTATCATCAATTTTCGACCTATTGTAATCGAGGAAAAAAATTGGGAAAATTTGGAGGTATAGGAAATAAAGTTAAGTTATTTCATCGCAGGTTAAGTAAATAAAAATTCAAATGTAAAGAGGCTTTAATATAACACGTAGTTCAATGGGGGAGCTACAGTAAGTTTGCCAAACTTATGGAGGGGAGTGTACCTTATAAGATGAAGTCAAAAATTACTTTGCCCACATTCTTATTTGACATGACCTAGAGTTTTTAAGTTTATGATATTTTTGTCTATGTCTGTTACCGTTGCATTGAATCAATTCACGTACATGTACCATTTTGAAACAATGCATTATTTCTAGGACTAATAAGTTACAATTTATGAAAAATTCAATGTTAGGTTGACTTGTACAATAAAATTAAATACATATGGAGATGAATCATGTAATCATGTAGGCCTAATGACGCATTAGTAAAGTATGATAACCTGAAATGTCATCGTCAACTTAACTCAAAATGATTAAAATTCAATGATCACATATGTTCATGTTACAATGGCTACCATGGCAATAAAATAACAGGTTTACAATAGACCTGACAAAAGACGAGATGCAAGTAAAAATAATTTTGATTTACAGCATTAAAAATTCAAAATTCAGACGCTGACCAGTCAAACTGTCAAAGCGATATCATTGAAATCTACATGTAAAATTACGTCGAGAAAAATGTGGATTTAAAGATGGTTTATCAACTATGAAAATTCAATTTTCTTTGAAAATGTGACTTCTAGGTAAGGGAGATTGCCCATAGACAGATAGACCCCATATTATAAAATTGCAAAAAGTGAAATATCTTTTCTTGTATTGGGCAAATAATATTTCTTTAACTGAGCACATTTAAATTTGTAGAACTATCAGATACATAAGGGTAATATGATTCAACCACTAGAACTGATGAACATTCAAGTGTAAGGGGAGTTTCTAACATACCTGCCATATTATCTGACCCAGATAAGCGACCTAGTGGTGGAACAGGTAAGTACATACTTGCCCGTAGCCAGCTTTTACCAGGAGGCAGAGAGGGGGAGCTTTTTTCCAGGGGGGGGGAGCTTTTTCACAATTTTGGCTAAAAATCATGCGAAAAACTCTCAGAATGGTGAAAAACTGCATGATTTTGAAAGAAATTCTGGCCAGGGGGTGGGGGAGCTTATCTTGAACACTTTGAAGTACAGTTCCTTAATACATGTAGGTCGTTCAGTTTTCTTGTTTTTGTTCTACACAACACTTGCGTTTAATAGCCATGCGTAATTATTAATAAGCGTAATCAGATTATTTCAAGTGTCGAAATAGCTTATTTTCCTCGACGTATCAACACAAAGCTAGATTCACTTACCGTTATATTGAGCGATCTAGATCCGTCAATTATAATTGTTTTCACTCATCGGCTTTAGTGGGCCGCGATACCTTTTATTTCATTCATTTGACACGCAATTGATATATAGGCAACAAATCAAATGATTCTTCTTCATTTTGGAATGTTTCTCCTACCCGATATTCAAAGATGTGTCTTAAATATTATACTTTACATTGATCACGATTCTTGTACTTTCTGTCTTTACGACTCTCGTTCACATTTGCAAGAGTTGTTGATTGCATTGCCTTGATCGTTGGTCGAACTTCGATTCCAACTTAATCAGATTAATCAATTAAGAAATGTAATTTCATGTTTATCCAAGCAAATAATTGTAACAACTACATTATTTTTTAGCAGTTTTGACACCTAAGCAGGGTAGCCTAGTGGCGTAGACTGAGGCTACTTTGCGGTTGAACGTCGTGGGATACGGAGGTCCCGCGTTCGAGCCCCAGGTACGGAGTTGTTGATCATTGTCACTACGGACACCCGGTCCGAAGGTCCAACCGTTTACCGGCCCTTGGCATGGGTTGGTTCTCTGGCCGCTCTTGCCGGAGACAGATTGTGAGACTGTGGTTGGTTCCTCCACTAACGTGCTTTAGTAAACTCCGGAAGTCATATAGTATGGTAGCGGGCCCCCACCAAGGGCAGTAGTGGAACGACGCGAATCGGTCCCAGTATGGTTGCCTTGCAACTGAAGAGACTCGAGGAAATCATGCCATTCGCAGTGACCCAGAAAAGACTTTTGCTTCTTAATTTGACGTTTTGATTCAATTTTTTACATACTGTACTTTATTCATATTACTTTCCAGGCAGTTATGATTTTTAATAGTCAAATGAATGAACGAGACATCTAGATACTATTAAATACATCTAGATAGTATCAAAACCATAATTCCATATATAAAACCATATATGAAATAACACTTGAAAACACAACACACATAGCTGCAATATCCGTAGCATTTGGCACAGTCGGTTCCCACGCTCTATCATTTTGTGCGGCCATCATAAGATAAGGAGGTACGGTTGATTGGACCATGGGCTTTCAACAGAGTCAAGAAATTGGCATGGATACTTTGAGAAATGAGGTAGCAACAAATGGAAACACCGGAATTATGACATTATGACAAGGCCCCAGAGGAAAAACAGCATTCGTGGGTAGCTTAATTTTTGTACCAATTAGAGCCATGACTTAAACTCAACCAAGAACGGTGGGGCAAAGTCCCTATGGGTCCCAATTGAGAATCAATTCAAATCAAAATCAAATTGAGAATCAGATGACCTGCTAACACCCCAGTCACATTTCCTACGGCGACCTTGCGGTCTATCGTTTCTGCGGCCAGTAACATTTCTACGCTCGCCGTGGAATTTCTGCGCTCTCATACTTTTGCAGTCACATTTCCCACGGCAGCCGCACGGTGAATTTTAAATTTCTGTTGATAGATAATCCTTTTTTCATTTTATTTACATCGGGACAATTTATAAATGTTATTCACATGGCTTAAAGTCTTCAGGAATTTCAGGGAATTTCAGGAAAAAATGAGCCAAAATCTGACCCCATTGATTTCAATACAAATCTGGATATATTTCTATGGGGGAGTAGGGGGCCAAACAAGGGTTTCATATTTGTCTACTTTTTCCTGTGAAAATACTTTTTCCTATTTTTAATGTATATGTAATGGGTCTACATTAATCTTAAAAAGCACTCAATCAATACTCCTTCATTCAAAATTTCTTAGAGGGAGGACCTGCCCAAACCCACCGATATCTCGGCCCGCGTGTTTCGCCATTTAATTTTCAGGAAATTTGAAATTTGATGCTTTAAGCCATGTATTCATAGTGCTAGGATGTAATATCAAATGTAAAGTGACCGTGAAACATTGTTTTCCTACGCTCGCCGCAGAAATACACTGATTTAATTGATCTGCGGTCGACGCACGGCCTCCGTACGGCAAATGTGACTGGGGTGTTAGGCTCGATCTTCTACACAAAGATGAATTTTGAAAAAGAAAAAACTTAAGAACCGCGTGAACAGATATTTAAAATTCATCGTGCGGCTGCCGTGGGAAATGTGTCTGCAAAAGTATGAAGGCGCAGAAATTCTACGGCGAGCGTACTAAAGCTACTGGCCGCAGAAATGATAGACCACACGGCGGCCGTGGGAAATGTGACTGGGGTGTAATTTTCTTGCTAGAGCACTGACCTTCATTTTGATAAGATATAATACAGGGTGGTCCAAAAAAGTGAACCCCTGCAACTGGCCATATTTCCCTTATTACTTGCAGGAATTCTTTTTTATTTTCACATGTTGTAGAGGAAGGTCTAAAATTTATGTTGGTACCATACATTTTTCTTAGTCTTGAAATTTGCAGAAATTATAAGTCCTAACCAAACATTACTGAAAATGGACAAATTGTGATTTTCAATATCCGCGATTCTTCAACCCTTAAACACCTTTCCTCTGAGAATTTTTTAAGCTGCAGTCTTAAAGAACTAATATTTTCTGACTTTGTTCAATTTTAAATCCTGCACATTATGGCTTAAAACTAGCATCCTACATTTGTTAGTTGCAAAGTTATTGTGATCCAAAGAGATGTGCTAAGCTTCCACAGACGAAAACATTTTCCAGTGAAATCATGAGCATACCCCTATATGATCTTGAAATGTCAATAACTTCATAAATCATGGACCAATTCTAATGATATATGGCTCAAAACATTGAATATTGGATTTTCTTTTGATTTTTAAAGTCCCCATCTAAAGTTTAAACCACTTTGGCTTATATTGTAGTCTTATCCAATGTTATCAAAGTGTGATATGTGAAACTTTTTTTTTAAATTTCAAAAAGTGGTTTTTGATAGACTTTTTGTTCCAAAATTTGTGAATTTATTTAAAACTAACTTTTAGAGGTCACACATATCTTTGAATTAGCAACAACTCATACCAATGCATAGCATTCATCCTCACATGTTTTTTGCCGAAAAAATTAAGAAAATCGGTTCATAAATAAGCGAGAAATGAACTTATCAGTGCATGAAAATGGTTCCGAGAAAAATGCATTTAAAAATTCTAGTTCTCGTAGAAACCAATGGTACAATGATATCTAAAACATAATATATTCTTCCTTTTAACCTGGTTAGACAATCAACATTGGTATATTATTGAAGTCTAGCATAATCAGAAAAGATTGACGTCGAAAAAAAAATTTCAATTTTTTTCAAAATGTTTTTGGTACCTTAGTGACATCACTAATGGTGCAAAATATTTGCTAAAATGCTAAAACATTGAAGTGGCCCATTAAATATGGCATTTTATTATTGAAATAGTGTGTCCTTTGATCAATCTTTGCATTGGTGTTAAAAAGATAATCTTTTTCGAAATGCATTAAGAAATATTTGATGATTAAAAAATTTCAACTTTTTTTGAAAAATGGCGGGAAATTTGAATATTTGAGAAATGAAATGCTCACAACTTTTTTTTCCAAAAATTTTTTTCTTTCAAAAATCTCCAGAATAACTTTTTAAGTCATGACAAATAGTAAATGAATGATAAAAAAATATTTTCAAACTTTAGACGGGGACTTTAAAGATATTTGATGAAGGGGTTATCAGATTCCTGGTCACAGGGGGCAACTTCCTTCCATAAGAGGCCCCCCTCTAACTGTTGGTGTAGGTAACATACTCCTGAACTGTTGAACAGTTAAAAATGCTTCAAAATGATCAATGAAAGTGTGAAATGCGTTTTCTGCTTGAATAGTGTCCCTTTTGTCATATGGTATGGTTTTAAACTTGTATCTCTAACTGAAAGCTGTTTAAGATCATCCAATGTGTTTCAACAATTTCCATGAATCATATTTGTAAAATTTTGTACAATATCTAATTTCCAGGCATGTTTGTTAAACGCTTGTAATTTCTTCAAAAATTGAAGACTGAGAATAAATTATGGCATCAACCAAAATTTTAGACCTTTCTCTACAACATGTGATAATATGAGCCAATTCATGCATGTATTAAGAAAAATGTAGCCTGTTGCAGGGGTTCACTTTTTTTGGACCACCCTGTATATATAGTTAATATGGAACAGGGAGGCACATTTATTTACTTCATGTTTGTGTGAAGTTATTATTGTCTTTGACTTCAAAACTGACAAAGTGATTTAAGCATATTCTGGTTTAGCAAGAATTCACCAACTTATTTTGACGGGACTTAATACATGTATGAAATGGTTTTTATTTACATATTCAGGCAGTTGTCCTATAAGTTCTCAATTAGTAAGTTATATTTTTGTCAATTGCAATATTGAAATTTATTCTGAACACACAGCTTGTTTACATCGGAAATCTTAATATAATGGCAAGTGCATATGCATTACTATCTCGGAATGCTGATATTCCATGCACTTTCCCCCATCCATATTTATCTTCAGGAGGATATATCTGACACTATGGGATATAAACCATCTACAATAACGTCAGGAGCAGCTTGAAAAACTGTAAATACTTCAGGCTTTGTACTGAATCCACCGGGGAATCCACAATCTTCGTCCGTTTCTAACACCATCCAAGAAACCCAAAGGGCAGAATCCTGCGAAATTGTCCCCTCCCATGATCCTGTATACAAATATAAAACATATTTCTTATTGGAGTATCATTTTTATGTCACCACCAGAAGTGATGACATTGTTATAGTCTACAACATTTTTGTGGATGGTGTTCTGCTGTTGGTGTTCCGCGTATGTAACAAATGACAGGTGGAGCCTATAAAGCTCCTCGCATATGAACGACCCCCCCCCGAAGTCAGTTTATAGGTTATAACAATAGAGTTTCAACCAAAAAGCAAAAACTTTGCCTCGAATTTTGGAGTTTTTGTAAAACTTAACATCGTTTTTCAAACCTTATTTCTTTAAACATAAAGTATATGATATTTAATCACGCGTACTGTATTTATGTAAATGTTAACTCAATGATATTAATTTCTGCGTGTAGTTGTATTTTGAATATAGTATTCACTTACCACCAGACAATGTCATAGACATCTTTGGGTGAAGTCTATACCCTGCCATTTGCCCCTTAGCATTTCTGTAATATTTGGCCTGTGTCGGCGTTGTTTCAGTTATAACTCGCATACTGTTTTCTATTACAGCCGTAAGGAATATGAAGTCACCCAAATCAACAGTCTCACCAAGATATAGTTGCGTATCTGTTAAACCACTCACATCCACACCGTATTTCGTCATCATATTGGCGACAAATTCTCTGCCTTGAAACAAAACATGTAACATATGAATATGTACCAACAAGTTCAGTCAGTTTTTGGTATGTCATACATCCAGATTTTATCAGCCATGTCCCTTGGAGAAAGTTGAAAATGATGAACACTAACTTCTAGTTTTTCGAAATGAAGAATATACCATAACTAAATGTTTCCACGAAAAGGACCAGGTATGATATGGCAAGGAATTTCAGTCAATTATTGAGTCATATCTTTGATCATTAGTATTCTCTCAACACATTTCGAATCTCGTTTTTCTCATTTTTATTGCATGAATAAATCATACAAAAAAAAGTTATTCAAACTGGCAAAGGTAGAATGGCGTTGAAAGTCTAATTTGGAAGATATAAAATTTAGACCAAAATTAGGCTGAAAATGATAGTAGCATGAGATTTCCAAATGAGAAAATATGATGAGATATGTTCTTTACAACTATTATTAATATGGTATTATAAATTTTGTAAATACCTTTTGCGACGATTTCTGATTGTGAAGTGATTCCTGCACGGGCGAAAAAATCGTGAAAGAGATCTGTCCTATTGAAATGGCCTGTGGCTGGCCCTTCAGCTATGATAGAGAATGTCTTCTCGTAAACGGTGAAGTTTGTTGGTATCGTGTTCTTGCATGGTTTCCTTGCGCATGGAAATTGTCCTGTTGCTGCCGCATATTGAGATAGCAAGAAAATACTGACTATGATAAGTTTTGAACCCTTCATGTTCCTATCTTACCTTAGAACGATGTAGAAAACAAGTGCTGACTGCTCAGATACAATCTACGTGTAACTTCGAACTGATGGTTGCATATGCTTTTTATTCCATGAATAGTACTTTTACTTATAATTTATGTATTTTGCTCTGACGTCATTATGTCATCATATGATAAACTATGAAAAATATTGATAAATCAAGTTAGGTTAAAAGTGCAAATAGACTAAAATATGTATATGTATTTGTACAGGGTGATAAAAACTCGGAAACCCTGCATTTTCCATATCTTTGTCATTTTAAGAAACTTCTCCCTGATATTTTAAAAAGTACATCATTCAATTTCCTATCAGCCTACCATATTTCACGACCATCAGACTAATGTTACAGCATTTTGAACAACATGCTTAAGGTTTGGCCACAGGCAAAACCGGGAGGCAAACCTGCACAGTCAATGACCCGAATGCATTAAACAGTAGGTATGGCCTGAATGACACGGATGATCTCACTTTCGAGGTCTGCAATTGTACTGAGGTAATTTTTATACATTCTATCTTTGCCGATTCTCCACAGGCTAAAGTCAGGTTTGCCGATTCTCCACAGGCTAAAGTCAGGTAGGGACATCTTTGAGGATGTGTGCAGGTTTGCTTACAGCGCAATAGTGGCCATCAGTGGCCACTGGAGCATGTTATTTAAGTGCTGTAACATTGTGACTATCAGTCTGATGATTATGCTATATATTTAGCTGGTAGAAAATTGAATGATAATGTGTAAAATATCAGGGAGTTATTTCCTCAAATGTGACAACATACCGCAAAGCAAGACTCCCTTAAGGTGCCATGATACTAAACAGGAAATGGCAAAACAGGAAGTGACAAAAAAAATTGCATTTTTAGACATTTTTTGAAAGATGAGTGAATTCCCTATCCATTGGTATATAATATGACATGTTTTCGTCAAGAAAATCAATATTCATTTTTGAAATACGAGTGTCCCATTTTTTGGACCACCCTGTATATAGAAACAATGTCATGGAAAAATTAATGCATACGGTGCATGCATATTGTCACGTTTTGTATAATGTTAGAGATTTTGAATTTGATAGTTGGAGACAATCTTTATCAATGAGTATTCAGCTTCAAGATTTTAGAACTGTACAGTTGCATCTTGACATTCCTTCTATCTGGTATTACTTGGGACTCAAGCATCCCGAACTCACATTCATCATGTTTAGGGTCATTCTGACCATGCACATTGTGATCCTGGTCATGTAAATAATATGTGGAAATAGTTAAATTGACTGGAGGTCAAAACAGAACTCTGTTATCTTTGTTCAAAAAATGTCTGAAAATGCAGAATTTGTTGTTGTTTCCTGTTTCGCCATTTCCTGTTAAGTATCATGGCACCTTAAATACCATTACATCGTTTTATCGATAATTAAAACTCGCTTTATCAATGTTTATATTAGGTTGCAACAAATTGACTCCATGGAGCAACTCCACAAGAAGTTTCAGCTGACTATCTCAACGAGATGAACTTTTAAATAATCATGATTCATGATCATGATATCTCCATGTTAAGTCAATAATGACTTAACATGGAAATATCATCATATACCCATCCTATCATCATCGGACATCATGGAATCCTCATTTTTCAGAAGAACACGGCTCTGGCTGGTAAGCCTGAATCAGTAGAAATATGTTACTGAACATATCTTAAATCAATCCGAACTGGTTAAAAAACTGTTCTAAATTAGAATTTTTACTAGTCTAGCTACAAGCCCTACTTGTGTCGTATAGATAGTTCACACTCTTAAGATTTCACTTGGTTTTCAAAGATACTACGTATCCCCTGTTTCGGCTGATGTCTGACCCATTCATTAGCCAATTAAAAAACCTTGACCAGTGCCCAGACACTTTAAAATATATAAATATGCAAGCACAAATGGAGAAAGACGTGTAACCAGTCATAGGGAAAATGAATCACCAATCACGATCTAGCATTATTTTATCTATTCTATTTATCTCTTTCTCATATCACCGCTAATACACGCCTAACCATCGCGTAAGCAGGCGTCACCGTACAGCGTCAAAAAATCCAGTAGTACAGTTTTCTGTACGGTGACGGTAATTAACTGAGTTGAAGCAAAAACTATAATGAGGGTTTTAAAAAAATTAATTAGATGAAAATAAATACGATTTCGGGTGTAATGAAAACAGCATTCTCTTAGGAATGGTTTTAACTTTCTAATTATGATAAAAGTTTTTCGAGCACTGCTCGGATTTTTTCTGACTGGATCGGCCCACATAATCGACTCGAGAGAAAAATGGTGTTTTTTTCACTTTTCGTTTGGTTATTATTTTCCCTGTCGTCTGAGAATATGGATTATTTTTATGAGAATATGTATTTGTTATCTACACATTTTAGAACAGATGAATATTCGGCAAATAATCATTCAGTGTATTTATTTAAAAAAGATCAGAACTGTACGGTGACGCATCAGCTGTACGGTGACGCTTCCTTAGATTTTATGAAGTGCTCTAGGCTTACTGTTCGAACAAGAGATAAAGAAGCGTCAGATCTACATGTATATTATCACTGGTGAGTATCAAGCGAATGTTACAGCCGTCACCTTCGCATTTAAGATGGCGGACAGGAAGTATTAATTTCGATATTTTTAGTTTTCATGGAATTAACTATTTGAAAGTTGACGTAATGCTTTGGTATCATTTGAACTAAACCAGGCTTTTCTCATATGACTAACAAAGATAGCCTACACAGCCGTCTTCACCCCATGCAAGATATTGCATCTTTCATCCTAAAAAGTCACACGTGCAAGATGAGATTTACTTGTGACATCCCTTGTTTTAAAACATCAATAACATATAGCAACAAGAGAGTTTTTGGTTTCATGATCTTTAGGCTTACCGTATCATACATTTCCAGTAACCTTCCATTAAGCTGTGGAAGATATCGTTGACCTGTAGCGCCCATGCACTATATATGAACAAATGATCATACTCCAGAGTTTCCATTTCATACAATCTTAGTCTCATTTAGTTCATCAAAGCATAGCGTCACCGTACAGCTGGTGCGTCACCGTACAAATTTGATCTTTTTTGAATATACATAATAAATGGTTGTTTGCTGAATCTTCGCCCGTTCTAAAATGTGTAAGTAACAAATACATATTCTCATAAAAATAATCCATACTCTCAGACGGTAGGGAAAATAATAACCAAACAAAATGTAAAAAAAATCCTTTTTTCACTCTGGTCGATTATGTGGGCCGATTCACTCAGAAAAAATCCGAACAGTGCTCGTAAAACGTTTATCATAATCAGAAAGTTAAAACCATTTCTAAGAGAATGCTGTTTTTATTTCACATGAAATCGTATTAGTTTTCATCAAATTAATTTTTTTAAACCCTTGTCATAGTTTTTGCTTCAAAGCAGTTAATTTGCGTTACCGTACAGAAAACTGTACTCCGCTATTTTTTGACGCTGTACGGTGACGCCTGCTTACGCGATGGTAAGGTGTGTAATAGGGTATGTAGAGTATACAAAAAGTAACTAATTCATAGAAACAATGTCATGGAAAAATTAATGCATACGGTGCATGCATATAGTCACGTTTTGGTATACTAAATAGACCGTTTGAACTAGATATCAATTGTAAAATATGGAGAGCGAGATGATTTCAATTTTTCTGTGTCTGTAAAGAATATTTAAAGGATTTATTGGCAAATACAAATATAATATATTAGAATTGAAGTTTGGAGTTTCATTGCTTAATACGGGGTTGATCATAAAGTTCTGATAATATCTCTTTAATTTCCTGATTTTTCAATATAATGTATTGTTATGGAATTTTCACAAAATGTGCAATAAAGAAGGACCTATTAATCCAGGTAAAAATAATTAGAGTAATATATATGTTTTAGTGAAATTTCTTACGGAAATTGTTTTCTCCCAAGTTTCATTCATTATGTCCAATTTACAGCCGAGATCATAACACAGTGCAATATTGTTTTAGAGCTTATTTGAGTATGTGTAATTAAACATGCTAAATGGGGCTCATTCCTTCAATTTTTTTTATTTTCCCCGGGTCCTCTTATTTTAGGTAACTAAAGTAACCATTTCTAAATAAATATAACTGTTACACTAAACATTTTTTGCTTTGACATATCATAGTATGCTTCATATTCTGTGAAAAGACCGTATGGCAAGTGATTTTAGACAGTCATATCTTTCACCATTAGTACTTTCTTGGCATAAATATAGTGGTTTTTATTAAAACAATATGTTTTCTTTCAAGTGAAGTATCCATGATGATAAAAATATCAATCGAACAATTCGAAAAATTATGAATAGGGACCCCATGTCAATTTTTTTCAAAATATTGAACCTATTAACTCAAAAGAGGATCTCCTTTTTCTAATTTTTATTGCATGAAAAGATTATTCAACAAGGGGTCTAAAACATCTTCAAAAATATAATGGTATTGAAAGTCTAGTTTTGAAGATATCAATATTTGATGACCAAAATGATGCTGAAAACAATGGATAGCACGAGTTTTCCCTATGGGAAAATAACATGGGATATGTGTTTTTTAACTTTAACGCATTTCAATACGCATCCCCTTTTCAGAAATTGTTAATATAGTGTAGAAGATACTTTTGATACATTTAAATTGAGAAAAACAAGATCCTCTTTTTAGAAAATAAGCCTAATATTTTTTAAAAAGTGCCAAGGGGGGGGGGGCTAATCCATGATTTTTCAGAGTTGGATTAATATTTTACTATCATGGGGACTTCACTTGAAAGAAAACGTATTGATTTAATAAAAACCATTGTATTTATGGCCAGAAAGTACTCTTGGTGAAAGATATGACTGGCTAAAATCACTTGCCATACTGCACATGGACCTTTCATTAGAATATATTGGAAAAGAATTCAGGGATATTATGAGAACTTTAAGATCAATCCTCGGATACTATAAGGAGGTTTGCTTTTTAAATAGAACGATGTGGTTTACTTCATCAACCAGAACAACGGCAACGCCAAAGCGTAGCGAATCCCATCGAACAGCCATGGATGGCATTTTTACTAACAAAGTATATAGCAAAAATGGCAGGCATTTTTCAAAATGGCCGCCTTCTACCAAAAGTGTCATTAGACCATTTGCCATACTTATAGTATTCACATACCAAATAAAAACAAAATCGCTCCACTACTTTTCAAGTTATAGTTAAAATGGCGGCCATTTTTCAAAATGGCCACCTTCTACCAAAAAGCCATTAGACAGTGTGCCGTGCTTATAGTATTCACATACCAAATATAAACAAAATCGTTCCACTACTTTTCGAGTTATAGTAAAATACGTTAAAATGGCGGCCATTTTTCAAATTTTTTTCAAAATGGCCACCTTCTACTAAAAGTGTCATAGGACAGTGTGTCATGCTTTCAGTATTCGCATGACAAATATGAACAAAATCGCTCCACTACTTTTTGAGTTATAGTAGAATACGTTAAAATGGCAGCCATTTTGAAAAATCTCTTCACTACTATCCGAGTTATAGTAAAATAGGTTAAAATGGCGGCCATTTTTTAAAATGGCGGCCATTTTTTAAAATGGCCACCTTCTACCAAAAGTGTCTTTAGACAGTACGCAATTTTTATAGTATTCACATACCAAATATGAACAAAATCGCTCCACTACTTTTCGCAAAAATCGTAAAATAACGAGTAAAGGCCGCCATTTTTCAAGATGGCTGCCATGTGCTTCTCTAATATCTACATTTCTAGCTTTATTAATGTTCTATATAATTTTTTTACATCTAAAACATATTGCTATTACAGTTTTACATAGTGCACCTAAATTACTGTAAATTCGGCACTAAAATGGCCGCCATTTTGAAAATCAGCTTTCGAGCAGAACATCTACACCCATAGGGTATATGTGTACAAAATATGAACAAAATCGGGCCAACGGTATTTGAGTTACTGCCCGGACGGACGTACGTACGTACGGATGGACGGACAGACGGACGAAGGCGTTCCCTATATCCCTCCGAACTTCGTTCGATGGGATAATTAATGAATTGATATGTTATGTAATGCAGTGGTTTTAAGGTTAGATTAACTTTAAAATCATTCGAGAGAACATAGTCATGATTTTTTAAATATTCCTTCATTTGTGTAAACATGAATTATGATGCATCGCCACACTCATCGAGTCAAAGTGGATGTCGGGAAGGGACATTACCTTTGGACTGATGAGTGGGATTGGCGGGTGGTGCCTTTGCATCGTCAGCAGGCAGCCTGTGTGTCAGACAAGTGTTTATTGCTTGGACACATAGCACATATGGGTCGACGAGGTTCATTAATTCCCCATCCCTTCCAAAATTAGAGAGAATAATTTAATATTTTGATTGTGCAGTACCTGAACACATAACTATAGCAGGTTGTCTTTGAGAGACCAGCTTTATTATTACATATAGTATTATTGTCTGCGTTACAAACATCATCACGTTACTACACTGAAACATTATCCACAGCAATATGAAATACATGGAGATTTCAGTCAGCAATATTCAACAAGCATTTCTCTTGTACAACATAGCCTTTGATAGCAGGGGTCATACTATTTCCCTCTATTATAAAATATGAGGAATATTTTTTAAAAAAGGAATAAACATCCAACAAGCACAATTTGATGTTCATCTATTATATTCCTTGTAAAATTGACACTGTCAAGAGAGAACCAACACGACCCCTGCCACCATATTAACAAGGTCTTTATGTAATATATGAAACACTCAACGACACATGGGACTTTATTTAATTATGCAGTCTCAAAATTGTACTCATTTTTAGGCTGGTAGGATCACACCAAATATTAACCCTTTAAATGCTACATTTGTACACATAAAGTACATTTAATTTAAATATCTATGCTTTTTACATCTTATCTTTATACAAGTTCATGCAGAACATATGAGGCAAAGCCTACACATCTCATTGGACATTAGGCCTAAGTGCCTCCTCAGAAATACCAATGAAAAGTGCCTCCTCAAAAATACCAATGAAAAGTGCTTCCTCAGAAATACAGATGAAAAGTGCTTCCTCAGAAATACCAATGAAAAGTGCTTCCTCAGAAATACCAATGAAAAGTGCCTCCTCAAAAATACCAATAAAAAGTCATCAAAAATGGATTTATAGATTATATTATAAAATGGATTTCTTTGTCATAAATGGGTTACCGTATTTATAATACACATTTTTTTTCTAAAAAATGGGGTTGTCTTAGGTTGAAATGGAATTTCAATTAAATAGGTATCCCATTCAATGTTAGTCCAATGGGATAATAAACGCCGTCATCGGTTCATAATATCTAAAAATAAAATATTCATTTTTTTGTTCACAATTAAATTATTGACTTACTTTTACAATAATAACATTTTACAATTTTAATCTTTATACATGCACAACACAGTATTGTATCGAAGTCAGTACAGTTTCTAAATATTCAACAAAAATACATATCCAGTTCAGATTAATATCGTTACCTAGACTATAGCTGTACAATAAGGCTTGAAGATACTAAAATACATGATAGGATTTGAAAGTTGCCCCAGATAGCAACACAATTGGCTGTCTATTGATTGTTTCGATTAATAATTTATCATGTCTGACACAAATACGTCACACAAGCCAAAACAAATATAGCCACTTATGTAACCCATTTGTCAGCTAAGATGTAAACAATCATCACAAAATCAATTGAAAAATCATGATATCTTGCACGTTGATGGAATATAACATCACAATTTGCCTGGTTAAGTGTGGTAATTGTGACAAGATGTTACAACTAACCACACCAGCTGCGCCCCCACGTGCAGCCCGGGACAAATTGATCATTCTCATCGAACAACCACGACGTAATAATTTCTAAATATGATAATCTTGGACATCTCCATAATGATGTCAACTTCGAGATTTCTCTCAATAAATGAGATTTTAATCTTTTGAATTGTGATCTTAGGAGATGACCTGTTATTTCATATTCAGTAACTTTTAGTAAAAGTCCTTGAAATATCCTCGTGGTCATAAAAATCTAGCAAAATACCATGAATATTGAAAAAGTGGCATTAGGCCTAAATTTTAAATTCAAATATTCAATGAGATAAACACCATCACATCCATAAAATGCTCCAGTAAAATTAGAGCATTGTGATAGTCTAAATGACAAAAAACTTGACAACGTGACCCACTGGAGATCATATAAATCATAATATCAGATTAAAAATCATTTGATTGCCTAGATTTTTTCTCACCAATCTTTAGAGCACATAGCTTGTAACTTGTACATATTGAGACACAGCTTCTGTCCCAGGTGAAGGGTCTATTAAATAGATTTAAGTTTAGATATAAGGCAATATGATTAGAACTAGACCACTTGTACATCACACATCCATCCTGGCATTATGCTTTCCAGTATCTACTTCAACCTCCTTGACATAAAGATCTCCGTTTCATACACATCTTTGTTATCCAAGTAAAGAAGAAGCAGATTTTAGTCACATTCATACGATTGACACACAGAAATGTATATTTTGAATTGTTATTCCAAGGTTTGTAGAACTTCAAGATTAGTTCAATTGGTAATAATAATACAAGTATTGTATAATAAAACAAGTATTGTATAATAAGTATTGTACATGCTGCTTGTAGTTATATGTGTAGGAGTATTGCAGTTGAGGTTCACACTCAAATCTTCTACACAAGATGATCAGTCTCTTGGTCTTTAACAATGATCGATTCCTCTAAACATGCTTTAATCCCAAATTTATGATAATGTCTCGCTGATGATACCCTGGCTATGACTGCCATGGATTCATCTAGTATAATTTATAATTTGTTGTTGGCTCCTACAGAGTCTTTATCTATGCCAATGTAGACTGATAAACGAGATATTCACAAAGTGTCCAAGCAGTCTGATAGACAAGGTATCCACAAAGTGTGTAGTAGAGAGATAGACATTCAGTACATGTGTGTGTATGTGTGTTATGGGTGGATTATCAGAGAGTACACATATAGATCAGTAGATTAACTTTAATCCATAGTGAGATTGGCAAAATCCATGCTGGATCATGATGTAGTGTTGTCCCACTATTGATGGTGGTATGTCTTAGTGTTGTGTTGAGTTCACCTTCAGTCTTTGTTCTTGAAATCTGGAAGAAGAAAGATATTTACAGAATTGATTTGATGTACATTGTGCATGGGATAGTGCCATTTCTTTTAATCACAGTCATTGATGGGATATTCAAACCATTTTTTCTTCACATCCTCAGAGGATTCGGTCATAATTGATATTATTTTAAAAAAGGTTGTATTTGTGTGTCAATCCGTACAATGAGACAAAATATTTTATTGCTTGATTATGTTGAATCGTTAGCTCAAAAAGTAGGATAGTAATTAGTATTTTAGTTACACATACTCAGCCTGTGCTAAAATTGCTTCTTATACATGTACTTCCCTTTTGCAAACATTCATTTAAAATTCATAAAGTTTACACAAAAGTGGCTAAAAATGCGAAAATTTGCTAATTCAAGTCCCCATGAATTCAACGAAAGCTGGATATAGGCATGTAAAAATGAGTGAATCAAAACATACCTGATTTAAAACAGCCCACAGTCCTTTAAGTTGTTCTTTATGATGACATCAGTCACTGCGTCAAACACAAACTGTACGTTGTTCGTGTCACAAGCACATGTGAAGTGAGTATAGATTTCTTTTGTATCTTTTCGTTTGTTTAAGTTTTCGAACTGCATCTGGATATAGGCAGCTGCTTCTTCATAAGTCTGGGATCCTGGAGAGGACAAAATACAAAGAATGAATACAAGTACATGTTACAAGGTATCAACATGATAAAATGTCACAACCAGGTTGCAAGGATAAATAAAAAAAAAAGTAACAATTCGTTACAGATGCTGAATGCTCGTCACTCGTCACTAAAAATGATGGCTATAACAATATGTCACCACTTCTTGGTGGTGGTGATATAAAAATGCTTTGATTCAAATAGTGTCTAGAAAGACCTGAGAAAATTTTTGAACTAATGGGTTTCACAAATGCTGACCTTTTCTATTCATACAACTACAAATAAACTGAATCATGTATATGAATGTATCATTAGTCTAACAATTCCTGACATGACATGGTCACCATTGATACAAACATGTATTTGTTATATAAGCATAATATTTACTCTTACTTTTGTGATTTGAAAGTAATACACATAATGTAAATCACTCACCAGCATATTCTGGGAAACAGATAGTAAGAGAGGATTTCTTAATTTTTTCTTCGAATAAATCTTTCTTGTTCAAAAAGAGGATGATTGACGTGTCTGTAAACCATTTATTGTTACAGATGGAGTCAAACAGTTTCATACTCTCCATCATTCGGTTCTGGAACAAAAAATATTCAAGTAAGTTTTTTTAGAAGTAAATGACATTTTAGCTACCTAAAGAATATCAAAAGATTTTATTCATAATCGTTCAATTGTTAGTTATTAAACATTAAAATAAATATCATTGTGACTACATGTATGTTGTTAGTATTGATCATGAAATATCTGATCGATATGCCATCTATAGATGTGCCAAGAATTTTTATGAACATCTAGTTACCAAGTTTTTCACAGTTATACACAGTGCCTTACCTATGCTTTATCAAGAAAGCGGATTATTTTATTTTTATTTTCTAGCTACAGTCTTGCATTAAGGCCTATAACACTCCCTTTTTGAGAGATTGATAAGAGTGATGACCAAAAATTTGATGCATGACTTCTTCAAGCTGTGACTTACCATTTCTTGATCTTCTGCTAGTGTTAAGTCATACTCGCTCATGGCCACAATAAAGATGATAGCTGTTACTCCCTCAAAACAATGGATCCATTTCTTTCTCTCAGATCTTTGTCCTCCCACATCAAACATTCTGAAATAGGTCAAGGTTTAGATCATGGGTCAAAAAAGTCCAGGTTTATACGCCGCTTTCTCACAGGACGATAACAATATGTCGCCACTTGTGTCAAATAATGAGCATTAGAGCAAGATATGTTACTGCTCGGAAAGAAACTATATTTACACGTCAATTTCAAAATTGGTTCAGCTTTATGGGAACAAAAGAAAAGGGTAGAAATGATGAACTACATATATTCTCTAAATCATTATAAAATTGTCAACATTATCAAATGTTGACTGTCAAGCAGCTGCCTTGGTTACACCATAAGTGTGTGGGACAGCGATGTGACTCTACCCCACATTTCTGGGGTTGCATATTTCTCTACCTTATTCCATGTCAGTATACAATATTTTCAAATAACTTGTGTAGTAGACATATTATTACAACTTATTAACTATGTCCAATAAGCATCCGAGTAATACTCTTGAAATTACTTTTATGTCATGTGAGAAACATGGACACATTTGCCCCAGTAGTGTCATAAAATAGAATATTACTCACTTAAAGTGTAGGTCTTTGAATGTGAAGTGTGTTTCTACAATACCAGTTGTTTTCACCCTGGTACGTAAGACATCTTGTTCTGTTGGGATGTATCCAGGTGTTGAGATACGATCTAATGAATTCAAATAGCTGAAAGACAAAGAGATATCATAGAAATATCATTCTATATAAATGTGGTTCATTCTTCCTTTTATTCATCACGACTCAGTTTGAATTATGTACTATTGCCAAGTACAGTATGTGGTTTATAAGGTTTATTAGGATTATTTGAAACAACTAACTTTATTTAGTGATTATTCACCCAATGAAGTGAAATATCACAAAATCAAATTCAACAATGACTTAATATCCGCACCTTGAGCACATGATATCCACACCACTTGATTTCGTATAGCACAGTCTGCTTAGAGTGAAAGAGCAATTGAAGGAATACCATTTCCTTGTTGGAATTTTGCACATATATCTGTGTGCATGCATAGCTAAGACTTTGTATGGGATCAAAGTAAAAGAGTGTATAGTCAGTACTTCATTTATTACCACAACAATTTTGTGTCACGTTTCATTTCGAGCAAGTTCTAATTGCACACAGATATGTATAACATCATTTTTTAGACGTAACCATGGTAATAAATGAATGTTATACATCAGTTACATAATCAGGATGTGAAACATGCGTTAGTTCTTGCCCAAATATAGGAAGTTCTGAGGTTAGCCAATATTGGCACAACTTAGGCATATTTCACAGCATAATTACATGACTTCGCAATAGTAAGAAGGCATACACCAACACCATAACACATATTTTAGCAGCAAGTGCAAAGAATATTGACTCCCGTGACTTACTATTCTGCAGAATCATTCAATTGGAATTCTCGAGATCTACCGAAGCATTCTTGGACACCAGAATCTTTCCATAACCTCTTCATAATATCTGCCAATTCTTTAGACATTTCACCATCCTCAGCCTGACTGGCCAAGGCAAACAGTTGCCTGGCATCATCCTGGAAAACAAAATATTTTTGTTGATAACATTCAGGTCAATTAAACAATCATAAAGAAACCGTGATCTTCCCAACATTGAAGAACTGTATGCTGAGCTCAGTTATGAAATAAAAAAATTACAACTTGGTAACTAATCCAGACATTAACATGCTGCACATAATTACATGAGTGTAGCAATATGTTACAGATGTTAACCATCACCAAATATTAATCACAAAAAGTGGTATCTTTAAATGTATGACACTCGATGGTTCCTTTTAACTTAAAAATTCATGAGAAAAACTGGGTTTGTAAATTAAGGAGGAATTAGAATATTTAAAAATCTAGTGTGCAATTTGAGAAAAGTAGAAAGCAAAATCTATTTAAGATCTAATTAACACCAGACATGGTCTTTAAACACTTGAATTTTGGTCAGTTCTATCTGAGAATGTACAGTGTACTTGTTTTCAAGTATGTACCAAATATGTACTAAAGTGACTACATCTTGTGGTCCAGGAGTCAGAACTGTAAACTTTTTCAAGGGCTTTCACCTGAACTATAATCTAAATAGTTCTCAACCAGAAGTCAATGAGAGATAAGCTAGGTGTAATGAGCTAACTTGTGCTGTGTATTTCCACATAGACTAACTAATACCAAACATTCCTGATAACCCATTCTACATGTTAACATGGACCTTTGTTAAACTAGCTTCTGGTCAATTCCAAATTGTGAGATTCAGGACTGAATTCTTACTTACTAATTTGAGAATCCAAAATTGCTTTAAGCCAAAATGATCACACGGTGCCATTAAGTCATCCATTAGTTTGAATTTTAGACCTACCAGGTGCTTCAAAATCAAGAATTGTGAGTCTCATACAACACCGTTTTACTTCAAACTTGTTCCATTAAAAGCAAAACAAAAAATGCCTTTCTGTTGGTACATTATACTGGTCTACAGAATCCCTTGTTTTAGCAGCGTTTGGATCTCCAGCTGTGAGAAGCGCTTCTCACAGCTTGGGACCCAAAAAGCCACTAAAACGAGGGACTCTGTGTACAATAAAGCAATGCACCATCAGTTGTTTTGGCACAAAGCAATGATAAGTATAAGAGCCACCTAGCCACCAAGTGTGCTGGTAGGGGAGGTAGTTGGGCCTCAACGCTCTTTCATATAATAGGTCATCAGATACATATTTCGGAAACACCCTGCATGCTTTATATGTATATAGCACTATTGTTATTATGTTTCATTGTTATTAGACTATATCTTTATTACATAATACTTACATCAACTGCACACGAACATGTACTATTGTTATGATACCATGTTTGTAAGATAACAATTTGCATTATCAAGTTTATTGGCGATATCTATAGCGATAATAATTAGTTGATACTAACAGACAAAAGTACATTAACAGATAATGTTCGGTAACATAATAGTGAATTTATATATACATATGGCAATATCCACCCTTTGTGATCCAAAGAATCAGTTCTCAAATAATATAGAATCTAGAGAATTTGATATCAAGGACTTACTGACTTCAAAACCAACCAACAACCAGACACAGATCAGACCTTTCCTGCTGTCTCAGCATCTAGGTTTTACTGAACAGTAACATTTATAGAGCCCCAAAAGCAAATGCAGAAACCTATGTTTATAATGAGCACATTAGCATTGAATACCATATTCAATCAAAACCAGAACAACGGCAACGCCAAAGCGTAGCGAATCCCATCGAACAGAAATGGCTGGCATTTTTACAAACGAAGCGCAAATATCATAAATCAACACACCAGAAAGGCCACCATTTTCAAAATGGTTGCTCACTAGCCAAGTTGTCATCAGAAGAAATAATATGCTTTTAAGTAGCCACCTCTTAAATTTTTGAAAAATCGCACACGTACTTGTAAAATAACACACATAAAAATGGTGGCCATTTTTCAAAATGGCCAACTACTCCCCAAAGTTTTATTAGACAATGTGCCATGCTTAAAGTATTCACATATCAAATATGAACAAATTCTCTCCACTACTTTTCGAGTTATAGTAAAATACGTTAAAATAGCACCATTTTTCAAAATTGCCACCTTCTACCAAAAGCGTCATTAGAAATAGACAGTGTGCCATGCTTATAGTATTCACATACCAAATATGAACAAAATCGCTCCACTACTTTTCGAGTTATAGTAAAATACGTTAAAATGGCGGCCATTTTTCAAAATGGCCGCCTTCTACCAAAAGTGTCTTTAGACAGTGTGCAATGCTTATAGTATTCACATTCCAAATATGAACAAAATCGCTCCACTATTTTTTGAGTTACAGCAAAATATCGTAAAATGACGAGTAAAGGCCGCAATTTTTCAAGATGGCTGCCATGTGCTTCTTTAATATCTACATTTGTAGCATTATAAATGTCCTTTATAATTTTTTTACATTTAAAACATATTACTATTACAGTTTTACATATTGCACCTAAATTACTGTAAAATCGTCACTAAAATGGTGGCCATTTTGAAATTAGCGGCCATTTTGAAAATCGGCTTTCGAGCAGAACTTCTACTCCCATAGGGTATATGTGTACAAAATATGAACAAAATCGGGCCAAAGGTATTTGAGTTATTGCCCGGACGGACGGACGGACAGACGGACGGACAGACGGACGTACGTACGGACGGACGGACGGAGGCGTTCCCTATATCCCTCCGAACTTCGTTCGATGGGATAACAACAGAGCAAAAGATGAGAGCATGTGTGTTAGCCTGAAGCCAGACACATTTTTTTAACAAATCTGTTTTTTTACCTGAATATTTTTTATCTTGCTAAAATCACTACATCTACATCATTCAAACAAGCAGTATCATATCTACATTTTTGCAAGAAAATAAAATTACACATTGGTTACATAGAACAAGCGAAAAGGAGAAATTATTCGAAAGCAAGTTAGAAATAACTTGCTTATTTGGCAAAAAAGAAAGATGACACAAACTTTAAAACTGACATTTCTGAAAAAAATTCTGCCAAGAAAGAATTAGGTTCTTACTCAACCTCAAAGTAGTAGATGCCATATTAGTATCATTAGTTCCTGGTTTTTTGAACATTCCACGATTTATTAACCATAAGCAAAATCAAGGATTCCTTCATATCATATCAAAAACAGAGGGTATCATTTTTTGTGCCACCCTGTATTATTTGTATATTTTTGTGCCACCTTGTATTATTTTGTATATTTTAAGGGCACCTGAATTATGTGCCCTCACTGCATTTGGCAAAGATATACCATACAAGAGAGGAAGTGCCTACTTTTAATTTGTTTACTAGTTTGCTAAGAGATACCACTAATAATAATTAATCACTTTAACCCTCAAAGATACTTGCAAATTAATCAATGATTTAAGATTCCACTTCTCCACAAATACATTTCATCAGCAAAACCATTACTATAGAAACCAATCAAACACCAACTCAATGGTTAACGTTCATGGTTACCTTTCTATGTTAGCAAACACGAGTTTTAATTATTGATAGCAGAGATAGCAGAAATTTTGACCAATTTGGAACAAGTGGATTTACATGACATACATCTTAGCTGACTCTTATTTGACATCTGAGGAGTTATTTACCCTCCTAGCTCTTTCACAATGCATGAATAAAATGCAGTAACCCCCTTGAAGGGATAATAAAATTTGAGACAATAATTATATATGTACTACTAACAGAAAAATAAACCCCCTAATCAAGAATGTAGAAGATAATCCCCCATGTTAAGTGCCTAATCATGTATTATTTTAGACTATGATTATTAAGTAAGTTGTGCTTCTATTTTCATCACTAAAACATCACCATACTCTTGTCTACAAGTCTTTCATGGCCTGTATTTTCTGGCTTAAAACTGTACAAGTAACCCTCAATGTGATCAGTAGAGTTCAGACACCTTTGATGTTGAGCTGTGGATTACATAGGACTTGGTGGTTTACTGAATTCCAAACTAATCTGACTCTTCTATACTAAAATACTACCACATCTTCTCATGTGATGTTTAATTCAATCGAGGACTTATCATCATTGAATGCAAGGGGAATCAACTAGGAGGCAGGGATCAATGCTATGAACTCATTTCTACTTCAGCTATGCTGCCTGATGGATTGTATAACTCGTGCCTTAGTTACACATTGATTACCAATCTACACAGATATAAACAGTTCAATAAATGTCTATACCACAGTTTACTATGTATATATGTACATAGATTCATATTACATGAATTTTAAGATAATTAATTCATGGTCAATGGTCAATCCAAGTTCAACTGCTATTGCAAGGTGAATCTTTAACCCAACTTAATCATCATATATTTTGGTGTACGGTTTGTGGTACAATAAGAACAGCCCTCACAATTCTTTCAACAGGGTTGCCACAATGTTTCCAAGTAAGATTTCCAGATTTTCCCTGATATAAGTGAACTTCCCTGGCCAAATATGTTTTTTATCAACAAAATACCATTCTCAAAATTCACCGACCATTTCAGCCATTATTTGAAGATATTCCGAAATTCCTGACTTTTCCAAGTCAGGGTGAACAATTTTTGTTTTCCTTATTGTGGCAACCCTACTATAAGCCTTAGACATTTCTCAAGGATGCTAAGATTGTTATTGATATTTACCGCTCTATCGGAGTGTCCAAAGTCTACTTTAAGTTGTCCCATGGCTCTAATGATGGCAATCATACTTTGCACTGTGTTGCTGTAAACCACTGGCCTGTACTGTAAGCATTCTTCCTGTGAGTAACCTTTCTCATGTATAATTCTGTAAATAAATGTAGACATTAAGAAACAAAGAAATAACATTAACAAAATGACATCTCATGGCAATGTCTCAGTCACATCTGATCTACAGCAACCATACTGTCTCCGTAGCTTCCCAAAATCAAGAGAAATCTGAAATATGCAGCATGAAATATAAGCATAAGTAGTACAATGTAGATTTCCTATATCAGTTTCGTGAAACTACAGTTCCGTAGAGCAAGTGTGACTGAGGCTTAAGTTAAATGCAAATTGTTACAAAAGTGAAACAATTTTTTGAAATGCTGAGAGCACTGACACCACCAAAAGCTGGGCATAAAAAATGGTGGGTAGAACACTTTTTAAGAATGATAAAAATAGATGTTCGAGACACTTGACATATTTGTACTTAGTAGAAGTAGAAATTCCATCCTGAAATGTTCTGATATAGATATAGGGAAACATATTGTCGACCTTTCAGATTTTGGGCTATAATTCTATACAGTCCATTCAAATTGTTCAAATATCTATTGTTAACTTAAATATTAAAATTATTTTATCTTTTCAATATTCTGCCAGTTTGCAAATAATACAAACAAGTTTGATTGAATACAAAAGCAAATAAATACGAGTTGAATAGAACGAAAAACATTATCATATTTCTGAACTAAAACTACCTGTAAGTAATAAGATCGCGACCTATCTCGAAGTTCTAGCATGAAAACAAATATTGCACATGTCTAATATTACTAATGGAAAACATTGACTTACTTCATCTGTTTCACAATGGTACTTTTTCCAGACTCACCAGCCCCTGCAAAAAATAATGTGAAATAAACTTAATGAATCGTAAAAAACAGGATTTGAATCTTAGAGCCACTTAGTAATTATACAAACAGCTTTAATTGAATAAGAACTGTACTTAAAAACATTTTATTTGTATTAAGGCCAAACCCTTGATATTGTAGTAAATATGAGGATAACAACTCTTGGAAAAGCCATGAAAGAAACTTTGTTCTGGACAGATTTAGGTGGGGATCTGGAGATATACCATCTCAAAACTTTGTGAGAATATTTCACCTTGTACACAATGCAGTTCAATCATTATACAATTTTTGAATTGTCCGTTCTTTTATTTTTGTCCATTTTTATACACTTTTGATTAATTACATTATATAGCAAAATGCAACAAAATTGCTGTAAGAATATTATTGGTTTTATGATTTTACTGTCAAGTTTCTCATTTTGTAAATGGTTGAAGATGCATCATAAACTCATCAAGATACACGATGAGATATCACATTCATTATATGCATGACATTTGTAAACCCAACACCTTGATTATGATACATAATAATGAAATATAACACAATATAATTAATTAATAGAATATGATCAATTGCCTGCTTAGGTTCAACATGAACCTGACATACTTTAACAGCCTAAGATAACTCGTAAGTTATAAGTGACATATGAGATGGGCCTACAGGTGTAATAACTACTACAAGAAATTACTTGAGTACCAACCTACTGTAAAACAGGTGTACAATTCTACAACTATGACCAACTATATTTTAAGCTACAATTCAAACATGTAACTCACAACATTAACTAAATAGCACTGTATATTATACCCTGTTTTTGATTTTATAATTTCTATCATACTGTACATTAAAAATTTGAAAAGCGACAGCTTTAAGTACTCATTCCGGGAGGTGTTTTCATGTTACCAAAAGTCATCGGAATAGATTTTTCAAAATGGCACCAAGATAGGTATTCTGATTTGAGATTTTCAATTGAGATTAGTGTCTCATCTTTTACTCTAGGACAGAGTTTAGATAGGATGAACAGATTTTGATGATATAATTTTCTAATTAACTTCAAATTATGAATGATCAAACTTCATCACCATCATCAATGAAAATTAATTTAAAGATTTCTTCAAATATCCTTATCCAAATAATGGCGATTTTGAGAGGCTGGAATGTTAAGCGAGTGGCAGCTCAGAAAATTTGTAGGGATTCCTGTAAACAATATATCGAGAGGAATCCAGCTACCTTTAAGAGTTTTCACCAGGTGTTTCTCAGCAAGGGCAAGTTACTCAATATCAAATACTGTATGTAGTAAGCCTTCTTCTGAAGCCTACAGTAACACCTCTCAGTTTTCTCTTGGGGATTTTTTTTCAAATGTTCTTTTCACTGTTTTGCCAAAAGCTGGTAAAGCAAATATGCCAGTTTTTTATAGTTCTGATTTTCATAGGAACAAATAAAAGTTGAGTATTTTTAACATGTTCTCTGCTGAAGAAGCCTACCATGTTATAGAACAATTAATTGGAACTATACAGAAAGTACTGGATAACCACCATTCTTAATTAGTCGATTTGTTAACATTAAAACGGAATAAAACTGAAATGAAAAATGATGACCTTATCCTATGGAAACGAAGATTATGTTTCACATCAAGTTCAGAGGGTGATACTGCAGGTGTTCTTTATATCTCAAAATGAAAGATTTCAACAATTTATTATCACCTCTCATTTTCGTCAATGTGAATATCACCATTCTGATTTCGATATTTAAAATTTGTTCTTTCAAAAATCAGTAAGAAGTAACTCAGGTTCTAGACTTCAGATTAGGAATTGGGACTTTAATTATACTGTATATATATAATATATTGTTGTTCCCATTGTCAGGGTTATTTAGTATTATGGTATCATCCATTGTTATAATCATCATTCCTCTATATTTCATTCAGGAAATAGGACAAGAGCTCTGCAAATGATGATCTGTGAGTTTTCTTATGGTGTATTACTTTGGTAATCAATAACACGTATAGCTTGATGCTATAGCAACACATGTTAGAGTATGCAAGTTAAAATGGCTATAGATCCATACTCATAGGGGCTGATACTCTAAAAGGCTAAATACAAAATTAATGTCAATGCTGTCGGCATATATGGTGTCTGTTTTACAACAGAAAATGATGACGTAAGAGTAAAAGTGTGTCAGTACTTGACGTCAGATTGCCATATCCCTTTATTAGTGTGATTGTCACAGACTTTATTACAATTTTTTTCTTCTTTTTTTTCAGATTGCCATATGATTTCTGTAAGTCTTCAAATTACAAATATATCATGGATAAGTATAACAAATTACAATAAGGTTACAGCTGACAATATATTGTAGCATGATATATACTGTGAATATCGTAATAGAATTCCTCCACTGTATCTATGTATCTGCATGCTAATATAGAGCATCTGGGGTTGTTTTTAATCAAAGATCAATGAAATGTGAGTTTGATATCTCATGAGACTACATATGATATATATTCACATTCCAAATAAGCAACAATGGTTATAGACTGTAGATAAAACATAAGGTTCGAGTTTAGTACCAATTTAATGGTAAGCAGCAAATAATTTTGCTAAGTAGAGCTCGGTAAAAAACATGATGTAAGAAAATGATGTTTTCATTACTTTTATATAAAAGTCAACAGTCTTGTAGAAGTAAAAACTTCTTGGAAGAATAGTCTTCTCAATTTGTAAACAAATTCACCCAGGCATGGTACTAGGCATCTGCAAAACAGTTTGATGCTCCAATAAGCAGCCCTGCCTCCAGTGCCAGTAGCCTGGTCATCACAGCCCAGGTCATAAATAAAATCAAACCCATCACACTGACATTATATTAACCAATAAGGGTTTTAACATTGGTCAATTCAGTCAATGATGACATCTGAGAAAATGACCATATATACGAGAAGATTTGTCCTCCTGGCGACAACAAGTTCAAGTCAAATGATTGCAAAGGGTAATAATTATATCAAAGAATCAACTCTAATTTAAAGAGTAAATAGGCAATCAAACATTTTTAAGGGTAACTGAGAAATGCTATCTTCACAAGATTTGTATGGGGCATTGTTGCATCGATATTTATTATAAATGCACTGCTCACACATATATGTAATTAGTTATTGCGTGTAAATTGTATGGTGACTCATCATATTAATCGTGAAAGGTCAAATTATCTGCTCTTACCTAAGAGTAATAATTTCACTTCTTTGGCTGCCTTTTCTTGATCTTGACGCAACATTTTATCCAGTTGCTTCGATCGCTGGTAGGCCGCCTGATCCTCGGAACTTGGGCCACAGCCCATCTTTGATGCGAAATGCTTCACTGTGGCAGAATATGTTTATCCTAATATCAACTTCCAAGCTCAAGCCAGAGGAGAGATGTTGTATGACTAGCTCTACTATATGATCACCATGAATAACACATGGGTTTTAATTAATAATATAAACCAATAACATGGTACATTGATAATGCAGTCATGAACAGATAATATCTGATAATATAATCATATCCTAGATGATGTACTGTGTCTTTATGTACGGCTATGTATCGTACAACAATAGATGAAAATGGCGGCTCTGCCTTTGATCATCAATTACGTACACATCTTCTTTCAGCTGATATCAAGCAGGCTCATGGCATAGAGCATCCAGATCATAAATATCACTGGGTTTTTAATATCAGACACGGATCGATATTAAAATTAGTGCTGCATCATTAGATTGTGTGTTACGCAGCATCAATGCATATTGATCTCACTGATAAGTTGTTATTACGCATATTCATACAATATTATTGTATGTTCAGGACCTATTATTGTATGTTCAGGACCTATTCCTTATTCTTCAGGCCCTATCATTTATACTCAGATGATGTTAATGTATGTTATGGCCAAGTTGTATTCAGTTTCAGGTCATATTATCGTCTTGTTATATATGGAATGTTTTGGACTAGTGAGTGTTGGTTTAGCCCTGTTTTTGTTTAAGCCCTGTCATATGTTCCTTCTATGTTATTCATAAACCAGCCCTGATATTGTATGTAAAGGTCAAGTTCAGGTCATGTTAGTAATACTAGCCCTGTTATTGTATGTAAAGGTCAAGTTCAGGTCATGTTAGTAATACTAGCCCTGTTATTGTATGTAAAGGTCAAGTTCAGGTCATGTTAGTAATACTAGCCCTGTTATTGTATGTAAAGGTCAAGTTCAGGTCATGTTAGTAATACTAGCCCTGATATTGTATGTAAAGGTCAAGTTCAGGTCATGTTAGTAATACTAGCCCTGTTATTGTATGTAAAGGTCAAGTTCAGGTCATGTTAGTAATACTAGCCCTGTTATTGTGAGTAAAGGTCAAGTTCAGGTCATATAAATCACATGGTATTGTATGTAGGTCAAGTTCAAACATGTTCCTTTTTTGTTATTATATAAATTCATTTTAATTGTTATTGTAAAAACTTTATCTTAAGATCTGACATAGAGGGGGGGGGCTAATACTCCTTTGTAAGCCTATGCAAGTAATGTTAATTATACTTGAGATTTGTTAAAAATAAATTACAGCATACACAGTAACCCATAAATAAAAAACTAAAACACTTGACATACAAGTCTGTATTGTTCTGTTTCATTCACTTTTAATATGTCTAGTGTTTTTTAACAATCTTGAAAAATCTATCAAAAACTATGTTTAAGACATGCATCTTTGAGTATATGGGACTGTTTCATTCAAACAAATTTTTGATTCTATTCAATTATATTAGGATTCTATAAATTTGAGGATGTGTTGAATTCAAATACAGCTCTGCAAGTATCTTGACACAAAGAGGCTAGGAGTATAAAATCTTGAAAGATTTGCTTGCAAAGTTGAGCTCTAACAAAGGGTACTTTGCAAGGATCTCATTTTCTCTGTATGTTTTCAAACACGACAGCTTCATCATAGTTTTAAATCAAAATGAGGTATGAAACATTCATGAGAGTCAGTTAAAATGTTCAGTTCTATCAATATTCAATCTATTTCTTATCTTAGGGCTAAGTACCTCACTCATAATGTATCTTCATTTTATTCTGAAACCAAAAGTTTAGATGAACTGAATAGTAGAAAACTATCCTGAGGCATTTAATCTAAATTTTGCATGACTGAAATTCAAATGTTTATTTTGAACTTTTTTATGCACTCATTATTGTGCCAAATATTAACAATAGGTCAAACTGATTTTAAATCAAAGTTTTGTTATTATTTATATGACATTGATAACCATCCAAATCACAATGTTTGTGGATTGAACCATTTTAATATGTCTATGATATGACCTAACTCTTCTACCACAAGTAGTTTATGATTATAGTATGGTGAATGAAACCTTACTTTACATTGATAGGTGACATTGTGAATATTTTTTATAAACTAATTGTACTTATGAGTCATTTAGAGTCATTTTTCCAAATATGTACTTGATAAAGTAATATTCTGATTTTCAGGAATTCGACACGAGACAGGAACACAAATACAAAGATATCGAAAAAGGCATAGAAGCCCTACATTTTTCGAGAAGATTTTTTCTTAACATTTACATGAGTGCTTCCAATGAATATCTGGTAGTCTATAGTCTAGATACAGACCGCAAACATATATTGAATATGGTAGCAGGTAATGTATTATTTTCCATCAGGGTTTAGCACCTGGCTGCTCTGATACTAGGAAGATTATTGTATTAGAAGGCACTGGCTTTCTCCCATGTCAACATGTGTTCCATGTTGACATCTTGGCAAAATATCATTTTCAGATTCTTCACTGAATTTATACTCCAGGAACAGTTGGCTAATGTTACCCTGTACAAAAGCACAATATTGTTCTTACTCTTAAAACAGTCAATCTAATCTAGCCTATATCTAGAAAATCATGATATTTTATTTTTGGCCCATTTTGATTATTTAACATTCATTTTACATTTGATTAAATTACCACAGCCCATGGGGCAGCTATATTTCAGAATGTTAAGATCAGTGAGTCAGTTGCAGTGTAAGAGAATAATGGCTTTGGGGTACTTTAATCTGATGCTTGGGATATCTGTTTAAGACTGTAGAAGAACATTAAAGTTCAATTTAGGTTTTGAGTTTGACTCAAAAACAGTAGGTAATAAATTCCTGTACCCCAATGCTAAAAGCTTTCTCTGGTCTTAGCAAGTTGCAACAGTGCATTTAGCATGCCTCCCATGTTCAGAAGCAAATACAGTCACTAAGACTTGGAGCAAATCCAGAATGTAATGGTATGCACTGCATTAACACAATGCATTCCATAATGTGGGATTATATGTTTCAATTGTAGAAAAGAAATTGAGCCTACACTTGAGTTTGTAGTGAATACTGACTTATTGGATTATGTGTTTTGTTGTACTTATTACTCTAAGAGGTTTTATCTTACCATGAACATATTGATGGATTCTGATAAAGCGTCTATAACTTCAGGCTGCATAAAATGGATGCAGATCAAATCAACGATAATAGGGACAATCGTGATAGAAAAACCAAAATATACAAACCCCAAAATATGTTACAAATGACAGTAAAAACCATATATTCTCAAATATTGGCTTTTCAACTTTACATGAGTTTTAAAACGGTCTAAAAATTTAAAACTTAATAGATGTATAGACCTATTTCATTTAAATCAAAATAAATAAGTAAAATCGAATAATTAAACACTGCACAGCTGCCAAATACTCATCATTTCATCTTAAATTTCATTGGCTGATGTTTAAAATGTTTATAGGTTGCCAAGTTAACGGTTAAAATTATAGTGTAACTTCAGTAGAAAAAGTTGTCAAGTTCACGTCTATTCATCTTTTTTAAGTTTTTAAACACGTTTTTTACACTATAATCCAAATGTTCTGCTAACCTTGTAAAGTTGCAATTAAATGTACAGAAAAACAGACTTAAGAAGCAATTAACCTCTGAACCAATGAGAGTAAAAATAAAATAGCTATAGCTGTCACTTTCATACTTAAAACAAATGATAAATGAGAGTTTGTTTAAACAAAAATTTCAACCGCCAATTTCGAATGAATGACATTTAAAAGCATGACTGTGCTGTCAAATAGGTTAAATTTAAAGAGAAAAATATGTGACAAATATACTTAAAAAATCATCTAAAAACAACAATTCTTCAAGATTGGAAAATATCAAGTTTCATTTTTTATTACAAATTAACCCAATAATGGAGCAGATAAATGACTCAACAGTTTTCTAGATATAATAGAACTACTAGATATATTGGAAGAATCAAGGTCTACTAATAGTTAACTATTTGTTATGAGTGCAACTGTTCACTGGCTGATAATCAATGTAATATCAACACAGTCCACAGTAACGAAGCATCCTCACACAGCAACTGTAATACATAATATTGGAATTTGTAGGATGTACGTTATCAACTACTACTTCTGCTAATACTTAGCAAGGAGCCATTCTTTCTCGGAATTCCAATCGAACAAATATTTTGCTATGAGATATTTTAACCATCCATGCTTTAGCTACGTGAAATTGATGCCGGGAGTTGATAAATATGGGGCACAGACTTCAATATCAAGTATTGGGATGTAGGTTTCAATTTAGACATCTTGGTGTTAATTCTGCGATTATATGTCTAGTGTCCATTACGTCACACTTACATCATTCATACCTAGGTATTTAGGCTAGACAAAGATCAAATATTTCTGCTTTGTTATTCCATAATTGAAATAACATCCTCAATTTCATATACTTGCGTTTATTGTCAATCTAATTTATTGCGGATTTAGAAGGTTAAGAAATAAAATAGTAAGTAAATTAGCATAATCAATTGTAAATCATTCACTGATTATACAACACCTATATATTTCATGTACATGTAACAAGATTGTCAGTTTGTAGACAGATATCATATAAGCTCGTCTGATACACTTCCAACAAAGGTATGTGATATTCCAAAACTGGAACTTATTCAAATTGTGTTTTGTGAATGTGTTATCATTTTGTTATTCAGGGGTGTCCATTTTAGGAACCAACTTAACTTACACTTTGATGGCAAGTCATTGTTCATCAAAAAGTGAACAAGGGTTTTCTCAAAATCGCAAGTAAAGATCGTAACAAAAAATGACCCCTTAGTTCAGACAAAAGGCCAATCTCAAGAGTTCTATAGGGAAGTAGCTACAAGAACCCATGGGACAATCCGATATGAGGTTTCTACAGGTTCTTCTATGTCAATTTGATCTTGTGAGACCCTGGAGGCCCTATCAAGTGTGAGAACAGAGAAAGAATCCAGATTTTCAGATCAACTTGTAAAATATTATTTTCCGTAGTTTAAAGTATATGACAGACTAAGATCTATAAGCTGTCTACTTTTCTCTGAGATGAGTTGTCAGAAAATTCAAATTTTTATCAAACAGCTTCCATTTCTAGACAAACCCAAATCACAGGGATTCATTATCCTTATCAAATATCTTGTTATAGATCTGGTTTTATAATAAAAAAATCTGTGGCCGTAGTCATGTCAGACTATGAAATACTGAACACCCAAATAATAAACCATGAAATTGTCCCTGGCCCCATTGTCATTGTCCAACAATGAATCAAAATTGCAAATATTTGGACCTCATGTCTTTTGACTGAAATTGACAGGGGGGTGAAGATAGGAAATGAAGATGCTTACCTAAAAGTAAAAGCTTGACTTCTCTTGATGCTTTTTCTCCATCTGCCCTTAAGCTTTTGTCGATCTGTTTTGATCGTTCTTGGGCAACTTTGTCTTCAGACGAAACTGCACACCCCATTTTTCAACGATTGTTTATTTCGATAGGCGTATATCTTACATAGAACGACTAAAATACAATATGATGTCGTGTGAAGTTGTCCTTTCGGAACTCCTCTTCAGTGTGATAATATTTAATACCTGAAGACTAGCGTACTACCACGGATATTCCGTTTTTCATGGAGAATTTTTAAAAATCCTGTCTATTTCTGCATCAAATTTCAAACTAAAGTCCCGGATGTAAAGTACAGGTGCGCTGTGGGTAGTTATCAGACTATGTAAGCAAACACGATTTGAAAATAATAAGATAGATTGTGATTTACAAAATATACATTTAGGCCTTCAGTGTATTTTGAATAATCAAAGAAATATAATAAAAAAGTTAAAAATATGAAGGGAAACAGAAATAAAGGTTGAAAACTTATGATTTGAATAATATTCAGAGACCACACAAGTATTACTTATTTTTGTGTTCTAGGCATGGGCTTTCAATTAGAAGGGTATGCAACTCTGTGTTATAACATGAGACCTTCAAAATGGGCAATACCATGCTTCCCTTTTATGGTAATATTTCCAAAAGTATTAGATAAATGTATATGTTTTAGTATTATTTTGAATAAAAATCAATTTTCAATATGATTAAAGCATAAATTATATTCAAGCTCATGTAAAAGTAAACAAAAAAGACCAATAAGAATATAAGAGATATCAAGATGTTCTCTTCGAGTATTGCATTGTCGGTAATTATTCAAGAACACATTCCAATAAAAATATAATTTATGGGAGAATGTTCATTTTCTGTATTGTCATAATTATTTCTTTAAATCATCCATAAAAAGGACAAAATAAGATTTTCTTGGAATGTGTACATTCTCCAATTTTGAAAACCCAAAGGCAATGCTTATGTATGAAATAATGGGAGTGGCCTACCCTTCTAGTTGAAAACCCATAGTTATAGGCTACAGCCTATGTAAGGGGGGGGGGCGTTTGTATGCTACCCGGTTAGGCTATTGGTGTCAGGATTATTTATCAAAGTCAGACAGAGACATATAAACCGATTTATATGTCTCTGAGTAATACAATGAAACTTGTATATCCAAACACATGGCTAATCCGAATACTCGGATTCAGAAAGCCTCTAACTCTCACTAAACTTGATGATGATCAATTGTATTTTGTGCTGCCACCTTTTTTATTTGTGCTCCATGTGGGACTTATTATTCATGAATACGTAGGACTTTCAAATCTTAAAATCATACTGAATTTGATTTCTGGAGGTCAGGCTCCCCATAAGATTTCTAGATATCCAGGAGTTCCATGTACTTATTTAAATTTGCTGGTTAAGAACATCTAATAAACATGGCTGACCTTCTGACCTTAGCCATAATGTGAACAGTGAACAATCCAAAATATTATATGACATTCTAATATTTAAGCTGCTATTAATGGAATAAAATCTCAAAATAAAATGAATGGATGGATGTTTTCAAGAGTATAAGACTGGGATTTAAAAAAAGTAAACAATTGACAGTATTTATCAATTTAGCAAATCAATTCATCATCATTTAGTTAAATTATTAATTAGGCTAAATCATTATTTTTATGAAAGCAATCCAGAAACAACTCAAATTATGGCAAAAACAGAAATAAAAATTCAGAAAATAAGAGGGTCTCATTTTTGGCTCCCCAATATCTAAAAACAGTGAGCAAGCACTAGCCTCAAAATAAGGACCATTTTATTTAAGTTACCAACAGTAAAGTGAACAAACAAACTTGATTCATTTTTATATCATATTTATTCGACAAACATCACTTACACATCAGATCTTGTTTGGTCTATATATGTAGATATTTGATGCAGAAATTACTTTATGAAATTCTTGTAAAACACCTTTAAAGCACGAAAGATTCATGAGATTGTTCAAAACAGTTCAAAAGATTCGGACCAATGTCTCAATCATTTCTTGTGAGTTTTGGAATTTTTCATTAAGAAAAAAGACCAAAATTCATGATTCAAATGTTAAAGTAAACAAAATGATGGCTGATTGAATTCAAATTTTGTATCACGACATGCCCATATATGGGACAGAATATTAATGTTGCACTCTGGGAGCCAATCCTCCTTGCCTTTAAAGGAGACTTTTGTTCCAAAACAATCCCAGGTATGAATTCCTATGTGGGTTTTAAAAAATTATCATAATACATGTACAGTGGAACCTGTTATCTGAACACCTCTATAATCCAAACAATTCTCATTGTGAACACTTTTTCTTGCTCCCCAATTTGTTATCTCTCATTGACTGTCCTACATGTTGAAAAAACCTTGTGACATGCTAATCCGAACACTTTTTCCTGGTCCAAGAGGTGTTCAGATTTGACAGGTTGTACTGTACAAGTTATAACCAATAATAGTAAGAATAACACCTCTGAAAATGTTCACTGTTGAAAAGTTCATTAACACAAGTTTTGATGGACATAATTTTGATTTGTAACCTGGAACAGTACTAGTGACCCCAACCTTTGAAGTTTCATTTTGGTCTATTTACCTGGGGAACTTGGCTCATGGCAGTGTGAATTTTTAGCCTAATTATATCAATGAAACATGAGTTGTATAGTGGTCTATAAGTACATGTACTATCTACATATCCCTGGCATATGAAGGGATCAATTAATGAAAGGATTCACAACAGTATATGCATCAAGGTGCCAAAATGAATTTCATAATACATTCACATGTTAACTGGGGAGGGGGATATCATTTAAATAGCTCACAAGAAGTGCAAAATATCAAAAATATGGTGTATGTTGACCATTTTCAGTAGATTGATTTTGCTTCTTTAAAAGGCCCCATGTAACATTTGAAAATATGTTTTATCATGAATTTACTATTTTCATAACTTCAAAAGTTATTTTAGAGATTTTTGAAAAAAGAAATTGTGAGAAATAGCCCCCCCCCAGGATAACGCAAACAATGTCAAAAATTGAAGGTTTCTCTAGATACTGAACTAATTAAGTTTAGGGGTTGGGGGTTTCAGTTTCCCATCCAACAAAAATAAATGTTTTATTATATTCCTGAAGCCTCCATACATTATTTGGTTTTGTTTTGGTTACGTTTTGGTAACAAGGCATCACATGGACAAAAACATGTACAACATGTCTCTACCAATGGGTGATCCTATACAGATTTTTCATCCTAATCACTTGAAGAGACAAGTTTACCCAGAATGCCAAAAAACTACCCAGTTCGAGATTTTCATTCAAAGAATCACCCCTGAAAATTTGGAATCAATTGATGCATGGCTAGGAGCTTGTACGTGTATATGATACTTTTGTCCTCTGTTATGCCAAAATGGAAAATATTTAAAGATATTTCTAAATCTGTCCCATTTCAAAGAACCATGTGATCATCTTGGCAAACAAAATGATACCCTGGATAATGTGAAGTATCTATCCCTGGGCATCTAACCAAGCTTGTACAATCCAATTACAGCATGATACTTACTCCATGGGGTACGCCATATACAGTCCTTATATACCTCCGTCATACCAATCACTTTGACTAAAGAAGATTTTCATGAAAATTCTATAGCACTTTCAACTTTCAACCCTATTGTCACATGGAAAATAAGTCACAATTTTTAATGTAACACTTTCTACCATTAAACAGATATAAAAACCAAACATGAACCAAATTGGTCCACTGATGTATGAGTTATTGCCTTGATGGATTCACAGATGGACTGGCTGCAGAATGGAGGGATTCACGGTATCTCTACTGAACTTGAATCATTAATTTGGATAATCAATGAAACATTGCTTTATGAAACATGTGCCTTTGTGAAAATGCCTAGACTGATTATATGTACAGAAGGATTACAAACGAAGAGTTTGATTGACAGTTGTTATTTATTGCCATGGCTACTCATCCTATTGGCTCAGTACATGACTAACATGTTCACTTATATAATTTTTAAATAGCAGTTATTGAGCCTGTCATGACTTCTTGTTCTAACATGAACTACATGTCCAAGTATATTATTATTAAAAATTGAGTCATATCAGGTTGTCATTTTCTCTAATGTTGCCAGTTCAAAAAGTTGAAGTAAAGAATTAAAAAGTTACTCTCATCCTGTACCAATACAGATCAATAAAATGAATTTGAGGCTGACCATAAATGAGGCCACTAATTACATAAATTCTGCATTGCCAACATGATAGTTTATACAGATACAAAGAAGGTTCAAACATATTGAATTTTGCGACATTGTTGAGGTTGAGGCCTTTATTAGAAATTAACCTTACATTGAGGAAGACATTAGGTGCAATGGGCATCATAATAACAAGATTTAAATTAAATACAAACATTGTCTGTGTATTATAATTACATTGGAAAGGCTTCAAATATCAAGACGCTCATACAATACTGCAACTAATCCAACCATGTTTGTTTTGTGAAAATCCTATTTGCATGTCATATTTTCAGATGACTCAGACACTGTCAATGTGAAGGTGGAAAACAAGTGTTCAAGCATCATTTATACATATGAGATGGGAGACATCATAACTGGTCAAGAAACTTGGACTGGTTCCATGCCAAAGTGTCTATATGTCGATCAAATTGTCCCAGTCTTCCTATGCAATCAATACTAGCCATATGCAATATTGTTTTCTGCCATCTATTAACAGGTCCTGAAAGTAAAAGCATAATTGCTGTTTCAATGTAAAGCGAATATAATTTACATACAATTTTCTTAGCCAAGATCTGGCAAAAGATTTTGCAACTTTTTGAAAAGGCTATGAAAGTAAGATTAAGGTATTGACATAAACTTTTATTTACAGAAACTTGAGGAGAGGCATATTATATTTAAAATATGCCTCTCCTCAAGTTTATTAATGTATTGACATAAAAATTTATTTACAGAAACTTAAATATGCCTCTCCTCAAGTTTCTGTAAATAAGTTTTTATGTCAATACCTTAATGTTATGATACTTTCCTAGCCTTTTCAAAAAGTTGCAACATTTTTTGACACACCCTGTATATATAGGCCATAGGATATACAGGGAGGCCCAAAAGCAGGATTGCAGTTACTCAACAATCTGTAAAGTAGCTGTCACATTAGCCGTGTGGGCTTATCATTTGTCACAATGTGGTCAATTTTGGGCATTGATTTTTAATTAACTCAGATCAATTAATTTTTGTATTTGGTGTGATGGGATGGGGGCTACCCTTTGCAATCGTTCGACTTCCCTACTAAAAGAGAGCCTCATCTTGACTCTTTCAGTTTACAATAAATCTCTGAACTCACAGAGTCATTCAGAGTTTGTCGTCCTCTGACATCATCGCATAGTTAGAGAGCACGCATTTAGCATGTATTCCTTTCAGCTTGCTGATTGGTTGGAAAATGATCAGCGTGGTAGGTTTGAAATGATATATGACCCGGGCCCCACTACAGGGATAGGTTGTGGAGGCGGGGCTATTAAACTGTAATATAGTCTATACTAGGCAGAGGGTATTTCTTAACTCGACTCTGCACGCAGGCAGATGGGGATATTATGCAGTGAGCCCACACTGCCTAAGTGTGACAGCTCCATAAACCAACTTTTGGGCCACCTAATATAATACTCTAATTTAACTTATTTTACAAAGTGTTAGCACAATGAGACTATTTTTGTGTGCCCGCAGTGCTAGTAAATTGCGTAATATTTTAATGAGATTGCTTGTAAAAATGTGTGAGCATGTAATTTGCAACGCATGGGCTCATTGTTCTTTTTCATGATACCTAGGAGGAAGGCTTACTAAATATTATGCAATATACTTGCGCCACAGTCAGTTCAAAAATGCAGTCTAAAAACTTCAGGTATTTAAATTTGTTTCTTTCACACCTTTCTGATTACAAGCATATCGGCAGCTGATTTTTGAGTGCATAGGTAAAGTGTCAATGTCCATATACTGTACTTCCGGTTTTTTTCGCGTGCGATTTAGTTTCGCACTTCGCACGTGATTGTGGATTGTGGTAAATTTGGGAAAATTAATCTTCGCGGAATTGTCAATTAAATCCCCGGGGATTTGTGAAATTTCTTGGGAGTCCTAAGTATGGGATACTAAGTAACAATGTCTGTTACAGTGGCTTATTAGATCAAATAAACCCAAAGATTACGATGTAATAGAGGTTAAGGTGCAGTGTGTTGTTGACCCAGATATTAGGTATTCCATTAGGTGTAATTTGTGAAATTCGCGAAATAAACCGGGAGTACAGTAAAACATGTCCTATACATATGAGATCATACCTGCACCAGGCTTGGAGAATAATGAAGGTTTAAGTGGCTTGCTGATAGGGATTCTCTTGATACAACCAATCTCCTCTAGTATCTGCAACAAAAAATAATATGGCTCATCTACCAGGTATAAATGAATAATCTTGTGAGGCGTAATATTTTGTATTTTTGGTCAGATTTATTGATTTCATGCATTTACATGTTTTTCCTCTCGTATGTTATACTAACAAGGCATTAACATGCAAAATGTCACTACCTGCCATTTGTTACAGATGCCAAGTAACAGACATCATGTTACAGATGCCAGACACTAACCGATGCCACAAAAAAGTCAGAGACTATAACAATATGTCGCCAATTGTGGTGGTGACATAATAACAGCAACTCCACAGAGTAGCAAATTTGAACCAAATCAATCAACTGGTATTTGAGTTAACAAACATTAAATTTTTCATATGAAAAATGATGGCTACTTTGAGACGAGCAGTCATGTTTAAAATGCCTCCTTGCGCAGAGTACCTTTGGTAAAATGGTTTGACAAAATTCCATAATTTGGTCCATTATGAATGTTATCAGAAACCAATTACATTATTTTTAGGAAAAATAGCAGCCATCTTGAAATTTTGCACACCATCTTTAAAATTTTTCATTTAGCAGAACTCCTTTGTCACTAGGCATCAGCGTGTAAAATTTGAACCAAATTCATCCACTGATATTTCAGCAATCAAAGATTACATTTTTATGAAAAAAGGTGGCCATTTTGAAATTCAGTATAAACACCTTGAAATTATTTTCTTCAGCATCATCATATAAAATGTCAACTAACATCCACTGATATTTGAGCTATCAAAGACTACTTTTTTTTACAAAAACTGACAGCCATTTTGAAATTCAGACACAGTTTTTTTCCTTGAAAAGAGCTCCTTTATCTGCAGGCATCAGTATATAAAATTTGAATCCGTCAACTGGTATTTGAGTTATCAGACTACTTTTTTACAAAAATGGCAGCCATTTTGAATTAAGTAGCCATCTTAAAAATTACTTCATTAGCAAACTTTCTATGAGCCTAGGATATCTGTCTACTGTTATTTATCAAATCATAAATGCAAAAGTGGATTATGTGTGTAAGATTGTTAACAAAATCAAAATGTGATCAATGACACTCCTCATACGTCTCTCATAAATCGGCATCAGGCCAGGCACTGCATTAATCATTTATGTAGCATTTTAATGCAATACTATTATGTACGCAGGGACTTTTTTAGTGTGTGAGACATAAATTAACAAATTCACTACTACTCCAACTATAAACTAGATAACAGGAACGCCAAGGCATAGCAAATCCCATCTAACAGCCATGGCTGCCACTTTTGGAAATGGCAGCCTATTAGCCATATTGGCATAAGACAGTGTAATGTGTTTCCAACAGAATCGCTCAAATACTTTTTCTGGCAATCATATAAAATAACATGCATAAAAGTGGCCACCATTTTTAAAATGGTTGCACACGAGCCAAATTGTCATAAAAAAAAAGAAATATGCTTTTAGTAGTTAAATATTAATAACACAGATAAAAATATTCACATATCAAATATGGAAAAATTCAAAACAGATTAATATTTCAATCTTTATGTTGTACCAAACATACAGTAAAATTGACATTAAAATGGTTAACACTTAGGAGCCAGTGGCCATTTTGAAAATCAGCTCTCAACCAGAAGTTGTGCTCACTTTGGACATAAAAGTATAAATATAAACAATATTGAGCCAACAGTATTTGAGTTATCGCCTGGACATGTTGATGGACTTATGAATGATGTACGGATGGACAGAGGCTCTCTATAACACCCCAAACTTCTTTCAATGGGATAATAAGGTAAATGAAAAGCCGATTTATTCTCACAACAACAGCAATGGAACAACCAAAGATGAACTGGATATACACTTGGATTTCTGTCATGCTTCTGGTGCATAGCCTAGCTGGATATCATTTATCAGGTTTGATATTTCTTAAATTTTGAGTGTTTCAGGACCATCAAATGTCAAAACTTTGGCATCAATTAAATGGATTACTTCAATTTAGAACAAGCATTCAATATAAAATGAGATTCACTAATATGATTCTAATTTTCTAAGTCTAACTCTATCTGTTATATAAAAAAAAATACTTCTGGCAAATTTCAGGATGTCAAAGACTGGAGTGTGAAGGAGACAATGTAACAACAACTTTAGAATGTCCAGAGAATTCTGTTATTCGGATTTTTAGAGTAAAGAACATAGCTGAGAGAAGGTGCAATGGTTTTAAATTATGTGAAAGTCGGATCCCACATCCAAATAACACAAAAAGATTATGCAATTATCGCACCAAGTGTACATTCCAAAATATGATTTATGAAGATGGCCAAGGTGAACGATGCAAGACACATGAAGATGGAAATGGCATTTCGCATAAGACAACATCACAAGAGATCTGCTATGTCTGTAGGAGTAATAAACATTGTAAGATGAACTTATGTCCCTTTATCATGGTACATCATGTTAAGTCATATTATTTGTAATGCTCTCTTTGTCAGATAAATGAATAACATGAAATGAATTGCTATTGAACACATGGGTTATTTTAAATGTCTATCTAGATATTCTATAATAGAAATAATATTTTCCTAAGTGTGAAATAACAATTAATAATTTCTATTACAGTGGAAGCAAAGCCAACATTTGAAACCCCAACCAATACTTCCCAACAAACCAACAGAGTAAGAGTGGCACATACAATAAGTGCACTGCAACATATAGCAGAGATCGTGTGTGGTCCTCTTATCATAATAATTGTCGTAGTTGTATGTTTGCGCGGCAGTGTGCGCACCTATAAAGGATTATTTTCTTGACTGAAACATTTATGTTGCTCAAAGAACTACTCAAATAATGTAACATAATACAAATGGTTACAAGGCTGTTTTTCAAACAAAAAAGAATTTAATTGATGTAAATAGAACATTTTAGGAGCTGAACAGAAATATTGTCATTATTTAGTCACCGACCCAGTTAAAATGAAACCGAAAATGCATAATGGAACTCTTATCTTAAATTACTTCATGTTAAGATACTAAATAATGCATTAATGTCACATATAAGTGCACAAAATGGGCTGTTGATAATCAAGAAGTATGGAGGTGTGAATGATCTATTCAATTGTTTTTCTGAATTTCCTCAATGTACTTGAAACTAAAATAAAATTAAACTCAACCGAGTAGCAAATCCTACTAACAAAACATTTTTTGATAAATAGCAGGCATCTAAAATCCTCTCTTGATTTCAATTGCATAGGACTATCTTTGGGTAATAGAAAAAGTTTGTTCAAAGACACAAGCTAGATGGTGCTTTATATTGGAAAGATAAACATTTTTCAAAATGGCCACCAAAAATCACTGACAATATCTTTGCTTCTGTGCTTGCTTCAATAATAAGATCTGTGTCAATATTTACATTAATGGGGTTGAAAAATTCAATTAATTAGGTTTCAAGTTTTTATTTCATAAAAGAAGTATGCATTCCTTGAAATGGTCACCGGAAGTATAATAAAGATGGTATTTTTGCTTCTGTGCAGACTAAGATGATAAAATTGGTGTCAAAATCTACATTTAGAAGTTTTGTAAAATCCATTTAAATTGATTTCAAGGATGAAAATGACAATAAATTTAATATGACAATATTCAGTCTTGAATGTGTAAACATAGGCATTTTTCAAAATGGCCGCCAATTAACAACACACTTCATAGTTTTGCTTCTGATAATTTAAGTGTAACATATATTTTCTTATGTTCTCACCATTTATCAACATTATCAATGCAGGTAGCATATAGAGATAAAATGCTATGGGTAGCGACAGAGTAAAACAAGGCATTAACATGCAAAATGTTAACACATGCCATTTGTTACAGACCAAACTCCTGACTGTAGTACTTTAAATGTGCAAATATTCATTTGCTCCAATCGATGCTACTGAAGTATAGTGTTTTAAATGTAAAGAACATTTAACATTACATATAGATGGAGTATTGGTATAACTTCACCATTAATATTTTGAACCATGAAACTATATACCATATAACTAAAAGAGGAATCAATTGGTTAAACAGTAACATCACTAAGTGAATTATATACAAGGGCAAAATAATACTGAAAGTGTACATTATATTATTATCTTGAGGGGGGGGGGTGCATGTAGCGATCATAATCATAATATTGGAAATGAGTCAAATCACAATTCACGTTCCGCTTTTTCAACAATCAGTCTAACTTCATATTTTGGAGCAAGACACATCACTCACTTTTTATGACTTCAGTAATATTTTGTGAAGACTTAAGTTTTATATATCATATGATTTCAAGTTTAGGCAACATTAATACAAAGTACAATGAACATCATATCTATAAACACGTACTGAGAAGTATTGTTTCAGAAAATTATCAAAATTAGAGAGTTGCATTTTTGTATTAGCCTGTAAAAGTACCTCAGTGAGTTCTGTAATTGCAATAGGTTGCAGACTAGGGTTGAACCTAGCGTTAATGGCATCACTTGTGCAGCCTGGAGATGTCATAATGAACAGTAGAACTGCCTCTATCATTATCTTGAATGTTGGTTTGTTTAGTGTTCCTTCTGGTTTAATCCAAGGCCGTGATACCAGCTGGATTGGGCGATACCTGTACAGAAATAAGACACAATTTAACTATGAATTTTATTTAAATTCATACTACAGTAAGACGTGTACATCCGAAAACCTGGCTAATCCAAACAACTCCCAATCCCAATTTTGTCCTGTTTTTTCCTCCTACTGACTCCCAAGCACGCTCCCAACTTAAAAACCTTGAAATGGGAACACATTCCAATTTGAACAGTGAATAGTCATACTTGAAAAATCAATCAAATGTTTCATACAAAATCGCTCAAATCTTTGAAAGTTAAAAACATTGACTTGTCATGCTATCAGAAAAAACGGGGTCAACCCAGTTGTCCGAAACCCAGTTGTCCGAAACCCAGTTGTCCGAAACCCAGTTGTCCGAAACCCAGTTGTCCGAAACCCAGTTGTCCGAAACCCAGTTCTCCGAAACCTAGTTCTCCGAAACCCAGTTCTCCGAAAATTAAAAAATTAAATGTCTTAGTAACGAATCTTGTCGCAACTTCGCGAATCAGGACAGCATTGGTATCACGTTGACATCGGTTAGCCCGGTCAATAATATGTCCGAAAGTTCACGATCATATTACTAGATTCTCGGCACATAGACTTATATGGACATTCTACAAATTTTGAACCGCATTGTCCAGCACGAATCGCACTCCTTCTTGGTGAAAATTCAAGACTGCCGCCAACATTTTAGACAATTATCACAGTCGAAGAGAATATTCTGGCGAAAGGAATATCTATCATTAGAATAACGTATGGACGTCCGTGACAATTATATATATTCATTTGATAATTTTTTTCATTCCCTTTTCTCAATAAAATATGGTTAATTATGTTTTCCAATATCAATTGATAATATTTCTACCCTGAAAAATATCTAAAAAGAAGATTTTGGTTGTTCAGTACCACCCATTGATTTCGTCCAAATTTTCGATAAATCAATAAAATATGCTCATTTCGTATAACTTATATATGTGGCATATATACATATCAGATGTCTATCCTTTTTTCATCATAATATAAGAGGTTTGTATGTTTTAGTAGAAACGTATTCCTTTCCAAACATTTAGATTTAAGAATTTCTCCCATTGGTGATATTGTTCAAAATCAAAACTGTGTTTTGCGATATATTGAACTGTTGACGTCCTTGGTTGAAGTATTAGTGTGTAATAGTTTGTAGTAGAGCCAAGATTTGATCTGTATCATGTTGTCACTCGATATAATAGTATAGTTTCCATATAGTTTTTGAAATCTCGCTAAATCTCGTTTTTCGTGAGATTTTAAGAGACTTGCATATTAGACCTCTAATGACTTACATTACCTTCTTTTAAATGGCATATTTGAATTCAGTGAAATGTTTTCTCCTTTAATAGCTTTGATTTACACAGTTATGTAATTTGAATAATTTTCTATGACAATTTAAAAAAACTTGGGCCAAATGTCCATAGATGCAATGCTAAAATTCTTTAAATCCGTGGATTATTTGTATGTCAATCAACATTTGCATGTTTAATCACATCATGTACATAAACAGGGTCATCATGTGGTATATCATTCAAGTTTTATACAGATTCAACAAACACATTTTGATAAATCATGAAATTAAGCCATTTTCCAAGATTTTAACATGTAAATGAATGGAGCTCTAGCCCAAGTTAAAAGCTGAATAAAAGATGGCAGCACGAGATTTCATTGATTTTTCTGCTATTTAGAAACTATCCTATTGCCACGCGGTCCTAACTTCGACCGTTAATTTGAATTTTTGACCTACCGGATATTTGAAAATCAATTACGAGTCTCATACTGCACCGTTTTTCTTCAAACTTGTTCCATTCAAAGCATGACAAAAATCGCTTTCTGATGGTACGTTATTATCTTAAACAGAGTTCCTACTTCCAGCGTAATTTTGGTCCCCAGCTGTAAGAAGGCCTTCTAACAGCTGGGGAGTGGGGACCAAAACGCTGCTAGAACGAGGGACTCTTTACAATAAAGTAATGCACTGACAGAAGTGCAATTTTGTTTTGCTTTTAATGGTATAATGGAAGAAAAACGGTGCAGTATGAGACTCGCAATCCTTGATTTTCAAGCATCTGGTAGGTTAAAAATTCCAATTAACAGCATTTGACTATTTTGAATTTCACAAAGATTAATTCAAAATGATTCCAAATATGTTTAGTTGCTATAAGTTCCAGCAAGATTGAATATATGTCTCTAGGACTTGCATGTTTATCCAAAAATCTATAATGCTTCAATTTACAGTCATAAAACCTTAAACTTACATTTGTATTAACATATACGTACATCTGCTTGCCTCACTAAATATTTTAACTATATATTGAAATGGCAAAGATTGCTTAACAGTTATATATTCTGCCATCCGTTTGACCCTAGATTTGAGCTTCAGACCCTATATTTAAGGGGTCAGTACCCGGTGTTTGTAACAAATGGCAGGCTGTAACAATGTAAATGTTAATGCCTTAATCGTTAATGGATGAAGTGGGATGGGAGGTATCCCACTTATAGAGGTCCATTTAACATTAATGAGTTGGTCTTGGCACTCTGAAATGTTCCACTTGACATATTTCACTCCAATCCATCTAGCTCTATGAACGAGCACTCTTTCATTGGTAAAGGGTGTATTTGAGAGTAAATATCAACTGAACGATTCCTCCATGGGCTAGTATTTAGCCTAATAAAAACTGTCGAAAGATGAAAATACAGGTGATACAGATCTTCAAATAAACAAAGTTAAATTATGCTATTCTCATTGCAAAGTGGCGTTTACATATTAACATACATAGGGGTCTACAATTTTTAAACCAATTTTCTTTATGCCCCATGGGGCTTTTTGAGAGGGAACAACATTTTTCCAATGTGTGATGGGCGTTCATAAAAGGGAAATAGTTTTCCCAAGCCAGTGGGCATTTATTTAGTAAAGTTGACGTCGTGTACATCTTTTGAAACCAAAAATTATTCTTCATTTAGGTACTCTGTTCGAGAAATAGAGATTAAATTCAAAAAGATGAAGTGAGTACATGGCGAAAATGAAATTTCTTGCGAATGGGAGAACATCCATTCTGATACGAGGACAGCCTGCATTCGTTTCCAGTTAATCCCAAGTGATTACGTTTAGAATGTTTTGTTCTTTTACATTTTACGATTTGATAAGAGACAGAGACTAAGAAATTAAATGCGACGAAACATTTTGACAACGTAATATGTGTACTGTTTATTCTTAAAGTTTTATGCGTTAACTTATTTTATCGGTTTCAAAATGTTTCATTTTATTTTGCCTATATAAAATGTATTGAATAAGATAAGATCAACTGTTCCGTAATATATATTGTGTTTTGATGACCTTTTTTAGAATCACAATGTAAAATAAATCCCCCGTTCCTGTCATTCTGGTAACGCCGTGTAATGGATGCAATTCAAAGTGAGAGAGAGATCTATACATCAGAATGCGTCCATGCCATTAATTTTGCCAAATACATGACATGAAACTGGCTTGAGGTGCGTCCCCCTTTATCTGGTAAATTATGACTACATTTTTCGGACAACTGGGTTTCGGACAATTGGGTTTCGGACAACTGGGTTTCGGAAAAATGGGTTTCGGAGAACTGGGTTTCGGACAACTGGGTTTCGGAGAACTGGGTTTCGGACAACTGGGTTTCGGACAACTGGGGTGCACCCAGAAAAAACGTTGAATAGTCTCAATCATAATGTGGCTTTCTAGCATAACTAAATTCATTTGCATCAAATTTTCAAATTACTGGAATGCCATGAAGCTACGTGGTCAAAATACTAGATATAGGAATATTTATTGAGAATGTGCTCACAATTTAAATGCTTTTAGCTTGTCAAATGGTGTTCAGATTAGACTGGTTTCACTGTACTGTACAATACAAAGAAAAACTTGAGAAATAGCCATAGCTTGAAATGAAATGTTTTGGGTTTACATGAGATTTGAAATTCTGGGTCCATCTGTTTTGGAAAAACTATTCAGTTTGAAGGTCAAGGGGTCCCCACGGCCTACTCTTCTATTTTCATGTTACGTCACATTTATATTCTAAATACCAAAGTGGGGTCAAAGTGGATGTGAATATTTCCCAAAAGACATCTGGTGAAAGACCAATTTATTAAAACATCTCATAAATGACATTTTAATGGAACAATATGAGAATGATAGAGAAAATAATGGAGATAACTCAGGTTGGGATCAAAACATGCGAGGCTGAAGTGGTTGAAGTAAGGACCATCATACGCAAATAAGCATAAGCCTAAACCAGAATTGGTAAAGGGAACTAAGCTATCTTGCATCTATATCCATGGCTGTTTACTTTTGATTTATCCGGATGTCTCTCTAAATGTCACTTAGCCATGTTTTTTTTTTCATTGCTTAAATTAATGAATACCTCAGTAATGGCACTCAGAGCATATCATTGTTATCATACAATTATTAAGCAAATGAAAAATCCATCCTTCCCAATTACAATATGTGAGAGGTACATCAATGTGGATATTTAGTTATATTCTACATACATACTTACCCTTGTAAAGAAGGATCATTATCAAACTCTGACTTTTCCATGAGATTGGGACTTTTGATGCCATCAGATACATTCAAAGAGGACCTAGTTCTTTTTCTTGATGGTCTACTTGGTGTCCCTTCATCAGTATTTGAGGCACTAGCTGATTCTGTGGCAGAATTCTCTGTGCCAGCCTTTTCTATGGCAGCATTCTCTATGCCAGCCTTTTCTATGGCAGCATTCTCTATGCCAGCCTTTTCTATGGCAGCATTCTCTGTGCTACTTCCAGAATTATCTTTTGATATATCAGGTTCACTAGATTGTACATTGTTTGATTCATTGTCATGTACCGCTGGCACATTGTTATCAGAGAATTTCTTTGGTGCATCTGTATCTTCTTTTTGATTTTTACATGTGGAGTCCTTGATACCAGCATCCACCATTGGAGCTTCAATGTCAATAGTTGGAACTGTATTACTGTCATCTGGTGTGGGAATAGTGGAGTCATCTTTACTTGTCTTTCCTCTGCCACGTCTGTCTTTGTAAGAGTGTATCAGCCAATCGCTAAGATGCTTGTAGCTTACATATCTGGCAACTGTCACTCCTACACGTGTTATCTAAAAATAGTAACACATGTACATTAGATTTTCAATACATATACACTCTTAGATAATTGTGTCATCTTTACTAGTCTTTCCCCTGCCACAACTGTCTTTGTAAGAATGGATCAGCCACTTGCTAAGATGCTTGTAGAGTAATCTAAAAAAGTAACAAATCATGTCTATACGATTTGTAATACATATTTACAATAAGATGCATAAAAGAAGTTACTGCAAGAAATATTTATCAATTCTAAAAATTGTGTTATCATAGCAATAAAACGAATTGAAAAAGCATGCAGCCCATCCATTTTCCTGGATCCTATTAAAATCAAAATTTTAATTTAGTAAAATCCTACTGTACAGTAAAGTCTGTTGTGAACCCTGTTGAGATCTAACTACAGGGTGTCCCGAAAGTATGGGCCCCCCCCCCTAGGCAGACATATACCAGTGTTGTTATAGTAAGTGTCATATATCATTTTAAAGCTTATCCAAAGTTACATTGATTCACCAAGTATCATGGTTCAACTCTCAAATGTGAAAAAATTACAGGCATTTCAAAATTAAGTGTTTGGTCAAAATTAAGTTCAATTTTACGCCAAATCACTAGTCAATGTGTCCTCCCGGGCCATATTAACAGCAGCAATTCTTTTCGTGTCAGATGGATATTGAGTTGGAAAAAGAGAACGGTGTGGGTAGAAACTCTAAGGAAACTCTTCTAAAGTCCTTTAACAGGTTTTAAGAGGGTTATAAAATTCCACACTCCTATCTGAAGGGCTTTTAAGGTCATATCGGAAAATAATTGCCGATGTTAACATGGCCAAGGGGGGACACATTGACTAGTAATGTGGTGTAAAATTGAACTTTATTTTGACAAAACACTAACTTTTAAAATGACTGTAACTTTTTCCCATTTGGGAGTTAAACCATGATACTTGGCAAATCAATGTAACTTTGGACAGGCTTTAAAATGATATATGACACATACTATGAGGACACTGGAATATGTCTGCCTAGGGGGCCCCATACTTTCGGGACACCCTGTACATGGGTCTCAATGGAATATCTAGAAATGGAATTTGGGAGAGAAAACTTGCTGTATTGTATATCATCTGATTTAGATATATGATAATGAAAAATTGTAGACTGAAAATAGATGATTTTCCAAAGCAAGGCATAAGTAGGGGTGGAACCAATGGTGTAAATTACAAGTATGGATCCCAATAAAATGGTGTAAATTACAAGTATCATATCCCAATAAAATGGCCTTTGGGAGAGAAACCTTCACAAACATAGGTTCACATCCATAGGTTTTTACTGTACATAAAATTATACTTTACATTAAATTAAACATTGAGATTACAGAGAGACCATGCAGGTACATTCCTTTTTAAAATGCATGAAGGTATACTTTTTAAAATCATCTCTTGACTTTCATCATTTTTCATCTGCAAAAGTATATGTGAGTCAAACTACAAAAGTAGGTCAAATTACAAATATATTAATGATAAGTTTAAACCATATAAAGCAACAGGATAACGGCTTTGTATAAAAAAACCTCCTACCTCATACCCACCTACCAACGTACGTGGGACATTATAGTCTTTGAAGGGTTCAATTTTAAAGATCTTAGTTTATTAAATCTTAGTTTATAATGAATTATAGATGCATTTGTAACGACCCTTGATAGCAAGTTGCTACTTCATCCAAGCTGGGTTCGATTCCCACTCGGGGCATCGAATTTAGCACACTTTCTTTCAATTTCTTTATCTGTCTTGTTGGACCTGTGCTCGCGGTCGTTAGTTATTTATTCCCCTGGGGCACCCTCGGGTCATTACACATCAAAATGCATCCATATGCCTTTATTTATGGATCTGTCATCTGTCTAGTCATAAAATAAAGCCGGAATTGTAGAAATGTTAATAATTTGAGCGATTTTGAGTTTTAATAATCTTTAAAATTGAACCCTTCAATGACTGTATCATGTTCAATGTAGGTGGGTAGTTAGGTATGAGGTAGGAGGTTTTTTATACAAAGCCCAGGATAACTCAATATGATCAATATGGTTTGCTCACCATGATAACATTGTGATATCATTGTGCGAGTCAAATTTCAAAATTTTCCAAAATTTTAAAAAGTTTGCCAAAAGAAAGTTTAAAACCTGGAAAACTGAAATCCACACAGGTTCTCCATTAACATAAACTGAAGCGTATATTATCTGATTTAGAAACCCATGAATGATGAAAAGTTGTTGACTGAAAATAGTTGAATCCACCAAACAAGTCAAAAGTAGTAGTTTGGACCAATGATGTAAATTACAAGTATGGATCCCAATAAAATGGTGTAAATCATACTTATGGATCCAAAAAAAAAAAAATTATGTAAATTACACTTATGGATCCCTATAAAATGGTGTAATTTACAAGTATAAATCCCAATAAAATGGCGTAAAATACAAGTATGGATCAATAAAATGACCTTTGGGAGAGAAACCTTCACAAACATAGGTTCACATCCACAGGTTTTTACTGTACATAAAATTATACTTTACATTAAATTAAACATTGAGATTACAGAGAGACTATGCAGGTACATTCCTTTTTAAAATGCATGAAGGTATACTTTTTAAAATCATCTCTTGACTTTCATCATTTTTCATCTGCAAAAGTATATGTAAGCCAAACTAAAAAAGTAGGCCAAATTACAAATATATTAACATAATTACTCGATATGATCATGGACTTTATAGAGTTCGCTCACCATGATATCATTGTGATTTCATTGTGCGAGTCAAATTTCAAAATTTTCCAAAATTTTGAAAAAGTTTGCCAAGAGAAAGTTTAAAACCTGGAAAACTGAAATCCACACTGGTTCTTCCTTAACATAAAGTGAAGCATATATTATCTGATTCAGAAACCAATGAATGATGAAAAATTATTGACTGAAAATAGTTGAAATCCACCAAACAAGGCAAAAGTAGTCGTTAGGACCAATGATGTAAATTACAATTATGGATCCCAATAAAATGGTGTAAATCATACTTATGGATCCAAATAAAATGGTGTAATTTACAAGTATGGATCCCAATAAAATGGTGTAAATTACAAGTATGGATCCCTATAAAATGATGTAAATTACAAGTATGGATCCCAATAAAATGGATACGGCAGTTCATTCCACTCGGTCTACTGAGGATAAGTTTAAATAATTGTCTTGTTATCAAAACTACATTCCCACTCTATTAGCAGCTTATTAGCTTCATTATCACAGGAGGGCTCATAAGCTAACAGACCAATAAGCTTCAATAACAATGTCAGTTAAATAACTAAAATCATATAGTGATATAATGATGGAACATGTAATATAAAGTGATGCAAAGGTATTATGTATCTTTATGATTGTCTTGTTTATCATTTCATCATGTTTTAAATCTATTTCCAGGATGATAAATCACCGGTATAATGTAAACTACAATAACTAGAAAAGCAGGTCCCCAGAGTAGCAAGTCCGAAGAGTAGCAAACCCCACGAAACAAAACATATTTCATCCTATCCCTAGTTATTTTGAAATTTCTTTTCTAAGGGGGAATGACCATGGGGAAAGTCTATATGACATCATGAATGTGAAATTAATGCAGAAATATGATTTTGAATACTGCAGGGGAGGCACCTATCGGGCTCTTTCATTGAAGATAGATGTTAGCTTATATGTATGCATTCACCTTTGTTTCAGGTAGTTACACATGAACTAATAATAAGAACACCATAGTTCAAAAACCTTTCTGCTGTTGATGTACTTTTTAAAAAAAGAATGATTGACAACCTGGAAGGACAGGTAAAAATAATATGGGGTCCAGAAAACTGGGCACATAAGGCGAGGCTGCAATGCTACATGCAATGTTTATGTGGAAAAGTGGAGTACTCGCCCAAAAATTAAGGGGTCATGGATTTGATCCCCACTGGGGTTGACTGTCATTTTCACATCAACCATTATCACAGGACTTCATTAACCTAGGTGATGTCTCCCAAAAATGTGACAGGTATATTAAGCAGTTAAAGTAATGTATGTTAAGTTTTGTCCTATACCAAGTTATGTGGTTAGCGATACAATAATCCAGTAGTATTAATTTCTATAATTTAGTTTTAAGAATGCTGTCTACATGTATTTATACAATAATATTATTAAAGAAAGACATTGCAATTAGCTGTAAGGGTCTAATCAAAGCCAAATATCCTGTAATGAAGTCTCCCCTAACCAACTTAGCATTATAATTGAATCTTGATCATGTAATGTTACATAATTGGAATGAAGTCCTTCTTGACCCGAACAGCATGTTGGTTGTATATTTTACAACTACTTTGATAAAGCCAAATCATGGTTTATTGTTTGTTTATCTACATGTGGAATATAATATAGAGGTTTTCAGTAAAAACGATGCCTCCTTCTATGGAACATGGATCATGTGGCCTTGGATCAAATGACTTCAATTGGTGAAATTGTTTGTTTCAAAATAGTACAATCTGAAGTCGTAAACAACATGAGAAAATGTTTCTAATAATCACAATTTCAGAAAATTACAACTTCATATTCATTTTTCATATTTTACAGACAGTAAACAAAGGAGGTTTGATTGCAAAGGTTTTTTACATCTTCTATTTACAGATGAATACTTGGTATCTGAAGAAGATATAATAGAGTCCTCTGGGGATGCACTATTATTGCCCTTCCGTGCAATGAAACACAATCTTCTTGAATAACTGAATAGCACTTTTACTCTCTAAAATTGAGCATGCGCACATTGCCTATTTAAAACAAAACAAAACACATTTGTCTGTATAATATGGATTCCGTATCACCTGGTGTGAAAATACAGGATATATTGTTGACGTCACATACCACTCACTTATTTACATCAATGCAGGTGTAACAACAATGATGTTTAAACGGAAGTGCTGTGGGTTGTTATGAATCGTGCCATATTCTGTTTTATCCCCATCAGTAGCCTTGCCCAAAGATATCATACTAGTGCACTGATATTTAGTTAATTAAATAATATAAAGAAAAAAGCTGCAGGGTAATGCAAACTCTGTTCACATATGAAGTCAAAGATATTGGTATGTGAATGTTGTCTGATGATGGCACATCGGTATATGATAGGGATGTTGAGTAAGCGCTGTTTTGAAGAACATGGATGGTCACTTGGCGACTTTTCCCCCCTTTACCTGGCAAATTGAGTGTAACAGTATAAGGAAAAAATAGTTGTAATACGCCCCTGTTTAAACAAAAACAATAATCCATGGGTTGCATGATCATACACCCAAGTTGTGAAACATAACCTCTTTAAAATCTAAGGATCATCCTAACATCATAAGATCAGATGACAAATCGAATGTTCTAACACTTATAAAAATCAAACAATAGAATAATATCAAATATTTACATATATTTTTTATTTATATTGCAATTAAAACTACATTTGTACCTGGTACAATTCAGATTTAGAACTCGATATCTTTTTCATGATTTTGCTATATATACCTGGTATCTATAGGCAACTATACAGAAATAAATAAAACATGACTGAACATTTAAAAAAACACATTTGCAACAGCTTTATGATAGAAACAACATTTAAAGATAATTTCTGAATCCACTGCTTTATATATATTGAACAACATCTGATACACTGAGAATAATGTTAAATTAAACACTATAACAGAGTTATAAAATACACATTGAGCATGCATGTGACTAGATGAGAAGTGGACTGCTGTAAGCAAAATTTATTAGTTCTTTAAGACAAGAAAACATTACATATAATAACAATTAGCCACAGTAGAGTTAAAATGATATCTTATCGTCAAAAGAAAATGTAACAAGATAACGGCAACTCCGCGGAGTAGCAAATCCCAACGAACAAAATATCAATTACCGAATTCCAATCAATTATACTCATTACTTTGGTTAAAATTGAAAAATTTAGATTTTAGAATTGCGAATTCCTGCAAAGCAGTACAAATCTGAAAAATAATACCATAATTGTGATCTACTCCAAAATTCCTTCAATTTGAGTATAATATAGCCATACTTTGAAGGGATCGAAAAATTATTGCGAAATCGAACATTAGACGGCCATTTTGAATTTTACGAGGCTCGAATCAGAAAAAGAGATACAATATTTGCAATCTACTCTTAATTGCCTTTAATTTGAGTATAATAAAGCTATACTTCAGAAAGATCTAAAAATAAGCGAAAATTTCTGTTTTCCTGACCCCCCATATACGGCCCCTGGGGGTCAGGATGAAAAACACGGAATATATGTGAAATAGATAGATGTTGCAAATATACTACCAAAATTTCAAACAATAATATTAATTACTTTGGTTTAGAATGAAAAATTTATGATTTTTGTGAAAAAGTCCCGTCATTTTTAAAGCGGCGGCCATCTTTAAAAAAATTTTTTTGCGTAAAACTATTCACCAATATACATCTTTCCACTAAATATGAAGAAAATCCGTCAACTTATATTTGAGTTATCTTCCGGACGGACAGACGGACGGACGGACGGACGGACGGACGGACTGACGGACTGACTGACGGACGGACGGAGGGCTTCACTATATCCCTACCGAACTTCGTTCGTTGGGATAATTACTATTTGACAGATCTTGTTGATTATATTTATAGAGTGTTCCATAAATATTTATAAATGTAAGGCATTTTCTAACCATGGGATATCTCATATATGTTCATGTACAGGCTGTCAAATAAATATGATCTCCCCTTAATCTAAAAAATATGAAATTCTATGCATAAAAGTGCATCTAGTTGATCTAGTTATCTGAATCTTCATCAAGTCTTGTTTCAATGTGCTAAAGAACAATTCATGATATCATACAGACAAAAAAGTTATGCAACATTGTGTGGATGTTAAAGTTAAGCGGGGAGAACATATTTATTTGACACCCTGTAGATATACATCTTACCACAATGTTTCTTTAGCAAGAAATGTCGCATGAGATTCTCTCCTCCAACTACCTGGGTGGGTTAATTTGACATTGTTATACATATACATATTTTAATTCACTGCACTTAATTTTTTCTCTGATTTCTCATTTTACAAAAACATCACATGGCTATTATTGTCAATTTTTACTTCCCTAATATATGTAAGTTGAGACATATTTGTAACTTATGTTTATCACAACAAAATAATTTCAATATCACTGGAAACCATACACTTAACATTTTGAATAAATCTAGAAACATTTATTGTTAACAGCATAACATTTCTACAGTGTGTATGATAAACTCAACATTTATGTGTTTTATGAATACGCTAGGCAATCAAGTGAAAGCAAGCTAGACAGACATGGGTTAAACTAAACAAGAAAATATTGGCTAAGAACATAATTTGGCATTTAGTATTAATTTATCTCGACTTTTATATACAGTACTTGTTAGAATTACTACTACTTGGAAGAAAACATGTGTGAGGCTTTTTTGGGGTTTTATTTGGAATACAATATTTCACAACATACTTTCATTCTCATCATTTTCATATATAACATGATTAGGAGTGTTCCCATTAGGACCACAAGCGATTACATTTTTATCGGAGCAATTTCCATTGACTTCTTGGTAAGACGGCTGGTATTGAATCAACGCCACTTTTGACTGTTGATTCTGGATTGTCAATGGGGTGTTGCTATTACAGGAACCACAGCTCGCCTTTCTAAAGTCATTTGGTGATTTCTTCTTGGGTTTCAATCCCTTAGTTTTATCTGGAAGCTGCAAGTTGCAATTATTTTCTGCTTCAGACCATACGCTTTCTCTCCTGGTCAGAGCACCTTCTGCAAGAGAGTACGTAAGTGTCTTTGAGAAACGTCGTAATGTCTCTTGGGTACATATATGAATGCAAAATGTTCGCCAGAATTCACGGCGAAATTTCTTGCCAAAGAAATAATATGGTACAATGTTAATAGCGGAGTTAAGCACGACGAGGAAATTGGCGACTTCATTGAGAGCATATCCAGAGGTTCTCCAGCTTAAACTACTGTGAAAAGCATACACCATTCTGGATATCAAAGCAGGCACTTGGCATATAAAAAAAATCACCACTACACCAATTAGCATTACAGTTGTGTCATTACGCTTTTTTTCTTGAATATTCAGCTGCTTTCCCTTTTTCCTCGATTGGCGAACAGCATGCATCAAGAAAGCATTAAGAATTGCTAATGTCACAAAGGGGATGCCCCAAACAAATATAAAGTAGAGCCAAGAATGGTAGACCTGTTTATATACTTGGCTTTGTCCTAGCTCCGTCCAATCAGTGAAGTATAAAGTCCTATTTGGTACTGATATTGAAAGCAATTTATATTCCAGAAACTTTGGAATGTTAAACAATATGCCACCTATATACAATGCTATAATCACAATCTTGGCTTTGTTGACAGTACACATGTATTCTGCTTTAAAAGGGTGGCATATCATTATGTAGCGGTCAACTGTGAATGCCAATGTCAACCATATTGAAGTTACCATAAATGTGTATGCAAATCCATGAGCATAAGGAAACATGTAGACGTACACTCTATTCAGAAGCTCGTGAGAATCACTTCCGATTTTGCTGGGATGAACCGAATCTTTGAAAACGACCATGACTGTACAGATAAGTACTAAGGTATCACAGATTGCGAGTCCAATCATATATACATAAGTTGATGATGAGCGCATACTTCGCCTTGATAGAACAATCACTGATAATGTATTTCCAAATATACCTAAACAGCAAAACACCAAGCCTGTGATGCCCATCAAATAATGTGATATAAGAGCTTGCATGTAACGTTCACCGCATTGTTCATCACAGTTACCATCATTATCATCAAGCGTAAAGTTCTCAAGTTGTGATATATTGAAGGATATATTGAAATTGAAAGAGTTAAAATAATCCTCTAGGCTATCCATATTTGTTGTTTTCGATACTCAGTCCTTCATCTTAAATATGAGTTTTATTGCCACAATAAACTAATGGCAGAATACTACGGAATAGATGGCTAGATATCATAGCCCATAATGTTAAACCTCTTATCCTAATGGGAATTGTCGTGTCAATGTCTCCCAAATGGTACTGTTCTAGTGGAACAAAAGATTTTCAATCTGTCATAGTCTTGGACTGCTACTGACTAAAGGATATACCAAGGTAGGTATAATTGTATCATATATCTTCTCAAAAGTATTATCTTATTGTGATAATATATGTATTTTTTTTCAGTCTCTGAATGTATCTTGCTAGAAGTGTATTTTCAATGATCTATCATGAAACCTGGTTCCATCGTGTAGAAGAGCATTTTACTATGTCAAAACATCTCAGCAATTTGATACAGTTTCCTAATGGACATTAATGAAGTTAAACATAGAATCCAATCCGATCCACATGTTCAGCACATTCCCTAACTTCTGCCATTCATACGTTTTGGTCCAAATTGTTTTAGTATGAGGCTTTAATATATAAAATACGCAGATTCTGTTTCTTATTCACTATTTTCCAGTTCCTATGTTTTTTTCTCTTTCTTAATAGTTGAATTCATCCGAATAGCGAACAAGATAGGTTTATTTTTCTTCACTAATTCAGCGTGATGTCTCTTCATCTAGCTCATCAAATCTTTTGTCTCGCTGAGTCTGTAGGAAACTACTGAAAATACAGAAAAATAATATTGCTTTATAATGTTATAAAAGTTTGAGGTAACATCAAACATGTTTACGATCATATCACAATGTTCCATTATGTTCGTGTAGTAACTAGGAGCATTCTCAAAAGTACTGTACTGAGAATGTCAACTTTTACCCTCACATCAAAGAATAAGGTATGTCCTTAGAATATGTATGAAATACAATATCACATGAATCACATCTTGTAATTGTACTATAATCACATTATTTTAATAAGCTTTTACACTGAATGAAACATGATGCCTTAATAAATAGGATCAACCAATATGTATGATCTTTGTCTTCGGATAAATTTAAAATGAAAGAGCTAATGATGATAACAAAAAAAAACGCAAAAGTTAATCCTTCCTCATTGGTGTTAAATTACAGTACATGGAAAAGGATTAACTTTGAGCGTGTCATGATGCCTTGGAGAATGTTCTTAGTGCTATCACATTAAAATCTATGAAAATGTAGGTATCAATAACATGTTTTTTTGATGATCAATGGTAATTACTCTCTGCTAATCTGAAATCATTTCAATTACACTAAAAGGTGAGGTGAATGACATTTGTCCTGAAATGATACATGATAAGTCTAATCATATTTCCTATTTAATTCATTTCCGTTAATTTAAACAGTGAAAAAAGCATCAAGATTCAAAGTTTCATCTCTTCTATTTAATTCCGTAACACATATCCATCACAATAATAAACTGAAGAGAGCTGATTGGAAATGTTGATTTATTGATTCAAATCCTTTTTTAATATTACACTTGTAGATTCTAATCATCAGTAATATAATGTACTTTTAAATGATTGTTTAGATAAAAAATAACACGATTGCTAAATCAATTTGCAAAATAGCACCTAATCAGGGCAAAAACTATAAATTCTAGGTTTTGTGGCTGAAATCTTAATTTTTTACATGATAATCTGTTTATGTAATCAATCATGCATTGTAGATCTAAGGGCTTGTTATCCTTGATACTGTCTATGACTTCAATGATCTGTTACTGCCTTATTGTAAACTTTCACATTGTAAACTGATGTAATTCAATTGATACACATCTACACCCTTTCAAATAATATGTTTACTCTCGTTCATACCCATTTTTCTAAAAATATTTCTGTAGGCAATAATTATTATATGGTAATATGTTATTACTGTACAATGAATGGGACCTCATTTCTTAATGTCAAAAATAACAAAACATTCGGAATCTTCTCAGAAAAACAGAAAAACATACTTTTTCATGCTATAAAACTTTCTTGAAAGGATCTGATTATGGTTAGCATCTAAAACCCATCAAAGACCTCAAGGTAAAAAAAAAATCAAGCAGCTTCTTAATGCCAATATTAGCTACATTTCTTTTTCATTTCCTTATTTCCCTTTACCTGTAACTATATCTGACTAGCAAAAAATCAGATATTGTATTTGTATTCTTATCTCTGTATTCCAGCTTGTGTCTTAATGTGGAGCTTTCCTCCTCTATGAAACTGACAAAGTAGATAAATAGTAGACACAGTGAATCTTTATCTCAATAGGAAACTGGAAACAGGGACATGACATGAGCAAACAAGATCTATTTATTGTAAGATCTATTATGCAGTTACACATTCTTGCTGCAATTTTCTTCAATCAAGAGATGAGATTCATTGCTATCTCGAGTAGTACTATTACAACCTACTCATTTGTTTCACACTCATTTTTTACTCATTAGGCTTAGACCTTGCATAGCCAATCAGTTGCTATCTCGAGTAGTACTATTACAACTTACTCATTTGTTTCACACTCATTTTTTACTCATTAGGCTTAGGCCTTGCATAGCCAATCAGTTGCTATCTCGAGTAGTAGTATTACAACCTACTCATTTGTTTAACACTCATTTTTTACTCATTAGGCTTAGGCCTTGCATAGCCAATCAGTTGCTATATCGAGTAGTACTATTACAACCTACTCATTTGTTTCACACTCATTTTTTACTCATTAGGCTTAGGCCTTGCATTAAGCCAATCAGTTGCTATCTCGAGTAGTACTATTACAACCTACTCACTTGTTTAACACTCATTTTTTACTCATTAGGCTCAGACCTTGCATAGCCAATCAGAGTCATTGCTGAGAGATACATAAGCATGGCTTTGTAACAAGCTCTCTGATTGGTTGAAAGGCAAACTGTAACAAGGCACTGATATGCAAAATGCCACCCCATGCCACGTGTTCCAGACACTCACTGGCAAACAGTAACAGATGCCAAATGCCAACTGCAGAACATCAACTGCCAAACACGATCCATAAAAAAGTTTGAGACTATCATGATATGACAACATTTATGGTGGTGACATAATAAAAATGGTTTGTCTTTATCAGAGTAGTATGCTAGCAGATAGACTCAGGGTAATTACTATCTATCTTCTGTGTTAGCGAGTATTAAAGGTGCATCATATAATTATCCTGTATACGCTAGGCTTTTAGATTAATGTATAGAGTAAGATGTTCCAAGAAAACATCAACAACCATTTTTAAATTGGTATCACCACCTTGCGAGGCCTCTTCTCAGGGGGGTATAAGTACAAGTTTAGAAGGCTTACATTTTACTCCATTGACATGAGCAATAGGCCATTTACAGTGGTCATTATTCAACAGGGCTTCGACCCTTTGGCCAAGATTTCACTATGCTGCCCACTGAAATGCGGTTATTGGTAATTATAAGGATGATTTAGATTATATCTCACATCACGCTAATTTTGTTTAGTGGATCGGCGTTAACAAGTTCAAACATCATTCTATTATAATGAAACTAATAAAAATCATATTGATTTACTCATGAAATTGTTCCATTTCTAATTTCCATTTGGCAATAGGCTGTAATTTGTACTTTTAACTGCGGATATATTGGTTAAATTAATTTTTATCAAAAATAATCTTAATCCTTAACTTATATTGACTTCTTGCATTTTTGAATTTTTGCCTTACTTATTTCAAAATATTTGTATTTTGTGGATAAATTGATATCTAGCTAGATTTATCTAAAATTCATGATGATTTAAATATGGTCCTGAGTATTACAGATAATATGGGATACTTTAAAAGTGCCCAAATTAATTGCATTACAAAAGATCAATGACATGGACTTGGTTATCCAAATGTAACTGAAGATCTGCCCAAACATTCTGATATTATATTTTGAATATTTCAGTAGAGTATTTGAAATATTACAAATGTACTGTGGATGTCATGCAATACTAAAGCAAACCATTTCCAAAGAATACAGGAATTTGTATACCTGTAGGCCAAATCAACCACGATTTGGGTTCTCTCTCAAATACGAAAAGTCCTGGCAGAAGTTTTTCATTAAACTACAAATGACAATCCTTCCTTAATGTTATTCCTGTATTAAAAGTAAACTGATGCAGGTTGATGCATGGAGTGCTGATACGGTAAACTTTTCTCCACTCTTCAACAATGCTGTTGTTCGGTATTGAAAGACATTAGGTGAATCTAGTACACAGCCAACTTACATCATAATCTTTTCTACTGTTTTGTATTTTAAAGAAAGCTTACTTTAAAGGTCAGAGATATTGATATTCTAGATTATTTTTGATTGGTGCAGTGCTCGAGAGAATTTGTTACAATAATATTTAATTCATGTTTTAACAATGAAGTAAAAATGCACCATTGAATTCAATGGCTTAATTGAGGTATTATCAATGTTTTAATTAAACACTGAAGTATTATTGCTCGATCGTGAACAAATTGTGGCTTCAAAGCAGTCGTATTTGAATTAATTCCGCACTTCATTGAATACATTTACCACAATAACATAGATACCAGGCCTGTAGCCAGAGGGGTTTTGAAGGGTTCGAGCGAACCCCCCCCCCCTGGCCAAAAATTCTTTCAAAATCATGCAGTTTTTCACCATTCTGAGAACTTTTCACATAATTTTGGGCATTTTTGGGCCAAAGTTGTCAAAAGTGACCCCCTTGGAATTTTTCAAAAAGTGAACACCCCTTGGCAAATCCTGGCTATGGGCCTGGATACTTTGAAAGCTGCTGACTGTAAACTCCAGAGCGCATTTCAACCTATTGAAGCAAAATCATCAATCTTATTTTCATGCTATTCTTAAAGTGCCCTATAAACTATAAAATGCGCATGCGTCCAGGTGTTGATAAACTATAAATAGCGAAAATCCAGGGTTTGTCACCACAAGGTAAGCCAGGACGTGTTGAGAGAACAGCTAGTGTTGATATTGAATTTATATGTAGCCAGATAAGTTTCCTTATTGAAATTACATATGGTTATTAGCAATACTTTGTAGGTGCTAAATATTAAAATATTTAGAGTATATATGAGAGAAATTGGTCATTTCGAACCTGTTGAAAAGTTTGTGGCTCTCGGCTACACCGGGGAATTTACTTCCATGAGTACACACATAAATGTGGGGTTCCCCAAGAGGTACGCGACAAGGTGACCTGGCATCAAATGTGCGACTAAATGCTACTATCGAGAAGATAAAATAACGAATACGACAATAAGTTATTGCATGTGACAATTCCGAGCCTTCATCTCACTGAAGTATTTTGAAGTGAAAATAGGATTTTTGTTTTGATACATGGATTCAGATGAACGTAACTTTATTCTGACAACTAATCAAAACTGAACAAAATTGATTGTAAGTAACAGACAATTTATTGTTTTACAATGTTTTGATTGGCTAAACGAATGAAACCAACAAATTATGACATGTAAATTAAATTTAAAAGTGACAAACACAACCTCCCTATCCACTCTTTGGGAGCCCTATAGTAAATTAGTAATATGGACATGCAGCAGTGGTAGTGTACAGCTTATTATCACACTACGCTTTGTATTCTAAAGCCTGTTGTTTGTAATAACACTGTCCACTCAACGTATGTTTTGTGTGTGGGCAGTCAACGATAATCATTGTTTTATCTCGGTTATATGACCTCGGCAATTATAACAAAACCGTACTAAACGAAAAAACGCAAATAAGAGAAAGCTTTCACACACATATAAAAAATGAACTAGTCTAATCCGCCAGTATAAACTCTGTGCTATACGTAGCCGGGTCAGGCGCACACTTTAAAAGGAGATCAACTGCATGTAATCCATAACTCATATGGCTCATTTGTGTGTTGATTAATGAATTGTTGGACATTCATTACTCTGCGCTCAGAGTCTACTCAGAGTATTTATAAACTACACTCTGCAAAGTATAGACTATATTATAGTTTAGCAACCCTATCCCTACCCTGATACCCGTGACAGTTCAGATCATGAATCATTTCAAACCTACTGCACTGACCTTTTCTCAACCAATCAGCGAGCTGGAAGGAACACACACTAAATGCATGCTCATTAACTATGGGATGATGTCAGAGGAAATTACCATATATAGAAAGTTGTCTGTATTTACTGTAACCTTTACAGTGTTCTCCCCAGGATTTTTTCTCAAGTGAGTACAAAGTTTTTAATTTTACAATGTGCACAAAAATTGGTCAAAATATGCCTATTTTAGCCCACTTGCTTTAATGCTGGGGAGATCACAGCTTTAAGAGTGAAGACGAAGCCCTCTTTTAAAAAGTGAAGTCGATTGAATGCAAAGGGTTGACATTCACATTACCAATACGAAAAAACATGTCTTAAAATTGGAATTGTGGTAAAAAAAGGGTCAATCAGCTTAGAATGAAGTATATTTGCATTACTCAACACTCTTAATAGTAGAGAAATGCTTGAAAATCTAGCAGAAATTTAGACAGAAAGTATGCAACAACATAAACAAAACTTGCAGATCAAAGAATGGGAAATTCATTGGAGCTTAGTGCTGTATTCATCATTACAAGAGATGATCTAGTTCATAGACAAGGGATTGCTCTCATCTTTGCAGCTTAAACTTTTCAGAAACTGAGTAAATATGATTATCATATGTAGAGATATTCTTGGCGCCTAACCTTATTATATATTTCTTAATTAGTCATCAAAAAATGTGTAGACTTAACTAATTTTTCGCAAAAAGACAAACAGTGATAAATATCACAATTAAAACGCAACAACACTTTACTAATGAGGCATTAGCACGACAAATGTCACAAAATGACGCCAAAAATTGGTCATACTTTTTAAAGATGACATAATCAAGGACATTTACATCTTAGACTACAATAAGATATTTGAAACTGTTTCTGAATGGCCAGAGTCTTAGCTTTTGCAACTAATACAGAGTTATAAAATAACATGAATTAGTTTATAATGCTGGGAAATATTTGGATTAATTGAATGAAAATTTGGAGTTAAGGCCAACTCAAGTTATTTGTTTGTTTAGTGGGATCTTATTTGAAGAATGGACAATCTAATGCATAAATGTGTTCATATTCTCTCTACCTTAAAACTTATAAGGGACATCCCAAATGGCAATCTGGAATGACAAAACAGGTTTCATTTTTTCACCTTTTGAAGTTAAACAAAGTCAATGTCAATTAACAATAAAAAATTGAAGAATCGAAAAAAAATATGTATATTATATGCAAACTGCTAGGAATATGACATACACAAGGATTTGCATAAATCTAGAGTCCTTTCTCAGGCGTCATGCAATGCTAATTTGCAACAGATAGATTTATTTCCAATAATACCATGCCTTTGAAGTAGATTTTAAAATACAATTAGATCAATACAGAGCGACACATTGATCAAAAATGATGACAATGCAGAATGCCTTTAAGACAGCCACTGTAGCACTGTTCAAAATCGCAATCTTAAAATTAATGTGAAATTTCGAAATTTATGAGAAAATTAGTTATGGGAAATGTTTACAAAACAGGTTTCATTTTTGTTTATCACCCTTTAAAGTTGATTTTGAACAGATTCTCAATATAAACAATGGGAAAATAAACAACTAATAAAAACATTTTGACGATTAAGTAAAATAATTCCAGTTGAATTAGTCTGGCTTACAATATCTGGAAAGTATGCTAATGTGTTGAGAATTTCAATGCTAGATCAACAGTATTATTAATACATTCATCTTTGTCAACGATTAAATGTGCGGGATTATCAAAAGTTGTTTTGGAAATATTTTTAATGGCAAGGGTAATTTGTCTCTGGGGCACTTTGCCCAGCTATGTCGGGTCAATCAATTCTGTGTTAACCCCTTCAATGCCAAGAGTGACAAATATATCAGTAGCAGAATTTCTCACTAAAATGGCTCTAGTTTTGACAAATGTTGTTCAATGTATGTAATTTTTCTATGTTCAGTAATATTACCAAAATGAACATCAAACATTGCACATTAAAAAAAGAAATTTGGCATATGTGAGCGAAAAATGAAAAATGAAAAATTATACAATGCATTTCAATTTGAGGCATTCTAATGAAAACTGCCTTTAGTAAACTCATTGAATATGATGGTAATCTTTCAAAAGATTCAACAACATGCTTTTGCCAGACCATACAGTTTACATATCATATCGTAAAAAGTATGTTGGTTGCATATTCAATGATATTTCATCCAAAATCAAAGCAGTTCATTTTGAAACTGGAGGCCTTTGTTGACTGATTGCGCCATTTGTACCTTCACGTTTTTATTGATCTTGGAATATAATCTCATTCATGGAATACCAAACCTTGGGATATTTCAACGGAATATAAAATAAGCATGTTAAACATTTAACTAGATGTGGAATTTCTAGTTACTAAGTTCTCTGAATTTTTTTTGATTCCAGATAATCAAAACTGCAGAACCTTAGATAAAAAATTCATGCATCCAGAGCTCAAACTAAAAATCTAATTTTCAAAAAATAATTTCATCATTTCTACCAGAGAACCATATGTGTAAATACATGAATCAAAAATAAAGCTTAGTAAGTCTTTCTTGGTCGTGACATCAAAACTGAATCAAGGGTCCAAAGAAAAGAAAGATTTGACTGAAAGAAACTCCTCGAAATAATGTTTTATTACATTTCTTTATTAAGATGATTCATTCCCCACATAACAGACATTTAGATGCAACCATATGTCTCATACATAAATATAAATGAAATACAGAGATGTATAAAATGCGTTGCAAGAAGCCTAGTAGGAATAATTCGCAAATCACAATAAGTAAAAAATTCCATATAAAATCCTCTAACCTACTAATAAAATACTTATCAACCATTTATTACTAAGAAACTTGAAAATATTTCAATGAACCTGTCCCTATCCAGGAATTAAAGTGCTTATATGTGTAAATTATTAGTGCAGCATGTATAACTCACCATCTGCAATAGATTTTATTGTCAGCTGCATTTTTTTAAACTTGTGATAAGTCACAAAGTACTCTAAGTCTTAACATCAAGACATGATTGCTTGCTTAAACTTCTTAATTTTGTATAATTCTCCAATGCAGCTTTGAAGTGTCCTTTAGCTGTGAAACCCTCTATGATGGATTGATATCCTAGAATTGTATAATATTTGTGTGTGAAATCCTACAGATGTCAAATCGAGTATGCCTTAGTGTAACATACGTCTCTCACTGTTCAACTTTTATTCAACTAGAATCACAATAAAAAGAATCTTTTATTCATTTTTGAAAATGTTTACTCGCAGCTTTGAAATCCAATGACGTATACTATGTAAATACTAAAGTGAATCTCTACAAAAGCTATTTCAATATGATTGGAAAATACTACAAGTACGACAAGAGCTTAAGTGTTTATTGAAGTCTGAACGATCATAAAAACATATTCCAGACATTAAGATCTAATCAAGACTCAAATGCTTTAATTGATTTTTTAAATATCGATTCAGATTTCAATCAAAGTCTTGTTCATGAAATGAAAAGAAATACATGTACACTATTTTCAAAAACTCAATGGTTCGGTATTTTCTAACAAAGAGAATAAATTGGTCAAGCACTGTTGTTCAAAATGATTTATTCGTTCTAACTCAAGGTCACAACCTCCTAAAATTGTGTGTCTTTAGGGCAACTACATCATACTTGATAACTAAATCATAATTTTCTTGATTATCAACCAGTAATTTTCTTACCTTTTTTTAATTTATTTATTTGAATTTACACTTGTACATCAATTGCCTACTAAAATGAGGTACATCCAGGTAAAACATCTATCATTTAAAAACAATAAGTTGATAACTGACAATATTTTTCGCAGATGGTCAAGACTCGTGACCTTCTAAATACAGTATATATTGATTAAGTAATTATATGACTAAAAAATATCACATGCAACAATTTGACCTAATAATCATTTTTATTGGTTTTTAATCATCACAAATTTTGTACATAATCATATAATATTGTTAAGTTTGATAAATTGAAGAATTACTAATTAACAATGAAGGCTAAATAAATGATAAAATAAAAATATTGATAAATAAATTCTAGAAAACAAATTCCATCTGTAAACCAACTTTAGCTAATCCATATACAGTATAGTACAAAAACGTTTTTAAAACAAGAATGCTGGTTAATAAAAAAAAAAAATAAAAGCATTAAGAATTGTCAATACCAACTTACTGAAAACAACAATAAATAAACCATACATTTTTTTTAATTTACCAGAAACTTTATTGAAAAATACTATCAATAGTTCTATTATTCTCGTCTTTGCACTAATAATGGCACATTTACTCCGACATTAATTGAAAATTATTTCTGACATTTGGAGAAAAACAGATGGGCAAACAACAGTTAATTATTTACGGTGAAATGGAATTATAACTCCTAAAGTTCCGAACATCTTACGAATTTACCAACTTCTCTTTCTTAAAGGCAGAATCAGATCTATGGGGATGACAAAATTACAAGCAACATGTTCAATTGACCTACCAATTTGTTCCTTACAATATCAAATACAATATCTCCCAAAAGATCTTTGATATATAATACATTGGTGAAGTTATAATGAATTCAAGGTGCAAAAATGGGTGAAAAATGTTTAAATTCTCCCAAATAATAAGAATGGTAACCATTCTTATAGAAAAATAACACATTATTGTAAAAATCTTTAGTTTTCCTGAAATAAAGTGTGCACTTTGGGGATTTTTAGAAAATATACATGAAAAAGAATGACATAAGCCAGAAACATTTTAAAATTGAAACAATTTTTTGTTAGGCTGCTTGCTATCTCTGATTCTCTCTTTAAGGTATGCAGAGTAAAAAAGAATTTGCCTGATGAATCTGGAGCTTTTGTATATGTAGGCTTACATTTACTGACAACATGCAAAATCAGGTTTAAAATCACTCTATCCTGCCTACCTTAATTACATGTACTGTCAGGTCAAATCTAAATCAACCCAGAAAATATTAGTCTTATTTCAAGACCCCAGTCTTGCTTCAAGACTAAGAAAATCTGTATACAGACATCAATATATTAATATCCTCATTTCAAATGGCAAGATTTCACTTATCCACCAAAGACCAGGGCGAAAAATGACCACTATAACCCAGCACTATACTGTAGCTCCACCTATTGTTCAGGCCAATAACAGTAGTTATAAAGCCATCTAAAACTAACTTTAATACCATTATTACAGGTTCGCAAGGTGGTGATAACACAACATCTACTCTGAAAGGAACGAGTGAATAATATCGGCATGATCAGGATCTCTGCTTTTGGAGGATGAAATTTATCCCGAAGAGAGCCACTTACGCTACTTAATCGTAGATAGCACCATCTGATATATCAATAGTGTGATGACTAGACTGGATTGCTTAATACCTTATCATTGAGATATATTAGCTATTAAATAACAAGATAATTATCAGTATATTGTTGTTGATAAGATTTGATAGTTTATAGATATGTTTAAATAAGTATGTTCAAACCAGTGATCCTCCCAGCATTAAAGCAAGTAGGCGCAACACCCACCTGAGATTTTGAAAATAGGCTTACACCCACCTGAAAATCTATTTGCACCCACTTGTAAATGAGAAAAATTTGCATATTTTGACAAATTTCGGTCTGAATTGTGAAAATGAGAATTTTGCACCCACCTGAGAAAAAATCCTCGGAGATCACTGCAAACACATCACTTAATGAAGCTTTTCTCAAATTTATTAAGAAAATGTTGAATTGTATTATTAATGTATTTGTATTGTATTCTATTAAATTGTTTTGCATTATATTATATTTTTGTATTGTACGAGTATTGAATTATATTGCACTCTACTGCACCTCCTAATCTGAACGCTTTTAGCCAGTCCCAATGGCGTTCAGATAAGACAGGTTTTACTGTAGATAAAAATAGATATAAACATGAAAAAACAAACTATAAACTAATTTTATAACAGGATCTTGTAGTAAAATAAAAGCAGTACATCTTTCCTATGTAAATATAACTGACAGAAACATTAGTATTTAAACGGATTTGTTAAACCACATAATAGATTCAACTATTATTGTTACATTCCGAGACTCATAAACTAACAAAACCTGAAACTATTTGCAAACAAGTCACATATATATAATTTCTAAAATATATTTTGCCTTTACCACAAATACTGCATTGTATTAAGAGTATGTTCTTTAAATGTGAATAAGGAATGGTGTGTGTGTGTGTATGGGGGGGGGGGAAACATGTTGATTTCAATATTTCAATATTTCAATATTTCGGGGAGGTTATACCATTATATAATTGACTCAGTTTGTGAAGAGCTCGTGATATACAAGATATATATCATTTATTGACTTTTTGGATGTCACGGCTACAAGGATGACATTTAGATTTGTTTTGCATGACATTCAGTATACACGCCTCGGGTAAAAGTCCAAGTGATTCCAACCTTAACTTTAAATAAGGCATCAACATGCAAAATGTCACCACCTGCCATTTGTTACAGACACTGACTGCTGAAGGCTTTTAGAGACACTGAATGGTATTACAGATGCTGAACACCAACTGCCGAACAAAAAAAGTTGGACTATAGCAATATGTTACCACTTCATAGTGACATTAAAATTGAGGCTTAACTTAACTTAACCTTAAATAAATATTTGAAGTTGTATACAATAAAATTTGTCTTAGTGAACACCTCTCTCTAGTGAACAGCTGTCTCCAATAGACACTTCACACATATTCCACTGACTTCTGTATAAAATACCCTCTCTGTAGTGACCACCAACCAACACTGAACATTTCAATATCCACACGTTTTACTATACATCATTTAACTATACAGTAAGACCAATCTCTCCCTCTCTGAGCAACAATGAACTAAATTAAAAGCCTCTACTAAGTTACCCTGAGATACAGAGCCTGGTGCTAACTAGAGATGAAGCTCTCTTTTAAGATGCCCAAAACAAATTATTGAAAAGGGTATTCTGTAGTGTTACCAACAGTGAAATTTTCATTATGGATTCAAAGGTGTTCACTATACACAGGTTTTACTGCTATAATGTCCATGTAAAAACATTGGGCTTTAAAAGCGTGTCTCAAGGTGTATTTTTTTATTCCCAGGGTTTTTAAAATGATGTTATCTCAAAATTAGATTTATCATTGTCAGATCAAGGATTTAAGAAAGAAAAATTCTCATTCTCCAACAGTTCAAATCATCTTGACCTGTCAAAAAGGTTATGTATATGATATATTTTCGTGAACCAAATACACAATTTGTTGTGAAATGTCAGACACCCCTGGTGGTATCCCAGGTTACGGAACCGATACAGAAGCACATCTGTAACAGATATATTGTGAATTCAAAGAGTTCAATGAGAGAGAAAGGTAAGGGTGAGATAATTGCTCCTAGACATTTTGTTAATAAATTATTTTGGCCTTAAAGCCAAAAGTTGTAAAATCAATCATGCAGTTTATGAGAAAGTTTTGTACCAGGTTGAACGAGTGCATTTTACTGTTTTAAAGCAAGGGCCAAGAGTGTCTGAGTTTACTCAAATGATATAAGATATACTAAATCAACATGTTTCAACTAATTTGATTGAGTAAACCTTTCCACACGAGCCATTTGAAAAAATATTGCTCGCTTGCCTGATCTTTTAATGGTTTTCACATTAGCAGAAAATTTATCCTCTTGTTTTTTCTCAAATAACCATCCTTCTAACCTTCTGGCAGAAAAAGAAACAAATAAATGACCTTAAAACTCCCAAATGGCAGCTTATTCTAAGAAACATTTCATTTTATGGGGATTTTCATGGGATTTATCATGGCTAGGTTATAGAGACCTTGTAGCCTAAATAATGGGACAACTGAATTATTTTCTGGATTTAGACACCAAATAAAGATTTCTTGTTGATAAATCTATATTGACTTTTAAAGTTACACAAACGGGCTTCATTTCTTTGCATATTTGCCCCCTTACCCTGAAATGGGCCAAACATAATCTCCAGGCTCTTAAGAATTTTGATAAAGAACAGTCTTCCTCAAATCTTAGGGTTGGGGATAATTTTCCCTTGAAATTGCCCAAATATTTGATAAGAAGGCATAGGGTTTTCAGAAAAAAACAGGAAAACCCAATTAACCAGAATGATTAATTAAGAATTATACTCTACACCCCCGAAAATAGAAAAGTTGTTAGAAAGTAAGCAATTAATAGAAGTGCATATCAGCGACAATTACACAAGTTAGAATAACAGAAGTCTGAGATAAATAGGATCTCAGGAGGTGTAATAAAGTTCAATCCTGTTCACTACAATTGCTTTATATCTAGCAAGATTTTCTTCAGCTGTAAAATAAATCTCCACAAATCCAAACATAACAGAGAAAAGGATTCATCAAGAAATTCCACGACAAAAACATAACCAGTTTCCAAGAATTGACGTAATGAGCTAAAAAACATGAAGTGAGCAAAGCAACGAGAAAGGTGATTAATACGACTGCTGCATTTTATGATTTTTCGGAGAAAAAAATTCAATTTCTCAGCAAAAAGAAGCAATTCTGGATAGCCGGTCAGATTATACAAATGGCCAGTTTGATACCCTGCCGTGTTAACTGCCTAATAAACTCTCTACTAAGCGCTTAAATTTCACATAAAAATGAAAAAGAAATTCCAAATTGCAATTAGACTGGTCATAAAACATCCTAGAGGTTTAGTGATCTTTTCTTTATTGGCGCTACAGGGTGGGTCAATAATGCTTAAATTTTAGTGATCTTTTCTTTATTGGCGCTACAGGGTGGGCCAATAATGCTCAAATTTTAGTGATCTTTTCTTTATTGGCGCTACAGGGTGAGCCAATAATGCTTAAATTTTAGTGATCTTTTCTTTATTGGCATTACAGAGTGGGCCAGTAATGCTTAAATTAGAAGTTTAAACAAGTTTGATAATCCATCAGAAAGATGAGTTTCACCATTTCCTCATCCTCTTAGTTGTTGTCCTCAATATTCACTTTTTTCCTCACATTTATCTATTCTCAAAATATCCATCCTTTTTCTTCCATTTCTCATATACATGTTCTGCATTATTCACTTTTCCTATTAAATGTACCCCTTTTCTACAAATATACCCCTATATATACCTTTCTTCACAGATGTACCCCTTCTGACAAATAAATACCTTTCTTCACAGATGTACCCATTCTCTCCCACTTCTCCAAACCTGTTCTTACCAAGCATTTAAAGCAACAATAATATCATATCTAACTTGAATTAATCTTATCTCAAATAAGAAAACATGCAAATCACCAAACAGAACTGTCTAATTCTTTAAACCTATAAGGAAATAACAATATCCTAACAAATAAATGTTGCAAAGTATATTACCTGTCGACTAAGTATCTATTTGTGCTGTTTTATGTTAGCGCCTGTCTGGTTGAAATACTTTATATTCTTGTGTTTGTTTTATCCTTTTAACAACATCACAAATCTTGTTAAATTACCTCCTAAGTATTTCTTCTTTGATACATCTTGAACTATCATGGATATTTATCTTTTCACAAAATAGACAGATTGAGTATACTTATTATTATTTAATCATCTATTAAGATAAGTCATGGACTATATGTAATTTTTATATAACTTTTTTTGACATATTGTATTATTACATGTTAATATCCATCAATTAATAATAACATTTACCCTAATCGCCAAAAGCAACCCCCCTTATAAGCGCCCAAATCGAGTGGACGATTATAGAGTACTTATACTAAAATGGGGCATAAGTTACACATTTTGTAATTTCATGTACAGTAGACAGATTGAGTATACTTATACATTGATCATGGCCATCAATGATAACATTTACATACATTGTCGTATTCAACACTCACCCCAAATCAAGAGACCACCTCAAAGAAATCAAGTGGGCGATAATAGAGTGCTTATACCGAAATGTGGTAAAAATGACGCTTTTTGTAATTTGATGCATTCTCACAATAAATAGTACTTTCTATCATTGGATCCTTTCTACACCATACTGAATAATAAATATACTAATATTATCTCAAAAGAGTCCATAATGAAAGAAATGTTCTTTAAGAGTTTTGTTTCGGCATTCAACCAAGAAAGCTTCTGCGCAGGTTTTCTGCGCACGTTGAGGATGTGAAGTTTCTCTTTTCGACTTAAGATTTTTCCTTATTCTCATGATTTTTATATGAAAAACATTATGATCTTCATTAAATTAAAAACATAAGCTAATATAAGATATAACTTCAATATCTAATTGTCTCTAGTAGAAATAATAAAGATAAGCATGGAAAACAACTTCTTCAATACAGTAGCCTTCTCTGGGGATTTCTTCAGTATTGTTAAGTTGGATTCTTGCTTCATTACCATAAACTCCCAAATAACAATCCATATCAACAAAAATATGGTGTTACTCCGTTCTTATGTTCCAAATAGGACACTCTTAGCAAGAATGAATGACACACAGTATATCTTTTTGATATATCTTAAACTATCATGGATATTTATCTTTTCACAAAATAGACAGATTGAGTATACTTATTATTCTTTAATCATCTGTAAGAAGGGCTAGGACCATCAATAATAATATTTATTCTAATTTAATCCAAGTGAAATCTATTTTACTGGTTTAATTTTATCATAATGTTAAAAATATATAAATATTACCTGAGACTTATACACAATACCCAAGGCTATACAAAAAGACTACTCGTTACTTCTTATTACATAAACTGTATATAAACATGTGTATATGATAGACAGTATAATCTCTTTATATTTGTATACATGCCAAATAAACTGAGTTAAAAGAAAGTATATTTCTTGTGAACATGAGTTTGGTAAAATATGAACATGTAAAACATATATCCAACAAAACAAGGCAATGTTCAAGCCAAATAAGATGTCAGTAATATATTTTAAATAATAAAAATAATGATTTCCGAAAGATTTAACATTCTCATACATCACTGATAAGCAATGATAGCATGGTACACACACGTTTTATTAGGGTTTAATCTGAGGTAACAGTTGAGACATATATCATATGAAAGATAAAGTGTAATGATAAAAAGTTACTTAAAGTTGATATATGAAACCAATATTTAGACATATCATTGAGAATCTGAATTAAAAATGAATGTTTCAGGGGGTACTTTTTAAATAATGCAGAAATCAAGGGAGCGTATCATACTAAGGGAGATCATTAACATAGGTTTACCCTCATAAGAAATCTAGACATAAATAAGAAATAAAAAAACAAAAATCTCTGAATCAATAAGTTTGTATAAATAATGTTTATAAAAAGATAACCTCATGATCTAACATTTCATCTGTCATTGATCTAAACTTAATTTGAAGGCTTACAATTATTAATCTATAGAGGAACAACATTACATTGATTTGGAGAGAACAAAAACAAATTAAACATCTTATCATGTTAAATATTGGGTGCATGCACGTCACAAAATGTACAAGTAAAGGACTTAAGCTCAGGTCTCAATAAATATTGTGGATGATTTTAAGCATGAATGTAATGTTTCAGACTTTGGTTGAGGGTAGGAACTACCTGAATTCAAAGGCTAGATAACAAGAGATGAATGCATCAAATTACTCACAATTCATTGAATCATGTTCTTTAATTCTTTTCAAATTTTGTAAAAGATTTATTACAAAAAGGAATTCAACCAGAAACGTTTACCAAGGGCTTGCAAGGTTTGACCAAGCATCTCCGAAATCTATTCCTTATTTCCCTTTTCTAAAACCTCAATTTTTTCTTTAAATTACTTCAAATCAATTACAACCTGAATTCTCTTGATTTAAAAAATCAGCAATTGTTTACCAATGTTTACTGCATGATACTTGGCATTATAATGAACCATTTCAGGGCTCCTAGTTCAATAACCCTTATAAATATTTCTTATTAATTCATATGTAACTTACAAAACTTAAAATATGTAACTTATAAAACCAAAAGACTTGGACATTAAAGATGCAGTATACCATAGGTTTCACTCCTGGGTACCCTTTCCTAGATAATCAATGATTATCATAATCATTATTATTGTTTATATAATATCTTACATACCTTAAGTTATATCTTGAGACACACTTATGGTGGCGTATATTATTGAGTTGGTGGCAATCGAAGAAATCTCCATCAAGTGGCATGAGTGTCATCACGTGACTTGAACCAGGCAGACAAACAGATTCAGGACCTGTTTTGAATTTCTTTTTGAATTTCTAGAACTGCCATTTATGGAATTCCCTTGGTCATGTGACCATAATGATTAACAAATTTAATGGCCAGGCAGATGACATATGGATTTCCCTTGTGTAATCCAATTTTAGAATTAACTAAATTTTGACAAATATAAGCACCTAAAAATTAGCACATAAAGTGGCAGATTTGTGACTTCTTTGATGGTTTGTAGATCGGTGAATATGTGGTAAAACTCAAAATGCAAAAAAAGTCAAATGAGGTCTTGAAAGTGTTTCCTGTGGCAAAAGGCCTCTTAAATATTTCATAAAATCTTAGGTCCAATTATCAAATCATTAAAATGATCATATTGCATATTCTAATAATTTACACTTGTGACTATGGATACTGACTGATACCAGGCATCAACATCAACTTGCCACACTATCCTCTGACCAATACATACAATTCTACAGTTTTGATGTGAAATTATTTATTCTCAAATGCACCTCTTGTGTTGTGATTTTGAACAGGAAATGATTTACAGTTACAGTGTGAATTGTAGTGCCATAATTTTTTTGACTAATATTCCAAACAAAAAAGTGAATAAATATGTCGAGGTCTTGCTAAGACCATGTTATGATTAGATATGGCTATATGAGTACCATATATTATAAACAATTTCCAGGTGCCTAAAACTAGGTGCGTGATGTTTTTTCTGAAATATCATGCTTATTAAACTAAGAGCCAGTTGTAAGTAGTTTCCAAGATTGTTATCGGACTCAAAACTTCATATCCCATATGTCAAATGACCATGAGCCTTGCATGTATCACCAAGTTGCATGTATGAAGTTCATCAGAATGCACGATGTGATGCAATGTCAGCATTTACAAACTCCATTGTGTTGACATCTATTGTGTTTAAACGATGATTCAATTTCATAATATCTTAATTTTTCGAATTTATGTAATGTGAGCCTCATATTCTGGGTCTCAAACTGAGATGCTGATGTATTTATTAAGATGTAAATGTCCAAACTGATATGCTGATGTATTGATTAACATGTAAATGCCCAAACTGAGATGCTGATATATTTATTAACATGTAAATGTCCAAACTGAGATGCCTTATAATGTATTTATTAACATGTAAATGCCCAAACTGAGATGCTGATATATTTATTAAGATGTAAATGTCCAAACTGAGATGCTGATATATTTATTAACATGTAAATGCCCAAACTGAGATGCTGATGTATTTATTAACATGTAAATGTCCAAACTGAGATGCTGATATATTTATTAACATGTAAATGCCCAAACTGAGATGCTGATATATTTATTAACATGTAAATGTCCAAACTGAGATGCTGATATATTTATTAACATGTAAATGCCCAAACTGAGATGCTGATGTATTTATTAACATTGTTAATGCCCAAACTGAGATGCTGATGTATTTATTAACATGTATATGCTCAAACTGAGATGCTGATGTATTTATTAACATTGTTAATGCCCAAACTGAGATGCTGGTGTATTTATTAACATGTAAATGCCCAAACTGAGATGCTGATGTATTTATTAACATGTAAATGCCCAAACTGAGATGCCTTATAATGTATTTATTAACATGTAAATGTCCAAACTGAGATGCTGATATATTTATTAACATGTAAATGCCTAATAACCTAACTAGCTCTTTATTTATTTAGTTGTACAGTAAAACCTATATAAGTGTTCCACTTGAGAGGTGTTCCACTTATAAAAAGGTTAATTTAACATTAAGTAAGTTGGTGTTGGGACTCTGAAAAGTGTTCCACTAACAGAGGTGTTCCACTTTTAGAGGTGTTCCACTTAACAGGATTCACTGTATATTTGACTAAAATATTCTACAGTTCATATTCCATTTAAAAGATCTTATGATTGATGAGTATATGTACTTTGAAATGATTACAGTTCATGATTCATACATTACTTATGACCAGTGGTGCAGTATTTAGTCATGGCATTGAATGCGTTATAGACATATTTAAACTTAGGGCTTTTCACCTTGACTCTGACATCAATTCCAAAGCTTAAAAAATATGCAAAGATGAATTTCCCTCCTTTACAATCATGACTCAATATAAAAGAAATTCAATCTGTTAAACTGAAAGTTAACATTTACGGGTGCTTGGTCACAAAATCTTGTCTGGCAATTGATTGGCTGGCATATCAACTAATATAGATAACGCTAATGAATCTAAGATAATTAACAAAACTAGGTGTAACAGCTTAATTTTGTTCTAAATTTATGTTCATTAATTCCTATATATATAGCAACTTCATGTGTATCTTTACATGGCCTATACACCAGATGAACTAAAATCAATGAGGTAAGAGGATCAATTTTTGACAAAAACATGTATGAGGTCAACTCTCATCTAATTTTTCATAGGTGACTTACGACTTGCACCACTTCTTATTACTGAATAAAACTCTTTCATTTAAGAGATCTTTAATTGGAACTTCAATTACTCACTTTTATATTCATATTACTCACTTTTGTATTCATATTACTCACTTTTCTATTCATATTGATCACTTTTCTATTCATATTACTCACTTTTCTATTCATATAACTCACTTTTTAATTCATATTACTTACTTTTCTATTCATATTACTCACTTCTATACATATTACTCACTTTTCTATTAATATTGCATACTTTTGTATACATAATACTCACGTTTATATTCATATTACTCACTTTTCTAATCATATTACTCACTTTTCTATTCATATAACTCACTTCTATTCATATTACTCACTTTTCTATTAATATTACTCAATTTTGTATTCATATTACTCACTTTTACATTCATATTACTCACTTTTATATTCATATTACTCACGTCTATTCATATTACTCACTTTTCTATTAATATTAATACTTTTGTATTCATATTACTCACTTTTATATTCATATTATTCACTTTTATATTCATATTTCTCACTTTTATATTCATATTACTCACTTTTCTATTAATATTACATACTTTTGTATTCATATTACTCACGTTTGTTTTCATATTACTCACTTTTCTATTCATATTACTCCTCTGTTGTAACACCTTACTCTCTATAAGTCAAAATTGAGCTACTGATCTGATGCAGACCATTAAGTTCATTAACCTTCATATTCCAGGCATTCAACTTTAATAAAACTATAATGTTTAACATGTTGCTTACCTTTGGTTTCAAACATCTGTCTAGCCATGAACATACATCTGTCCATCAACACTCCCTTCTCTGCTTTTTTACTATATTTACTGATACATCCAACGGTGTTCGGGTCTAGAATGCTGGTTCTGCCTGAAAATACAGAGAACCTAAGGTTATTCGATTTCACCTTTTGGATCATTTTGGCTTAGGAAACCCCACAAATGAATGGAAAATACAAAGCACCTTTGTACCATGAATATTCAAATATAGTCATATGAGTTATGATGTATTTTGGATTTTCGCCATAATATTCCTCTGATAAAAAAATAACATGGAATTAGACTTGGCATTAGATGTACTTTGATTATCTGATATAATGTCAAAAATAATTTTCTGTATTACCCAACATCTTACCTAACATAATATCTAGCATAACACCCAACATACTACCAAACATTACTCACCATTCTACCCAACATACTACCCACCATTCTACCCAACATACTACCCACCATTCTACTCAGGAATACTACCAAACACATAGCCTTAAATACCACCTAAATTAGTACCCAACAGAATAAAATTCTTGTTTTGAAATAACGCAATTGGTATGGGAAATCTTTTGAAGTGATACAATGTCATGTCAATACCAATCAAAACTTGCAGATTCAAATTTCTCCAGAGTCAACAACGATCAATGACCTTTCCTTTTTTGTTTACAGGCATTCAAATCTTCATCTATTCTGGGAGTCACATAAATAAAAGAATCATTTTTCTATGATTTACAACACAAAGTTAGTCTGAATCCCAATACTATATTTACAAAAGCACCGATGCAGCACAAATCATAAAAGGTTATTTATCCCTTAACATTCCCCAACATATTATAAAATTACAACTATTATGTCATTATATGACAATATTGAATAATAAGAAGGGATTAATGTCAACATCCATCTTCCACTAACAACAGGTAAGGCCATAAGAAGTAGATTCTTTGTTTTGCGTCCTGGTAAAATCCAAATCATGCAAGGGTACAAGGAAAACAAACACAAACTCAAGAAAAAACACAAACTTGTTTGCTGGGAAATGTATACATTTTATGGGCATAAAAAAGGATGACATACCAATTTGCAGTGATTACAAACACATATCTATACATTTTATACAATATATTTAAACATAGCTATTATTCAAGGGTAAAAAATAAGAAAATACACAATGTATGCCAAAGTAATTATAACACTGTCAATTTTGACGCACATCAAATTATCTGCCATTTCGTCTAATTCTGATTGAACGAAAGGCGATGGTACTTTCAGACCCTTTTGATTGCTATTTGGATGTGTTTGTTTTTTCTGATTTACTTAAAATCGTGCAAGCAAGGGGACGCAAAACAAAGAATCTACTTCTTATGGCCTAACCTTCAAAATGGCTTGTTCTATTAAATAAGTTATATAAAAAATTATGTAAAAAATTCAATTTATTCATATGTTTCAGAAGTCATTTGACCTTCAAAATGGCTCTTCATTCTACAAGTACATTAAAAAAAATGTGTACAAAAGAAATTATTCATATTCATTAAAAACTAACTGACATTTAAGATATGTGTATATATTAAACTTCTTTATCATAAATGGAGTCAGTGTTTAGAGTTAAATGTTGGAAGAATCAAACACCTAGCTCTTGTATAGTCCTTATTGTTTGCTGTAAGTCAAACATAAAAAGTAGTCTATCATATTCAGATTTAGTGAAATAATTTAATTCAGCTGTCAGGCTAACATCAAAAAGCAATTATAAAATACATTATAAAATATAACACCTATTCTAATTTTCAAAGAAAAAAATAAACTTTTTTTCTCACTTCATTCCATTGCATGCCCCTATTCTAAACCTATACACCTAACAATATGAACAACTTTTGTAACCACAATCTTCAACGAAGACTAGTGTTACGATTCCTTAACAGTTCTGTATATGTACTAACCTGTATGTCTCATAACAAGGCCATGAAAACTTCAGTCATATAATCCATAAACTAAATGCTGCTTATTTCAATACATGCTGAATGAGAGTGTTGATGCTATGTATGTGCACCTCTAATTCTCAGACATCCAGGTAGATATCTCTATGATTACCCAGCCTAACTGACCAGGATGGTGAAGAAAACTACAACTGTTACTTCTTTATCTCGTCTTTTATTGCTGATAACCTCAAAACTTGTTCTACTTACCAAAATTAAAACTGTAACTCAATGTTCAAATGTTTGCACTGTTCATTATATGGTCAGTTAATGTTTTTTAAACAATCATAGGCTTTTAGAATGAGTAGTTTTTCGTGTAAATCAAAACCTCGTTCATTTAAATACGTAACACATTTATTTCTTTGGTAACTAAAGTCTTTTGATGTCAGTTAACCTTTGAGTTAAGTTTCTGTTGCATATATGCAATTCATTTCCTCCATTATAAAATATCAGACAAACGGTTTCAATTTGAAAGTATAATACACGTCACATTTTTATGAAAATGATCCAAAAGTTGACCTTTATGCAGACAGTGTTGAGTATCGCTCAGGAGTGTCGACATTTATCAAAGAACAGCATATGTAATTTCAAGATTATGCTTTGGTCTAGCACTTCATCTATACTGTATATACATGTAGATAAACAATCATATATCACCATGTTTATTATTAATAAGACTGATAGATCAAAAGAGAATTTCAACCACCTCAGACAAAAAACGAGGCATTAACATGCAAAATGTCACCACCTGCCATTTGTTACAAATGTGGACTGCCGAAAGCCAAACACTGACTGCCAAACACCAGACACCATCCACAAAAAGTAAGAGACTTTAAAAATATGTCACCATTACAAATAAAATATCTTGAAGAAATTTGAACTGAATAAGTTATTACAAACTTTTAGTAACTGGCTCTTCCGAGGCAGCCTAATCTCATTAACAATCACAAAAAATATCAGCTACACATTTCTTTTAGATTACTGATCCTTAAATTGAAAACAGAAAATTGAACTTATATATTTTAAGCTGGCATTTCAGATGCAAGAGAAATGTAATCCTCTTACCCTCAGAATCAATGCAAATAACAAACCAAGATAAAAAATACAGAATTATTAGACAAATTAGAAGTCATACATTTAGCAATTTAAAAGCCCTTTTCACTTACCTTAATAACCCATTGTACTGTTGTATCTACATATGTAAAGTCAATGTTATCACTTTGTTTTAAATTGAGGGTTCACTTAACAAATTGGCAGGAGACCCAATTGTAATAGCTTTCAATTGAAAGGACTCAAGAAGTACTTCATGTGACTGTTGTGTTTATCCTTAAGCAAACCCTATCACACGAGAACATGGTTATATAGCATTAGAGTTGCTGTTTTTTCTCTCTGTCCACCCCAGGGATGTAAATTATAGAGTGATGAACGTACTGTGAAAAAATAATTTTGTGTTAATTTTTTCGGTTTGAAAAATTTGATTAGCACTTCAAACTGGCATTGGTTGCTTATTTTTTTGTTAATTTTTCGGTTTGAAAAAGTTGATTAGCACTTCAAACTGGCATTGGTAGCTTTAAAAATGGTTAGTACTCTGAACTTATATATGTATCTGGTGTCCCAATAAAACTGAACTGCTTTTTTCATTCCAATGAATTTATTGGAAATTATTGAAAAGTAGCATATTAGGGTATCATTAGTAAGTGAAACAAATACAATGGTTACATATTTTGTGAGTAATGACAAATTCAAAAAATGTGTCAAAAAATCCAATATCAGAGCTGCGTAATGAGATCTTCATAGCTTTTGTGCCAGCTATTAGTTAATAGCATCTGTCAATCAGTTTAAGTCTCAAAATAGCTTGTCTGTGTGCCATGTAGTGAAAGGATTTACGCACAAAAATGCACGACATCCAACATGTACCAAAAGACTGGATTAACTATGTCATGGGAGGCAACATTGTTGGAAGAAATATACAAAGTAACTCTGCTTGGAAAAATGGCTTCTTTCAGACTGAAATGGGTGACTTTTATGTTGATATTGGATATTTTTGGCATGCTGTTTTTAATTTGACAATACTTGAATACATGTATTTCTCTATTAACCGATCTCTTTCATATTCATAGCACTTGCCAATAAAAATGTTCAAAGAATTCGGCTATCCATTGCCAAGAAAATACTCGATACATTCGGGACACTCGATATATGTATGTTTCCATTCAAAGAAAAAAGACCACTAATAAAAAATATTTCATTTAACTAATTGCCCCCTACCCTTGAAATAAAAAAATCCTTTCACTGTCATCAGAATTCAGCTGGAAGAAGCCAAAATAACATAAAAGAAACTTGGTTTGATCCCATGTATCTACTTGACAAGTACATAAGAAGCATAATGAAGCAAAGCACAAGCTATATTTCAAAATGTCAATAAATATTGTAAATTATTCAATGGCAAACCCAAAACAATATATTATACAATACAATTATTTTCCAACTTAAATTAATGATAATTACCAAGCCGATTTGGGCTTACCTTCTGTTGTGGCTTAGGTACCAACATTTAAGACAAAGTGGATGTGGCTATCACGACTCGAAGTGTAAGTGTTCAAAAGATGTTGACAATCTAACAAGTTGATTTTTCCTATGCAGCAGACCCTTGACATAGTTTTTTAAGATTTTTTGATCAGTCAAGAATGAATAGATTAAATGTCGATTATAATATAATTTTAGACAGTTAAACAGAATTTCATTAATTTTTCACTTTGATATTTCAATGTTAAATGTTTTACATATACCTTTTATTGACACTCCATGTCATAGCAATTGAATTATAATACCTGTGGAGAGAAGAGAAGATGGAACAAAACAAAATGTGCATGATTGGTTGAAATTCTTCCATGTGATTTATAATAACAAATACAGAATTGAAAGCTCTGTTCTCAAAGGAGTATGAGGTCAAGTAGATGTATCGATTTCATATCTTTATTGATGGTATTTATTATCAACAATTTGTTTTGCAAGTTGAACATAATAACTTTATTAAAGATTGCCAGACATCAAATTAAACTTTGTTATATTATTAAAGATGTTATATGGCTTTATTTCAATTTATTTTCCTTTCAATGAGTTTGAATAACCTATAATTGTAAACATATGGTTCACCTAGGGTACAGCTAAATATCTATTTATTTGTCCCAACAAAATGTACTATAAACTATATATGCATGTAAATGAACTTGAAATAATAACTTTACACTTTTAAACTAATTTCTCATCCCAGCTGCTAGCATTTGCATCAAAGATTTCATTAATCTATCATGTAAACTTTAAATAAAACATATACTAGAATTTTTATTTTAAAATAAATAACCTAATATATTAAATACGCTATTTCTAGCAACAATAAAAACACTTGTCTAAAAAGATGATATAATTTGAGATAAACAGGTTTTATATAAGTGATTCAACACCAACCTTTATTTAAATAAATCCAGGGCTTGAATTATTTCAAAACTTGCCTGCTAATAAAATGAATTGCTTATATATATATATAAGAAATCAAAAGGGATCAATTCAGTAATGAATGCAAAAATGGAAATTATCACTCTTGAATTAATGAATAGCTATATATTTTGCATTGCATTTGCCTGCTGAAAGAATAAATTACATTATGCATAAATAAGAATTAATAAAGGAATTCTGAAGCTCTATATTTGGAGGATGGGGAAATGTAAGACCATTCCAAGGAAGGAAAATATGGATGAGTTCTGAAGCCCTGCATTTGGAGGATGAGAAAATATAAGACCATTCCAAGGAAGGAAAATACAGATGAGCTCTACAGCCCTGCATTTGGAGGATGAGAAAATATAAGACCATTCCAAGGAAGGAAAATACAGATGAGCTCTACAGCCCTGCATTTGGAGGATGAGAAAATATAAGACCATTCCAAGGAAGGAAAATACAGATGAGCTCTACAGCCCTGCATTTGGAGGATGAGAAAATATAAGACCATTCCAAGGAGGAAAATACAGATGAGCTCTACAGTCCTGCATTTGGAGGATGAGGAAATAAAAGACCATTGCAAGGAAGGAAAATAAAGAAGATTTCTGCAGCCCTGCATTTGGAGGATGAGGAAATATAAGACCATTCCAAAGAAAGGAAAATATAGAAGAGTTCTATATTTGGAGGATGAGGAAATATAAGACCATTCCAAAGAAAGGAAAATATAGAAGAGTTCTGTATTTGGAGGATGGGGAAATATAAGACCATTCCAAGGAAGGAAAATAATAAAAAAGAGTTCTGTATTTGAAGGATGAGGAAATATAAGACCATTCCAAAGAAAGGAAAATATTGATGAGTTCTGCAGTCATGCATTTGGAGGATGGGGAAATATGAAACCATTCCTAAGAAGGAAAATATAGATGAGATCTGCTGCCCTGGATTTGGAGAATGGGGAAATATCAGACCATTCCAAAGAAGGACAATATTGATGACTTCTGCAGCCCTGCATTTGGAGGATGAGGAAATATAAGACCATTCCAAAGAAGGATAATATTGATGACTTCTGCAGCCCTGCATTTGGAGGATGAGGAAATATAAGACCATTCCAAAGAAGGACAATATTGATGACTTCTGCAGCCCTGCATTTGGAGGATGAGGAAATATAAGACCATTCCAAGAAGGAAAATAATTATGATTCTTCTAAAAATTATCATTTTTAACATTTCAAAATCTAATGAAAGTCACCTGAGATCAAATCCTCTCAAAGTGTTCCAATAGGAGAAGTAAGTTGAAAAACCCTAAGTGCTTAATCAATAGTATCATGGACATTATATGAAACATTATTAACTATGAATTAAATAGGAAAACACAAAAACAGATCCTCAATCTGTTGATGCATCAATACATGTTACCCAGGAATATTATAATATTCCAAAGTTACTTTGGAACTAGGCAAAACTTTTGCCACTCATTTCTGTAAATTTTTGTTTCGGTATAATCTTTGAATCAGAACAAACAATTTGCAGAGCCAAAACAAATTCCAACAAATAAATAAGTCTCATGTAAATGAGATTTGCTTGAAACAGTGCCTAATCAAATTCAATTTACCTTATATGCCCTTCTTCATTTGCTTCATTTCAGACATTTCTGTTATGGTCAGTTAAGGATGATAATGTACCTACTCACTGTGACCAACTGTCCTCAAAGAATCAACAACATAATCACTGCAAATTGACCTGTTAAAGAAACAGTCTCTCAGATAAATTGATTCCTAATGATACACTGCTGACCATACAAGAGTTCTACTTTGTCAATATCCTTTAAATTAAAGATACACTTTTGTTCTAGGCTATCATTAACCATGGTATCAAGACAGAAAATCACTGCATTTCCTGCTTATAAGTAGCCAACATTTATTTCAATTTCAAATCTCAGTACAGCTCCTGGAAGCTATACAACGCTATCACAAATATCAGTATAAAAACTCTAAATATATGTATAGTAGCAGTCAGGAAATGATGTACATGTAGTTGGTGTATTTGGATTATTGTACACCAATGAAGAGCGTAAATAATTGAACAAGTTGGAAAACTCTTGCTTCTACACACTATTCATCCAATAAATTGGTACACAATGATGAAAATAAAGACACTAAATCATAAATAGAAGAAATACACAGTGTATAATGTATAATGTACAATGAAGGTGACTGATAGCTTATTGAAAGTTCAGTAAAGTTAACTCATCCCAAGACATTTCACCCTAGAACATCGTATTCCAAGATCATCCAAAGACAACTCATCCTAAGGGAAAGGATACAAAAACATCCATTTCCCAGACAGCCAATCTCACAACTTGTCCCATGGCAACCCATTCAAAGATAACTCATCCTGGGACAACTTACCCATAGATAACTCATCCAACAGCAACTCATCGAAAAAGGGAAACACACCCAAAAACTCTCCCTATGACAACCCATACAAAGACAACTCACCTCAAGACAACCTTACCAAAGACATCTTGTCGTGAGACAATTAAACCAAATACAATCTTCCAAAGACAACCTTTGATGGTAGGATGGTTTTCTACCTATGGTCAAACAATGGCCAAAAAGTTCATATACATGACATGTGAAACATTGAAAATGTGATTATTGGTGGTCTGAATGTCAAAACAACAATCTATTTGCCAAGTTAGCTGTCATTCCAATCAGTGGATCAATTACTTTATCACAATGCCTGTCATAGATATGCCAAAATCACCTAAAGCAGATTGCAAAATTTTGTCTAGGTACTCTTTCTGATTCAAACCAGTGTTTTTCTTTTTTCTTGCACTCACAACCAAAGCCCTCTCCTCTTTAAGTATGGTACTACATCACTTGGTTAAATTCTGTCAAATTATATTATATTGGAATTTCTATAGGAGGATCATATGTTTAATTGTGAAAGGAAGAATTACAAGGGAGTAGAAATGCAAATGGAGTTCAAACAACTGATTAAATCATACATACACTTATATTTTGAGTAAATTGTATAAACTGTCTTACCACATTTTTACATGGTTGAGGCTGTGAATATATGATTTTGTTATTGTGCTTATCAAAGTTAAGTTTTGATTCAAGGATTGTGTCCTGCCAATCAAACACTTGAGGTAGGGGTTATTTGGGCAATTTAGAGTCCAAACAAATTATACACCATATTAATATAGATATTGTGCATAAGGGAGATTTTACATCCCCAGTGAGACCAAATATCTATTTTCTTTATAAGTTATTGTGCTTTATTCTTTATTTTACCAGTAATATCTACATTGTATTTCACTTTAAATGCTTCTTTAAAGTCATCACACATACCCAATACACTTAGTTGTTCCAAAATTAAATGCCTCTTATCTTGTTTCATCTGTTGTTATTTTGTCAGAGGGCTGGCCAGGGCAACTCTATTCAATTCCCAACTGACACTTGGGTTTTGAAGATCTAATTGAGATTTTGGAGAACATAACAATACATATACTAGAAAAATTGGAAAGACGACAAAGACAACATTAGATAAAAAAACAAGTATCTTGAGAGTCAAAAAAGTGACTTTCGTTGTTACAAAATGTATTGGATAAATGGATTTTGATTGACATATATTCTAGGTATGGGTAAAGCTAGATCAAAGTATAATCTCTTATTCAAAGAGGGTAGATTAGGGTAGATATATCAAACTCATAGAAAGAGTATGAACAAATAGGACATGGTAGGACATGGTAGGATTGGTCCATGCATGGGCTTTCAACATGGGCTTTCAATTATAGTTAAAAGCCCATTGAAAGCTCATGGTCCATGCTAAACACCATTTGTTTGAAAATCATGTCAATGGCCTTGTAGATGAGCATTATTGAACACATATTGTCCATTAGAACAATAGATGAGACCCAGGACACACATTGAAGAGTAAAGAATTTAAGTAAATTGATAGTACATCTTTTACGCTTGAGAGATTATGCCTGAAGTTCAATCCCAGGCAAGATCACTTCTTTTTATTTTCATATATTTTCTAATCTTTGTCCTTGGTTTGTACATATCAGATATCTATTTACATCACTTTTACAGGTGAAATTATCTTGAATAATGAAAGTGAAACTTGAGAAGTTCTATTCATCAATTGTTATATGATTATCTCCTTCATATGAAATGACATGTGGTTGATTGATCCCTAATTGAAGTGTATAAAAAATATTTCTAATATTTTGTAACATACATTGCATGCTGATATCATTACCTAGACACACTAACATCACAAATTCTGATCAAGGGAATTTGTATGGATACCACTAGAATTATTCTGGAATAAGTGAGATGGAAAATTGAATCCCTATGAGTCAGTCCTGGGGTACCAGTAGTTAGATTCCAGTTTCTCCACACCAGGTGGATAACTCAGGTAAAATCACAGCGCAGCCGTATTCATCCCGTCTATAAGCCGAATAAGGTGGTAAAAAAATAAAGATCTCCAAATCACAAGATCAGATGGTAACTGAAGGTCAATATTTAGAAACATTCAAATCTGTTGGAATTGGAAGGGTACAGCAAGGTTATTGCATCTAATAGAATTCTTTCATGATGCTACCTGCTAATTGGAAGATTGGCTGATTAATTTAAGATGAGCATAGTTTGATTTAATCTAATTTGCCACGAGCGTATACCTGGATTTCCACACAGTATGTACTCGATCAGTAAACACGATCAATTACGTAATAGCTGGTAGAGATAGGTTTCTTGTACTGAAATAATATATACAACATTGTTTATAGTATCTTTTATGTATATTTTTGTACTTGTTGTACTTAAGTTGGATATACGTTTGACTCAAGTGCACTAGTAAAGGAAGATCCTGTTATGTAATACCATAATTATAGGTATTATGAGAATGATTATGCATGATGAACATTCATGTAAAGTTCATTTAAGTACTGTAGAATGTCATATAAAAAATATCCATACAAATATCACATTCAAGTGGCAATGTACAAGTGGTCAATCGTGACTGTTTATGAAGACCCAGCAGGTTCAGAAATATAATTTGAGACATGTGATTTCAAGGAAAAGGCTAGATTTTGACCAAATGTCTCCAAAATCCAGCATTTTAGAGCCACATTTAAGACTACTGCATTTATAAATGGGTTTGGGCATGTTGGAACATGTCGCCTTGATCCTGATTGTGTCCAATCTTCATCCATGCTGGTTAAACAGCTTATCTCAATGGTCACATTTAATTTAGATAATGGTGAACCTTCTCTGAGCTGTCAAAGCTACCGTTTTTGACATGTTAGCTAATATGTTTGAGTCAAGTTTACAAGCGAGACACAAAATGATAAATATTGCACTTTTTGTCAAAAACTCAATTTACCCAGCATGCCCAGAAACCTTACCAAATCTTGGCACTAGTCTGCCCTTGCATCTGTAAAAATTAAAAACAGGTAAGTGGTTTTCCTTGAATTTTAGTGATAAGATTTATACCACATCCTCCCCTACCCACCTAAACACAGATGCAAGCAAACCCGTCAATACAAAAGATGACAAAAAACAGCACTTTGAAAGTGTGGTAAAAATACCTTAAGAAAATAGGGAAGCGTATACGTATAGATAGCAACAGGTGTGAAACCAATGTAGAATTCATTCATTTAGGTTTTTTATATTCAGCTGATGGGACATACATAAAGATTAAAGACTCTGACACTCCTTTTTTTAATTGTTTCCCCAGGGACTGTGATGTCATGTTGCCTTAGCAACCAACAACCCAACAAGTTTCCTATGTCAATTATCTTGCAAAATGAACTGGACAGATGGATCAACTCTCAGCACATGTCACTCATGTTACAATCTTATTCAAATCCCAAATCAAATAAAGTTTTATTTTTATCACTGCTAGACAGAGACTAAATTAATCAAATTAATTCAATACAAAAAGTTGACATTGAAAATACATTCTATATACTCAAATATTTAAATCAAACATGCGATATCCCAAAGCATATACTGAATTTGCTTCAAGTAAACTATTCAATATGATAAAAATGAGCCGCCTTTGTAAAGTTCATGTTTTATTGAGGTTCAATCAGCTATGCACAATGCTGTCACTATCTTTTTTGATAAGGCAACAAAAACAGCCACTATCTTTAGCCGAGGGATTCAAAAACATGTTCACACCTTATCATGTCAGAATTTCAAAGTCAGTAACCCTTTCCGAACCACCAACATGTTGATCAAGAAAACAGACCTAGCTTAACCTTGGAATAATGCATGAATGAGATGAAAGTCAATCTAAATGTCTGAAAAGGCTTCATTTATTCAATATCTAAATGATTTACTGATTATCGAGTAAATGTGAATATGTTAAAAAAGATTTCGTAAAGATTTTCATGATATTAGAAAAGCATCAAATGCCTACATTTATACACTACCTCTTTATGAGGATTGTATAGGGCAAACTCAGCTAGCCCAGGTAGCTACAGTATACAAAGTGTGGATGGCAAGCGTTTTGGACTCAACCCCTAACAAGTCAAAACTAGATGAATGATCTGATAAGAATTCCTCATGTAAGCTCAGAAAAATAGGTTAATACTTTCAAGCATCGTTCTACAAACTAAGTTGTAAACTTGACATCGGTGGGAGAGATTTATATGCTAGCCAATGAGGCGTGAAGCAGACATGTTAACCTAATAGTGGTTACATTGTACATATATTCTTCATTGTCAGTTAACACACCATTATATCATTCTTGTTAATCTTCAAAGGAAACGCTTTAAGTTGAACACAAAACAAGTTAAAAAACAAGACAAAACAGGTAAACCAAACAAGTCCAGATTCTTATAACGTCAGCCAGCCAAAGGGGTACATTAACAATTATTCAAACATGACCGTGCTCTATTTGAATTTCTAAACCAATCAGAATGTAGCATACTCGTAGCCAATAATAAACGTTCATTATTTCTCCATACAGGCACGATTGTGCTCTATTTGATCTGCTTCCAGGAATTGATGTACAAATATTGTGTTGTATTATGACGTCACATCTTGGAATGGCGAAGCGGCAGAACCTTCGGTTCATGCTTTCTACAACATTTTCCTAATTATATAAATCATAATTAAACTTAATGGGGTAGATGAATATTTTTAAGATGAACTAGAAATCAAGTGAAGTTGCAAATTATCGCAGGGTGTCTATTTTTCCATTTTCCTAAGCCTTTATGATTCAAATACTGTAGAATGATATTCAAGTTTGTTGTAATACATGATCATTTGTTGTTTTCTCAAACTATTTTACATGAAGGATAATAATATAAGGAGGATTAAGACATGACATGAATGGAAAGTTTTGGTAACAAGTATATAAGACATATTTAACAATGCCCTCAATCATGAGGTCAATGTTATCATGCAGAACAAGGACCAATCACGAATAACACAAACAAAACATCAGCACGGACATATGTACAGATCGTGTAGTGACGGAGACAAGACGTCATTTTCAAATCTGCCATGTGGCTTAATCCCCAGATTACAAAACTAATTCGAATATCCATCAATCAAATCTTTAATTAATTCGATCTCATCGTGGACCATTGCATTAGTCACAAAGGCTTAGGTGGCATTAGTAAATAATAATTACTTGTTAACCAAATTCCATAGAATGGCCATACCAACAATGCAATTTTAGGGTGTACCATTAAATTGTTCTTGGCAGAACAGAGGTTACGATTGTACCAAAAACAAACTCCTGGATATCAAGCTGCTACTTCAGCTCAGCTTTGGTATATAGCCATTATGGCTCAGTGGTAGAGTAGGCTGTGAACAGGAACGTCCTAGGTTCGATTCCCACATGGGGCATTGTATTTAGCACATTTCATATCTGTGTCCGGCTTTCTACATTACAGGTTCCCCTCGGAGACTTCGGCTCGTAACAGAACAATATCCTATTTACCTATGTAACTTTGGTGAGCAAATTGAGAGATGGGGTATTAAATTTAAAAAAAGAAAAAATCTTTGAATAGGAACTAAACCTTTTCTACAAGAACAAATTTCTATCTACTAATTGTTTTGTTATTAAGTTATGTCATAGCATGCTGCTAATGAAAGAGATGAAAAGATTCCTAATTGAATATCTAGTATAGGCCTTTGAGCATAATCACATTCTCACTGCTCCTTTCAGGGTCAAGGTCAACATGATCTAAAGACATCTTCAATAGTACCTGGCAGATCTTGTTAAAGCCCAGATGAGACATACCATCACTCATTATTGTTATATTTTTATTTAATGCTACGAATCTCAGAAGTATAAACAAAGATATGATTTAAGAACTGAAACTTCTCAAGTCTGAATAAACAAGGCATTCACATGCAAAATGTCACCACCTGTGATTGTTACAGACATCGACTTCCTAACACCAGCAACTGCTGAACACCACCCTAAAAATATTAAACAATACTAAACAATATGTCTTCACTAATGTGCTGGTGACATAATTAATGGGGACATATTAATGCCAACTGTTTCCAATATTTTACATGGTAGCAGTATGATTAATTATCGATCTATATAATGTTTTTTCAATGTCAACCAGTCATCTTTTATTTTGAACTGATTTATTTGATTAATTTAAAAGTTATGACATATTTTCAACAGATTTCTTATGATTGGAATTTATTAAATGATAATGAGAATTATCTAAGTAGTACATTACAGGGTGGGCCAAAAAATGTTCCAGTTTTTATTGGTCCACCCTGTAGATATTACACTATAGATGTGATTTGGTATCAAGAGAGGATTAAGACATGACATACAGTGCTAATTATCACACTTTGAAGAGCAACATGGTCTCCGTGTAATTCACCCAGTAAACCATATCAGATATTGCAACTTATTTGCCCTAGCACCTGAAACATGTTAAACAATTATCCTGGAATTTTGATTACAAAATATATGCAACACCCGTCATCCCACATGTATGTACAGATGCATGCCTAATGGTCCTTTTCCATATACATGTAGCTTTGAAATCTCGTGAAAGTATCGTTTTTAATGAGATTTTAGGAGATCTTCGTTTTTAACCATTAAAGAACATTTTCTTCTATTTGATGGCATATTTGAATTCTGTGTGTAATTTTCTACCAAAACAATTTTGATTTGCACCATTATTTACTTTATTCAAATTCTAATGATTTTGTAGTTGTCTAAAAAAGGTCGGGCTAAATCCCCACTGACACAATGCTGAAAAACCTTTAAAAGTTGATTTACTCTCACAAGGATCACAATTTTAATGTAAAATCCCAATCCACATGTCAATAAGATTATACAGTTATATTCCAATGGTGTTTCAAGTTGATCCAAAATGGAATTACTTCATAAATCAAGAAATTAAGTGACTCTGGTAATACATTTTCAGGTATTCTAGCCTTACCCTAGCCCTACCAATACCAATGATGCCATCTATTTTCAATTTATATGGAAAAGGGTCAATTCCAATGACCACAAGATGATGAAAACAGCGACAATATAGCACTTTTCAAAGAGCAATAAAAAATCAAAGATTGCTTACTGGCTTGTAACTCAAAAAGAGTTATTTCACTATTCTTACACCTGTATCATTTAACACCACAGACAGAGAAAAATCTAAAATACAATAATACAAAAACAAAACCATATCTCAGTATAGTGAAAAAATCCTGCTTACCATTCTGAAATTAAAATAAAATCACCACATTTTCAATTAATTATTTATTCAACGATCGCAATCCTATAATCTAAAGCAGAATTTCAAATCTTGTAAATTGTCCATTAAAACAATATTTATGCTGTTAATCTTTGTAGAGATCGCAATAACCACATTTTAAGTTCATAGAGTATGTTATCTCACATGATTGATGCTGATCCACCAATGCTATTGCCAAGGTTTGCATTAATTTGTGATATATCTAGAGAAAAGTATGGCATGACTACAAATATCAGGAATTATTATTTTATCAACAAAAAACACACATTACATTTCAAATGATTCTTAGTGATAATGATCTCTATTTACCTGTTGAGGTGCATATTTTGAATAACTGCCCTGGGGTCATTAACAGAAACTTCGTAAAGGAATTCGTAAATCAATTGTTGTAACTATGGATATAATGACGTCACATTTAGAGAAAAATGAACTTATGGAATTCTTAACTTAACAAGGTTCTGTTAATGACCTCCCATTTAATAAAACCCAGTATTCAAATTACAATTATAATGTGAAACAAAGAATCTAATTCCTCTTGCCTACTATTCAATCAATAAAAATTACATGAACAAATATGGAAAAAGTGATAAATAACGAAGCTTATGTGAAATTAATTTCCTGAAAGGTTTTTCAAAAACAATTTGAATGCCAAAGATTCCCTTAGCAAATATGATACATACAGAAGAAAAATAGGGTTTAGCTGACCTTTGAGAACCTGGGGTTGATTAAACCAACCATTCAGGCAAAGAAATATATCAAATAAATCCATAAAGCAAGTTCCCCTGTCAATGTTAAATCATAGTAAATAACTCTTCGTTATTTGAATATATTTTCATAAACAACAATATTTGTGATTCAGATTAATGTCAATGTCTGACAACCACAAATGGCTTAAATATTATTACAAATATTAACGATAAATATGAAACTCCAAGTACACAAAAAGAATAAATCAACAATTCAATTTGATTTCAAATCAAATCAATCAAATCTCATGACTAAAAGTCGTCATAAATCATCAAAGATACCTTCATAAGTAAATATCTCTTACAGATACACCCTATGCAGACAGAGCCTGTGGGAAATATTGGGTGCGGCGCAAATGAGCGGAGGGTGCGGAGCTAACGGTCATTTTTGAATTTAAAATTGGGATATTTCTGAAACTAAGCCGTTTTGGGACTTCCAATATACCAAGATATGTGTATTTGACACCAAATATCAATAAAATTGTGAAAATAGTAGTGCAATTCATTTTATAGCGACGCAGTATGCCTTAAACATTTCCCAGACCTATATATTTTGAGACTATCCTTTTAATACTGCGTCCCCAGCATTCATAAAAAATGGTGTTCAAGATACACTACCCATGCAAATTATTTTTGCATCTTGAAAGTCAGGCAGTATCTGTGTGATTTTATAAAAATTCGGAAATGTTCTTCAGATATGAGCCCCCTCTAAATATTGGGTGCGGAGCTACGTTTATGGAGCTGCTCCGCACCCAATATTTAGAGGGGGCTCATATCTGAAAAAATTTCCGAATTTTTATAAAATCACACAGATACTGCCTGGCTTCCAAGATGCAAAAATAATTTGTATAGATAGTGCACCTTGAACACCATTTTTTATGAATGCTGGGGACTCAGTATTAAAAGGATAATTTCAAAATATATAGGTCTGGGAAAGGTTTAAGGCACACTGCGTCGCTATAGAATGAATTGCGCTACTATTTTCACAATTGTATTGATATTTGGTGTCAAATACACATATCTTGGTATATTTGAAGTCCCAAAACGGCTTAGTTTCAGAAATATCCCAAATTTAAATTCAAAAATAACCGTTAGCTCCGCACCCTCCGCTCATTTGCTCCGCACCCAATATTTCCCACAGGCTCTGTCTGCATAGGGTGAGATAGGGCTGGTTTATAACTTTTAGAGACAACATCATCTATCTAACAAACTATCTAAATCTTATAAATACGAGGTTAAACATTCAAATTTTTCCATTATGCCAGGTTTTTAATGATCGCTATCCTAAAGCAAGAAATTCTAATTATTTAATCAGTAAAACTTCAATATGAAACATCCCAGCTGTTACTGCATCTCTGACAGTCACATGACTGAAATTGACCAATTAGATAAATGGATTTGCAATAACTTGGTGATTACCTATCGCTTGGTCCATTATATTGAGGTGGTAACACACTAATTTATCTTCATATAATAATTAAAATCCTCATTGTTTGAACTTGGAATTTATTTCGCTTATTGCTTCTCGATTAATCAAATGGTTCTATGATTATCTACAAGAGAAAAATGATAGAATAACAATAAAGTTTTTACTAAGTTAGGTTGTTTTACCCGGTGAGCGATGTATAATTAAGATTGAATTATCATCCATTAATTCTATCTTAGAATAGTAAATCATAATATTTTTGTCATCAGTCATTAGAGACAAGACATAAACTGATCTCTTTTACCATATACTGGGTGACACAAATATGCAACCTTTTTGTTTTACAATTTTTTTTTATTTAAGAATATTTTATTTGTCTATGTTTTCATTACATTATCTTACAGTATAATGGTTTATAGGGGTTTTAATGGAATGGGAGGGATTTTACAATAACTTTCTCAATACTGAACTCACAAAAATGTTCAACTTACAGATGTGTTCAACTTGCAGATGTGTTCAACTTGCGGATGTGTCCAACTTATAGAATATTAAACTTACAGATCTGTCAATATACAGATGTGCTTCATTTACAGTGTTCAACTTATAGATGTGTTCAACTTACAGATATTTCCAACTTCTAGAAAAGTTCATCTTACAGAAATGTTCAAATAATAAATGTGCTCGGTGCAACAGTTCAAGATAGCGGACTGCCTGATAATCTCTTTCTAAGATTTCTTGATCCTCATGAAATCTGAACAATCCAAGTCTGATCATGATTTAGTGTCACACTCATTATCTAATACCACGGATAATCTCAATCAACCCACTTTCTAATTTCCAAAGTAATGGGTCACTATGAACCCTGTATAATAGTGCATATAAGTAAATAATAAAAACTTTATGAATGTACACTTTCAAATACATTTTATTTCTTTTTTCAGGGTCATTTAGCTCATTTTCAAGGGTGGAAATACAGTTTTTGTAATGTATTTTCTATTATACTTAACAAAAATACTCTGACCTAAAATATTCGTTCACCTAAATAATGGTTTAATCTGTGTATTAAAGCAGCAACTATCACTGACTAATGATCTGTTCGCTAATTCAACTAAGTGGCTTTATTATAATAGATCGTTACATCATTTGGTCACTGATAGTTGATCGATGGTTCGATCATTATTTCAACTTCAAAAAATGATGAGTTTCTATGAGTGGGAGGTCAAGCCATCAGCTGATAGTTGCATTCATGAATCCTTGTGTTAAAAATACTGATTTTTTATTAAATCATTATTGGTTTGGATAATAGCAATAATGGTTTAATCTGTCTATTAAAGCAGCAACTATCACTGACTAATAATCTGTTCGCTAATTCAACTAAGTGGCTTTATTATAATTGATCGTTACATCATTTGATCACTGATAGTTGACTGACGGTTTGAACATTATTTCAACTTCAAAAAATGATGAGTTTCTATGAGTGGGAGGTCAAGCTATCAGCTGAGAGTTGCATTCATGAATCTTTGTATTAAAAAATAGAATGATGTTTTATTAAATAAGTATTGGTTTGGATAAGCAATACTAATCATAAGCTATTAAAAGATATGAAGCAAACAAGTACTCATTTCTAGACTCATTAGCAGCTAACCTGTTTGTATTTTTTACCAAATTTAGAACCCTGTCATATTTGATAATTAAACCTAAATGCGTGGATGTACACATACACCAGTATATCATAATATTTAACATGTTAAATTAGGCCATTATACAGGAGTATAACACATGTTATTGCCAGAGGCCTTTGACTGTGATACGGTGAACATAAGAATAATGGATTATGGTACACGGCATTATATGTCTGTCTTATTGTGATTAATTTAAGATTAAATCCTAAATCCAATAAACTATACTATTACTGTAAAAGCAGTTACCTTTGTGTATTGTACAAGCGTGTTGGCTTAAGTTAGATTTAACGGAATTCAAACCATGTTATCAAAGAAACAGGTGATGTAACTTAATCTCCAATGTGACTTCTTGCTAGCTGACCAAATATTCCATATTATACTTTGACTTTTCATATACCATAATTGCCGTATTTAGCGCCAATTCCCTAATAAGCGCCTACCCTGCTTCACAAAGTTCAATGTATTGGAATGACCAAGTTTTGATGAATACATCCGAAAACAAGGCATTAACATGCAAAATGTCAACACCTGCCATTTGTTACAGATGATGAAAGCCAAGCACCAGCCATTAAACACCAGATGCAGTAATCAGTATTGGGATAAAAAAGTTAAGGATACATACCTGAATACTTTCAAGTGTCACGCGGTTACCTATTTCTGTCGATCTCCTAACTTGAGAAATGTTACATTTCTTCAAATTGAGTGAAGCTTAGAATAAATCTTGACAGTATAACACATAACTAAACTTCAAGCTAAAATCCAAGAATCCAAATTAGCTACTGGCAGAGAAATGCAAAGTTATGAAACTGTCAATCAACTTAAGCGCAACTGTCCTCTTGATTCCTGAACAACAAATGTCAAAATGGTCTCCTCTAAACGCAAATCCATTTGCTTTCCTTGGTAATCTCATTCTTACTCAATAGGGATTAAACATGTGAGCATTTCGTGAGAGTATGTACCTGTATGTAAAAGCCAAAGTGTTCCGAATGACCAGATCATGACTTGTATTATCCAATGTTAAGTCTAAGCCAGGCTATATTATCTATACTGTTTTATTCATTAAGTTTTCATATTTGTAAATCTATTTGAAAAAGCAAATTAATAACTTCATGTATGAATGGAGAATTCTTTGTTTAACTGCAAATTCTATCAGATAATTAATTTCTGAAGAAAAATAAAACACGAGTAATTTTCAATCAGTACTGAGAGATCAGATAATTGGAAAGGATCTTAACCTTTAGTAACCCATTAGTCTAATATTTAATTTCAATTACAAAATAAATATAGAGTAAAATTAAGATAGTATAATAAGAAAATGCTGAATGTAATATAATACCTGCATTTCTCATTTTCCATTTTCTTTCCTTATTCAATTTTTCAAATGATCAGATTCAGTAGGAAGTATAGTGTAGTGAATAAGCAATTATTTTATAACAAAATATTGTAATTAAATGCTTTATATATCCAAAAGGATATCAACCTGATTAGTATATTGTATTAAATGTACGCTATATTACTGCTGAATAAAAAAAACCAAAAAACTGTAAGTATTTACACCATTATGAGAACTTAGACTAACTGCATTTGTTACACATTCAATGAGTTGTCATTCTTCTTAGAAATAAAAAGTTACCAGGACTTTGAAATAGTAAAGTTAAGAATGGGGCATTTTATCCTTTGAACAATTCAATCCACGACAATTCCTAAGATAACTCTTCAAATCTTGTAACAACTCTAAACTCATTCAAAGACAACTTATCATTCCACTTTGAAAAAAATAAATGAGTTTAGTACAGTTATTTCAGGAACTTTGTAAACATTAATAATTCTAATGTCACTTTTGGTAAATAGAATTAAATCTAATATAATGAAGATTATTAGAAAGCACTTAATAACAAAATAATTCAATGTTTCCTGATTGGGATAAGGTCATTTGTTACAATCATTTCAATATAACTTAGGAGAATATATACTAATGGTGTTTAGTGATTTGAACTTAACCAGTACATGTACTTCTTTTTAAGACTTATGAGCACCTTACCTGTTTGTGTTTTCAACCAAATTTAGAACCTTGTCATATCTCATAATAAACCTAAATATAAGAATGTACATGTGCAAGTATATAACATACAAATACGCCAGTAGATCCTAATTTAACATGTTCAAACAGGAGTTTTATACAGGAGTATAAAATATGCTTCTGCCCTAGGCCTTGCATGTTATAACGTTGAAACGGTGCATCAAAGGATAATGAATTATAGTAAGCTGCATAATATGTCATCATATAATTATTAATTTAAGATTTTTTCCTAAATCAAATTAACTATACTCTATCTGTTAGAGTAGTTACCTTCTTTTATCGTGCTAGCGTTTATGCTAAGTAATAATTGTTGCACTTCAAACCGTGATGGTGTCGAAGAAACAGGTGATGTGAAAATAATGACAAACGTGACGTGAATACATTTTGAAATTTTAAGTAAAATAACTTTTTTACAACAATATAGAAGAAATGATACAAATCAAAAAGTGTATCAAATAATGTAAAACATCAAAGAGGAAAACAAAATGTTAAATAGGATACATACCTGAAAACTTTCAAGTGTCATACGCTTATTCAAATCTGTTGATCCTCTCACTTTAGAAATGTTACATTTCTTAAAACCAACTGTAGCTTAGAATGAATCTTGACAGTTAGTTAACGCACAACTAACCCTTAAGCTAAAATCCCAAAATCCAAAGTTAGCGACTGCCAGAGAGATGAAAAGTTTTGAAACTGTCAATCCACTTAAGCGCAACTGTCCTCTTGATTCCTGAACAACAAATGTAATAACAGCCTCTCCTACTCCCAATCTGTATGCTTTGTTTTCTAATCTATCCCGGAGATGCCTATTGGCAGGAAGGCAGATTCTAAATCAATATATAAGACACTAACAGGCCAAATAATAGCAGCTATACACTAGGAGCAATCGTATTAACCTAATCTGATTCAATTTTCAAATCAGGTTTGATACCTTCTAATTACATCTCAGTCAGGGTTTATCCATCATATATCTGTTATAATAACGTTTAATGTAATTTCATCAAATCTTGCCACCTTTTATATTAGATGGAAAAAATGTTTTTGAAAATTTGATCAAAGTTTATATACATTTATTTATATTCTCTTTACTTCCTTTCTTTAAGACTATCCTTATTGTCTGAGCTCAGTTTTCTGAGGTAACATCAAACTATTGGAAAATGAAGCAAAGATTAATATGTAAAACATCACCACTTGCCATTTGTTACAGATGCCAACTGCCAAACATCAGCCACTGAACAACTCAACAAAAAAGTTGGAAACCATAACAATATGTCACCACTTGTCGTGGTGACATAATAAAATATATCTACTTCATGATTGCCAATTGATGTAACTGAAGTCATTGAAAGAAGAAAGGTCTTTAAAATAATGACGATGTAGGATGATGATCGATCATAACAGTACACACACTAATCAAGGTTATGTAGTCAAACATAGTCTTAATATTCATATTACAAAAATACATAAATAACATGCTGTAAAAATAGAAGTTTATCTACAGGTATACGACAGGCTATCATTAATTTGTGGGAAAATTCTCAGGTAGCATCTTATACCTGTATACAGCCTTAGATTTCATCATCATCATGTTAAATATTAGATAATTCTCACATCTTTATCTTGGTTACAGCGGTAACAGTGATGTAACAAACAGCCTCCAAGTTAATCAGCTAATCAAGCTATCTCAGTCTTATATTTGAAAGTCAGGCGAGTGGAAGATTTACCCCCAACTGTGAGATATGAAGACATCAACTTCTACACCCCCAATCTGCACCATCATCTTGCAAAACTGTACAGCACTACTTCATAAACAGTGCTGTGCTGTTTGAGGTTGGCAGTGTATAGTAAGAAATAAACATTTTCAGGATTTAAAGGCTTAAAGTATATATACCAAACACATACTTCAGTCTAGGATGAAGTGTTTATGATTTATAATTGAGACATCTTCGATAATTTGTGAGGGAGTACATTTGAACATAGATTTTAAGTCAAGCCTGTGATTATAAGTCTAGATCATATTCATCATGCATTTTTGAAGTTTAAGGGTCATATAACAAGATAATTAGTACATCCTTAACATGGACCAAAATCTTCCGTACACAGGGGTTGTCCCGTCTTGTCCCCTCCTGAAACCAAAGTCTCAAGGGACGGGACAATATCGGTAAACTGTGACATCCCTAATTACTTAATTGTAACACAATCAATAAGCATTAACATGCAGTTGGTGGCGACATTAAAATGTTCATTACATAATCATGATTCATAATCAAGCAACAATGCGTAATAGGACTTTGAAAAGTATTCTACTTATACATTGTAGATGGAAGAGCTGTTTTTAGAGAGAAGTTCAAATTTACAGGTTTCGCTATATGGAGTAACACTTCTTAAAATTCCATCCATTAATTCCCTCTGATTCGTTGTATGGACAAAGCCAATGTATACACACAAATGTTAACTGAAACACGGTATACGAACATCAGGAGCTGTCACTGGAGACAGGATCTTGGCCAGCCACGAAAACTCCAATTATCACTCAATTGTATTATTATGGGGACAAGGATACCTCTAAAGGGAACATAAGGGCAGTTTACTTAATATATGATCACATTTTACATTACTTTATGTCATGTTACCCATACTTTATGATACGATTCAAACCATATCAATCTCATCTGAAAATTTATTAGTGAAACTTTAGGTGCATTCTTTGAAGCTAATTCATAAGACTCACAAATGTAATAAAATTGTTGATTAATGGGAACTGAAGAATAATCCTATATTGACATTTATTGTCCAGTAATAAGCAATAATCCTGATTCATAAATTATATAAAAGGACTGTTTTTATGAAAGGCTAAATGTTGATACTACCTTACTGTATATCAAAATTAATTTGATGATGCATATTTATGGTATATACTCAGATTGTAATAAATTGGTGATTTACTTATTCTATTATATTCCTATAAATAATCTAATTATACTTTTCTCAATGGATAACTTTCCGGATGTAAAAAATGACTGTTTGTTAAATGCTGCAAGATTTATAAATAAAATAAAATAAGTTTTAATTCAATTAATTAGAATTGGGAAGAAACCACTTTAAAACAAGGCTTAACATGCAAAACATCACCACCTGTAATTTGTTACAGATGCCAATCACTGAACATGACTGCTGGCCACCAAACACCATCCACAAAAAAGTTGAAGACTATAACAATATGTTGTCGCTTGGTGGAGAATAAAAATCAAGTGCTTGGGGTAGATATTATCAATACTTGATCTTATTTGATCTTGCTTAGTTTTCAAAAGTGAACATTTCTAACAAGGCAATAACATGATGTTACCACATATCATTTGTTACAGATGCCGAACCCCAAACCCCAACTGCCAAACAGTGCCACAAAAAATTGGAGACTATGACTATATGTCACCACTAGTGGTGGTGACATAATAAAATCAACTTACAAAAAGTTTTAATCTGTAAAAAAATGTTCAAAAGTTAACCAGTCACGTCTCAATGATAATCATGCGAGATACACATGCAGATGGTCACTAAAAAAACCTGAACTCTATGACTAAGAATGAGACAAATGTCTAACTAGGTGATTACGACCCAACACTTTACACGGCTCTAATCGAAAATAAGCTATCAAAGCAAAGGAGATACATCATCAGCTTAGGAATTATCGTAAAGGAAGATTGAATGGAGTTTAGTATTGGAACATATTGTTTTTGAGCTTACTCAATAAATAAAGTAGTTCCTGGACCAATTTAAATCAATCAGACGACTAAATGATGGGTCGTTATCCCTTATTTGGCTGCTTGAAGAAATGAATCACTGATAGAATGGAAAGTAAGACAGAAAGTGCATGGTCAAAAACGTGCACCAAAACTAAGTAACCACAGACTACTTCTATTTTAAGCTTTGTTATTACTTATTTAGTTAATAAAGAATTCAATAAATTCAAACACAAGTTCCATATCTTCACACCATATTAAGTGCAATTGATATGTGTAATGATGGTGCTGTAATATCTAGATGAATCAGTGGAGGTCGTGGGCAGCACCATTTAAAGTTGATTATTAGGGCAAAGAGTAAACAATTTACCTAATATACCTAAAATACATAATATACCTAAAGTATATAATATAGTACCTAAAATACATAATATACCTAAAAAATACATAATTAACCCAAAATGTCCAATGTACCTCAGTTTAAAATTTACCCAACATGTCCAAAAACTAACCAGTTCAAGATTTTTATACATATCTGAGCATTCCCTGAATCAATCTGTCAGGTAGTTTGTCTAGTCTAGAAATGTCCACACGAGAAAGGTGTGATGCTACCACTCCATCTCCATGCAAAGCATGTGACAAAATCATACTTGTTTTTAGGTTTGATAAAAATCAATTAATAACAGATGGTGAATTGATAAACAACATGTTCCACGAAATCAGGAAATCCTGACAAAATAGCCTAAGCCTCTCTTGTTTTGAATGTTGGTAACAATTCACAGAAAATCCTGAAATATTATTCATCTACACTTTATCATCTATCACCCTCCAATATCAACATGGTGGCCAAAAAACATTTATCAATGAAAAGCTAATCCAACACCTTAGAAAACCTGATTATCTTATCAAAGAAGACATAAAAATGCAGGTCATAAATGTGAATCTAACAAACAAAAAATGACACAGGTGAATCCAATAGATTGTAAACCTCTCTCATATCATTTGTTCCCTTCAAATTACATCAATAGATTACAAGCCCAAATATAGACCATGTGCGATTCTTTAAATCTCAGTACATCTCCTAAATATTTTCAGTTTTGATACATTATCAACTCCAAATTGTGAATATATTTAAATTTCTCACCAGAGTGTTTTTCTTTAAACTATGAGATGGGAATTAATTTGTTGCTTGCAATGATTGTCTCACATCCCACTATGTGCGTAATGACGTGTTAACATACTTTTTATTGTAATAGAACAAAATTAGAAGTTCACTGTGCCCAAGTTTACATTATTAATGACAAAATGAATTTTGAAATGTTATACTCTAGTTTTGGGTATATTTGGCAAGTTGAACTCTAGTTGGGCTCTCGTCTAATTATACTTCTACAACAGATACATACATTTTCATCATATTCAAACTCTCACAAAAGGGTTGAAATTTGACATTTCAGATCATTAAACAAATCAGCATTAATACTATGGCAGTTCATTTGTAGTCAGAGGACAGTATAGCTAACTGATGGAAATAAAGAGTAAGGACTGAACATTCCATTGAATGTAGAAAACAACTGTATGAGATTAATCTAAGTTTTTTTCAATTAATGAATCCAATTCAGCTGATCAATTATTCATTCAACAAGTTCTACAGGGCAAACACCCCACGAGTGAATTGACGCCTGATACAAAAGAATTCAACTTTTTCTTGACAAACCTTAATAATAATGACTACTCATGTATTGATAGTTAAAAATGGCAAAGAATGTAACAACCTAGTTATTCACGCTAAAGTCACATGACACGAGTTAACCAATCATATGCTGCAAATATATATCAAGAGGGCAACATTATATTGGTTGTAATATCATGTTATTAAAGTTGCAAAAACAGCTTGTTTATAATGTTTACATGAAACGAAGAAATCAAGAAATGGCCTCACTAATTCAAAGCGAATCAAATTAATCTAGTTTTCCAGAAAGTCTATATAATTTTTATTATTAATGGTAAACATGTTATCATCACATTTGGAAATAGTGTCCGATTCAATTCCAGTAATGGACAAACTATTAAACAAACCATGGATCAAAGCCTTATGTTACAGTAACAGTTCTTTAAGCTAAGTTCACACCAACGGTGCCTTCATGGCGCTTTAAAGTAGCGTGCAAAGCCGCTTTGCACGTCGCATTAAAGCACCATCAAAGCGCCGTTGGTATGAACTGAGCTTTAGAGTGACCACTCTATAATGTTGCAAGGCTATGGGGGTCTATCCTAGGTCCAGGGTATTTCACTTGTTTCCATATTTTAACTGAAAGAGCAATGAAGCCTTTTGATGAATGATTAAGGGGGTCCATATAGGGGAAAAAATTCGACAACATGCAATTATATAAATCTAACATGGCATTAACATGACAAAATGTCAACACCTAGTAAGTTACTGCAAATAGTTACAAAACTGTAACAATGAGTTACAGATGCCAAATACAAATACTGAATGACAACTCTGAATGCTTGTGACAAAAAGATGTGGCTGTAGCAAGAAGTTCTTGCTGGTGGGTAGAGACAAGTCTGACAACTATAAGAAACCTCAAAGTCCTAAATGAAATGACAACAATGAACATGACATAACAATGAACATGACATAACAATGGACATGACATCTCATCATCTAACACAGTTACTGGTTATATTGATTGAAAATTTGTAAATCTCAACATTTTGCTTTGATTAAGACAGATAGAAAGTTGCGAAATAACAGATAAAAATAGTTCCAATCAATTCTGAAAATGGTTATAACTACTCTACTTACAAAGAAATAAAACTTTTATGGTGTTTCAAATAAGAATATGAACATTCCCTTTTTTTAGTTCTTATGCAGAATAAAATGAATCCTTAAAGCGTCATAACCACAAGTTACAGTTTCCGACAATATAATTACAGCTTTGAAATTGAGACGTGGATACTGGACAGAGGGAGCGATAATTGACCAATCACTGGCAATCAGTGTCATAAAGTGTTTTTTTCTAAGGATATATAGTATTTTAATCGCATTCTGGACAAAAAATGTGAAACTCAATCAATAGCTCCAATAGTCGCTGCAACGGACTACAATCAATTACGATTCATGTATATAGGTTAATCAGCTGTGGGACTGTTATATGAAAAGAATCAACTGACCAGATTTATCCTTTTTAATTTATCATTAAACGAGGCATTAACATGCAAAATGTCACCACCTGCCATTTGTTACAGACTCCGACCACTAACCGCCAACCACTAACTGCTAAACACCAGCCACAAAGATGTTGAAGACAACATATAACGATATATCTCCACTTGTGGTGATGTCATAAAAATGATTCTAAATGAAAAGCAAAATGTTCGATTTAAGACAGAATAAGACAGAAAAATAAATTCCGCAATGGGAGTTTTGGTATGCCAAGCGGGTTTACGAGATTAACATTCAATTCGAAAGTCTCATTTTCTCGTTTTTGATAAGAACATGCATGTATGCTATAATAATAATTGAAAACTGAATTGAGAACCAAGATATTAAACAAATCCTTAAAATATTTTAGTTCAAAAAATCATTCCAGGCATTGTCAGTTCACCTCAGCCAATTGGGAGGGTGCCATTGGAAGATGCGAGCATGTGTGCGATGCTCTTCTGCACATTGAGTGCATGGACAACATGTCCACGTATTCTCTCATAGACTGGTGAGAATTTTTCATGACTCGTTGAGCATAGTACCAGAACCAGATGCTTGCATTTAACAGCAATCTCCAACAAATTAAACTTGATGTGGAGCTCATCACAATTTTGGACATGAAACCTGAATTATATCATAAAGAAAATTAAACGTGACCATATACATAACCAACTGCCATATGAACTTGAGATTACCTTGTGAGATAACCAACAGAACACACTAACAAAAACAGAATCAATTTCTCCTTGAGATATGTCTTTAATTTAGACAATTATAGCTACCTCGCTTCCTCCCTTCCAATCAGCAGATACAAAATAATCAATTCCGGTTTAATCAGAAAGTGCAATAAAATCAGAATTTTAGATGAAACAATTCAGTTTATTTCTCAACAAATAAAGCTTTATTGTTTCTTCCATAGAGAGTCCTCATATAAAACCTTGTGATTTGTCTCAATTTCCTATCAGCAAGAGTTAAGCACTTATTTCACCAAGGAGGGATTACAAGACATGATAGGTGCAGAGCTTCAGAAAAATATCAATCAATTTTTTCTAGCTCTTGTTTCAAAATACTGGTGGTAGGGACTACAGCACCTGGAATTTTCGAATGGGATCTTTCTGGAGTTATTCAAAACAGTTTTGATCTTATTATCCCTATGGCCCGTTTATATCAATCATATTAATTGATTTTAAGCTTTCAATATTTTCATCTGGGGACTTTCATTAATCATCCACACGAAAACTGCACTTTGATGTGAGTTATTACAGAGGGTCTGATGTGGGTGGTATTGACAAAATTAACACACATGGCAATGCTAAGATTGACATCAGCAACAACAGTGATAACATAATAAAGATCAAGTTAAAGTATCAATTGTTTGTGAGGAAGTTTAAAAATACTAAGTACTTGGCTGTCACTCCGTCTGAGTGTTCTCCATTAGGCAACATTGTGTGGATGTCGGTGAAAACTGCAGTCTGATAAATGATTCACCATTCAGGTTAGAACTACTTCTGTAAAGTCATTATACAGTCCTGTCCGATGGAACACCTTTCTGTAAGGAACGCCTGTCTACTATGAATAGTTTTCAAAAGAACAAACTATTATATGTATTACATAGGCACACTGACTTTACCACTGATAGCAGTCCCATTCGTAAATTTTAAGAAACCTTTTCTAACCCTCATTTTGAAAAACATTGTGCCTGCTCCATATTTTACAAAACTTCTCTCCTGAAAATCTTCCCCATCTTTAATCAACTACAAAGTTGTTAAGATATAGAACAGAAACATGTCACACGAATGGGGAATCTTACACCTCAGACAGGCTAATTATGTGTTTAAAGCAAACTAACTACTTTGATGAAAATGAAAAACTTGCAGGTGCATGCTGAATGTTCACCATCTGAATCTGAGATTAATAAAGTTAGTGTTTGCCCACTTGTATCCACTGATCCCATTTCCAAGACAGAGGGAAAAAACAAGCTCCATATTTTATGTCTTATGCAACCCCTACTCCCCTTTTCAAAATCCTTTTGAGATTGAAGTGCTAAAATTGCATGATATTAATAATTCTGTTGAAATAAAATGAATATAGTACTGGATAAAACACCTTAAGTTTCCAGGGACAAGATTCACAATCAGCTCATAGTATTCAAACATTCATTATATGCACATTACATACAGGATTTCTTTGACAAAAACTATGAGATAGATAATCACGAAACAAAGAGAATATTGATTAAAAGAATCAATGATAGTGGATGCCCTGTATTGTCGTCACTTAATCCGGAACAACAATGACAGCTTATAAAAAACAGAAAAGTATTAATTAACAATTAAATCTCTCAATATCTCAAGAGAAAGAAATCCGAGGACTGGAAATAGTTTTACAGTAAATATGACGAGATGAAAAAAATGTTAGACATATTTCTATGAGACAGACTCTATTTTCCCAATTGTGTCTATAAAGACTCAATACATAAATCAGAAATAAACTGAAATGAGAGAATATAATAAATAAAAAAACTCACCATATCAAAATGCTATAAAAGATGAAAAACAGGTTAATTTAATTACATTACAGACTATTCAAAATAATTGCTTTCAACAACAGCCAATATATCCTGACATTTTTATTTTGACAGTAAATTCAATCTTTTACAAGCAGTTAATCATCCTGTTCTATGAAATGATGCATCTGTCAATTGATATATTGTATACAGAACTGGAGAAAGAAGATGAAAACAGACTGCAGCACTAATTATATAACTCGGTCTGGGTGCAGTGATTCATAACCTGGGAACAATTTTTGAAAATCAACGAAGCATAACAATGTTTAACCATATTCAGAGAGTGAACCAATTAGTAAGAAAATGACTGAAATAAAAGAGTTCATTTTTGGATGGTATAATTGGAATTCAATCCTATTTATTACATATTTTGACAAGGCATTAACACGCAAAATATCACTGCCTGCTATTTGTTACAGACACCAAAAACCAACCACGCAAACACCATCCACAAAAACATTGGAGACCATAAGAATATGTCACCACTTATGGTGATGGTGGTGACATGTGTCCAAAGTTCAAACTTTGCAGTATACTTATTACCATATGGTTGTCACAATCATTGACAACTAAAGATGGGAATATTTTAAATAATAAAAAGTGAGAATTACCATATATGACATGTAAGGAATCACACAATATCACTGTTCCACAGCTGGATGACTCTTACTGCAGTTAGCTTCATTCAAGATGGTTGCCGAGATTCGTTTTCGATGAACCTTCGATTTCAGCCAAAATAAGTTGAATCTTGATTCCAAAAGTTTCGCCATGCAAACAAATAAAACTACGATTGTATTCAACCACAAATGAATGCCCAAACACCCACAATATTAGAGAATTTTAAAGAAAACAGCTTCACTTAGAATGACTCTAACTGAAGTTGATGATCTATGTCATCATTACCTTATCATCAACTTCAGTTAGAGTCATTCTAAGTGAAGCCATATTCTTTAAAATTCTCCAATATCACAGTTGTTTGAGCATTTATTTGAGGTTATTTACCATTGTAGCTTTATTAATTTGCATGGCGAAACATTTGGAATCCAGATTCAACTTAGTTTAGCTGAAATCGGAGATTTATCGAAAACGAAGGAATTAAGCAACCATCTTGAATGAAGCTAACTGCAGTTAGAGTCATCCAGCTGTGGAACAGTGAATATGCAACATGCAAATGATTTTCTCTGTCACTTAGTTGTTTTCACTGCCTAGGAGAATATAATAATGCAGGGATTATGAGATTTATTCAATTAATATTAGAAAACACTACAAGGCTGTCTAGTTGCAAACAAATAGTTAATAGAGTTGTATATTAGAATATAAATACAATATATGGTAAAACTTGTACATCTGAAGACTTTTCAATATGAACACCTTCCCTCAGTCCCAATCTTTTATCTCCCATTAATTCACTAGTTAAAATATGAACACCTACAATTACAAACACTTTTGGCTAATCCCAGTCGGGTGTTCATACTCTAAACAGCTAGGTTCTCTGTTTATCCTAATAACTATGGAGACATGGTCATTACTGATATATGCTTAAAGCAACCACATATAATCTGTAAAGGGATACAGATATATTTTATCAATCACGAAGACTTAAAGATCCAAAATACAGCAATACCTGTGTAAGTTGATCACCCACCCTTGGTTCCTCTAAATAATGTTCAAGGGGTTCATTAAACATTAAGGCTATTATATTGGTCATGGGACTTTTAACAGTGCTCCTTACTGAGGTGTTACATTTACAGAAGTGTTCAACTTTATAGAAATTACTGCAGTAAATTCTACTTCAATTCTCAGCTCAAGAATGAGCTCACATACAAAAAAATAAGTTGATCAAAATTCTAAAATTAACAACCACTAAATGTGTAAATAGGAAGTGTCTCTCTAATATCATGTCAAGAATGGCCTCATATGTAAAAAGTAATCTAAAAAGCCAAAATTAACAACACTAAATATTTGAAACAGTGAGCAATTTCATAGATGGACCAACACTGGCAAAATGCAACATTGCAAATTGATTCCTGATGTTTTATGATCTTGATGAAAACAAGAAGAAGAGTACAGTAATTGTTTTTTCACAATTCCCTAAAAGCTCCTAGAGGCAATAGTTCTAATGCATTATATTGGCATAAATTAATAAATCCTCTTCACACTACCTCAAACACATAATCGTACCAAGGTAAATATACTCAAAAGCTCCCTATCGTCCCACCATTTAGTGCAAAGTCCCGCTGAGTCCTTCATGCCCAAATTAAGTATCAAGTATCTTTTGATATACATGATGTCAAATAAGTCCCGTCCCCCTGCTACAGCTAAAACCTTGCGATTTGAGCAATATATCATGGGGTTTTGGCTGTAGAGGGGGACAGAACTTATTTGGCAACCTGTACATGAATTGAGTAAAATGCACCACAGGGTTCAATATCTATATTCATGTATTATTGCTCATTTAAGGACAACTCAAGGCTCGATGGTAGCTAGAGTTGAATTAATTCCTCCCTTCATTGAATGCATTTACCAGAAGTCTGAAATATGTGTTTCCATCACATTGACTGGAAAGTCCCGTAAAATGTTTTCGGCCCATTGGTTGTTGGTCAATGTTAAAGATACACTTCACTTTGGAGATGACCGGCTTTATCTACAATCATTGTAATGCTACTGTATCTTTAAAATATAGATGAATCAGTAGATTAGTTTTTGAGTTATCGTTCTGACGTATAAAGATAAGCTCAATAAAGCGAAATCCCGCCATGAATTCGCATTATACTTAATATCTCCTCATGATGTATTGGTCAAATCACAAGTCTACTTTAATATGGTAAGATCAACTGAATTAGAATTTGCTAACCGAATTCTGCCAATCAATATGACAAATCAATTTATTTCATTTTGATTGTTGTGGTGAAACTCGTGAAAACACGGATGTAAAGTTAAATTATTGTCAACAACTGTATAAGATTAATGATAATGGTATTAGCCCTACTTAATAGCTCCAAATCTCAGGACATTTTAAAGTCATCTACTGTTCACAGTTATGGACCCATAAATCAAAATTAACTTCCAAAATCGTGAGTTAACTTAGTAAACGTTAGTATATATTTCAAGCTTAACGTCACACTACATAAAACCTCCAGCCAATTACAGCTAATGAACAATTTTCTAATTATCAAGATAGGCCCAATCATTCATGTCCAAGTTCATTGACAGCCTGACCTTAAATTAGATTGTCTGGGTCAGTGGTTTCTGGTTTAATACAATCTTATTCCTGCCACTCACCCTTCGTAATTTATCACAGCTTGAAGACTGGGGAGGAACACAGAATGGACCTTTGGAGATCGTAACACACCCCCTTTATAAAAATAGCCACTGGTGGCTATCATAAATATGCCCTTATAAATCAACAGAGGACAAAGTAGAATGGGAAAGGTAATACTGACATCATGAGCCAGCAGGTCTAAAACTTTTAACATTTGCACTTTAATCTACGATGATGACAAGCATGGAGAAATGTTTCAAACTCCACTCAAATGTGCAAATTCATAAAACTGAAAGAATTAATAAACTAGGCATTTACATGCAAAATCTCACAACCTGCCTAACCAATCGCCAAATACCACCCAAAATAAGTTGGAGACTACTAACAGTATCTCATCCCTTGTGGTGGTGACATGAAAACTATTTTACACTTGATACATGTATTGATGAAATCTCAGCCTTCAATATTTAGTTCAGAACTTCTGGGACAAACCTCATACATAGTTTCTTCTTTCTTTTCCTCTGAACTCTCAACATCTCACTCCCCACATGATACAAACGTAAAACAGAAGGAATGAAAATGGAACACAAACTGACAGATCTATCTCTTAGAGTGGGCCCAGTGAAACACCTTTCTGACCTGGGTTAGCAGAAATCGCTTGTTTAATAAGTAGAGGTGTCAGGGTTTCCCGATATTGGACCGAATTTCGGTCCAGATGCTTCGGTTCGGGACACGGGACAGAAAGGGTTAATATCGGTTCGGTATCAGTACATAAATTCCTTCCCTAAAATGCATAAAAACGTGTGTAAACAGCGAGGAACACCTCCGATTTCGTTCTGAAAAATTAAATATTTTCACTTACCTCGTACCTAGAAAAGTGTAATTAACGGACCCGCGATTTCAGGTAGATGGTAATGCTTGTTCGTAAATTTCTTCACCGTCGTTCGCAAATCGAGTGCATTATCAGTATGCTGGATGAAGGAAAGAAATTGATAAATCGAGCCTGCATCTACTAAGTCGAAAAAGTCGGCAGTTTGGAAGTATTTTGGGACTCCGATATCACAAGGTATACCAATTGGTCATAGTTCACCGTGCAGACTATGTGAAATGCCGATCACATTCGCGGCAGATGCTTTATATTCGATTTTAATTGACGTTTTTTATTTCTGAATGTGATTTTGAAAAGTGAAACTGAAAGTGAAACTCATCATCAGACATTGCATCATTTTTAATGTTCTGTCCCGTCCCGTCCCGAAAGTACCGTGTCCCGAGACCATTTGTACCGTTCCGTACCGTACCGAAATTATTTTGGACCGTGACACCTCTATTAATAAGTGCAGATAAAGCCTTCTTTTAAAGTTGCAAAATAATCAAACTTTTGAAACAGGTGTAGATAACTCATGGATGATGAAGACTCTGTTCACTTACAGAATTTAGACTTCTGTTGGTTCTGGCAATTTGAAAATACATTTTTCTTTGAAATGTACATAAATATAAATATCCATTCAATCATGTTAAACTTAGCACCAATCGAGGAAATAGTTATTAGCAGAACGCCACTTTCAGCAAAACATACTAGCTGATGAAAGCCAAATGTAAAAGGAAAGCTAGCGAAAGGTGAAATTGGTTCCACTCAACCAGAAGTTTTCTATCAATATAGCTCCTGCACTTACAACAACTTCATATCAACTGTCATATTATACTTGTGCACTATTAGCCTAAATGTTTCTGGTCTCATTCACTTTTTCATTACTTATTGAGGTTTTATACTGTTGGTCTTTGTGTTTTTCAATATTGCCGTTTGTGCTGAAGATTTAATATTTTTCAAGTCTGAACAAATATTTAACTATGATTGTTTTATATACACAAGAAAGGAAACTCAAGATCTCATGATTTTAATGATTTGATACATCTCTCAATATTCAGCTTATGATTCAATACACAAATCATTGCGATTTGTGTGTCACAGTACATACTTGTTGTGATATCAAAGGATGACCATACTGAACATAACAAGGCACAAATGATTGGTTGATCAAGCTGAAAGCAATGCCTGGATCTTTTAATATTTGATGATGCATATCATGTGCTTATGATCCAATACACAAATTATTGCTTATTGTATAAAAGTTTTTAATTTCCCATAATCACTACATATGCATCATGAGATGATGTTTCAGGTGAAACGGAAAGATGCTATGAGTATCAGTATGATAGAATGGTCATACTGTACATGACGAGCCAGAAATGATGTTTCATCAGGTTGAAAGCAATGGTCGAATCTTTTGATATTTGATGATGCATATCATGTGCTTAAATTGCAGCTAAATGAGCTTTGGATACTTTCATGCACCATGGGACCCATTATACCATTGTTATGGATATATTGTTATTGCATGACCTGGTAGCAGATTGTGTTGTCAAGGTGATTATGTTTGGACACATCTGGTCAATGGGGTACCCTGGGAAAAACACATTATAGTAACACCATTTTCAACATGTGTAGGATGGTTCAAGGTAAAATATCAATATTTATCTCTGCTATATGAGTACATAAGCAAAAATGAATGAAAAACAAAATACAACTCTCAGGCTCTATATATAGTCTATTTAACTCTTTCTAACCATTTATCATTTCTTCCATATTTCAGAATCTCATAAATTACTGCAATGTGATTTGAAAAAGCTTGTGGAAATGAAGATAAAGTATGCTAGTGGTATAAACAAGAGGGAATTTGACCTGGATATTGCCAATAATCAGATCATGCCTCGTGGGCTTAATTTGTAAACACACAATTCGATAATTTAGTACCTCTGAAAACAATAAATATATTAGAAATGAGCCCTGTTAAAATCCTTGAACGCCTTAAACTGCAGGGGAAAAAACAAGTTTTTATGTTTCCCAAACATGCTCATTGTATAATTATTTCACACCAGTATTCTCTAGTATATTCCTTTCCAGGATGCAGCGCACACTCAAACACAAACTGGAACAAGTTGCCGCCCCATTTGAAACTTACACCTCATTCAGATATATTGTTCACAAAATGGTTGTTGCTTAATCAGTAATTTATAATTCTGAATTCTTTAACCCTTTCCAGTGTGCTGGTCCACTTCCAGATTTGAACCTGTGGTATACTCGTATTATTTCAACAAAACGTGTTTTGAAGGAGAATACTCATTAGCAGATACAAGCAGCGAGAAGTCAATTTTGTGAGTGTTTTTAAAAGCAGACTGGCAAGAGTTAAAGATATTTGTGGAAAATTATACGAATTTGTTTCTTTCCAGTTCTGTTGTGAGTAATGTAGCTATTAGATGACAAAGCAAAGTATCTGACAAATGTGCAAAGAACCCATAAAAGGTAAATAAACCTTACAAGAGCATGATAAACAAATATACACCTGAGGCATGGCATTATTTCTTTTAACTTGTTATTAGCATGAATGTTTAATTCATTAACTATAACATGAACATTGTGACCTGATATAATCTATAGAAAAGCAATTTCAAGATAGTAAAAAAGAAAAAAAAGAAAAACGATACAAACTCATGAAAAATTGAAGATACTTATCGTGAAGTGAATTTCCATCACTATAACTCATATCGCTATCACTTATAAAAAAACCAGACAACTAAAAAACAGAAACTAGAATTTATCTCAGTTGTTATCTTGTTGTTTAAATGTATAATTAATATTATAACTATTTTACTTATGAAAAATGAGAGAAATGACATAAATATTTCACCTGGATTCTACAGAGACATGGTTCTGTGACCCTGATACTTAGGTAACTACAGTGAAACCTGTATATCCGAACACCTTGCTATCTGAACACCTCTCAACACTTTTTTTGGTCCTATTTTTGTAACTTTCAATAGACTCACATATCAAGTAAACCATAAAATGTGAACACCTGCTAATCCAATTGAAGGCCAAAACTCAAATCTAAAAGTCAGATTTGAATTTGTAGAAGATGATTTAGAAAAAAAATTCTCTACAAGAATTAATATATTATAGTGTGTTTATGCCAATATATGATGTGGTCACAGTTGGTGTATACCCTTGTAGCTATTGGGTTTAAGCTGTAAAAAGAGAACTGTATTGTCATTCAACAATAGGAAAGATGAGTGTAAATGTGTTAATATAAGGTGTATACAAGTATAGAAGTTGAGTATATTGAACAAAACATATTTCATTAAATACCTTGTAATTTTAGACATAACATAATAGAAATAACCAGGAAAATAGAAGTCCTATTTCTTAAAATTGTATGTCCCTAAAGCATCAGTATAAATCCAATAGGTTCAGTAAAGAACAAGGAAATGAAAGGGAAAGAGAAAAAAAAGATTGAATAGAGAAACAGTATAGGGATTGATAAATAGAAGGATCACTGTAGCCTTTAATATATCACTGTGAAATACATGCAACTATCAATTTAAAGCGACATGATTAATGCTAGAATTGTCATTTTCCTTTCGCACCCATTAATTTGTGTGCTCAAAGGTCGAGAGTCATCAAATAAAATATAGTAATAACTACATGTATAAATGAAAAACCTTGTCCCTAAGACACACAGAATGCTTTGGTCAGAATCATTCTTAGCAGTGCATCTGAACAAATTGTTGTTTTGTACTTTTCGCACTGGAGAGCGACTTGGGGAACTTGGCTTGAAACATGCAGATGTGCATCCATTAATGTTCAACAATATACAGATATTACAACCACTTATTAAAACCCTTTCTGTGCGTTTAGGACCTTGACATAGACTTAAGGCATTCACATGCAACATTTCACACCCTGCCATTCGATACAGTCATCAACAACCAAAAACTGACCACCAAACACCAACCACCAACATCAACCACAAAAAAGGAGACCATAACAACAGACTCATGTCTGAACCTGGAATCCGTGCTCATGAATGAGGATGATTTGTAGTTATAATTAATATACATTTTGTGAATGTTTATTGTAAATTGAATGATTTCTTTATGTAACCAGAACAACAGCAACGCCAAAGCGTAGCGAATCCCATCGAACAGAAATGGCTGGCAACTTTACATTCGAAATATATAGCAAATCTCATAAAATAACACCCATAAGAAAGGCCACCATGGTTGATCACTAGCCAAGTTGTCATCAGAAGAAGTAATATGTTTTTAAGTAGCCATATATAAAATTCTTAAAAAATCGTCAATCCTTATGAGTATTCACATAACAAATATGAACAAAATCGCTCTATTACTTTTCGAGTTATAGTAAAAAATGTAAAAATGGTGGCCATTTTTCAAAATGGCCGTCTACTACCCAAAGTATCATTAGACAGTGTGCCATGCTTATAGTATTCACATATAAAATATGAACAAAATCACTCTACTACTTTTTGAGTTATATTAAAAAATGTAAAATAACACATGTAAAAATGGCGGCCATTTTTCAAAATGGCCGCCTACTACCCAAAATGTCATTAGACATTGTGCCATGATTAAAGTATTCACATACCGAATATGAACAAAATCGCTGTACTACTTTTTGACAAATGTTAAATAACAAACATAAAAATGGCGGCTATTTTTCAAAATGGCCGCCTACTACCCAAAATGTCATTAGACATTGTGCTATGCTTAAAGTATTCACATACCAAATATGAACAAAATCGCTCAACTGCTTTTCAAGTTACAGCAAAAATCGTAAAATGATATGAAAAGGCAGCCATTTTTCAAGATGGCTGCCATGTATTTCTTCTATATTTACATTTCTAGCTTAATCAATGTCCTTTATAACTTTTTTACATTTAAAACATATTGCTATTACAGTTTTATATGCAGTACCTCAATTATTGAAAATCGGCACTAAAATGGCCGACATTTTAGAATGAGCAGCCATTTTGAAAATTGGTTTTCGAGCAGAACTTCTATCCCCATTGGGTATATGTGTACAAAATATGAACAAAATCGGGCCAACAGTATTTGAGTTATTGCCCGGACGGACAAACTTCGTTCGATGGGATAACAATGAGAACATATCAATAAATACCAATTATATATTGCAACACTGCCTTTAATAATACACACCAAACCACCAATTGTACACCACAAACAAAAACAAACTTTTTCAATTACCCAAAATTGCTAACATGGGAATTGGCAAGATATTCTACTATCCTATCTCTTTTCAAAGCACTAAACATGGTAATTTGTGATTAGTAGGGTTAATAAACAAGTCTACTTGACTTGATGTGTGTTTTATGGACGAGGGGATACATGAACAACATGCTTAATTATATCACAAACTAGACAACGAGATGTCAATAAAATCCTATCAAATAAATCAAAGGAAATAATTAGAGTAAATAAATTATTTTATTAATTTTGTATATGGTACCCATTATCAAAGGAATGAATCTTATTGAGACATACCATGGTTATCCAAAGTTGGTCCTTACAATTACCTCTTAATGAAAAATGAAAGTAATTTGTCCCCTTATCCACATACATGTACTTTGAAAGAAGGTATCTTTTTTTCAGGGATTCCTCTGAAACTTAGCAATATTATGTAACTTTTTATAGGAACAAAATGATACGTAACATCATCTGTATATAAAGTCAATTACTCCAAGAAAGCCCCCATTTACAAGATGTACTATACAAGGCATAGGATGATTTGTATCCATCCCAATTACAAACAGCTTACAGTATTAAGGAAGCTTTAAAATTAGGTACAAGGTTACACTGAGTAAGACAAATTAGGTTGCAAATCTCTATAATCAGTTCATCAACTACTATCTTGGTGGGAAATGGGACAGTGGTCACTTCTATCCTTAATAACAGATATGTTTTAATTCTATGCCAATCAACAGCTTCTATTGTGTGTATTTCTATCATACTCTCATAAAATTTTATTCTATGCTGGGCAAGGATATATTAAACCAGAAAAACTCCACTGAGAAGCAAATCCCACCAAACAAAAACTGTTTTGATAAATGGCAGCCATCTTGAAAATTTCTTCTTGAACAGAGCTCCCTAGTCCCTAGGTATCAGCATATAAAATTTGAACCAAATCCATTGACTGGTATTTGAGTTATCAAAGATTATGTTTTTTAGGAAAAATGGCAGCCATTGTGAAATTCAGGTACAATCTTGGAAATTTCTTGAGTTGAGTTGGTACTTGAGTTATCAAAGATTTGCATATTTTGTGAGAAAAGGTGGCCATTTTGAAATTTGGTAGCCATCTTGAAAATGTCTTCTTGAGTGGAGCTTACGTGTCTCTAGGCATCAGCATATGAAATCCATCAACTGGTTTTTCAGTTATCAAAGATTATGTTCTGTTACGAAGAATTTTGAAATTCAGCTACCATCTCGAAAATTCTGCCATTGGTTGCCATATCGAAATAGTTTGAAATGTGAACACCTGTCAATCTGAACACTTTTGGCTGGTCTCAGTAGTGTTGATGTTGGTCTTAATTAAAGGGAGACAATCTCTCGGATTCTTGTAAAATGTTTTTTTAAATGAATACATCATAAAAATTTGTTCACGTTTGTTCAAAATCAACTGACAGACTGATAGACTGACAGCAGAGAGCTTCAATATATCCCAAATATATCTTGTTTGTTTGGTTAATAAGCCCTATTAGTGTAGGAGTTGATAGTTGACTGGTGGTAAGTAGATAATGGTTTACCATTACCTGATATTGCCTGCTTGCTAACAGATGGTGCATCTTTAAGAAACCAATGTTACAGAAGATAAAAGAACACAGTATGATGAACTTGCTAAGAAAACTAGAATAGCACGAAACACAAGGCAATGGGGAATTAATTTTTCTTTGAATTACAAAAAGTATTTTTTGTTTTTTGTCTTCTCATGTCCTTATTAACTTTCCTAATCCCAGCTGAACCGTGACTTAATTGTGGTAGCATGAACATGTTAAAACTGGACCCTAGGGAAAAAGCAAATTATTATTAACCTAGTGGTCTCTTTTGTGATGGACAATACAAAGTTAATAAATGGTGGCCATTTTAAAAATTTACTTTCGAGCAGAACTTGTACTCTTATGGGGCATATAGCTATGAGGTTTGAATTAGCATGCAAAATCTAGTTAAAACACCATTCAATTACATATCAACTGATTCACATAGCTTTGGCAATTTTCTTGAAGATACAATGTGTCCCGATTCCAGTCCACAATTTTATATTACACCTCCAATAATAACCCGACACCCCTTTGAGTTAAGGAACTTCTATAATGGACAACTCTCAGAAATTATTACCTACTACAGTTAATGAAGTTCAACTTATTTTACTCGAGTCGCAATAAATTTCAGTTATCACTATCAGTATTAAGTATAAAGTTTGCTTTGATATAAAATATGACTGTATCCATGTAAACCACAAAGGTCTATGGTGTAGATTCTAGTTTTGCTTCCCACTCTTGGAATATAATCACTTGTTATTTTACTTTACAGTATGAAATGAAACCAATGAAAACAAAATTTTTCTCAAATTCCTCAGTATCATTTAACAATTATCTGAAACAAGCCATTAACACGAAAAATGTCACCACTTGCCATTTGTTATAGATGCTGACTGCCGAAATCTGAAACACCAAACACTGTCCACAAAAAAGTTGGACACTATAACAATATGTCACCAATTGTGGTGGTAACATAAAAACTAAGCAGATCTAGATTTTCATACAAGGTAGAATTCTTGAACTTTTGGGATGCAATTGCTTTATTAGTTGGCCTGGAAATGTGAGGAAAAGATTTTGAAATGGGCTGACTGAAAAATTCAAAATGCATGCCCAAAAACTATCCAGGTCAGGATATCTATATCAAGAAGCACCCTTGCAAATTTGAATCTGAAAAAAGTTTGCCTTATCAAGAAATAAAGCAACTCTGAAAATCTGATATCAATTTCACAAAGCTTGCCTGAAAATGTTTTTAGAAAAAATGTGACATCCACCCACACAACAGGTTGCCAGAATATGATATAGCACCCAATGGTATAATCTAAATAACCTTTAACCTAATTATAGCGCACTGCTCGTGAGTTTTCAGTTAATAAACAAGATTGTCATTTATCTTTGCAAAAGGCTAATGTAGTTTCAGGTTCTAATGGGAATTTTTGTTTTTACCTAAATAGCAGTATAATAGATCATGTGAGAATGGGAAGGCAATGAACTAAATGGCAGTTCTATTAAAAATATGTAAGTTATGATGTATATCTTGATAACAATATTGACTACACTTGAAAAGTGTATCAACTCAGTGAATTAATTATCAAAACAAACAAAGCATTCGTCTTAACAAACTGTAACAACAATTAATTCAGATGCCAATAGTATATGTCATCACTTTTTGTTTGGTAGTGACATAAAAACTGAATGCATTCCTATTTACCCTTTTTTTCTTTCATACAGAAATTTCACCACAACAAAGTGCCTACCCACACATACCACAAGCCTAGGGTTGTTAACACAGAATTTAAGACCATTATCTTAATTATCACAAGAAAGCACAATAGGCAATAGTTGCAAAAGAATATCCCAAAAAGAATTTACAAAGCTATATTTTGTGAGAAATATATTCAAATATATGAAAAAATACAGTATTAAGACTTACATTAGTGGTATATTATACAAGAATGGCAATACCCTCTCAAGTGTTTGTGCTTTGAAATGAGACTACTAAAGAGTATGGCCAGAAGAGACTGACATTAGAATGTTTAGTTGGGATTTGGTATGATCATTTCTAATATTCATCAAAACATGTAAAGGTTATCTCTTAGGAAATAGAATGAAATATACTTACATCATTATTCTGGTGTCTCTGCATATGGAGCTTATAGTCACACCTGAAACACAGTTAGAAAATGATGAATTTTGTTCCCACGTAAATAAGAAGTTTATGAAGCCTGGATTCATTTTACAAAAACAAGGATTTCATTTCAACTGGACAAACACCATCTTTGAACAAAGAGACCACAATTCATAACTGATTACAAAGGCACAATATCATTGATATGTTGTTATTATTAACTTTTTCTACATTGAGCAACACATGTATATTATGACACCAGAGGCAATTCATACATTTTCTCTGTATGATAGATTTATTAACTTTGTTCCATGTACATACCCATAATGAGTTACGTGTATACAAAGCAAAATTGAAAACAGTTTACTAACAAACACAATATTATATGATATATGATATGCAACATCATGGTTACTCTGCTCATAACAAGAACTCCACATGGTCATTTCTGTAAGCATCCTCATCTAAGAAATTCATTGTTGTCCATTGTTGTTACCATGAATATCATGACATCATAATTAGAGAACAATTGAAATCAATTTAATTTATATTAGTTCATAGATTGAAATGTACATTTAGGGTCAGGGCAGATCAAATTAGTATTTGGAATTAAATGTCACCTTGTAAAATGTCCCCTTATAATGAAAACATAGAATTCAAAATAGCAAGATTGCTTCTAAACCAATGCAAAATACAACATAATGAATTGACAATAATACAATAAAAACAAGAAGATGGAGGTGGGGATGCTCCTGAAGCTCATGGGGGTAAGGGTGGGAGAAAACAAGAAGATGGAGGTGGGGATGCTCCTGAAGCTCATGGGGGTAAGGGTGGGAGAAAACAAGAAGATGGGGGTGGGGATGCTCCTGAAGCTCATGGGGGTAAGGGTGGGTGAAAACAAGAAGATGGAGGTGGGGATGCTCCTGAAGCTTATGGGGTAAGGGTGGGAGAAAACAAGAAGATGGGGGGTGGGGATGCTCCTGAAGCTCATGGGGGTAAGGGTGGGAGAAAACAAGAAGATGGAGGTGGGGATGCTCCTGAAGCTCATGGGGGTAAGGGTGGGAGAAAACAAGAAGATGGGGGTGGGGATGCTCCTGAAGCTCATGGGGGTAAGGGTGGGTGAAAACAAGAAGATGGAGGTGGGGATGCTCCTGAAGCTTATGGGGGTAAGGGTGGGTGAAAACAAGAAGATTGAGGTGGGAATGCTCCTGAAGCTTATGGGGGTAAGGGTGGGAGAAAACAAGAAGATGGGGGTGGGGATGCTCCTGAAGCTCATGGGGGTAAGGGTGGGTGAAAAAAAGAAGATGGGGGTGGGGATGCCCCTGAAGCTGATGGGGGTAAGGGTGGGTGAAAACAAGAAGATGGAGGTGGGGATGCTCCTGAAGCTTATGGGGTAAGGGTGGGAGAAAACAAGAAGATGGGGGTGGGGATGCTCCTGAAGCTCATGGGGGTAAGGGTGGGAGAAAACAAGAAAATGGAGGTGGGGATGCTCCTGAAGCTCATGGGGGTAAGGGTGGGAGAAAACAAGAAGATGGGGGTGGGGATGCTCCTGAAGCTCATGGGGGTAAGGGTGGGTGAAAACAAGAAGATGGAGGTGGGAATGCTCTTGAAGCTCATGGGGGTAAGGGTGGGTGAAAACAAGAAGATGGAGGTGGGGATGCTCCTGAAGCTCATGGGGGTAAGGGTGGGAGAAAACAAGAAGATGGAGGTGGGAATGCTCCTGAAGCTTATGGGGGTAAGGGTGGGTGAAAACAAGAAGATGGAGGTGGGGATGCTCCTGAAGCTCATGGGGGTAAGGGTGGGAGAAAACAAGAAGATGGAGGTGGGGATGCTCCTGAAGCTCATGGGGGTAAGGGTGGGAGAAAACAAGAAGATGGGGGTGGGGATGCTCCTGAAGCTCATGGGGGTAAGGGTGGGTGAAAACAAGAAGATGGAGGTGGGGATGCTCCTGAAGCTTATGGGGGTAAGGGTGGGTGAAAACAAGAAGATTGAGGTGGGAATGCTCCTGAAGCTTATGGGGGTAAGGGTGGGAGAAAACAAGAAGATGGGGGTGGTGATGCTCCTGAAGCTCATGGGGGTAAGGGTGGGTGAAAACAAGAAGATGGGGGTGGGGATGCCCCTGAAGCTCATGGGAGTAAGGGTGGGTGAAAACAAGAAGATGGAGGTGGGGATGCTCCTGAAGCTCATGGGGGTAAGGATGGGTGAAAACAAGAAGATGGAGGTGGGGATGCTCTTGAAGCTCATGGGGGTAAGGGTGGGTGAAAACAAGAAGATGGAGGTGGGGATGCTCCTGAAGCTCATGGGGGTAAGGGTGGGAGAAAACAAGAAGATGGAGGTGGGGATGCTCCTGAAGCTTATGGGGGTAATGGTGGGTGAAAACAAGAAGATGGAGGTGGGGATGCTCCTGAAGCTCATGGGGGTTAGGGTGGGTGAAAACAAGAAGATGGAGGTAGGGATGCTCCTGAAGCTCATGGGGGTAAGGGTGGGAGAAAACAAGAAGATGGGGGTGGGGATGCTCCTGAAGCTCATGGGGGTAAGGGTGGGTGAATACAAGAAGATGGAGGTAGGGATGCTCCTGAAGCTCATGGGGGTAAGGGTGGGAGAAAACAAGAAGATGGAGGTAGGGATGCTCCTGAAGCTCATGGGGGTAAGGGTGGGTGAAAACAAGAAGATGGAGGTAGGGATGCTCTTGAAGCTCATGGTGTAAGGGTGGGAGAAAACAAGAAGATGGAGGTAGGGATGCTCCTGAAGCTTATGGGGTAAGGGTGGGTGAAAACAAGAAAATGGGGGTGGGGATGCTCCTGAAGCTCATGGGGGTAAGGGTGGGTGAAAACAAGAAGATGGGGGTGGGGATGCCCCTGAAGCTCATGGGGGTAAGGGTGGGTGAAAACAAGAAGATGGAGGTGGGGATGCTCCTGAAGCTTATGGGGGTAAGGGTGGGAGAAAACAAGAAGATGGGGGTGGTGATACTCCTGAAGCTCATGGGGGTAAGGGTGGGTGAAAACAAGAAGATGGGGGTGGGGATGCCCCTGAAGCTCATGGGGGTAAGGGTGGGTGAAAACAAGAAGATGGAGGTGGGGATGCTCCTGAAGCTCATGGGGGTAAGGGTGGGTGAAAACAAGAAGATGGAGGTAGGTGGGTGAAAACAAGAAGATGGAGGTAGGGATGCTCTTGAAGCTCATGGTGTAAGGGTGGGAGAAAACAAGAAGATGGAGGTAGGGATGCTCCTGAAGCTTATGGGGTAAGGGTGGGTGAAAACAAGAAGATGGGGGTGGGGATGCTCCTGAAGCTCATGGGGGTAAGGGTGGGTGAAAACAAGAAGATGGGGGTGGGGATGCCCCTGAAGCTCATGGGGGTAAGGGTGGGTGAAAACAAGAAGATGGAGGTGGGGATGCTCCTGAAGCTTATGGGGGTAAGGGTGGGAGAAAACAAGAAGATGGGGGTGGTGATACTCCTGAAGCTCATGGGGGTAAGGGTGGGTGAAAACAAGAAGATGGGGGTGGGGATGCCCCTGAAGCTCATGGGGGTAAGGGTGGGTGAAAACAAGAAGATGGAGGTGGGGATGCTCCTGAAGCTCATGGGGGTAAGGGTGGGTGAAAACAAGAAGATGGAGGTGGGGATGCTCTTGAAGCTCATGGGGGTAAGGGTGGGTGAAAACAAGAAGATGGAGGTGGGGATGCTCCTGAAGCTCATAGGGGTAAGCAGAGCTGGAGTTAACGCCGTTTTTTACCGTTTTTACGCACATTTGATCAAGTCTGACGCAGAATTGACAACTAATTGCGTTTCATTGACGCACTTTGATCCCCAGGTAGACTAACGCTATTTCCCGGGAAGAATAGCAATACACAAGAAAAAACAAGGTTTTGACCGATATCTTACCGATCAGATTCATTCTCCGGCTTCTTCGATTAAGTTAAACATATCAAATGTAAGAATATAAATCGGCCTACCTTGTGAAGACAAAATCTAAGTATAATAGGCAGATAATCAGCAGTGTTTTAGAGAAACACTGAGATAATTATCTTACTGAAATCCGGCCACCATTTTGATTGACCTCTAAACCAAAACGTCATTGCTTTGAGATTAATGGGTCAGTAGCAAAAAACCTTTATCATTGTCCTGCCAACTTTCAATGGATACTATTATTAACAATTAAACATAAACTTGAAAACAAACTGTTTAATTAATACAATTGATCTTCTTGGCATTATCTTACATCATAAGGAAGCACAAAGGGCAACATTTGAAAACAAATAAAATATTACAAGTCAGAGTGTTGATCCTTATATTTCATTGAGATTGATAATGTGTCAGAAAGGAATATTGAGTTTATTAATTTACACCAGAGTGAGGAGGAACAATGGGCAACATTGAAAAACAAAGTAATTAAGAAAAAAATTAATTACAATCAATTATGTATTGATCTGCTTCATTGAGATCAATTGCTCATATACAGTTTGATATTAGTGACAGGTAAATACTGATTTTATCTTATGGTTAAATGTTTTCAAAAAAAGTTCAAAAATCTGCATAATTTATCTGAAAAAATAAAAATAAAGTTTTCAAACAACACAATTTTTTCTTATTTTTCTTATTGTTTATATAAAGAGAGGGTCTAAATTTCAAAATTTTCAGGGGGTGGCATGCCCCCAGACCCCCTAGTTTGCGCCGCACTGCTATTTGGTCATTATCCATTGATTTGGTTTATGTTTCACCCAACCTTTTGGCCTAAGCTGATTTTCAGTCTCTAAGACATGAAGTCTCATTGCAGCACATTTATTTTTGTACTTTAGATTATCCGAAAATGACGCTTTATTATCATAATTCAATTTGACCCACATTTTCCAAGTTTGACCCACTTTTTTGATTGAACTGGGTCATGTGACCCACAAGATGTTGAGGCTACCGCCAGTACTGGGTAAGGGTGGGAGAAAACAAGAAGATGGAGGTTGGGATGCTCCTGAAGCTTATGGGGGTAATGGTGGGTGAAAACAAGAAGATGGAGGTGGGGATGCTCCTGAAGCTCATGGGGGTAAGGCTGGGTGAAAACAAGAAGATGGAGGTAGGGATGCTCCTGAAGCTCATGGGGGTAAGGGTGGGAGAAAACAAGAAGATGGGGGTGGGGATGCTCCTGAAGCTCATGGGGGTAAGGGTGGGTGAAAACAAGAAGATGGAGGTAGGGGTGCTCCTGAAGCTCATGGGGGTAAGGGTGGGAGAAAACAAGAAGATGGAGGTAGGGATGCTCCTGAAGCTCATGGGGGTAAGGGTGGGTGAAAACAAGAAGATGGAGGTAGGGATGCTCTTGAAGCTCATGGGGTAAGGGTGGGAGAAAACAAGAAGATGGAGGTAGGGATGCTCCTGAAGCTTATGGGGGTAAGGGTGGGAGAAAACAAGAAGATGGAGGTAGGGATGCTCCTGAAGCTTATGGGGTAAGGGTGGGTGAAAACAAGAAGATGGAGGTGGGGATGCTCCTGAAGCTCATGGGGGTAAGGGTGGGTGAAAACAAGAAGATGGAGGTAGGGATGCTCCTGAAGCTCATGGGGGTAAGGGTGGGTGAAAACAAGGAGATGGAGGTAGGGATGCTCTTGAAGCTCATGGGGGTAAGGGTGGGGAAAAACAAGAAGATGGGGGTGGGGATGCTCCTGAAGCTCATGGGGGTAAGGGTGGGTGAAAACAAGAAGATGGAGGTGGGGACGCTCCTGAAGCTCATGGGGGTAAGGGTGGGTGAAAACAAGGAGATGGAGGTAGGGATGCTCTTGAAGCTCATGGGGGTAAGGGTGGGTGAAAACAAGAAGATGGAGGTGGGGACGCTCCTGAAAGCTCATGGGGTAAGGGTGGGAGAAAACAAGAAAATGGAGGTGGGGATGCTCTTGAAGCTCTTGGGGGTAAGGGTGGGTGAAAACAAGAAGATGGAGGTGGGGATGCTCCTGAAGCTCTTGGGGGTAAGGGTGGGTGAAAACAAGAAGATGGAGGTGGGGATGCTCTTGAAGCTCTTTGGGGTAAGGGTGGGTGAAAACAAGAAGATGGGGGTGGGGATGCTCCTGAAGCTCTTGGGGGTAAGGGTGGGTGAAATAGGAACTGAAGTGTGGTCTGCAAGCGCCTAATGATACATATGATATATGGGGAGTATGAAACTTTATCTATAAAAAATGTTGGGAATCAATTATACAAAGGCTCTTATAGTAATAATGTTAAGTTGTCCTGTTAAGTTGTCCTGTTGAGTTTTCTATGTTGACAGTTGACTAAATTGTTCAACTTCATGACGGAAACTTGCACTATATTTTCTCAAAATTCAATTAATTTGCATAAAAAATTTAAATCAACAAACCAGTTAGAGACATATTAAATAAAACCCTTTTGTTTGTGAACTTTTGTTATTACCAGTTTGTCTGACGAGGAAAGACTGATTTGACATGAATTTGACATATTATTATTATTAATTACATCAACTTCAAATGTTACAGAATAAATAAACAGAAAGACAATCAGACACATTTTTACATTATTTAATATTGGAATAAACTCAATTGCTTCAAATACATTAAACTTCAAAAGTGACATGTGAATTGAATAAAACTAATGGGTACATTATAAAACACGATTTGCTCTTAACATTCAATTGTTAGTCCAATTTATTTAATAGTTAGCTTAATATAATTTCATGAATATTGATGTTTTAAAATATTTCTATTATGCATACTAATTATGAAAAATGAAAAACTGTTTCATTTATTCCACTCTAGAGGATTTGGCTCTAATAGGCAAAAATGCAGTAATTAACAATAATAAAGAAAAAATGTTGAAAATTTCTGAAAAATTTCTAATCATCCATTAAGCTATTGAAATCTCAGATATGCTAAAACATCTGACAAGTTGCACAACAAACCATCTCAATTAGTTAGGGCAAAATGCTACTTCCTTATCCTCTTAATGTGGATAATGCCTTTGACATTCTTCAACAGGATTCTCTAGGGATTATACCCAACATAGTTCCAATAAGTTAAACAATATGGATGGGATGACGTGAAAGAAAACATAACTTGGCAATGAGAGACCTATGCGTTAATTGCTCAAAAAGTATTGTGAATCTATCATGTAAAGGCAAACTAAATTTTGTTATATTAATTAATTTCACATCATTTACATTATTTGTTGACCAGATGATCCTTCCAATCTTAATACAATGCCAGTGATCTCCAGCGCATTAAAGCAAGTGTGTGTAGCACCCACTTGAAATTTTAATAATACGTAGAGAGAGAATCCTGAGAATCCACTTCCACTCACTTGAAAATGAGAAAAATGGAAAATAGGCATATTTTGACCAATTTTGGTCTGAATTGTGAAACTGAGAATTTTGCACGCACTAAGAAAAAATCCTATGGAGATTACTGAATGCATTAAGGGATATTCCTTGTAAGTCCATTTTTCTCCTTATATGGTAGCTATGACAATTTATATACTATCCATATTTAGCAAGACATGGAGAAATGTTTTGATATTGTTTGGAGGATGGTTATAGTACCATATCAAGTGAGAAATGAGCTCATAGGGAATCTCCCTTTAAGTGCCAATAGACCTTTGCTAAAATGCTCTTAAATCTAATTTTCAAGTCATATTTGAAACGATTTTAGAAAATTTGAATTTCAAGCACTAAGATCTAAACTGGGTGACCCAAAATGAGTACATGTAATCTCTGAGTAAATGCCAATTTCTTATATTTTTATAACCCAGCAAGAATAAAATGAAATGACCAACTTTGAAGATATATGAGCAAGGTCAAGGTAATTTAAACCATTTCTACCATTTGTCATCATTTATATTTTATGAACTTATTTCTGACATGTTTAGAATCTAAAAATAAAACAGAATAAACAATGACCAACCATTATTTATATTTTACGATCTATGAGATAAATAAATCAGTGACCTTCAAATGTAAAGAAGGTGAAATCAAAGACATATCATATTCAGATATAATGCAGCACATTACAATAGAATGTTGATACCGTTTTCAATTAATACTGATTCAGATAACATATAGGCTCATTAGGTTCTATAAATATTAACTATAAAATCATTGTGATACCCACATCCTCTTCGTTTAATGCACCCTTGGGTACTATATTGTGATTAATATACAGGGTTGGCAGACATACAGGTGGTGGGCGAAAGGATGGACGGGTGGGTGAATGAGTGGATGGGTTGTTTAGGCACCAATAAAAATGTTATATTTTCTTAATGTTTTCATTATGTTTTGAGATAATTAATTAATCAGATATTTATCAATCAAATATTATTTTCCTCTTTCATTACCATACACAATACATCAATATTTCTTGCATCAGGTCTTCCGCAACATTCCAACCAATGCCTCTTGAAAATAACACTTTGTCCTGGAAAGTAAGCAATTATGGGACAACTTTAATGCACCTGATCAACCCAAATCAAATTCATATCTAAAGTTGTAATAGTCTTATTTTGTAGGTATTATATATATAAACAAACACACGAGATGTGATTTACATTGTGACTGTATTCTTTGGTCTCTACTGAGAAGCGAGCTTACAACACATGCCGTCCAGTATAAGACCAATAATATTTCTGTGTTTTTTCCAACTTGTACTTAAAAAACCCTGAGTTCAGAAGCCTCACATCAAAAGCATCATGACACAAAAAATAAAAATGGGAAGGGCAGTTTGAAGTTTTCTTCATCATAGAATATTAAAAGGCCAGACACATTAGTGTTTATGGGTTTTTCATCTGGAATCATGCAATATTGTAATAAACTTAAGTGAAAAATTATACCATTTCTAATTGGTTTCATGTCAAGCTGTATGACAGTAAAAGAACAATACGATCTGTCATTAAACTCAAAAATATCAAGGCAGAATGTTTGATTGTGTATAAGACATCAACCATCCTGCCAAAGAGTTCAATATTGAGTAAAACCTGTCTTAGTGAACACCTCTCTCTAGTGAACACCTCCCTCTAGTGAACACCTATCTCTAGTGAACACCTGTCTCTAGTGAACACCTATCTCTAGTGAACACCTATCTCTAGTGAACACCTATCTCTAGTGAACACCTCTCTCTAGTGAACACCTATCTCTAGTGAACACCTCTCTCTTGTGAACACCTCTCTCTAGTGAACACCTATCTCTAGTGAACACCTCTCTCTAGTGAACACCCATCTCTAGTGAACACCTATCTCTAGTGAACGCCTCTCTCTAGTGAACACCTATCTCTAGTGAACGCCTCTCTCTAGTGAACACCTATCTCTAGTGAACACCTCACCTCTAGTGAACACCTGCCACTTGTAGACACCCTTCCTCCACACAAACTCTACTGACTTCTGTATAAATTACCCTATCTGGAGAGAACACCTACCAAGGAGTTTGCTTCACAGTAAAATCTGTCTTACTAAACACCTCTCTGTAGTGAACACCCTTCCTCAGCACAAACTCTACCGACTTCTGTAGATTACGCTCTCTGTAGCGAACACTTACCAACATTGAATGTTTTTTTCTCAACAAAAATGTTCAATATATAAAGGTTTTAGTTTATGAGAGATCTGTCTCATGATTATGTCAGACTTATACATGATATTAAATAATACAATGTCATACCATGTCAGAACACTTAGCTATCAAGATAACAGCACATATTAACAATATCAATATCATCCATGTCAAATATGTCTAGATATTCTTTATGCTCATCGTTAATTTAATCTATCTTTATTGTCTCAAGTGTATGAGGAAAATAGTTACCACATTGACCAATTGCTGCACATGCACTCTCTTCCATGAGCGAAGCGAAAAATAAGTGTTCAGGGGGTTCTTGAGCGGTTCTCCCCTGAAAAATTTTGGTTGTATTTGATGTTTATTTGCAACCATCTGGTACGTCTGTGCGTACTCTGCGCTATGCCTATGTCTTCATGTATAATGTTTCTGACACACTTTAATACCATTACTCCTTCTATTACCCTACTATCACACCAAACTAGTTCTCACTACGTTCTCGAAAACGGGCTTCAACTGTGTACGAAAGGACTGGACCTACTAAGAACCGTTTGGGATCTATTTACAAACTTCATCGAACGTACTCGAACGGGTAGGTCCTCAAGAACTTAGACAATGCTCAAAATGTTCTCGTGGTCGCCACATTCTACAATTAGAACGAGTGACAACGTACTAACAACGAGCTAGACGTACTACGAACGGAACCGTCGTACTTCAATCCTACTAGGGACGTTTTAACAACGAGTTGAACTGTCTGAGGACGTGTTGAGAACGAGGTAGAACTAATTGCAAACGGGTTTAAACTGATTAAGAACGTATTTAACACTGCTTATGAACGAGTTAGCAAAAATATAGCTATCACACCAAACAAGTTGCCACTGCGTTCTTCAAAGCTGGTTTTAAACTGTGTGCGAACGGAATGAACGTAGCTGCAACTTTCTAAGGTCTATTTACGAACTTTATGAACGTTCTCAGACGGGAATGTGATTTTAGAATTTTGAATCGATTCAAAATTCGATGGCGACCATACTGTTCTGTAATCAGGTCATGTTGACCTTCTAGACTAAGGGACGCGTTCTACTACGTTGCACACCGACGTGGTGCGACCTGAACGAACTGCGAACGAGATGGACATATTGAAGACTGTTTAAGAACGAAGAAGCTAATAATTTCAGACAAATTTCCCGACCACAGCCAGATTGAGCCCGTTTTACGACGTTTTCGTAGGACTGGCAAGAACGGGTAAGAACTAGTTTGGTGTGATAGGGGGGTTAGATCTCAATCTTAACCTTCAACAAGAAATATAGATTTCATGGATATATATTTCCTGCAAACTTCAATCAATCGCGCCAAAACTTATTTACATGGAATACCATTGTAAAATCTTGCACACTCTAACAAATTCGCTGAATAATTACAATGGTAATAGTATTATAGGTGTAGCTAATAAAATCTGTAAAGTCAATCCTAATATTCTATCCAATAGTGATATAACTTTATCACATACCTCCTTCCCCTAACAATGAAAAGATGATATCTTGCATTGAAAGCTATAGTACAATGAGATGCTCATATTTCTGCTCTAAAAGAACAGTTAATGGAGAAAAACCCTCATCTTTACAATGGAGTTCATTCACCCTCTCGGCATAGAAATACTGTAGTTTGAGCTTAATTGAAAGTAATTTTTACACTGAATGAAAGAACATACTTACTGACATACTATAGCCCAACTAATATCAAGATTGTGTTTGATAATTAAAAAGGACCTTGTATGCACACTCTGTGAACATTTCGGTAGAATAAATTTAAAAATAATTTGTGATCATCCCTTATATATGTCCACGGAGTTTCCTTCTTGTAGCCCAGAATCCTCTCTCTTATACTTCATTTGTGAGTAATTTTCTTGTTAATTGTTAAATTCATCTTTGGGAGTGTTGCCTCAAATTGGGGATGAATAAACTTTTTATTCCAATATGTCTCGTTATAATATCTCATCCCTTTAATACAAAGCATACTTCAATTTCACGATTGAAAAATTGGAGGGGACCATACAGAACGGCTTATCTTGAGGTTTACACTGTATTACAGATGATATGCTTTAATAAAGATCAAACACTAGTAATTTCTCCAGATTCTCATCATTTCAGGCTACTAATGAATCATTTACCACATGGATGAATAGATCTCATCTAATCTTGTCATGGGATGAAGTCAATATTCCACTCTATGCAAGTCAACATTAACACTAACATTGGATGATGAATATTGGCCGAGGAGATTTTTGGAAAACTTACTTTTTGGTGTGATCACAAGTCAGATATTTTACCAGGGCCATTTATTTGCTACTAAAACTTAATTAACCCATCCTAACCTTCATACCAAGAAACGTCACAGAAAATTTCATTGATCCATGAAACGGTTCAGCTAAAACATGAAGACATTAAAACTTTATAATTAAGATTTTAGAACAGAAAATCCAAAATGGCCATCAGGATATTTACACAGAATGCATGAAAACTAATCACTTGTAAAATTTCATTCCAAGAAACACCCCCCATAAAAACTCAGATCAATCAATGACAAGACTTAAAAGACACAACTTAAAGATAAGTTATTGGGACAAAAAGTCTTAAATGGCCACAGACAGACAAATCCTAAAAAGTCATTCTCAAGTATTTAAAGAGACCTTCGTTCATTTATTCCTCCTCATATATAAGCCATCGGAAGACATTGTAAGCTTCACAGCATCTACTATATTACGAAGAGTCTCTCGCAAGTTTTAGATAAAAAAAAAACTCTGATAAATCAGGACGTCGTGAAGGGCACACCGAGATATTTATTCTTACCTTTAGAGCCTTTAATCAGTGATTCTATGCATAACGCTTGAGTATTAATGATATAATTGGAGACAATAGGCTTACATTTTACAACATATCCCTTTCTGGTAATTGGATATTCCCTAATTCCAAATCGCATTAAACAGCTAAAGACCTTTATGACCAATGCATCACTCTTATCAGTACATTACTTAGTAATATTTCCTCATTGATTCAGCCTTCTTAACACTGTGGTGATATGTAGCTACCTTACCCACATACAGAAGTCATTACATTATGTGTAACAGTTTGTGGGATGGGAAGTCATCAGCATCATGAACAAAAAAATATTCTTGAGATTTGTATTTGAATACACTCTAATGTAAATGGTCATTCATTTTGAACTCTGCCGCAGCATAGTGTGTCTATGAATAACATTAAATATCTCCAATATTGCAGCCAGCGATTGCTCCATTCATTTACTTGGGCTAATCAACAAATCAAGGTAGTCACACAAAATTGGAAAAAAATCCAGGGATTTCAAGAAAATTTGAAATATATACAACAACAAAAAACTTTGATTCTAAACTTATGGAAATTCCTGTTTTGTCAACATAGCTTCAAAATTAAATTATATTTTATTATATTTACTTTAATGACATTCTTTGGCCTTTTGAGAACAAGAAGTAAGGTTCAGTCGTTGATCCCATTTGTGTAATCCATCTACCTGTATATACATATTCAACAATATACCAACAAGAGATTGACATGCAAAATGTCACCACCTGTCATTTGTTACAGACATTGAACTCCAAACTCCAACCACCAAACATCATTCAGAAAAAAGTTTGAGACTATAACAATATGTCACCACTTGTTATGGTGCATAATAATCACCAATAATCCATGCATGATCTCTTGTGACCTTTTATTGTGGAAGAATTTGTATTTAATTACTTTACATTCACTCTATACTCTACTCAACAATGATCCAGGTGTCAGATCCAAAAGTGCTCTAATAGCCTCCAGTCCAAGAGTTGCACATTGTGAGTAGTGTGGAAAAGCATGGTTAGAATCTAATTAACTTTATTTGTAGATATATAGATGTAAAATAACGACAGATCTGACAATTTGTCAAACTTGTTCATATCTTGAGAGAAATCGCTTGGGGTTAATTCGTTAGTTTTGCTGTATGGTCAATAATTAGGCCCTGGGGATGTACTCAATCCATTCTTGGTTTTACATGAATGATATTAATAATGATGGAAAGAAGACAGATGAAATATCTTGTTTATCTCTTTTACATAATCTTTTTCCTTCAAAATGAATGATCCCTCCTATTGAAGAGATTACCCACATAGAAAACATGAATCTGAATCATATATGCACTTTGTAAATAAAAATCAAATAACTCATACACTTTACGGATTGTGCAGGTTAGCATTTGGCCTTAAGAAAATAATAGAGTTTAGAAAATTCCAAAATTAATAAAAAACAGCATTTATATAGTCATTAAAAGTAGTTTTTGAGTTTGTGAAATTTTCACACTCATATATTGCTGGAGCAGATCAATGAATTGATATCAAATTTTCAAATATACAGCATAAGTTTGAAACATAATCTTTATTCTGTAAATTAAGTAAAACGTAAATCGAGTTTGCTTTTCAGGAGCAGGACCGGTATGGATACAGCCTGTATCCATCAATAGCTCCCTAGATACACTGTATATTTCCGCTCGTTATGTACCTAGAACCTCAGTAGGCATGGAATACAAGACTATATAGTTGTATTTTGTGTGTTGCTCCATTTAGAAAGGAGAATCACGAATCCGAACCACGCCAGCAATATCTTTTTAAGAAAATCTGAAGACAGTGGTAGCTAAACTCTCTGTATTCGGCACATCACTGCGTACGCCCAAGTAAATTAATGTCAATTTTACGTTTCTATTTGTATTTTTGCTATACTCGTCGTCTAGCAAAGTCAAAATATCACTTTCATCAACGTTTACAAAATGTAGCCCACATCTACCATGTTTTTTTCTGTAAACATTATGACGTCATATTCCCTATAATTCAGAAGTGTAGTACAGTAACATACTCGGTCAATAATATGATATCCCATGATGCATAGGTGGGGTACAGGCAAAAATGTTGACCGCTAATTGACCAATCAGATGCGAGTATTTACACTGAGGTACTAACAATAACAATTGTTTCATACATGACTATTATATGGTAGTTGTATTGGTTGTTGTTTTGTGTGTTGCTTCATTTGGAAAAAATATTACCTATCACACATCACGAATAACAATTTTTTCATTTTTTTCTACAACTCATTCAGTTCTCCTTCGAGAGTGTTTTTTTGTATTGTAACGCACAATGAACTTCCTGACATGTAGCAATCACCTTGGGCACTTGTCTCTGTTTAATTACCCCTTTGAATATTCAATGGTAAATGCATCTTGGGAAGAGAGTATATGGTCGGTCAATGGCTACTGTAGGTGTCAATCAATTTCAGCCAGTTCTTCATTGTCAACTTAGGAAGCGAGTATGTGGTCAATGGCTGCATGCCAATCAATTTCAACCAATTCACATTGCGTTTCAACAATTGTTTCTCATATATCACGCCTGCTTAAAATACTTTAAAGTACAAGAGGGAAACATCCTCGAGACCATTGATTTTGTTATATTCCCCATGTTAATTTTCCCTCTATACCATAATCAGATTGTGCAAAGTGGTGTATCGACAGACAGATTAACTGTAATGACAAAATACAAAATGCATACAAAAGTTATTACTCACCGAAGATCTTTGGAATGCTTCACGGATCATACGGCGTATGTCCACATCACTTTTCCAGCACCTTGTGCATGTGTACTCCTCTTTTCTGAAATTAATACAACACAGTCAGACAACAGTTTAATCCTATCAAACATCTTAGTTCTAGTATCTTAGTTTCTAGAAATCATTAAAAGCTCCATTCACAGGAGTGATCTGATATGTTGCAAATGAGTTATCAACGACGTTTTCAAAACTCAATATGTAAAAAAAATTTCAAAATCTAAAAAAAACATTTGGTAAATCAAACTCAAGGGGTAACTATGGCAAAACACTTAAAAGATCAATACCTAATAAATAATGAAGCCAATCCACAAAATAGTATAATGGGCCAAAAAGCAATGATTAAAATACCCTCTGTTTATACACTGATGATTTCTACATTGGTTAGAACTGCTTTAGTTATCACGTCATATGCAGGCCCGTAGCCAGGGGGGGGGGGGTTCGATAGGTTCGAACGAACAACCCCCCCTGGCCAAAAAATCTTTCAAAATCATGCAGTTTTTCACCATTCTGAGCACTTTTTAAGTGATTTTGGCCATTTTTGGACCAAAAATGTCATGAGTGAACCCCTCTAGAATTTTTCAAAAACTGAACTAACCCCCCTTGGCAAATCCTGGCTACGGCCTGATATGTATTAACTATGCATTCTGATCTCATCACTCCTTTCTTACAATGGAAACAATCTGCGATTCTAAATGAATAGATTGCAATGGTAATCCATGATCATATCGACATGGCTTTTGCAAGAACTATAGTACACTGTACATTGTTATAGCAGCATCGTAATCAGCTTTATAAGGAAGTTTAAAATGAGAATGGAATGGACTTTTAAAAAGCAATTCATTTGAGGATCATTCTGTCAAAGTATGATTTATCTATCAGATGATTCTACAGTACAGTACAAGTCAAGGTTAATTGATGAATTTTGATTTATAGTAATAAAGCCTTGTCGATTTCAATTCCTCTGGGATCAAATGCCAGTCCTTGTAACATTGTGCTTGTATCACTGTTACAGAAGCATTTACTTATTCAATGATATACAAAATAGAGCTTTGACATATAAACACACCTTGTACAATTCAATTATCCATTTCTAGCAAAATTCTTTTTTCTCAAATGCACTTAATGGCATGACACGATGTTACAGAGTCTAAAGATGGTAATTAATGAATGTTGTAATCATATACTTAGGTATTGATTCGCTGTAATTAATGTTCTTTGGACCAGGATCTGTTGATGGATTGAAACTTGCGCAAGGGAATACTAATTATAAGTAGAAGACCATTTCTTCTTGCACTCGGGACATTTAACAGTTTTACTCTCAAGAGAAATAATTTTAATGAACAACAACTCTGTATTTTGGAGGTTCCTTCCATAAAATTGGTACTAAGGCCATAAATAAATGTTTGGACACTATCGTTTTCCATTTTGACATTTAAACCTACCAGAGAGCACAGCAGAGCTACGTATGCTATGTTAACTGATTCAGAATTTGCAAAACTGACGATAAAAATTGTGCAAAATCAGAAGAAATGTAAGAGTTCAAGATGAATTGAAATCAATCACTATTGCAAAATGGATTTCAAGGCATCAAAAGGGAAGGTCTGGTTTATTTTTATAAAAACTGACTTGCACCATGGTATAGTTTCAATCATTAACACATGCTTCAAAACCTCTAAAATGACATTACAACACAAGGCACAGTGATAAATATCACATTTCTGTTGAAAAATCCAAAATGATCCCCAAGTTATTTACCCAACAAACCCAAACAGATCTTTTCACTAGTGTATACTCTTGCATCTACAAAAATTTCAAGTTGAACAGGCACTCCCTTCTGCAAAAAAGCCTGCACACCTAAAGATAGACGTACACCGGGACAAGACGACGCCAGTTTGAGAAGACCAGAAAATGTTTGAATATTACGCCATTAATGCTAAATCTATTAATACTATAAATGCACAATAAAGCAAAGCTTTACGAAAACAAGAATGGACGCATTATAGTTCATTAGACACTTTGTTTCAATCTTGCATAAAGCAGAACTTTTGGAATCTATTGTTGGTATAGGATTCTTAAGAGTTCCTGAATTGCTAAATCATTGTTATTATTGTTGATTGTTTTTCTGACTTTGTTCTGTTAGGTCGCAGACCTGTAGATTGCTGTTTACCGATACAAATCCATCAAAGTGCATTAAAAACTGACAAGTGTCAGACACTCATGTCAATTCCTTTCAAAAAATAACATCCGGCTTCTCCTTATTTTCCCATGAATAGGAAACGTAAGAAAACTAACTGGCCCCCTAGGACAAACTTAGAACATGCAGAGTGTTTAATTAAAATGACTATTTAATGTACGACATATTATATGACTCATGATTAAAGTCAACATAAAAAACAAAAAAGCAAAATGACATTATGTCATTTTAAACTCAAATAGGACCCACAGTTCATTAACTGTACAATATTGGTATTTTTATCAGTATCTATTTGCTATGATTTATCATCTGTCAACCAACGGATGCTCCCTATATTTAATCTTCAAAACAAACTGACATTTAATAATAAATAATGCCAGGTAACCAGTTTATTCTCTGATATATGGTGACAGATGATGGCATTTTAGATATAGCCAAGAGGCAGAGAGCTTGAATTAAAGTGATCCAATGCTTCATACATAATATCGCTTCAAAGGTAAGAATGGTTGAAATGTCCAGAACATAAAATAACTGGATTGAATCATCCCTCACAAAAAGATAAATGGTTTCCAATAGTGAAACCTGACTTAGTGAACACCTCTCTCGAGTGAACACCTGTGTCTAGTAAACACCTGTGTTTAGTGAAAACAACTTTGAGACACGTTTTGCATTGACTCATGTATAAAATACCCACTAAACACCTATCTACAGTGAACATTTTTTTGTGGCTCCATTTATTCAATATATACAGATTCTACTATCACTACTAGTTCAAAGAGTAACAAGGCATTGATGATCTACCATAGATCAAGCATTGATTATTACTCAATTTGTCTTATTCAGGGAACTAGAACATGTTAACAAATCTGCTTCATTACAGATACATTTTGAAACTAACAGAGCCAATCAGAACTCAAATCCCTTTTAAAGTTAGTTCTCTTGGCAACCAAGCTATGCTCTAGAATAATATGTTCTAATTAGAGGTCAGAATTCTAGCCTCAGGGTAACAATATCCCTGAACAATGATATCATTGATTTTCAACACCAGCAAACAAATACGGCATTAACATGTTAACTGTCACCACTTGCCATTTGTTACAGACACTGAACACAGAACCCCAACTGTTGAACACAAACCGCCAAACACTGTCCACAAATATGTTGAGGAGCATAACAATGCTAATTGTGGTGGTGACATAAAAATGTACCATCTTCTCAGACAATAGCATTCTCCATCTCCAGAGGCAGGACTCCAAGAATAGTCCACTCTCCATATTATGCAGGAAAAACTTATATAACTGCATGTGGAGAATGAAACTATGGCTGCTGTCAACAGAATGAGTGACAAAAACATTCCTCTTTAAAACCACTTATCATCTTACAGAAGAGGATGGAGTACTCCTACAGGCTGTCATTAAAATCATTACACAAGTAAGGATTGAAAATGACTTCAAGGGGTTACCTAGGGACACAGATTCTTTTATACACAGATGCTTCAAGAGTATTCCAGTCTAAGTACAATACGTGATTAGTCATAAGTAATCCTATATCTTTGCCGAATAGTAATTATTTGATTATTTCATGGTCAACAGGTCAGCTATTTTTGTTGTTGGTTTGAACACCGAACAGATATTATTGTTGATAAGGTTTATGATATCTGTATTCTACAAATGTTGCCGATTGTATTTTTCTACTAATATTGCTATCTTACATTTACATATGCTTTCCAATAGTTTAATTTTGCTTCTTAAAAGATAGCTTCATCTTCCAAATCACTTGCTCTAAAACCCAGGCCCAAAGTACATGAACTTTTTCTGGCTGATTAATAGCCAGTGTGTGGGCGTTTATCATGAAAAACTGCTACTTAAAATATTAATGTTATCAAAAATGTTTATTTACCATTACACCTAAATAATTGAAGAAATATCAATTTCAAATGAAATTATTTTAAGATTAAACGTCACTGAACTGGATTCTTGTTGATATATCATAGCCATAATTTTCTATTACATTCAGATTACCAAACAAATGTGCTACCCACGTCGAGCATTAATATATTTCTCATCTTTGGTTTGATATATTGGCAATTTAGAAGCAAAAGTAGCCAGTTTTCTGTCTTCTTAATCAATTTTGAAAATATTTATGTCAGTTATATACACTAATAAATGGAATGGAATACATTCAATGAACATAAAAAACAGGTCACAAACTTATAAATCGTAAAATGCTATTTTTCAGTGTTGTAATTATCATGCTCATTAAATTATTAAACAATTTAATCATTCAATAATTTAATTTAAGTTACATAAAGGATCATACAGAGCAGAATTTCTATAATTTGTACGCATATCATATAAGAAAGAGGTAACATAAAATTGAGTTCATCAATTTAAATGTGAGGGCTTTGGCTTTTAACTTATGAAAAGTGGGGTAGGGCTTAAACATTACTATAGACAAGGTTCTAAATGTCAAAAGATATATCATCCCATGTTAAATTGATCGTGGAAAATGACTAGACATATACGTTAAGAATCCATGTTGTGTAAGAGTAATAAAAAACATCACCAATGATTATGCCACGTAGTAAATTAAAAATAAAAGCTCCAGACCATCCGTCTTATGCCACCGAGATGAGATTATACCAAATGGAACTAATGTTTTTCTTGTACAATATAATGAGGTTATAGATTCTGGTCCAAGGACAACGTGACATTCAGTTATTAATCTTTGGCATATAGCTCATCATGTTAAAGTGTTCTGTGTGCTTTTGACATTTATCACATCAAGACCCCATTTGCTACTTTGAGATATCATAGACAAATCAAAAAATCAAAAAACATCTCTGCCATTACGAATGATTAAAGGGACAATCAGATCTAGAAAGCAAACTAAACAAAAAAAATGTTTCAATTTTAGAACATTTTAGCTTATATCATTTCTTGTCATGTCTATTTTCTAGTGCCCGTAGTCCCCGTAGTGCACACTTTATTTCAGCAAAACTATAAGGTTATTTCTCTATAATTATATTTAACCATTTTTATTATTTGGCAGAATTTAAACATTTCCTCCTATTTTGTACACATTTCCTTCCATTTTGCACTTTGAATTCTTATTAACTTCACCAATTTATAACATGTCGCAGATCTTTGTATTTGAGATTGTAAGGAGTAGATTGGTAGGTCAATTGAACATGTTGCTTGCAATGGTGTCACCCCCTATAGATCTGATTTTGGTCGGTCAATTGTACATGTTGCTTGCAATGGTTTCACCCCCTATAGATCTGATTTTGGTCGGTCAATTGTACATGTTGCTTGCAATGGTGTCATCCCCTATAGATCTGATTTTGGTCGGTCAATTGTACATGTTGCTTGCAATGGTGTCATCCCCTATAGATCTGATTTTGGTCGGTCAATTGTACATGTTGCTTGCAATGGTGTCATCCCCTATAGATCTGATTTTGGTCGGTCAATTGTACATGTTGCTTGCAATGGTGTCATCCCCTATAGATCTGATTTTGGTCGGTCAATTGTACATGTTGCTTGCAATGGTGTCATCCCCTATAGATCTGATTTTGGTCGGTCAATTGTACATGTTGCTTGCAATGGTGTCATCCCCTATAGATCTGATTTTGGTCGGTCAATTGTACATGTTGCTTGCAATGGTGTCATCCCCTATAGATCTGATTTTGGTAGGTCAATTGTACATGTTCCTTGCAATGGTTTCAACCCCTATAGATCTGATTCTGCCTTAAGCACCAATAATATACTGTGGCCAAAGAACCTAAATACTTTTTCTTTTATAAATCCTTGCCAGTTAAGAAATATTTATGGGTATGGGGTTGAGAACTGTGTCAATTGACTAGATGCGAATAGAAACAATCTTGATTTGCGTCATTAAATATTCAAAATCCAGTCAAAGTGATGTCATATTTGAAATCTACATGTAAAACTACGTCTAGAAATATGGTTTCGAAAATTGTTTATTAACTTTGAAAATTTAATTTTTTTTGAAAATGTGACTTCTAGCTCGGGTTGATTCCTCATAGACCCCATGTTAAAAAATCACAAAAAGTGAAATATCTTTTCTTGTATTGGACATATAACATTTTCTTTTACTGGACATATTTTAATTTGCATAACTATTAGATACATAAGGGTAATATAAAAATTGAACCACTAAAACAGATGTTATTTAAGTTAAAGGGAACTTTCTACTATACCCGCCATGTTATCTGACCCGAACGAGCCACCTGGTGGCGAAACTGGTAACTACCTACTCGCATCTGCGTTATTCTTCGATGCTCTGCCAGAAATCATTGAATTTCAGATTAACCCCCATCCCTTACTCCTAAATATAACCATTCATTTCTTGAAGTTAAAGTTAGATTTGTTTTATCAAAATCAATACAATACAAGTATTTGTAACTGACTTCAACACCCTCTCCCAAAAAATATTTCTTAATATGTTTGTGAACGACATTTGGTGTAGTGTTCTCATTTCCTATAGATGCGATATTATTCATTCTCCAAATGGTGTGTTTTCAAACAATTGATAATAAAGTGAATAAGACACAGTTGTATTTCAACCACTAACTGAAGAACATTGTAGTACATCATTGTTATCGTAAAGTAAATTAACAAAAATCTAATTATTTCTTAAAATCTTAATAGGTTGTGGGCATGTGTAGGAGAAAAGAGGAAATTGAATAAATTCAATAGAGTAAATACAGAAATGCTCTGAATGGTCAGAGAATTGCGAGAATTCAATTACGATCTACGGCCAAAATAAGGGTTAACATCAGTATTTAAATCAACTGTAATTCAGTACTAATTCTCTTCTTCTAACTTTAGACATGACAATGAGTAATTTTAAGTGTTAAGCTTTCGATAATATGATACCTCCAGAAAATCGATTCATTGATATTATTTCCACTTTGGGCAAGCAGCTAGGTTTAGAGGGTCGAATTCATGGGCTGTAAATTTTATACCTCAAGAATTGTAGCAGAAGGGGAATAACTTTTGTGTTTAAGATCAGAAAATCAATTTATACTTCATGCTTGTGGTCTATTATGACAAGCACAATACAATCTCATAAAAATCATATTAAATGATAATTAAATGATAATAAAACAATAAAACTATGTTAGTTTTTATTACAGAGATATCTAGGTCACTACAATCATTATTGTAATTGATCAATCTATTGAAAATGTAATATTATCAAAATGTTCAAGTATAAAAATAAATTCATACCTTAATTTTATTTCTTGATTCTGGATGCTGATCCCTCCAACATTCAAAAAGATTTGAGAAATTGTTGGCTAGTTTTTTTTTGTCGACATCTGCTACAGTTGGAATGTAACACCAAGTCCAATGTTTGTTCTTTGAAGGATTCCAGCCATTAGGAACAAGTCATTTCGACCACTTCATTAGATATAGTGTACATTGCTGTTATATCACTCAAGTTTGAACCAACAGCAGTTGGGTACATGGAGCTATATGACAATGACATCCAGACAAGTGCTGAAGTCATTAAAGTCTTGCATCGATGTACTGTATACCTAAACCATTCACATTCCTAATGAAAGTTTTAGTATAAAAATGAATCAAATTATAGGAAAAACATGGTTAAAAACACAGCATTCCATAAATAATGGAAAAAAGACACGCATCCTCCAAGACCAATTGTGACTCAATTGATTAAACAAGAAACATGTATCCACTGAACACAGTGAAATTAACAATATACAGTATATTTTGCAAAAGTTATCACATGTTTACCTTACAATCCTAATTTTATCATCCGACAGAGGAACTTAGGCAGAAACAACCAGATTCATAGAATTATTCAAAATAACTTTTTAAATCAAACTATGTCTACTGTAGTTTCATGTAATAGTCAGAACTTTTAGACTTTAGAAAATCAGTATGAAATGGAGAGTTCTGAGCAAATTATTGTAAACATATGACAAAGTTACTTACAACTTGTCTCTACTCTTTGATGCCCCTTTGAAGTCTTGGTTCATTGGTTATTCCAGTCATTGACTTGAGGAATCTCCAAGACGCGGATATAACTCATATAAATGGCTATAACTCACATAAGGGAGATGGCAATGACTTCGTTGAAGGCCATAAAATATACCTCACAATTTGTCTCTAACCATATCAATTTGATAAGCAATCACGTAAGTATACTTCCTAATAATCTTAACCAGGATATGTTCAAGATTCACGTTAGGACCTTTTCTCAACTGATTTAAACATCACTTTGTATTATTGAAAGTCATCGCAGTGGAGATATTTTGGGGCATTTGGAAAATAAATTATTACACGAAAGGCCAATGATTATGTAATTGTAACTGAGAGTTGATTTTGGGTCCTTTTCCACTATAGTAGACTGACTTTTTCACATCAGCCCTTAGCATAGGATTTGATCCAAAAGGAGTAGTATCAATATGGAGAACTTTTTGAACACATGTTTTTCTTAAACCAGTCATAAAAAAAATCTAAAAATTTTACACATCGTCATTGTTTCCTTCTCAAGAATTGATAGAAAGGAGCAAAAACAATTGCACTAAAAAAACAAAAAATGTTAACAAAAACAGTTATATAAAATATTTCTAAATAATTTTTGCAAGATTACATAAAATACCATGTTTTTTTACAGAATGTTTTCAATGATTGGTTTAAGATAAAAACATTGTTGAATTCAGTTCTCCATATCAATACCACTCCTTTCAAGTTTTCAATACTGAAGTATACGATGTACTTGTGCATAGCTGAGCTCGATCAAACGTGCTGTTTAAACAGCACTGTACTCAGCAAAGTTTGATAAAGATACAGTTTAGGAATGAACAATAGTTTAAAGAATGATGTTAAATCAATCAAACATATTTAAAGGGTACAGACTACCATGAGAAATTAATAGTTTTAATAAGATCATTTTTAATGCTAATAAATAATATAATACAGAGAAAATAGTTAGTTCTTTAAGTGCATTAAAACATTTATTATTCATTTATATCAAGGAAATTGAGTAATAGTCTTTGGCCGTAATGTTTACAAATACATGATTACACGGTTACTTTTCAATAAATCAAGCCTGGAAAATGTCTAAGATCAAGTTCTTTATGATATTCCGCATGAAATACTTGACTTTATTTTATTTAAGAGACAATTAAAATTTAGCCGTTCCGACTGATTTCCATTACCACTTATTAATAGCATAATTTTATGCTTGGTCATGTTATAAATCATAACATAATTGAGCTCTAAAGTTAGTTACAACTTCTTTTTGACAAGTGAGTGATGACATATTTCTTAGCATTCATAGGCCAAATATAAAGTTTTTGCACTTCTGGTAATAAATGAGGAAGTTTTGAGAGGGGTCGTAGAGTCCTCTTTATCAGTACTTATCGGCAACTTTTTAGGTACCATAAACATGCCATGGATGTCTCCAATTTATACAGTAAAAATAACAGTATAATATAAAAGATGTAATATATTGGTAAAGGAGTCAAGGGTTCATATACAAGTAGATGCTGGAATATGAGATCATGTACTGTATTAGGATGCATTGCAGATTACTGTTTTATTTATCTCCTAATCCTAACTAGACCAAAAACGAGGACTGCCCAAAAAGTATTGACATTTTTGCCCTTATTCCATCAAATTTTATTCTTTTGACATAGAATTCCAACTGAATGATCTATAATTTCTTCAATTTGTAAGGTTTCTCCATATTTTAACATCTGATCAATGTACAACATAGTATATTTGAGCTATAAACTTAAATAACATTTTGTAGTTATTGGTCTACTTATTAATATGCATACTAAACTTTTATTCCAATGGTCTAATTAAGATTGAAGCAAAACAGCAAAAATGCACATCTTAGCTTATACAAAAATGTCTTTTGTTGGGATTTCCTGCATTTGTGTCATTTCACTTGAGGCTACAAACGAATACTATTAAGAAATCATTATAATTCTTATAGCTTATCATACTGTGACTCGCACATGGAACAACTATCACCTAAAATAAAATGAGTTAAGATATGTAATCATGCAATTATGTTATAATAATTGTGAATGTATGTGTATAAAAGCAAGAATATTATCTTCATTGTAACACTACAATCATTAAAATCAATCTTTAAATTATTATACTGCGTGTCCATCAATTTACATGGTCACAAATATATCAGAAGCAGACCAAGTTTTTTGGAGGAAAGCTTATGCAATTTTTTTCAGTTTTCCAAGCAGAATTGTTTCATGTGTGACCCAATCCCAAAATAAAAAAAATTTCATCGATATTCATGCCTAAACTTGTTTTCTCAAATATTGATGGTCTCATTGGTCTGTCCCCTAGTGATCAGTTAACATCTACATACCACCTGGCTTTCCAATAGTGCATCTAGTAATTGTTTGAAGTTGCTGATCTCGCCAAATCTTTCCTGAAGATACACAAATGGATAAGAGATACATGTAAACTGTACAGGTACAGATGTATTCAGAACAAGGACCACTTACTGATAAATTAAAAGATTAGATAGTCTTTGCTTTCACAAAAGACAATATTTGGTGAATTTTTGGATGTTTCAAATACTCTAAATTCTCACAATATTCTCTTTATAGTTTACAAAGCCCATGAATCATGATGACCATATCTAACATCTTACCATAATATCAAAAATAGCTGAATTGAAATTTACCTGGTTACCCCAAAACTAATGATTTCCAGATCTTCACAAAGATTTTAATTCAAAATTTTAATTCATTCAAATCAATCCTTCAAGCAGTTTGTTTGGAAAAGTGAAGACAAGAAAAGTGAGAAGCTGCCACCCATCTTCTTTGCAAAGCTGACATCAACATTAAATGTACCTTTAGAAAGGTATATTTTAAAAACAATCACACATCTCATAGTGTTCTTTGTGTTATGGCTAAATACTTACCCAAAGCTCTATTTCCTTGTAGCCAAGGTAACCCTGTGATTCTACATCATCATGTATACGCTTAAACTCTTCCATATCAGTTGATGTGAAGTTTGATTTTATCTCGGGTTTTTCCAGAAATGATTTAAAAGTCACATTATGGTTATGAAGTCTTGTTACCCTCTTTAAGATCTCACGTGAGAATTTGGGATGTATATATGCTGAATCATTAGTATCCCTCTGCTCAGTTACACCACCTTCTTGATTTTCATTGGCTAAGATCTTAACATGTGTACGGCAAGATGAAATGACCAGATTTTCATTACATCCAATTTCTCTGTATTGTATATTCTTTATACATTCCATAAAGTTTGACTGCTGACGGTTCATCTGAGTTATGAATCTTGATGTGGTTCGTTGCGTCAAAACTGGAACGGGAGTCGTGCTCTGATTTAAACCAGATGGTAATCTCTCTATGGGTGAGTTCTCCTGTACGACAGTTGTCTTACAGATGTTATGGTTATGTCTTGGTGCTTGCATCATCATTCCCATATTCTTTATGTACTCCTCAACCTCATGGTTCCTCTCTGGCCATTCTGAATGAAGAAAGAATTTTATTAATTGAGCAACTGTGTAACATTTTAGATTATAAGCTCTTATTTGGGATGGGTAACATCCATGAGCCAAAAAGGTGACATACAAGGCCCGAAGTGTATGTATATCAGTCGTAAATAAGTGGATCTAGTATAATTCAATTTGATAGATAAACATACATTTTTCACTGCAGTATTTTATCTTAAGATTTTAATTCAGCTCTAACAAGTGATTATTCAGTATGCTTGGCATACATGTAGTTGTACACATCTCATCTCAAGACAACTCAAACATCCTTTATCGTGTACAGGGTATAGTAAATGTGTATTGTTTACTTACCAACATCATCTAAGTGTTCATCAACAGACATGTGTATAGGGTCCTTGGGGGCAGAGCCACTGAAGTAACCATGCTCCATACTCACTTAAAAACCATGAAATCATATAATAGGTCTTTTATCTATTACTATTTCTTTTCATATGTCTTTCATTTTTTATGTTAACTGCGAAATATAGCTTGTCTATACGATGTTCAGATTTTCTTTAATTTTCAATTTACCTAGTTCTTGAGCTCCCTCATGCCTCATGTGTACAGTTTCTGGTTGTTTCCTAACTATCTCTTCTATCTCTCCTGTTTTTTCTCTCTTGTCTCCTTCAACTTCTTCATCACCTTCATTCATCTTGTCCCCTTCAGTCTTTCCATTGTCCGCCTTCTTTCTGATTCCACCATCTTTCTTGTGCTTCTCTGTGGCTTCCGGGGATGGCACACCAGGGATGTTCTCTACAGCAATGATGTTCTCTGGGATCTCTATATGGAAGTTTAACTGAAAGATCACAATTAAAACTAGAAATCATCATTGATTCCACATCAAATCTTGATGTCTATTTGACATAGAATCAGTGAAGAAACAGGTTTGAACAAATCAGTCCTTTTGGCACCGTTCTGGCACTGAAATCCAGCACAGGAATGGCCTTGAATTAGTGTCGAAACGGTTTTGAATTCATTTCTTTTTCAATTTGGATGTGTACAGGATTTCAATGCTGATATCAAGTTAAGCTGTACCTTCCCCAAGCCTTGTAGGCCAATGATCAGTGCAGTATATCCTCCCTCATCAGTTCTGGACACTTCATAACCTTTAGCCTCTCCATCATCCCCAAGTTCACTCTTAATCAAGGTCTGGTTGCGGAGTGTTGAGAATAGCTCATCACTCTTCTTAAAGATCTCATGGTGATATTTGAATATGAATGAGTAGATGTACCTAGAAAGATGTTTTTATGATTTTAGAATCAGATCTATATGGGGTGGTAATGAAATGAATGTAGCTTTTCTCTGGAAAGTATATAGACATTATACTCCGAAACTACTAGCAAAGGTTTTATTATAAGATGATTTCTCCAGTTGATTTGATCAAAATTACCCGTCATTTTGATTACCTGTAATTTTCCATGTTAAAATTGTAATGTTCTACATAATGTTTTCCTTTGATTTGCCTCCTATGAGTTATTTTAATGGAATAGCCTAATAGGGTCAAAGCTGGTCAAGCTAAGAAAATAAATGTCCTCAAAGTTCTCTAAACCCACACTCACCTCTGTGCCAACTGATGAGTGCCTTTGACAAATATAGAATGCTGGCTTCTTCCCTGGTTGTAGTCCCTCTGCAAATAAACAACAAAAATAGGTAGACATAAAGTATATGATCATCATATTTTGGGAAATCTGAATGACTATTTGACTGTATACTCAAAAGGAGAGTATGTGGTCCGAGTAATATATATTCAAAAGTGGGATGTAACTGGAAAATGTTTCACTTCATATTTTATTTATCATAAAAATGTTTCACAGATCCATTACTGTACAAATTAACGAGTTTCATGTTTGAGTTCTATACAAATGTACCTTGAGGAAAAGCCCAACTGATCGAGACTAGATCTCAACATACCCTTTTTTTGACGATGATGCCATCTTTGACCATCTGGTAGAATGTTGTCTGAAGGGTATCTTCGCTGTAGCTTGAAAACACTTTATATAGCACCTGAGCACGTCCTACCTTGTCATTAGCAGCTGCAACACTCTAATAAAACAAGTAAAGTACAAAGGTACAATCAATTCATTTGGCATCAACAGATTAGAACTATGTCATGTTGTGTACATGTTCAAATCTACGTGTACATGTTCAAATCTACGTTCAAAAATATTTATCAACAAACTACTGATAGATGGATTGAGATCTAGTATCTAGCTACATGTACTATCTTAACTGTCATGAAGACCTGGTGCAATCATAAATATGTAGGTATAACATGACTTACATGGATAAAGTTGTGTATGACGGATATATGCACATCTGCGGGGCTAGTGACATCTGAGTGGGTGGACTTGAACTTGAGAGAGCCCACGGAGAATGTGAACTTCTTGTAGCAGGTCTCAATATCATCTGGCAGATCAAGCATTGAGGATCGCTCATCATGCTTTCTGGAATATATTCATTTTTCAAAATAATTATTTTATTTTTCACAAAATCAAGGATAGGAGCCAACAAGTATGATATCGCGTGAAATATTGTATGAGATAAGGCACGGCACACACATCATACAGGGGCCAAGTTGAAACATAAATGTTTTTCAAGTTTTTTCAATTGGAAGGACTAAGCCCTTTCGGCTTCCCCCATATTCAATGAATTTAAAAAGCATTAAAAAATTATATGTCATCCAAAATTTTAAAATAACAAAGCTGCACTTCCATCAATCAATCGATATATGACCAAACCTTTTCCCTAATATTAAAGTGTCTTATACTAGTCTATACTCACTTGAATTTTAATAGCAGACACTCTAGAAGTTGTTTGAAGACCTTCACATTGTATGCAATATTAGTCAGTTTGTAGACCTTACCAGTTTTGAACCTTCCAACAAGCTCCTAAAACAAATTAAACAAGGCATTAGCATGCAAAATGGTACCACCTGCCATTTGTTACAGACGCTGACCGCCAAACGCTAACTGTCAAACTCCAACCACCGAACACTGTCCATGAAAATATCGGAGACTATAACAATATGTCACTACTTCTGATGGTGTCTCAATTATTTACAGTGTATTTAAGAAAATATTCATACATTTATTTCCAATCATCTACTTGGATTGTAGCAGAGTATACACATTTTGCATATTGTAGACTGGTGGGTCAAGTACTCAAATACATTTATCATGTTTATGTTATGTTAAATCTGGACACAATGCTTCATAAAGTAATACTTTCATTTTTATAAGTTTCACTCTGTACCTTATCACAAAGACATTCGCTGAGGAAGGTTGCGACACTACTCTTGGTTTGCTCATTCTTCATCATATATGCAACACGTCGTATGCAAGTCTTCGTGGACTTGTCAGCTGACTCCTACAGGACAAACATGACATTCACAAAATATATATTGCTTACATATAGCTTTGATGTGATCATCACTTTTCTAGAATTTTTTAAAAATATTTATTAAAAATGAAAATATTTGTCTCGTATTCATATAATATTTAAATACATTCATTGAAAATTTAAATATATTTTCTCAATTAGGGTTTTTGATTGACTTGATTCCGATAAACCTCATGGTTGATATAAAGATCAGCGTTGGCAAATTGGTATTTCCCTGATGCAAAAGTTATGCAAAATTACATGTACGTCGAACAAACACTGCTTGTGTATTATACTAGATCTTTCCTCTCCAATACCCATGTTTTTGAGAGCTGGTGGAATAATCAACTCCATATATCAATAAGGTGAACTTACAGGCATGGCATCATGCATTGTGTCTCGCACTGTGGTCCAGGGTACAATCAGACCAGGTCGTTCTCCAACCATGAACAAAGATGCTACCTTACAGATCAGCAACTAAAAGAAAAATTTAATCATATAACACTAATCTCTTGAACTATTATTTTATTACTATAACTTATTTTTCTTAGAGAACACGTTCAATTATTTGTTGCCATGGTAACAGATATTAGCAGAAATGTGTTGGAACTCATAACATATTTGTATATGTTCACAGTGAAAATTTTAATTCAATGCAAACAGTGCCCACAAAAAAGTTGAAGACTAGAACAATATGTCACAACTTGGGGTGGTGAAACCCTGAACATGTGAAGATAATGAAACTGGCATTTCCATCAGTAATTCTTTGACAAAATAGTCCTATCAAATACTGCCAAAAACTACTTTCAAATAAAATAGACTTTGATTAAAACCTCTCAAATTAACTGATATTAGATGGTTAAAAATGTTTTGAAAGGTCATTTTGTCTATAACCGTGTACTAACTAAGAAAATTAAGCTAGAATTGATCAATTCCAGTCAATATTCTTGTCTTTAAATTGTCTTAAAGAGTGACCAGATCAGCTTGACCTTGGAGTTTTAACACAGGCCATCAATTTCACTCCCAAATATGGAAGGTGCAAAAATAGAACTGTCAATCAAATATTGAACTGTATGCAAGATAAAACTACACTAGAATTGATCGTAGATGGTGCTGCATCTTGAATTCCTTCACAGAGCCAGTTTTATAACAATCCTCAAAATAATTAGTATTCAATTAAAAACTTTAAACTTAAAGATTGAGTTGCTATAACATAGCCTTAATGAATGAGTTTTTATAGCTTTTTTAGCATGAAAAAATGACTTGAAAGTGCCTTGAGAAAATACTTGTTTTTTCATAGTGTATTGTACTTTTTACCTAAAATTAATAAAATTACTATTTAAATGACATGGAATTAAGCCTTGTATTAGGTATCGTTGGAAAGGATATTCAATTCCCAGTATTTTGAGCTTATTTATAACTATTGAGTCATTATTAATGAAGAAAACCATATTCAAAGAAAATAGGGGTTCATGACAAAATGTCACCACCTAGTTGCTCACAATATTATGAAACCAATCTTAAGTCAGATTTGAATTTCTGAGAACTTGTAGATGATTTTGAAAAAAAGAAATTGGTCAATTTGAAGCAAGTTGAAAAAAGACATTTTTTGACCCGGAGAATGTCATTGAAGGTGAAATCTTAAATCTAATAGTCTATAAAGTAAGATTTAAACTTCTGAGAACTTCTAAGATAGTTTTGGGAAGAAAACTAGTCAATTTGAAGCAAGTTAAAAGACCTTTTTGACCTTGAAAAGATCATTGAAGGTCAAATCCTTTTTGACCTTGAGAATGTCATTGATGGTCAAATCTATAGTCAGATTTGAACACTTTATCTTGTAAGGCTTACCAAACTATCCTCTCTTTCTGTCCAGTTAACCCTCTGTTTCTCCATACGTCCCATAGCCTCGACATCCTTCTGGTCATACAACAGATCTGACAACACAAACAATTCAAATGACATAATAGTAAAAAAGAAGGATGGAAGAAACTGGTCATGTTGGTTGATACAAAGCAAAGATAAATGTGTGCTTAGTAGAGGGTAGTTTTGCCTCAATATTTCAATTATGACAACAATCAATTTCCATACAGTATTTGAATTAAATGCCTTGATTTTGATATCAATTATGTTTCGATATGACATGACCATTTTATGGATTTTTTATGATAATTAATATTCAACATCATCGATCATATTTTTGAACTCACTTGAAATCTTTCCCTTTGGATACAAATGCTTGATTTGAAGTTTCCTTTTCTTTTTGACAGGCCCTGCAGATGTAGAGGTCTTTCGTTTACGCTTGGGTATTCCCTTACCTCCTTTCACTGGTGACTTTGTTGTCACTCTTGTCTTCAAATCTACAAGTGAAAACAATATATTCATTATTGAATGCCACATTTTACAATTTTACAATATTACAATTTTACAATATTTTCTCTTTTAAATTCATATTACAGTAGAAGCCTAAGATGATTATAACATATCAACGTTGATAAACAAAAACAGCCTCAAGAATCCAGCCTTTGGGCAGATATCATTTTGCTTGAGATAATCCTGATATCCTGAAGTTCCATAGAAGGTATTCCCTATTTATGTTAAAAAATGTTCAATGCCTTTGCCATTATAAAAACAAACAAACAAACAAACAAACAAACAAACAAACAAACAAACAAACAAACAAACAAACAAACAAACAGGTAGTTCAATTTTCTATTCAAACTTTATCTCAAAATTTTTTTAAATTACACGTCATTCCAAATGATGATATTTCCATAGATAACTGCTTGAACCATAATAATGTAGAGAAAAGTAAATACTTTTAATTTTGGCTGCCTGACTCTCCTTTTCCTTTTCAGCTCCATCTGCAGGTTTCTCTTTGCTGACTTTAACATGTTTGTCCTCCTCACATATCAGATCTAGAGTCTGGTTCTTTATTGCTCTTGGGAGTCTTCCCACCGTTTTATGCTGTGGAGCCTTTAATGCTGTCACCTCTTTCTGCCCATAAAACACACGATTGCCAGGGAGGACAGGCGCAAGGTTGAAGGTGCCCCATTTTCTCTGCATTTGACTGCAATATACAATTTCATGGGTTATTCAATATACAAACTGTTTATGTCTATGTTGGCTTGGTAGTCTAGAGCACTGAACACATTGGGCAAGGTGCTGTCACCGTAATCATGGGCTTGTGTGTTCGAGACGGGTAAACTCCTGATGTTTATTCATTTATGTTTGAGGAATCTCTCATTGTACTCCATTGTACTTCATTTTTCCATGATTTTCTAAATAAATACTGAAAATATGTCATTATCATCAAATACATCAACAAGGCATTAACACAGTAAATTTCACCACCTGCCATTTGTTGTTGAGGCCAACTGTCATTCACAAAAAGTTGGAGAATATAAAAATATGCCACATCAAGACTTCTTGTGGTGATAAAAAAATCAGCAAAAGCAGTCTAAATGTGATTCTGACAGGTGCCATTTTAGATATTCTTTTTTACATGAAGGTTAAGTTTCAATACAATTAACCGGCAAGGCGTTGTATGACACCATATGGAAAAGTGTAACAACAGTTACAGGCAGTGATGCTGATAGGTGTTTAATGCTTGTCACAAAAAATCATGACTATAGTATAACAATGTGTCAACACGCTTTCAGTGGTGACATATCAAAACACATTTTTCGAGACATTTACAAGTCACAAAATCAACCTACAGATGCAGGCCGCCATCAAAGCCTCCAGGTCCCCTCTTGTCCCCTGGTACGATGCCCTTATCTTCCACCATGTGAGGAGCCTTATTCTTCAGCAGATCAGTAAAGGGAGGAAGGGCCTTCTTGGATCTATGCCCATTCATCCAGTATAATTCTGTGTCTATGTCAGGGGGAGCATGGACGGCTTAAGTTAAAAAGAGATCACAATAAAACCTGACTCAATTGTTTTTATGGTCATAATATTCTTAAAGCTAAAGTTATAGCTCTTTGAAATCCTTGCAATATAGACTATAATATGTCACGTGTCTCTTTGTTTTTCAATATGATTAACAGAATACAATAGTTTACTGTATATACATGAGAAAATGATAAATATATGTTCTCACTATCACTATCAGATATTAAAGCAAAAAATGACTTTCAATTCAATGTCATCACAATTAGAGTTTAGATTACTATATCTTTAGTATATACCAGGTCGTTCAAAAAGTTCGGGGAAAATGCTCTCATTTTCAAGGTTTTAATATTTTGGTATACATCAGTTTTAATCAGTCTAAAAATAAATTTGAAAAACCTACTGAAACTGGTGTTGAGTGAGATGATCTTAAGATCAAGCCAGAAATTGGTGACGTCAGTTTCTTTCCTGAATCTGTATAGAAAGTGGTCCAGGTTGCCATTCTCCACTACCCCCTTGTCCAGGATGGTGTATTTAGATTCTAATGGGGTTGTGTCCACTATTGTAATACTTTTGTGAACATACAGAAACGTCTACAATATGGATATTTTATATTTCATTAATATTGCACAATAACATTATTCAACTAGATATACATTTAATGGTGTCTTCAAAGCTAAATAAAAGCCAGCTGTCAGCTTTTTATCTTGAAGTACAGGGTGTTCCATATGTTTCAGGAATGATGCTGTGTTTTATTGGTTTTCTATTCAATCTAACTGAATTTTTGACACAATGTGTCTAAACATGTTTTGAATAAGTTGGGAAAGTTTCATATCGTGAAATTCAGCAGTCTTAATTATATGGCTGCTATAGTAACCTAGGGGTAGGGTAGGTGGAGCAGGTGTAACAATGCATAAAATATATGAAATATTTGTAAAAATAGTTTTTTTGTACGAAGTGTGACTAAGTATTAGGTTGTTAGAGTTGGATCAAACTTGTGAAGGTGGATTCCAAGAAAGTAAAAAAATGTCATCACCCTTGATCACATCAAAATTTTAACACCTGTCATGTCATGAGTCACAAAGGAGAATAAACACAGGTCATTTTGGACAGGCGGCCATCTTGAAAAGTGAAAAAGTCATTAGCTTAGGAAAACTTTCGACTTAGGCAACACACAACAATCTGTGACAAGACATGACATGTGTGAATAACAGTTTTCTGCAGCAGACACAATTAAACTCCTAACGAATGCACATGGGGACTCAATGATGGTAATCTCTAGAGTGTATGAGTGGTACAAGCGGTTCAAATCTGGAAGGGAAACTGAGACTGATTATCCAAAATGTGGACATCCGAGAACAGTGATAGTGCTAACTAATGCGGAAGGGATAGATGCTGAAATAATGATGATGGCTAATAAAGGGTGTGATAACATTTTTAATTTCCAGGAATCCACCTTTATTCTTTTTAATTTCCAACAAGTTTGATGCCACAATGACAAATTAATACTTTGAACACTTTATACAAAAACTACTATTTTTACAAAAATGTCATGTTTTGCGCGTTGTTACACCTGCTCCACCTACCCTACCCCTAGGTTACTATAGCAACCATATTATTCAGTCTAGTGAGTTTCATGATATGAAACTTTTCCAACTTATTCACAACATATTTGGACACATTTTGTCAAAAAATCAGCTAGATTGAAAAGAAAACCAATAAAATACAGCATCATTCCTGAAACATATGGAACACCCTGTATGTAAGCAATGTATTTTTAAAACTGTGACGTAGAATGAAATGTTTTACTGATAAAAGATAGGCGATCATTATTATCTGCTATAGCCATGTGAATAATCCTTACATCATATTTCCAATTTATTTATTCAAAGCCCGTATTCAAACTTTTATTAATACGCACTGCAATTAATACTCACCCGATCCTTCTCATTCATGATTCTGGGGCCGAAAGAAAGTAGTCCCATCATACACAGATATTCACACATTTCATGGAATGCATGTATGTATTTCCTCGTGAATAAAAGCTGGACACTGACCTTCTCAGGAATCTGACCAATGAGAAGGAAGCGATCAGTGGGATGTTTCAGAAGCTCAGCCAAGCCTTCAACCTGTAAAAGAATTCAAAATTCAATGAAGTCATCTCTGAGATCAAACTAAACATACAAGATGCATACACTTTGCATGTGTAGTATAAAACTATTGAGACAAAAGAAATATTTCAAACAGCAGGAATGAAAACACACTACAATTGTTGATAATAATGATGATGTAATAATTAATCCAGAAGTATTGCAGAGACAATTAGCTTTGATTGAACCAACACATTTTCTTTATATTTTGTCCATTTTGTTTATTCAGTAGACCAGTAGGTCAAATATTTTTTATTATGAACATGAGAATCTAATACAATCATGTACATGTTCACTCTAAATCAGACTCAGTTTATGTCACTACTTGTCTGACTCACCTCATAATTGATGCTGATGATCTTGACAAACAGGCAAAGGGGCAAACTGAGAATTATATCAGACATGATACACCAGCCCTCTCCATGAACTAAAATAACAAATAAAACAGTTGTAAGCCTCAGTATAAAGCTATCTGAAAGAAAAATTGAAAGGAAACATGCCATGTCCAAAAATGTAGGGCCCATATACCGGAGATTCTACTAATAATTTCTACTATTATTGTACTATAGATACAAGAGATCTTTGTGATAACATCCACTTATTTTTCCCCAAGATTGTCAACTATTTAGAGAAACTATGCGACTGTTTTCATTCTAGAATTATAATTTGAAATAAATTGCATGTTATTTTCGTTTATTTTTCCAGTAATGATTCTATGCTAATGAGAATGCTAGAATCTGTATGTGATAAACTGAAGGAGCTTGCTCTCCAATAATAATATCAGTGGTTTATGTATCAATGATCTTTTATGGAGAAAGATAAATTATCAATTGACAATGTGTAATTTTTTTGCAGAAGTAATTTCATGTATGTTTTGGAGAGATTAGAATACATCTTTGGCTTGTACAAAAATAGATAAACGTGACTTCAGAGTTCAACAAATAATGAGAGGAGGTTAAAATTTCATCAAATTAGTTAAGTGAGCATACCAGAGATTGACTGAGGGGGTATGAATCTCTTCCATGTCAATTCATCCTTATAAACATGAGGCTCTGTCCCATCAGGAGTGATGTATTTTTCAGGGTCAAAGTCCTCAGGATCTGTTTGTATGTGACTGAAATAAGCAATGATCATAAGACTTAAGGGAGAAGGCCACTATATCATTATGTGCCCATAAACATAATCAATTATTTGAGAGGGAGGGGCAAAGCCCACAACATTTTTGTGTGTGGACATAAATTTTATGTAAAGATTAATTAATATTTAGCTGGTTTGTTCATTTTTGATTTTAGAGTAATTCTATATGTATCAATTCAGAAAAAATATTCAAGGATGAAAAATACTGAATCAAACCAACTGGCTTCCTTTAATGTTTAAAACAGACCATCAAACATTCAAAAAGCAGCTGCGCTACACATTTTAATAGCTTTTTAGATTAGTTTCTTCTGAAATCTTCTCTTAGGAACTTGGGCATATTTGGCAATTTGAAATTAACATGTATGCATGTAGATTGAAGGACGAGACTGAGATGCCTCTCATAATACTTACTCTGTTTTCCAATCATATGCAAGGTACCATAGCAACGTATGGACAATCTCCAAGCGTTTGTATATTGGCTCAAACCCATATATTCTCTTGAATTCCTAAAAATGGAGTGATTCCAACACATAACATAAGGATCTAATGAAAAAATAGAGATAATAGAGAAAATCGCAAAATTCATTCATTTATTAATCCTCTCTAAGATGAAACTGAAAAGTTTCACCAAAAGTTTCAAAAATACTGGCTATGACAACAATATACATGTTAGCTTTTATGCAAGAACATACATCCAAAATAAAGCTTGAAAGTACTAATACTCAAACTAACCCATGGCAGGGCCTGAGAAAAATAAAATGTTACATATAACTAGACATGTAAATTGAACAAGTTCAATTTAAGACTCCAGATTTAAAACTTTTTTTTAAGCTGAGTCATCCAAAATACTGTTAGCTGAGCCATTCAGAATAAGCTGAGACATCTAGAATACAGACATTTAGACAACTCTTAAGTAGGTTATCTTTGTCTACATTGGCTTAAGATGGGGATATCATAATATCGACTTTTCGAGACTTCAAACAGCTATAACTATCTAACCAGAATTTGGGTCGAAATTTGGTTTGCAGATTCGAATTTCTGAGAAAATTCTACGTTTGTGTCATAACTCATACATTAAATTTTGAGAACTTTTTATGTTGACCTACTTTCCGGACGCCATTCCTCAAAATCGGTAAGAGTAATCAAAAAAGACAGTTACAATAATGAAAGGACTGTCTTTAAGCTACATGATGAAAAAAAGATAAAGGAATAACGACGAATAGTGACAAAGATAATTGACATAACATGGGATATCAAAATACCAATTTTTTAATTTTTCAAAACGACATTACTTCCAAACCGGGTGTCGGATTGAAATTTGATTTGCAGATTCGGATTCCTGAGAAAATTCTACCCTTAATTCATAACTCATACGTTAAATTTGGAGAAACTTTCATGTTGACCTCCTTTTCGGACACTATATCTCAAAAGTGGGTCAAAATACTTTCTGACGGCAAAAGGCTAACACTATTAGCACACTCTTTGCTACTTGTATACAAAATTTTGAAGCAAATAATTAAAGTGTAGTGTCAGAATCGCAAAAATAAGTTAAAACTATAAATTTGACCTAGATTTTGACCTAGGCATTTTGGTGACCAAATTGTGAAGCTAGCTAGCTTTTGAGGTCCCTTTCTTTTATAGGCTTTCATTATGTGAAGCTGAACTCAGTGTTTATCTCGTATTTTACACTTCAAAAAAAATCTTTTTTCCCATTGACATAACATGGGGCACCAAATTTAGCGATTTTTGAGCTTTCAAAACGACATAAATTCCAAACCAAAAGTCGGATTGAAATTTGGTTTGCAGATTTGGATTCCTGAGAAAATTCTACCCTTAATTCATAACTCATATGTTAAATTTGGAGAACTTTTTAGTTTGACCTACTTTTCGGACACCATATCTCAAAAGTGGGTCAAAATACTTTCTGACGGCAAAAGGCTAACACTATTAGCACACTCTTGGCTACATGTATACAAATTTTCGAAGAATATAATTTATCTGTAGTGTCAGAATCGCAAAAATAAGGAAAAACTTTGAATTTGACCTAGATTTTGACCTAGGCATTTTGGTGTCCAAATTTTTATGAAAAGAAGGTCTTGTGGTCCCTTTCTTTTATGGGCTTCCATTATGTTTAGCTGTGCTTAGTCTAAATCTCGTATTTTACACTTCAAAAAAATATTTTTTCCCATTGAATTAACATGGGGCACCAAATTTAGCGATTTTTGAATTTTCAAAACGCCATAACTTCTGAACCGGAAGTCAGATCGAAATTTGGTTTTCAGATTCGGAATCCTGAGAAAATTTTCTATAAGACTGATATCCTGGCCATTTGATTCGAAGAACTTTTTTTTGGACCTCGTTTTCGGACACTGATATCTCGAAATCGGTTTGAGATACCAAAAAACTAAATCGACCCTAGGTTTTCTACTTTTTTATGAGGAACACAATGAAAAAAACCAGGATCAAAAATATTGAAGGACGACCGAGATAATGGGAAAAAGTGACAAAGTACTGGATTTGACCTAGTTCTTGACCTTTGACCTAGATAAAAATTTGACCTAATTTCCCAGAAAGCCGGATACAGTCTTAAGTTAACCATGTAAGTTGGATTAAGTAAGCTGTTATAGTTGACGAGAAATTTGGTAAGGAGGAAGAAAAAAGAATAATAATAACTAGACATGTAAATTGAACAAGTTCAATTTAAGACTCCAGATTTAATTCTTTTTTTAAGCTGAGTCATCCAGAATACTTGTAAGCTGAGTCATCCAGAATAAGCTGATCGAGTCAGCTAGAATTTAGACATTTAGACAACTCTCCATTTTTTTTATCTTCGACTCCATTGGCTTAACATGGGGATATCATCATATCGACTTTTCGAGACTTCAAACCGCTATAACTATCTAACCAGAAGTTAGATTGTATTTTGGTTTAAAGATTCGGACTCCTGAGAAAATTCTACCCTTAATTCATAACTCATACATTAAATTTGGAGATTTTTTTATTTTGACCTACTTTTTGGACACCATATCTCAAAAGTGGGTCAAAATACTTTCTGACGGCAAAAGGCTATCACTATAAGCACACTCTTTGCTACCTGTATACAAAATTTCGAAGCAAATCATTAAAGTGTAATGTCAGAATCGCAAAAATAAGGAAAATTATGAATTTGCCGGATTTTGACCTTGGCATTTTGGTGTCCAAATTTTAAAGCTAGATAGCCTTCGAGGTCCCCTTCTTTTAAAGGCTTTCAGAATGTTAAGCTGTACTCAGTCTATATCTGGTATTTTAGACTTCAAAAAAATCTTTTTCCCTATTGACATAACATGGGGCACCAAATTTAGCAATTTTTGAGCTTTCAAACGCTATAACTTTCAAACAGAAAGTCGGATCGAAATTTGGTTTGCAGATTCAGATTCCTCAGAAAATTCTATCCTTATTTCATAACTCATATGCTAAATTCGGAGAACTTTTATTTTGACCTACTTTTCGGACACCATATCTCAAAAGTGGGTCAAAATACTCTCTGACGGCAAAAGGCTAACATTATTAGCACACTCTTTGCTACCTGTATACAAAATTTTGAAGCAAATCCAAAAAGTGTAGTGCCAGAATCGCAAAAATAAGGAAAAACTATGAATTTGACCTAGATTTTGACCTAGGCATTTTGGTGTCCAAATATTGAAACTAGGTAGCTTTTGAGGTCCCCTTCTTTTATAGGAATTCATTATCTTAAGCTGTACTCAATCTATATCTCGTATTTTACACTTCAAAAAAATCTTTTTTCCTTGACTTTCTATCAGGATAACATCAGATCGATTTTTCTCGAAATTTCAAAACGCCATAACTTTCAAACCGGAAGTCGGATCGAAATTTGATTTAAAGATTCGGATTCCTGACAAAATTCTACCCCTTATTCATAACTCATACGTTAAATATGGCAAATTTTTATTTTGACCTACTTTTCGGACACGCCATAACTTTGGAACTGGAAGTCGGATCGAAATTTGGTTTGCAGATTCGGATTCCTGAGAAAATTCTACTCTTAATTCATAACTCATATGTAAAATTTGGAGAATTTTTTATTTTGACCTACTTTTCGGACACCATATCTCAAAAGTGGGTCAAAATACTCTCTGACGGCAAAAGGCTAACACTATAAGCTCACTCTTTGCTACCTGTATACAAAATTTCGAAGCAAATCCTAAAAGTGAAGTGCCAGAATCGCAAAAATAAGGAAAAACTATGTATTTGACCTAGATTTTGACCTAGGGATTTTGGTGTCCAAATTTTAAAGCTAGATAGCCTTCGAGGTCCCCTTCTTTTATAGACTTTCAGAATCTTAAGCTGTACTCAGTCTTTATCTGGTATTTTACACTTCAAAAAAATCTTTTTTCTCATTGACATAACATGGGGCACCAAAATTAGCGATTTTTGAGCTTTCAAAACGCCATAACTTCCCAACGAAAAGTCGGATTGAAATTTAGTTTGCAGATTCGGATTCCTGAGAAAATTCTACCCTTAATTCATAACTCATAAGTTAAATTATGAGAAATTTTTATTTTGACCTACTTTACGGACACCATATCTCAAAAGTGGGTCAAAATACTTTCTGACGGCAAAAGGCTCTCACTATTAGCACACTCTTTGCTACCTGTATACAAAATTTTGAAGCAAATCCTAAAAGTGTAGTGCCAGAATCGCAAAAATAAGGAAAAACTATGAATTTGACCTAGATTTTGACCTAGGCATTCTGGTGTCCAAATTTCGAAGCTATGTAGCTTTTGAGGTCCCCTTCTTTTATAGGCATTCAATATGTTAAGCTGAACTCAGTCAATATCTTGTATTTTACACTTCGAAAAAGCCTTTTTTCCCATTGACTTAACATGGGCACCAAATTTAGCGATTTTTGAGATTTCAAAACGCTATAACTTCCGAACCGGAAGTCGGATCAAAATTTTGTTTGCAGATTCGGATTCCTGAGATAATTCTACACTTATTTGATAATTCACACGTTGAATTTGGAGAATTTTTTATGTTCTGACCTACTTTTCGGACGCCATATCTCAAAATCGGTAAGAGTAATCAAAAAACGGTTTGCCTTACGGAATTAGCTTTTTTTCTAAGGAACATGATGAAAAAAACCCGGAGCGAAAATACCAAAGGACGACTGAGAAAACTTGTGAAATAGCAAAAAGAGACGATTTGACCTAGTTCTTGACCTTTGACCTAGATAAACATTTGACCTAATTTCCCAGAAACTAGAACTCATTACCTAGTTGACTATGTTAGCAGATTTTAAGAAGTCCCTCTAGTTGCTGAGAAAACGCGGAAAGAAAGAAAAATAATAATAATAATAATAACTAGACATGTAAATTGAACAAGTTCAATTTAAGACTCCAGATTTAATTCTTTTTTTAAGCTGAGTCATCCAGAATACTTGTAAGCTGAGTCATCCAGAATAAGCTGATCGAGTCAGCTAGAATTTAGACATTTAGACAACTCTCCATTTTTTATCTTCGACTCCATTGGCTTAACATGGGGATATCATCATATCGACTTTTGGAGACTTCAAACCGCTATAACTATCTAACCAGGAGTTAGATTGTATTTTGGTTTACAGATTCGGACTCCTGAGAAAATTCTACCCTTAATTCATAACTCATACATTAAATTTGGAGATTTTTTTATTTTGACCTACTTTTTGGACACCATATCTCAAAAGTGGGTCAAAATACTTTCTGACGGCAAAAGGCTATCACTATAAGCACACTCTTTGCTACCTGTATACAAAATTTCGAAGCAAATCATTAAAGTGTAATGTCAGAATCGCAAAAATAAGGAAAATTATGAATTTGCCCTAGATTTTGACCTTGGCATTTTGGTGTCCAAATTTTAAAGCTAGATAGCCTTCGAGGTCCCCTTCTTTTAAAGGCTTTCAGAATGTTAAGCTGTACTCAGTCTATATCTGGTATTTTAGACTTCAAAAAAATCTTTTTCCCTATTGACATAACATGGGGCACCAAATTTAGCAATTTTTGAGCTTTCAAACGCTATAACTTTCAAACAGAAAGTCGGATCGAAATTTGGTTTGCAGATTCAGATTCCTCAGAAAATTCTATCCTTATTTCATAACTCATATGCTAAATTCGGAGAACTTTTATTTTGACCTACTTTTCGGACACCATATCTCAAAAGTGGGTCAAAATACTCTCTGACGGCAAAAGGCTAACACTATTAGCACACTCTTTGCTACCTGTATACAAAATTTTGAAGCAAATCCTAAAAGTGTAGTGCCAGAATCGCAAAAATAAGGAAAAACTATGAATTTGACCTAGATTTTGACCTAGGCATTTTGGTGTCCAAATATTGAAACTAGGTAGCTTTTGAGGTCCCCTTCTTTTATAGGAATTCATTATCTTAAGCTGTACTCAATCTATATCTCGTATTTTACACTTCAAAAAAATCTTTTTTCCTTGACTTTCTATCAGGATAACATCAGATCGATTTTTCTCGAAATTTCAAAACGCCATAACTTTCAAACCGGAAGTCGGATCGAAATTTGATATAAAGATTCGGATTCCTGACAAAATTCTACCCCTTATTCATAACTCATACGTTAAATTTGGCGAATTTTTATTTTGACCTACTTTTAGGACACGCCATAACTTTGGAACTGGAAGTCGGATCGAAATTTGGTTTGCAGATTCGGATTCCTGAGGAAATTCTACTCTTAATTCATAACTCATATGTAAAATTTGGAGAATTTTTTATTTTGACCTACTTTTCGGACACCATATCTCAAAATTGGGTCAAAATACTCTCTGACGGCAAAAGGCTAACACTATAAGCTCACTCTTTGCTACCTGTATACAAAATTTCGAAGCAAATCCTAAAAGTGTAGTGCCAGAATCGCAAAAATAAGGAAAAACTATGTATTTGACCTAGATTTTGACCTAGGGATTTTGGTGTCCAAATTTTAAAGCTAGATAGGTTTCGAGGTCCCCTTCTTTTATAGACTTTCAGAATCTTAAGCTGTACTCAGTCTTTATCTGGTATTTTACACTTCAAAAAAATCTTTTTTCTCATTGACATAACATGGGGCACCAAAATTAGCGATTTTTGAGCTTTCAAAACGCCATAACTTCCCAACGAAAAGTCGGATTGAAATTTGGTTTGCAGATTCGGATTCCTGAGAAAATTCTTCCCTTAATTCATAACTCATAAGTTAAATTATGAGAAATTTTTATTTTGACCTACTTTACGGACACCATATCTCAAAAGTGGGTCAAAATACTTTCTGACGGCAAAAGGCTCTCACTATTAGCACACTCTTTGCTACCTGTATACAAAATTTTGAAGCAAATCCTAAAAGTGTAGTGCCAGAATCGCAAAAATAAGGAAAAACTATGAATTTGACCTAGATTTTGACCTAGGCATTCTGGTGTCCAAATTTCGAAGCTATGTAGCTTTTGAGGTCCCCTTCTTTTATAGGCATTCAATATGTTAAGCTGAACTCAGTCTATATCTTGTATTTTACACTTCGAAAAAGCCTTTTTTCCCATTGACTTAACATGGGCACCAAATTTAGCGATTTTTGAGATTTCAAAACGCTATAACTTCCGAACCGGAAGTCGAATCAAAATTTTGTTTGCAGATTCAGATTCCTGAGATAATTCTACACTTATTTGATAATTCACACGTTGAATTTGGAGAATTTTTTATGTTCTGACCTACTTTTCGGACGCCATATCTCAAAATCGGTAAGAGTAATCAAAAAACGGTTTGCCTTACGGAATTAGCTTTTTTTCTAAGGAACATGATGAAAAAAACCCGGAGCGAAAATACCAAAGGACGACTGAGAAAACTTGTGAAATAGCAAAAAGAGACGATTTGACCTAGTTCTTGACCTTTGACCTAGATAAACATTTGACCTAATTTCCCAGAAACTAGAACTCATTACCTAGTTGACTATGTTAGCAGATTTTAAGAAGTCCCTCTAGTTGCTGAGAAAACGCGGAAAGAAAGAAAAATAATAATAATAATAAGAAAACTGGCAAAAGCAATAGACTCCAGATGAAATCTGGAGTCTAATAAGAAAACAGGCAAAAACAATAGACTCCAGATTTTCAATCTGGAGTCTAATTACACACTAACTGATCAAACTTTACGGATAACATACTTACAGCATTGTATGTTATAGATTTCTTCACCTCTTCCAGGCTCTTGTTTTTCAAATGTTTCTGGTGCATTTTTAGTCTCCAGTGACTCATGGGGGTCTGCAAAAGAAAGGGTATATGTGGGCATCAACATGGCAAAATATCGCCATTGTATTTTGTATAATATGAGGTTATATAATGGTTGATTCCGTATATCGTGTTTATACTCAAGTGAGTATATGATATATTCACGAGTGAATGAAGGGAACAAGTGAATATATCATATACTCACGAGAGTATAACGATATACAGAATCAACCATTATATGATCTTATTATCCACCTTAATCTTTAATCAATAAAAGGTTAATCTAAATCCAGCAGTTGTATATCAAGTCGAAGAGTTGTATACGCTGCCCAGGAGTTGTATACGCTATCCAGGAGTTGTATATCGTTCTCAAGAGTTGTATACGATGAGTGTTGGTTTTATATTGCAGTTATACAATGCTATTATACAATCGTATAAAGCACTTAGGGTGGGATAATACTTGTACATTGGATGAACAGAAATGTAATTGTATTCTTAACACTCACTGTCCCTTTTTGAAAAATATGTACATGTCAGATGTACTGTAAAATTATGTTATATTTGGTTTTGTCCAAATAAAATATATATATATATGTGGACCTTATTTACAAAAGGTGGAGTGGAGTATAGTACCAAGTTTGGTCAATAGAGGGAACATTAATCTGTCCCCGGGAGGATTTTCCCCGGGAATGTTACTATAGATGAGTAGTTTAATCAACAAACGGCATCCTTTTCAATCCCATCATGCATATCTTTCTTCAAATATGTACGTTTTCTGATTGGTGAATTTCTACTTGGGAAAGCACCTAATTAGTTTTGACATACAGCTCAATTCATTATCAAAGAAATTGTGATCGAGCTAATTTGTGCGTCCCGCGGTTAGCTAACAGCAATCAAAATTATATGTACACCCCAGCAATAGTTTGGCGATTGATAAATGAGAAATACGTTTTTATATATGAAGTGACTATAGGTAACACGAAACTACATCATATCCCATTGTCTTTGTGTACAGACATATAAAACAGTTTTATATGTCTTTATTGTAACCTCAGGATTGTATGTTACATTTGTAAAGTGAAAATCAAAATACAATCATTCAATTTGTCACTAGCGGTAATTTAGAAGATGTACAATGTACTATGATTGGTATCAAACCCAGGGGCTCCAAGGGGGAAAAATGAAACATTTATTCAAAGTTGATGAGGTCCCCGAAGAGGTCTCGCAAAAGCAATGTAATATTTGACATTTATCATTTAGAAATAACATAGTGTTACTACTTGGTGTTACTACAGCTGTACCATCGATTCTGCGAATAAGGTACGAATGAAATTGTGGTCCAATTGTTTTAAGGGATCGAGTCCCTCTGAGCAATGTTACACTCCCGGGGTTACAATTCACATTCAAATTTCAACATTTGCAAAAGCAAAAGGGGAACGCCGCATTTGCAAAAGTACTGATATTATCATTTTTCTCATGCTTCGGACAAGAATATAGTCTGGTTCCAGTGAAGATAACCCACTGACGCGGGCGGTCCTGATAAAATCAAGAGGGGCAAACCGATGAAAGACAGACAATTACAAATGAACGGGTATTTTGAAAAAAGTACTGGCGAATGGACACCTTTTCTATAATTTATTTTAACATTTGTTTTTAAAAGGATACATTATTTTCCAATATCATACATCCCTCTATATGTTTGGCAGCCTCAACTCCAAAACGGGTTCCTTTATTTTCTGCACCTACGAACTGTCCCAATATTTTCGAAGAAGATACCAATTTTGTGTTCAATAAAGTTAAATTCAATTTTCTATTTATTAGACTCCAGATGTCAATCTGGAGTCTATTGTTTTTGCCAGTATTCTTCTTCTTTATTATTAGACTCCAGATTGAAAATCTGGAGTCTATTGTTTTTGCCAGTATTCTTATTCTTATTCTTATTATTATTATTCTTCTTCGGGAGTTTTTTCAGTAACTATGGGGTATCCAGTAAAGACCATAATACAGTTTATTTAGGTTCAGTATCTAGTTGGTGGGAAATTGGGTCAAATTTTTATCTAGGTCAAAGGTCAGGAACTGGGTCAAATCCAGTACTTTGTCACTTTTTTCGATTTTCTCAGTCGTCCTTCAATATTTTCGATCCGGGTTTTTTTCATTGTGTTCCTTATACAAAAGTAGAAAACCTGAGTCGATTTAGTTTTTTGATATCTCAAACCGATTTCGAGATATCAGTGTCCGAAAACGAGGTCCAAAAAAAAGTTCTCCGAATCAAATGTCCAGGATACTAGTCTTATAGGAAATTTTCTCAGGATTCCGAATCTGAAAACAAAATTTAGATCAGACTTCCGGTTCTGAAGTTATGGCGTTTTGAAAACTCAAAAATCGCTAAATTTTGAGCCCATGTTAAGTCAATGGGAAAAAAGATTTTTTTGAAGTGAAAAATACGAAATATAGACTAAGTTCAGCTAAATATAATGAAAGCTTTTTAAAGAATGGGACCTCAAAAGCCATCTAGCTTTAAAATTTGGACACCAAAATGCCTAGGTCAAAATCTAGGTCAAATTCAAAGTTTTTTCTTATTTTTGCGATTCTGACACTACACTTTAATTATATTCTTCGAAATTGTGTATACATGTAGCCAAGAGTGTGCTAATAGCGTTAGCCTTTTGCCGTCAGAAAGTATTTTGACCCACTTTTGAGATATGGTGTCCGAAAAGTAGGTCAAAATAAAAAGTTCTCCAAATTTAACGTTTGAGTTATGAATTAAAATAGAATTTTCTCAAAAATCCGAATCTGCAAATCAAATTTCGATCCGACTTCCGGTTCCGAAGTTATGGCGTGTCCAAAAAGTAGGTCAAAATAAAAATTCGCCAAATTTAATGTATGAGTTATGAATTAGGGGTAGAATTTTGTCAGGAATCCGAATCTTTAAATCAAATTTAGATCCGACTTCCGGTTCGGAAGTTATGGCGTTTTGAAATTTCGGAAAATCGATCTGATGGTATCCTGATAGAAAGTCAAGAGTAGAGAAGAAAATATTGAAAAATTCATCCATCCTTCCTATCTGATCCTATCCTATCCTATCTTTCCTTCATATCCTTTCCTTCCTATCCTCTCCTATCATATCCTTTCTTCCTATTCTGTTCTATCCTATCCTTCTTTCTTATTCTATCCTATCGTTCCTTCCCATTCTATCCTATCCTACCTTCCTATTTTATCCATCCATCTTATTCTGGATGACTCAGCTTATTCTGGATGACTCAGCTTATTTTAGATGACTGGGCTTAAAAAAGTCTGGATCTGGAGTCTGAAATTGAACTTCGTTCAATTTCCCAAGTCTAGTTATTATTATTATTATTCTTCCAACGTTTTCTCCTTAACTAGAAGACATTGAGTCAAGACCTGTATATGGTTAATTCAGGTCCAGTATCTAGTTTCTCGGAAATTAGGTCAAATTTTTATCTAGGTCAAAGGTCAGGAACTGGGTCAAATCCAGTACTTTGTCACTTTTTTCAATTTTCTCAGTCGTCCTTCAGTATTTTCGATCCGGGTTTTTTTCATTGTGTTCCTCATAAAAAAGTAGGAAAGCTAGGGTCGATTTAGTTTTTTGATATCTCGAACCGATTTCGAGATATCAGTGTCCGAAAACGAGGTCCGAAAAAAAGTTCTCCGAATCCGATGTCCAGGATAATAGTCTTATAGGAAATTTTCTCAGGATTCCGAATCTGAAAACCGATTTGATATCCGACTTCCGGTTCAGGAGTTATGACGTTTTGAAAGTTCGAGGAAAATCGATCTGATGGTACCCTCATAGAATGTCAAGAAAAGTGAAATAAAATTGAAAAAATACCAGTCCAGTCCATTTCCAGGTCCAAGTCAAGGTCAAGTCCAGGTCCAAGTCCAGTTTTGTCCAAGTCAAGTCTAGGTCCAAATCCAGTCCAGGACCTAGATCAAAATTTAGGTCTATCCTATCCTTTCTATCTAGATGATCTTATTCTGGATGATTCTCCCTTCCTATCTATCCTTCCTTCCTATCCTTCCTTCCTATTCTATCCTATTCTTCCTTCTCATTCAATCCAAATCCAGGTACATGTCTAGGTCCAAGTCAAGTCTAGGTCTAAATCCAGTCCAGGGCCTAGGTCAAAATCTAGGTCAAATTCAAAGTTTTTCCCTATTTTTGCGATTCTGACACTACACTTTAATTATATTGTTCGAAATTTTGTATACTTGTAGCCACGAGTGTGCTCATAGTGTTAGCCTTTTGCCGTCAGAAAGTATTTTGACCCACTTTTGAGATATGGTGTCCGAAAAGTAGGTCAAAATAAAAAGTTCTCCAAATTTAAAGTATGAGTTATGATTTAAGAGTAAAATTTTATAAGGAATCCGAATCTGCAAACCAAATTTAGATCTGACTTCCGGTTAGGAAATTATGTCGTTTCCAAAAAGTAGGTCAAAATAAAAATTCGCCAAATTTAATGTATGAGTTATGAATTAGGGGTAGAATTTTGTCAGGAATCCGAATCTTTAAATCAAATTTAGATCCGACTTCCAGTTCGGAAGTTATGGCGTTTTGAAATTTCGGAAAATCGATCTGATGGTATCCTGATAGAAAGTCAAGAGTAGAGAAGAAAATATTGAAAAATTCATCCATCCTTCCTATCTGATCCTATCCTATCTTTCCTTCGTATCCTTTCCTTCCTATCCTTCCTATCCTCTCCTATCATATCCTTTCTTCCTATTCTGTTCTATCCTATCCTTTTTTCTTATTCTATCCTATCGTTCCTTCCCATTCTATCCTATCCTACCTTCCTGTTTTATCCATCCATCTTATTCTGGATGACTCAGCTTATTCTGGATGACTCGGCTTATTTTAGATGACTTGGCTTAAAAAAGTCTGGATCTGGAGTCTGAAATTGAACTTCGTTCAATTTCCCAAGTCTAGTTAACTTATATTTTTGTTAGAACTTCGGATGGATGCATATTCTGTACTTTACATGATTTGTTGCAATTTCCTACTTATTGTAAATGGCAAAACTTAGAAAAGTGAGGAATTGGACATCTGCAGCCCTAGAAATATTTTTTTCTCTTTACAATTCAAACATGAAAGGCGTTACCACGTAGCCCAATAGAAGGGGCTAAAGGTTGCTTTTGCGCAGGCGAATGTGCTACTGAAATTAAACACTTGTATTTATTGTTTCACAACTATTTCTATAGTTACTTTGACGTAATGCGACGAAATAGATTATGTAGGCTTTTCTCATTCTGTAAGATGTTTTCTATTCTAAACAGGTGTCCTGAATGTCATACGTTAAGCTACATATGATAATTTTGTACCAAAGAACATAATCTAGTCGGGATTTAAAAACGCCTCTGGTTTGGATTTTTGGTTTAAATGAAGCTGTATACAATTTATTCATTTAGTCCCTCGCTTTTTAACCTTGGCGGAATAACACAGGCAGCCAGGATTAAATCAAATGACATAAAGAAACGATCGCACGTAATCAGATCTCATCATTTTTAGTTCAAATTAATAAAGTGGGGCATTGTACAATTAAGGACAGATTTCGAAGCATGTCTTTCATGAGATTAGTTGTGAGTGCTCGGCAGTGTTCGCCATGTGTGGTAAAAACCCCCCTTAAAATGAAGGATAACGTTTTCTGCATCGGGTCCGTCACAAAGCTCGAACATTCTTAACGATATGTTATTCGAGAATACAATGTACCATCAGAGTTTGTGAATTGTTGATAGAAATTTGTGTTTACAGAGAAACATCTCTCAAGCAGATATTCCAAGACGCAATTTCGCAAGAATCTGAAAATTCCTCCAAAGTGCAAGAAAATAATGCAGTGAATGCATCAGTTAAAAACATTAAAAATAGTTTTCATAGCATACCGTTAATCAAGTGATTGAGTGATCATAACTAATATATTTCAGAAAATAAACATATTAACGAACAAATAGTTCAGACGACCTTACTTTAATGAAGTAGACGGAACTTCAAAAAGGGTTAGAATCTGTACTTCTATATCGTTCCTCATTGTTGGTGGTCCAGGATATGTTCAGCAGAAACCTTATGCTGATCGGGAAGGGGGGGGGGTATATTTCGGGTGGTCAACGATTGTGTTGTGTGGTTGCCCGGATGATTGTTGTCTCTATTTAGAGAAGCTTAATTGGATATACTGATATCACCGTTTCATAGATTGTGTTTTGATTGTTTGATTTAATCGAGTATAATTAATTGAGTATTTGGTTAAGCCTAGTTGTGTTTATCTTGTTGGCTGTATTGTGTTGGTTTATAATTGGGTTGTGCTCGATTGTGTTGTAGCAGTTTGACATCGCAGTCGGAATTGTGGTTCTTTGTCTGGTTGAATCTGGTTGTTATGTGTTTTGGCGCATTGGGTTACGTAAGTTTTATAATGGGTATTACACCCCAGTCACATTTGTCGCACGGCGGCCGCAAGTCGACCGCAGATCAATTAAATCGGTGAATTTCTGCGGCGAGCGTAGAAAAACTACAGGCCGCAGGGAAGGCGTAGAAATTGTAACTCGGAGTTATAATATTTGTTCATTTCTGAGGTCCCCGTAGAAATCAACTGGCTCAACAAGATTGAATCATAATTTGTCCATGTTTCACGATCTCTTTTCATTAATATTACATCCTAGCACTATTTATCAACATTTATAAATTGTCCCGATGTAAATAAAATGAAAAAAGTATTATTTATCAACAGAAATTTTAAATTCACAGTGCGGCTGCCGTGGGAAATGTGACTGCAAAAGTATGAGAGCGCAGAAATTCCACGGCGAGCGTAGAAATGTTACTAGCCGCAGAAATGATAGACCGCAAGGTCGCCGTAGGAAATGTGACTGGGGTGTTAGCGCAGTCAGATGTCCCTTTGATAGTTCATATTTTTCAAGAAAGCAACAAACTTGGCACAGTTGTAGAAACATATGATCTGAATGAAAAATGATTTCGGGGCAAGTGATCCGGGTTGGTCTTCATGGATTTTAAGCCTCCGACCCCCACCCCTAATAGGCGGGGAGGGGGTACATTATAATAAAATAAATAAAAATAGTTTTAAAGTATATTTCTTTCAATTACTTTATTTGGTGATTGCTTTGAGCCTTGAAATTGAAAAAAACCTATTTTAGAAGTGGTGTTTAGGAAAAAAATACATTTAAATCCAATTATCTAGCGTGAATTCATCTTTCAAAGGGTCAAATATGGGACATCAAGTACTGTATTTCAAGAATGTGATGTCTGATCATCCTGAAAAGAATCATACTAATGGAAGTAAAGGTGTTTATCACTCATATGATATATGGCTTGTGTAGCTCATGTATTTTTTGAGAAATAAATTATCGAAATTTGGATTTTTAAGCCCTTGCGGCCGAAGGGTAGCCTTATTTTACCTTAATAATTTTTAAGATATGCAATGTTTGGATCTCATATGAATTCAAAATGTTGCATTAAGTCATGTTTTGTCATATTATTCCTAATTAGATGTAAAAAATTATTAAAAATTAAATTTTCATTTTCGGTTCTAAAGGGCCAGGGGTAACCATATTTTACCCTAATAATTTCCCAGATATGTAGTATATGCATCTCAAATTAGCTCAAGATGGTGCATATAGTTCTGTTTTATCATACTTTTTCCAATAAGATGTAGAGAAATGATCGGATATATCTAAAAAATCAAAGTTTCACCTAAGCTTTTGATGGCCCTGAGATAACCTTATTTTAGCTTAATAATTTTCTGAATATGAGACATATTCACCTCAAATGGGCTTAAAATGGTATATTTAGTCATGTTTTATCACATCATTCCCAAGGAGTGAAAAAATGATTGGAAATTTTACATCATTTCATATTACATCCCCAATCCGCAACACCTTCTTGCAGCGCTGTAAATCGCTGTAATCATTACTGAACAGTGCAGTCAGAGTACTGCACTGTATAGCAATGTACAGGGTGTTTCATAATGACAGTCCCCCCATCCACAGTCAATCCCAGATCGCATGGCCCCATAAGTTATGTACCATAATAAAGCTAATTCAATTCTGGACTTATATGCCAAATATTAGCATGCCTGGCCTTTGGGAACATAATTTGTGAAATTATATTTGATAGTCACTATCCCCTCAATTTGCATGATTTCTGGCTACTATTCCTGGTAGATTTAAAGAGAGGAGCCGATCGCTATATACTCAGTTGTATCATCTAGTGCTCTCTGGGCATTTCTTTGAAATATTCAATATTATTATATACCCAATATGTAACACTAATCCTGATTGGTCAATACCTAGTCACGTGTTCCGAAATAGATTTACTATTTCCCTCGGAAAGTTATATTCCCTCAAATGTGACGTCAGCGGGAATATACATTTGAACTATTGCCCGCTGACATCACGATTGCAACTTCTATTACCCTTGGAAACGTCTGCGCATCATCACTGCGCAGACGAAAAACAGAAAAATGGAGGATGAGCACAAACACAAATCAACTCCGTTCACCATGACAGACGTGCGTGAACGATACAATATAAGCAACGTGTATAAAGTTCCCTAAGCTCAATACGTCTGTGTAATTTCAAGTGTTATGATAATCTATTCCTCGTGTTAAACGCGATTGAATTTGTCAAGTGAGAGTCTCAGAGGCAAAAATTTCTGTTGAGCATCTGATGACGTAATAGCTTATAATGCTAACAATGGACCCGGGGGGGGGGGGCTTTCTAAGCCTTTTTGGCCTTCGCAAAGGAAACGGGACAAGAGTCAGTATAGGGTATATAATAAAACAAATAGTGACTGCCTAATTTCGAGCAATTGTGTAAATGATTTCCCCTTGGGAATATCCTCTACAATGTACTATTCCCTCAGCCTGCGGCTTCGGGAATAGTACATTGTAGAGGATATTCCCTCGGGGAAATAATTTACACTATTGCCCTCAATGGCAGTCACTATTTGTATACTTTTGTCTTTCAAATATAATAAATATATCCTCAGCATTCACCAAATGATAGAAGTTGTACATTACTATAGCTAATAGTGTATTGAGGCGTGATTATCATAGCTGTTTGCAGGGGACATGGATTATTTTGGAAAAATGTAGCTTTCAGGTTCTATCCTAAAGGTAAAATGGGTACCTTTTGCAGTGATATGTAACAAGTTGTAAAAACTGTTGAGCTTAATCGAAGTTGTTTCAATAAGTCCAGAACTGAACAAGCTTTCATATGATGTATAACATATTGGGGTATGCTATTTAGGATTGGTGGTTGATGGGGAGACAGTCATTATGCTATTCTAACACCATCTGTTTTGAACAGCTTAGTACAGTACTGTTTTACAGCTCAGTACTGTTTTAGAAAACAGCTGTTTACAGTACTGTTTTTACAGCGCTGTTTATGAAACCATGCTGTTTGATGTGGTTTGAGATTGGTAGTGCAGTTTATGATGTGTGAGAGATTTTACCGTAAAAATTTAGATAATGATATATCATATTGTCTACTCAAATGAGCTCAAAATAGTGAATATAGTCTAGTTTTGTCATATTATTCCAACTGAGATATACAGGGTGGTCCAAAAAACGGGACACTCATATTTGAAAAATAAATAATGATTTTCTTGATGAAAACATGTCTTATTATATACCAATAGATAGGGAATTTACTCATCTTTAGCTTGGTATATCAAAAGTTCAAATTTATTATAATGTCTGTCAACCAGTGTCCATAATATAAATGATGTCATTTTCGTTTCAAAACGGGTTTTCCAAAACTTGCAAAAACCAATTTTTATTGTCAACTTTATTTACATAAACAGACGTTCAATATGCCGACCATTTTGATCAATTGAACCCCTTAATTTTGGCCTAAACTGGTCAATAGCATCATTAATATGCTGTTGAGACAATGAATTTCACTTCTCAATAATTCTGTCCTTCGGGGACTGAATAGATGTAAAGGATTTATGGTTCACTAATACTGTTAGTTCTCTCCATACATGGTAGTCGCAGACGTTGGGTGATCGGGTGATCTGGGGAGCCAGTGATAAGGGGGGGGGGGGGGGGGGTGAATCTAGGCACATTTTCTTTTAAACATTTGACAATCTTGTGGGATCTATTGCTTAGAGCCCCATCTTGTTGGGAAATGTAATGATTCAAAAATGAGCTCATATCAGAATGGTCCAAAAACAACATAATTGGATCATCCGATATCAACGTCTGCGACAACCACATATTGGGAGAACTAATAGAATTATCATGAACCCCTTACACCTACTCAGTCCCTTACTAAGGATAGAATTGTTGAGAAGTGAAATTCATTGTCTCAACAGCATATCAATGATGCTATTGACCAGTTTAGGCCAAAATCGAGGGCTACAATTTATCAAAATGGTGGACATATTGAACGTCTGTTTATGTAATTGAAGTTCACAATAAAACTTGGTTTTTGCAAGTTTTGGAAAACCCGTTTTGAAACGAAAATGACGTCATTCATATTATGGACGCTGGTTGACAGACATTATAATAAATTTGAACTTATGATATACCAAATTAAAGATGAGTAAATTCCCTATCCATTGGTATATAATATGAAATGTTTTCGTCAAGAAAATCAATATTCCAGCCAGGCCACGGGAAAAGGGGTCTTATCACAGATTTTTTCAATATTCTGATTTTTTGTTTATCTTAGAAAGCATAAAGAGACCTTTCAAATGAGCCATGGCTTATGTCTTAACAATTTTGCCTTACATAAATGGACCAAAAAGTCGGATTTGAATTTAGCACATTTTCCTCTAAATCTTGGGCACAGTTTTGGCTCTGTAGCACAATTCTTATTTTTGTGATAAGACCGGTTTTCCTATTGCCAGGCTAATTTATTTTTGAAATACGAGTGTCCCATTTTTGGACCACCCTGTACAATAATGATTTACAATTATAAAAAAATGAACCTCAACATCCATTTATTCCTTTGTAGTACTAATGGTAATACTCTCTACACGTAGTTTTATGGAACATTTTCTAAGATAGGAAAATGTTTGATAAGTCCAGTTTATACTTGTACCAGTAGTAGCGTTGTTAAGATTCTGTTTAAAATCATTTGAGAATATAATCCAAATCTATAAAACCTTATCAAAGGGGTCACAATTTATGGATTCTGACAGGCTCCAATACAGCTACATTGCTCAGAGCAAATCAGATCGGCTTTCAAACATTTGCATCTGTTCTCTCGACACAGGTATCTATCTCATCACCTACATTTTATGTTGTGGCCTCAGTACTATCAGCAGTGGGAGTAGTCCAGCCACATTCATGTGGTGATAGAAACTGTGGGTAAAAATGCATCAGAATGAATAAAGACTCCAGGACTGCAATGTCTTTTACTTTTAGGGTATCAAAAAAGATTTAAAGCTTAAGAATACTTGCATAACCTCTGGGTACACCTTCTATTCCTGAAAATCAGTTGACGTAAGAGTAGTAGCAGAATGCATCTAGTGATTGTATAAAAAAAATGGTAAGGGCTAAACTTTGGTTATGGCAAAGTGGCCTTGAAATATCTAAGGCAGGTCGTACATACTGTAGGAATTTCCCATCACCATAGGTCTTATGCAATCCAAATTGACATTTTCAGCAAGTTACTGCCAGTTTAAACCACATCAAAAACAACTGTATTGACTATGATTGTTATTAGGTCATGATGGAAGCAGTCTTTGGCATGCTTCTTCATACATGTACGACTGAAAGGGGGTGGCAGTTACTTCACTATCAGGCTAAGATATTTCATTACCTCATTGTGAGGTCACTATCTTCTTGCCATCTTCCTCCAGGGTTTCAGTTTTGATGTCTGGAAGGAAAACAGCTCCCTCTTATTCCAACTATCTTAGGAAATGTTGCGAATTCCACAGAAGAAAATTAGTAGGATATACTTCCCTCACTGTTCCAGTTTTGTGCTGCTTGTATCTATGCTCATTAACATCAAAGTTGAATGACTAAGCAACATAAGTAGATCCCAAAATAATAGACAGGGCACGTATAGTTAAACATGCTAACAGTGAAATATAAAGAAAATTTGGTGATTATGCAAATATGATATTACCGATATCTTGTGCAAGGGAAAATTTTTGTTTAGGTCTAGGCCATGGGTGCGGTGGTGTACATCCCTTGCTTGGATCAAAGCTGTACTGGTCATTCTCCTATCCAACTCTGACTTATGGTTGTGCAGTTATACCTATTATATATTATATTATTCACTGTACTGTATCTGTTTTTGTATTTGTTTTTGTATGTCAATCAAACATAAGTGTCTGCCTCTGGTATGGCATTGGCCAAATAACTACCTAATCATCATCTTTGTTAATCCGGTAGCTCCCAGCTGGGACTGGACTTACAGTACCCTTTGCATTCATTCGACTTTCCTTCTCAAAAGAGAGCTTCGTCTTCGCTCTTTCAGTTTTCAATAAATCTCTGAACTCACCGCGCTAATCAGAGTTTGTTGTCGAAATAAGGACAGCTTCCTATATGGTCATTTTCTCTGAGGATATCATTATTGTGCATGCATTTAGCACTTGTTCCTTCAAGCTCGCTGATTGGTTGAGATAGGTCAGCATGGTTGGTGTGAAATGCTTTATAACCCAAGCTGCCAATGGCATTGTTCGTGGGGGCGGGGCTGCTAAACTCACTCCATCTCTTGGTTCTACATTATCGTGGTAAAATATGATAAAATCACCCCTGACCTGTCAAAAGCTAATATGAAAATGTCATTTTTTAAATTTCCATTATTTTTTAATCTCCTAAGGAATAATATGACAAGACAAGAGTATATTACACAATTTTAAGCTCATTTGAGATGCATGCGTCTCATAATTATGAAAATTTCAAGGTTAAATACCCCCCCAAGCCATCATAAGCTAAAATGAAAATTTCAGATCTTAAGAAATGTCCAATCATTTTCTACATCTTATTGGAGGTATTATGATTAAACAGGACTATATGCACCATCTAGAGCTAATTTGAGATACATATATTACAAAATTTGAAAGTTATTACGGTAAAATATGATTAACCCTGGTCCTTTAGAAGCGATAATGAAAAAAAAATTTTTGAAAATTTCCAATCATTTTTCAATCTAATTAGGAATAATATGATAATACGAGACTTAATTCACCATTTTGAGCTCATATGAGATCCATACATTACATATCTTCAAAATTATTAAGGAAGAATAAGGTTACCCCTAGGCCGCAAGGGCTTAAAAATTCAAATTTCGATAATTTTTATCCCGAAAAATACATGAGCTACCCCAGTCATATTTTTTTTATATGTGATGAACACCTATACCCCTATTAGTATGAATTTTTCCAGAATGATCAGACATCACATTCTTGAAATACAGTACTTGATGTCCCATATTTGACCCCTTAAAGTCCCCGTCTAAAGTTTGAAAATATTTTTTTATCATTCATTTACTATTTGTCAGGACTTAAAAAGTGATTTTAGAGATTTTTGAACAAAAAAAATTTTTTGAAAAAAAAGTTGTGAGCATTTCATTTCTCAAATATTCAAATTTCCCGCCATTTTTCAAAAAAAGTTGAAATTTCTTAATCATCAAATATTTCTTAATGCATTTCAAAAAAGATTATCTTTTTAACACCAATGCAAAGATTGAACAAAAGACACACTATTTCAATAATAAAATGTTATATTTAATGGGCCACTTCAATGTTTTAGCTTATCAAAAATATTTTGAAACATTAGTGATGTCACTAAGGTAACTTAGTGAAAAAAATTGAATTTATTTTTTCGATGTCAATCTTTTCTAAATATGCTAGACTTTCATAAAAAACAATGTTGATTGTCTAACCAGGTTAAAAGTAAGAATGAATTATGTTTTAGATATCATTGTACCATTGGTTTCTATGAGAACTAAAATTTTGAAATGCATTTTTCTCAGAACCATTTTCATGCACTGATAAGTTCATTTCTCGCTTGTTTATCAACCGATTTTCTTAATTTTTTCGGCAAAAAACATGGGAGGATGAATGCTATGCATTGGTATGAATTGTGGCTAATTAGAAGATATGAGTGACCTCTAAAAGTTGGTTTTAAATAAATTCACACATTTTGGAACAAAAAGTCTATCAAAAACCACTTTTTGAAATTTAAAAAAAAAGTTTCACATATCACACTTTGATAACATTGGGTAAGACTACAATATAAGCCAAAGTGGTTTAAACTTTACATGGGGCCTTTAAAAGATGAATTCACGCTAGATAATTGGGTCAAAATGTATTTTCCTCACTAAACACCACTTTTGCAATTGGTTTGTCTCAATTATAAGGCTCGAAGCAATCAACAAAATGAAGTCATTTAAAAAATTACTTCAAAACCATTTTTATTTATTTTTTATTATGTACCCCCTCCCCGCCTGATAGGGGTGGGGGTCAGAGACTAAAAAATCCACAAAGACCACCCCGGATCACTTGCCACGAAATCATTTTCCACTCAGATCAAGTGTTTCTACAACTGTGCCAAGTTTGTTGCTTTCCTGGAAAGATGAACTATAAAGGGTTCATTTCTGGACATCTGACTGCGCTATATTACATTGGTCGGGTAGCAGGTTGTGCCAATTCCGGTGAGGTATTTGACTGTGTCCATCTGTGTGACTAGTGTTATCTCAAGTTGGATGAGGATTTGTTGTGTATATTGGTATGTTAGAGGTTGTATATTGTTGGTTGTGCCTAATTGTGTTGTGTCAGTTAGTTTGACAGTCGGTTTTCTTTAAGTGTTTTTGTCTGGTATTGGTTCCGTGTCCCATTGCGTCATGCTAATTTTATAATGGATTGTGTTCTGTTGTTGTCATGCAGCGCTGGTTGGGTAGCAGGTTGTGCCAAGTCGGATGAGGTATCTGGTTGTGTCTGATTTTATTATTTAGTTGGCGTTGTTTACAGTAAAAGAAGGTTTTTATCGCACCTAAAAAAAGGTATGATATTACCGTCAGCTTAACGGGAGGACGGCGTGCAGTTGAGGTCTCATGCACTTTCTTGTTATCACGATTCCAGGAAAATCATAGGACAGATTTACTTTAAATTTCACACATATTACATGGTAAGAAGTTCTTGAGCTGATTAACCTTTCGGCGGCCATCTTGCATTCTGGTTGTCAACTTGGAAGTTTTTAGATATACAGTCAATGATGTATATTTTGATGTTAAGTCAATACACACTTAGTGCAATCTTAATATTCTCAAAAGAAAATTCTACCTATAACAAAATTGTTTACGTATTTTGTAGCATAATGGAGTCACTGCATTTATGACCACTATCTAAGCCTATCTGAGTTATGACTCATAAAATTAAATATTCTACAAAGTATACTTTTCACTGAATTAGTTAGTGTAAACCTAGAAATCGTTTATTTTGAAAGTGATTAAATAAAATTAATAAATGACCCTCTTTGGGATGAAAAAGGTTAATGCCTATTTTTGCATTACCAAAAATTCGAATGGAGGTGGGATTTTAAAAGCTTAGACTACCGACGAATTGGAACCTGAGAGCAAACGAGGCCATTTATTTGACACTAGTTCGCAATACCATGGGCTTTCAACTAGTGAAAGGCCATGGCAATAATAATAGCCGCAGATTGAGATGCGTTCAAAATTACGTACTTCAAAAAACGTACTGCGAAACAAAAATTATCGAAATACCGTATTCGTAAACGTAATGAAATATACGAATACGGGTACGTTTCAGCTAACCCAAGAGGTGGGGAACCCCAAAGGCTTAGACGATACCAGACATAATTACGTATTTTGCTTGCCACCTTCCTATGACATTGTTTAAATTCTCCAGAAATGAACAATATTATATTATATAATATTATTCGAATCATATAAAAATTCTGAGGCTGCCATTTTTGTAGATTTTGACCATCAGAAACAAATTTACATTATAATTAAGCGTATGTCATCTTTAAACTCTGAGATTATTCCCGGGGGTTTCACTCCAATATCCCCCTATTTGGTTAACCTGTTGTGCGAAACCTCTTCATTATATCTATGATTCTGTTCCCAGAATTGACCATTTATCCAGTTCGCGAAACTGCGTTTAGTAGATTCGTTCATAATGCCGGGACTCCTTAAGATTCGGCGGCGATTTAAATATAGCGGCTATTTACTTCTTAAAACTAGTCTTTCTTAGAAGAACTAAGAAAGACTAGTTTTAATGAACGCATGTCCTTTAAATGACAAAGATTCCAAAGCTATTTAGAAATTCCTCTAACCCTTAGTAGATTTGTTCGGATTTGGCGGCGTTTTAAATATCGCGGTTATGACCAGGTTACTCAGATGAACTAAGAATGACCAGTTTTGATGAAGGCAGATATTTGCTATATTGGAACTTTTAATAAATCTTGGCAGGTTATTATTTAATGTCAATTTTTGTAATGAACAAAGTGCTTGTTGAATGTGTAGCTATTTATAGAGTTCTATATACATTACACTTAGTTTTTTTAGTTTCTAAACGTATCATTCAACTATGCCATAAAGGAGATTGAAGATCCGTCTAAATGTATATTTCCTAAATGTATTTTCATTGCATGTTTTACTGATCTTTAAACTGCTTTTGAATATTTTTAACTTAATGAAAATATATACGGTAACAAAATTAATTAAATACACGCTGTGTTTTGAACTTTTTTTTGTAAAATTGTCCTTCCCTGCCGTGGAAAGCCACGCCTTCTCCATCTCCACCTCCGGGACGCTAAGCAAACTGTATACGTCATTCTCATAAAGTTTAATTGATTTATCTTTCTAGAGTATTGGATTCCGTATTATTTGATTTCGGTGTAATAATGGGTTTTCGAGTATTGGGGTTCGAACAAGGGCAGCAATACTTCATATTATATTATGTTGAGGACAGGGGTTCGTCCAGATGAAACACACAATGGAAGATCATACCGCCGTATTCTGCATATGTGCTTGAATTCTGCTCCAAGTCAAATAAACGAATGCGTTCATAGCGTACTAATTGTACTTATATACTGTATACGTAAATCATGAAATTAACGGGCATATCAGGAGTTCTACGATTGTTCACCGTATTTAGCTATACGCCTATTTTTGTTATCATCCCACTGGCGGATCCAGATCCATCTTGCGCCCCCCCCCCCTTTTTTGTAGGAGCCCAAAAATCGTTTTGCTCGAAAGTTACATATGGCCTCAAAAATGATTCTCTTTGGGCATGATTTGGCATTTTAGGCCAAATTTTCAAAAATGGGGTTAAAATTTTCATCTGGATCCGCCAGTGTTGTCAAAGTTGTTAAATTCAAAAAGGCCAAATAATTGCGATATTGAATGTGCAACTTATCACAGTACACCTCTCCCGACGAGTGACACGTGGTGTTAAAAACTTTCCAATCCTACACATAGAACGCATGCATAATACAAAAAAATGCTGGGATCGAAATTGTATCGTAGTGTAAGCCAATTTACTGACTGAATTACTCAGTTGGAGTAACAATTCCCGGGGAAACTTTCCCAGGAACAGATAACTATTCCCTCTATTGACTAAACTAGGTACTATAGTTCACTCCACTTTTGAAAATAACTAACTCATATATATATATATATAACTCCTCAAAGAAGATCTACCTTCTGTCCTGTACATTGTGACCTGTCCACCATTTTGACAGAGGAGAACATTTGAAGCTTTGCCTCTCTGGCATTTCTCTGAATGAGAGGGTCATCTGATGACAGTTTAGCATGGCACACAATGATGAACTACAAATATACAACACAAGGGTAGAAATTAAATCATGGTATCAAATGTTTTAATTTCGTAAATGGTAAAACCTGTGTAAGTGGAACACCTTTAGTACCTCTAAAAAGTGTTCCATTTGGGAGGTGTTCCACTTAATATAAATCAATTGGTCATTATACTCTGAAGTGTTCCACTAACAGAGATGTTCCACTTCTAGAGGTGTTCCACATTACAGGTTTCACAGTACATTGTTTTAAGTGATTACATTCTGATACATTATAGTTTTGATTACAAGGGTTTTATTTTACAAATCATACAATCTAAATATAGCTCCACTTTTGTTTTTATGCACTGTAAATTCCATGTACATGCACAGAATGTCAATCTATCTTTTGCTGAGGATACTTAAATAAATACAGATAACTAGGTATGTTCTTACAGATTTTTCTTGGCCCTCATATCGAACAGTAGTTTTGAGTAGTTTTAGGGCCCCTTCTTGGGAGAGTCTTTCAAGTAGACGTGACAGAGATCTTTTATCCATTCTTGTATCATAGCCTTCTTCCTTCTCATAAATACGGATACCCTGGAATCAAATAAAACAATTTGGGGCACAGTGCAATTTTGGACCAATCTTTAGTTTTATGTGTCTTAAACCTCAGCCACATCTACTCTATGGTGGTGGTACAGTGACTGTAGCTTCGCAAACTCGATATAGAAAATCTACATCGTAATGTTTATTCCATATTTTATGCTGCATATTTCTCTCAATTTTGGGAAGCTATGGCTACTGTATCGATACCATTGATCAAATATGACTGAGGCATTAATACCAGGTTGTCACTTATACTATTTATGATGTCCAAAGTCCCCTCATTATTAGGAGTTATATGAAACACTGAATTTAAATTCTATGCTATATCTAAGACCCTAGGGAATCACATTGCATTATAAAAGTCTTGTATGTTTTGGCTCACCCGAATCAAGCTGAATATATTTGTCACTATAGACATCTCTTCTACTTTCTTCAGTATATAGTTGGCCCGCTTCAATGTCCTGAAGGTCACGTGACCTGTAAGCAAATTTTGCACTAGGTTACATGTAAGTTATATGCATAGTAATTCACCCAAAGCTTTGGCAAAATTGTAAGGTATCATTTAATTCAGTTGTATCAAAATAAAAGTATGAGGTACAGGGTTCTCATCAGGAAATTTTTAGACCCCAGATTTTTTACTCCTCCCCATGTGAGATTAGAGATATCCTATTAGTATAACTTTCAAAATACTACATAAAATTATCTTCCTATTTTAATCACAATGTATATTTCTAAAAGGTTTCTGACTTCTTATTCCTTGTTTGTATCCAGTTTTATGTATTTTCTCAAGAGTTTTACCACAAATAATGTGACATAAATGTAAAATTAGACTCAAGGAAAAACACTTTAGACTCTGAAAAAGCTCTAGACTCTAGAGCAAGAGGGTCTAATTTCATTAGGCTCCAGAGATTATCTGGAGTCTAAAAGCCTATTGAGAACCCTGAGGTGTATGTGTACAATACCTTTCGAATGCTCATACAAGTTATTGTGAAACATGTTGAATTGTTACAAGATTTTCAAATTACAAATTTTCAATTTTCCTCAATTAAGTCAAATTAAATGCTATAATATTTAAGCTTCCAAAAATGTTCAAATATGCAATTTTCTGAAATTGAGATTTCTGTCTTTGCTATTTATGATTTCTGGATTACTTTTAGACATTTTATCAATGATATGACCACATCATTTTGAGGAACAGGAATTTGAGAAAAAATTATGAATTTAGTTGCCTATTTAATAATAAAAGCTGACAATTGAGATTTCAGAAACTGCATATATGAACAATTTCAAGGTTGCAGATGCAATGCAAGAATGCAAGAACACCTTAGTCCATTCAACACCCTATCCGAAACAAAGAAAAGAAAAAATTAGTACCGTGGGTACTGGGCTCACATGGTGACAGAAAAAAAACGGATATAATTTTTTGCTGATTTTTTGTCACAAAATTATTTCAAGCCATCTGTCTCTCAGTCAATTAAAATGGCTGAAAAAAAAACGGATATAATTTTTTGCCAATAATTTGTAACAAAATTATTTCATACAACTACTCTTTACAGTGACATGGCTTTTTGCAATGCAAGACACCTGAAATTATTTGTAAAGCTAGGAAATGGGCCAAAATTGAATTTCCCGAGACAAAAATGGCGACCATTACAGGCAAGCTTTTGAACCAGGAGTCATAGGGGAGTTTTTTGTATTGATGTTGAACAAAAATAACTTGAAACTGGAATCCTATCGACAGAGGTTTTAAGCAAATGGTCCAAAAGAGGATTTCGCGAGACAGATGGACAAATCAATGTTAACTAAAATGGCTGAAAATAAAAAAAACGGATATAATATTTTGCCGATTTTTTGTAACAAAATTATTTCATACAACTACCTTTAACAGTGACATGGCTTTTTACAATGCAGGACAGCTGAAATTATTTGTAAAGCTAGGAAATGGGCAAAAAGTGAATTTCGCGAAACAAGAATGGCAACCATTTTGAAAATAGGCGAGCTTTTGAACCAAGAGTCATAGGAGAGTTTTTTGTATTGATGTTGAACAAAACTAACTTAAATGGGAATCCTATCGACAGAGGGTTTGAGGTAAATGGTCCAAAAGTGGATTTTGCGAGACAGATGGACAAATCAATGTTAACTAAAATGGCTGAAAATAAATAAATGGATATAATCTTTCGCTGATTTTTTGTAACAAAATTATTTCATACATCTACTCTTTACTTTGCAATGGATTTCTACAATGTAGGACACTTGAAATTATTTGTAAACCTAGGAAATGGGTCAAAAGTGAATTTCGCGAGACAAAAATGGCGGCCATTTTGAAAATAGGCGAGCTTTGTAACCAGGAGTCATAGGGGAGTTTTCTGAATTCATGTTGAACAGAAATAACTTAAAACAGGAATCCTATCGACAGAGGTTTTAAAACGTGCCACTGTTATTGACGGAAAGTGGATTTCGCGAGTCAGATAGACAAATCAATGTTAACTAAAATGGCTGAAAATAAAAAAATGGATACAATTTTTCACTGATTTTTTGTAACAAAATTATTTCATATATCTAATCTTTACATTGACATGGATTTTTACAATGTAGGACACCTGAAATTATTTGTAAAGCTAGGAAATGGGCCAAAACTGAATTTCGCGAGACAAAAGTGACGGCCATTTTGAAAATAGGCGAGCTTTTGAACCAGGAGTCATAGGGGGGTTTTCTGTATTGATGTTGAACAGAAATAACTTAAAACAGGAATCCTATCGACAGAGGTTAGCTAGGAATTGGGCTAAAAGTGAATTTCGCGAGACAAAAGTGACGGCCATTTTGAAAATAGGCGAGCTTTTGAACCAGGAGTCATAGGGGGGTTTTCTGTATTGATGTTGAACAGAAATAACTTAAAACAGGAATCCTATTGACAGAGGTTTTAAAACGTGCCACTATTGTTGACGGACGGACAGACGGACGGACAGACGGACGGACGGACGGACGGACAGACAGACGGACAAGTGAGTGATTGCAAAAGCTCACCATGTGAGCTAAAAAAGAGGATGCCACCAAAATAGAGAAAGTTATTGCAAAATCAAAGTGTTGCGTAATTGGGGTCAATCTGTATTATAGTCTTTTTAACATCTTATTATGTCTTTTTAATAGAAACGAATGAAAAAGAAACTTACTATCTTTCCCCTTTCCTTTACTCCTATTATACTTGTTGACATACTCAAAGGAGAGCCTATTGATGAGAGATTCGCTGAGTTCACTTAGCTCCTCTGGTAGGTTGGTGTTCAATGGTATGCCATCTATCACAGTGTGCTTGACAGATATGGTGGCCTCTTCATCTTTAGGCTCAACGGTTGGTGGTGGTGTTGACTCTGCAATATAAAATATGATAAGGTGGCCTCCCAAGCATTCAACAACGACTTAACAAGACATTAACATGCAAAATGTCACCACCTGCCATTTGCCGAACCAACTCCCAAACATCAACCACTGTAAAAATAGAAAAATGAACATACACACATTTGTAAATTTGTTTGCATAATCATAAAAATTGAACGTTCTATGATTTTAATATTTCAATTGGTATTGATATTCTTTGATAGGCTTTGTATTAAAACAGATTTTAAACTCTGAAACACAGGGATTAAGGCCACTATAGAAGGGGTATCACAATTCAGAGATGACCGTATTTTCTCTAAACCTACCTTCTTGTACAGCATCTATAGAGACTTGCATGCTCTCACTATCCTGGCTGACATCTAGGGCTGGTAGTTCTACAGGAACTGGGGGTTCATCTTTCACTTCAGGCTTAATTGCAAGTTTTGTGGATTTTTTCTTCAGGGCTTTGGTGAGTGCCTCCTCTACAGCAAACCTTGCATGTAAACTACCAGGGGCAAGGAATTCCATGGCAATGTACCTAAAATTATGGAATACACATAATATACTTTGGGATTGTGAATACATCATAACATATCTACATTAGGATAGGAACCAATGGTTACAGAATATACATTACACAAACAGGTCATTAACATGCAAAATGTCACTACCTGCCATTTGTTACAGACACCGAACACCAACTGCTGGACACCAACTGCCAAACACCTTTCACAACAGTTGGAGACCATAACAATATTTCACCACTTGTGATGGTGACATAAAAACCAATGTTTACAGAATATATATTAAAACACAGAAAAAAGAACTATGGTTCCACAGATAATTGGGCTTTAAAGGTCAATTATACGAAGAAACATACAACTTTGACTGTTTCTTCAAAAGAAAAAGATATTGAACGCATATAGAAGGTTGTGGACCACTACATTAAAAGCACTCCATTGACCTCAGAAGGCAAGATAATTTTGAAGGGACCTATGCACAGTTTGAAAAATGTTATGAAGGGCTTCAACTGTAGTATATTTTGCTATCATATATATATTAACACCTACCGACATGTGCGCTGCTTTCCCTCATTTATCAGGACAGATGAGATCAACCTGTTCTTCTCTAAGTTGCGAACAAATGACCTATAAAACATATAAAGGGTGCAAAGTGACTGCTATAGGATGTCAAGTGGCAATGAGTTTCAAACCATTAAAGACATGTCATTCACATTAACACCAAAATATGATCTAGCAACAATTTTAAGTCTTACCGTGAGTTGAGTCGTCCAATTTGCAAAGCGCAGTTGATATCAGTGATCCTTCGACCTTGCAGACCAACATCCTTGATGAACTTATAGATTTGACATATTGTAGGAAGTTCCATTTGGAGGTCATATGCTGAAAGATCAAAGCTCATGAAGTATTTCAGCCTACTATTAGAAAGATCCCTCTTATACAATGTATAGTTGACAGGCCCGTAGCCATGGGGGGGGGGGGGGGGGGGTCGATCGGTTCGAGCGTTTCGAGATTGTAATAAGTGAACCCCCCCTGGGATTTTCCAAAAAGTGAACCCCCCCTTGGCAAATCCTGGCTACGGGCCTGGTTGAATAAGGTTATCTCGAAAGCCCACTTTGTAAGCATGATGAGGTATATGAAGTCAAGATATTTTAAAAATACCTAATGTTGTAATTGATTCACAGATTTTATCTATTAATGGATTCATCGTAATCTGCTCCACCCAGTTTCATTCATTTGAAGCTGATCGGTGGCAAAATCATTACAAATTCATGCTGTCAATCACATATCCATTTAATATTGCATTTTAGCTGTACGTTATATGCTTTCTGTCTTAATGTCATAGGGCATTCATTGAATTAATGCTGCCTATCACGCAAACACCCATTTATTGCATCTACCCATTAACTTAATGTCACCAGCTATATTTATATTGAAATATACCTCAATATCATCTTCACACTGACCCCACTCACCTTCAATATCATTTTCATCCTCTGCCTCCTCATCTGGCTCCACGGTGTCATCTTTGTTGTACCTTAACAGCTCCATATCAAATGGCTTTATCAGTGTCAACACTTGAACTTGCCTTTCTCTAATCTGGTTATTTTTCTTTGGTAGGCGCCAAGTCTTTTCATCGGCATCTGGGTACATTTCCCGGAAGGGAATCATCGTTTTGGTGACCATCAAACGTGCTTGATCAGTTGTCTTTTTGAAAGTTTTATCTTTCAATTGCTACAAAATGTATATACATTTTACAATCATCAAGTATTGTTTTATAGAAGAAATATTTTACTGGCGTCTCTTAAAAATAAAGGATTTGGCTGATGACATGTGCATTTTTAAAATCAATAAGTTAATCAACTTTAGACTCAAAAGAATTATCTTGGCATAACATAAATAAAAATTACTTATCCACTGTGAAAAGAAGATATATCTGAGAATTCAGTGCCCTTGGGGAATGGGGAAGTGAAATAGAACATATGGTCAGCTCCCTGGGCATTTCTTGTTTAAGTGTATGACCTGTGCTCAATGATATCCATCTTCTCAACTCTCATGGTAAACTAAGAGCAATGATAGATGTGTAGTTAGGTCTTATTACTTGAGAAACTGGTAACTGAAACTGGTCAGAACTTACAAGGGTACAACCATATCTCACCAGTCCAGTGGTACTAGCAAAATGAGCAAATATATGGCCATCAGCAAGATATAAGAAAATAAACAGTGAATACTCAATATTCTATCAAGATATCAAAAATAACAAAGTCATTCTCAAAGCTTCCAAAGATAATTGATTTAGGCAGCTAGATATACATGTACATATAAACATACATGGAAGTCCATGAAAAACTTACGGTTTCAGCTCTTATGATTTGCATAACTTCCCGCTTGTTGGGCTTAGCATCCAAAAGATCACAGAGAAGTCTAACTTGTCTTATCCACTTAACAGATTGGTCAGAGTAGAAGCGTGGAATGTGGATCAAATTTCCACTCATGGTTTTAAACCCTGTCGATTTGCTGAAGTGCTGCGACTTACAGAGGCCACATTTGGAGAGTATTTTCTTCATGTAGAAAATATCCTTGCTTTTCCTCTTCATTGCAACAGAGATGCTGTTCTTTCCCTGTGTAAGTTCACCAACAAATCTCGACCTGGAAAAGGTCAGGTAATATATTAGTGATGGAATATGACAGACTTAAGAGGTACATCTTGCCTCATAGTCGTATCAGTGTTTTACCCAATGTTTTCACCTTAACAATACAGTAATATCTGACATAGAATATCTACCTAGTAAATGTAAAGGTAACTTATCAAAGATAAAACATTTAATGTGACAATTATGGGATTGGACAATGTGATGTCACATACATGAACTGAAAATAAATGATGTCATTGAAGGCTATCTATTATTTGTTATACCCTACAGAGCTTTGGAACGAGAGGTTTTTCATGTACATGTCACTATATAGGGGCTTTATTTCGACAAACATACAAGTTTGCAAATTACTATGCCCATAGAGGACTCATAGATAGACACATTATCAAAGAAACAAAATTAATATGCTAAATACCTTGCCACTCTTTCTAGAAAGCAGTAATGTTCCAGAACCATTGGGAAGTTAGTGTTAGCAGTTTTCTCAAATATTGATTCTTCCCTCAATTCTTGTGACGCCACAATTACCAGACGTCCACCCCATCTAGAATAGAATTTATTCAGTATTTAGCAGAATGTAAAGTTAATCGCCAAAATACTATGGGTTTCTTTTGCGGACATGGACATGTAAATATCACATTTATGCTAGCAAATATGGACATGTATCTTGTAATAATCAAGCGTACTATACAGAACGAATCATGGTCATCATTCTCTCAGATATACAGGTTTCACTATTCACTCAGCTTCAGACTGATTAAGATAGCCAAGAAGTAGAATATTTTACACAAAAATGCTTTGCAATCACACAAACAGGTCTCAAACTCATCCTTCTCTGACCACCTTAATGTCACATACCTTTCAATGACGTTGTCAAGGTTACACAACAGTTCCCCATGATCGTTACGGATATAACTTGTCACATCTTTGCGTGTGTGATAGGTGGAGCAGCTACCTCGTATATTTTTATCCTCGATGATACAGATTGGGTATATATCCTCGATTGTTTCCTCTTCATCCTCCCTATCTACTATCTGAATATGTATAGAATATATCTTGCATATGAGTCATTGTCAAATGCAATCTTGGTCATTTGTGGATGCTTATTCAAAATCTATTCAAGTTTTTAAACACTTTTAAAACAATAAACCAGGTTGGAAGTGTAAGCATGTAAAATTCAATTCATATAAGAGTAACATAATATGTAAAATATGAAGAAAAATATCCCACAGCTTTGAAAATGAAAACTGAAAAAGAACTGCCTATATAAATCAACTGACTAGATTGCCAAGCAAATACCTGAGATTCACAATCTAAGTATTTTTTCTTCAAAACAAGAGGTGGTCTTGGTGCTTCAAGTTCATAGAATTGTAAATCATCAAGCAGTGCAATTTCCCGCCAGAGGTAGGCTTTCGTCGCATCGTCAAGCTTCATAGGGAATGCTGGGATACAATCCGCCAAGCGTATCCATAATGCCGATATTGTGATTCCTGTATTCCAACAAGGCATAACAAAGATTAAATCTTATACGAATTACAAAATACTATGTATAAATAGAATACCAAAAACTAAACAAAGCATTTACATGCAAAATGTCACCACCTGCCATTTGTTACAAACTCAGAACACAGGCCACCAAACACCATCCACAGAAAAGTTAGAGAGTATAACAATATGTCACCACTTGTGGTGGTGACATAACAAAACTACATTTTCACACAAAGAAACATCTCTGTAAATTCAATCTATCCGGTACTGAAGTACGGGATATAGCTTACCATCCAAGCCCTCCAAGGCTATTTCGTCCAGACATATGGAACATGCAGACATGACTGTTGTAGAAATGGGTTTACCAAAATCTACCTTACTGCTTCTATGTTTAGCTCATCAGCTGGCATGGTATATGAAACAAAAAAAAAGAAATTGTCAGTTAGCAGGGATTCATCATTCATATTCAGTGTTTCAAAATACCATTTTATCTGCATATAAGTAATTCTGCCAAATATGTAGCTTTTTATTTTGAATATATGAAAGTTTTAGGTCTAATGCTAAACTTATTCACAAGTCAAAATGGGATGAAATGGTATTCTGCATTCATCTGAAGTTTTTTTCTTAGGCTTGTCATCTCAGTTTGATATTTGTATAACTACCAGTCATTTAAACCATGGGCTTTCATGCCCATGTTTAAAGGACAACTGAAATAACTTTTCTCAACTTGCAGCTACAAAAACGCGGTTTTCTCCATTGTAAGCCCAACGTAGAGTTCTTGCGATAGCCATTATAAAATAAATGTTAGATAACTGCTAACGGTCATAGATAACGAAATAAAACTAACTGATTAATCAAATTGGCCCCCACGTGATTAGTAACGTCATATACAAAATATAGCTTTGGTTTATTGGTTTCTTAGTAATCACAATGTCACGGCAACCATAGGATTGTTGTGTAAACTAATAACAAAACATTTCGGCATTATGACGTCATGATCCAATGGACCAAAACGGGCCATGTGGGGACCAGTGAGAGATCACGTGGGGGCCAATAACGTCACAACCAATTCGAATATTGCTTATTAAGCAGCTAATAACGATCGTTAGAGTAAAATAATTTCCACACTACTGATGAGAAAACATGTCCAAATACATCTATCAAAAAATTATATTGATTCCTTTTAGGTTAGAAATACCATTTCATATCTGCTTTAAGTGTAGAAAAATCTGAACTTGAATTATGTTTGAACAAATGGTCACAGGTTCACACTAGTTCTGAAACTCTGATGAAATCATTACAGGAATACAAGATTTTTCCTAATGGTAGGTAATACTGAAGTGTTATGACCAAGGATTACTCGAGTCTCTAGCCAATACTTGGCTAGAGGTGCTTTCATCTGGAATACTGTGAACTCCATTTGAAAAAAGCTGGCCGCCGTGTCATAAATTTATTGAATATTTTAAAAATCGCCAGCTAAATCAATCATAAATTAAATCGGATCCGACTCGGCTCCTTGATGAGATTGACATGATTTCGTCTAAAATTAAAACAAAATGGATCCAAGAAAAATGGCGATATTCGAAAACTGGATGAAATGTCGTTAACGTCTGACATTAGTAACTGGCTGTAAATTCTAAGTTAGCGATCCAGAAGATGTGAACTAATACACTGATCACTTCATGTGTTTTGGAATTTTTGGTGAGGTAATAAGACCAAAACTCGCAATTCAAATTGTGATGTGGAAAAATGGCGGACATATGATTTCAAATTTTATGATTACGACATGACCAATTGTTCATGCAGGAAATTATCTTTCCAGGAAGGCCACGATACAGTGACCTTAGAAGAAGGTAAACGTAGGATAGCAAGTTGAAGTTATACAATCTTTGCACGCTATGTCTACTCTGTGTTCAGACTGACGGGAGCCGAGTGAATGAAGATGCAGCACTGTAACTTGGTGATTGCACGGAGCGGCACTCTCAGAACAAGAAAGCCTTTTCAGTGACTATTGAGTATTGAGTGTACCACAAGTGTATATATATATATATATGTCAATTGAGTTTAGTTAGCTGTATACTAGGGTGTAAATATAGACTAAACTTAGAGATAGGAATGATGAGTTTCGAGTTTCACTCGGAAACAAGTTCATTTTATAATTTCAGATTTCTTTCTTATCTATGTGTCTAAATTACATCGTACATAGCAAATCAAATATCGGAATAAATTGTACTTACGCAATCAAGTATACACATCGAGTTATTTCTCAAAAATAACATAAATCAAGAGAAATGTGAAACATTCTCAACATGTTTTATTTATTTACTACAGTTCGGCAATTGAGATTGTTGAACTAAAGGTGGCAGGTCAATAATTTTATCCAATGAAATTGATCATCACATAATGTTATCTAGATTTTGATTGGTCCAATTTAAAACACAAATTTTGAAAATTCTGGCCAGGAAAAGTTTGAAAAGTATCTACAATATTGCTGATTATTGTCGGTTGATCTGTCGATATATTTAAAAAAGTACGATAATAGTACAAACCGACACACAAAGAATACAAATCGTTACAATATGGTGAAATCCAAGGCGGAAAAAGATGCTAATCAGCACATCAATGTTGTGGTTCGTTGCAGGTGAGTCTAAAAAATGATCAATTTTATTTTCAAAAAACAAATCAATTTTTTATTTCATTATTTCGACTAATCCAACTCCTTCACTGTCCTACCTTTCATCCGTGAAATTACAACCTATATAGGTATATGAACCAACCACCTACCAGTTTTATTTGACACATGATGTAGACATCTATGCTTTCATCTCCAGTGGTTTAGATCTCAAGTCATTTGTCCATGGAGGCACTATTCTGGCTGCTTTCAACTGAATACTGAAGCTGTCCATCAAGTCAGTTCATCTCACTCGTCATCTCAGTCGCTAGTTCAACAAGTTAAACCCAATACCACGGCTTTCATTTATAATCTGAGTGTTCTTGTTGCCGTGGTTGGGTTTAACTTCCGTGCTATGCTTTCATTGGTTGCAAATTCTCACTATCAGTTATTAATAAAATGCGCATAGAATTCCATGCGCTGCCATAGGCCATCATTAAAATTTTTTGCATCAAGGGCCGAATAGGCACGGATGTTAAACCTAGGGCGGGCCACAAGAAATGTCAGATAAGAAATAAGGCCCAGACTAGGTTTAACTTGTTGAACTACTCAGTCGCATCCATAACAGCCATCTCAGTACCCATACCAGTCATCTCAGGTTTATAAAGCTCAAATATTGAAGATTAATAAAGGTGAAAGATTAGATCTTGTCTAGCTCAAGATCTTAAAATCGGCAGAAATATTGTCGTCATATCGGTAACTGGTCCCCATCATCTCATTCTCTGGTTTCCGTCATCTCAGTTTGAGCATAATCATTTCATTTTCTTTAACATGTCCACTCAGTTTTGTGACCAACAACTCAGTTTTTCATACCCATTATTTCTTTGCCCAATATCTAAAACCAATGGCAATTTTCAAATACTGTTGCTGGTTACAATAAAACACTCAATTTACGTGATTGAGACCCTCAGTTATATTGGAGTATGTAGCCATATGAGGTCTATTCTAATTTACTTCACCTTAAATATTTTTGGATTCTTAAAATACATTCTTCAAAAATCAGAATTTAGGATATTAATAAACTCAGATAATCAGGTAGATTTGAATGATCTTTGCATTATGGAAAAAAGTGGAGTATCATTTTTATCAATTGTTTGGAAAAATTTTAGGCCAATGAATGAAGCAGAAAAGAAGAGAGGATCACATAATGTGGTAGAGGTCGACCAGAACAAAGGCGAAGTTACAATAAAGGAGAAGCTGCTCCCCCTGGCTCATACCAAGACATTTAACTATGACAGAGTATTTGGTCCAAACACCAAGCAGATATCTGTCTATAAAGAGGTTGTTGTACCTGTTATTGATGAAGTCCTGATGGGGTATAACTGCACTATATTTGCGTAAGTGAATTGTTTTACCATCTTTTTGAATGCTTGATTGTAAATTAAGTTGGAATTATCTAAGATCTTGTTACAACAGGCATTAGGTGTATGTTGTTACTTCCCTAAATTCTTTTACCATATTCTCTCTAATAAATGCACGATGCAATTTTCCTGTAGAGTGTCTTAAAGTAATGGGCGATAATAGAATGAAACATTCATTTCCTGCTTAAAACTGGACCCAGTCCGACTAGACAACACAATATCAGACCTCCATGTTTTCCTCATGCATTTATCGATTGGTTGAATATGACGGCATAATAATCATTATTGTTTATGGTACCACCACAAGTGGTGATATACTGATATAATAGTCTCCAACTTTTTTTGTGGCGGTATCTGGCCTTCAGTTTCTAACACATGGCAGGTGGTGACAATGACATGTTAATGCCTTGTTTTCACAATATTATTGTATCTGGTTGTAGATATGGTCAGACAGGAACAGGAAAGACATTCACAATGGAGGGAGAGAGAAGTAATAACATGACGTGTTCATGGGAAGAAGATCCTCTAGCTGGGATCATCCCTCGATCTCTGCATCAGCTCTTTGAGAGGCTTAATAAACAAGTATGGATATGGAACAAGACATTATGACTTTTTAAAGCGTAATAATAATCCTACTAGGGTTCATTTTGTTAGTGGCAATCAGTGATCTGCCCAGCATTAAAGCAAGTGGGCCCAGTCATCCACCTGAAATTTTAAAAACATGCTTGCTCACCTGAAAATTCTGCACCCACTTGAAAATTAGAAAAACCGGCTTAACTGTCATCGTTTTATTGTGAAGGAGTATTTAATTAAAATGATTCGTTTGTTATTTCAGGATATTGAATTCTCCATGAGAATTTCCTATATTGAGTTATACAACGAGGAACTCTATGACCTTCTTAACTCATCTGAAGAACCACTGAGACTCAGGATATATGAGGACTCTGCAAAGAAGGTACACATGTCATTTTGGGTTTTATTTTACTATTGGGAAATTACTTCTTGATTTCAACTGTATGAATGTTATCTTACAAATTTTGCATGGGATGTTGAGTGAGTTGTGTTCAATTCTAGCGATATAACATCACAGATTAGTGAAGGTGTGACATTGAGACATGGGAGTCACTGGAAAAGATTCACCTCTATGGCACTCTTTTAACATACATCACAATGAGGCTTCCCTTGATACATACAAATACAGATGACTACTCACTACTACCCTATAACCATATACAAGGGAAGATTAATCACATATTTGTATTTGTATATAATACACATGTACACATTTTATTTATACTTGTATATTTCAGGGATCTGTGATAATCAATGGAATGGAAGAAGCAGTTGTAACAAATAAAGATGATGTCTACAATATATTGGAGATGGGGGCAGCCAAGAGGCAAACCGCAGCAACGCTACTTAATGCACAGTCCAGGTAATTATTGTACTTGTGAAGTTTTCACAATACAAGGTGACAGTGCACAAAGCCAATCTTCTAACTGCCTGGAAATGACATGAACATGTGAAATTATATAATGCAGAGTATGTTAAGTTTTCTGTTAGTTAAAGATGTTGTGTCACCACCAAAAGTGGATGATGTATGTTGGTTGGTGTTTGGCAGTCTGCATCTTTAACAAATGGCTGGTGGTGACATTTTGCATATTGCTTTGTATTTTGTATAATGCAGTTGTCAATTCTGGAGTATTATTTAATCCTTGCATGTGTATGTCCATTTTGCATTCCAGTCGATCACATTCTGTGTTCAGTGTAACTCTTCATATGAAGGAAAATACCATAGATGGAGAAGAACTCTTAAAAACAGGAAAATTGAACTTAGTGAGTCTTTGTTTTTATTGCAACCTTTGTGTAATGTACATCCACATCTATCAATATTTTGAGGAAAAGGCCCATTGTCCATAACCTTTTGCTTGTAAACATTGATTTTTTTAATGCAAGTTTGAATTCGAGAAATATAATGAATGTTTAATTGCATCTTTTAAAAGATGCGTCAATCTGTAAAAACTCTGTAATGGGACAACATCAAAAATTGACCTTGTTTCAAAATAGAGTATAAAAAGGTGCGTGTACATTTTATACAATATTCCATATTTAGATTGTGTTTTGAACCAACATTATATTATATGGCGAATTCCATGTAATGAAAGCTATCATCTATAATGATGGGCCACACCATAGGATGGATGTTGCATTTGATAACCTAACTACAACTTTGAGTGTTTCCCTTCCTAGGTTGATTTGGCTGGTAGCGAGAACATTGGAAGATCTGGGGCTGTGGAGAAACGTGCCAAAGAAGCAGGGAATATTAACCAAAGTCTGCTAACTTTGGGTAGAGTTATCACTGCTCTTGTAGAGCATGCTCCTCACATACCATACAGGTAATATTCAACTCTGATTTATGTTAAAACATACCCCTATCATCTACTGATTGAATAAGGCCTCTGCAATATTTGAAAGGTATTCTGCTATACTGATTTCATGAGTTTCCAGTATTATTTTTACAATGTGTACTTCCAAATATCTAACAGGCCCAGTATAAGTTATGCTTAGCACATGCATCATGTTTGTTTTAAATCAAAATGGCGTATTACCTGAGTAAATTCCAGCTAACATTTCCACATTTACTATATCCCCATTAAAAATGTCCCCAACAGCAACCATATCAATGATTATCCATATTCTGCTAATATTCCAGAGAGAGTAAGCTGACCAGGCTACTACAAGACAGTCTGGGTGGACGAACAAAGACCTCCATTATAGCAACCGTATCCCCAGCATCTTGTAACTTTGAGGAGACAGTTAGTACACTGGACTATGCCCACAGAGCTAAGAATATCACCAATAGACCAGAGGTCAATCAGAAGCTCACCAAGAAGGCCCTCTTGAAGGTAATAAAGATGTCCGTGATCTCCCCAGGACAGCATAGAGGGTGGGTGTGTTGAACAGGGCTGGTATAGGGCACTAGAAATGAACAGTCCAGAATGCCATTCAGTTAGATCCTGGGGATATCATAGGATGTCCTTTCCCAATGTGTAAAGATATACTGAACCTAGAAAATATTGTGCATTGGAGTAAAATGCTCCACGGGAACATCGGCCAATGTTGTTACAAAGCAATGAAATAACACGCTCATTGAAGTTATCAGCATATCTCCCTGTATACGTCTTTAAATTTTAATCCATTAAATTTCACATTTCTAAAATGAAATGTTATTTCCAAAACTATTTATTATCCATTTTTCATTTTCCATTTTTCATTCTTTTCCTAATCAGCATGATTCTCATTGAATAATTTCAGGAATATACAGAAGAGCTTGAGCGACTAAGACGTGACCTTCAGGCGTCACGAGAGAAGAATGGTATATACCTTGCTGAAGACAACTACAATGATATGATATCAAAGATAGCACAACAACAAGATACCATCAAAGATGTCACTGAGAGACTTGACTCCCTGAAGACAGAGTTTGACCAGGTATGATATTGATATTAATTCAAAATCAGCCCTTGACCCCAAAATTCTGAATTGTATTTCGTCCATCTTATTACGATAAAAGATGCTGGTTCATCTCACTATCAATTAATGTATTACAGAGTCAATTTATGATACTTATTACATAATAAATTATATATCCAAGCGATAACTTACAGTAAGATAATATCCCATAAAATCAGTATTTGAAGTTTTAAAATTAACTTTATTACCTGTACTGAAAATATTTTGCTTTATGTTGTAAAGAACCTAATAATCTTTATCACTTACTTTCAGATCAGTGAGTTATTTGGAATCACTAAGGTTGAGCTAGAGGATACAAGTGAACAGTTGGCACAGACTACACAGGAGTTGGATACTTGTAAGGTGACCCTACATGACACTAAGTTACGTCTCCGTCAAACTACGCAGCAGAGAGACGAACAGACTCACCTGTTACATCACCACATGGATACAGAGACTGTGCTTTACTCAGATGCAACTCAAGTAAGCTTTTTGGGAACAACCTCATAAAGACAATATTCAAACAGCATAACATTACTTCGAAATTCATAAAAATAAAGTTGATGACAACTTTCTGAAATGTCTTCACACTTTACAAAATATTTTTGTGAATTTCAATAAAGACCAGCTGATGATTTAAGCAACGAGCATGGCCGGAGCATAAGAATCAACAATTTGCAGTAATTTGAATATGAATATTAATTACTTTCAGCTCTTGACCACTAGTGAAGAGGCAACCACTGATGTATCTGGTCTCCATGCTAAACTAGATCGTAAACAAGCTGTAGAGACGCACAATGAAGATGCCAAGCAGCAATTCAAGAGTAACTTCTCCAAGGCTGTAGAATCATTCCAGGGGGATGTTACTACATTTACCAACACCCAAGTGAATGGATTTCTTGACTTTATGAAACAACAGATAGGTGAGTAAACTGGAGAGCTGATCATTAGTAGAAAATATTTTGATTGTTGACTGTTGATTTGTCTTTCACTTGAATATTGATAAAAAGAATATACTATAAGTCAATTTACACATTAAACAAAAATGTGTGATTGTACCAACAGGACAAAATTGGTTTGTGACATCCAATCATTCATTTGACCACAAAAATGCAAATATTGAAAATGTGTTGCTTAATATTTCAGAGACTGGTGTTGAGAAGCGTGCTGAGGATGTGAGTAACGTATGTAGCCAACTGTCAGAGTGTGTTAACAAACTAAACACTATGGTAGGAGACATACACCAATCACAAGAATCTACTACCAAGGACTTGCAGAACATAGCTGGTGACATCGAGACAAGTTGCAAGGCTCATAGTGTATGTAGAATAGTGCTTTATAGTGTATGCACTATAGTGGTTTATAGTGTATGTTATATGTAGTATGGTGCTTTAAGTCATACCTTTTTCACAAGCTTGAACAAATATATTAAAACTCGGACAACTCTTAAAAAATAATTTATGTTGAGGTACTATATTGTTTCTTATGTCACTGTTAAAAAATGGGTGACATATTGTTATGGTCTCCGTTTTTTGTGACGGTGGTTGGCTATCAGCGGTTTGCAATCGGCGGTTGGCATATCTAACAAATGGTGGTGACACTTTGCATGTTAATGCCTTGTATTTAAAGTTTTTAGTTTGTTTTGGTATTTTCTTTGGATATAATATTTTCCTTTATTTATGTTCTTTTCAATCAGAATTCTGACAAGAAGGAGTGTATTCATTGTGAGAAGACTAGTAGCACTACTATAACATAGTGTTACTATGACATCAAACTACTAGGCATTGAGCTACTAAGACATGGGACTACTATGACATTGCACTACTATGATATTGAAATTCTGTATAGAAACGAAAACCGTGAACTAACTAAATAAATTTTCCATTTTGTAGAGTTTAACCAGTGAATCGATGCAGATATTTCTTCAACAAGAGCATGCCAGTAGAATGACAGACATCCAGAACATGCTATCTAGTATGAGCAACCAAATGAAAGAGCAAGCACACACTTTATCCCAACAGGTACGTCCAGTATGTTATTACAGACAAAAGTCAATCATCAAATAATTTAAAGATTCTGACTTAATTCAGTGTAATTATGTTTATATTAAATGTTATTATGATGCACAGTGGTTAATTTTGATTTAAACTCTTTAATTTTGATTGAGTCAGTTCATTGTTAGACTGTCAGATGTATATTGTGCTGCTTCCTTATTTTACAAAGAAACATTCTATGCATCGCAGTATGTTATTTTTTTAAAAACATGCACTTTTGTTACCTAGTAATCACTTCTACTGGTCTATTATAGATTTCCAACCAGCAAAAAATGCTCCAAGAACATACAGAGGGCCAGTTAAGTAGACTAAGTGAGATTATTAACATCGTTGAAGAAGAGAGACAGGCAAGAACTGAAAGACACACTGAGAATATCGAACACACCAAAACAATACTTGAAACACAGGCAGAACTTCAAAAAGTGAGTGCTTTTATCTTAAACATACAATTTTTTGCAAATAGCTGCCATTTTGATTTTTCAAATTACTTAGCCAAGTTTCACAACATCATTGGATTACCTAAAGCTCATATCTCATTCACCAAAACTAGATGCGGCAAGAATGCTTTCCAGAAAAAATTAAAGAAACACCCAGTTATTCATATTTTAATTTAAAAATGAAAATACCATTGGCAGGTACAGCAAATTTTTAAGAATTATGAGTAAAAAGAGACTTGAACCTTCAAAATGCATGAAATGTTTAAAGATTTAAGCCTAAAACTCATTGATTTTTTCTACAAAGAAGCGTCATTAATATTATGAATATGTTACAGAAACTAAGAGCAGAAATAAATGCAGTTGTAGAGCGGGCATTCTCAACTGAACTAGCCAGTCTTACATCTGGAGTAGACACGCTACAGACGAACCTAACTCAGAGCCAGACAGTGTCCACCAAGAGTGACTCTGTAGTGACCAGGTTAGCATTTATGTTGTCATTTTTAAATAAAAACTAGTGCAGTGTTTAAAATGTGGCAGCCTTTGACTCAAACGAGTGTGACACCCAACTGAGAATTTGAAAAATTTGAAAATCCAAATTAGTTCAGCTGAGAAGTTTGAGAGAATTATTATTGCATATAATTCTTAATCAGAATTTAGCCAATCCTGTGAGCTGAAAAACAACTAGTTGCAATCAAACTACTCTAAAATAGCAGATTGGAATAAATGGAATTTTGCTTGCCATTTGTAGTAAAGTTGAAGAAGAGAAGGAAACGAGTGAACTCTTCAAGAAGCAACATGATGAGACTTGCCAGATGATCATGGGAGCCAGTTCTGCCAGTGAAGAAAAAGTAAGAACAAACATTAAGGTTGAGCATCACATTTCGTTCCAAATTCCCCCACAGGAGTAATGACATCCTTTGAGAATTCTAAGAAAACATATCCGCACCGATATAATTGCTAGAAATCACCTCCGATTTGATTAATCGACGATCCTCTATACTTTTGATATTAATGATAATCATTTTTTCAAATCAACTTACCCATAATGATAAACTTTATGCAGAAGAGCTTTTCAACCCAAAATTGACACACCAAAACTTGGTAAAATTTAAATCAAAAACCTATGTTGCAGCTTCAGGAGAATGTAGAACAATGCAGCGCAAAGCAGACTGAACTACAGAGTACAGTCTGCAAGTACATAGAGAGCTCCCAGGAACAACACTGTAGCCATAGTAACCAGTTAGTGGAGCAACTGCACACACAGACCCAACAATCACAGTCCGGTTTAGATGAGCATCATCAGAAGACACAGGTAGGATTTACTGATATGTAAAAATGTTCAGAGCAGTTATAGTCTAGGCTAATCTTCATAGAATTTTCATGCCATCCAAAATATGTCTATAGAATTATGCTATTTTGGTGTAATTTAGAATTATTGAATAAAAATGATTGCTATTTCACGTGTGATATGACAAAATTAGGCTCAATAACATTTATTCAATTTCAGCAAGATTTAAAAAAGTTTTGATTTTAGCAATTTCTACAAAACAGCAATTTTGGCGAATTCCTGGCTATGGCTATCATGTATCATTTATACTTCCATATTTCCAGGAGTTGAATGCTGCTATAGATTCCATGAAGACTGATGTGACAGACTCTTTGGTGCAGCAACAAGAACAGCACCAGTCATGTGCAATAGAACAGCAACAACAGGTGCAGCAGCAACAGGGAACAGCGACAGCATGGCTTACTGAGACCACTAAAACACTAAATGAATTTGATGATAATGTGAATGTCTTCATACAAGACAACCTGAAAAAAGATCTGCCAACAGGTAAATCATTTCATCCTTAATACACATCATTCATAATACAAATATATAATTCCCATCTTCCACCAGACCTGCCTTGGCTAGGTCGAAGTGGGAGTGTAATTCTATTAAACAAACATACATAACTGAAGGGTTCAGGTGCTTTGAGAGCTAGAGGTGTTTCTGTTACAACGGAAATTTTTTAGAAAAGATGTATTTTTCTACGCAATCAATAATTGATTTTAAGCTTGATTGGAACATGCGTAGAGCTCACATTTCTTCTAAAACTGGAAGTTATGGTGCATTTGTTCCCTAATTTCATTTTCCAAACTCTAATTTCAAGACTTATTAAACTCCTTTATGTTTAGGAACTACACCAGAGAGGCGTGAGTTCAGCTACCCCCGTATCCTTGAGAAGACCAAGCCACATGACCAGCTGCTGAGTGCCTTCAGAGAACAATACCAACTTGAGCAAGCTCTCAGTACGGCACTACCTGATGACTCATACAGTGAACAGAGAAGTGTTGTCATGGATACCTCAAAGAGCACAACCCAGAATGAAGTAAGTAGAGTTGTTTATGATATTAATATCATGGCCTCTTGAAAATACCTAGTTTTAATATGTCTCCCAAACCATTCAGTAACAAAATATTCCAAGAGATTGGACAATGCACTTATAGAAATAGTGTCCCATTCCCTACACTTCAGAATATTAGATATTATAAAATGTGCCATCATTGTTAGTAAATACTAAATAAACTAAACCTTACTAACAAATTATCTAAAAAACACAATAGCAATTATGCCTGCACTTTTTCTTTCAGCAGACCAGAATGAGTGTCAGCAGTGATGCATCTGATATATCACAGTCTAATTTGTCACAGACTAATGTGTCTCAGAATAATGTGTCACAGACTAATGTGTCCCAGACTAATGTGTCCCAGACTAACGAGTCCCAGACTAATATATCTCAGAGTTCTGAAGTATCCAAACATGAAGAACCAGTACAAGTAGAAGATAAGGTGAGTATTGAGTACTGAGTATTGAGTACACAAAACTGAAAGTTAGTGTAGGACCACCTTGAAATGACGTCTTCTGCATGTCATTAGGTAGATTAAGATACACATTTTTTTTAAAAACTTGAATGTGAATGTGGAAATTAATTGTAATCAGGTCCATGGAAACTGAATTGAGAGCGGGACAGTAATCCCTGGGGGGGGGGTCAAAATATTACACGCTCACGTACAGAATCTCTTAAAAACGTTTAACTTAGCCTCCCTAATAACTTATAATAAACAAGAATCAGATATGACATATTCTTTTAGTGTTTAAACAGGTCGAAGGGATCAGAGATCAAGAATTTAGCAAAACTTAAAATAAGTTGTCAAAATATTACTCTTGCGTAACAAGAGATCTAAAATCCATGCATTGTTAGACACTCCATATGCAACCTATAATTTCAGGAGGACTGCAAGGAGAACATGCCAGCCCCTCAGTCCAGTAAAGTACCCACAAAATCCATCCCTGAGAAACGTGGCAGAAACAATTCTGTAAAGAGTACCAAAAAGCTGAAATCTACCCCAAACAAAGCCACACCCGGAAAAATAGACACTGGTAAAACACGCACGACAACTCCAACAAGAGCAACGTCAAGAACCCGACTGCCCCTGAGATCAAACCAGCCTTCTTAAAATGTAACACATGCTCTTTCCATCAACTATATGTGTTACAACTTTGAACTGTATGTGTTCTGTCTATGAACTGTACATGTTCTGACTATGAACTGTATGTGTCCTGTCTATGAACTATACATGCTCTGACTATGAACTGTGCATATTCTGACTATGAACTGAAATGTGTTCTGAACTGAACTGATAATCATGAAGAAAATTGGTGAAGGTTCTGTTTTCTGTATATTCAATAGCAATATTTATTTACGCTTTAATAGTCTGTAACTATGCCATATTATTGCTCTATATGTACAGTGTAATCACAATATCATTGAGTAAGAAGTCTGAACATGCGATGTTATAATAATTAAGTGTTATAGTTCGCTTTGCTAGGAAGTTTTAATTTTGCTCCAGGGACATGACCCCAAAATGGGTGAATTTGATTGTGGGGGAGGGGGTCCAGAAATTTGATACAATGCAAGATGAAGGAGGTTTATGGTTCTGTGAAAATAGAATCAACACTTTTAGTAAAGTATTTAAGAATGAAAGAATGAGCTCACATGATGCAGTTGTCATAACCAGCTGATCATTTCTGTGTATATACTCGTACATATGTGTATCATATCTGTGTATATACTCGTACATTTGTGTATCAATTCTAAAGCCATTGATCCATATTTCCATTAGATCTGAATTCCTTACAGTGCAGTGATGTCTATTGTAGACTAATAAATGTAGGGTATGATTGTAAAATTACAGTATGATCCATTGCATATGGAGTGGGAACATAATCATAGATGTTCCATTGTTATTTGGTCCCATTTAATCTGAACCACCCTGTATATACTCAGATGATTTGCAATGCTGAAACCAACTGAGTGTTTGAATTAATTTCAATATGGTGCTCTAATATATTGTCATACGAGGGTTGTCCCATAAGTAATGAACTAATTGTCCTTAACCAATCCTCATACTTGTGTTCCTCCAAGTTTAAAGAATGGAATTTTGTGTTCAATTCAACTATAAATGCATGCATCCGATATGTAATTTAATCACAATAATCATGCATATTAACGTCAATAGTTTTTCACAAAACAAAGCAAATAAAATATATCGTTGTAACTAAGATGTAGACTTGTACACAAGCATACAAATATATATAACTTGCTACACGCATATATACATTTGTGATTAGGCTTATGACATGTATCTATGATTATACATATACTCACGGCACATGTAAAGTGTTCATGTATATTTTGTTCCAATTCCTACACTTTAAAGAAGCATAATTCATGAAAATACCTGTGTTTAGTTAAGATATAAATACATGCATACAGCAAACACACACCCTACATACAAAATCTGACGTAATATTGTGAAATATTAGCCACGGTGGTTTTAACCATCAAAAACTAATCTTTTGTATATTTGATAATAAAGTATCAATTTTAGCTTGTAAATATGTATTTTATTATGATTAATACAATTGTCTATATTATATATAGAAAAACAAAATATTTATATTTTGTGGTTTATTCACTATATTAGCAGGGTTATATCTTGTAAACCAAAGTTCTACCTTATTACATGATCTTGCAAATTGCGAACTGCATCATAATCAGATAATGTAAGGTATGGTATGGGATTGTAGACTTTAAAAATGTCCCTATACTAATAAGATATAAAGGATAGGTATCGATATGGCGAACTGAAAGGAACAAAAACAATTGCACTAAAAACAAAAAATGTTTGGTTATATAAATAATTTTTGCATTAAATTGTTGTCAATCAGTGATCATTACATAAAGGATTCATCCCAAATACAGGCATCAACCACCAATACTTTTTGGTTGGTCCATCTGTGGATAATTTTGAGGTAAATGTCTACTATGTGTCTGAACCACTACTCATATCCAATTCATGGGGATCTGTGCCAATAATTTAGATGATTGGTCCCTGCTCCTACTTTTACCTTGTTTTGTAGAAATCAGCTTTTTTTGTCACCATGTGAGCCCATCTAATTAATGTAGCCATTTTTGAATATTTGAAAAATTCTCTTTTTGATAAACGAAACATCCTGCATTAAGCACTAAATGATAATATACTCCCACAGCTGTTAGATTTGAGCAAATTGATTTCACTGTCAAATTCTGTGCAATAAAAGCTATATGTGTTACTCCTATGTATTCACGCCTCTGAACTCTCTCCAATAGTGAATACAAGTTTAGGCTTTGCCGCCCCCTGCATCCCATCCCCTCCCCCTGATGGTCCCATTTCATGGAAACTGTCCCGCATCCTGTGATGCCCCGAAACATAGAGACTGGTCATATTCCGACCATGCAGAGAGAGCAACTCAAGCACAGCAATGAAGCCTCCAATGAGTGTAAAGAACAGTGCCATGGTTTCAAAGTAGAAACAATAACAGAGCCTTGCGTTAAGATTCTCAACAGCAGGTTTGGATTTCTCTGAAAATAAAATGACTGCGGCCAGCAGGAGTATCACTGCAAATAGAAAATAGAAATATTCTAGTTTGATCTTGAAATGTATCAAAGATGTTAACTTGAATACAGTAAGACCTGTCCAAGTGGAACACCTTTGGTACCTCGAAAAAGTATTCCACTAGGGAGGTGTTACACTTATAGAGGTTTATTTAACATTGGAACTCTGAAAAGTGTTCCGCTAAGCACTATTTCAGGCAGAGGTGTTCCACTTTATAGGTTTCACTTTATTTCATTTGTACCTGATTGTGGTCAAAGGTGAAATCACCATATATGGGGAGGGCCCGCATGGAGCATGGGCACTCTCCATTGGAGAGGTGGGTTGGGTAAGGGTTCTAAAGGGGTATGGGAGTTGAGTTCCCATGGGGCATGAGGATGTGGGTTCCCATTAGCATGAGTGCTACTTGCAAATATCTCTCTTGGATAAACATATAGCCCTTCAAATATAGGTGAGGGGAAGAGGGAAAATGAGTGAATGATTATGTAACAATAAGGGGACGGAGGCTTGATGAATCAATTGACATTGGTATTTTCATCAAATCCAAGTGGCTGATAATGCACCCATAAACCTGGCTAAACCTCTGTATTTGTAAAATAAATTCTATGAATAAAAAAGCCTGGCTGGTAAACAGATCTATGAAAAATAAAAGTTATCCTTAATGATCCAGAGTGCTTTTAAAAACTATTTCAATGAAAGAAAAACAGGGTAAGAGGTACCTGATATTGCAGATAGGCCTATGATGATGGCCACAGAGAACTGCTTCTTGTAAACCCTCTCCCATAGTAGGTACACAAAGGTGGAGATAGTTGCCAAAAATGCAAACGATGCAGCAGCAATTGTCAATCCTTTGACTGCACTTAACCATTGTTGACCTGTGAAACCTGGTAAATGGAGATGATAAAAAATAAGAAATACACTGATTTGTGTATAACATAAGCATGAAAACTGACATATAAGAAATTAAAATAGCAATGTTTTACTTTTTCAGTTTTCTACAGGGTTGGTCAAAATTAGATTTGACTCATTGATTTGTCACGCAGAATTTGGTCTATCAGTTTTGCTTTCTTGATGGTATTTCCTTATTGGTTAAAATACCTTCCCAATGCTTATATTTTTATCAAAATGAATATAAATGTGTTTCTGATAGACTGCTTAAATGTCCATCCAGTTCCAATAAACAGCACTGCTAAAATCACTAAGATTTTGACATCACCTATTATCTGATTATCCCAAAACCGAGTTTGGTACTCCCATCTATTGTCTTTTAACCACCTGGTCTTTCTTATTCAAATTGTGCTAGAGATGTAATTAAGCCACCGAAGGATAAATTGTTTAATTCATTGCTGCATTCCCTTTAAAAATATTATTGAAATCTATGCGTCATGAAAAATAAAAAATGTAGATGTTTTTTTGGCCCACCCTGTAGTTATCCTTCCTAAAATATCCTAAAACCAGCGAAAGAGTTGAAATTAGGGAGCGAGCACAATCATAGATTTTAAAATGCTCATTCTGGTTAAATAGAAACCTTTTGATGCTTACCCATTACATCTCCATAACCTTCACACTTCTCAATTACTTTTAAATATTTCTTAATCTTGCAGCTCCCCCATAGGCCTTGTGTATAATAGTAGCTGCCCAAGAGATCCACCTTGTCTCGCTCCTCTCCATCCAATATCATCCATCCTGGGAGGATTATCGCAACTAACTGTGTCACGGCTCCTGCACAAAGCGCCACAAACGCTAACGGTGGCACAATATCATAAGTGGGCTTAACCAACCCCATTATTCAGTTTTTGATACTCCTATGTATTACCAAGTGTCAGGTTTTACTTGGCTTAATTGGTTAAGTCCTTCACATAGTGCATAGTCTTTGAGAACTTACAATCTTGTAGATAAATGTTCATGTATTGTAATGCCTTGAAGAACTGTTCAATTGATAAAGATAATATTATTTTCAAAGTCAACAAATATATTCCTGTACATGTAAAGTCTTAAAATGATAACATTGTTCAACAATGTAAAGCACACCTTCTCTCCATAGCTTAAAGTGGCAATATACTTTACTTGATATCTTAATAATATTTTACAGGTCCTAAGTATAGTTTCTTCATGTGATTGAATAAAATGATTTTCATTATATAACAAGCTTATTAGTCTCCATACCCTTATATCTCAGATACATCTGCTGTCTTATTCATTTGCTTCATATTCAAGTTGAAAAGGATGCATATGTCTCAAGAACTACCCTTTGTAGGCCTGCTTAACTCTTGAATCAATTAGAAGTTAATATAGTTTTGGATCTTATTGAAAAACTAATATAACAAACTGCGACAGTAATGGTTTTCATCAGGACATTAAGATTTAATATGTAACTCATTTTGAATTTTATTAAAACTTAGGACGTTGTCTCTTTAAATTGGTTTCAAAACAACTGTCATGAAATTTCTGTTCTTGTACAGTGAAACGTGTTCCCAGTTAGCAAGTTTCTTTAAGTGGGTGCTAAACTCTTTATTATCCATGTTAAAATCACACTTACAGGTAGCAAAACAAAAAATGAACTGTGTTTTATTTTTAAGAATGAACAGTTGTAACAAAGAAAAGTGAATTCTTTTTCTATTGTTTTTTTAAGAATGTACACTTGGCACTCTATAAAAAACCAGCGTGGCACAAAAGAGGATTGACAGTGTTTGATAGTTTGCAAAGTTTCCATCATTTAAAAACAATATAAAAATGTACATGTACCCTTCTCTTGTTACTGTGCATTCTTTAGAATAAAACAATCTATCAATTTTTGTTGCTATCTACATTATTGATCTCATCTTACTTACAAATATTCTGCTATATTCAAATTCAATGTTCACATCTGGACAACGCAGACTCCTGAGGTCAATGCAACCACCTCCTATTGTTATTACAATTATTAATTGGCTACATAATAAGAAGATTTAATCAATAAGAGCCAGGGTAACTAGGAGCCTGGTTGCAGTTTGCACGCTTCACAGTTTGAATAGTCATACAAAAGAAATCAAATTTTCCAGATTAGATCATAAAGACCATCTAAGTTTAATAGACCATTTGCCTTTGATAAGAATCAGTGTGTGATTTAAGTTAGATAATACATTCAGATTAGACCTGCGGCCCGCAGTTATTATTTCTTATAAAATCTAATCCTCATGCATTATCCTTAACCTAATAAGAGCAAAGTGTAACTTATTCTTAAATGCAGACAACGAGCTTAAAATTTTACAAGAACACAAATGTGTACAATATGTCCCCACCTATGGGTGATCTCGTCAAATGGTTATCCTAAAAATGAGTAGACAAGACTTTACCGACACAATTTGAGGACGGAGAATCCAAAATGCCCACCTTAAAATTTATCAAGAATGCCAAAAAATTAGTCAGTTCTAAATTTTCATACTAAGAACCACCCCTGAAAATTTGAAATTGATCCGTCACACAGTTAACCAGAAAACATGTAAACAAGACTTTACAGACAAGATTTGAGGACAGAAAATGGCTGCCTTGACATTTATCCAGAATGCCAAAAACTAATCTGTTCTAGATTTTCATACTAAGAATCATCCCTGAAAATTTGAAATTGATCTACCAAACAGTTCACCTGGAAATGTGTAGACAAGACTTTACAGACGAGATTTTAAGACAGATAATCCAAAATGGCTGCCTTGACATTTACCCAGAATGCCCAAAAACTAATGAGTTCTAGATTTTCATACTAAGAATCATCCCTGAAAATTTGAAATTGATCTACCTAACGGTTCACCTAAAAACGCGTAGACAAGACTTTACAGGCAAGATTTTAAGACGGAAAATCCAAAATGGCTGCCTTGACATTTATCCAGAATGCCAAAAAACTAATCAGATCTAGATTCTTATACTGAGAATCATCCCTGAAAATTTGAAATTGATCTACCAAATGGTTCACCTGAAAATGCGTAGACAAAACTTTACGGGCAAGATTTTAAGACGGAAAATCCAAAATGGCTGCCTTGACATTTAACCAGAATGCCAAAAAACTAATCAGATCTCAATTTTCATACTGAGAATCATCCCTGAAAATTTGAAATTGATCTACCAAACGGTTCACCTGAAAATGGGTAGACAAGACTTTACAGACAAGATTTTAGGACGGAAAATCCAAAATGGCTGCCTTGACATTTACCCAGAATGCCCAAAAACTAATCAGATCTGGATTCTTATACTAAGAATCATCCCTGAAAATTTGAAATTGATCTACCGAACGGTTCACCTGAAAACGCGCAGACAAGACTTTACAGACAAGATTTTAGGATGGAAAAATCCAAAATGGCCGACAATAAAAAAGTGATTATGAGTTTTTGCTGAAATCTTTTTACAAAATTATCACATATAACTACTGTTAACAATAACATAGGCTTTTACAACAAAGTACACCTGAAATTATTTATAAAGCTACTAAAAAGTTAAAGTATGAAAACTGAAAAACACCATTCAATATGATACAAAGTATTATCGTGCGCTGACTTTTCTTAAAACATTCAAAATGGCTGACATGACTGAGCTAACAGGTCCAAAACCTAATCAGATCTAGAATGAAGTGAGCTGAACAAGATGTTAACGTTTTAAAAGCAACTGTGAAGCCATTTTTCTTAAAGTTTGCAGACAAGGATTTCAGCATTTGACTTCAAAATGGCCGACAGGAAGTAGGTATCGAGTTAATTTTTTTTCATCCACATCTGTATGCACTCATAAGTTATCCCTGAAAATTTGAAGGTGATATCTGTAGCGGTTTTGGAGAAAACTGCCGGACGTACGGACAGACAGACGGACAGACAGACAGACAGACGGACGGACAGACAGACGGACAGACGGACGCGCCTAGGCCGACAATATGGCCCCACACTATGTGGTGGGGACATAATAAAACGGTGCTAAAATTGGATTTAAAAAATATTTGTAGTTGCTTACATTGAAAAGGTGTTCACATGTTCAGGTTTAACTGTGCACCATTTGTACATAAAGCCTAAAAACAGTATCTACATAGTTCTTAAATTACAGTTTTGTTTGAAATTGTAGAATGACCTTAAAACCAGATATTCTGTTATTTGATCTGTAGTCCAGCAGACAAAGTTCTTTTATCAAGTGAAAACAATAGGTACAATAGGCTATCTGTTACTCCATGAAATCTGTTGAGTACCAGTAAGTGTGGAATTTTCACAACAGAATTGCAGTTTTATCTCAGATTTTATTTCAATTTGAAACAATGAAAACTACAGACAAACATCAGGGCAGATTTTCAACAATGTAATTTGTGAAGTTTATTTAATGTATAGCAGCTTTTTAAGGTAGGCAGAGTGCCTGATATATGACACAATTTAAGGAAGGCAGAGTGCCTGATATATGACACAATTTAAGGTAGGCAGAGGGCCTGATATATGACACAATTTAAGGTAGGCAGAGTGCCTGATATATGACACAATTTAAGGTAGGCAGAGTGCCTGATATATGACACAATTTAAGGTAGCCAGAGTGCCTGATATATGACACAATTTAAGGTAGGCAGAGTGCCTGATATATGACACAATTTAAGGTAGGCAGAGTGCCTGATATATGACACAATTTAAGGTAGCCAGAGTACCTGATATATGACACAATTTAAGGTAGCCAGAGTGCCTGATATATGAAACAATTTAAGGTAGACAGAGTGCCTGATATATGAAACAATTTAAGGTAGACAGAGTGTCTGATATATTGAATAAACAATTTAAGGTTGGCAGAGTGCCTGATATATTACAAAATTTAAGGTAGGCAAAGTACCTGATATATGAAACAATTTAAGGTAGGTAAAGTGCCCGATATATGACATAGCTTATGGTAGACATAGTACTTGATATATAAAACAATTTCTGCTATACAGTGTTAACATTATTTTACATAATTTATGGATTTATTATTTAACATAGCTCATTAATTTTATAATATATAATTATGAAATATTTTCAACATGATTTCCATTTAATTACAATATCATCAATTGCACAACAATTAGCATTATTTCAGTTCAATCAATAAATAAAGCCATCAAAATGAATGTAATAAATACACATATTTATATAAATTAAAACATGTTTTGTAATGTACATGTACATGGTCACTATCCTATGTTGAACTAGCAATGAAAAACAGTATAAATTGTTCACGAATCGCATCGAACATCTTGCCAAGCATCAGAATTGACAAACTGTCAAAAAATAATGTCAAAATCCCTGTTACTTTTCGAGCTATAGCAAACACATAAAACAATGCATAAAATGGCCACCATTTCTTAAGTTTTGGACTAAATTATCAAGTTATTGAATGATTTGAAGTGCAATACAGGCTATATTGAGCTCGAGAAATTCTGTATCGGCACGAGACAAAGTCAAGTACCAAACAGAATATTGAGAGCACAATTTATCCTGTATTGGACTTCAAATCATTCTATAACTTAGTATATTGTCCAAAAATTAAGGACCTTACTAAGGTTTTGTTCTGTATTGCTACGAAGATGATCAATTCCTAACCAATACAAGGTTACAGATCCAAATACAGATTGGAAAAGCACAGGAAATGACCTATCAGAGGTCTTCATTTTATCAAAGAGGTCTTCATTTTATCAATCATATGATAAAGTAACTTATTGCAGTGTAACAGTTCTAACGAAAATTTCTTAAAAATAACAACAAAACTACAGCCATTTAGAGATGAAAAGCCATTTGAAGCTTTCAGCAGAAAATGTACTTTGATAGGGTATATGTGTATAAAATATGAATGAACAAATAATATTAGAGATATCGCCTGGATCAACAACACAGATATAACTTTGTTCGAGGATAATTATGTTATCGCATTACTGTATCTGTCTTTAATTTGGCGACCGTTTTATTTTTGGCGAATTCAAAAAATCGCCAAACTTCGCAAAAATCCTGATAATTTTTTTTTCGTTCAGAGCACTTCCAGTTATAAGAAAGATGGTGCTGGGGAAACTTAACAGGATCGACTAGCCATCGCTGAGGCATCAAATAATAACATACGCAACATTTCACAATATCAAAGTCTGGAGGGAGGGTCATATGAATATATCTTTCCTTTATTAGGATTCAGGTACAGTATGCATAATCAATGTTTTGTGGTTTACCCCTTGCAAAATGCCAAGTTAAATAGATATGAGACTTATCCCCTTGAAAAAGCACCAAATCAAATAAACGCCAATATGTCTGATATCCCAAACCGCCAAATTAAGTAGCGCCAAACTAAAGATGAATACAGTATTTGTCATGATTTGCTTCTTTGACATTTCAAAATCCTTTTACCAATATATTCCAAATATAGTCTCTTATATATACCCGTAACTATGGGTATTATAGAAATAAGAGTCTCATTGAAATCCATGCATGTATCCATACTGCATAAACACCATGCTATTTGCTGCCTCTAGATATGCAGGGTTGAATGGTTGACCCTCGGGATGTCCCTGGGGAGGGCCAACATTATCACTTCCTTGCCCATGTTCACTTATAGGGTGGGCCGCTAAATCAAGCGCATGATTGTTTTGTTGTACTTCACCAATGTTCTTATTGTCTTCTCCTTCTTGTGGTTTTATATCCTGGATATGCTGGGCATGTAAAGGTCTCATTGTCATATCTACCATCTCTTGTTGGTTACTGGTATCTGGGGCATTCAGAGGGAATGAAGTCCGGTGTCCAGACTTTGTCGAGGTTTTTTGATCAACCAAATGTTCGGCATCACTGTTTTCAAACTTTACGATAAATTTCATGTTTTTTCCATTCTCTCCATGTGTTTTCATGTGGACTCTAAGGTTGTCTGCCCTGGCGCAACTCTTTCCACAAATCGGACAGATAAATCTGCGTTTCACGAGATGAACTGTTTTAGTGTGTTTACTTAGTCCGCCTTTGTCAGGGAATGCACGATTACAGAGGTTACACTGATGTGGTTTTAGACCCAAGTGACGCTTCTCATGCTGGATTACACGGTCTTTACTCTTAAAGCCTTTACCACATTGTGTACATTTGAAGGGTGTATCAGTTTGATGCACAAGCTTATGTGTGTATAAGGAAGCTGGTGATTTAAAGCTAGCCTTACATATTGCACATTCAAACTTACGATCCTCATTATGCACATTGGTATGACTCGCCAGTGAACTTTTATACATAAATGTCAACCCGCAGATGTCACATATGTACCTTGATGCATCAGTCGTGTGACGTCTCTCATGGAGTTTTCTGAGTGTCTCGGTTTTGTACATTTTATCGCAATGAGAACATTTGTATGCTTTGACAGTTATGTGAGTCCCTTCATGGTTGATCAAACCCGTCTTGTTGAGGAATCCTTTACCGCACTGATCACATATAAAAGTTCTCTCCTGCTTTGAGTGACCCGCCACGTGCATCTTGAAGCTGTTCAAATAACCAAACGATTTTGGACAGAGGGAACACTGGTATTGATGGTTCTCGTGAGCTCCCTGTTTGTGGCATTTCAAGTGATGAGCAGTGAGATATGTTTTGTCGCAGATGTCACATGCAAATGGCCTCTTCCCCTCATGCTTTAGCCGATGTAGCTTCATACTGTGATGAAAACTAAAGGTTGCATCACATATTTCACACTTGAATGGTTTCTCCCCGCCATGAACTCCTCGCTTGTGATGATACACCGCAGACTCGGAGGAGAAATTCTTATTGCATTGGTTGCAGTTAAATTTTAGCCCACTCATTCGCTGTTTATGTCTTTTATTATGTTTTCGCATAGCTCCGATAGTCGGGCAAACTTTGTTACAGATCTCACATGAAAATGTTCCCCCCTTGGTTTGTGTGTACTTGTGTATGTTGGCGTGCTTATTTAACAAAGACTTACTGGTGAATGTATCGCCACAATCAGAACAAATATGATTATGCTCTAGCTCCATATGCTCCTCATATTCCGAAAGTGTTACGAAGACATCAAAACAAAAATCACAAGTCATAGGGGGCACTTCATCAGGGTGCTCCTTTTTAATATGCTTCTTAAGTTTAACAGCTTTCTTAAACACTTCATCACAATGGTTACATTTAATGCTTGGTTTGTGTGTAGCAATATGACGTTTCAGGCACGTCTCACGAACAAATGTCTTATCACATTTATCGCAATGATGAGGACGAACACCGTTGTGACGGTTCATATGCTCTGTGTATTTGTTTATGTGATGAGTGGAGTAGTCGCACAGTTCACATGCATGTTGTTTACTACCTTTCTTCCTCCCTTTCTTCACTTTGGGCTCTGAAAGTAAAGATTGTTGGTTATAAATATATGTCATCATCTACCTTATAACAAGGTATTAACATGCCAAACAATATGTAGAATGGACAGATGAATGAGTAGGCGATTTCATATGCTCACCATAGGCTACCATGTTAACTAAAATATAGAGCACAAATAACAAAATATGTAAAATGCATTTTTATTATAAATGCCTTACTTTCATCACCATTCTCATCTTCATCCTCATCACCACCATCATCATCATCGTCATCTTCATCACTGTGGTCGACATCTGGAGCAGGGACATAGTCTGCATCCTTTGCATCATCATCAATGTAGTCAAGTTGATGTCTGTCATCTTCAGCTTCATTGTTAGTCGACACTGGTAATTCTGTGAAACAATGAGAAGCTTTAGTTTTAAGAATTATTACAGAGTGTAGTACTATAGAATTATTACAGAGTGTAGTACTATAGAATTATTACAGAGTGTAGTACTATAGAATTATTACAGAGTGTAGTACTATAGAATTATTACAGAGTGTAGTACTATAGAATTATTACAGAGTGTAGTACTATAGAATTATTACAGAGTGTAGTACTATAGAATTATTACAGAGTGTAGTACTATAGAATTATTACAGAGTGTAGTACTATAGAATTATTACAGAGTGTAGTACTATAGAATTATTACAGAGTGTAGTACTATAGAATTATTACAGAGTGTAGTACTATAGAATTATTACAGAGTGTAGTACTATAGAATTATTACAGAGTGTAGTACTATAGAATTATTACAGAGTGTAGTACTATAGAATTATTACAGAGTGTAGTACTATAGAATTATTACAGAGTGTAGTACTATAGAATTATTACAGAGTGTAGTACTATAGAATTATTACAGAGTGTAGTACTATAGAATTATTACAGAGTGTAGTACTATAGAATTATTACAGAGTGTAGTACTATAGAATTATTACAGAGCGTAGTACTATAGAATTATTACAGAGCGTAGTACTATAGAATTATTACAGAGTGTAGTACTATAGAATTATTACAGAGTGTAGTACTATAGAATTATTACAGAGTGTAGTACTATAGAATTATTACAGAGTGTAGTACTATAGAATTATTACAGAGTGTAGTACTATGTAGTTTAGCCTTTTGTTGGGGAAGTAGATAGGGGAGGGGGAATCCAGAAACTTGAAGCATGGCATATGCCTTGCCCAAGGCGGTGTCTTTTTATTTTTAAAATTTTATTTCACATACCGTTATATGTAATAATTGAAAATCAAAATAACAAAAGATAATACAGACTTGGGCAAGCCTAGACACATCACTACGTTCTGATAATTGGCCTGCCAGTTTTGTTTTTATATTGATGGATAAAGAAAAAATCAATAGACTCTTAAATATTCTTGCAAGTAAGATAAGACCGAAGATGTGCTAGTTACTAGTAGTGTTTTTGCTTTGATAATCCATAGCCACCAGGCAGTTGAGGCTATGAAAATGAAGTTTAAAGATAGATTTGTAAGAGGAGAATTTCCATGTAGTGTTCATGATTACAATTACCAATATGTATGGTATGGATAATATTTTCAAAATTTTAGGAGGATATTTAACAGAGGTTACATAGTTCAAAATCAAAGATAACATAATCAGCTATAGGGTGTCCCTAAACTTTTCAGTTTGAAATTTTATTTACCTGTTTTTATGCATGTTACATCTGGGAGGGAGGCAACACTTTCACTTACTGAAAAATAACAGAAAATATTTGAAATCATCTTTCAGAAAAAACCAAATATCTAATGAACATGTATGAAAACTTTCACTCAAAATTATAACTTACATCTTGATTAGGTTGTTTCACACCTGTATCTTCCACAAAATGAGAAACGAAGAATTAATATTAGATGAGGCTTTTTATGTGTTGGAAAGATGTCAAGACTAATCAAGAATGGCTCCTGATGATTGGCACTGCTTAATATTCTAAAGGAAACATTGGATATCCATAAGCTTTATCCATGCCCAATAATTTTAAAATAATGAGATGCATTTAACAAGCTGTTAACACCTATATTGCAGTGGAAATATTCCAACAATTCTGTTCAGTAAAGTAAAGAAATACTTTTTGATACCTGGTTTAAAGTTCTTGACTGGATCTATAATTTCTTCTTGAGGTGTGCCACCATACCATTGTTTGGCCAGTTCTTCTAAAGTTTTACAAGCGTCATCATCACCATTGACTTGGTTTCCTGCAATAAATATTAATTTTGAATTACTCATGTCTTATGGTTTAACATGTGTAGTACGTAAACACTCTTCTGAATTACATCTCGGTTTATATCTGGTCAAGAGAATTTTCCAATCAGACAGGTTCTGGCTGAACATTTATACTAACATTTATGATATTGTATACAGTAAAATCCTTAAAAGTAGGTGGTAGAGCCCATGATATTGAGAGGTGGTTAAATGTCACATATTTTTTTATGTCAGATTTGATCATACCTTGCTGGTAAACATGTTCCTTAATGTCAACTTTAAAGGACTCAGTGGTATCAACACTGAAGACAATGGAGCCAACCATCAACACACGCATGTTGAATGTGATGTTGTCCTGACAGAATCTGATCAGATTCTGCTGTAGTGTTGTCTCCAGTTCATCAGGCAAACTTGTAGAAGGCTGGTCAGGCTTCATGAATGCTGCAAAGTAATATATTCTGTAAGAAACATCAAATATGGCCAACAGATTCAAAATGGCTACCTAAATGTAATTTTCTAGTCAGCTTTTACAATATTAAAAAAATCTGAAAACAATCTGTTTTTAAAAAATTAGGCCCACTGCCAAAACAGGATTGGGACTATTATGGTAAACAACTTTCCATTCCCTAGCCTTGTAACATGAATTACTACTAAATATATTGTTCCACAAACACCGGCTCACGTGTCGGAATACAAGAGTGAAACACTTAAATATCGCATTCTCCAAATCAAAAGGGATATTAAATTGAGGAAGTAAACTTTGAACAAAATGGAGGCAACAATGAATTATGTTTCGTGGCCTAAATTTTGCAGACAACATTTGCACTTGGATTTCGTCCGCTAATCGGCATCATCTATTTTCAAAATCGTGCCAGAATATTCGACTTTATTGTATGCACAATTTACTACAATGTGATAGGACCCACCTGTACTTTGTGTTTCTACAGCAGTCATTTTATTGTAGTGAATTTGGAAGGGTTTTCCAACTTTAGCTAGCATGCGCATCTAATCGTGCGCAGTTTCGCTGAACGAAAATACATACATTCCCGGGAATGATTAACCGGATTGAAGCACATCTGGATTCACAAGGTTTCAGTTATAAGTTGTTTCATCTTTTGAGCCCTATTTCCCAAACAACAACGTAAATTAATGTTTAAACTCCAAGAAGGGTGTTATCCTTTCGAAATGGGTTTTGTCCATTTTGCTGCAATTCAAGATATAGATACTGTCGTGGAACATTTTATACTGCCAGTGAGCAGAGATTACTTCGGTCCAAAGCCTTCTCTATATTCCGGCTTTGAGGAGGAAGATTGAGCTGCCTTAGTATTATAAATATTGTAAATCATTGTGTCACACGCACAGTAAATATGGCATAATAATATGAAATATACCTTTATGTATAGATTTGAAGAACATCAGCTCACATCCCCGTCTGAATCTACTGTTATATTTGATTTCTTTAAGCGAGAATAATTTCAAATGTTATTCACGTCCAGAACCGGAAGCCATTTTTAGCTACAGCGAGAAAATTTCACCATGTGTCGAAAACTCCGAAATGAAATTTTGAAATATCTAAATCCAGACAAGCAACGCTTCATCCTAAATATGATTAATATTCTTAAAAATATTTATAAAATTTATTAAAAATGAGTTCTAGGTGCGTGTAGGTGCGTGTAGCACAGTACATACGAAATCAATAAAGTTTCGTCTAGCTGTAAGCTAGAGACTCGAGTAAAGCAGAGACATTATGTATAAAACATGTGCCTTATGACTTATGGCCCGCCGCTCCCCTTGTGTGCGCCCAGAAAAAAAATTGGGCCACAAACAATTTTGGGCTAAAA